>CM057469.1:90540649-95340649 GCA_030035585.1 Dugong dugon
ACATTCAGAACTTACCTATGAAATGAAGCATTTATACAGTTTTAAAACAGTAGAAAAACTATGATGTTTATTCATTTGCCAACTCTAAAAATATAAAAATGTAACATAACTTCAAATTGTCATATATAATATTTAACTGTATTCCATTTGTGTAATTGTATTGGGGCCACCTGGCATTTTACAGTTTTTCACTAATTTATTTTCTTCCTTTTAAACTAAAAATTGTTTTATAGAAAGGTTTTTTGTTTTTATTTTTCCTTTTTTTTCAAGGTTCTTCAATATATGGCCATGGGCTTTATTTTAAAACCATATTTCAAAAGTAATTAATAAACTAAAAATGGTACAAACTTTATCAAGTGCCTTGGGTGGGGTCGCATCTTTCTTTTCTACCACTAAGAGGCAAGTGTTTGGGTTCTAGCCTCCGTGTAGCTTGTGGGGATCTCAACCAGGAATGATGGTTGACACTGGAAATGTGGGAGGCAAAAGTATTTCATGGAACAAATTTTGATGAAGAAATAATAATAAACCTAAAAAAACAGAAAAACTTAATTTGCAAGATGTTAGCTTCATCATGAAGAGGGACACTCTGTTTCTAACTGCCAGGCATTGAGATGATAGAAACCATCAAAGAATGTCAAGTCCAAAGTGACCTAGCTTATAGAACAAATAACAAAGAAACAAACCAACTTCCCAAAGCACTCATTCTCTGAAGCCTTGGAAAAGTAGCCTGATGAGGAAGGAAGACAAGTGGGATCATCACCATCTGGGAAAGGGCTTCAGAAATGCTATCCACTGCAAGGCCAAGTGGTGTGTTACCTGTTTCCTTTAGGGAGGTACTTATTTTATTGTTAGCTGATGAATGTTTATAATACAGTTAATGCATCTGAGTAATTTAGTTCGATCTTTCCTCACTGATTTTTCTTCTCAATTATCTAAATCTAGCTATTTTGTTGTCATTGTTAGCTGATGTCAAGTAGATTCCAACTCATGGAGTCCCATGTGTGCAGACTAGAACTGCTCCATATGGTTTTCAAGGCTGTGACCTTTCAGAGGCAGATTGGTAGGCCTATCTTCCAAGGCGCCTCTGGGTGAATTCAAACTGCCAACCCTTCAGCTAGTAGTCGAGCACTTAACTGTTTACGCCTCCAAGGACCAAATACCCATTTTAGCTGTAGCATTTTCAAACAAAGCAAATGCTAGACTTTTGGCAAGTCAATTAACCTCTCTGTGACTTCATTTTCACATCTGTGAAATGGAATATATACATGTCTACCACAGAGAGTCTCTGCTACCAAAACCCAGATAATATTGGCTCTACCTTTTCTCCTGTCTGAGACTGACCTGCTAGGCTCTGGGGCAATCAGAAGTTATAATCTTACTGTTTCTCTGTCATAGTGGAGGGTCCTTTGCAATTGATCTTCTCTGGGGTCTTACTGAGAGGATGCCAACTCCCTCTTCTCTGAAATGATCAAGAAGCACAATCTCCACCCTTTTTCCCTGGCCACCTCATACACTCGGCCTTCACTGTGAACTGTGATACATACAGGAAGTAAATCCTAAGGCAATACTAGACCAAAATCATAACTGGGCGTGAGTGGGAGGATCACAGGTACTTGCATGGAGCTTCACTTTTCTCACTTCCCAAGAAGGGAGAAGGTCAGCTTAAGAAGGGTTTTCCCTTCATTGCTGATTACCTCTCCTTCCTCAGGCTCCTAACTAGAACTTCTACACTCTTCCCTTAAGTCACCCAGACTGACCAATTCACCCCGTTATACAAACATACCCTCAACAGAAGGAAGCTTCCCACCTAGGCTCTCTCCTCAAACCTATTGCTATTGAGTGGATTCTGACTCATAGTGATCCTATAGGACAGAGTAGAACTGCCCCATAAGGTTTCCAAGGAGCAGCTGGTAGATTTGAACTACAGAATATTTTAAAAAATAAAATAAAAAATAAACACAAAAAACCTTCAAACAAAACAAATTCTTGTTTAAAATAAAGAAAACAAATTACTGAAAAAACTGTAAAATGCCAGGTGGCCCCAATACAATTACGCAAATGGAATACAGTTAAATATTAATTATGACAATTTGAAGTTATTTTACATTTTTATATTTTTAGAGTTGGCAGTCAAACACTTAACCACTGTACCACTAGGTTCATCAAATTTGAGTGCTCCAGATTTCATTTCGGGGGTACCAATGCTTGTCCTTGTCTGATCATGTGGTCTTTGGAGCGGCCAGTAGATTCTAATCCAGTGAACCAGGGTGATCCTGAGTATTCTATTTTCATTTAAGCCTTCTAACCAGTAAGAGATGTGGATCTGCTACTTCCTTTACTCGTTGCCCTGTTAAGAAAGCACACCATTTGAATAAAACCTTTTCCGTTAGAGTCAGTAAACCTTTTTGGAGAAATAAGCACCCGATCTCGGGGTGTGTTACTTCGGTTTATTAACCATTTGGGAACCTGAAGACATCACATGCATACACATACAGAAGCCAAACTAAACTGTTCTTGTTATGGCCCCAGCTCCTGTTAAACTCTGTGTATTTAACACCCGCCTTCCTCTGATCTAGGCTGGGAGACTGTTTTTACAGACGCATTATCCTTAGGTATGACTGTGCATGAGCATATTCAAATGTTTTGCGTGAGATAAGATTATTGCAGAAATCAGAGCTAGTTTGCATCCACATTTCATCAAACCTCAGATGCTATCTTTGTGTAATATGCACCATTGTTACATGCATGAACCAGTGAGACCCAAAAACAGCAGCACTGCCATTATCTTGGAGAAAGTGATTCTAAGATACTTGTCAATTGCAAATATGTTAAAGTGTGAAAACATATTCATCTTGGAACCCATGAAAGATGACGATAGGAAAAATACACATTTACCCAGTGGGCTAATATCAAAGTAAACTTAAAAGAAAAATGTAAACATTTTGTAAAATGTAGCAGAAATAATTTTTGCAACACAATATAACGTAAGTATTTTAATTGAGCCACATTGCTCTTTCAACTTTTCTTTCTGGAACTGGCTAACTTATTCGTGTAGAATATTATTTTGATATTTTTCTACCTTAAATCTCTTTGTCTTAATTTTTCTTCCTAATATGGGCTTACCTTTGGATTTGAAAATTTGAAACCTTGTAAACTCTTTTGTTTTTTTAGTAAGACAACAGATGTTGTGTGGGAGTGTGTGTATTTTTCAGGGAGTCAAAGAATAAATAAGGCCACAATTAACTTGTGGTTTCTCTGTGTGTCTACTCATTTAATGAGTTTATATGTTTAGAAGAAGCCCTTACAACAGTGCTGTCTTTACTGTCCAATACTATGGTTCACAAACAATGTGTGTTTTGCATTAAACATTGTGTAGATACTTAAGAATGATTCTACTGTGTTATTACTGTGAATAATAATAAGGTAGACAAGAATCAGAAGTGATGATTTTAAAAGTTGAATAAAAATGACAGAACTAAAAAAAAAAAGAATTGCAAGGGTCATGGCTATGGATTAAGCAGAGAATATTAAAAATCTTTGGAAATTTTCAAGATAGTTTTAAAATAGGGAATGTATTTCCACTAACATCATTCCTTTCCTCAACAAATAGAAACTCTGAGGTATGAATGGATGTCTTCTCTTTTATTTTTTCCTGGGTTGAAAAATCAGTTATTTGCATCTCTTCTGAGATTATTACCCATCTTTAAGGGAGGAAAAAAAAAAGCCCTTACCAGCTTTTTGAAAGGATTAAACATAGAGTGAAATATTTTTACCCTGAAGGGTTAATACTGGCTGGGTGTTTGGGATCATGTGTTTGTGAGTCTAAGGAATCTGAGCCTAGCTTCTAATTTACTACAGACTTTGAAATACATGTGTTGACCTACATGCCCAAGCTCAACAGACCAGCATTTAAGTAAGAGCACAGGAAAGACAGAGAAATAAAGCTGGGACACCTGTCCGGGTCAGTGTTGACCCATCATGCTTTACTAATTTTTCAGTGATCTCTGACCCAGATTTCCACAGTTCCACAGAGATTTAGATCTTTCATCCAACAAATCCTACACCTGCATTCAATTAATGAAACAAAACTCAACTTTGTTATCTGATGAACTGAGTTCCTAGAGCCATTGAGACAATTGTTTTATTATTGTCTTGACAAATTATCCTATTAACAACTGGCTACTACAAAAATCAATTAAAATCTTGGCTGACAAGTTCTAATATAGTTGGATAAGTAGAACTGAGAATTAGACAGTGAGTTAATAGTTGATATACACATATATTTCACAAATTAGCAGCAACCAGAACAAAACCAGAAATTTGTATTGAAAAAAAGAATGCTAAACTATAGCAGGTTGTGTGGAACTTCTTACTATTTGGTTTCATTTTATTTCATGTGCCTCTTAGCAACTGCATGAATATCAGTGCTGTATTTTTTATTCCAACATGTATTTCTAAACTTTCCGTTCCCACTGATTTCTTGCTATTAGATTTGATAAACTACCTTGTAAAATATTTAATATGTGGACTGAAAAAATTTGGATCTTTGAACCCTTGGCCATAAAAATATGATTCATTTGTTTGCTTACTTACCAGTAATTGTTTACGCATTGAGAATACTGAGATAGAATCCGTGGTCAAGGGAATTTAAGATTAACAAGCATTTTGACTTTAGGAATCAAAAGAATTGTCTTTCAGCAGAACCAAAGTTTACTTTTCTTTTAGCTAGTGACAGAGAAAACACATTGATTGTTGGCATTTACTTCTGCCCTCTGAGCACCCCTCTTCACCATACTTTAAGTAAAGGTAAGTGAATGTATATGAGCTCTATAAAGACTACATTGTACTTAAGATGTTTAAGATTATACTTGAATGGCATTAAAGATATCTAAAAACCTGGTATGTGCTGTTTTGGAGAGTGGAGGAAATTAATTTCATCTACTCACTGATCTATTGCACTTGAAAGTTCCTTGGAAATGTATAACTTTAAAATACAAAAGAGAAGAAAGAATGGTTAATATCACTGAGAATGTGCCAAATGGTTCACAAAGTCAGCAGTATGCTATCTTGTCTATAAGCAGGTTTGTCGATTGTAGAAAGCATACATTTGTTCAAATGATACCTGATCTCTGTCATTCACTTAAGTGATAGAATCTTTTTTTTTTTTTGGAAAGGCCACCACTCAATTCTGAAGAGGGTATACTGATAATCAATGGAAAGAACTATTTAAAAAAGAAAAAGGACGTTAGAAAAAAGTGTAAACCATTCAGTTTCTTTCTTTTTTTTTTTTTTGTAGTACAATGTCTGCCCTTTATTTCCTTTCCTGCCTCCAACTTGGCAAAATCTTTTTTTTTTTTTCCAGTTTTTACTTATTTATTTATTTATTTTACTTTTTTAAAAAATTGTACTTCAGGTGAAGGTTTACAGAACAAATAGTTTCTCATTAAACAGTAGTACACATATTGTTTTATGATATCGGTTAACAACCCCACAACATGTCAACCCTCTCCCTTCTTGACCTTTTTTTTTTTTTTTGGTGAAAATATGCATAGCCAAAGATACACCATTACAAAAATTTCTCCATGCATAATTCAGTGACATCAACTATGCTCTTCCAGTTGTGCTGCTATTCTCACTTTAGATGAAGGTTTACGGAACAAAATAATTCACCATTCAGTTTCTTAATGGCTCTGTTTTACCACTAGGATTCTAGAGACACTAACTTAAATAAAATGCAGAGAAGAAAGCCCAGAAACACCAAGGATGTTGTGCAAACCTAATCCCTGATACAAATTAAGAACCTTTAATAACAACAATAAGAATTGATAGTATTTAGAATGCTTCTATATACCTTCTATTTTTTGGTTATTTTAATAACTTACTTTTCTCTGTTTCAGAAGATCCTTAAATGATTGCCTCAACAAATATTTAGACATTAGGCAATTAGTTTTCAAATAGTTTTAGAGAATGTATGTACAAGATAGGATAGGAATCTTCTCCTTCTTTGAACTCTATTTCAACCCTTCCCCTTTAGCCAGGTGAGTTTACTAACTGATGTCTAAGCATTGTCTGGGCTTCCTTTGGTGCAGGAGGTTGCTCTCCATGAATGTCCTCTCTACTTCAACATCCATCTAACTATGACCTAATTTTTAAGACTAGCTTATTTTCCATCTTTACCATGAAACTACTCTTTTGCTCTCCTGTGTGAGACTGGCTGTCAACCTCACAACTATGCTAGCAGTTGAAATCTGTACAATTCTTGAATTCACGTAATTACGCAGCCCAAGGAAAGACTGAGAACTGTATCAGCAAAGAGAACATGACAATTCCTAAAAAATGCTCTAATGGTTGTTCTTTGCAACTTGGGATAAAGTTGGGGATGCTACCATTTAAATGTGTTCCTTCATCTCAGTGGAAAATATGGGATCCTGGAGAGGTTCAGACTAAGTTGCTAAACTGAAGCAAGGTTGGCATGGTTACCACAAATAGAAGTTAATTTGAAGTGTTAATTAAATGTATCACTTGCAAAGATATTTGGTAGTGGCTAGGAGTACTAGTAGAGCAGTGGTTAAGAGGTTGGCTGCTAACCGAATCCACCAGCTGCTCCTTGGAAACCCTACAGGGCAGTTCTACTCTGTCTTATAGGGTCATTATGAGTTGGAATCGACTGGACACCAATGGCTTTGTTTGTTTGTTTTAGTTGATCAAGGGAGTCCCTAGGTGGTGCAAATGGTTAATATGCTTAGCTGCTACCCAAAAGATTGGTGATTTGAGTCCACCTAGAGGCACCTCGGAAGAAAGACCTGGTAATCTACTTCTGAAAAAACAGTCACTGAAGACCTTATGGAGAACAGTTCTACTCTGGCACACATCAGGTTGCCATGAGTAAGAGTCAACTGGATGGCAATGGTTTGTTGTTGTGTTTTGTGTTTTAGTCAGTCAGGATGTCTCTAGGACTACTAGGGTCCTAGTTAATATGGAGACGGCCCCACCCAAGCAAAAACAAAACAAAATAAATAAAACTTTAAGCATGAAGTTCAGACTTGATTCACCATGATGGAAAGTTATGACTTCTCATCCAGCTGAAAACTCTGAACCTGTTTAGTTACCTAGAACCTCTTAATTGAAGGGTAGGCCAGGTACACTTGAGGAATGACTCCACAAAAACTCCACAAAGATGTAATATAAATCCACTTCCTAGCCTTTCCCCACAAGACTTGTAGCTATGTTGTAAATACTTTGGAATGGGAAGTACCCAGACATATCTGAAATATTTGAATACTAGCCCTAAATTAACAATAATTTCTGAAGACCCAGAATTTCTGTGGTGTACTGGTTTTATTAGGGACTTATGGGAGTCAGATGAAAAAAGTTTGGCCAAAATCCATCATAAAAGTTGGCCCTAGTTTCTAAATACAGATTTGGAATGGGCTTTCCTAGCACCTGGCAAAATCTTCACCTTGCCTGCATGAATCATGGAATGAGGGCCAGTTAAGGTTGAAATGGTCAAGTGAAAGCCTCTCAGATTGCCTCTGCTTAGCATTATAGTACGTTAATAAAATACTATATACCCTGGGATATTGTAGTTTAGTGCATCCTTTAACTGGAAAAATATTTTTGCAGGGTATAGAATTCTAGGTTGATAGTTTTATTTTTCTTTCATTTCTATAAAGATGTTGTTCCACTGGCTTCTGGCATGCATTGTTTTCAATAAATCGGCGGTCATTCTCATCTTTGTTCCTCTGTGTATAATGTGCTTGTTTTTCCTACTCTGTCTGCTTTTATGATTTTTTCTTTGTCACTAAATTTAAGCAGTTTAATTATGATGTGCCCTTTAGTTTTTTTTTTTTTTTCCTCTCATACTTCTGCTTGCTGTTAATTGAGCTTCTTTAATTTATGTGTTCACATGTTTGTGAAAGTTTAAAAATTCTGGACATTTTGCTTCATATATATTTTTCTGCCCGTCCACATTTATCTCCCCACTCCTTTGGGGGAATGTATATGTGTTTGTGTGTTTATATACATCTATATATCAGAAAACAAAACTCACTGCTGTTGAGTCAATACCTACTCATAGCGATCCTATAGAACAGAGTAGAACTGCCCCATAAGGTTTCCAAGGCTATAAATCTTTACAAAAGTAGACTGCCATAACTTTATCCCACAGAGTGGCTGGTGGGTTCGAACCACTGACCTTTTGGTTAGCAGCCAAGTGCTTTAACCACTGTGACACCAGGGCTTCTATATATATATATATATACCCTACAAGTCACTTATGTTTCATTCTTAAAAAATATAGTTTAATCATTTCTTCTTTGTTTTAATTTGGATAGTTTCTGTTGCTGTGTCTTTGATGTTACTAATCTATTTTTTTGCAGTGTCTACTGTTAATCTCATTCAGTGTATTTTTATCTTATGCATTGTATTTTATATCCAGATGTTAAAATTAGATTATTTTTGTATTTCCTCCATCTCTCCTCTACATGCTCCTGCTATCATTTACTTTCTTGAACATACAAATTATATTGATAGTAGGTATTTTAACATACTTGTCTACTAATTCTATCATTTGTGTCAGTTGATCCCTCAAGGCTTGTGTTTTATCTTTGTTAGGTGGATGTAGGACAGCCTTAATCTAGGGCTAATTCAATCTCATTACTGAGGCAATATCCTTCTGGGGATTCTACTCAATGTTCTTGTGTTATGAGGCCTTTCCCCTTGGATGGTGGGAACACAAACTATTCCCATCCCTGCTGAGTTTCGGGGATTATTCTACCTGATCTTTTCCAGTGGTCTTTTTCTGGCCTTAGGTAGTTTTCTCACATATCTACACTGATTAATCCTCAGTTGAAGAATTGAGAGTAACCTCAGCAAATCTCCAGAACTCTCTATACATATAGCTGTCTTCTCTCTAGTAATTTTCCCTACAAATTCTTGCCACCTTGGCCTACTTATAATCTAGACTGTGTGTTTTCAACTCATGGAAAGAGCCAGGCTCTTTCGAGTATCTCATATCTGCACTGCATGTTGGAAATTCTCTCGAAGTAGTAGATGGCCAATCCTAGTGCTCATTTTGTTTGTTTTGCTTTTCTCAGGGATCACTGTCCTATTCTGCCTGTTATAAAATGACTGAAAACTGTCACTTCATATTTTTTCTTTGGATTTTTAGTTACTTAAGGCAGAAGAGTAAATCTGGTACCTGCTCCTACATCACAGCTGGAAGAAGAAGTTTAATTACTCTTAAAATATACTGTATTATTTTGATTTAGAAAACTGTTTTCCTCAGTGGAAAAGATACCCAAAATTAGAGTTGAGCATTTCTGTTAGTTTTTATTTCCTCTAAGCATTACGCCACATCCTTCAGAAATAGTTTTCTCATTCCTTGGTTCATCTTCTTACTGCAAACATTGTGAACACTCCTATTAGCATACTGAAAAATTCAGCTTGCTCTATTTTTTTGCCTTTCTGACATAGTTCATATAGACTTGTACTTTTTGTGCTGTGTGTGTGTGTGTTCACATGCACTTGTTTATGTATGCGCACATATGCATACTGATTTTCATTGTAGGTTTTAAAGAGGAAGGAGATTTATGTTTCACAAGGACACCTCTTTGCTGAATTTTCTTTGTTGAGCTGTTATTAGTCTTCTCACTAAATAGGAGATATGAGACAGGAGTTTGTTTGACTACCTATCAAGCAAAACAGCATGCTCACTCTGTTATTATTATTTGGTTTGATTATCTACATTAGCAAATTTCCTGGGAAAAATACCTAATTCTTCACTAAAATTGGCTCTTATTGTTACTAAGATGATCTCTAACAGAATATATTTGGAATATTTTTGTAAGACGTGAAAAATGAGAATTCTCTTGACAAATCTAAAATCAATTCATTTTTGCACAACTCAAACTGTAGTGGTTTAAATAAGATCACTTGGACTCATTTACAGAATGTGACAGAAAAAAAGTGTAAAACCAAATATTTGAGCTATGATAATTTACTAATAAAAGACTATGTGTATGTGTTTGTGTGTGTGAATGTTTACATATATGAAAGTAAATATGTGTGTGTGTCTGTGTATAGTCATGTAGATATAGATTCAGATATTTATTTGTAGAGAAAAATGATATATAACGTACATAAATATAAATGCTTACAATAAATCCTTTATAACATTTATGATGACAGCTATATAAAATACACTGTCTAGATAGGCAAATTAAAATATAGTTATAATAAAATATGATTAATCTAAATAATAATATATTGATTTATTAAGTATAAAGATACGGTTCTTTGATATTTTGCAAGTCTGGCCATTAATAATGTTTTATTAAACAATTGGAAGAATAATTAACCAAAAAAACTCCCTTATAAGTGCTTATTTCGAACTAGTGTACCTTTTATTTTTTAAATGATGCTCAGAAAATCTTACACATTTACATATAAAACTATACAAATGGTAAGTTAAATATAACTCACTTAGACAAAGGAAAATATTACAAGTGAACACAAAACTGAGAGCTAACTTTTTAGTTTTAAATGAACTGTTCATAGGAAATCTTTGCAAGAGATCATTTCCAGGTTAGAATTTGCTTATTTATCTTATATTTTGGAAATATTTTAATTATAAATTTAGTTTTATTTAAACGAATTCATTCTCTGAACTTCAGCATATCCTTAAGCTTTGAATTGTTTTCTCTACTAAAATAATGTATTATATTTGCTGTATATTTTTAATTATTAGATACTTTCATTATAGAAATAATTTCTTGCTTTCTTTAACCATTTTGTGGCTTGTCAATAAACAAAATCTTTTAAAAATTATTTATTTATTTGTTTTTATTCAATACCAATCAATGTCTCTTGACCTATAAAATGGTATACCCATTTTGTTTAATGTAGTGAAATTTTATTAGCCATTTGTCATGGAAAAAATAAAACAATTTTTTATTCCAGTGCATTGGAAACCTAAGCAGATGTGGAGCTGAGATTATCATGAAGGGGTGAGTAAAAATGAAACAACTGACTGTCATGCTAAGATTTTAATGCCATTTCCTTCCATAGCTCTTCGTTGTCTTTAGGAAAAAGTGTATTTCTGTGACGGCATACAAAACCCTCCACAGAGTAGCCCATGGAGCCCTGGTGGTGCGGTGGTTAGGAGCTATGGCTGCTAACCAAAAGGTCAGCAGTTTGAATCCACCAGCGTCTCCTTGGAAACCTTATGGGGCAGTTTTACTCTGTCCTATAGGGTCACTATAAGTCAGAATCGACTCCATGGCAATGGGTTTGTTTGGTTTTTTTTGGTTATAGTGGCGCATGCCCAATTCTTCAACCCATTGTCAACAGTCTCTTCCTCTGCATTCATTACATCAGCAATAGTTGAACACTTCAAGTTTCTGGAACATCCCGTATGTCTCAAACCCCATGCTCTTCTCATTCCACCTCACTGCCTTGCTCACTTTAGATTTCACCTTCTCTTCACCTACTAGGGTGAGAGCAGTTTCCTAATAGACTGCTTCACACAGGATAAATTCATTCTGGCTTTAGCTGGCTCTGGTCTCAATTTCCAGTGTAGAAATACAGATCACACTTAGCATGTGGTAGAATGGGCCCAGCAGCTGGAATATTTTCCCCCTTTGACGTCCGTCTGAATCTTTAGAGAGCTCTCATTGCCAGACCTGGCAGCTTTTTCACTGCCCCACCAAGAAGAATTGGACACAAATGATGAAAACAACATGTTTCTCTCTGAATCAACACACAGCCTACTATGGTAAGCTATACTTTACAATTAAAGTAACCTTATTTCTAATATTTGAAAAGTTTTTTCTCTCAAATTATTAAGCTAAGTATTTCTACATCTAATGAAAACTCATATACTCCAATGGAAGTTGCAGTGACATTTTACATCCCGACTAATTTCTGCAGTCGAAGTAGTATACGCCGTCATAAAACATACGTATCTGTGACTGTCCGTCCATAGCACCGTGCTGGGCACAGCAAAGACCAAATTCAACAGACATGTTTTTGTTCAGTTTTCAGACAATTTTAGCAAATGGCAAAGAACATTCCAAAGACTATCACCCCTTACTGATACATGCTTCACACAGCAAATTTCAAAATGTTGACGTGTTTTCCTTAAATTACATACTGCTTTTATGCTCTTTAACCCAAACTATTGCCGTTGATGCTTCTTTTCCTTCTTTTCTGTTGGTGTTTATTTGTCTCTCTTTAAGGTATGACTTCCCAAGTCAGTGCACAACAGAATTTCTTTCCAGCTCTTTGGTGTGCTGGTACTAAAATCTTTCACAGGTCAAATTCCCCACACTTCAGTGACCTCCTATGGGATCAAGTCTCTTCTATCAGCCAAGTTGAGAGGTCTTTTTCCCACCCATAGCCAAAGGAGTCATTTTTTAACCAAGCTGCCTTAACCTTCCTTTTTCCTGCCCATTAAATTGTCTCCACAGGAAGCACCTCTTGCCCTGGTCCTATTGTTGCTTAATTTCAATGTCACAGCTGCAGTTTTCCCACTGTTTTAGTCAAAAGCTGATGCATGCTTTAGAGGCCTGGAAACTCCCGCTTCTGGAAAAGACCTGAGGGCTCATGAAATCTCCTTTGGAAGGGGAGGAGTAGTCCCAGCTGTGAAAAGTGCGACGTGGGAAATGTACCATTAGCAAGGCCTAGAGAATGGAAATTTCACTGGCCTGAGAGCTAAAGTATGTACCGGGGTAAAATCACCACAAAGTTATAGTAAAGCAAAAAGTAAGATTTTATTCCGCATATGTTCAAAGAGGCCAAAGTGGGAAAACAGACAAGCATGCTGCCAGAGCCATGTCTGTCCGAGTTCAAGGAAGGTTACAGAATCATCAGTATATATTACCATTGTTGTTGCTGTGTGTCGTCTAGTCAATTTCGACTCATAGGGACCCTATAGCACAGGGTAGAACTGTCCCATAGGGTTTCCAAGGAGTGGATGGGTAAAATCATTGAAAGCTTCACCTTTTCACAGATTGGCTAAAAACTACCAAATCACCATGATTCTACAATTTGAATTGTCTTTCTTAATAATCATTGGTACAGGTTTCTATAGCGACAGTCGGGAAGGTCTTCAGTGGTCCAACAAATATTACTAATTACTAAACCCTAATAAAAAGAAGTAAGAGGGGAAAGTACGTGGGTCTTTTGTGATGTATCTTATGACTTGTTTATGTGAAAGATTCCCTAAAATATGTTTTCCAAGATTGTCCTAGCTATTGTCTTTATACCTCAGGGCCCAGCTGATGTGTCCTTGTGAATTCTTGTAAATCCACCTCCAGCTGGGTCACGTTCTTCATATTCAAGGACGGGGAATAGTGGCTCCAGTTTTAATCTCAGGTAAAAAGCACAGATTTTAAGCTCCAAGCATATAGAACATCCCTTATGAAGAGGAGAAAGAAACAATCTATTACCGTGGCTTTGGTTTGTTATTCAAGTGTTACTCAACTGTTCTGTTGTGCTTGGCTTTTCACTTTTCTGTCACTGCCCTCAGGTAACCGGCGTATCTACTGGGATAACAAAAAACCCATTGCTGTCTAGTGAATTCTGATGCATACTGACCCTATATGACAGAGTAGAACTGCCTCATAGGATTTCCAAGGAGGCTGGTGGATTCAAATGGCCAACCTTTTGATTAACAGCCTGAGCTCTTAACCACTGTGCCGCCAGGGCTCCATCTACTGGGATATTACCACTTTGGAATTTTCATTTTTATTTTTCCTCCCTGATTTCCCCTATTAGTTTCTCATCCATTCAGGAATATATATGTTTCCCTGAGGTCATGCACTCCATAGACCAGGGGAGGAGCACGGCAAGATGGAAAACAGAGGCAACTGGTCCAAACTTTCTAGCTTTTGTTTCCCCAAATCTATGGATGTTAAGGCAGGTTAATGTTACTGTTCTTTATTTACTTATTCATTGATTTATATTTTTGAAAATCCAAAAAAGCTAGAGAAGCAGCCACATCAAATTTCTATTATTCCCTAAAAGCACCCACTTTCAGTTACCAGTCTTAGCACTTTCTATCCTCTTCCCTGGCTCAGCCGCTTCTCTGCACTTGGCTATTTCTAATCATCCATCCTTCTTACCTTATTGGCTACCACCCTAAGGAGCCCTGGTGATACAGTGATAAAGAGCTCAGCTGCTAACCAAAAGGTCAGCAGTTCAAATCCACCAGCCACTCCTTGCAAACCCTATGGGGTAATTCTACTCTGTCCTACAGGATCACTATGAGTCAGAATCGACTCAGTGGCAATGGGTTTGGTTTTTTTTGGTTTTGTAAAGAAGCCCTTTAAAATCTCCTGTTTCTGGATTAGGTGCTTCTTCGGTGTGATCTGCTGATATCTAGGTATTTGCCTGTCGTGGTTCTTATTGAATGGCTTTACAGTCTCGTGTTTAATTGTTAGTCTCACCATGAGATCTTAAGTTGTTTGGGTATTTTGGGTATTTTTTTTTCATCATTGTATTTCTGTCAGTCACAAAAAAAACTCTGTTCCTATTTCATGTTAAATACATACCTGTTGAATTAAAGTGCATAATATGCTTTTGATAAAACTTTGTTTCTTCTTCCTCAGTTTTTATTAAAAATGTGGAAATTAAAGTACTTTTCCACCAGTGTTTTAACAGAAGAATGATAAAAGAAAGTCTCTCCAAGTTTAAAACTCATTATAAAATATGCCTGTTGCCATTGAGTCAATTCTGACTCATAGCAACCCTTTAGGACAGAGTAAAACTGCCTCATCAGATTTCCAAGGAGCGACTGGTAGATTCGAAATGCTGACCTCTTGGTTAGTAGCCCAGTTTAACCACTGCGTCACCAGAGCTCCATTATCATAAAATATAATTGAGTCAAGATTTTTTACATTTAATGATTGAATTAGATGGCTCATCCACTAATGATTTAGTAAGAATCTGTTGGAATGGTGGATAATACAAATGATGGAGAAATATGATGTATGCTTTTTAGTCTCATGATGTGTGAGCTTGTGTATGTGTGTGTGAGAGAGAGAGAAAGAGAGCTAAAGCTCCACATATACCCACACACACATACAAGAAAATAGTCCCTTTGGTGAAGTAAATTTCAAGCGCTTGGCTACCACCCTAAAGGTTGACAGTTCAAACTCAGACAGTAGCTCTCTAGGAGAAATACCTGGTAATCTGTTCTCACAAAGATTGCAGCCTAGAAACCCTATGGGGCAGTTCTACTCTGTCACATGGGGTCTCTATGAGTCGAAAATCAACTTGACAGAATCTAAAAACAATAACAAAGCTATAAATACAAAATGTAAGGAGTCTTCAGTAGAGAGGGAAGCAACTTCTGAATAGGTTAAGTTAGACGATTTTGAGAGAATAATTTCAGAGAATGTTACTAACAAACATCTTGATGATTATATTCACAGATACCCAGAAGAGAAGAATATAAAATATTAATATTAATAACATTAATAACTGCAGTAAAAAGGACCAAAGACAAAGTATAATTCTTTATTTTAGAGTTGATATTCATATACAATATTAGCCAAAATTTGGGTAGAATAATTAGAATCTATGCATTATTCAATAAAGATGAAAAGTATGAGAATTTTTAAAGATCTATAGTTTTAAAATAGACTTAATTATTTCATTAAATATTTAAAGTAAACACATCTTAAATGATACCTGGGTGTAAAATATTTCTGTTTTAATCTGTAACAATTTTGTACAAACACATACACACACAAACAGTAATTTAAAAAATCATTTTGTTTTAATGTATTTAACATCCTGATACCTTTAATTTTGCTTATCGTTAAAATTAATCACAAAAACCTGTAGGCTACATTAAAACTTATCTATTTAAACAAAAACATAGTTAATACTTACACAGATACAATAAATATACTTGTTTAAAAGTTAATTTATTTGTATATTTATCTAAATAATCATGCAATGTAATTTTTAAATACTGCCAACATTCATGTCTGATATTTTCCCACATTTGTTAATGATTTGTCTATATAATTTAATCATGATACATGGACATATTTACCACTGCTCAAAATTTCTGCTTTGCTACAGACTAAGCACATAGCTTAGTGATCACTATCACTGTATCATTTTTAACATGAAGGCTAGTGAAATAATTTGCAGCTATAAAATGTGTTTTATTTGCTTCTGTTATATATGAGACGGTTTCTTAGACTATACCTCAAGGCAAAGTTAAGACCATATTAATTTTTAAAGTGATTTTAACACTAATTTAAAAAAGAAACAAAACAAAAGCCTATTGTTGTTCAGTTTCCAAGGATGTAAATCTTTACAAAAGCCGACTGCATTATCTTTCTCTTGCGGAGCAGTTGCTGGATTCCAAGCGCTGACCTTTTGGTTAGCAGCCAAACGCTTTAACCACTTTGCCACCCATGCTCCTACACTGCTAACTTTAGCATCCAACAAATCTTCACACATACCAGCACAATCATTTGAAGCTGTTCTTTCTCATCAAAGAGTTTTACATTTGAGATGTACATGAAAGTATATAAAAAAAAAGGAAAGAAAATGTTTTTAGTCAGGAATAGAATGATTTTATTAGCTATAAAAATATACAAAATCTAGTTGTTTTTTTTTAAAAAACGTTACCATATTTAATTATGTTAGAAACCTAAATGTCATGTTCATGGATAAAAGTTAAAAAAAGAAAAGTATCAGGTTAATTGCATAACATTTATTACTAAAAGCAGGTACATTTTAAAATGTGAGTGGCATAAACAGGAAAAGTAAATTTCAGGGTCACAGAATCCCACAGAAAACAATTTTCCAGAGATTATCTAGTTTGTTTCTATAATACTTTCCAGATAACTATATGCTTAATTCTTTATTTTTTTTTTTATAATAAAGTTTTTTTTTCTTTGTCTTATATTTTATTGTACTTCAGGTGAAGGCTTACAGAACAAATAGTGTCTCATGAAACAGTAGTACACATGTTGTTTTATGACATTGGTTAACAACCCCACAACGTATTAACCCTCTAACTTCTCAACCTTTTTCTTTTTTGGTGAAAATACACATAGCCAAAGATACACCATTTCAAAATTTCTACATGCACAGTTCAGTGACATTAACTACGCTCTTCCAATTGTGCTGTTATTCTCACTTAAGATGAAGGCTTACAGAACAAAATAGTTTCTCATTTAACAGTTACTACAAGTGTTGCCCTATGACAATGGTTAACAATCTCACAACACATCAACAATATCCTTACTCAACCTTGGGTTCTCTATCACCAGCTTCCTTGTCCCCTTCTGCCTTCTGGCCCTTGTCACTGGACTCCTGTACCTCGTTAGTCTCATTTGGTTTTATGGGGCTGTCCACTCCCAGGCTGAACGGTGACCCTCCGAGGTAGCTTCACCACTGAGCTAAAAGGGTGTCTGGGGGCCATACTCCCGAGGTTTCTCCAGTCTCCTTTAGGTCAGTAAATCTGGTCTTTTTTTTTTGTGAGTTAGAATTATGCTCCACATCCTTCTCCAGCTCTGTCCAGAACCCTCTGTTGTGATCCTAGTCAGAGCAGTCAGTGGTGGTAGCCGGTGGAGGCCTTGGTAGCTGTGGACAATTAGTCCTTTGGACTAATCTTTTCCCTGTATCCTGTTCTCTTCATTCTCCCTTGCTCCCGAAGGGATGAGACCAGTGGAGTATCTTAGATGGCCGCTCACAGGCTTTTAAGACCCCGGATACTACTCACCAAGGTAGAATGTAGAGCATTGTCTTTATAAGCTGTGTCATGCCAACTGAGCTAGATGTTCCCCAAGACCATGGTCCCCAGAGCCCTCCGCCCAGCAATTCAGTCCCTCAGGGAGTTTGGATGTGTCTATGGGGCTTCCATGACCTTTCCTTGTACAAGTTGTGCTAGTTTCCCCTATATTGTGTACTGTCTCACCCTTCACCCAAGATACCACTTATCTATTGCCTATTTTGTATTCCCCCCCCCACCCCTCCCATCCCTGGTAACCAACAAAGATTGTTACGTTTTGTGTGTGAACTTTTTCATGGATTTTTACAATAGAGGTCTCATATAATAATATTTGTCCTTTTGTGATTGACTTATTTCATTGAGCATAATGTCCTCCAGTTTCATCCATGTTATGAAATGGTTAACAGATTCATCGTTGTTCTTTCTCATTGCATAGCACTACATTGTGTGTATGTACCATAGTTTGTTTATCCATTCATCTGCTGATGGGCATCTAGGTTGTTTCCATCGTTTTGATATTGTGAACAATGTTTCCATGAACATAGGTGTGCGTATGTCTATTTGAGTGACGACTCTTATTTCTCTAGGATATATTCCTAGAAGTGGGATTGCTGGATCGAATGGTATGTCTATTTCTAGCTTTCTGAGGAAGCGCCATATCATTTTCCAAAATGGTTGTATCATTTTGCATTCCCACCAGCAGTGCATAAGAGTTCCCATCTCTCCGCAGCCCCTTCAACATTTGTTATTTCCAGGGTTTTTGATTCGTGCCAGTAATGCTGGGGTGAGATGGTATCTCATTGTGGTTTTAATTTGCATTTCTCTAATGGCTAGTGATCGCAGCATTTCCTCATGTGTCTGTTGGCCCTTTGAATGTCTTCTTTCGTGAAGTGTCTGTTCATTTCCTTTGCCCATTTTAATAGCATTATTTGTCTTTTTGTGGTAGAGGTGTTGGATTTTCTTGTAGATTATGGAGATTAGACCTTTGTCTGACTTGTACTGTCCAAAAATTTTTTCCCAGTTTGTAGGTTCTCTTTTGACTCTTTTTGTGAAGTCTTTTGAAGAGCATAGCTGTTTGATTTTTAGAAGATCCTGGTTATCCAGCTTATCCTTTGGGGTTTGTGCATTGATGGTTATGGTTTGTATCCTGTTAATGCCATGTATTAAGGCCTAAAGTGTTGGTCCTATTTTTTCTTCTATGAACTTCATAGTTTTAGGCTTTATATTCAGGTCTTTGATGCATTTTGAAGTAGTTTTTGTATACGGTGTGAGGTATGGGTCCTGTTTCATTTTTTTGCAGATGGATATCCAGTTTTGCCAGCACCATTTGTTAAAAAGACTGTCTTTTCCCCATTTGATGGGCATTGGGCCGTTGTCGAAGATCAGGTGACAGTAGGTGGATGGATTTACATCTGAGTTTCTCAATTCTGTTCTATTGGTCAATGTATCTGTCATTGTACCAGTACCAGGCTGTTTTGACTACTGTAGCTGTATAGTAGGTTCTCAAGTCAGGTAGTGTGAGTCCTCCAACTTTATTCTTCTTCTTCAGTAGTGCTTTACTTATTCGGGGCTTCTTCCCTTTCCATATAAAGTTAATGATTAGTTTTTCCATCTCTTTGAAGAATGTTGTTGGTATTTGGATCGGGATTGCATTGTATTTGTAAATTTCTTTGGGTAGAATTGACATTTTCACAATGTTGAGTCTGCCTATCCATGAGCATGGTATGTTTTTCCATTTATGTAGATCCCTTTGGGTTTCATGCAGTAGTGTTTTGTAGTTTTCTTTGTATAGGTCTTTTACATCCCTGGTCAGATTTATTCCTAAGTATTTTATCTTTTTAGGGGCTATTATAAATGGTATTGTTTTCCTGATTTCCTTTTCATCATTCTCCTTACTGGTGTATAGGAATCCAACTGATTTTTGAATGTTTACCTTGTATCCTGCTACTCTGCTGAATCTTTCTATTAGTTTCAGTAGATTTCTCATGGAGTCTTTATGGTTTTCTATGTATAGTATCATATCATCTGCATACAGGGACAGTTTAACTTCTTCATTACCAATTTGGATGCCCTTTATTTCTTTTTCTTGCCTTATTGCTCTAGCTAGAACTTCCAGCACAATGTTAAATAGGAGTGGTGATAAAGGGCATCCTTGACTTGTTCCTGTTTTCAAGGAGAATGTTTTCAGCCTCTCTCCATTAAGAATGATGTTGGCTGTTGGTTTTGCATAGATGCCCTTTATTATGTTGAGAAATTTCACTTCTATACCTATTTTATTGAGAGTTTTTATCAGGAATGGGTTTGGACTTTGTCAAACGCCATTTCTGCTTCAATTGAGATGATCATGTGATTCTTTTCTTTCCTTTTATTTATGTGGTGGATTATGCTGATTGATTTTCTAATGTTGAACCATCCTTGCAAACCTGGTATGAATCCTACTTGGTTGTGGTGTATTATTTTTTTGATATGATGCTGAAATCTATTGGCTAGAATTTTGTTGAGAATTTTTGCATCTATATTCATTAGAGATATTGGTCTGTACTTTTCTGTTTTTGTGATGTTTTTGCCTGGTATTGATATCAGCGTTATGCTGGCTTCATAGAATGAATTTGGAAGTGTTGCTTCCTCTTCTATGCTCTGAAATAGCTTGAGTAGTACTGGTACATGCTCTTCTGGAAATGTTTTGTAGAATTCTCCAGTGAAGCCATCTGAGCCAGGGCTTTTTTTGGTTGAGAGTTTTTTTATTACCTTTTCAATCTCTTCTCTTGTTATGGGTCTGTTCAGATTTTCAGCATCACTTTGTTGTAGTTTGAGTAGGCTGTGTGTTTCTAGAAATTTATCCATTTCCTCTAGGTTTTCAAATTTGTTGGTGTCTAGTTTTTCATAATATTCTGTTATAATCCTTTTGATTTCAATTGGGTCTGTTGTAATGTCCCCCATTTCGTTTCTTATCTGGGTTATTTGTGTCCTCTCCTGTTTTTCTTTTGTCAGTCTGGCCAGTGGTGTCGATTTTGTTGATTCTTTCAAAGAACCAACTTTTGGTTTTGTTAATTCTTTCTATTGTTTTTCTGTTCTCTATTTCATTTATTTCTGCTCTGATCTTTACTATTTCCTTTCTTCTGGTGGTTGTGGGCTTTTTTTGCTGTTTTCTATTTGTTTGAGTTCTGTAGTTAATGTTTTGATTTTGTCCCTTTCTTCTTTTTTGATATGTGCATCTATTGCTATAAATTGTCCTCTGAGGACTCCCTTTGCTGTGTCCCAAAGGTTTTGGTATGATGTGTTTTCATTCTCCTTTGATTCTAGGAATGTTTGGATTCCATCTCTGATTTCTTCTATTACCCACTGATGTGTAAGCAGGGTATTATTCAGTTTCCATGTAGTTGATTTTTTTTTCCTTGCTCTTTCTAGTGTTAATTTCTACCTTGATGGCATTGTGGTTGGAGAAGATACTTTGAATTATCTCAGCGTTTTGGATCTTGTTGAGGACTGCTCTGTGGCATAAGATGTGGTCTATTCTGGACAACGTTCCATGTGCATTGGAAAAGAATGTGTACTTTGCAGCTGTTGGATGGAGTGTTCTATATATGTCTATGAGGTCCAGTTGGCTGATTGTGCCCTTTAGGTCTTTTGTATCTTTGCTGAGTTTCTTCTTAGTTGTTCTGTCCTTTACTGAGAGTGTTGTGTTGAAGTCTCCTACTATTATTGTGGAACTGTTGATTTCTCTTTTCAGTTTTGTTAGAGTTTGTTTTATGTATTTTGGAGCCCTGTCATTGGGAGCGTAGATGTTTATTATGGTTATGTATTCATGATGGATCATCCCCTTAATCATTATGTAGTGTCCTTCTTTGTCTTTTATGGTAGATATTGTTTTAGAATTGCCACTCCTGCTCTTTTTTGGTAGTTGTTAGCTTGGTATATTTTTTTCCAACCTTTGACTTGTAATAAAGTTACATCTTTGTTTCTAAGGTGTGTCTCTTGTAGACAGCATATTGATGGATCCTGTTTTCTTATCCATTCTGTCACTCTCTGTCTCCACATGGGTGCATTGAGTCCATTTACATTCAGTGTAATTATTGATAAATGTGAGTTTGTTGCTGTCATTTTGCAGTGCTTTTTTTTCTGGTGCTGAAGTTTTCTTTGTTCTTCTTACTCTCTTGTGCTGTGTTACTTTTGTTTGTGGATTTATTTTTCATTTCTTTTGTTTTTGTAGGTTTTGTTTTTCCGAGACTTCATGTTTTTCATCTTTATTTTCATGAGTATGTTTGTTAACTTTCTTTGTCGTTACCATGAATTTTACCCTTATCTTTCTAAGTTTGAAGCAGTCTACTATTACTTGGTATCGCCTTGCCTTCCTTTTCATTAGAAAGTTCTATACCTATGCTGTTTATTCCTTCTTTGATTGTTTTGATGTTGTTGTCATTTATTGATTAACTGCTCTGATTCCCTGTTGTATTTCTTTTGGTTTTGGATAGTCCTTGAGGGTTCATTTCCTATATTGGTATCTGGCTCGTACAATCCTGTGCCCTCGGTTCTGCCTGTGAGCTGAAGCTGTTTGTCCTCAGATCAAAGAACTCCCTTTAATAATTCTTGTAAGATTGGTTTGACTTTTACATATTCCTTTAATTTCTGTTTATCTGGAAATGACCTAATATCACCATCAAATCTGAACAAGAGTTTTGCAGGATATATTATTCCTGGCTGACAATTTTTTTTTTCAAGATTTTATATATGTCATCCCATTGCCTTCTTGCCTGCATGGTTTCTGCCGAATAATCTGAGCTTAGTCTTATTGTTCCTCCTCTGTATGTGACTTCTTGTTTTTCACGAGCTGCTCTCAGGATTCTGTGTTTGTCTTTTGTTTTGGTGAGTGTGAATATGATATGCCGTGGTGATTTTCTTTTGGGGTTCTTCTATATGGGGTTCGTTGAGCTTCCTGGATGGCCAGATTTTCATCTTTCATGATATTGGGGAAGTTTTCTGTCAGCAGTTCCTCAGTGATCCTCTCTGTGTTTTCTGTTTTCTCCCCCTGTTCTGGAATTCCAATCACTCGTAAATTTTTGCTTTTAATTGTGACCCACATAACTCTCAGGGTCTCTTCATTTTTCTTTGTTCTTTTTTCTGAGTTTTCCTCAAACAGATTTGTATCCAAGTGTTTGTCTTCAATTCCACTGAACCTGTCTTCCACCATTTCGAATCTCCTTCTCAGCCCTTCTATGACATCATCCATTTCTGAAAGCTTGTTGTTTATCTTTTGGATTTCCAACTGTTGTCTTTGTATAATTTCTAGTTGTGAATTTATTTTGGCATTTTGTTCCTGCATCATCTTCTTGAATTCTTCCAATTTTTTGTCTGTATTTTCCATGAATTTGTCTATTTTTTCCTCATGTTTGTCAGCTTTTTGCTTCAGTTCTTGGAGAATTTGGAGTATTAGAGATTTGAATTCCCTATGAAGTAGTTCAAGTGTATTTTCTTCCACAAGAGAGTCATCTGGTGTTTTATTTTGCATTTTCTTCCAGAAGAGAGTCATCTGGTGTTTTATTTTGCATGACTACTGGAACCATCCTGTCCTGTTTTTGTAAATATTTAGATATTGTCTGCTGTTTTCAGGGCATTCTGTAGTTATTTTTCTCGTTTATTGATTGTAGATTTTTTTGTTCCATTCCGTTTTTTAAAAAAGAAAAATTTGACTATGTCTGAGCAGGCGGACTGTGTGTTGTTTGTTGTTTGCTCATCTGTGCACTCAACACTTTTCACCTCCTTCTCCAACTAGCAGGATCCATCACTCAGATATGGTTCAGCAGGGCAGGTCTAGCTGAAGAGGAGTTACTGGGACAGGTTGTTTGTGGCACTTACTACAGCCACCAGAGCAGGTCGGTAATCAGTGCAGGGCAGGTTCTAGTAGGCCGTGCCCACGTTGCTTGGTGGTGTGATGTCAAGTGCATAGTGCAGGTAGGCAGGATGCAGTGGGGAGATTGTTATGTGTGGAGCTAAGATGGATATGGGAGAGAGGAGAGAGGAACAGGAACCAAAAACATACAAACAAAAAAGAATGCTAGGGGAGCTTGCCGTTGGAATGGAGACATGAGAGACTATGAAATGGAGAGAACAGAAAGGGGAAGAAGAAGAAAAGAAAAGAATGAATAAATAAAAATCAGAAAATTTAAAGAACTGCAAAGTTCCCAGGGATCCCACCAGTGCACCTTTGAGGTCTGGGGAAGTCGCTCTCAGGTGTTGCAATACAGCCTGGCTAGAAGGCGTAGAGGTATACAACACCTGGTATTCAGGGATCAGAAAGAGAAGGAAGATACAGAGGGACGAGAAACTGAGCAATGAAGAAGGACAAAAGGGGAAAAAGAGGGAAAAGAAAAGAAAACAAATTAAATTAAAAAGAAAAAGAACAAGAAAAGCCCCCCCAAAAAACAGAGGAAAAAAAAAAACAATGAAAAGAGAAATGCTCTCAGGGATCCCTCTGCACGTCTGTGGAAGCTGAAGGGGAGTTCCTTGCCACGCAGCTCTGTCTGCCCAGAAAGGGCTCCCAACTCAAGAAAAGGAAAAGAAAACAAACAAACAATTGAAAACAACCAAACAAACAAAAGCCCCGGGATCCCACGAGCACGATAGCCTAGACCGGGAAGCAGCTCCACACTCGAATGGAGCTCCGCAGGCCCTCAGGAAGAAGCAAATATGGCGCACGGAGCCAGGCACTCAAGAAAAAGGAGTGGGAGGCGGCAAGAGGTAAGCAAGTAATCCAAAGAAGCAGGAAAAAAAAAAACACCAGCAGCCAACAAATGGCACTCAGAGAGCCAGCCAGTGCAGGCTGGTGTTTCTGGACAAGAGACTGTGTCTGCAGGAAGCAGAGGAGGCCGAGTGTGGGTGATGAAGGGTAGAGAGTGGGAAAGCGTATATCACAAATTGCCGGCACTCTGCAGCCCCTCAGGAAGAAGCAAAGATGGCACACGGAGCGAGGCACTCGAGCGAAAGGAGGGGGAGATGGCCAGAGGCAAGGAAGAAATCGAAAGAATTGGGAAAAAGCAACACCAACAGGCAACAAATGGCACCCAGACAGCCGCCCACTTGGGTGTGTGGAATCCAAGCAGCTGGGGCTTCCCAGTCAAGAGACTGTGGCCGCAGGAAGCCGAGGAGGCCGAGCCGGGGCAAAGAGGGGTGGGGGTGGGAAAGCGCACACCACAAATTACTGGTTGTTTTGTCTTCCGCTGGACGCTCCGTGAGGCTGCTTTCTCATACCCCCATTTGCTGGTCTCTGATAGGAGTCCAAGATGGTCAATCCATGCTGCGTTAGCTGGTAGGGGACCTCTGCATAAATCTCTCCTTGTTCTCCATTCTCTGTCAGTTTTCTCACTCCATTTGGTGCTTGGCTGAGTTCTTTATCTCTTCATTTGATGTTTTAGGGTTTCAGGATTGTTGTATTCTCTGTTTGGCTTAGTTTTTCGGATCTTTGCTGTGGAGAGACGGTGCAGTGCTTCTGCCTAGAGCGCCATTTTGCTGGAACCACCAATTCTTTATTTTTTAAAATGCACTTATTTAGGGAGAGTACATCCTATGACTAGTAGCATATGTATGTTCAACTTTCATTTAAGAACTTATGCTACATCTTTGACAAATTGCATTTTCACATAGCTTTCCTGTATCCAGAGCTTGGTGGCACAGAGATTGGCTGCTAACCAAAAGGTTGGCAGTTCAAATCCACCATCTGCCCCTTAGAAACCCTGTGGGGCAGTTCTACTCTGTCCTATAGGGCTGCTGTGAGTTGGAATCGACTCGATGGCAATGGAATTTTGGGTTCCTTTATCCAGTATGAACAATTCAATATTCTGGATGTGATTTATACTTTGAAACACTTCAATATTCACCCTTGTAAATTACTTCATGTTCTAATTTACATCACTCTTCAAGAAGCCACAAGGCAGACACAAGGCTTAGAGAACTGTGTGGCCAGTATTGAATAGAGTAGAAATGTGACCCAACAATTAAAAGAAACTTTCTCCATGTGTATACCTTTAACACATCCTTAATGTGTTAATTCCAACTCCACAATTTGTTCAACAAGTACTACAGGTTTCTATCCTTGCATGGTATGATTACACGGTGACTGATGTTTAGAGTCACTATTATAATCACTGAAGAAGACATTTTAGAAAACTTGTGGCTTGATTCCTTTTTCATATCAGCACTCCTAAACTTATGTTGTTGTTGTCAGGTGCCATTGAGTTGGTTCCTACTCATAGCAACCTTATCGTTGTTTTTCTTGAGCTCGTTGTTGCAGCCACTGTGTCAGTCCATCTCATTGAGGGTCTTCCTTTTTTTCACTCACCCTCTACTTTACCAAGCATGATGTCCCTCTCCAGGGGCTGGTCCCTCCTGATAACATGTCAAAAGCATGTGAAATGAAGTCTACCCACCCTTGCTTCTAAGGAGCATTCTGGATGTACTTCTTCCAAGACAGATCTGTTCGTTCTTCTAGCAGTCATGGTATGTTCAATATTCTTTGCCAACACCATCATTCAAAGGCATCAATCCTTCTTCGGTCTTCCTTATTCATTGTCCAGCTTTCACACGCGTATAAGGTGATTGAAAACATCATGGCTTGGGTCAGGCACTCTTTAATCTTCAAGGTGACATCTTTGATTTTCAATACTTTAAAGAGGTCTTTGGCAGCAGATTTGACCCTTGCAATTCATCTTTTAATTTCTTGACTACTGCTTCCGTGGGCATTGATTGCGGATCCAAGTAAAATGAAATCCTTGACAACTTCAATCTTTTCTTTGTTTATCATGATGTTGCTTATTGGTCCATTTGTGAGGATTTTTGTTTTCTTTATGTTGAGGTGTAATCCATACAGAAGGCTGTAGTCTTTGATCTTTATAAGTAAGTGCTTCAAGTCCTCTTCACTTTCAGCAAGCAAGGTTGTGTCAGCTGCATAATGAGTCTTCCTCCAATCCTGATTGCAAGTTCTTCTTCACATAGTCCAGCTTCTTGGATTATTTACTCAGTATATAGATTGAATACATATGGTGAAACAATACAACCCTGACACACACCTTTCCTGACTTCCTGAATTCATGGTTCTAATTAATTCAGGTCAAATGATGCTAGGTGAAAAAGGAAATGTGATGATGAAGAAGTAATGGTGTATGTGACTTAAGGTACAAAGAGAATGAATGTCAAGCTTCCTTATGCCAGAGAGGCTCATCATAAACCGTGCTATTTAAGCCTGGCAGCACTTTCTGCGTTATCTGGTCCCTCAAGTAGATCAGCAGCCCTAATGGATAAAACGTACAGAAACCTTTATTTCCCACTCATGACAGACTTAGTATCCAAAACACTAGTAGTGATCCATTTTACTAATTTTTAATTATTCCTCTGTTCATTTGCCCTGGTCTGTTTCTTAATTTAGATATTATAAAATTATTCTATCAAATACTTAATTACTATTTGTTTAATCATAATGAAGCCATTGAACTGTCTAAGCACAGTTTGTGTGTTATAAAACTTATTATTAGATATAGTATAATATTAGAAAATATGTTTTGTCAAATGTATTTGTGAACAACTATATTCCCAGTTAATGAAGTAGTGTAAGATTTTGCTTTTGGAGATGACGGGTTAGAAATAAAAATTACATAAATCTGTGTATGTGTTTATATGTGTTTGTGTGTATGGAGAGACAAAGAGAGAGAGTTAAGGAGGGCAAAATGCCAGTGTGAGAAGGTGCTCTGGAAGGACCACTCTCCAAGTTCATGTCCTCCTTATCTCTCCCTTCATCTGTCTCTGCCCTCTTCTTGTCCCAGTTTATCTTTCACACTTCTGCCACAGTGCCCTTTCTAAAATGCAAATTTGATCTTGTTTCTCTCATGCTCAAGGTCTTTCAGGATAAAATAAAACTTTCTAAGCAGGCTTCCTAGGTTTTCTTCCATCATCTGACTTCTACCAGTAACCTGAGCCATCCCTGGTTTATAAACTCTCCTCGGGTCATATTTGGTTTCGGTGGTTTGCTGGACGCTGTTCATCCCAAGCATTTGCCTGTGCTGTTGCTCTCCCTGACCATGTCCCTGCACTGTTAGTCACTTCATCTTTGGTGCTCCCATGGTACTTGCGTCATTGTATTGTAATGATTTATATCCTGTTCTCTTCAGCTTTTTCCATTAGGAGATGTATTTGTTGAGGGAAAGCCTTCTGATCTTTATATTCTGTTATCAGAGTCTGGAACGTAGTAAATGCTGTTTAATTTTTAAGAATGATTAATTGAAAAAGGAGCCTTGGTGGCACAGTGCTTAAGAGTACAGTGGGCTACTGCTGCTAACCAAAATGTTGGCAGTTTGAATCCACCAGCCGCTCCTTGGAAGCTCTATGGGGCAGTTCTACTCAGTCCTACAGGGTCTGTATGAGTCAGAATGGGTTTTAACTGAAAAAAGTACTTGCAAAATATGTTCCAAATAAATAAAATAATTTGTCCAATATATGTCAATAGACTAAACTATTCTCAGGAAAAAAAAAAAATTCAGAGAGCTTGCACCAGCTGTTGACAAGCATGGTCTAATCATTATGAGCATCTTCTTCTATAATGATTCTCATTTTCAATCTTGAAAATGTTTTATTTGACAAAATGTTATCTTTGACTCTTGGGACTGTTACTTTTGAATTCCCCTCTCTTTTACAAATCTAATTAATTTAGGGAAATGCTACTCCACTCCTCCTTACTCATTCTCATCTCACTGGTGGATTACTCTTTTTTGAGTAAATAATGTATTTATTTTTGAATGTGTGGGAATTTCTTCATAACCTCACTGAGCAACACAAACGAATGAATGACAAGGCAGCATCTGAGTGTGGATGCAGCAGATAAGGCAGGTACTTCCGTTATGGTCAGGAAGAAGCAAGGGGACTTACATCCCTTCCCTCGTTCTTCTTTGCCAATGCTATGGAAAACCCTGCCACAGGCAGGCCTGGAAATGATGTGAGAAGCAGTGAGGAAGCGAGATGTGGGGAAGAACAGTAGGGCTGTGAAGGGATAGGAGGGTTTCACAGAGTACCATCTGGAAGGGCAGGAGTCCTCATGGCCAAGCGGAAGCCATCTTTCTTCCTCACATGAGCAGAGAGACTTAATTTGCTGAACTAAGTTTGAAGACTTCTTGTTTGTATACTAGAGGAACTTTCAGAATAATCTTCTGAGCTTTGCATACAGAAAAAAGTCACCACCATGGCAGATAATCTCACAGTATTCAGAATTACTCATTTTAGTCTAAAGTATTGGCAGAAAAAACAGGAGGGATAGGGAAGATCCATTCAAAGACTTAGTGCAACGGGGCTTTTAGGACTCACAATTGTCTTACGGAAACACTTTAACAGTCAAAAAGGACAACCTCCAATAGAGATTCCAAGCTTCATGTGAAATAAATATAGAAAAATAATTCCTGCGGATATATGCTACCTGATAAGTTAGAGGAAGCCAAGACTGAAAACAAAAGGATCACACATGGCCCCTGTAAAAAATTAGGGGTCCACCTTTTAGTTTCCTTTATAGTTTGTATAATCCACAAAGAAAGAAAGAAAGAAAAACAAATGTCTGCTTCTCCTTTTTATTTCAAGTAGATCATTTTCCCTCTAAATATCAGTAAAGTGCCAGCATGCAATAAAAGAATTTGAATTGACAATAACACTGTGGGCAAGCACAGGGTCAGGTGCTGACACAATAGTGCAGGGGAGCTAACGCTGAACTTGCTGATGATACTGGCACCTGGCGCTTGTGTTGACATCGAGACCAATGAGAGGGCAGCCTGGAATATATCACAGAGGCTGGCGATAATAAAAAGTAGCAGACGCGCATAAGAGAGTTAAGGAAAAGCTAAAAACACGAGCGGTGTACAGCAGTGTAGGGCATAGGCTTCTTACTTTTTTGACCTGTTAGAGTTATTGCAATGCTGATATGAGGCACACACACACACAGAGACAAAGAACAAATTGGAGTTGGCAAGAAGGTCACTTGGCTCACCTCTAAAACTCCAGCAAAAGGAATGAAAGGGCTGGGGCTCACGACTTATTAAAGATACGATATTGAAAAGGATTTGCCTTAGTCACAAGGGGAGTTGTCTTAAAACAGAGCCTAGCAGCAGCATCACAATGCTCAAGAAAATGGAAATGTACAGTGTACCTTAGACTATAGAAAATGGTTTTTGGATTCATGAGATTTGATTATTTTTAGTACAGAAAACTCTCCAAAATTTCAAAAAAGAATCTTATTTAGAATTTTTAAAATGTATAGGAAAGAAGATTTCACCAAAGTTAACCCTCCAACTCTTTCTAGATGAAATACCAGGGAAGAGAAAACTAGAACTATTTAACAAGACAACTGTTTTCAAACATCCTGAAGCACTTAATACTCATTTTCATTCAAAAATTCATATGTTAATTGCAAACAGTTTTTAACTACTTATTACTGAATATGCTATAATAATTTCTATGAAAAAAAGGTTACCCTACTTTGAATTCATACAGGGTTTGAAAATAATACTGCTTTATTTTAATTAAATTTTATATTAAACCATTTAATTGACTTAGATTAGCTTCCTCTAATTAGTTTAAAAGACTAAGATTTTACTATATATTTAAGAAACAGCTCATAAATTCTGTAATTTTTTTGAATCATTTCTGCAAGTTTGTAAATAGGCAGAGCTTTATTAAGATAATGGAACTATAAAGGAGACAATGGTTTCTTTTCTCTATAAGAAATAAAGAAGAAGAAAAAAAGAAGTTACTCCAATAAACATAGAGTTTGGGTTTGATGCTTTAAGATAGCCAGAGGTTATGAAGAATTTTTGCTATTTGTCTGGTAAAGGCAGACTTTTTCTAAGTGTATCTTCTGGTATTTTCAAGCATGTGGGCTTCCCTGGTAGAATATTTGCATTCACGTACTTTAAATATACACAGAAAATCATTATTACTGCTTCCATGAGGCTAAAATCCTTCAAAATTATAATCACAACAAAAACAACAATAACAAAAAATGATATAATTCCTGATTTCTCTTACACCAGTCAGCTCTTTGCCAATTGCATTGGTTACATTAAACTGTAGCCCTCCATGACTAAACCCCAAACCAAACCCGTTGCCGTCGAGTCAATTCTAACTCATAGCAACCCTATAGGACAGAGTAGAGCCACCCTGTATGGTTTCCGAGGAGTGGCTGGTGGATTCGAACTGCTGATCTCTTGGTTAGCAGCCAAATGCTTAACCAGTGTGCCACCAGGGCCCCACTTCATGACTAGATTATTAAATTATTGAATTGGCCTTTGGTGTACCCGTTCCTAGATTATCTTCAAGCATCGTCTTCATCATATTATTGTTCTTCCAATGTCTGCTTCCTAGCCCACTTACAGAGCAGGCCTTGCACAAGCCGAGCCTTTTCTCTGCCTTGCCTACTGCTCCAAACACAGCCCACCACAGTCAAGGAGGACTGCTCACAGCACTTGACACGATGCTTCCAACTCTCTCCAAAACCTGCAATTCTGCCTGGATCCAGTTACTAGCCACCTTCCTAAACCAAACTCAATAATCACATCTGTGAAGGCTCCTCTTTATTTCACAGTCATTTCTATGATATCATATTAATATGATTTTATCATATTCATCACTCAGTCATATTCTTGTATTATTAAATATGTCATCCATGGTGTCTCTCCCCAGGAAGACTGCAAATTGTTGAAGAGCAGACAGCCTGTCTGACACATGTGTTATCGGCTTATTATGAGAAATAATCTAGCTTTAAAGAACATGGATGCTAAAACCAAACCACTTGGATTTGAATCCTGAGTCTACCACTTATTGCATCTATATGACTTTTGGAGATTATTTACCACTGGTCCTTCAGCTTCATTATCTTTAAAATTAAGACAACAATTGTACCTATCTCATGGGGTTACTGAGGGGAAAAAATAAGTGTATGTATGTAAAATGATTAGAACCGTTACTAACACGAGCAAGCTCCACCTTAGTGTCAGCTATCATTATTATTGGATGGCACCTAGACCATTATAGAGATTACTAAATGAATATGGGTAAGATGAGGAAGGGAATGATTTTTGATATCACAGTGCTGAAATTTTTAATTTGTACATCTTTCTTTCCTCCTAGATTATAAACTTTTGTAGGTGGGAACCAAGTATTGTTATTCCCTGTAGTCACAAAGCCCCACAAAGCCACAAAGCCCACACTGTAAGTGCCTGGCTTATAGTAGATTGTGAAAACCAGATGTCTACTTGACCCAAACTCTATGTTGTAGTTGTTATTGTTATTGTTGTTAGCCACCCTCCAGTCAACTCTGACTCATGGTGACCTTATGTAAAACAGAATGAAATGTTGTCCAGTACTGTGTCATCCTCACAACTGCCAGCATGTTTGAGTCCATCGTTGCAGCTACTGTGCCAATTCGTGTCACTGAGGGTCTCCATGCCCTCGCTGGCCCTCTACTTTACCAAACATGATGTCCTTCTCTAGCAATTGATTCCTCCTGACAACATGTCCAAAGAAAGCAAGTTGAACAATGTTCTGTTGCAGTCTTTAAGATTTTCATTGGCTAGTTTTTGGAAGTGCATCTCCAGACCTTTTCTTCTAGTTTGTCATAGATTATAAATTCTACTGAAACCCGTCCACCATGGGTGACACTGCTGGTAGTTGCTGGTATTTGAAATACTGCTGGTATATCTTCCAAAATCATATCATTATATTAAGAAATGCTGTAATCATCAACTGTTTCCAGGCCTGCAACTCCACAGACTTCTCCGGAAATCTGAAATTTCATTGAATATGCTACATTTATGGTTCCTTGGTCTTTTTATTTTGGTTCTCGTACTGTTTTGAGGAACCTGGGGATGCACTTCAATTATTGAAATCACACTAATGAGGAAAGTCTAGAGTGTTAAAGCAGACTTTTAGAACCTTGTATGTACATTTTTGAAAGAAGAGCTCATATTTAAGAAAGCACAATTTTAATATTTTATGACAGATTATTTGCAAAAGTAAATAAGTTGTTCTACTCCAGGACAAAAAGCTTTATATTGGTAGAGAACACTGCATGTTAATATCTGTAGGGCACTGAGCATATGTGTATGTGTATAGACACATATATTATTTTATGCTTAAAAGAAGATGGATTGGTATTGAACAAAGGGAGTTGTTTGGTCACTGGACATGGGGTGACAAAGTACAATTACATGAATAATCTTCCTTGGTTTTGTGCTCAGGTTTTGAGGCAACAGCAAATCTTTCCAGGACATATATTAATATATATTCCATTAAGTACTAATTTGCTGGAAAATTCTGAGGTAACCATGATCTAACAGTAGCCATCACAAAATATAAATCTTCTTGGCCTGCTCAATTCTACCTCTAAAAATGAACACAGAATTTCCCCCCTTTCAGATGAAATTCTTTTTTTTAACTTAAACTAAAACTCATGAATTCTTAGATTTCTGAAATTAGTTTTAGTTTTTAACGAGAGGTTTGATTTCTTTTGATTTTTACTGCATGGATTTTAGAGAGCTAACTAAAATATAAATATCATCTGCTGTTTTATCAATACTGTAATTGTATTATAAGACTATTCTTAAATGGACATATTTCTTTGATTTCATTTGTTTTTTTTAACTGTTTAATCTCTGTATTTCTTTCTCATACAATTATATTTGCCTAAAATAATGTTCACAATAACTATGGAGCTTGGAATTCCCTGGTTCCAGCTCATGGGTGACAAAGTCCCCTCTCTCTCCTTAGATTGGCTTCTAAATGTTTCTATGCATGTGTTTTATTGCTGAACTTTTAGGAATGAACTCCTTTCTGACTTCTTTACATTCTAGACTCTTCCTGATATTACACTGAAATTTTAAATAGCAGATTTTCAGGGATCTCGCTCCATCTTTCCGATTTGAAGATTATTGGCTGCTTCTTGGTTTGAGTCACTGTCTAAAATATATGAGAGCTCACCTGGTCGCAGATTATTTCTATCAGTTTGTTGGGGAGAAAAAGCAGGATGAACTGAAAAATACAGCTTTTGGTTACATGAGGGCAAATGTAGGGCCTGTGTGTATGTGAGATAGAGAGCTAGAGACAGAGAGATTTTATTTGTTCATTAAAAGTTTTCTGAAGAAAAAAAGTAATAGATAAGTTTAGAATTATTAAAAATTCCATGTTTAATATTATTATTTTATTCACTCTTCTGAGGGAGATTATGAGCATAATCAAAAAATGCTAACTTGTACACTGAGCTTATTCTTTCTACCTAAATTATTAAATTAGATACTCCCTACGATTCATCAACTGCATCATCCTTTTTGTAGCAGGAAGTGAATATTTTGATTTCTCATCTGGTCAATAATAGTTCAGATATCCATCATATCTTCTTATCTACCACATGGCCAAATTTTATATGATTATGTTACAGGAGGAGTTAGTAGGAGGATGTGTGTTCCACAGCCCTAAGTGGGGGCAAGGGAAGGGAGGTGCTGATAAACAACAGGGGGGACTGATGTGAAAAAGGAAGTGGACTGGCCTGCTTTTATAAGTTAGGTCAGCTTGCTTTATTGCCCATCCTTGCCCCTAACTAGTTATGTGAAAGATGGCAAGTCGTTTACTGTATCAATCAGATTTTTCCTTGAATAACGGTTATAGCCTTTTTGAATTTAGGATATTAGGAGGTAGTTACATTATATAAGATTATTTAAAGCTATTAAATCCAGACACTCAAAGTGATTTCCAAAAACGCTACATTCTTTAATCTTTTCCAAAGCCGATTTTCCCTCAGTTGTACTAAGTACATCCAAGAGTCTAACTTTTTTTCCCCTTTTAACCTGGAGCCTTAAAACATGGTACATACACACAATGGAGTACTATGCAACGAGAAAGAACAACAATGAATCTGTGAACCATCTCATAACATGGATGAAACTGGAGGACATTATGCTGAGTGAAATAAGTCAATCACAAAAGGACAAATATTGTATGAGACCTCTATTGTAAAAACCCATGAAAAAGTTCACACACAAGATGTAACAATCTTTGTTGGTTACCACGGATGGGAGGGGTGGGGGGGGAATATTAAATAGACAATAGATAAGTGGTATTGTGGGTGAAGGGTGAGGCAGTACACAATACTGGGGAAACTAGCACAACTTGTACAAGGAAAGGTCATGGAAGCCCCACAGACACATCCAAACTCCCTGAGGGACTGAATTGCTGGGCGGAGGGCTCTGGGGACCATGGTCTCGGGGAACATCTAGCTCAGCTGGCATGACACAGCTTATAAAGACAGTGCTCTACATTCTACCTTGGTGAGTAGTGTCTGGGGTCTTAAAAGCCTGTGAGCGGCCATCTAAGATACTCCACTGGTCTCATCCCTTCAGGAGCAAGGGAGAATGAAGAGAACAGGATGCAAGGAAAAGATTAGTCCGAGGGACTAATTGTCCACAGCTACCAAGGCCTCCACCGGACTGAGTCTAGTACAGCTAGATGGTGCCCGGCTACCGGGATCTGACCGGGATCACAGCAGAGGGTTCTGGACAGAGCTGGAGAAGGATGTAGAGCGTAACTCTAACCCACACAAAAAAAGACCAGATTTGCTGGCCTAGAGGAGACTGGAGAAACCCCGAGAGTATGGCCCCCAGACACCCTTTTAGCTCAGTGGTGAAGTTACCTCCGAGGTTCACCGTTCAGCCTGAGAGTGGACAGCCCCATAAAACCAAATGAGACTAACGAGGTACAAGAGTCCAGTGACAAGGGCCAGAAAGCAGAAGGGGACGAGGAAGCTGGTGATAGGGAACCCAAGGTTGAGTAAGGATATTGTTGATGTGTTGTGAGATTGTTAACCATTGTCGTAGGGCAACATTTGTAGTAACTGTTAAATGAAAAACTATTTTGTTCTGTAAGCTTTCATCTTAAGTGAGAATAACAGCACAGTTCGAAGTGCGTAGTCAATGTCACTGAACTGTGCATGTAGAAATTTTTGAAATGGTGTATCTTTGGCTGTATGTATTTTCACCAAAAAAAAAAAAAAAAAGGTTGAGAAGTTAGAGGGTTGATATATTGTGGGGTTGTTAACCAATGTCATGAAACAACGTGTGTACTTCTAATAAATAAATAAATAAATACTCTTTGTTCTCAAAAAAATCTTGTTCCACTGGTCTCAGAGAAGAATGTTGTGCGGTTGCAATTCAATCTACACGTTTCAAAAAAAAAAAAAATGAAGATAAATATAATGTAAATTTTCCAACTCCATGCCATTGGTTTTGGGAAAAACCAAACAAAACATAATCATCTAGAGTAAATGGAAAAACAATTAAAAGACATAACAGTGAGAACAATGAGTATTTTAAATAAGCACAAAGTACCTCAAACGTACATTCTTGCGAGTAGACGATTTAATGGGTTTTTAAGTATTTATTTAACAAATACCGTAAATATAAGGACTTAAGTAACAAAAAGGAGAATGTATACCACAGCAGACATAACAAGCTGAAGTTAATTCATCACAACTTTCACATGAGCCTTTGTGGGCAGTTGGCCAGGCCCAGCACATTATCTGTTTGATTCCCTGAGTCACTTCAGCTAATGGAATTTAGCCCCATGTTTGCTGTTGCCATGGCAATGCGATATTCTCAGGCATGTCATGTTCAAAGATCAGTAGCAGCAGCACCGCTGCAGACACACAACTGCTCTCAGCCTTTGACCATCAACAGGAATTCACTCCACAGTCAGTCTGTCAGAAAGGAAGTCGGCTCTGGTGAAGGAGCACCCGGGCTGGGACAACCAGCCTGACCTTCTTCTTTTGTCACAGCATTGCCATTATCATTAAAATAACCTTGAATTTTCATGAATTCATTCATTCACAAACACTGTCAAAGAAGGTGCAAGAGTTCAAGAGAATCCAGAGGGTCAAAGAGAGGACTGGTTTTAAATCTGTGCCTATTGAACCTGGAAATGACATAGTCTGTTAGATATAATCTTATTCTTACCATAGCAAATCAAATCGTGCTGACTGGCACCAATGTTCAAGGCAATTCAGCACCATGAAAGGTTACTGGGAGCAAAGGGGTCATATTCTTTGTGGCACCGCTCTGAGAAATAGACACAGACATGTGTGGGAATATTCTACAAAGAATGCGTTTCTCCTCAACGTGAATAAACAAACAAATCCCGCCAGTGATCTAGAGAGAGTGGTGATTCGGTGCTATAGATAGGAGCAGTTTTCAAACCAAAGGTGTAATTATGAGGCTTTTAAGATCTAAAATGTTTGAACAAGTTATAGTTATTGTGCAAGATGTTCTAATTTGTATATGAGAAGTGACAAAGAATAAGGTAAGATGAATTTTCAGAAAAGTGTTTTCGCCAGTTGGAAATACGCTTATAATTACTTATCATTTTCATGAGGCATGAAACGGGCAAGTTTATCAGGGAAATTCAAAAACAGTTCTGTAAATGTTTATCCATACTGTCCAATATAGGGTCTACGGTTAATTAGAACAATACAGCTCCATATTTCGTCAAGATTTGCTTTTATGCTGGGTCTGGATAGCTGGTCCAGAACATGGGCATCTGGCAATACCAACAACTCACCACGCTGCTTGGGAAACTGCAGGGGAATTTGGTCCTACAGATAGATACTTCAAGGCTAGAACATGAAAGCAAAAGCAAGACTCCCTGAATCAGAGCATTAGTCTATCACTTGCTTTCTGTGTACAAGAGGCAGGATAGGGAGCTGTGTGGGGCATACTTCTTAATTATTTCTGTTTCTCTCCTAGGCCAGCAGTTCAACAAGGGCCTTATGTTACTGAACTTGGTTATTATGGAAGGTTTGGATGACCCTATTTTCCTCCAGGTCTCTGAATTGAGGTTATAATCAGAGCAAGTCTGTGGCGAGGTAGTCCTTCTTACTCATCCTGTGTTTAAGAATGATGTGGGGCAGCTTTGTTCTCTATCTGGACCATGTGGACCAAGAAAAAGATATACAGTGTATTGAAATAATGGAAAACAGAGATATTCCATTGTGGCTATGATTATTTGAGTTTCAGAGAAATAACACTGAATAACTTAATTAAGGAATGAACACTTCACATTAGCAAAAAACACTCTTAAAATGACTCGGCAGACATTTTTCTCTCAGACGACTTAATAGGATAAAAGAAACTTCTATTTCTAGTAATACTAATGATCGCTCATCTTTGAACAAAGAGAACCCTACGGATAACTAAATCTCTCACATGTAAAGTACTACTTTAATGTTTAATACACTACTAAATTACCAGATTAAATGACATGCAGTAAAGAATGATATGTAGGGTACTATCAGATGTTACTTTTTGTCTTATCCTCTAATCAAATAATACTGAGGTCATTGAAATACAGAGAGATGGCCCCAAATGAAGATAAAAAGCAAAAAGTAAACAAGTGGGAGAAGGCAGAGTAAAATAACACTAAAGGATGTTATGAACTTCTAAGCTGACAAGACAGGACTGGAGGACACAAGACAGAGAGCGTATTGGAAGGAAAAGGGATAGAGAGCATCATGCATGCTAAAATCATGGACACAGAAATCCAAAGAAAATTGGAAGAGTTATGAATGGAATCTTTTGAAGTCATATCAGGAGATAGTCCTATATGTGTGGGAAGAAGCTGGCCTTAAGCAGTCCCACATACTGAACCCTCAAGTCTATATCACAGGGCTAAAACAAAAAAAAAACCCAGTTGACATGGAGTCGATTCCAACCTACAGAGACCCCATATGTGTCGGAGTAGAACTACGCTCTGTAGGGTCTTCCATGGCTGATTTTTGGGGAGTTTATCACAAGCCTTTCAGTCAGCAGTGGGATGCATTAACCATTTGCATCACCAAGTGACGTCACAGGGTTGAGAAGGGAGGGAAAAGGTTATTTTTCAAGATTTTCAATTGAGAAGAAGACTGGTCCTTTTTTTTTTTTTTTTCTCCACCACCTTCCCCTTTATTACTGGACTGAAGAAAGCTTCCTCTAGATAGGGGTAGAGAAGAAAGCACTCCTAACGGACCCCGCACACAGTGGCTCTGGAAGGGTTCCACGGAGTCCAAGACCTGCGATAGTTGCGCTGGTTTGTTCTGTCATCTGAGATTGAAGGAGCTCAAGACCCTGTGGCCACATGAAAATTGCATATATTAGTTGAGAGTCACTGTACCCTGTGTCTTTTTCCTCACCATCCACATTCCCTGAGTAACAGCCCACTGCCCAAGCCAATCCATAGTTAGCCAAGTTTCTCAGGATCACTCATTCACCACAAATATGTTGATGGTGGATAGGATGTTAGGGGCAATACTAGATCCACACCTTGCATAGGTCAGAATTTGTTCATACGGATACCATCCTAAAACAGGGTCAGCTACAAATTTGTCTGATCCAGGGCAAAACAAAAATGCAGGCCTCTTGTTCAACAATAGGAAAAAACTTTCCTCACTTCCCTGTCCTTTCTCTCTCTTCTCTCCTCTCTCTGTCTCAACTCGTCATGGTGATTTTTTATTTGGTATTTCATTCCACACTTCCTTGGGCACAGGAATACTTGCAAGGCAAACGTAGATCCTAATAGGTGATTGGGATCCTACCCTGTGCCTCTGCCTAAAGGGCGTGCATTTGCCTAACTCCCACCCTCCCCTTGCCCAGGCCCCTGCTGGAGCAGAGGGCAGCAGTAGTGGCTGGGCAGGGGCAAAGGAGTGGGCAGCTGAGAACCATCCTGGGGAGATGGGCAGGTGGCCGGAAGTGAGACTGTACATGAGTGGAGGCTCCAAGTCTCCAGTGTCCCACAGAACTTCACTTATGAAAACACCAATTCAAATACAGTGTTTTTAAGAATTTCAAGATGGCGCCCACAGAGCATTAAACCAAATGCAGGGCCCTTTCTAAACACAGGTTCCGTACAGTCTGTGGAGCCAGCCCTGCCCGTAATGCAAACAATCCTGGGTAGTTCTGGCTACTTTTCAGTATTCAAACATTTCTCTTCATATTTTGAGAAAAAAACAAGAACACAATAAACTCAATATTCTTTACTAAAATTGCTTTTGGAATCTATGTTGGATGTTTTAAGTTTCCCAATCTGTTCCTCTATTAGTATACCCACAAATATAATAAAGATATAAACTATACATTAACCATTGAAGGTGTGATAGAGGTACGATGTTTATAACACTCATTTGTTCAAATTATTCAGATGTCAGCTTTTAAAACCAGTTAGCACTTCATGTAGTCTCTCCTGTCGGTATTCACATTGTCATTACTCTTTATCCTTTTGTGTGATTCAGAATAACTGCCCACTACAACCAGCAATAAAAAAAAAAAGTTGTCAAAATAATTGTTCCTTGATAGTATCTACCAGAAGCATTTATGCTCTCAGTCGCAAATTAATATAAGCCATTGGAGAGGCCTCTCATAGCTGGAGTGTCATTGAATGAATGGCATTGCTGAGAGCCACAAAGCAAAGTCACCATTCCACAAAGTTACCTCAAGAATAAACTAACACAACATAACATAAAAATAAAATAAAACCTGTTTTACGCTACAAGTAAGGGGGCAGTATGTATTTTCTCAGATGCAATCCAATTACTTTATGGTCCCACAACTTTCTTTTTTCTTTTTTTTTTAATGTTCCTTGTAGTCATTTGGCAGCAGCATATTTTTGTTCACTTTTCTCCAACACAGCCTACAAATAGTCCCTTCATTCTACCCAGTCTATTAATTTTGCAATGCCAAAAGCCAAAACCGACAGTGGAAGGAAATCTTTCTGGGCTGTACCTCCAAACTGTTGGGATAAGCTACCGGTTTCACTAAAAATGAGCAGCCACATTACTGTTCTTTCAGTTAATGGCAAGTTTTTCTTAAAAAGAAATTAAAAAAAAATTTAAAATAAAATGAAGAAAAACCCTTTTCTCAATTTTTTTTTTAGATGTGTGATCTGCATTTGCTTCACTTGTGTTTGATTTAAGTGCATCCAAATCATGCTAATGTACATGTTGGCCCTAGGATTCTGGTTAATATTAGAAATGTTTGCCATTTCTTGTCCTAATATATGTTTGCTGATAAACTCCCATTTCATTTGGAGATATAGAAATTTCCCCTAAGTACGTTTGTTCTTACTCTTAAGAATTAAATGAAAATTTGAATGGCTACCAAATCTATAATTAATATTAATATCTCCAAGTTCTTCAGAGAAATATTTTTTCTAACCTAATATTTAGTCCCCATTTTTTTTTACTTTCTCACGTGCCCTACAAAATATTGCTATTAAAACCAAGTCACTGGCCCTACGGTGTTTGCTACAACTCAGATATTTCTCATTTTATAAGAGTAAAGAAATAGAGTCTTTATGAGTCTCAACAAATGAGCTTTACCCAAAGCAAGGGCAATCATATCAGTAAGCTGAGCAGGTGGCTGTGTATCTTGTATTATTTGGTTTCTACTCTCCCAAGATGTCCTTTCTCTGTCTTTGTACCATTATAATTTATTCTTTTTGACTCTTCCAAACATTTGTGTTCTTAAACAACGTCTATTAAGAGAAATAACCTTATGCCCTCTATATTTGACGTAATAGTGCTAGATATTGTTCATCACGTAGTTCGAAATAATAGAGACAACAAAGAAATTGTCCTGAATTTGGAGGAAAGATGAAGGAAGCTATGTGAGGGAAGAAAAGGCTCTTGAAAAAGGGTGTACAAATGTGTTAAAGACAATTTTACTCAGCAGAGACACAGTTCTTAGTAGCATCTCTACCTTGTTTTAACTCTTTTCAGATCTAAATCCCCACAGGCTCCAGAGGATCAGCGTAAGATGTGTGGCTGATCACGTCACTTCTCTGTTCAGTTCACTGAGCAGGTCTCTGTTGCCCACAGCATCTTTCTCACAGTAGGTTCTGAGGGACAATAATAGTCCCATGAGATTCTGTGTAACAAAAAGGTTCAGTGGTCCGAAAACGTTGGGGAATACTGAAAGCTATGTATCTCTCTTAGAGATTTGCAGTAGATGTTAGCATATTAAGAACTGTGCCAAATCCTGCTGAAAAGAATCTTGTTTAAATATCTTTCATAGAGTTTCCTAAGGTTATTTGATTATGGAACCCTTTTAAAAAAATTCCATTCATTCATTTTTATACAATAAAATTGGAATGATTCCAAGAAGATTAGTGTGGCCCCTGTGCAAGGAATCTTTTTATTAAACAACATCTAGAGAGCACAGTTTGGGAAACTCTGACCTTTAGGCTAGAGGGCACATGATTTAGCAGGGTGGTTAGCCCTGCCAACCACACCAGCCACCCCCCTCCGCCTTATACTTTGCCCTCTGTCCTGAGCAGCACTGAATTGCACATCCCCTCAACACTATCAGCTGGGTTCCATCTCCAAAATTCACTTGAGCTGCCTTTTCTACCTGGAAAGGTGTGTCCACACCCCACTGTGCCTGCCCTCCTCCTTGAAAACTCACCTCAGCTGGGTTAAGTATCCTCCTCTGGCTTTTCCTGACGAGCTCTTGAGCCAGACTTCCTGTGTTCAAACACCGATTCTGCAATAACTGGCTGTGTGACCTTGGGCAAGTTGCTTAGCATCTTTGTTTCAATATCTTCATCTACACACACACACAAAAAAAAAAAAAAAGAAAAAAACAAACCCATTGCTGTAGCTGTAGAATTGATTCAGATTCACAGCGAAAATGAGGGTAAAAGCAGTAACTACCCCGTGCGGTTATGGAGAAAAATGAATTAACTAATACAAACGAAGAGCTTAGAGCAGGGCCTGGTACATAGTAGGCACACAATGAGCATCATGATTGCGATGATATCCCTGTGTATATCTTTATTATTGTGCATTTTATTATCCTTATTGCATCGTATTATCATTATCTCTTTACGCCTCTATATTCATCATTAAATTACATTCTGTTTGACTGTCAGAGCTGTGTATGATTCATCTTTTATCCCTGGTGTTTAGCGCATAGTAGGCATTCAATAAAGTTTGAATAATGAATTTATCCAACAAAAATTGTTAAACTTAATGGAATATACCAAATCTATGTAACTGTTAAAAAATATAGTCCTGGTAAACTTGTAATACTACATAATGCTGGCCAATCTGAGCTACTAACACTGTGGTGAGCTGTTTGTAACTTGCTTATAATAATGCAAAACCGCATGACGTGTTCAGTCCACAAGCATCTGTTTCAGAGAATTAATACAAATATGAGTAAGCAAATGCCTTCTTTAAAAGTTGGTGGAGATTAAAAAAAAGAAAAAGAGATAATTTCTCTTGTCTCTTTCATAAAAAAAATCTGTGTCCTTATGATTGATGAGCTAGCACATAGCAGATTAAAAAACTGAAGAACAGTCAGAGTCAGTAGGTAAATGTCCTTCAACAGCATGATAAGGCAATAGCAGTGATTATTGTCTCTTATTTATTTGCGTCTTTAATTGTGAGTAATAGGTTGTAAAAAAAAAAAAAAAAAAAGGGCAGATGATAAAATCCTTATGTCTGTCTACTACAGTTCTCCGGGCTACCAATATTTCTTGTACTTTTAAAAATATTGTATTAAATTATTATGATCATTTAATCATTAGGGTTTAACAAGTAAATTTAAGCTACCCTAGTAAAGGAACATATAGAGATTTGAAAGGGGAAGTTATTCTTCAGATGAACTTCTTTGTTGTTGTTGTTACAGAATTCACTGCCACCTAAGAGTTTGAAAAGACTACCATTTCTTTACCCGTTGCCATGGAGTCAATTCCGACTCATAGTGACCCCCTAGGACAGAGGAGAACTGCCCCACGGGGTTTCCAAGGAGTGGCTGGTAGCTTCAAACTGCCGACCTTTTTGGTTAGCAACCGAACTCTTAACCCCTGAGCCACCATGGCTTTGAATAGCTTGCTAAGTTTACTCTACTTGATAACTTTTTTTTTATGATTTTGCATAAAGAAATTATTTTTATTCTATTTTAGGTTCTCCTGCCAGTATGTTTTATACATTGCCAAAAGAATGGCGCTATGTATATATGGTAATCAGAAGAGCCCTGGCCATCAGTGATTGATTAATAAGTATTTACTGAAGGATGAACTAGATTTGGTCAAAACATATAAATGGACAAATTAATTGCTTTCCTAAGACAACTTTGAGCTGTCTCTTGAATAGCTGATTAAATAGCTTTTCTACAAAGGACTAGTTACAACAATTTCTACTTTTTCTAAATTCTCTCTTTAAAATAGGCCAGTAGGATATCGTTCAGTTCGCTACAGTCATATGTAATTTTCTAAATGATGCCCCAATGATCCGAAAGAGTTAACGCTGATTCTCAAAATACCTCCTTCCTACCTTCTACGTTGAAAGAATAGTCTTTGAGTCCACCCTTCCAGCCATACCACCATACACATTGTAAGTGATCAATAATTTTTAATGAGAAATCAGAAGAAAGGGTTTGAATTCCAATGAGAAAACTCGATTTTTAAAATAATAAGCGAAAATTGTCTAGATTGGTATTCTATGATTTGAATTCATTTTTAAACGAATTAAAATTAATTTTAATTCCCTGTTCACAATAGGGCTGAGTGTGCATTTCTGAACCCAGAAAGCAGAAATAATTTCTTTTTCACATTGTTTTTGTTCTTGTTACGTGCCACTGAGTCACTTCTGACTCATAGCAATTCTATGTACAACAGAAAAAAACCCTATCCGGTCCTGCGCCATCCTCACAATCATTGCTTTGTTTGAGCCCATTGTTGCAGCCACTGTGTCATTTCATCTTGTTGAGGGTCTTCCTCTTTCTCACTGACCCTCTACTTTACCAAGCATGATTTTCTTCTCCAGAGACTGGTACCTCCTGATAACATGTCCAAAGTACGTGAGATGAAGTCTTGCCATTTCCCTTCTAAGGAGCATTCTGGCTGTACTTCTTCCAAGACATATTTGTTCATTCTTCTGGCAGCCCATAGTATATTCAGTATTCCTTGCCAACCCCATAATTCAAAGGCATCAATTCTTTTTTGGTCTTCCTTATTCATTGTCCAGTTTTTGCATGCATATGAAATTACCAGGGCTTGGGTCATAGGCACCTTAGTCCTCAACGTGACTTCTTTGCTTTTTAACACTTTAAAGAGGTATTTTTGTGATATAAATTTGAATTAATATCAGAACGTCTAGCAAGATTAAAGCAATGTTTTAATTATATAACAGATATTAAGTAATATAATTCTCATAACAACGCTATTATTATCCCATTTTATAAATAAGGAAACTGAGGCACAGATTGTTTAAGTCACTTCAACAGAAAGGAGCTAATAGAGAATGGCAGAGCTGAAATATAAACTAAGGCTGTGTGATTCCAGAACCTGTGTTACAGCGCTATGCTACACTGCTATTTTAGAATGGCATTTGGTTGGCGATTATATTTGGATTTTTTTTTTTTTTTTTTTGCTGGTGTTGTTGTTTTGTAACCTAAATGGCCTCATACAATCCCCAAAGTGATTAATAAGTACTGTATTTATTGCTTCTGTTTACTATTATCCACCAAAAGGTCCCTGTGCTTCATCACCTCTCAGCTTAATACTTCATTTTCAATCTTTAGTCTCCTTTTTACCTTCCAATATGAGTTTTGTTCTTCCTTTTATTCGATTTTTTTAAACTTAATTAACATTATTCTTCTTATTCAAATATACTCATCTTAATTGTTCTTTCTCTTGGAAGCCTGCCTCAATACATTAAGCAAGGCTACTTTTCACCCTCAAAACATACGTAGCCAGAAAACATGCTTTCGTACAGCCTTAAAGAGATCCAGTCCTCACAGGCAAATGCTCTGCCAAAGCTAAGTGAAAGGAGCATAAGAAGCACATTTTGTTTTTCGTGTGTAGTACCTATATTACTGTGAAATTATCAAATGAATTCCTGGAAACCTACACAGTACATTTGAAATGAGTCTTTCTTCCACTTTCGTATGTATTATAATCCAATAGGATACATTCTAAGCTCAGACTGTTTTATGGTGTTTCTGTACCTTTATTATATTTTAAACTGTATTTCCCCAAACATCAATAGAGAATATTCAAATAAACAAACACATATACTGCTATTCTTAAGTGGTATTTCTTTTCTTATAGCCTACAAATAACTTGAGAACATCGTTTCTAGAGGAGAAATTCATTTTTTTGTGTACATATTGACCCGATCAAGTATGCATTTCAAAACAGCACATTTTAAACCGTTCCTATTTGCAACAACACTGGGAAGCATCTTCTACGAAGAACAGCCTTACTGGACTCAGAAGCTCCCTGGTAAACAGTGCAGGGGAAACAGTCTGAATCTCAGAGAAGGGACAGCACTCTGTTCTAAACAAACACAAGCAGCTAAATGTTACTGATAAAAGCCACCGTGGCTGTTAGAAGCACTCGAAGGTGCAAACAGAGTCATCAGTGAGTATGTATTCCTTTAGCTGAGGTTCGAGGGACCATCTTGCAGGTACATTAAGTACTCACCTGATTGTTTGCTCATTGTATTATTTGATATAAACTCAAGTTTAAAACAGCTTACTGTCATTTGCCTCCTCTATGGCGCAATGGTTAATAGCTTGGCTGCTAACCAAAATGTCAGCAGTTCAAATCCATCAGCTGCTCTTTGGAAATTCTATGGAGCAGTTCTACTCCATCTTATAGGGTCACTATGAGCCGGAATTGCCTCGATGGCATTGGGTACTTATGTTTTCTACATAACCTTCTATTGCAGCCAACCACAGAATTTAACATGGCCTCTTAACACAATCTCCCATTACCCTCATGGGACTCAGAACAGAAAAGCAGGGAATCCGAATGCAATAGAGTGGGGGTGATGCAGTAGGATATGATGATGCAGTAGGGAGTAGTGATGCAGTAGGGTGGGGTGGTGTAGTGGGGAGTGATGATGTAGTAGGGTGGGGTGATGCAGTAAAGGATGATGATGCAATAGGGTAGGACGATGCAGTAAGGAGTGACAGTGCAGTAGGGTGTGATGATGCAGTTGGGTGGGGTGATGCAGTGGGGAATTATGATGCAATATGGTGGGTGGTGCAGTAGGGAGTGATGATGCAATAGGGTGTGATGATGCAGTAGGGTGGGGTGATGCAGTGGGGGGATGATGCAGTAGGGTGTGATGATGCAGTTGGGTGGGGTGGTGCAGTGGGGAATTATGATGCAATATGGTGGGTGGTGCAGTAGGGAGTGATGATGCAATAGGGTGGGATGATGCAGTAGGGTGGCATGCTAGTTTGTCAGTTATTTTTGGACATTTCCAATGTTCCTTGTTCTAATTGTTGTGTGCCATTGTGTCAATTCCAACTCATAGCTATCCTGTAGGTCACAGTAGGACTGCCCCATAAGGTTTCCTAGGCTGTAATCTTTACAGAGCTGGTCACCAGATCTTTTCTCCTACGGAGCCACTGGTCAGGTTTGAACCACCAATCTTTCCGTTAGCAACTGAGTGCTTAACCACTGAACCACCAGGGCTCCTTAGCATTCCTGAAGTCCCCATCTCCCACACCTTCCAATCCTGTAACTTAGCCTAACTTGCCAGAATACCATCTTGCCATTCGTTGTCTGCTCTTTCTTGATACACCAGCTCATAGCATGCCCCTTCAGAAAGCCTGCACAATGCCTTGCAAAAAGCTTGCCCTTTGAAACAGATAGACTCCCTTTATGAATTCCTCATAACTGATGTGGTGAGCCTGGGCCTCGCCAGACTTGCTTAATGATCTCATGAAATAGGGATGTCACAAACTCTTTTTGAGAGTTAAATGAGATAACAAAAGTAATGTACTTGGCATAAAAGAAATACTCAATAATCACTGGTTTCCTCCTATCCTTTCAGGAAACAATGGTTTTTGTAAAGAAAAGAGCAAAAATGTATTACAAATAAAAGCAAGCGAGGTTTACAGCTTGATGGGGACTATGCTTCTGTGGCTACTTGGTACTCAAGTTGTCTCCAGATCACTTGCACGTTGCTAAGATGCTGAACAGTTTTCAGCAGAGCTTCCAGACTAAGACAGACTAGTAAGAAAGTCCTGGTGATTTACTCAGAAATCAGCCAGTGAGAACCCCTACAGATTACAATGCTCTGATCTGGAAACTGATTGCAGAGATGGTGCAGGCTGAGCAGTATTTCAGTCAGTTGTGCATGGGGTCACCGTGGGTTGGGGGCTACTAGACGACAGCTAACAACAACCATAAGAACCTTGATCACACTTTCATAGATTCTTTGTAGTTTTAAATTGAAAATCTCATAAACGTCATGTAGGTCACCCCCATTTCATTGTAGGGAGGAGATAAATGATATGCAGATCCTTAAAAGAGTTTACCTTTTCCTAAATCCCATGGGATTTTTAGGAAACCATTGAATTTATTGAAGACACTTGTTCACATTCTTTAGCTCCCTTGTGAAATTACAAGTTTCTTGGTAATACTGTCTTTGAACCTCCTAGGGTGCTGTTTAATAAATATTCGTAGAATGATAGAATTTTATCAGGGATGACTGCTTTATACACACCCAAACACCTTTAGTCCACCTATTAAGTCATATTTTTCTTCTTTCCTTCCTTCAAAGTACTTCTCACTTGTAATCACTTTATTTTAAAATAAAATATTCTCTAAATTAGAAATATACACCTTTTCAAATCTGAATATCAATTGCTCTAGGTGAATTCAGTCTCTTTATGCTTTACAGGTTGGTATAGATTCCCCACAGAGCGCCATGTTTGTCAAGATAACAAGTCTGTATCATTTGACTAAAGAAGCTTTGTGGAACAAATTGCATTGTGCAGTTGTTTTAAACAAATCTTATTTCAATGGCAAGAGATGTAGAATAAGTACCCTTAAGTAGGCCAAATAATGACAATTTATTTTACATTAAAATGTATTTATATTATGGTCAAATGGATTATAATTGAAGCAGAAGTGATTGAGTGAAGTAATTTAGAAGTCTTGCTGTTAAAAAAAAATCTGGGAACTTTTATGATGTATTGTTTTATTCATCAGAAAAATTGACATGTAAATTTACAAAAATAATCAAGATTTTTCAAAAGGAAATAAATGTCCTCATTCAAATCTATCACTCTTTAAGCTATCTATCAAAAAATATTCTTTATTACCCTCATCTCTCTGCTAATTTTTATTTTCCAAATGAGTAGTATTGCAGTACTTATGATTCCTAGTTTCAAGACTTGAAGTACCATGGCCAATACCATCTATAATATGTATATTTGGGTGATAAAGATTTTCTGCATACATTAGTTTCTCCCCCTTCTTAAATGTATGTTCTGTGGCTATCCCAAAGCATCCTCATCTCATCGATAGAAACTTTTTTTTTGGTTGGGAATGGGGGGAAAGGGGACATAAGTGATTTAATAAATGTGGCGAGGCCAAACAGCTTTCTGATATAATCAGATTTAATAGTGACCAAACAGTACTGGCTTTCAAATGGTGAAAACCTCATGTATCTTCAATATTTTAACTACCCTGCCCATCTCCTGACAAAAGAATTTAAGGCAATATTTAAAACACAGTAGTATCTTTTTTATAAGAGCTCTTCCCTTTCTCAATGTTATAAATATCCCGTGTTGACTTACTGTACATTGATTTTAATAGGCATTCTCTACAGAGCAATATGAATATCATTGGAAAATGTATAATACAATTTTCTAGCCCTGAAATGCTATAGAAAACTGCACATTTTATACTGACATGTGCTCCATCAATAATAGAGTTTTTATATCTTATTTGTAGCTATTGATCTCAACAGCATAATGAAAAATTGATTGCAGTGAAGTGCACTATTTCTTAAGTATAAATTTCAATGTCAAATTATTTTTATCTATGCTCCCCAATTATACATGAAACTTGTATCTTTACACATGTTTGCAATCACAAAAGTCTACCACAATAAATTAGACATGACAATAATCCAAGGAGTCAATAGGAACCAGGTTTCTCTCACTAAAATATGATTCCAAAATTAAATACACTAGTTTCATATGAGTTTTATTTCTTCATTATAAAGAGAATTAACGTTGAGATACACAGTACCACCTTCATATGCAATTTAGCAATTTGAAGTAAAGTCTTAAGTCTTCTGGGGATATGAATACACACACACATTCATGCACATGCACGCACATACACACACACACACAGCAAAATATATACCCAGAAATCCGTGCACTCATTTGGCAGTCCACATGCCACTATGAACGAGGTACCTGTTCTTTGTTATCTCTTGAGACCTTATTATTTTAGAAGGAATATTCTGCTAGAAAAATCTACAGTTACATGTTCTGACAAAATGTAAGAGCAGCATCATTTCTGCTCATCAGTGGTGATCTCCAAGTCCAATAACACAGACACAGAGAAAATTAGGTCAGAAATCTCTGCATCGAAACAAAATCTATAAACTTTCTACCCACAGCTAATAACACCTCTGTACTCCTCCAGGAGACAAAGGGTCCAGAAGATGAGAACATTTTATTCTTTATGTTAATTTATCATTCTTTATATTATTTAAACTGAAACCATCAGTAAAAGATTTTCTTATTTTTTTATCCAAGATATGTAAAATTTAAAAACATGAATATATTATTTAATGGAATTTCTTCATCTCACAAAATAAAATATAAAACACATATTTATGTCTTCCTCTGGAGGAACACTTTTCAAGCATTTCTAAGGAGCCCTGATGGCTAAAAGGTTAAGTACTCACCTACATCTCTGTGAGAGAAAGACTTGGCAATCTGCTTTTTAGGCACCCAAAGACAACAGCAACAATTGTATGATAATGTGGTGACCTCTAAAGGTGATAATTTTAAGGAGCCACACCCACACTCACTGATAACTCAGTTTTTAAAATAATTTTGCCTCTGTCAACCTTCTCTAATGAGTCTACCCCATCCTTGAAACAATGACAACTACTTGGGAGTAGGGCTTGGAGAGGTGGAGTATACTCCTTTAGCTTTTAAATGAATTTATTGAGATAGAATAAATATCACATCCCATAAAATATACCGATATAAATGGTATACTTCACAGAGTTTTGCAGCCATTGTTACAATCTAATTAGATCATTTTCATCTCCCCGCCCCCGCCCCAAAATCCCATACCCATTAACAGTCAGTCCCGCTTTCCATCTTCCCTCCAGCCCCGCCAGGCCTGGCGACCAGTGAACTACATTTGTGTCTATGGGTTTGCCTGTTTTGGACATTGCCTACAAATGTCATCATATAATACGTGACCATGGTGTCTGGATTCTTTCGGTCAGCATGTTTCCTAGGGTCATCAATTCCGCAGCATGTGTAAGTGCTTCATTCTTTTTTATGGCTGAATAATAATCCGGTGTATGGATAGATCACATTTTTGTTTATATATTCACCAGTTGCTGAATATTTTTATTGCTTTCACTTTTGGGCTATTATGAAAATGTTGCTATAAACATCTATGCGCGAGTTTTTGTGTGGATATATATTTTCATTTTTCTCGGGTATAAACTGAGCAGTGAGCTTGCTGGGTCATATGGTAACTCTATGTTTAATCATTTGAGGGACTACGAAGCTCTTTTCAAAAGTGACTGCACCATTTTACATTCCCACTAGTAATGTAGGAGGGTCCCAATTTCTCCAAATTCTTGCCAAAACTTACTATTGTCTCTTTTTGATAATAGTCAAACTACTCGGTTTGAAGTGGTATCTTGGTATGGTTTTTGTCAAGAATTGAACTGTGTCCCCCAAAAATATCTGTCAACTTGGCTAGGTCATGATTCCCAGTATTGTATGATTGTCTATCATTTTGTCTTCTGATGTGATTTCCCTAGGTTGTTGTAAATTCTATCACTATGATGTTGATGAGATAGCGGCAGTTATACTGATGAGTTCCACAAGATTAGATAGTGTCTTAAGCCAATCTCTTTTGAGATATAAAAGAGAGAAGTGAGCAGAGAGACATGGGGACCTCATACCACCAAGAAAACAGCACCAGGAGCAGAGCGAGTCTTTTGTACCTGAGGTTCCTGGATGGAGAAGCTCCCAGACGAAGGGAAGATTGATGACAAGGACCTTCTGCCAGAGCCGACCGAGACAGAAAAAGCCTTCCCCTGGAGCTGATGCCCTGAATTCGGATTTCTAGCCTACTAGACTGTGAGAGAATAAACTTCTCTTTGTTAAAGCCATCCACTTGTGATATTTCTGTAATAGTAGCACTAGACGAATAAGACAGCTTTGAAATGTCTTTCCTTAATGACTTATGTGTTGAGCATCTTTTACATGTTTATTGGCCATTTCTATATTTTTTGTGGAGAAATGTCTGTTCAAATCCCTCCCCGTTTTTTAATGGGGCTGTCTGTCTTTCCATTGTTGAGGTGTAAGACTTCTTTATATATTCTGGATACAATTCCCTTTATCAGATGTATGATTTGCAAATATCTTCTCCCACAGTTTTATATTTTGATTTTAAATTCAGTCAAGCTTTTAAAGTGTACAATTAAAACTTATGCCATTCACAGTCAACAACAAGCATGGCAAACTCGTATCAAAAAGAGATGGCTCTTCAGCTCTGTGCAACAAAGAGGTAACTGCAATAGGACTTCTGATGAGAATGTGAAATAGAAGTGCCGTGTCTACTGATCCAGGCTGGATTCCTGTTGCACTATTCTAATTTTCAATTTACTTAGCAAAAGCTTCAGAAAACTGTCAAGTGTCAAAGCCAGTATCATGTCGACACAAATCTGTGAAAGGGTGTAAGTAAATGAATAGTAGGGAAAAATGTGCAGTATTAAAAACCAAGATCTTTAGAAGGAGGCTGAAGTGCTATAGCAACTATGAGAAAACCAGCAGATTTGACTGAGGGGAAGTCGTAATTGTAACACTTTGCTATTGACAGATGGGAGCGCAGAAGGTAGCGTGGAGTCAAAACAGAGCACCGAACACAGGAATAACGGATGAGATCAAATGCATGTTTATAGAAAGCTAATTATGTTAGAAGAGAATTGAAATAAAGTTTCCTCAGCTGTGAAAGGTTTGAAGCAACGATTATTTTCATTCTCTTAATTTTCTGTTACTGACATTGATGGTCCAGTCGACAGTAGCAGCATTCACTGCTCAGTGGTGCATTGCTCTCTGTGAAAATGACTATTCTACTGTGGAAAAGCGAAAAAATAAAAAATAAAGAAGGCGTAATTGTATATAGGTTGGGTGCTGTATCTCATGACTCTTGCATTCGTTCATTCATTTATTCATTCAACAAGTGCTTAATGAAAAATTTTATGTATCTGGAGGTTTGCTAAATGCTGGGGACAAAAATACTAACCGATGCATAGCCTGTGACTTCTAGCAATGTATAGTTTAGTGGGGGAAATAACAAATAAAAACATAATTTTTTTCATGTCAATCTCATATCAAGGGCAAGACACCTCTGTTTTTTGGAGTCCAGAGGTGCTAGACATCAGGACCTAATGAGTCAGTTTGATGATCTAAAGGGAGTATGTTGAGTAATATGTGGAAGGGAAAAAGAAGGGTGTCTCCCCTGCAGCTCCAGTGCTGTGTCTCCTGTGGTGGCTTTCTCAGTTCTCCTTGCAAGGAAACATACCTTGTGCTTTCGGAGACTTGGTTAGAGAATGTGCATAGGTATTAAGGAGAAGGGCTGGGAAGGAAATACCTTATCCTTACGGTGATGGCTCCTTCATTTACCCTGACATCAGGGAAAGAACTCAGACCCTGAAGCCAAACCGCCTTGATTTAAATCTCAACTCTGCCACTTAGCAGACGTGTGACCTTTAGCAAATTACTAAATTTCTTTGTACCTTAATATTCTCATTTGTAAAAAGGGGATAAAAATAGCCACGAATATTATAAAGCTGCAGTGTATGTATTGAATGTGAATAATCAGCAAAAGTTTTTAGGACAAGAACTAGCTTATAGAAAGCACTAAAACAAGATTTTATCTCTATAGCAGAACTATTCACACTGAAGACCTTGACTAAGAGTTTTTCCAAAAAATAACTAAACCCGCTTGCGTGATGAAATGTGTGTGTGTGTGTGTGTGTGTGTGTGTGTGTGTGTGTGTGTGTGTGTGGGGCAGTTCTACTCTGTCCTATAGGGTCGCTATGAGTTGACATCTACTTGATGGCAATGGGTTTTTTGTTTTTTTTTTAAAGGTAACCTTAGGAAGAGGGCATCTGTGTTTGCCTAGAGCAATTGCAAAGTGACATTTGTGGAGAAACTCTTTTCTTTCTTTCATTCCATGAGAATGTCTTTCTAGGCTACTCTAAGTCTCATTACTGTGCTTTACTTTTTTCATATAACTTACAATCTTCTGGAATTGTCTATTTATCTGTGCAGTGTCTATCTCTTCACATGAGAATATAAATTCTGTGTCCGTGGTTATATCCTGGGCCTATAACCATACATAGCACATCATAAGTGGGTGATAAGTATTTTCCAAATGAATCAATGCCAACAATGTTCTGGTGCTGATGGAGGGATGCTTCCTTTGAGCCCATCTTCTGGATGGGAAGAAGATATGAGAACACGTACCCTAGTTCGGTATTCAATTAGGAAAAGCCAGCATGGACTTACTCTCTTGGTGGAGACAAGCTGTCTTAGTAGTCCAAGAGTTTAACACACTACTCACTGAATGCAAAGTATTTCTTCTTTTTCCTTTTCTTTTCTGTATAGACTCTTGTAACATCTGGGCCCATATAGAGGCAAGCTATGTTATACCAGGGAAATGCATAACTCAGATGTTTGGATTCTGTGTGTATCAACTTGAATACGCCTCTCCTTCTGTGTGGATGATACGTTTAGTGCTAATGGCACTCACTAGGAAATTAACTTTACTATTCAATGGCTAAGTTCATATTGGCATTCAAATATCTAAGTGTTTTCCTTGACTTCTCTTCAAAAAGGAAAAGAGCAACAATGTCAAAACAAGGTAATTTCTCACGGGATTTCTGTTATACTGTGAATTTTTCAGGTTGAAAATAGGTGTAGGTTTTCCCTTTATTTTTTAATATTTTAAAATGGCTATTTCACTTAAAACAAGAAAATATTGAAATGAAAACTCTTTACATATTCCTTAAATACTCTAAAAAAATAAATCTTTAAATTTGGTTTTAGATAGCTCTAAAAGTTATAGCCGACTCACTCCTGGATCAAGTTCTTACTTTTTTAGTGATTAGTCATTGCTCAAAAAATGGAACCTAAATGCCAGACATTGTCCCAACCACTACAAATTTAGTTTTCCAATCGTAGGAGGCAGATGCTATTATTGTTCCCATTTTATGAGTATAGAAAATAAGTCAAGCAATTAAGTAACCTGGCCGAGGTTATATAGCTGGTAAGTTGGTGTAGCTGGATTTTAAACTTGGGTCTGTCTGGTGACAAAATCTATGCTCCTACCACTACATAGTAATTTTTTTTTTAAATGACTCTAGTCATTGACTTGATGATTTTTTCCCCTAATCATTGGCCTCCATTTTTATTATGTTTTTCAGCTGTTTCTGTTTAATGAGCCAGAACTTTGTAGAACTTAGAAAATAGGCTATTTAGCAACAGCTTGGGTTGCAATATCTGTCCAAGCTGCCCTCACTCTAGTTATGGAAACCATGTAGGGCCTCCTAGGGAGTTCTTCCCTCACTCAGTCCCCTCCTCTCAGTGGCCTCTTCAGTTACTTTTACACTGAATTGCAGGTAAAATATCTTTTTCTATCCTATCTCAGCCGCACACACTACACCAGCCAGGCTAGGGCTATTCCTACGCCCCTACAGCCAAGGATGTTGAGTTATACGTCACTATATACCCGCATAGAACATTCTTTCCCTAGATTCCAAAGATTCAATTAAAATATGTAACCATATCATGCTTTGCCCTTTGTGAAATTTTAATGGTTCTTCCAGACTCCTGGAAATTCTGTAGTTTGACTAATTCTGTAGCATGGACTTGCCGTGAAGAATATTTTGACAACCTTGAACCTTTTCTTCCTTCTTTGTGACTTCTTTTCCTGACAAGTTTCTGTCCTAGAATTCAGCGACTGCATATGCAGTGATGAGCTTTCTCATGATAGAAATGAAAAAGAACTGTGTATCTGAATCATACTTTTTACTCTGCTCTGCTAAAATAGTCTCGTTTCATTCTAACTCCCCTCCTTATAGCTGCACAGCTGATGGATGTCATTCTGCTTTCTTAATAATAACAATGTTTATAACCACTCAGTTTTACTTTTTTCATTGTTACTTGGTATGTTCTATGTCTTTTGGCTAGCTTCCTTCAGAAACCTTTATTTAAATGATGCATCATAGGCAAAAATGCCTTCTTACTATTACCTTCTGATTATGTTGCTGTATGCCGCCCAGTCGATTCTGACTCATAACAGCCCTATAGGACGTAGTAGAACTTCCCCATAGGATTTCCATGGCTGTAATCTTTAGGGAAGCAGACTGCCACATCTCTCTTCCCTGGAGTGGCTGGTGAGTTCAAATCTCTGCTAACATTTCAGTTAGCAGCCAAGTGCTTAACCACTCCGCCAGTAGGGCCCCTTCCTTCTAATTATAGTATCCTTCTGATTATAGGAGAGTCAATACCTTCAAAAGGAGCATGGGGCTTTCCTTAGAGTGAACTGGTTTTACTACAAAATTGGGGGCTATGTAACTCTTGCTAATGATAGCTTTCAAACTTCCCAAGCTAACATTACTGCAAGTGTGTCCAATAGTGCAGACCTTTCGATCGTTAGCACTTGTCAGTGTAATTATTAGCAAAGACCCTCTGCCATTCTTTAAAAAAAATGAGAACAACATCATGGAACAATCCTCGAAGGACAGGAAATATCTTCCTTTTCAAAGGGTTTTCTAAAGAACACAAGTCCCAAGGGATGCTACTTTGAAAAAATTAAAAAAAAAGATGGGAATTACTTCAAATTAAATATGGGAAACACTGGGTTAAAGTTTAATAAACTCCTTTAACCCAGTGACTTCTCTGAGTTTTTAACATAAGGTATGTACATCTCCAAGGAGTGGAATTAGTGATAGAGAGTGTTAAATTTCCAAGGTTTTCTAACTGCACAAGATCAACTCTAACAATATTTTTGTAGAATAGCATTCCCCATAAGATGCTTTAGAAAACGATTCTCTAACTCTACTGAAATTTTCTTTTGGCTCGGATAAAACCACAAGAAATTTCTGTACCTAATTTTGGCTTTTCAAATAATTACTTTTTCTAAGATTTTTTTACATATATAAGTGTATTTATTTTTTGTTGTTGTTGAGAATATACACAGCAAAACATGCACCAATTCAGCATTTTCTACATACACCATTTAGTGACGTTAATTACATTTTTTGGGTTATGCAGCCATTCTCACCCAACTTTCCTAAGTTGTTCTCCGCCATTAACATAAACTCACTGCCCCCTAAGCTTCTTATCTAATCTTTCAAGTTGCTGTTGTCAATTTGATCTCATATAGACAGCTCTTAAAAGAGCATAATGCTCAATGCAGACGTTTTTACTAGCTAAGCTAAACTATTGTTTGGTTTTAAGAAGACTTCAGGGGCTATTTTTGGTTTAAGGTTTAAACATTATCTCAGGACAATTGTTTCAGAGGTCCATCCAACCTTCATGCCTCCAGGAAGTCTGAAGTCCATGAGAATTTGAAGTTGGATTCTACATTTTCCCTCTTTGGATCAGGATTCTTCTATGGGACCTTTGATCAAAATGTTCGGTAATGGTAACCAGGCACCATCAAGTTCTTCTGGTCTTGTGGCAAAGGAAGCAGTTGCTCACAGAGGCAATTAGCCACACATTCCATAACCTCCTCCTATTCCTGATGCTCCTTCTTCCTCTGTTGTTCCAGGTGAATAGAAACCAATTGTTGTGCCTTGGATAGCCGCTTGCTAGCTTTTAAGACGCCAGGCACTATGCATCAAACTAGGAGATAGAATAGAGGCACTAAACATGTTTTTAGGGCTGGAATGTCCCATGAAAACACAACCCTAACCCTCCAAACCAAGAAACCAAATCCCATGAGGTTTTTGGCTGTACATAATTAGCCTCAGTAGCTACTCTTTTTTGGCCTTTGTAATAAATATACCTATCACACAACTTTTGTCAATTCAACTTTTTACAGGCGTACAACTTATTGATAGCAATTACGATAATCAGCTGTGCCAACTCTACCCTTAATCAATGCAATCTTTCCATCACTGTTATGTGATAAGCCCTCTCTAAAAGGTATTATCACAAATAGGCCCTGACACTTGTTATCAAACTCATTTTGAAAATTTTGTTAACCCTGTTCACTACCTCAAATAGTATTACTTTACAGTGACCCTTCAGATAACTCCCCTTAGGTTTTATCAACAGGAAAAACAATACTCATTAGAAGTTTGATTATTTTTTCCCTAAACATGTTAAACTATTTACTAATTCTATTTTCTTTCACGATGGCTGCTAAGAATTTCAAGTACAAATTTTGGTCAGTCTCTAGCACCCTTTTAGAACCTCGAGAAGTGAGGTACTTGCCATATTTGACACTTGGAGTACCATATTTTTGCACAAACAATGCATACCTTCTACGTTTGCTTACTAACCATGTCCTCCCCCCATGAGGTATTTTCATAAGCACGCTATATAAATTTTTTTTACAGCAATATGTAAAAAAAAAATTGGTATAGAGGCACTTATTAAAATACCTTGGGGGGAGGGCTTGGTTGGCAAACAAATGTAGAAGGCATGCGTTATTTCCGTAAAATACGGTAGATTGTTATTTTAACACCCTCTCCTCCACAAAATACATTTTCAATAATAATAATCAATAATAATTATTTTCTTAGTTTATTTACCTTTACAATAAACAATTAACAATTAAAGAACGAAAACTTTATATTTTAAAGATATTCACATTGAGTATTTATTTGTGTACAAACTAAAATTTGCAATGAAGAAACAGAAGGTTACACCTGGCCGTTCTCACTCTGTGTCACTGTTTTACATTTTAAATGCAAACAGTGGTATTATGCTTTTGTTTATTTAAAGTCCATTGTGAAATGCAGAAATACGTAGGACCTCAGCAACTGAAGACAAGAACTGTGCCTGGTGTGAATTTGAATTATTCCAAACTATGATAAGCTTATTCTTAAAAGGAATGTGTGCAGCTAATTCCATGTAGTATAATTTAGGACTATTTAACTAGGCGTTCTCCAAGTAAATGGTAATGTGGAATACAATGTTTATTAAAGAGAAATAATGAAATATGTAAATTTAATGCTTGCATACATGTTATTAAAATTTAAAAAGTAACTCCAGCAATTGTTAGAAGTTGGTCAACAAACTACTTTTAGTCTGCTTTAGTACTTATTTTAAAATCTCTATAGAAAAATGTACACCCTTACTGTCTGTATCTTGGGTGAACCACTACCTCCCCCTACTCTTTGCTTGGCACACCGTTGATTTCAGGATATATATTATATGTACTAGATTTATCTAAGGTTTATATGAATTTTATAACCATTTATTTTCTTTGCCTCAAGTTGATTACTTACACTACGGTAATATATAAAAGTTGCTTAAAATCTTTTTGCTAAATATGAATATGGATAAAGAAATAAATAAGTCAATCATATTAGTAACATTCCAACCTCAGTGGAACTTTCATTTTGGTTCTGCATTGAGCTCTTTCTTCTGTCATTAAAGTGGCTCTTAGGCACTGCCATCATCTGTTGGAGAATCTAACTCCAAACTTGTTCCTCTGACTCTCAGCACGTGATCTGGCCACCAACATTATTTAAAAAAACAAACAAACCTAGAAAAGCAGCTATTTCGGAGGATCAATGTCATCCTGCAATTTTAAATTTGCCCATATTTCCTTCCTTCCATATTACAAGGAGAAGCTGCTTTTTTAAATATCAAAAACTAAATCTAGCTAAACTCTACTCTAGAGCTCATATATTTCCATAAATCTGTAAGTCATTCTGCTAATTAACACCTTCTGCTTCTGGGACTTCTCATCCACCCCCTTGGTTTTTTCCTTTACTGTATAATAATGCTCCAGTATTTCCATTGTAACAGAAAAACCAACACAAGGGTTAATATTTCTGCCCATAACGGAGTAGTTGGATTATGACTTACTTTCTCACTGTACACAACCCTAAAATCTGGATAAAATACATAAATTATATCTTATAGACTCAGGATGGCAATGAATGGAGGGCTATCATCTTTGAGAGAAATAAGCAATCAAGGTGAGTCCCCGGTACCTCGACTTTCTATGGATTTTTTTTGTTTTTTAACCATTACATGGACAAACAGAGACCATGTTGAGTGACCGTCTTGCTACATGGAAGAAACAAAGCATGGAATAGTCATACAAGGTAATTTTATACAGAGTAACAGAAGTAATAAGTATTGATATACACTACAAAATGAATGAATCTCTTTATATATAATGTTTAATAAAAAAACAGAAAAAATCGTGTGTGTTATGATTTGTTTTACGTGAAAATCAAGAATAGATAAAACTACTCTATGATAATTAAGGTCATTATAGTAGTTACTGCTTAGGTGTATTGATGTGAATGGGGATGGTCCCTACTGGCATGATGGAAATGTTCTCTGTTTTTATCTCTGAAGTGACTATATGGGTGTATACAAGTGTATAAAATTATTGAACTCTACGCTTAAGCTTTGTACACATACACCTCAATAAAACCAAATATAGAGGAACTTAAGAAACAACAAGAAAAGGAAAAAAAGCTATTATTCTCCTTGATTCTTACTTTATCCATATCTCTTTTGAAATTACAGTCCAACTTCTGCAAGGAACAACTTATTTTCAGTTGTCACTTGCTTATTTCTAATGAAATCAATGGCATCTACCTTTATCAGTCCACTGAAACTGTTCTAGCTGTGTTGTCAAGTGTAAAGAACTGCTTTCAATTCTTTCCTTACTTCGCTAATGATGACTCCTTTCTTATTAAAACTGACTTTTTCTTTGGTTTTCATGGTGCCACTTTCTCTTCTTCTCTGCCTGTCTCTGTCTCTTGGTCTTCTCTGTCTTTGCTCATTCCTTAAACCAGTGGTTCTCAGCTCTGGTTGTATATTGAAATCACCTGAGGAGGCTTTGAAACATAATGATGCTAATGTTTGGATTCATCTCAGAGCAATTAAATAAGAAGTTCTTGCAATGGAATCTAGACCTTTCCTTTTATTATTAAAAACTCCCCAGATTATTTTAATGAGTATCCATATTAAAAGTCTATCTTTAAATATTCATGGTCCCCAGGAGTTCTGTCCTATGAGCTCTTTTCTTTCTATAATAAATGAGCCCCTGGTGCAATCTCAACCTTGTCCATTGTATTAGTAAGGAAAGACTAGGCTCTGCTTTGATAGCAAACAAGCCCTACATTTTCAGTGGCTTAACTCATGAAGGTTTATGTCTTGCTAATATAGTGGGACCACTGTGCCTCCTAAGAACTTTCCTTCTAAGCAATGAGTCAAAAATCCAAACTGCTTGCATCTTGTTTCTATCCCATCTGGAACATTGCTACAGAAGAGAGGAGAGCTGGAAGATCATGTACTGTTTATTAAATGCTTTGACATGGAAGTGACACGCATCATTTCCATTCATAGCTCATTGACTGGAAGCAGTTACAAGAACCCACCTACCCGGAGAACGTTAGAAAACGTGCAAGAGAACCCAGGTAATTGGTAAGTGGTAAATATCTTATTTTTTAGCAACCACTTCCAAATTTATGTATGTAGTGTAGACCTTTCTCACTTGCTCCAGATTCATGTCTTTAATGCTCTATTAGAAGTTACTACTAGTTTTTTCCTATGAAACATCATATAACTTGATGGAAGCTGGAACTTATTATGCTGAGTGGATTTAGTCAGTCACAGAGGACAAATACTGTATAAGACCACTATTATAAGAACTCAAGAAAAGGTTTAAACATAGAAGAAAACATTCTTCGATGGTTACGGGAGTGGGTAGGGAGGATGAGTGTTATTCAGTAACTAGATAGTAGATAAGAATCATCTTAGGTGAAGGGAAGGACAGCACACGCCACAGGGGAAGCCAGCACAACTGGACTAAACCAAAGCTAAGAAGCTTCCTCAATACAATCAAATACTTTGAGGGACAGAGTAACAGGGATGCGGGGTCTGGGGACCATCCTTTCAGGGGACATCTATGTCAATTGGCATAACAAAGCTTATTAAGAAAATGTTCTTCATCCTACTTTGGTGAGTGGTGCCTGGAGTCTTAAAAGCTTGCAAGTGGCCATCTAAGATGCATCAATTGGTCCCAACCACTTGGAGTAAAGGAGAACAAAGAACACCAAAGACACAAGGAAAGTATTGGCTCAAGAGACAGAATGCGCCACATAAACCAGAGACTTCATTGGCCTGAGACCAGAAGAACTAGATGGTGCCTGGCTACCACCAATGAACGTCCCGACAGGGAACACAACAGAGGGTCCCTGATGGAGCAGTAGAACTATAGGATGCAGAACTCAAATTCTAGTAAGAAGACCAGACTTAATGGTCTGACTGAGACTGGAGGTGCCCCAGAAAGCGTGGCCCCTGGTCTCTCTATCACCCTAGAACTAAAACAATTTCCGAGGCCAACTCTTCAGACAGGGATTGGACTGGACTGTGGGACATAAAGAGGTACTTGTGAAGAATGTGCCTCTTAGTCAAGTAGATACAAGAGACCAAAGGGGCGGCTTCTGTCCAGAGGTGAGATGGGAAAGCAGAGAGAGTTAGGAGCTTGTTGACTGTTCAGGGGGAATCAGGGGCAGAGAGGAGGAGGGTGCTGTCACAGAATGGGGTGAGCAGATGGGGTCTCATAACAATGTATGTTAAAAAAAATTTTTTTATGGGAGATTAACTTGAAATGTAAACTTCATTTAATTACAACAACAATAAAAAAAACTGTAAAAAATAAAAAGAAGTTACTACTAGTTTTTTCAACAAAATGTATCCAAAAGAGTCCTTACCATCTTCCCTTTAACCTCCCATTATAATCTCGTGAACAGTGCCAATATTTACTCAGTTCTCCAATCTTGGATTTAATCCTAAATTAGCATTTGGCTGCTAACTGAAAGGTTGGCGGTTTGAACCAGCAAAAAGCCCTGTGGGAAAAAGATGTGGCAGTCTGCTTCTGTAAAGATTTGCAGCCTTGGAAACCCTATGGGGCAGTTCTACTCTATCCTATAGTGTGGCTATGAGTTGGAACTGACTCCTCAGCGGCAATGGTTTTTTAATTCTATTAGCAAGCCATTTCTGTTCCACCCTTAACGCATACCTCTATTCTACCCTTGCTACTCCAATCTAACTACCATTATTTGGGGTCTAGTCCTCCATGTAGTTTACCTGGACTACTGCAATTATTTCCGTACTGATTTTCTTTCAATATGATCTTTACAGCAGTGAAAGTGTGATTGTTCTTAAATACAAAATGATCATGTAATTCCTCTGTTAAAATTTTTTTCATTGGTCTTTACAACTTACAGGATGTTATGGAATGGATTTGGGACTAGTGTAAGGAGCTTATAGAGAGCCTCTTTTGATTCTTCCTACACTACCCATTTATTGTTTGAATTCAGCACTCTTAATAAAGGAATTTACAACAGAAAAATAGGTCTACTTACTTATGTCCTGAGAAAAATAAAGGGAAAAAAGTAGAACTTTTTCTATTTCCCCTTTCCTCAGTTCTCTCCCAAGGCAGAATGATTTAACTTTCTGGACATTCTTTTCCAAGATAATGTGATTGGCAATAGATGTGATGTAAATTGATAACTTTTGAACTATCATTTTTGTAGATGAGTGGAGTTTCAAAGACTTATCATCTGGAGAAACTCTTTCATGCTGCTCCTTCCTCACTTCTCCTGTCCAAAATCATCATGCCAGCCATTGGTCTGCCTTGTACATCATACACAAGTTATGGCTTATCTCGTATTGGCATATCTCCTCCTAACACTGGAAACAAGTTCAGTTAATACAACACACTGCTCTATCCAGGTTGTGTTGACTGAAAACAGTTATTTCTAATGCAAAATGAATTCATTAATTTAAAAAAAGCAAAAGCTACCCTGAACGTAGACATAGCATGACTTTATTCTTTCTTTACAACTATAAAATATCACTTATATGTGTTTTACATGTATAGAAACACACACACTCATATAAATGTATGTATATATGCATTGCACACACACACACACACACACACACACACACACGCACAATCTCCCCTTGGTGTACATCTAATGAGGATTTCAAGAACAAAACTTAAACGAGTTTCCTATACACCAGATAGAGTCTAAGCCTCTAAGGCCCTTGTTGAGCTGGCTCCTGTCCATCTTCATCTATCATCATGTGTCAATTATCCATTTATTTTCTCTTAGCCAAATTCATTCTTTTTTGCCTGCTCTATGAAAATGGATCTGGGTCTTTCAAATGTTTTTCCTTTACCAGGTAGCGCCATATTAACCTTTATCAGTGGAGGGCAGTGGTAAGGCATGGCCAATGGTAAGACATTGCAGAAAGAATTTTGCTTCCTGGTTCCAGTGTGCTCGCTTGGTAGGCTCTTGCTATGGCAGCTCCCCCAGTGCCTACCTCTGCAGTGCTCACAGCTTCTCTAGTGCCCCACCCCTGCAGTGCTCACAGCTTCTCTAGTGCCCCGCCCCTGCAGTGCTCACAGCTTCTCTAGTGCCCCGCCCCTGCAGTGCTCACAGCTTCTCTAGTGCCCAGCCCCTGCAGTGTGGACACCTTCTTCTGTGCCAGGTTCCTGCAGCACATGGTGGCCGGTAGCACCCAGGGGCCAACAGCTTCCTAGCACCTCCCTTGGGTCGTTTTATAGAAGAGTGCCTCTGGTGAGAGACATCCCTATGAACAGCTATCCTTGGCATCCTAGAAGGCAGATTTTTAGCAAGATCCAGAAGGTATATTTCTGGAATGTTCTGCCAGCATGGCACAAGTGCAACTTTTCTGACATCAGTGAGCCATAGCTTGTGCCCTCACCAACCAGTTCTATATTCCAGCCCTACTCGGGGCTGGGGGCGGGGGGAGGAACTGGAGGAGTGGGGTTTGGGGGAGCCTTCCTTGGGAGTTCTATCTCAGCCTTAGGAGAAGTGACTACTCCTTTTATCTGTTACTCCTATAGTTTTAGAGTTCTTTTTACTTCTTACTAGTCAATTCCTCATTACTTTAATCCAGGGGTTAGTAAACTGCCTTTTCAATGGTCCAGATAGTAAATATTTTCGGTTTCATGGACAACTCTGTAGTGCTTTGTTGCAACTACTCAACTCTGCTGTTGCTGTTGTAGTGTAAAAGCAGCTATGTTGTTGTTTGCCTTCGAGTCGGTTCCGACTCCTAGCAATCCTAAGTACGACAAAACGAAAATGCCTGGTTCTGCTCTACCCTCATAATCATTGTTATGCTTGATCCCGTTGTAGCGGCCACTGTGTCAATTCATCTTGTTGAGGGTCTTCCTTTTTTTCCCTGACCGTCTACTTTACCAAGCATGATGTCCTTCTCCAGGAACTGGTCCCTCCTGAGAATATGTCCAAAGTATGTGAGACAAGTCCCTCCATCCCTGCTTCCAAGGAGCATTCTGGCTGTTCTTCTTCCAAGACAGATTTGTTCATTCTCCTGGCAGTCCATGGTGTATTCGGTATTCTTCGCCAACACCATAACTCAAAGGCATCAATTCTTTGGTCTTCCTTATTCATTCTCCAGCTTTCACATGCATATGAGGTAATTGAAAACACCATGGCTTGGGTCAGGTGCACTTTAATCCTTAAAGTGACATCCTTGCTTTTGAACATTTTAAAGAGGTCTTTTGCAGCTATATATAATATATAAATTAATGGGTGTGGCTGTATTCCAATAAAACTGTGTTTACAAAACTTGGCTGCCAGCCTACAGAACAGTGTTTGCTGATTCCTACTCTAATCCCCTGTTATAGTTAAACATTTTTTATATTAAAATTTTCATTAAAATTACTGCATGGTTTCTCTCTTCTTTGGACCCAGGTTGTATACATCTCTTCTTCCAGCTACCTAGAACCCAGTCACATTGCTAATTCTCTGAAGATGCCACTTTGGTCTCTTTAGACTCATATCTCGTATCTTCCCTGGGAGTTTATTGTTCTCGTTTTAACTGCTTCAATTTGTGCTTCCCCTTCACAGGTAATCAAGATTTCTTTCTCCAGTGACTCTCTTTCATGTGAAAACTGAAATCTGTGCAGATGATTCTCCCAGAAATCACTTCACCCATGTTCATCATGACAAACTTCTATTCGTCCTTAAAGAAGTCATTCAAATATCACCTTCTCTGTCAACACAAAATTCTGGACTCCATAAGCCTACTTGGTTTTTCCTCTTCTGTGCTGCCAGATGTGGTAACTCTATCATTGATTCATTACCTCGTCATTCTTTCAAAACTGTGTTTATTGTGCATCTGTGATTGAGCACCTTGTCCTATCAGATCACCCATATCTCCCCCAGCCTGCACTGAACACTTACTCATTTTTATACAAGATGATTTTAAACCTCTCAAAGACTAGAATCTTTGTTCTATTCTCTTTGGTATCACTAACCTCAATTCACAGCCTGGTGTTTGCTATGCACTTACTGGCTTCTTGCCCTTCTTGCAGTAAGAGCTTTGTAGATCTCTTAAATCTATGTGATTTCCCCCATACCTTTTGTTAGCCCCTATCAGTTCCCCCTTAATGCTTAACATGTACAACATGGAGTGAGGTGGATGGATTGATGCTGTTCAACACTGTCACAAGTTCGGTGAGAATAGTATGAAGGTATGGGGTTTTGAAAAGACAGAGAACATGGAATGCAGGCCTTGAAGTCTTTGATCAGAAATAAAGATAGACCATGAGAAATCATGCCTGGACTTGAAGGGACTTTTGAAGTTCTTTTAAACCTGGGATTACTTACCATACAGTAGGATGTGTTGTTATTCCACCTTGGCTTAGTATTCCAAATGCAAAAGTCTTAATATGACGATGGCAGCTTCAAATCTCTCCTACCTGGTGCAATTCAGTTCTAGAATCTAGCCTTTCTCCAACATTTAGAGCAAGAAAATTAAGCCCTAATGTCCTAAGACTTCCATAATTTATAATGGATTAACTTCTCTCTAAGGCGGTACTTGCTACTACTGTCCTTGAAAGAATTAAGAGTTAAAATATTTTCTATAAGGTATAATTATCTCTGGATTTTTGCTTCCTCTGATTAAGATAAAAATAAAGTTTATTTTGCCTACTTCACCAGGGTTGTTGTGTGGATAAAATTAAATAATTCTCATAGAGAGCAGTTGTAGTTGTTGTGAGCCATCAAGTTGATTTTTGACTCATAGCAACCCCATGTGACAGAGTAGCACGACCCCATAGGATTTTCTAGACTGTAATCTTTATAGAAGCAGATCACACTCTTTCTTCTGCATAGCTGCTAGGTGGGTTTGAACTGCCAACCTTTCAGTTAGCAGCCAAGCACTTAACTGTTGACTAACGGTAAATCACCAAACGTAACTCTTCTTCATATAAATGTAACCACATGTCAGGTTTCTCTTTAATGTATGATCCTTGAGTCCACATGAGCTGTAGGCCAACACGTGCCAACCTGGAAAGAGGACAAATCACTTCTCCAAATTATCTATATAATCCATTCTCACAAATGTATTTTGTACCATCTAGATTGCAATGAACGTCTATAGAGGAGGGAAGAGGGTTGATACGGCACAGTGTACCCAAACTTTTAAATCTCTCATGACCTCTGCTATTCTTGTGGCCTCTCTGCCCATTAAGTCTTTCATGCACACCCCCAGTTACTTCTGCTACTGCAAATCCTCCAGTTCCCTTGTATTCCCTCACAGCTCCATTCTCAGCACTCTCAGGAGCAAACTGTTTCCTTTCTGTAGCACGGAACACTGGGAGCCAATTTACCTCAGTCTAGGCCATGGAAGACCCTGTTTCTATCCTAAAGTGGACTCAACCAAGCATTTTCTCAACTCAGGAGAGCCCCGCCCTATATATAAATGTAAGGAAAGAGGAATTGCCTCCATATTATTGTTTTAGTCACGAGGAGAACAAACGATGCGCATCCCCTTTTATTTTTCTTTTGATGCCCATTTGCTTCTCCCCTCAATTTCGGGTGTTGCTTTGAAGTTAAGGAATGACTTGAAACTCCCCTGATTTAGAAACGGCCATAACAGGAATCTCTGAGAGGACTGTGGCTTGATTTGGAAGATAGAGAAGGGGTCAGCTATCAGGGTCATACTTGAATGCTTAGCTCAGATGTTGGGATTTTATCTAGTAATGCTTGTCTGTCACATACTACCCTCAAAGTTTACCAGAGTCATACAGTCTGAGGAGAAGGAACCATTCATTCTTCAGTCTTATATATCACAGCTGAGCACCAGGATGGAGGCAAGCAGCTAGATTCTCCATTTTGTATAGGAAGGGCTAAACGTACTCTCTTGTAGCACAACTTAAGTGACATTTAATGATGTAAATACATTACAGTGGAGAAGAAACTGGATACCTGAATAGCAAGTTTGAGGGTGGACCACACATGAGAATATCTGTATGTCAGAGAGAGCAGGCAGATATTTTTCCTGCCTCTTGACTTGCTAAAACCTATCTCGTTTGTAATGTTCCCCAGGCTAGAAGTCCCCAGTTCCTCCTGTGACTGTTCAAGTACTGTTGTTGTTGTTCGGTGCCATCAAGTTGAGTAATCTTTACCAGAGCAGACAGCCAGGTCTTCCTCCCATACAGCTTCTGGGTAGGTTCAAACTCCAATCTTTTTGTTAGTAGGCGAGTGTTTAACTGTTGTACCACCAGGGCTCCTTATTCAAGTCCCACTCATTCTCTAATGTCCATCTAAATTCCTTCCATTTCCAAGAAACCTCGCCTGATTTCTTCAGTTCCTTCCTAGTGATCTCTGTTGGAATTACTATCTGTGTTCCAAAACTTAAAGCTTCAAGATGTATTATCATATAATACTTATTCATTGTTTCATGGCTTTAGCTCATGCTCCAAATAGTCTATAAAATATTTGAGTCACACACACACACAAACACATACACACACACTGGTTCACAAAGTGTAATATGAGAACTTCTGAGGGTCTCTAAGACCATTAAGAGGATCTACCTTTTAATATCTGTGGGGGGCTAGATTTTCTTCAAATACTTCAACTAAAACAATATATCACAACAGAATTGAATGCAGAAGCACATATGAGAATATAACCACCTTCTATTAAGCCAGGTATTAAAGATATTTTAAAAAATGTAAAACATTGCTAATCACCACACTATTTATTTTTGTTTTGAAACCTATATCTATTTCTATTAAAATGTGTTACTTACATAAAAGTGTAATAGAATTATTTTTGTTGTTTAAAATTAATTTATAAATATTTTTGAAAGTCTCAGTTTTCATTTAAAATATTTTAGGTATCATCTGCACACTAGATGGGTTTGAACTGCCCAACTTTGGGGTCTTGAGACTGGAATGTTTGATGATTTCTATCCTAGTATACTGCAACATTTCTTTTTTTCTTCTGAGTGGGGGGTCAGCTTTGCAAACAGTATGATGTACAAGGAGAACAAGTTCATGACCAGGACTGAGTTCGGGCTAAAAAAGGTGAGGATTTCGAACCCTAGACCTTTTCCTGTGGTAGAACAGGACTTATTTTCCTGATTTCATTGGGTTAATGTATGTATATGTTGGCGGATATGAGAGGGATTAGGAAAGTTATTGCAAAAAGAAAAGCTCAATCAAATACAGCAAGGAGGGTATGGTGAGGTATACTCATTCTCCCCTCTCTGGAGCCTTCCCCTCATCACACGCCCACAAAGTCCTGAAGAGAAAACAAAGAGAAGGTGAGACTGGCAGGCAAAACATAATATTTCAGGGGCTTGTAATAGACATCCACATACTGTGTCTGGAAGAGGAAGACATACGCTCCAATATGTGGCTGCCTTTACAATAAGAATAAAAGGGAGGGTGAGAAAAATGATATCTGAAGGAAGTTTCTCTCAAGGAGGAGAATCTAGCTCCAAAAGGAGTTTGAAAGAAAGTTTTCTGACCAAAGACCTGTTTTTTATATTATTATTATTATTTTGCATGGATTATTTCTTTGAAAAGACGTATACTGCTCTTTTCTAAAAGCTTAATTTAACAGAGAAGATTCATAATCTATGTTACTTGCCTTTTGTATGTAGACAGATGCCTATCTGGACCACTTCTCCTGTGCTTTTCATTTTTGTACACTTTTCTTGAACACACTTATCCATTTCCACTGATTAAGTTATCTATTGTATCTATTACCTCCCCACATTTTTTCTTTCCAGCATAAAGCTGTCTTCTCTCAGTCTGTTTACACTCCTTTAAATCTTGCCTTGACCTTCAGCCTCCCTACATACTCATCTCATTTCTTTCCTTTTCACTTTCAAACAATTTCCCAAATTCCAGTATAATATTGTAGTCATGTACGAATAGAGGACTGAGTTCTAAGTCACAGGACTAAAACCTGCATCTCTCCTGTTATTTGATCTTGGATAGTCTCTGCACCTTTCTGTGACTCAAGTATTTGCTTTGCAAAATTCTAGTAATAATATCCATTTTTTTCATACCTTGTAGAAATTCTGAGGAAATAAAAGCTTAGCTGCAGTATATGAACATATTTTAGATATAAATAATGTACTGGTAAATAGTCATCAGATATAATATTATCATTATGCCCCATGACTCAGACATTTTGTCCTGACCTCTACACTGACATTTATTGTCCTCCAGCTCTGTTATTTTTGTTGCCATAATTAAAACCTTCATTCATCAATTTATTCAATCATTTACTCAACAAGCTTTTAGAGAATTACTGTCTATGATTCAGCCATTAATTTTGGAACTGTGGTCATAAGTTAAGTGATATATGACTTTGTGGCTTTCTTTCGCATGGAGAAATCTACTAATGAGTTCATAAGATATACATTCAAGTAGAATGGATTAGCCAAGAAAGGCTAGAGTCGGCTGTGGTAACAAATATCCCCAAGTCTCAGTGGCTTAACACAACGTGATAGTCTCTAAAGATGGCCGACAATTCCTCCTGTCTCTATATGTCCAAAATGAACCACCCATCTACATGTGAAAACTTTTGCCCTCCTCTTTTATCTGGGCTGGCATTGTGACTTGCTTTGACTAATATCACATGCAGATTCTTGACCTAGTTCTTAAGAGGCAGCCTCTGCTTTTGCACTTTAGGAAAAATAGCCACCAGGTTGTAAGGAAATCCACATTATTCTGTTGGAGAAAGAAGTCATGTGGAAGTCCCTCGAGGATGAGGCCACATGGAAGAGGGAGACTCTGTGGAGGAGAACTGAAGCATCCCAGAATAGCCATCATTTCAATGCAATTGCAGGAGTGAGCCCAGGTGAGACCAGCAGAAGACCTGCCCAGCTAATCCACAGAATCACGAGAAATTATAAATTACTTTTGTTTTAAGGTACTACCTTGTTTTTGGTTATCTAGCAATCATTAATTGAAGCATATAATAAAGATTTAGTCTTGTATAAATATGCTACCTTTTTGTCATAAGTTGGCAGGAAAACTCTGCTCAGAGAATCATACAGAAACCCAGGCTGACAGAGGCACCACCATGTTGTAGCTAGTCCATCTCTAATGCAAGGCCTTCTTAGTCACTACAGCAAGGGAAGAACACAATTAAATGTGCTTATGTGCTGGAAGTCGTCCCATCACTTCCATTCACTGCCTCTTGGCTAACTCTGGTACATAATGTGGTTCCAAATAACTGCAAGGTGGAACTGTATAACCTCTACATGCACCCTGAAAGGAGAGGTAAGCTGGATATGTGTGAACACTAAGATTGTCTATGAAACGGGGACTCACAATATACTGAGAAGTGATAAAATAAAGAAAAATATGTCCTCCCCTGTGTGCCTCAAGAAAGTCTTCTTAGATGAGGTAACAGCTCAGATTAGTGTGAAAGGATAACAATGAGAAGACCAAAAGATTCAGAAAGAAAGGGCCTTCCAGTCAGAGGAGGCAGCACATTTGACAGCATTTTGTTGCTGTTATGTGCTGTTGAGGTGGTTCTAACCCATAGCGACCCTATGTACAACAGAATGAAACACTGCCCGGTCCTGTGCCATCCTTGCAACTGTTGGTATGTTTGAGCCCATTGTTGCAGCCACTGTGTCAATCCATCTTGTCGAAGGTCTTCCTCTCTTTTGCTGACCCTCTGCTTTACCAAGCATGATGTCCTTCTCCAGGGACTGGTCCTTCCTGATAACATGTCCAAAGTATGTGAGACAAAGTCTCGACATCCTTGCTTCTAAGGAGCATTCTGGCTGTACTTCTTCCAAGACAGATTTGTTCATTCTTCCGGCAGTCCATGATATAGTCAACGTTCTTCACCAACACTGTAATTCAAGGCATCAATTGTTCTTGGATCTTCCTTATTCATTGTCCAGCTTTTGTATGCATATGAGGTGATTGAAAACACCATGGCTTGGGTCAGATGCACCTTAGTCCTTAAAGTGACACCTTTGCTTTTTAACACTACAAAGAGATCTTTTGCAGCAGATTTGCCCAGTGCAATGCATCGTTTGATTTCCTGACTACTGCTTCTATAGGCGTTGATTATAGATCCAAGTAAAGTGAAATCTTTTACGACTTCAATCTTTTCTCCGTTTATCATGATGTTGCTTACTGGTACAGTTGTGAGGATTTTTGTTTTCTTTATGTTGAGGTATAATCCATACTGAAGTCTACAGTCTTTGATCTTCATTAGTAAGTGCTTCCAGCCAGCATAGGAGATATAAAGAGGCAGGACGTATTCAAATAATGGTAGGAAGGTCATATGTTTGGAGCATAAATCAAATATTTGGAAGAGATGAATGTAAACAAGTATGTGTTTGTCATATTTTGAAGGGTCTCATATACCATGCTACTAAGTTGCATTTTGCAAACAATAGGGATTCCAGTTTTTAAAAAGGAGGAAAACTGTGAGATTAGAAAATGGATTATAATGTAGATAAGTAGATGACAAAAATATGTATTAAAACAGTTTAGGTGACAGATAATGCATAATGGATATAAAGTGCAGAATTAAAAAAAAAATTTATTGTGCTTTAGGTGAAAGTTTATAGCACAATTCAGTTTCTCGTTCAAAAATTTATACACAAATTGTTTTGTGACATTGGTTGCAATCCCCGCATTCTGTCGGCACTCTCCCCTTTTCTCTTTCCACCCCGGATTTCCCATGTCCATTTGTCCAGTTTTCCTGTCCCCTCCTGCCTTTTGTCTTTGCTTTTGGGCAAGTGTTGCCCGTTTGGTCTCGTAGACTTGATTAAACTAAGAAGCACGTTCCTCACGTGTGTTATTGTTTGTTTTATACGCGTGGCTAATCTTTGGCGAAAAGGTGGACTTTGAGAGTGGCTTCAGTTCTGACTTAGCAGAGTGTCTGGGGGCCATAGTCTCCAGGAAAAGTGCAGATTTTAAAAGATAATTCTGAAGTAGAATTGATATGAATTTGTGACCATCGATGTACGATATATGGAAAAATCAGTGTGAGTGAGGAGCCAGGAATGATTTCTGTGTTTATTGCTTAAGACACAAATTGAGAATATAGGATGCTTGTGGTCAGAAGGGAGAAAAAGATATGGAGTAATCTTTTGGATGTTTTAAGCTCGAAGTGCTTATGATAAATTCACATGAAAACGTGATGGAGGAGAGGCTGGGCAGATGACCTTGAAATAAGGACAATATGGGTAAAGTCACTTAGGAAGAAGAGAGCATGTGGATCCAGAGAGAAGGACATCAGATTCAAACGATAGACTAGAGAAGAAAGGAAGCCCTTTCTTCTTACGGAGAATATTTTTACTGGAATTTTACTGAGTTTACAGGGGTTGAGCCAGTATATTGATTAAAGGCATAAATACAATGACTACTCTCATCAGTTGCCTTTCTTCAAGGTTACTAAACATACTAGTTTGAGTTCTAAATCTGTAAGATTTTTGTTTCATTCCTTAATGAAGATTTTATAGTTGATGATAACATCTTTTAGAAAAAAAATGCATCTTAAAGAATATACTAATTTCATCATTACAGATCATATATAGTAGGAATTGGACTATGGTGATGTATCATATCCATGTTTATTTCAACTATTTTATAAATTATTTTCGATTATTCAAGTTATTTAATATGAAGAGTAGTATGTTGGCTTCTAGTGCCCTACAACATCTGATATTAGCATCTGTCTGAACTGGATTCCTGAATGGAGTAGGTGAGTAATTTAATCCAAAGTAGAAAATGGTGCTTTCATTCAATGTTTCCATTGATATCAGGTCAATGACTATGATGTGGCTGAGCACATTATTGGCCACCTAAGTAAGTTCCTTCCTCTTTCCCTGTTGGAAGGATGGGGCTTACTTAATTCTGCTTGAGATCTGTGGTTATTTTGATGTAGTCGGTCTAATGCCATTAGACAAGAAAACCTGTACTTCAGCCAAATTACACAAGAGTGTGACCTGGCACTAACTTTAATGTGCACCTGGGTTTCAAAGAAAGCAAAAACAGAAACCCAAATTCCTTTCTTTTTCTTTTGGGGATCAGCCCTAACACCGTTTTATTTAAATTTCATAGGTTTAAGTTTCATCAAAGTAGAATTTGTTTACGTAAAATTACATACCAGATGTTCAGTGCCATGGAAGTTCTGGAGTATTTTATTGCCAATATGGCCCTTGTGGATTACACAATTACAAACCGAGAAAGCTTGTTTATATAGGGTTTCAACCATAGACAGAGTAGAAATGTGGTAACGTGGGGTCTATGGCCTCAAAAACAGATCCACTTCATTATTTTTTAAAAATATCTCTTTTAGAAACAGATATCTTAGAATTTGAAAAGGTTGGAGGTTGAAGACATGCAAACGAGTGGCAAGGCTTTATATTTTTAAAGCCTTTTGACAACTCTTGCCACCAACCTCGCATATGTTATGTGAAACAATGTTATATATAAGGTCATTGAGCATTAAGTTCGAGTCTTTTTCTATAGCAACGATTAACTCCAGTGAACATCAGCATCACCTGGAGGGTTTGTTAATAAACAGATTGGTGTTCCCTACCCTGGAATTTTTGAGCCAAAAATTCTGGGGTGTACCCTGAAATTTTGCATTTCTATCAAATTTCCAAGTGATGCTGTTGCTACTGGTCCAGCGGCCACACTTTAAGAACCAGTTTTCAACAGCAATAATTCTTGATGCTGGTTGCATACCAGAGTTCTTCAATCAAAATCTTTGGGGTGAAGTTTTGCCTTTACCATGGCTGATTGAGCATCTGCCAACGGGTGTCCAAACCCAAACTGACCGGTGGCCTGTGGCCTATGACTGGGTGTGAAAAGATCAACAGGGCCAAGCAACTTCTTCTCAGGAATCTGAACCACCACCAGTGATTAGTAAGAACCACATCTGAAAATGTGGAATGAGGTAGAATCAGATTACAGCAAGTCAAACATACATACCAGTGGTTCTAAAACCCCATTTTATAGTAGGATCATCTGGAGGACTTTAAAACACAGATTTGAGAACCACTTGGAGCCCTGGTGGTGCAGTGGTTAAGAGCTTGGCTGCCAACCAAAAAGTCGGCAGTTTGAACCCATCAGCCGCTCCTTGGAAATACTATGGGTAGTTCTCCTCTGTCGTATAGGGTTTCCATGAGTCGGAATTGACTCAACAGCAACAGGTTGTTTTTTTTTTTTTTTTTCAGTTTTCTATAGGAGAAATGGAGACCTGGTTGCACAGTGGTTAAGTGTCTGGCTGCTAACGGAAAGGTTGGTGGTTGGAACCCACCAGTCACTCCACGGGAGAAAGATATGCTCTTGTAAATATTTACAGCTTTAGAAATGCTACAGGGCAGTTTTACCCTGTCCTAGAGAGTCACTATGAGTTGAAATGGACTAAATGACAACGGGTTTGGTTTGGGATGTCTACAAGAAAATAAAAACCCAAACCCATTGCTGTCAAGTTGATTCTGACTCATGGCACCTCCATATGTGTCAGAGTGGAACTGTGCACCATACAGTTTTCAAAGGCTGATTTTTTAAAAGAAGATCACCAGGAAGTTCTTCCTCTGGGTAGACTCGAACCACCAAACTTTTGGTTAGTAACCAAGCCCATTAACCAACTATTTACACCTCCTGGGGACTCCCTACAGGGAAAGAGAGGAACTGAAAGAGCAGCATCATTGAATAGGCAGATAAAGCAGATTAATAGAAGTCTAAAGGGAATGAACAACTGGAGCAGGGATTTTCCAAGTGTGGTCCCCAAATGAGCAGCATCAGTATCATCTGGGACCAAACCAACCAAACCAAACCCATGGCCGTTGCGTGGATTCCGACTCACAGTGACCCTGTAGGACAGAGTAGAACTGTCCTGTAGGGTTTCCAAGGAATTGCTGACCTTTGGTTAGCAGCTGAGCTCTTAACCACTGCACCACCAAGGCTCCATCACCTGAGAACTTGTTAGAAATACCAATTCTCAAGTCCATCTCCAAATCTACTGAATCAGAAACTCTGAGGGTGTGGAACAGCAAACTATGTTTAAAAGCCTCCCCCCGACCCCAGTTCTGATTCATGCTGTATTTTGAGAGCGACTGAACTAGAGTTAGCCAAGTTGACCCAATTGCTCAAACTGACTCCAGAAACAATCTCCAGATCTAGTACTGTTGAGGTCCAGTGCTAGTATTTCTCCTCCTCTTGAATTTCCACGAAATTCCCTGTATATTACAGTTTGCATCTTTCCAATAAACCCATTTGTCTCAATGGGGCTTGAGGACTCACTGCTCTGTGCATACAGATGTACTGGTTTAGTCAATAGGCAATTTTAGCCCAACAAAGAGATAATGGTTAAGAGAACAACTATCTGCTTTAAATAGTTCTTGCTCCCAGACCAGTGATTCTCAGCCTTGCCTATACCTCCACCTGAGGAACGTTTAACATTCCTGATACCACTGACATTTATAACAGAAACTCTGAGGGTGAGACCCCGGCTTCATGTTTTGCCCATGTGACTCCCACGTGCAGCCAAGGTTGAAAACAACTGCCTTAGTCACAGATAAATAACATCTTGGGTTACTGAAAAAACAAACAAACAAAAACCACAAACCAAGATTCTGAAACCACTGTCAGTAATTTTTAAGGTGTCATGCAATACTGGATGGATTCAGTGCACCTGTACAAGAGCTGTTTTTCTCACTGTGCACAGACGCAGAGGGGTGTTACAGGTATCGCTATCCTCACTGAGGAACCTTGATGAGGTCACAGTGCTAGCAAATATAGACCGTGATGTCAGAAAGGGCTTTGCAGCACTGGAAATCATCCAAAGATTAAGTGAGCCACTCTGTAAAATAACATGGTCTCTCTCACTGCAAGTAGAGGAGCAAAGCCTGCATGACCACCTGCACAGATGTGGTCCCAGGCACACTTGAAGTGAGCAGGAGTTAGGAACAGATGATACCAGAGGTTTGTTCTGAATCTGAGAGGCCCTGGTATTGTACTGGTTGCCATTTTGATATTTTAGAAAATCTGAAAATTCAAGGATTAAAATCATCTAACAGAATCTTTTAGCCTTGAAAAATTATTCTGAAGTCTTTTTGCATTTTGTCTGAATTCTGCTATTATTTATAAACCAAATCTCTAGCATTTCTAATCAAGATTTGGAAAATATCCATGACTGGTCTTGTCAATATGCTTTCTAATATTTAATAGCAAAATATAGAGATAACTCAGTGAAAGCAATAATAAATTAATATTAAAAATTGCATCTCCAACCCAGACTCTTCCTTGAAAGCCAGACTCTAATATTAAGCTGTCTTCTTTTCTCCTCCTTTAGGGTATCCGAAAGGCATGCCCAAAATCAAACTATTTTGTTTCCTGTGTTAGATTATTATTCTGCAGGTTTTTACTCCCTCCTCCTCCATCTCCAGCTCCCATCGAAACTTCCATGAGAGTAGTGTCCTATCAGGCTCTGACTGAAGGCAATGGGTTACTCAGTTACTAGTGTTCCATGGATTCTGACTTGAAATGTTTTATTATCATCGTTTTCTAGGTGCTTCTATTCAATTAGCATTTCCCCAAGAGCTGTATAATAGTGAACTTATTTTATTTTTACTTATTTTCCTTTTAGTTTTCCTGTGCACAGACATTTCTTACGTGTGTGTATATGTGTACGTGTGTGTGTGTGTGCTGGTGATTTTTACTAATTTCAAATTTTATAACCCTATGTTCAGGGTATGCTGAGTGTATAGTTTTTATTTTTCAAACTTTATTGGCAATTTTTTAATGGCCCATTAGATAGTTTAATTTCAGGAATGTTCCATGTACACTTGAAAGGAAAGTATGGTCTTCATTATTAGCATTCAGATACTTACATATATGAATGATTGTATGTACACGTGCAATCTGTTGTTTTGATTAGGAAGTTTAGGTAGTCTCTAACCCATATGGTTACTGAGCCTTCAAAAGGTGGTTTGTCCATTTTGAGATGTGATATAAATGTAAAATATACACGGGATGCCTGAGGATTCTGAGTGAATAAAGAAATAAAAATATATGAAAAAGTAAGTTTGATTGCATATTGAAATAATATTTTGTGTATATTGTGCTTAATAAAATATGTTATTAAAATTAATTTCATTTGTCCTTTTTCACGTTTTTATTTTTATTACACAAGTGGCTTAAGTATGTAGCTTCCATTGTATTTCTATTGCACATAGCTGTTTTATATCCTTATTGAATTTTTAGTTTACTTTGTGCCAAGTTCAAAGTCACCTATTATTAAAGTATTTTTCTGTGTGTAACTCCTGTAATTTCTCCTTTATTAAAATTGCTGATTTTGCTATCTTATTGGACATATCGATAGTAGTATTTGTTGCATCCTTATTGCTGTGATCTTTGGTGTCATGAAATGTCCTTTTTAGCCTTATTTAATGGTGTTTTAACTTGTCTTTTACAAAAATCCATAACTTCTGCTTTGCTACCCAGTGTAGAGTTGGAATTCTTTGCAGATAGAAAGCATTTTGTTTGTTTGTTTGATTTTAATAGGTGAGTTAATGCTCACTGCTCTCTCCTTTGGCTGACCCTCCTGCAGATATCCACAGAACACTCCCCTTCCCGTCAGTCAGGCCAAAAGTCACCCAGCAGTGATGCTGATGCCTTCTCCAACCACTCTATCACGGTCCGTTTTCACTCTCTGACCCTTCAACCTACTTTATTTTTCTTTTTGGAGCTCATCACTATCTTGCATATGGGATATTAATTTTTAGGTAATATCTATTGATCTTATTTTGTCTCGATTTGCTTTACAATTCTTTATGGATAATACTGATTGAGTCAAGGCTTAACCAAGAAAATGGAAAAATCTTTACATAGCTACAAGGGGATTTGATTCACAGAGTTAGCTATAATGGGTAGAGCTGCTGGAAAGCTATACTCAACAAAGTATGCATGGTATGCAGAGAACAGCAACAAGTGGAAACTGCTATAACCCGGAAGTCCTAGTAAAAGCCAAGAGGTGGTGAAAATGCAGCCAATGGACCAGGCTCCTGCAGAGAAAGCTGGGACCACAGGGAGAATATTGGTAGAGGATGGAGCCACAGATGAGATGCTGCTGCTGTCTGAAGCAGAGAGAAGGGGAGTAATTATGTTGGCTCCTCCCTTTTCTCTTCCCCAATGTCCTGCTAGCGCCGCCCATTAGCTGAACCTAGTTCAGAAGCCAGCTGACACAAGAGCCTAGGAAACATGATATAGTTGCTGCAGATACTGAAAATATACTTCAGTTAGCTGTGAAGTTTGCCAAATGATAGAGTTATCCATTTAGTGTTGAGATTATCTGAATACTTGAGTATTTGTTTCCAAATTGGTTATATAAACACAAAATCATTTGTAAATATATATGTATGTATGTGTGTGTATGTATATATATATAGATATATGTAATAAACAAAAACAAATGGCCAATATCTATTTTTATACTGTACTAAAACCATGTATCTATTTGCTAAACAAAAAAATGTCATGTCTTCCCTTTACTGTTTTGCAAACCAAATAAAGTTGACTATTGGCTTATAGTTTTCACATTCAAATAGTTGTTTTTATTCTGTGACATTTCGTGAAGTACTTAGATCTTAGACAACATAGTATATAAATTGTAATGCTTAAGGTTCTTAAAGATATGTGGCTACTCTCATTGAATACAGCTAGGAGACAGAAATTAACTTCTATTTTTTATAATAGTCAATGGTAGGGGTAAAAATTTCATGTTATACAGGGGACCTTCTAACCGGGCAGAGGTAAAAAACATGTAAGTCAGTCTCTGGCACAGAAATTCATTAAATTTGATTTCTGTCCTCAAATTACCGAGGAAGTTGGATATTCACAACACCAAAGACAAGAACATTCTTCAGTTGCTTCTGCCGTTTGGGGGAATGTGCACTAGCGATGTCAATAAGCTTCATTTGCACCATCAATAGAATTGTTTAAGTTAAAAAAAAAAAAGATGTTAGGATTTCAGATGAAAATCTAGATTGACAATTACCAATAATGGAAATAGTATTGGAGCAAAAAAGCAACAAAGACAGAGGGTAAAGATATAAACGAAGAGGAAGAAAAAAGAGAAAAGATAAAGAAGATTTTAGAGTTTAATCCCAAACACAAGATATAGAATTGTGTCTGATTTAAATAGCCTTCAGTGCACGTTTATTAACAACAATATGAGTAACATAATAATACGAACGTAGTGGGACAAATAACCAAAGGTGAAAAAATAGAGAGTTCCACCCAGAAGGAGTAGCCCCATTCCTCCCAGTTCCTCCTTCTTACAACTAAAAATCACTGGGCATAACCCAACAAACCAGCATTGGAAGACTCTGAAAGATGTAAAGAAAAAAGTGGGATGTCTTGAGACTTTGAGACTTGAAGAATGCAAGGTTCATTGCTATAGAAAAAGACTCTAACTAGATTTCATTTTTGCCTTTTATATCCCTGACAGAGTGCTTCAGAAGCCTTCAACCCATAGTCACCAACAGGCACAGAAAAAAAAAAAAAAGAAAGTTCCCAGAAAAGCCTGTTCTCCCTCAACAAAGGACCTGCAGGAGGGTGGCCTAAAAATAGAAAACCCAGCCAAGCACTAATGAAAAAGCTACATCCTCCTGCCCCAAGCAGGTGATGCCTTAATTTCCCTCCTGGATGACGTCAGTGGCTATAGTTGTGAGTGGAGCCTCCACGCCCACCAAGCAGCAAGAAAACTTAACAGGTTGGTGCCAGATAGGATTCATTCTAAGTACAACTAGTATTGTCTGCTTGTGCTCCCCATGAGATGTTTACTCACCACGTCCATTTCCTATTCCTTTCATTTTAGACAAAAGAAGTACAAAGAGAATTAGGGAAGAAGGGATGAAAGAGAAGGAAACTTTGAGAACTATGGGGATGTGAAAGGAAAGAAGGGAAGAGTGTTCTTCAATGTGGTGAAGAAGAGAAATTTAGATCATCAGATAACAGTAAAGAAGGAGCCGTAAAGCAACGCATCTGAAAACAAAAAAAAGAAAGAAGTTGAAGGGAAGTGTACCTTTATGTCAAGCATGCGGAAGGGAGGATTTTCAGTAAGAGATAGAACTTTGTGATTACACAATGGAAGACTTAAAAAAGAGTGAGGAGACTGGCTACTGAACAATTGAAATGAGTTACTCTCACATGGAAGAACCTTCTAAAGGTTATCCAGAATGCTCGTTTACAACCTGCATTTGGATTGACCTTCAACACCAGCCCACATTGACTGTTATCTCCGGAGAACATGTGCTTTTCTCTCAGTTCTGGACTTTTTTTGGAATGTAGGTGAACAGTGTTACAATTCACGGCAACACTTACAATGAACAAAAAGCAGACATGTCTCCAGGCGGCCTGTAATAGATCAGGAGAGAGAAGGCATTGGAAAACAACGGCACAGGCTTGTAGAGACCTGAGGAACGCAGGGTCTAGGCTGAAGGCCGAATATGTAAACCGACTTTTGTACACAACTTGCTGACTGTGTCTGATTCTTGGTTGATAACTGAGGGTCAGGGAGACTAATCAAATCTGTGCTATTCTATTATACACTCAGATAGAGGAGATTCTTTTTGCAGGCATTTGAAATCCTTATGGAAGTACACCATCAGCAAATCCCTTCATCATCTGTCTGCTCTGCTCTCCTGCCTTTGACCATAAGTGCCATTTAGGGGTGTGTGTGTGTGTGTGTGTGTGTGTGTGTGTGTGTTTTAATGTACAGATCTCTGATGGGGATTGGGAGGGGCACTCTTATTATGAGAAATTATAACCAGCCTCCATCTGCATTCAGAAATCACAAAGGGAAGTAAAATAGCTATGCCTGCATAATCCAGATGTTGATGAATACAAGGACCCAGAATGTCCTTCCATTCTTCAGAAACGTTCCAACGCCCAACCTACAATCAAACTTTCCAGCAGCAATGAGTTCAACAATAAAATTTAATTTCTATAGCACTTAAAAGACCAAGATTCAATTACATTACATGCTCTTAATTGAAATACAGAATATCTCTCAAAAAATAAATCTTTGTATTTTCCCAAGATCAGAGTGTTCTTAACAAGAACAACGAAAAAAAGCTCTAGTTTGTAGCAAATATGTTTGTTTTTCTTGCCTAATAATTCCCAGCTTAGAGGAGAAGTTCATATCCTTTAAGTAAAGGACTAATGTCTTTCTATGGTAGTGCTTTTTTTTTCTTTCTTTCTTTTTTTTTTTTGACCCATCTGGTTTGTCAGAAAAGTCTCCTACCTCTGATATTTATACAATATCATGCAAATGTCAAAATCTGAATGTCATCTTCAAAGACCCTTTTATGTCAGGCAACCCCTTTATAGGGAAAAAATAAACAATTTTATGTATGCATGCTTGATGCCAGTCCAATTAATAAAAGCCTTTTTTGCTAGGCTTGGCTACAAGCAAGTTTCTCTTTTGAAAACGAACAGAGGGAGGATGAGATAAAAGGTCTGTATTGTTTCCTTGCAAATTTTACAGTTTCATTTTTAATTTGTGTTTGGATGTGAGGATCTTGGTGCAGATGGTGTGATAGTCCACAGTATGTTCTGAGAACCTGAAATGATAACAAAGATATGCAAATCGAGAGGGTGCTTTGGATGAAAGCCAAGATATCCAATTTCACAATAGCTGAAAACAAATTGATGTGCCGGGCAAACTACTCAGAGTAGCACTAGGCAATGTAACAGTACCAGAACAAATGATATGAATGCCCTTAGCAGTTTGTGGAATTCTACTGGCCAGTTCAGTGTTGGTTACGTTTGTCTGCATTGGCACTTCATTTGCCACATAAAACAACCTTTCTAAAAAAAAAAAGAAACACAAAAAAATAAACTGAATGAAAAATCAATCTTTATAATTGCCAAAAAATTATACAATCATTTTTTCACCTGAGGAATGTTCAGTGATATTTAACATCAAAAAGTAGAAAATGCAAACATTAAAAATGTCAGGGGAAATGTCAGAAATGTGTCATTTTAGAAAAAAGGGAACTTCTGTTTAAAATTGAAAATCAAAAGTAGCAGTCCATGAAACAGGGTTTAGTAAATAATAACGTTTACGTTACTTCATAGGGAAGTTTAGTCAAAATAACTAAAATAAAATGATTTACAACAATTTTGTTTTATCAAGGCATTTTATTATATAATTTGGTAAAATGCCATGGATTAGAGGGTAAAACAGATTATCACAGAAAGAAGGAATGAAGAAGGGATTTCAATTAGGGAGGGAGAGAAGAAAAAAAAAATCTATTATAAAAACACCCAAAGTCAAGAATATGAAAGTCTCCTAATTCATAACGTAATATATTCAGTTGTAAGGATCTATATAATTACTTGGCATCATCTTATACCTGAAAAAAAAATTATGATTGAACAGTACTATTTTGAAGTTATTTTTCTATCACGTATCTGCTATTGGCAATCTGTTTATAAGTATTGAAATCCACCCTTCTGTGGTAAAAATGTTGCAAATAAGAAGGATGTTTGCGTTTTAAATCAGACTGAAAATACAAATCGAGGCTGATGGAAGAGGCTGGCTAAAAATAAACTATTTACTAATACAGATGTATTTTTAAAAACAAACATTTAACGGTGGATACCAAACTCAAATGTGCTTATTTTTTGGATAATCAACCAGTGCTTCCATTAAAAATAAACTGATAAAAGCATAATTGTAGGGGATGTATTAAATTTGCAGTATCAAGAAAATGTTTCCATAAAGGAATTACAATAACTGGATTGATTTTTTCAGCATTTATGCTCTTGCAAATTAGTTCTGGTGTAAAGTTTATAGCTCCGACTCTTAATAACCTCGTGAGGTGCCTGGAGTCGGTTGTGACTCGTAGCAATGCTGTGAGCAACAGAAGGAAAGGGAGCCTGGTCCTGCGCCATCCTCACAATCTTAATCTGGAGTTTCCTAAAAGTTGATTGCACACTTGTTGCTCAGAAATCAGTCTGCCAAATGCAAGAGTCATACAAATGGGTGAATAAAAATCAAAGTTATAAAAGGATGAGGATTTGGAGCTCAGTGTGAGAATAAAATATGTGAGACAACTTTATGTAACTGACTGCAGGACTTTGCATTCCTCTTGGATTTTATCCTCCTATGAGTAGGCCCTGGTGATGCTGTGGTTAAGAGTTCTGCTGCTTACCAAAAGGTCAGCAGTTTGAATCCACCAGCTGCTCCTTGGAATCCCTATGGGGCAGTTGTCCTCTATCCTATAGGGTCACTATGAGTAGCAATTGACTGAACAGCAACGAGTTTGGACCTTTTTTTTTTTGGTTATGAAAAGGCAATACTTTTTCATAATAGGGAAAATAATAATTCAAGGAGGGAGAGGCAGGAACAAATACATATCCCCTGGATAGAACTTGTCACTGCTTCAAAATAAACATTTATTCAAAAATTAGAAGCCATCCTTAATTTTAGGATACTATTATTTTTGTCCCAGAATTACTTTATTTATACTGCTTTGCTTTCTTTCTTTTATAGTCTTTTTTTTTCCCAGCTTCTTCCTGATTTGAAAAATTTCCAAAGAGGAATGGCAATAAGTGGATAGCTCTTCCTTTAATTTGACAGATAAATGTTACAATGATATCAGTTCAAGGTCAACTGGGCCTTAGCAAAATAATTGCAAGTGTTAAAATTCCAAATTATTTACGTAAAATGCAACAGGTTACTACTTGACTGTTATCCTGAGGTGTAGGTTTGAATAGTGTTTATGTACGATATTGTGCAGCTAGGAGTGCCGGATAGGATATGTAATTAGGCAGTAATCATATTTAATTAAAAAAAATCCTTTCATCACAAGAATAACGGTAGAGAAGTGCTTTTGATGTATGCTAGGCAAAAAAAAAAAAGCCTCAATCTGCAACAAGTAACAGCTCTTACTAGCTCTTTAATCTAAGTAACACCAAAATATAGGGTTTCTGATAAGCCCCCAAGTGACCCCTGGTCTAGGAAAAAAAATACACTAAAAGGAAGATCTGGGAGCTGTCCATCAACTTCCACGGCGCACAGAAATCCTGAGCAGTGAGGCAAGGCACTCTCGGTCTTCATGCATAATACATACCAAATAGGTGAAGTAGTATGTAAAATGAATTTTAATTGGTTATAATTGTCATTTCATTTAGTAAAGTATTGTCTGGAGACCAGGATATCAATTAGCACTCTATAGACTCCGTTACTTACGAAAATATGCATATAGAGAAATGATGTGCTTGAGCGGTAGATATACTTTAATTAAGAAAATGGTACAATAAATTAAAGACCTTTAAAGTGTCTATTAATTGTCATATAGGTATGTTTTGAGTACCAACTTCATAAAGTCAAAATCACTGTATCTGATGTAGATGAACTAAGAAAACATGTTTTAGTTTTGCCACATGATTTTTTTTTCTTCTCTCAAGGCATTTGCTTGCTATGCTGTAAGAAAAACTTTAACATTGAAGAGAGAGATGTCTGATAATGGTGAAATTTTTCTTCTTTAATTTTAAGCCTCGATACGTATGCATTATGTGAAAACATAAGAAAACAATATTCAGTCAAGAGTCTCCCATGAAGATCTCTTTCATACGTCCTTCATTTCCTCAGAATTAACGGATGTTCAGGCATCAATAAGGTAGGAAGAAAGATGATTGATGTATTTCGTTTTATTATTAAATTGTTGGTAACCAAGGCAGCTTTTCTTTCTTCCGTGGGGATGAAGAGGGACCTGTCCCTTTTTAACCACTTGCCCGGAATGACTTATACCCAGTATCAGTGAGAAGAAAGGATGAATGTCACCTCTCTTCTCTTCCTCCTCCTGCCTATGCCTACTCCTTCCTTTGATTGACAGCTACTAATAACCTTCCTGCCCTAAGTGCCATGGAGACACTTTATTAGGACAAACAGCCAAGGAAATCTAGGAGTGGAGCCAAGTCTGCAGTGAGTTATTATCAGGCTTGTATTTATCTCAGCTTTGTAATTTTTTTTCAGTGATATGCAAATCCTGAAATAGATCTTCTGCTGTTGAAGGACAGGTCCCTCTGTTAATTGATCCACTGAGATTCAGCCTACCCTCTTTCAGCTCTCAGCCAGGGAAATGTGCTACATGAAAGAGGCTCTGAGGGGTACGCAGGACACAAATTCCTCACGTGCTCCCCCACAAGAACTTCCATACCGAAAATGAATTTTGTCTTCATAAAAACATGCTGCCTCTCCATATTTTCTGCCCAGCAGATCAAACTGACTTGTTTATCTGTTTATTAGTTTTGTAGAAAAGACTCTTTCAAATTATGACCAAATGTGATTTCAGATGGAATTTACATTTTCTCTTGAAACACACAGAGCTCACATGTATTGGAAATACATTAAAACGAATTCAGTGAGAACCAGCATTTATTTTTTCAGGAGTGAAAACAGAAGAAAACAAAACAAAGCAAGAAAAGTACGAAAGACCGTGAAGCAGAGAGAATTGTTTTCCTCCGAGCAGCTTCTACTTCGTAAATTAAAAATACATATGTACGCTTCCACACCTTACAATTTTAAGAAAGATTAGATATTGTTTGAAATGTTGTTTCTTCATAACCACTCCGTGTATGTGTGTGCCTCTGCATGCATATCTCAGTAAGTTTACTAATAGGACATTAATAATAACGAGAACAATAATAGCGATATGTCCATGTTACATCTACATTGCCTTGATAGCTCGTTGGGTAGTTAAACTCTCTATATGGCATGTGAAAGCTGCATTGAAACAAAGACAAATAAAAATTATGAATCAAATAGCTAAGTCTTGCCTAGAATTCTGCAGGTAGTCTGTGTGGCCTTAGATGGGTCTTGGTCAGAGAACCTGAAATACATGATTTTGGACTCAACACTGTTCTCTTTTTGAGTCTCAGTGGCTTCTTCATTTGCAGATGAACAAACAAAAGCGTGGTTTTGAGCTTAACACTATGTTCCATTTTCATTTCATTAGATCAATATAAGCCATGTTCTATAAATTCTGCATTTTAACGTTTTGTATTTATTATTAATATATAAAGTTGTAAACATGTTCCTGCTATGTAAGTGCCTTACTTAAGAGCTGATTTCTCTTCCACCCTTGAAGCCACAGACACGCTAAAAAGAATCCACGGAGGTTTTACTGCTGTTAGCTCAGAGAATGGCTCCAGGCTCCAGCCCCCATCCTAAATGAATGAGCTCCTCTCAGCTGATTTCTCAGGTTGCTTTCCCCTCGAGCAATCTTTGTGAAGAGGGGAGTGGTTCAGTCCTCTAGGGGATATTTGGCAATGTCTGGAGACACTTTTGGTTGTTTCCCCTTGGGAAGGGGGGAGAATGCTGCTGGTATCTAGTGGGTTGAGTCCCTTGTAGGCTAAACATCCTGCAATATCCAGGACAGTCGTCCACTACAAAGGATTATCTAACCCAAAATGTCAATAGTGCCAAGGTGGAGACGAATGTCCTCCATCTAAGTTCCCTCTCTCTTGATAATTAGCTCTTTGGAATGCATATTCTTTTGGAGGGTCTTCCACAGTTTGATGTGATATCTCTCCAAGCACTGCCTCCCAGGCAATTCCTTTGCCTCCTTGGACTATTTCTATGCCCAAGGATTCTGCCCTCATCCCAGCCCTGATCCTGAGTACCTCTAACATTAGACTGAAGAGCGGCTCGAACATGCTCTTTCCTGTGCAAAGAACTTGTGCTATTCTGTAGAGTAAAATAATTTACATATTCTATTCCCAGTCACAATTTTTTTTAAATATTAGCTAAATGTATCTACTTTTTAATAAAATTTCCCTTAAATGTATAAAAGCTGCTAGCAAATCTCAAGTGAATATACAGTAAAAGGGTATCAATAGATGGGAATCACTCTATATGTCTTAGGAATACTGGTCAAGGTTTAAGTTCCCATTCAAATGATAATTGGATAGTCCAGGGAAATCCTCAGATCTAAAATTTGCTATTCATTCATTCTTCAAAAATACTGATTGTGATAAGACCTATTCTACCATAGCATGATTGTCATATTTCTCAGAAAGTGCTAGTTATCAAAGAGCTGCTTCAATAAGGGAGATATTTTTTTCAGGCTTCCAATAACAATATTTAAGAATCCATTTAAATAATAAAAGTGTTTCCATAGCTACAAGGGTATTCTTTTAATAACTGAATATTTTTGAGAAAATCCAGAATGGGCATGTAGTTTTTTGTTTTGCTTTCCTTAACCAAGAATATTAGTTTTACTTTTCCCAAAACCGCTAATGCTTATCAATTGCAAGGATCTTTTAGCACACTCTAACTTCTTTTATTGCTCCATTACGAAAAGAGAAGTACAAACCACTTAACTAGGGCAATAGTAATGGTCAAAGGAACTATTTCCAAACTTCTTCTAGTTCCCAAGGGGAATTAACCAATATGGTGCACACAATGCAAATTAATGCTTTAATCAATTGATCAGATCTCTACTCTGCTTTAGGAAAATATGAAACAAGAAGTACTCTTATTATGAGGGCCCTAAAGATATATAGGAAAACAACATGGTCCAGTCCCTCTAGACTTGTCAGTCAAGTCAGTAAACATGACTTTCCAATGTTTAGTAGTCAATATAACATTCCACAGTAATATATGATATTATGTTGTTAGTCTCAAATATGGAAAATAGAGCTTCAATTATACTGTTAGAAAGAAAGTGACATTTCAGTATCCAAAATTAAGTGCTCTGAACTTAATTGTTATTCAAATAATTTCAGCAAATACTCATTGAACTGCTGTTTCAGGAGCTGCAGTGTACTTGGTGGAGTTAACTGAGAATAGTCCTACTGTGCTTGTCACCTTAAAATAGCTTACCCTCTATACTGAGTGGGATCTCTAGCACTACCAAAACTTGTGGGTGGGCGATTATTTAACCTTTGATTTGCCAAAAAAAAAGATAAAGCAATGACCTGGCTCATAGTGTTGTTGTAAGTATAGAGGATATATATAAAGTTCTCAGAATAGTGCCCAGTATGGTACATGTGCACCATCCAAGACACAAACTTATTAAACTTATTAATTAAGTTATTAAACTTCACATATGCCAAACAGAGTTAAGTACTGAGAGACTAAATATAGAAATGGACAACTACTAGAGCATATACAAAAGTAGAACTCTGACCCATGACCTGCAGCAAATAGTCCCAGAAGCCAAACCACAACCTATGTAGCCATTGGCCCCGAACTGTCAGAACTTGATCAATAACTTCCAGCTTCCCTAATTTTTGCCCCCATGTCCAATTCAGTACAAAGTAGAGAAAATCAAATATGCTCCTCTAATCAATCATACAGGATGTCCTGCTTCTAGGGGGCCTGCCACCAACTTCCCCTTGCCAAGAGTTTCCAATCAATCAGTTTCCAAAAATGGAAGAAGACTTACCTTTTTTCCACTACTAATATTTCCCACTCCCTTGCCTGTCTTTGAGTCTCTGCCAAATCTAAGTGATGTAACTGACTCCCTTGCTATAGGGAGCTCTGACTAAATAACCTTTGCTTGTTCTCATGAGTGGTTTTCGTTTATTTCTGCAGTACCAAATAAATGATTCTTAATCAGAAACTCTCCAAATCAGCACAGATTGAATTCAACTGAGTTGGCAACCTCAGTAAACAGACCACATAACTAACGTGAGAAAACCATTCTAGTATCTCCTAGCACTAGGCTATATTTGCACCAGTAATTGACTTTGAGTTTTGCTGTAAGCAAATGATGACATAGTATTAATGAATGCTTTGTAATCCTCATTTATCTACTCTTCAACACGTAAGAAAGATTAAGTGTAAAGTGAAGAACCAAACTGGGAAATATCACCTTATTCCTTAAGAACCTGTATGTTTCATTAACTAGGTATTTCTCTGTCCAGAATGAGGAATTAAGACTTCTGAAGTTGTTCTTTGTACAAAAGTGAAAGCAAATGTCAAACTAAGAAAAATGCTATAATCTGTGAAGTAGAAACCAGATGCTTTGAGATCTCCATTAATTAGGAAGTACAAATGGTTATTTGAGATTAGCTTTAAAAAGGATAGAACTAGGATAAGAGAAAATACAATCTTTAAAAAAAATGTGATAATTTCACAGTTTTGAAACCTATAAAAAAGTGTCGTTGAGATGTTTTAAATCGATGAAAACATAGGAAATAAGAACTTAGCCAGGGCACCACCCTAACTCAACAACACGTTGAAGGGCAGAAAACGCAGGCGTGAAATCATATGCATTCACCTACAGCTACTAGGTCAAGTTTCCACCCCTCCATCTATCAGAGCAAAGCAATTAACATAGCTTCTTATAATAGATAGTATCTAGAGCTCAAAATAATAAAATGAGTAAAGAAGAAATCCTCAACGATGGCTTCATTAGGATTACTTTAATAATTTTTTATTCAAGCAAGTTCTATTATAAGGGTCTAAGAGTGCAAAGTGAAGACCACTGGCCTTGAACAGATCCCGGTAATCTGCTACCGAACAAAAAGTAATCTTCTGTCCTAATACTGCAATGTACAGCTGTGATCTTTAGCCTTGAACTGCTGTTTCATCTGCACGAGGACTGCTTCATAACTTTTGTAATAGATGTAATGTATTATAGATAGTATGTTTACATAGCATATACATACATACATACATATATATATATATATAAACTAAGCCCATTGCCTTCATGTCCCGACTCATAGGGACCCTACAGGACAGAGTAAAACCACCTCGTAGGGATTCCAAGGAGTAGCTGGTAGTTAAACTGCTGACCTTTGGTTAGCCGCTGAGCTCTTAACCACTACGCCACCAGAGAGAGAGAGAAAGAATGTTTTAGAAGATATATTTCTGGACATATTTTTTCCTGAGAAAAATGATTGTAATTAACAGTTTCAGATACATACCCAGAAAAAAACTTAAAAACAATTACACACTAGATAATATATAAATTAGTCACAATACTATTTCATTGCCGTCTTTAGCTTCTGCAAAAGCATCTCGTTGACTGATGTTCCTGTGCATTGGACCTGATTCACACTCAACCAGATCAACAGTGCTCCACTCATTCACCACCCTCACCCACAGAGATGTTTGTTAAACAAGTTATCCGAATAGGTAAATTACAGTTGTTGTCTACATGGCACTTAATAAGAAAAAAGTATTACTTGTGCTTAAAGACTGACAATAACCTAATGAAGTTCTATCAAAGAAGTGGAAAATATGATACACAGGCAAAAATTTTAACGTTTGCTCAAAAGACTAAATATGAATGACTACGGAAGAATTAAACTAGGCTTATGAATGATTTCACCCAGGTCCTCAGTCTCACCATCCTATGAGAGTTAATGAGAGTCCACACGTATTTTTGAGGGCTTGTTTGTCAAAATTTCTAATAATATAGATGTGCTCCAATTAACAAACAAAACTGTACTGCCCTACACTTTTCTCTTGCTCAGTGTATATCTTTAAGCAGATATTTAATACTTGAAATTTTGGGATTTGGTCTTTCATGTCTATGGAACTCCCAAGAATGTTTAGCACAACTACTCAATAAAATAAAAATAACTAATAGCTCCACAGTTGCTTCTCAATTTGGAACATTCCTCATCAGTGTGTCGACCAAGACAGTTCTTTATGAAGGAATTTGCTCCCTTCGGAGTAAAATGCAAACCCTTTGTCTTGGCTGCAAAGCCCTTCCTGATATCTTTCCTGCCTCTTTCTCTGCCTTTCGTTGTCGTTACTCCCCTCTTTCACTTCATTTTCAAACTACTTGAAGTTCAGTTTTCACTTTGTATTTGTTGTTTCCTCATTCCCCACACTGCTTCCAGGCACCATGTCCTAGTCTCCATTTTTGACCAAGTTTAAATGTCATGTCCAGGACTGTGTCCTTGCTGTCTTACTTGGTATATGATGCTCCTCCCCTGAGTTTTAAGCCATGCTCTCTAGGTACCCATCTCAAAAGCCATCAGTTTATGTTTTGTTTGTTTGTCTCTCCAAAAGATTAGGCGTATCTTTTACTTTTGCATTTTACATTCTTGCCTGCTGTAGTGTCTGGTACTTAAAAGGGTCTCATTAAATTTTGAATAAGTAAATGAAGGAATGAATTTTCTCTCCTTTTTTCTGTAAACATTAGAACATTTGAGTGTCCTAGGAGCTTATACCTTAGTTCTGTGTTAAATTGTGTTTTCTGAACTGCAGGATTCATTATCAAGCTGAGAGAAATTTACTGAACATTTGTTTGGAAAGCATGAGCAGCCCTTACGTTAACCACAGGACTCTCTCTCTTTCTCTACACACACACACATATACGTAGTTTATATATATATATATATAGAGAGAGAGAGAGACATATATAAGTTTATATACTTATATATATGTATGTGTGTATATATATATATATACAAACCAAACCAAAACCAAGCCCATGGCTGTCGAGTCTATTCCAACTAGTAGTGACCCTATAGGACAGAGCAGAACTGCCCCCACAGAGTTTCCAAGGAGCAGCTGGTGGATTTGAACTGCCGACCTTTTGGTTAACAGCCATCGCTCTTAACCACTGTGCCACCACGGACCAGGGCTCCATATATATATATATATATATATATATATGAATTAGTTTGCTCAAATATGAATGACTGTAGAAGAATGTGACTTGTTTTATATTTGGGTAGAATATGATTACATAAAAATTCATTATTGATACAGAAAAACTTCTTATTGAGATTCACACAATACTACTGAGATTCAAATATATCAGCACATGTAATTCTATTTCAGGAAACAAGCATCCTGCGGGCTAAAGTTGATACTTTCTCAGAATCAAAGAATGGGAGCAGGGAGAACTCACGGGTGTACATATGCTTGTGTCTCTGCATGGGGAGGGAGTTAGAGGGGCAGAGGGGATGAGAGGATGTGGAAACCCGAACAAGGCAATAGGAGATGTTAAAAATAAAAAGGTCAGGAAAAAGTAAATCCATGCAAGAGGAGGACTGATTTTCATAAGTCTAGAGGGTAATCTGCACTATTCTGAAATTCAAAGATGCCAGGAAAACTGAAAGTTTCAAATACGGAGACAAGAGTCTAGGGTCCAGGTGATGAAGACAAATGCATGCAAAATAAGGTTCAAATGCACGTAGAAGACTAGAGTGGACTTCCAGGACACTGGTTTCCAAATATCTTTGTTTGCACACTACCATCAATAAAACTATTTCAAGCATGTACTCCTCAAAACATATACTTACTTATTTTTAAATTATGTGCATTGACTACTGTTATATACTGTATGTACTTAAAATTTGCAAAACTATAAGTGTAATAACTGAAACGAATAATTCCTGAGAGGAGCTCAACAGCAGATTTGGCCTGGCAGAATGAATAATCAACAAACTCTAATATAGGTCAGTTGCGATTATGTAGTCTGAAAGAAAGAAAAAAAAAGAATGAAGAATAATGAAAAGTCTTACAGAGCTATGAGCATGAGAAAATAGTTTCACTCCATTTAAATATCCCAAAAGTCTTAATCCATCCTAGAAACTAATTCTGAATTAGTAGTCAAAAATTTTTCTACAAAGATAGGTTCAAGCCCACGTGGCTTCACTGGTGAATTTCTCTCTCTGTCTAGTATCCAGAATAGGTATATAGAACGTATATATTCAATTATAAAAAGACAACCCAATTAAAAATGAGCAAAAGATTTGAATAGACATTTCTCCAAAGATGATATACAAATGGCCAATAAGCAAGATGCTCAGCATCATTAGATATTAGGGAAATGCAAATTAAAACCACAATGAGATTCTACTTCACATACTTCATATGCACTAGAATAGAATAGTAAAAAAAGATGAATAATAACAAGTTTTGGTGGGGATATGAGGAATTGGAATCCTCATATTTTGCTGATGGGAATGTAAAATAATACAACCACTTCGGAAAAAAGTTTGGTAGTTCCTCAAAAAATTAAACATAGAGCTGCCATATGACCCAGCAATTCCATTCCTTAGTATATATCCCAAAATTGAAAGTATATGTGCCTTCAATGTTCATAGCAGTATTATTCACAGGAGTCAAAAAATGTGCATAATCCAAATAACCACTAAGTGATGAATGGATAAATATATATATATATATATATATATATATATATATATAGAGAGAGAGAGAGAGAGAGAGAGAGAGAGAGAGAGTACATCCATGCAATGGAATATTATTCAGTCATAAAAAAGAATGAAGAACTGATACCTGCTACAACATGAGTGAATCTTGTAAGTGAAAGAAGCCAGACACAAAAGGTCACATGTTATGTGATTCTATTTACATGAAATGTCCAGAATAGGCAAATCAATGCAGACAGAAAATAGATTCGGTTTTTCCCAGGGCTGTGGGTGAAATGGGGATGACTGCTCATTTGCACAAGGTTTTTTTCTGGGGTGATGGAAATGTTCTGGAATTGGATAGTAGGATTAGCTGCACAACTTTGGAAATATACTAAAAGCCACTAAATTTTACACTTCAAAATGGTGAAATTTATGGTACGTAAGTTATATTTTAATTTAAAAAAATTGAGAGCCAACAAACAACTGGACTTACCGCGTAAAAGATGTGTCAGGAAAGACAAAAATCCCAAACTGGTGAAGGTTCTAGATTGAAGGCGTGTACAGAGACATGAAGTATAAATACAACAGATGCTGTTTAATTAATCCTGTATAAAAAGGAAAAAAAAAAATATGAAAGGCTTAATTATGACCAAAAAAACCCACCATAACCACTGCCATCTAGTGGATTCCAACTGCTAGTGACCATGTAGAACAGAGTAGAACTACCCCTATAGACTTTCCACAGCTGTAAATCTTTATGGAAGCAGACTGCCACATCTTTCTTCTGCAGAGCACCTGGTAGTTTTGATCACTGACCTTTCGGTTAGCAGTCAAGTGCTTTAAGTACTGCGCAACCAGGGCTCCCTTTAATTGCAACAGTTGGTGGGGACCATGGTCTCGGGGAACATCTAACTCAATTGGCATAACATAGTTTATAAAGAAAATGTTCTACATCCTACTTCGGAGAGTAGCATCTGGGGTCTTAAAAGCTTGTGAACAGCCATCTAAGATACTCCACTGGTATCACCCTGTCTGGAGCAAGGGAGAATGAAGAAAACAAGATACAAGGGAAAAGATTAGTCCAAAGGACTAGATGGCGCCCGGCTACCACTACCAACTGTTCTGACAGGGATCACAAATAGAGGGTCCCGGACAGAGCTGGAGAAAAATGAAGAACAAAATTTTAACTCACAAAAAAAAGACCAGACTTTCTGGTCTGACAGAGACTGGAGAAACCCGAAGAGTATGGCCCCCAGACTCCCTTTTAACTCAGTACTGAAGTCATTCCTGAGGTTGACCCTTCAGCCAAAGATTAAACAGTTCCCAAAAATAAAATGAGACTAAATGGACTCACCAGCCCAGAAGCATGGACAAGAAAGCAGGAGGGAACAAGAAAGTTGGACAAATGGAAACAGGGAAAGCAAGGTAGAGAAGGGGAGAGTGTTGACATGTCTCGGGGTTGGCAACCAATGTCACAAAACAATATGTGTATTAATTGTTTAATGAGAAAACTAATTTGCTCTGTAAACCTTCAACTAAAGCACAATAAAATAAAATAATTTATAGTCGGGACTAAATATTGTATACTAGCGTTGTATCAGGAGCTCTGGTGGCATAAGCTGCTAACCAAAAGGTTGGCACTTCGAACCCACCGGCCTATCCTTAGAAATGTTATGGGACAGTTCTACTCTGTCCTATACGGTCTCTGTCTGTTGGAGTTGACTTGATGGCAACAGATTTGGTTTTGGTTTTAGCACTGTATCAGTTACATTGTGATTTTTATAGGAGAATGTCTTTATTCTTTGGAAACACATGCTTATGTATTCAGAGTTTGGTACCTTGAAATCTGCCCCTTTCAAATGGTTCAACAACAATAAATTAAATACATATACACATAGGGAGATAAATCAAATATAGAAAAATGTTAACAACTGGTGAATCTAGGCAAAGGTATATAAGTGTTCATTTTATTAATCTCAGAACTTTTCTGCTGGAGGTATAAAATATTTCAAAATAAAATGTTGGGGAAATAACAGAATAGGGTAATAATAAATATAAATATATATTTTAATACTTTTAATACATCATCTAAGCAACATGTGTTTGGAGTCCACCATGCCTGGAACAAAGATTTTTGGTTTCTATGGTCTGGTAGAAAATCCTGGTGACTTAGTGGTTAAGAGCTACGGCTGCTAACCAAAAGGTCGGCAGTTAGACTCCACCAGGCCCTCCTTGGAAACTCTATGGGGTGGTTCTGCTCTGTCCTGCAGGGTTGCTATGAGTCAGAATTGACTCAACAGTAGCGAGTTTTTTTTTTTTTTTTTTTTTTAATGGCCTGGTAGGTTTGTGTGTTAAACCTGCTGTTAAAAGTTTTAATATACATTTTAAGCATTTCAGAATATCTCAACATCTCTGTTTACACCCTGCCCCTCACCAAAACTTGATATGTAGCAGTGCTTTGGATAAGGAACAAATTAAGGCTTTTGTTATTTGAGACATACCCTGTGAACATCATTAAACACAGTCAACTGTCGACTTTGGATGGACATAAAATGTGGTGAGAAGTTAGAGATGTTCTCAGTTGAGCAATGGGCTTAGCTCTGGATTTCATTTTGTTAGAGAGAGTTGACTATGCGATCAGTACTCGGAGCTTGATGCGTGAGGCTCTTCATCACTTCCCTTAGCAGTGAGAACACCGTTGACACCCTGCCACTTTAGCATAACGTTTCCTAGCGGTGCCACCTCCTCCAAGGGTGGAACAGATTGGAAAAATGTGTGCCCCCTGTGATAAATGTCTTTCCCCTACAAATACCAATTTAACTACCCCTACCAGAAGTAAGAATACTGCACAAAATCTTGAGGGACATTCTAACAAGAGCAAAAGAATCACCTTCCTCACTTGTAGATAATAATCAAAGCCTCTTCTCATTCCTACGTTTTCCTCTGACCTCTACATTTTTTCCCGTATTTAACATAGAATGTTTTTCCCTTTGTATTACTACGTGTTACATTAAAATAAGATGAAATGCTGTGCAGTATACTTTATATATCAGTTTATGCATGAAATCAGAGATTCTTTTCAATTGTTAGGATGAAGAAAAATAAATGTAGGATAAGGACGCAAAACTATTACTAGGCATTGGACCTGAAGATAATAATACTGCAGTCCAATTGTTCTGCCAACATATCATTGGGCTCCATTGTACACCAAGAGTACAGCAGGTGAAATTGGAATGCTGACGGGTGTGAGGAAGGACCTGAATCCAGAGTGCAATATTAATCCTAAATTGCGCTTCTGACCACGTCCTATATTGAAAGCTTTTTCTCAGTGCTCCAAGTTGATACAGAAAATAAAGTCAGATTCTCCTCCTAAGCCACAAAACAGAAATAAAATAATACAATGGCAATGCAGAAATACTACCACAGAGCTTCTTCATTGAGAAAGAAAAAAAATAAATAAAATTTTTTTTTAACTGAATCAGAGAGTGATTAGGTTTTACTTCAAGACCTAGGGCCAGATTAAAACCTATGCAGACTTTTCCCAAGCCACTGTTCCTACTGAGGTTGACTTTCCACTGTTCTTACTGAGGTTCAATCTGGTTTCCCATAGTCACTTCTCAGGCTTCCTGCTTTCGTATTGCCTCCACCCTCCTCGACCCAAAATCACATAAACCTCCTCTGGTGCCCCCCACTCCTCTGTAGTTCCTCTGTAGGAAAGGGTGATCCTGGATAGAACGCATCTGACATTAAACTCCACAGACAAGGATTGCATCTATCTACTATGCACCATGTGGTAGGCAATATTCCAGGTGACTCCCCCAGCATTTCAAAATTGTATATAAATTTAAAAGATGATCATCAAACTGAATTTCTTAAACTATTTTTTCTTTCAAAATGATTTGGCTTTGAAATAAAAAAAAAAAAGTACTCTATATTTTTCTGCCTAGGTCATTAAATTTGAGTGCCTAATCACACTGTTTTATGCCACGTTCATTCTTCTAGAAACTTCTGGTATCTTTGATTTAATTAAATATGCTAAGTTAGCAGCTTCTTTAGTTTTTTATAATTAGGTGTATAAGGATTTTACTTTGTCAGTACTGGACAGAATCAGTCAATTTTTCATGTGTTTTATTCATTCATTAAACAGGTATTTACCGAATGCTTCATTTGGTTTTCATGTGTACAAATACAGCTGACATAAAAATGAACAAGGCATTTTTACTATTACCAAAAAAATCCTTTGTTCATCATGAATTTTTAAATATAAGTAAGCTTTAATATCTGCAATATAGGCAAATAATCTTCAAACAGTGTTTCAATTTTGGAAAAAGCACAGTCACTTGAAATTGGTCCAGGGAGTGAAGTGACCAGTGCTGTAATGTTACACGTTTCTTGGGAGTGTTATATAAATTCGTAAATTTTAAAACAATGAAGCATATAGTGTTGATATTTTATAATTAATGTCTTCATTCAGTCTATTAACATTTATTGCGTTTCTGTTATAAGCTGGAATTGGGTTGGTTTCTTAGAATACAGAAGTAAGACTGAAAAACATAAATGGAGAGATGGGCCTCATATAGCTCGCAATCTAGCCTGGGGACTAGGTATTGGACAGTAGATAAGAAAATCATGAACTCTGCAAGCATATAAGAGTAGAAAAATAAAAGCTACATTTGAAGTTTAGAGTTTCGTCTGAAGAACTCTTGCTTAAGGTAAGACCTAAAGGATCAATGGGAATTATCCAAGAGAAGTGTATGTTTATGTTTAGGTATGATTCCATTTATATGAAGTTCTAAAACCAGAAAACCTAATTTATGGTGAAAAAAAATCAGAACAGTAGTTACCTCTGGTTGTGGGTGGTGGTGGAATACTGAACTCATTGAATTATATGTGTAAGATTTGTACATTCCAATGTATTTAAATTTTACCTCAAGAAATAAAAAAAAAAAAAAAGAATTGCAAACAAATGTGAACTTTGGTTAGTAAGTTGACTTTCCACAATGTTGTGGGTTGGCAATTCTGAAACTACCTCTGTGTATTCTAAGTTTGAAAAAATAAGTAAATATATTGAGGATACTAGAAGCCAGGTACTCAGCGTTGGGTAAGGAAGTTAATATTGAGATGATGTATATTGTATTAGTATTGGATGCATTTAGCCAGTTTTTAATGATGTGTAAAATGTACGTATGTATGATTAAAATTGGAGGTATCAGTATGAACCCATGGCTTCATCTATCTATCTGTCTGCCTCTCTTATCTGTCTATGTAAATGTTATATAAATAAATACCTAAATACATACATGCATACATACATGTCATATATGCTTCCTGTCTCTTTTCACTGCAAAGAGGGCCTAGAAACAATGACATATAAGGTAGAATGAGCATCCTAGTTTCCAGATCTTTGTTCTGAAATAATATTCTTCATTCAGAGAAGCTAGATTTCCTTGGAGAAATGGTTGATTCCAGGGAACAGGGCAAAGAAGGTATGATATGACTCTAGATCATCTTATTTGGCATTAAATAAAGTGATCATATTATCATGGAGACATGTCAAAGGGCATAGAAGCCAGCTTGAAGGGTCTCTTACTAAATGAACAGTGAACAAATTTGAGCAGCAGAATGAGGAATGACAGTAATGGATTATAAACATTTTATAAAGTAAGAAGTCAAGAGTCTATACTGATATAAATAAATATGTGAACAAATAAATGAGAAAGAATGGAAAACTATTTTATACAATAGAATACCAACTGATAAATATAAAAGGAATGATGGAGTTAAACATTATCAGTCAGTGCTAAAATAATGAGTGAGAGCTTGATGAAAAACAGGGCATTGATAGTCTCGATGTACCTTCCCTGAAAATATATATCAATTACAATGGAGAAATTGGACTTTCACAGTGGTGAAAATGTTTTGACCAAGTCATCAAACTTATCATCTCCAACATTTGGACAAACCAAGCGCCCGTTCCGCTAAAAGCGCACCTTGAGGGCACTGCTTCCCTTCAGTAATACTCCTGCCAAAAACATAAACCTGAACCCAACCATAAGGAAACACAAGACACTCCAAACTTAAGGGATCTTCTTCAGGAACGATACCTCTACTCACCAAAAATGCCATCGTCAGAAACACAATGAAAGACTGAGGTAAAGTTCCAGATTAAAGGACACAAAAGAGCCACAGCAATTAAATGCAATGTGTGGTCTTAGATTGGATCTTGGAGGAGGGAAAAAAATATGTATAATTCCATTTATATGAATTTCTAGAAAACACAAGCCTAACTAATGCCTAAAGGCCATTATTGGACTAATTGACAAAATCTGATTGACTATGATCAGTAGTGCCAAAACTTTGCCGTATACTGGAATCGCTTGGGAAATCTTTAAAACATTCTGATGCCTGGCTTCTACCCCTTGGCATTCTGACTTGATTGATATGTATGTGACATGGGCATTGAGAGATTTTTAAACGTCCCTCAGATGATTTCTAATGTTCAGCAAAGTTTGGGAACAACTGGATTAGACGATAGTATTGTTTTAATGTTTTATTCCATGTTTACTATGGTTCTGTGGAAATTCACTAGGAAGTATATAAGGCATAAGTCTCCACCTGTGTTATATATAATATATAAATTTAATATTATTGATGTATACATATTAGATATATCTGTGTATACTCACACATACACACATAGGATAAGGTAGAAAGAGAATGATAAAGCAAATGAAACAAACTGAAACCAATCTGGATGAAGGATTTATGGCAGTTCCTTGTACTATTCTCACAAATTATCTGTAAATTTGAAATTATATCAAAATAAAAAGTTATAAAATATAATCTAAACACCGATTTTTCTCAGAGAGCAGCATACATACCTCGGCATTCTCTTTTGGCTGTTCATCAGACTGTCCTTTCCTCTTTTTTTCACTTTGCTGCATTAAAGTAACCAAGATCATACATTCTTTCATCAATCTGAAACTTCAAAATACTTTACCGAGATGCCAAAGACTCATAAGCATTATGCGTACAAATTACATCTAGCTTAAATCTTACATTTTATACCACTTTACAGTTTGCAAGAAAATTTTAGCTTCATTATTTAATTTGACTCCCATAACAATTCCTTGAACTGGATATGATAAGTATTAGTATGTCCTGTTTTGCAAATGAGAAACTGAAGTGCACAGATATTAATTACTTGACCTTGTCTACAGAGTTAGTGAATTCTATGAGTGGCCTCAAAGACATCCACATGTAGATACTATAATCTGGGACCCAACAATGTAAAAGGTCATTCACTGCATATTTTTTAGACCATTGCTTTGGTTTCTTATGGCTGTTGTAATCAGCTGAGTGACTAAATTGAGTGACTGAATTGATAATGTTTAACTCTGTAATTCCTTCTATATTTATCAGTTGATGTTTTATTGACAAATTTATTATCTTAAAGTTCTGGAATTCAGAAGTTTAAAATGGATCCACAGGGCTACTTTTTTCTGTGGTGTCTAGGGGAGAATCCATTCCTTGCCTTTTCCAGGTTCTAGAGACCACAGACATTCCTGAGCTCATGACCCTGTTTTTCCACCTTCAAAGCCATCGCTCTGACTTCCTGCCTTTTTCTTATAATAATCCTTGTGATTACCTCAAGCCCATCTGGATAAACCAGAATAATAATGTTCCTATCTCAAGATCCTTAAATTGTTAATGCTTGTAAAGCCCACTTTTGTCATATAAAGCAATATATTCTTCACAGGTCCAGAGATTAGAGAGTGGACATATATAAACCAAAAAAACTAAACCCATTGTCTTCCAATCAATTCTGATTCATAGAGACTCCATGTGTTTAAAAACCCCCTGAAAAAAAATCCATTGCCCACCAGCCAATTTCTACTCATAGTGACCCTAGAGTTTAAGAGGCCATTATTCAGCCTATGACAATCATCTTATGAAAATCTCATTTCCATTGCTAAAGCTTCCAATCAGCTTTTTTGCACCTCTTATGTGTATTATGACTAAGTGGAATTTGAGAAATTGTCCCTATATGGAAAAGAATTCTGGAGGAAAAGAGGAAAAGAAAAAGAATGAAATAGAGACAATGCAGAAGCAGAAGAAAACATCAGGTAAATTTCTTTATAATTATTATCTTCATAAAAATCAGAATATTTTAGTGGAAATTTTATCCATAAAAAGTTTGTTATGAAAAATAAATGATAAAATGAAAAAAAAAAACTTTTTAAACAAATCTATAAAACTACAATGAAAAATTCAAAAGATAAACTGGAATAAGAACTCAAGGATATCTCTAAGAATGGGAACAAAAAGAAAAAGAGATTGAAACAGGATAGTTAAAAGGTAATAAAACTAGAATGTATTTCAAGCAGTGCAATGTCTTACTAACGGAGTTTCAGAATTAAATAAAGAGATAATTACCAAAAAATCTAAAGTGGGGGAGATATCCCTTATTAAAGAGCATGAATTGCAGAAAAGAAGGATCTAATACTGTCCGCAGATGAAAAGATCCAAGGTGGAGACCAACATCATTGATAAATTTCAGAACACAGGGTATGAACTGAATACTACAAAATTCCAGAAAGAAAAGGCAAATAGCTCGTATGAAAATTATTTGGAATTAGAATGACGTGATTTCTTAAGCCGTAATGTAGTCTTTGGAAGAACATCAAAAACTACCTGTCTCTCCAGGTTTCAGGGTGATGGTTTACCCCAGTTCTCAGATGGGTCCAAGAAAAATCATTGATTTTTAGGTTTTTTTTTATTTTTTTGCTTGCAAAAACAGGAGTGACAACGTCCAAGCTCTTTACGTGTTAGAGTCCCCCTCACTTTTACACTTTTGCCTTAGAGCTGATCCTCTCCTTGAGTCTGCAGAGACAAAGGAAGTGTCTTTTGATATTCAGCTCTCCTAAAACAAGAGAAAAAAAAAAGTAATGTGAATTCCTGTAGGGTCTCTTTTTTTTTTTTTTTTTTTGGTAATTTATTTTCAGTTTAGTATTTATTGTTTTTGATATTTGTTAATTGTATCTTTCATCATCAGATAAACCCCAGCCTTTCTCCAGCCCTGCTTTGCTTCTTTCTTTCCCATGTTGGTCCATAAAAAAGTGAGACAATGATAAAACAAGAGAGAGATAAGTGACTGAGAGATGGAAGTGATCTTTGAGGTCATGCAGTCTAAATTCTTCTTTTTATGAAGAAAGATACAGGGGCTGATAGAGCAAGATTCAGCCAAGGTGGCGTGGCTTCTCAGTAATAAAGTCAGCGAAATTCAGCCCAAGTTTTCTGAATCTCTATTCTGAGAGACATGAGCATAGCTCGAAGGAAGCTGCCAATTTATTAACTGATATCACATAACTAATAGTAATATGCAGAATTCTCATGTTTTTGTGGGTCCTAAGGGAACACCTCCTCTTAATTGAACATTATACCTTCTTAGTAATAGAGTGCTGAAAATATATGAGTAGACATTTGGACATGGCAGGTCTATCTCCATGAAACTATGTCAGTAGTGATGTAGGTCACATTTTGATCCAAATGTTAATTGACAGCGTCCTTTAATGTGCATTTGGGGGCTTAGGTAGCAGCAGTGAGGAAAACTCATTATAAGTCCAGCAAGAAGACAGTGAACAGCTCTGTGACATGCCATCTGATGTTCGAAAGGGGTTTTCGCAGAATCTCTGTAGCTTTGCCTGAGGATAAAACCACCCTCTCACGGCAGGTGGGAGGGAACTGCAGTGGCCCGTGGAGATGCCCTCAGGCAGCGGGGTCCCTGTCACCTGTGGTATCACCCAGCCTTTGCAAAGCACCTCTTTTTCTTTTCTTTAAGGATCTAAACCTTTCACTCTGACTGGGTCCACCAAGGAAAACTGACGAGCATTACTAGCATGTTTCAGCTTCTAAAGGCCCTTCCTTTTCGACAGATATTCTTGTTCTCAGATTAGTGTGTAGAAATGTTACCACTTGGAAGTCTACATCAATAAAAAATTGTTTAAATTTCTTCCTCAAGTTTCTGTGGCAGTTGTGAGTCTATCACTAACATCCTAGGTGATAACTAAATACCAAAGCTGCATATTTGCTTTCACAAAACCACTCAAATTGCAGTGAAACAAATTGGTGATTAGCTTTCAAAAATGAGGAAAAAATAATCAATATAGCTGACACATGTTTTCTTTTTTCAAGAAATACTTTAAAAAGCAGGCTAGTAGATAGGACTTAAAGTTCTAATACAGCGTTACTAGCTTTGTGGACAGTAGACAAGCCACTCTGAAATGCAGCCTGTAAAAAAGGAAGGAGATGCCTATACACAAGTATTTCAATGGATTATCATGAAGTTAAATTTTTAAATTGTTTTATACTCATTTAATTAAGCTCATTTTCTTGAACACTCACATCATAGTTGGACTCTCCCAAAAACAAAACCTGAGACAAGGATTCAAATCCGAGTAGTTTAGTCAAGAAGTTACTTCAGGAAACATTGGTAAAATGAGACAGGGAAGTGAGAGAAATCAAAGAAAGAGTTCACTATTGACCTGAAGATTCAGTGATCGTGCTGAAGGGTGAGAAAGCTGGGGTGTTTATCCAATGTCTCTCTCCTTGCTGAGAGCTGCTAATTCTGTGGCACCTCTGTCTTGCCTTCTGTAACGTGGCCAGCAAAAAGCCCTCATTCACAGAGCTAGGACGCTGATTCTCAAAGGGTGGTCCCAGAACCAGGAGCATCAGCGTTGCCTGAGAATTCATTAGAAATGTAAATTCTGAAACGCCACCATATTACTACCGATGCAGGCTAAAGAGTCCTAGGATACATGAGTGGGGCTCCAACAACATCTGGTATACTGGCCCACCCTTACAAACTCTTTTTCTGCTCATTGGAGGAAACTACTTGCTAGGTGTGTGTATGTCTGTGTGTGTGTGTGTGACTTCTTCTTTTATTTGTCTTCATAATTTCAAATAACATGCTAATATTGTTATTTGTATTTTATCAGTTCTAAAGTGTATCTAGTGACTCCCTGTTAAGTTATTTAGGGATTTGTATCCCTTACAGGAGGAGCCCTGGTGGTGTAACAGTTAAAGCACTCAGATGATAACTGAAAGCTTGGCTTTCAATCCCACCAGCTGCTCCACAGGAGAAAGATGTGGCAGTCTGCTTCTATAAAGATTACAGCCTTGGAAACCCCATGGGGCAGTTCTACTCTGTCTTATAGGGTCACTATGAGTTGGAATTGACTAGACAACAATGTGTTTTTATGGGATCCTTAGAGTCCTTGGGTGATGCAAATGATTAACAAGCTTAGCTGCTAATCGAAAGATTGGAGATTCAAGTCCATCCAGAGAAGGCTTGAAAGAAAGACCTGATGACCTACTTCCAAAAAATCAGCCACTGAAAATCCTATAGAGCACAGTTGTACTCTGACACACATGGGGCCACCATGAGCTGGAATCAAGTCTATTAAAAACTGATTTTGGTTTTGGATTCTTTAGAATATAAAAGTATCTGGGACATCCCACTGTTGTCAAGTCGATTCTAACTCAGTGACCCTATAGGACACAGGAGAACGGCCCCATATGGTTTCTAAGGAGTGGAAGGTAGATTCGAAATGTCGACCTTTTGGTTAGCAGCTGAGCTCTTAACCACTGCACCACCAGGGCTTTTTCTGGCACATAAGAAACCAAAACCAAGTCTGTTGCCGTGGAGTCGATTTTGACTCATAGCGACCCTATAGGACACAGTAGAACTACCCCATCGGGTTTCCAAGGAACGGCTGGTGGATTCAAACTGCTGACCTTTTGGTTAGCAACCAAGCTCTTAACCACTGCACCATCAGGGCTCCATCTGGCATATAGTAGATTCTAAATACATATTCATTGGATGGATGAATAAATTTTAAATAACTTCATGGGGTGGGGGGTTACTTCCTCACACTTATTCTGCAAAATATCTGTCAGTTAACTACTTTTCTAGAATGACATTTTTATTTGTCCAGTATCTGAGCTTTCTTATGGTGACTATGAACCCAACGCACAGTGTGTCTTTGCTGTACTGTGGCAAAAGGTGTGAGCTGGGATGTTATAACCTGCAGCATCTCCAGAATTCACATATGAGAGAAGTTTAGAGACAACACTGGAACAAGGGCTAATAAAAGTTAGGTTCATTCAGGGAAGCAGAGAGGAAAGAGCAAGAATCAAGGATGAAATGTTAACTTGGAATCATATTTTGAAAGATAAAATGCCCTTTACATTATACTCAATGGACAACCTTACAAAGCTTTTAAGCAGGACATGAATTTATCAAATCAATTTTTTTTCTGGTGATGGGGAGAGTGTGGGTTGCCCATGAGAGACAGGAGACATGTGGGTAATGTTTCCATAGTAGGCGTAATTTTTTTTTTTTTTCCCAAGGGAGAACATAAAGAAGTCAATGAGTTTCCATCTGGATTTTTCTTAGTTTGGGCATCTTCTCAAGTTTCTAACAGACTTCATCATGACCTTAGTGTGTTTTTGAGTTAACAAGCCTTGATAAAAAATAAAAATCTACTCTAAATATTTAAAAAATATATTTCAAGTGGTGATAGAACATTTCCTTTGTCATAAGGACATTTTACCATTCTGCATGGAAATGCTGGGAGTCTTGGAGCATTTCCTACATTTTGTTGAGATTTCTGCCATCTGCCTTTTTAATTTTGGTTATTAAGGTTGAGGGGCTTTGTGGCCTACTCAGATTGCCAACATCTGCCTCATTTATGTATGCTTTTTTTTTCTTTTATAATATCCAGAATGAATTGAGTTTCAGTGGATGGTAGCAATTTTAACTTTGCTTTCTATTCAAAAATAAAACTTTTTTTTATAGGACACTAAATCTTTTTCTCTTACTCCATCCACTCGCTGGCAAGTAGGCATTTTTTAGAATGCAATTATTACAGAGGAGCAATGCTATTCTTTATTTAGCACAATTTACCTATTGCAGAGCACAGCGTACAGTTCTTTAATGCATAATAATCATAATGGGTTACATAGACCCTCTTTGCTAGCTCTATTTTTGCATATGATTCATTTTAATTTCAGTGGCACAAAAGGGATTATGTCTCTATTGGAATGTCTCGAGTAAGCCCTACACTAGGGGAGCATGTATTCATCTACTACTTAGTCTAGAATACAAATATAAGATACTGATTTTTTTGTTGTTGTTAGGAAACTGGTAATATGCATTTTTCTCTCAGTTAATTATCAGTACACATTTTTGCATGCAAATCATTTATTTCACAAGTAAAATCCAGCAGTCAAATCTCAAATTGGTTACTGATTTATAATCATTATCTCCAACTTCTCTCTTCAGATATCTGCTAACTATGTGTGGCAAACTGAAGAAAGCCGTCTGTGGTTTCCATTTTTCATCTGGATTACAAAACTTTTGGTCAAATGTGCATAAATATAGTTACTCTGTTCAATTCCTCAGAGAATTTTCTCAGTTTTAATGAGATTTTTGTTGTTTGCCTTCTGAAGTTCGACTATTAAGATGGATCTTAAGATAAATTATCAAAATGATAATGATAACTTTGCTGAGGAGGTTAATGACATAGCAATTAACTCACAAAAGTATCACTTGCTGGATCACAAAGAACCTCTCAAAAATTTCAGAGAATTGATGCTAGCAATCTAAATGCTCTGACAAAAAGGAAATTAAACTAGAAATTAACAATAATAAAAACAATAATACTAACTATAATACACCCCTTGTGGTATTTGGCTTTTCAGATTGCCCCAAAGATCCTTGCCTACTAGAATTCAAACCGTGTGTACCAGCTTCCTACACTGTAGCACGTTTGATCCGTCTGACCAGTAGAACACGACACAAGTGATGGTATGTCCTCTCTTAAAACCAACAAACCAACCAACCTATTATCATCCAGTTGATTCTGACTCATAGTGACCCCATAAAAATGGCATGGGGGAGGTGTCTGACCTCCTCTAACTTCTCAAGGGGGACGGAGAATCAAGATCAACAGCTGATTCTTATGAGGCAGGGGTCAGATATGCCTCCTCTCTCTGCCATCTTTACCACCTCTGCCACCCGCCGCCGTCCCTTCCAGGGCACTCTCTGCTTTTCTGCTGGGTTCGATAATTCATGGCAATGACCACACAGAACTCACAGACCATACTCATGAACTCATGATTACGGGGTTTATTAGAGAAGTAACAGGTTGCCATTCAGGCTTAGGAACACTCAAGGATACAGTTCTTCCATCAGAACAGCCTCTTCCCAGCTGTGCTTGTAGGCACGCTTCTTGCTGGCCCAAGGCTTCTGCCCAAAGGCATTCAGCTTTCTCTCTCTGTGGGCCAGGAAGCCCACTGCGCCGTCTCCTGTTGCCCAGTCTCTGCTGCCAGGTCTCTCCTGCTGGGTCTCTCCTGCCACCGCTTCTCACCATTCAGGGTTACAGCTCTCTCTCTCTCTCTCTCTCCCCCCACTCCCTGTCTTTGCTTCCAGAAGCTTCTCAGCCCAGATATCCCAGGTCCAAAGGGTGTGCTGGCTCCTAGCTGTTCTTCCTTGGTGGCAGTGGGATTCTCTTTCCCGCCTCTGAGGTGGCTTATTTCAAGCCCAACAGGATGGCAAAACTGACCAATTCCTTGGTGGGCCACAATTACCATATCTTCACCGTCCCGCCCAATCAGCTGGGTGGAAGTTACAAGATCATGGCTAGAAAGGACACACAAAAGTGACCCATCACACCACAGATCCTCTTAGACTAGGTGATAAAAGGGCATCACAGCTTCATCCTGGCTATCTCTTGGGATGATGGCTCTGAAGAATGCAGCACAACTGGGAGATCCACATGGTGGGGAACTTAAGCCTTCTGTCAGGAGCCAGTAAGAAAGGGATGTTTCCAGGCAATAGGTATATGAGTGAGCCATCTAGGAAGTGGATCCTCCAATCTCAGTGAGACTTGAAAAGGTCACTGTCCCAGCCAACACCTTCACTGCAAATTAGATTATGAAACGGAACTCCCAACTAAACCACTCTCAAATTCTTAATTTCAGAAATGGTGTGAGATAATAAACCTTTGTTGTTTTAAACAATAATATTTTAGGATAATTTGTTAGGCAGCAATCAATAATCAATTTATTCATATACTTGAACAATTTAAATTTTATTCCTAAATAAATCCTGAGTTACAATGGAAAGAGAGAAATATTCACAACTCTACCAAATAGTAAGCTTGTAAGATGTAGTCACAATAATGTTTTAAAGTAAATTTATAGTTTTTAATAAATTTATTACAGATTTAAAAATATTAAAAAAATTGATAGCTATTCAACTTAAGAAACTAGATTAAGAGCAAGAAATAAAACAAAATAGAGAAAAATTAATACAAAAGAGTAAAAATTAATGATCCAGAAAAAAATTTATTACAGATTTACAAATATTAAAAAATTTGATAGCTATTCAACTTAAGAAACTAGATTAAGAGCAAGAAATAAAACAAAATAGAGAAAAATTAATACAAAAGAGTAAAAATTGATGAACCAGAAAGTAATGAAATGATGAAAAGGACAGCTATTTCCAAAATTATTCTAGTACAGGCAAATATCTCCAAATATCATGATTAAGGAAAATAAAATGTATTAATAAATATTATGAGGGATAAGAGATAAATTTAAGAATAAACAATAAACTTTTGAAAATCATAGATAAACGAGGAACAAATTTATCCTGTGCATTTAAAAAAAAATCAGCTGATACTAATTACCTCTAAAATGAAAATAGCAAAACCCACTCAGAAAGAGCTGAAAGGCTTCCTGTTCTGGCTGAGATGGACTGGCCCCACGCTTCTCAGGCCCTGCCTCTTGCAACTAAAACACCCTGGACTTAACCCAACAAAGCAGTGTAGGAAGACTCTGAGAGGTGGACTACTAGGGATCTTGGGACTTGAGGAACAACATGTGGTGTTAGCTGGGTTTCCTTACTACCTCCCATATATTCCTAAAAGAGTACTCCAGAAGTATCGAAACAGAAACACCAACAGGTACAGACAAAAACTGCTTCCAGATATGCCTGTAGCCAAAGGACAGGGGAAAAGATGGTCTAACAGGACAGAAAACCTCTCTGGCAATAGCCTCCCTACTCTAGCCAAACACCAACGGACCTTTTCAGGGATCTACTTGTTTCAACTAGAAATTTAGGGATGCATCTCTATTATTTTAAACATAATCTTTGTAAAATTCTACATGCTATTCATAGTGCTTATTTTTCTCTCTATTCTATAAGACTTTAAGCATCTCAGCACTTAGCACACTGCATGGCACATAGTAGGTACTGAGCAAATACAAGCTGAAAGAAAAAATAAATGAATTAGTACAATTATATCAAACAGGAAGGTCTTTTTCATTAAATATCATTGTGTTCATATTTTTACTAATAGACAGCCTCTGACTTCTTACATGCTCAGGGTATGTACTCTCAATTATTTGATTTTCAGAATAGGTCCTGTGCAACTCTACACCTCTTTAAACTATGAGCATATATTATTTTCATTAAAAAATTAAATAAAAAGAAAAAATATGTTACTTCCCTCCAAAGTGATCTTTAAATTTGCTCTTACTAATGACAATCTCAACAAGTACCCCTCTGCCATACAACTAAACACGATGATTATAAAATACATGGCAAGATACACATACTGAGGGCAAAGAAAGCATGGCACTTTTGAAGAACAAAGTGGGGGGCTGTATGTCACCTGAATTTAAAGCTTTTCTCATTAAGACATTGTGATATTTGTGGTCCAGGAGATAAACTGACAAATGAAACAGAATGCAAAGCTCAAAAACATACTCACACTTATATTTAAACTTGATTTATGACAGAACTTGTATCGCAGATAGATAGGGTAAAGGACTATTCCATAAATAATGGTGGGATAAATAATCATCCATATGCAAAATATAAAATAAGATTTCTACTTAGTGACTTACACAAAAATCAATTTCAATGAAATAATAACTTACCACCAAGAAGCCTGGCAGCCAGCACTATACTTTACAGGCAAAAGATTGCAAAAATCAACTAATCCTTAGGGTGTGGTAGGATAAATAATAAACAATAAAGAAGTGAGGGCTAAAATCTTACCCTAAATAGGAAATAGTAATGATATTGATAAAATATATTGAAGTAAAATGTATGGCAATAATTGCACAAAGGGCAGGGGACAGCTATTGGTCATATCCAGTAAGGTTCTCATATTCTACATGAAATGGTATAACATTACTTATAGGTAGACTGTGATATAAACCCTTAGGCAAAAACACAAACACACACACATCCAAACAACAGAAAAAGGAGCACAAGCCTTAAAGTTAACAAGCAACAAAAAAGATACAATAGGATAAATGATATCAAACAACAGATATCTGGATGTAGATTGTAGGGCAAGAATATTACCAGGAATAAAATGGGTCATTTCATAATGACTCATTTTGAAATGTATTCATTAAAAGATATAAGTGTGTCTATTCATTGAGAAGATATAAAAGTCTTCAGCATCTACTTAACGACAGAGCTTTAAATACATGAAGTAAAAACGAACAGAACTAAAGAAGAAATAAATACACAATTGTCATTCAAGATTCAATGCTTTATTCTTAATAATTGATAAAATGTAGACAGAAAATTAGTAAGGATATATGACTTGAACAACATTACCAACCAAACTGACCTAACTCAGCATTTATAGAAAACTCCACCCAACAACAGCAGAATACCATTCTTTCCAAGTGCATAGCAAATATTTGTTAAGATAGACCACATTCTGGGCCAAAAGAAGCCCCAATAAAGAATAAAAATTCAAATACTAAAAAGTATGTTCTCTGACTATAATGGGATTAAATTGGAAACCAAAAACAAAAAGATAGCTGCAAAATCATCAATGTTTAGAAACTAACACATTTTTAAATAACTTTTTTTCAAAGAAGATATCAAAAAGGAAATTAGAAAGTATTTTGAATGGCATAAAAATAAAAAAGGATATATACCAACTTGTGGGATTCAGCTTGAGCAGGGCATAAAGGGAAATTTGTATCATTAAACATCTATCTTAGAAAAGAATGCTTTCAAACAATGACCAAAGAGATGGAGGAGAAAAATAAATAACAGAAATCAATGCAACTAAAACAAAACAAAACCGAGAAGTGTAGAGAAAAATCAATAGAACCAAAAGTGTGCTTTGTTTTGTTTTGTTTTGTTTTGAGAAGACTAATATAGTTGACAAACCTCTAGCCAGAATGATCAGAAAAAAAGGAGAACACAAAAATTAACAGTATCAAGAATGAGAAAGCAAATATTAGTATAGATCCTACAGACAATTAAAGAATGGTAAGAGAAAATTATGAACAATTTTTTATCAATAAATTGAACTACTTATAAATACTTTGAAATATTTCTAAAGACAAACTCCCAGGAGTCCCTGAAAAAGAACTACAGACCACAGATAACCATGTATCTATTAAATACATTGATTTTCTAATTAAAAATTTCCCAACAAAGAAAACTCCATGTCCAGATGGCTTCACTGGTGAACACTATCAAACTTTTAGGAAGAAATATAGCCAATTCTACCAAACTCTTCCACAAAATTGCAGGGGAGGGGACAAGGGAACAATTCCCCACTTATTCCAGTTGGTAATAGACATTGATGCATATGGGAATGTAGCGTGTCACTTTTTTTGGAGGTTGAATCTCAACATTGGAAACTCTTCCAAATCTTTTTTTTTTTTAATTATTATTATTTTTTTTTTATTGTACTTCAGGTGAAGGTTTACAGAGCAAATAGTTTCTCATTAAACAGTCTGTACACATACTGTTTTATGACATTGGTTAACAACCCCATGACATGTCAACCCTCTCCCTTACTTGACCTTATTTTTTTTGGTGAAAATATACATAGCCAAAATACACCATTTCAAAAATTTCTACATGCACAGTTCGATGACATCGATTGCGTTCTTCCAGTTGTGCTGCTATTGTCACTTTAGATGAAGGTTTAAAGAACAAAATAGTTTCTCATTAAACAGTTAGTACACACGTTGCCCTATGACAATGGTTAACAACCCTAATACATGTCAACACTGTCCTTACTCAACCTTGGGTTCCCTATCACCAGCTTTCCTGTCCCCTTCTGCCTTCTAGTCCTTGTCCCTGGACTGCTGTGCCTTAGTAGTCCTGTTTTGTTTTATGGGGCTATTCAATCTCCAGCTGAACGGTAAACCTTGGAAGTGACTTCATCACTGAGCTAAAAGGGTGTCTGGGGGCCATACTCTCAGGGTTTCTCTAGTCTCTTACAGGTCAGTAAGTCTGGTCTTTTTTGTGTGTGTTAGAATTTTGTTCTATATCCTTCTCCAGCTCTGTCCACAACCCTCTGTTGTGATTCCAGTCAGAGCAGTCAGTGGTGGTAGCCGGGCACCATCTAGCTGTACTGGACTCAGTCTGGTGGAGGCCTTGGTAGCTGTGGTCCATTAGTCCTTTGGCCTAATCTTCTTTTCCTTGTGTCCTGTTCTCTTCATTCTCCCTTGCTCCTGAAGGGGTGAGACCAGTGTAGTATCTTTGATGGCTGCTCTCAGGCTTGTAAGACCCCAGACGCTACTCACCAAGGTAGAATGTAGAACATTGTCTTTATAAACTGTGTTATGCCAATTGAGCTAGATGTTCCCTGAGACCATGGTCCCCACAGCCCTCTGTCCAGCAATTCAGTCCCTCAGGGAGTTTGGCTGTGTCTAGGGAGCTTCTGTGACCTTTCCTCGTACAGGTTGTGCTGGTTTCCCCTGTACTGTGTACTGTGTCACCCTTCACCCAAGATACCGCTTATCTATTGCCTATTTCGTCTTCCAAATGTTGAGTCTTTTCATTTGCATTTATTTGCTATTATAAAATTTTATCATTAAGTATAGCACTTTCCTCAGTTCTGTGAGTCATTCTAGCATTTTATAGAACTCAAGGGAGTAGTGAGTGGGAATCAGCCTGTCAGAAGTGAGCAAAGTCTGGGGACACCCCAGATTTTTGGCCAATGGGTCAGAAGTGAGAGAGGTCCTGAGGATTACCAAGTTTGTGGCTGGCATCTAAAGTCTTGGGCAGACTTGGCAGTCTGGAGGACTGTGTCTTTCTATGTGTGAGATCAGACTTGGCTCTGTCCTTATGGTCAGAGGAAGAAGTGCTAATTTATTCAGCTGGTATCAGAATTGAGTGAAATAGTTCTTATTGATTTGAGATCGATTGATACCATGCATTTTGCTCAGTATTAGATGCTAAAACCAGAACATTACTTTATAAGAAAAGAACTTTACTGATCAATATCCTTTATGAACTTAAACACAAAATTATTAATGCAATTTTGGCAAGTAGAATACAATAATATACAAACAGGGCAGTTACATCACGATTGTGATGGTTACTGTTACGTGTCATCTTGGCTAAGCTATAATTCTCAGTGTTTGGGCAGACACTATGTATCACCTCTCATTTTGTGATCTGATGTGAGCAGTCAATCAGTTGGAAAATGAGTTTCCTTGGGCCTGTAACCTGCATCCATGATATAAATGAGTGTTCTGGCAAAGCTCTCTCTCTTTCCGATCCTGCAATCTTCTCCACCTCTGACCCCGGTTCCTGGAACGTAAGCCAGCAGGGACCTCCAGCCTGTCGCCTGACCTGCAGATTTTGGATTCACCAAACCCTACCACCCTGTGAGCAGCAGAGGCCTCCAGCCCCTGCAACCAGGTGAGCTGGCAGAAGTTGTCATCCTGTCATCTGACCTACAGATTTGGGACTTGCCAGCCCTACAATTCCGTGAGCCATTTCCTCACAATAGCATCAGCCATTTTCTTAAAGTAAATCTCTCTCTATATATATTTATATATATATATATATATATATATATATATGCATTTCACTGGTTTTGCTCCTCTAGTGAACCCAAACTAAGACAACGACCAAGGGATTTATCCTATGGATTCAAAGATCGGGTTAACATTAAAAAAAATCTATATAAATCACCATATTACCAAACTAAAAATAATAATTATTACTATTATTTCAATTTAAAAAACCTAAAAATGGAATGCAAAATGATACAGCCATTTTGGAAAATGATATGGCACTTCCTTAGAAAGCTAGAAATAGAAATACCACGTGATACTGCAATTCCACTCCTAGGAATATATCCTAGAAAAATATGAACTGTCACACGAATAGACATATGCACACCCATATTCGTTGCATCATTGTTCACAATAGTAAAAAGATGGAAACAACCTAGATGCCCATTGTCATGGATTGAATTGTGTCCCCCAAAAAATGTGTGTAGCAGCTTGGCTGGGTCATGATTCCCAGTATTGTATGATTGTGTTATCTGATGTGATTTCCTTATGTGTTGTAAACTCTATCACTTTGATGAGATTATATGTGATCTCCTTATGTGTTGTAAATTCTATCACTGTGATGAGGTTATACTGATGAGGTTGACAAGATTAATGTCTTTATACAATCTATTTTGAGATATAAAAGAGAGAAGCGAGCAGAGACACATGGGAACCTCATACCACCAAGAAAGCAGTGCTGGGAAAAGAGTGTGTCCTTTGGACCTGAGGTTCCTGCGCAGAGAAGCTCCCAGACCAAAGGAAGATTGATGACATGGACTTTCCTCCAGAGCCAACAGAGAAAGAGTTCCCCTGGAGCTGATGCCCTGAATTTGGACTTGTAGCCTACTGGACTGTGAGAGAATAAACTTCTCTTTGCTAAATCCATCCAATTGTGGTATCTCTGTTAGAGCAGCACTAGATGACTGAGACACCCATCAACAGATGAATGGATAAACAAATTATGGTACATAAACACAATGGAGTACTATGCAACAATAAAGAACAATGATGAATTTGCAAAGCATCTCATAACATGGATGAATCTGGACGGCATTATTCTGAGTGAAATAAGTCAATCACAAAAAGACAAACATTGTATGAAACCACTACTGTAAAAACTCATGAAAAGGTTTACACACAAAAAAAGCAATCTTTGATGGTTATGAGGGAGTGGAAGTGTGGGGATGAGAAAACACTAAATAAGCAATAGATAAGTGGTAACTATGGTGAAGGGTAAGACAATACACAATACTGGGGAAGCCAGCACAACTTGTCCAAGGCAAGTTCATGGAAGCTCCACAGACACATTCAAACTCCCTGAGGGACCAAACTGCTGGGCTGAGGGCTGTGGGGACCACGGTCTCAGGGAACATCTAGTTCAATTGACATACCATAATTTATAAAGAAAATATTCTACATTTTACTTTGGTGAGTAGCGTCTGGGGTCTTAAAAGCCTGTGAGCAGCTATCTAAGATACTTCACTGGTCTCACCCCTTCGGGAGCAAGGGAGAATGAAGAAAACTGAAGACGCAAGGGAAAGACTAGTCCAAAGGACTAATGGACCACAACTACTAAAACCTCCACCGGACTGACTCCAATACAACTAGATGGTGCCCGGCTACCACCACTGGCGGCTCTGACAGGGATCACAACAGAGAGTCCCAGACAGAGCTGGAGAAAAATGTAGAACAAAATTCTAACTCACAAAAAAAAAAAGACCAGACTTACTGGCCTGACAGAGGCTGGGAAAACCCTGAGATTATGGCCCCAGGACAATCTTTTAGCTCAATAATGAAGTCACTCTTGAGGTTCACCCTTCAGTCAAAGATTAGACAAGCGCATAAATCAAAAGGAGACTAAAGGGGCACACCAACCCAGGGGCAAGGACTAGAAGGCAAGAGGAGACAGGAAAGGGGGTAATAGGGAACTCAAGTTGGAGAAGGAAGAGTTTCACATGTCGTGGGGTTGTTAACCAATGTCATAAAACAATAACTGTTTAATGAGAAGCTAAGTTGTTCTGTAAACCTTCATCTAAAGTACAATTAAAAAAAAACTGAAAAAAAAAGAAACCCCTAAAACCAAACGCGTTGCCGTCGAGTGGATTCTGACTCATACATAGCAACCCTATAGGACAGAGTAGAACTGCCCCATAGGGTTTCCAAGGAGCAGCGGGTGGATTCAAATGGCTGACCTTTTGATTAACAGTCATAGACCTTAACCACTTTGCCACCAGGTCTCTGATAGATACAGGAAAATCATTTGACAAATTCCAACACCCATTTACATTTAACATAAAGACTTTCTGCAAATTAGGAATAGTACGAAACTTCTCCAACTGATAAAGTTTTCAGTCTAGGATAATAACTTTTAAATCCTAAAACCTCCATGAATTATGTTGTTGTTTTTAGGTGCCATTGAGTCAGTTCCTACTTATAGCGACCCTGTATATAACAGAACGAAACACTGCCTGGTCCTGCGCCATCCTCACAATTATTTTTATGCTTGAGCCCATTGTTGTAGCCACTGTGTCGATCCATCTCGTTGAGGGTCTTCTTCTCTTTCACTGACCCTCTACTTTACCAAGCACAATGTGCTTCTCCAGGTACTGATCCCTCCTGATAACGTGTCCAAAGTATATGAGACGTAGTCTTGCCATCCTTGCTCCTAAGGAGCATTCTGGCTGTCCACGAATTATAGTTAACAGAAAGTATGTATTGAAGTGTTCTATTCGAGCTACTATGGTCAACTCTTTATGTCGAGTGTCACATTTAATACCCTCAGCAACAGCAACATTATGGTGCAGGTACTAGTATCCTGCTTTAACTGAGTTAACTAAGGCACATAGGATTTATGCAACATTCCAAAGATCAAACAATTATTAAGTGGCAAATCCAAAAATGAAACCAGTATAAATGACTACAAAGCCACTCCATATACCATGCTGTTAATATAACAACTGCACAAACCACCTCCTGAAGATAGGGATTGCTCCTTATTCGTTTTAGTAAGCCTGGTTCTTTATTACTTACTTTGTGGAAATTGTCAAGCATATGCAAAATTAATGAAAAGAATATAATGAACCCCCATGTACCCATCACCCATATTTAAAAACATCAATATTTTATTCAATCTGGGTTTATTTTTCTTACCTCAGTAACTTTTAAAATTATTGCTGGAATACTTCATAAGGAAAAACCCAGAAACCCTGGCATTTAACCATAAATTCTTATGTATTTATCTTTAACATATAAGTAATTAAAAAAAAAAACCACAAAATCATTATCACATATAGTAAAATCATTAATATTTCTGATATTTAGTATCCAGTTCACATGCAAATTTCTTGGATTACATCCAAGAAATATTTCAGGTAAGTTTGTGTGGATAGAGATCTAAACAAGGTCTACACACTGCATCTTGCTGATATTGTCTCTTACATGTCTTTCACACTATGATAGTTTTCCTCCTTTCCTACTCTTTCTTTTCCATTCTGTTTACTTATTGAAGAAACTGAATTTTTTGTCAGCTAGAACTTCCAATATCTCAGTTTGGCTGGTTGCTTTTTTGTGATGTCATTTCCCTCATTTCTACATCTTTCATATTTCCTGTCAGTATTTATATCTTGGGAATTGGCTAGATTCCAGGTTTTTTTTGGCATGACAAATTGTGGTGCTATATACTTTCTACTGCATCATGTCAGGGGCACAAAAGAAAGACTGGTTCATATTTAGTGAAGTTAAGATTCATCAGTGAATTCAGGTATTGTCAACCTTATCTATCACTTATCAAGTTTCTGAACAAGTGTTTATCTAATAATTTTGATAGTTATTGATGACTGCTTAGATTTATTATGCATTAGGGATAGTCACATGAGTTCTAACTCTATCAATCATTTTACCTTTGTTGATATAATTTGATAGAAAATCTTCCTTCTCAACTATGTTTACGCTACAGAATTTGAGTTTTTGATTTGATCTTTTAACCATGTTTGCAAATAATGATAGGTAACCAAGGAATGCTATTTTTCTCTTTGAATATCATGAATCTGTGAATATTCCTTTTTTTTCAATCTATTGCAGTCATAATTCTTTTTTAATATTCAAGTTGTTCTAACTTTGGTCAGTGGAAGTCCTTTCAAGTAGGATGATGTATTTTTTATGTACATGATCTCAATATTTATTAGCTCCCCAGTTTTTAAGCACAACCAGATGTTCTGATCTTCATCAGTGAATGTTTCAAGTCCTCTTCACTTTCAGCAAGCAAGGTTGTATCATCTACATAATGCAGGTTTTTAATGAGTCTTCCTCCGATTCTGATGCCCCACTCTTCTTCATATAGTCCAGCTTCTTAGATTATTTGCTCAGCATACAAATTGAATAGGTAGATGATGAAGATCAAAGACCACAGCCTTCAGTATGGATTATACCTCAACATAAAGAAAACAAAAATCCTCACAGATGGACCAATAAGCAACATCATGATAAACGGAGAAAAGAATGAAGTTGTCAAGGATTTCATTTTACTTGGATTTACAATCAGCACCCATGGAAACAGCAATGAAGAAATCAAAGGATGCATCGCATTGGGTATATCTGCTGTAAAAGACCTTTTTAAAGTGTTAAAAAGCAAAGATGTCACCTTGAAGACTAAGGTGTGGCTGACCCAAGCCGTATTGTTTTCAATTGCCTCATATACATGCAAAACCTGGACAATGAATAAGGAAGACCTAAGAAGAATTGACACCTTTGAATTGTGGTGTTGGCAAAGAGTACTGAATATACCATGGACTGCCAAAAGAATGATCAAACCTGTCCTTGGAAGAAGTACAAGCAGAATGCTCTTTAGAAGCAAGGATGGCGAGGCTATGTCTCACACACTTTAGACATGCTATCGGGAGGGATCAGTCCCTAGAGAAGGACATCATGCTTGGTAAAGTAGAGGGTCAGCAAAAAAGAGGAAGACCTCAATGAGACGGATTGATAAAGTGACTGCAACAATGGGTTCAAGCATAGCAATTGTGAGGATGGCACAGGACAGGGCAGTGTTTCTTCCTGTTGTATACAGGGTTGCTATGAGTTGGAACTGACTGGACATCACCTAACAACAAAAGCAGATGTTCTAGGCTTATTTAGACATGTCCTGCCCCAGGCCTGGAGTCATCCACTTCTCTAGGAAGTCCTGGACACTAGAGGCTTGGGGCATTTTTTTACCTCTCTTTACTAGGATATGTGTACTTAAGCCCAATTTTTAGCATATAAACATTAAAGTTGAGTTCATTAAACAAAATCCATGAAATAGAGAATAAATTCACACATATACACACAAATTGTACAAATTGTCTCACTCTTACTTAGATTTTCCTACCTCAGAACTGCCTGGCAGTTGAACCCATGTCGTTCTCCAGGAAAATTTTACAAACATAACTGAGACGGTTAAGATTGTGTGTCAACTTGGCTGGGCCATGATTCTCAGTGATTATATGTGATCACCCCTATGATGGGATCTGCTGTTATAGTCAATCAGTTGAAAGGGAGTTTCCTTGGGCATGTGGTCTGCATCTGAATATAAGTGGGAATTCTGGCTTTTGTGCTCTCTGGATCCTGCATCTGCCTCCTGTTTGTCTGACCGCTGATTCTTGGGACTTGAGCTAGTAGCTTATCTGCCGATCTTGGGATTCCTTGATCTTCCCAGCCTGTGAGAAAGAGCCCTGCTCTCTGGCCTGCCAATCTTGGGTTCACCACCCTCTGCAGTTACACGAATCAGGAGAAGCCTCTATCCTGATCCACAGACTTGGGACGTTCCAACCTCTACTATCGTGTGAGCCGTTTCCTTGATATAAATCTCTCTATATATACATTTATATGCTTACTGATTTTGCTTCTCTAGAGAACCCAGCCTAAGACAACAACACAAGGACAGAATTTTTCATCTATATGTAATTATTACCTGTACATAACCTTCTTGACAAAAAAGCCAGTACAATACTTAAAAAGTTTTAAATTATCTTAATGTTATTGATAAACTTTTCACTTGGAAAATGCATTTTATTATTTTCATGCACACACAAACCTTACTTATTTTTGCCAATCCCTCATAGTTTGAAAGCCAACTTTTACAAGAGACTGAAAAAGAAGTGTATACATATTTTGTGTAACTTATTAAAAAGCTGACTTCCCACACATTCTATGGGACAGTTCTGCTTTCTACTAGAAGAAAAACTTACTCAATAACAATTCAAATGAATATTATCTTACTTTGTTCACGGGACCTTACACACCTGATTGGCTATTTTCCTGTTCAGAATTAAGGGTTATTGAAGCTTGGGTAACAAGAACTTTGTTCTTCATAATTCATTTCCTGTTACTTGCTTATGCAATGAAGCATTATAATTTGAAGCCCATTATTTCACAGGAGTTATAACTTCATTGCTTGTACAAAGGAAAGAACAAAGATGAGTCAGGAGTATGAAAAACATTTCCTAGGTAATGAGAAAGTAAATCCACATATATTTCCTGCAAATTGGTAAGTAGGAAATTTTTACTAATGAGTCTTATAATCCTGACAATGCAGTGTTTATTACAGGGTTCCCTCTCAAGAAATATGATTGTATATAGTAATCATTATATATTGAGATCAGGTTTCAAGTAAATAAAACCTATACTGAATTACTTCCATAAAAATTGATATAAAATATCTAGATAAGCTTTTACATTTTCACTTCGCAATAATTTCTGCACACTAATGCTTTTAACAAATCGATTAAGTATACTTGAAATGAATCATGCAGATTCATTTAAAAATTAATAAATCATTATAACTTTAAAAATACTCACACTGGTTTTGATTAAAGAAGGGCTGAGTTAGGATAAGCTGTTGAACAGAGCTATGGTCATTTTAAAGTGCTCCCAAGCAAAATAAGTTAGTTGGTGTGATGGGTAGTCTTATGTGTCAGCTTGGCTAGGCTATAGTACCAAGTTATTTAATCAAACACTAATCTAAGTGCTGCTGTGAAGCTATTTTCTAGATAATGTTGAATTTCTAATCATTTGACTTTAAGTAAAGGAGATTACCCTCTATAATAGGGGTGAGCCTCAATTCAATCAGTTGAAAGTCTTAAGAGCAAAAACTAAGCCTTCCTAGATAAGAATAAACTCAGCCTCAAGACTAGAGCCTCAAATCTTGCCTGAATTTCCAGCCTGCTGGCCTGCCCTACAGATTTCAAACTTACTAGCCTTCATAACTGTGTTAGCCCATTTCTTAAAATGAATTTTCTCTCTGTGCCTCTTTCTTATCTGTATCTGTATCTGTATGTGTGTCTGTGTGAAGGCTAGTAGGTTTGAAATCTGTAGGGCAGGATGGCAGGCTATATCTGTGCAAATACCGATTAAAATACAGATGAGAGAGAGAGAGAATTCATTTTAAGAAATTCGTTGACGTAATTCTAAGGGCTAGAAATTTTGAAATTTGTAGGGCAGGGCGCAGACAGGAAACAAAGGCAAGAGTTGATACTGGCAAGAAAGAGAGAGATACAGATAATTGTGTGTGTGTGTGTGTGTAGATTGAGAATTTTTCAAATCTTCAAGTTCTGATTTCCTTTGCTTAATAGTTCATTCTTTAATGTGTCATTTTCCTCTCACATTTTTCTATAAGCTGCAAGAAAAAAAAGCCTGCACATTTCCCACTTTGCTTAGAAATCTCCTCAGCTAAATATCAACATTCATCACTTACAAGTTGTACTTTCCACAAACCATAGTACATAGTTCAGCCAACTTCCTGCCACTTTATAACAAGGATCACTTTTCTTCTAGTGCTCAATATCATGTTTGTTATTTTCTTCTAAGACCTCATTATAAGCACATCATCCTACTTTCTGGTGCCAAAATCTGTATTAGCTTTCTAAAGATGATCAAGGGCCTCCTAAGTTAATATCCAAAATATCCAGATACAGTAAAAGATCACTCGTTATATGAAGAACGTGGGAAATCACAACTTAAATAAGAAAAGAAGATCAACTGATGCCAATACAGACATAAATTAGATGTTGAAGCTGACAAAGACTAAAGCAGCCACCATAAAATTTCTTCGGTTAGTAATTATGAATTCCCTTGAAACAAAAGAATAAAAAAAAAAAAGAAAGTCTTGGCCATCAAAGAAAAGTTATAAAAAAGAACCAAATTGAAATTATGAAATAGAAACATACACTAACAGAAATCATAATAATAAGCAATTTCACTTGATGGGCTCAATAGCAGAAATAGAGATAACAGAAGACGATCAGTGAACATGAGGACAGACCAATATAATTTACTCAATCTGATAGAAAAAGAGAAAATAAACTAAAAGAAATATGAATAGACACTAATAGGCTTATGGGACAATGAGAGAATATTTAACATTATTATCATAGGACTCTCAGAAGAAGAGGAGAAAAATTTAAGGCTGAAAATGTATTACAAATTAGAGGCTGAAACATTTTCTAATTTAGTGAAATACATAAATCTACAGGTTCAAGAAGCTGAGTGAACCTAAATAGAATAAACACAAATCATAATTATACTTTGGAAAACTAAAGACAAAGAAAAATGTCTGAAAAGAAACTAGACAGAAACAACACATTACCTATAGGAGAATACCAATTCTAATCTCTGAGAATAGTTTATTTGAAACCATGGAGGGCAAAGGGAAGGGTCATGATATTTTTCAAGGTCTAAAGAAAAAGAACTGTCAACCACAAGTTCTGTATCTAGTGACACTGTTTTTCAGGAATGAAGGAGAAACAAAGACATCCTCGTCAAAGAAAAACTAAAAGAATTTGTCACTACTAGAACTAGTATTTAAAAATAGTTGGAGGAAGGTCTCAAAACAAGAAGGAAATGATAATAGAAGATAATAGAAGAAGGCACAGAACTTTAGAAAAGAAATAAAAATGGAAGAGGTAAAAATAGATAAATAAAATAGACTATCCTTCTTATGAGTTTCTTAAATCATATTTGATGGTTTAAGCAACAATTACAACCATACCTGTTGAACTGCTTAATTTGTGCAGAGAAAATACTTGAGATAATTACATTTCAAAATGGAGAGAGCAGTTCTGGCAAAATGGCACTCTAGGCAGAAGCACCACGCCATCCCTCCACAGCAAAGATCTGAAAAACTGAGCCAAACAGAGAATACAACAATCCTGAAACCCTAAAACAATGAAGAGTTAAAGAAGTCAGCCAAGCACCAAATGGAATAAGAAAACTGACAGAGAACGGAGAGTGAGGAGAGATTCATGCAGAGGTCCCCTACCAGCTAACGCAGTGCAGATCCACCATCTTGGACTCCTATTGGAGACCAGCAAACAGGGGGTATGAGAAAGCAGCCTCACGGAGCTTCCAGCAGGAGACAAAACAATCGCTCCACACATAACAATCTTCCCGCTGCATCCTGCCTAACTGCACCGTGTGCTTGACATCACACCACCCAGCAGCACAGGCACGGCCCACTGGAACCTGCCCTGCACTGATTACCAACCCTCTCTGGTGGCTGTAGTAAGTGCCACAAACAACCCATCCCACTGTTATTCAGCTAGACCTGGCCTGCCGTACCATATCTGAGTGACTGACCCTGCCAATTGGAGAAGGAGGCGAAAAGTATTGTGCCCACAGACGAGAAACAACAAAGAACACACAGTCTGCCTGCTCAAACATAGTCAAATTAAAAAAAAAAAAAGGGCGGGGGGGGGACAAAACAAACAAACCTACAATCAATAAACAAGAAAAATAACCACTGAATGCCCCGAAGACAGCAGACAATAAGAAAACATTTACAAAAACAGGACACGATGGTTCCAGTAGGTGTCCAAAATAAAAAACCAGATGATTCTCCTCAGGAATAAAATGCACTAGAACTACCTGTTAGGGAAATCAAATCTCTAATACTCAGAATTCTCCAAGAACTGAGGCAAAAAGCTAACAAACATGAGGAAAAAATCGACAAATTCATGGAAAATACAGACAAAAAATTGGAAGAACTCAGGAAAATAATGCAGACAAAAATGCCAAACTAAATTCACAACTAGAAATTATACAAAGACAACAATTAGAAATCCAAAAGATAGACAACAAGATTTCAGAAATGGACGATGTCATAGAAGGACTGAGAAGCAGATTTGAAACGGTAGAAGACAGGATCAGTGGAATTGAAGACAAACACTTGGACACAACACTGTTTGAGGAAAACCCAGAAAAAAGAACAAAGAAAAATGAAGAGACCCTGGGAGTTATGTGGGACACAATCAAAAGCAAAAATTTTCGAGTGATTGGCACTCCAGAACAGGGGGAGAAAACAAAACAGAGAGGATCATTGAGGAACTGCTGACAGAAAACTTCCCCAATATCATGAAAGATGAAAAGCTGGCCATCCAAGAAGCTTGAAGAACCCCATATAGAAGAGACCCCAAAAGAAAATCACCAAGGCATATCATATTCACACTGGCCAAAACCAAAGACAAACAAAGAATCCTGAGAGCAGCTCGTGAAAAACAAGAAGTCACATACAGAGGAGAAACAATAAGACTAAGCTCAGATTATTCGGCAGAAACCATGCAGGCAAGAAGGCAATGGGATGACATATATAAAATCTTGAAAGAAAAAAATTGCCAGCCAAAAATAATATATCCTGCAACACTCGTTCAAATTTGATGGTGAAATTAGGTCATTTCCAGATAAACAGAAATAAAGGGAATATGTAAAACTGAAACCAAACTTACAAGAATTATTAAAGGGAGTTCTTCGACCTGAGAACAAACAGCTTCAGCTCACAGGCAGGACCTAGGACGCAGGATCGTATGAGCCAGATACCAATCTAGGAAATGAACTCTCGAGGAGTATCTAAAACCAAAAGAAATACAACAGGGAATCAGAGCAGTTAATCAGTAAATGACAACAATATCAAAACAATAAAAGAGGGAATAAACGGCATAGGTATAGAACCTTCTAATGGAGAGGAAGGCAAGGTGATACCAATTAATGGTAGACTGCTTCAAACTTAGAAAGATAAGAGTAAAATTCATGGTAACCACAAAGAAAGTTAACAAACATACTTATTAAAAAAAGAGGAAAAAATAAAGTCTCAGCAAAAACACAACCTACAAAAACAAAAGAAATGAAAAAAAATCCACAAACAAAAGTAACTCAGCACAAGAGAGTAAGAAGAACAAAGAAAACTTCAGCACCACAAAAAAAATCACTACAAAATGACAGCAACAAACTCACATCTATCAATAATTACACTGAATGTAAATGGACTCAATGCACCCATAAGGAGACAGAGAGGTGACAGAATGGATAAGAAAACAGGACCCATCAATATGCTGTCTACAAGAGACACACCTTAGAAACAAAGATGTGAATTTATTAAAAGTCAAAGGTTGGAAAAAAATATATCAAGCTAACAACTACCAAAAAAGAGCAGGAGTGGCAATTCTAATCTCGGATAAAATATATTTTAAAACAAAATCTACCATAAAAGACAAAGAAGGACACTATATAATGATTAAGGGGACGATCCATCATGAAGACTTAAACATAATAAACATCTACGCACCCAATGACAGGGCTCCAAAACACAAAAAACAAACTCTAACAACACTGAAAAGAGAAATTGACAGTTCCACAATAATAGTAGGAGACTTCAACACACCACTCTCAGTAAAGGACAGAACAACTAAGAAGAAACTCAGCAAAGATACAGAAGACCTAAAGGGCACAATCAGCCAACCTAACCTCATAGACATATATACAACACTCCATCCAACCACTACAAAGTACACATTCTTTTCTAATGCACATGGAACGGTCTCCAGAATAGACCACATCTTAGGCCACAGAGCAATCCTCTACAAGATCCAAAACGTTGAGATAATTCCAACTATCTTCTCTGACCACAATGCCATCAAGGTAGAAATTAACAATAGAAAAGGCAAGGAAAAAAATAAACTAAATGGAAACTGAATAATACCCTGCTTACACATCAGTGGGTAATAGAAAAAATCAGAGATGGAATCAAAAAATTCCTAGAATCAAATGAGAATGAAAACACATCATACTAAAACTTTTGGGACACAGCAAAGGCACTCCTCAGAAGACAATTTATAGCAATAGATGCACATATCCAAAAAGAAGAAAGGGACAAAATCAAAACATTAACTACAGAACTCACAAATAGAAAGAGAACAGTAAAAAAGCCCGCAACCACCGGAAAAAAGGAAACAGTGAAGATCAGAGCAGAAATAAATGAAATAGAGAACAGAAAAACAATAGAAAGAATCAACAAAACCAAAAGTTGGTTCTTTGAAAGAATCAACAACATTGACAAACCACTGGCCAGACTGACAAAAGAAAACGAGGAGAGGACACAAATAACCAAAATAAGAAATAAAATGGGGAACATTGCAACAGACCCAACTGAAATAAAAAGGATTATAACAGAATATTATGAAAAACCATACTCCAACAAATTTGAAAACCTAGAGGAAATGGAAAAATTTCTGGAAACACACAGCCTACCCAAACTACAACAAAGTGATGTTGAAAATCTGAAAAGACCCATAACAAGAGAAGAGATTGAAAAGGTAATGAAAAAACTCCGAACCAAAAAAAGCCCTGGCCCAGATGGCTTCACTGGAGAATTCTACAAAACATTTACAGAAGAGATCGTACCAGTACTACTCAGGCTATTTCAGAGCATAGAAGAGGAAGCAACAGTTCCCAATTCATTCAATGAAGCCAGAATAATGCTGATACCAAAACCAGGAAAAGATGTCACAAAAAAAGAAAATTACAGACCAATATCTCTCATGAATATAGATGCAAAAATTCTTAACAAAATTCTAGCCAATAGAATTCAGCATCATATCAAAAAAATTATACACCACGACCAAGTAGGATACATACTAGGTATGCAAGGATGGTTCAACATCAGAAAATCAATCAACGTAATCCACCACATACATAAAAGGAAAGAAAAGAATCACATAATCATCTCAACTGACACAGAAAAGGCATTTGACAAAGTCCAACAGCCATTCCTGATAAAAACTCTCAATAATATAGGTATAGAAGGGAAATTTCTCAACATAATAAAGGGCATCTATGCAAAACCAACGGCTAACATCATTTCTTAATGGAGAGAGGTTGAAAACATTCCCCTTGAAAACAGGAACAAAACAAGGATGCCCTTATCACCACTCTTATTTAACCTTGTGCTGGAAGTTCTAGCTAGAGCAATAAGGCAAGAAAAAGAAATAAAGGGCATCCAAATTGGTAATGAAGAAGTTAAAGTGTCCCTGTTTGCAGATGATATGATATTATACATAGAAAACCCTAAAGACTCCATGAGAAATCTACTAGAACTAATAGAAAGATTCAACAGAGTAGCAGGATACAAGGTAAACATTCAAAAGTCAGTTGGATTCCTATACACCATTAAGGAGAACGATGAAAAGGAAATCAGGAAAACAATACCATTTTCAATAGCCCCTAAAAATATAAAATACTTAGGAATAAATCTGACCAGGGATGTAAAAGACCTATACAAAGAAAACTACAAATCACTACTGCAAGAAACCCAAAGGGATCTACATAAATAGAAAAACGTACCATGCTCATGGATAGGCAGACTCAACATTGTGAAAATGACAACCCTACCCAAAGCAGTTTACAAATACAACACAATCCCGATCCAAATACCAACAACATTCTTCAAAGAGATGGAAAAACTAATCATTAACTTTATATGGAAAGGGAAGAAGCCCGAAATAAGTAAAGCACTACTGAAGAAGAAGAAGAAAGTTGGAGGACTCACATTACCTGACTTCAGAACCTATTATACAGCTACAGTAGTCAAAACAGCCTGGTACTGGTACAATGACAGACACATTGGCCAATGGAACAGAATTGAGAACCCAGATGTAAATCCATCCACCTACAGTCACCTGATCTTCGACAAGGGCCCAAAGTCCATCAAATGGGGAAAAGACAGTCTTTTTAACAAATGGTGCTGGCAAAACTGGATATCCATCTGCAAAAAAATGAAACAGGACCCATACCTCAGGCTGTATACAAAAACTACATCAAGATGGGTCAAAGACCTGAATATAAAGCCTAAAAGTATAAAGTTCATAGAAGAAAAAATAGGACCAACACTCAGGCCTTAATACACAGCATTAACAGGATATAAACCACAACCATCAATGCACAAACCCCAATAGATAAGGTAGATAACTGGGATCTTCTAAAAATCAAACACATGTGCTCTTCAAAAGACTTCACCAAAAGAGTCAAAAGAGAACCTACAGACTGGGAAAAAATTTTTGGACAGTACAAGTCAGACAAAGGTCTAACCTCCATAATCTACAAGAAAATCCAACACCTCTACAACAAAAAGACAAATAATCCTATTAAAAAATGGGCAAAGGAAAGGAACAGACACTTCACTAAAGAAGACATTCAAATGGCCAACAGACACATGAGGAATTCTCGCGATCACTAGCCATTAGAGAAATGCAAATTAAAACCACAATGAGATACTCTCTCACCCCAGCGTTACTGGCACAAATCAAAAACACTGGAAACAACAAATGTTGGAGGGGCTGCGGGGAGATCAGAACTCTTATGTACTGCTGGTGGGAATGCAAAATGATACAACCATTTTGGAAAATGATATAGCGCTTCCTCAGAAAGCTAGAAATAGACACGCCATTCGATCCAGCAATCCCACTCCTAGGAATATATCCTAGAGATATAAGTGTCGTCACTCGAATAGACATATGCACACCTATGTTCATGGCAGCATTGTTCCCAATAGCAAAGCGATGGAAACAACCTAGATGCCCATCCACAGATGAATGGATAAACGAACTATGGTACATACACACAATGGAGTACTATGCAACGAGAAAGAACAACAATGAACCAATGATACTGGAGGACATTATGCTGAGTGAAATAAGTCAATTACAAAAGGACAAATATTGTATGAGACCTCTATTGTAAAAAACTATGAAAAAGTTCACACACAAAATGTAACAGTCTTTGTTGGTTACCAGGGATGGGAGGGGTGGGGGGGAAATACTAAATAGGCAATAGATAAGTGGTATCTTGGGTGAAGGGTGAGACAGTACACAATACAGGGGAAACTAGCACAACTTGTACATGGAAAGGTCATGGAAGCCCCATAGACACACCCAAACTCCCTGAGGGACTGAATTGCTGGGCGGAGGGCTCTGGGGACCATGGTCTCGGGGAACATCTAGCTCAATTGGCATGACACAGCTTATAAATACAATGTTCTATATTATACCTTGGTGAGTAGTGTCTGGGGTCTTAAAAGCCTATGAGTGGCCATCTAAGATATTCCACTGGTTTCATCCCTTCAGGAGCATGGGAGAATGAAGAGAATAGGATACAAGGAAAAGATTAGTCCGAAGGACTAATGGTCCACAGCTACCAAGGCCTCCACCAGACTGAGTCCAGTAAAGCTAGATGGTGCCCGGCTACCACCACTGACTGCTCTGACCAGGATCACAACAGAGGGTTCTGGACAGAGCTGGAGAAGGATGTAGAACATAATTCTAACTCACAAAAAAAAAAAGACCAGATTTACTGGCCTAAAGGAGACTGGAGAAACCCTAAGACTATGGCCCCCAGACACCCTTTTAGGTCAGTGGTGAAGCTACCTCTGAGGTTCACTGTTCAGCCTGGGAGTGGACATCCCCGTAAAACCAAATGAGACTAACGAGGTACAGAAGTCCATTGTCAAGGGCCAGAAGGCAGAAGGGGACAAAGAAGCTGATGATAGGGAACCCAAGGTTGAATATGGATATTGTTGATGTGTTGTGAGATTGTTAAATATTGTCATAGGGCAACATTTGTAGTAACTGTTCAATGAGAAACTATTTTGTTCTGTAAGCCTTCAACTTGAGTGAGAATAACAGCACAATTGGAAGGGCATAGTCAATGTCACTGAACTGTGCATGTAGAAATTTTTGAAACGGTGTATCTTTGGCTACGTGCATTTTCACAAAAAAAAAAAAGGTTGAGAAGTTAGAGGGTTGACATGTTGCGGGGTTGTTAACCAATGTCATAAAACAATATGTGTACTACTGTTTCATGAGAAACTTCTTGTTCTGTAAGCCTTCACCTGAAGTACAATAAAAAAAAAAAATTAGCAAAAATATAGAAGAATGAGCAACACCATCAGCCAAAAGGATCTATACAACAATCTTCCCAGTAACAACAGAATACGTATATTTTAATGTGCCCATGGACAATTTGACAAGATAAAAAATCCTGGTCCATAAACCAAACCTCAGTAACTTTAATAGAATTGAAATCAAACAGAATATGATCTCTCAGCATAATGAAATTAAATTAGACATTAATAACAAGAAGATAACAGGAAATCTATACTTACTTGATAATTAAACAATAGACTTCTAAATAATCCAAGTATCAATGAGGAAGTCTCAAAAAAACATACATAAAAAATGCACAAAAATTATTGAGACTCAGATAAAACATCAAAATGTGTGGGATGCAGCAAAAACAATGCTGAAAAAATAATTTATAGTATTAGATGTTTACATTTAAAAATATAAGAACAAATCTACACACACACAAATGTAACAGGGGAGATATAAATAAGATCAGTGGATTGCATCAATATCAATATCCTGGTTGTATATTAGCTATTATGAATGGATGTTGCTATGAACATCTGTGTACAAGTTTTTGAAAGGACATGTTTTTAATTTTCAATATCCAATACCAGTGAAATTTCTGAGTCATAGTATAACACTGAGTTTACATTTTCGAACAACTAAAAGACAGTTTCCAAAGCAAATGCATCCTTTTACATATGTATGATAACATGTATGAGAGTTCCAGTATTTCTATATCCTTTCTAACACTTGTCCATCTTTTCTATTACAGAGATTTAAATGATTTTCAAGTGGTATCTCATTCTGGTTAGTTGTTGTTGTTAAGTGCCATCCAGTCAGTTGCGACTTATAGCGACCCTATGTACAATAGAACGAAACACTGCCCCTTCCTGCGCCATCCTCACAATCACTGTTATGCTTGACTCCATTGTTGCAGCCACTGTGTCAACCCATGTTCTTGAGTGTCTTCCTCTTTTTCGCTGACCCTCTACTTGGCTAAGCATAATGTCCTTCTCCAGGGACTGATCCCTCCTGATAAAGTGTCCAAAATGTGTGAGACGTAGTCTTGCCATCCTTGCTTCTAAGGGGCATCCTGGTTGTACTTCTTCCAAGATGGATTTGTTCGTTCTTCTGGCAGTCTATGGTATATTCAATATTCTTTGCCAAAACCACAATCTGAAGGTGTCAATTCTTCTTCAGTCTTTTGTATTCATCGTCCAGGTTTCACATGCATATGAGGCAATTGAAAACACCATGGCTTGGGTCAGGCGCACCTAGTCTTCAGGGTGACATCTTTGCTTTTCAATACTTTAAAGAGGTCTTTTGCAGCAGATTTGCCAGGTGAAATGCGTCTCTTGATTTCTTGACTGCTGCTTCCATGGGTGTTGACTGTGGGTCCAAGTAAAATGAAATCCTTGACAACTTCAATCTTTTCTCTGTTTACTATGATGTTACTTATTGGTCCATTTGTGAGGATTTTGGCTTTCCTTATGTTGAGGTGTAATCCATACTGAAGACTGTGGTCTTTGATCTTCATCAGTAAGTGCTTCAAGTCCTCTTCACTTATGTGCCTTCTTATTTTTGATTTTTAAGAATTCTTTATATATTTTGGATACTATTCCTTTTTGAGGTATATGTTTTGCCAATATTTTGTCCCATTCTGTAGAGAGTCCTTTTTACTTTTTTGATGGTGTTTTTTGAAAGCACAGAAGTTTTGTATTTTGATTAACTCCAATTTATCTTTTTTATTTTTTTGCTTGTGCTTTTGATATCGTATCTAAGAAGCCACTACCTAGTCTCATTTTTTTTAAAGACTATTCTTTTCTCATTGAATTGCCTTGACCTTCGTTGAAACTCATTGACCATAAATTTAAGGGTTTTTTTCTGGACTTTCTATTCTATTCCACTGATTTATATACCTTCCCTTATGCCAAGAACAGCTAGTCTTGATTACTGAAGTTTTATCAACAAAATAAATAGACAACCTACAGATAGGGAGAATATTTTTGGAAACCATGTATCAGGTAAGGGTTAAACATGCAGAATATATACAGAAGTCTTACAGCTTAACAACAAAAAGGCAAATAACCCAATCAAAAATGAGCAAAGAATTTGAATAGACGTTTCATTGAAGAGGGTATAGAAATGGTCAATGAACACATGAAAGATGCTCAATGTCATTAGTCATTAGGGAAATGCAAGTGAAAACTGCAGTGAGATATCACTTCACATCCACTAGATGGTTATGGTTAAAAAAAAATGGAAAACAGGAGTTGGTGAGAATGTGGAGAAATTAGAACTCTCATCAATTGCTGGTAGGATTGTAAAATTGTACAGCCTCTGGGGAGAACAGTTTGCTGGTTCTTCAAAAAATTAAATATAGAATTATCATACTATCCAATAATTTTGCTCCTGGGTGTATACTCAAAAGAATCGAAAGAAGGGATGTAGACAGATATTTGTACACCAATCTTCACTGCAGCACCATTCACGATAGCCAATAAGTGGAATAAGTCTAAACGTCCATTAACAAATGAACGTTGTTGTTGTTGTTAGGTGCCTGTGAGTTGGTTCTGACCTTACTGACTCTATAGGACAGGGTAGAACTGCCACATAGGGTTTCCTAGGCTGTAATCTTTAGGAGAGCAGATTAACAGGTCTTTCCTCTCTCAGAGTGGTTGGTGGGTTTGAACCACCGCCTTTTTGGTTAGCAGCTGGGTGCTTAACAGCTGTGCCATCAAGCCTCCTTAACAAATGAATAGACAAACGAAATGTGGTATAGATATACAATGGGATGCTACTTTGTCAATAGAGATGAAGTCCTGATACTTGCTACAACATGAATTAACCTTGGAAACATACTGAGTAAGATAAATCAGTCACGGAAGGACAAATCTTGTATGATATCACTTACATGAAATATCTAGAATAGGCAAGTGTATAAAGACTAACATTTATTAGCGGTTACCAGGTTGGGCGGGAAGGAAGGGGAAAGGAAGACACTGAGCTTCTGTTAAGGGTGATGGTATAATTTGGGAATGGGTAAGAGTAGTGGTTGAATAACATGATGAACACAGTTACTATCACTGAACTATACATAGGAATGTTGTTGAAATGTCAAATGTTTTGTAGCATACATATTTACCAAAATAATAATAATTTAAAAAAAAGATACTGGCCAGTGGTCCGTAGTTCACTATACTCTATTTTAGAAGCTAGGAACCCCTTGGCTGCTAACTAAAAGATCAGCCTTACTCACTAACTTCTCCCTCGGAGAAAAATGTGGCAGTCTGCTTCTGTAAAGATTAACCCCTTTGCCATCAAGTGGATTCTGACTCAGAGAGACCCTACAGGACAGAGTAGAATTTCCCCACAGGGTATCCACGGCTACTAATCTTTTTGGAAGCAGACTGCCACATCTTTCCCCTGCACAGTGGCTGGTAGGTTAGAACTACTGAACTTCTGGCAAGGGCTTAACCACTGTGACCCTATAGGACAGAGTAGAACTGCTCCATAGGGTTTCCAAGGAGCTGCTCATGGATTCCAGCTGCCAACGTTTTGGTTAGCTGCAGTAGCTCTTAAGCACTGTGCCACCAGCCTTGGAAATCTTATGAGGTAGTTCTACTCTGTCCTACAGGGTCTCTAGGAGTCAGAATCTACTTAATGACAATCTGTTTCAATGGATTATTTTACCTTTTATTTCTATGTATTTAAACCATCTCAAATAACTTTTAATGTATTACGTGGAGCAGGGAGTCAAAGATTTTTTTTTTTTTAATACAGCACCATTTATTTGTACCATATATGAAAAGCCTTTCCTTCCAAAAGAAGTTATACAAATGGCTATACGAAAATATCATCTAAAGATTTGTTCCACATCATTAGACACCAGAAAATGCTTATTAAAACCATCATGTGTCATGACCACATACCGCCCAGAATAGATAAAAATGATGCTGTGGATATAGTGCACCCACGTATCTTGTATGAATGTAAAATGGTACAAAAACATTGAAAAAACAGTCTGGCAGTTTCAAGACCATTAAACACATCTCCAGTCTATGTCCTACCAATCCCAGTCTTCAATATATGGTATATCTAAAAGAAATGAGTTAAATATTTACTGAGTAAACAGCAAAAATGAGCAAAAAGACTTGTATAAGAATGTTGATAATTTCCAAAAACTGGAGACAATGTAAATATCCTTCAACAGATGGATGAATAAACAAATTATGGTGTATTCATACATTGAATAGTATGCCGCAATTAAAAAAAAAATTACTGACATAGACAACAACATGGACGAATCTTAAAAAGCATTATGTTGACTTAAAGAAAGCAGATGTAAAAGAGTATACAGTATATGCCTCCATTTATAAGAAATTAAACAAGAACTACAACTATAGTAGTTATGTTTGAAAGGGTTGATACTGAAAGGAAAAAGTTATGGGAGAATCTGAAGGCATGATGAAAATGTGCTAAATGTTTGTTCGGAATGTGGTTTAATAGATACATCCTTATGTACAACACTATCAAGTTTCATACTTAATATTTGTGAATTTTGATGAATGTAGATTGTACATCAATTAATCAAAGATGGTATCAGCGTGGATGGGAGTAGTAGGAACATTATTGATAAGTGTCGATCCAACAAAACAACAAATGAAAAATATATGGTATTTAATCTACTTTTTAGGAAAAAAAGGGATTGTTTTATGATGAAATTTACATTATTCGTTTACTCATTCATTAATTAACTTAGATATGTATTCAACACCTGCCAAATGCCAAGCTGAATTTTTGCTACCTAGAGTAAGTAGTTAAAACAAAATAATGCTTTCAAAAAAATTCAAGTATTTAAGGATTTTATTTATTAATTCACTCTAAAATCATTGTTATCCAACTTAGCACTTACCTTGTTTTTTTTAATGCTTAAGTAAATACTTTTTATTAAGCTTTCTTGATACATATTCTAGATTTAAGGAATGTAACATCCTGAAGGTTTCTAGTTCCAACTTGTTATCATGTGATCTCTATTAATAATTTTAAACCCTTTGCCATTTTTCCTCATTTCTTTTTCTCCCACTTGCTTCATTCCTGTCTTTTTAGCCTTAAGTCAGTATTCCTCTCGTTTTGATCCAGTGTCGTTTATTTTTCCATTTTTATCTCTCCATTTTCATAGTTTGTATATTATTGAATGTCTCACCTTTGCTTTATCACAGAAACAATATTTACCCACACACATACAGAAATATAGATTATAACAGATGTAGAATAACTCAGGATCACAATCTAACCCATTTTTCCTCAAGTTGTTTATAATACTTTTATATTGTCATAAACAAAATAATAAAATAACGTTCTTTAAATATATGGGACCTATTCATCAGTAAATGACTGATGAAACCATCTTTTCCTTTCGGTGCTGATTACTTTTTCCCTTTGTTGCTTTATTTGATAGATTGGTACGTAGTTCAGATCAGAAGACAAAATATATGATTCTTCTCAAGTCTGAAGCTCCATTTGAACAGCGCTTTATTTACATTAGCATTCCTAATTACTTAATGACCAATCAGATATGGTTCACTGCTGGTAAGCGTAGAAACATGTCATCTGAAGGATGTAGTTTAATTAGTATACTCCTAAAAACATGTCCCTCATGACCATTGGATGTAATCATTATTTTATGTATTTAACTGTGAAATTCATATCTACTCAGCAGGCTAGAGAACAGCTTTTTTAGTTTTCAAAGCTATTTAATAGATCATAGTTAGATATTTAAAGGAGCCCGTGGAATCTTATCAAAAGCAGGTTACCTTTAAAAAATATAGTCGTCATTCCAATCAAGTAGTTGCATTAAAAAAATTACACCTAAAGTACTAACTTCATATCCATAAAACAGGAAAGGAGGAATAAATACAAGAAGAAGCTCATTGTAATTCCACCCTTAATAACACAGGTGTAGGAGGCTCACAATCTTCTCAATCACTGAGATTATTTAGATATTTTTTCTCTTGATTAATGATTTTGAAAATGACCTCATTTCAAGGGTAACTGGTGATTTTTATTTTTCCTCCCACTGCTTACTCATTAACCACAACCAAATTAGATAGGCTATGCTTCCAGAAAACACACTGTACAAAAACCTAAGCGTATGGCCTAGGTGAGGATGAAATGTGTTTCTCCTTCCGAGTAGTCTTTTCCCAACGGTTATATTTCCCAAGGATTAACTCACCTTCTGAGAAGCACTGTATTTCATAACATGGGGGGAGGGGGTTACACTGTTATAATTAATATATTTAAGAAAAGTAGCTTGCAAGGATTTTAAAGAATCAATAATAGATTATACTGTGAGCAATAACCATCATGTAGAACTTTCTAGTATGTCTTCATGAATTCACAGATCAGTATTGTTCATGGTTTTGATTAGAATGTGAATCATGCATTCACCAGGACAGAAGAAGCCTCCTGGCTACTTCACTTACTTTATACTCAGGAATCAGTCAGTAACTCAGTATTTGATTCTAGAATTCTCAGTTTTCCTTGTTCCCTGGAAGATGCTTATTCACATAATCCATTTTCTTACAGTAGTACACTGTCAGTATTGCACAATGGTTGTCTCCCGTTTGAGGTGCTAATAGAATGATAATAATAGTAACTATTGATATTATAAGGAGCCCTGGTGGTGCAATTGTTAAGCACTCACTCGTAACCTAAAGGTTGGAAGTTCAAACCCACCAGCAATTCTACAGGAGAAAAGACCTGATGATGTGCTCCTGTAAAGATTATAGACGAGGAAACCCTATGAAGCAGTTCTACTCTGTCCTATAGGGTTGCAATGAGTTGGAATCGACTCCATGGCACACAACAATAACTTTGACTTTATTAATGTTAACGTATCAGTCAAGAGCCCTGGTTGTGCGGTGGGTAAGAGCTCAGCTGCTAACCAAAAGGTCAGCAGTTCAAATCCACCAGTCACTCCTTTGAAGCCCGATGGGGCAGTTCTACTCTGTCTTATAGGGTCACTTTGAGTCTGACTTGACTGGATAGCAATGGGTTTGGTTTAGTTTTTTAATATCATATTATTGTAAATATCATTTTTTAGGGCTTATTATATGCCAAAATTTTGTAATCATCTTTCATGCTTTAACTTGTTACTTAGAGATTATTTATTCCCATTTTATAGATGAGGAAATTGAAGTACTGAAAATTTTAATACCTTTCCCAAGATGATATACATCTAGTAACTGGTGGATCCTAGATTTAATAGAGATCTTTAGAAGTTACAAATAGAAATTTTTGGAATTTTGAGGAATTAAGGCTGCAAATTAATTTACAAGTTTACTGTTGTCATTGTGTGTCATAGAGTTGATTCTGACTCATAGCAACCCCATGTGGCAGAATACAACAGCCCCATAGGGTTTCCCAGACTGTAGTCTTTGTGGGAGCAGATTGCCAGGTCTTTCCTCCCTTGGAACTGCTGGATCGGTTTGAACTTCGGAGCATTTAGCCATTGTGCCACCAGGACTACAAGATTACCAGTTACCTTCAATATTTACAGTACCAGAAAAACTTAAGATAATAATTTCAATAAAGAAAATACTGAGCTAGTTGTAAACACTTCGTGTACTACTTCTTCCACAGTCAACAATGAGTTTGTTTTTATTTGATTTTTTTCCTTGTATAATCATAATTTGAAGTTTGTTGGTGGTTGTGCTATACCCGTCTTTCCAACTGCTTTTTCTGAGCACATATCAGGCAGGAGCCCTTAGCCTTGGCTCAGGTATCACCAAGCCAGGCATCTAAGAGCTCTACCCATCTGCTGAACACGTACTTTGATTACAGTTTTTAATGCACTATTTATCGCCTAGCTGGAGATTTCTTTATTCCTCCCTTCTCCTTTAATATCCTGTCACATGTGGAAATGCAGACAGGAGGATTAATACTATTGGGAAAGTATTTTCTGTGTTAAAATGTATCAGTTTACTCTAATAAGCAAAAGTAACTAAAAGTAGGCTTCATTTTTTTAAAGTAGCTTTAATATATGGACAGTTCTATGAAACATGGATCATCATGGGGTGTCATTTAATAGTGAAAGGAGCCCAGATATTTGGGATCAGATAGACTTGCACTCAATTTCTAGCCACACCATTTGCTATATGCAAGACTGTGGGGCACCTGTTAAACTGTTCTAGTCTGCTCTTCTGTCCCCTCCTCTCTTCTTCGTTTCTTTCCTCTTCTTTTCCTTCCTTTTTACCATAAACTAAAACCAAGCTACTTGCTGTGGAATTGACTCCAACTCATGATGACCCCACGTATATCAGAGCAGAATTGTGCCCTGTAGGGCTTTCAGTGGCTAATTTTTCAGAGGTAGATCGCCAGGCCTCTCTTTTGAGGCACCACTAGTTGAACTTGAACCTCCAACCTTTCCGTTAGCAGCCGAGTGCATTAACTTTTTGCACCACTAGGACTCCCCATTTTGTGTTACAAGAAGCAATAACCTTTTTCATAAGGATTAAATTAGGTTATATCACAGTGGTTAAGAGCTATGGCTGCAAACCAAAATGATGGCAGTTGGAATCCATCACCCACTTCTTGGAAACCCTATGGGGCAGTTCTACTCTGCCCTATAGGGTCACTATGAGTCAGAATCGACTTGACGGCAATGGGTTTTGTTGTTGTTTTTTTTCTTTTGGTGTATATATATATATACACATGTATGTATATCTATATTTAAAAATTAACACATATATGTATGTATATGTAGAGAGAGAGAGAATAACAAAGTTCTGACACTGAGTAGGTGCTCAAAAACTGACAACTGTAGTAAATGACGTCTGACAGAATGGTCTGAGTAAAAAAAAGAGGAGAAGCCCTTGGTCTCCTTTAGATTGCATACTAAAGGACAACACAGTAAAGGAGCAATATCATCAACAACAATGACAACAGCAATAACAATAGCAACAACCAACATTCACTGAGTGCTCACTATGTGTTAGGCACACTTCTAAGAGCTCCACGTGGATTGTTGTTTAATCCTCGCTTAACCCTACGTAGTTGGAATTATTATTATCTCCATTTTATGGATGCAGAAATTGAGGCTAAGAGAGTGTAAGTAACTTGCCCCGAGTCATCCAGGATGGGGGATTGGGATATGGACACAAGGGTTTGGCTTTAAAGTTCATATAACACTAAGAAATTTCCTGTTTTCTGAATCTAAATCTATCTTCTTTTCACTGCCACTGATCACCGAAAATATGGAGCAGCTCCCTACCAGGACCCAACAAGAAATGCATTATCTTCCCTGATACGTGTTCATCATGCACACACGTAATATGTACGTGTAGATGAACATGTTCATATATGTGTCATTCAGGAGTCTCGAGTGCACGAAACAGAAACTGATTGGAGCTAACTGAAACTGGGAGATAGTTTATTGGAAAGACAGGAAAAGACATGATAGACACAAAAGGACATACCAGATGGGGGGAGCGGCAGGAGCTGCAGTCAAGGTCATGCAGCAAGAACAGCCCACCTCAGGTGCTGCCACCAGCAAAATCTCCTGGGTCATGGCAGAGCATCAAAGCCACTGAATGCTGTCACAAATATGAATGCTAATTGGAAGATTAAGAGTACTAAAGCACAGATCTGTAAATAACTAAGCATAAGTTAATGGACTACATTCTACTTTCCAGGGTGTGGGAAGAGAATATATCTGTCCCTGCCTGTCCACCATGGAGTTTCTCCCAACCAAGAAGGGGGTTTGGATTCTGGGCAGCCAAAGAGAATGAACTCCCTGTAGCAATCATAAATAAGTAATTCTCCCAGTTAGGAATTAAAAAGGTCACTTATCCAATAAGGTGCTTTCTGATATAATCTAACATTTTGAGAGAGTTGCTCCCAGTTTAGCAAAAAGCATTAAAATATTTTGAGTGAACTACAAATGATATTCAGTAGCAACATGATGTTTATGAAAATTTACAAAATTAATAAATAGTTATGACAAAGAACAACCTAAACTGAAATATGGAAGCAGACAGTTCAAATTTAGATGACTTGACATTATATTTATGGATTTACATATGTATAGGTAGGTCATGCCAGTTAAGGCAGTACCCTAACCTTTATGAAAACTTTGGATGAAATAAGAGAGATAGAAAAGTATTCTATTGAGCTCAGACTATTTTGGGCTTTTTGATCCCTCACAAGTGGCCTTAAGAATGAATAACCAAGATATTAGAAAATATTCTGATGAGAATTATTGTTTGATTTTCTTTTGAGGAACAAAAGAACAGAACATAGCTCTATAGGCAAGAGTAGACTTTTACCTTGAAGAGAATTGAATTTTTTGGTTTTTTGGTTCGGAAGTGAAGAAGACACTGGAAGGAGGATTTTGGACTTCCACGGGGGAATGTCTTCTTTTATTTCTAGGGTAGGGGTGAAATTGGTTTAGAAATGATGGTATAGAGTAATGTGTAGTTTTCTTTCTTTTTTTTTTTTAGGTTTATTGAGGTATAATTGACACAGTTAATGCCACTTATTCAAAGTATGCAATTTGATGAATTTTGACATATGTGTACACCCACGAAAACACCACACAATTAAGATAATGGACATATCCATCATCCCTGCATGCTTCCTCATGTTCCTTTCTAACCTATTCTTACTTCCTCGGCACTCATGTCTGTCCCCGTGTAACCACGGGTGTGCTTTCTGTCCAATTACGTTATATCTTCTAGAATTTTATACAAATGTAGTCATATAATATGTACTTTTTTTGTCTGAAGTTTTTCACTCGGCATAACTTTTTGAGATTTTATGTATTTCACTCTTTTATTGCTGAGGAGTATTACATTTCATGAATGTACCATGATTTGTTCATCCATGTATCCGTTTATAGACATTTGAGTTGTTTCCTTTTTTTTTTTTTGGCTATTACAAATAAAGCTACTATGAACATTCACGCACAAATTTTTGTAAGGATGTACGTTTCCACCTAGGAGTAGCATGGTTGTGTCATAGCCACGAAGGGCTACTGGTCTGTAGATTTCTTTCTTTCTTTTCTTATAATTACTTGTGTTTGGTTTTAGCCAGGGTAACGATATCACAGAAAATAAATTAGGAAATGCCCCCCTAAATCTTCCATTTAGGAAAAGAACAAGCTGTTTTCCAAAGTGGTTATGCCATGTTAAATTTCTACTAATAGTGTATGCAACCTCTATGTTTTCATCAACGCTTGGTATGGCCAATGTACAGGACATTTGTCAAAATCTATGACACCAATTTGGGCATATCTATTATCTAGTCTCCACACTTTGTTCAGATTTCACTAATTTTTTAATATCCTTTTTTTAAATTTCAATATTGCATTTAGTCATCATATCTCCTTATCTTCCTCTGGTCTGTGATAGTTTCTAAGATACTGATCATGTATTTTGTATAATGCCCCTCAGTTTGGGTTTGTCTGATGTTTTTCTCATGGTCTGACTAGGGTTATGGGTTTTGGAGTGCAAAACCACAAACAATAAGTGCTATTTTCAATACATCATATCAAATGTACATGCAACAGCATGATTTATCACAGATGATGCTAACTTACCTGTTTAAGGTAGTGTTTGCCAGGTTTCTCCACTGTAAAGTTTCCTTTTCTCCCCTTTTCATACTCTACTCTTCATAAGCAAGACACTAAGAGCAACACATACTCAGTCTTTGTCATCTAGTGCTGCTATAACAGAAATACCACAAGTGGATGGCTTTAACAAACAGAAGTTTATTCTGTCACAGTCTAGTAGGCTGGAAGTCCAAATACAGGGCGTCAGCTCCAGAGGAATGTCCTCTTTCCCTGTCAGCTCGAGGAGAAGGTCCCTGTCATCAGTCTTCTCAGGGTGTTGGAGCTTCTCCGTGCAGGAACCTCAGGTCTAAAGGATGCGCTCTGCTCCTGGCACTGCTTCCTTGGTAGTTTGAGCTCCCCCTATCTCTCTGCTCACTTCTCTCTTTTATATCTCAGAAGAGATTGGCTCAAGACAAAATTCAAACTTGTAGATTGAGTCCGCCTCATTAACATACCTGCTGCCTATCCCACCTCGTTAACATCATAGAGGCAGGATTTACAACAGGTAGGAAAATCACGTCAGCTGACAAAATGGTGGACAACCACACAATACTGGGAATCATGGCCTAGCCAAATTGATACACATATTTTTGGGGGACACAATTCAATCCATGACACTCAGTGTGTGGGGAGTTAAGCTCCACCCCCTTGAAGGGGAAGTATTTTCATAAATTGTTCGGAATTCCTCTGCACAAGAGATTTACCGCCTCTTCTTCTGCATTTATTTATTTATTCAATTGTTTATTTATATCAATATGGACTCACAGCTATGTTTTATATTTTGGGTTATAATCTAGTGATACGTTATTTATTTTGTAGGTCACATTGTTCTAAGTTTGGCTCTTATGTTCTTTTAGACATGCCCCTGTTAAAACACTTTTTATATTCTGGCACTATTGGATGCTCCAGGCTCATCTTTTATGTTTTCTGTCCCATCTCTAAAATCAGCCATTTCTGCAGGGAGTCTAGTTTCTTTGACTGGGGAATAGGATTAGAAGCCAAAATCTGCACGCTTGGTGTGCTCATTGCTACTGAGGTGCTGTTGCTTCCAGTTACTCTCAGCAGAAAGAACAAGGGAATATATGTATGTATGCTAACTCACGTATACACCCATGATTTTTTTTTATTTATCTGTCTGTATTGTGTTAAGCTGGATGTGAGTTCATACTGATGACTCTGACTCTAAATCAGTACCCACTTCATTCATTCGAGCCTTCTTTCTTTGCTTATCTGTAGCCTCCCTCTATGAAAAGTGAGAAGAATGATTCCCAGCAACTGGCATTCATTTTCTTTATTTAATCAGTCTTGTCATTCATGTACATAAGTTTCAGAATGACTAACCTGTGCTACCATGAGAAACAACTTTACCAGTTACAGTACAGTGTTATGGACAATTCAACTCCTTTTCTCGAGATTATGTCATATAGTTAACAGAGTTAAATTATTTTGTCACAGTCTGTGTTACATTCTTGGATCCTCTGAACTCCTGGTTGATTTTTTTTCAATTTGCATATATTAAGGTACACTTTTTTTGCAGTAAAGTTCTGTGGGTTTTGACCAATGTATCGTATCAGTATCATAGTGTACCATACCAAATAACCTGTATTATGTAGATTATTTTCACCACTCTAAAAAACCTCCTGTGCTTCCTGAAGTCAAATATTCTTCTCTCCCTAAACACCTGGCAGATGATGATCTTTTATTCCCTCTCAGTAGTTTTTATATATTGCTTCATTCTCATGCTAATATTTTATTAGGGTTTTTTTTTTGCATCTATATTCATAAAGATTATTGGTCCATAGTTTTCTTTTTTGTATTGACTTTGTTTGGTTTAGATATTAGAATAGTAGTTTCTCATAAAACAAATTAGGAAGTGTCTCATTCCTTCTATTTTCTGGAGGAGATTGTAGAATTGGTGCTGATTCTTCATTAAATATTTGGTAGAATTCTTCAGTGAAATATCTGGGACTGGAGATTTCTTGCTGCGAAGTGTTTAAATTAAGAATTCAATTTCTTTACTATTATAGAGCTATTCAGATGATCTGTTTCATGTTGGGTGAGTTGTGGTAGTTTGTGTTTTTCAAGGAATTGATCTATCTCATCTAAATTTTCAAATTTATGTGTGTGGAGTTGTTCATAGTATTTCCTTATTATCTTTTCGTTTCTTCAGAGTCTGCAGAAATATCCCGTTTCATTTCTGTTATTGCTAATTTATGTCTTCTCTTTTTTTCTTTGACAGTGTTGTTAGAGGATTATCAATTTATTAATCTTTTCAAAGGATCAATTCTTTATTTCATTGATTTTGTCTATTGTTTTGCTTGTTTCAATTTCATTGATTTCTGCTCTTACTTTTATAATTTCCCTCCTTCTACTTACTGTTGGTTTATTTTGCTATTTTGTTCCTAGGTTCTGGAGGTTGAAGTTTAGATTATTGATTTCAAATTTTTACTCACTTTTGATGTATGCATTTATTGCTATAAATTTTAATCTCTGCACAACTTTAGAAATTTTGGTATGTTGTATTTTCATTTACATTTTGTTGTGTATAGTTTTATTTCCTTTGAGATTTCCTCTTTGACTTATTGATTATATAGAAGTGTGATGTTCAGTTTCACAGTGTTCACAGATTTTTTTGTTACCTTTTTGTTATTAAGTTTTAGTTCGATTACATTGTGGGATGAGAAATAGTCTGTATGATTTCAATTTTCTTAAAATTTGTTGAAGTTTGCTTTATAGCCCAGGATACTGTCTAATTGGGTATATGTTCTGTTGGCACTTGAAAACAATATACATTTTGCTGTTGTTAGGTGGAGTGATCTATAAATGTTTAATAGATCCTGTTGCTTATTAGTGTTGCTCAGTTCTATAACCTTTCTGATTTTCTATCTAGTTGTTGTATCACATTTTGAGAAAAGAGTATTGAAATCTCCAACTATAATTGTGGATTTTCCTATCTCTTCTTTCAGTTTTATCAGTTTTTGCCTCACATATTTTGCAGCTGTTTTGTTTGGTATACACACTTCAGGATTTCTATACTTTTTTGAGACACTGACCCTTTTATCACTATTCAATGCTCTGATCTGTCTCTGGTAATTTTCTTTGCTCTTTGCTCTTAAGTCTACTTTTCTGACATAATAAAGTCACTCCTGCTTTCCTTTGATTAATCCTTGTATGCTGCATCTTTTTCCTTCCTTTAACCTTCAATCTGTTTATTTTGTTATATTGAGATGTATTGAGATGAATTTCTTGTAAACAGCACATAGTTGGGTCATTTTTAAAAAAAAATTTACTATGTCAATATCTATTTTTTAATTAAAATATTTAAACCATTGGTAATTAATATAACTATTGATGTGTTAGGGCTTCACCCTGTCACTTTGTTTTCAGTTTTCTCTTTGTACTTTGTTTTTTATTTCTCTGTTTTCTTTCCCGTGAGTGATTGCTCCTATACATAACTTATAACAGACTACTGGTGTCATTATTTCACCAGTTCAGATGAAGTATTGAGATCTTTCTTTTCTACACCTCGGATTACCTTCTCCCATTTACAATATAATTGTTTGAACTATTTCCTCTACATGTATTTAGAACCACACCAGCAGTGTTTAATTTTTGCATCAACTGTCACATAAAACTTAGAAAACTCAAAAGAAGAAAAGTATATAGTATTTATCCATATTTTTTTCTTCCTGTATCACTGCTTCCTTCCTGGCATTCCATCATTCTCTTTCCTTCTAAAGAGCTTCTTTGGCCATTTTTTAGAGTAGGTCTGCTGGTGAAAAGTTCTCTTAGTTTCCCTTTATCTTAGAATATCTTTATTTCTCCGTTATTCTGAAGAATATATTTGCTTGGTATAGAATTCTAGGTTGACAGTTTGTTTTCTTGAGTACTTGATAAATATTGTGTCTCTTCTTTCTGATCCCTATGGTTTCTGATGGGAAATCCACCATCATTTGAATTGTTTTTTTCTGTTACAAATAAGGTGTCATTTTGCTGTTTGTGTTCAAGACTTTGTCTTTAGTTTTCAGAATCTTTGTTATTATATGCATTGATGTGGATTTTTGCTGTTGTTGTTAGTTTCTTTATCCTGTTTGGGTTTCTCTCAGCTTCTGAATCTTTAGATTTATATCTCCTGCCAAATTTTGAGTTTTCAGTCATTCTTTCTTTGAATACTTTTTTTCTGCTTACCTTCTTTCTCCTTTTGTTCTAGGACTTGGCTGACCCAAATACTAGACATTTTGTTATTTTCCACAGGTCTGTGAGGCCATGTTCCCTTTTTTTTTTTTCAGTCAATTTTCTCTCTGTTGTTCAGATTGGGTAATTTCTATTGTTCTGTCTTCCAGTTCACTGATTTTTTTTTTTCTGTTCCTATTCTGCTGTCAAGATCATTCACTGAGCTTTTCCTTTCAGTAATTGTGTTTTTCAGATTCCATTTTAATCAAAATTGATTTGATTATTTTAATCTTCTGTTTCTTTGCTGAGAATTTTTATTTCTTTTCTGAGCAATTTTCTCACTTATTTCAAGCCTGTTTGTAATTGTTCATGGAAGCATTCTTATTATGGTTATTTTAAAATCATTGAAAGATCATTTTAACATCTCTGTTATTTCAGTGTTGACATCTGTTTACTGCCTTTTTCTGTTCAGTTTGAGGGAAATATTCCCTCTTCTTCCCAGTTCTTTGTATGACAAGTGATTTTCAATGAAAACCTGGACACTTTCATGTTAGGAGACTCTGGATCTTATCTAAACCTCCTGTTTTAACTAGCTTCCTCTGATACTAGTTCATCAGAAGGAAAGTGTGCCTCATTACTGCCAGGTGGAGGTAGAAATTTAGGTTTCTCATTCAGCCTTCATTGGCATCTGGGGTAGGAGGTCCTCATTACTGCTGGTGTGTGTGTGGAGGGGGAGAAGGGTATGATTTCTGACTCTCCATTTGTTCTCCACTGAGAACATGGGGTCAGCAGCAATGAAAGTCCTGGCTCCCTACTTGACCCTTTGTGAAACTACCCCAGTGGAGGTGTTGGGAAGCCTTGTTAGAATCTTGTGACAGAAGAAATCTAGGCTTCTACTCAGTGTTTGTGGATGACAGTGGGTTGAGGCCAGAGTTTTTTCTGTGGTGTGTGGGAACCCTAGTTAGAATCTTGTGACAGAAGAAATACAGGCTTCTACTCAATGTTTGTGGATAAGAGTGGGTTGAGGCCATGTTTTTTCTGTGGTATGTGGCCAGAATAGAGTGATTTTTGCCTAAAAGTTTTCTGTCAGTCTGGACTATCACTTTCCTGATCCTTTGGCCAGAGAAAGCAAAGTTTTCTTGAAGCTTTTTGTGCCTGTGCCCACTGATGTTTCTGGGTTGCTGATGCTGTCAGTTCACAATTTGTTATATATGAGGGAAAAAGAAAATCTGAGGAATTCACTCGTTCCACTGGTCATGAGAAGCCCAGACAGTCTGCCTTCTTCCTCCACCTTTCAGTGTTTTTATGTTTGTTTTTTGTATAATATACAGGGTTTTTATTTACATTTAATGGGAGGAATACAGACAAGTACATCTTTTCCATGTTTCTAGAAGTGGGATTCCTGTATCAACTTGTATTTATCAAACTCATTGAGAAATGGGTTCACTTTTGTTTTTGAAATATATGAACAGAAAGCCAATAATACACTTTGGGCCTTTGCTTTATTCAGTCTTCTCATTTAGGAACTCTAAGTTTTAGCATCTTTGCAATGTACATGAAGTATTGCTGTCTATGCCTTTTACTCTCTTAGGTCATTGATTCACAATGGTTATTCTCCTCTTTTTAAAGAATCTCTTCTACTTGTTTCCTGGATAGAAACAGGGCTTGGTGGCTTTTTTTCTTCTGATAACATTATTCTTCATAACCTTGCTTTTCTAAAGTCTTTCAGGCCATCAGAAAGTCTATGTTCTCTCTGGGTTGGTTCTAGGGGAATGTCCTTCCTTGCCCCATTCAGCTTCTGTAGCTCTAGACATTTCTGGACTTTCCTTGGCTTTTAGACAGATTCTCACATGGTTTCTTCTCTCTGTCTGTCTCTCTATGTATCTATACTCTCCTTTTTAAGACACCAGCAAAAGGGATTAGGTTTAGGACTCACCCTATTCTTTATACCCTCATTAATACAACCAAAGAAAAACCCTATTTCCAAACAAGATCACATTCACAGGTGCAGGGGTTAGGACTTCAGCATATCTTTTTGGAGCCCTGGTGGTGCAGTGGTTAAGAACTACAGCTGCTAATCAAAAGGTCAGCATTCTGAGTCTACCATCCACTCCTTGGAAGTCCTACAATTTAACCCATAACACAAGACAAATAAAAATTCTATTTTAAATTTAAACAATTATTAAATAAAACCAATCAATATTAGAAAGACCCCAAACTCTGTGGGTCACTTTGTTTAAAAAAAAAAAAAAAAAAGGACCCTGTATTTGGTAATCTGATTTTCCAAAAGAAAACTTTTATAAAGGGTTACCCTGATTAAGAGCATGATGTCCATCTTTAACTTTGGGCATATTATAAAATGTATGAAAACAATTTCAGATTGTTGGCTCCGATTGAACCTAAAATATCTTTTAGACTAGATTTTGAAAATATGTGACAAAATAAAATAATATTAATATAAACAGTGGGAGAATATCAAAGGAAAACTTCATATATGGCTATGTAGTTCCGAATGCAAGTTGGAAGTTTGGAATTATGATTTTCTAGGATGAAGTATTCCTGAAAAGTTTCTGTAGAGGCCATGAGAAAAGAGTACTTGGAAAGTATAAAAAAGGAACAACAGTAACTCCAGGTGTGGGGACAGGGTCACTGGGGAGACATCTGGGGGAGGGATGGTGCAACTTGGGCAGGGGTCACTTACGGATTTATGCATCAGAGCCCATCAGGAAGTCACTGGCAAAGCCATGATTTTTATGTCTGTAAAATCACCACTATATGAGATAAGCAAGTATAAGAATAAAATAACTGTCTTCTAACAAGCTTTTACTACAGGACAGACATTGTGAAAAGTGCAAAGCATGTTACTTCATTTACTTTTTGCAACATGGCTATGAGTTAGGCAATGTTCTTATCTCTCTTTACAGATGTGGAGCTGTGATACAGAGAACTTAAATGACTTGCCTAGGGTCACATCACTAACTTGGGTCAGAGTCCAGACCCTAAACCAGAGCTGTTGTTAAGTGCCATTGAGTCAGTTCCCACTCATAGCGACCCCATACACAACAGAACAAAACACTGCCTGGTCCTGCGCCACCCTCACAATCCTTGTTATGCTTGAGCCCATTGTTGCAGCCACTGGGTCAGTCCATCTCGTCAAAGGTCTTCCTCTTTTTCACTGACCCTCTACTTTACCAAGCATGATGTCCTTGTCCAGGGACTGATCCCTCCTGATAACATGTTCAAAGTATGTGAGATGTAGACTTGCCATCCTTGCTTCCGGCTGTACTCTTTCCAGAGCTGGATCTTTTAAACATGGCACTATACTGATTGATTTGTATCAATGATGAAATGTTTTATGACTGATAATTCCTCCTAAAGATGTTGCCTGGGTATGTTGTTTCCTTTTCCTTTCCATGCATGTTTGTCAGGCAAATTCCTACTCGCCTTTTGAAAACATATCTAAATGTCACTACTCGGGCAGTTTTTTTTCTGATTTACTATGGGTTTTCTCCCCACTTTCCATTTTTGGTATTGAAATAACAGTTTAAACCTAGCACTGTTTTTAAATGTTCTTCTCCTTTCACCATCCCCTTGCCAGATTCCAAACTTTGGGAAGAGATGGTTTCTATGTGTGCTTGTCATCATACCAAATCTTAACATGACAGTCAGAGACAGCAAGTCACAAATCAATATTTTTGAATAAATAAATAATTATTTGAGGAACTGGTAATGCACGTAAAGAATAGATAAGCTTTCTGTCTCATGTTGGACTGAATATTAAGGATAGTCTATTTGCTCTCAGAATCTCCACTTAAAGGAAATTTGTGGCCACAAAATGTGGAATTCCTAAGAGTGACAGAATTGAAGCATCTTAATGTGCCTGTGTGTTTCATTCCTTTTTTTTTTTTTTTCCTTTTTTCTTTTTTTACCCTGAGATGAGAGCAGAATAATTACACAAGGCTCAACCATCAGAATTTTTTTTTTTTAATGTTTGAAAGTTTTGAAGAATGGAAGATAATTTTAAAATTCTTATGAACATCTATTTGCAAGCCTGTTAGGCTAAGTGGTTTCTACCCATGTAGTCCAGATTATTTAAAGGAAAGTTGCCAAAGATGGGCTTTAACAATTTTTACAATTTCAAATGAGCTATCTAAGAGATTTTTCCAAAATACCTGTACTATTTTCTTGTTTTGGTACTGGATTTTTAGTGTTTTGTTTTGTTTTTACCCCTACTATCAACTTGGAGCCCTGGTAGCACAGTAGTTAAGAGCTCAGCTGCTAACCAACAGGTCTGCAGTTTGACCACCAGCCACTCCTTGGAAATCTATGGGGCAGTTCTTCTCTGCCCTATAAGGTTGCTATGAGTAGGAATTGACTCAACGGCAATGGGTTTGGTTGGGTACTATCAACTTAAAACTTTAGTTTTTAATTGAGATTTATTTTCCACACAATTGCAAAGATTTTTTATAGTGCCAAGGTTTGAACGTGGGCTTTGAATTCATTTGCTATAGAATCCGAGATGTCTTCCATTTACATAGCTATCTCCCTAAGTGATGAACTCTGTAGATGACATTCACAAGCTGTCAATTCCCTTTATCTTTCTTCTGTAGTATACTTCCTATACTAAGGAAACAGTAGGTACAAATTACTGCTGAAGTGTTTATCAACTGAGGGTCATTGTGTACAGCTGCTTAAATTATATTAGTTGTGTACCGTTATGCAATCACTTCTGAAATATCAACAAAACATTTGAGCGCAACGGTGGAGATGGAGGAGAGAGTAACACAGGGGTGGGTTATCCAATAGGATACTAGCATGGTGCTTACCTTTGCTTACCAGACAATCTGCAGCGAACAGTTTTACATTTTTTCAACATATCAAAGACTCAGCTGCTAGATATAGCTGCCATCTTTCTCTCTCCCAACCCCACAGCACCTTCCTACAGAATCAAAGCTTCTTTTCAGATTTACAGTCCCTGACAGGGGCACATTACCCAGTAAGCAAGGTAAGCATGGGCTTATATGTGCTTACGTATTAATCTGTAGTCAACATATGGGTTCAGATGGGTTTCACCATGCCTATTGGATCATCCACACATGGAAGAGTGTCCTTTGCAAGACTGTTCTCTTAAATTCCTGGATTGATTTTGGGGATTATGATGATTGTGACCCATCATTTTTTGTCTCCTTCTGCTTTACCTACTGAGCCATTCCCTGGAAGTAAGATATATTTACATTTCGGGCATGGCTAACCAGAATAGGAACTGCGTCGCCTACCTTCCTTTGCAGCTCGTGTGGAGAAATTGATAACTTCTGGTAGAAATACTCTGAGTCAGCTCTTGGGAATAGTCCTTTGAAAGATGTGTCTATGTTGCTCTTTTGCTCTTTTCTTGAACTCTTGCACCATGCTGCTCTTTGAAATGCAGATGCCATCATCTTGGAACATGAAGTTAAGGCCAAATAGGATGAAACAACAACATAGAAAAACCTGGGGTCTCAGACACCAGTCCATGACCACCACTGCAGACATCTACATGAGAGAGAAATGAATATTTCTTTTGCTTTGGGCTTTTTATCTATCACAGACAAACACATTTGTAGCTAATGCAACATTGCTGCTCATTTCTTTATTTTCAGCCCTATTTCAATAAAAGATACCATACTCTCCATAGCCTTAAAGGAACATAAATGCGCTCATTAATCTCTCTCACTTAGCGTAGTTGAGTACCCATCAGCACGACCTTAAAGTGCAATAATTGAAGTGCTGATAATTTAAATTCCAAAAAGCTTGTTTCTTTTCCTTCTTCTTTTTAAAGATTTTGAGTTTTGCTAATACTATTGGTTAAGAGGAGAGATCAACTGAAATATGTTTAATGGGGATGGAAAATAGAATTCTGGGAAAGGAGACCGAGGGGCTTGCTTATCCTGTTCCTAGTTCAACTTGGTGAGCAGGCCTCCAGTTTCCTGGTCTCGAGGAGTACCATGAGTCCCTATATCCAGCAGGATGCTACATTCAGTATTTCTACTCTGCCTCTGATCTGTGGAGATATTTATCTCACACTTTAGCCAAGAAATTCTTTAAAAAAAAAAATTATATACTGTTACTATGTGTTTAAGAAAAGGATTTTTTTACACTATGCATTCTTTGTGTTATTTTTAACCGGTAGCTGTGCTGTCATTTGCTGTGTTTTTTTACTTTATATGTTAAAACCTGTTACTTAATGTGTACAATCAGGGAACTAACAGACTTCAAAGAGTTGTTGTAAGATTAATGTTTTTACAAATAGTAGCTCATCTCTTTCAGATACTTGCTCAAATGTCTGTTCTGCTACATTCCCCAAACCCCACTTCCAATGAATGTATTTCCCTCTCCTACACTCCTGTCCTTCTGCTCTGTGCTTCATTTGAATCCGTAGCACTTACAACCATCAAACATGTCGTATATTTTATAAGTGTATGTTTATTTTTTATTATCTTGTTCACTGCTATGTCTCCAGTACCTAGAATAATGTCTGGCACGTATTAGATACTGAATAAATATTTGCTGATTGAGCACAGAAAGAATAAATGAATGAATTAAATACTTATGTTACATACGCCTTTATTTTTGGCTTTTGTAATTATTTAATGCTAATAGGTAGAGGGTCCGTGAAAAAGAGAAAAACCCTCGACAGGATGGATCGACACAGTGGTTGCAACAATGGGCTTAAATACAGCAACAGTTGTGAAGATTGTGCACGGTGGGCAGTGTTTGATTCTGTTCTACACAGAGTCTCTGTGAGTTGGAACGTACTTGACGGCACCTAACAACAACAATGCTAATGTTAATGTGTTTGCACCTGTATATTTGATCATGTGTTATTACATTTATGAGAAACAGCCAAAGAGTTTTCAATATTAGTTGTACAATTTTCCACTTCCAAGATTAATGTGTGAGAGTTTAAATTGTTCCATAGATTGACATCATTTGGTATTCTAGAATGTTTTAACTTTATGAGTGAGAAATAGTATTTCATTGTAGTTTTAATTTGTATTTCTGTTATGATTAATGCTGCTAAGTATATTTTCATATGCTTAGTGTACCTTCATAAATCTTCCTTTTTAAATGTATTTGTTCTAGTATTTTGGCCATTTTTTACTGGATTGTTTGCTGTTGTATTATTGATACGTATTTTGAATACAAGTCTCTGACACATGTATGTATTGTGAATATTTTGTCCCAGAACTGTTGCTTTCCTTTGCATATTCTACAGAGTATTATTTTGAAAGCTTCTTTGAGATATAATTTCTACATAACATCTTTTAAATGAGCAAAATATTTTAAATTTGATGAAGTAAATGTATTGATTTTATTATTATTATTCCTTTTATTTGTCTTCTCTAAAAACCTCTTAACCTAATTTAAGGTCACAAAGATATACATGTATATTTTCTTCTAAAATTATATATGTTTATATTTTATGATCAAGTCTATGATATATTTTGAATTTTTTTGATATGATATGAAATAGTGATCAATAATAATAATGAAATCAGTACATTTACTTCATCAAATTTAAAATATTTTGCTCATTTAAAAGAAGCTATGTAGACATTATATCTCAAAGAAGCTTTCAAAATAATACTCTGTAGAATGTGCAAATAATTTTTTTGATACGGATCTATAGTTGTGCTCATTTTTTAAAAGTAGTATCCATTTTCAGCTGAATTACCTTGATATCTTTGACAGAAATCAGCTGATGATATATACCCATTAAGCCACTGTTATTGAGTTGATTCCATCTCAGCAACCCTATATAGGACAGAGTAAAACTGCCCCATAGGGTTTACAAGACTTCAATCTTTACGAAAGCAGACTGCCACATCTTTCTCCCGCATAGCAGCTGGTGGGTTAGAATGGCCAACCTTTTGGTTAGAAGCAGGACACTTAACCACTGTCCCACTAAGGTTCCTTTGATGATATATCAAAAAACTGAAAACCAAATCAGCTGCCATCCAGTCAATTCCGACTCAAAGTGATCCTGTAGAACAGAGTAGAACTGCCTTATACAGTTTCCAAGGAGTGCCTGGTGGCTTCAAACTGCCCACCTTTTCGTTAGCAGCTGTAACACTTAACCACTGCACCACCACAGGTGAGTTTATTTCTGGACTAAATATTTAGCCCTTTGTCTATACTTACGCCAATACCATTCTGTCTCATTCATATTTGGTGTTTTAGTCTATTGGATCTGCTGTAATTTTTCCACTTTAATTCCTGATAAGGGTTAAGTTATGCTTTACCTTTTTTTAATCAAATATTTTGGACATTTTTCAATTTAAATGATTCTTTCAGAGATCCAGTTTTTATTTCCAATGATTTTCTCGATTATTTTGCATTTCCTATTTTGCATCTGTTCACACTTGTTTATTTTTTCCCTTCATTCTACTTACTCCAGACTTAATGGCTGTTCTTTTTTTTTTTTTTCCCCTAATGCTCTTATTTTTTTATTTTATTTTTTCAAAATAGTGTTTTACTGAGTTTTTGGTGAAAGTTTACACAGAAAGTTAGGTTCCCATTTGATAATTTCCACACAAATTGTCCAGTGACATTAATCATGTACTATTCCAAGGTATGTATGTGCCCAGGTATGTTTTAAAGTACATAATAATAAGATTAAAAAAATGAATTCAATAAAATTATCATTTTAAGTCCCTAAAAAAATCATGGCATTTTGAACTGCAGTCTCTGCAAACTATTCTGCTAATGCTCTTATAAATCTCAGAACATAGTATACTTAAGAAGTGAATAGTTTCTTCACCTAAAGTGAATATGACAGTAAGTGAAATACCATACAGAAATTACCATTGCTGCTGTGTCCCATATTTTTTGCCTAAATCCCTGACTAAAAGGGTTCAGGGAGTCACTTTTTTTCCAAGTTCCAAGAGCATTAACAACAATTTCTTTTTCCATCTCCAGTTTACCTTGATAATTAATGTACTTTCAACTAGAGAAAGTAATTTGTGTAATTTCAAGAACCAGCTTAGGAATACACAAACGTATCTATTGTATTAAAGAAAATGGTAAAAAGCTCTGCTGTGAGTGTCTGAGTTGGTGGTATTTTAAAATTTCACCAAACCCTTAATGTATTGCTTTGCAAAGGACTGACAATTAGCACTTCATAAAAAAAAAAAGTTAAAAATGTTTTTATGCATTAGAAAGTGACTCACAAGAGTTATGAACCTAAAGACCCTAGAATAGCTCTCCATATTTGTGAACATGCTGTATTTAAATCTGCCCACACCAGACCATTCCTTAGTTTTGACTATATAAACTTATAACTATAGATGGTTTGCTTTAATATTTATATCTTGGTATTTCTTACTCAGCAACATACATAGATGCTAAGGATTCAAAGAAGGAAACTGCATCTTTCCTTGTTACCTTTCATTGGACAACACAGGGGAAAAAGGTACATATTGATTGATTACAGACCCCTTCTTTTCCTCAAGCCTTCTATAAAATAAAAAATTTTATGTGCAAAACTGTATTACTATTTTAACTGATACATCTGTAGATGATAGAAAATTAATGAATACCACTTTCATAAAACACTAAATACATTTTGGTGACAACTTCCTAATAATGGACTCATTTTAACATGTGTGTTTAAAACAGGAATAAGGTATTGCTGCTTAGATTATCAAGTTACATGAAAACAGTAAGCTGATCTTCAGCAGTATGCTTATGTGTTTATTAATCTTCTTGATATGCATTGGAATTTGTGTAGATATTAAACTAAGGGTTTGGCTCTTAGCAAAGTATTATTTATGCAAAAACATTAAAGTTCCTTTATGCAAAAGAGAGTTGTTTTTGGTTGTTAATTTTCATTTACCTTCATTCCACCATAAAAGAGCATTAAAAACATATACTAGCTATTTTTTCAGAATATGTGAGATAGATCTGTAAACTTCCATTGATAGTTTTCCAACAGCCTCCTAATCTCTTCAAGTTGTTGGCAAGTGCACCATTACTTCATCCATCTTCCCTTTCAGTTTTTGATCTAATACAGATGCCTTACCTGCAGATACTTTAAGGGAGAGGCAGGGTGTGGAAATGTGTTTAGAGAAACACACTTTACAAGCTAGTCTCATGAGCCATCTTCCTCTGATAGCACTCTGTTCCCATCAGAGAGGCTCATGAATTTTGACTATACTTCATTGATAGAAGAACAATGGGGTTCTTACCTGCATGCCCATACCATTTCTATACTGCTAGACTTAACGTTTTCAGCACTTATGAACACTCCCTTGGAAATTTCCAGTATTTGTTTCCGAGTTGAAAATTATCAACTCCAAAATACCTGATAACTACTGAGTTTATAAAAGTATTTTTCTTGGTACGTTAATTTGTGTAACATTAAACCATATAATTTTGTATTTCCAATCTATCTTGAGTTAGATATAATCCAGCTATTGGCCTGTTAAATTTAAGCTTGCATCCTGGAAATCTTGCGTGAATAGTTATGTATATTGTTCAGTACGTAGTACTAGGTGTTAAGGAGAGATAAACTTTTTATTAAAGTCAAGTCAGTAAGTAGTTAATTCAGTAAATATATTGGATAAACCATAAATTCTTGAAGGGTTATTATAAATACTGATTCCTAGGCACCGCCCCAGACTACAAACCAGAATTACACCATAAAGGCGTGGACAACTGTATTTTATTATGGTCCTCAGGTAATTACACTCTCAGTCATGTTCAGTAAAAAACTGTTTCATATACTGAATGACTTTTGAAAGAAAAAAATATAAATTATGGTTTTGTGGTGTAAAAAATAAGAAAAGGTAATTTTCTAAAGAGAACACAAATGTTTCTCATGAACTCCAACTTGCACATTATTAAGAAGAATAAAAAAAGAAAGAAATTTCAACTATAATGATTGGGGAATTAAAAATACTGGATCCCTGAGTATAAAAATTATGAAATATTGTTCTAAATATTTAGTGCCCAAAGTAAAAGACAAAAAGCTACCACAATTACTTAAAATCATTAATATAACTATCTTCAAATATTAGAAGAAAACGTGTGGAGAGAAAAGGAAGATATTAAAAAAGAAAGAATGTTTCTACAGATTAGGAACACAAGATTTAAAGTAAAAATTTTACTTAATAGGATTGACACCAGATTAGAAACACTGCAGACAAAAAGACCCAAAGGTCAGTTAATACAAAGACATAGCAATAGATACAAAAGAAAAGGAAGCACAGAGAGGAAAAAGATGGAAAAAAATAAACTGAACCTCAGTGACCTGTATGATAATATTTATATGTTTCATGTAAGTATAATTACAATCCCAAAAAAGGGTGAGGGAAGAAAAATGTTTGAAGAAATAATAGCCAAAATAGTTCAAAATTGATTACTAGATGAATAAAGACAACAGATTTAAGAAGCTCTGTGAACTCCCAATAAGATAAATACATGTGCATGTATGTGTGTGCATGGACACAGACATACACTAAGGTACACGCTTATCAAATTCCTGAAAACCAGAGATCAGGAAAAAATCAACAGAGTTAGCCAGCAGTGGGTAGGACAAGGCACACAGAACAACAATTTATAGTTGTTCTTGGCGAGAACATTTGTTCAATACAAGACATACTGTCATGCCTATCTTTTGAAAAATGGCCCATTACAAGGTGCTCAAGGACTAAGAAAACAATGTGTAACCCTTGTTTTCTCCTTCTCAGCATTATCCCAGAAAATATCCTGATATGAGTGCAGAATATTCTGTTTCTTTAGATTTTCCAATATTAAAGAAGTTAAATAAAAGTGTGAGAAGGTAGCTCAAAAGGAGATCCAACCTTGGTTACAGCAGGAATCTTTATTCCAACTTACATAAATGATGAAACCCTAAAATCTAACCTAAAAAAAAAAATGTTTGTTTGTATATTTTAATATTTTTCTGTAGGTTTAAATAAAATTTTCATGAGATTTTTATTACATACAACTACACACAGTTTAAGAACCACTTTTTTTTTAGCATTTCCACTTGCAGTGTTCAGAAAGAAATATGAAATAAATATTTGTGGATAAATATATTCTGAATTGCAGAACAAAAATTGACCAGTATGGAATATTGTGTGTGCAAGATTCATAATAGCATTCTCCAAGGAGGCAGTGTTTGATAAGGAAAAGGAGAAACTATTCATTATTTGCCTGGCAGGATTTTATCAAGTTGAAATGGTGCTTCCAGGGAATCTCAGAATATCCTGGTACCTTTAAAGAGGGTGTCTGGAGACTTAAAGTTGCTGATGTATCTGGGAGACTTCATTTTCTCTCATGGCACATTAGAAGAGTGTAAAAGGTAACTACTTTACCTACTCAGCTGTTGGTCAAAGTTGTAATATTGCCCAGCTAAGTGCCAGCTCTATGGAGCCTCTGCAAAACACGTAAGGTATACAAATCCCACATAGTACACAAATTCAAGACAGATTTTTTATCATTACTATCTGTATCTTTCCAATTTGGGGGAGTCAAGGAGGTCTTTGACTTTAGTGGAGAACTCTATGAAGAAATATTGCAATCTTGAAAAGCTCCTTAATGAATTAATTTCAGAGATATCTTGTCAGATTTGAGATCCTAGGAGAAAAATGAAGTGCTCCGAAGACAGTAGGAAAACCAAGCTCAACGTGCAATTTGTTTTTTCTTTTTCAGCAATGTTAAGAGTTCAAGGTCCAAGCGCCTTTCCTGGTTCAAAATCATGTATAAGCTTTTGCATTTACAGAGCTCTTGATTTTAAAAATAAAAATAAGAGGCCATATTTGAGAAAGATAAATAAATGTCAGAACTCTATCAAACATAAGAACGGTATTCAAATTATTCTTTCACACTTCTAACTCACTACTTACCTTAAGTTTGTTAACATATGAAAGAAAAAATTATAAATGCTTATTATTCCTCAAAGTATTTTAGAAGGGGATATTTACATTACATATAAAATTATCAGTGTAATTGTAGGTATTTTATTGGTATTTGTGTGTGTATGAGAGACAGAGAAAGATAAACATTAGAAGTCTATCAAAGAGTAAAAATCGTTTGGGCAAACATTATTGGCTCTGAAATTGGGAATGTTGTTTACACGGATTTAACTGGAACAGATTGCTTAAATACCTAGGTGTGTGTCTGGATATTAAATGCAATGGGAAGAAGGATGAAGGAGATGTAGTGGGTTTACTAGGATGCTCAGTCTTAGTGCTGAAGACACATAGGTTGGTCCATGTGTCACTCCTGGGGGTCAGTTGCATGTCTGCAGGCTGGCAGATTATGACATGAGGCTTTGCAGGCAGTGCAGTGGCAGTAACACTGCACTGTGAGCCATTAGATGCTCCCACAGCAACATAGAAGACAAGTGACCATGTGGGACACAGAGGAAGTGGGGAGTGAAAGAAAACTCAGATATTACACCCACAGCCTTGAGAAGAACAGAAACTGTGGGTGAATCTAGCAGCCCCAACAGTAAGCCAGAGGAAAGGGTTGAGCTCTGGATTGTCTTGCTCAAGCCTGGAGCATTCTGTAGCGCTAGAAAGTAAGAAAGTACAACAACAACTGGTGGGTATATTGGGCACAGCAGCCCAATGAAATAGCTCCCAGTGGCCAAAAACTTGAACAATTTGAGCAAGAAAATAAACAATGTTGTATAAAATAAATATCCATGAGTCCATACTGATTAAAAAAAAAAAAGATTGAATAAATAGATAGAAAGGGAGAAGAGAGAACTCTCCCATACAGAAGAATTCCAAATAATTTTTCTAGACGGAGCTAAATTAAGGAGATGGAGCCTAACTCCCACCTACTTAAGTGTGGGCTGTTCACGGTATCTTTCTTCCAAAAACTACAGAATAGAAAGGCGAGAAGAGAGACACTTTAAAGCGGAGAAAACTGACAAACACTTCCTTAGCCAAGTGATCAAAGTCACCTTCAACAGTAGTTAGTCGTGTTAATCGCGTGTATTTTGGATAGGTTGTGTTGAGAACCATACCTTATCACTGTAGCCTTTATCCTAAAAGTCCATAACCTCAGTCTACTTACGAGAAAAGAGACAAGTGCCAACTGAGGGAAGGTCTACAAAATACCTGACCAGTGCTTCTTAAAACTCTTCAGGTCTTTAAAAAGAAAATCTGAAAAACTGCCAAAACCAAGGGGAACCTAAGGAGGCATGGTGACTCAGCTAAAAACTAAGCAAATGTGAATAAAATATGGTCTTCAGTTAGCAGTAATATACCAGTATAGATTTATTATACTGACAAATGTATCATACTAATATGTGGTTTTAATAATAGGGGAAACTGGATGTAGAGTATATTGTAACTCTGTGCTATCCTCACAATTTTTCTGTAAGTCTAAAATTTTGTAAAATAAAAAAGTTTATTAAGAAAATACGTCAGGCGTATAAAAGCAAATACAGGAGTAGTGTTCAAATTATACTTTCCCATGTCTCACTACTTAACGTCTTAAATTTCATAACATGTGAACGAATAAATCTTAAATGCTTATTTATTCCTTAAAGTATTTTGGAAAGAAATATTTGCATTACGTACAAAATTACCAGTATAATTATAGATATGTTACTGGTATTTGTGTGTGTGTTTTTCCAATAATATCACAGAGAAGTAACACAATTACTTGAACCTTTCTGCCACGTTTACAAAGATATGCAGAAGATATTCATGGAAACCAATAAACATTAATCTGAGCTATACCCTAAGAAATACACTAAAATACATTTCACAAACTAATAAGGATTTAGTACCTGTTGTAATCAACCCTATGATTCAATTAGTTACATTGCAGGTTGAGGATACGCAGTAATTTAAGATCACTCCAATCATTGTCCATGTCTTCCCTTGCAAAGTGGCTGTTAATAATTGCTACTTCTTGGGTGAGACGAAATGTTACATTTCCTTAAAATTTATGTTTTCAAATTTATTTTTCTGTACTTTTCTAGGATAACAGCTTTCAGCCAAAACATTAAATTAAACTTTAAGTTATGGAGGCATTTGTGAAATAACGAATCTGCATTCAACTTCCTCCTTTCACTGTATTACTGCATGTCATGGTGTCATAATCTCTCTGTAAACTAAGATATACTGTGAAACTGAGCTATCTATTTATTGATGAATCACATAATCATTTAACCACAATTAGAAACAGAATAAATTGTAGCTGCTTCAAATTCTGTTAGCTCATGAAGATGTACTTGAATGTCAAAATATATTCCTAGGAAAGGAAAAAAAAAATAGCATAAGTAATTTAATTGAGCTGAATTTTTATATTTCACTAATGGGTATAATCGCTGTTCCACTGACAGCATAAGTCATTTTTCTGCACAGCGAGAAACTACTGGGAGATGTATTTTATCCATTATATGCCATGAAAATATGAATTTGACCATACCATTCACCTCCTATGAGCTAACTCTCTTTGAAAATTATTTGTTTTCTGATAAATTTCAAGTTACAAAATTCTATACTCTTAAAATTAATTTTCCTGCTGCAAAGTGTTCCTCTCTTCAATCTACCTGGTACATAATTCTACCTGAATGATCTTCTAAAAATGCATGCAAAAATAGTATTTTTACTAAATTAAACCCAAGCTCTTTAGTGTGGAATCAAAGAAATTGCTCAATCTGGCCTCAGTCTATTTCTCCAAAGTATTCTAAACTAAGTAACAGTGGTTAAGATCACAGATTTCAAAACAGCCTTTCATGTTCCAAATCAAGGCTCCAGCCTTTATTATTTGTGTGACTTTAGGCAAGTTACTGAATCCTATTGCAACTTAGTGTCCTCATCTATAAAATAGTGATAATTATCTGGGTCCTCAATTTCTTATTTGAAACTCTTGGCTTGAAATGTATTTTGGAATTCTGAATGTTTTTGTCCTTCTACATTTATTAGAAAAGAAATATGGCACCTAATGATCATTAAATATATTTTGTCCCTATAATGATCACTTCCCCCATGTGTCTGCATTTGACTGAGTGGCTCATGTTAAATTCCGGATAACATTGTGAAGAATGGGAATTCCAGAACACTTAACTGTGCTCATGAGGAACCTGTACAAAGATCAAGAGGCAGCCATTCCAATAGAACAAGGGGATACTGCATGTTTTAAAGTCAGGAAAGGTGTGCATCAGGGTTGTATCCTTTCACCATACTTATTCAATCTGTATGCTGAGCAAATAATCCAAGAAGCCGGATTGTAGGAAAACAGAATGGGGCATCAGGATTAGAGGAAGACTCATTTACAACCTGTGTTATGCAGATGACATAACCTTACTTGCTGAAAGTGAAGAAGACTTGAAGCACTTACTGATGAAGATCAAAGACTACAGCCTTCGGTATAGATTACACCTCAACATAAAGAAAACAAAAATCTTCACAACTGGACCAATAAGCAACATCATGATAAACAGAGAAAAGACTGAAGTTGTGAAGGATTTCATTTTACTTGGATCCACAGTCAACACTCGTGGAAGCAACAGTCAAGTCATTAAACAACTCATTACACTGGACAAACCTGCTGCAAAAGATCTCCTTAAAATGTTAAAAAGGCAAAGATGTCACTTTAAGGACTAAGGTACACCTGACCCAAGCCATGATGTTTTCAATGACCTCATATGCATGTGAAAACTGGACAATGAATAAGGAAGATCGAAGAAGAATTGATGCCTTTGAATTATGGTGTTGGCGAAGAATATTGAATATACTATAGACTGCCAAAAGAATGAACAAATCTGTCTTGGAAGAAGTACAGCCAGGATGCTTCTTAGAATCCAGGATGTCAAAACTATGTCTCACATATGTTGGACATGTTATCAGGAAGGACATCATGTTTGGTAAAGTAGAGGGTCATCGAAAAAGAGGAAGACACTCAACGAGATGGAGTGACATGTTGGCTGCAACAATCGGCTTGATCATAACAATGATCATCAGGATGGCCCAGAACGGGCAGTGTTTCATTCTGTTGTACTTAGGGTCGCTGTGATTTGGAACCGACTTGGTGGCACCTAACAACAATGATCACTTCTTCCATTTGTTTAATAAGAATACACCACTACTCTCAGAACTGTCTACCTACTATCCTCTCGTCACAACGTTCATGTTTCTATGCCAGGTCTTTCCTTAAATCACTACACTTTTTTCTCCAATTTCCACATTTCACAAACTTTTCAAGGCTAAAATCGACTTGACTTGACTTGCTAAGAATTATTAAAAATTCCAAATTATATTATTTTCCTTCTTTTAAATTAAAAATGCTTGTTGCATAAAACTTCCACTCGATAGTTAAATATATATATCTAAATGTGATTTTCCTATGTCCTGGTTGTATAATGTTATTTATTTGCTATATTGTAAAATACACTTTTGTGTGTTTTGGTTTTTTTAAATATTTCACGTGCCATAATATCCACCATTTTAAAGTGTATAATTCAGTGGTTTTTAGTATATTCACAAAATTGTGTGACAGTTTCTAGTAGTTAATTCCAGTACATGCTATTCATCCCAGAAAGAAACCCTACAACCTCTAGTAGTCACTCCAATTGTTCCCCTCCCCCAAGCCACTGGGAACCACTAATCTACTTTGTCTTTATGAATTTGCCTGTTCTAGATATTTTGTAAAATGGAATCGTAGACTATGTGGCCTTTTGTGACTAGCTCCTTTCACTTAGAATGATGTTTTCAAGGGTCATCCATGTTGTAACATGTATCAGTGCAACATTGCTTTTTAAGGCTGAAAAATATTGCATTGTAGGAATATACCATATATCGTTTATCTGTTCAACAATTTATGAACATTTGAGTTATTTCCACTTGAAAACAATGCTGCTATGAACATTTGTGTACAAGTATTTTGTCTGAATACCTATTTTCAATCATTTTGGTTGTGTACCTAGAAGTGGGCTTGCTGGGCCATATGGTAATGCTATACTTAACTTTTTGTGGAAGTGTCACACTGATTTCCGTAGCAGCTGCACCATTTTACATTCTTACCAGCAATGTCTGAGGATTCCAATTTCCCCACATCCTCAGAAACATTTGGTATTTTCTGTTTTGCTTTTTTTCTTTTACAATATCCATTATAATGGGTGTGCAGTGGTGTCTAAGTAGGGTTTTGACTTGTAGTACTCTAATGACTATGTGAAGAAGAATGTGACATCAGGATTGGAGGAAGACTCCTCAACACCGCCCTGCTTGCTGAAAGTGAAGACGACTTGAAGCGCTTACTCACTAAGATCAAAGACTACATCCTTCAGTACTGATTACACTTAACAGAAAAACAAAAATCCTCACAAATGGACCAGTAAGCAATATTATGATAAATGGAGAAAAGATTGAAGTTGTCAAGGATGTCATTTTACTTGGATCCGCAATCAACGCCCATGGAAGCAGCAGTCAAGAAGTCCAACAACGTATTGCATCGGGCAAATTTGCTGCAAAAGACCTCTTTAAAATATTGAAAAACAGAGATGTCCTTTTGATAACTAGGGTGTGCCTGATCCAGGCCATAGTATTTTCAATTGTCTCGTATGCATAGAAAAGTTGGACAATAAAAAAAGGAAGACTAAAGAAGAATTGACACATTTGAATTGTGATGTTGAGGAATGTTGAACATAACATGGACTCCCAGAAGAACAGATAAATCTGTCTTGGAGGAAGTACAGCCAGTATACTCCTCAGAAGCGCAGATGGTAAGACTTTATCTTACTTACTTTGGATATATTATCAGGAAGAACTAATCCCTGGAGAAGGACACCATGCTTTGTAAAGTGGAGGGTAAGTGAAAAACAGGAAGACCTGAAGGAGACAGACAAGTGGCTACAACAATGAGCTCAAGCAGACCTGTGAGGATGGCTATTTTAGGCTGGGTTCTCTAGAGGAGCGAAGTCAGTGAAGCATATATATAAACATATTGAGAGAGATTAAAAAAAAAAAAGAAAGAAAAACCAAATCAGTTACCCTCAAGTAACGATTCCAACTCATAGGGACCCTACAGATAGAGTAGAACTGCCCCATAGGGTTTCCAAGGCTGTAAATCTTTATGGAAGCAGACTGCCACATCCTTCTTCATGCAGCAGCTGGTGGATTCGAACCACTGACATTCTGGTTAGCAGCTGAGCACTTAATCACTGTGCTACAGGGTTAACTTCAAGGGAATGGCTCTCATAATCATGGGGGCTGGCAAGTCTCAAATCCATGAGTCAGGTGGCAGGCTGTTGGCTCACAAGTTTCCAGGAGCCAGCAAATTCAAAGTCTGCAGGTCAAGTGGCAGGCTGCTGACTTTTCACATCCCGAGAACCAGAGGTCAGATGGGAAGAGTACAGGATACAGAGAGACAGAGTGCAAGCTTTGCCAGACCATCGATTTATATGTTGGGTGCAGGCTATGCACCAAGGAAACCCCCTTTCCAACTGACTGGCTGTTCATATCAGATAACAAAATGGAGGATGATATATAATATCTGTCAAACCTCTGAGGATCATGGCCTAGCCAAGTTGACAGATAACATTAACCATAATGGCACAGGATCAGGCAATGTTTCTTTCTGTTATACATAGGGATGCTATGAATCAGAGTCAACTTGAACACAGCTAACAACGAATGACAAATGATATGAATATCTTTTCATATACTTATTGGGCATTTGTGTATCTTCTTTAGAGAAATGTTTAGGCAGACTCTTTTCCTAGTTATAAAATGTTATTTGTCTTTTATTTATTTATTTATTTTTTTAATTGTGTTTAAGTGAAAGTTTACAGTTCAAGTTAGTTTCTCATACAAAAATTAATACACACATTGTTATCTGACCCTAGTTGCTCTCCCTATACTGTGACAGCACACTCCTCCTTTCCACCCCAGATTTCCCGTGTCCATTCAACCAGTTCCTGTCCCTTTTTGCTTTCTCATCTTGCCTCCAGACAGGAGCTGCCCATGTAGTCAAGGATCAGGGTGGATAATGAGTTCTGTAAGGTGCTGCAGTAGCAGACAACTGATGTGGGATGAGAAGCCAGTTATTCTTTTTAGAGGCACCCAAAGTTTTTACGAGTCATGTTTGTCATTGATTTATTTGCAGCCCTGTTCATATTAGGCTTGAAGGTTGGACAATAGAAAGTCAGAACGCTCTGTCCTAATATTTTTTTCTCTGGTCTCTCTAAACTTCTGCTTACAGAGACAGAGGAATAAGAGGTTGGGGTGAGGGGTGAAAAGAGCCGACAGACCCAGTTTAAATTGTTTTGTGAGTCCAAGAGAGGATATTTGGCCTCTGATTATTCTGGTTGTCCTTAAAAATTCTCTAGCCTCCTTCTCTTACACAGTCAAATAGGATGTTCTGATGCAATGAATTACTTACTATGGCCCTTCTAGTCTTGGTCTTTGTAATACCTTTCACCAAATGATTAGGTGGAACCATGCTAATAAGTCCTATGGAACCCTAACGAGCCATCCAAGGGGCAGGAAAAGAGATCTCACCACCACCAAGGAAGAAGAACCCGCAGCAGAACATGCTGAGAAGTTCCTAGAACCAGGAGATGGAGATAGAGCTGTAACACTGAAGACAGTGAGAAGTGGTGGCACAGAAATGGCAGCAGAGGAGACTGGCAGGAGACAGCACAGTGGGCTTCCCTGTCCATGGAGCAAGAAAGCTGAGTGCCTTCGGGCAGGAGGCTTGCTGAAGAAGTAGGATGCCTCTGGACACTTGGTGGAGCTAGGTTTTTCTACTTACAGAACTAGAGCTGAGTGCCTTTGGGCTGAGGCTTACTGGCAGAGTGGGGTGCCTCTGGGCATTTATCAGCGGAGCTAAAAGAGCTTTGTAACACTTGACCGAGCAGGCAGAGGTCAAGGGGCCAGAGAGAGACATGCCCATGGACACAGCTGAGTTGTCCTGATGGAAAAACTGTATCCTGAGTGTTCCTGAGCCTGAATTGTGAACTTTTACTTCCTTAATAAACCCCATAACTATGAGTATTGTCTGTGAGTTGTGTTGTGATTGCAATGAATTATGAAATCCAGCAGAGAAGCAGAGAGTGCCGTAGGAGGGACAGTTGGTGTCAGAATTGTTAAAGATGTTGGAGAGAGGTGGCATGTCTGACCTCCACCTCATAGGAATCAACCGTCCTCTGCTGATCTGGATTCTCCTGTCCCCTTGTAAAGTTAGAGGAGGTCAGATGCCACCCTCATGCCATTTTTACACTGATGTGTATGTTTGTGTGTGTGTATATATGTGTATCTTAATATCAAATAGCACTAGAAATATTTCATTTTAATTATTCATTATTAATTAAATAGGCTATTGTTCAACTTGTTAATATTTTATCTAGGTATTTTCCAGATTCATGAACAATTAGCTTACATCTATAGATATGGAGCCCTGGTGGCATAGTGGTTAAGAGCTCAGCTCTAACCGAAAGGTAGGCAGTTCAAATTTACCAGTTGCTCTTTGGAAACCCTGTATGAAAATTCTACTCTGTCCTATAGGGTCGTTATGAGTCAGAACCGATTCAATGGCACCTAATAACAACAACAACATAGATCTGGGGTGTTTTTTTTTTTTTTGGTAGGAAGGCTAATTTATAGGTTTTAGTAGCAGTTTTAAAATAGTCTGAAAAAAAAGTATTAGCAAATAGCTCATTGTTTTTCTATGCACTGGAACAAGGTCAATAGCATACCACTACTATGTTACAAATATTGAAAAACTCTCCTTAAAAAAATATATATGTATATATATATATACATACATGCTTGTGTATGTGCGCATATATATATGTGCATATGTAGAAGTTTACATTGTTTTGTTCCTTTTATTTTCTTGGGATTAAACTGGTTAAGCTCTTTTTTCTTTTTAGTTTCATTCTCGTATGTGTTATTCTCTTTAGATTTTATGATTATCGTGCTCTTTGGATAATTTATATTGTCTTAGAAATAGTCCATTTGATTAACGTTTAAATCTTTAGCACTCATTGACTTACCTCAAGTATTTCATTACACACTTTTAATTGTTTAAACTTTTAGTATTCATTGTACAACAGCTAGTACATTGCTATGTACCTTATAGCACCTAAAGTATTTTGTTAATCAGCTGTCTAAAGTATAACATTTCCTGAAGAAGAGGCAGTATGGAAGACTAAATTGGGGCTGTAATATCCTATCACATATTAAAATACACAAAACATTTTAGTAATTGAAAAAGTAACTGAGTCAGGCACAAGGACAGACCGACAGACTGAGGAAGAAGAAGCTGAAGGAGAGAAGGAGGAGGGGCAGATGAACACGAAGGAGAGGAAGGAGAAGAGGAAGCGGACGTCTGGAAACCATCTAAGGTTTGCGAATATGTATACAGCTAAGTTGAGCCGTGGTGGCAAAGTGGTTAAGAGCTCAGCTGCTAACCAAAAGGCTGGCAGTTTGAATCCACCAGCCGCTCCTTGGAGACTCTATGGGGCAGTTCAACTCTGCCTATAGGGTCGCTATGTGTCAGAATCAACTCGACGGCAGTAGGTTTGGTTTTTTGGTTTACATAGTTAAGTTGAAATTATCCTTCAGAGAGAAAACCACGTGGGGGTAAATCACTGCATGGTTAAAAATGCAGCAGTATCAAGAGAGAGAGCTCATGGAATAGGCAAGAAGTGTGCATTTTGAGAGGTAATAAGGCATTGAGTTAATCACTTTATATACATTTATCTCATTTTGTCTTCTAACCAAGCTAGTGAGGTAGGTGCTACTGTTTTACCTCATTTTACAGATAAAAAGAGTGAGATTTCAAGACGATAAGTCATTTGCTTGAAGTTACACATTTAGTAACAGAAAATACAATCCGTGCGATTAAGCTCAACAAACCTGTAGCCTCCAGGTACTGCTTGCTTTCTATGGGCTTTTGATGGCAGTGGAGGTTTTCCTATTTAGTTTCAGCTGTAAATGATTGCTCATCTGGCAAAATCATTGTGTCCATGACACTTGAATTGTCATACTTCATGGTGGCGAAGGATTTGCCTGTTTTAACCACTTCTTGTCCACTCACACATAAACCCATATGCACAGTCTAAGGATAAGCTTTGTCTACAAGCTCCACTCTAGACAATGTACAATGTTTCCACAACTCAGATAGGAATTCTTCACTAAACTGATATGATTTTATAATAGACTACTTCATCTGTTTGGAAGCCCTGCCACTGCACAGAGCAGTACTGAAATAATCTCTGTGCATGACATTATGTGTAAAGATAATTGGCTCATTAAGCTCACACATAACAATCAGGTCCTAATTTAAAAAAAAAAAAAAACAACAAATACTAATACAGCTGTAAATTGCCTTCCATTGAGTGCCAAGATATCCCTTACTTCATCTACAACATTTAGAAATACTGCAGAGAAACCTTAAATAAGGGATGAATTTGAGAAAACTCAATGTCTGTCTTCAAAATGGGATCATCTACTGAGCAAAAGAGTGCACACTTTCGTGGGAGCACCTTCATTCCTGCTTTCCTTGTATGTTTTTTGCGCAAAGGGCCATTATTTCTCATCACCTCCCTATTTAATCCATTGTGCATAACCAAGCGAAACCGAACACACTGCCATCTAGTCGATCTCGGCTCATAGCAACCCAATAGAAAAGAGTGGAACTGCCCCACAGGGTTTCCTGGGCTGTAATCTTTACGGAAGCAGACTGCCACATCTTTCTCTGGAGTGGCTGTTGGGTTCAAACCAAGCTTTCAACCACTGCAATACCAGGGCTCCCTCCATTCTGTATACGCATTGCCAAATTAAGTTTCTGAATGAAGGAGGTCTTATGATACCATTCATGGTTAAATTCTTAATAGTCTACTATTCCCTACTAAGCAGAGTTCACATTGACCCTTGCTTTCAAGTTTTTCACTTTTTGGTTCCAATCTACTACTCTAGCTTTACGTCTCTACTTCTCTACATTCACTTCATTTTCCCCTACTCTGTTATTAATTTTTAAAGAATGAAATATTTTACTCATTTTCCTATTCCAAGTAATGTACAGATATTACTTTACAAGACAATGTCTGCACAGATTTGACACAATAAAAATTTGCTACAGAAGTAAATTGACCTCATGTTCAAACTGATGAGTTACATCTGTGCACCCCAAAAAGAAGTAGCAGGAAATCCACAGCCAAGCCAACTTACTATAACTGCCTGAACTGGCCATTGGATAATACACACTCATGCACAATTTTATATCATCTTCCTCCAAAAAATTTGTTATAAAATGCATGTGTGTGTGCATGTATATATACATATGTGTATGTGTGTGTATGTACATACCTGTGAATACATATTAAAAAAAGAAAAAAGAGAAAGAAAAACCTTTTGCCCTCAACTTCATTTTGACTCATGGTTCATGGTGACCCATGTGTCACAGAGTAGAACTGAGCTCAAAGGAGTTTACTTGATTGTAATCTTTATGGAAGCCGATAGCCTTTCTTCCGTGGTGCAACTGCATGAGTTTGAACCTCCATCTTTTGGTGGGAAAAACCAAAGGGAAAAAAAAACCCTTTGCCATCAAGCCGATTGCGACTCATGATGACCCCATGTGTTACAGAGTAAAACTGTAGTTTTGTCAGCTAGTCTAGGCCTCAGTCACTATATTCTGCTTTGCCAAACCTGTCTTTCAGTGGGCGCTACAACGGCTTGTCTTACTTTCAACTTCATTTATTTTTCAGTTCAAGTGTAAGATTCCTTTGAGTGTCACTGGTCAGTGTACGTCATTAGTCTTGTACAAAATAAAAACTTCAGACTCTTTAATATTAAAATGTATTTATTATCTGTCACTTTATCCTTTCAAGAATTGTACTGTAGTAAAAGTATATATAACAGGAAACTTGCTGCTCTAACGATTTTCAAGTATACATTTCAATCACAATTAAATTCATAATGCTGTGCAACCACCACCACCATCCACCTCCAAAACCTTTCTGCCATCCAGAACAGAAACTCAATATTCATTAAGCAATAATACCCTATTCCTCTCTACCCCCGGTGCCTGGTAACAACAATCTACTTTCATCTCTATAAATTTGCCTGTTCTAGATACTTCATATAAGTAAGATCACACAGTATTTGTCCCTTTGTGTCTCACTCATTTCACCTAGCGCAATGTTTTTGAGGTTTATCCATGCCATAGAATTTTACTTCTCTTTATGATTGAATAATATTCCCCCGCATGTACAGTATTTAAGGTAGGACTTTCTTTTGCCATTTTTAAAAATTGTTTTATATGGTATACCTTTTGTGTCCCTCATTTTCTCCTATACAGCCTTCTCTTGCCCTTAGTTATATTTTTTGTAGATAACCATTTTGATTTCTATTCATTTCCTTTTGTGTCAATTATTACGATGTATTGATTGTGGTTACAAGGGGGATTACATGTAACATCCTTAATTTATAACAGTCTAGTTGAATTGATACCCACTTAACCTTAATAGCATACAAAAACTCTGTTTCAATACAGCTCCCTTTCCTACTTTATGTTTCCTAGGTGGTGAAAATGGTTTGTGCATGACTGCTAACCTAAAAGTTGGTGTTTTGAACCCACCTAGCAGTATCGCAGAAGAAAAAGTCTGGCAACCTGCTTCTGTTAAGATTACAGCCAAGAAAACCCTATGGAGCAGTACTACTGTATAACACATGAAGTTGCCATGAGTCAGAATCAATTCAACAATAACCAACAACAACAATAACAACGACATACAGCTTTGCCTCTTCTTTAGGTTGTTGTTGCAAATTTTATCTTTATACATTGTGTGTCCAATAACATAAATTTGTAATTATTTTTAAACATTTGTCATTTATTTTATTATGACATAGCAAGTAGAATTACAAACCAAAAATACCACAAAACTGGCCTTTATATGTACATATGAAATGACCTTTACTGAGAGTTTTGTTTCTTCATAGAGCTTTGAGTTATTATCTAGTGTTCTTTCATTTCAACCTTAAGGACCCCCTTTAGCATTTCTTGCAGGGTGGGTCTGGTGGTAACAAACTCCCTCAATGTTTTTAAATCTGGAAATGTCTTACTATTACCCTCATTTTTGAAGGACAGTTTTGCAGATACAGTGTTCGTGGTTGACTTTTGTTTTTCTTTCAGTACTTCTTTAAACAGATCATCTCACTGCCTTCTAGTCTCCAGTGTTTCTGAGGAGAAACCTTATTGAGGATTCTTTGTTTGTAATGATTCACTTTTCCTATTTTCAAGATTCTCTCTTTATCTTTTTTTTTTTTTTTAATAGTTTAATTATAATCTCTTGATGTGGATCTCTTTAGCTTTATTCTACTTGGAGTAGGTTGAGATTCTTTGATTTGTAAATTCATATCTTTCATCAAATTTGGAAAGTTTTCAGCCATTATCTCTTCAAATATTCTTTCTGCCCTTTTCTCTCACTTCTTCTTCTGGAACTCCCATAATGTCTATATATTAGTTCTCTTGATGATGCCCTACAGGCCTTTTAAGTTCTGGTCATTTTTTTTTTTCATTTTTCTCAAAATGAATTATTCCAGTTGTCCTCTCTTTATGTTTACTGATTCTTCTGCTAGTGCAAATTTGCTGTTTTTCTCCTCTAGTAAAATTTTCATTTCAGTTATACTTTTCAGCTCCAGAATTTCTGTTTCATATATATATATTTATCTTTTTACTAATATTCTCATTTTGTTCATACATTATTTTATTGATTTCCTTTAATTCTTTGTGATTTCTTTTAAGTTTTGAGCATGTTTAAGATAGTAAGTAGTACTAGTGTTTAAGATAGTAAGTAGTACAATGTCTTGGCTTTCTTAGGGATGGCTTCTGACATGTTTTATTCTTCTGTGTGGATCATTTTTCTGTGTTTCTTTGTATTTCTTGTGATTGTGTGTGTGTGTGTGTGTGTGTGTGTGTGTGTGTGTGGAAAATGGGATATTCAAGCAATATAATGTGGTAACTCTGGAAATTAGCCCTAAGCTTTCTATTGTGTGTCAAATGCCCTCTCTTGCCTCCAGCAGCTACAGGCCTTTCAGTATACCTGCTGTTCCTCTGCCCTGAACTACCTCCAAGACTGATGAAACAGTTATGTGCATGCTTTGCTTTAGTCCTTTAGATATCCATGCAACAGGTTAAAACAGACAAACAATAATTAGTGCATCAGATGTGGTCTGTTTTCTTCAAAACCCAAGACCAGGGTCCAAAACTGGAAAAATATGCTACTGCTTCAAGCCAGCTGCCAAGTCAGAGCAGGGAGGAGCATGGTGTAGTGACCAATGGTCACAAAGCTTTTTACCATTTTCTTGACATTGCCTTTTCTTTGATTCAGCATTTACTGATTACTGTGAGCCTCTGATTGTTTACAAAAGTTCTGACAAGGCTGTTGCTGACAGTTTTTACTTGTTTTTTGATGTTTCTTTGGGTGACAGGACCATGGAACACCTTACTCCACCATCTTGGTGATGTCACTCTCCCTTTATGTTTTTAACATTTAGGGACCTTGAAGCAAAGGTGAGATCACATTAATTATCTACATCTGACACCTTCATAATAAGTATTTTTCTCAAACTAAATTTATTCATCAACAAGTAAATTTTGGTTTGTTCAGTGTATAAAAAGTATTGGCGCTATACTTTGACAATAATGATTCTTTTAGTGTCAGTAATACTCTCTAATTCCCACACTCCTTTTCCTCCTCTATCATTTATTCATTCATTCATTTATTCAATAGTCAATAATTTCTGTCATGGATTGAATTGTGTCCCCCCAAAATATGTGTCAAATTGGCTGGGCCATGATTTCCAGTATTGTGTGATTGTCTACCATTTTGTCATCTAATGTGGTTTTCCTGTGTGTTGTAAATTCTGCCTCTATGATGTTAATGAGGCTGGATTAGAGGCAGTTGTGTTAATGAGGCAGGACTCAATCTACAAAATGAGGTTTTCTCTTAAGTCAATCTCTTTTGAGATATACAAGAGAGAAGCAAGCAGAGAGACAGGGATCTCATACCATCAAGAATGTTGACCCAGTAGTGCTAGTCCTTTGGACCCAGGGTCCCTGCACTGAAGAACTCCTAGAGCAGGGGAAGGTTGATGACAAGGACCTTCCCACAGAGTTGGCAGAGAGAGAAAGCCTTTCCTTGCAGCTGGCACCCCAAATTTGGACTTCTAGCCTCCTAGACTGTGAGAAAATAAATCTCTATTTGTTAGATAAAACTCTGTGGTATTTCTGTAGTAGCATCACTAGATAACTAGGACAATTTCTTACTGTGTAGCCAGTATAGTGCCAGGTCCTGAGGATGTAATTATGAGTAAGATGATGGTATTTTGGACTAGGGGGCAGCTAGGAAGTTGGTGAGAAGTAAATTCAAGAGACATTGGAAGGTAAAACCAGTAAGACTGGATGATAGACTGGATGCGGGAAGAAGGAGGTGCCAAGCATAACTCCCATGTTTCTGTGTTACAGCAGGGTTTCTGGAGAGATGGTGGGGTATTCACTAAAATGAGACAAGGGCAGAGGTCTACATTTGGAGGCGTTTGCAAGATTGGGAAGCATAGAGGATTGAATATACTAATCTCTTAACTAGAACCAATAAAAAATATGGTCAGCATAGTAATTTCTTATGCTTTACTCTAAAACATAATGAAAAGAGAGTAAAGGTATGTTTCCACCACAGAAGGTTGATAGGATCAAAGTATTAAAATTTAGTCAAGAGAGAGACTTATCTTAAAAAGAACAGTGAGTCTTTAGAACTGATTGAGATCAAGCAAGTAAGAAATAAAACATTCCTGGGAAATTTTACTGGAAAATGAGCTACCAGTCAAAAACAGAGAAACTATAGGTGCTTGAGACCCAAAACCAGATATCTACAAACAAGAGCACCCATGCATTTACAGGCAGGAAGCAGAACACCGTCTCCTCTTTTCTCTTCAGCTATAAACAATGGGGATAATGAAGAGGAAAGATCCTCCCAGAGGGTGGAGTCAAAAGCCACGGAAAACAATGACCTGAAGATCCCCAATGTCTGTATATTAATGTGAAGGCATAAAAAATTTTGTTTTCAAAGTCTCCTAACAATCGAGGTCATTGATTATGTTTAAAGAAAATAATAAAAGATAGGACTTTTTTTTAATACATCAAAACCTGTGAAAACTGGAATACACGTAAGGCAGAAACCTGTCAGAGGAGAAAACTCAAATATTTTCAACTAAAAAGAGCAACAGAAAAGTGGTAAGACTGAATACTATCAAAGGCAGAAAACTTACGAGACCGAAAAAACAAGCCAGTCCCATTGAGTTCTGGCTCTCACAAGTTTCACTGTACTGCTTATAACAAATGATATTATATCAACCTGTTTTGTAGTAAGTTGACTCATTATCTGCTTATGTTTTCAAAATATGACATATTTTAATTCCTGAATATCTATAAGAAGAATTTTTGTATATATTTTATGAGATTTTTAGAAGTGATAAATTAAAAATTTATTTAGGCTATAATTGCTAAATTCTAAATTAAATTATAAATTAAATTTATCTAGGCTATAATTGAAAATTGCTAAAATTGAAGTTGGCGAGGCTTTCCTTTTACTTGGATCCATTATCAACACCCATGGAAGCAGCAGTCAGGAAATCAAAAGATGCATTGCATTGGGGGAAAATCTGCTGTAAAAGACCTCTTTAAGCAAAGAAAAGCAAAGAAGTCACCTTGAAGACTAAGATGAGACTGACCCAAGTCATGGTATTTTCAATTGCCTCATATGCATGCGAAAGCTGGACAATGAACAAGGCGGACCGAAGAAGAATTGACACCTTTGAATTGTGGTGTTGGCGAAGAATACTGAATATACCAAGGGCTGCCAAAAGAAAGAACAAATCTGTCTTGGAAGAAGTACAACCAGAATGCTCCTTAGAAGCAAGGATGGTGAGACTACGTCTTACATACTCTGGACACGTTGTCAGGAGGGATCAGACCCTGGAGAAGGACGTCATGCTTGGTAACATACAGGGTCAGTGAAAAAGGGGAAGACCCTCGGTGAGATGGATTGACACAGTGGCTGCAACACTGGGCTCAAGCCTGACAAAGATTGTGAGTGTGGTGCAGGACCGCGCAGTGTTTCATTCTGTGGTGCATAGGGTCCCTGTCAGTCGGAACCAACTTGACACCACCTAACAACAACAACGACAACAACCTAATTGAAAAAGAAAACAGAGACTAATGAAATGACTTTTAACTATAATATATGTTACCCATTTGTCATTTTTCAGTAGTTTTACAGTAGAATAAGTTTTGTAATATGTTGTACCTAGGAAGTTGGACTAATAAGTAAACTTTTAATTTTTTTTTTTTTTAATTAACTGAGTGGGCAAGAAACTGAAAACAGGAGGTAGGACAAGTGCATTATTTTTATTTATCTAATATTGCATTGATTTATCTACGAAAAGTTTCCAAAGCTTAGTAAAATTTATTCATTTTAACGTTTATAGATACAGTAGAAAATAGGAAACATTTTGGAAGTAATAATTTCTCAGCCAAGTTAGAAGACAAGTTGAATGATTATGAAGTAGACTGGTGTAAAAGTATTTCACCAAAATAACAAAATATGGGAGCAAATTTCCACTAAAAAGCATCCTTCATAAAAATATAAAACCTTTAAAGACATTTTAATTGTTAACCTTTTAAACATACATGTTAAAATAAACAAAAATGTAAAAACCCTATAAATTTACCAATTTCTTTTGAAATTAGCATTTGTCTTAAAGTATAACATCAGCAAGTTTTATAATTTTCTTTTGAAAATAACTGCATATGAATGAAATATTTTGGAAGACTGTAGCAGATTCACAAAGACACAAATTATATACGGTAACAATTCATCTTGTTTATATCTCAGCTCTCCAGCAACTTCATCTCCCTGAAATTCAACTAAGGGCAAACCAGTAAGTGTGAAATACCTCTGAGATCTGAATAGAGAAGTCACCAAATCCACTGAAGTTCATAAAGGTTATTTATAGACGAGCCCTTCACATCCTCTACCAAGGTTTGCCTAATTTTGTTTTAGGTAAAAATTTAATAGGCTTGATCACTTCATTCCCAATCCTGTATCATATTAGAAATTTCAACTTAGGACCTAGGGAGTGATATATATTGACAAGCACAATGATAGAAAGAAATGACAACTGACAGTCCAGTAGAACAGAAAAAAACTAAAAAAAGGCAGAAAACAACAATCTTAAAACCAAATATATAGGATTATTTAGTGTAAGAGAAAATATTTCTATACCCCAATATAATCCTCATAACTGTTTTACAGTAAAACATCATTTCATATTTTTGCACATAGCCATGAAGACCATAGTACAATATGTCCTGTTGCTATTATTGTGAACACAGGTATAGACTTCCATTCCAAACTAAAGGAACAATTGTGCCATGGCCCTAATAGTACATCATTCACCATGTGTAAGATTAGTTCTTTAAATTATCTGAGTTCTTCCATTTATCTGAGAACTCCAGAAAACACAATGGTTCTTGTTGGTCTCTTTAGGTAGTCAAACAGTTGCTTTGAAAGGAAAATTCCATAGTGACAAAAACATAATTTTTGCACCTGAGTGGCTAGAAGTCAATTTCCAGCTTTGCCCCTGTGTGATTTTGAACTTAATGTCTCTAAATTTCTACTTCTGTATCTCTAAAACGTGGATAATCATAACTATTTCACTGGACTATCACAGGAGTTGGAGCCCTGGTGGCGCAGTGGTTAAGCACTCAGCTACTAACCAGAATGTCAGTGGTTGGAACCCACTAGCCACTCCTTAGGAGAAAGATGTGGCAGTCTGCTTCCATAAAGTTTACAGCCTTGGAAACCCTGTGGGGCAGTTTTACTCTGTTCCATAGGGTTGCTATGAGTTGGAATCTACTGGACGGCAATGTTTTTTGTTTCTGGTTTTTAATTTTTTTATGGTATGTTTAACTTTATAAGAAAGTGTGAAACTCTTTCCAAAGTAGTTATGCCATTTTTGCTTTTCTTTCAGTTCCTCTGCCTAAGTATCCTCACTGAAAAAAAGACAAAAACAAAACAACCCTATTGCTGTGGAGTCGATTCTGACTCATAGCAACCCTGTAGAACAGAATAGTACTGCCCCATAGGGTTTCCAAGGAGCACCTGATGGATTCAAACTGCCAACCTTTTGGTTAGCAGTCAAACTCTTAACCACTACACCACCATATCCTCGCTAGTACTTGGTATTGTCAGAGTTATTTTGTTTTGTTATTATTTTTTGGTTGTTGTCTGCTTTTTAGTAATTCTAGAAGAAGTCCCTGGGTGATGCTAAGGTTAAGCGGTTCAAACCTAGCCAGAGTTATCCTCAGAAGAAAGGCCTGATGATCTGCTTCCAAGAGATCACAGCCTTGAGAGCCCTATGGAGTGCAGCTCTACTCTGCAACGTGTAAGGTTACCATGAGTCAGAATTGACTCAGTGGCAACTGGTTTGGTTTTTGTGTTTAACAGGCATGTTGTTTTGTCTTGTGGGTCTTTAATTTGCATTTCCTCAGTGGATAATGTGGATGAGCACCTCTTTTTGTGCTCAATTACCATCTTACATCTTTTTTGTTGACTGTTAAATCCTTTGTCCTTTTTATTTTTGGGGAGAAGGCAGGTTGTTTGTCTTCCTCTTATTGAATTTGGGATGTTCTTCATGTTTTCTGGGTTAAAAGACTTTTGTCAGCTATATGATTTGTAAATATTTTCTTCCAGTTTTAGTCTGACTCTTCATCGTCTTAACAGTGTGCTTTTAAAAGCAAATGTTTTCAAATTTAGTAAAGTCCAATTTATCATTTTAATGTGCATTTAATGTCATAGCTAAGAAATCTTTGTCTTACCTAAGCTCACAAAAATTTTTACCTTACATTTTCTTCTGTTCTATGCTTCTGTTTCTACATTCATTGACTATGTTGAAGCTCCACAATTAGGATTATGCATATTTATGATTGCAATGATTTCCTTACGAATTAATTATTTCATTATTATGAAATATTTCTTTTTCTCTATAATACAGGACATTTTAAAGTTGAATAATCTGAAAGATTTCACACATATAAAAGGATAAAAGATAATATTCATTCTGCTAATGACTAATAGAGCTAACTGTATTGTTAGATGATTATGGCCCTTGAAACAAATTCAGTAGTCACTGTCATGTATATCAATATTGATTCCCCTAAATTATTATTCTATCATATACATAGTAACTTTTACCTCAAAAATAGAAAATTACTTATTAATCTTTTTTGGCAACTTTTATACAATTTTTATTGAAATAAGTTATCTTCACAAGTATTATTTTGATCTACTTATAGAGAGACTTTCGTCCTGCAAAGATAGCTTAAATTTTGGGTGATATTCATTTACCAAGCACAAAAAGGTTTACTTGAAAATATTTAATTTTTTTTTTCCAGAAGAGGCTGCCAAAACTAAAATTAGGACATTTTATGTAAAATCAAACTTATATCAAACTGAATCCATTCTGTACGCATGATTTGTGAGCATTTACTTAAAAACTCACTGTAACCACAAGGCACTATAAGGCACTAGATTTATTAATTAGATAAGGGGGTTCCATATACACATAACATATTTATTTCTTCAAAATTTGTCAAATCATAATAATTCTAATGATGATACAGTTAGAAAGGTTAGAGAATTAAAAGTTAATATGGTTTTCTGATAGGGTTGTCAGCTTTAGCAAATAGAAATACTGGATGCTTAGCTGAATTTGAATTGCAGATAAACAGGGAATAATTTTCTAGTATAAATTTGTTCCATGTAATATTTGGGACATAAAACCAAAAAAGACCAAACTCATTGCAGTCGAGTCGATTCCAACTCAGAGTGACCCTATAGGACAGAGTAGAACTACCCCATAGGGTGTCCAAAGAGTGTCTGGTAGATTGGAACTGCGGACACTTTAATGAGCAGTCAAACTCTTAACCAGTGTGCCACCAGGGCTCCATTTGGGACATATTTGTACTAAAACATTACTCACCAACAATAAGCAATTCAAATTTAATTGGGACTTCAGTATTTTGTCTGACAACACTGTACCCCTGGTCACATGCAACAAGATTTTCTTTAAAAGACATAAAAAGTAATTTTATCAAATTTACGGATGACCCAAAACTGGGCAAGATGAATGAACGATATATATATAGGGAAAAGAGGGAGCTTCTGCTTGTTATCTCAAATTCAGCTTTAGCTTACTAAAAAGAGACATATTTCCATTTGTATTCCTTGCCTCTCTTTGGATCCTCTCTCTACCTCCTTTCCAGGACAGGAGGGTATATCTAATTTGTTCAGCTGAAGCCTGATTTGTAGAGCCACATGCTACTAGTGAGCAGGCTCACTGTATTAAAAATCATTGCTTATGTGAAGCACTATTTTTTAGCCCTCTCTTTTGCCTCCAGAATCCCGTGAGATAAAGTTATCTAGGCTCTGTAGAACTCACCAGATGATCATTCTTTCAGCCCAGTTATACATGTACAAAGATTTAGATTCAAGCTGGAATTTAGACTCAAGTTATACTACAACATGGGCCCAAGTTATATTCTCTAAGTAGTTTACTATAGCTTTTCATTTGTGTAATCAATGTTTACTTTATGATTAATCTATATATATATATTTACTTATTCATGTGAACGTACTCTTTGGCAGGAATCTTGGAAAGGAGAAGCATAAAATAGGTTTCAGGCGTTTGTTCATCCAATGATTAAATTTTGAGAGTATATTTTTCTACAGACTGCTGGTGAATGTGAAGAACAGTCCAGCTTTTACTAATCAAATTCTGTTTTATCCATTGCTACATAACAAACTACCTTAAAATTGAATGACTTAAAACAGCAAGTATATTTTTCTCAGGGTTTTCTGAATAAGAAATTTGATAAGGGATTAACTGGGATGTTTGATACCATCTGGAATGGCTGGGGCTGAGTATCTACTTCCAAGAAGGCTTGTTCATATCTTGGTGCTCCTTGGCTTCTCCTTCCCCACGTGGTATCACAGCCTCCATAGCCTGAGTTTCCCACAACAGGGTATTTAGATTTCTCACATGACAGCTGGATTCCCCCAGAGTATGTGTTTCAAGAGTTCACACTGCAAACCTTCTCATGATCTAACCTTGAAAATCCTATAATGTCATTTCCAACACATTGTATTAGCAAGGCAATCAACTCATCCTAGTCTGTCCAACACTTTTCCAATTTTAGCACTGAACCTCTGGTATTCTGGGGACCTCTATGATTTCAGGCTGGATGGTTGATTATTCTATCTGTCAAGCAAGTTACTAAGGGCAGCCTAGACTCAAGGGGAAGGGATGTAGATTCCACTTCTCAATGGAAAAAGTAGCAAAATATTTGTGCCCTGTTAAGGCTAATACAATCCTCCCACTGGCTAAAAATTATTTAGATTCCTTCCATCATGGCAACCTACGCAGGCATGAGGCCCAGGTACTGATCAACAAAATAAGGTCCAGGTGTGGATGAAGCGCTTCAGCACCATTTCCACAGGTACTGGTCTTCTCAATCTGAATTCCTGAATTAAGGAGACAAGTTGTATGCCCCTCCCACTCACCCAAACTACAATGCTGAGAAAGAGATGGGACGGCTTCAATAAACACATCCAAAAAGTGTAGGGATGGGAGGTAGGAAGCACTCTTATCTTACTATTCATGATAATTCTGAATTTCAGCCAGATACATCTAACCATGTCCTTGTGTAGGGTTCAGTCCCAGTCTCTGGGAATGGTTATTCATCACTCTTGGGCTCCAGTCTCAGTGCTCTTTAATTTATCCTGAGTCATCCCTTCTTTTCATTAAGAAATGGCCCATGTTTCCAAATGAGTTGTTCTCCCCAGACAGATTCCTGCTTGTGGACTTTTGTAAGAACAAACATCTCCTCATTTAGAACTGTCCATTTCAATCCAAGATGACATAATTCCTTTAGAATCTGTGTCATCTTTCTGTTTATCAAATCATAATCCTCTCCGTTAGACAGAAGGGAAACCAATATTTCATTTTGAAATAGGTGATTCTACAACTTATCTGGGATTCAGAGTGCTGTCCTTAAGAATCCTAGAAACCTGTTTGTGTAATTGAGAAGATCTACAAGACATGATATTAATATTCACAGAGGTCTACTTTTCTAGCAGACAGTATCTAAGAGCCACAGCCTTAAGTTTCTTACAGGTTCTACTACGCAAACATGTATGTTTGTCTGACGTCTCAACCAAGGGATTTACTGCCATATCATTGAGAGCTTCATCTTAAAGCCATGCTTTACTAAGTAGACTCCTGTACTGGATATGAATCTCTTACTTTGAGAGGGTTTTGCAAGTAGAAGAAAATAAGGATGAGAAAGTTATTTTTGAACTCAGTAGGTCTTTCCTCATTTATATTTCCTTTATAGTCTGCTTGTAAACTGAAAATTAGCTTTTTTGTATGTGTGCATCTGTCTCTATTCATACTTTATTATATTTGGCTAAAAGAAACAATTTGGCACCTTTAATATTTTACCTTAAAATTTCTTTAGCCAAATACTGTAATTCATTTGGTATATATTTTATTTTCTTCATTTCCACAAACCACAGTGTTGGCAAATTTTCCCCACCCCTTAACAGGGATGTCTTAGTTATCTAGTGTTGCTATAACAGATATACAACAAGTGGTTGGCTTTAACAAACAGAAATTTATTCCCTCTTAGTCTAGGAGGCTAGAAGTCTGAATTCAGGACACCAGCTCCAGAGAAAACTTTCTCTTTCTGTTGGCTCTGGGGGAAGGTCCTTATCATCAATCTTCCCCTGGTCTAGGAGCTTCTCAGCACTGGGTCTAAAGGACGAGTTCTGCTCCTGGCACTTCTTTCTTGGTGGTATGAGGTCCCTCTCCTCTCTGCTTGCTTCTCTCCTTTATATCTCAAAAGTGATTGACTCAAGATACAAACTAATCCTATAGATTGTATCCTGCCTCATTAAATAACTGCCTCTAATCATGCCTCATTAACATCACAGAGGTTAGGATTTACAACACATAGGACAATCATGTCAGATCACAAAATAGAGGACTGTCACACAACACTAGGAATCATGGCCTAACCAAGTAGACACACATTTTTGGGGAACACAATTCAATCCATAACAAGAGATTACTTTTCCTTCTTACTATCCCTTAAGCCCTCACAAACAACGTCCATTAAAACCAAGCCCGTTGGGGAGAAAAAAGAGTCATCAAAATAGGCAATTAATCAATGCATTCATTCACCAATTAGTTTGAGAGAGCTTATTGTCTACAAGCACCACCGTAAGTGCTGTAGGTACTGTGATGAACGAACGTGGGTTCTAAACATAAATTAACTGACATGATGCAGGGAGTGAAAAGCTCTTAATAAAAAGATGTAGGAGTAAAGTTCCAAGTTTCTCAGAGGAGAAAACTGGGTTTTTTTTTTTTTTTTTGTTTTGTTTTCCTTTTCCTTTTTCTTTTGTTTTTCTTTTCTGCTGAACTTTGAGTTGGGCCTGCAAAGATCAGGGGACAAGCACTGCAAGTCAGCAGTGAAGTCATGAACAAAGATACAGTCTTGTGTTTGGGAAACACTGAAGCTATTCCTTTGGGTGGATCATGGGAGAGAAGAATGAGAAATAATGCAGGAAAGAAATGGGGCCAGGACTAAAAATGGCCAAGCTTCATGACTTTGGAATTTTTTTCTTTTCCTATGATAAATGGGAAAGCATTGCTGTTGTTATTGTTGTTATTATTTTCAACTTGGTTTTATGAAGATTAATCTAGAAGTGCAAGATGGACAAGAAGAAAGGAATGGGGTTAAGTCATCAGGAGCTCTGGCTCTATTTCAGGAGCCACATTTGAGGGTCTATTGGCAGTGAGAATGGAGAGAATGAGGCTGATCAGATAGAGTATTAAGCAAGCTTTTACTGTAATTCTTTATCTTTCTCTCTACTACTAAATCTCTCTCTCTGTCTATATAAGCAATTCCTTATTATGTATGTTCGCTAGAACTAATAAAGAACATGCCACATGCATAGTGCAATGTATAAATTCAGCTACCTGTTGTAAAAAAATGTAAATATAAAGAGTCACTTTCAAAATACTTCTTGGATCTGGAAAGCTACTTTAGTTAAAAGGATTTATCAGCCAGTTTCCAGTTATTCAGTTGCTAATGAGTTTCTTAAGAAAGCAGAGTTCTGATCAAGGAGATGGTGGTTGAAGCCTTCTAGCAAACAGTGCTGCTTGCTGTTGACTAGAATCAAGATGCAATTAATCATGCTCTTGACTTCTCCCTCAAAGTTACTGTCACTGCTGGTGATTTAAATATCAGTAATGTAAGGTCATCTTAGACAGTTTTGAAGTTAGATTGCTTGTGCTGTTGGACATATCCAAAGGCTAAGAATATCTTAATTTATTCCAAATGCCTTCTAAAAGGAATTTCAATTATTCAAATTACTTCCTCTTCATTGCTAGTTCTTCCTTACGTATCATTTTCTTACATCAAGAGAAGACTGTTTTTTTCAATATTTTTGGTCACCATATGCAGGGATAAACAGCTCTTTAAGCTATCCAGTCTTTGACTTTAGCTTTAACTCTCTCCACCTTATAAAACCAATACCAGAGAAATCAATCATTTATCTTTTTTTTTTTTTTTAATTCAACATTCTTGCCCAAAGGAGATGCTCCGTTATCATCTTTGTGTTTCCATCTGCTGAATTCTGCCAAGGCCTTCCCACTCTGCCCTCTGTGGCCTCTTTCCCTGAAATTGGTCAGCTCCTCTCCAGTACATGCTTCCTCCTTCCCTCCTCTACCGGCCCCACCAAGCTCTCCTCCCACAAGTCCAGCAGCTCCTCCATTGTCCTTCTGTGGTCCTGTTCATCCACCACATCCTGAATGAGAAGGTGTCACATCTGGTTCAGGACCTGACTTCCCAACGACCAGCCCTCCAGGGAAAGCGCTGTTTTCTCTATTTTGGTATTTCTGCAGTGGGGACCTCTCCTCACCCTTCACCTCTGTTCCTGTTCAGGAATGGTTTTAGTTCTGGGTTAACAGAGCTCCAGGGGCCAGAGTTTCGTGGGTTCCTCCAGGCTCTGTCAGACCATTAAGTCTGGCCTTTTTAGGCGAATTTAAGTTCTACTCTTTTCTCCTGCTCTGTCAGGGACTCTCTGTTGTGTGTCCTGTCAGGGCTGTCGTTGGTGGTAGCCAGGATGATCTTTCATCTTTAACACCCTAACCCCAAAAGCTTTATTCTCAGTATTTTACCATAAAACCCTATGGATATAGATGTTCCACATATAGCAGAACATCTTTCCAGTATTTGGTGCAACACAAGAATAGAAATAGCAAAGCACTTAGTCTAAATGATACAAATAAAATAATACAACAATTAGATAATAAAATGCAGTGAGGATTGAAAGTTTTTTTCTAATTCTGTTGGCATGAATTAAATGATTTTGAAGAGGCAGGAATGGTTTCTTGTGGTTACAGAACATTGAATGCTTTTTAAAAATAAATAGATTGAGTTTATTTGGAAAGATAAGCATGCGTTAACAAATATTACATTTTTACAGCTCCATTAAATATGGACGATATTTATTTACCTGGTAGTCATAATTTGAGTATTTCTTTTAAAATGGTCTTTAAAAAGAATATGCTGTTAAGTATTCTTTTATAATCTGATATCATACTTCATGTTTAAATTACCCCTTGAAACTAAAAGTTACGTGGACCCATACCACCACTATCCTGAAAGAAAAACAAAAGAGAAAAATTTGAAAATAAATGAAGGATTGGAAATCATCCCAAATGATATTTAAAGATTGATACAATTTGGAAAACAGAGTCAGCACTGATGCTTACTTGGCTAAGGATCTGGAGCTTGGAAATAAGAAATAAAAATGATCTAAGCCAAGTGACAAAGTATCTAAAACTAAATGAAACAGTACAAGCATGTGTAAGTGACATTTTTTGATGAGTGACATTTGAAGGGAAGTAGAAATGCACACTTTTTAAAAAAATGTGAGATGGATAAAATACTTAAGATTTAATTACTCTGGAGAAGTACTGGGTATACCCAGTCACCCTGACGTGCCCGGAGACTGTTCATGATTTTTATCCTCATCGCTCAGTTAAGCATAAATTCATAGATTTCATGGTTAAGAGAGCTTGAGATGAGATGCTGGTTTCCTGCACTTAGTCCTGCCACTTCTTATCGGACCATCTGCTGTCACCTCAAAAAGCCAAGACTGTATAATCTTGGTAAATATACAAACCATTCCTGCATTTAATTTCGGTTGGAAGGAAGACCCCATTATGTGTATTGATTTAGAACTATCACTACCTTTTTTTGATGAATTCTAAGTACCTTATAGCTACTGGCTGCCTTTCCAGGAATATAACATTAAGTCTTAAATGTGTTTACTTCAAACTTCTTGTCTAAATGCTTAACGAACTTCACGGTCCTAGAAGTAAATCTAATTCCCATGAACGTGTGGCTGCGGGTTTCAGTCACCTTCTGGATTTCAGTAGCATTTGTCATCTAGGACCCAAATGTGCTGAAGTTGGCACAGAGTTAGTGTGGAGCAGAAGCAAGGATTGCTGGCTGCTGAGACCAGCAGTGCTAGTTCAGAACTCCTGAAAACTCTCTTGCCTAAAGTCTGCATTGTCCCTGACTACTGGGGCACGTGTGTGTTTTTGCAGCTGGGTCCATATATGCATTACAGCATGTCAGGGGAAGATAGGGTAGGGTTAGGAAAAGCCAAAAGATATCAAGTAATCACAGCTGTGGGAAAAGGAAGTTGACAGCTTAAACTTTTCTTCAAATCTTTGGCTGTAAGTATTAGTTTTTTCATTCTTAATTGTGTTAATGCTTTAGAGTTCTGCAATATCTTTAATAATATCAGGTTCTTCTAAGAATGTTCTCAGGAGATCTAAAAAAAGAAAAGGAATTACTTTGGTAGTTCCTTTTCAAGTCCATGCAAATTGTACTGTACAAAACAAATCGAATTCTGCCTTTCCAGAGCTTAGTTATCAGATCATAGTAAGGCTAATTTATAAGTTGGCAGCAGAGCTACTTAGCCATTTTAGTAAAAGACAAAGTAACAAATAAGCTGATTTTTCTATCTAGAAACAAATTTGGGGAGGAAGGAGTTAGAAAGTGATTTCTTAACTCTTAAGTTTTAACATACCAAGTACCATAGTAATATGAAGAGATCTATCGTGGGCCCCTCCTTCACTTGACAGTAACTATTTTTAAATGGCTGTCTATGTTGAACACTGATGGATACTAGGGTTACCCAACTGAAAGAGGGAAACAGATAACAGCCTTTATAACACAAGGAAAACTGCTGGTATTGTGCTGGCACAGAACATAAATCTGAGTCGCTAAGATTCCATTTCACAGAGATTGCTCTATTTTTTGGAGAATCCTGAGCAGATAGGCCAGTCTGTTGGAGAAAGGTCATTTCAGAGTTCTTTGCATTGGTTTAGGGGAGCCAAGAGGGAGACTTGAAAGAGGACATTGACTATAATTCCTAAGAGTGGCTAGAACCTCAGAAGATGTGGATCCTGCAGGCATGATAACTTCCAAATATTTTAACTAAAAGAAGAAAAAAATTCAGATCAAAGCCCAAGAAACTGTCTAATGAATGTAGACTTTGAACTAGATATCAACATCATATTTACATATAAAATATATAAATGTACAAATGATGTTTAATTAATTTTCAGATGGCATGCATTAAGTAACATGAAAGTATTAAAACTAAATTTAAGTGTTAGACAAAATTCTATTTTCACTCCTCTGTATAAATATGATCAAAGGCTTTTAAGACATATCCTTGTAAAAACATACTCTTACAGATTTTCTTTAGATTTAAGATAGCAAAATAGCAATAGTCTATTGTTAGGAGATATTACACTATTAGCATTATCTCATTTTATGTATGTAGATGCCCTGTTCCTGCAAAATTGTCTATTAAATTATTCCCCAGGGATAATTGCAGTTTTGGTTCTATGCATGCGAGTTCTGTGATAAGCAATACAGATTGAATGTTAAATAAGGAATTATCAAAATCTGTATGTAAAACTGGTGACGCAGTGGTTAAGCATTTGGCTGCTAACCAAAAGGCTGGCAGGTCGAATTCACCAGCTGTTCCTTGGAAACCCTATGAGGCAGTTCCACTCTGTCCTTCAGGGTGGCTATGATTCAGAATCAACTCAACGGCAATGGGTGGGATACGTAAAACAAGTAGCCCACAAGTCTACTTATGATGTCCATGCCCAGGTTTCCATTAACTTGGAATGTATACATTGTTTTGTGGATGGACAGGCTTTTATTGCAACATCTTTGTAATGTGTCAAATGATATATTATATAGTAGTTTATAATAGTTATTGTTTTTGCTTAATATTTTAATTTTTTATTGTGTGCCAGATAATTTCTTCATGTTATTTTTACTAAATACAACTCTTGTAATGCATTGTTTTACCCAGAAAGAGTTATTAGTATGTGTTATAAAGATACTGAGATATGTTTGGTTTTTGTTTGAAAGAGATGTGGGATGAGGTTTGAAAAAGGCAGTACCTTTGGTCCTTGAAGGATTATCCCTCTTTTCTAGCTGCCATTAGATTAAAAAAAAGAGAAAGCGAGAGAGAACACGGGTGTTTTTGTTTCCTAGTGCTGCAGTAGCGAAAATACCACGAATGGGTGGCTTTAATGAACATAAATTTATTTTCTTACAGTTTAAGAGGCTAGATGTCCAAATTCAGGGAGTTAGGTCTAGGAGAAGGCTCTTTCTGTCTGCTCAGGGGGAAAATTCTTGTCCTAGCTTCTCTAACCTTCTTTTAGCATTTCTTGGAGATTTCCACGTGGCAGCTATCTTTTCTCCACTTGTGCTTGCTTTTCTCTGTGTCTAATCTGCTCTTTTTATAACTCATTAGGTTTAAGACATACCGTACACTAATAGGGCTCATTAACATAACAAATAAAACCATATTCTCTAACGGGATTACAGCCACAGTTTAGGATTTCAACACATATTTTGGAGGACACAATTCAATCCGTAATATTCCACCCTTTGGCTCCCCAAACTTCATGTCCTTCCCACTTGCCAAAATGTATTCACCCTATCACATCATTCCAAAAGTCTTAAATAAAACCTAAATCCAAAAATCTCATCTTCTGAATTATCCAAATTAAGTATGGATGAGACTCTGGGCATATTCTATCCTGGGACAAATTCCTCTCCATCTGTGAACAAGTTAACTGCTTCCAAGGTATAATGGTGAAATAAATACAGAGTAGACATTTCAATACAAGTGGGAGAAATTGGAGGGGAAAAAGGGTTCATGAGCACCAGCAAGTCCAAAACCCAGTGGAAAAAATTACATTGAATCTCAAGGCTGAAAATTCTCCTCTATTCTCTGGGATCATCTGAGCAATAGATCTTCCCTCCAGACTCTAGACATTGGCCATGCTCTCTGGATTCTGAGTGGAGGCCACTCATCCCTGGGTATCAGCCCCACCTTCCAGGCCTACTGCAATGGCAACCAGCTTGGCTTTGGCTTTGGGTAGCCCCATTCTCTTGGTCCATTTGAACGGTGTGGTGACCCACCCCCTCAGCCCTGAGTGGTTTGTTCCCCTGGTCCATTTAATGGCAACCTACCCCCCTCAAATTCTGAGCAGCGGCCCCATTCTCTTGGCTCACCTGAAAGGCATCCCCACACTTTTCCAAAACCAAAGTGGTGGATACCTGATTCTTTGAAACCTTTGTTGTTATTAGTTGTTGAGTGGGCTCCAACTTATGGTAACCTCATGTATAACAGAATGAAATATTGCCTGGCCTTGTGCCACCCTCACAATCTTTGGTATGGTTGAGCCCATTGATGCAGCCACCAAGTCAATACATCTCTTGGAGGGTTCTCCTTGTTTTCACTAACTCTCTACTTACCAACCATGATGTCTTTTTCTATTATTAGTCTTTCCTGATGACATGTTTTAAGTAAGCAAGACGAAGTCTTGCCATCCTTGCTTCTAAGGAGCTTTCTGGCTGCATTTCCTCCAAGACAGATTTGTTCATTTTTCTAGCAGTCCATAGTATATTCAATATTCTTCACCAACATCACAATTCAAATGTCTCACTTCTCTTTCAGTCTTCTTTGTTCATTGTCCAGCTTTCACCTGTATATGAGGCAATTGAAAAGACTATGGCTTGGGTTGGGAGCACCTTAGTCATCAAAGGGACATCTTTGGTTTTTTTTTTAACACTTTAAAGAGGTCTTTTGCAGCAGGTTTTCTCGATGCAGTATTGCTGCTTCCATGAGCATTGATTGTTGCTCCAAGTAGAATGAAATTCTTCATGACTTCAGTTTTTTCACCATTAATCATGATATTGGTTTTTTAGTCTAGTTGTGAAGATTTTTGTTTTTTTATGCCCATTTGTAATCAGTATTGAAGGCTATATAGTCTGACCTTCATCAGTATGTGCTTCAAATCATCTTCACTTTGGCAAGCAAGGTTGTGTCATCTGTGTATCACAGGTTGTTAATGAGTCTTTCTCAAATTGTGATGCTACATTCTTCTTCATGTAGTCCATTTTCTCAGATATTTTGTTCAGCATACAGAATTGAAGTAGTAAGGTGCAAAGATACGACCCTGTCACACATCATTTCTGATTTTAAACCTCTCAGTATCCCCTTGTTATATTTCAGCTACTGCTTCTTGATTTATGTACAGGTTCCATATGAGCACAGTTAAGTGTTCCAGAGTTCCAATTCTTCCTAAAGTTATTTATAATTTATTATGATCCATACAGTTGAATACTTTCCTGTAGTTGATAAAACACAAGTAAACATCTTTTTGGTATTCTCTGTATTCAGCCAAAATACATCTGACATCTGCAATAATATTCCTCATTCTAACCCTCTTCTGAATCTGGTTTGAATTTCTGGCAGCTCTCTGTCTATGTATAGGTGAGCCATTTTTGTCTTCAACCAGACAGATCATATGATGTACTGTAAAACAAGATCCAATAAATTTAATCATATTGAAATAATACAAAGCATGTTCTCTGACCACAATGAAATTTATTTAGAAATTTAAAAAAATAAAATATTTAGAAAAACTCCAAATATTTGGAAACTAAGCAGCATGTCTCAAAATAACACACCTGTCAAAGAAGAAATTACAAGGGAAACTTGGAAAACATCTTGAACTGAATGAAAAGTAAAACACAACGTTTCAAAATTGGTGAGATGCAAATAAAGAAGTCCATAGGTGGAAATTTATAGGTTTTGATAATTATATTAGGAAAAAAGAAAGATCTAGAATCAATAAACTAAGCTTTCACCTTAAGAAGATAAGATGAAACAGAGTAAAATAAATCCAAAAGAGTAAAAGCGAGAGAATGACAAAGGTGAGAGCAAATATCAGTAGGTATAAAATGGACACCATTAGAGATGAACAAAGAAGCCAAAAGCTAAGTATCTGAAAAGATCAATAAAATTGATGAAACTTTGGCTAGAATGATCAAATAAACAGTCACAAATGATTAATCTCCCAATGAAAGAGGGGACATCACAACATATCCTACAGATATTAAAAGAATAATAATTTTATGACAACAAATTTGACAATTTAGATGAAATGAAAAAATTTTTCAAAGACACAAATTATAAAAACTGGCATGTGATGAAACAAAAAATATACACAGCTCTATACATTATTAAATTTTTTTTTTTTTTTTTTTGGTCAAAAACCTACCTACCAAAAAACTCTAGGCCCAAAAGCTTTTTCAGGTAAATTTTATAAAATATTTAAGATAATAGTAACACTAATATTACACAAAACATTTCAAAAAGAAAAGGAGAGCACAATTCTCAAGTCATAAGTTAAGCAAGTCTTACATAAAAAGTTGACAGACGTTATAAAACAAGCAAATTAGAGACCAGTATACCTGATGAACAGAGATGCAAAAATTCTTAATAAGTTGTTAGTAAATCAAATCCACTAATATATAATAAAGTATATAAAACACCCTTGGTGCCCTCTCCAGAGCATGATTTCTTAATTTTTACTACAGAATTTTCTGAATCTTCAAGTTCTGGTTTATTTTGCTTAAAGTTCATTCCTCAATTTATGCCTTTCCTCCCACATTTTACTATAAACAGCAAGGAGAAATCACGCTGCACCTTGAAGATTTTGTTTAGAAATTCCTTCAGGCAAGAATTCAAGTCCATCACTTACAATTTCTACCTTCTACTAAACATCCAAACATAATTGAGCCAAGTTGTTTTCACCTTATAGCAAGGATTAACTTTCTTCCAGTGTCATTGCCTTTTAAGGGCTCGCCGGAAGCACATGAAACATCTACATTCCTGGCAGCATTCTGTTCATGCTAGAAATTTTCTCTACAGCTCTCCTCACTTCTGTCTGAGCCCTCATCAGATTTGCCCTTAATGTTCATAATTCTACAAACAGTATCTTCAAGGACGTCTAGGATCTTAAGACTCTTCTAGCCTCTACCCATCATCCGATTCCAAAGCCCATTCCACGTTATCTGGTATTTGTAACAGCAGCACCCCACTTCTCAGTATCAAATTCTGTCTTGGTTCCTAGGGCTGCCATAACAAAATACCACAAAGTGGGTGACTTTAAAGAATAAAAATCTATTTTATCACCTTTCTGGAGGCTAGAAATCCAAATTCAAGTCATCAGCAGGGCTATGCTCTCTGTCTCTGTCAATTGTAGAGGAACATCTTTCCAGTTTCTGGCAACCCCGGGCATTTCTTAAAGCTCCTTGACTGATTTGGTGTTTGTCCTTCTATTTTATAAAATGCCACTCAGAGGAAATTAGGATTAGGATCCACCCTACCCCAGTATGACTTTGTGAACTTAACTGATAACATCTGCCAAAAAAAAAGAAACAAAAACCTCATTTCCCCAAACAAGTTCACATTGACAGGTACAATGGATTGAACTGTGTCTTTTGGGGACAAAATTCAATCTATTAAACAAAAAATTAAAAAAAAATATAATCCATTGCTGTCGAGTTGATTCCAACCCAATCTATAACAAGATTTTTCCCAGTGAAGATATACAAACATCCATTAAGTCCATGAAGGAATTTTCAACACAGGTAATCAGGGAAATGCAAATTACAACCACGAAGAGATATTACTAAATACCCACTGAGGGGAATAATAGTTGCTGTTGTGTCGAGTCTGACTCACGGCAACCTCATGTATTTCAGAGTACAACTGGACTTCATAGGGTTTTCAATGATTAGGATCTTTCAGCAGTATATTTCTGAGGTGCCTCTAGGTGGATTCCAACTGTTAACCTTTCAGTTAGTAGCCAAGTGCTTAACTGTTTGCACCACCCAGGGACTCCAAAATACCCACTAGAATGGCTAAAAATTTAAAAGACCAACAACGTCAAGTGTTGGTGAGGATGTGGAGCGTATAAAAGGCTCATATACTACCAGTAAGGTTGTAAAATGGTACAACTACTTTGGAGAACTGTTTAGTAAGTGTTTGAGAAATTTAAGCAAATATGTACCATGCAATCTAGCCATTTCACCCCTAGGTATTTACCCAAGAGAAGTACACCATATATCCACGTAAATACTTGTATACAAATGTTCCTAGTAACATTGTTCTTCGTAGCCAAAAACTGGAAACAATCCAAGAGTCTACGAACAGGTGAATGTATAAGCTAACTGTTGTATACTCGTATGGTAGAACATTACTTAGTAATAAATAGGAATGGGCAACTGATACACGCAACAACATGGATCAATTTCAAAATCATTCTATGAGTATGTGAGTAAAAGAAACAAGACAGAAAAGAGTTCATGTTGTAAGGTTTAATTTATAGGATATTATAAAAAATACAAACAGATCCATAGTGACAAAAAGCAAATCAGTGTTTGCCTGGGCTGAAAATGGAGACAGCCACATACTTCCAAGGAGAAAAAGAAATCTTTGGAGGTGATAAAAGATCCTGTATTTTGTTTGTGGCTAAGTCTTCATGGGTAAATACTTCTGGCAAAAGTCTTCAAATCATGTACTTTAAATGGGTGCAGTACATAAATGTATGTAGTACTTAAATCCTATCTCAATAAAGTTGGTTAAACAAAAAGCTAAAAACTGGAGTCTAAACCTCATTCGTATAGAAAAATGAACTAAGCCATTTGAATGTAGTGATAGTACCAGGATGAAACATTAAAGCACTGTATCATTGCTATTATGGAGTACCCTTCCCTCCAAATTAAATAAGGCACATACAGTGTGTGAAGTCCTGTGCTCAGCACTGGAGGGGAACAAGACTCAAACATAAGTGTGCAAAGCACTTCCTGGAAACTGGACATCAGTGACTTTCTTGAATCACAATACACTGTCCTTTCCTTCAAATCCTGAATGCCTGCTAGTGAAGGAGCTGGGAATAAATAATTATACTACAAGAGAACATTCTGTAACTGATACAAGAGGTGGACACTAAGTTATACAGTAGTCCAGAGGAAAGATCAATCCCCAACTAAACCGGATCCTGGTGGTGCAGTGGTTAAGAGCTTGGCTGCTAACCAAAAGGTCGGCAGTTTGAATCCACCAGCCCCCCTTGGAAACCCTATAGGGCAGTTCTACTCTGTCTTATAGGATCACTGTGAGTCAAAATTGACTCGTCGGCAACGGGTTTAAACAGGAGACACGTCCACAGAAGAGCTGACACCATACGCAACTTCTAAAGCCTGGCGAGATATAGAGTAGCTTGAGAGAGAGTAGCTGGACAAGGAAACCGTACAAAGCTGGCAAAGAGAAGGAAAGACAATGACGAGCCTGCAGGGAAATGGAAGACGAGGGAGGAGTGTTCAAAGAGGCAGTATCCCAGATTCTATTTGATTCATCTTTGCCAACATCTTGTTGCGTTATTTATTTTTAAAATTCAATACATCCCAGAGGAGCATTAACAATGCCATTTACAATTTTAAATGTGTGTATGGGATCTGAATAGTGATTCTGATGTGCTCAACTGGGAAGCCTGCCATTGATAAAATGAGACTTCACACTATGCATTGTCTCTTGGCTAACTCTTTTATGGATAGAATAATGTCTATTCATCAATTAGTCAGACTGATTCTCTGAGGCACAGAGCAGCCAAGCAAGCATTGGTGATTTAGATTGGCTTTACAAATAAGTTTCAAAGAGCATTAGGCCCACAGAAATCCCGTGGTCCACCAAACTTGCATTAGTCCTATCAGAACTCCATTGGGCCCTCAGTGCTTTTAAGTATCCAAACATTTCTTAGCTCCCATCCTGTTCCTACTCACGACTGTAGTGCTTCCAACATCCTCGTGTATTTCGCTTTCACCACATGCATTTGCTTTCAGCTTCACAAAGAAATGGAGGTCAGTAGCCTTGAATTTCCTCAATGTATTTCCACATTCTACCTTCAAAATTCTTTTGTTCTATGAGAGGAATTTCTCTCCTTGCACAAGGTTAATGATTAATTTGTCCCTCCCATTTTTTTCTGACTTCCTTTAAGACTTTGCTTTGCATATTAACTAATTCACCTTTATTTCAAACTCTGCTTTCTGCTACCACTAAGCCTTTCACTAAACTCACTTTTCCACCGTGATAAAAATAAAAGCAAGAGTAAAAGTCATTTCCTGAAAATGTCCTTTTATTCAAACTACCATGTCAAATTTCTTGTTCCCTTCAAGATAGACATCAATAAATTGGATTTGGGGCCCTATAAACCTTTTCAGTAAGGCCTGCAATGAGTTTCTAAATATCTCTCCAACATGTCCACTACTCTACCTCATAGCCACTGGTTTCATTCAGGCTTTCATCGTCCTTTGTCAGACCTCTTTAGATTGCCATGTAACTGCATTCATCTAGCTTCAACCCTGCAAAACCTATACTCTGCCCTAAAACACACATCTCCTCATGTCACTCACACCTTGCTCCCTAATACAAGTCAGAGAACACACTCCTCAGCTCTCATAAAGTAACTTCCCAGTCTCTCTCTGTCCACTCCCTTACCCCTCAACTTCCTACACTTCAGTCACATCAGATCACTTAAAACTGACGCGCTTGCTCTTGTCTCCATGCTTTTGTACTCTTGGTTAACTTTGCCTGGAAAACCACTCAGCTCCAACTCCTGCCCCCACTGCATTCATTAATGTGGTCCTGAGTCTTTACTTCCTCCCTTGTGAGTGGGGAATTCTGCCCCATAAATTAGTTCTGGGATTAGCCAAGTGACTTGCAGCCAACATTAGAAGCATGGGAGAGCACAATCGAGATAATGGAAATACCCAGCTGACCCACAGACTTGTGAGAAATAATAAATGACTGCTGTTTTAAGCTCTGGAACCCTGGAGGCACAGTGATTAAGAGTTTATCTGCTAACCAAAAGCTCAGCAGTTGGAATCCACCAGCCACTCCTTGGAAACCCTATGGGGCAGTTCTACTCTGTCCTATAGGGTCGCTATGAGTTGGAATTGACTTGATGGCAATGGGTTTGGTTTTTGGGTTTAAGTTTTGCAGTGATTTGTTACACAGCAATGGCTAACTGATACAAGTAATTTTGTTTTATATAGCCTCAAAAAAAAAAAAAACCCACTGCCATCGAGTCAATTCTGCCTCATACCAATGCTATAGGACAGAGTAGAACTGTCCCATAGGGTTTCCAAGTCTGTAAATCTTTACAGAAGCCGATTGCCACATCTTTCTCCCACAGAGCAATTGGTGGATTTGAACCGCTGACCTTTTGGTTAGCAGCTGAGTGCTCTAACCACTGTGTAACCAGGGCTCCCTTAATGTATAATAATAATAATTAAAAAAAAAAAAAAAAGCTCACTGAGATGGAGTGGATTCCAACTTATAGCAACCCTATAGCACAGAGTAGAACTACCCCATAGAGTTTCCAGGGGGCACCTGGTGGATTCAAACCGCCGACCTTCTGGTTAGCAGCCATAGCTCTTAACCAGTACACCACCAGGGTTTCCTATATATCCTAAGAGCCCTCAAAAACTCTCTGTTAATCATCTTTACATGTCCAGTACCTGGCAGAAAGTAGTTGCTCAAAAAATATGCAATAAACCAATAACCAGATGAAATAGTATGTATGGAGAAATACCAACTTCTCCTACTTTCTACCATTTTCTTAGTCATTTTTACCACATGTATTTGATTTCTTTTTAAATGTTTAGAAATGACAGGCATGTTACTGTAAAATATAAACCATAATTTCATCATAAACATAGGTTGTCATAAAATTAAGGGTAAAGAACTATGGAAACTCTTCACTAGTGATTCTTTTAAGGTTTACACTTGTAAAGTATGTAACATCATCGGCAACCTGTGCTTATTCCAATGTTTGATTTGATAACTACAAGTCACTATACATAACAAAATGTTAGAATTCAAGATGGTGCTACCAATTGTGAAATTACAAAACATTTTAAACTAAGTCATTAATTCACTTGAACTTGCCTGAATGCTGGCGACAGATCCTATGCACCTTCAACTCCAGTGCCAGTCTATTTTATGGAAATTAGAAGGGGAAAATATTGAGGAGTTTCCCAGTAGTTCTCTTTGCAAATTAACTTGCAATGATTCTTAAGAACTTGCCCTTCAACATAATCTCTCTTCTACTTTAGTTATTCAAACATTAGCCTCTCTTATTTTAATGGAATTACAATAGCACTTTGAGTCCTTGTTGCCACATGCCCTAAGATTACTAATGGCAATTTTTAGGTTATCTAACCAGCCAAGCATCCAACAATCCACAAATTTAGCTGTGTTTATTCTTAATGAAGCTGCACAAACCCCAGCGTATTGTCATACATTTAATTTCTCAAACATTGTGATAATATAAACAATATACAAGAAAAATGTTTTTCATGAATAAATATAAAAAGATTAGTTTTCTTTTTCCTATTTTACATGCACTAATTCATGCATATGTTAATTCAACAAATATTTTGAGGGCCAAATGTATTCTAGCTTCTGAGAACATAGGTAGAAAATGCATGGGTTTAGTGGAAACAAGTGATATTCAAATAATCACAATGCCGTGAGTACTTTCATTGAAGTACCACAGGGAAATAGAGGACAGATTGATAATTTTTCCTTGGGATGTTTCCAAATGGAGAAGATAGTTTGCGAAGTAGATGTTAAAAGATAAGTAAGATTTCATAGATGGACTAGGTGTGAAAAGGCATTCTGAGACAGAAAGAATGGTATACCTAAAGTCAAAGAAACTGGGAATGCTATGAATTGAATCATGTCCCCCAGAAGACATGCTGAAGTCCTAAACCTGCAGTGGGAAATGTAACTTTGTTTGGGGAAATAAGGTTTTCCTTTGCAGATATTATCAGTTAAGTTAAGGGTATCATACTGGTAGAGGATGGGTCCGAATCCTAATCCCTGAGTGGCATTTTATAAAAGAAGAGGACAGACACAGAATCACATACATGGTGGAAGACAGCATATTGTTACTGAACCTGGAAGGTGGATCCTTGTTCGGGGTGCTCAGACTTGCCAATTATCTGGACACAAGTCTTTGAGAAAGAGAAAGTAACTTTATTGCAATGCTGAGAGCAAGGAGCCGGGAGGAAGTTCCTCAGATCTGACTCCCCGAGCTACCGGGAAGCAGGGCTTATGCGTGATTTGGGCAGCAAGATGGCAGCCTCCCAGGCATACTGGAAAGGGAAAATTCTAGAAGGCAGCCAGGAAACAGGAAGTGACGTGATTCTAGTCAGGCCTCTCACTTTGGAATAGGGTCCAGGTGATGATTTTCCTTCTGATTTCATTCCACCTGTTGCTGTGGCTTCTGTTGAAGTCAAGTAGCAGTCACAGCTGGCCCTTCTGTACATGTGGGCTGGACCAACTCTGGCTTGGGCTCATTTAAGAACTAATGGACATTTACTGGCATTCCCAGGGTCAGGTTACAATATAAGGACTGATGCAGATGCGTCTATAAACAGCAAAGCAGTGCCAAAAATTCTCAGCAGCCACCAGAAACTAGGTGAGAGATATGGAACAGTTCGTCTCTTAAAGTCCCCAGAAGGAATCAACTAGGCTAAAATCCTAATTTGGACTTCCAGCCTCCAGAACTGTGAGAAAATAAATTTCTGTTCTTTGTGGTATTTGTTTTGGAATCCCTAAGAGACTAAGTCAGGGAAGTACTTGTTAGTTCCAAGAAGGGTTCACGTTTGAGTATCTAGTACAGTGTGATAAAAAGTGGAATCCATGGACTAACAGCATCAGCATCACCCGGGAGTGTGTTAGAAATCCAAAGTTTCTGATCCTGTAGCTCTAGAGTGGGCTTTAGAATTGTATTTCTAAGTTTCCAGTGATGGCAATGATGCAGGTCTGTGGAACACACTTTGAGAACCACTGACCGAGGGTGGGAGTACCTGATAATGAATTTTAAAATGTTGGGGTCAGATTATGAATGGACTATGTAGTTAACAGAATTCTAAGATGGTCCCCAAAATTCCTGAACACTGGTACATACACACCTTCTGCCCATTATTCAATCAAACACTATTCTATGTCCAACTGTGAAGGGAATTTGAAGATGTAATTAAGGTCTCAAATAAATTGACCTTCTGTCTCCTAGGAGATTATATAGGTGGGCCTAAACTAATCACTTGAGCCTTTTAAATCTATGGTCCAGATGTCAGAGTTGGAAGAAGTCAAGAGATTTGAAGCAGGAGAAGGATTTCACATGAACTTAAGGGTCAAGGAGTTCAGGAAGCCTTTAAGAGTAGACTTTGGCTCCCAGGTGACAGGGGGCAAGAAAATAGGACCTAAGTTATACAACCACAAGAAGACGAATTTTTGCCAAAAACAAGAGTGAGCTAGCAAGTGGACCTTTTTTCCTTCAAATGATAACTCATTATGGTTGTCTTCAGTTACCTACTGCTGCTGTAACAAAAAATACTTTAAGTGGGTGGCTTTAAAGAACAGAAATTTATTTTCTTGTAGTTTTTAGTTAGCAATAGAAAAAAATATAGACTATAAATGTCAATCCTTAAAAAGGTTTGTGCTTCGAGTCTAAGATATGGAGAACCATTAAATACTTTAAAGCAAATGCATGTTTGTTCACATTTGTTATTAAGAATTCACACTCCTGGGACCATGAGGGAAAAGGTTTAGGAGCAGGCAAAAGTGAAGCTGAGAAAGCTAGTTATGGGGCCATTACAAGAGTCCATGTGAAGCAAATGACAAACATCTTAAGTAAGCAAGTATCAGTGGACATATTAGAAATAGGGAGACAGAGGCAGATTCCAGTCATCTGGAGAAGCTAGAATGGGCAGGATGTTATTAATGGATTTGATATGGAAGATGAGGACAAGGAAAAAATCAAGGGTGACTCAAGTTTCTATACTGGGTGACTGTCTTAAATTCAAGTGAGAAATTCTAAAAACTTTGGAAGCAAACATTTTATGCAAGTTTAAAATAATGTATTATTTTCATAAGTTTTTTTAAAAAGAGAAAACTAGACAAAGGCAAGTCAAATCGTTTTCCCCAAATAACAATTTAAAACAAAATAAAATTTATTTTACATTAACTATTGCTTATCAAGTTGCATCTACCTTTCTTCCCAATGACTACCGACTGAATTTTTTCTTCAAAATATGTTTGATATACCTTGAATTTCATTAAAGGTCTATGTTTTATTCTCTAAGATCACTTAGTAAGATGCTGTCAAGAAGCCGAGAAAGTCTCAAAATAAATGTTTCTGCAAACGAGTCATATGCCCCTGAGTTAAAGGACAATGAGAAAGTGTTAACAAGTCATGCAGTTTTCAGCTCATAGCCTGATAAATGGCAGGTCAAGGAGGGCTGTGTTTAATAGTATATTCCTCAATGAAGTGTCACTTTCCCCTCAATGTGCCCTCTGTGTGTGACAATTAAAATCATGTTTTCTGATATGTCAGCACACCAAATTGCTGACTTTCTTGTCTTACTTTGTGATACAAAAATGCATACTGTCATATGATAAAATCGGGATATTAAAGGCTGTGTCATGGAATATAATCTGTGCTCTCTTGCAGTTCATAGCTCTTTCTTCTTCCCTGTCTTTTATATATTATTAGTATTTGCACATATCATATGTAGCTAGAAATAAATTGATAAGGCATGACTATTGCTTTGTTTCCCAGATACAGAGCAACAAATTAATATCTTACTAAAAATATATGAATCTCTAAAATTGGGGTCAGTGTCACACAATTGTACATTTTTAACTAATACTAGAATTGTATGATTTATAAATACTATTTTTCCTTTAAATTGAAAAACTAACATCAGATTTCAATAATTTAAAGAATACACTGTAAATATATATAACACAACATTGGTAATGTTCTCCTTCCTACGCTCCCCATCTGACCAATGAAATCAATGCTAAGAATTTGTTGTATATTTTGTACAACTTTCTCCTTGCTCATAAATAAATGGTTGATATATACACGATTGATAAATAAATAGTTTAAGAGTAAATTTGTGATGCAGCTGTTTTGATACTCATCAAAATATAATTACCACTTAATTAACAGGCGCTCTTTTATCCTAAGCTACACCATGAAGGCTAATACAATACTTACGTGCGTCTATGTTATTCTCTGCAATATCTAATATCTAAATAATGTTGACAGAAACACTCAAATAAAATAAATAGACAAGCTTTTCAGTTATGACTATCTTATTTAAATGGGGCCATCTACCTAAATTGTTAGGAAATAGAAAGGTATCGTTTAATTAACTTTTATGCCTATGGACAGCTGCTAGGAACTGAGGAGCAGCTCTTTATAAAAGCTACCAGATTTTACTGTATGTAATCCCGAAATTTTCCTGAGTTAAGCATCATTGTTTATTACTTTGAGAACAGAAATGTCAATAAAAGCACAACTCTTGGATTTACTTGTATAGTGGATATTTGAGAGTAATTTATTGCACGGTAAAAAAATCATGAAAAATGATGTAACGATGATGTTGAGAAGTTCTCTTTTATACAGTATGTTTTTAATAATCTTACCCACAAAACATAGTACAAAGTCCTTATGCCTATATGATATATTACATACTAAAAATACTGTCAAGAAAACAGAATTTCTAAAATTACCTATTAGTAATTGAAATACACACCAAATAACTTTACTTGCTATGAAATTGAGAACATCTTTATCATGAACTCTTAGAACTAAATCAAGATCATGTCCCAGAGAATGAAAATAAATGCCACCAAGAATTTACTGCATTTCTCTTATACTGCAATTATTCTTACCTTTTCCTCAGAAAGAATTCCTCCAAAATTCGGAACTTTGTAGTTCAATGTTTATGAAAATAAGTAGAATAAATGCTTCCCTTATTTCTGTCATTTACTTTTCGGATAACCTCAGATACATCTTGATCCACTGGTTTATTGAGTGAGACAAGTTATAAATCATAGACCCATAAGCTTATCTTTCTCCCTTGTGTGCTTTCCTCAAAGATTTCTTCTCCCAGCACTAATGCATGGTAATGCATGGTAGAAGATATCAAGGCAGAGAATTTTTCTAAATATGCAATTCTTTTAAGTTTAGTGCATTTAATACTTATGTACTTTGGTCAATGTGCTAAGTGTACAAAGAACACTAGTTTTCAATTCAAGAATCCAATTAAGAAATATTTACAGAATCCATACAAAAGAAAGATTTCTGTTGGAAAGTAGTACAGATAAGTGAGACAAGATAACTGCATGGAGGATTTACTTATTTATTCATACTATCTTTCAAATGTTAAAAAAAAAAAAAAAACATTGCCTTTGAGTCGATTCTGACTCATAGTGACCCTATAGGACAGAGTAGAACTGCTCCATAGGGTTTCCAAGGGCGCCTGGTGGATTCAAATGTTAGAGTCTGCTATATTCAGGCACTTTTGCTACCCACAAAATGCATACAGTAAATTACTGTACTTAAATAACTTTTTGTTACCATTTCAGAAGATGACATTTCTTGAGTGTCTGCTATGTGAGCAGCACTTTACAACTATTTTTTCTAATTATCAGAACAATCCTGGTAAATAGATAAAGAAACCAGTTCAAAGAGAATAAGCCATTTACCAAAGCCTCACAACTTGTAGAAAGAGAAGTTTGGATTGGAATCTTGTAGCCACAATGCCTGTGAATTATTAGAGATAGCCACCCTTCCCACCCCCCTTGAATCTAGGCAGGGCATGTGACTATTTCAATTGACAAATATATCGGAAGTACGCCTTGCCAAGGTCTAGCCCTTAAATGGACCGGCAGTTTCTGTTTCCTCTCTCTTGAAATATTCCCTTTTAGGATGTTCCCTCTAGGAATCCAAAAGGCACATGTAGGTGCTCATGTCAACAGCCATAGCTGAGCTCCCAACTGGCAACCAGCATCAACTGTCAGCCACATTAGGGAGCTCTCCTAGGCATTCAGTCAAGTCAAGCCTTCAGATGGTTTTAGTCTCAGTGGACATTTGACATTAAAGGCCTCCAAGAGAATACCCAGCTGAGTCCACTGAACCCACAGAACTGTGAGAGATAATAAATAATTTTAAACCACTGTTGTTGTTAGGTACCATCGAGTTAGTTCCAACTCATAGTGACCCTGTGTACGACAGAATGAAACACTGCCCGGTCATTCACTATCCTCACAATCCTTGCAGTGTTTGAACGCATTGTTACAGCCACCACCAATCCATCTAGTTGAGGATCTTCCTCTTTTTCTCTGACCCTCTACTTTACCAAGCGTAATGTCTTTCTTCAGGGACTGGTCCCTCCTGATAACATATCTCACCATTCTCCCTTCTAGGAAGCATTCTGGTTGTACTTCTTCCAACATGGGTTTATTCATTCTTCTGGCAGTCCATGGTATATTCAATACTTTTTGCCAACGCCATATTTCAAAAGCATCAACTCTTCTTTGGCCTTCCTTAATCATTGATTAGCTTTTGCAGGCATATGAGGCAACTGAAAATACCATGAGTTGAGTCCTCAAGGTGACGTCTTTGCTTTTTAACACTTTAGAGAGGTCTTTTGCAGAAGATTTGCCCATCGCAATGTATCTTTTGATTTCTTGTCTGCTGCTTCCATGGTGTTGATTGTGGATACAAGTAAAATGAAATCCTTAACTACTTCAGTCTTTTCTCCATTTATCATGGTGTTGCTTATTGGTCCAGTTGTGAAGATTTTTGTTTTCATTATGTTAAGGTGTAATCCATACTGAAAGCTGTAGTCTTCGATCTTCATCAGTAAGTGCTTCAAGTCCTCTTCACTCTCAGCAAGCAAGGTTGTGTCATCTGCATATTGCAGGTTGTTAATGAGTCTTCCTTCAATCCTGATGCCACGTTCTTCTTCATCTACTCTACCGTCTTGGATTATTTTCTCAGCATACAGATTGAATAAGTATGGTGAAAGGGTTCAAGCCTGATGCACACCTTTTTTTCTATTCAAATGACTGCCTCTTGGTCTATGTACTGGTTCCGCAAGAGTACAATGAAGTGTTCTGGAATTCCATTCTTAGCCATGTTATCCATAATTTGTAATGATTCACACAGTCGAACGCCTTTGAATAGTGAATAAACCACAGGTAAAAGTCTTTCTGATAGTCTCTGCTTTCAGGCAAGATCCATCTGACATCAGCAATGATATCCTTCCTTCCGTGTTCTCCTCTGAATCTGGCTTGAATTTCTAGCAGTTCCTTCTCAATGTCTTGCTGCAACCATTTTTGAATTTTCTGCAGCATAATTTTACTTGCATGTGATACTAATGATATTGCTTGATAATTACTGCATTCTGTTTGATCACCTTTCTTTGGAATAGGTATGTATATTGATCTCTTCCGGTCGGTTTGCCAGGTAGCTGTCTTCCAAATTTCTTGGCATAAGCAAGTGAATACTTCCAGGGTTGTATCTGTTTGTGGAAACATCTCAATTAATATTCCGTCAGTCCCTGGATCCTTGTTTTTCACCAGTACTTTCAGTGCAGCTTTGTCTTCTTCCTTCAGTACCATTGGTTCTTGATCATATGCTACTTTCTAAAATGGCTGAACATTGACCAATTCTTTTTGGTACAGTGACTCTGTGTATGCTTTCCATCTTCTTTTGATGCTTCTTGTGTCATTCAATATTTTGCCCACAGAATCCTTCAATATTGCAACTTGAAGCTTGAATTTTTTTCTTAAGTTCTTTCAGCTTCAGAAATGCCCAGCATGTTCTTCATTTTTGGTTTTCTAACTCCAGGTCTTTACACATTTCATTACACTACTTTACTTTATCTTCTCAAGCTGCCCTTTGCAATCTTCTGTTCAGCTTTTTTACTTCATCATTTCTACTGTTCACTTTAGCTACTCCATGCTCAAGAGTAACTTTCAGAGTTTCCTCTGATATCCTTTTGGTCTTTTCTTTCTTCCCTTCCTTTTTAATGATCTTTTGCTTCTTTATTTGTGATGTCCTGGATGTCATCCTACAACTCATCTGGTCTTCTTTCATTAGAGTTCAATGTGTCAAGTCTATTCTTGAGATGGTCTCTAAATTCAGGTGGAATATACTCAAGGTCGTACTTTGGCTCTCATAGACTTGTCTTAATTTTCTTAGACTTCAACTTGAACTTGCATATGAGCAATTGATGATCTGTTCCACAGTCGGCCCCTCGCCTTGTTCTGACTGATGATATTGAGCTTCTCCATTGTCTGTTTCCACAGATGTAGTGGATTTGATTCCTGTGTCCCAAAGGAAGAGCTACATATATAGTTGCTGTTAATGTTGCTGAATGAATAATGAATAAGTCATTGGTCTTGCAAAATTCTATCATGCGATCTCCAGCGTAGTTTCTATCACCAAGGCCATATTTTCTATCTACTGATCCTTCTTTGTTTCTAGTTTCCCATTCCAATCACTAGTAATTATCAGTGCATCTTGATTATATGTTTGATTGATTTCAGACTGCAGAAGTTGATAAATCTTCAGTTTCTTCATCTTTGGCATTAGTGGTTGGTGCATAAATTTGAATAATAGTCGTATTAACTGATCTTCCTTGTAGGTGTATGGATATTATACTATTACTGACAGTATTGTATTTCAGGATAGATCTTGAAATGAATGCCAGGCAGTTCCTCTTCAATTTGTCATATGACTGTCCAATTCAAAATGGCCAAAACCAGTCCATTTTAGCTCATTAATGCCTAGGATTTTGATCTTTGAGCATTCCATTTCATTTTTGACAGCTTTCAATTATTCTTGATTTATACTTCCTACATTTCATTTTCCAATTATTAGTGGATATTTGTAGCTGCATCTTCTCAATTTGAGTCATGTCACATCAGCAAATGAAGGTCCTGGAAGTTTTACTCCATCTAAGTTATTGAGGATGACTCTACTTTGAAAAGGCAGCTCTTCCCCAGTCGTATTTTGAGTGCTTTACAACCTGAGGGACTCATCTTCCAGCACTATATCATACAGTGTTCTGCTGCTCTCCATAAGGTTTTCACTGGCCAGTCTTTTCTGAAGTAGAACACCAGGTCTTTCCTCCCCATCTTAGTCTGGAAGTTCCAAACTTGTTCCAAACTTGTACAAACTTGTACACTGCGGGTGACACTGCTAGTATTTGAAATACCAGAGGCATAGCTTCCAGCATCATAGCAACATGCAAGCCACCACAGCACAGATGATTAGTAACAATAAGAAAATCCTTGAGCAAAATAAATTAAATTGATTGCTTGAATCATCAATAATTGCAACCATCAGAGAAAATGTGAATATTTTCTATGTATTTGCTAATAAAAGGATTTTAAATTTGTTGAATCCTTCCCAACCTATTTCAATTTTTTGTACACTTTTAACAGTCATCTCTGCTTAAATAGAGTCATTACGTGCAATAATAGAAAACAAAAACAATTTCCGTAACTTTTCATCTTTCCATTAATATTTCTGCCTAGTAGGAAATATAAGGCAAGTATATAAATAACTGAAAAGGGAAGAATATAGCAATGTAAATGGGATATTAAAAAAGCCAGTGAGGAGGCAAGGATAAAGAAGTGGCATCTGGAAGGGGGAAGTGATAGTGTAGACTGAGATAAATTTCACATAAAAACTCCTTGTTCATGGCATACAGTCATACTTCAAGCCACGCAGCACTTGGTGTTTAGCACAACTTTGTTCTATAGCTTTTGGCTTAACTTTCCATCTTTTGTTTAACAAAACGTCACCAATCTGAAAAGAACACTGTGGAACTTGATATAAGTGGACAAGAACTGGGTTTCAAAGGAGAGATGTTGTTGTTATGTGCCATTGAATCAATTACAATTCATAGTGACCTTATAGGACAGAGTAGAACTGCCCTATAAGGTTTTTTAGGTGGTAAGCTTTACGAGAGTAAAGGCTTTTCTCCCACGGAACCACTGGGTGGGTTTGAACGGCTGTCCTTAAGGTTGGCATTCTAGGGCTTAACCATTGCACCACCAGTGCTCCTTGTAAAGGAGAGATAGGAGATAAGTTAATGAGGTAGTCGTATTGCCTGATGCCTGGGTTCTGGGAATCCCTATGGAAACAGCAGGAAGTCACCACTATATATTATTCTTGCCACAGGGAAAGTGTGATGATATAAAAAATATTTACATATCTCTATGGACAGATGTCAATTCTAATGGGGCCATTAATAAAGTATATTTGCAAATGTTATAGACTTCCGGAGCCACCAGTCAAATAAAGAGAATGAAGGTAATTTATTTCTCAAGTCCTTCCTTCATTTCTTCCTTCTTCTCTTCCTCCCTCCCTTCTCCCTCCCTTCCTTCCTTTATTTTTTTCTTTCTTTCTAATTACGGAACCTATCTGAGATTTCTTTAAACTGGGAGGGGATAATTGTGTTTGGAGATATAAGAGAGAATCTCTAAGGAAGAATTGGGGTACCAGAGGAAATACCAAGGGACTAGATCAAAAATCATCTGGAGAAGTTCAACTTAAAAAGAAGAGTCTTCTTCCTAGATAAAGACATAAAGAAAAATAGAGTAAAAGAGAGAATATTTAAAAGTAGGGAAGACAAAAGCGTATTTCATTGTTCTTTCTTTATATAATGGCAAGGAAAATCAACTATAAAAAATAAATAATGTGAAGTTGGGATCTATTCTAATAGGAAGAAGAATAATTTTGAAAAACCCTTGTTGACAAGTGATAAGTAGCTGGTAAATTATGAATAGAGGATTACTAAAGACAGTGGACGATCAGCTGAGATTGGAGGACCTAAATGTTGTTAATTGTATTGGTCAGATATTCTATATGCTTATCAGTTTTTTGAGAACTTGATCAGTTTTTAAAATAAATGTATATGCAAAATTTCTCACTGCACGGTCATCCATTTTTTCCTTATAATTCTATAATGTTTTGCTTTGTACATATGTGTCTATCTTATTAAACACAGATTCAGAATATTTTAGATCTTCTTAGGAAATTGGATAATTTATCAGAAAACAATAAACATTTGTATCACTAAAAATATACAGCATTTATCTGAAATTAATATTGTTAGGGGAGTATTTTGTAGGTTAGTATTTCCTATCCCTTTATTTTTACCTTTTAGGTAGGCCACAAGGGGAATATTTAAATACTAACAAGTAATACAGTGCAGCCCCTGGTCAAGCATAGTGAACATGTCAATCAGAATGAAGTTCAGTCATAAACAAAGACACAGCCTACTGATGAGTAGTAGCTGAATAACAGCTCTGGGGTATTTCTTCTAAATTGCCACGTTATTTTCTTGGTGCTGGGGTACAAATTACCACAGACTATGGCTTAAAACAAAGGCAATTTATTCTCTCACATTTCTGGAGGCTCTAAATCAAAAATCAAGGTGTCAGAAGGGTCATGCTCCCTCTGAAGACTTTAGGGAAGAATACTACCTCTTGTCTTCCTAGCTTCTAGTGGTTGCTTGCAATCCTTGGCGTTCCTTGACTTGTAACTGTATCCCTCCAGTTTCTGCCTCCATCTTCACATGGTCTTCTTCCTTTTGTGTGTATTTCTGTGTCTCCAATCTGTCCTTATAAGCATACTAGTCATCAGGACACCTTAATTCAGTATGACCTCATCTTAACTTGATTACACCTGCCAAAGTCCGATTTCCAAATAAGGTCATATTCACAAGTACTGGGGTTTCCGACTTCAACATATTTGGGGGAAGGAGACACAATTTAATCCATGGCAACTGTTTATTGGGATTTTATTTACATAATTGCTAATCTCTGGCTGTTTCCATCTTAATTTGTGGTTTCCATTTCCTATGCTTTTTATTGCCTTCTTTATTATTTTTTCCTCTCTTCTGTTGGAATCAAGTCTTAGCACTCTACCTTTTTTAAAAGTTTGGAAGGTATACATTCTGCTTAGTTATTCCACAGTGATTCTCACTTATAATGTTGCATGTATTGTTTTAGGTTTCGGGAATATAATACTAAATAAATTGGTTCAAAATTTCTACCCTCCTGAGGGGAAGCAAAGAATAAACAAACACCATATTTTTACACAAATTATATGCATGTTTTATGTTTTTGTTTATTTGTTTTTATCAACCAAGTTCTCCCCCATCCCTGCCCCGAGGTATTTTCATGAGCTATGGCTGCTAACCAAAAGGTCAGCAGTTCAAATCCAGTAGGTGCTCCTTTGAAACTCTGTGGGGCAATTCTACTCTGTCCTATAGGGTTGCTATGAATTGGAATCGAAGCCATGGCAGTGAGTTTGTTTATTTGTTTTTTGGTTCAATAGTATGGGAAAATAAATAGAAAGTATAGATGTAGATGCTAAAGAACTGACAAAGAGAGGATAGTATAAGACAAAGTGTTACTGGGTTCCAGAAAGAATGAGGTCACCTACAAAGAGGACAAATAATGTATCCAATGGGAATTAGTGAATTAAGGAGTACAAGAGTTAAAGAATATATATTATGATCCAAGAGAGAAATTTTTGAGTTTATGTCTGGAAACTGGTCTATTTTTGAATAACGATGAGGTTGAGAGTATAGCTGTACTGATGCATACTTTGGAGATGGTGAATATGGAAGTCATTGGCAATGAGGAATCCTATGAGCCAAATTCAGAAGTTGTTATATAATAAGAGAAAGGAATAATTTTAAAAAAACAAAAACATAAATTTGAAAGAACAGGAAACTCGTAAGTAAAGAAAACAGAACAATCGCCAGGGTTAATAGTAAAGAACATAAACAAGTACATTTACTGTCGAGTCATCTCTGATTTATGGTAACCCCGTGTGTGTCAGAGTAGAACTGCGCTCCACAGGGTTTTCAATGGCTGATTTTTAGAAAGTAGATGGCACTGGCTTTCTTCCAAGGCTCCTCTGGTGGACTTGAATCACCAACCTTTTTTTTAGCAGCCGAGTGCGTTAACTATTTGTACTACGCAGGAGCTCCTTATTAAGGAGCATAGACTTTACCAATCCCTCTTCTTAACACTCTGAAGTTAGGCAGAGTAGGAAAAGAATCAGCCCTGCATTTAAAAGTGTTCACGTATAGTCAGTTTTTATCAGATTTCAGATTATAGCCTGTAGTGAATTTGCATGTTTTATGAAGCACGATCACCTTTTTAATTTTTTTTTTTAATAAAATACTTGGGGATAATTCTCCAAGGCAATGATTATTCTCAACAGAATCCAGGAATTAACAGCAACAATAACAATAGTAAACTATTATTGTTAGTCAGGAGACGGTGCAAATTTTGTATTGCACTTTATAGTCTACCACATAGCAAAAACAGTTTAGTATCTACCGGCATATAGGCAGTGAGGTCAGAGAAACTTGAGTTGGAATCCTGGCTTCATGTCCAGCTGTGTGGACTTGGGCAAATATAACTTTCCCTTCTGACTCTTATTTTACACATCCATAAATTGGACATAACAACAGATACCTAAGATCATTGTTCTGACAACTAAATGGAATAATGTCTAGTAAAACACTTGGTATCTTGCAAGGTGTCAATGTATGTTGGAATTTCATTTAATTATATGTGACCCAAAGCAGTTTCTTAAGAGGTGCTGTTATGGATTGAATTGTGTCACCCAAAAATATGTATTGTAAATTCTAACCCATTTACCTGTGGTTATTATCCTATTTGGTAACGACTTATCTTTGTTACTTTAGTGAGGCAGTATTAGCGTAGAGTGTGTCTTAAGTCAATCTCTTTTGAGACATAAAAGAGCAAAGCAAGCAAGTAAGCAAGCAAGCAAGCAAAAATGGAGGGGAAGATGCATGCCACATGATCGCCAAGTAACCTAGGAATAGAAACTGAAAAAAAGATAAAGAGCTTTCCCTCCTCAGAGCGGACAGAGAGAGAGAGAGCCTTCCTCTAGAGCTGGGACCCTGAATTCGGACATCTAGACTCCTAAACTGTGAGAAAATAAATTTTTGTTCATAAAACCACCCACTTGTGGTATTTCTGTTATAACAGCACTAAATAAATAAAATAAGTGCTGTCATCACATTTTTTCCCATTTAATAGAAATACTGTTAAATGTCTATGGGTCATCACAAGAAAGTGACACTTTCACATTGAGACAATGAGGAAAATATCAAAGTGGGAAGTAAGATGGAAAGATATTATAATGGATTTGATCTGATTACAACATAAAATGTATACAATTCTAAAAATATGCCAAGAGGTCTCTTTAATCACTCCCCAACACAATAGTTTGCAATACTTGCCCCAATGTTTATGAAATAAAATTTAATTCCTTGTACCATTTTCAGTCCTCATGATCTGACAAAACTACGTTTCCCAACTTATCTCCTAAAAATACAAGAGAAATTAAGGTTTGGGTGAGCATACATTTTGGATGATCAAACAAGTGGTACACACTCAGTTGGAGAGTGAATGATATCAACTAGGGTTTGGTAATACAGGGAAAAATGGAGGAAGTAAATGACCTAAGCATGTGCAGAGAGATGTTTGTAAGGATACACATTAGTGATGTGAGGGGAAATTTGCAAATTTAAGATTTCCAAAGATGCGCATCTCCATGTATTTGCAAGTCCTGAACGTAGTCATGGGTATGAGCAACTTTCTAGGATTGGAATTCTTTGTCTACTCTTCTGGCTTCCAAGAGGAGAGTGGCACAGTGGTTAAGAGCTTGGCTGCTAAGCAAAAGGTCAGCAGTTTGAATCTACCAGCTGCTCCTTGGAAACCCTGTGGGGGAGTTCTACTCTGTCTTAAAGGGTCCCTATGAGTCAGAGTCAACAGCAACAGGTCTGGTTTTTTGTTTTTGTTGTTTGTTTTTCGGTTCCTGATCGAACTCAGATCCCTTACTCCACCTCTTGGAGTTGGATGAGCTGTTTGGTGACTTTGAGTTGGGCATAGATCGTGCAGCCTCCTTTTTTTTTATCATCTACTTGCCCTGGATGAGCACAGTCTGGTGGTCAGCCATCCATGCCGTAGGTTTTATAGATGCAAGCTCTACGTTAAATGGGGAGGCTACAGGTATCCTACACTCTCTGTGACTAGTGTGCAAGGTCTTTTTCTAAGGTTTACTGTTAGGAAATCCACCGATTACATATATCCAAGCCACACCTTCCAAAGTAGCCTTTGTAAGTATATTGTACTCCTTATTATAATTATCTTATTATAATTATAATAAAAATTCTATTTACAATATACATAATGATATACAGTATAATAATAATGTTAACAATTACAAGAACTATACACTTATTTCTATTTAACTCAGTCTTTTGTCTTAACTCTCAATGAGTTGAGAACCTGAGGATTAATTGTTAACATGGTTAGGATGCGTCTTCGAGGTAAAAAGTTAATATTTGATTGACAGTAAAGTTTTATTCCATTTTAACAGCTACACAGATATTTTATATGTCCTGAGACATAACTTTATAGTCAGCCCTTGAGTCAAATTATTCTAGACCTAGAATGAAATGAATTATGTGATATGGGTAAGAATGCCTTATCAGTTCAATGTTCTTTTCTGAATAAATAGAAAGTAACTATACTGTAGGTGCTAAAATGGCCTACTTTATAATATCAGGATTTATATAATATAAAAGTTTGCAAAGGATAATAAAATTCTTGAAAATGACTACTGTGTCAAAACATTTTTCTTTGAAGGCTCTGTGTGTGTGTGTGTGTGTGTGTGTGTGTGTGTGTATGTGTGTGTGTGTGCGGTGGGGGTGGAGATTATTTTATAACTCTTTTAAAATCTTACTCAAAAACTGACTAGGAATTTTTTCCCACATCATGTAAGTCCAAATAACCTGCATAATTTCTAGACATGCCTCAAAATTAGTGGAGAAACCACCACACACCCTATTTTCCAAGCCACCCACAAAAATATTCTGAAAAATCTTCCCTATTCCCCACACAATACCATGCTCTGCAAGTCAAAAAGGCAACCTCAGGAAAGGGAGAGAAAGACAGGAAGTTTCTGTCCTGAGGGAGGCATTGAGATAAATACTGTGAACAATGGAGCGGTGTTTAATGGAAATCTTTCACAAACATACATGTAAGGCTGCTCAATAATAATAATCTTAGCTAAGATTTATTGAATGCCTATATGTACAAGCATTTTTATAAATCTTTTATTTAATCCTGAAAATACCCTAAGAAGTATGCATCCTCATCATTCCCATTTTGTAGATAAGAAAACAAAGGCACGCAGAGTTTAAATGATTTGCGCACAAGATCACACAGTTAATGGTAAAATTGGGTTTCAAATCTCTAAAATCTGACTCCAGATCTCTCTTTGGAAGCATTATTGTAGGCTCCCTCTTGTGCTGGGTGAACTGGGCTTACCCATACACACCCACCTTGGCATAAAAATAAAACCACAAAAAGAGCCATGCCTGGAAGTTCTGTGGCTCTCCTCTCTGCTTTTTCATACCCCTTGAGCAATAGACTTCACATCATCCTTCAAAATATTTGTGACAGTTTTCTGTGAGTCACAACGGGTATCCTGTTTGTAATCACAGACTTGGTCCTCTTCAGCTGTCCATGGTGTTCACTTGTTTCTTTTTCCTCTATCCTGACACCCTGAAGAATTCTGCTGTCAGACTTCTGACATTTAACGTCCAGTGGGATGATACCTGGTAATCACCACTCCTTTATTTGCTTATGTGTTCCTTTGACATTCCTCCATAGTTTTGTTTTGTTATATTTTTGTTTGAAAACTTTTTTTTTTCACACTACAAGAAGCTTCAGTTTCATCCTGTGTATTTTTTGTCCCAGTCTCAAAATAAACCATTTTTTTAAGCATCTCAGTTTTTCGTTTTTCTTAGAGAATGCTGTTAGAAACCAAGATCTGGGCACTAAGTGCACTCGTTGCTACTTAGGCTTTCTCAGCCGACAGAGGAAGAGAACATATATGTGTGTGTACTACACATGTGCATACACACATCTATAAATATCACTATATGTAAGCCATCTCTATGTATATTAAACTAAAAATGAGTTTTCACTGTTGTCTCCTACTCTAATCCATTATCACATGGATTGTTCTAGCTTTATCCTTCCTATCTTTAAATTACCACTGAACTGAAAAACTGACTCAGAAGGTCCACCTTCCATTTTCATAGTTGTTCAATTGCTGTATGCGTTACAGAAATTTCAGAATTGTTACCCATACACTCGAATGGAAAATGACCTTATCAACTAGAGTACAGTGCTTATGTACAGTTACTTTTGCCTTTATACTTAGACTTCATTCATCTCAGTAGTTACTTATCCAGCAATTTTCTCCCTACCCTTTTCAGTAAGGTTGTTTCATACATTTATAAACCAGTTATTTTTTTTATTAAATTCTAGTGTCCGTCCTGTGATTCCCTACTTCTTAAATTTTTTTCATACATCATTATTATTACCATACATACATTTCATGCCCTCTATGCTGTACAGTTCTATGGATTTTGACAAATTCATAGTGTCATCCATTCACCATTACAGCATTAAACCTTACAGATTCTTGTGCTTTAGCTATTCAACTCTCCAGCCATCCAAAAACCCTAGAAACCACTAATATTTTAACTGTCTCTACAGTTTTGCCTTTCAGAATGTCATATACATGATATCATATATACCATTTTCAGACTGGCTTTTTCTCACTTAGAAATGTGTATTTAAGACTCATCCATGTCTTTGTGTGGCTTCATACCTCATTTATTTTTATCAAGCTATTCCATTGTATGGATACATGGCAGTTTGTTTATCCATTCTCCTATTGGGAGACATCTTGGTGGTTTTCAGTTTTTGGAAATTATAAATAAAACTTTGATAAACATTCTCTAGTCAGTTTTTGTGTAAACATACAATTTTGAGTCATTTGGGTAAAAGTTTAGGAGTGCAATTGCCGAATTGTGTGGCAACACTATGTTTTGTATTGTAAGAAACTACCAAAGTGTATTCCAAAGTAATTGTACCATTTTTTCCCCACCAGCAACGAACAAGTGTTCCTGTTGCTCTACATCCTCTCCAGAAATTGGTATTCTCGGTTTATTTTTATTTATCTGTTTTGTTTTTGTGTTTTAACCAGTTTAATAGGTGTGTAGTGGTATTTCATGGTTGTTTTAATCTGCATTTCCTAATAACATATGACGTTAACATTTTTTCTATGCTTATCAGAATCTGTATATCTTCTTTATCGAGGTGTCTGTTTTATGTTTTGCTCACTTTTTATTTGTGTTTTTTTATTATGGTTGAATTTTAAGAATTCTTTATGATTTAGGTATAAATCCTCCATCACATGTGTTTTTTTCCTCATGTTTTCTCCCAGGCTGTGATCTGTCTTTTTATTCACTTATGCATCTTATACAGAGAAAAAGTTTTTAATTTTACCAAAGTCTAACCAATTTTTTTCTTTCATTGATTGTGATGTTAATACTGTATCTAAACACTCATCATTAAACCTATAGTCAAGTAGATACTTGTCTTAGCTAGTGCTGCTGTAACACAAATACCACAAAGGTATTTTCTCAGATTTCTGGAGACTAGAAGTCTAAATCAAGGTCTTGGCCCTGTGGATTCCCTCCTTGTCAGTAACCCCAGGAATTCCTTGGTTCCTTGGCAATCCTTACATGACGTCTATCCTCCTGTGTCTGTGTGTGTGTCTCTGTGTCTATTCTGGTCTTTTCTAACTCAGAAGTAATTAGGTTTAAGATCCATCTGACACTGGTATGATCTCAGCCGACTGACTGATTGCATTACATTAGATTCCATTGTGATTGCATATTACTTTAGATCTAAGGTCCTTACATTACATTGCATCCACATGTATAGGGATTAGGATTCCAACACATATTTTGAAGGGACATAATTAAATCCATAATAATATTCTTTTATGTTTTCTTCTAGAAATTTTATAGTTTTTCATTTTAGGTCTATATTTCATTTTGAGTTAAAGTTTGTGTAAAGTGTAAGGTCTGTGTCTATGAGTTGTTTGTTTTTTGCAGATAAACATCCGATTGTTCCATCACCATCTGTTGAAAGATTTTTTTTCCTATTGAATTGCCTTTGCACCTTAGTCAAAAATCAACTGACAATTTTTGTGTGGGTCTGTTTCTGAGCTCTCTATTGTGATGTATTGATCATATATCTATCTTTCAACAACACTATGCTGCTTTGATTACTATAATGCACTGTTAAGTCTTGCAGTTGGGTAGGGTCAGTCTTCCAACTTAGTTCTTCTTCTTTCATATTCTCTTAGGCATTCTAGGTCTTTTGTCTTTCCATATAAATTTTTGAGTTAGTTTGTAGATTTCTACATAATAGTTTGTTGGAATTCTGATTGAGATTATATTGAATTTACATATCAAGTCGGGAAGAATTGACATCTTAACAACATTGAAAATTTTAATCTGTGGATTCTCTCTTGATTTATTTAGCCCTTCTTTGATATATTTCATCAGCGTTGTTCACAAAATTTTTTAAAATCTTTCTTTTCTCATCTTATTTCAGTTTCCAGTTGTGAGGTCAGTGGCACAACTTGCTGTAATGAAAACGAGGGCCTCGGGGATAAATATTCTCTTTCCTTTGATTCAAGACCCTTATCTTTAAGGTTCTCCTATTGTATCCCGATTTTATCTTCCATTATTATGAATTTCTTTCTAAGTGATCCAACACACAAACCCCCTTCTTGTCAAGCCAAATGTGCTGGTACCCTAGGGTGAGCACAACTAAGCTTCAAGCTAAGATTTTTGATATCTTTGCCTGAATAGGTCTCCATCCTTTGCTATTTCTCTTTTTTCTTGGCTGAGTGGGAGAAGTGAAGATTGATGGAGAAGGAAATGCTAGAGTAGCATGAAAGGGTGTTAAAGGTGGGGCTAGGATTACCTATAATCTCCACTCTGGTAGTATTTTCACTGGAGCTGGTGCTGACAGTTTTCCTATGGAGGTCTCATTTGGACTCATCACTATGCTAATTTCTCCACGCCGAACACACACATTCCTCTATTATACGTATTAATGATTTTATAGTGGGTTTCACACTAACTTCTTTGGCTAATCCTATTCTATTTTGACTACTTCACTCCTTTAATCCATCGTAATGTATACATGACATTTTGTGGCACTGTCTTACAGATTTTGAGGGTTATTGTTAATTATATTTCAGCCAATTCTTATACATGTTTTGTTTAACAGATTTTTAAAAGGGAATTCTTCCAATTCTGCATTTTCTGGGTGGTTCTTAATACAGTAGTCTTCATCTTTAAATGCAAAATTAATAATTTTTCAGTAGATTACCTATGCTCCTGCCAAAAAGCAAAATAAAACAATTTCAAGATGAAATAGTCCAACCAGTCCGACAAAAAAGTACTAATCACTTTAATTAGTACTTTCCCAAACAGTAGGAAGTTGTTTTATTCTTTTTTATCATAGCTAATCCCTAAGTTAATGGGTAGGGCACAGTCAAGTCCCAGTTGTAAAGAAAAAATATTGCCTAGTAGATCACAAAGTCTTTGTTTACCTACTTCCTTATTTCTTGTTTACTTTTAAACTCACTTCCGTACAAACTACAGGCCAGCACAATACTAAACACATACATTCAGTATTTGTTAAGTTCTAGTATTTGTGTTAGGCATATCTGCTGCAAAAGACTTCCTTTAAAATGCTAAAAAGCAAAGATGTCAGTTTGAGGACTAACGTGCACCTGACTCAAGCCATGGTATTTTCGATTGCCTCATATGCATGCAAAAGCTGGACAATGAATAAGGAAGACAATGAATAAGAAGAATTGATACCTTTAAATTATGGTATTGGTGAAGAATATTGAATATACTATAGACTGCCAGAAGAACGAATAAGTCTGTCTTGAAAGAAGTACAGACAGAATGCTCCTTAAAAGCAAGGATGACTAGACTACGTCTCACATCCATTGGATATGTTGTCAGGTGGGACCAGTCCCTGCAGAAGGCCATCATGCTTGGTAAAGTAGAGGGTCAGTGAAAAAGAGGAAGACCCTTAACGGGTTGGACTGACGCAGTGGCTGCAACAATGGGCTCAAAAATAACAAGGATTGTGAGGATGGTGCAGGACCAGGCAGTGTTTTGTTCTGTTGTACATAGAGTCGCTATGAATCAGAACTGACTCTATGGCACCTAATAACAACAAAAACAACTTCTAGAAGGCTAAACCATAAATACCAGAGTAAGAAAAGGGATGCTAAATTAGATTGGATAAATGTATCTTTTTCAGTCTTGGGCATGCACTTGAAGGTAGAAAAATTCTTCATGGGAGACAAGGGATGAGCAATGAAGATGACTGCTTTATCCTGATTCAGGTTTACAAGTCTGGTCTGCTTGATAGCCATTGCAGCCAGGAGCTGCTGACCTGCTCCTCCTGTCCATTAGCAAACAAAACCTTAGGTGATGGGGATGCGGATGGCTCAACTGGGAGCTGCTCAGACCAAGTGAACCTGCCTCTCCTGTCCATTATCCTCAACACTCTGGGTGTGGCTCAAGCCAGTCAAACCCAGTTGATTAGCCTACAGGCCAAAGAAAAAAGTGTAATTTGTTTTACTGTGCCTGCACACCATGATAACCTAAGTAGTCCATCATGTTTGTACATACTTCTTTGTGAGAGACAGTATAAAAAGTTCTGTCTCCCTTTGTTCAAGGAGCTTGATTTGCTGTAGACACCTCCTTACTCCTTGCTTGTGTGCTTGCAATAAATGCTCTTCTTCCCTCCCCACCTCAGTACGTCTTTATCAATGAGAAGTCGCACTGAACAGGACCTGCTTTGGGTAACATGCTCATTGAGTGAAGAACTGAGAATTGCCAGAATTCCAGCTGTATCTCTACTTGGAAATACGCGTCATCCCTTAACATTAATAACAGTGTTGTTTGGAACGTTACCCTCACTCTTCTCTATAGTTTGGAGTCCCTTTCCTTATTATCTTATTGTGATGCCTGTGCTGGTTTGCTTTTAAATACCATCAACTGAAAGAGAATAGGGGAGAGTTTTAATTATAGAGGCAATGCAAGAGGCTGCATAGGCCAGGTTCAATATTATTACTCCCCTTTGCTAACCCCCACATTGTCTCATGATCTTGTTTTTCCCTCCCATTCCAGTCTCTCTAAAAGGTTTAAGATTAACCGATGTTCCTCCTTGGAGGGTGGAAAACAAGTGATAATGATCTAGGAATGACAAACAGAACAAAGCACCCATCTTGGGACAAGAAAACCAGGTTGTCGCCAGATAACCCCCAAGAAAAGATTAACTCATCTGGGAAGTGATCACCTCAAGGGGGAACTAACACAAACTTCTAAGACCCATAATCCTGTCCCTGTAAAAGCCTTCAGCCAATCTCCAGTTAGAGAGACGGGTTTTTTGGAGGAATCTATTCCCCTCTATCTCTTACGTATCATATATAATAAAATTTTGCTGCTCACCTCACACTTGTCTCAGAATTGGCTATTGTGGCAGGCAGCTCCAATCTGCGTTACTGCAGGAACAAATCTGGTGGCCCGTACAGGGAGCTCCTTCTGCTTGGGATGTGGCGGCCCAGGGGCAGGGCCTGGGGCTGATCAATGGCTTTCCCGACAAGCGGCCTCGAGAGGTTTCATTTGCCTCCAGGGAGACTATCAGCCAGACCCGGGTCTGCCAAGGCACTGCCGGACCCCAACCGTGCCAGAAGAGGTGAGTGAAAGAGAGCAAGACCTGCATAGGAGGGATCCCAAGGTAAGCCTGTGACTCCTCTCCCTGTTGCGCTCAGGGTCGGGCCAGATAGGGCAGGCCTGAGGGTTCCGGAGCAGGACCTGAGACCATGGTTTCTGGGGTGAGAAGCACCTCAGATGACTGACCCCGTGAGTAGGCTTGCAAGAAGGGACTCCTGGTGACTCTAGAGTTTTGGTTCTAGGGTGTGTGAATGCTCCTGGGATTGTCTGGGAGGTTGAAGCTGCCAAGATCACCTCTGTCAGCCGAAAAGGTTGTCTGAGAGGTTGAGGCTGCCAAGATCATCACCATCATTTCTTTAAGGATTTTTGTCTGTTCATCGTGTGTAGCATGCAGACTCCTTGGGGAATGTCTGGGAGGTTAAGGCTGCCAGGATCACCTCCGTAACCCTGTGGGAGTTGTCTGAGAGGTTGAGGCTGCCAAGACTACCTTCGTCGTCTCAGTGGGATCAGGTTTTGTGTTGGTTTACTGTTATTTATGTGCACTTGTCCCCCGTGAAGCCCCAGAGTTCTTGTGTCGTAGTCATGTATTAAACCTGTCGGAAGATTCGTGAATATTTTTGGTTCCAGTTTTCTTTTTTTTAGTTCTGAGAAAAATGTCTCCAAGGAGGTTGGGGGCCCAGAATAGGAAGTAACCTAAGCTAAATATTATTTGAAATGTGTTTTATTAAAGAAAAAAGAATAATTTTGTCTTAAAGTACAAGTAATAGTTCCAGAGTAGTGAGAAAGAAAGAAATTAGTTCCTTTTGCCCTTCAAAATGCTGAGGTCAACTTAAACATATATAAATGTTGTCCCTGAGTCAAGAGAGTGAGGACGGGGAAAGATCAGGCTTCCTCAGCCCCCAGCCCCCAGTCTCCAAGGTCATGTAGCTCCAGGAAGCTTTTGAAAGACCTTTTCCAACTAGGTAGAGACCCTTTCAAGACAAAACATTAGAAAAATTGCTCCTTTGCTATAGTTATCAGAAATTGGGTGGATCCCAGTCATAAAAGAACTGTAAATAAGTTCTCTGTATTATAGAAGAACTGCAAGAAGTCAAAAAAAAAAAAAAGAAAGAAAGAAAGAAAGAAATCACAGTGAGACACACCTGAAATAGCCTGGAAAAATGTTTCCAGCAGTAGCCAGAGACTTAAGGTTATATCCATATCAGTGAATTGGTCAATTGAGCAGAGACTTTGCGATTTCCAAAGCCAGTTAATAAAATCTTTAAGAGCTAAAATTAGGTTGGGAAAAAATATGAGAAATAGTAAAAGTTAAATGAAAATTAGAATATTTAAACAGACTTTCTTTCAGCCACAGTTATGTTTCATTATATACAGGCTGAAAATAATTCCCAGGACATTTTATGTAACTTATTGATATTAAATAGAGATAACAGATATTTGTCATAATTTAAGCTTATATACTTTGGCTTTTTATGCCACGAGAAGAAGAACACAGATGTATATTTAATTCTGTCATTGAGTGTGTTCATTTTTGCCATTTTAAAAAGATGCACTGTAAGAGGTATGCAACAAAGATAACGTTTAAGAGGTTTATTGAAAAAGAAATTTATTTCATATGGTCAAACGTTTTATCTGTCTGACTAAAGTTTAATGGTTGAATGTATAACTTATGAGATTTTTTACAAGCTTTGATGTTAAATAGCATATAAAACAAAGAATTGAGTTTCTTGCTGTTAAAATAACAAAATTTTCTTTGATTTCTGAGGTGAAGGGTTAATTTATTCTTTGTGTAAACTGCCTCGAAGACAAACATTTGATTTCTCATTAGAATAAGATTCTTGAGTTGAAAACCAAGCCATGTGGCTTTAGAGGGAAAAAAAAAGCTAAGGTTTTTTTTTTTGCCTTTAAAACCTTTGGTTAAATAAGTTAAGCATTGTTTCACAGTGACCTATAATCAATTCCTGACAACTCTGAAACTTCATGAAAAGCCACAAAAAATTTTTCATAAAGGAAAAGTGCTCAAAAGTTTTATTTAACATGTTATAAATTATATGGAAATTGTTGTCAAAATTGAGACACGTGCCTGATTCTCATTGGGTTATAATTTATATGTTAGTATTTCCTCTATGTTTTCTCCTGGTATTAGACAGCAAATATATAACATTATGTCATAATTTTATTATTATGTCTTTATTGTTAACTTGGTCACAAATTTATTTTTGAATCTAGCATTATCAAAGCCAGTAGTTTAATTGAAGAATTCACATCATTTACTTATGAAGCTGTTTTTATTACTACATGGGTATTTAGAGACTTGGTATAGTCTTAATATATCCTGACTATATAGTATTCTGTCTCAAGATTATTATGTATTATATCTAAACCTCTTTAAAAATATGGTTAATAGTTATATTTAGAAATATTTTTATCTAAAGTTTTTTTTTTTAACTGGTTTTATTTGGCCTTTATGTTGTGCTTGTAATTAACTTCTATCAGGTCTTTCACTATTAAGAGTATTATTTTTATAAGTTAATCATGGCCATATTAAGTTTTGTCATCTGCAGATAAGTTTTTACTTTTCTGATTTGCCAAAAATATTTGACCAAAATATCTCAATAAAAAGACGAACTATATTGGACTTATGAAAGGGACTGTGACTAGACTCAATCAAGATTTCCAGAACTCCTATGTAGAAGCTGATGAGTTCACACACTGCTGCTGATCCAGAATCACGTACAACAGAAATTAACTACATAAGACCGAGTAAACAAAAGGAAACTATGGGTTTTATGTGAGAATATTGCTGATGTTTTAAGGCCCTACTTTCTGGATAGAATAAATTATTTTCCTTTCTCCTAAATTATCTAACTAATGGGTTTAGATATTGTAACTCTTGAATTAGAAGTTCTGTTGGTAAACTTAGCAAAGTTGTACCTATCATAACCGGAGAAGTGTCTGAAATTTGAGCTATGATTTTACAAAATAGAATAATATTAGCTCCCTGTTAGTCTCTCAAGAAACAGTTTGTGCCTTAATAGATAAACGCTGCTGTATTTATAGTAATATTCACTCTGAGGTTTTGCAAAATGTAGTTGCTGTTGAGGCACATGAAAAGCAGTTACTGATGCTGCTTATGCATAAACAAACACCTATTATGGGGATAGGTCCACCTATCTTAGCCAAATCTCCTCTAGGCTGCATTCTAGCAAACTGGAGGAGGTATAGCTATGAGCCTATGACAAGAAAGAAAATTATATGCTTATATAACAATGTATGGCCCCAATACCAGCTGGGGGACCAGAAATATTGGCTCCAGGATGGGTCTTTGGCTTACAGCACGATTTTTCAGCTTGGCTTTTTTGTAGGAAAAAAAGGAACAAGGTTCCCTATATTCAAGCTTTCATATCTCTCTATCAAACTTTAAATCCCGCTAACCAGGTTCTTTTCCAGGGAAAGCGGAAAGCAAAAGTGCTTCCTGAATCGTCACCGGAGGGTCCCCTCTTAGAAGGTATAGCCCTGATAACTGCTTCAGCTCCCCCCACCGCCATATAGGGAAGGTGTGGTAGAAGCTGACAGGTCAGGTCGAGGAATGACGGCAGAATCCCCCACAGAAAGGGCCGAGCCTGACTGTAGTCCTGCCAGCTTGGGAGAAACTGATGAAGGAAGGGAATAGGGAAGTAAGGGTCTGACTTCATCTGGTATGGTCTCCTCCTACTCACACCTGTCAGGGTACTGTTTTCGGTGAGGGTACTGCCAGGGCTTGGGCAGGGCAATTTCCTCTGAGAAAAATTCCAGCCAAAGGAGGAACAGTGTTAGTATTTCTTTCTCTACCTCCGACTTGTACAATTGGAAGAACCACAATCCTCCTTGTCAGAGTAACTCAAATAGGATGGCAGAGTTGTTGCTTTCCATTTTCTACAGATCCTGCTTGAAAATGCAGGTGACATTGTTGCAAGAAGAAATAGTGACACTTAGTGGCATTCCTTTCCATATTCCATAAAAGGTGAATCCAGAGGTGGGACAGAAGAAAGGCCTGGGTAAGGCAAGTCAGCTGCACCAGTTAAAATTACTTTAAAACCCGGAGCATCTATTATAAACCAGAGGCAATATCCCCTCTGCAAGGAAGCTTTAGAAGGCATTGGTGCATCGATACATAAAAATTAGGCTTTTGAAATTTTGCCAGTTTCCGTAAAACACCCCTGTCTTACTGGTGTTGAAACCAGGGACAAGAGAATATCGCTCTGCTCAAGACCTAAGAATAATCAACCAAATAGTAGAGGACATTCATCCAATTGTGCCAAACCCATATACTCTCTTGGTTACTATACCCAGTCAATGTGCTTGGTTTTCAGTACTGGACTCGAAAGATGCCTTGTTTTGTATCCCTCTACACCCCGAGTCTCAGCCTCTATTTGCCACTGAATGGACTGATATTAAGACAGGGAATTGCTGTGGGGGTACTAACTCAAACCCTGGGACCAGCCAGCTGACTGCTGGCCTACTTTTCAAAACAGCTGGACAATGTGGCCCTGGGATGGCCCCCTTGTCTTCGAGCAGTGGCTGCAACATGTGACCTGTTACAGGAAGTCAAGAAATTCACTCTTGGATAAAAGGTAATGGTAAACACACCACATACAGTTTTGCCTCTTTTGGAACAAAAGGGGGGTTTTGGGCTAAAGGCAGGATGGATGGGAAAATATCAGACAATCTTGTTAGACAACTGAAAGGTGGTTCTGAAGGCTGTCTCCTCCCTCAATCCCTCCACATTGCTGCCTGTTTCAGAAGATGCCCCTCTACATAACTGCCTAAAGATAACTGAAGAAGTTTCTTCTAGCAGACCAGATCTCTCAGATGTTCCCCTGACTGACCCAGAGATAGAAATGTATACAGATGGCAGTAGCTTTCTATATGAAGGATGCCACAAGGCAGGATATGTGGTGGTGACACGAACTGAGGTGTTAGAGGCAGCTCCACTTCCTGCCGGCACTTTGGCTCAAAAGGCCAAACTCATAGTCCTTGGGCGGGCCTTGCCACTAGGAGTAGGAAGACACACAACTGTGTATACTGATAATAAATATGCCCATCCGGTCCTTCACTCACACAGTGCCTTGTAGAAAGAAAGGGGACTTCTGACATCTGCCAACAGAGAAAGAAAATATGTACCAGAAATCCTGGAACTCCTGAAGGCAATCAATGATCCCCTGCAGGTGGCAGTGGTATAATGCCCCGGACACAAAGAAATGTTAACTATTGCTGGTTTTTGTGGACACCTACTCAGGGTGGGTGGAGGCTTTCCTTTGTTGAACCAAACGAGCCCAAGAAGTGACCAAGGCATAACTCAAAGAAATCATACCCCATTTTGATCTTCCAATCTCAGTACAGAGTGACAACAGGAGAGCTTTTATGGCAACAGTCACCAAAGAAGTCAATAAGGTTTTAGATATAAATTGGAAATCACACTCAGCCTGGAGACCACAATCGACTGGAAAGACCAAAAAGATGAACCATACTCTGAAAAAGGCCTTGGCGAAACTTTGCCAGGAGACAAGCTCCACTCAGATACAAGTTCTCCTCATTGCCCTGCTCAGAATCTGGGTGGCCCCTCAAAGCAGGCTCAGATTGAGCCCTTATGAATTAATGTATGGGAGACCATTCCTAAAAAAGTCAACTTTCCCCACCTCGGTGATGACTGAGGTAGAGAAAAGAGACTGAGAGCTATCATAAACACTGTTAATCAGTATGCTTCTTCTCGTTTGTCTTTTCCTTCTGATGCTCCCCTCCACAGGTTCCAACCGAGAGATCAGAGATTGGGTCCTGTTAAAAACCTAGAAGAATCAACCTCTGGAAGATCAACTGGCCCCTCAGTGGGAGGGACCTTTTGAAGTTCTCCTGACCACCCACTTGTCTCTGAAATTAGCAGGAGTAGCCGCGTGGGTACATCACTCGAGAGTAAAAGGAGCCCCACCAGAAGAAGAGAAAGAAGCAGAAGACAAAAAGCCGCCATATTCTTGTACTCCAATTCAGGGCCTGAAGCACAAGTTCAAGAAGCTTACAGTACAATGATTTTGACCTTGTTTCCCTTTATCTTTCTATTTTTCCAGGAGACCGGGACAGAAAAGGTACCGGTGATCCTATAGGCAAAGGGGACGCTGACCCTGCAAGCTGGGGACACTCTGACCCTCCCGTGTGTAGTCCAACCCTAACTCCAGTAGGTCCAATTAAGCGGGCCATAGAAGAGCCCAAAAGAGGAACCTTAAGAATAGTGACTATTCTAGTTTGTTTTTGTGTTCCCTGTTTTATGAGAATATTAACAAAAGGAACTACAAATACTTTTAAGGCTAGAAAAATTTTTACCCTGGTCATCTAATTCACCAAGATGCAGCCAATTTCCACTGTAACTTACACCCTGCCTATGGCCCCTAGTTGATATCAGGAGGTTTCTCACCCCGGTGACACCCCTAACCAGCAAGAAGTAGCCAGAAAAGAAGCGACACCCTATTTCCCGAGACTGAGAAACTTCCAATAAAAGGAAGGATTGGAAGAGGCTGCATAGGCCTGGCTCACTATTATTTACTCCCCATTGCTAACCCCCTCATTGTCTCATGATCTACTTTTTCCCTCTGGTTCCAGTCTCTACAAAAGGTTTAAGATTAACCCATGTTGGAGGGTGGAAAACAAGTGATAATGATCTAGGAATGACAAACAGAACAAAGCACCCATCTTGGGACAAGAAAACCAGGTTGTCGCCAGATAACCCCCAAGAAAAGATTAACTCATCTGGGACACGACCACCTCAAGGGGGAACTAACACAAACTTCTAAGACCCATAATCCTGTCCCTATAAAAGCCTTCAGCCAATCTCCAGTTAGAGAGACGGGTTTTTTTGGAGGAATCTATTCCCCTCTTTCTCCTATATATCGATATATAATAAAACTCTTGCTGCTCACCTCACTCCTGTCTCGGAATTAACTATAGTGGCAGGTGGCTCCAATCTGTGTTATTGCGGTAACAGCAATATTTCTCTCTGCTTACTGTATAGCAGAAGTCAGAAAACTCCAACCTGTAGGTCAAAAACAGCCTGAAGCCTATCTTGTGAATATTTTTGTTGTTGTTTGGCGCTGTTGAGTCTAATTCAACTCCTAGTGACCCCATGTGACAGCAGAAATAACCCCTAGGATTTTCTAACCTTTAATCTTTATGAGAGCAGATCACCGGGTCTTTCTCCCATGTAGCTTCTGGGTAGGTTCAAACTGCCAACCTTTCGGTTAGCAGCTGAGTGGTAAACTGTTGTGCCACCAGGGTTTTGTAAATAAGTTTTATTAAAACCCAGCCATACTCGTTTAAGTATTGTCTATGATATTTTTCTGCAAAGGCAGAGTTGAGTAGTTGTGACAAAGGCCATATAGCCAGAAAAGTTTGAAATATTCACTATCTGGCTCTCTAAAGAAAAATTTTGCTCATCTGTATCATAAAACTTAATCAGGACACAATTGTTACATAATGATCAGTTTTAAGAATATTGTATCTCCCCGGCTTTAGTGTCTGTCTAATAATGAGGGACAAAACACCCTACAAAAGATTTGAATAAAGACACAAAATGCAGTTAATGCAAAATCAATTTCTACATAGTCATCAACATATAAATATGGCTTAAAGAATCATACTATTTACACTGTCATTGTTTTTTATTACAGAATCCAAAACAGATCATTTAAAAATATTTTATGAACAAGACAAAAAAACCTTGCTGTCTCAGTTATTTTTTTACCTAAAGAGAAAAGTATTTTGCTTGAATTTACAAGCAATGTGCAATTTCTTGTCAACTGCTTTTGTATCTGGTATAACATGATCTTGACAACACCAGCGGCCCATGTCTCTTCTTATTGATATAAAGTATTAACTGTTACTGCCCAGAACAAGGTGGCATTTCAAAAGGGCAGTGCCCTCTTCTGCTTTCAGATTCTGCATTTTATGTGAAAACACAATTGCTGACTTCAAAAGTAAGTCTCAAAACTAGGAAGTAGAAATCTAGCAATGAAGACCCCCCTAAATATGCTGAACCTCAAATCTAGCAACTGAATATACTGCTCGTTCCTTGAGGAAAATAGTTTCCAAGCTTCTATGAACCGAAGCGTCCATAATTTCCAAAATAACTGTAAAATTTTTTCTATCATTTCCCTTTGAAGTATATTTTAAAAAGCCGTATTTCTCATTTCAGGTCTTTATCATTCTTCTTCTTTCTATCATTGCTCATATTTTTCCTTAATGGCAGTGGGTAGGGGGCTAGCCTTCAACAAGATGATTCCACATTCATGGATCCCTTACTTCCCATCTCACTTCTACTTTGGCCTCACCTTCCATTCCAACATTCTCATTACCTGTTATTTCCTACTTTTTGGTACCTCTTTTAAAATCTTAATTTCACTATCCAGCCATCTTCTCCTCTCTTTTTCCCTCAATATTTTTTCTCCTTTTAAACATTTAAAGTCAAATATTGTTTCTCTTCTTCCCATCTCAGTTCTCATTATCACGGTCCGTTGTTCCTGAAAGATTCTTGTTTTTCCAGTACACCAAACACCCCGAGTCCTGATGACAACTTTACAGGATGGATGGGATAGTGATAATTATTGGTCTTATGTAACTGGGAAAAAATAAATGGTAGTTAGGGTTATTTGCAGACAAACTTTGCTAGAAGTGCTTACCTGTAAGCTGTGACTTTATAGAAATATATTAGGTTATTCTTGGTACACTTGATAAAAAAAATAACTGGAATTATCTTAAATAAAACAAAAACTTTATTGTCTTGAAAAACACCAAAGCAGGAATAGGAGTATATCTGAATCTCAGAGATGAGTGAAAACGGAACCTGTGCTTGGTTTTTTTACTGTCTATCATCCATTGTCCCTCAGACTATTGGCGCCATACTCTCCTATAGCAGCCTGGTTTCTTCCACCCAGGGGAATGTGTGACTCTTAACAAATCTAGCTTCGTCACCTGGAGGGACTGAGCCTAACCTATAGAAAATTCCTCGAGACGGACTCTCAGTGGTCGGGCTTGGGAACTGAGCCAGGTAATGTAATTGTTACTTCTTCACTAGAAACCCATAGTTGAGGAAGGTCGAGGCAAAGTTCTCTCATCAGAAGAAAACATAACTTTGGTGAGAAATAAAGTATGATAGCACACAGAGCAACAGATGATCACTCCTGACTATTATTGTGCAATGTTTTAGTTATTGTTACTTACATCTCTTTCCTTCTTTAAGTAGTAATTTGTACAAAGATAAGAGCTAAGGCTTATATCTATTGTCCTAGGGTCTATGTGTTTGGCACAGTACGAAATCAAAACATTTTACTGAATTAATGAAAAAGGTTCTCCGATTTGAAGTTTTCTTTTGAGAAAACAGTACAAAAAATGGAAATAATAAGCATCATCTCATTTACTGATTGTCATTGTGTATTTTTCCCTCTTTCCTGGTCTTTGTAACTAAATCTGTTGGTGCGTAGCAGTGTTTTATCCATCCTGCTTGACATAATCCAGAGTTCAGTGTTAGCACTCAATAAACAAAATATAATGGTATATTTCTCCACATATTTTCACTATCTTTCAGCCAGAAAAGGACTGTAATTTATGTGCCGTCTTGGACTAATAACTCCTTCCTTCAGGACATCTCAGATTTTCTCAGTACTATTGACCTTTCCCCTTCCACTTTAACTGCCCTAGAGATTTCAGCTTAACTTCAGCATTGCTGTCTATTCCTAGCAGACTCCCTGATTTTCTGGTCGGTTTCTTGTCTCACAACCAATCTAGGACTGCCCTGTCATGAGTCACAGACTTGTCTCCCATCTCGATTCTTTGCCAGCTTCCTACAAACTTGTCTCCGTTGAATAGAGACATGGCATACACCTGAGTGCAACTGTATCTGGATTTACACTTAATCTGGTGAATCAGTGATGAGCAGTGAATCACTTCATGGCTTTTCCCCCAAAACATTTGAGCTTCCAATGACATCATCCATTCATATTTATTCAAAAAGCCAGAATAACTCCTAAACCAGCCACACTAAACACAGTCTCCTCTCTTTATCTCTTGAAGGTTACTCTCATCTGATACCAAGTCTTATGTTTTAATCAAATATTTAAATAAAAATGAATCTTCAAGGGTCTCAGACAATGTGTTACTTGCATATGGCGACTGAAATACAGATCCTAGTATAATCATTTAAATTCTCTTGGGTACTTACTGCTGTATTAATTACTATAAGCTAAAAAGCAATTGGAATTATAAATGAAGAGTAACTGGTTTAGCCCAGGCTTTTCTGTGACACTTGGGCAAGTTACTTACCCCACTTTTCCTCATCTATGGCTTATACTGTAACAGAATATTTTAGAATAATATCATAAATACCTAGTGGGACTTTTCTTTTTATCTCGGACTTGAGGACTGGAGCCCTCAGCTGAGAACAAGTAGCACTGCATGCTCCACATTCTAAGGCTAGTAGCCAATAGTTGGTGCCAGACAATGCCTTGCCAAGAGATGGAATAATTTTTCTGAATATTGGTAGCCACTTCCTCCTATCTATATGAAAAGAGTTGGGGAGACAGAGGGATAAGGATTCCTGAGCATCATCGGTGTCCTAGGCTGTGTGGGAAATACAGTGTTTATGGTGAGAAGCAAATGAGAGAGCAGTAAGAGCATCACCCATGGATGGATGGCTACAAGAAGCAATGGCAGCACATACCCTTCTAGAATGTCACCTGAAGCAAAAGACATGCTGATTATACCCTATACCTATCTCCCCAGGGGAGAAGAAAATTGAAGGCAGATGGCAAGGACAAGCAAAGAGTAGCAATGAGAGTTTTCTGTGGTCCCATTTTGGGTATGGCAAGAATGTGTGAGGGTCCTGGGAACACTGAAGAAAGTATCCATCTTTAGGGGGCTCTCCAACACTGCAGCCAAGAGAAGGGCTCCAAAGAAGGGCTCCCAGCAGTAAAAATGGATGGAGAGAAGTGCTGATGGTGGGAATAAGGGAAAGATGAAGACGGACTATCCAGGGAATTCCGCAGCTGAAGATCCTGGGGGAGCTCTCCATAAAACCCGCTCTATACCATTCTTCTTTTGGATGTCTTTCTGGAAAGGGAATTGATGACTAGTTAGCTTTAGCCAAAGAATCATCAAAAATCAACAAATAGGGAATCACGATATTTAAGAAAGTGGATTTTATTTCCTACTCATCTCTTGAACCAGTTACCAACAATAAAAGATCCAAAACCAAACAGAGCGTGGTGATTAAAGGGCTCGCCTGCTAACCCAAAGGTCGGTGGTTCGATTCCACCAGCAGCTTCATGGAAGTAAAGATATGCTCCCGTAAAGGTTAAGCCTAGAAAACCCTATGGGGCAGTTCTTCTCTGTCACTTGGGGTCACCATGAGTCGGAATTGACTCATGGGCAGACCACCACCACCATCAATCAAGCACGTCACATCCTGTCTAGCTTCATACCCCTCAGGCAATTAAGTTTGGCTTAGATTGGCTGAGGGGAATAGCTTTGAATTCAATATGGCATTAGCATCTTATACTGAAAAGGTTAGTTTTAATTATTAAAAGCTACTGGAAAGTAAAGGTTTGATATCTACCCTACATATTATTATATGACAGAAAAGATTCAATAACACATAAAATAATGAGAAACAAAAGTCATAAAAATTATGTGAATACTTCATACAACAAAGAATAATATGTTTAAGTGAAAATAACTCTTCAAGTAAAAGTTAGGAAATCTAAACCTAATCTTGGCTCTACCCCCAAATCCTTGGGCAAATCACTTATCTCTGTACCTTATTGGTAAATTGGGCACACACCTCCTTTATAAACCAGGCAGAATCTGAAACTAAGATACGAGATATATTATCACGTAGCTGCAACTTGATAAATGCATTTGTTTTCTATTGCTGCCTAAAAAGTCAGCATGAATTTATCAGCTTAAAACAATGCTCATTTATTAGTTCACAGTTCTGTAGGTTAGATTTGGAGTGGGCTCAGATAGTCCCTCTGCCTAGTGTCTCACAACACCAAAATAGAGGTATCAGCCAGGCTGGGTTCTGGAGGATCTGAGGAAGAAAAAAGTCCAAAGCTCACTCAAGTTGTTGGCTGATATCAGTACCTTGCAATTTTGGACTAAATTCTCTTTCTTCCAAGCCAGCAACAACAGCATGTTGAATCCACCTCGTTCTTACAGTCTCGGGTTTCCTCTTTCGTTACCAGCCAAAGAAAATTTTAGTACTTTGAAAGGACCTGCCTGATTGGGTAAAGCCTACCTGGATAATCTCTGTACTTTAAGGTCAATTGATTTGAGATGTCCGTTACATTTTTAAAAAATCCCTTCACAGTGGTATGTAGAGTAGTGTTTGATTGAATAACAAGGGACAAAAATATTGGAGAGTCATCTTTAGAATTCAAAATGAACAAACATTTCATTTTTCTCTAAAGTATCCTAACATAAAATTGACCTTTAATAATTAAATTGACACTTAAATGAATAATAATTTTAAAATTTCCCTTTAATATATGAATTAAATAAATGACTAATGTGAGTTAAAAAATATTCAGTTTAAAACCCCTAGAGTATGGCCCCCAGACACCCTTTTAACTCAGTATTGAAGTCACTCCTGAGGTTCACCCTTCAGCCAAAGATTAAACAGGCCCATAGAACAAAACGAGACTAAATGGGCACACCAACCCAGAGGCAAGGACAAGAAGGCAGGAGGAGACAGGAAAGCTGGTAATAGGGAACCTAAGAAGGGGAGAGTGTTGACATGTCAAGGGGTTGGTAACTAATGTCACAAAACGGTATGTGTATTAATCGTATAATGAGAAACTAACATGCTCTGTAAACCTTCATCTAAAGCACCATCAAAAAGGAAAAAAAAATTCTATTTAAAACTAAAGTGGTAACTTACATAATTACATAGTAGCATATTTTCCACAAATCCCTAATTATACAATGACTAATATGAGATTTGGATAGATAGCTATGTATGGGAGAAAAATGATCAAAGAATTCTGAAATTTAGGTTATGATCATATTTCTTCACTGAAAGATATAAAAATTTGAACTAGCCTTCCGTATTATTTTCTGCTCGTACTTAAAGAATATCTCAAAATTTCTCACTGAAGAGTGACTTACATAAATGTTAAATTTCAATAAATTACATATTCTCATGCAATACTTTGAGAGAGATCTTTTCATGAACAGAGTACATCAAAGATTTCAAACTGATGGTAATTACTCTCCATGATAGACTATACCCTAAAGTTAAAACAAACCAGTCCAATCTAAACCCATTACCGTCGAGTTAATTCCAACTCATAGCGACCCTATGAGTGACAAAGTAGAACTGTCTCACAGGGTTTCCAAGACTGTAATCTTTGCGGAAGCAGACTGCCACATCTTTCTCCTGCAGAACAGCTGATGGGTTCAAACCGCAGAACTTTAGTTAGCAGCCAAGCTCTTAAGCACTGCACCATCAAAGCTCCTTCCCTTAAAACTGTTGTTGTTGCTGTTAGGTTCCGTTGAGTAGGTTCCAGTTCATAGTGATCCTAAGGGACAGAGTAGAGCTGCCCCAAGAACAGCTGGTGGATTTGAACTGCCGTATTTCTGTTAGCAGCCAAGCTCTTAACCACTACGCCTCCAGGGCTCCCTTAACGTTAGGGCTAACTTATTAAGGTTTCCAATTTACAGGTACTATTCAATGACTTTGCGCGGGTGTGTGTGTATTTGTGTGTGTGTGTATCTTAAAGTTTAAGAAGTGCTTTTACTCCCATGACCTCTTTCTTTTGCTTTACACCAAATTATTCTGTACTCTTTAACTTCTCCAATCCCTTTTATTTCCCAGCTACTCTTGATAAATTAATGTCATGACTTTACCCGAAAACACACAAAGTAAGATTTTTCAGACGCTCACATTTAATCACATTCCTAGTGAGTAAATTTTAGGTGTAACAGAATTAAACTTGAACTAGAGAATGGCTGCTTCAAAATCTCAGTGGTCCAGATTTTTCTCCTTCACTGCTTTTGTTCTGTTTTTGTTAGTACCTGGTGATGTCAGCAATGCCACAGTGCTCCTTTGTCCCACTGTTAGTAACTATTTTCTTGGCCTGAAGTTTTACTAATTTTTTTTTTTCTTGACCATTTTTGTGTCTAGGACTTTATCCTGCCAGCACACCCCTTTGTGAGGATGGAGACATCTGAGTATTCAACAAGCTTTTCTCAAAAGTTTTACATCAACAAGGGCTGTTTCTGTCCTTCTAATTTCCTAGAATGCCCTAAATTTCTGCTTCTTTAAGTTTCTAACCACAGAACCCTTGCTGTGTGGGTGGCAAAAATGAGCTCTTGTCAAATATGAAGGCATGGAGGAAGCCTAGAAAAAAAGAAGTGTATGAAGAGAACACAGGGAGCGTTAGCCTGGGAGAAAACAGCCATGGACCGTGAACCCTCCCTTGCAGGTTACAGTGTGCAAGCATGTCTGTGTCCTTGGCAATCTCTGGATGAAATTTAAGAAGTCAAAATATATGATCCTAATAATTAAAATGTATATCTTAGAAATCATTAACATTAACAATTAATAGTGATGAAAAATAATTTAAAAATGAGAAAGGAAGGGCTGCCCGTTACTCACTGCTGTCGAGTTGATTCTGACTCATAGTGACCCTAAAAGACAGAGTAGAACTGCCCCATAGGATTTCCAAGGATTAGCTGGTGGATTTGAACTTCTACTTCTCGGTTAGCAGCCATAGCTTTTAACCACTACACCATCAGGGCTCCAAAGGAAGGGCTAGGGGAGAACAAAGGAAAGGTGGCATAGTGTGGTGGTTAAAAACTCCACATCTGAAGTCAGGCCAACCAAGATCAAAGCCTATCTCTTCTACATAAGAGAGACCTTGGGAGAGTTTCACAACCTTTTTGAGACTCGGTTTTCTTATCAGAAAAACAGAGATGATGCTATTTCAAACATTATAAGTTTGTACTATTTTTAATACTATTAAATTATTTGTATATACTAAAGAAAGAGTATTTAATTCATGTTGAAGTTTTTTGACTTAACCTCACTCTCATAATGCTTCTTTATGCACTGGCACGTGGAGGACAATGCTTGTAATTTTATAACATGCTCACCTGTTTACAGAAAGTTTGGAAGTTTGAGTTCACTTAGAGGCACCTGGAAGAAAGGCCTGGTGATCTACTTCTGAAAAATCAGCTATTGATAACCCTATGGAGCACTGTTCTACTCTGACACAACGAGGTTTCTATGAGTTGAAGCTGACTTGATAGCAACTGGTTTATTGCCTTTTTAACTCAACAAAATAAAATCTTATGTATTCTCCAAAATAATTTGACCATTTAAAATATTTGATCCTTCACACTTATAGAATTAACTTCTGAATTTTTAATTAGTAATATATTGTTTTTACTCAGTTAAGCAAAAGGATTCCACATGAGCACAAATAATAAATATCTCAAATATTTGGATAAAGGACCAAATGTTGTTACGTTCTATTGTGTCCATACTGTCCTTTGGCAAACCATCTATTCTCATCAACTAGATTCTGCCATAGAAAATATGAGGTTTTATCAATACTCATTCATCTACACCTACCTATGTCTAATAATTTAAAAAAAATAAATAAGAAAGAAACTCTGAGCAATCGGTGGTGGTGGAAGACAGAAAGTATTTGTTCATCGATGTCTTACCTTTTTACTAACAGACCCACCACCAGGAAGCTGATAGTGTGTGACAGATAGGGAAAACATATCCCATGAACCTCTCAGAGTTTAGCTAGTTTTCTGTTCTTGGGATTTATCTGCTTTACAAAATTTCATGTTCCTCTTTTTCTGGTTCATAACATCCAAAGAACCCAGTCAATCTTATCATTAGCAGATTCCATATTTGTGAATTTACCCACTCACTAAAATTTATCTGTAACCCCCAAATCAGTACTCGTGGTGCTTTCAAAGTTATTCTCAAGTCTTTGCAGAGTCTGAAAAATTTCAGCTGCCCAACATGTGCATCCTCAGCGGAGGTCAGACAGGCAGTGCTTTGTCTTCTGGTTGTAGCTCTCGTACTAAAAGCAAGTGTCTTTTTCATGGTCTATTTAATGCGTGTTTCTTGCATTTTTGTATTCTTATTGTATTCTTATGTGATTTCACTGTTTAAAATGGCTCCAAAGCGTAGTGCTGAAGTGCTGTCTAATGTTTCTAAGTGCAAGAAGGCTGTGTTGTGCCTAACAAAGAAAATATGTGCGTTAGATGAGCTTCATTCAGACACGAGTTATAGTGCTGTTGGCCATGAGTTCAGTGTTAATGAATCAACAAGGTATATTAAATGAGGTGTTTTTAAACTGAAGCATGAATAAAATATGTTTATGTATTGACTGTTGGATGAAAACGTTGTGGCCAGAGGCTTGCAGGAAAATCACCCTGTATTTTCCCTAGGAGCTATGGTTCATCATTTGCTAATTTAGTGTTCACAATGACTTTATAAAACACACCTACCTTGAATAATAAGAATGATCTGTATATGGTAAAACAATATTGAGACAGAAACATGGAATGAAAGTATCAAATAAGAAAGTGTCTACTAAAAAATTAAACTATAATTACAAAAATAACCCAGAAGTGAAAGATAAGTTATCATAGAACTAAGGATACTTTTACGTCTGAATGTATAAAAGCTATGTAAATACTAAAAATCATATGCATTGGCTGGTAAATACATTTCCTTTGATAATTCATTGTTGTTGTTGTGTGCTGTCAAATCGATTCTGACTCACAGTGACCCTATAGGACAGAGTAGAACTGCCCCATAGTGTTTCCAAGACTGTAATGTTTACAGAAGCAGAATGCCACATCTTTCTCCCACAGAGCAGCTGGTGGGTTCAAACCGCTAACCTTTTGGTTAGCAGCTGAGCGCTTAACACTTCGCTACCAGGGCTCCATGATAATCAATTAAGACCTCCCTTTTCCACGGAAAATGCTAGCCTTCAGGTGGGAGGAGGGAGCAGGTGTAAAATCCAGTCAACATAGAGGATTGGGAATTTAAAAAAAAAACACTTGTTGATCGGTTCAATGGAGAGATTTATTCCAAAATAGATAAGATAGTTTATTTTTTTTAGGGTTTTGTTAGTTTGTTTTTTGTTTTTGTTTTACATTAAAAAGCAGCTCCTGTGGCCTCAATTATTTTTCTTAGGAACAGAGTTATCAGGGAGAGTTAATTGTTCAAAAAACAGGCGTAAGTCATGGTATTTAAAGTATGCACATCTCATTTGTAATTAAAATTAAATCAAATCAGGATACTGAATTGTATAGGCTGCCTTGGTCAACTTATGACAAGAAGTAGCATCCATTCAGTGGAAGTAATATCAAATAAGTTCTATAGGAAATGCTAATTGTGTTGGGCTGAATAATGGCCCCCCTAAGATGTTAACATCCTAATCCTTGAAACTTATGTGTGAAACCTACATGTGATTTTTTATTTTATGTGTCAACTTGGTTAGGTTATTGTGCCTAGTTCTTTGGGCACACACTAGTCTAGATGTTGCTGTGAAGGTATTTTGTAGATATGATTAACATTTAAAATCAGCTGACACTAAATATAGGAGATTAAACTTAAGAATGTGGATTGACCTCATCTAATCAGTAAAAGGCCTTAAGAGTAAAACCTCAGGTTTCCTGAAGAGAAGTAATCCTGCTTCATAACATAGATACCCTCCTAACTGAGCTGGAAAAAATGAGGAAAGCAAAGGATGAGCTCAGGTCTTCAGATTCTTAACTCAAGCACTGCATAAATAACATGTAAGTTTTCTTGGGTGCCGTGAAAGACAACCTTATGTCCTGTATGTAGTCTCAGAGCTGAGATTGCTGAAAACCAAACTCAGAGTTCCATCCCCGGAGTGGTTGAATTACAATGCAACTTGTTTCCAAACCTTTCAGGGTGTCTGATTGTCTTAGTCATTTAGTGTTGCTATAACAGAAATACCACAAGTGGATGGCTATAATAAAGAGAACTTTATTCTCTCAGGCTAGTGGGCTATAAGTCCAAATTCAGGGTTGTCTGCTCCAGGGGAAGACTTTCTCTGTTGGCTCCGGAGGAAGTTCCTTGTGATGTGTCCATCTTCCCTTGGTCTGGGAGCATCTCAGTACAGGAACCTCAGGTCCAAAGGATATGCTTTGCTGCCAGCACTGCTTTCTTGGTGGTATGAGGTCCCCATGTCTCTCTGCTTGCTTCTCTCTTTTATATGTCAAAATAGATTGGCTTAAGACACTATCTAATCTTGCAGACTTCATTAGTATAACTACCGCTAATCCATCTTATTACATCATAGTGATAGAGTTTACAACACATAAGGAAATCACATCAGATTACAAAATGGTACACAATCATACAATACTGGGAATCATGACCTAGCCAAATTGACAGGTATTTTTGGAGACACAATTCAATCCCCGACACTGCTGTTAAAGTGAGGACATGGATTGCAAAGGAATGAGTCTCAAAATTGGAATGGGGACATATGGGCAGATCCTAATGAAGCTGGGCACACAGAAGCCCTAAATTCTGTTTAGTCTTCCTTGCCAGTAGAAGCAGCTTTCCACTCCCATCTGAGGATGTCAGCTTTGCTTCACCTGAGAAACTTGTAATGACATCCCCTGAGGTAGTTGCTTTTCAATAAACTGCTGATTTTCCTCAGGACCCATTCCCACCAACCCTCTTTACTTCTAGACGTATAACTAGACTCAAGCCTCAGCAGACCCAGAAAGGTGAAGTACAAAGTGGACCCATGAGAAGGGATGCTGCATTCCAGAAAAACTACATCTTTATTATTATTATTATTATTATTATTATTATTATACAGACTAAAATCTGAGGCATATGTGTGAGAGCATATATTAAGGGTGTGAGGTAAAGGTCAAAGAAACATGAAGCCTTAGAAAAGCTCTACTAGTCTGTTTGGTTGATTGAAACATGGACCAAAATGTGGCCTACACTAAGTGAGGTTGAAATACCAGAGCTGGCTTGGTATACTCCAGAAAAAAGTATCCACAGGCTTAGGGAGTTCAGAAAGTTAGAGTGAATGTAAGCCAGACCCACCCACCCTAGTACTGTCCAGAGGACACACTTTTCACCACAACTTTGAGGAGTCAATTTGTAAGAGGAGCCCAGCACCCTTGAAGAGCTCTGTGGTCACTCTTCTCTGTAGGTCAGATATTACAATGAGTACTGCTGTCACTGAATTGAAAAATCTAAATGCAGTAAGGATAATTGGATCCCAGGATTGCAGGGGCCAAGTGGTAGCACATAATCACCAAAGACAAGGTGGATGTAGTTAATGTAATGGACAGTAGAGTCAAGACAGTAACCAGAATAGTCCGACTTTCAGAGATTTGTGGTGTTGGCTAGTTGATCATGGTGTCTCCAGAAGTGAAATATATGGGAAGTCTAATAAATTCTTACTTGATCTGTATAAGCAGAAGAGCTCTAGTCAAATGAACAGAAGCATAACTAGAGAGTCAGAGCCCCTCAACAACTCCAGACTGGAGCTAGTTTGCAGCGCCACAACCTCTTGAATGAAAGGCAGGCTGTGTCCTCTTAAGGAAAGATCCCAGTACCTTGTCAAAAATGTGCACTGTTAATCTTCCAGCCTTCCCCAAAGGGACATAAGGCTTTTTACCAACCAGAGTAGGCACTTATGGAGGTCAGGAGTTTTAGCTCAAGTCTGTCTCACAGTAGACTGAATGGTCCTTAAACTCATCTTGTAGTGATATCCCAAGTTCCAGAATACATACTTGGAATAGACATACTCAGCAACTGGCAGAAACCCTACATTGGTTTCCTGACCTGTGCAGTGAGGGATGTTATGGTAGAAAAAGTCACGTGAAAGAAGCCACTAGAGCTGCTCTACCTTGTAAACCAAAAGCAATACTGCATTCCTGAAGGGATTGCAGAAGTTAGGACTTGAAAGATGCAGAGTGGTGATTCCCACTACATGTCCATTCAGCTTGACTATGTGGCCTGTGCAGAAAACAGATGGATCTTGGAGAATTGCAGTGGATTTTTGTAAACTTAACCATGTGTAGCTGCTCTTCCAGATGTGGTTTCAATGTCTGAGAGAATTAATACATCTCTTGGTACCTGGTATGCAGCAATTGACAGTACAAATTCTTTTTTTGATGATTCCTGTGAGTAAAGACCATCAGAGGCATTTGCTTTCAGTTAGCAAGGCCAGCAATACACCAGCTATGGTGCTGAGTTGTTTGATCAAACAATAGTCTAGATGCTATTATGAAGACATTCTATAGATGGGGTAAACATTTACAATTCATTGACTCTAAGTAAAGCAGATTACCTTCCATAACGTAGATGAGCCTCATTCAATCAGTTGAAGGCCTTAAGGAAAAAAAACAAAGAAAAAACTGAGGTTTTCAAAGTGAAGTAATTCTACCCCAAGAGCCTGTAACATAGACATCCTGCAGGAGTTTCCAGCCTGTCACTTGACCTATGAATCTGACATATGGATTTTGGACTGGTCAACCGACTTAATCACGTAAGCTAATTCCTTAAAATCTCTCTGTGTCTCTCTTCTCTATCTATCTATCTGTGTCTATCTGTCTGTCTATCTATCTCCTTTTGGTTCTGCTTCCATGGAAAACCCTTACTAATATACTGTGAATGCCTTATATAGAAAAATGCTCTTTGCAGATGTGATTAAGTTAATGGGGAGACTACCCTGGATTAGCTGGGTGGGCCTGATGTAATCACAAGGGTCCTTAGAAGAAAGAGGTAGGAGAATCACAGTCAGTAGTAAGAGAAGGGAACATGGGAATGACAGAAACAAGGGCTTGGAGTGATGCAAGAAGGGGCCTCAAGGCAAGAAATGCAGGTGGCTTTTAGAAACAAAAAAAGGAAAGGAAACAGATTCTTCCCGGAAACTGGCAAAAGGAATGCAGCCCTGTCTACATCTTGATTTTAGACGTCTGAACTCCAGAGCCGTAAGCGGATACATGTGTGTCTTAAGCCAGTAAGTTTGTGGAAATTTGTTGCAGTAACAATAGAAAACAAATACACTAATATCAATATTTCTGTCTTAATAAAACCATTTCCTCTACTATTGCTGAATATTTAAAAAAGTGAAAGTGCTGGCTGACAAAATGATCTTATTTAGGGGAGATTTTATGAGCTTATGAAGAGATTCTTAAATATCAAAATTGAAATAATCATAAATAAATAAATTTATCGCCATAATTTGTCAAGCACTTTTTTTGTCCCAGACAGTGCTAATCTTTTAAATTACATTAACACATTCAGTTGAATTCTCACACAGACCTATGAGTTAAATGTTAATACCCACATTTTATAGATAAGAAAACGTGGTCTGGAGACTGAATTAAGCTAGTCAATAGGAGAGTTTTTCAAATGCTTCTGCTGCATGTCCATCGTCTGGTGGCGTTGGGGGTGGGGTGGGGTTGACGAAATAAGCTTTTTTTTTTTTTTTTAAGATAATCTATTTCAGAATGAAATATAAAATACTTGAATTTTTGTTGACATTTGCCACTTAACCAAAGAAGTGGGACATTCTCCATTAATTGTACAGTATCCTAAATAATGGCTTTACATATCTCAGCGAAAAGTTCATTTTTAATGCAGTATTGACATTAGAAACCAATCCATTAGATAATTCTGGTTTTTCTGCCACTATAAATCTGTCAACAAGAGTAGTTTTATGGCATATTGATATTCCTTTATACTTATTTCACAGCTGCATTTAGGTTCCCCAAGATATTATTTTGCACATATGTCTACATTATATTGCAATGGCAGCTGATTTTTAAACAGTATTTCCACATTCTGGCTTCTATAGTATTGCTTCAATCTTCCTATAACATTTTATCTCAAAGGCTTCTTGAATAATAGCAATAGGGTTCCAACATTAGGGTACTCAGAGGGGCTCAGTATTGGAAAAAAGAACATTTATTCAGCCCAGCACCACTATGCATGCCTATGGTCATATCTCAGAATTCCAAAGATAAAAGGTACAGCTTATTTTAAAGAACTACAGAACAGTTTTTACAACAACTCCTGCAATGTTTATGATATATAACATTCTTTTGGAAAATGTTTTCATGCTTAACCTATAAGCTACCAAACTAGACACTTTAATTTGATTTATACAGGTATTTAGAACACATGATTTACTGCATATCAGACAGACATCATAATGACAGTTTATTAATTTTCAATAAGAAACAGAATTTTTCTAAGCTGACTGTGATGCTTTTTTTTAAACTTCTCAGAGAATTCTCTACCAGGAAGAGAAATGGAGACAGATGGGCAATTGTTTGCTCTTTAGATCATCTTTTTTTCTAGACTCTATGCTGAAAATCACTTTTTCTTAAACATGCAGTTTCTTCAAACAGATTCAGTACATTTATGGGAGCACACATCTTTTTAAACATTATGATTCTAGCATGGTTCATCTGATTGGGCATTTGCATTTCATAAATTTTAATCAGAAACACTTGTAAATTATTCTTTTCATAATATCCATTTTTAAAGATGTTAACCTCAACATTATTGTTAACTCCTCTTAGTTTTGGGGAAACTCTTGTTGTTATCCCCATGAAGACTTGATTTATTAACCTATTTGGGCTTTCTCTCTCTCCCTCCCTGTCTACCTGTTTGTTTGTTTGTTTTTTTTTTCTTTTCTCCTTCCTTCCCTCATGTCTTCCTTCTTTTCCTAGGTTTTTTTTTTTTCTTTCCTTCCTCCTGGTAAGAGTCTACTCCACTAAAATAGACTGTAAAAGTATTTTCATGTAGTATTTGTCCAATTACCATAAGCGCCTACTAAGCACCTACTTCCACATCTACCTTTTAGGTAGACAGCATGCTATCGTTTCACACCTAAATCTCAGCAGTCATACTAGTGGGGGCTTAGATACTGTTATTTGTATAATTTCTTCCCTCTTAAGTCAGACCAACCTGTTTGCATGCTCCATAATTTTCACACACGCCATTACTGCTAGCATCAAATTAATAACTCATGGAAGGTTCTGCTTCTTGTTTCAACAGATTACTTCGATACTGTATTGTTTAGGTAGTATGATAAGATGTAGGCAGCACATACCTCAGGGTCACAATGCAGTCTAATGGAGAGTGCGTGGATGTTGGAATCACATATCATCTTACAACCATACAATAACACCTCTGAGGATGACAGTATGGAGGAGCAGGAAAAAAAACAACAACTATGGAACATGGGAATTGAAGATACGGTAGAGCCACTAAACAAGACCTGAATTTTCTACAGTGGGACTTCTTGTTTTGTGGGAAAATTTTTAGGCTAAGTCACTAGAGTTGAGTTTTCTATTGCAGGTAGCTGAAAAGAAGCCGAAATGAAAAACGACTTATTATTTAAGTCGTGCTGTATAGGGTCACTATTAATCAGTATTGACTTGACAGCAATGAGTTACATATTTAGAGCTACTTATCCAAAAATTCAGCAGTTCGAATCCAGAAGCCGCTCCTTGGAAATGCTATGGGGCAGTTCTACTCTGTTCTATAGGGTCACTATGAGTTGGAACCAACTTGACCGCAACAGGTTTGGTTTGGTTTTGGTTATGTGTCCCCAGCCATGTTTTTTTTGGACACACAGACTGACTTGCCACGTTACTCCACAATAAAATCTTCGCAATTGTGAATCTTTAAGTATTTCTCCAGGTACAAACAACCAATGAAGCTTGATTTTATTTGTCATGCTTCATAAAGTTGGAAATATATCTTGACTCACTAATTTCAGAGGTAGGAATAGTTTCTTTTTGGACATAGGTGTCAATATGTAGTTCTCTTATTTGAAAATAAATCAGAAAGTAGTTCTGGTGAGTTGACAACAAGAATAATATTCTCATATGTGTTTCCCCTTTGGGTTGATGCTTAGCAATTACAAGGAAACTTATATCTAAGATTCTCTTTACGCAATGAGAAATTCACAGTCAAAAGCTAAACTTTCAATATCTTGGGACTGTTGATGATTGTCCAAATATAGCAGTATCTCAATCAGCCAAAAGTACATATCTAGTATTGTCACACATTATTATTTTGTGTACCAGTGAGAAAGAAAAATGCTACAAATTAAATTATTACATGTTATTCCTTTGAAGAAACAGTCTGATTTAAGCGATATTAAAATGTTTCTAAGTGAATTTAGAATTAATGAAATAAGTTAATTTTTTCACTTCTGGAGTTCCTGTTATGTATACAGAAATCCCTTAGCTGACAAACAAGGCAGATGAAGACTAATATTTAAATTTAATTGTAAAAGCATAGTTCAAAGCCTTAGCAAATAACAATAAATTAAGAATATGTTTTAAATTGGCAGATATAGCACCACCCAGGTAAAGGAAATGGAACAGCTTCAAAGAGAGGCTATAAAAGTTAAGCATTGCAACAGGTAAAAATGGAAAACTGAAAGATGTTAGGAAAGCTATTCAGGGGATAGAGAATAAGGGTTTTCTCAGAAGAGAATACAGAATAGTTTGGTAGGAGTGAAGTTCATATATATGGGAGAAACAGGAGATAAGACTGGGAAGATAGGTTGGAATTTTATTATAAAAGTCATAACTATGAAGGTGACGTGATGGTGTAGTTTATTTATAGCTGATCAGTTAATAGTAGGAGAATGTCTTAGGCTGGGTTGTCTAGAGAAGCAAAACCAATGAAGTATATATGGATCCCTGATCTGAATTTATATTTGAGTATACATATATATATACATACACAAAGAGAGAAAGATTGATTTATTTCAAGGAAATGGCTCACACCGTTGTAGAGTCTGGCAAGTCCCAAGACTGTGGGTCAGGCATCAGGCATCAGGCTTCTCCTGACTCACACAGCCACAGGGGCTGATGAACCCAAGACTGGCAGGTCAGATTGTCAGGTGCTGGCTTGGGCTGCAGAGGCTGACGAATCCCAGTCTGGCAGGCAATATATCAGGCCATTGGCTCAAGTCCCAAGAACCGGAGGTCAGATGATAAAGAGCTGGATGCAGGATCCACAGCAAGCAATAGCCAGCAAGCTTGGCCAGAACTTCCATATACATTGGATGCAGACCACACCCCTAAGGAAACTCCCTTTACATCTGATTGGCTGATCACATCATGGAGGTGATTACATTATATCACAAAATGGAGGATAACGACATCATTTTATAACTGCCAAACTACGTCATTACATAATTGCCAAATTACATCATTACATAACTGCCAAACCACTGAGAATCATGGCTCAGCCAAGCTGACACACAGCTTTAACCATCACAGAGAGTGATCTATTTTTCCCTGGGGGCATATATCTACTAGCTGTGATAAGAGAGTTCAGTTTGTCTTTGTTTTAATATTGCCGGCAGAACGGGAGGTAGTGACTAAAACCGTTCAGAGATTCAACAGGTGCAGGGGAACTGTCCAGCAGCAGATAATGATAGTAATTTTCTGAGAGGTGGGAGAAAACAAGATAGAGTTGTTTCAATTAGTATCAGACTAAGTGCTGAGTAGTGCTTCTTAAAACAAAAAACCAAACCCATTGCTCTCTAATCGATTCCGACTCATAGCAACCCTATAGGACAGAGTAGAACTGCCCCATAGGGTTTCCAAGGCATAATCTTTACAGGAGCAGACTGCCACATCTTTCTCCCGTGGAGCAGCTGGTGGATTCAAACCATCAGCCTTTCGGTTAGTAGCCACGCTCTTAACCACTGTGCTACCAGGGCTCCAAACAGATGATTAGCTGGGCCAAATGTTGCAGACATCAATGGAAATGGAGGTATGGAAAAGACAGATTTATTTATGACACTTTCAGGCACTGTCCATGGTGCTAAAGCTGCCTCTGAGCAATATGCAGTTTCTGCCCTTGGGGAGTTTACAGAAGGAGAAAGAATCAAATCGGTTACCACATAATTAGTGTTCAAACAGAGGTATAATAGGATGCTATGGGGGAAACACGAGAGTTTTACTTAACCCATTGAGCGTGGTGTTATAGAGGTCACTGTACTAGTTTTCTATTGCTGCTGTAACAAATTATCATAAGTTAGAGCTTAAACACCAGGAATTTATTATCTTACAGTTCTACAGGTCAAAAATCCCACTGGGCTAAAACAAAAGTATTAGCAGGGCTGCATTCCTATCTGGAGGCTCTAGGAGAGAATTAGTTTCCTTGCCTCTTCTAGCTTCTAGAGGGTGCCGCCTTCTCTGGTTAATGGTGTCTTCCTTATAGAAAAAGAGGAAGACCCTCAGCAAGATGGATTGACACAGTGGCTGCAACAATGGGCTTAAGCATACCAACAACCATGAGGATGGCGCAGGACTGGGCAGTGTTTCGTTCTGCTGTGCATGGGGTCGCTGCGAGTCAGAAATGATTCCACGGCACCTGCCAACAACAGCCTTCCTCCATTTTCACAACTAGCAGCCTGGCATCTCTCTGATCTTTCCTCTCTCTTTCTGAACATGGCTGGGGTTCTCCACTTTTATGGAATCATGAGATTAGATTTAGCCCAACCAGATAATCCTGGTTAATCTCACCATCTCAAGGTAATCTTAGTCACATCTGCAAAGTCCCGCTTGTCATATAGGGTGACTTATTAACAGGTTATGGGCATTAGAGTGTGGACATTTTTGGGGAACCTTTATTCTGCCCACTAGAGTCATGGATACTTTCTAAAAAATCAGTTTTAATTAAGTGGATAGAAAAGGTTGAGAAATAAGTGGATGATGAACTAAATCAGGAAAAGTAATATAACTTTTCGCAAAGGAATTATAATAGTGATTTCATATATTGCAGTGTTAAGGCTATTGTTTATTTTTCATTTCACTAAAGTAATGAATGCATTTATATCTCAAAGGGCAAGAAACCACCATACCTCTTGATTCCTGTCTCTATGTGTCACATTTTACTGTGGCTGTAAGGTCACTAAATTATAAATCCATTGAGGTTTACATGTCATTTTAAATATTCCTCAGGATGAGTGAAGTTTTTTGTTTGCTGGTTTGTTTTACAATATATAGGGTCCCCTGATGATCTGAGCATTCTGGTAACTGGTTTTTCTTGGTGCTGTGAGCAGATGTGTAATCCCAGGAATTTATAAGAAAGAAAAAGTATTTACAGTAAAGCAATATAGTAGTAACAGGTCATGATCACAAGGTTTTTATTTAATTTTCAATTTTTTGTATCTCTGAAACACATGAGAGATTTGTGTATTTGTATTATTGGGGGTTGTTTAACTAGATATGTAAGTCTTCTGTATTAAGGTCTGAAGACAAAAGCAAATATATTAAATTTGAAAATTTAATTTGAAATGCCTAAGGGGATTCAGTTAACGATATTGGTAACATTTTGTTAAATAATAGGGACATTGTATCTTTAAAATATATAGATTAATCAAAATTGGATCCAAATGCAAAAAGAAAAGAAAGAACGCCAGGTTTAGGCATGCCTGTGCCATGAGTGGGTAAGTGTTTCTTTCAGGTGATTGGGATTACAAGGCGTGTTTCAGTGAATGGTTATTAAGTACCTTCTGTGAGCCAGCTGTGATGTTGGGCTGAAATGCAAAATTAAAATTATATAGTTTATACTCTTTATACTTGTCAGTAATTCAGCAGGGAGCTCTTATTAAGCCTGGGTAATGATATATTTTCAAAGTAGAGTCATCAAAAATTGAACTCTTTCTTTAATTGGGAGAAATTAAACAACATTAGACCAATATTAGGTTCAAGTCAATACATATGATGGGCCCTCTAAAAAGTCAATCATACAGTAGTCCTTATTCCAACCAGAATATTTGAACAGTGGTTATGTAAAAAAATAAATAAATAAACTTATTCTTTTTCTCACAAGTAGATAGCACTTATTGAAAATAAGAGCTTTGTGATTACAGTGAGAAACATTTTCTTCTAATTCTGAGATCTAAAAAAATGTCTAATTCTTAACATTTAAATTGAAATTGCTAGAAGTTATTTTTAATGAAAATTGCTAATTCCATTTTATAAAGTCTCTGGCACGCAATTGAAAGGATAATGGCATTTTTAAATACCTCACACTCTTGAAAATATTTTAATTAAAGGAAAAGTAGCACTCAGTCTGCTATGCCTTTTGCATTAAAAATAAATGAGTTTTCTAATGATCCAAGGAGTTTGTAATGGATCCATCTTATCATAGTAGATGGAAAGCCCCATGCCTTTATCCCCCTCCCCAAATGCAGTGTATGTACTCGAGATTAATATATTTAGGTTCTTAAGGATGATATTGATTTATCAAGTATCCTAGAATATGTAAAATATTTAGTGGCTGATTTTTCAGAAATAGATTGCCAGGCCTTATTTCTGAGGAGCTCTGGGTGGACATGACCCTCCCAGCTTTCGGTTAACAGCTGAGTTCATTAACTGTTTGCACCACCCAGGGACTCCACTCCCAAACTTAATGGCTTTAAAAACAACGATGTATTATTTATTATAATTCTGTGGGTCAGTTAGGTGTTCTTCTGCTCCACATGGTGTAGACGGTGGTCACTTATGTGGTAGTATCAGCTAGAAGTCTGGCTAAGAATGGAACATCCAAGATGGCTTGACCCACGTGTTTGTCACCTCAGCTTGGGTTGCTGAAATGGCTGCAGTCTGACTGGGCTTTCTCTCCCTGTTGTTGTTGTTATTATTGAGTTCTGACTCACAGTGACTCTGTGTACAACAGAATGGAACACTCCTGGGTCCTGTGCCATCCTCACAATCATTGTTATGCTTGAGTCCATCATGGCAGCCATATTTTCTTGTTATCAGTAGTCTAGCCCAAGCTTCTTCACCTGGCAGCTGGCTGCCGAGAGAATGAATGTGGAAGCAGCCAGTCCTCTTAGGCCTAGGCCTGGAGCTGGGCAAAGTAAGTCCCAAGGTTGAGCCAGATTCAAGGGTAAGAAAAATAGACTTCATCTCCTCATGGGCAGAGTGACATGGCATGTGCATTAAGGCAAGCAATAGTTGGTGCCCATTTTTGGAAACAACCTACCTCATCAATTTTTTCTTTCAGCCACTCTGGAAGCCAGATCTTTGCCCCGCAGCACAGCACTTCCTGTGAATCTGTAAATGGCCAGATGGGTGCGATCTGGGTACAGAAGCTTTGCTATGGTAGGCATGATAAGGGCTGAGTCAGTGCTCAGCCCTCACACCTGCAGAAACCATGAGGGCATGCAGTGCCAGGAGACAAGACAACTATTGTGGAGGCCAGGTTCCCACTGAGCCAACAGCCAATGCTGTGGGAGGCATGGGGGTCATCCTAGTGGGGGAGGTGCATGAACTGAGTCCAGTGCAGTTTAATATGAAGCACTAGTGTGATCTCATTAGTCAGATTTGAGTTATAATCCCATCTGATTTCATGTTTTATAGTTAGATTTTTAGTCTTAATTCCATAATTCTTTTCTCAGGTGCAGAAAGAGCCAGGTACTTCCTACCTAAACTATACCACCAACACCACCAGTTACCATCAAGCCAACTCAGACTCATGGCAACCCCATGTGTGTAGAGTAGAATGGGCTCCATAACGCTTTCAATGGCTGATTTGGGGGAAGCATATTGGTAGGTCTTTCTTCCACGGCACCTCTGAATGAACTCAAACTTCCAGCCTTTTAGTTAGCAGTCAAGCATGTTACCTGTTTGTACCACCCAAGGACTTAACTTAAACTATGTGGTGCCCTATATAATTTACATTTCTGTAGGTTTGCTTATGATACTCTTGACTCTGAAATATCCTTATAGCTGTTCTTTTCCAGGTAAATTCCTACCCAGATTTCAGATCCAGCTCAATCCCTCTGAGAAAAATACTTTAATCTTCTCAAGTAGAATTAGTATCTCATAGCATGTATCTCTTTGAATCATCTATGTTTGTTTACGTCTGTGTCTCCCTTTCAAAGACTGAGCTCCTGATGGGCCTTACTCATTGTTGATCCTTATATCTAACCCCTGTGTCCTGGGAAGATGACTAGAACAGTGCACAAGCAAGCAATAAGCCTTAGGCTATAGCTTTAAAATGGACTCTTGAAATTTTGGTCAGAATAACCCACAATTCCCCAAACTCAGTGGCAAGATTAGGTTTGAGGAAATAGCAGAGAGGAAAAGGCCCAGAGAAGAGGGGCGGTGTGGGGTCTCAGTAAAGAAACCCTACACTCTGCTACCTTCCTGAAGTTGAGACCGGGGGATGAAATATGGAATGCCAACGAAGAAGCGGGAATGGCTATGGCTGTTTCCCGTTGTCACTGTGGGAGGGTGGTAAGCCTCACATAGACAACCTTATGTCCCCCATGGTGTAGGGGCTTAAAGGGATCTAGGCCTGAGGGGAGCTTCCGAGATCCCATGCTCTCAAGGCTGTGCAAAGAAAGGAGCTGACCTTTCCTGGACCTGAGACAGGTAGAGAAGCGGCTAAGGGAGAGAGATGGCCGCCTGGGAGAGTCTGGTGTTGGCAGAATGGAGCGTACGAACCAGAGCCACGTGCAGAAGTGGCTGCTGCAGGGGACACCAACTTGAAGGATTCAAGCCAGGTCCTTTACAGAGAAGCACTGGCCATCATTGTGGCCCCTCTAGAATATAAGCCCTGTTTAGGTAAGGAGTCTACTGTATCGCCAGGGCCGGGCATGTGTTCCACACTTAGTAACTATTAATCGATGAATAAATGAATAATATGTTAGCAGGGGGTATGGATTCTGCCAAGCATATATTTGAATCCAGGGTTTCACTACTTGCTGTCTGGAAGTTCTCAGTTCAGGCACAGTAAAATACAAATAACAACTCTCTCAACAATAATCAAAAAAACCAAACCCATTGCCATCGAGTCAATTCCAACTCATAGCAACCCTATAGGACAGAGTAGAACTGCCCCATAGGTTTGCAAGGAGTGTCTGGTGGGTTTAAACTGCCAAACTTTTGGTTGGCAGCTGAGCTCTTAACCACTGCGCCACCGGGGCTCCTCCTCAACAATAGGCTCATGCATATCAAGAATTCCACACAATACTGGGCAAACATAGATGCTCAAAAACAACGTTTAATATACTGTTGGAAATCTGTGAGAATTTTTTTTCAGAATAGCAATGATGAGAGGTAGATGGATCTAATTATATAAGCAATGAATTTCTGATTAGAAAAATCCACAAGTATCAGAGCATTTAAATTTTCCATTTGTTTCTGTTTTTTGTCAGTATTGTATAGGATGAATGTTCGCAAAAGAGAGCAACAACAGATAAAGCAATAGAGAGGCTGAGGACAGAAAATGTACACATAGAAAAATATCTCAGAAACAACAATCAAATAGTTTGGTACAGGGACAAAAAGCCTTCCCTATTCATTGTTCTAAGCAATGATACACCAACTAATAAACAGCTATAGCCTCTTAATTAAACCCTCAGACTCACATGCTGGCACTTACTGACGTAAACCCACATAAGCTCACGTTGGTACACCCATGACTGCAGACCTTTGGGATTCAGCCCTGTGTTGTGCTGAATAGCCTGAACTGAAAGACAGACATGAGGCCTGGAGCAAAATTTCTTGATTAACAGTACATGATTCTTTCAAGTGATCACACGAACTTTTATCTGAAACATTGGAGCAGCTAAAGATAGGATCTACTGCTATGAGAATTGTCAAACAACTGTGATAAATTTAACGTGCGATAGATAATAACCTTTGTCTCATTTGATATTGAATTCCTTGTTTCCAATTGCAGTAAATAATCCCTACCTTCCTCTGATGAACGGCTGCTTCATCCCAAAACCCAAAACCATGTGTGAAGACATTTTAGTAAAGGCTTTTCGTGTAAGCCCAATGGACCGTACAGATCTGATTTCATCAGTGATTGCCTTGGGCTAGCTTTTCTGTATTTTCTGTTTTCTGCATTTTCTCTTGCGGTTGTCATTATCTAACGTTTGTAAATATTTCAAAAGTTTGAACTGTATGTAATCAGTTGCAAATGCTGTGGATCTAGGGGTCCCAAACACAGGTCTGAAGAGGGTGTATCATCTTTAACACTGCAGTCAACCCATTTTTGTTTTCCTATTTTGATCCCACTGCTTTAACATTATAAAATGACAAATAGAATTTTAGGGGAAAATTTTATGGGATTTTTAGGAAAAAAAATGGGAAGAAATAATTCAGTTTCCTTAATTTTGCACCACCATGTCTCACCAAAAACTCCAAGGGAGCATGTTGCCTTGTATGTTGAGCAAGCGTATGTAGGTTCCCTCCTCTGTCTTGTCACTGTCACCTTCTGACATCAAATGGACTATTTTAGAAAAGCACCAGATATAGTTTTCAATCCGCCTTAGAGAAGGTGTGATTCTTTGAGGTGTGAGAAAATATTAGTCATTTAAAAAAAAAAATTGAATGTCTACATACAAGCACACTCATGTAGTAGCCGTATTCCATTATATACCTGGAATAATTATATGATACTCTTCTGAGAAGGCCCATGTGTGATTTTGACCAGGGCCCCCAATAGTATTCCATTATGAGTTTATAGCTGTAAGAATAAAATAAAACAAGTTTCTTTCCTATAGCTTCTATTCCATTTGAAAACTATCGCATTGACTAATGTGGCTACTGCTGCTTTTTGAAGGGTCTCTATACCCAGAGGAAAGCATTTATGATTCAATCGTAGAATAGGATGATCACAGAAATAGGGAAGATATGGGTTATAGCCTCACGATGTGAGAATCCTGCTAACTTCCTCTAGCTCATGGTTTTGGACTAGGGTGTTCAACAGTGGTGAGCAATTGGAGGCTAGAGAACCTGCTCATGATTCTATTTCATGGGCTCAGGGCAACAGCTTATTCCCGGGTGGTGTAGATTCAGAGGACACCTAAAGTCTAGGGGGTGGGAGACTTTGAGTACCAGGAAGAATACATATGCATGACTCTGTGGGAAATACCAGGGAATGTGAAAGCTACTGGAAATGACTGAATGTGTAATATTAGGAAAAGAGGAAACTTGATATCTATATAGTATATAGTTGGTTTTATGCGTCTTTCTTATGATACCACTGCTGTGGGAGAAAGTAACTTTTCTCCACTAATAAAATTAGAAAATAAACCAGAAGTCTTTTTATTGTAAACATTCTTTAAAAAAAGGAAACATATTAAAAATTACAAGATGATTTGGTAGTATATTTTTATTTTACTTTGAAATAAGTAGCTGCAATCCATAGCCTGTGACAAAAAAAAAAAAAAGTTCTGATTTGAGTTGCTAGTCTTTGTTGGGTCTTAATAGACTGGTGTCCATATTTTAATAAGACCAACAGCAATTAACTCGAATTAGCACATTTATGATCAAAATTGGAAGAGATGCTAAAAACGGGGTGGGTAGAAAGAATAATCCTCTTATCTCCTCTAGTACTGATACTGCCAGAAAAAAAAGGTTGGAATACACGGTCAGGAATCTCTAGGGCAAGTTCAGTGACAAGACCTAATGGCAGCAGTAACGGGGGTCTATCTCCTGTGATTCCTGCCCATGGCTCTTATGGACTTTATCTTCATTCCAGAGATGGAAAAGGAGATGCCAAAGAAATAGTAGAGTTTTTTACCTTCATGATAGGGTTGCAATGAGTCAGAATCGACTCAGTGGCAACGGGTATGTCTGGTTAATTGCATATTTTAGATTTTAACAGAAGAAAGACAACTAAGTATTCTTATATTTCTCATGAATGTGGTTCAATGAAATATGTAAAGAGTTTTCTGTTGTATAGAAATACTCCAAATTGAGGTGTCTGGCTGGAACAGGATAGCAAACCCCAATTTGAATCAAACTCCATGTTGTTAATTAGACTCCATTTTGAATCAGACTTTAGCTTGAGCGAACCTCTGCCTCTACATTCCTGTGACTTCCCTAAACTTTAACAGCTCTCAGCAAATAAGAGTGGGGTGAGAATGTGGTTGTTCTGGGAAGGGTTGGCCGATGATAAGAGAGATTATAATATTAGTGGTCTCTCCTTGCTCCTCCTTACTTTGCTATTAGTCATGTGCTATCACATCTTTATCTTCCCCATCTTACTATATGAAAGGCTTACCTCTCCCTCAGAAGGTGGGAGCACTTGGGAGATTCCTCTCTGCCCCATGTTTCCCCAATTTAATAACTGAATTATCCTCAATAAATCTCTTTGCTTTTACTTTAACAGAGTGAGTGTTCTTACTCTAAGACACTGTGTAATACAAGTTTGCAAAATACCCCCAAGTTTAATAGATAATAGCAGTTCTTCCTCCTTGTCAATGTTTTAAGCAAGATCTTTTTGTCAACCAGGTGAAATAGATCCCAAATCAACATTTAAATCTACTTTAGACACCAGGGGGCTTTTTCCTTTATTGAATTGTTATGAAGTCCAGAACACGAATAGGACTACAAAGTACAAATCAACTTGCTAATGTAATATGGATAAAAATTTAAGATCTTTCATTGATTTATAAAGGTTATAATTCCATTAATTGTATTCTTTAAATAATGTTAATATTTAATATTCTAGCCCCCAAACTCTATTACAGTTAATAAAGTAATTCAATCTTTAGTTAATATTATATTAGGATCATAAACATGGAGAGAAAAAATTAAGGAATAGGCCAACAAATGATATAAAATGATAGTAACATTTATGAAAATTAAAATGACTGCACATCTGGTAATGTGTTCTAAATAAATTGGTACAAGTACTCAGAATATGTAGATATAGTGTATACATATTTTTAATTACTTTTGCTAGCTCTAACAATTTTGTCCCAGACACACACACACACACAAGCCCTTCTGTATATATATTTGTATATGTATATATACCTATGTTATATGTATATAGACATATACACACGTATTATACGTACATATATATATATATATATATATATATATATATATATATATGGCAGAATTGTGAGAACTAGCAAAAGAAATAAAATACTTAGCTATTGCTTAAATAGTGATCCAAAACTGTTGTACTATTGTTTACTATATAGTCATCAAAAGGATGAGTTATTGGTACATGTATTAATTTGGAAGAATGTCTAGGTTATATTTAGTTAAAAAACAATTCCATATTTTAACGAATTTTTTTTTTAAAGTACATGACTAAAGGGAGGAGAGCTCATTTTGTCTCTATTTTATGTTCTTATACATTCAGTGTTTTTGTTTTCCCACTAAGAGGATGTGTTTCTTTTATAATTATAAAACAAAGTTTAAGGGAAAAACCCACAAAGAGAGTAGACTGCTTTCAATTCATTTTTGAACAAGCTGAGAAGCAAACTGATGAACAAGCAAATGGTGTAATTAAAGAGTATTAACATCAGCAAGAAAACTAGAATTTTAAACTATACAATTTTGTGTATTTTCTACATTGCTGAATCGACTCATTGGCTATATATATATATACATATATGTATATGTATGTATGCATTTATATTTATATATAATTCAAGGATGGAAGTTAAATGTTACAAGGTTAAAAAAAAAGTATTTTTTTCTTTTCAAAATATTTAGTGTCTACAATTCATCACTGAACCAAGTAAATCATGCCTTCTTCAAGTGCAAGGATCGAAACCAATTACCATTAGTGACCATTGTCGGGTGCAGCCGATCCTTTCTGTCCTGTTGCCTGAATCTCAATGATCTCCCAAGTGTGCCCATGCAATTTAACAGAAAGATCAATATACCACAGCAGTTAGCAGCAGCTCTCTTGAAGTGCTTCACAAAACATGCTACATTTCTCTACTGAATAAATGTCAAAACATTCCAACAGCTACAATTCTTGGGAGAAATCGTTCTTCTGAAACATTATTGACATACTTTAACCCACATTTCCCGCTGCTCACAGGCTTCCCACTGACCAGTCAATTCTGATTTGGCAAGAGCCACATCTACATGTGTCCCCTGCTGACTTGCTTGGGTGGCATGAAAGATATCAGAGTCTGGTAGATAGGTCTTGGGGTTCAAGGGTCTGCGGTCTAATGCTGACCCAAGGTCAAGGTGATGGCAACCTCTCTCTGGAGACATGGCTTCATCTCTAATATGCCCTTGAAACTAATCAATATCATTACAGAGCTTGTCTTTCTAAGCATAAAAGACCACCTGATCTAAATGCTCCTAGGTTACTTCCCACAAATCCTAAGCTTAAAAACAGTGCAGGAGAAAGGCAAAGCAGACTTTATTTCCCACTTTATGGAGGTACTTTCCAAAAACCCAACAGTAATTGTGATTTATATTTGTGTGTGTGTGTGAGTATATTGTTGTGTGCCGTATTGTCAATTTTAACTCATGGTGACCCCATGTGACAGAATAGCACGGCCTCATAGAGTTTTCTTGGCCATAATCTTTACAGAAGCAGACCTCCAGGTCTTTCTCCCACAGAGCCACTGAATGGGTTTGAACTGCCAACCTTTCAGTTAACAGCCAAGCACTTAACAGCTGTGCCACCAGGGAGATATGTGTATATATGACATATGTATATATAATATATTATATATAAAATATACGTATGTAGACAATATGTATGTGTGTATATATATACAGAGAGAGAATGGATTAAATTTATTTTCCTCTTCAGTGGATTATTTTTGGTGAGTTCACATCAGAAACTCTTACACTGTGATTACAATGGGCAGTTCTTAGCAGTTGCTGTAAGTAAAACCTGGAATGGACATTTCCTTTGATTTTTGCATTGTTTTTCTTTGTTTTCTCTCTTTCCTTAACAACTTTCTCCAGATATTTCTAGGAATCATTTTACTTGAAAATGTGAGATTCTTCCCCATGGCATCATGAGAAACAATCCAACATATGTAAGCTGAAAACCACTAAGTTAGCCTCAGCCTTATTCTGACGTTTACAAGGACAAAGCACTGCATCATTAAGATGACGCTCTCCTTCATTCCAGACTCATGAACACATAGCCCATAGACACCACTCAGACAAGGGTATTGCCTAGCTGAAAGACTCTATACCACAAGTGCAGAAAGGCAACAGGGAACATAGCTATCAAAAGCGGGAAAAGGCATAAAACCTATTCTGTCAAAATGGATTCTCTTAAATCTTTTGGAAACCAAGCTTAGTGTTAACAGATTAAACTGTAATTTTCAAGTGTCACAGTGTTTACTAATCCAGAAAGTTATAACAGGTACACTGAATCAACAGTTGCATTTGACCAGTCAGGAAAATTAATAAGAAAGAAAAGTTCTGACCAAAAAAATAAAACATTACCTTTACTTGTTTGAAATGCAAAGGCGCTCAGTGGAGTGAGTAAATTTATGTAAGTATAGTTGTTAAAACATTCAAAAAATGATAATGGAGATATTAGGACTTTTAGCCACATTTTTCAATAAGTATATGGAATAACAATCTCGTGATGCCCTTTCCATTGACTCCACCCTAAAATCCTACAGTCTCTTCTACCAAACAAGAGCCCCTTAAATAATAAAATATTAAATAATAGATTTTGAAGATAAGTTATAAGGCCAGTATTTTCACAGGTCCTTCTTGTTATCTTTCTATGAATACATAACTCAAATGCATATATACTTATATACCAAACCAAAAACCAAACCCAGTGCCCTTGAGTCGATTCCGACTCATAGTGACTGTCATGAATTGAATTGTGTCCCCCCAGAATTTCTGTCAGCTTGGCTATGTCATGATTCCCAGTATTTTATATGATTGTCTACCATTTTGTCGTCTGATGTGGTTTCCCTATGTGTTGTAAATCCTATCACTATGATGTTAACGAGATAGATTAGTGGCAGTTATATTGATGAGATATATAAGATTAGACAGTGTCTTAAGCCAATCTCTTTTGAGATATAAAAGAAAGAAGTGAGCAGAGAGACAGGGGGATCTCATACCACCAAGAAAGCAGTGCCAGGAGCAGAGCGCATTCTTTGGACTCAGGGTTCGTGTCCAGGGGAAGATGGATGAGAAGGACCTTCCTTCAGAGTCAACAGAGAGACAAAGTCTTCCCCTGGAGCTGATATACTCAATTTGGACTTTTAGGCTACTTTACAGTGAAGAAATAAATTTCTCTTTGTTAAAGCCATCCACTTGTGGTCTTTCTAATATAGCAGCACTAGATGACTAAGACAATGACCCTATAGGCAGAGTAGGACTGCCCCGTAGGGCTTCCAAGGAGCTGCTGATAGATTCAAACTGCCGACCTTTTGGTTAGCAGCCGAATATGTACATATATAAATGTAACTTCCTCAGTAAATTAGCAACTAGATTTCTCAGGGAAACTAATAGGACCAAAATCAGTCTCTCTCTTTCTTTACACACACACACACACACACAAACACCTGATTAATGATGTTTTACGTAATTGTTTCGCATATGCTTTTTAGATTATGAGAACTTATCCCTGAGGTAATATGTAAGAATTACTTAGAGCCACAACTTTACCAACATGAGCTGAGATTTAAAAAAATAATAATGACCAAGATGGAATTTACCACACTCCCCTCTTTACACACAAAAGTTTCCTTGGCTAAATATTGAGTCCTGATAGTTAGCTAAAGATTTAATTATTCCTATCTCATATAGTATAAAAACTTCTTAAAATAGATTTTCTCTAATTGAAAGAAAAGCTATTATTAACATCTATTAAATAAATTTCAAAACCTTATTTTTTAGCCTTAAAGAAAATAAATTCTAGCCCTGTTTCGAAGAAGAATTTTATAATTAGTGTAGTAATACATGGGGTAACCATGAGTCAGAATTGACCTGAAAGAACCTAACAACAACAACAACAACGTATATGTGTATATATCGCATTCCATATGTTTAGGTGTTTTGAAGGCAGGTTTATTTTCTCCTCCATCCTATAGAAACATTATACCTTAATTCTATGTTATGTCCCTAACAAATACTCTCTAATTCCTTCTAAAATTACCTTCAAAAAATATAAATAACCGTATCTTGAATAATCATGTTACATTTCTTACATCAGTAATTTTCATACCATTTTTAAATAGCTTTTTTGTTTGTTTTTCTCCCCATACTCTAGACTAAAAGGCTCTTTTAGGTTAAGAAATCAGTTCGTATTTGGTTTCTAAGATCAGGACAGTGTGACTCCAAAGCACACAAGTTTAAGCAATATGCTATTCTAATGCTGCCTTGCCAGTAGTATTCAAAGGATGCAGGTTAATGGACGTTAGGAAATAGAATTCTTATCAAAAGAAATTTATGCTTTCTTGGTCAGGTTTGGAGAGAACATCAAGATGTGAGTCATCATCACTGCAACTAAAGACACAGTCAGTGTCCAGAAATATTTGGTAAAATTGGAGGGAAAGGAGGTCACTTAAGTTTCACTAATTTAACATAATTAAATAATTGTTAAATTTTTGTTTTACAAAAAAAAAAAAAGATCACAATTAAACAAACAAACAAACACACAACTGAAAGTCAGAATTTAAGAAACAGAATTTAGCTGGAAGTTGTGATGTCAGGTTAAGCTTACTTGGGTATGCAGTTGGAAGTTCAGCTTTCAGACCTCACTGTTATTTTTGCTGTGTGGTCTGAGATGCATCACTCAACTTCTCTGAGACTCTGTTCTCCATCTCAAATATGAGGATAACCATGCCCACCTTCATTACAAGAATTAACTGAGATAATGCATATTGTTGAAGAGATCCAGCAAGAAAAATTAATGAAAACCAAAATCACCACATCAGGAAACATCATTTAAAATATTAGAACACCAGAGTAAAGAAAAGTCTAAAAGCTTACTGAGAGGAAGAGATGGTGGAGGGGGGAGCATATATCACGAAGCCAGTTGGATGGCTTTGGGCTACTCAACAGCACAGAGAGCAGTCCAGTGTGATGAAGCAATGTCTTCAAATCCTGAGAGAAAAAGGGCTTTCAGCCTAGAGTCCGATATCTAGTCAAATTATCAATAAAATATAAAGAGAGAATATAGAGTAAAGATATTTCAAAACATACAAAGAAGACTTAGCTCACATGTGGAAGGAAAAAAAGGGAAAAACAACATGGGAACAAGATGGCAGTGAAGAGGAGCCTCAAGTTGGCAGCTGCGCAGCAGGACTAAAGAGCAACCCACACACACCCTGGTTTAGTGAGACAAGGGCTGAGGTAAAAAGATTCCGGTGAGAGATGGGGTTCAAGCAGGATGATTTGTTAATCTGTTGGATCATTTGGAGCAAAACAGAAACCTAGGCAAATTTTAAGGAAGAAGAAGAAAATCATTTAGAAAAGAGCAATGAGAGGTACATAATAAAACATAATAAAAAATAAAATGTTATCAATTCCAGAAAAAAATTGATCAAGAAAAAAAAATTTCCATCAAGTGTGAGAAACATTTATACTGTCATAGAAATGTAACCATCAGTTTCTTATTTTACCAAAAATATTTAATTTTAATGGTGTAAATTTAAGAAGAAAAGGGCTTATTTCCTCATAGAGGAAGTCAAAAGATAATATAAAAAATACATAACTCGGGACATGAGTCACTGGTGGTTCATTTGTAGAATTCTTGCCGTCCATATGGGAGATCCAGATTGGATTTTGGACTAATCACCTTATGGACAGCCACCATGTGCCTGTCAGTGGAGTTGTGTGCTGCTGTGATGCTGAGTACATTTAAGTGGAGCTTCCAGAAAGGACTGGCAATCAACCAGTCATGGGGATGGACAGCATTTTGTTCAGTTGTGCACGGGGTCATCAAGAGTTAGGGACCAACCCAACAGCAGTTAACAACAGCAACATAATTCAAGAAATGCAAACATATGCACAAGCTTTAGGAATGTAAAGGTAAATATTCAAACTTGAAACAATCCTCCCCACAATACACACACAGACACACACGCACACACATGTTCAACTTGGTCACTTCTGGGGATCAGCAGGACTTCTAGAGTTTATTATAATCCAAGTTGTGTTTAGCCAGGTTCGTTAGGAGCATAGTCCGAGACAGGGATTTCAGAGCACATCTGTTACTGAAAGAATGGTTTCAAGAGAAAAGAAATAAGGGAATAGGGCAGGGAAAGGATGTCTCAGCTGGAACATAGTTTGGCCTGATCCTGCTGGGAGCTCTAGAGATGACTCCACCAAAGAGTTAGTCTCATCTTGAGGCAGGGGCCTGGGCTTTCGTACTCCATGTAAGCCAACCACTGTCTGCAGGCAGCTCTTGGTGAGGGAAGCCAGAGGTGTACTTAGCCAGGAATTGGTCTCCAGAGAAAGGGGCAGCTGTGAGCTATCGGCAGCTGAGGGAAGGCTGCACTGGCCTGGGAAGGTGATCTGGGTGATGTCAACGGCATCTACTAGAATAAAAATGAGATTTTTTAAAATTATATATTTATGTGCTACTTTTGGTATATGTCTATGTATTACTTTTAGAAGTCCCTTGGTGGTGCAAATGGTTAAGCACTCAACTACTAACGGAAAGATCGAAGGTTCACACTCACACATAGGCACCTCTAAAGAAAGGCCTGGTGATCTCCTTTGAAAAGTCACAACCTTGAAAGCCCTGTGGAGCACAGTTCACCTCTGACACACATGGAGTTGTCAAGAGTGAATCAACTCAAAAGCCACTGGTACTACTTTCATTTAATTAAAATTAATTTTAAAATAAAAATAAATGAATAGTATAATTAACAACATTATGTATAAAAACATGCATATTAGTTGATTATGAACTAAAGGTAGTCCCTGACTGATGACAGCGTTCTGTTCTGACTACTCCATCATAAGTTGGTTCTGACATAAGTCGAATACCTCCTTTTTTTTAAGCTTTTTTTATTATTGCCTTTTAGTATCAGTATCTTTGTAAATCCAATTTTTGTCTTTGGGAATTGGAAACATTACACATAAACATCTGCAAGGGGACATCTGAGAATCATAGTATCAGCAAATTATGCCCTGCAACATTGAATGTAGTGCATATTAATAACAATAAGATATAAAAAATCAAAACAAAATAGACGATCGTAAGTGTGGTTTGCCATTAACTTGAATACATAATAAATCAGGGAGTACCTGTATATATGTTTAAAGAGTATCCTGTAGCTGTAAAAAAGAAGATTGATCTAACTTCAGTCTCATCTTCTTGAGAAGACAGAAGTTGTCTATATTTATCTACCTCATGTAGGTTACAAGTTGAAGAATCAATACTGCAAGAGGACACACAAATATATTGAAAAAGAGGAGGTGAGATGGTAATCAGCCTGAAGACGTGTTATTTGAGGAAGAGGTAAAGAAATCTGTGGTATTTCGCCTGAAAAGGCTTATGAAAAATAGGATACCTAACAATAATTTAGTTTAATTCAAATACTTAAGACCATAGAGAAATCAATCACACTTTTATGTTTTCAAGAGATATGTAAAAGACTACAAAGTGAATTTTATGGAAAACATATTTTACCTTAACCTAAGGAGTGATTTAGAAAATGATATTGGAATCATTATTCCCTGTCCTTGAGCATAGAGAATGTGACCCAGCTGGAGCTGAGCCCACAAGGGCCCACAAGGAGTCACAAGGACTCACAAGCGCACATCAGCTGGGCCCAGAGATAAAGACAATAGATAGGATAATCTTGGAAATTATCCTCTAGGGAAGAAAAATATTTTTTTAGGGAACCTTTCACATAAAGCCAATTAAACAGAACACTAAAGACTTTCCACTCTTATATTAGCATCTAATGAATAGAAATTTGTTGGATCAATGAAGACCCTCCTGACCGTTGTTACTGAAACCTGTACCAACGATTGTTAAGAAAGATGATTCAAAATGTAAGATCAGAATTTCTAGCCAATCTGTGAAAAGGTGAAGCGTTCAATGATTACACCCATTTTGTGATATTAATATATACTGATGATTCTGTAACCTTCCTCGGATTCGGGCAGACATCAGCTCTGGCAGCATGCTTGTCTGCTTCCCACTTTTGCCCTTTTGAATATATGCCAGATAAAACTTTCTTTTTGCTTTTCTAAACTTTGTGATGTTCTTTCCCTACAACAGGAGAGATTGGCCTACATGACTCAATGTTGGGGGTAAAGGAACCCCTGTCACTGGATACGTACACACATCAGACAATCGCTTGAGGGGAATTAAAGACAGAATTAACACATCAGAAACAGTACGGTTTGCTCTAGATGGCTGTAAGGAATCTTCCTACTGTGGGCTTCAACAACTCTGTAAGACACTCATAGGCCATGATTGTGGTGGGAAGGCTATCATCTAGACCTACTGATTGTAATCACTCTGAAATCCCATAAAACTCTATAGAATTTTTTTTTTAATTTTTATTGTTGTAGTTTAAATGAAGTTTAGATTTCAAGTTAGTCTCCCCTACAAAAATTTATACATACACTGTTATGTGACCCTAATTGCTCTCCCCATACTGTGACAGCACACTCCTTTCCAGCCCTGATTCCCCATGTCCATTCAACCAGCTCCTAACCCTCTCTGCCTTCCCATCTCACCTCCAGACAGAAGCTGCCTCTATGGAAAATTTTATGAAGATATTCTGTAGGATCTCCCTCAAACACTCACAGATGTCTGAACCACTGAATTTATTTTATTATTCAGCAAATTTTGTTGAGTACTTTCTATGATCCTAAACACTCTTCTAGGAGCTGAAGATACAGAAGGTCCCTCTGTCAAGGAACGTGCATTTTTTAGTTCATCTGCATGGGCATCCTGCGAAACTGAAAGGTCTTCCCTGAGACAAGGAAGATATAGAGATATTAATTCCACGTCAAGACCAGCCAAAATGCTTGAAGTAAGAGGGTAAGAGTAGAGCAAAGATTAACATTTTCTGTGTGTGTTATATACAGTATAAACCCAGCTTTGTGAGGATTTTCTTTAAACACCTAATGTAATTATACTTCATCATTCATAATATCTTGGTGGTCAAGGCACTGTAAAAAGCTAGGTCATCTCTGTTTTAGTTGATGAAGTGAAGGTTCAACAGGGAGGGACAGGGTTTTTAGAAATAGCATGAGTGAGAGATTCCGGGGCAAGATGGCGCTCTAGGCAGAAACACCACGCCGTCCCTCCACAGCAAAGATCCGAAAAACTAAGCCTAACAGAGAATCAACAATCCTGAAACCCTAGAACACCAAATGAAGAGATAAAGAACTCAGCCAAACACCAAACGGAGTGAGAATACTAAAAGAGAACGGAGAGCGAGGAGAGACTCAGGCAGAGATTCCTTACCAGCTAACGCAGCGCGGATCCACCATCTTGGATCCCTATCGGAGACCAGCAAACGGGAGAGCAGCCTTGCAGAGCATCTGGTCGGAGACAGAACGACCGGTAAACTGCGGTGCGCGCTCTCCCACCACCCACCCCTCTCCGCCTCAGCTGGGGATCCCCTGCTTTCCGTGGCCAGGGTCCCTGGGCTGGGGGGTGCTGGTGCTTGGATTCCGCGCGCCTGGGCTGGCGGCTTTCTGGGAGCCGTTTGCTGGCAGCTAGCGAAACTTTCTCTGCCGCCTCCCCCTCCTTTTGCCTGGGTGCCTGGTTCCGAGTGCCGTCTCTGCTCTCTCCTGCGGGGCTGTGGGGCTGCGTGCGGGCGTGTGGCTGTTTCTAGGTCTGGGCTCCCGCGTGGGTGGGATCCCGGGGCCTTTGTTCATTCGCCCCTCTGCTTTCCGTGGTCGGGGTCCCTGAGCTGGGGGGCGCTGGTGCTTGGATTCCGCGCGCCCGGGCTGGAGGCTTTCTGGGAGCCGTTTGCTGGCACCTAGCGAACCTTTTTCTCCCGCCTCCCCCTCCTTTTGCCTGGGTGCCTGGTTCCGAGTGCTGTCTCTGCTCTCTCCTGCGGGGCTGTAGGGCTGCGTGTGGGCGTGTGGCTGTTTCTAGGTCTGGGCCCCCGCGTGGGTGGGATCCCGGGGCCTTTGTTCGTTCGCCCCTCTGCTTTCTGTGGCCGGAGTCCCTGAGCAGGGGGGCGCCGGTGCTTGGATTCCACGCGCCCGGGCTGGAGGCTTTCTGGGAGCCATTTGCTGGCACCTAGCAAACCTTTTTCTGCCGCCTCCCCCTCCTTTTGCCTGGGTGCCTGGTTCCGAGTGCCGTCTCTGCTCTCTCCTGCGGGGCTGTAGGGCTGCGTGCGGGCGTGTGGCTGTTTCTAGGTCTGGGCTCCCGCGCGGGTGGGATCCTGGGGCCTTTGTTCGTTGGCCCCTCTGCTTCCCGTGGCCACGGTCACTTAACCCCGAGACTACCGGCTTCTTGGAATTCGCGCCCCTGAGTGGGGGCTCTCTGGGTCCCATTTGTAGGCACTGACTGCTGGTGTTGCCCTTTTTTTTTTTTTTTTTTTCAATTTTATTTTTCTTCCTTTTTTGATTAGTTTTGTCATCTTTTACCTCTTTTTCCCTTTTGTCTTTCTTCATTGCTTAATTTCTCATCTCTCTATCTCTTCCTTCTCTTTCTGATCCCTGAATACCAGGCGATGTATGCCTCTGTACCTTCTGGCCAGGCTGAGCTGTGAAAATTGAGACCGACTCCCCCAGACCTCATAGCTGCATCGGTGGGATCCCTGGGAACTTTGCAGTTCTTTAACTTTTCTGATTTTTATTTGGTCATTCTTTCCTTTTCTTTCTCTTCCCCCTTCTGGTTTCCTCCATCCCATAGTCTCTCATCTGTACATTCCAACGACAAGCTCCCCTAGCATTCTTTTATGTTTGTACGCTTTTTGCTCCTCCTCCTCTCTCCTCTCTCCCATATCCAGCTTAGCTTCACACATAACCATCTTCCCGCTGCACCCTACCTACCTGCACCGTGCACTAGACATCACATCACCAAGCGGTGCAGGCACGCCCTATTGGAACCTGCCCAGCACTGACTACCGACCGTCCTGGTGGCTGCGGTGAGTGCCACAAGCAACCCATCCCAGTGGCTCCTCCTCAACTAGATCTGCCCAGCTGTACCACAAGAACGAAAAAAAAAAAAAATTCTACAATCAATAAACGAGAGAAATATCTACTGAATGCCCCGAAAACAGCAAACAATATCAAAACATTTACAAAAACAAGACAAGATGGCTCCAATAGGCGTCCAAATTAAAACACCAGATAACTCTCCTGTGGAAGAAAATGCACTAGAAGTACCTGATACGGAACTCAAATCACTAATACTCGGAATTTTCCAAGAACTGAGGCAAAAAGCTGACAACCATGAGGAAAAAATAGACAAATTTATGGAAAATACAGACAAAAAATTGGAAGAATTCAGGAAGATGATGCAAGAACAAAATGCCAAAATAAATTCACAACTCGAAATTATACAAAAACAACAATTAGAAATCCAAAAGATAAACAACAAGATTTCAGAAATGGACGGTGTCATAGAAGGGCTGAGAAGTAGATTTGAAACCATGGAAGACAGGATCAGTGGAACTGAAGACAAACACTTGGATACAACTCTGTTTCAGGAAAACTCAGAAAAAAGAACAAAGAAAAATGAAGAGACCCTGAGAGTTATGTGGGACACAATTAAAAGCAAAAACTTACGAGTGATTGGCATACCAGAACAGGGGGAGAAAACAGAAAACACAGAGAGGATCATTGACGAACTGCTGACAGAAAACTTTCCCAATATCATGAAAGATGAAAAGCTGGTCATCCAAGAAGCTCAACGAACCCCATATAGAAGAGACCCCAAAAGAAAATCACCAAGACATATCATATTCACACTCGCTAAAACTAAAGACAAACAAAGAATCCTGAAAGCAGCTCGTGAAAAACAAGAAGTCACATACAGAGGAGAAACAATAAGACTAAGCTCAGATTATTCAGCAGAAACCATGCAGGCAAGAAGGCAATGGGATGACATATATAAAATCTTGAAAGAAAAAAATTGTCAGCCAAGAATAATATATCCTGCAAAACTCTCATTCAGATTTGATGGTGAAATTAGGTCATTTCCAGATAAACAGAAACTAAAGGAATATGCAAAAGTCAAACCAAACTTACAAGAATTATTAAAGGGAGTTCTTCGATCTGAGGACAAACAGCTTCAGCCCTCAGGCAGGACCTAGGACCTAGGACGCAGGTTCACATGAACCAGATACCATTCTAGGAACTGAACTACAGAGGACTTTCCAAAAACAAAAGATATACAACAGGGAATCAGAGAAATCAATCAAAGGATGACAACAACATCAAAACAATGAAAGAGGGAACAAACGGCATAGGTATAGAACCTTCTAAAGGAGAAGAAGGCAAGGCGATACCAAGTAACGGTAGACTGCTTCAAAATTATAAAGATAAGGGTAAAATTCATGGTAACCACAAAAAAAGTTAACAAACCAACTCATAAAATTAAAGACAAAAAACATAAAGTCTCAACAAAAACAAAACATACAAAAACAAAAGAAATGAACACAAAATCCACAAACAAAAGGAACTCAGCACAAGAGAGTAAGAAGAACAAAGAAAACTTCAGCATCACAAAAAAAAGCACTACAAAATGACAGCAACAAATTCACATCTATCAATAATTACACTGAACGTAAATGGACTCAATGCACCCATAAAGCGACGGAGAGTGGCAGAATGGATAAGAAAACAGGATCCATCTATTTGCTGTCTACAAGAGACACATCTTAGAAACAAAGATGTGAATTTATTAAAAATCAAAGGTTGGAAAAAAATATATCAAGCTAACAACTATCAAAAAAGAGCAGGAGTGGCAATTCTAATCTCAGATAAAATAGACTTTAAAACAAAATCTACCATAAAAGACAAAGAAGGACACTATATAATGATTAAGGGGATGATCCATCATGAAGACATAACCATAATAAATATCTATGCACCCAATGACAGGGCTCCAAAATACATAAAAAAAACTCTAACAGCACTGAAAAGAGAAATTGACAGTTCCACAATAATAGTAGGAGACTTCAACACACCACTCTCAGTAAAGGACAGAACAACTAAAAAGAAACTCAGCAAAGATACAGAAGACCTAAAGGACACAATCAGCCAACTGGACCTCATAGACATATATAGAACAATCCATCCAACCGCTGCAAAGTACACATTCTTTTCAAATGCACATGGAACGTTCTCCAGAATAGACCACATCTTAGGCCACAGAGCAATCCTCAACAAGATCCAAAATGCTGAGATAATTCACAGTATCTTCTCTGACCACAATGCCATCAAGGTAGAAATTAACACTAGAAAGAGCAAGGAAAAAAAATCAAACACATGGAAACTGAATAATAATCTGCTTACACATCAATGGGTAATAGAAGAAATCAGAGATGGAATTAAAAAATTCCTAGAATCAAATGAAAATGAAAACACATCATACCAAAACCTTTGGGACACACCAAAGGCAGTCCTCAGAGGACAATTTATAGCAATAGATGCACATATCAAAAAAGAAGAAAGGGACAAAATCAAAACATTAACTACAGAACTCAAACAAATAGAAAGAGAACAACAAAAAAAGCCTACAACCACCGGAAGAAAGGAAATAGTAAAGATCAGAGCAGAAATAAATGAAATAGAGAACAGAAAAACAATAGAAAGAATCAACAAAACCAAAAGTTGGTTCTTGGAAAGAATCAACAAAATCGACAAACCACTGGCCAGACTGACAAAAGAAAAACAGCAGAGGGCACAAATAACCCAAATAAGAAATGAAATGGGGGACATTACAACAGACCCAACTGAAATAAAAAGGATTATAACAGAATATTATGAAAAACTATATTCCAACAAATTTGAAAACCTAGAGGAAATGGATAAATTTCTAGAAACATACGGCCTACCCAAACTACAACAAAGTGTTATTGAAAATCTGAACAGACCCATAACAAGAGAAGAGATTGAAAAGGTAATAAAAAAACTCCCAACCAAAAAAAGCCCTGGCCCAGATGGCTTCACTGGAGAATTCTACAAAACATTTACAGAAGAGCTCGTACCAGTTCTACTCAAGTTATTTCAGAGCATAGAAGAGGAAGCAACACTTCCAAATTCATTCTATGAAGCCAGCATAACGCTGATACCAAAACCAGGCAAAGACATCACAAAAAAAGAAAATTACAGACCAATATCTCTCATGAATATAGATGCAAAAATTCTGAACAAAATTCTAGCCAATAGAATTCAGTATCATATCAAAAAAATAATACACCACGACCAAGTAGGATTCATACCAGGTATGCAAGGATGGTTTAACATTAGAAAATCCATCAACGTAATCCACCACATAAATAAAAGGAAAGAAAAAAATCACATGATTATCTCAATTGATGCAGAAAAGGCATTTGACAAAGTCCAACACCCATTCCTGATAAAAGCTCTCAATAAAATAGGTATAGAAGGGAAATTTCTCAACATCATAAAGGGCATCTATCCAAAACCAACAGCCAACATCATTCTTAATGGAGAAAGGCTGAAAACATTCCCCCTGAAAACAGGAACAAGACAAGGATGCCCTTTATCACCACTCCTATTTAACATTGTGCTGGAAGTTCTAGCTAGAGCAGTAAGGCAAGAAAAAGAAATAAAGGGCATCCAAATTGGTAATGAAGAAGTTAAACTCTCCCTGTTTGCAGATGATATGATACTATACATAGAAAACCCTAAAGACTCCACGAGAAATTTACTGGAAGTAATAGAAAGATTCAGCAGAGTAGCAGGATACAATATAAACATTCAAAAATCAGTTGGATTCCTATACACCAGTAAAGAGAACGATGAAAAGGAGATCAGGAAATCAATACCATTTTCAATAGCTCCTAAAAAGATAAAATACTTAGGAATAAATCTGACCAGGAATATAAAAGACCTATACAAAGAAAACTACAAAACACTGCTGCATGAAACCCAAAGGGATCTACATAAATGGAAAAACATACCATGCTCATGGATAGGCAGACTCAACATTGTGAAAATGGCAATTCTACCTAAAGCAATCTACAAATACAATGCAATTCCGATACAAATACCAACAACATTCTTCAAAGAGATGGAAAAACTAATTATTAACTTTATATGGAAAGGGAAGAAACCTCGAATAAGTAAAGCACTACTGAAGAAGAAGAATAAAGTTGGAGGACTCACACTACCTGACTTGAGAACCTACTATACAGCTACGGTACTCAAAACAGCCTGGTACTGGTACAACAACAGAGACATTGACCAATGGAACAGAATTGAGAACTCAGATGTAAATCCATCCACCTACGGTCACCTGATTTTTGACAAGGGCCCAAAATACATCAAATGGGGAAAAGACAGTCTTTTTAACAAATGGTGCTGGCAAAACTGGATATCCATTTGTAGAAAAATGAAACAGGACCCATACCTCACACCATATACAAAAACTACTTCAAAATGGATCAAAGACCTGAATATAAAGCCTCAAACTATAAAATTCATAGAAGAAAAAATAGGACCAACACTTCAGACCTTAATACATGGCATTAACAGGATACAAACCATAAACATCAACACAAAAAACCCAACAGATAAACTAGATAATTGGGATCTTCTAAAAATCAAACATCTATGCTCTTCAAAAGATTTCACCAAAAGAGTTAAAAGAGAACCTACAGACTGGGAAAAAATTTTTGGACAGTACAAGTCAGACAAAGGTCTAATCTCCATAATCTACAAGAAAATCCAACACCTCTACAACAAAAAGACAACCAATCCTATCAAAAAATGGGCAAAGGAAATGAACAGACACTTCACCAAGGAAGACATTCAAATGGCCAACAGACACATGAGGAAATGCTCGCGATCACTAGCCATTAGAGAAATGCAAATTAAAACCACAATGAGATACCATCTCACCCCGGCATTACTGGCACGAATCAAAAACACTGGAAATAACAAATGTTGGAGGGGCTGCGGGGAGACGGGAACTCTTATACACTGCTGGTGGGAATGCAAAATGATACAGCCATTTTGGAAAATGATATGGCGTTTCCTCAGAAAGCTAGAAATAGACGTACCATTTGATCCAGCAATCCCACTCCTAGGAATATATCCTAGAGAAATAAGAGTCATCACTCGAATAGACATATGCACACCTATGTTCATGGCAGCATTATTCACAATAGCAAAACGATGGAAACAACCTCGATGTCCATCAACAGACGAATGGATACACAAACTATGGTACATACACACAATGGAGTACTATGCAACGAGAAAGAACAATGAATCGGTGAACCATCTCATAACATGGATGAAACTGGAGGACATCATGCTGAGTGAAATAAGTCAATCACAAAAGGACAAATATTGTATGAGACCTCTATTGTAAAAACCCATGAAAAAATTCACATGCAAAATGTAACAATCCTTGTTGGTTACCAGGGATGGGAGGGGGGGGGAAATACTAAATAGGTAATAGATAAGTGGTAACTTGGGTGAGAGGTGAGATAGTACACAGTACAGGGGAAACTAACACAACCTGCACAAGGAAAGGTCATGGAGGCCCTATAGACACATCCAAACCCCCCGAGGGACTGAGTTGTTGGATGGAGGGCTCTGGGAACCATGATCTCGGGGAACATCTAGCTCAATTGGCATGACACTACTTATAAAGATAATGCTCTACATTCTACCTTGGTGAGTAGTGTCTGGGGTCTTAAAAGCCTATGAGCGACCATCTAAGATACTCCACTGATCACATCCCTTCGGGAACAAGGGAGAACGAAGAGAACAGGATACAAGGAAAAGATCAGTCCGAAGGACTAATGGTCCACAGCTACCAAGGCCTCCACGGGACTGAGCCCAGTACAGCTGGATGGTGCCCGGCTACCACCAATGACTCCTCTGACCAGGATCACAACAGGGGGTTCTGGGCAGAGCTGGAGTAGGATGTAGAGCATAATTTTAACTCCCAAAAAAAAAATAAAATAAAATAAAAAGACCAGATATACTGGCCTAAAGAATACTAGAGAAACCTCGAGAGTGTGGCCCCCAGACACCCTTTCAGCTCAGAGGGGAAGTTACCTTCAAGGTTCGATGTTAAGCCTGGGAATGGACACCCCAGTAAAACTAAATGGGACTAACGATGTACAGGAGTCCGGTGACAATGGCCAGAAGGCAGAGGGAGAGTAGGAAACTGATGATAAGGAACACAAATTGAATAAGGACACTGTCGATGTATTGTGAGATTGTTGACCACTGCTATAGGGCAACATTTGTAGTAACTATTAAATGGGAGGCTGTTTTGTCCTGTAAGCCTTCATCTTGGGCGAGAATGGCAGCACAATTGGAAGAGCATAGTCAATATCACTTAAATGTGTAAGTAAAAAGTTTTGAAATGGTGTTTAAATAAAATAAAAATAAATCAATAAATAAATAAACAAATGAGACTAAAGAGGTACAATAGTCCACTGACAAGGTCCAGAAGACAGAAGGGGACAAGGAAGCCCCCTGGTGATAGGGAACACAAGGTGGAGTAAGGATATTCTTGATGTGCTGTGAGATTGTTAACCATTGTCATAGGGCAACATGTGTAGTAACTGTTAAATGAAAAACTATTTTGTTCTGTAAGCCTTCATCTTAAGTGAGAATAACAGCACAGTTGGAAGAGGGTAGTCAATGTCACTGAACTGTGAATGTAGAAAATTTTGAAACGGTGTATCTTTGGCCATCTGTAATTTTCATCAAAAAAAAAAGGTTGAGAATTTAGAGGCTTAATACGTTGTGGGGTTGTTAACCAATGTCAATAAAAACAACATGTGTACTACTATTTCATGAGAAACTATTTGCTCTGTAAGCTTTCACCTGAAGTACAATAAAATATATATATAAAAAAAAAAAAATACAACTCCATTTGGCCGACTTACTCTAAAAAGTGGGTCTTGGCTCACCATCAAAGATTGGAAAATGAATATACATTTGTATGTTTTAAATGAATGCAAAATATCTAATATATGTTTCATTTAAAAATGAAAAAAAAAAAAAAAAAAGAAATAGCATGAGTGAATACAGTTCTTATATAGCAGTGGAGGAAGTCCAAAGGAAGATCAGCCTACAGTTGCAAACTGGCCATCAAGGTTTGCCAAACAATGGCTTAAAAACAAAGAATTCTAGTGACCTTGGGCAAGGTTTCTACGGGCTCCAAAACCAAAACCAAACCTGTTGCCATCGAGTTGATTCCCTATAGGACAGAGCAGAACTGCCCAGTAAGGTTTCCAAGGAGCAGCTGGTGGATTCAAACTGGCAACCTTTTGGTTAGCAGCCAGGCTCTTAACCACGGCACTACTGAGGCTCACCTACTCCAGATCAGGTTACAACCACTCACTTTATAAATTGGTTACCTCTGTGGCACCTAGAATGGCTTGTAAGTTTTTTAACAAAAAGGAAGTTTTTCATTCCTTTTACTCTTTACAGCATCCAAAAATCTGAAATTGCATCTGGTAGATTTTGGGGGAATTGGATGATATTTGCATAATCCCTTTCCTTTTGTATTGTAGTTATTAGGATGATTTTAATAAGATTTAGAATATATTAGTTTTTTAAAAAAAAATTTTTTTCAAGGCATACTGGGACTAAATGAACCAGAAGTATCATTAAATACAATATTTGGTTTATCTGGAAAACCTGGTGGCAAGGTGGTTAAGTGCTACAGCTGCTAACCAAAAGGTTGGCAGTTTAAATCCACCAGGCACTCCTTGGAAACTCTACGGGGCAGTTCTACTCTGTCCTGTAGGGTCGCTATGTGTTGGAATCTACTCAATGGCAGAGGGTTTTTTCAGTGTATCTTGTGAAATACCAGTACAGAAGCTTTAGAAAAGATAATTTATTCTTACCAGAATTATTAATTAGTGCCCAGACTTTAGTAGGTTCTTTGCTGGCTACTGAGGATCTGAATGAACTCACAGTCTCTGCCTAAATACTTGAGTCTGTTAAAAACTAGTAACCTGGAGCCCCACACCTCTTGCGCACGTTACCGTGTATAGTCACAGTGAAGGACATTAGTGGAACAATTCATTCATGTTGCTGAATTCCTACGCATTTGTAACTTATTTGACTTTCTAGACTGTTTTTCTTTTTGATAAAGATATTTTTTTTTTCTTTGATGGGTCAGTAAAGAAGATAATATTGTCCCATTGAGTTAAAAGAGAACAAAAGTTATTTACATCAAAGACTCAGGAGAATGTTTCTTTGATATTATCAGATTTCTAGTAAGAGAAGATTGAAATTGTCACACTCACATTAACTAAGAACAAAAACACATGAAGTGATATTTGGACACAAAATGATAATCCACCTGCATTAGCTGTAGGTGATGATTTCATTTGTTAAAGCTGTGTTTTTTTCACTTGTTTCGAATTAGAGTTTCTATTTTAACAAAATCAATACGTTGTCCTTCTCACCTGAAAAATCAACCCAAGAGGCAGCATCCTAACAGATTTGTAAAATGGCTGAGGGGAACACTGTAATCAGATAACTAAGGAAGCATGTCAACGTTTCCCTGATGAATAAACACAAAAGTGTCAAATGCCCCTTTTCCACCAGATTAGTTGGCAAGGCACAACCTTATTCTTCTAAAATAAGCTCTTCACAAATCAGATATTTAAACATAAATCCAATATAAGGAACTTCAACTTCCTATAATGTGATTTAAGGGACCATCTATCAACACGAAGACAAAATGGTGGACACTCAGGTTTCCAAACTCTTAAAGAAGTAAATTGGAGATTAAGGCAAGATTTAAATTTTTGCAGAGGAAGCAGCTTCAATAGGATGGGAAGACTGTTCTTATTCAGGATTTCCTGAGAGCATAACTGAGATAAACCGAAAAATCAACAATGACAACCAGTTGCTGTCAAATCAATTCCGACTCATGGCAACCCCATATGTTGCAGAGTAGAACTGTGCTTCCTAGGGTTTTCATGGCTATGACCTTTCAGAAGCAGATTGCCAGGCCTTTCTTCCTGGGTGCCTCTGGGTAGACTCTAAACACCAACCATCCGGTTAGTAGTCTAGAGCTTAACCACACAGGGACTCCATAGCTGAGATAAGGATTTACTCAAAGGATCATTTTAGAATTGTCCCCTTGAGGGAAGAAAGGTGGATGCATTTATTCATGGCTGCCACCCTTTCCCCTTTGGTTGATGTTACCCCATGGCCATTAACTCCCTTGCACATCCAGGTTTTACCTGTGTAAGAACTAATAGTGGGCTGCCAAAGAACCTGGGAGAAGGAAACAAGAGATGTGCTGCCCAGTTGAGGTGAGGCACTGTGTGCACAAAGCCTTTGGAAGCCTGTACAGAGCTGTTGACCATAACCATGATCGGAATTAGAAGGAGGCAATGGGGGTACAGGTAGGCCACAAAAAGTGTCATAAACTGAGCCTGGAAAGATCCATTTATTGACACTACTCTAAAAGACACTCCTTGGAGAATGTGAGACCCTTGTGACATGCTCCTCACTATTAAAGATGTCTGTTATCACACCCATATAGTGCTTTGGCGTGAAAATTCTGGGGCAAGGCTCCTTGGGTCCAGATCCCAACTCCATAAATATCTATATGACATTGGACAAGTCATTTAATCTCTTTGTGCCTCAATTTCCTCATCATTAAACTGAGAAAAATAGTAGGATCTGTATAACAGTGCTGCTTTAGGAATTAAATTAGTTAGTGGCACAGTGGTTAAGAGCTACAGCTGCTAACTAAAAGGTTGCAGCCACTCACTGGAAACTCCATGGGGCAATTCTACTCTGTCCTATACAGTTGCTATGAGTCAGGATTGACTCAACGGCAACAGGTAATATGTAAAACAGTTAAAATAGTGCCTGTGATATGTAAGCATTAAATATAAATATTATCTAGAAATGATAATTCATTCATGTTTTAATTGATCGAATTATCTGAGGGAAGTGTTGTGATTTTTATATTGGACCCATTGAAGGGACCAGGGAAGGGGGAAGGATGATCAAGTGGGGGCTGAGTTCTTCCAGACATGAGTATATAAGGAAAGGGAATACACGAAAGAGAGGATGAGGGAACTGAGGGCACAGACCTTATTTCTGAATGGAGAACAATGAAGTAATAATAAGTAGTTATTTGGAGAACTCTTTTGCATCTACTCCATATTTATTTTCAAAGGCATTTCTATTGTATCATTTAATATTGCTTATACCAATACCCAAACAAAAAAATTATTCAGAAAAGATTGATTCTTGCAGATAAATTGATAATGAGAAATAAGAGAGGCGCTTCCATCTCATTACCGTTGCCAGTAAATTTGGAGCAAAATATTGTGCCATGGAATAGTAGCTTCCTTAGGCCGGACTTTCTGAAGAAACTACTTTGTGCCAACTATTTTTTATCTGACTACATTTGTCTTTATAGCATACTTACACATGTGTATTTTAGGGACTTACAACATAAAGTATGATCCCAGGAAGAGCAACATCAGCATACTAGGAGTTGTTAGAAAAGAAGATTCTCAGGCCCACCTCACAACCAACTAAACCACAATCTGCATTTTAACAAGATCTTCTGGGGGCTCATGTGCTCACTAAATTCAAGAAAGGCTGGTCCAGTGTGTGTTGCTTAGCAATGGATTTTGTCTTGAAACGGATGGATCTAAATAATAATTTAGTTGCTTGATGGCAGCTGGAGCAAACCTAGGTAATTTGACTCCAAGAACCTTGGAAGAATAAGTTCTAAATTTTCATGTGAGTGTCCATTCCTTTCTACTTTCTTTATCCTATTGGCAGTGACCTTAAAAGCTCTCTTCTGCTTATCTATTGTCTATTTAGTACTCCCCACAATCACCTCTCCCATGTTATCTAATACTAAATAGACAGTAGATAAGTGGTAACTTTGGTGGAGGGTAAGACAGTACACAATACTGGGGAAGCCAGCACAACTTGTACAAGGAAAGATCATGGAAGCTCCATAGACACATCCAAACTCCCTGAGGGACTGAATTGCTGGGTGGAGGGCTGTGGGGACCATGGTCTCCAGGAACATCTAGCTCAATTGGCATGAAAGAAAAAAGAAAAGGTCTCTTCTATTTTAATTTTACAATCCTTTGTCTACTTGTGCTGTCCTTATAGAATTGAGATAAGGCAGCAGTCTTTATACCATGTCCAGTGGGAATGTTGGGAATGAGGGATAAAAATCAGAGACACGCAAAAGTCTATACATTTTCATATTGGTGTTGCTATGAATGCAGCTGGATTCCCACTGCATTCCGATTTTCACATATTTCTACTTCTGACGTCATTATTATATGGCACCAGGAAATATAAATAGCATCATAAAGATAAATTTATTTCTGTTCAAAAGCAGAGATGTAGATAGAGAGAAGTCAAGATGATATTTCTTTTTTTTTAAACATTTTTACTCATCCACTTCCCCTAGTACTATTTATTGAGCTTTTTTAATTCTAGACAGAACTAAGCCTAATGATGTTCTCTTGTGGGGTTATTTATAACCTCCATATGTATGCAAACTCCTGCCCATTAGTGAACTCCGTCCTCTGTAATTCTGATAACCAGATTTATAATGCAAACTCTTGTTTTGCTTATTAATTTTTGGAGAATAAATCAAAATGGTGAACAATGAGCTATTTTATCAGTGTCCCCTCATCAGGATTACTTTACTAAATGGGGGGGGGGGGGGAGCAAACAGTTGAAGCTACCCATTAAACCATATACATCATTAATGTTTTTTATCAATAAATGTTAAAATAAAATGTAATGCCTCTCCTGAAAAATTTATTAACTGTTTGTCTTCTCGATTGCCTCCTAAAATGAATTCCCCCTCAAATACACAGCTTTCTTGAATAAAAAACAAACAAACAAAAACCACTATGACAAGTAGTGAAAGCGTGGAAGAAAGGCAAAAGCTCTGCATTTTAGTACATTTAACGGCAGTTCTTTCCTGCTTTTTGTACAAGAGGCCCCACGTTTTCATTTTGCACTGGGTCCTGCAGTGAATCCACTATCTTCACCTATTTAGCACCAAGCTTCTGCATCTATTGTACGACATATTAAGGTATCTAATTAGCCAGCAGGACATTTCTTGCTTTACAGTTCCCAGTCCCTACTCAAGTACATGCAACACTTGTGGTTTTTTTTTTTTTATTTCAAATTTCAACTTGTTCATTTAAATAACAAAAACAAGACTAGCTGTCTTGTGTGATGAGGCAATTCTTATGAAAATTGAAAGATTATGGACGTCAAGGGATTCTCACTGCCCTTTAGGGCAAAAATACAGCTAGAATACTGTCAGGAGGGATGTCAGTAGATGTTTACTCTTCTTCACCATCAATTTCTCAAGAAGACGCATGGGAGGAAGATCATCTGTCCCCTATTGCCTAGGACAGTCCCAGTTTACACTACTGGATCTGACATAATTACTAGAAGTCCTCCTCCTTTTAACTCTCAAAAATGTTCTGGTTTGGATGCTTAATTGCATGGTGACCATACACGCAGACATGGCAAGTGCTGTGATGGGAAGTGGAAGGGCAGGGATGAGCAGTAATTTGGGGTACCTGCTCGCAGATTCTCTGATCATCATTCTCCCAGAACACTTGGAAAACAAAAACTCATCACGGTGACTTTGCCCAACATCCGTATGGAGTAATACAGTGGGCCAATGTCCTTCAGGAAGACAGCTGCTCCTACCCATAGCGTACATTTAAATGCTGGAGGGTTTGTTCTGATAACTTGGTACAGAAATGAGATTACATCCATTGAGAATAATATTCTGAGTTACCTGTTACCCATTATTGTCGAGTCAATTCTGACTCATAGTGACTCTATAGTACAGAGCAGAACTGCCCCATATGGTTTCCACTGCTGTAATTTCACGGAAGCAGACTGTCACATCTTTCTCCAGTGGAGCGGCTGGTGAGTTCCAACTGCCGACCTTTTGGTTAGTGGCCAAGCTCTGTGAGGGCTGAAAGAGAGAGAGGTAGACAGGGTGACAGAGTTTAGAAGTGATGACTGAATTAGAGAGAGAGTATGTAAAGGGAGCTCAGAATATGTAAAAGGGGTGAAGAATATAAACTTTTATCTGTATACTGGCTGTAGGAAAATTGCAGGACCAGATCTTCAGTAAGACTCGAAGGACAAAAATTCAGCAACTAACTGTACAAGTTAGAGAATTTTCAGTTGCAAAAAACGGAAAACCCCAAATCAACTTGGAACAAGAGATTTGTGATAGATTGTTAACACAGAGGTTGGTAGTTCGAATCTGCCCAGTGACTTTGCAGAAGAAAGGGCTGGCAATCTGCTTCCACAGAGATCATAGCTGAGAAAACCCTATGGAGTAGTTCTATTCTAACCAATGGGTCACCATGAGCTGGGGGCCCGCTAAACGGCAGATAACAACACCATGAAATGTGTTGACTTGAGTACTAAAAAACAATCAAAGAATAAAATAAAAATAGAGGTAAGGTGGATGCTAGACATGGTATTCCTAGTGTCCCAGGGGTCACCACCTACCCTGTTTCTTTCCTTCCCTCAGTTTTGCCTTCCATAGTCTAACACAAAGGTTGGCTTTTGTGACTTTACAGATTCTTACTAACCTCCACTGTGAGGAAGATAATTGTTTCTTTTTAGCAGCCTTTGTGGAAAAGGATCTTTTTTCCCAGCAGACCTGAAAAATGGCATTTTCTGATGACCCACGGATACTTAATAAGTACGGGAATGTTATTGCTGTTTGTAACTTCAAAAATATACATAGAAAAGAAAACTACCTTCTCAAAACGCAGGATACTGATGACTTTGGACGGAAGGCAGGGAGATGGGATTGGGGAGACACAGGAATTGTCCCAAGCTTTTCACTTTGAAAGTAGCAGTGGGCTCCTGATCAAAAAATAATGGATCATGAATCAAAGATAATGGATAATCCAATTCTGAGGTTAAAAAAGCACTTTAAAAGGTGAAAATAATATAATTCTTAGTATTATGAAACACTGACATTGAAAAAAATAAAACTGTTAAAAACAATCTTTTCGATTTCCAAGGTTTATAAATAGCATATCTAGGTAATGCCCACTGTCATACAGTTGGAACCCTGGTGGCACAGTGGTTAAGAGCTCGGCTGTTAACCGCAAGGTCAGCAGTTCAAATCCACATGCTGCTCCTTGGAAACCCTATAGGGCAGTTCTACGCTGTCCTATAGGGCAGTTCTACGCTGTCCTATAGGGCAGTTCTACACTGTCCTATAGGGTTGCTATGAGTCGGAATTGACTTTAAACCGATGGGTTCGATTAACATTTAGATCTACTACGGCAACCAGGAACTGGGGGCATAAACTCCTCAGAGAGTGGAAGCTTAAAGAAATGAGCCCGGAAGTCTGACCTGTTTTATCATTCCAGGTAGGTACTCTTGGCTGGAAGGATTCCCAAGAGAATAGGGAGGAAAGGCAGAGAGGAGAGTCAAGGCACTCTTTCCAGCAAAGTAGAAGTTTTTAAATGGTTAATAAGAAATAGGGCACATAAAGCACACAGTCAAAACCCACACCTGGAATCGCTTGGGGCAAAGGCCTGGCAGGTGAATCCAGATAAGAGCTGACAAAAGAGCCAAGATTTCCTGGTTTGACCTCTAGCCAGGGACCTAGGCCATATGCATATGAATGAGTAAAATGGTCATGGGGCAGAAAAGATAAGTTTGGATGAAGACCAGAATGTTTAAACAGGCTTTATGTAAAGTGGTTGAGGCTTCTTTAGCTGAATATATTATAGAAATGAATATTGTGTCTGACTGGGGACGCAATTTCCCCAGCCTAGTCCTAAACCAAAACCCATTGCTGTAGAGTTCTTTCTGATTCATAGCGACCCTATAGGACAGAGTAGAACTGCCCCCATAGGGTTTCCAAGGCTATAATCTTTAATGAAGCAGACTACCATATCTTTCTCCTGGCAGCTAGTGGATTTGAACCAAAATGTTTCAGTTAACAGTCGAGGGTTTAACCACTCTACAACCAGGGCTTCTAAGTCTTGATTGGACATGCTAAATGGCAACCGCTAGAATTGCCCAAACCCACACAGGCTAATTTCAAACAGTCTGGAGTGCTGTTATGGACAAATTCTCTGCTTAATAGCCCCATGTGTGGAGTATAGACTGCAGCTTATGCCAAAAGCCTGTGAGCACCACCCAGCCAGCGACACTGGAAGTTTGGACTGGGAGATTTCCATTTGAGAGACAATTACCAGCACGTGGAAAGACTCTGATTGAAGAAGGTAAAAATAAATTAGCTCAGTGAACAGAACATGCTGTTTGCACCTACATTTGGGTTTTTGCTGACTTAGGGTCAATGGCCAATGGTGGGGATATAGGATCAGGCAAAAAGGCAATGGAAACCTGGCTTATTAAAAGGGTGTCCATGTGGGATACGGCCCTATGGAAATCTGAGAGGCATTAAAGTGGCACATGTCAGTGTATATAAGAAGAACCTCTTTCCAGGACTGGAAGTTAATTGGATCTTTCTGTTAGATATCCTGGTATACTCACTTAAGGTGATCACCTGTGCCCTCCATAAGAAGAATAGAAATGGAGGAGGATCAGCAATTCAGAGATGGCTGAATCTAGACATATTCCTCTTGCACCCTCTGAGGTATAAAAGGCCAGAAAGAACTGTGCTGTATGCCAGCTGCAGATGGCTATGAGGCAGATTCCCTGCGGGCGGTGGGGGGAGCTACACATAGTTGGAAAGTCAGACTGATGCTGTTAGCCCTGGAAAGCTACATTTACTCTGAACTGAGCTTTGCATACCCACAGGTGAATGCAGATGCTCAGAGTTCTATAAAAGAACTAGAACAGAAGACTGCATCAATTTGGACTGCTAAGTTGTATTTCTTCATATCAAGCAACACAGTTTTATCCTCAGAGTAATAGCAGCCAATTGAAGCATTAGTTGTCTAAAATGGGGGAAGATAAAGGCATGAAGGGCTGGCTTTATAGAAAACTACAAAACACTAATGAAATAAATGAGAGAATATCTAAATAGAAATATATTACATGTTCATTGAATGGAGGACTTAATATTGCTAATGTTGATTTGTCCCAGATTAATCTATAGATACAATGCAAATCCAATCAAAATTTCATCAAGATATTTTTTAGATACAGACAAACTGATTCTAAGGTTCATAGGAAAAAAAATCAAAGACCTAGGATAGCAAACACAGTACTGAAGAAGAACAAAATTAGACTACTCATAAATCCTAATTTCAAAATTTATCTTAAAGCTACTATAATCAAAATGGCCTGCTACTGGTGAAAGAACAGATGCATAGATTAGTAGAACAGAATAGTGAACCTTGGAATAGATTCTTCCAAATATAGTCAACCAATTTTCAAAAAGGACACAAAAATAATTCAAAGGAGAAAGGATAGTCTTTTCAACAAATGGTGCTGGAACAAGTGGACGCCCATACACAACAAAAGGAGTTTTACATAAACCTTATACTTTTCAAAGAAAATAAAACAAAATAGATCATAGACCTAAATGCAAAATTCAGAACTATAAAACTTCCAAGGAAACATAGGGGAAAATTGAGGTAACCCTCTGCTCAGTGAGGGTTGTTAGATACACTACCAAAAGGATCACCCGTGAAAGAAAGAAATCAACTGTTAAGTCATTCAATTTGGTTCTTCTTTTTCAAAATAGTTTTGGCTATGCTTAGTCCTTTTTATAATCACGTAAATTTTTGTATCAATTTGTTAATTTCTGCAAAAGTTATACCATGTTCACGGATTGGAAAATTCAATATTGTTATGATATCAATTTGTCCCAATTTGATCTATACATTCTATGTAATTCTATCAAAATCTCATTGAGTTTATTTGTAGATATTGACAAGCTGATTTTAAAATGTATGCTAAAACTTGGGAAAGCCAGTAACTGTGTAAGGAGGAAACTTGTCAGAGAAGGAAAACTCAAATATTTTCCACAAAAATGAGGATAGAAAAGTGGTAAGATTGCACCCTGTCAAAGGCAGAAAACTTGCTGGACCCAGATAAACAAGACAGTACCATCAAGTTCCAGCTCTCACAAGTTTTACTGTAAATGAAATCAAAGGAATTAAAATAGCCATCAAAAAAAAAAAAAAAAACTGAAAAAGTAGGACAAAACTGATTTGTCCTTGATTTTAAAGCATACTTTATTTTGACTTATTTTACTTGATTTTAAGACAATGTAAACCTATTGTTGTTGTTGTTAGTTGCCATTGAGTCAGTTCCAACTCATAGAGACCCTATGTACAACAGAATGAAATGCCACCTGGTCCTGCATCATCCTTACAATTTTTGCTTTGCTTGATCCCATTGTTGCAGCCACTGAGTCAATCCTTCTTGTTGAGGGTCTTCCTGTTTTTCGCTGACCCTCTACTTTACCAAGCAGGATGTCCTTCTCCAGGGACTGGTCTCTCCTGATACCATGTCCAAAGTGTGTGAGACATAGTCTCGCCATCCTTTCTTCTAAGGAGCATTCTGGTTGTACTTTTTCCAAGACATATTTGTTCATTCTTTTAGCAGTCTGTGGTATATTTAATATTCTTCACTGACACCATAATTCAGATATATCAATTCTTCTTTGGTCTTTTTTATTCATTGTCCAGCTTTCGCATGCAAAAAAAAAAAAAATGACAACAACTATATAATGTTATAGTAACTAAAAGTGTGATATTGGTGAAAAAATAGACACACAGATCAATGGAAGAGAATAAATACCCAGCAGTAGACTCATATAAATAAAGTCACTCAATATTTTTAAAAAGTAAAAGGCACGTCATGAAAGAATAGTCTTAAGAAACTGGTGTTGGCACAGGTGGATGTTCCTATGCAAAACAAAGAACTTCTGCACACACCCCACACTTTATACAAAAGTTAACTCAAAATGGAAAATAGATCCAAATATAAAATGTTAAAATATAAAAAAGAAGATTAAAGAAAATGTGCATGATCTTGTGTTTTGTGATGAGTGTCCAATTACAACAAAAAAATCCATAACGAAAAAAAATCATTAATTCAATCCACAATAGAAAAAAATGATTAATTTGATGTTGTCAAAACTAAAAAAAAAAAAAAAAAAACAAAAAACTGTGAAAGACATTTGTCTTTGATTGAATTATACTGCCCTCAAAATATATGTCAACTTGACTAGGCCATGATTCCCAGTAGTGTGTGGTTGTCCTCCATTTTGTGATCTGATGTAATTATACACCATTTGTGACGTGTTGTAAATCCTAACCTCTACCTGTGGTTGTAATTCCATTTGTGAATGGGCTAGGTTTGTTATATTAATGAAGCAGGATTAGGTTATATCAGCGAGGATTAAGTTACGTTTATTATGTTAATAAGGCAGGATGAGAGTGTATCTTGAATCAATCTCTTTTGAGATATAAAGGGAGATTAAACAAGCAAGCAAGAGAGGAAAGATGAGGGAAGAGTGAGGCCAAGCCACATGAAGATCTTCCAGAAGCAGAAACTCAGAAGAGACGAGAACCTTCCTCCACAGCTGACAGAGAGAGAAAGCCTTCCTCTAGAGCCCACACCCAGAATTCAGAATTCTAGCCTCCTAAACTGTGAGAAAATAAATTTCTGTTAAAGCCACTCACTTGTAGTATTTCTGTTATAACAGCACTACATAACTAAAACAATATTGTTAAGACAATGGAATGGTAGGTTGCAAACTGGGAGAAATATTTACAAATCACATATCCAATAAAGAATTTATGTTCAAAATATATAGAGAATTCTTAAACTCAACAATAAGTAAAACAGTGTAATTTTTTTTTTAAATGGGCAAGATATACTTACAGATACTTTACCAAAGATACATGGACAGCAAGTAAGCATATGAAAGATGCTCAAAAATATTTGTCACTAGGGATATAGAAGTTAAAAGTATTGTGAGATACCACTACGTATCTTTTACAATGGTTAAACAAAACCTGGCAAACACTGGCAAGAAAGCTGAGTACCAGGAATGCTCATTCGTTACTGATGGGTAGGCAAAATTTTACAGTCACTTTGGCGATTCTCTTATAAAGGCAATCATGCTCTTACCATATGACCCAGCAATCCCACTTCAGTGTATTTACACAAGGGAATTGAAAATTTGTGTTCACACATCTACCCAACTCAGCAATAAAAGGAATTATTGAATCATGTGATAGCACTGATGAATGTTATATACAATTGGTTACATGAAAGAAGCCAAAACAAATTCTACATACTGTATGATCACATTTTATGACGTTCTGAAAATAGGCAAAGCTACCAGGACAGAAAACAGACGAGTGCTTGGCAAAATTTGGAGAAGACTGGTGGTTTGACTACAAAGGAGCCACAAAGTAGAAATTTTAGGGTGAAGGAAGTGGTCTGAAGAATGGATGCCTAACGCTATGCATTTGTCAAAACCCACAGACCTGTACTCTATAAAGAATGAATTAGTTATATTAAACAACAACAGCAACAAATTACTCGGGCTGTTTGGAGATCCCAGGACTGAACGCGGTGTTACAAACGAATCTATTTTACAAGTGTGTGACAACATGCGCTGAAGAGGGTGGAGAGAAAAGATGCTGGTCTAAGCAACTTGGAAAATGGTGCTTTGACCGGATATGGTGAGCTAAAGGCAAACAGAAGTATACATAAACATTGTAATCTAGTTGCTAAATTTGTTTCTCACAGAGTTCAGGTTAGCAATTTGGAAGCTATTTTACATGTGTGTTATGGGCAAATAAATGTTAGGTGATGAGAACCATATTCCTCCCTAACAGAAACAGAGAAGGAAATGGCAAATAAGCAAAAAGAGGGAACAGCTGGTGGATTTGAGCTGCCAACCTTTTGGTTAGCAGCCGAGCTCTTAATCGCTGCGCCACCACGGCTCCATAATATATTACAGTATATTATAGTATAAAACAAAAAAAAAACCTGTTGCTGTCAAGTGATTCTGACTTATAGTGATCCTATAAGACAGAGTAGAGCTGTCCCATAGGGTTTCCAAGAAGCGGCTGGTGGATTCGAACTGCCAGGCTTTTTGGTAGCAGCCGTAGCTCGCTGTAGCTCTTAACCACTGCACCATGAGGGTTCCGATATTACAGTATATGTGATATATTGTATTATATGTAACATATCTAATACATAGATACAGAAATAATCATAGATATGTGTTAGTACACACATATATATTTCTGAGTGCTTACTGTTGAGAGGACCTAGACACGGTAGAAATGAATATACCTAGCATACAGATCTTCATTTCAAAATAACCATTCTCCAATAAAAGAAACCAGAGCTCCTTGGGAGAAATGGCCGAATCAAGCAAGGGGGGGGACACAGAAAATACAAGACGAACCTTTAGTATCCTGTAGAGTCAGAAATTAAAGAATCACTCAAAAATAAATAAACCAATAAAAAGGATGAAGACATGTCAAAAAGACACGGGAGCCAACCTGAAAGCTTCTCCAACGGTCGAGGCTGAACAGTTTGAAGAACATATTCACTAATGATAATATCCCATTATAACCAAAGAAGAAAATAAGTATGAGTCCATACTGATATAAATGTTTGATTCAGTAAGTGAATAGAGAAGATGAATAGAGAAGATAAATGTTTCTTACAGAAGAATCCTAACTGGTCAGGGTAGAAGGACCAAGAGAAAAAGAAAATGACAATTAGAGCACCTCCATAACAAACGCAAGAATCCTTTAAGCCCCCCTCCCCCCCAAAAAAAAGTCCATTGTCATCGAGTCGATTCTGACTCATAGTGACCCTACAGGAAAGAGTAGAATTGCCCCATAAGGTTTCTAAGGAGTGGCTGGTAGATTCGAACTGTCAGTCTTTTGGTTAGCAGCCAGGCTCTTAACCACTGCACCACCAGGGCTCCAAGAATCCTTTATGAATACTAAAATCAGTGGTTGAAACTTTAAAGGAAATAGGACATTTACACAGTCTCAAAGTATCACCATGTAAATTTACTGATTACAGTGGTGGTTTTAACATATGGCCACATTTCTGTGATACTGCTCCCAGCAGGAAGTAGAGTTTGACTTCCCTTTACTTAAGTGAAGGCTAGACTTTGTGATTTGCTGCTAACCCAGTATAGAAAGGGATAATTGGTAACTTTACAATGGAAAAAACAGACAGATACCACCTTAATCAAGTGATTGAGGTTAATATGACCAAAAATAAGTCATACTGATATCATGTGCCCCCTGATATGATGCCATAAGAAAGCCCCATCAAATGCTTTCTCTTCTTTAATTGCATTGGCTAATATCTTTACTGTCATAGGAAATAGTAGCAGAGATAATGAGCTACTTTGTCTCATTCCTGACTTAATAGGAAAGATTTTGGTGTTTCTCAATTAAATAAGATCCTGGCTTTTGGCTATAGTCTCCCTCTGTCTCTCTTTCTCTCTCTAAATTTATATATATAATCATGTTAGGGAAGAATCTATTAATTCCTGTTTTCTTACATTTGTTTTTAAACTGTAATATGATTTATAGGGGAGTTTATCATACACAGAAAAAAGTGCAAAAATCACAAATGGAACACACCCTTATAACCAAAGATGACTATCAAGAAACAAAAAAAAAAAATTGCCAGCGTCCCAGAAACCTCCTCTTGCTCTCTGAAGTTGCTACACACCAAAGAGGTAACAGACGTCTTCACTTCGACCATCAAAAATCAGTTTTGTCTGCTTCGAACTCAGTAAAAATGTAATAACATAGTATCTACTCTCTTGTGTCTGGTTTATTTGGCTCAGTGTTATGTGTTAAGGTTCATCTATGTTGGAAAGGAAATGTTAAGACTATCCATATTTACATATGTCTTGATCATAAGTCTTGAAATTCCAAGTGTTTTTTAAGTGTCCAAAACCAAACCAAACTCATTGCTGTTGAGTCGATTGCAAATTATTGTTCATATATACAAGCAAAAACCAAGTAATTATAAATTTTATTTTAAAGATAAAAATGGAAGAATACAAAAGAAAATCTGAAAAAAAGAATGCTACACCTTCTATAGATATTCCTAAAAATACTCTAAAACTAAGCCCACTGCCGTCGAGTCGATTCCAACTCATAGCGACCCTGTAGGACAGAGTAGAACTGCCCCACAGGGTTTCCAAGGAGTACCTGGTGGACTTGAACTGCCGACCTTTCAGTTAGCAGTCACAGCTCTGAACCACTACACCACCTGGGTTTCCAAGATATTCCTAACAGATACTAAAACATACCATGGTGTTGTTGTTGTTAGGCGTCATCCAGTTGACTCCAACTCACGGCAACTCTATGTGAGTAAGTTTTCTATAATCACTTTAATTAAAATGGTGCAGTATTGGTATGTGGATAGAAAGACAGATCAGTAGAAAAGAAAAGAGAATCCAGAAACAGTCCCAATTATATATACATATTTGGTATAGGATAAAGATAGCATTATAAATCAGTAATGAAAAGTTTGACTCTTTAAAGGTGGCACTGAAATAACTAGATAGCCATATGGGAAAAAGTAACATCAGATCAATTCCATTTACTGTATACCAGGACAAAGTCCAAATGGATCACAGAATTAAATGTAAAATAAATAAAATTATGCTATTACTAGGAAAAAAATAAATGAATTTCTTTATAACTTGGGGATAGGGAAATCTTTCAGCAACATGAATCCAGAAAGAAATAATAGGAAACGTAGAAAAATTAGATTACCAAAAACAAATTTAAAAAAAGAACTTCTGAATGGGAAAAACCTCATAAGCAAATAAAATGATATGTAATGAACTGCTAAAAATATATGTGAATGTCACTAAACACAGTTTATATAGATAATAGAAATAAAGTTTCTATAAATAAAGATCGAAAAAATCAACAACCCTACAAAGAAATTCAAACTGTTCTTAACCATATGAAAGGATGATAACCTCGCTTACAATAAGAAAATTGCAAACCTAAATTACATTTGCATATAATTTCTGGTGTATTAGTTGGTAAATTCAAGGAATTTGACTACACCCTCTGTTGATGAAGCTCTCATGCATTGCTAGTGGGTATAAAACTATTAAATTCCTATGTAGGAGTATTTAGCAACATCTGGCAAAAGTAACTATGCATTTACTCTTTGATGTAGCAATTCTACTTTTAGAAAGATACTCCAAAAATAGCATGGCAAAAATATGAAGAGACTATGAACAAGCTGGTGTACTGCAGAAAAATAGCAAAAGACTAGAAAGAACTCACATTCCCATCAGTAGTGGATCAATTGAATCAGCTGGAGCCCTGATGGTACAGTGGTTAAGAGACTGGCTGCTAACCAAAAGAGAACAGGAATCTACCAGCTGCTCCTTGGAAACTCGCGGTTCCACTCTGTCATACAGGGTCGCTGTGAGTCAGAATTGACTGGATGGCAACAGGTTTTTGGTATATGGTACACCCACGCAATGGCTTCTAGAAGTTGTAAAAATCAATGAGGAATATTACTATATACTATCATTGCTCTGTCTCTAGGCTGTTACTGTTAAGTGTAAATATAAAGAAAGGTAGAAAGAAGTGTATAAAGTATGTTGCCATATATCCAAGAGAGCTATGGATAGACAAATAGGTAGATATCAGTACGGACATCTGATTGTATTTTTTGAATAAACCATAAAAATAACAAAAAAAATCTTAAAGGTTCTTGTTTCTATTCATATCACTTTTTTGGCAAATGCCAGTATTTTCCTAGAATATATAACTAAATATATACCAAATCATTAACCCACTTTCCAAACTTTATATAATGGCATGTAAGTCTTTAGTTTTTGCGAATCAGTTAGTTATATCTTAGGTAGTAAAAAGTCTGAAAAGGAGATGTAATATTACTGCAGCAAAAAGGCCACTGATCTGCAAGGTAAGGTGCTGGGGCAAAGCGATTTTTGATGATAGAATGATTTAATTATGCACTTATTGTTTTACTACCAATATGTGATCAATTTCAAAATGGAAGATCTACGGAAACTTGTAACACTAAGTGATTTTTCTCCATAAAATTGAATTCCTCCTCTGCCTTACTCCATTGTTTTTTCCCCTTGTAGTCCAAATCTCACAAAGACAGAAGAATCTCCTTTATCTCCCTACTAGGCACGCTCCGCTCAGCCAAAATGCAATGAAAAGATGCGTTAAGAGGCAGCTAAGCCAGTTATTTATAAGAAGAAAACAGCCATTGGATAATTCCATGACTGTGGTGTTATTTAGAGGTCTAAACTAACTTGAAATATCAATTTCCAAGTACTGAAGTGAAACTAGTGTTGTCCAGGAGCGCAGCTTGCAGAAAAGTTGGCATTTTAAAATGAAAATATATTACAATACTAGCATCTTTCTACTTACTCCTCCCACAAATTATTCATTCAGACAGCTTGTGAATTGGATTTCAATGACTGTTATGTCTTACACAGTACAACAGAGAGAATGCCTGATGAACATCATCGGTTAATTATATAACACGTGATGTCAGCTCTCACATAGTGTTCTATTGGCTGGAGTTTCTATTGCTAAGCATTTACGAATATTCACTATGTGCTTTCTTTCTCTATGTCTTTGGAAAACTCTAAAAGAGTTAATATTTCTTAGATATTCTTAGAAATCCAGATTGTGCTTGCCCTGCAGACAATTTTTTAGATACGTCTTGGGACATCAAATGAAGTTTGGTGGCTTTAGATCATGACCCCCAAAATAAAGGTGGGATTACAAATAGTAGCCAATGAAGCATTGTGAGTAAAGGTTAGTTTTAAGTGACTGAGGGATAAAGTAAAACTTTCATCACCTCTTTTTTTGTTTGTTTGGCTTTAACTTTTAGTTAATGTGATGTGCATATTTTGGATGATTAGAAAAGCCTCAAAATGCATTCTAAATTCATCATTTTCTACTTTTCCTAATTACCTTTGAGCATTGTTCTTGCTACATTGATACGTACCTCAAAATGGTGATAGAAAATCTAGTCAGCTCCTGCCAGCAATAAATCAACATTTTTTTTTTGGCACAATGAGTTTTCATTTATCTCTGGTATGCAGCATTTAAGGATTGATGCATTCCAACTGTACTTTTAAGGACAAATTTTCATGTGAATACAAGTGCTGACATTTAAACAAAGAAAATCATTAATCTGAATCTAAACTTTGTATTAACCATTCCGAGTTTTTCTTTCCTCTGTTTGCCTTTCCTTTTTCTTTTCACTGTTCAAGGTCATTTATCACCATTTCCCAAGGCGTTTTAAATTTTACCTAGAGTCTTCCTTGCCTGTTAGATGAAGGCCTAAATGATTATTCTGCAGGAAGAAGATGGAAGGTAGGTGAACCTTGACATACTACTCGGGGTAGAATTCTAATCACCAGGATTTATCTACTTTAGAAAATAAATAGTTAACCTAATCATTGCATTTTACTGCTAATTTAGAGAAGCTTTCCCCAGCTCCAAGTACACTCTCACTTTTCTAAATTCATTGCTTATGACCTGAGCCCTTTATCCAGTGCACTATTACCAACAGCTAATCCCTCTCATTTATTGATAATTGGACAAAACTGAACAACGCGCCAACTCGTGAACACTGCACACTACTGAGGGTTCTATTCAGTTATTCCCTAAAAACCACATTGGTTTCCAAGTTTAGTTCTTTTGTGGCATATCAATGGGAAACCAGTGAGAGATTTTCTCATGGCTCAGGAATTCTGCCAATTCTAACCTGCTGATTGCACACCCTTTCTAAGGAATAACATTTACAGTTTATATGGTTCCCAGCTCTTCCTTTTCTTACAGTGCAATAAATAATCCGTGATCCCTGTTTAGGGGAATGATTATTTTTAGTGCATATATTTAAATGATAATTATGCAATAAGTATGTCCTCCAGAACAGTTTATTTTGCGGACCTGGAGCAAATTCAAGCGAAAGAGATACCCCAGTGTCTGGGGCTCATGCAGATTTGCCCCAGGATTACTGACACAGGCGCTACTTTCTATCTGCTTAATTAGTTCTTGAAATCCTGGAAGCCTACGATTTGATGCCACACAGAAATGAATATAATACTTTCATAAGGGGATATTTTATCAAATTTTGAAACTGTATTACAACATCTATGTAGGTTTAGAAAGTATTTACTGTCTTTAGGCTTAATACACATGTTTAATGGCATCTCTTCACATGAAACAAGCCTTTGGGCCATATGTTAGGAAGCAAAGACAAAGACTTTGGCAACTGAATTATTATAGAATGAAATTAAATGCTTACAGCAGGGTAGCATTCAGAGATGGTCACAAAGGGCGTACAATGCAGTTCACACATGCATGGTTTGAATTTATGCCCTTCCCGCTTCAATGGGACAGTCTACGTTGCCTTTCACTCTCCAGACAGCCGCAGAAGAATGAGAGCTCCAGAAGGAACACGCTGATCTTCTTCTTTTTGGAAAAGAAGGTTCTGACCTTCTTTTTAATTTTCTGCCTTAACATGGCGATGTTTTCTCTCTGCCTTTAACTTACTTCACATGTTGATTTCTGTGGAAGTTTGATGTTAAAACACAGATGGGAAGCCATGAGTTTTTATTAAATTTGAGCACTTAGGTTTACAATGATTGGGAAAGTGGCCAACACAAAGATTCAAATGGTCTTTTAAGGGAGGAAGTTAACTGGCTCAAGACACAGAAAGAAAGAAAAAAAGAAGAAGAATGTAAAAAAATAAATAAAATAGAAAGAGGGAACAACACACAGGGAATCAGCAGTATCAACAACTGTGTTACATCTTCTAAAGAAGTATCTAAACGTTACTCCAAATTGATTTTTTAAACTACCGAAATAAAGCTGGGTGTGCACAATTTTTCTACGAGCTTATTTACTCCTTCAGCTGATGGCAGCCAAGTTAACTAACTTACCAGCACAGTTGTTGATTTATTTATTCATTCATCCACTCACTTACACATCCGCTGAACACAAATTACCTCCTGTTCTGTATCAGGCGCAGGGAGAATGCTGTCTTCCTATGGAAAACATCTAACTGAGCAAGATGTGGCAAAGCCACACTGTTTCTGGCAATGAGAGGCTCGAGCGCTGATAGAGCTAGGGCTCTCTCAGAAAGGAAGCCACCTATATGCCAGGAAATGCACCCAGAGAAGATGCAGAGCATCAGAATCACGGGCATCCCTCCCCTGGGTTCCTCCAGAGAATCAAGTCCTAATGCTTAAAGCATCTGCGTATGTAATAAATTAACTTCCCTTCAGTTCCTTCAGATGGCACTGGTTATGTACATTGGGAGAATTGAGAAAATTGCCACTCCAATTATTTTCTGTGTTCTGTGGTTCAGATGGGGGACCCCAACTGAGAAAGGACATAGGTTCCAATGTGCCAAGTGTCCCAATGGGGCTCTGTAACTTGATATTAGGGACTAAAAGAAAGCCAGAGAGACAAGAAAATGTGAGTATAAAAGTGTTCTGGTTTTAGTTTTTTTTTTCTTTTTTTTTGGTTTATTTATTAGAAGCAATTAGACTGCATTGCTTTCCTATGAATAAGGAAGACCTAAGAAGAGTTGATGAGTTTGAGTTATGGTATTGGCAAAAAATATTGAATATACCATAGACTGCCAGGAGAATGAACATATCTGTCTTGGAAGAAGTACAGCCAGAATGCTCCTTAGAAGTGAGGATGGCAAGGCTTTGTCTTACATACTTTGGACACGTTATCAGGAGAGATCAATCCCTGGAGAAAGACATCATGCTTAGTAAAGTAAAGGGTCATCGAAAAAGAGGAAGGCCCTCAATGAGACGGATTGACACAGTGGCTGCAACATGGGCTCAAACACGATGATTGTGAGGATGGTGCAGGATCGGGCAGTGTTTCGTTCTATTGCACGCAGTGTTGCTATGAGTCGGGACTGACTCGACGGCGCCTATTAACAAGAGCTTTCATATGTGGCTACTTTGATTGTCATTTTCCAATTCCCCCTTCTGTCCAGTCAGAGCCATTCTCCTCCCTCTCTGCCTTGCTTTGTGCTCAGAGACTAACCACCACGGGCCACTCTCTGGCTTCCCTCAGGGTTCAGCTAATGAAAGCACCAGCAGGGGATGGGAAGGTGGGATGACAGGTTTGGCCAGCTTGCTCCCACCTTGGACCCAGAGCCTGGATGCATCAGTGGTGATCTCGCCCCACCTCTGCACCAGCTCTGGAAGCAGGAGCCTCCTCCACTAACTCAGTTTCCATTTCTGGCCCCTTCAAGCCTAGGGGCGATAACAGGCCAGGAGCTGTAGGTCCATCCTTGCTTCTCTCACCACCGCCTAACCAAAACCATACCAAACCCGTTGCCATTGAATCGATTCCGATGAGTTCATAGCCACCCTATAGAACAGAGTAGAACTGCCCCATAGGGTTTCCAAGGTAAACTGCCACACCTTTTTCCTGCAGAGGGGCTGGTGGGTTCCAATCACCGACCTTCCGGTTAGTAGCTGAGCACTTAATCACTGCGCTACCAGGGCTCCACCTACACCTCTTAAACTCTCCTCAGCTCTACTGTCTGCCTGGAACTCTCCTTCCTCCTCTACCTTACTGTTTCAAATAAATAGCAGAATAATAAATATTGATGTTCCTGATGCTTTTGTTTCACTGAACGATCTAGTTTTTATTTATTTATGAGAAAGCTTGGTTTAGTTAGGCTTGGAGAATAGCTCTTTTCCGAATTCTATGCTATACCCCATTACTGTATCATTTGCCTAACACAAACTGTTACAAGATCAATATTTACGTTCAGCTTTATTTTAATTACACAAGAAAATGTTTCTATTTCTATTTCGTGTAGCAGACTTTTTAAAACATAAATGTTCATTAATTGGTTCTGATGTTTGTCTCAGCCTGGATTTTCAGGGCCAACTTCACTTCCTTGAAGACTGTTTCTACTTACTTGCATTATGCTTAAAGGGCCTGGAAATTTCACGTATCTTATAACTCAGAGCAAGAACTTCTTCTGAGGCTGCAGGACAGCATAGCTATTCTAATTTTTATCATATTAATAATGTTGATGAAAACAAAAAGTACATGCTAAAAGTCATTGAATAGTCAGCTCAAAAGAAAACAGGAAAATAATCATCCTAGCTTTACAGAGTTTACTATTCAATAAACATAAAACCTGAGAAAGAGATTATGCAGATGGAATCCCTCTTGAGTTCCACCTGTTTGTTCAAGTAAATAAACACAGTCACTAATACACAGATAATTTCTAAGAATGAAGAAAAATCCTTATTGCTTAATTTTTTTCCTGCAGTTGTAATTTCTAGTTTTGAGGGTTACATAGCATCTAATCTCTAAAAGCTTTCATTTTTATGTTTGACTCAATTTATTCCAGTAAAATAACATGGCTGCAAGGACTGGGATTAAGGTTTTGTGTAGAATCCCAGGGAAGTCTACAATCTGTTGCATGTTATTATTTTGGTATTCCTCATATTTGTAATATTAATTTTTTTTTGTAACTTGCCTTGAATTCTTACCATCAGCACTGAGCTTTAGCTCAGAAACTTCATTTCTTTACCTAATTACACATATAACAACTATTATTATCATTGGGCAATCAGTAGAATTGAGCAGCAAAACACAAATAATAAATCATGATGCCCAAAATACATTTGACAGATCTCTTCAACTTTATTTCATTACCAAAATATACATTGTTATGTGGAATCTTCCTTATATCATTTTGAGTAGGTTTTTGTCCAACTGTCCAGAAGCCTACAATTGAAGCGGGGGAAAACAGACCCCAATATAGTTATTTCTGGCAGTTCCTAAGCTTTTTTCAGCCTGATTTAAAAAAAAAAAAAATAACAAGCAAATAAACAGTGACAATGACAGAATCTCAGAACTGGCAATAATTTTTCTATAGTAACTAAATTTTTCAGTTTTCTTAGTTTACCTGATTTGGCTGTCCCTTAGTAGTTGCCAAAGATTTTACAAGAGATTTAGTAATCAAAGAACATTTGTAGCTAATCTATTGGATTTGTTTGCTGTAAACCAAAGCTGCTGGCTTGAAAAGTTATAGATGATTGGGTCCAAGACAAATCATGGAGGGATCTGTGTTTTTGCTTTTGAAGAAAGAGAAGTACACATAGCACCAAATGCTAGTGAAGTAACTCAGGTTGGGGTCCAGGTATGGTTCAGATTTGTGAAGTGAGATGCCGAAACACTCTCTAGCCAAGGCTGAATAGTCATAATAAACCTCAGTCAACCCTGCAGCCAGAGCCCCAGCAGCTTGAGAAAAAGGTCACGAAAACAGGAGTGAAAGGGTTAAAGAAGTAATACTATTTAACCGGGGTAGCAGAACTCCTATTAAAAATGGCAGTACTATAAATGTTCTAGTATTGTCAGGAATGTTCTGTTGGATGACACTCTGCTGTGATTTGTACACACAGCGGACCACAGCTGATGGGTGAATGAAATGATCCATAACCCTCTCTGACACATTTAGAGCAGTTCAGCTGCACACGGAGAACAGTCCATCATTTGCACCCTTCTGTGAAAGCTGGCTTTACCAAGTGTTTCAATGAAATATGTGCAACTTCCCATTTAAATTAGTACCACATGAACCATGAAGAGCACCACAGGTATCTGTTGTAGTACCAGCTTAATGCAAAAGTGGCCTGTCTTATAATGCTCTAACAGGAAAGACATACAACCATTCATCTGTAACATATTAAAACCAGAAGAAATAAATTACTCCAGAGATGAAGAATTATTGCTTGCAGAGAAAATGTGCAAAGGTAGTCCTAAAAAGCAGCTTTTACGAAAAAATGATCGCAACAGCATTTGAATTCTTAATGCATATTAAACTGAGAACTCATAACCATAAATCATCATTTTTAAATGGGGGAAATCTGGTTGAAACTTTGAGCAGAGATTTGTTGTACTTCTTCACCTCGGTTTTAGCCTTGGTTTTGCTAGGAGACTTCCTGAGTTATGCCAAGAGCAGTGAATCAGAACTATTCTAACAAAGGCAAACAACAAAATGGGTAGGCGCATATTAGTTGTTTTTTTTTTTTTAATGCTTGTTTCCTAACAAAATACAATCTGAGGTTAACCGTGGTGTATCCGTAAAATGAGATCTCTCCCTGCTATGAAAAACAGTGCTGTTGAAATAACCCCCTAACGAATGAATAAGCTTCTTTGCGGAGATGTGTGTGATTTAGTTGCAAGGATTTAGTGAAAACCATTAAAAACCATCCCGGTGTATGAAATATGCATTTCAAACAAACACAAATGGTTACCATTCACTTAACCTACTTTCCCACTAACTTTAAATGTGTATACAAAAAGGATAATAACAGAAATTATTTTGGGGGTGTTGACAGTAGGTTAGACACTTTGCTAAATGTTAAACACCTATGATCTCATGTAATCCTCAGAACAACCCTATATCGCAGATACTATGACTATCGACGTTTTCCATATAAGGACGTTAAGGCAGAGAAGGGAGATAACAAGTCCAAAGTCGCCCAGCCGAATCCTGGAGTCAGCACTTGTTCTTAGAAAGGCTTACCACTGCCTTCACCATGTTGCCGTTCAGCCACCACCTGGAATCCTGCCACTGTAAAAGGGAAAAGCCACCTGTGGTGCTTTATAAGTTCCAAAGGACGTTCATGAAAATGTTCTCATGTGATGCTCATAAGAAGCCTGTGAGGTAAATTGAGCAGTCATCATTATCTCGTTTTAGAAATGGAGAAACTGAATTTCAGAGGCCTAAAGTGGCTTGCCCAAGCTCAGAGAGGGAAAGCCAGGGAGCTGAAAGTAAAGACGTGAGGCTGGGCCCCAGGTCTGCTACACCAGGGCTTTGTGCACAATGCCACCCTGCCGCTGTTGTCACCAAAACACTTGGGGAAAGATGCAGACTGTTACAACCGCTCACGTTATTCTCCTCTTCAGGGCAAATGTACCCCGCTTTACTTTTTAACAACAAAGGATTTATGGACAGATATTTTAAAAAGGGGTCTGCTCATATGGCTCAATAGAGTTAAGCATGGTTTATCCAAAATATATTTTTCTCTATTATATCTCTAAAAAAGTGGTTGCTCTAGTAAAAAAGTTAGGCTCTGTCTAAAAGAAAACAACTATAACCCAACCAACCCAACCAGTTGTCGTTGAGTCTATCCAGACTCATGGCCATCTCGTGTGCTGCAGAGCAGAACTGTGTCCCATAGAGTTTTCAAACCTTTTGGAAGCAGATTGCCAGGTTTTCCTCTGAGGTGCCTCTAGGCGGGTTCAAACTGCCAGCCTTTCCGTTAGTAGATGAGTTCATTATAAAAAAATTAAAAAAATAAAAACGCAGAGAATAAGACATCCGTTTTCCACTCACATGTACAGTTATTTCTTAGCCACCATTGTTTTACGGCCTCCTTGGTGTTTTTATGATTGAGGTGAACCTTGGTATTCCAGCAGTTATTGCGCTTTTGTGGGACATAGCATACACAAGGTAGGTGGAATGCCAGGATGTTTAAGAGTTTACTGAGTGTCTTTTGCAATAGTTATAAGTTCAAGAAGAATGATTTAGTATATCTGCATATTAAAACAACGTTACATGTTTTTTTCTTAAATATCGACTCCCTCTGCCAAGTTACACCTATACCGCTAACATAAAACTTACTGCCTAGTTGTGCAGTTGTTTTCATCAAACGCGCCTTCAGAGACAGTATTCACGGCTCTGTGGACGCTCACATCTGAAGGACATGTAATTATAAGCAGCAAGTTATCAAACTGCCACTTTTAAGTTGGATGTCACCTCTTAAACAAAGTTCTGTGAAGAAGAATCCAAAAAACAGTTCCGAAGCTGTAGTATTTATCTGAACAGCATCTAAGTAATCAAATAATGAAAAAGGCATTTGTATCACAAATCATCTTCCCAGAGCTGCAAAATTAAGAGTTCCACGTATTGGAGTAGAAAATCCTGAAGGCAATTCAACTTTTTATCTGACAGTTCTTACTCAATTATCTCCAACGCAAAATGCTATCTAATGCGAAATAAAATGGTGTATCTGATAAACCCTGCACTCCTGTCATTCCTTGACCTGATTAATGAACTGCATAAATGGAGGAGTGATCTGTCTACGAATCATGGATAGTTTAGGGACAGAAGAAAAAATAAAGGCTATCTTGCTCTCCACACTTATTCATGATTTACCTGTTAACCACAAAAGCTAGGAGAAGTGCATTATCTGTAAAAATCTGAAGGAGGACAGTGGTACCTCCACGGTATTCAGGAAGCCAATGAAACACTCAAAAAGAGGGACTGAGGAGAGTTTAATGAAGAGACTACAAAGGTCAGAGAAGGGGTAAGAGGCAACTGAGATGGGTGATTACTCTGGAACTAGCAATGCCAGGAACGTCTTACCACTCCTAAGCCTGAAAGAGAAAGGAGAGGGAGCCCTGACCGGAACCCTAAGAGAACTGTATCGGTGAGAAAAGAGTGTCAAGAACTGGGCTCTCAGTTAGCACAATGTCCACATATTCAAAACTTGACTCAGTAGAGTGCAAGGATAAATGCCCTGACTTTTTTCTCTTCCAGCCCTCTGACCTCCTGCCAGTATCTCTCATTAGCTGAGCCCAAGAAGGCAGGAGGCAAGGGAGCCTGGTTCATACAAGTCTACCTCTGTGGCACAGAGCAGAGTGGAGAAGGATGAAAAACGGACTTGGAGGGCCACATGAAAAATATCCAGTGCATTTCAGATCTGTTCCTTAGCTTTGTGGATTATATATTTCAAATAAAAGTCCCTTGGGGGAAAGATTGTGTTCATCATTCTACACGACGCTTAGTAAGCTCTTTGTATGATAGATGCGTGAACGTATTTTTGATGCTCATAAAGATGACCCTTCCTTTTTGCAAAGAAGCACCTAAGGTGATGGTCAAAAAACCATATTGTAAATGGACCCTCTTTTTCCATATAAAATGTTCTTAAAGAGAGAGAAGAGAAAATCATATTTCAAACTCATGCATAATCCAAATAAATCAGGATATTATATTTTTTCTTCCAAAATATACTATGTATATTAAATTCTCTGTAATATTACAACAAAAATAAGGTTTTGTTATGTTGAATTTGGCTTAAATTTTTATTCAGGGCATGTAGTAGTTATTTGTATGTGACATCTTCCTGCATAAATAAGCAGAGGAGATCTATTTGTTTACCATGAATATTATAGAAATAATCTTCAAAACTCTTAACAGTTGGACACAATTTTATCCAAGACACTCTTCTAACTCCAAACTCTCAAAATAAAGCCAAAATATTATGTAAATTCTTAATCCCGAGTTGGTTTTCTCTTTCTACTCAACACACTTGAGATCAGCATCTTACTCAGCATCCTTTTGTCTACCTCTCACCTAGTACCCTGGAATTTTAACTTCTTGTGATATTCCCACCCCATATTATAGTTTGAATGTCACAGCAATTCATATGGCATAAAATATTCCAAATCCAAATATTAATGTATTTTGTTTAGTGCTCAATTACGTATGGAAACATATATAGCTACATATGTATATGACACAGGCAATAGCAAGAGAAATGGAAGGGATACACAGAGTCACTATACCAAAAAGAATTGTTAGGAGGCAGGATATGATCCAGAACTGCTGGTCTTGAAGGAAGATGTTCAAGCTGAACTGAAGGTACTGGAGAAAAACAAGGCTCCAGGAAATTATGGACTACCAATTGAGAAGCTTCAACAAACAGATGTAACATTGGAAGTGCTTATCCATCTGTGTCAAGAAATTTGGAAGACAGCTAGCTAGCCAACCAACTAGAAGGGATCCATGTTTGTGCCCATTCCAAAGGAAGGTGATCAAAAGGAATGCAGAGATTGCCAAACAATGTTGTTAATATCATATGCTAGCAATATTTTGCTGAAGATAATTCAAAAATGACAGTAGCCATGCATCAACAGGGAGCTGCTAGACATTCAAGCCTGGTTCAGAAGAGGACATGGAATGAAAGATATCTTTGCTGATGTCAGATGGAGTTTGACTGAAAGCAGAGAATACCAGAAATATGTTTACCTATGTTATATAGACTATGCAAAGGCACTCACCAGTGTGGATCATAACAAATTATGGATAACATTTTAAAAAATGAGAATTCCAGAACTCTTAATTGTGCTAATGTGGAACTTGTATATGGATCAAGAGGCAGATGCTTAAACAGAACAAGGGAATACTACGTGGTTTAAAACTGGGAAAGTTGGGTGGCAGGGTTGTATCCTTTCACCTTACTTATTTGATCTCTGTGCTGAACAAATACTCTGACAATTTGGATTATATGAAGAAGAACAAAGCATCAGGAGGAAGACTCATTAATAACCTGTGATAGGCCGAAAATGATGACAACTTGAAGCACTTCCTGGGTCAATAAAAAACATCATGATAAAAGAAGAAAAATTTGAAGTTGTCAAGGATTTCATTCTAGTGAATCAACAATCATCATCTATGGAAGCAGCAGTCAAGAGATCAAATGATTTAGTGCATTGGTCAAATCTACTGCATAAGATCTCTTTAAAGGTCTAAAATGCAAAGATGCTGCTTTGATGACTAAGGTGCACCTTATCAAGCTATGGTCTTTTTAATCGGCTCATACACATGCGGGAGCTGGGAAATGAAAAAAGAAGATAGAAGGGGAACTGATGCATTTTAATTTTGGTATTGGAAAAGAATATTGAATAAACTGTGGATTGCCAGAGTGAACAAAATCACTCTTAGGAGAAATACAACCAGAATGCTCTTTAGAAGTGAGGATGGCGAGACTTTTTCTTATTTATTTTGGACATGTCATAAAGCAAGACAAATTGCTAGAAAAGAACATCATGTTTGGTACAGAAGAAGATGAGCAAAAATGAGGAAAACCCTCAATGAGATGGATTGACACAATAGATCCATCAGGGGATTCAAACGTATCAAAGATCATGAAGATGGCTTAGGACTAGGCAATGTTTCCTTCTGTTCTGCCTGAGGTCACTAGAGGCGGAGCCAACTAACAACAGCAACATGTATGCGTGTGGATATAGAGAACTAGATATAAATGTACAGTTAGATGGACACAGATACGTTTTCTTTACTTGGATAGAATATTTTCCTTTTGTTTGAATAGAATAGTTTCTGTAAATTAATATCAAAATTGGGAACAGAATTCAGCATATGTGTTTTTAGCCCGCAGTTTAGCCCCACATTTTCTAATGTACTTTTATTTTGTTTTCGGTGTTTTTTTTTTTTTTTTTTTTTTTTTGTCAGCAACAACAATAAAGGATTTTTACATTGTTTTAAAGTATTGTCTTTGAATAGACTGTCACACCTGTGTTGATCTAGCATTTTGGAACATTTTAGTGGTTATTCATTTCCACATGATAATTATAAAGAACAAAAACCAAAACCAAATCTATCGCCGTCAAGTTGATTCCAACGATTGAAAGTGTTTTTTACTGATATAGGCAAACAATGCATGCTTCTTCTGACATTTCAGAAATTTTGTTCAGATACATAACACCTTTTAGCTAATTCCCTTGATGCTTGTATATTTCCCCTCACCCCAGTTTTAAAAGACTACTGTAAATTATCCACTGTAATGAACTTTTGTGGAGTGCCCATCAAGTGCACACCACTGTATTAGGTACCCTCCTAAAATAATTCTACCCATTACTGAGCTGAGACTTCCTCTATGAGAAAAAGAGTCTTTTCAGAACAAACAAGTTTACATTGAATCTCATTTCTACTGAGGGTTATATGAGTTTTTGGTACAAATCTCTTCATGAGTATAAGAGCAATGCATTTCTTTATCATTACTAAATTTTTAAACTAATTTGAAAGGAAAACTGCAAAGACTATTGAATATGCATTGGTTTGGGAGTTAAGACTGTCTCATTATCTTAACCAAGTCCTTCACTAAATTCCCTCTGGAATCATTGTTAGCAGGAATTACCTATCTTTCTTTTCCTGCTGGCCAGATCAGACACACTACTGTATCAATGAAGCCTGTTTCAAGGGCATTTTGTCAAAATGATAATTTACCACAAACAAAATAAATAAGGCAGAAGACTGGATATCAGATATTGGCAGGAAAGTGAAAAGTGTGCAGAGGATAAGTGTGTTGTCTCCTGACTCTGCCACTGCCAAAGCAAACTGTGGTATCAAAAGCCTCAAAAGCTTAAAAAAATAAAAATAGATTTTTATTACAAAATCTTACATACTTATAAATGCATACACACAAATATAGATAGACAGATAGATGAGTCCTTGAGTGGTGTGAACAGTTAAGCGCTTGACTACTAAACCAAAATCTTGGAGGTTTGAACCCACCCAGAGGTGCCTCAGAAGAAAGACCTGGTGATCTACTTCCAAAAGGTCACAGCCTTGAAAACCTTATAGAACACAGTTCCACTCTTCACACATGGGGTTACCATGAGTCAGAACTAACTAAAGGCAACTGTTACTGTATATATCTATATATCTATCTACACAGATATTGATATCAATATAGATATATGATGGTTAAAAAACTTAATCTACTTGGGTAATAAAAATAGCTTCCCAGTCATAAGCACATCAGCATACACAAGTTAAGAGATATTCCTTTTTCTTCAACCCTCATATCTATCAGACCTCAAATTTTCATTAAAAAAAGTACTGAATCTTTCCCACACAGATTCAACGTCAGCTACAGCAGCCATTACCCTATCACCAACAAAACAACAAAATCAATTATGCATTGCAGTTTTAAAAAATTCCTAGGGACAAAAGTGATATGATCAATTTAGGACCCAAGGAGAATGGCACTTTACTACTTTTGCTCTGCGTGTCAGTGACATCTGTGTATAGCGGGGAGGAAGACGTGGAGAACTCCATTAGATAGAAGACATCGATAGGGCAGAGAAAGTTGTCAGTAATACCCAGAGAGGTGCAGGAAGAAATGACCAAAACTGGACAGAATGGAAGAAATGATCTTCATAGAAATAAAGGAAAACTGCTTGGTAATCATATTATGTAATGTGTCCACCATTATAAAAAGACTATTTTAACCAATGAACATAGTGGAGTTAACATAAATAGAGGTGAGGATGAAAGTCTTTAGAGAGTTAAAAAAAAAAAAAAAAAAGGCAGGAGAAGACACAAGTGAACTAGAATTAAATATACTGCACTGCTGGGAACTTGGAAACTCTGGTGGTGTAATGGTTAAGAACTATGGCTGTTAACCAAAAGGTCGGCAGTTCGAATCCACCAGGCGCTCCTTGGAAACCCTATGGAGCAGTTTTACTCTGTCCTATAGGGTCGCTAGGAGCCAGAATCAACTCAGTAGCAATAGGTTTGGTTTTCGGTTTTGGTAGGGAACTTCGGTATATACCACATCAGGAAAAACCACATATGAAGGATGGACAACAGGACAAGGGCTATGACGGAAATAAGAGGAACAGGTACCAGGTAACAGAGGGCACGGAAAACCAAAGGCGGAGGGAAACTAGCTGAAACGTGAATCCTCAGAGTTGCTAAGAAATGTAATCAGAGAAAGAGCTTCGGAGAGGAGCAGACAAACACTCAAGGAATGAAAACCGAGGAGTCGTGTGGCTCTCAGTGGCTCTCACTGGGAGAAGATCTGGGAAAGTCATGGGGTGTGGACAGTGTGATTGAGAAGGGAACAGGAGGGAACTAAAACATATAAATAACCAATGTAGGGTTCGGAAACCATTTGACAATTCTTTTGTAATAACTGGCTGTTGGTAATTGGAGCTGGGAAGAAAATGGGATGTTGCCGGTATGCCTAGACCTCGGGTGAAAGAAAAAGGGCTGAAAATATCAAAGTAGAACTGCCACATTACAGTTTAAGACTGAAATACATATTTGAGGTTTTTATTTTTATCTACTTTGCTATACTTTTAACAATTGCCACCCTCCCGCCCAAGATATAAGCCTGGAATCAGATCTTAAATGTCATATAATTCTTCTTTGTGCTTTTGCAGGCGTGCATACACATACACACACACGCACACACATACACAAACATAGGTGTGATTGAGTTCATATTAATATTCAGATGAATACAACACCTATTTTATATGTGCTTCCATTCTAGCTCTGGGAATACAAAGATCCTTTTCTCCTCAAGAAACTCACAATCTAGAAATGGAGAGGAAGGGCACTTGAAAAACTGCACATCAAGCTGGAAATTGCTATCCTACTAATGTAAACAGAGTCATGAGTGAACATATAGAATAGAAGCTATTAGTTGGCATGAGCAGGAAACACCATTTTGTTCCAGTTAATTAAATAATTTGTTAAAAATAAGGGTGACTTTCTGTAACATACTTAGATTATTATTTTCTGTAAACTTAATATATACAGTAGTCCTAATGTTAATTTTTCACTGAACATGCAATACTCTTTCCTTCTTAACTCAGGAGCAACCTCTGAATTTGCACCAGTTCAGGGACAACATTACAAACATGATAATATGATTATTCAACAAATACTGATTGAGCGCTCTTACATACAAATGGCCATGATAGGTATTGGGGATTAAGTGATGAACAAAATGGACAGTGTCCATGACTTCTGGAAAATCTCAGCTTCAAGGTGATATCATGTCATTTTTTCTATACAAAAAAAAAGTAAGAAACCAACTGTTGTGAAAAGCATTAAAAAGATCCATTAAAATAAATTTTATTTTCAAATTAAATAGATTAAAGTGTATGGAATCATTTAGAAAATAGATTTATCTACCTTTTCTTCCTGTCCTCTTTCTTTAAAAAGTAACCTTTGTGTTTTCAGAGTTGCACTGTAGATATAACAGCAGTGATCTCAGGTTGCTATGCACACGTGCACACACACGTACACACACACACACACCCCCACGCAAACCCTTTACTTATGAGTGTCCAAATTAAAATCTTTCTGACCTAATGGCATGCCAAAGTTTGAACAGGCTATATAGTTCGTTTGGTTTTTTTGTTCAAATTATCTCTGAAATTTGGTTTACTAGACATCTTATAAAAAACTCTGTGAAAAATAAACATTTCTGCTCATGTACAATTCAAGGAGTTTCTGGAAGTAAGTACACAGACAGGACTCACAAGAAGTAATTTAGAGAACATGATTGAAATGAAGTTGAGGTTCACTAATTAGGGATGCTATTTCTCATCTTCTTTCTAGAGTACTTTAACATGGTTTCAATCATCATATTCCAATTCACTGATGAAAGAGTATAAGAAGAAAGCCACAAAAGAAATATTCTTGATCTCTGATCATTATTTAATATTAGTAAGCACTCCTTTGTGTAAGGCATATCCACAGGGACACTCTGGAAACACATTTCTTTTTTTTTATTTCTATTGCAAATGGAATTTAGAGACATAACATTTGGGATTATAAGCATAGACTGTCATACCAAATAAGCATTTCATACAGTTTCCTTTTACCATAAAACCATGAGTGAACTCGTATTTAATAAAGAATAATTTGTAAAAATATATCTCATATAAATTTCATAACTAACCATTTTAAAATTCTACGATCATTTGTTTTAGAATAAAGAAAATGAAATACATGTATATTATATATATACAGTCATGTGCTACATAACATCCGTTTGGGCAATTTACAACCACATACATATATGTCCATGGTCCCATAAGTTTAAAATAGGGTTAGAAATCCAGATCAGAGAATAGGAGACATAGAGGATTTAGGCATGTCGCACTTGACAATCAAGATGATCTTCAAAAACAAAGAAAAATTTTCCATGCAGTTAAATGATCAGCTCTATTGAAAGTCACAAGCCTTATGAAAATGCAAGAGGGATCTACATCAAATCTGAAGAAATTGCTAATATTGTGGATTGAGGAGCAAACACAAAAGCAAATCCCTCTCAGCACGTTGACAATCACAGCGAAGGCACTGAGCTTGTTCGAGATGCTTAAAAAGCAAAGCGGGACCAGACTAAGATACTGAGTTTAGCGCTAGCTCTGGGTGGTTCAAGTGCTTCAAACAGCACTTTTTGCTGCATAATGTATAAGTGAATGGTGAGTCTGCCAATGTTGATGCAAAGGCAGAAGAATTTGTTGAAAACTTAGATAAACTAATTGCAGAGGGGAGTTATTTTTCCCAGTAGATTTTTAATATGGACGAAATCTCCTTACTCTGGAAGCCAAGGCCTGAAAGGACATTCATCCATAACATGGTGTTCGCTCATCATCCAAATCATATAACGTCCTATTTCACAAAAAATATCTTGGACATTAAGCAGTGCATGACTCTCTCTCTCTCCGTATGTCTCTTTATAAATAGACACACATTCCAAACCAATTTGGAATCAGTTTTATTTCCTGTGCTAGTTTCCATATTTGAATTAGTGAAATTCATTTAAACAACAGGTAATATACTTGGCATTGATGATACAGTAATAAATAAGACAGATAACATCCAGATCTCATGTAGCATACAATATAAAGGAGAATATAATCAACAATGACAACAACAACAAAAAAAAAAACCAAATAGTTACATAATTATGATATTCTATGCATTTGAGATAAGGACTACCCAGGGCAAGGGCAAAGCATGTTAAGGGATATTAACACAGAGACCTGGTTTAGTCTGAGGATTGGGGAAGTCTTCCCAGAGGATGTGAAGTTGAAGCCAAAATGTGAAAGGTTTAGACTCTTAGGGCTGTAATAACAAAACACCACAAATTGAGGTGCTTATAAAAAACAAAAATTTATTGCCTCTCAGTTCTGAAGCATGGGAGTCCAAGATCAGAGTGCCAGCTGTGTTGATTCTTTCTGAGGCTTTGAGGGAGAATCTGTTTCTTTGCCTCTCTTCTAGCTTCTGGGAGCTCCAGGTGCTCCTTGTCATACAGCTGTAGCGTCATAGGATTTCGCCTCTTTTACAAGGACACCAGTCATATGGGATTAGGACCCATCCTACTTTCGTATGACCTCATATAAACCTAAACAGCAATATCTTCAAAGATCCTATTTCCAAACAGGGGCAAAGTCAGAAATAGGGGTAAGACTTCAACACATCTTTTGGGGAGACAGAATTCAACCCATAATACCAAATCTGTTGCCATCAAGTCGATTCTGACTCATAGCAACCCTATACGATAGAGTAGAACTGCCCCATAGGGTTTCCAAGGCTGTAATCTTTACGGAAGCAACTACCACATCTTTCTCCTGTAGAGCGGCTGGTGGGTTTGAATTGTCTACCTTTCGGTTAACAGACAAATACTTAACCACTGCCCCCATAATAAACAAAAAAAAACCCATTGCTATTGAGTCAATTCCGACTCAAAGCTACCTCATAGGACAGAGTAGCCTGCCCCAAACGATTTCCAAGGAGTGGCTGGTGAATTCCAACTGCCAACCTTTTGCTTAGCAGCCAAACACTTAACAGCTCTGCCACCAGGACTCCAACGAGCAGGGAAGATTTTAGGCTTTTAATCCCATGTCTCGGAGCCCATGATCAGAATTGTTTGGATTTTTTCCTATGTGGATTGGAAAACCATTTAAGGGTTTTGTGCAAGAGAAGATATTTTCAGATATTTTTAAAAGGGTCATCATACTTTCTGCGTATATAATGAATTGAAGGATCTAGACTTGCACTGTCCAATATGATAGCTACTCTTTTTTTTTTTTTTAATATTTTATTGTACTTCAGGTGAAGGCTTACAGAACAAACAGTTTCTCATGTAACAGTAGTACACATGCTGTTTTATGACTTTGGTTAACAACCCCACAACACTTTAACCCTCTGAATTCTCAGCCTTTTTTTTTTTTTTTTTGGTGAAAATACACATAGCCAAAGATACACCATTTCAAAACTTTTTACGTACACATTTAAGTGACATTGACTATGCTCTTCCAATTGTGCTGCCATTCTCACCCAAGATGAAGGCTTACAGGACAAAATAGCCTCCCATTTAACGGTTACTACAAATGTTGCCCTTCAACAATGGTTAACAATCTCACAACACATCAACAGTATCCTTACTCAACTTGTGTTCCTTATCATCAGCTTCCTACTCACCCTCTGCCTTCTGGCCCTTATCACTGGACTCCTGTACCTTGTTAGTCTCATTTAGTTTTACTGGGCCGTCCACTCCCAGGCTGAACAGTGAACCTCAAAGGTAACTTCACCTCTGAGCTGAAAGGGTGTCTGGGGGCCATACTCTTGAGGTTTCTCCAGTCTCCTTTAGGCCAGTAAATCTGGTCTTTTTTTTGGGGGGGGTGAGGGGAGTTAGAATTATGCTCTACATCCTTCTCCAGCTCTGTCCAGAACCCTCTGTTGTGATCCTGGTCAGAGCAGTCAGCGGTGGTAGCCGAGCACCATCTAGCTGTACTAGACTCAGTCCGGTGGAGGTCTTGGTAGCTGTGGTCAATTAGTCCTTTAGACTAATCTTTTCATTGTATCGTGTTCTCTTCATTCTCCCTTGCTCCCGAAGGGATGAGACCAGTGTAGTATCTTAGATGGCCACTCACAGGCTTTTAAGACCCCAGACACTACTCACCAAGGTAGAATGTAGAGCATTATCTTTATAAGTAGTGTCATGTCAATTGAGCTAGATGTTCCCCGAGAACATGGTCCCCAGAGCCCTCCGTCCAACAACCCAGTCCCTAGGGGAGTTTGGATGTGTCCATGGGGCCTCCATGACCTTTCCTTGTGCAGGTTTTGTTAGTTTCCCTTCTACTGTGTACTGTCTCACCTCTCACCCAAGATACCACCTATCTATTCCCTATTCAGTATTCCCCCCCCCCCCATCCCTGGTAACCAACAAGGATTGTTACATTTTGCATGTGAGTTTTTTCATGGGTTTTTACAATAGAGGTCTCATACAATATTTGTCCTTTTGTGATTGACTTATTTCACTCAGCATAATGTCCTCCAGTTTCATCCATGTTATGAGATGGTTCACAGATTCATTGTCGTTCTTTCTCGTTGCATAGTACTCCATTGTGGGTATGTACCATAGTTTGTTTATCCATTCATCTGTTGATGGGCACCTACGTTGTTTCCATCGTTTTGCTACTGTGAACAATGCTGCCATGAACATAGGTGTGCATATGTCTATTAGAGTGACGACTCTTATTTCTCTAGGATATATTCCTAGGAGTGGGATTGCTGGATCGAATGGTATGTCTATTTCTAGCTTTCTGAGGAAACGCCATATCATTTTCCAAAATGGTTGTATCATTTTGCATTCCCACCAGCAGTGTATAAGAGTTCCTGTCTCCCCGCAGCCCCTCCAACATTTGTTATTTCCAGTGTTTTTGATTCGTGCCAGTAATGCCGGGGTGAGATGGTATCTCATTGTGGTTTTAATTCGCATTTCTCTAATGGCTAGTGAACGCGAGCATTTCCTCATGTGTCTGTTGGCCATTTGAATGTCTTCTATGGTGAAGTGTCTGTTCATTTCCTTTGCCCATTTTTTGATAGGATTGTTTGTCTTTTTGTTGTAGAGGTGTCGGATTTGCTTGTAGATTATGGAGATTAGACCTTTGTCTGACTTGTACTGTCCAAAAATTTTTTCCCAGTCTGTAGGTTCTCTTTTGACTCTTTTGGTGAAGTCTTTTGAAGAGCATAGGTGTTTGATTTTTAGAAGATCCCAGTTATCTAGTTTATCTGTTGGGTTTTGTGTGTTGATGTTTATGGTTTGTATCCTGTTAATGCCATGTATTAAGGCCTGAAGTGTTGGTCCTATTTTTTCTTCTATGAACTTTATAGTTTTAGGCTTTATATTCAGGTCTTTGATCCATTTTGAAGTAGTTTTTGTATATGGTGTGAGGTATGGGTCCTGTTTCATTTTTCTGCAAATGGATATCCAGTTTTGCCAGCACCATTTGTTAAAAAGACTGTCTTTTCCCCATTTGATGGACTTTGGGCCCTTGTCGAAAATCAGGTGACCGTAGGTGGATGGATTTACATCTGGGTTCTCAATTCTGTTCCATTAGTCAATGTCTCTGTTGTTGTACCAGTACCAGGCTGTTTTGACTACTGTAGCTGTATAGTAGGTTCTCAAGTCAGGTAGTGTGAGTCCTCCAACTTTCTTCTTCTTCTTCAGTAGTGCTTTACTTATTCGGGGCTTCTTCCCTTTCCATATAAAGTTAATGATTAGTTTTTCCATCTCTTTGAAGAATGTTGTTGGTATTTGGATCGGGATTGCATTGTATTTGTAAATTGCTTTAGGTAGAATTGTCATTTTCACAATATTGAGTCTGCCTATCCATGAGCTTGGTATGTTTTTCCATTTATGTAGATCCCTTTGGGTTTCTTGCAGTAGTGTTTTGTAGTTTTCTTTGTATAGGTCTTTTACATCCCTAGTCAGATTTATTTCTAAGTATTTTATCTTTTTAGAGGCAATTGAAAATGGTATTGTTTTCCTGATTTCCTTTTCATCATTCTCCGTATTGGTGTATAGGAATCCAACTGATTTTTGAATGTTTATCTTGTATCCTGCTACTCTGCTGAATCTTTCTATTAATTCCAATAGATTTCTCATGGAGTCTTTAGGGTTTTCTATGTATAGTATCATATCATCTGCAAACAGGGAGAGTTTAACTTCTTCATTACCAATTTGGATGCCCTTTATTTCTTTCTCTTGCCTTATTGCTCTAGCTAGAACTTCCAGCACAATGTTAAACAGGAGTGGTGATAAAGGGCATCCTTGTCTTGTTCCTGTTTTCAAGGAGACTGTTTTCAGCCTCTCTCCATTAAGAATGATGTTGGCTGTTGGTTTTGCATGATGCCCTTTATTATGTTGAGAAATTTCCCTTCTATACCTATTTTATTGAGAGCTTTTATCAGGAATGGGTGTTGGACTTCGTCAAATGCCTTTTCTGCATCAATTGAGATGATCATGTGATTTTTTTCTTTCCTTTTATTTATGTGGTGAATTACATTGATGGATTTTCTAATGTTAAACCATCCTGGCATACCTGGTATGAATCCTACTTGGTCGTGGTGTATTATTTTTTTGATATGATACTGAATTCTATTGGCTAGAATTTTGTTCAGAATTTTTGCATCTATATTCATGAGAGATATTGGTCTGTAATTTTCTTTTTTTGTGATGTCTTTGCCTGGTTTTGGTATCAGTGTTACGCTGGCTTCATAGAATGAATTTGGAAGTGTTGCTTCCTCTTCTATGCTCTGAAATAGCTTGAGTAGAACTGGTACAAGCTCTTCTGTAAATGTTTTGTAGAATTCTCCAGTGAAGCCATCTGGGCCAGGGCTTTTTTTTGGTTGGGAGTTTTTTAATTACCTTTTCAATCTCTTCTCCTGTTATGGGTCTGTTCAGATTTTCAGTATCACTTTGTTGTAGTTTGGGTAGGCCGTGTGTTTCTAGAAATTTATCCATTTCCTCTAGGTTTTCAAATTTGTTGGAATATAGTTTTTCATAATATTCTGTTATAATCTTTTTTATTTTGGTTGGGTCTGTTGTAATGTCCCCCATTTCATTTCTTATTTGGGTTATTTGTGCCCTCTGCTGTTTTTCTTTTGTCAGTCTGGCCAGTGGTTTGTCGATTTTGTTGATTCTTTCCAAGAACCAACTTTTGGTTTTGTTGATTCTTTCTATTGTTTTTCTGTTCTCTATTTCATTGATTTCTGCTCTGATCTTTACTATCTCCTTTCTTCTGGTAGTTGTAGGCTTTTTTTTCTGTTCTCTTTCTATTTGTTTGAGTTCTGTAGTTAATGTTTTGATTTTGTCCCTTTCTTCTTTTTTGATATGTGCATCTATTGCTATAAATTGTCCTCTGAGGACTGCCTTTGCTGTGTCCCAAAGGTTTTGGTATGATGTGTTTTCATTTTCATTTGATTCTTGGAATTTTTTAATTCCATCTCTGATTTCTTCTATTACCCATTGATATGATAGCTACTCTTAATATGAACTTATAGAGCACATAAAATGTAGCTAGTCTGAATTGAGATGAAGTATAAGTGTAAAATGTATACTGGATTTAGAATCCTTTGTACAAAAGAAAAGGAATGTAAAATATCTATAATAATTTTTAGTGTTTATAGATTAAAATGATACATTTTATATATTGGTTTAAATCAAATGTATTAATAAAATTATTATTTTTACCTATTTACTATTTTTATTAAGGGAACCCTGGTGGTACAAAGTTTAAGAGCTCAGCTGCTAGCCAAAAAGATCAGCAGTTCGAATCTACTAACTGCTCCTTGGAAACTCTATGGGGCAGTTCTACTCTGTCCTATATGTTTGCTATGAATCAGAATCTACTGGATGTCAATGGGTTTGGTTTCAGGTTTTGATTAGAAATTTAAAAATATATCTGTGGAGGTTTCTACTTTGGAAAAAATGGTGAAGACTTATTTTTCCATGCTCTTCCCCAGTAACTACAACTATAAACACTGGAAATAAAGCCACCAAGGAGAGTTCTGAAAGGTAGAAGGATCAAGGGAAAGAGATTAAAGAGTCCAGAACTGGAGAAACAACATGGTTGTAGGTATCATACAAACTCGACCAACAAAAGATGATGACCCAGGTCTAACATTTTCTGAAGGCCAAACTAGAAACATAAGGTGTCCCAGGTAGGCTCATTCCTCCCATAACAGAATGGGAGAATCTCCAACAAAAAAAAGTGAGATTAACAGTTCCTGCAATCTTTTTTTCCCACTGGTCCTGAGCCTCACCTTCACCACCAAGAGATCTTCTGGATTGCCAGAAGGCATAGGCAACAAGTAGCAAGGATGGGGAAGTGTTCTTCATTCTTTTGGCCAAACACCATTCCACCACCTAGAAGAGCCATGTGTTTTCGTTTCCTCTTTTCAGGAAGCACCTGCAATGGCCAGTGAGAGCCCCAGCAGCAAAAAAATAAACCACATAGACCAAAATAGTAGCACAAAGGCACTGAAAATTAAGATGTCATTAGAACCATAGCCTACAAAAGTAGGTCAAGGCCTGAGTGCTAAACATAATGGGGCAACTGAATGCTAAAATGAAATTATTTAAATTGGACCTAGAGACTCCTAACCTAATAGCCAAAAGGTTCAGAATTCAATGGAAAATCATCTGTCATACCAAGAACCAGGAAAACCACAACTTAGTGAGAAAATACAATCAGCAGATGTCAACACTAACATTAATCAGATGCTGGACTTATCTGACAAGGATCGTAAAGCAGCCATTATAAAAATACTTCAACAATAAATTATAAAATGGAAGAACTGGATGTGGCTATCAAAGGGCAGCATGAGAGATCCTTGTGATGGAACTATTCCGTATCTTGACCGTGGTGGTGAATATACAGATCTGCATAGAATAAACAAGCAGACATACAAATGAGTACAAGTGAAACTGGGGAGATCTGAAAAGATAGGTAGATTGCGTCAACGTCAATATTCTGGTCGTTATATGGTACTCACTCAAGTTTTGCAGATTTTTGCCACTGGGGAAATTTGGGTCAAAGGTACATGGAATTCTGAGTCTGTAACTATCTCATAATACAGTTTATTTTAAATATTACGTATGTGGTTCACATGTTATTTCTGTTGGACACCGCTTGTCTAGTATAGCTGTTAGGAGACCCATTTGATGGCTGTACCCGTAAGTGGGCTTTTGAGTACATGAAATGTGGCTAGCATGAATTGAGAGGTAAGTGTAAAACTACACTGAATTTTGAGGTGATGATTGAATAAGCCAGGGGAGTTGGACGGAGGTTAGAAAAAAGGACAAATTGAGAACGCTAGAGGTCAGTGATGATATAGAACTCTTTGACCAGGGCTGTTGTATTGTTCTATATCAGGGTTTTCAAATTAAAAAAAAAAAGAAAGAAACTTTTATTTTCCCCTTATTTCCTGTCTGGCACATAATAAGGTGTTGAATGATTCGTTTTTTAATAGAAGGAGTTAAAACTGAGATAGTCCAAACTTAGTAAAGACAGCTTCAGAATTAAATCATTTGGAAAAAATATTCAGATAATTAATATTGAAATGGTCTTTGAAGGTAATTGGGAGACTTCTCAGCACATATACTGAGACTGCTCAGAAACGTCATGTTCCTGTTTGGTGTGGTAATATGTGTGTGCCTGTGTGTGTCTGTGTTTTTAAATTATGAAATAATTATTAATAGAAAAACATTGCTTTTAGACATTGGGGTCTCAATCATAGAGATGGAAGAAACCGAAGGCTCAGTGTGGTACCCAGAAAAGTCATGTTCCTAGTTGGAGTAGTAATATCTGTGTGTCTGTGTATGTATGTGTTTTGTTTTTTTTTTTAAATCATAAAATAATTATTAATAGAAAAACACTACTTTTAGACATTGGTGTCTCAATCATAGAGATGGAAGAAACCTAAGGTAAAATCTTCCACCCTGGGGATTGCACTCTGCCTGCAATTAATTGGTTAAAAAAAAGAGCTGTGTAAAGTTTCCACTTCCACAATGGTGTGAGGAGCCTTGTGGACACATTCCCCAGAAACAAAGCTGTTGTTACCTGCCATCAACTGGACTTCACCAAGAGTCTCTTAACATAATAGCCAAAATGTCCAGAATACAATTGAAACATACAACAGAATGAAACATTTCCTAATCCTGCATCATCCTCAAAATTCCCGGCATGTTGGAATCTGATGTTGTGGCTACTGTGACAATCCATCTTACTGAGGGCCTCCTACACCTTCATCGGCCCTCTCCTTCACCGCTAGTAATTGATCATTCCTAAAGACATGTTTGGATCTCTGGTGGCGCAGTGATTAAGTGATATGGCTGCTAATCAAAAGATCAGCAGTTCAAATCCATCAGCTGCTCCTTGGAAACCCTATGGGGCAGTGCTACTATGTCCTATAGTGTTGCTATGGGTCAGTATCAACTTGACGGCAACAGGTTTCGTTGTTTTTTTCTTTTTTTTTAATGACATGTTCAAAGCAAGCAAGTTTAATAATGCTCTGTTGTGATCCATAAGGTTATCACTGACTAATTTTAGGAAGTAAACTGCCAAATCTTTGTAGTTTGTCTTAGTCTGGAAGCTCCATTGAAACCTGCCCATCATGGATGACTCTGCTGGTATTAGAGATATCAGTGTCATATCTTCCAGCATCAGAGTAACATGTAAGCCACTGCAGTATGACAAACTGACAGGCAGGTGGTAGGAAACAAACATAACTAGTGAAAATTATGTTAAAAAACAAACAAATATTTAGAGTCTCTGGAATTTATCCTAAGGACATATAGCAAATGAAGAAACATTTATTCAACAAAATCTACTAAATCTTGGTAAGAACAACAGGAGTCTGTGGTACTTAAGACACGGACGGGCAGACCACCAGCATTTCTCAAACCCTCCAGCTCTGAGATGCAATGGCTAAATTCCTGGGGAGGGCAGCTGAAAGGTGAGGGCTTTCCTCCTTCATCCAACTCCCACTTATAAACTTGAGGCTTGACTCCAAGTATGACAGGCTGAGAATACTGTGACTTTAGTTACCCTTGCCTTCTTCTCACTTGTAGGGAGAGATTCCATTCCAGAAGAGACAAGTTGAGAAGAACAGAGGATATAACTCCATTGAGTGCCCAGATCAGTGCTTCAGAGATTTTTCCCAGGGGGAGAGGTAATATATAAGAACAGAGAGCTTCAAATCTCTCCCCAAAGAAATTGACCATATTTGGAATGGTTTGGGGAAGTTTAAGCCTAAGAAAACTCTTGAAAACAATGGATACTCTTGTGGTAAGTAATTAAAAGGAGTCTTGCAGTTCTATGAGAACAACAAACTAAACAATAACCCAACTAGTTTACCAGAGTGAACAAGAAAAAGAGACATCTAAGATGAGCTCTCTGGAAACAGAATAAATCTCAAGGACTAGCCTTAAAAACTATCCTTACCCGAATTTAATTGAATAAGACTGTTGAGCAATTCATGTCCCAGAGCAGTGTAAAAAATAATAGTACAGTCAGCTAATAATTTAGGAACCAGGAGAGAATCATTCCTTGCCTCATCTAGCTTCTGGTGGCTGCTGGCATTCCTTCATTGTGGCCATATTGTTCTCATCTCTGCCTTCGTGGGAATTTGCCTCCTCCTTTTTTATGTGTCAAATCTCTCTTTAGCTTCCCTTATAAGGACAATTGTGGTTAGATATAGGAGGTACCCAGATTGTTGTTGCTGTTGTTGTTAGGTGCTGTTGCTGGTTCTGATTCATAGCTACCCTATGTAAAACAGAACGAAAACACTGTCTGGTCTTGCAGATCCTCACAACCATTGTTATGCTTGAGCCGATTGTTGCAGACATGTGTTAATCTATCTCTTTGAGGGTCTTTCTCTTTTTCACTGACCTTCCACTTTACCAAGCATGGTGTCCTTCTCCAGGGACTGATCCCTCCTGATAACATGTCCAAAGGACAATTGTGATTGGATATAGGAAGCACCCAGGTAATCCAATATAATGTTCCCTTGTCAAGATCCTTAACTTATTCACACCTGCAAAGACCCCTTTTCAATATAAGGTAAGATCTACAGGTTCTAGGAATTAGGATTTAATGTCTGTGGATGGCTATTATTCAACTCAATAGATCATGCAAACAGGAACCATACTAATGCCAAAGTGACTGTACTAATACCAGAAAAAAAATAGACTTCACATTAAAAATTGTTACAAGAGATAAAGAGGTTTATTTTACAATGATAAAAACATCAATTCATCAAGAAGGTATAATAATTATAAACATACATGCACCTCATAACATAGTCTCAATGTATATGCAGCAAAATCTGACAGAATTGAAGAGAGAAATAGACGATTCAACAACAATAGTTGGAAACTTCAATAACCCATTTTAAATAATGAGTAGAACTAGCTAGAAGATCAACAAGGATACTGAAGACTTGAGTAGCACGAAAAACAAACTAGATCAAATAGATATTTATAGAACACTTCATCCACAACAACAGAATATACATCCTTCTTAATTGCCCTTGGAACATTCTCCTGGATACACTATATGTTGTACTGTGAAACAAGTTTCAGCAAATTTAAATGAATTAAAATAATACAAAGCATTTTCTCCAACCACAATGGAATGAAATAAAAATCAATAGTAGAAAGAAATTTTGGGAATTCACAAATATGTGGAAATTAAACCATACTCCTAAATAAAGAGTGAGTCAAAGCAGAAATCACAGGTAAATGACAAATACTTTAAGATGAATGAAAATGAACACAAAAACATACAAAATTTAAGGGATGCAGCTAAAGTAATATTTGTAGTCAAATGTATAGCTGTAAACATCTACATTATAAAAGAAAAAGGACCTCAAATCAATAACCTAGCTTTCCACCCTAAGACCTTGGAAAAACAAGAGCAAATTTAACCCAAAGCAAGCAAAAGTAAGGGGATAATAAAGATTAGAGCAGAAATTAATGAAATAGAGAATAGAAAAACAATAGAGACAATCAAAAAACCCAAAAGTTGGTTATTTGAATATATTACCAAAATTAACAAACCTTTGGCTAGAAGGACCAAGAAAAAAAAAAAAAAGACTGAAATAACTACTGTACTATGAAAAATGAGAGGTGACATTACTACTAACCTTACAGGGGAAAAAATAAAAATAAAAAGGATTATAAGGGAATACTATAAACAACTGTGTGTCAAAAAATTAGATACTAAAATGAAATGGAAAAATCCCTAGAAAGACACAAACTACTGACATTGACTCAAGAAATAGAAAGCCTGAATAAAGCCAGAGCAAGTACAGTTACTGAACTAGAAATTAGAAGACAACTCCATGCCCAGATAGTTTCTAACATTTAAAGAAGAATACTAATTATTCAAAAACTCTTATAAAAAGTAGAAGAGGACATTTCATAACTTATTCAATGGGGCCTATATTACCCTGATATGAAAATCAGACAAAAACTACATAAGAAAAGAAAATTGACCTCTTATGAATATAGAAGTAAAAATTACAGATATTTCATGACTATAGATGTAAAATCCTCAACAAAACATTAGCAGACACATTGCAACAATATATGAAAAGGATTATATACCATAATCAAGCCTGATTTTTCCTAGGAATGGAACATTAGTTTACCATTCAAAAATCAATTAATGTTGTGAGAAATAAATCATGTTAGGTAAAGGATAAGGAATCTGGAGTCCTCAACTGTCTAGAATGTAAGTTCTGTATCAGGAAATTTTATCTCTTTTATCCACTGCTGTGTTCCTAGCTCCTAGAATAGAGACCAGCACATAAATGGTACTAAAATAATTGTTGAATGAGTGAATAAATGACAAGCACTGTGCTAGATACAGGGTTCATTTTATCCCTAAACAGTCATATCAAGTAGATATTACTAAGCTAGTGTTAAAAGAAGCAGTAAGCTATACACTAGCTAACTGATTTAGTAATAGCTGGCATAGGTTTAGTTATCATAAGTCTATACCTATAAAATAGTAAAGGATAGGTTCATGTGTCTTAGTTTGTAGAACCAAACATGTAGCAGTGGTGAAATTAACCAGTGATGGTACCCCTCTTGGATAAATTGGACTAAAAAGTTACATTGGTTTTAAAAGTCCATTGATGGGGTACTTTTATTTTTATTATTATTATTTTATTAATTTATTTTATTTTACCAGAACTACAAAGGCTTCAATAAACAAGCAGAAAGAGTATCTTTCAAACAAAGACTAGGATCATCCAAGTGTTTATGAAATATTTGCATGATAGACATTACGAAGTCATTTTCCTCTTCCAACATCCATAGTAGATTTCTGTTCCTTCTGGATCCCATTAGATACTCATTTTAATTTAGATTTCAGGCTACAAATTTAATTTTGGTTTTCTTTTAGAAGATATACAATTCTAGACCTTCTAATTACAAAAAATAAATCTTGATTATTTCAGTATGTTTGGGATGTACCAAGATCACAGACATTAGCAAACAGCAGTGCTTTTAAATTCATTCATTCATAAAAAATAAAAATAAATGCTCAAAGCTTATTATATATCAGGTACTCTGCTGGGCTTCGGGGATATAAATGGTGTATAAAATATATTCCAGATCATCAAGGAACTCACAGTCTAGTAGGAGTGTAGGGAATGAATGGAAGGGGTTCAAAAAAAACCTTAAGTTCCTAATTATAATAAAATGTGAAGAAATAGAGTAGCCCCATTCTGAGGCCAGCATTTTCACTGGCATGCGCCAAGTAGATCTATAAACAGTCACTGGTTGTTATCTTTGGGTGTACTTTCTAAATTGGTACTTTTTTTCCCCCAAAATTAAAGCAATTTCCCTTGTATTAATTTTCTGGCAAGTGATCCAAGTGAAAAACACCGTTTTCCTAGTTTTCCTCTCCACCAAATGGGTAGGAGTTAAGATAGTGTAACCTCTTGAATTCAAACAGAGGCCAGGTTTTCTTTTAAGAATAATCTTTACCTTATTGTTAAAGAGACACATTCTTTGATCACAGACAAATTGATTTGAGATAAAAGTTATTTTGACTCAAAATAACTCATTTCTCTCTTTGCCCTTGTATTTCTGTTTGGTGCTTTTTTCATCAATAAGCTTTTGTTTTGGTCCTCAAATGATGATGAATTTGATCCATGTAAATAATATTTACCGGAAATACAGGACAAAAGCTAACCCCAATCATTTAGGAAGTGCCCACTGTATTACAATTAAAAATAACAGAAGGCATTAAATATAGTAAATCATTAAAAACACTTTCTAAATTTAAATTTTTAAAGAACATATTTTAAACTAGGTTTTAAAAATAGAATAATGAAAGAATATTTTATGTGACACAATTATTAACATAAGTATTAATCATTTTATGAATTTCTCAAATGCAAATAGTGAAATTATAAACAAACACCATAAAGGTATGTATTTTGTATCTTTATACATCTATTATCTACAAGTAGTGAAATTCATTTCCATTTTGTGTTGTTCAATAAATTCAAAATGAAACACATTGAAGCAGTGTATCATCTCCCAGTCTTTAATTCAATAATAAAAGTAATATAATAATAATATTAATTAAACACTTGTAGGTTATCGACCTCCATTGCTGAACAAAATGAAGGACAGTCAGCCTGAAGGGGCAAATATAGTTTAATAATTGTCATGGTTGGATTAATGCCGTGCCTTTATTGATAACATTTGCCTTCCAAAATATAAGCAACTCATAAAATGATGCTCAGCAAAAAGATTAAAAATAAATACATAGTATATATAATAGAAATTTATTTTACTCAATAATTGTTTAATTATCATCCTTAAAATGTTCTTATATACATATATATTTAAATGCTATTTAAAATTAAAAGTAAATCACATCTTACTGATGTGGGGCAATCTTGCTATCTCAAATGCCTGTAAAATGAATTAAATTGACAGGAAAGATTAGTGTTAGTGTACTTTGGAATATTTTTTCAGAGAGATCATTTTTTTTCCTTCTTTATGGAGTAGAGAGTGTCAAGCATTTGTTTACATTTTTAAATTCACAAGGAAAATAAAATAATAAGTAAGATTGCTATAATTGACGTTAGAAAGTATAGCAATGTGCCTTTCATAAGTGAAATAAAAATAGCATTGAAAACTTAATTGGGAAAATTGCACTGTGGAATTGAAGATGCATAACTCTTTCCATATGTTTTAGTAATTGCTTTCCATAGGTTTACTTATTATGTTTATAACAAAGACCTCAACATAATGTCATGTCAAAGAGAATGAACTCTAACCAGATATAACACAAGGTGTCATTATCATTTTATTCAGGTTTTAAACTAAATTCCCACAAACAATTTAGGAAGAAATAAGAACAAGCAGCACATCTTAAACAATGACCCATGTTTTTCTTTCAGTATAAGTAATAATAATAACAATTTCTAATATCTGTGTAAGGAGCTCTGATGGCGCAGTGGTTAAGCATTTGGCTGCTAACCAAAAGGCTGGCAGTTCAAAACCACCAGCCACTCCTTGGAAACCCTATGGGGCAGTTCTACCCTGTCCTGTACAGTCGCTATGAGTCGCAAACGACTTGATGGCAATGGGTTTTTTGGTATTACGTGTTTAGAGAACACTGTTCAAACAATGTCTTGAAGGATGCAGAGAGTGGGCGAATAACTCATACGTATTCTTGAGTCAACTGGAACTGACAGAGAAATTGCTAGTAAATTAAAAAACTCTTTTCTTAAACATCATTGCTTTGGGAAATGGTTTTTAATAAGTAGATGGTCATTCTGGCGCTTCCCATCTCACCTTGTTTTAGATAACTAATTGGAAGCAACTGAAGTTTGTGGAAAACTTCCTAAATGTGTTCACTATTCAACAGTCATTTCTGAAAGGCATTTTCAAAATTGTTCTTTGTTTTTGTGTGTTAAATTACACTTTTCACTGAACATTACCTAATGGTAATCCTCTACAGTCTATAAACTCTTAACAATCCTTCATGGGCAAACACCCCATTAAACCACCGTCTTGCTTTAGAATAGTACATAAGCCAAAACTAGTTCTATTCCCTAGCCAAATAAAATTTCTAATATTATCAACCAAAATATTGAGAATTCTAAATTGACTAATTAGAGCTTTTTTTTTTTGGTTCTTTGCATTTTGATTTAATGAGATTTTACAGAACTATTCTTGCATATTTCTTCCACAGAGATCCAAAAACTTCACATACAAATCTTTTTAATCTTTAAGCTACAGATTACTAGTTTGGAAAGTACTGTGCAAATTTTCTTTTGATCTCATATACACGCAAATGTATGCATGGGTACACGCAACACACATACACATACATGAATAGCTGACAAATATTTTCTGAAGTTGCAAAATATAAAATTTTAAATCAGCATGTTAGTTAATGGTTTGGAAGGTTAAAACTTAATCAAGATAGTACAGGCTTTCATGGCACTGCTAAAATAAAAATTACACTAAGTCAATAATAAAAATTGATTGAAGTTTATTTAATACACGATTTGCAAATAGGGGTAACATTTCAACTAGAGAGTCAAAAATGTTGCCAATCTGAGAGAATCTCAGAATGCTCTTATACCTAATCTTATTAGCATTGCTCTGGAAAAAGGGCCACAGAACTGATTAAAAAAAAAAAAATTGTGGTTAGGAAGAATTTCATACAGCATTGTCTTGAAGAACAAAATCGGTACTGATTTACCCTAAAACATAGTTTCCAGGCTGACCTTCGGAATCTCTGTTTCTGGAAACTGACCAAACTCTTCAAAAGAGCACAATGCCCATGGCAAAACAGTCTTAATAGTTTATCTAGACCACCGTTTTACTCAAAGATGACTTTTTAGAAAACCAGTTTCTTCAAGGCTCAAGGTTCAAAATGATATTTAAGGCCAAATGGCCTGGGTGGATCACCCCAATTCCATGGACGAGAAATCTGGATTCCAGGAGAATTAAAACAGTTTTTCAGTGCTATTCATCCATGCAGTCCATGTTAAATCTGTATAATACTCACCATACTTGCCAGATTTTTGCATGTAATAGATTTAGGAACAATATTTGTTGAACATATTAATAAATCCTGGAATAACAATTTATTGTAATTTTATTGTGTGCAACGTACCCAATTCCCTTTTAAAAATCTGTAATGTAGGATGTGGATGAATCCTAATCATGCAAAAAAGTCAAAAACATAAGTAAAACAAATAAAGCAGATCACGGCATATGCCATAAAAGAGACCTAACAAAGTATAATGAGATTATAGGAGAGAAAGAAATTAATTGTAGTTCATGAAATTTGAAAGGCCGTTAGTGAAATGAGGAAATTTTAATGAGGGCAAATAGATGAGATATAGAATCCAGTATCTGCATTTATGTAACAGATAGGGAAAGAAGGGATAACTTGAAATTTAAGATTTTACAAGGGATTATATGGTGAGAAAGTAGTTTTCTTATTGTATTGTCTGGACTATGACTGTATTTTCCTCCAGTTTCTAATTGTTCATAATTATACAAATGTGAACCTCTCACATATGTTTTTATTCTACTACTTTTTTTTTTAATTGTTTGGCTTCTATCTCTCTTATATATGTATTTTCCTTCCACACACATCTACCCATATTCCACCCCAGGAAACATATGTTAAAATTAAATAGGTATTTGCTCATATTTTTCCACGATCATATGGTTATATACACACATACATATGTGCAAATACATATACATGTTATAAAAATTAAATAATATACATATTTCCTTGCATTTTGTTTTTCTAATTCCATACATAATTTATGTCTAATTATTCTTTTGGAAATCTGAATATTTCATGCTATTAATATGACCATAAATTATCCCATTAACAATGCTACAATAAACAACTTTATACATGTATTTATTTTACCTCATGAAATTTTATTTCTATAGTCCAGACTCCGGATACTGATTTTTGCTTTCCAAAAATATTGAAATACATTTTCACCAGCAATGTATTGTGCTCCCCGCATCTCTGCCAGCATCAAGTGTTCTTACTTTTTCTTTTTTGCGTGGGGTAAAACGGTATTTGTTTCTTTCACCACTTTGAAATTTCATGCCTACAGATGTGGATTTGCTCTTCTCTCCACCATGCATATGTTGGCCGTTTTTCTACTGAGCTTTTTTTTTTGAAACAACATTAAAATGTTCAGTAATTGTATCTGAGCACCATTCAGTTCTTCTGGTCTCATAGTAAAGGAGACAGTTGTTCATGGAGGCAATTAGCCACACATTCCATTTCCTGCTCATATTCCTGTCTCTCCTTCCTCTGTTCCTCCAGGCAAATAGAGATCAATTGTTGTAGCTTGGATAGCCATTTGAAAGCTTTTAAGACCCCAGGCACTGTACAAAGAACTAGGAGGTAGAACAGAAGTGCTAGACATGCTATTAGGCCAATTAGCTGGGATGTCTCATGAAACCATGACCCTAAACCTCCAAAACAAAGAACCAAATCTTATGAGGTATTTGGTTGTACATAAGCAGCCTCAGCAGCTACTCTTTTTTTTTTTTTTGACATTGTTGTAAATATATCTATCACACAACTTTTGCCAATTCTACTTTTTATAGTTATACAACTTACTGATAAATTATATTATTTGCCTGTGCAACCCTATCCATAATCAATGTGATTTTTCTATTACTGTAACTGAAAGTCAATACTCCATAAACAGTAACCCCTCCTTTCTCTCTCCCTCCCACCCCGATAACCACTAATAAACTTCAGTGTATTTGCCTGTTCATGTCTTTTTATGTAAGTGAGGTCATAAAATACTTATCCTTTTATGATTGACTTATTTCACTCAGCAGAGTGTCTTCAAGTTCCATCCATATTGCTACATGTATCAAGACTTTATATCTCTTACTGGCTGAGTAGTATTCCATTGGATGTACAAGATACAAGATAACAAACAAAACTCAGTTGAGTTTCTATACACCAGCAATGAGAAATCTGAAAGGGAATTTAGAGAAACAATTCCATTTACATAAACATTTTTAACCAAATACCTAGGATTCAATTTAACAAAGGATGTGAAAGACTTATACAATGAAAGAGATTAAAGAAGACAAAAAGATGGAAAAATGTTCTGTGCACATGGATTGGAAGACTTCATATTGTTAAGATGTCAATACTACCTATTATTGATTGAATTGTGTCACCCAAAAAATATGTGTTGTAAATCTTAACCCCTATACCTGTGGGTGTAATCCCATTTGAGAATGGACTTCCTTTGTTGTGTTAATGAGACAGTATTAGTCTTAAATAAGTCTCTTTTGAGATATAAAAGAATAGATTTAGCAAGCAAGCAAGCAGAGACGGGGGAAGATAGATGCGAGGCCACAAGAAAATCACCATGGAACCAAAGAACAGAAGCTGAAAAGAGACAAGGACCTTCCTCCAGAGCCAACAGAGAGAGAAAGCCTTCCTCTAGAGCTGGTACCCTGAATCTGGACTTCTAGCCTCCTAAACTGTGAGAAAATAAATTTCCATTTGTTAATGCCACACACTTGTATTTCTGTTATAACAGAACTAGATAACTAAGACACTACCCAACGCCATCTATAGATTTAGTGCAGTCCCAATCAAAATTACAATAGCCTTCTTTACAAAAATGGACAAACCATTCCTTAACTTTATATGGAATGACAAGAGGCCCCAAATAGCTAAAGCAGTGTTGAAAGAGAAGAATAAAATAGGAGAACTCACACTTTCTGATTTTAAAGCATATTGTACTGCTACTGTAACAAAAGCAGCCTGGTCCTGGTATAACAACAGACACACGGACCAATGGAACAGAACTGAGAGCCCAGAAATAAAGTCACACATTTGGGTCAACTGAGTTTTGACAAGGGTGCTAAGTCCATTCAATGGGGGAAAGAAAACTCTCTTCAATAAATAGCATTGGGAAAATTGTATTTGCACATGCAGAAAAGTGAAACAGGATACATGCCTCACACCACACACACACACAAAAAATTCCAAATGGATTAAAGACCTAAATGTGAAAGCTAAAACCATAAAATTCTTGGAAGAAAATGCAGGGGCAATGTTGTTAGGTCTACCTAGCTTTTAACAATGGATTATCTAATACTGTAACAAAAGCTCAAACAGCAAATACAAAATAAATAAATGAGACCTTATACAAATTAAAAACTTCTGTTCATCAAAAGACTTTACTAAAAAAGTGAGAAGATAAGCTACTGGCTGGGAGAATATCTTCGGAAACCATATATCTGATAAGGATATAATAACCAAACTATATGTAAAACATCGACAACTTAACAACAAAAAGTCAAATAACCCAATCATAAAATGGGCAAAGGATGTGAATAGACATTTCACCAAAGAGGACTTTTGAATGACCACCAAACATATGAGAAGGTGCTCAATGTCTTTAGCCATCAGGGAGATGCAAATCAAAATTACAGTGAGAAACCATCCACTAGGATGACTAAGATAAAGAACAAAGAAACACAAAAAACGTAGAAAATAACGAATGTGGCAAGAATGTGGGGAAATTGGAACCCTTGTCCATTGCTGGTGGGAATGCAAAATAGTGCAGCCATTGTGAAAAACAGTGTGAAGGTCCTCAAAAAACTAAAAATAGAACTACCATATGACCCAGCAATTCCACTCCTTGTTATATACTCAAAAGATTTGAAGCAGAGACTCAGAGACTTGTACACCAATGTTCACCGTAGCACTATTTACAATAGCCAAAAGGTAGAAGTAACCTAAGTGTCCATCAAAAAATGAATGGATAAACAAAATGTGGTACATAATTATTTACTCTTTATCACAATTAAAGTCATCTGGATGTACGTAATAATTACTATTAAGCAGCTAAAATGCTGAACCAAAGGAATTGAACAATTTAATAGTACTGTTGATCTACGATGCACTACAGGATTGTGTCTATTAAATTTGAAGAAAATAATTTCCTTTTGCAAAGTGACTGGCTGCATCTCAAGGAAAAATCCAACCACATCACAACTGCTGATTCTCTTGGCAACACTAGTTTAGGGAGAGGCTAATCTTACCGGCCGTATCAGGCTCAGGCTATCCCACTGTTCCCAAGACTATGCAACTGTTCTTAAGACTATCCAAATATTCCTAAGTTTATAATAACGTTCCTAAAGTTACTCTACTGTACATAAACTACCCAACCATTTATAAGTCTATCACACTATTCATAAAGATATTCCATTCTTCATAAGCCTATCCAAATGTTCCTCCGGCTTAAGATATTACATAGGTAAGATATTTTGGGAAATGATCCCAAGAAACAGAAATGGGATGCTGGGAATAATAACACAGAAGGAGGAAAAGTCAATATAAACATATGGTTTTAAGATATTCTCTACTGTAGGCAACTAGGACTCCATTCTTTTAAAATGCTCTGTAAAGCAGTAGAATAAACACCAGAATTTTTATCCAGAGGGACTGAAGTCGGAAGCAGCTTTCTTTCAGTTCAAGGTTCGCCGTATGATGAATTAATTCACTCGGACCTCCAGGCTTGAGGGTTCTCCCAGAGTCAAGAAAACTATGAGGTCCAGAGCAAGATCCATGCAGTTCAACTGAGGAGGGGTGCTTCAGGCTAAACCCGTCTGAAATTGGTCACCATGGCAATGGCTGGAGTCACAGGCGGACGGAGATAAGGTGCACTGCATACAAAGGTGTCCAATACGCTGCCATGACTTTTTAAGTTTTTACACCAACTCTCTCTAAGGTGAGCTTGAAAATACAGTCAATCCATGGGACAATTAACTGTCCTAAGTACAAAATGATTGTGAGGATGGCACAGGACCAGGCAGTGTTTCCTTCTGTTGTACATGGGATGGCTGTGAGTTGGAACCAACTCAATGGCACCTAACAACAAGCACAAAATGGGAAAGTCTATCCAGAAAAACCGATTTTTTAAATTTTTTTCATGGTTTCTGTTAGAAACTACAAAGCAACACTCATAATATTCTACTAATGCAATAGAAAATCCCAGAGGTATTTGGATCTACAGAAAGCATTTCTATTAAAGAAAACTACAAGTATTCTACTAGAAATTAAAGAATCATGGAAGTCTTTTACTGCTTATGATAGTGGCTTTTGCTCATTGGATTTCATTTTCTATGTCCTTTAATAGCCTTAAAGCTCTCTAATAGTCCCTTAAAATCATTGACATAAAAAGAATAATAGAATTAATAACAACAATAGCCTATCTCCATATTTAGAATTGAAATTCTGGAAATCTCACATTTTCGTTTTCAGCATTATCTTCAAGATACTGCAAAAATCAATCGTTCTCAAAATACATAGAATTATAACGCACTTTCTAGATGTTTCTCAGAAAGAAGATTTTTAAAGTACACTCATTGAAGTAGGAATTAAATGTACAATAGTTTTATAGTAGATGTTGCTCTATTCAAGTCTCTTAAAGTAATATACTATGCTTTAGCTTACAAGAGAATCAATAAGTACTACTCCTGTTTTACTCTTTTTCCATGCCTTTATGGGCAGTAACAATTATGGGTTTCTTCACATGAGCATATTTAAATGTAAGCAACATACTGTTGGAGGATGTGTATGTATTATTAAGCTGAAACAAAGCTCTCATTGGACTTGATGAAATCTACACTCACACATGCTTGGGAAATCATTACAAATAAGGTGAATGCAAATAAAGCAAAACACAATTATTAGGTTTATTTCCTAAAATAAAATTAGTCCCTTTAAAAGTAATAAACATGGTAACCCTGACATAACAACTTCTTTGCCAAACAACTCCTCCTTTGTATATCAATAAAGGTGGCTTTTCTTTTTTTTTCTTTTTGTCCAGCTTTCCTGTTACTTTACTACTTGAAACCTTATGTTGGTTCTAATCTTGGCTCCATGAAATAACTCCTGCATTGTAATGCATGGATCCATCAGTTTTCCATCCACAATTCCTTTGATTGAAGTGTTTAGAAGAGGATGTGGAAAGATGAAGAAATGGATATGGAAAGAGTACACATCAGGGCAAATTTACATGAGACTTGGTTAAAGTCATTCTTAAGCATCTGTGAACAAAAGCGTGCAATGGACTGCACCCTTTTCTGAATGAAAACTACTAAATGAAATGCTCTCTTTCACTGCAGGTGCTTTATAGGCCTAGGAATCAAACTCCTTCAGTGCAGAGTTAACTTTTTTGGATATATCGTTTGCATTGTCTCCCAGGACTCAGCCTGGTTTTCAAACCTTAGCAGATTTCTGGTTCAAGATGGCAAGTCATGCAGGTATGTTTACATCTCTTCTTTGCAGAAATCATTTTGAAAAGATAGAATTTTTCATATATGCACATAACAGATGTAGATATTGACCCTATATACATGCACGTGTTGCTTGTGTGTCTGAAATAGTCTATCCTTCCAATATGTGTAAAAAGACATATTTCATTGTGTCTGTACAACATGGGGGGCCCTGGTGGCACAGTGGTTAAGCATTTGATTGCTAACCAAAAGGTCTGCAGTTCAAATCCACCAGCATCTCCTTGGAAACCCTACAGGGCAGTTCTACTCTGTCCGTTAGGGTCACTATGAGTTGGAATTGACTCAACGGCAACAGATTTGGTTTTTTGGTTTTTATACAACATGTACATACACATACACCTACAAGTACACACTTATGTATATGTTGCCATGCATATCTATACTATAAGGTATATTCTACTATATGCCATATCAGAAAACTGCTCAAAAGTATGAAATATTTTAGCAGAAGGGAAATTCTAAGGAATTCCTAGAACATAGAAATCAAATGCATTCAGATTTGCTGAAAGCACAAAGCCACAAAATCTATGATCCAAAAAAAAAAAAAAACTAGTGGTAGAAAAATTTCTTCCCAACAGAGGCCTAGAGCAGAGTCAATCTCATAGCCAGAAATTATGAAATGCAGGCATGAACCTTGGGGATGTCATCAGGGCAGTTATTGGGCCCCTCCCCTCCTATACTTGGTAGCTATGACGTTTATACTCAGGACAAAGCCCAGAGAAAAGCATTTAAAAATAAGTGAGGAATCAACATAAAACAAAGAGAAGAGTAACAGATGGAGGGAACTCAAGAGTTCTCAATACATATGCATGAATTGGGGGGGAGGATGGAGAAATAAGGTGAAGATAAAGGCAGCTCTACAGACAAGTGAAATTTAGTAGAAAGTTCTGTCTTCCAAGAAATGTACTCCTTGACTCGGCAACTTTGGGAATTCCTAGTTGGCCAACTTGCTCCCCCTACCATGGGCAACTACAGTAAACAAAGTCCACATTCAACCCTACCTTCTGAGAAAGGCTTATAAGCAGAAACATAACTATACAACTGCAAAGAAAAGCCACTCCAGTAACTAAAATAATCAACCTAATTCTCAGCCATGTGGTAAAGAGTGAAATGCAAAGGAAATAGGAATAATTAAGCATATAGAAGAAAACATGAAAAGAATCAACTACATATTCTTAGACGTATTAAAGATTATTGTGCACAAAGATGCAGCTTTAGAAAGGAAATCATCGTTGAACAGGAATGTTCTTGGAAGTTAAAAATTAATTGTCAAAATCTTCCTTACAGAAAAATTCCAAATAATATATGTAGCTACGTCCCCTTCCAGGAGATAGAGCTTGATTCCTGCCCCCTCTTCTTTGACTTTCCATAGACTTATTGACTTACTTCCAAAGACTAGATTGGGAAAGTTAAAAATAGTAACTTCACAGTGGAGACATTTGGGGCACACTACCTTAGCCAAATGTTGAATGTTATATTATATCACTCGTAATGTTATATGGCTATCATATAGTCCTTGAAAGATATGGCAAGAAGGATACATTACCTATATGGCATACTTTCCAAAAACTCATAAGCCAAATACAATTAATAAAAAAAAAAAAAAAAATCAGACAAATTCAAGATGTGTGACATTCTGCAGGATTCCTGGCCAGTATTCTTCAATATTGTCAAGGTAATGAAAAATAAAGAATGACTGGAAAAACTGCCATAAACTAGAGGTAACTGGGGAGATATAACAGCAAAATGCGATGTAGTATCCAAGATAGGATTTTGAAACAGAAAAACATATGAGTGTGAAATCCAAGTAAAGTCTAGGGTTTACTTAATAGTAAACTCATATCAATTTCTTAGTTTTGAAAAATGCACATGGCAATATGAGATGTTAACAACAGGGGAAACTGGGTGGGAGGTATACAGGCAGTCTATTTACTATCTTTGCAACTTTTCTGTACATCCAAACTTATTCAAAATGAAAGATTACTATTTTTTATTGCCAAATAAAATTAGTGAATGGTCTGACTCATAGCAAAGACACAGAGAAGCTGAGACATGGGGTATAGATCCAGAATATTCATTGTGCGTTTACTAGGAGATCCAAAAAGGGAGTAAAGAATCAATGGGTATGAGAAAAGGGCCATAAGTTAAAGAAAGGCACCAGTATTCAAAACAAAAGTGACAGCAGAAAAAAGGGGATAAAATGTAAACATACAGACATGGATGATTGACCTTTCTAAACTTAAGCATAGAGTAGAAATCTTTCAGAGTGGAAACAACTGCAGCAACATTAACAACATTAAGAATGGAAGGCACACATGACACGTAGTTACGACCCACTATGAAGACAGCAGAGCAATGCTTCAATTATTTTCAATTTCATACCCAGCCAAACTCTCAATTAAATGTGACAATAAAATAATTTGTAGTCATTTAAGGGTACACCAAAACCACAGAACCTGTGTGAATTACTTAAGTGTTCACCAGCAAAACAGAAAATGGAATCCAAAAAATAATAATCTGTTATCCAAGAAATGATAGTTTCCAAAAGATTTCCAAGAAAAATGAAGAGAGGTAGAAAAGAAATTGAGAGAGAATCCATTAAATGTTGACAGTTGGAAAATTCTCACTTGGGCAGCACAAACTCGGTGACTTCCCTCTGAGTCTAAGTACAGTAATTGTTCTTATAATAAATGATGTTTTCTTAACTGTATAATAAAAAGTTTGTTTATTGACTTTACTTTTTCTAAAATCAACTGATTGTTAATGCACTAAAGACCATTGTATTTAGAGAACAGAACAGAATGGTTAGGTATCTTAAAATTGTGAAAGCAAGAAGCTGACAGAGAATTTGAAGACTGAAGCTTTGTTATCAGATCAGGTAGATTAGCATCCTGGCTTCATCTCTGACTAGTCTACGTGACCTTTATCAAGTTATTTAACCTTCCTCAGCCTCTATTTGTCTATTTATACAATGCAGGGTTATAACAGAACCTACAGCATAGAATTCTTAGGGATATTGAATGAGGACATCCAGTGCTTAGCACCCTGGAGCACGTCTCTAGAGTCCGGCTGTTACTCTTAGCTATGCAAAATAAACAAGTGGAAGAGGCAGAAAGGAAGGAAAGTGGTACTATGCTAATTTCCTTGTCCTTCATACCAGGAGAACAAACGATATTAACAAAATTCATAAATATGAAATAGATATTATAAGTGCATTGTTTATAAGAAGACACAATTAAACACAATGTAATAAATCAAAACCAAGCTTCAAGGTGAAGCAGTGATGGGAGACGGTATAAATGTACCTAATTCTTCATCAAAGTTATTAAGGAAACCGTCCAAAAGCCTAAAAACATTAACTTCTGAAATATTTATCTCTGGGAGGAGAGAGTCAAGAGGAAGATGCCTTTCCTCCTTTTTATTACTGGATTTCTTTCTTTTATATTAATGCAAACTTCTAAAATATAAACTATGTCTAAAAATACTATCTAAAGTCAACTAAACTGAGAAAGAAAAATACCATGACTTCAAATATACAGACCTGTGAAGGGAATATATAGTGTTATTGGCATGTCTTACTTTTTTTCCGGCTCTCCCTTTTGCTATTAACGTAAGAGTTAAGGAGCATGGTTAATATGGCTCAATACAAATGGTTTTTAGCAACGGAATAAAATAATTTGCAAACACATTACAATTAGCTTCTCCTCAGCTTGGCTATAAAATCTGTCTTCAAACTTTCTCATGAAATTTTTTCTTGCTTCTTCCTAAAATAGAGAACGAATCTTAATTCATCCAATTATTAATGTGACTAATATTTAATACTGCAGAGTTTAAATTCACAATAAACTTAGAGTCTAGAGGAAACATGGGTACACAAAAATAACAAATTAAATAGGTACCTGTATAATACAGTAATGAATCAAGTATTATGTGAATGGGGGGGTGGCAGTCAGTGACTGAGGTCTGGAAGAAGGCCTCTATAGAGATCACGCTTAGTTTAACTTAAAGGATAAAAAGGAGCTTATCAGTGCATTTTAGAGTGCTGGTTGTTCAGGCTCTGAGAAATTACGCAACTTCCCCACCTCATTCGACCAGTAAGTGACAGAACTAGGATTTGAATCCATTTGGTCAGTCTCAGCCACATTGCTTTTCTATCTGTTGACATCTGCAGGATATTATATATTTAGAAAGAGAGCCAGAGAGATCATAATAATTAGAACTGGGCACAACTACTTTTTTTTTCTATACTATTCAATAGGTAATAATGACAATGAACTACTAAGAAACTGGCAAACACTCGAAGCCTCATTTACAAAATTGGGATGAGATAATGAGGGGCACTATGACCTCATCCCCTGCTTTCGCCAACAACCCCATTTTAATCTATTGATCCAACCAGGCGACAACCGTGTTTGCAAAGCTGAGTCAGTTCCAGGACTTAAATTTACTGCTCATTTTCATAATGATCACATATAAGTCGCCTGCTCTGCTTTTGAAAATATGTTATAGGGATATCGTCTCAATGTTACTCTGTTCTATGTCTCGAGGCAAAAAGAACAAAGCCCTGTATTATCCCATGTCTGCTAAATAGGAGTCTAAATGCCCAGATGCATCTTCAGGCCCAGCACGATGCTCTGTAATCACTTTACTCGTTACAGCTTGAGCAGAGAATGCAAGGTAAAATCGACTGCAAAGGGCAGATTCTGTTTTGAGTAATTGGTGTTGTGTAAATATGTACAGCCATGGAAAATCCTTGAGATATGACACCTCAGGATCATATGCATACACTTGAATCAGACAGAAGTCAAGTGAACGATTAAAATACTTAAATGTCGATTTTACTTATTTGTATTAGAAAACCAAAATAATATATTTTCTCAAATTAAGCCTTTCTAAAATCAACTTTAAATATGATTTAAAGAATTAGAGATCCTTAATAATGGGAGCAAATCGCTCATTCAATTATTCATTAATTAAAACATGCGTGTTTGTCTATACAAACACACGTCTACTGTATGACAGGCATTATATTACACAAAATCATAGAGTGATGAAATATACAGTGCCCTGAAGTAGCTCCCCAATCAGCAAGAGAAAGAAAGATAAGTTTAATATGTCAGGCAGGACTTGACCCTAAGGGACCCTAGGTTTGGTTTCAGGAAGGGGACCTCGGGGACAGAAGGACAACTTTGACGATATCCATCATGGGCCAGTGCAACTCAATATCTATGCCCCACCTTCTCCCAGCAGACCTCAGGGTCTCACACACTCTTTGATAGATGGGATTTCTGTTTGCTTGAGTCTTTTCTTTGATGTTGGCTCTTGATGTAACTCTCTCTCTGGCCTTGTGGGGTCACTGCATTGTCTTCTTGTCCACAGTGTGTCTTCATGTTCCAAGTCCCTCAGCCAATGAAGAATGATCACACTGTAATTGACATCTGACTGGGACTTAGTGTAAATGGAGAAGAAGGACTCAAGTCAGGAGATGATTAGGGGAAAAATTTAGCAGGATTTGGTCCATGCAGGATAGATGTGGGTGCCTGTGAGTGTGTCTGAGTGTGTGCTCAGGCGGAGGCAGACAATTATAGTGAGAGAGAGGAAGGAGTCCCAGAATAGGCCCAAACTCTTAATTTAGGAAATTTTCTTGGTAACAATATTAACAAGAGTGAAGAGGTAGGCAATGTTGAAAGAAAAGTATATTTTATATACAGTAGATATATGGATACCTGCAAGCATAGATTCCTAGTTCCTGGAAACAGTAGTATTAGCTAAAAGAAATATAAAAAATATTATAAATATTTACCTTATTGATTTTAAAATGAAGTTCATTATTCTCAGAATCTCTGAAATTTACCTGTGTGGAACAACCCTCCCTTGCCTGCTTATAAAATAGGCCTAAATTATATTTCTACTACAAGACATCCTCCTTTATTGAGCTTCAATCATTCACTCAACAAAAACATCTCCTATGTGCCAGGAGCTGCAAACAAATAAAAAATAAGCAAATAAATATTAAATACATCGAGTGTCACTATATGCTGTGAAAGCGAGATAAAGAGTTTAATGGGGTTGCATTTTAGTCACATTGGTCAGAGACATCCTCTCTGGTAGGTAACTGTAGAATACAGGTAAAATGAAGTTGAGGAAGCTAGGTAGATTCTATAGAAGAGGTAGGGCAAGTCTCTGAGACCGAAGCTTGGTTAACATAATTGAGGAAGAGCAAGGAAGCTGAAATGGAGTGATCAAAGAAAAGAATAGGGAGGAAGACATTTCCATGAAGACTTAAAATAGTCAAGGCAGTCCTATGTGGAGAAAAGGATTCCAGAGACTACAGAAAGTGCCCCCTTCTTAGGGAAGACTTCTTTGAGGAAGTGAGGTGTAGGTGACTGGGAGTGGATGGGAATGACTGGACTAGAGGGGGAAGAGGCAGGATAGGGCAGTGCTTGAGAGCTCAGCTCTACAGGCAGTTCAGGGGTTGAGTTTGGCTATTGACTAGCTGTGTGATCTTTGAAACAATTTACATTTATAGGTCTCAATTTATCAGTTGGAAAATGGGTAATAATAATGCATAATTTAGAGGGTTGTTGTGAGGATTAAATGAACTAATTAAATGCATCCTAAGTTTTACAATATTCTTATTGGAGCTTGTAGCAGTAAAATCAAAACAGATCTTGAATGTCCCATGAACGAGGCAAGATCAAGGAGGGAAGGATGTGTCTGCAATATTTAAGTGTGTAATCTGTAAAAAGTAGCAAAGAATTTAGGGTGGTGGTAGATGAAGGGAGATACGGGGTCAGGGAAGGTGTTGCTTGTGTTTGTTTGTTGGAGATGAGAAGTATGATGGCAGGCTATTCTCCTGCTGGGAAAGATCTAATCAACAAGAAAAAAAAAAACTGTTGTTACAGGAAAGCTCAGAGGCAACTGCAGGACTGGAGATCTGAGTAGATGAGAGGAGACAGATCCAAGGCACATGTGAAGCAAACAGCCTATAATTGAAAGCTTGGGTGGTGAGAGTATATGGGAGATCTTCCCTGGTTCTCTTTGGTGCCAGTACTCCTCTTCATCTAGAAAACCAACCAAAACCCAAGTTAGACTTTCTCTGGGCTGCAGTTTAAAGAATGTTTACTTTTTGATTTCCCAGCCTCATGAGAGCGTAGTGGGTCACAGGATAAATGATTGTCATCTCTGCCCTACTCATGGTAAATCTGATAACCTTGTCTCCTATCCAAGTTCGCCACTCGTTCCCTAATTTCATTTACTCTCCTTTGAATAGTGGATATATCAACCACCCTCTATCATGATAAGTAAGTCTTGAGATCTATAGGCATGTTGAGGCTTGAATTAAAGTGAACTGTAATTTGAGAATCTCTCAAATGCCCAGCATCCTGTTAGAGCAGTGTGATCCTCAGAAGACCAGTAGTATCACTGGGTAATTTTTGAGAAATACGCATTCTCAGGCCCAATTCTAGAACAACAGAAACTCTGGAGATGGGGACCAGCAGTTTGCTTTAACAAGCCCTTCACGAGAATCTACCGCATTTTCAAGTTTGAGAACTACTTTTATGGAATGACGGCTCAGTGATCAAGAGCTACGGCTGCTGATCAAAGTGTCAGCAGTTCGAATCCACCAGGTGCTCCTTGGAACACTATGGGGCAGCTCTACTCTGTCCTATAGGGTCACTATGAGTCAGAATCAACTCAGTGGCAATGGGTTTGGTTTTTGGTTTATTATGGAATGAGAGGGAGAGAGAAACATATGTATATATGTACAGAGAATAAATAAAAGCAGTCTCCTTTCACCCTATTGCCACCCTCATCCCCACCAAATACCAATTTAGGAAAATGCCCATCACATATAGACTCATCATTTGGAAAACCAAGAAAATGAGAAATAATTTTGAAAGTGTTAACCTTTTGTTCTTTTACTTCCAAAAAGAACACAGTGATCTTCGCATTTATCAGGCTTGCACCCCAGGCTGGCACCCTAGGCTGGCTACTTTCAATGGTGAACTGACGGCACTTACATACCGGGATTAACTTGAGGCTTCAGGTGCTGTTCATATTTTTGTTTAACAATGCACTTTGCTTACAGCTTGCTTTTCTTGAAGATGCATATCTTTCTGTGGCCAGATACATGCTATTTTCCTGCTTTCCATGCACAGATTATTTATGCAGTCAATAAGCATCTTATAAATAACTACTCATTCAGCCTGCATTGATGTTTGTGCTAGCTAGAAAAGAATGTTGGCTCTGGCACTCTGTTACCTATGCACCTTATGAATAGAGGAGATTTAGTAACAGAAAACAGTGGTGTTAGGGACTCTCTGAAGTTTTTGCAGGAAGGGGTTACGAAGGGAAGGGAATCCAGAGCCAGGGACACCAACCACTAATTCAGGCATTCTTAGGCCTGGCTGGGAGATTGGTGTCGAGGCTGCAAACACCGCTATCATACAAGCCATCTCGCTCATTTATTACTTCTTGTCGTTGCATTTCTTTTTTTTCCATTCTTCAGTCTCTCAGAAGTACTTACTTCACCACTTTTCTGTTCTTCTCTATTTCCTTTTCTTCCAGTTTTTCTTTCTACATCCCTTAATCTTCTGTAACTATTTCCTCTCTTCAATACAGAAAGCACAATAAATGTCTCTGCACCATCGCTGCACTATTTTCTTCTTCGCATTAACAGAAGTACTCTATTTTGCAGACATTCACATCTTTGTTCTCTTTTAACTTCTTGTAGACGAAGATTATGTCCATTCAGATTAACTTGTGTGAGGGATTCAGACTGTTCATAAGGACCCTCACACACTCAATCTTCTTTTATGTTAGTGATTTTGCCAAGTGAGATTTATAAAAATCTGAGAAAAAAACATGCAACAAAACATGTATTTTATAAAGACATAGAGGAAAAAAAAACAGTTTTCATAGCTAGTGCTTCAGCAAAATATTTTAAAAATCTACATCTCTAAATTTAAACATGCTAGAGCTCCTGAAGGTTGCCTTAAACCTGCTCACCTGAGTTAGATAAAAGGCAAATAAATGAAAATAAAGCAAAAGAATAGGAGGTAGAGGGAAATACATTTGTTACCAGACATTTCAATGTACTACCCAATAACAGCGAAATACGTATGTATACTTTAATTCTTGTTAATCACTTCACATGAACTGAATGTAATTATGTTTTGTCTCAATTGCTTATTAATTTAGCTTCATTGGTTTTTCTATAATTTTAAAGATTGACTTATAATCCTTAATTTTTCATGAAATGGTATTTTAGGACCAATAGTTTAACAGAAGTATAATTTTCCTGTCTAAACTTTGACTACTTTTAAGAGAGAAAATATTTCTATTTGTTTAATATAGAATGGACATTAATTTATCATTGAATTTATATCTAGTCAATTCAAAGACAAGGTGCTATGAAGCCATAAGTGGATAAAATCAATTTCATAACCCAGGCACTCGTTTGCTGTTTTCACTTTAGTCTTTCTTCCTTTTCTAAAATAGAAGAGCCCTAAAGCTAAACAGTCATCTTCGTCTCACATCAATAAAATTATGCAGACAGTAATGTCAGAAGATTATTTTAATTCATGGTTTCATGATGAGCGCTTTCAGGTCTCCACCTCAGCCCAGGCAGTAATGCAGCAGGTGATCTGCATTGTTATTTCCCCTTGTTATCACCTCCCCGCAGGTCAACCAAGGACACGGTGCCTCCCAGCAATGCCTTTCTGGCATATTTTACTTACCAGGGATATTGCAGAGAGTTGCATGAGTTAAAGGGCCGTGGATAATTCTTTGTAAGTAATTAATAGTTCTTAGTTTGTGGTTCTGTCAAAAGTGTGTTCTGTGCTAGTCTGGCGGGATTGTTTACAATTGTAATATTTGTAATTATTAGATTTTTTTTTTGTCCGTAGGACAATGACAACTTGGTACTACTAATGTATTGTCATAAAAGTTTTCTCGTCATCAAAGGCATCTCTACAGAAAATAGCGCCGATGGCGATTAGTGTTAAATTGCGGAATGATCTTACAGCTGGTGACAGAAACCGCGCTGACCAATAGAAACTGTCCATTAGTGTCGCTCTTCAAGGGCGCGCAGGGCTGGAGCCCTCCCTGCCGTACCTTAGCTATGCCTCTGTTAGTCATATACCTGCGTGCTAAAAATTGTGTGGGTGTATGCGCGCGTGTGTGAGAGAGTGTGTCAGGGACAAACGCAATATTAAATACTTGAAACAATTCTTAAAGAATTCAATGGTCTGGTAGTGAATTGGGTCACTCAGGGGAGCAATATGGAAGAGGTGCTTAAGATTAAACACGAGTACATACCATGACTGTTTTACTGATCTCACAAATCATTAGCTAGTGTTTCACATAGTATTTTCACAGCTCTACCTGTCAGTCGCTTCTACCAGCTCATTAATTAGGAAATCTTGAAACCACAAGCAACTATGGGAAAAGAGCAAATGGTCAAATCCGTTTGGTTCTCTTCTTCTTTTCAAACTATTCTACAGTATGTATTTGCTAAGATATTTTGATGATATAAGACAACAAACTTCAGCTTTCCTTTTTTTGGAAATTGCTTAGTAACTGACTTGATCATTGATAAATAGAGAAAAAAAGAGCCTGGTGGCACAACAGGTAAGCACTCAGCTGCTAACAGAAAGGTTGATGGTTCAAACCAGGGGTTCGAATCGCTTCATTCCGGTTAGACCCCCTGGTGAAAATTTGCATTTCTACCCCAGATATACTGAATCAGAATCTACACTTCAACAACATCCCTGGGTAATTCTTATGTATAAATGACAGAATTAAAAAAAAAAAAATTTTAAAGCTACAGCAAGATTAATTTTTAATGGTAAAATGCAAAGTCCTAACTAGGTGGAGAAAATCAAGTGTATTAATGGAGGAGAGGAGGTATCTTCTCTGATATCAGTTTATGAAAAAATTACCTAGGGTCTTCATTGACTCTACCTTCAGTAGTTGCCTCTGGAGAATTCTTAGGCGAGTCTTGGATATGAGGCAAGCATAGAATTAGATTCGGCTTCCACAGGAGAAATTTTGCTCTGAGACAGGAAAAGGAAAGATGGAAGATCAAGTTACACAAAGATGTCGAGATGAATCCAAACCTGTTGCCATCAAGATGCTTCCAACTCATAGCAACCCTAGAGGACAGAGTAGAGCTGTCTCACAGGGTTTCCAAGGAGCCAGTGGCTGGTGGATTTGAACTGCCAACCTTTTGGTTGGCAGCCAAGCTCTTAAACAATGCACCACCAGAGCTCGGTCGAGATGAGGGTGTTCAAGGGGCTTATATCAGATGACATTTGTTGCCTCAGTGACATAAGAGGGCTATCTAAGGCTATCAAATCAAATTGTACTCAATATTTTGAAAAGGAATCTTTCTTTCTTTTCACTTTATCCCATGAAAGCCAAATAAATATTATCAATTCAAATTTAAATGGGGTGTAATAACATAGAAGCATCAGTTTTGAAACTTACTTCTCAAATATTGAGATACCTTATTTTAAATCTCTTATAGCCATTGGTTATTCTCATGTTGGCATAAAATGAACGTTAATTAATTGGTAATATAGGTGAGATAACGATGCAGGGAGAGATTTTCTTTCCTACCATGTCAGATGTCAAAAAACAAAAACAAAAACAAAAACCTGGATTTAAAGAAAAACCAAAACCAAACCCACTGCCATCGAGTCGATTCGGACTCCCAGCGACCCTGTAGGACAGAGTAGAACTGCCTCACAGGGTTTCCAACGCTGTAAATCTTTACGGAAGCAGACTACTACATCTTTCCCCAGCCGAGCCGCTGGTGGGTTTGAACCACTGACCTTTCAGTGAGCAGCCAAGTGCTTTAACCACTGTGACACTAGGGCTCCTCAGACTTAGATAGGCAGAGGCTTTATTCAGGAAAAAAAAAAAAAAACCTTTCGCAAAGGGGACAGGGACTATGACAATAAGAGGAACACTTGCAATAAGTAGAACACTCACCATGAGATCAGCAAGCATCTCAAGAGTTAGGCAGCCCTTCTAGGCTTTCTTTTACAGGGATAAGTGTAAAGAAGGCTAGAGAAAATCAGGTGTGGAGAAGTGGGATGATGTACGCTGAGACCTGCCTATTGCTTGGAGGGGCCCTTAAAGAGGGGTAGTATGCTGGCTGAGGCTGAGCGTGGGCCAAATTTAGGGACTTGAGGGAAGAGAGAAGCTTAACCAAAGTTTGGTTAACAAATATTTTCTTCTGATTGATCAGTGGGGGCAAGCAGTTCAGCCAATCATTTATGAGACAAGAAAATGGGATTTGGAGGGTCTGTGTTTGGCCTTGTCGTAGGTAAAGAAGGGAGTACCCACAAGTACTATGTAAGTCAGGTGGGAATGGCCGATTATTTTTAGGAAGCATTTTTCCTTAATTCAAAGGATTGCTGTTTTCCAGGATCACAGGGTTCAGGTAAAATTCAACATTGTCACAGGCAAATCCAAGTTTGGTCTACAATGTATTTCTGTTTAGTTGTGGGTTTTTCTTATCTTTTTCATAAAATTCGCTTCCTACATTCATGGGCAGTACACCAAATAATACCTGGTCCACAATGTAACTCTGTTAGTTTTGGAGGGGGAAGGGAGGTGTGAACTGGGTTATTACACAACCAGTTCTCGTCCAGGTGCCTCCAGCTTATGGTGACCCAACATGTGTCAGAGTAAGTCTGCGCTCCCTAGAGTTTTCAGTGGTTGAATTTTTGGAAGCAGATCACCAGGAATTTCTTTCAAGGTGCCTCTTGGTGGACTCGAACCTCCATCCTTTCTGTTAGCAGCTGGCACATTAACTGTTTGTGCTACCCAGGGACTCTAATGGTTGTTTAATCCTAAGAATTATGGATTAATTCTTCAGAGACTGGGATATAAAGATGCTGGTCATATAAGCATCTTTATATCCCAGTCTCTGAAGCATTAACCCAAAATTCTTGGGCTAAAACTCCCAAGATAATTTTGTTCTTGTAAAAGTAGCCATTAATGGGATAGCCTGTGAAAAGAATAAAAAATATTGTTGGTCCGAGAATACCTCCTTGACTGATATCACATTTTTTGAAAGGCCAAATAATGCAAATAAGCTGATTATTAACTTGCTTCCTCAATGCAGGGTAAACACAGGGCTGCTTCGGGTGGTGTTGCTTTTTTAGGTTCAAAGGTGATTCTCTGGGCAATGATTTTCAATATGGATAAATACAGCTGAAGAGACTGATGTGTGACCTTTACTTTCCAAATCAAGTGTGTGTGTAATCTGCCTACAGTTAATGCCTGCATCCATATTCAGGAGAGACATTGACTCCCCTTGGCCCTGTCCCTGGTCCTAAGTGTTTCTGTGAATACTGAGCTAAGGCTCCACAAAGGGCTATTAGCAAGCGTGCTCCCAGTGCTACTGACCTCAACTTTTCCAGCAAGATGCAACGTGAAGTTGCTTTAGAAATACTTTCTTACCTTCTTCAGATCCTCATGGTGCTGGGTTTGGATGGTTGCATTTCAAGCAATGTCCTTTTGCTCTCTTTAGAATGACGATGCCCTCAGCAAATGCTTAGCAAGTGTTGACTGCCATTATTATAGTCTTACAAGCAGCGTGACAATAGCAGTGTTGCTAGCTTATGGCATCCCTTTTCATCGTGAGTGACCGCTTGATTCCCACGTATTTTAAAGTCCAAAGTGAGAGGTGTGGGGAAGGAGGTGGGGAAGGGGAAGAAGAAAGAAAGACAACCCACGTACAAATTTCACCTCACTCACAAGTTAATAGGTTTCACCCCTGGGGTGAAACGTTGTAACACCCTACAACCATTTATGACAGGAAGTGAAAATTCCGTATCCATTTGGAGCTATGGGGATAATTTAGGGAGGCAAAATGCAACTATCCAATTAGGAATTTAGCCAGAACAGAAGAGGTTAATCCCCTTTAGTCCTTTCAAAAGAGCCCATGGGATCGTTAATGAGGAGAAGGGGTCAGGACCCGTGTTTTACAGCTCAAGCCAAAAAATTATTCAGACCTCTCCTACTCTGAAAAGCAGGGAAGCTCAGATCCACCAGATTTGAGCATAGATGTTCCCAATATCGGATTGTTTCCAGAATTTACAGTTTTCCCATATTCTCCACTCTGTGTTAAGAATCCAGGAAATAAAAGTTGTTTGATCTTTAACAACAAGTTTAGTGCTTGGTTAACGCTGATTTTGTGGCATAGAATGCTTTCCCACAGAGAAGACAGAGCGTGGCATGGAGCTGGATGCTGACTCAGAGGTTTGGAATGCAGCGTGGGGGCCTGGCTGGGCTCCAGCTTTTGGCATAGACTCTGCCAGCTTGGCAGGTTGGGGAATTTGCTGTGGCAATTTTTCAAAATGGGAAGAATCAGTCTAAGGAGAGATTGTTTCTACATTTTAACTACCCAGGACAAGTGACAAGGTCCTTTCTAACAAACTGTCTGGCCCGAGATTCAAAGAGGAACTGACGGCATATTTGCAAGAACCTCTTGTACAAGTAATATACATTTTGGCCCCTCACTCCAAAGTTCCGGCCAAAGGAAATATGAATTACAAATCTCAGTCTAAGAGACATGTAACACAGACCTGCCGGATGCAACAACAAATGGTACTTTGCGGGTCTCCCTATTAGACATACAGTTATGTCACGGATATTTAGAAGTGAAGCAATTTTTCTTTGGATACCAGCCAATACAGAATCATTAAACAGAGCTTTTTGGATCCTTAAAGTTAACATGTCTGGAGGAAAAAAAATAGAATAAAACGGTTCTTAGCCAGTAAACAAGTATAGCTTTTTTATGTTATGCTTTTAAAATTCTCCAGCTTTCAGTTCTTTAACGTTTCTCTTTATGAATTCCAACTTGTTCAAGCATTTTGATGAAACCCATAGAGTGCCCTTGAATATAATTTAAAATTCTAAAAATTCAAATTATTTCCTCAGATCTTGATGTCTTAGGGACTAATTTTCCTATAAGACTTTAGTAGACATTTGCAAAATACTTAGGTAATTAGAGGGCTCAGTTTGCTTCTGTGATCAATACAACCATACCAATGTGTAACTTAGTTCACAGCATAACCACGTACACGTCAGACTGAAGTTACTATTGAATTTTTATTAGAAAATGCATCAAACCCTGCATTCATGATAACATTTAAACATTTAATAATAAAAATAGAATACATACAAATTTTAGATTACCTTCTTGATATTATTATTGATTTTAGCTTTTTATTAAATTTTCCCAAGAAGACAAACATTTTGTGTGTGAGAATTCAAACACGCCTAAACAACACTTTCTCTAGGGGGAAAATAAAAAGATTATGTACACAGAAAAACACAAGTTGCCATTCTTTGTACAATAAGTAAATTTACACTGGAAATAAAATGATAAAAAATTTACTAATTGAAAGCAATGCACATGTAAATAAGTAAGCTAAGATGCCCAATAAAACTCAAGTTTCCTTTAGAGTACACTTGTTTTCTCTTAAAATACGTAATTTTATAAAGCCTAAAATATCTGAGGAAACCCTGGTGGTGAAGTGGTGAATAGACTGGCTGCTAACCAAAAGGTTATCAGTCTGAATCCACCAGGTGCTCCTTGGAAACCCTATGGGGAAGTTCTACTCTGTCCTATAGGGTCACTATAAATTGGCATCAACTAGACGGCAATGGGTTTGGTTGGTTTTTAGTAATATCTGAGGAGACAAAAATCTAAAATCTATGTATATATGGTACATAATTTATACATATCACACTTACATGGGCAAAATAAATAAAGTCATGACATTATTTTCAAAGCTGTGCTTATTCCATTCTACTCCCTTCAGAAAGATGACCATTTGAATCATCCTATGATTTCAGGGCAAATGTTTACTAGATTTTCAGTTGTATTGGTGGAGGGAAGGAGGTGATAGATTTCTAAGAACAAAGATTTTTGAGAAGTTTGGTATGTGCTTTTCATTTTGTTTTGTTTTAAAACATCATGACAATCAAAAAGCTTTTCTCAGGTTTACCAATATTTTTTTTTTCAAATATATACTTACTTTTTGTTCATTCGCTTTTAACCTGTGAAGACTTGTTTAACATCTGCTTGTATAATGAAGTCCTCTTTCAGTAGAATCTCTTTCCTGGACTAAACCCTCTGATTTCCTTCGTAGTTGGGCAGACCTGAAAACACATTTCACCTTTGTCCATTATCAGCTAAATGATCTTGAAAAATTCACCTCCCAAACCTCACTTCCCTTGTTTTTGAAAGAAGGATTCTTTTATCGCTTAATGTGTGGATTAAATGAGATAAGACATATAAGACCCCTGCGTTGTTCTGGCGCACAGAAAGTCCTCAGTACAAGAGAACTCTCTATTTCAGCATTCTCTACAAATCTGCAAACTGGAGTCAAAAAGATCCTGGCTAAGACAGAGACTGGAGGTAGTGTTACTTTTAACTTATTCATGTTCCGTTCCTTTATGTTTCCCTAGAGCCGCACCAAACGTTTGACAGGAAATCTTGCTGTGAAGTGCCAGAGGTTAAGACGTCCAGGATGTGATAGAGGCATACCGTGACTGTTAGAGTGACGTTGCTCACCATGGGCTGGTCGAGGTCTGTAGCCATGAGGGTCAAAAAGACTTGGGTGAATGCAGAAGAGACTGAGAGCGTACAGCAAGTGGGAAATGGTGAGAGTAGCTTAGGATACTCACAGCAACTGCATAGGACAGTTCTAGAAGAGTGAGGATAGTTGCTCTATCTCTGATGAGCTGTAAAATCTAGGGTAATGTACGTAACCTCAATGAGCATCAGTTACTCAGCTCTAAAATGCGGTTTGTAGCACTTAGCAAGTGTTCCATATGTGGTATTACTGCGGTCATTAAGTAATTTTTATCATTTTTAGAAGAAGGGTAGATTATACAAGAATACTGTTTTTCTGTTTTGGGTAATATCTTAGTCATCTAGTGCTGCTACAACAGAAATACCACAAGTGGATGACTTTAACAAAGAGAAGTTTATTCTTTCACAGTTTAGGAGGCTAGAAATCCTAATTCAGGGTGCCAGCTCCAAGGGAAGCTTTCTCTCTCTATCAGCTCTGGGGGAAAGTCCTTGTCATCAATCTTCCACGATCGAGGAGCTTCTAAGTGCGGGGACAGGGTAGAACTGCCCCACAGGGTTTACAAGGAGCAGCTGGTGGATTCCAACTGCCGACCTTTCGGGTAGCAGCTGAGCTTTTAACCACTGCGCCACCAGGGCTCCATCTCATTACCATAACTACCGTTAATTCCATCTAATTATCATCATAGGGATAGGCTTTACAACACACAGGAAAATCACACCAGATGACAAAATGGTGAACAATCACACAATACTGGGAATCACGGCCTAGCCAAACTAACAGACATTTTGGGAGGATGCAATTTAATCCATGACAGGTAAAAAAAAAAAAAAAAAAAGCAAATATTCAGAAAATTTTGCTTGAGGACTCTATGTTTTTATAGCAGAACCCTATTGATAGGTTTAATATAATTGTCGTTAGCATGCTCATAAGGGAACCATCACATACTCATTTAAAATGTATATATTTTAAGCATCCAGCATTTCCCCTACATTCATAATACTGTTTTTCGTTTGTGGCTTTTTGTTTTCTTTCTTTTTTTTTTTTTGGTCTAGCCCACTTTAAGTTTATTTTTGTATAACCATTTTACATTTATCCAGATCATTTTGGATTTGTTTCTGCCTTCTAAGTAATGAGACACCCAATGTGAGTGTTCCATGAAAGTACAGCAAACCTACCCTTGCTCCATTCATCTCAGACATCAATGTCAATAAAGACATTAGAGTTTGGGCCCTATGGTTTAGCTGGCTCTCAATCATTTCTTATATTTTTCAAAGTTTCAGAAGTGTGACACTGAGCCTCGTACAAAGCTAAAACTTAGTACTTTCCTGATGTATACTCATCAAGGTAAATAAAGTTAGTTAATAAATTTGTGAAATGCTATTGATAGCATCATTTTTCTTCCCTTACACATAATTATACCCGTATGTTTTCATGACTTTTATGAGAAAAATGTAACATGTAAGTCATTTTCTTTTTTAATTTCCTCCCTCATTTAAAGAATGTAAGTGTCAAATAAAGAAATACAATTATGCCTTTCAGAATTGGGATATGTGGAAGACCTTATTCTCAACCGTTTCGTATAGAGTTACAACACTCAACTTCTTAATTAGTTTTCTCAACATTCCATATTCTTCCCCAATCCCAAATGGATCCATATCTGATTTCAGTGGTTCATCACAGGTCACATCAAGGTTCCTGCTGTGTAAAATTCTCTGTTCTTTTATAGAGGGAGGAGTTCCTGCTATAACCATATTTCTCAAATTTCTCTGAGAATATCAACACCAGGAAAAAAAATAAAAAAAGGTCAATTCATTTGTCTCTAAGACTCAAAGACTCTATGAAACCCTGAAATAAGGCCTTCAGTAGTTTGAAATATATATTTGGTTTTTCTGGTACTGGGACTTAATGAATGCCTGGCTCCAATGACAGACCAACACCATTCAAAGTTCTTATGACGAACATGAAATAAATATACACTGAATAGATTACTTTGTTCATAGATCTTTGTTACAGGTAAAAGTTATGTTCCTGAGATATAGTTTCTAAACAAAACTGTAAAGAATGATCTAGTGAATGTCATGTGATTGATCTTTGTGGATTTTCTCACGCACCTAAAGCATAGAGAAAAAATTTATTTTCTCAAAATTTTGTATACTCTATAAGCCCTAGTTATGTAGTAGTTAAGAGCTTGGCTGCTAACCAAAATGCTGGCAATTCAAATCCACCAGCCACTGCTTGGAAACCCCATAGGGCAGTTCTACTCTGTCCTGTGGGGTAGCTATAAGTCAGAACCGACTCAATGGCACCTAACAACAACAATAAATAAGTCGGCTTACCTACAAGAATTTTTGTGGCATGACATGTATAAACCTGTACAGTGTACTTGGTTGCTGTGATTGAGATGCCACACAACTCTTCCACACAGGCATACATTGGCCTTACTTGTAGAGGCCCTCACACCTTGGCTTATAGCACAGAGACAGAGATTCCCCTCCCCTGCCCTCTATTGTTGTTGTTGCTAGGTGCTGTCAAGTTGGTGCCAACTCATAGCGACCCTGTGTATAACAGAAGAAAACATTGCTTTGTCCTGTGCCGTCCTCACAATGGTAAGTATGTTTGAGTCCATTGTTGCAGACACTGTGTCAATCTGTCTCATTGAAGGTCTTCCTCCTTTTTGCTGACCCTCCACTTTACCAAGCATGATGTCCTTCTCCAAGGACTGGTCCCTCCTAATAATATGTCCAAAGCACATAAGATTAAGTCTCACCATTCTTGCTTCTAAGGAGCAATGCTGGTTGTACTTCTTCCAAGGCAGATTTGTTCTTTCTTCTGGAAGTCCATAGTATATTCAATATTCTTTGCCAACACCATAATTCAGATGCATCAATTCTTCTTCAGTCTTTCTTGTTCATTGTCCAGCTTTCACATGCATATGAGGTGACTGAAAACACCATGGTTTGGGTCAGGTGCATCTTAGTCCTCAAAGTGACGTCTTTGCTCTTTAACACTTTAAAGAGGTCTTTTGCAGCAGATTTGCCCAATGCAATATATCATTTGATTTCTTGACTGCTGCTTCCATGGGTGTTGTTTGTGGGTCCAAGTAAGTGAAATCCTTGACAACTTCAATATTTTCTCCATTTATCTTGATGCTGCTTATTGGTCCAGTTGTGAGGATTTTTGTCATCTTTTTGTTGAAGTATAAACCGTACGGAAGTTTTGATCTTCATCAGTAAGTGCTTCAAGTCCTCTTCACTTTTGGCAAGCAAGGTCGCATCATCTTCATGTCATAGGATGTTAATGAGTCTTCCTCCAGTCCTGATGCTGCATATGTATCGTAAAATGTACCTCAAGTTCCAAACATACAAATGAATAACTGGTATTAATGAGCTACAGTTGCACTGGAGAAGTGGAGTTAGTCACGTACCACCTAGGGGACGTACAAAAGATGTAGGGGCCCCAGAGCTGATGGTTTCCCTTAATTGTGATGCTCTGCACACTCAGACTCATCTTACAACCAGCTGACTTAATTACTACACTTTTATAACAAATATCAATACCCCATAGGGTGAATTACCCACTTTATTTTTTTTGCTTCAGTATTATCTTGTCTATACTTGTACTTTTGCATTTTCTTATAAATATTTGAATTAGCTGGTCAATTCTACAAAATTCTTCAAAATGATTTCTAGCTGTATCTGCTTGCCTGTTTCCCAAGCTGATTCTGTTTGTAATATGACCCTTTATTGTGGCAGCCAATGAATAAATAAATAAAGGAGACACCTTACTGAATAAAATTTGGAGTTTGGGTGGAAGTGACACCATGGCAGTACACGGAAGCCAACTGCAAATATTCTATTAGACATCTTTGCTCTTCAAAGGCCTTTAGCATCACTTATACTAAAACATTCTCCCTAGTCAAAATTTCTGCCCGATTTTCTTCATTTCAAGTCCAGGATTTTCTCTGTTATAAGTTAACATATAATGCAGATGCCTACTTTTCTCAAACGTTGCAAAATCTTATAAATCTTCGTTGTCACTGAAATCATAGTTTATCTTACAAATTCTACACACCAAGGGCATTTATTTTTCCTTCATCACAAGGAATCATGTTGTAAACTGTGATATTCTAGAGCACTAGTGCATCATTTTATTTTTGCAAGTGGGCCAATTTATTAAAAATAAAAAATATTTATATATTATCTTTCATTTATTCACAAAAATTTCTTTTCTGCCTGTGATGGAAAAGTGTATGCCATTAGAATAGGAATTATATAAACTTCTGAATAGAAGAATGTGAATGTGAAAATTGGCACTCTTTTATTGGCACCAAAATTTTAATAGGTAAGGCATATTTGAAAGTGGCAACGCAGAGGCAGCTTCCTAATTCTGCAACACGAATTAGGACCATGAAGAAGGGGCTCCCAGCCTTCACAGAAGAGGTGACACCTTCGTTGAGTCACATGATTGAACTCCTGGCAATTCCTTCTAAATATCAATAAAGTAAATTATTAGATTAGTCAAATTTTAGCAATAATTTGAAGATAAACTATCTTGAAATCTATGGAAAATCCATAATATCTGTGTATCACAAAAGAACAGTAAAGAATACAATAAATAAAGAATATTTCTTATTCAATAAAGGCTCTGTGCTGAACACTTTACATACTCATCGTATTTAATCTTAATTATAATCTCTATAACCCTCCACAAGCATATGTAAATAGATCAAGTCCTCAGGAATAAGCTGTACAATCATATGAAGCAAAGTTAAAAACTCTGTGCAGAAAGAGTATTGTAGAAATTGGTTTCCTGGATGAGATTTATTCCTAATCAAGGCACCTGGATGCTAATTATTTACCTTTTGTCTCTACGCCTTACTCATATCCTTTTCCTATCTTTTTGCCAAGGCTGGTTTCCCGGGCACCCTTGACAGCTGGCTTCTATATATGCTGCCATTAGGAGATGTTGGTGAGAGATCAGAAGCACGGGGGAAATAGGAAACTTTCCCATCTTTTTTATGTTTCTCTACTTGGTTAGGTTTTCTGAAAGTGGCTTTATTCCTTCATGACTTATACTTTGGTCAGGTAGCCCCCCTTGATTCCCTTGTTGGTCCCAATATTGATTGGGTAGTTGTGCCTCCATAATTGTAGGGCCAGCCCTGATGGCCCCTATTCCATGGTTCCATCTCGGTCCTGGGGGGTCAAGCATCAACCATAAGGCTCCTTCTGCAAGATCTGAGCATGACTCTGCGTTTATCATATTCCATAACTGGTTTCGATTTTACCAGCCCTGTTTCCTGGGTGACATCTGGTTAGAGATCTTAAAATAGGGAGACTTTCCTAGATTATACAGATGGGCACAATCTAAATCATACGAGTTCTTAACAGCAGGTGAGATGAGGCAGAAGGGTAAAGTCAAAGTGATTCATAGCATGAGAAGGACTTGACGTACCTTTATTGGTTTGTAAATGGGACAACATGAGGAAGAATGTGGAAGCCTTAAAGAGCTGGGGAAGGATCTCAGCTAATAGCCAACAACAAAACGAGAACCTCAGCACTAGAGCTACAGGAATTGAAATCTGTGGGCAACCTGAATGAGCTTGGAAGTGGATTCTTTCCCAGAGTGGGATTCTTTTCCAGAAAGGAAAGTGGTCTTAACTTCTGACCTACAGCACTGTGAGATAATAAATGGGTGTTGTTTTAAGCCATTAAGTTTGTGGTAATTTGTTATGGCAGCAATAGGAAACTAATAGAATAAGCATGAACAATTTCTTCCAAATTTAAAAAAAAAAAAAAAAAAAAAACAGACAACCTGAGATAAAACCTTTGTTAAACTGAGACCATCTAGTTACCACTGTATTTTCCTCTTGTCCATTTTAGCCAATCTTCTTGAAAGAAAATTCCCTCGTCCACTTCTTTCTCCTCACTCATCTATTGCAACATGGTCTACCTCCATCACTTCATCAGAGCTGGTTTAAGAGAGGTCCTCAGTGATCTCTTGGTGACTTGGCATCCACTTCTGTCTCATTCAAAGCACATTTTCTCCCATTCCAACCCCAGCTCTTTCCTCAAAGACCCCTTCAGAGCAAAGGATTTCAAACTTTGAAACCTCAATAACAAACTTCTTTCATTTGATCTTTCTATTCAATGAAAAATTATATTAAATCACAATAATAGTATAGCGAGGCTTTAGTCTGAAGCATAAAAAATCTATATTGAACAAGAATTTCCAATTTACCTCTTATCCACTCCTTAAATATGACTACACATTATAAACACATTCAAATAAAGGAAAACTATTTTGATTTCTTATGAGATTTAATAAAATAAGATGCTATCTGAATTGACCAACTAGCTAAGTGAATTCAATTTAGAGCAGGTTTATTCTATACAAGAGAGAGAAAACTCTTACACAAAGCAGAGTTTGAGCAGCAGCTAAACATTTTAGAACTGCAGGGAGTGTAGACCATGACAAGCACAGGGGAGCAGGAGCTAGGTGCGACGTGACCCAGAGTGGTGGATATGAAGAAGATGAAAGTTCCTGTAAATAATTTATTTCAGAGTAAACTCCGAAGATATTTCAGAATGGTAGGAAAAAAACACCAGTAATTAAAAAATGGGCCTTAAACTATGATGCAGGCTGGCTGTGAGTGCAACAAGAATATGAGTCAGATAAATAACACTCCTAAACGTGTAGCAAAAATATATCAGCCTTGATCATTCCTCCTGAGGCCACACAGTAAAATAAGACTCAGGAGGCTGTAATCTAGTCCTCAAACCTGCAAAAAATCCCAATAACCAGTTTTTTGTTTTTGTATTTTAATTTTAATGATGATGCTTGAAGACACCAGCTTTAATTACTTAGAATATTTATCTTCATGAACACTCATTATTTTGTGATGGAGTGATGGAGGCTTTCCTATGATAATGTAATAGTATCTATGGCACACTTACTTCTTCTCTAAGAACTGTGCTAAGCACTCTATGGTGCTATGTTGTTAGGTGCAGTAGAGTTGCTCTGACAAATGGTGACCCCATGGATAACAGAATAGATGTTCCCTGGTCCTGAGCCCTCCCCACAATCATCGGTATGTTTGAGTCAATCCACCTCCTTGATGATTTCCTTCACCTTCACTGGCCCTTCCTTTACCAAACGTGATATCCTCTAATGATCACTCCCTCCAGATGGCGCATCCAAAGTGAGCTAGAAGACAATACTCTGTGCTTCATAGAGTTTTCCTTAGCTAATTTTGGAAGTAACTCAGCAGGCAGGCCTTTCTTCCTTGTCTGTCTTAGTTGGGAAGCTCTGCTGAAACCTGTCCACCATGGGTAACCCTGATGGTGTTTAAATTACCTGTGGCATAGCTTCCAGCATCACAGCAACACAAGAGCCACCACGATACAACAAGCTGACAGTCTTTAACAAGTCTTTAATTCTCTGCAGTGAGGTGGGTTTCCTCCCTTTATAGCTGAGGAACAGTTTGAAGGTGACAAGTGACATCCCTAAACTGTTCACAGGGAGCACATGGTGAAACCGGGAATCAAAGCTTAACCTCTTCTCCCTTTATCTCACACTAGATCTCGGCCCCTCACACTGTTGCCCAGTTACCACAGCACTTTTACCAGCATAGATTTTCTGGAGGAGATATTCCTGGCAATGAGGGAGGGAATAGAATAAAAAAATTCAAATTATTTCCTTTCAAGATAGCTAAAATGCCCCTGGAGAAAAAAAAAAATGTAGGTTTCAGTGCTAAAAATGATCTCTGGTTGCAGGTTCTTAGCCAAGAGCTGTCACATTCCCTAAAAGCGTTGTGGAGTTGCAACGTCAACTTTTCCACAGTTGCTGCTGGGTTCATGCGGAGGTTGGTAGTTAGGAAAACACTCAGCTTCTTTTCACTTGAATGCATTGAAGGGAAAAGAAAGGACAAAAATTGGTGCTTAAAGACTTTATGTATTTTTATAAAGAAGGATAAATACAAAAAGCTTTACCTAAGTGCACAATTAAATCTCTGAAAAGCAGAGTCACCTTCCCAATTAAATAAAAATATCATCACGATCGACTCATACAAATGCAGCTTTGGTAGGTTATCCACCCTGACCACTCTGTCTCAAATGGAACTATATCTAAAAATATCTGAGACTGATTTTTAAATACACAGATAAAATTCAGAACTCTCTTCAGCCTATCCCAACAACATTTTAGAAAAACATTAAACATATAGCAATTGCTATAATAACCAGAATAGGTTTTTTTTTTTTTTTTTTTTTTTGGCATTAAGGCCTTTTGGGTTTCATTTTTACTATAGAACTCAAAAGAGTCACAACGTAAGGTATTTAGGTATGACACAACATGATTAACATAATTGGTGTCAATGAATTGGACATATAAAAAATGTTGACTTGGCAAATGCTATGCTAGCTATATTTTTTTACAGCAATTAAAAAAAGAGAGAAACTCCTTATGCTGTATTTTTCCTTTGCAACTATCCTATTTCTGGCTTATCCAGAGTGTTAGCTGCCTATTGGCAGCTGCTGGACACATCTGCTCACCAAAGAATCTGTGAGGCCACTTCAAAGTCAGGCCACCCAGCCCTGCAGCCGGCAGGATGTGGAACAGGGCCTGCTCCTCCACAGCCACCAGCATTGCCTCGCTCTGCAGATACCCAGCTGGTACCAAACGCAGGCCCAGCAGCCTAGTGCCAGCTGCCTAGACTCTGGGGACCCCTGCAGTGACTGTGGAAAGTTATGACAGACAGCTTCTCCTCCTACTTTTGCCTTCCAGTCTCCTGCAGGAAAGAGGAAGTCTTTTCTTTCTTCTTAATTTTTTAACTTAATGTTTCATTTTAATGTGCTTACCCTTAGTGGCCGTTCACTTCAATAACTGGGTAGGCAATGACATGCACATGTCACATATGCACAAAGAATATGAGATCCATGTGAGGCAAGATATAAACCTGGCTTCTGCTTAGGGTAAACTATTTGTTGATAGGTGCGTGCATCAGTGGATAGAAGGGGTGTAGAGAGAGTGCAGATATATATATGCAATGGTTACTTTCGCACCATTGACTGTGCCAAGAATTTGAATAATGGGTGCTATAAAATGGACCTTTTTATCAAAGGTTATGCAGAGCCATTGGGTGGTTTAAAATAGATGCATAACATGATCAGAAGTTTATTATCAATCGTTGTTTCTTTCTGTTGTTTGAACAGAAGCAAGATGATGCAGTAGAGGCATGTTCATCCCAACAATAATCAATGAAATATCCAGAACAAGGACCATCATTTCACTGTATAATACGACCCCTCTGAGGGGAATGAACGTCTCCGTTTATGGGCAAAATTCTTGGTCAGGAGACTGGAAAGTGAGCTGGAATGTCACCTCACACTTCACTTCTGATGCTGCAGCTTGCTCCTTTGTTACTTTGGGCTTTGGGAAGGTGGGGGAGTGATCAGTATTTACAATGGCAACATTTTCCTGATGCCCTTGATACTAAAGATGACTGAGGGTTGGAGAGGCAGTTGGGAAGCTAGGGAAACAAAAGTTGGGCAGACAATGAAGCTGTGGCTAAGGTAATGAAAAAAAAAACTGACCATGTTTGTATCCACTTTTTCTATTAAAGAAAGTCATGGAAGAAATAATTAACAAGTAAATCAGATACCTTTTTCTAGGCAGCAAACCACTCCAAAATATAAAGCCGTTGCCATCGAGTCGATTCCGGCTCATAGAGACCCTATAGGACAGAGTAGAACTGCCCCATAGGGTTTGCAAGGAGCGGCTGGTAGACTCAAACTGCCGACCTTTTCATTAGCAGCTAAGCTCTTAACCATAGAGCCACCAGGATTCCTAAAATAGCCAACATGTAGACAATTTGGGCTGAGCTCAGACAGGACATTTCTCCTGGCTACGTTGATAGGAGCCTGGTTGATCTAGGATGGCCTCGGGTGGAATGGATTCTCTCTGTTCTGTGTCATCTCTCATTATCTAGCAGGCTAGCTGAGACTTGGTCAAGTGGCAGCTGGCCCGATTCTGAGAAACAGGGAGCAGAAGCGTACAGGACCTCCAGAAGCCTCGGCTCGGAAGTGAGGCACACAACTTGTTGGTCAATGCAAACATCAAGGCCAGCCCTGATTCCAGGGGTGAAGAAATAGATTCCATCTCTCAATAAAAAATGAAAACAGGAACAACACAGGAGGGATGAAGGAGATAAGAGATACGGGGAGGTAGAAAAGATGTTCTGGGGAAGTTTTTTTACCTACAAGAAGTTGAAAAATAGGGTTTAAAAAGTGAAAAGAAATTAGAGAAATCCTCTCCTTTAGGGGTTTTCATACTAAATACTAGGTTTGCTTGGGTTAGCCAATTGAACATGGTTGGTGCTCTATGAAAACAAAACAGACAAACAAGCCAAAGAAATCTGTTCATTTAAGATAATTTCGAAGAACGTTAATTAGAAATCTGACAACATAGAGATGCATTTTTTTACAGGTAGAAAATCTAGGGAAAAAATTCATCCTGAGTGGAACAGACCATAAAAGTGCGAGCAATTTCTCTCCTGCATGCCTTATCAAATGGCAAAACAATTTGCACAGATTGTTGTCAAAGATTTTTCAATTCTATGCAAATATTTTTCTTGAGTTTAGGTACACAGAAGAAGCACTTAATTGCTCAGAAGTTGGTCTATATAAAGTTCTTCTGCTCCCACTCCTTCCCCCGCATCAAAAAAAATTAAGGTCTGATCTTTTCTCATATTTTATTCCAGAAAAGTAGGGAGAAACAGGGCTATATATACCAGCCAAATACTCAGATGTGTTGAGGGGTAGGCGAGGGGATGGATTAATCCTGAAGAGGTCCCGAGGGGCTCTCTGACTGACTCTGGATGTTTCACCTGCTTCCAAGCTTTGGCAGAATGATGACAGGGGCAGATCCCTAAGGCCAGATGAAATCTGCTCTAAGACTTGGCACCCTGAGTTCATGGCACCCTCAGAGCAGCACAGTGAGGCAATGGTTAAAGCATTTAGTGAGGCCGGCTGTGGCCAGGCTGCAAACCTGCCGTGATTTAGTCTCATTGCGTAGAAGTTGGTTGGTTCACAGGGAAGTATCCCTATATGAGGCCACCTAAAAGGCCAATCCATCACCTCCAGCTGGTGTGTGCTGAGCAGTGCTGGTGGGGAGCATGAGGATTCCATCAGCCCCATCCTTTGTGCTCTGCACAGCTTATATTCCCCTCTAGGTTGAATTTATGACCTTTCTGTCAACTGCTTCTTTCATGCATACGACTAAATATCAGGGGCATGATACAGACACCCAAGCTCTGGAATGCCTACTAATACTAGGACCAGGCAGGTGCTCTGACAGTCAGCTTGGGTTATTATAATTTACAGCCTAAGCAGACTGGGTGTCAGTATCTCACTGAGCACCTGCCATGCTGCATGCTGTCTTTCCCTCTTATATTAATTACCAAGCAAGTTACGCTGCGTCAGATGTCAAGAGAGGCATGGAGTGAAAGAAGTAATTTTTTTTTTAAATGAATAACTTTTTCTATTTTATTGGAATTGTTTTGTGAACCAAATATTCATTTATTAAATAAGAAGAAATAAGGCAGAATTTTCCTAGCATCTTTGTATCATTGAGAATGTTAAATGGTTAACTACTGGTAAGATATAAAACCTAATTCCCCAGACACACAGCCTTTAAGAAAATAATATGTATCTAACAGTGCCAGTTGCTGTCTAGTCGATTCCGACTCAAGGCAACGCCACGTGTGTGGGAACAGAACTGTGCTCCAGAGGGTTTTCAATGGCAGTTTTTCAGAAGCAGATCACCAGGCTTTTCTTCTGAGGCACCGGTGGGTGGACTCAAACCTTTTGCTTAGGAGCTGAGCATGTTAACTGTTTGCACCACCTAGGGACTCCAAACAGTAGAGACACAAATTTCAGCAGGCCAGGCTTGTCGTTGTTGGTAGGTACCATCAAGTCAGTTCCGACTCATAGTGACCCCATGCACCACAGAACGAAACACTGCCCGGTCCTGCGCCATGCTCACAATTGTTGTTATGTCTGAGCCCATTGTTGCAGCCACTGTGTCAATCCATCTCGTTGAGGGTCTCCCTCTTTTTCGCTGACCCTGTTCTTTACCAAGCATGATGTCCTTTTCCAGGGACTGATCCTTCCTGACAACATGTCTGAAGTATGTGAGACATAGTCTAGCCATCCTTCCTTCTAAGGAGCATTCTGGTTGTACTTCTCCCAAGGCCAGGTTACTCCCGACTGCTGACGTTTTGGTTAGCAGGGTATCACTTAACCCCTGCACCACCAGGGCTCCAGAGGGAGTGTAGTAGAGGGAAAAATATATATAAAAATGAAGCGATGTCCTTAAATTCTGCTGGCGTTTAACTCTTGTATGCAGCCTGCTTACTGAAGTAAAGACTATGGTGCTTGTGATCATTTTATTGCACACGAGCTTATAATCTAACTCCAGTGAGAGAAGGAATTATGAGCGAGGTGTTCAGAGGTACTTTGGACTCTCAAGTGAAATATTGTTATGCTACTGAAGTCAAATAATCAATGCTTGAGGCCATACCCCCTCTGGGGATGTTAAAGATTAATTTTGTTAGAATGATAATTAAAAATAGAATTTACTGATAAACTTTGCAATCATGCTATTGTTTTTAGGGGCTGAACCCTAATCCATTACCATCAAGGATAAAAATGATATTATTTTAGTGAATTCTACAATTCAAAGTAAGTTTTATTGTGGGTTTAAAGCACCCAGAAGTTATTTTGAGCCCTAGTAAAAATGTGTTCCAATGCAATTACCTCTCAGTGCAATAGTGACAACGTTGTGGTCTTGAACTGTGTTTCTACCCTGCCATCCAACTTCATACTCCTTCCCCACTAGTTATAAAAGACTAAATAGATAGATAGGTAGGTAGGTAAATAGATTTCCAGAAAAACCACTTTGCTTGACATTAACATAGATTATATATCATATCATATGAACCATGATAATGTCAAAAAATGATTTTCTGGATTATTTCTTATTCTCTTTTAGCTCACAATTTTCAATGGATTCTGATACCCTACGAAATGTATTTAACTCTCACGTATTTTACTTCCACAGAAAGTCAGTGAATAATGACATTCTTTTTAAAAAAAATAACTTTTATTAATATACCTTTTTTTTTACATTACAGGCCCTTTTGTTAGCTTTTATTTATATCATATCTTGTAGAAGATATATGCCCGACAAATTAACACTAATTTTATTTTTTTATAAATTGCAAGATATTTTAATGAGATTAGGGGTTGATTTTTAAAGAAATGCTTCCCTTTTAAGAGGAATAAATCAATTCTAAACACGTCAGTTTTAAAAGTTTGGGTTTTACAAAATGATTTTTTTTCACTGAGGCACACATATATTAGATGAACACTTGACCTGCATTATTGCAATTTCTGCCCTTGATATACTGATTTTTCGATTAATTCTCTGTTTTCACTACAGTTTAAGTGATTTTTTTGAAAGAGCTAAGAGTATAAATTTTCCTCATCTCTGCTTTAGGCAAATAAAGAGTTTTGTTTTGTTATTGTGGTTTTTGTTTTTTTTTTTTTTTCCGTTCTAGAGGAGATCAAAGAACCAGTAAGACAAGAAGAAAAGCGTGGCTGGCACAGCTCAGGAAGGATGGGAAGAGGCAGGTTTTTGGCAGAATTTATTGTGTTAATCTGCAGTGAAATTAGTGATTTAAAAAAAGTATTTCTCAGCTGCACATCTGAAAAACAAAATCAACGGGGCCTAATGTTCCTTTGGAGATTTCAAATGTTAGAAACTTGTAGGATATAATTATCTAAGTTCTTCCACCACACAGTCACCATGCCCACCAAAAGAAGTGGGAATTATGTATGGATGCAAATTGGATGACTACTGCAAAGAATTTAGAAACATTTCAATAAACATACTTGCAAATATTTTTGGTATTTTAAAAAAGTAGGACACATATGTTAAACTCAAGTGAAGAGGCCTAAAAGGGAGTCTCCAAGTGCACAGTTTGCGTCTATATTTGTGTGAACCATTTGGTTAAGTATTTTACAAAATATCTACACTTTATTTTCCAGTCCTTCTGGAATTTTCAAAATACTGTATATCCTACAATAGACTTTTCAACATATGTGTAAGCTGTAGTGTGAAAATAATTGTGGAAATAATTCTAGATCTATATAATCCCACAACCTACTTGCCTTGAATTGGCTGAATGTGTTTTTCATTTGAGTATGCAGAGAAAATGTTTAAGTGTTTCACACAAAACTCATTTAGATCTAAAAGCATCTCTGTAATTGAAGAGATTTTGCCAACTTAATAAATTAGCAAAGATAACATTTAATAACACTAAAAAAAAAAAAAAAGAGAGAGTTCTTACTTTGTCAGTTCTCTTTAAAATGCTCAGGAGTTCGGGTGAAATATAGAGATGTTTAGCTAAAACACTCATTCCTTAATCTACAAGATATTTGATAGCGAGGAGTACTCTGCATTCCTTGGGTTTTCCAAAAATTAAATATCTAATGGTTTCCTAGAAAAAATAAAAAAGATTGCTAGGGGATTATTTCTTCCTATTCCATCCTCTGTTAGGAAAAGTCTTTCTCAGTTTTTAGGATTCTTCTGTCTGTCATTCTCAAAAGTTGGTAAGAGTAATTTTAAAATAACCAAGGCTTTTCTTTAAGCTTCTCTTCCTGAGCTTCCTCCTCCTCCACCTTTTCTTAACTCACTTAAGATGCTATAAAAACTATCAAAGGAAAAACTAGCACTCAGCAGAGCTATATGCACGTGGGTGCTAAATAAATACTTTTGATGATGATGAATGTTGGCAAGTCTCCACGGAAGAAAGACCTTACACAAAAGATGTTATAATTACTATGTTTAAATGATTATGCTATAATTATGATGTTAAAAATCCCCCTTGTTCTCAGAGCTGCTCTGCAGTGGCAGGGCTGTGACATCCCCATTAAATCTCATCTCTTGCTGATGTACTTGCCACCTTCCCGAGCGATGTGAAGACAGTGGCTTGGCCAAGCCAGAGCAAACCTGTGTCATGGGAGGGATTTACTCCAGCACTCTCCAAGTTCCCCTTTCCTCTCTATGGGGTCTCTCGGCCACCAAAGGATCACATTTTCTCATTTGTTCCAAGGTTTTATGTTTTTCTTAACCACTTGCTATAGAAGATTTAGGCAAGCTTATTCATAGTAAGTTTAAACAAGGCTCAAAATGTTACCTACCTCTCCTAGGGTTAAATAAATAACTTTGCAAAGGAAAGATGATAAAAGTGAAATAAATGGCTATCTAGTGATGAGACTTTTGATCAAGAGATGAGGTTTCCCTGAGAAAAACCTCTGGATTCAGGACCAGTTCTATGGGGATTTCATGGGATTCAGAGATACTAAAAAGAAAAATGAACAAACGAAACAAACCAAAAAATTTGCTGTTGAGTAGATTCTGACTCATGGTGATCCATGTGTGTCAGAGTAGAATCGAGCTCCACAGAGTTTTCAGTGGCTGATTTTTTAAAAGTAGATCACCAGGATTTTCTTCCAAGGTGCCTCTGGGTGAACTCAAACCTTGACTTTTCAGTTAATAGCCAGGGGCACGTTAGCCATTTGCACTCAAGTGCATCAACTTTTTGCACCAACCAGGGCCACCCAGAGATTTCTTTGACATGTAAATATCATATTCTACAGAAATATTATATTTTATTTTACTTTCTTGGGCCCCTCTACTGTTTCCTACATTAAGAATAGCAGCTATGACTTTTCACAGTATTTCCACACTGATGATTTTTCACCATCCTAAGAATTTGCAGTGGAATTATAAAAAAGACTGAGTTTAGCCAGATTTTCAGTTCTAGCTGAGAAAGCAAATACTTTCAAGTAAACTGACCTCTCTTTGTAGACAACCAACAGATTTTCCAAGATGTTTATAGCTTAGATGCTTTGAGGTCATTCAGATCACATCCAAATATCATTTACCTCTTAGAACCAATAACCACAAACAGACTTGATTTTTATTGCCATTTATAAGGTTTTGAATAGTACATAAGAAGAGCTCCAGTTTCTGAACGGCCTCGTCTGCTGACTGTGTTTCTGACGTCAGCCAAGGTAACAGTGGTGAGTGGCAGAGGTTTAGAGACATGGTTTCAAATACTTGATTTAAATACAACTCAGACTTCCCCTTGCTGAATGCAGAGAGCCCATCACACCTACTAGCACAAAGAACAGGCCTAATAGTCTTCATGCTTACCAGGTAAAATCAAAAAAACCTGTTGCCATGGCTTCAATTTCCACTCCTAGCAACCCTATAGGGCAGAGTAGAACTGCCCCACAGGGTTTCCAAAGAGCAGCTGGTGAATTCCGTTTTGGTTAGCAGCGGAGTTCTTAACCACTATGCCACCAGGGCTCCATGCTTACAGGTATCACTATTAATTGTCACTGTCAAATTTATTAAGTTCTTTCCTTAATATCAAAGAGAAATTGAGTCAGGTAGGAGAGTGGTATACGAATAACCTGTTGCAGAGAGGATGATGTTCAAACAGCAAAGAATGGCACAAGAGCAAAAAGACAAGTTTACAAACCAAAGTCAGAGGCCTTGGGATTAATTGAAATCCTCAAGGGGTGCGTGGTAAGTGACTGCCTATTTAGAGCCAACAGATAGGTTTCTGTGAGGTTAAGGAAGCGAAAAATCCCATACGAAGCTAGTGAGATGTTAAATTCTAATTAGAAGTGTTAATTAAAAAAAAAAAAAAATTCCAATTTCATCAGTGAGAGTGCTTTTATTGTTCCGATTCTCTTTGCTACAGTGAATCCTAAGTATCCTGACTCACTTTGTTCCAATATTATTTACCACTTCCATAGGGCAGAGAAAAGTGGACTATGGCCATAGGAGCGTGGAGCATTTAGCATGCTCTGCCCAGGGCAGCCATGATAAGACGTCTACCGGCATTTTCACAAAACATTCCTATTTTCAGGGCTTTAAGTTCCAGCATAGAATTCACTGTGGCTCAAAGTACAGCAAACCAAGTTCGGGACTCTAGGAAGGGAAAGTATTTATGGAATTCTTCTTCACAGCATCCTTTTGCTACTTTTTTTTTCTTTTTGCGTTTATATCTTTAAAACAGATCCAGATAGATTTCCAAAATTTAGATGGGATTATTTCATGTTGTGTGTTCAGTCAGATAAAGAGTGATAGTATTATTTAACATGACATTTTGTAGACCATTAATCCATAATGAGGATTAAGCCCTTTGATGAAGCATGCAAATATTAGCTACTTGAAATTCTGTTTAAAAATCAAACATTAAATTAAATCTAATAGTCAACAGATTTCAAAAGAAGATGTAAATGGACATTAATATTTTAATTGTGATGGTAGTAAACAACATGCTCATTATTTAATGTAATGTTAAATGTTTTCTTAATTTATATTATATTGCTAAAACAATTTCATTAATGCTTGGATAGTTTCAAATATTTATTACAAATCTTATAGAGGAAATTGTTATATATACTATTTAACAGGGGTTTCAGATACAAACTTTGAGCTTAGGGGGCACCTATTGAGTCAAATACACGGCATAATTTTATTACACTGAATGCTTATTTACTTAACCACACTAGTAATTTAAAACCATTGTAGTTAATGTAATACGGTTTTTAAAAATATGTGATAGCTTTATTTATTTAACCACATGATTTTTCCAGAATACCCAATGCCATCTCATACATTTTTAAAGCGGTTCTTCCAATGTTAATGTAAAAATAGAAGATGTGGTTAAAATAGTCAATGTATGTTGAAATCTCAAAAAACCAGTTTCCAACATACAGATCTTTTGAAGTCACCTGGCTATGCTGTAGCATCTGTTAAAAATGGATGAACTTAATATATTATTATGGAATACATGTAACATAGTCCAAGAAAAAGATAACAAACTCTACCTTTTGTTCAAGCTCTTTATGCTATAAGCATGCTCCCACTAGTTTGCATCAATCTGCAATAGAGAGCCCTCTCATTTTTCTTGCTGCTTCCTATCTGCTCTGGGCTTCTAGTTACAGCCACGCTCTCTACCTCATCGGCCTCTCCCCAACTCAACGACAAGGGAAAACCCTTCCATTTCCATCTTCCATATCAAAATATAGCTGTCCTATAAATATTGTATGATCCCACTTATATGAAATATCTAGAATAGACAAATGCATAGAAACCAAATATTATTCATACCTTCTAGGGGCAGGAGCCCTGGTGATGCAATGGTTAAGCACTCGACTGCTAACAGAGTTCAGAACCCACTAGCTACTCCATGGGAGAAGACCCAACCATCTGCTTCCGTAAAGATCACAGCAGAGAAAACTCTATGGGGAAGTTCTGTTCTGTCATATGGTCTCTGTGAGTCCGAATAAACTAGAGGGCACCCAACAACAACAACAAGGGGCAGGAGAGAGGGGAAAAGACAGAGTCATTGCTTAGGGGGCACTGAGCTTCGTTTAAAGGGTGATGAAAAAATTTTGGAAAGGACACTGGCTACACATGATGAGTGTAATTAATGCCACTGAATTATATATGTAAAAAATGCTGAAATGGCAAATGTTTTGATATATGTGTATGTAGAGATCACTATGAGTCGGAATCGACTTGACAACAATGGGTGTATATATATATATATATATATATATAATGTCACATTTTCACATTTTTATTGTGATACGCACACATATCTCACAATTAAAAATGCAAAAAAGAATATCTAACATTCCTAGATCTCACATTTCACTGTTCTTTTTTTCTGTAGCGGACCTGAAAATGTCTTAGATTATGTTATTTTTGATTCTGTAAAAATAGAATTTTCAAGCGTAAGGATAAATCAATAAATTCCTAGACATACACACTTTAAGATAATTTCAACATATATCATATATGATATATTTCATATGAGAAAAGACAAGACAGGTAATTCAATGATTAATTTGTGTTTATTTTTATTCATCATTAGCTGTTATTTTAAAAATATATTTTAGAACTCTTTTAAAAAGCAAAAGAAAATATTGTTGTCCAGTAGATTTCAGCTCACAGCACCTCTATAGGACAGAGTAGAACTGCCACTTAGGGTTTCCAAGGAGTGGCTGATGGATTCGAACTGCAGACCATTTGGTTAGCCCCCGAGCTCTTAACCATTACAGCACCAGGGGTTCTAGAACTCTTCTAGGACTCTAAAATCGTCAGTGCACTCCTTTATTCAGAATTAAAATCATCATTATTTTAATAGTTGAATCTCTGTAAAATTATGGTGGTAATAGTAGAACCTATCAGCCCAGGGCTGATCCCTATGAAGTGGTGGTCAGACATACCTCCACCTTCCAACTTTTTTAACAAATCTGACACTAGTGATCCCTTCTGCAGCACTCTCTACTTCTCATCTGGATTCCATTATCTGTTGCAATGGGCACACAGTACTCACAGACCATACTTACAGTTAAGTGGTTTATTAAGGAATAAGGTACAACTCAGGATCAGGATCAGGAAGCATGTAGGCAAAGTCTCCCTTCGCCAGTAAGGACAGCTCTCTTAGCTCTGCTTGACCTTGCAGGCCTTCTCTCAGCCCCCTGAGGATAAGCCTCCTCTTGGCCTCCTAAGGACAGGCCTCTTCTCTGCCCCCTCAGAACAGGCTCTTCTTGGCCCTGCTGTCTGTAGCTGCTGGTTCTGCTGCTGGGCCCCTTCCAGGCACCTCTCTGTCTTCAGTGTTATAGCCCGTCTTAGGCTGGGGTCTCTAGAGAAGAAAAACCAGTAAAGCGTATAAATATATAGAGAGATTCATATCAAAGAAATGGCTCATGCAGTAGTACGGGCTGGGATGTCCCCAGCTGTGGGTCAGGCTGGAGGCTTCTTCAAATTCACGTAGCCACAGGGACTAGGAAACCCAAGATCAGCAGGTCAGACAGCAGGGCTCTTGCTCATAGGCTGCTAAGTCCAATGAATCCCAAGACTGGCAGGCAAGATAGCAGGTAATCTGCTAGCTCAGGTCCCAAAATCAAAGGTCAGATGAACAGGAGCCAGCTGCAGGATCCAGAGTGAGTAAAACCCCTGAGCCTTGCTGGAAAGTTCACTTATATTCAAGGTAGGGCATACCCCCAAGGAAACTCCCTTTCGACTAATTGGTTACTCACAGCAGATCCCGTCATGGAACTGATCACATTATATCAAATCTCAGTCATGGAAGTGATCACATTATCATACGACTGCCAGACTACATTATAACTGCCAAAACACTGAGAATCTTGGCCCAGCCAAGTTGACACACAGCCTTAACAACTGCACAGCCCTTGACCTGTGTTACAACTCTTTTAGGAGGTTTCTTGCCCCCTCTCTCTGGTTCTTATCTCTCTCTTCTTTTTTCTTCTACTTCTTCCTCCTGCTTCTCTTCCTGCTTCTTTCTGTTTGAAAAAACTCTGTGAGGTGGGCTGCTTATACACACAACTCCTTGTCAATTGAAAGGCATGGCCCTTCCCAGCAGGGGACCACACACTAACCAATCCCCTCTCGGTAAGCCACAGGCACTTCGTTTGCATAATAGACTATGGTCACCTCATTTGCATAGTCTATTGACCAATCCCTGCAAGGTGCATACCAATCACGGGGCCGTCTGCACCCCACAGTGAGACAAAAAGTATCATAACCAAGTGGTTTATGGCTTGCCCAGGAAATGTCAATCAACCTGGACAAAAGTAACAAACCCTGTAGGGTAGAAAACTAGGGCAAAAGTAACTCCTCAGGGCTTGGGGGAAAACCTGTCAAGCAAAGAACCGAGGCAAAAGGCCACATAAAGGAACTCATTTCAGCACAATGCCTCTGGAGGGATAGCTGGATTACCTTTGTTTTGATAAGAATCCATGTATGCAGTAACCTCCCTGCCAACATGAGTGTCGGTGGGTCCTTTGGTATGGTGGGTGAGGGGTAGGCTAAACTGCATAATACAGGGAGCTTGTTGGTTTTGTTTTCAAACGAAAGAGGAAAGAAAAAATTAAGAGAAGGTAGAGGAAGAAGGAAGAGAAAAGAGCCTGGGGAAAAAATAAAAATGGCAAGAGGCTAGGACTTGGTGTAAGTATCTGCCACTGAGTCAATTCTGACTCATGACGACCCCATGTGGGTAAGAGTAGAATTGTTCCCCATAGGATTTTCAATGGCTGATTTTTCAGAAGTAGATTGCTAGTGCTTCTTCTGGTGGAAGTGAAACTCCAGCCTCTCAGTTAGTAGCTGAACTTGTTAATCGTTTGCACCATCAAGGGACTCCAAAGTTTGATGTAGGGACAGTTACACCTCCTTTTGGTAAAGTGATCAGAAGACATTATGATGGTGCCAATTGTTCCATTCAAAATTGTCTGTGTATCTTGTATGTCATTCTCTTTAACCAAGGCCCCAATAGAGCCTACTAGATCATACACGTTTTGCTTGCATGAGGTTTTGTGGTACTCAAAATTGTTACTTCTGTATTTCAATGAATGTACTACAGAACCGTATCAGAGAACTAAGAGATAATAAGAAATCAGGTACTCAGGAAGTAAGGGAAGCTATGTTGATGTGAACCCCATAGGAATTTACAGAAATCTATAAACACTGTCAGCACACGCTATAGTACTGGGAAGTGGAAATGTTACCTTAATGTTAAGAAATAAAAGGTTCTAGATTATATTTTTTATTGGACAAAATTCTTATTATCTACAGATTAATTTTGATGATGGCAGTCTTATAAATGTCACATGCTTTTATTTCCTCACTTTGTTTGACAAAGTATTTTATATATACTTGTAAACATAAAAGCTAAATACTCAAGGCAGGCATCCTTAGCTGGATTTGTAGATGGTAGAATTAATAAGCACTGGCACAGCTTTCTAAGCATTGGCTTATTGCATAATTATCATAATAAGGTAATTATTGTAATAAGCATTGGCTCAGCCGCTAAATTTGGTTGTTCGAACCTACCGGCAAAAACTCTACAGGAGAAAGATAAGGGGCAGACTGTTTCTGTAAAGATAACAGCCTTGTAAAACCTATGGGGAAGTTCTTCTCTGTCTTATATGGTTGCTGTGAGTAGAATCGACTCAATGGCAAGGGGTTAATGAATTGATATAATCTTGGAAGGACATCCCATCACATATATTGATCAACTCACACATTGGTCAACTCACAAATACTTCAATTTAGAGAAAATTAGCAAGCCAAGAATACTCTGAGAAGAACAACCAACTAGTAACTAACATATATTGAGCATTTTTAATAGGTCACATATTAATCCATTTTATACTTATAACAGGCTTCTTAGATTGTACTATTAATGTCGCCATATTCACGTCAGGAAACTAAAGCACAGAGAAGTTAAATAACTTGCCCAAGGCCACACAGCTAGTAAGTGATAAAGCTTGGGTCTGAACTCAGACTGTGTTCAGATTCTACCATCTTAACCAATATGCATATTACCTCCCTAAGAGGAACAGTGAAGGGATATAAAAGTATCTTACAAGGACTTATTGAAGAAACTGGAACCGTTTAGCATAGAAAATAAAAAAAAAATGGTGAAAGGAGAATAATACAAACAAAATTTTTTTTTTTTTTTTTTTTTTTTTTTATTTCCAATAGGTACAGATCATGTCTGACAATCAGACCATATGGGCTCAGGCATATGGTCAGTTCCTTCCTACAGATGTGATGCTCAAATTGTGCAACATCTTTGAACTTGAAATTCTCCAAAAAATTTTTTTGTATACCGGTAGATTGCATCATCCCTGAAGTATAGAAAAGAGAGACAGATATAAACTTTGGCAGATCTTATCTTCACAGTGTCTAGGACAGATAGTCTCTTAACAGGCAGAATAAAACTAAGCCTATACAGTCGTATTTGTCATCAAAAATATAAAAATTGGGCAGTGTTTCAATCTGTTGTATATAGGGTCACTATGAGTTGGAACTGACTCGAAGGCACCTAACAACAACAGCAACAAATAATACATATTATGTATGTAAATAAATTTTAAAACACACATATGTGCAACATTTTCGCAAGTACTCCATATGAGAATCGTTTTTGTAGCCAGCCATTGGAAGAGTATACCCAAACTGTAGGAATAACTCACGGAGCCAATGATCAGCTTTATGGGCCCGGAGTGCAGCTAGGGACCTGCAGTGGTGACCATCTCGCTCAGGTGTTCTTAATATCGGAGGCACCCTTGAGTGCCATGGATTTATGCCAGGGTAAGCCCATGAGGTGCTTTTAAACCCTTTCCCAGTGAAACCTGCTGGGCTGATGTCTGTAGAAAATGATGCATAGGTCATTTACACTTTTTATGTGATGACTGAACAACTTTCTTTTAAAGGCGTTTCCTTATATTTAGCCTTTTGGAAGCTCATATGCCACTTTTCTATCCACTCACACAGGCTTTTGAAGTATGTCCGCAGCTAGCATTTGACTGTCTGGTATTTCAGTCACTGTGAACTCACTCACTGGATCATTTATAACACTTTAAAATGAGACTGGCACCAGCCCTAATCTCTGGAGAAACTCACTCTTCTAAAAATAATAATAATAATAATAAAGCAGCATCCTACACATGCTCTCCACTTCTCCCTTGTTCACTGTCTCTAAAGTGGTTCCCTCTGCGTGGCACATCAGACTGCTCAGGCCATGGGGATTTTTGGATACATTTTAAATGAATTAATAGGTTTAAATCATTTTTATGTTTTGGTTTATCTTTTATTCTTTGTCTATACTGCAACAGCAGCTCATTTGATATTATTATTATTGAGACACTTTTGCTTGCAAGTAACAGAAATCCAACTCCAACCATCTTCTTTTAAGGGTTTAACAGTATTTCACAGAAACCAAAAGCATTAACAAAGCCTGGAGCCAGGAAAAACTGGAACCATTATTTTTGTTTTCTTCTCTTTTAGCACTTTTGCCTTTTTTTTTTTTTTTTTTTTGAGAGAATGATTTTGGATTTCCTCATCCAAATATCAAGTTTTAATTCTTTGTTCACGTTAGTCAAATTTTTCAGAGAAAAAAAATATGACATTTTGCTTTGATTTACATTTTGTATTATTAGTGAGGGTGAACATATTTTCATATTTTTATTGTTTCTATTTGTAGTTATTTGTAAATTGCCTCTTCCTTGGCCTATTTTTTTAAGGAGGGGTGTTTATCATTTTAATTCCTTTATAAGACTTCTTTATATTGTTAAGGTATTAAACCTTTTCTCTGTAACTTAGAATCTCAGCTTGCTATTTGTCTCTTTAACATTTTCTGTGATTTTGGTGGAAATAAAATTTCCAATTTTTTTTTCCAGTTACCATCCTTGGGTACTATGTCCACAAAGATTTTAATGATTATATAAATAGTCATTCATATAGTATTTTAGTTCATCTGCGATTTTTTAAAAAGAGCCTTGTTGGTGCAATGGCTGAACGCTCTGCTGCTAACCAAAAGATCATTGGTTCAAACCCATCCAGCTGCTCTGTGGAAGAAAAGACCCAGAGACACGTTCCTGTAAAGATTACAGCCTACGAAGCCCTATGGGGCAGTTCTACTCTGTCATACAGGGCCACTATATTAACTTAACGGCACACAGCAACAACATGATTTTTCAAAGATTTAAATCTTAGATGTGTCTGGAATCTACTTAGCAGAATGTGAGGTAGATATTTGTCTTTATTTTCAATTGTTTTGCTACTTGTTTTAATAATTTTATTGAAAGCGTCAATCTATGAGAAGGCAATTTTATCATATCTAAAAACATGCACACACACAATGTAGTCCAGGGTGCATCACAGAATAATTACTGTCAAACTTAGTGGTATAAAATAAACGTTTATTTTGTTCATGATTTTGTGGGTCAAAGATTCTGGAAGGGCTCAGCTGGTTGATCTGTCTCTGCTGCAAGTGGCATTAGCTTAGGTCACTGGTGCTGCAGGAGCCAATTCCAAGATGTTTTATTTTCCTGTGCTTCAGCATTCTTGTCCTCATTTCTTCCAGGAAACAGGGCATCTCGTCTTCAGGGTTCTCCATGAGGTTTGGACTTCTCACGGCATGGAAGTCTCAGGATAGTTTCGATTCTTCCAACAGGCAGGAAGAAAGAACTGCCAGATCAGTCAAGGGTTAAACCCAGAACTGGCAAAGTGTTATTTCCACTGTATTCTATAGTTCAGAGCAGCCACAGCCCACCCAGATTCAAGGGGATGAAGAAATAGACTACACCCACTCCTCACTGATCGACATGGGTAGGTTCCAAAGAGCAGGTCGTTATGCAGAGATCGGCATTATGTGAAAATGGAGGATGACCACAACAGATCACAAAATGGAGAACGACTATATTATTACATAACTTCAAAGTTACATCATTACATAACTATCAAATTACATATTACATAACTGCTGAATGACATTATTACGTAAATGCCGAATTACATCATCGCACAACTGCTGAACTACTGAGAACCACGGCCCAGCCAGGCTGACACATCACTGTAACCGTCACAGCCAGCATTACTCTTGCCTGGCACCTTGGCGTTTGTTACTACCAGACACGTGTCTTTAATGTGCAGAATAGTCAGAGGGTAGATTTTTTACTATTGTCGTAAATGAAAAATGTCAGATAACAAGATAGTCGATAAGTGAGGAGTAGGTGTATATTCATTTATGAAGAAGAGGTGAAATTCCATTACAAAAGCATGTGCCATAAAAGATTTTTTTGGTAGCTATCTATGGGAAATACATTTGAACACATGCACAAAGGTACACATCATACACATACACAAAACGAAGTCTTCCTATCCAGGAACATAGCAGCTGTTCCTTTTATTCAATTCTAAGTAGCCATTTATTAAAAATAGCAGTTATTGTCTATTGTGTGACAAATCTTATGACACCAAGGTACTGAGGATAAAGCAGTAAAGCCTCAGAGACCAGGACCTTCTTAGAGCTTGTAGATTTCTGCAATATTCTTCCAGTAAAACCTTTGTATCTTTGTCCGTATAAAGCCAAAGAAGTTCTTGGAAAGTCTCTTCCTAAGTATTATGTTGATTGCTGCTGATGTGAAATCGTATCTCATTTCCTGATTAAACTCTGAAAGAAGTCTGATTATTACTATACGAGACTATTTTGTAATCAATTATTGTATCATTCAGGGGCCCAGTAGAAACAAGAAGGCACATTCAAAGGGTTTAGGGAGGACAGTTAGATGGAATGACTATTTATAAAGGTGTGAGCGAAGTTAAGGGAAGCAACAAAGACTAGTGAAAGGTACAGAGACTAGAAACATGGAGAAAACATTACCACCACTAAGCCTGCAGGGCCGAAAAAAGGAAAGGCCAGAAAAAACGGGGGTCCTGGGTAAAAGTCTCCAACCGTAACAAGCAGATACGGCCAGAACTACAGCAGACGGAGCAGAGGAACATACCCTAGCCTCTCTTTCCTCTGACCCTCCAATCTCATGCCAGTCCCTCCTATCGGTAATTCCAGCTAACATCCAGAGGACATGGGGTCCCAACTGATACAGTGTATAGAGCTCAGTCACAGGCATAAAGCTGACCAGAGAAAGGCATGAATAGATCTGGGGAAGGCAGCAAATGGAGAAAAACCAGAACAATAACCATATAAAAATTCTTACTGACTCTAATGTTGTTCAATCTATTCTCTCCAGTTTTCCAAGTAGATGGATGCAGATAATGACACTTACGTCTCATCCGTCTTTGATAACAAAGGTTCAAATACAATTTAAATAGTAATAATACTAATAATGAATATTATAATAATACTAATGATAAACATACATCTAGTTACGGAGCTTCCATCAGTTCTATGAGTTAAGTACTTATTTTAGCTTCATTTCACAAACTAGGTACTAGTCTTTATAAATATAAAAATGGGATACTGGACTATGCATATGGAAGCTGATTTTTCCCCCATTTTTATATTTATAAAGACTTTTTGAACAACACCTTATTTAATTTCTATAACTATCTGTCTTATTTATCTAGTGCTGCCATAGCAGAAATACCACACGCGGACAGCTTGAACAGACAGAAATTTATTTTCTCACAGTTTAGGAGGCTAGAAGTCCAATTTCAGGACACCAGGTCTAGGGGAAGGCTTTCTTTCTCTGTCAGCTCTGGAAGAAGGTCCTCCTCGTCTCTTCTGAGCTCCTGCTCCGGGCAGACTTCATGCGGCTTGACATCTCTCTTCCCCCATCTCGGCCTCGTGGTTTGTTTCTTTAATCTGTTTTATATCTCAAGAGATTGACTCAAGACACGTGCTACAATAATCCTGTCTCATTAACATAGCAAAGACAGTCCATTCCCACATGGGATTATAATCCCAGACATAGAGCCTAGGATTTATAACACATATTTTTTGGGGACACAATTTAATCCATAACACTATCCATTATAACCTCCTGCTCTTATAAGTCAGAATAGACTCGACGGCAACAGGTTTGGTTTTTTCTTAATCCTATCCTCTGGTGCAACGTGCTGTCATCATTTCATTGAATCCCATGTTTGTAGTATTCTGGAGGGTCTGATTTTCTCATAAGCATGAAAGACAATACATTACTTCCATGTATTTTAATTTTATTTTATGGGGTTAAAAGAACCAACAAACCTTCTCTTAATCTGTTTATCTGGGAATAGAGAATTATGTACTTATCTATTTAATTTATTAATTCTCCGTACCCTCAGTGAACAATGAGAAGAGTTAAAGCTAATATTGTGATAAAACCAAAACCAAACCCACTGCTGTCGAGTTGATTTCTATTCATAGTGATCCCGTAAGGTTTCCAAGGCTGTAAATCTCTACAGAAGCACACAGCTGCATCTTTCTCCCATGGAGCTGCTGGTGGTTTTGAACTGCCAACCTTTCAGCTAGCACTTTATTGCTTTAACCACTGTGCCACCAGGGCGACACTGATAATAAGTATAGTTCAAAGAAAATGTTAAATACACGACTAGGATGTGTTTCATCTCTTCTTTTTTTTTTTTTTAATTCATACTATGAGTTATTCACTTGATCTAGATTGAACCTTGTTTAGACTCTTGCTACATACTAAATTCAAAGTGATGTGAAACCTGGAAACAAAGTTCATCTTGTAAGTGATAAAGCACATCAGGATGCTTCAATTGCTTCTCTCCTACTGTTAGGGAAATAGAATTGGGGGTCTACCTTTCTACCTCTGATTGGTACAAGGAACTGGAAGTGCAGAATTATTTTGAATACAGAACCTTGACGGTGCAGCTTCAGGGTTTATTATGCAAAACTCTATCTTAAAATAGTACACTTTATAATGTTTTTTAATAGATTAAAATCCTCTAAGCTTTAGAATTGCTTTGCTTCAATATATGTGGTCTCCCTGTCTCAGTCATAAGCAGCTTTTAGAATTCCCTTTACAGTCGCACAGGCAACTTAAAATATTACGCAATAGGATTTCCTTTCTTCTGGCTGTGCTCTCAGGGAAGCAAAATGAGAAAACATATAATATGGCTTCATCCTTTTTCTTTTCTAAGGCAACATTACTGCATCTGCCTAATTTTCAAAAGGCTCCATTTATTTTTAAGATTATATGTCCCCTTTCCCCTCCCTCAGGCATCTTGTGGGACTCAATTGGCATTAATCTGTAGGAAGCTGCCATAAACTAGATTTAGTTGCTTTTGAAACATATGTTGCATTTTTCTACTTTTGATTGTGATAGAAACACCAGGCATTGTTCTAAAGTGTTCTATAATTAAAACTTGATAGCAAACCTAGGAGGTAGGGACTGCTATTATCCATGTTTTAAAAATGACGAAACTGAGATTCGGGAAGTTAAGTGACTTGCCCAAGGTTATGCAGCTGATAAGTAATAGAGCCTCATTTGAACCCAAGCCATCCGGCTCTAGCAGCTATGCTCTTGACCACTGAGCTAGGCAAGCCCTGTCAGTCAGGAAAATTATTACTCTGTTATTTTATATATCAACTCTCCTCTTTCATTGGATACTTTTTTTGTCACTTTTTTTTTTACTTCATAGGCTCTATTATGAAGAAGATTGGCATCAGGATTGGTGAAAGACTCATTAACAACCTGCAACATGCAGATGATATGACCTTACATAGGTTCTGGAGGACAAGGAGCTATGGCAGAAGAAAGACTTGTCCAGTAGCCATGAATCAGAAGACAAAGATAGCAATGAGTAGACCTTTTTAGTTTAAAGGGCTAAAGTTGGGGAGACAATAGAAAACCAGGATATTGATAGGATGATAAAATAGTAGGGTCAGAAACTGGATAGGACTTCAGGCAGTAGAAGGAGGACAAGCAACCAAAGGGCTGATGTAGTTGGAGTAACGCTTGTAGGTACAAACAGCCTGGCTATCAGAATCTCAGCCTATCAATTGGTAACAGGTAGTAACACGGCCGGAACTCTAGTCCCTTCAGTCTGATGACATAGTAAGAAAGAGAGTAGAATCAACAAGAGAAGGAATTTTGGTTCTAGCCTGGGCTCTGGCACTTGTGGCTATGTGACATTGATCAGATCACTTGATTTCTTTTCGTATTTGTAAAATGGGAAAATAAGAGAAGACCTCAGATGAATTTTTAGATAAATAGATAAGCAGTGCATGTTGTTAGAATAGTTTCTGGAGTATAAATGTATTAGTAAATATAGGCTATTATTATTAAAAAATAGCAGGTTATGCAAAGGTTGGCCCAGGCTGAGTTGGAGTACAGGGACTGGAGGCACTTATTAGAGTAAGAGGATGTCAGAGTTCTTTGAACAAACGTACCAGGAAAGGGTGAGGACAATATTTAGAGGGTAAAGAAGAGAAGAGTCAGCAAGATGGCGAGGGGACAAAACACTACATGAGCCTTGAAACCAGTCAGAAATTCACGGTGGCCTTTTTAGGAATAGGGATCCTATTTGAGACATTTTGGTTGGTTGAATTATTTAAGTAATTACACTATGTTCCCCAAATACTTAGCAAAACCTATTAACCACAAAAGACTTTGCTGGAGTGTGTGTGTGTGTGTGTGTGTGTGTGTGTGTGCGTGTGTGTGTGTGTGTTTGTACATGTAATCAAAACAAGGAGTGATTTCACATATGGGCCGATGGCATAAAATGGGCATAGCTGCCCACTGAAGAGTGAAAAGAGAAAAGAAAAATTTATTTCACCCATCAGGAGCTTAGAGGCAGCAGAGATTTTGAGATTTTGAGAATACCCCTAGCAATGTGCAGTAATTCCGGAGAAGGCATTCTACCTCAGCATTATCTAGATCTGAAAAAACAAGCAATGTGAGTACAGCTAATATTGGTGCTATAATAATTCAATAAATATTTATTAAGAGTATATTCTATGCCAGATATTCTGTTGATCATAGTGATGAAATATATATGATAAATGGATTTTGTTTTTAATAGCTTATCATGTATGGGGAGACAGGCTAATAATCAATGAGAATACAATGTAATACACATAGATGAGAGATGATTTCAGTCTGCCTAATGAATGCAAGTTTACCTCAGACTAGATGATAAGATACCCTAGCTTTTACCTGAAATGGATATGAGCCTCTCAGATGAGTAAGAGGGCAGAAGGGTATTCCATACTGAGGCAGAGAGGTAACTCAAAAGTTGCCATTCTAGAAATGACAAAGGATGGAAAAACGGTGGGAAAGATTCTTGGGTAAGAATAGCAGGAAATGCCCTCGATTGTGAAATGATCTCTTCTAATAAAGGAACTTAAACCAAGTCTCTTTGAAAATGGATAACCACTGAAGGATGCAGACCTAGATCACGCCAGAATTACCCCACTGCAAAAAATGGTGTTGGATGAAGTTGGGCTTTCATTGACCAGGAAATTCCAAAGTATGATATTTAAAAACAAACAAACAAAAAATAAAATCAGACTCTGGAGTAATAGTCTGCTTGTTAAAGATGTAGATCCCTAACCCCACACCAGAACTTCCAAATGGTATTTTCTAGAGGTTGAGCTTTAGGTTCTGAATTCTTGACAAGCCTAGTAATTGCTTTTCATGCATAATAAAGTTTGAAGATCATAGTCCTAGGACAATTCCATGAGAAACTCAGCTGCCGTCACTCCTTGTGCCATCTGGAGAGAGGGAGCCACAGAAGATGTGAAGATGACGCATGGACAATAAGTGACACAGTTAGATTTGTCTATTGCAAAGATCACCACAGGATAAAATAAAGCAAGTCTGGCAACAGGGAAATTGAGTAGGTGACAGAAATTGTCCATTCAAAAGGCCTGAATGTGTTTGAACACTCAGGACATTTCGTCATGGATTAGTCCATACTATATGTTTTTAGAATGGAGAAGAAAGGTTTATTTTAAAACATTTGAAAAATAACCTCCAAAGGCATCGCCATGTTAATTAATTGTAATTTATTTATGGTTTTCTGAACTCTTTTTGAAAACATAAAATATAATTCAGGAGAGATTTCTCATACTTCTCCTAAGGCTTCTATAATCCTGGGAATCATTTCCAGTTATGGTGAGTAAAAATAATGTTTATATGAATAATAATGACCACATTTAGTGAATTCTTACAACATATATCCTAAGGATTGGCTAAATATTTTAACAATTAACATTATTTCTTACATCATGTTAATCTCATAATGATAGGCCACAATATTTTTCTCAAGTTAGATATTATTATTACTTTAACATGCTACAGTAATCCATATCATAAATAGCAACTAACATTCATAGAATAGAATTTTCATTTAACAAGTCACCGTTTAAGGAATGAACTGAAGTTTCTGACAATTTTGCATGCTTGGTGTCTTAGTCTGGGTTCGCTAAAGGAGCTAAACCAGTGAGAGGCAGAGAGAGAGAGAGGGAGAGAGATTTACCTCTATGAAATGGCTCATGCAATTGTGGGGGCTGGTAAGGCCCAAATCTGTAGGTCAGGAGGCAGGACAGAAACTTCTGCAGACTTATGTCCCAGAAACCGGAGGTCAGGCAATGAGAAGACTGCAGGGTTGAGAAAGAGCGAGCTTTGCCAGGATATCCATTTATATTCTGGAGACAGGTCACAGCCCCAAGGAAATTCCCCTTTCAACTGATTGGCTGATCACATCAGATCATATCATGGAATGTGATTACATTATATGACATTATGGAAGAGCAACTGGTTCAGTGTCTTCCAAGCCACTGAGAATCTTAACCCAGCCAAGTTAACACATAACATTAACCATCACTTGGCGGGAAAATATGCTCCAAAAAAAGCCTAAGACATTTAAAAAATCTCTATTTATAAAACTGTCAATTTGATTCCTGTGTATTCCATCCATCAAGGTCCATGTGTATAGTCGCCGTTTACATTGTTACAGTATTTCCAATGAATAAGTCATTGGTCTTGCAAAATTCTGTCATGCAATCTCCAGCGTCTTTTCTATCACCAAGGCTGTATTTTCCAACTACTGATCCTTCTTTGTTTCCAACTTTCACATTCCAATCAGAATGATTATTAATGCCTCATGATTGCACGTTTGATCAATTTCAGACTGCATAAATCGGTAAAAATCTCCAATTTCTTCATCTTTGGCATTAGTGGTTGGTGTGTAAATTTGAGTAATAGTCGTATTAACTGGTCTTCCTTGCAGACATACAGATATTATCCCATCACAGATAGCATTGTACTTCAGGATAGATCTTGAAATGTTCTTTCTGATGATGAATGCAATGCCGTTCCTCTTCAATTTGTCATTCCTGGCATAGTAGCCATATGATTATCCAATTCAAAATGGCCAATATCCGTCCATTTCAGCTCACTAATGCCTAGGATATCAACCTTCAAGTGTTCAAATTCATTTTTTGACAACTTCTAATTTTCCTTGATTCATAGTTTGTATATTCCATATTCTAATTACTAACGGGTATTTGCTGTTATTTCTTCTTATTTTGAGTTGTGTCACATCAGCAGATGAAGATCCTGAAAGCTTGACTTCATCCACATCATTAAGGTTGACTCTATTTTGAGGAGGCAGTTCTTCCCCAATCATATTTGGAATGCCTTCCAACTTGAGGGGTTATCTTCAAGCACTGTATCAGACAATGTTCTGCTGCTATCCACAAAGTTTTCACTGGTGAATTTGTTTCAGAAGTAGATTGTCAGGTCCTTCCTCCTAGTCAGTCTTAGTCTGGAATCCCCTGAAATCTGTTGACCATAGGTGACCCTGCTGATATTTGAAATACTAGGAGCATGGCTTCCAGCATCGTAGCAACATGCAAGCCACCACAGTACCACAAACTGGCAGACAGATGGTGGAATACAGAGGAATCGAATTGACTACATCTATGGAAAGAGATGATGGAGAAGCTTAATATCATCAGTCAGAACAAATCTGGGGTCAACTGCAGAACAGACCATCAATTGCTCTTATACAAGTTCACGTTGAAGCTGAAGAAAATTAAAACAAGTCCACAAGAACCAAAGTATGACCCTGAATATATTCAACCTGAATTTAGAGACTATCTCAAGAATAGATTTGATGCACTGAATATCAATGACTGAAGGCTAGATGAGTTGTGGGATGACATCAAGGACATCATACATAAAGCAAAAGGTCATTAAAAAAAAACAGGAAAGAAAGAAAAGACCAAAATTAATGTCAGAGGAGACTCTGAAACATGTTCTTGAAAGTAGAGTGGCTAAAATGAATGGAAGAAATGATGAAGTAAAAGAGCTGAATAGAAGATTTCAAGGGTGACTCGAGAAGACAAAGTAAAGCATTATAAGGAAATATGCAAAGGCCCGAAGTTAGAAAACCAAGGGGAAGAACAAGCACGACATTTCTTAAGCTGAAAACTGAAGAAAAAGTTCAAGCCTTGTGTTCCAATATTGAAGAATTCTATGGGCAAAATGTTGAACAATGCAGGAAGCATCAAAAAAGATGGAAGGAATACACAGAGTCACTGTACCAGAAAGAATTGTTCAACATTCAGCCATTTCAGGAGGTAGCAAATGAACAAGAACTGATGGTACCAAAGGAAGAAGTCCCAGCTGCACTCACCAAGGCTCCAGGAATTGACAGAATACGACTGAGATGTTTCAACAGATAGGTGCAATCCTGGAAGCGTTCACTCATCTATGTCAAGAAATTTGAAAGACAGCTTCCTGGCCAACTCACTGGAAGAGATCCATATATATTCCCATTCCAAAGAAAAGTGATCCAATGGAACGTGGAAATTATTGAGCAATATCATTAAAATCACACACAAGTAAAATTTTGCTGAAGATAAACCAAAACGGCTGCAGCAGTATATAGACAGGGAATTACTAGAAATACAAGCCAGATTTAAAATAGGACGTGGAATGAGGGGCGTCATCGCTGATGTCAGATGGATCTTAACTGAAAGCAGAGAATACCAGAAGGATGTTTATCTGCATATAATCGACTATGCAAAGGCATTGGACTGTGTGGATCATATCAGATTATAGATAACATTGCAAAGAATGAGAATTTCTGAATACTGAATTGTGCTCATAAGGAACTTGTACATAGACCAAAAGGCAGTTGTTCAAACAGAAAAAGTGGATACTTCCATAGTTTAAAATCAGGAAAGGTATTTGTCAGGGTTGTATCCTTTCACCATAGTTATTCAGTCTGTATTCTTAGCAGATAATCCAAGAAGATGGACTGTATGAAGAAAGTTGTATCAGGATTGTTGGAAGACTCATTAACAACCTGCAATATGCAGATGATACGACCTTGCTTGCTGAAAGTGAAGAGGACTTGAGGCACTTACTGAGAAAGATCAAAAACTACAGCCTTCAGTATGGATTGCACTTCAACATAAAGAAAACAAAATTCCTCACAACTGGACCTACAAGCAACATTACAATAAAGGGGAAAGATTGAGGTCGCCAAGGATTTCATTTTACTTTTGTCCGCTATCAATGTCCATGGAAGCAGCAGTGAAGAAATAAAATGACGTGTTGCACCGGGCCAATCTGTTGCAAAAGACTTTTTAATGTGTTGAAAAGCAAAGACGTCACTTTGAAGACTTAGGTGTGCCTGACCTAAGCCAAGGTATTTTCAATTGCCTCAATATGCATTCAAAAGCTGGACAATGAATAAGGAAGACCAAGGAAGTATTGATGCTTTTGAATTATGGTGCTGGCAAAGAATATTGAATATACCACGGACCGCCAGAAGAACAAACAAGCATGTCTTGGAAGAAGTACAGCCTGAATACTCCTTAGAAGCAAGGATGGCTAGACTTCATCTCACATACTTTGGACATGTTGTCAGGAGAGACCAATCCCTGAGGAAGGACAACATGTTTGGTAAGGCAAAGGGTCAGTGAAAAAATAAAGATCCTCAATGAGATGGATTGACACAGTAGCTACAACAATTGGCTCAAACATAGCAATGATTGTGAGGATGGCGCAGGACTGGACAGTGTTTCATTCTGTTGTACATAGGGTTGCTATGAGTCAGAACAGCCTCGACGACACCTAACAGGAGCAACATATATGTATATATGTCCCTACCTCATGCTATACATAAAAATAAACTACACATTAGGTAAAACAAATGTGAAAAATTAACTTCTACAAGTTTTAAAATAATATATTTCGACATGGTGAATGATTTCTTAAACGACACACGAAAATCAAACTGTATAAAAGAAAAAGATTGAATAGTTCAACTACATTAAAAGTAAAAATGTTTTTTGTCATTGAATGTTATGTAGAAAGGAATAAAGCAAAACAAAAACCAAGTGACAATATTTGCAACACACATAATCTGTGAAGATTTTACGTGTTTAGTAATCGGAAAATACTAAGAACATTCAAGCAAATAAAAACCTCCTACAAATCACTAAGAAAAAGTCCTTGCATCAAATAGACAAAACAAGAACAGTCATTTTTGAAAAGAGGAAACATACGTGAACAGCCAATAAACTTATGAAAACAGGATTAGCCTTATTACTAACCCAGAAAATGAATATTAAAACCGGTATGAGATAACATTTTACACCAACCAAATTAGCAAAAATTATAAAATTGGACTGTACTCAGTGCTGGAAAGAACGTGGAGAAACAGAATTTTATATACAGCTGGAGGGAAGACCCCTGAATGCAACCACTTTATGGAAAGATATGCTGTTTCCTAGTAAATTTGAACATGCGCAGATCCTCCAAGCCAGAAGTTCCACTCCTAGCTATATACTCTAGAGAACCTATTTAAGTATACTTAGCTTTAGAGGACATAGTGAAAGTCTCGCTGTCATTTAAAGTTTATTCACTGTAATTGCTATTTTTAAGCTATATATTTTAGTTTTCAGAGAATGCAATTTATGATATTCAATTTTCATGCCACTTTATTATTTTAATGACTTTTTTCCAGAATTGCTTTGATAATTTAAGTACACAAAGAAACCGTGAATTTTAATCATATTTGTTTTGACTTAATCACACGCCATTTTATACACTTGCAAAAATTATTAAAATTATTGCTATGAACCTATTCTTCTACAACAAATTTTTTTCCCTTTCCTCTTTCCCTACTCAAAGGGTAATTTCAGCTAGAGTATATTCCTGGAAAATCATTATTTTTTCTTCACTATAGAGACATTGCAATTTTTACAGAGATGTCAAAAAATAATGTCATTTTAATCTAATTCTAATGTAAGAACACTAATGAAAACTATCAGTTATGCATCAATTCTTAAGAATGAAAATTGATAGTTAAATTCAGTCTAAGAAAGCTTACTTGCAGAGTGAAAAAATGATGCTGATGTACTTTCATTCAACAACCAGCAATAGTTCTTATTTTATAATGTTTACCTTTTAGAGCTAAGTCACAATATTTTCCTTGAGTGAGATATCATTGTTAAACACACCGTAATGAGAAGTGTTGACATTTTATTGAAAACCACTCTATATTGCTAATATACTATGAATATTGCTATGGTGGTGAGGGCAATCTGTCAAAACGCGTTGGACTATGTTCTGTCTTGATGAAAAAGAATAACTTCTCATAATTTAAGCTCTTATTCAATTACCTGTCCTACCTAACAATAAGAAAAATTGGTTGTCTGTCTCCCCCTTTGCCTTCTCCTACTTGATTCTCATTAATCTTTTGGGTCTCGACTTGAACATCCCTTCTTCAGAGAAGCCTTCCTTTTGTCCAGAGATTAGGTCAGAATTTCTGATGTGTGCTCTCCTCATTACCCATCTCTTCCTTCATGACGTTCCTCACGGTTGGTAACTGTATGTCTTACTTTTCCAGTAGTCTACAGTCCATGGTAAATGGATTCAATTTTGTTTACATGATTGTTTGTTTACTATTCTATGACTATACATATTTAGCTTGCCATAACACCTATGCGAGATTGAATTAATCACTTAAAATCATAGGTTAGTTCAATAACAGTAATAACAACCAAAAGCTTGCGAGTGGTTACATAGGTGGATATGTATGCTACATAGTTGTGGGAGGGCATATAGGAGTATGTGTACATGCATATACAGGCATAGTTGTGGACATTTGTATATATGTATTTGTGTGTGCTGCGTATATATTCATATATATAATAGAGCACATAGGAGGCACTGTTTTTGAAACCTCCTGGACATATCCAAATACCTCATGGGACTGAGTTACTGGGTTTGAAGGCTCAGGACCATCATCTGAGGAGACATCTAGGTCAATTGGCATAACACAATTCATAAAGATAATGTTCTACACCCTTGTTTGGTGAGTAGCATCTGGGGTCGTAAAAACTTGTGAGTGGCCATATAAGATACAAACGTTGGTCTTCTCCTGCCTGGAGCAAAGGAGAGTGAAGGAAACCAAAGATTCAAGGAAACAATTAGTCCACAAGACTAATGACCAGGATGAACCACAGCCTCCTCTAGCCTGAGACCAGAAGAACTAGATGGTGCCCAGCTACCACTACCGACTGCTCTGACCAGGGACACAATCAAAGTCCTGGTTATAATGGAATAAAAATGTAGAACAAAACTCAAATTCACAAAAAAGACCAGACTTACGGGACTGATAGAGACTGGAGGAATCCCCAGACTGTTGCTCTAAGACACATTTTTAACCTGGAACTAAAGCCACTTCTGGTGGTCACCTTTCAGCCAAATAATAGATGGGCCTATAAAATAACTAATAGCACCTGTGAGGAATGTGCTCCTTAGAACAATCAACTATATGAGACCAAACGGGCAACATTTTCCAAAAGCAAAGATGAGAAGGCAAAGAGGGCAGAGAAACTGAACAAATGGAAATGAGGAAGGCAGGTTGGACATAGGGAGAGTGCTGACACATTGCAGGGATAGTAATCAATGTCACGGATCAATTTGTGTGTGAATTGTTGAATGGGAAACTAATTTTCTGTGTGAACTTTCACCTAAAACACAATAAAATGTTCAAAAAAAAAAAAAAAACAAATCCTGGTTTCAATACTTTATGAAAATTCAAAGAGTTGAAAAAGATAAAGCATGAGATCTCATAAAACTCAAATCCATTAGCTAATTTTCAATAGTTTCTAATTTTTAAATAGAATATAAAAAAACTGAGAACCCGAAGTTAACTATTTATTAGGGAAACATGTAAATTATAACAGGCTTGCAAACTTCTTTATATTTAGTGTGGTCAATATATTTATTCATTTACAAGTGCGTTTCACTAGCTACAACAGGAACAGTACTCATCCTCAGATCTTACAATTGTAAAAGCAATAAAAAGCTGCAAATGCAATTTCTAGTTTGCTAAGTGAAATGCCTAATTTGTTAGAAGACATACCACGTATTTTAAGGGTTCAAAAGTGACGCTATTACTTTCTACTGAAGTTGTAACAAGTTTCATAAAGAAGCATTTGTAATGCACTTTAAAGAACAGAGAGACTATGAAATAGTCAAGAAGCAAGAAGGCATTAAAAGTAGAAACCAAAAACCCATTGCCATTGAGCCAATTCTGACTCATAGAGACCGTATAGGACAGAATATAACTGCCCCATAGGGTTTCCGAGGAGCAGCTGGTGGATTCGAACTGCAGAACTTTGGGTTAGCAGCCATGCTCTTAACCACTGCGCCACCAGGGCTCCATTAAAAATAGAGGGACTACCATTGTCAAAGCAAATGAAAATTGGCTTAGGTACCACTTAGTAGGCCAGTTAGAATGGCTAGAGATGAAGAAAGTACCATACAGATAGGATCTATTGGGTGGGGCAGTTCATTTCACCTGTCACCTTAGGTAGTGGGTGTCAGTAGCTTAGGGAGAAGAGGAGTTTTCATGTTTCACACTTACCCCACATCTTTTCGTTTCTAGATTCTGTTATGCCACACCAAGAGGTATACCTCCCCTACACTCCGACTGAATACAGAATGTTCTACCTCTCAGTTACATCTTAGGTTAAAAAAAAAAGGTGGGTTTGTGGTGTGGAGGAGAATTGAGTAACACTGGTGGATACAGTCAAAGTTGCCAAATTACTTTGTTTTCAATTCAATAAACAATTATTGAGCTCTGTATAAGTGCCAGGGAGATTCCTAGCAAAAGGTTGGCAGTTCAAATCCACCAGCAGTGTCATGGAAGAAAGGCTTGTTGATCTTCTTCCATAAGATTATGTCTTACGGTGTCTCACAGTGTCAACGTGAGTCAGCATAGAGTCAGTGGTAACGGGTTTGGTTTATAAGTGCCAGGGAGAGGACAGTTATAATTATTAAAAATCAGAACATAAAGGAAAACCACTACCACGCAAAACAAAAACAGAAACTGTACCTTAAGAAGTTCACAGTCCCATGGAAAAAATAGCTATGCAAGCATGATCATAACACATTGTTCTGTCTGACATGGTAAATATATGGGTACACTAATGATTGGAAGCCCAAAGAAATGGAGATATTTAGAAAATTTTAAAATTCTGATTTATTTAGTCGCTCTCTTAAAAAAAAAAAAAAACTCCTTATACTATGAATTTTTGTTTTGTAAAAATCTGGGGAAAGTAACCTTTCTCTCAGAATTGGCCATTATTTAAGATAAATGAAAAACAACCAGAATCCAAACTGCCTAAACTTAAAAAAAAAGTCAAGTTAAAATATTTCATAGTCACTTTTCAATACCAGAGTGAGGTTTAGTTTATTTTTAGGGCAGAATTTTTAGAGAAAATCCATAGTTTTGATGTTGATTTAATATAGGCAATACATTTATTCATTTACCTTTGCATTTCACAGGTACAAAAGAACAGTCCCTGATCTCTTTCACTGATATATTTGAAGGAAATATTTCCATGATTTCCATTCATTTGAGCATTTCTCCTTTCCTCTATTCTTCAAATATTATTATCTACCACATGTATGATGTACCATCTTTCATCTAAACTTAATGAAACAAGTGCATGCATAGAGTATATTTAATAATATGATAACTTTAATATGAACTATCAAGCAAAAATTCAGCTTACTTACTATTAATACGTTTTTGTAAAATCATATGTGATAATCACTTTTTCCTTTCTTTTACAATCTCATCATTTCCATGAGTTTTAAAATAATAATAATAATAACAACAATTCTTGAGTGTTAAGTGCCAGAAATGTTCTAGCTACTTCTCATACTTACAATCCCTTAATACTCAGCTCCTTTCAAGGTAGGTCCTACTATTACCAGTATTTTACAAAAGAAGAAAGTCAAGTCATGGGTTTAACTGGCTTGTCTAATGTAATACGGTTAGTGGTTTACTTATGTGAAAATAGATAATTTTGTACTAGTTCTCAAAAATCCTTACTCTATACTTCTTGTTTTCTTCTGTAAAAATGGTAGTTTTTAAATTCTAGTATGTCATCAATTCTGTGCTAAGCCTGTCACAAAAACTTGGTACTGTCCTTAGCTTCACTAAGAGTAGTGAGCTAAATTCAGATTGCTACAGGTCTGTTTGTTTTCCTTCCCCAGACAAAAGTTCAGCTCCTAAAATCTCTTGTTTTTATCCTTGGTTCCTCTCTCCATTAGTTAACTGTTGTTGTTAGGTGCCGTTGAGCTGGTTCCAAATCATAGCCAGCTCATGTACAACAGAAGGAAACACTGTGGGGTCCCGCACTATCCTCACAATCCTTGCTGTGTTTGAGCCCATTGTTGCAGCCTCTGTGTCAATCCATCTTGTCAAAGGTCTTCCTCTTTTTCACTGGCCCCCTACTTTACCAAGCATGATGTCCTTCTCCAGGGACTAGTCCCTCCTGATAACATGTCCAAATTACAGGAGATGAAATGTCACCATCCTCACTTCTAAGGAATATTCTGGTTTTACTTCTTCCAGGACAGATTTGTTCATTTTTCTGGCAGTCCATGGTATATTCAATATTCTTCCTCAACACCATAATTCAAAGACATCAATTCTTCTTTTGTCTTCCTTATTCATTGTCCAGCTTTTGCACACATATGAGGTGATTGAAAATACAATGGCTTGATGTCCTCAAAGTGATATCTTTGTTTTTTAACACTTTAAAGAGATATTTTGCAGCAGATTTGCCCAATGCAATGCGTCATTTGATTTCTTGACCACTTCTTCCATGGGCGTTGATTGTGGATCCATGTAAAATGAAATCCTTGACAACTTCAATATTTTCTCTGTTTATCATGATGTTAATTACTGGTCCAGTTGTCAGGATTTTTGTTTTCTTTGTGTTGAGGTGTAATCCATACTGAAGGCTGTGTTCTTTAATCTTCATCAGTAAGTTGCTTCAAGTCCCCTTCACATTCAGCAAGCAAGGTTGTGTCATCTTCATATTGCAGGTTGTTAATGAGTTCTCCTCCAATTCTGAAGCCATGTTCTTCTTCATACAGTCCAGCTTCCCAGATTATTTGCTCAGCATAAGGATTGAATATGTATGGTGAAAGGATGCAACCCTGACACACACCTTTCCTGATTTTAAACCATGCAGTATCCCCTTATTCTGTCCAAACAACTGCCTCTTGATCTGTGTACAGGTTCCTCATGAGCACAATTAAATGTTATGGAATTCCCATTCTTCACCATGTTGTCCATAATTTATTATGATTCACATAGCTGAATGTCTTTGTATAGTCAATAAACTACAGGTAGACATGTTTCTGGTATTCTCTGCTTTCAGCCAAGATCCATCTGACATCAGCAATGATATCCCTCATTCCACATTCTTTTCTGAATCCTGCTTGAAATTCTGGCAGTTCCCTGCCAATGTATTACTGCAACAGTTTTTGAATTAGCTTCAGCAAAATTTTACTTGACTGTGATATTAATGATTTTGTTCAATAATTTTCACATTCTGTTGTTTCACCTTTTTTTTGGAATGGGCACAAATACAGATCTCTTCCAGCTGATTAGCCAGGTAGCTGTCTTATAAATTTCTTGGCATAAATGGTGAGTGCTACCAGCCTTGCATCTGTTTGTTGAAACATCTCAGTTGGCATTCCATCAATTCCTGGAGCTTTGTTTTTCGCCACTGCCTTCAGTGCAGCTTGAACTTCTTCTTTCAATACTATCGATTCCTGATCACATGCTGCCGCCTGAAATTCAGGCTGAACATGGACCAATTCTTTTTGGTACGGTGACTCTGTGTATTCCTTCCATTTTCTTTTGATGCTTCCTGCCTTGTTCAATATTTTATCCATAGAAACCTTCAATACTGCAACTTGAGGCTTGAACTTTTCCTTCAGTTCTTTCAGTCTGAGACATGCCAAGTGTGTTCTTCCCTTTTGGTTTTCTAGCTCCAGGTCTTTGCACATTTCATTATAATACTTTACTGAGTCTTGAGTCATCGTTTGAAATGTTCTGCTCAGATCTTTGACTTCATTATTTCTTCCATTCACTTTAGCTACTCTACGTTTATAAGAGCAAATTTAAGAGTCTCTTCTTTTTTTTTTAAATTTTTTTTATTGTACTTTAGGTGAAGGTTTACAGAACAAACAGTTTCTCATTACACAGTCAATATGCATATTGTTTTATGACATTGGTTAACAACCCTACAACATGTCAACACTCTCCTTCCTCGACCTTGGAGGACCTTTATTTTTTCTTCTTGAAAATATACATAGCTAAAGATACACCATTTCAAAAATTTCTACGTGTACAATTCAGTGACATGGACTATGTTCTTCCAGTTTTGCTGCTATTCTCACTATCCTTTTCCAAATTATTCTGTCACCATTATCTTCAACTCACTGCCCCCTAGGCTTCCCGTCAAATATTTTGAGTTGCTGTTGTCAATTTGATCTCACATAGATAATTCTTTTTTTTTTTTTGTCTTTTAGATGAAGGTTTACAGAACAGAAGTTTCTCATTAAACAGTTAGTATACATATTGCCCTATGACAATTGTTAACAGCCCCACGATATGTCAGCACTGCCCTTTCTCAACCTTGGGTTCCCTATCACCAGCTTTCCTGTCCCCTTCTGCCTTCTAGTCCTTGTCCCTGGACTGCTGTGCCTCATTAGTCCCATTTTGTTTTATGGGGCTGTCCAATCTCCGACTGAACTGTGAACCTCAGGAGTGAGTTCACCACCAAGCTAAAAGGTGTCCAGGGGCCATACTCTTGCGATTTCTCCAGTCTCTGTCAGGCCAGTGAATCTGGTCTTTTTTTTGTGTTACAATTTTGTTCTACATCCTTCTCCAGCTCTGTCCAGGGCCCTCTGTTGTGATCCTGGTGGAAGCAGTCAGTGGAGGTAGCTGGGCACCATCTAGCTGTACTGGACTCAGTCTGGTGGAGACCTTGGTAGCCATGGTCCATTAGTCCTTTGGACTAATCTTTTTCTTGTATCCTGTTCTCTTCATTCTCCCTTGCTCCTGAAGGGGTGAGACCAGTGGAGTATCTTAGATGGCTGCTCACAGGCTTTTAAGACCCCAGACGCTTCTCATCACCACGGTAGAATGTAGAACATTGTCTTTATAAACTGTGTTCTGCCAGTTGAGCTAGATGTTCCCCAAGAGCATGGTCCCCACAGCCCTCCACCCAGTAATTCAGTCCCTCAGGGAGTTTGGATGTGTCTCTGGAGCTTCCATGACCTTTCCTTGTACAAGTTGTGCTGGCTTTCCCAGTATTGTGCACTATCTTACCCTTCACCAAAGTTACCACTTATCTATTGTCTATTTAGTATTCCCCCCCAACCCCTCCCATCTCTCGTAACAAACGGAGATTGTTATTTTTTGTGTGTAAACTCTTTCATGAGTTTTTATAGTAGAGGTCTTATACAATACCTGTCCTTTTGTGATCGACTTATTTCACTCAGCATAATGTCCTCCAGTTTCATCCATGTTATGAGATGCTTCACAGATTCATCATTGTTCTTTATCATTGCAGAATACTCCATTGGGTGTATGTACCATAGTTTGTTTATCCATTCATCTATTGATGGGCTTTTAAGTTGTTTCCATCTTTTTGCTATTGTGAACAGTGCTGCAGTGAACATGTGTGTGCATATGTCTATTCGTGTGATGGCTCTTATTTTCTCTAGGATATATTCCTGGGAGTGGGATTGCTGGATCATATGGTATTTCTATTTCTAACTTTCTAAGGAAGTGCCATATCTTTTTCCAAAATGGTTGTATCATTATGCATTCCCACCAGCAGTGCATGAGAGTTCCAATCTCCCTGCAGCGTCTCCAACATTTGTTATTTCCAGTGTTTTGGATTCGTGCCAGTAATGCCGGGGTGAGATGGTATCTCATTGTGGTTTTGATTTGCATTTTTCTAATGGCTAATGATCATGAGCATTTCCTCATGTGTCTATTGGCTGCTTGAGTGTCTTCTTTGGTGAAGTGTCTGTTCATTTCCTTTGCCTATTTTTTAGTAGGACTACTTGTCTTTTTGTTGTAGAGGTGTTAGATTTTCTTGTAGATTATAGAGATTAGACCTTTGTCTGACTTGTAATGTCCAAAAATCTTTTCCCAGTCTGTAGGTTCTCTTTTTACTCAGAGTCTCTTCTGACATCCATTTTGGTCTTTCATTTCTTTCAGTCTTTTTAATGACAGGAAACTAAGCATAGTGAAAGAAAAAAAGAAAAAAATCCACAAATACCACAAAATATTTCTATTGTTGCTATTTAATGAATATTTAGCCTTACAAGTGTCTGCTTATCTTGCAATGACCCTAATGTAGCTCTTAAACTTGGTCATAAAATAGAGTTTTTGTTTGTTTGTTTCTTAATGGAAGGTTATTTTCCTTGGAGAGAGAATAATAAGAATAGCTAGAAATAAAGTCACTAAACTGTGGTCTGTGACACATGAAATCTTCCATGTGTTTTCCTCCTTAATAAAATACTATTCAAAATGCAAGTGTGTCTGTAACCTCGAAGATTAATAATTTTTTTTTCTTTGTTTGTTGTGGTTGCTTTTATTTAAGTAATGAAAATAGAACAAAGCGGACTATGTTCAAACAGCAGTGATTCAGTCATCCTTACAGATATTGTCTGAATCTAATTGGATTTTAATGAAATGATACTTCCTTTGCGGTAAGTACATAAAAATTATGTTTTTAATTAACATCACAAGGTATAAGCTATAGATACTAAGTTTCAACAGAAGCAATATAACTTCAATGTTTTCTTCATTTAAAAAAAGACAGAAGTAACAACTTGGTAGGAAAAGTGAATAAATTAACTGGACAATGATTAGTGTCTGAGCAGTTATATCAGATTCATAAGGTTTATTTCTTTTAACATTTAAGGGCTCATTAGTTATTTTAGTTTTGAAAGAATTTCCAGAGAGTTTTGTTTATTTCTTTGTTTTTTTCAGTCTTTAACAGTGTTTGTACGGAAATTCAAGTGAACAAATTCAGTTCACATTGTGATAGTTATTTCAAGTAATCTATATTATACGTATTGAGCTATAAAACTAAGAAAACAAAAATAATGTTTACAACAGGATGAAATGCTTCTAAAATACAAGTGTTTTCCTACACAGAAGCACTCACTTCTATGGAATGGGATTATTCATTATGGGGTTGTAGGAAATTGCCAAGGGCCAAAAGAATGAAGAGGAGGGAAATAAAAGGAAGAAGGGAGAGGAAGAAGAGCAGAAGTAGAAATAGGAGGAAAAGAAAGAAGGAGTAGAGGGAATGCTGAAGAGGCGGGAAGAAACAAAACAGGAAGCTGCAGTAGCAGCAAGATAGTAGGAGAAGCAACACTAGCAGAAGCAGCTAAAGGTTATTGGCAGAGAGGTGTCTCCCTGGGGGAAATGCAGATAAGCACTCTGAGATTCAAGGACTAAGCCTGGGGCACATCCAAGGAGGCCAAGCAGAAAAAACACTCCCTCATTAAATTACCCCTCAGGATGGTTGCTAAAGTGGTAACTACATGCCTTCATTCCTGGCAAATGGAAATTCTTTCTGGAAGAAACCATCCCAATTTAGGCCCTTGGGAGTCTCACAGAAAAATAAAAAAATGATCCCACAATTAAAATATATACATATATGTGTGTATATATATATATGTGTGTATATATATATCTGTGTGTGTATATATGTGTGTGTATATATATGTGTGTGTATATATATATTTGTGTGTATAAATATGTGTATATATATATATATATATATATATATATAGCAATATCAAACCTACAAGGAAATAAGTGACCAGAAGTGAAAATCTGCAAACACACAAAACAGACAAATTTAGACTTCCTGGAGAATTCAAATATTGAATTCAACAAATACAGAAAATAAAATAACTATACATGAAATACTAAAATGTGGAGCCCCATAAGTTTATATTTTCACCTTGAAAAAATTTAAACCCCTTTAATCATGTAAAAACAAAAGCATATACAATTCGAAACTCACCGAAATTTAAACATACAGTTTATTCTGAGCAGTTACTCTATATACGTTTGAGTCCAGAAAAAGCAAATGGCTACAAGAAGCTAGGTGCAATGGGGTTTATAAAGAGAAGAGGCAGGAGAAATATAGAGGATCAACCATTGGCTAATCTTAGCATGATTGATTGAACCCTGCTCTCCCCCTTTTACTGAGATCAACCTATACCAGATCACAAGACTGTCTCTGCTCCTCCACGCAGCCAGAGCACTTTGGAAATTCAAATTTAGTAAACCTGGCTTCCAACAGGAAAGAAAGGATTTGTAATTTTTGGTCAGGGATTTCTTTAAAGCGAATATTTGGTTTCCTGGGTAAGAAAACCCCCAAAATCAAAGTAAGATATCTGCTATCAACTTCTCTTTTTGACACAGTGTGAGAATACATTGCTAGTTGGAATTAAAAATTGTACAGCCACTTTGAAAAACATTTTGACAGTATCAGAGAGTTAAACACACACTTACCATATTACTCAGCCATTCCACTCTGAGGTCTTTACCCTGAAGAAATGAAAACACATGTCCGTTCAAAATTCTGTATGCAAAATTGAATAGTTGCTTCTTAAACAATCTTCTAAAAGTGACAACAACCAAGCTATCTATGAACTGATGAAAGAATTAAAAAATAAATACATTAAAAAGTACATCCAGTACATCCATCCAATGGAATACTACTCAACAACATAAAAGAAATAACCAGTGATAATTTAAAAATATGGATGCATTTCAAAAGTATTATGCTAAGTGAAAGAAATTTCCATCAAAGGCTACATATTGGATGAGTCCATAAAATCATTTCATATGAAATGGTGGAAAACACAAAATTATAGGGACAGAAAACAGATTAGTCCTTACCAAGAGCTAGGATTTGGGAGAGAACATTAACTTCCAAGAGCTGTATGGAAACTTCTTAGGGCGATATGAATATTCCATATTTTGATTATGGTGATAATTACAGTGACTATGTACATTTGTCAAAATTCATAAAACTGAACACCTAAAAAGTGTGAATTTTATTGTTTATAAATTATGTCTCAATAAACCTAACAAAAATTTACAGGCAAATCTCCTTCATGAGAGAGTAGTATTTACCTAAGCCTAGCAGTGAAAAATTGAAGATAATACATTATGATGATTTTAAGATTATTTCAGGAATGCAAGTTTGCATTAATATTTTTGAATGTAATAATATAGAGTTTAGCATTAATGGGTTAAATGAGAAGGTGTAGCATCTTCTTAGTAGAAGTAACCAAATCATTTGATACAATTCAACATGCATTAATTTACCAAAGAAGGAATAGAAAGGAACTTCTTTAACCTGGTGAAGGTATCTTTTAAAAAATAAAATAAAACAAATCAGTAAAATCATATGGCACACATCACTGTAAAATGGGAGACGTTAGAAGCATTCACTTTAAAATTCTCTCTATAAAAACAAGAGACAACCACTTCTATTTAACATTCAAATGTATGTTCTAGCCAGAACGGTGAGAAAGGAAAGGAAATCAGATGTATAAGGATAGGAAAGAATTAAAAATAAACAAAAAAACAAAATAGCCATTACTGAGAGATCATATGATCATCTACATATAATAGCTTAAACAATGTACAGATTATTAGAATTAATAAAAGAATGCCAGGCATGCTTTTGCTTGGCATAACAACTATAAAAAAAAGTAAATTGCATTGCTACATATTCATTTTGGTGAAAGGGGGCATGATTATCCTGGATGTAGGAGGTAAAATGACTTTTGCAACTTATTTCTGCTGCAATATGAAAACCAGCACACTACTTCAAGAATGAAAATAAAAGATAATCAGAAAATATATTCACTTAGTTGGGAGACTCATTTATTTATGAATTTCTTTTCTATCCAAAAGCTGCAAGCAAACTGTTACGACTATTTCTTACAGAAATGACAATGGAAATAGGTCTTTGCGTCATTCAATTTCATGATGATACGTGCAGCTTCTGAAGCAGGGTTGTATTTGTGATCGGTATGAGTAGCTAGGCATTAATGGAGAAGTTAGAATAAGATAACTGCTTAAAGGCTGTATGGCCAATTGTTTCACAAATTAAATTAAATAGCTACAAGCCTCACTTTAATAACCCCTTAAGAGTCAAAAAGATAGAAGCCTAATTTTTATATGGCTGTTTCCTCCAATAAAATTTTAACCTATTATTGAATACTCATTTCTTTCTTGACAACATTTTAACAAGCTAGAGAAGTAGTGTTTGTTGTGCTTAGTGTCTTCAAAGAAAAAGAGAGTTATAGAAAATAAAAAATAGCTTTGGTCAGTAAAGCCCTTCCAAGGCCCTGAAGTATTATAAGTCAGCCTATTTCCCAAAGTGCTCATAAAACAAGGTGGATGCATATGATTGATTAGAACTCTCTAGTGAAATATCCCACCTGTCTTGCTAATGTTAGCAATGACTTGCAAAAACTAACGTTGCTTAATCAGATGACATAATGCAGAGAGCTTGGTGTTAATAAATAGACTTTCAAATGAAAACATGGCTATTTGGAAAACAGACACCTATGCAAAGGAACTCATTGGGGAAATGCTGCCAGCATATTAGAGATGTAAGGACAATGTCATCACCCAGAAAATACCAGGAAGCTGGCAGAAAGTTAAAAGGCTGTCTTCACTAAAGGAATGAGGACGTATGATTGCAGACTTCTGTAATCATTCATTAGATGTATTGGAGAAGTGTATAACACCAGGAAAAGATTTATGCTGGGAAATTATGTATTTCATAATAAAGAACAATTTGAATTTGCCAGTGATGCTTTTCGAGTATTTTAGAATTGGTTTCATTGCCTGCTCAGACTCATAGCTCATATTTTACGATTTTGAAAGAGGCCCTGAAACTCGTCAGCTTGCCATTCACAGTTTTCCAGTATGAAATTCAACTCGGTCTATGTGTTCTGCCTCTCATTTCCCCTGCATTCCCTCCTACTCCTCAACTGTTACATTGATTTTTATGCTTAGCACCTAGCCCAAGACTGGAATAAACTGCTCCAGTTCTAATCTGATATTGGCTTCAAGGCCTCAGGCCTAATCCTACTTCTTGATGACTTTTCACTGACTTTTAATATTCTTCCTACCTGCAAAAAAATAAAGAAAGCAAGAAATGTCTACTATATACCACGTTCTACTCCAGACACAAGATAACAACAGTGATCAATTAAAAAAAAGAAAAGATACATTTTCACTATGTACACTGTAATGGAAGCAACAGTAAATACACAAACAAACAAGTGAAAATATAACATAGAGAGTGAGAGGAGCATGAGAAACAAGAAAACAAATCAAAGAAAGGGGTCAGAGGATGAGGTTGGAGTGGAGAGAGGGCTGCTGTTTTACAGAGGTGATCAGGGGAATCCTGCTGATAAGGTGACATGAGCAATGTCCTGAAGGAAACTGCCTTGAGGGTTTTGAACAGAAGAACATTCTAGCCATGGAATGATCAGATCAGGAGAGAGCTTGGCCAAGTGATGGTGGAGGAGTGAGTCAGGACAGCATGGTGGGAGATGAGGTCAGAAAGGTGTGGGAAGATCTACCACGCTGGATCTTTCAAACCATTGTATGGACTTTGCCCTTCAAAATAGCTGGAAAGCCATTTTAAATTCTTTGCCACACATTTGGAAAAATGCTTACAGATTTTCTCATAATTGAATCACTTCATTTACTTTATTTCCTTGAGTATCTTAACAACCTCAACAGCCAGGGCTGGTGCATAGAAGATTTAAGACTTCAAATGAATCTGTGTGATCATTCCAAAAGTATTACAAATATCAGAGATTTGGTAACATGTTTGATCACTGAGAAATTCAAACTAAAATAATAAGATACAATTTTCAACTATTACATTTTCTAGGATTTTTTTTTTTTTTTTTTAGAGAGAATCTATGTTTGAATAGTAGTGAAACATGATATATACACTGTATCTGGGGATACAGATTGATACAACCTTTCTAAGCAGGGAACTCCTTTAAATGAAGCTTTTCTTTTTAAGTTCATAAACATTTTTTAGACTATTAATTGCTCTGAATCTATTCTAGGGATAAAGTGTCAACTAAGATTTATGGGACAAGGTGTTTATTGCTGATTTAACCAGAAAAATAATATGAAAAAAACTAAGTGCCCTGTAATCAATTAATAATCACTTAACCATGAAATTAATAAATATTCTATACTTATGTTATAAAAAAGATACTTCAGCAACCTGAGAGAAAGTCCACTACATGATGTCGTTATTGTTAGGTGTCTTTGAGTCAATTCCAACTCATAGTGACCCTCTAGGACAGAGTAGAACTGCGCCATAGGGTTTCCAAGGCTGAAATCTTTACGGAACTAGACTGCCACATCTTTCTCCCACATAGTGGCTGGTGGGTTTGGATCACCGATCTTTTGGTTTAGCAGCTGAGTGCTTAACCACAGTCCACCAGAGTTCCTTAGCTTTTTGATAGTGAGTAAAAATAGATATATAAAAAAAAGTAGGCTGCAAATGTCAATTAATTTTAATTCAGTAAAAAGTTTTTTTAAAAAAAAAGACTTTCTAAAGGAAAATAAAATGTTGTCCAATTAGGGTCCATGCCGTGGAACAATCTAGCCAAAAAGAGAGAGAAAGCTTATTTAGGAGGTGACACCAATGGGGACTCCAGCGACAACGCAGGCTGTCTTTATGGAATCCCGAAAGGCAATTTTACATTAGAGCTTATATATCGTTGTCATAAGGGGGACATAGTGTCTTTTAGGCACATAGTCCACAGATGGCATGGCTGGATGAGTTATTCATTACAAGATAATTACAAGAGATTCTTTATCAGACTAAAGAGATACATGCTGGACATCTCCTTATCAGGCTAAAGATATACAGACTAGACATCTGGGCTCTAATCTTTATGTGGGGGGCCGTAAGTCACAGGTGGCCAGACAGAACAAAACAAAGCCATTAACAAAAGTATGCAGAAAGGAGAAGATGAGCAGAAAAAAAACTTATAGGTTCATCATGGCGTCAGTTACGTCAAGCTCTCAATCGCCTATTTTGAAACGGAGAAAACATGTTGCCAAGTATTAGGCTCACAAAAATACCATCTTAACATCAGTTCTTAATCTATGGCCTTATCGTCTCCTAAGACAGAAAAGTTTTGGCCGGGAATATAACTAGCCAGCTAGAGACCACTTCCCAGTGTTCGTTGCAGCATGATTTTGGCTTACGACCTACTTCTGGTCAATGATTTGTGAATGGAAGTGATATTTGGACATTCCCTTAAAGAGAAGTGATCTATCTTCTCCCTCTCCTTTTCACTCTTCCTGCTTACTGGAATTCTAACACCATGGCGGCAGCCAATGTAGCCATCTTGGAAACAAGATAGAAGCCATGCGATGATAACAGCAGAAAACATGATAAAAGTTCTCTGGTGATTGGGTAGTCTTGGGGTGCCAAGCCAGAATTTTATGTCACAAAAAAATAAACTTCCAACTTGTTTCAGCTTCTATTATTTTGTGTCTGTCTTCTGAAAAAATTGACTCCATATGCTAACAGATGGACTTTTCTTCTTGATGCTTAAAGACATTTTCCAAATTTTCTACAATATGCATGAACTAATTTATAAATCTAACACTAAATGTGTTAAGTCAACACAATATCAGGATGTATGTATAGAGCAATAAAATCCAAAGAAAAGGAGGTTACTGAAAATTTTGAGGATTATGTTAGTTTATGGGTCTAAGGTTTAAAAAAATAATAGTGGCCAAGTAGAATTTAATTATAGGAAAACAACCAAAAGGTAAAGCATTATAGATCATGATTAGATGTTGCATGACATGCTATTGAAGAAATTTGGGGTATTTGTAATCTGGAGCCCTGGTGGTGCAGTGGTTAAGAAACTGGTTGCTAACCAAAAGGTCAGCAGTTCAAATCCACCAGCTGCTCTTAGAAACACTATGGAGGCAGTTCTACTCTGTCCTATAGAGTTACTATGAGTCAGAATTGACTCCGTGGCAACGGGTTTGGTTTTCATGATTTGTCATCTGACATCAAAGGAACACAGAAAAGACACGATTGTTTTACTTCTAAGTTGAGAAGTTGTTAAATGAGAAAAAAATTGGCATGTTTTTAATAGTACTAATGCTCAGATTAAGGTAAATGGTAAGGTACTGGGACAGAGAAGAGAACACAAATAAGGAAGAACATTTCTACTGCTTAGCTTCTCAGAAATGGGATGTCATACCTCAGAAGGAAGTGAGGGTCCTATCACAGGAAATCATCATGAAGACATAGCCTGAGTGCCTCGCCGTGTGGATTCTGCACTTGGTAGACTAGTAAAAGGCTGTGATTCCCCAAGAGACTTCCAGGCATTTCAGGTCTGACATTCTCTGATTACATTAATGGAGACCACATTTCAGACTGTTTAGAAATAGAGGCTGGGGTGTTCCCTTATTGATTTGAGTATTAAGAGCAATAAAGCCCATTTGTCCAATTTGATTGGTTGTATCGGTTGATTTTTAAAATAACTATGCCATTAAATAACCCGTTCCATAGAGATGATAGAAAAATTAAAAAAAAAAAAAAGGTAGGCACTGTAGTGTTCTGGATAGTGTAGGTAGTTCTATGGAATTTCTGGCTCTTTCTCTCTGCTGTATAATAATTTCCTCAGTACAGTGCTAGGACGAAGAGTGACAGTGCAGTTCCAGAGTCTCTGTAAACCTAAATTTTGGGATAGTCCTTGTGACTCATGGTCTTAGGGAGTCCTTAGTCCCCATAGGAGGAAGACTTTATTTGCTTTATCACTATTTGACACCCTCCTCATCAATTCTGCCATGCATCTGGTCTTTGTCGGGTGTTTAACTTGTGAAGGTCTCACACAGAACTTCTAGAACTATACAAGTCAAAGACATCATGACCTGCCTCAGGATATTGCAACTGCTCTATTAAGCGGGCACAACTCCCAACATTCACATCTTACTATTGAATTCTCCAGTTTATCTTGAAATTCATAGGAATGCAGAACAGTTAGCACATGTATTACAATAGCCAATTATAGAAGTTCTAAAAGTGGGAGAAAAAAGGCTAACAACTGAGGCAAGCAGCTAGATGAAGTGAATTCTGCTTCTCTGTTGGAAGAACAGTTAAGAGAAGAGGGGTGGGATCAAGCGGTCCCTTGAGAGACTCTCAGCAGAGGCAGGAACAGACAAGTTTTGTGAACCTTGCCCTAGACATGTACTGTAAGCTCGCATTTTTATGGGCACACACACTGAGGCAGTGCCATTGCTAACACAGTCACCTGTTGTCTCATAAGGCTTTTTAAGGGAGAATTGCTCATCACCCCAACTGGCTATACACTGTAGGGGGAACTGCCCTCTGATAGTTGAGAGAAGTGCTGAAACAATACTTTGGCTCTGGGCAGGTGCTGGGTGAATGTAATTTGCTTATAGAGTGTCTAATCCATAATTGGATACTTGCAAATGTTTCTGTTCATGACGGTGTCCATGTTGCTGCTGCTGAGACTCATGATGAGGTAGGAGCAATCTCACTAGGAACCAGAGCACACGGAGTAACTCTGTAATCCAGAGAGTTCACCACCGTATTGTTAATTATAACATGGTCCAAGATGTCACCCCCAGCTGAGTGAAGACTATTAGAAAAAAATTGGAAAGTCTACACCCATAATGGAATATAAAAGGTCAAAAGATAAAAAAAGAAGACCTCAGAGAAATAAAAAAAACAAAAACTAAAACCAAACCGGTTGCCATTGAATTGATTTCGACTCAGAGTGACCCTATAGGACAGAGTAGAACTGCTCCCTAGAGTTTCCAAGGAGTGCCTGGTGGATTCAAAGTGCCTACCTTTTGGTTAGCAGTCATAGCTCTTAACCGCTACTCCACCAGGGTTTCCCAGAGAAATAAAAAAGAAAAGAAAATAGAATAGTTTGGGAAATTTTGGTGGTGGTAGGTTCTTAGACTAAATGTACTTTTTGGTACATTCTGTGTGGGGTGAGAACAAGAGCACCGTGTAGTCTGCAGAATCTAACTGCGGAAGTCCTCACTGGTGGGAGCATGTCCAGGAGTGGACTCCTCTGCTGGCCCAGGGACAATGTGAGCTCCACATACGATTTTTCTCTGTAACACAGGATGGAGTAGTTAGGAGACTCTTCTTAACTGAAGAGACTAACAGTCTTTAGGAGCTTGTTGTCTGACTTACAGGGCTTACTTTTTGGACACAATAATCTTTCGGAGAGAGAGAGAATCCAGAGTGAGCTACATCATGTTGTTGTTGTTGTTGTTGTTGTTGTTAGGTGTTGTCCAGTTTGTTCCGACTCATAGTGACCCTACGTACAACAGAATGAAAACACTGCCAGGTCCTGCACCATCCTCACAATTGTTGTTAGGCTTGAGCCTATTGTTGCAGCCACTGTGTCAATCCATCTTGTTGAGCGTCTTCCTCTTTTTCGCTGACCCTCTACTTTACCAAGCATGATGTCCTTCTCCAGGGACTGGTCTCTCCTGATACCATGTCCAAAGTGTGTGAGACATAGTTTCGCCATCCTTTCTTCTAAGGAGCATTCTGGTTGTAATTTTTCCAAGACAGATTTGTTCATTCTTTTGGCATTCTGTGGTATATTTAAGATTCTTCCCCCACACCATAATTCAAAGGCATTAATTCTTCTTCAACCTTCCTTATTCATTGTCCAGCTTTCACATGCATATGAGGTGACTGAAAACACCGTGGCTTGGGTCAGGTGCATCTTAGTCTTCAAGGTGGCATCTTTGCTTCTTAACACTTTAAAAAAGTCTTTTGCAGCAGATTTGTGCAATGCAATGCGTCTTTTGGTTTCTTGACTGCTGCTTCCATGGGTGTTGATTGTGGATATCATCATATGATATACATATACTCCTTGTATATCATACAAGGAGTGAAACGGCATTGACAGGGAATTGGACGATGCTAGTAATTCAGTTTTCCCCTATTTTGGAATGTTTTAATAAACTGTAAATGAGAAAATTAAACATTCCCTAGCTCAGAGGGAAATGAAATCTCTGAGTTTGGTTTAGCTCATATCCAGGAAACGTGGCTGCCCTTTTTTCTGGACACAGCTTAACTGTAGCACAAAGATCTTGAATTTTAGCATTGGAGAGTATAGTATGCAGATTTGGTTTACTATTTGACATTTAAATATCTCATTCTTTGATATGACATATAGGAATTATAGTTCCTTCGTTTTCATCGCTGTGAGTCCGTGCCCATTGTCCCAGAATTCTGTCTTTTGTGGGGGGAGGAAGAGGGTAACGTGGAGAAAGAATTGCAGACAGCTTAACGTTTATATTTAAATTTTTAGAAAGCATAGATTTGGGCTTTCCCATTATTACAGTGATTTATTGGTGACATTTATACTGAATCAAATGCTCAAATCATATTTTATTGAAGTGATTGTATTCAACAAGTACAGTTCCAATCAAAGCTCCCATTATTACTGGCTAAAGGAAGGGCTTCTCAGTCCACTGATGCTACATGTGAATTAGCTACAAATAATGGCACTGCATAAGCCCCCACCATTGATGGCAGTAAGCTGTCAAATGTTTGCCAATGGCATGTATTTGGATTCTTTCTTTCTGCTGTTTCATAGAAGCCAAATGATACTGACGAGATGATGTGAAGCTTTCCATCTGTGGCCACATTTGTCAAAACGAATCAAAACCACCTTCCATCATGACTCCAAGAGTGCCATTTGAGTATGAATCACATATTAACTGATTGACCATATTACCACAAGAATAAGTTGTATCTGGTTTAAAAGACAAGTGGTCTGTACCGCACGGGATTCACTATACTTGCAGTGCGTTTGATCCTGTCTGCGTGTCACGTAACACCTTTGTCATTCAGTGTTAGAGTTTAAAGCTCAGTGCCATGAACTAGGATAATTTTTGTGACAGACGGTTGTCACTCATAGCTGTTTATGCCTTCAAAACTGCTAATAAACAATTGTCATGAAATGAATTTCTGATGTTCTAAATAATTATGTCTTCTGCAAGCTTCAATAATATGTTTTAAGAGGGACCATTTTGCATCTGAGCCACACAAACTGGGGAAGAAAAGTCATCCTGCACAAAAGCATCCAGAACTTAACTTACAATGAGAATACCGTAATCAATTGGAAAATCAAGACTGCTGATCTGGACTCCCTGATTAAGGGCAAAAGTCCAGAGTCAAAAGTAATCCCCCATTTCCCTAACCCTACACACAGTCATCAACACATTCTTCAGATCCAGCAATTCACAAGTCTCTTCTATACTATATTAATTAATGTACTTATTAAATAGTTACAAAAATTTCATATATATATATATATATATATATATATATATATCCATGAGTGGCACAAACAGTTAAGCACTCAATTACTAGCTGAAAGGTTGGTTGTTCAAACCTACCCAGAGGCATCTCAGAAGACAGGCCTGGCGATCTGCTTCCCAAAGGTCTCAGTGTTGAAAACCCTATGGAGCACTTCTACGTGGCACACATGGGATCTCCACAAGTTGGAACCAACTTGAAGGCAACTAACAAGAATATGTATATGCATATGCCTTTGTGTATGTATTATAACCCATAAAAACCCGTTGTCATTGAGTCAATTCCAACTCATAGAGACCCTATAGGACAGAGTAGAACTGCCCCATAGAGTTTCCAAGGAGCAGCTGGTAGATTGGAACTGCTGACCTTTGGTTAGCAGTCAGGCTTTTAGAGGGTTGCTATGAGTCGGAATCAACTCAACTCATTGGCAACAGGTTTGGTTACATTTTTGGTGTATATATATATATATATATATATATATATATATATACACACACATACATATATACACACACACACACACACACATATACATACATATATATATATATATACCTCTTTCCCAGTTGTTACAAGAGTGTTACATGGTTTGGAGATTCATCTTGTCTATTACTGACAGACGTGGGAAGATGCTATGTGAGAACTGCTACGATGTTCCAGTTATTGCTAGAATCTAAAAATCACAAGATAGAAGTAACGCACAAAGAGAAATTTGTGGGTGAATGGGGATAACCTTAAGGACAATTGGTGCCTCACTAGTCCCATGGCTACCTGATCATGTGAAATGGTGTTGAGAAAGCTCAAAGTGTGGACGAGAACTGTGATATTGGCAAATGTTTTTTTTCTCTAAACTATTAAATGTTAATTCAGGTTGTGCCCTGTGAAGCCCAATCACAGTTGTAGTATTGTTTCCTTCCATGTGGCCTATTGACTTCACTGGGAAAAGGAAGTCTCTCAAGTTACTGGAAGCCAAGTTGATCTTTATCTTTCTTAGACGACTCTGGTAACACTAAGGGCATTAACTTTGGGATTCGAGTCCCAGTCCCGTCACCAAATCGGTGCACTCAAAATATTTTACTAAAAACACACAAAGAAATAGAAAATAAGTACAAAGTATATTAAAATGTGTTCAACTCAGCTAATGTCATTCATTTTACAGTATGACAAGTTCTGATAAAGACTGGGGATACGGGAGATACTAAATTCAAAGGAGAAAAGGGTAAAGCAAGGCTGAGAAAGAGAGAAAGAAGAAAGTTGGAGAGAAATACACTTTAGACATTAATAGAAACAGAGAGATCTGTAATTCAAAACCAATAAATCTCCATATCACTAAACACCACTAGATTAGCAAAGTTGTGTCTGCAAATACAAATAACTAACATGCTTGCATTCACTGAATGCCAGGCAGTGTTGCTGGCAAAACACACATACACACACACTAATTTAATCCTCACAGCAACCTATGATCTATTTTCTATGTCAGGAAACTGAAACACCAAGAGGTTAGCAGCTTGCTCAGGAAACCCAGACAGGCTGTTTGGTCCCAGAATCTGGGCTCTGCCTCTACCAAGTTCTGTTGGAGACTTTGTGGTTCAGTGGTTAAACGCTCAGCGGCTAACCAAAAGGTTGACAATTCAAATCCACCGGTTGCACCTTGGAAACCCTATGGGGCAGTTCTCCTCTGTCCTATATACGGTTGCTATGAGTCAGAATCAACTCGATGGCAATGGGTTTGGTTTTTTGTTGGAGTGGTAAAATATCTGATAATCCCTAAACCGCTGATAGTCATATATTGATACAAGCACTTTGGAAAACAGTTTGGCACTACGTAGTAAGGTTGGACATAAATCCCCCTGTGAGCCAGCGATTCCACCCTAAGCAGTACATTCTCGCCAACCCCTCACACACTCAGACCAGGGGACTTGTACAAGAAAGTTCACAGCGGTCTTGTTCATAATTGCACATAAGGGGAAACAACCCGTAAGTTCATCAACAGTCAATTAGATTAGTTAAAGTATGCTTTGTTCTCACAGAATAGTGCTAGGCCACTATGCAAAATAGATGAGTTTTAGAACTATTGCATTGAGGGACAAAAAGGTCACAGATATCATTTTGTAAAGATCAAAAAGGAGCCACTCTAATACTATATTTTTAGAGATGCATGCTCTAGTAAAGTTATTACCAAAACCAAAACCCCACTGCTGTTGAGTCGATTCTGACTCATAGCAGCCATATGGGACAGAGTAGAAATGCCCCATATGGTTTCCAAGGAGCAGCCGGTGGTTTCAAACTGCCGTCCTTTTGGCTCTTAACCACTGCGCCATCAGAGTTTCCAGTAAAGCTATTAGGAAAAGAAAAAAAGGGGGGAAAGAAAAACAAAAACAAAAACAAAATTCTGTCGGTGATTAACCTGGAATGGGGAGGCTAGCTTCACAAACATGAAACTTTGAGCTAAGTCATGGGCTTTTGGAAAATCTCTTTATCATTTCCCTTCTTTTTGCATAGATAACACTTGTAGACTTTTTTTATCCTTTTTTTTTTTTTTTTTAATAATCAGAAAATGAATGAAAACCAGGAGAGTCATAGAGACCATTGAAGAGCCTGGGGAGGCAAGAGCGAGACAGGCTATTCAGGCTGAGAGAGTAGTTAAGATAGAATCTGGTGAATTAATACTTCAGAAATAAATTTATAGAGTGGTATATGCTACATTTTTTCCTGCTGTTTCAATTTCAAATTATATGTTCAATTCAAAATAACTCCAAAATATTCCGTTTTGACTTCAATATCTGGTGAGAATGAATGTTCTAATCCACAAGGGAAGAAAGGAACTATAAATGCAAATGGAATGAACTAAAGCAAATCAAAATTTAAATTAGCCATGGGTAGGAATACAAGTATGACATCTATGAGAAAATGATCTTGGCTACCAGTTCTGTTGTAAAGTTAGTAAAATTATTGTTCTAAATGAAAACTACTACAATTGGTAAAGTTGAAGATGTTTTGTAGAGTAAGTAGAAATTGTGTACAGGGAAATACTACCTTATGTAGCATTTATTCAAGAATGTGTTAGACAAACAATGGCTCAGCAAACACGTTAGACGTGCTTTGAGCCTTGGTTTCAACATCTTTTTTTTAGCTATTTTAAAGAAAAAAATCCAATAACCGTTAGTTAGTAAATCACTGAAGTGTAGTACTGTTAATATGACTGTTAATAACTCTGTAGTTCTCTGGGAATACTAAACCTGTGTTTTTGGGCACTTTTTGTTTATTCTTATAGGATTTTCCTACTATTTAGGGCCTAAAATTCAAAACTTACTTCCCTAACCTTCTGCATCCAATATTTCTCCTATACTCCTTTTTCTTTTTCTTTTTCAAGGACGTAGATCTGCCAGTGGAACTCGGGTTAACAGGGAAAGACTGGCAAGGACAAAGGAGGAATGAAATGTGAACAGAAAAATCTTCTGGAAGGTCAATGCCATCCTCTGAGTTAAGGTAAAGTCATGCATTTGCTCATTTATATTAAAAATAGGTAATATTTGCCCCAGCTCATCACATTGGAAAAAAAATTATAATACAGTACTTGTGTAGTTTGTCAAGGTATAGTAACGACTACAGCTAACTTTGCATCTCTGTTGGGAAAGAAGCATAATTTTCCAATCACTTTAATTTTATCTACTTAGATGTATTTAATTAAATTGAAAACAACATTATTTAAAATAAAAAAGATTGCTTAAAAGTTACTATTTAATAATGTCATTATAGCTAATTATCTTTATTTTTTATTTCTTTTACTTAAATAATTTATTTCACAAACATAAAAAAAAATCCATTGACATCAAGTTGATTCTGACTCACAGCGACCCTATAGGACAGAGTTGTAAATCTTTATAGAAGCAGACTGCTACTTCTTTCTCCTACGGAGCAGCTGGTGGGTTCGAACTGTTGACCTTTTGGTTAGCAGCAGAGCACTTTTACTACTGCACCACTGGGGCGCTTCACAAATATCCATTGTGCTCCGTAGCTAATTATCTTCAAATTATTTTAGATAAGCCCTTTTTAAGTCATAATTGTCAAGATGGGAATAGAATTTGTGTCAAAGCACAAGAGTTTATTAAGAATGAATTAAGAAAGGAGGAAAGGAAACTTGCACTTATTGAAAACAGGATGTATACCATTCGTTCTCATATGCTTTATTTCATGAATCGTACCAACAGGTTTTGGTAGGAGATACTGTCCTTATCTAAATTAATCAATCTGAGATTCAGAGAGCTGAATAAGTTGCCTGTAATCACATAGCCAGGCACTGACAGAACCAAAATTCCCATGCCCTCCTTCCGGTGTAAACTCTTACTCTTTGCTTTATGACATGTTGCCTGACCTCTGTAACTTAAGCACTAAATGAGAACAATATGTTGACATCCTCCCTATCCAGAGAGATGTTTATGTAAATCTTTTTCCTTCCTTTTTCTTATCAATTTTGCTCACAATTGGGAGAAAGATACTAAAACGTTTAAAGAACAACACCATAGGCAGCTTCAAAGATGGATATATTCCTGATCTTCAGACAATTTTAACTTAAAAGTCATGATTTGTTAATATAGCTTATAGTTAAATGCAAAATGAACACTCTCAAATGATTCTATCACATTGCTGAACACCTCATCCCCATCCAAGACAGCTAGAAATCTGAGACATGAGTCTTTGAAAGAGGAGACACTAAGTTAAACTAGTAAGAATTAATAAAATTAAGCATCAGAAAAGCACTACTACAAACAACTTCAGCTATACTCAGTTAAGAAGTTGTTCAGGAAAACGAAATGAACAAAGATATGAAGATGGAAAATCATGCTTATATTGCAAGACCAGTGTTTGTATCAGTCTGCATGGGACAAGGCAGAGGTTAGAGGTAGACCAGGAGGCTTGAGTACATAGAGGATGATTTTGAAGAGCCACCGTAAGGAATTGAAAGGCTGGCTAGACTCAAGGAAAGGAATACTGATTGATGCACCTGTGTTGAAATCATAAAATACGGTGACGTCAACCTGCAGTGTCACTTGATTTACTTCAATAGTGCTGGGTGGTGTGAGTCAAAATCACAACAGGGAGTGTATGTGTTGGTGCAGGATTGGGCATTTTGGAGGACAAGAGAGGAAGAGAGTAGAGAGTTCAGGCAAGAATGGTTGGCGTGATGAATTAGGGTATGCAGAATGATTAGAGAGGGAGCTGAAGGCAGCCAACAGAATACAAGTTTTTTTTTTTGTTATTATTTTGTATTTTTTCCCCCGTACAAAAATTTATACATACATTGTTATGTAACTCTGATTGCTCTCCCCATACTGTGACAGCACACTCCTCCTTTCCTCCCCTGATTCCCCATGTCCATTCAACCAGCTCCTAACCCTCTCTGCCTTCCCATCTCACCTCGGGACAGAAGCTGCCCGTTTAGTCTCTTGTACCTACTTGAGCTAAGAGGCACACTCCTCACGAGTATCACTTTATGAACACAAGTTTTATGTGGACAGTGGCCTTGCTAATTTTGCATGCCTTCTAGTTGAGGACTTAACACAGTGCCTAGCATAATAAATTCATGTTAAATAAAAAAAGAGACTACATACAGTTCTTCACAAGAAGATGTCAATGCATAATTTGTAGCAAGATCCTAAACTATACAAATATTTTATTCTAAAATTACTATGATGGGCACATTATGACTAGGCTCTTCTCTGTTCTTGAATTTTTTACATTTGCACATTTGTATTCTGCGTAATTGGCCAGTAATATCCATCAGTATACTGACTAAAATAGAGCTATAGTTATAAAATACATTTGACTCACATTTTTTGAATTATGAAACTTCATTGCATATTTCATCTTCTGATAGAAAATTATCTAGCTTTTTGCTGTGTTTGATTGATACATTTTCCAACATATTTTATACTTGAATATCAAAATATTTACGTTACACTGAAACTAAGTCATTGTTCTATTTGAAGTTTGATTCTGGTATATTTGCTTGCGAGTATTAAGATGGTTAATAATGTCATTAGATGATATACATTACTCATGCCTCTAAAAATAATTATATTTATCATTGTTATGTATTGACTTGTGTCTTCAATGAAGATATGTTGAAATCCTCCCTCCCCATACCTGTCAATGTGATCTTGTTTGGAAATAGGGTCTTTGAAGATGTTAACAGTTAAGTCAACATGACGTCATACTGGAGTAGAGTGGGTCCCAATCTAATCTGATTGGTGCCCTTTAAAAGACGGGGAAAAAAAAGAAAACACACACACACCAACACACAGAGAGACACAGACAGACATACGTGTGACGACAGAGTTATGTGGCAACTGCAGGTCCTGGAACACCTGGGGTTACCGGCCGCTGAGAAAAATAACACAGGATCTTTTAGAGCCTTCCGAGAGCACATGGCCAACACCCTGAATTCAGACTACTAGCTCCAGAGTTTGAGAATCTACATTTCTGTTCTTACAAGCCAACCAAAATGTAATACATTGTTATGCAGCATAGGAACTTAATACCATCATTGAGGGAATCCCTACTGAACCCTGGTACTCTGCTGTCTTTCACTTAACTAATATCTAATCTTCACAACAACTGTACCATATAGGGTATTATCTCTATTTTACAGATGTGGAAACTGAGGCTCACTCAGGCAGTTTAAATAACTATCTCAAGGCCCCCAAGCAAAAATGCATAAAATATATCAAATTCCACATGTCTTAGTCTTTGTTCCTTAAAGTTTATTTAAAAAATTCTAAAATATTTTGATGTCATATTCAATTGTTCCTAAAATATTTTATTACTGTTTTGCTATTATGCATGTTAATAGCTTTTGATAGATATTTTAAATAGAATTAAGTTTTGGCTTCAATATTTATTGTTGATTGAAAATAAAGATTTAACAATTCCCTGTTGCAAAGTGTGATACAAGACTCTGGAGTCTTTTCAGCTCATAATGTAATTTAAAAACAAAACAAAAAGATGGTCCCTCTTTTCCTATACTAGGATCATAGGAAAATTTCATGCCAAAAACCATTTATGTACATATGGCCTTCTTCCTGACTTTCTGAAAAGATGGGTAGTGAATGCTGACTTCTTGATCATTTTGGCAATCACTAGAAACAGATCTATCTTGGAGGTCAATATTCTAATAGCCCCTAGGATAAGGTGGCCAGATTAGACAAATAAATACAAGATTCCCAGCTGAATTTGAATTTCAGTTACAGAATGCATTTTTTAACTATAAGTATGTCCCATTCAATATTTGGGAAATACTTATACTAAAAAATGATTTGTTGTTTATCTGAAATTCTAATTTAACTGGTCATCTTGTATTTTATCTGGCAGCGCTACTTTATGAGAATTGTTTGCCAGGACCAGAGGAGAGCAGAAAAATATAATGATAGATTCGCAGACCTCTCCTGAAAACTATTCTCTGGGAAAATATGATTCTTAAACAGATGTGAAATTCTTCCAAATTCTTCGATGAAGTACTTCTGATTCTAGGTGGGCAGGGGGCAGGAGGAAGATCCTGTTACACAGGCTCATAGTAATCAAACTCTTGATGAATGGTTATTGGCCAAAGGCAGTACAGTAGAGGTTGGGAGAAGGCCAAATGGAGACTTAATGAATCCTTAAATGAAGAAGACATTAGGGGAAGCAGTTGGCAAGGTGTTCTTCTGATCTCTGTGGAAACTATGCAACAGGAAGCTGAAACATCTTTTCTTTAAGCTCGTGGTCATGGGGGTCTGCTAGAGTCCGACCTTACTGTTTTTAAGAAGTGTTACCATGGTTAACATCTTTCTTGTGTGGATTATCTACAATTTTCTACTCTTGTATGGTTCTTAAGGACTCGGTAATTAATATCTTAAAATTAAGCTTAGCGTTTTCTCTGTAGGCTGGTAACATTAATAATAGAAGCAAATTTGAATTAGTCCATAGTAATGATCTAGCCTCACATTGTATACATCACAATGAGCTTATTCAACTAGGCTCAAAGCAGATTTGTTTTTCCCTTTCAGTACCACCAGTCCGAACTGCAAAGTGTAAACATACCCTCGCTTTGTAAAGAGCACATAAACAGAAAGGGAATATTACATAGTGCTTATGTCTTTATGGAAAAGACATCTGAGTTTAACAAACTGAACAAGTATCACCTTGAAAGGGTTAAATTAGGTAAGAAAGGGTGTCTATAACCATTACTGAATGCTCAGTCCTCTAAGAGAATTAAAATGAAAGCAAATGCAACAAATATCAGTTAAAAAAATGAGCTTCATTAATTTTAGCTGGCCACTGCTCAATAATGCAGACATTTCAGCTGTTCAGTCTGGACATTGAAATGAACATTTTATTGAGGTCAGTGGAGTGGGTGGTATGTAACTGATATTTTACTCTGTTCATTTGATATTCTGATGGAAACTGTGAGAGGTAATTAAGGGAAAAGGCACTTCAAATCTTTTTGATGAAGCTCCTAATAGCATAATGTGGGCATATATTTTTATAAGTAAATGCAATCCATAATAAAAAAAATTAATAAAATGAGTAAGGTTTGAAAGTTCTTACATGAGATGACCTGGTTTTGCTACATCACCCATACTTTAGCAGGTGGTCTGGTCTTACTGTTTCTTGCTCTATCCCTGACAAGTTCATCAGCTAGGACATGGTCAGTCTTGGGCTCTATGGTCACTTAATAAGCCCCTAGCATGGTGCCTGGTACGATAGAAGTTCTGCAAGTGTTTTAACGAGTGAAAAAATTAGTAATTAAGTCAATTATATGCTGATGGTGTTCCTCTGCCGCTAGTGATAGTGTTTACTTCCAGAATAACTCAGGGTCAGTTAACAAGCAACTAAATAGAGGACAAACCAAACAAGCCTAACCCATTGCCATCGAGTCAATTCTGACTCATAGCAACCCTACAGGACAGAGTAGAACTGTCCCATAGGGTTTCCAAGGAGTGGCTGGTGGATTCGAACTGCCAACCTTTTGGTTAGCAGCCAAGCTCTTAATCACTGTGCCAGCAGGACTTCAAACATAGGACGAGACCTCCTGTATCTGTGTAACCCTGGTTGTTGGTGAAATATCCTTCTGCAAATATCCAAATTGAAACTACTAGTATTTCCAGAGTAATTATTTAATAAAATTTTTCTTAGCTATGAACTTCTGATTCCATGACATTGTTACACTAACATAGAATGGATAGATAGACAGACAGACAGATAGACAGATAGGTTACTTTTGCTGTAAATAAATTATTTAGGGTCACAATTATTTTCTTAAAGGCTAGCTAAGATAACTGTTCACAATACTGTAATTAGTCAGTTAATTATTAAAATATGTTATATTTGTTATTATATGTTATGTTCAAAGATCAAATCTCAGCCTTCGGTTTACATCATAAGTGGCATCAGATACATTTGAATGCTCCTCCTTCCTGAAAGCCTTTTTTCACTTGTCTTCTGGGATTCCACACTTCCTATCTTTTCTCCTCCATCATTAGCTATCCTTCCTTGATCTCCTTTGCTGAATTTTTCTTGTCTTCCAAAAGTTTAAATATTGGAATAATTTGGAATTCAGCATCTGTAAATCTCTGGGTCCTGTCATGGACTGAATTATGTCCTACAAAAAATGTGTGTATCAATTTGTCTGGGCCATGATTCCCGGTATTGTGTGATTTTCCAACATGTTGTAAGTCCTGCCTCTATGATGTTAATGAGGGACAATGGGTGGCAGTTGTGTTAGTGAGGCAGGACTCAATCAACAAGATTGGATTGTGTCTTGAGGCAATCTCTTGAGATGATAACAAAGAAAGAAGCGAGCAGAGGGCACGGGGACCTCATACCACCAAGAAAGCAGAGCCAGGAGCAGAGTGCGTCCTTTGGACTCGAGGTCCCTGCACAGAGAAGCTCCTAGTATGGGGGAACATTGATGAGAAGGCCGACAGAGAGAAAAAGGCTTCCCCTGGAGATGACACCCTGAATTTGGACTTTTAGCCTACTTTCCTGTGAGGAAATAAACCTCTGTTAAAACCATCAACTTGTGGTGGTATTTCTGTTATGGCAGCACTAGATAGCTAAGAGTCTCTAATCATATTACTTCCTAGGTCAGAGGTAAGCAAACTTTCACAGTTTGTGACACCCATAGCGTCTCAATAATGTTTTGAGAGCACCACTAAGCCCAAAGAAACTCTACCTGACAGTTACATTCATTATGTAATTAGATGCAAAAAACTTACTAAATTTTTCCAAGTCCTAATTCCTGAAACCTGTAAAGGTTACCTATATGCAAAAGGGACTTTGCAGATGTGATTCATTTAAATAAATTTGTGATGTATTAAGCCACTACATTTGTGGCAACCTGTTGCCGCAGCTGTAGAGAACTAATATGTGTCTTAACAACTTCACAGTCTTATTAAAAATACACAAGAATTGAAAGGAAAAAAAAATACGCTTAATTTGCTAACGTCACGTGTGCACCTGTTAAGCGCTGCACGACTTCTCAACCCTTAAAATCAGACTGGACACCGCCACTCTCATTTTCTGTTCCACGTTATTTTTCATGCCAGAAACAAACAAAAATCCTGTGGCCATCTAGTCGATTCCAACTCATAGCGCCCCTGTAGTACAGAGTAGAACTGCCCCAGAGGGTTTCCAAGGCTGTAGTCCTTATAAAAGCTGACTGCCACACCTTTCTCCCATAGAGCGGCTACTGGGTTTGAACTGTCAACCTCACACAACAGTCTCTTGGTTAGCAGCCGAGTGCTTAGTGACAGTGCCACCAGAGCACCTAAATTTTTCATGCAGTACTTTTTTTTTTTATCACAGTTCACAAAAATATGTCACTAAAAGGAATTTTTTTTTTTTTTTTTTTGAGAAAGTATATTTTGAATAGAAGCCTGAGATTTGGGCCTCGTTTGCATTACTCATCTGTAATGTCTATATCCAATATATGGTTGGGGTAATTATGCCAAAGGCTTTCCTTCCTCCATCTGCTAACCTAATCAAACATTTGCTTTGCTAAAACAAAGGCTGGGCCAGGAAAGTTTTTCTTATATTCCAATTGCCACTTGAAACTGTAGACTCAGTCTCATCTCCCCGGATCATTTGAATACATCATTTATGGTTGGCATTGACCCTAATTCATAGGTCTTGAATGCTTTAAAAAAATATACTAAGTCCTTACATAGAGCTGCGGTTTCAGTTTCTGAAACAGGCTGCAAATGTGCTCAACATACTGGGTGATACACGCCAAATCCAGTACATAATCGGTCAGGTTGGCACCATTTGGGTATGGCATGGATGCAAATGGTTCCTGAAGCACCCCATCACAGATACAATTGTTTCTAAGTTTCAGTGCTGAACGCTTCATTAAATACTGGGGCATGTGGCGTAACGGGGTTCCCATTTGCTAACTTAATATTTAGTTACCGAAATTCTGAGACAAGCACCTTGATGCCCCCCTTAGGTCTCTACAATTAGCCACATTTGCTAATCTTGCCCAATACAGCTCACTAGACAGAGAAGGATTCAAAGGTTTAATTTGCTAATCACCCAGTTGAGCAGGGGCTGGGGTGGGGGGTGGGGGAGATGCTAATCGTCTGCAGACATCTGTAATGACCCTTGGACAAAACCAAGGAAAACTAACTCAAGGCTTTGACAAGGGCAGGGGAGCGGAAACAGAAGCCCTAATTGTGGCCATGTGAAGTGCGCTCTCCCCTTTTGTGTCTCTTGTTGTAGAATTGCACAATACTCTGTAAAGTAACTTTTGCAGACAGGACCAAAAATGACTTTTTCCATTTTTTCAGGACACATAATCAGACTTAATCTGTGAAATATGAGAAGAGGGACCACATTATGGTGCAAATGTGGCAGACAAAGGGGTTTTGGCGAGCTTTTGCCAGTGAAATTTGGCTAACCTGCAGAAAGTCTATTGTCAAACCAGCCATGCATCACTGAGCTCCCTTCCACTTTTCTGGTCATGTTTCCTCTTTATGGTTAAGTGAACCTCAAAACAATGACAAAGAAATATGCACCGAGTCACATATTCTCAGAAATAGACTGTACTCTCCTCACATCAAAATAACGGCACTTTAATTCTGGGATTTCCCAGATTTTCTTTGGTAAAGCTCCTACTTGTTTTCTCTGAATCTGTATCAGTTCATACAGTTCTGCCAAGGGAGAGAGCTTAGCAGGACACTGCATCTTTAACACTTGAAATAGTAAGATGAACTGAACAAGCAAAAGGTAAGATTGCTTCCTTGACGTATTTTGAGTGTGTGTTTCACTGCTTGCGATGGTTTAAGTTTTCTTGGCTGAGAGAACTTTGTTTAATCTCTATCCTGTGTCAAAGAAACTACTCCTGTTGCTACTTTTCATGGCTGGAAACTACTAGGGAAAAAAGAAAACTAGAACTTGACGCCACTGCTCTTATAAAACAAGGTAAAAATCCAAGGGTTCTGGCCTTAAATAAAGATACGCACAACATAGTTATGAGACATTAGTGTTTTCTCCTCAAGAAAAAAGGAAAAAAAAAGGCTTAACTGATTGGAACAAAGGTTCATAATTTTCCTAGCTTCAGATTTACTTTTTTAAGGTATTTTTGGTAAACGTGTTTTTGAAGATGAAACTCTGTTATGTGAATTTATAATGAAAAAATTTTAACATAGTCTAAACAAGCTTGGTCCAAAATCATCAAACGCTGTCAGTTAGGTTGATATTTACTCACTCTTCTGTACTGTACTTTCTTCATGTGATTAAAATAACCTTTATAAGTGGACATTTTAGATCATCTTAGTGTAGAATGTCCTCCCAAAACAGCTAAACTTTAGAGATCCTAATTCCCCCTCCTCCCCCAGTAAAAGTTGCTAAGTCCACTTAGGGTAGATGGCTGACATTTAAGATGCCCAGTAATTGCCTTTCCCAGATTGTGTCCTTGAGAGAGACTCTAATGGAATGATGAAGCTTTTTACCTTTCTCTTTACACAGACAGTTCTCTAGTTTCAGTTTCCCAAACTCTCTAGTATTGAGTTGTTTCTTGCTAGAGTAAAGGCAACCAACTTGGTCTAAAGCACTTTCTAAAAGCTACCAGTCAATAACACAGCCATATCCCTACATGGTCTTGACAGCTCCCCACACTGTCTCCTACTGTTTTTTGGCCTCAGTTTTCTCAGCAGAAGACTGTCAACCTAAGTCCTGATAGAGTAGTCTTTTACCATCTCCGGGAAATGCAAAGCCTCATTGATTTCTCCTGCTCTCTTTGTTTTTCCTACCTTCTCACGAGTAAATGGTGTTCTTAGATGAAGAAACTCTCATGTTCAAAACCTTTCACGTTTATAGGAGTTCCATGCAACCATCCCTTTAGATGAACATAAAACAGGAACAGAATGTGTGACACGTGTTTCAAAGGCTGTTTGGAGTGTTTTTGTAATAGGAGAATGAAGACTTAAAAAAAAAAAAACTTAAGTAAAAGCTGTCAAATTCTGATTTTGTAGCAAGTTGCTTTGCTTTGCTGGGAGTATATACATTATGAAAATTGATACAGAACTGGAAAATGGTTTTGAGTACAGCATTCTAAAGATGTGTGCTACCCCATGTGATCAACTTCATCCATTTTTTTGAGGGTTAAGAATCCAAATATAACATTCAGAGTTACCCTGTTGATAGTAAAGGGGCAATCACATCACCTTCCAATACCATTTGCTAATCTCTCCTAGGAAAGTATAAAGGACAGATAACTTACTGATGTGTTTCAAACTCATAGAAATTTGCCATAGAATGGCACTGCAACACTTTGTCAAATCACAGACTATGAAAGTAAATAACATTCGTAACATAATTGAGAAGAACTGATGGGAGTACAGATATTCACAAACATATAATAAACATGTGTTTTAATGTGTATATGGATATATGTTATTTTTGTAAAGATGTTTAGGGTTCTCTGGTCCTTGAATATAAATAGGCAACAGGTAGGTCAAGTTTACGCAAATGATACATGACTTCTCAATGTGCAATTGGACGTTCAAGGATTATCCTGGTAGCGTTCCTAGTTAACTTTTCTAATGATTCTTTATTTTAAATTCTGAAATTCTGTTTTCAGATAAGAAGAAATGCATTAAATATTATCTTAGCTAAAAATGCTGTCTATAGCTTTTCTTTCTTTCATAGTTCCCAATGATATCTGAGAGTGATAGGAAGTGAAATTTCAAAATAGTAGTATGGAAAGAATTTTGGAAAAGATTTGTAACTCTCTAAAAGATATACAGTTTTCTCAAACATCACCTACTTTGAAATTTAATTCATATATTTTCTAAATTGCCAAAAGCATAAATGCTTTACATTTCCTTCTCCAAGTCTGTATACACAATGCTCCGTTATAATTTTTTTCAGAGTTTTAAGTTTGTATGTCAGGGTTAAATTGAATCAAGAGTAGAAGAAGAAATTGAGGAAGGAACTAGGCTAATAAAAACATGTTAAATTTTTATTTTAATTGGATAAATAATTAGTGTGCAATGAGAACAAGCAAAAAAAGAGTGGACATATAAAAATGATGTGAGATCATGCGGTGCTGTACTGGGCATGCTCAAGCATCACTCACTACTCCTGAGACTGCCTGTGTGACTCAGTCCTGGTCTCAGCTCACTGTGCACACTGACAATAACTTTATTTCTCTAACTGTTCAGGTATTGATTATTTTAATAGATAAGCAAGTTAAAAATAACGTTTAATTTCTAAAATATTCTCTTAACTGAAAAAATCTCTTAGAATATCAAATTAATGTTTCATCTTTTAATTACTTCAATTATGTTGGAACTTAAAGGGTAAGAATACATATCACTTGCTTAATTAATTTTATAGGTAAGTGTATATTTATATTTGGGTATGAATACTATTTTATATAAAATATTACATAAAGGTAGTCTATAATATGCATATATGTGTGTGACTATAAGAATTTCTTATCACTGGTCTCTCTTAAAGTTTCATACACAAGTTTCCTAGGATTTTATTAATGATTAAACACAAAATGAATTATCCAGACCCATCACTATTTAAAGTATTTGGTAGGAAATGAATGTATCTTCTTAAAGTATTATCCTTGGGATTAAAATTAAACTACAATGAATGGAGATACATCTACTGCATTTTTATTCCGTAATTTATGTGTAATTTCCCATGGATTTCAATCATCAGCCTACTCTTATAAATTGTATGGCTATATCTTCTTTAGTGTTTGGATAAGGCTTATGTGCATTATATACATCAGGAAAATATATCAACTATTGATATTAATAGCCAGATATGTTTATTAATGCCCTTATCCTCAAAACTTCACATATTGTGTGAAAATTTTGGTATTTATAATTTTATTAGCACCCTCCAATTATACATATGCTTAAATTATATGAGTTAATAGTGGGTTAAGATTGAAACTTTTCTAAGCTTTGATTTTTCTGTGATTTAATACGTGTTGTAAATATTACATTTTCAATACCACATAATTTTCATTTTTGTTTTGAATATTCACTTTAGTCAAATATACCATTGAGAAATAATCAGTAGAGTCCATCTAGCTCTACCACATACGAAGGTATACATAATCTTGCATCCAGACCTTTCAATAGGTTTCAATAGGTTCAAAAAAGGTTATTTATGAGTCAGGGATTTATGTGGTTAAAATTAACTGAAAACTAATTTTTGTTTCATGGAGCCCCGGCTTTTGTTACTTGTAACTTTCATATGTATTTTGCCTTTCAAGGGAGGCTTACTCTATGTAGTATTTAAATGTTCTAATCTATTTTCCTTTAACCTATTGTTCATTTATTTTATTCAATTTATTCTTATAATTATTTTATAATTAAAAGTATTCTCACTCTATGTGAGAATGTTATAACTCGAGTAAAGCAAACACTAACTCAAAGAACAACATTAACTTCGGACTGAAACTAATCATAGAACATTATCATCTGGAAGCATGACTCCAAAGGAGGTTATTACCGAATGAATAAGTTGATTATGATGGAAATGTCCCCCCTGCTGTCATTCCAGCCCTCGCTCACACGCACTGCAATAGAACTGCACTGGCAGCGTGTTCTTCGACATTCGCTGGTGTCAGGATTCACAACTGCAGTCTCAACTGTGATAGTAACATTTAAGTGAAATTGTTCTACATAATTTCATGATATACGGACGAGATTAAAATAATTGAATGGCTTTAATATATCCCATTAGTGTTGGAGATATCTTGATTCGCATTTTCTTTTTAAGCCATGTAAAGGGTAGTTTCTATCCTTGCAAAGCACCATTTCATGAAGTTCAGGGTGTGGTGGAGTGAGTCAGGGTGTGGACAGAGAGAGAGAGATGGAGAGGTCAGAAGTACAGGTGGAACTGAGAAAACAAACACAGTGACATTTTCTAGGCTTTTTATATGAACCTGTGGGTTTGAATGAAGAGAAGTCTTATATGAAAACCTTTAATTTTCCATTTAACTATTGATCACATCCTAAAGAGCCAATTTCAAGGAAAAAAAAAAAAAAGGTTGTTTTACTGATTAATTTTATGTTTGAAAAAGCAAAATTTCCAAATATAAAATACACGACTTCGCATTACTTGACAATCCCAGAAGTATTGGCTAGTGTATCTGAACAATATTAAAGTTGCAACAATGCAAGTTCCTCATAAGAAACGCAGTCCCAGGATGGCGGTGATGGGTCTCTTTTATACAGATATACTAACGTTGAATGACCATTTGCTTCTCCTGTAATTTAGATTTATAATGAAACCACTGCACCAATATTAGGGTTCAATTAATTATATGATACCAAAGGAGACTGAAGGGAAGACAAGCTGGAAATCAAGGAAGTTGTGACTGGGCTCTGTTCTGTGACTATGGCTTTGCTTAAGAATGTGAGAATCTCTATGAATAGTCACTGGCAGGGTCTTGCCTCATTTACAACACCAAGGAGGCTGTCTTGAGAGAGTTTGACAAATATCCTGACCCAAACTTCAAATGATTGGAAAACACTCCCAAACACAGTTACTAACATTAATAACCCTCATCAGTGCATTAGGCATAAATGCACCCCATTCTCTTCTGAAGACTTGTCTATTTCTATTCATCACTCACACGGCAAGAAAACAAAGTTATTTTAAAAGCTAGCCTCTGTATGGTAGATATTGATGAGGCACACAATTTTTTTCCAGTGAATATATTTTTGACATTAAAATTATCTCTTTGGATGGAAACTTTTAGAGGAAAAACGAACTCTGTAGGTCAACTCAGTTTAGGTTAAGGGAGCTTTTACCTTGAGCTTTGCTCTGAAAGATTATTCAGCATTTTGACTGTGATAGGTCATGATTCTCAGTACAGCCTCCTATGTTTGTATGACTTCTTTTCCAGTAATATGAGCAGGAGAGAAGGTCCACGTGTCCTTCATTCCTTTCCTTGGACAATAATACATTTTACATGATATTTTGAAACATTTAATTGTTTCACTACCCCTGCAGCAGACTTTCCTTTTAAATAAAATTAGATCTTAAAAAATAGGGTAAGAAGAGCTCAAGATGTGCAAAATATACACAAATAATTTATTCTAAATCTGTGATATTGCCACTTACCTCAGCAGTCTTGATTCTCCTTCATAATGACAGTTGCTTAGGACTTAGAGGCATAGAAAATATAAAATACCTGTGGGACATATTCCAGCACTGTACATTAAATTTGAGGATTTTACATGTGATAAAGTATGTCAGTGTTGCTTACAGGGAATTCCAGTGATACCTCAGCTTTCTTGGACTTATTATAAACCCTTTGTTGGAATTATTGTGGCTGGTTCAATAATTCAGATTAGCCCTCATGTTTATTAATGCTCTACATCTGTGCAAACAACATGTCAAGCAGAGAGTTTATTGTAATTGCCTGAGCAAACAGAACCTGAAAGAAGCAATTTCCAGTTACAATGTGCTATGACAAGCAATGAGGTAATTGGCATTCTGTCCTGATTACTTCCACCTTCTTTTTCATCAGGTCTGTATTGCGTGTGATAGATAGTTTTATAAGAAATGAAGGTGTTTGATAATACGGTTCGCTGCTGCTTAAGGTTAGTGATTAAAGACAATCATCATTTTCTCTCAGAGATCTTATTAGCTTTAACATTATTTATTCATATGTGTAAAAATGTCCCCAGGACTTAGCTCCTCAGCGCATTGCATGCTGTTAAAATGGAAACTCAACTGCCAACGAGTGAATGCAAAGCATGTTCTAGGTTTCCAAGGATGATGGAACACAGCCACTCTTTGCAAATGAAATCTATGCCCTAACTGTGGGTTAGACTAATGGCTTCAAGCCTGCATCTGTATCCAACATTCACCTGCTTTAGAATGACAGAGGCGGCATGATATTTAAGGACACAATGGTAATTTGATGCTGAGTCCTCATTTTCAGGATTTTGTAACTTTCTATAAACATGACCCTTTGCTTGCAGCCTGCAGTGAGGAAAAAGATAGAATGCATCATGTTTCCAGACCTGATATAAATGGGTTAGAAAGTTTTGATTCCCAAATTGAGAAAAAGAAATTAGCAAATAAACAGAAGTTATTTGGGAGAAAAAGAAAAAAAAAAAAAAACTGTCCTGTTTTTATTCCAAAGAAATTTTCCCTCCTAAACTTGTACCCTTCATTCTTGATGTTTCCAATCTATGGAAAAAGAAAAAAAAAAAAAAAAAGTCCAGTACCCTTAGTTGAAGTAAATGACTTGAGAATGTCCCATCTTCCAGGTCCCAGCCTAAGTCCCCTTCTATGATCACCCTGCCTCTGTGTTCTCAAAACCTCGCCATCATTCTCCTTGTCATACTTCCATTCTTTACACATCTGTCTTTCCAGCTAGAGATTATAAACTGCGTATGGACAAGGATTCTGTTTACTTGGAGTCTGTATAGCCTATTAACAAGAGACTTCACATTTGGAGTTGTACTGTCTGGATTTAAATTTCAGCTCTACACCTCACAAGTGATATGGACTTGGTCAAATCATGAAATTCCACTATATTTTCTTTCCCCATCTAGAAAATGGCTATAATAGTGGTGGTTATTTTATAGGGCTGTTCAAGAGTCAATAGGAAGACCCTTAGAACTGTGGCTGACACGTGGAGGTACTCGGTTAATATTTCATCAATGATTAGATGAAGATATCAGAATATGTATCTGATACACACCTTACTTTCCAGAAATACCCTCATGTTCTCTAATATTAATAATTCTAGTAATTACGATCAGGAAATGACAATTTATTCATCAATACTTTATGTTCTGAATATGCACAATTCTGAAGGTTGTTAGGAGCCCTGGTGGCACAGTGGTTAAGGTTCCACTGCTAACCAAAATTTCAGCAGTTCAAATCTACCAGGCACTCCTTGGAAACGCTATGGGGCAGTTCTACTCTGTGCTATAGGGTTGCTATGAGTTGGAATCGACTCAAAAGCAATTTTTTTTTAAAGGTTGTTAACAGGAAATTGAATAAAAGTGGAAGAGAGAGTATACATCAAAAATAAATAACAAAGTGTCAGAGGTTTATTTCCTTCAGAGGGCCCAAAAGGGCATACAAGCTGTCAGAAGCTACCCGAAGCCCGTGGCCATCACTGAAAAGAGTAGGGCACCTTCACAAGCTCATATCTGACCACTAATGAAAACCCCACCTTAGTCAGGTGATAGGCTACACCACAGTATCCCCTGGGTTCTAGTTGGAGAAGGAGTCTCAGAAATATGCCTGGCACTTATTTTGGAATAAATGAAGACATGCATGAACATTCCGATTCAAATATGGCAATAGTCAGGGCCTCATAAGAATCCGCACGTTCTGCTGTGAGAGGCCACGTAAACCGGTATTAACAAAGAGAGCTCTTCCCCTGTGCGTTTGCAGATTTTGACAGTGTCCATCTAAGGGTTTCTGTCTTTTTGCATACATTTTATTTGTTTTACAATATGGAAACTTTGTTTATATATATATAAAGATGCTCATCTGCTAACCAAAAAATTGGTGATTTGAAACCACCAGCAGCCATCATAGGAGAAGATGTGGCAGTCTGCTTCTGTAGAGATTTACAACCTTAGAAACCCTACAGGGTTGTTATGAGTTAGAATCAACTAGATGGCAGTGTTTTTTTGTTTGTATGTATGTATACAAAATGCATACAAAATGTATACAAAAATACATATATGAAATCAAGTCCCTGGGTGGCGCAACCGGTTAAGCACTGGACTACTAACCCAAACGTTGGCAGTTTAAACCCACTCAGAGGTGCTTCAGAAGAAAGGCCTGGCACTCTTCTTCTGAAAGATCACAGCCTTGCAAACTATGAAATGCAGTTCTCCTGGGCGTGCTTAAGGTCACCATGAGTCGGAATCAACTTGATGGCAGCTGAGAGTGACAGCAGCAACAATCACTTAGACCTCAGCATGTAAAGAGAACTGGCAAGTAGGAAGAGGCCTTTGAGGCTGGAACAAAGGCTGTGAAAAGGGTAGGCTGTCCTCGCTAAGAGCAAAACATGCCTTGGCACCGCATCTTTTGCACTTCTTTTTAACCATCTTTCCACTTTCTGTTTCTTTATTATTCTTTCTTTTTAATCAACATTTTTTGAAAGTTTATTTTGTGTCAAGCACAGTGCCTAGCAACAGTAGCTCCGCAAAAAATAATTGCTGAAAGAATAGACGGAAGGAAGGATGGGTAGATAAGGGTCATGCCAGGCATCAGTGCCTGGATAGCTGATCATTATGACAACAGATACTCAGGGGAAGAAGAACTGAGCGGCATCTGAAGTTATCCGCCATCTCCTAGTAAAATGCCACGTGTTTTCTTACTAGCACTCACCCTCTCTGATGAAGGGTAATATTAACTGCCTGATTTTGGAGCCCTGGTGGCACAGTGGTTAAGAGCTTGGCTGCTAACCAAAAAGCTTGGCAGTTCGAATCCACTGGCTGCAACTTGGAAATCCTATGGGAAGTTCTACCCTGTCTTATAGGGTTGCTACGAGTTGGAATCGACTCGACGGCAATGGGTTTTTAATTTGGAGATTGCAAACGTACAATGAAATTTTTTTTCATCCTTGATGCAGAGGTGGCTTACAGAGAGTCTACTTATCCACTGTACTGAAGAAGACACTTGACTGTACAGTCCCAATCTAGAAATTTAAAACAACACACACTGCAGACTTTTGCCTAAACTAACGGAGATAATTTTAAACAAAGAGACCTAACTTACATTCAATTCTTCAAAATCTTTGAGAATGTACGATGCACTAGACGCCAGGGTGAACAAAACTTTGCAAATGTAGACAGATTTAGTTAGCCTGTGTAAGTAAAGAAGTGTGTTAACTCATTTAATGAAATGCAACTTTTATTTCCTCTAGATGAGCTCAGATTATGAACTTAACAGTAAGTGTATCCCAGAGGAGAAGGAATCCAAAGAGGAAGAGAGGTAAAACTAAATAAATATATAAACAAATCAATCGATTAAAGAGTAAATAAGCAAATAAAAAAAACACAGAATGGCCAGCCCAGAAAGCAGTGTGTAAAATGTGCTGGCATTCATAGTGAGGTTGGCTCTGGACAAGAGCCATAAACTAGCATGTGTTGGTACCCTAGGTGGCACACAAGGACAGATTACCCAATAAGGAAGGTACACACGGGCTTGCTTGTTCTTACTAATCTGTAGTGCACAATTTCCCCTGTTCTGCACCACATCAAAGATGTGGTGAAACCCATGTGAAATTGTGCAGTACAGATTAGCAAGTAAACACAATTAAGCCCATGTGTACCTTGCTTACTGGTTAATCCACCCCTGATGCAAATGGTGTAGCCTTGGTGGCAAAGTGGTTAAGAGCTGGACTGCTAACTAAAAGGTCCGCAGTTTGAATCCACCAGCTGCTCTTTGGAAATCCTATGAGTCAGTTCTACTCTGTCCTATAGGGTCCCTATAAGTCAGAATCACTTGACGGCAAGGCGTTTGGTACAAATAGTTAAGCGCCCCACTACTAACCGAAAAGTTGGCAGAGGCACCTCTGAAAGGAAACCCTGTCCATCTGCTTTTGAAAGATCACAGCCTAGAAAACCCCGTGGAGCACAGTTCTACTCTGACACACACGGGGTCACCATGAGTCGGAATCGACTCTGCAACACTGTAGTTGTTGTTGTTGTTTTTGTCTTTATTTTGTATTAGAAATTTTACTCTTGATATAACATTAATTCTCATATAACCTCAAGAGAAGATTGAGGCTGAGAAATTTTGTCCATCTCCAAGGTCCATGCATTTCCCAGTATTTTACATTTCCAATTAGGAGACTTGTTAGAAAACTACAAAAATATCTGGACTGCACATAAAGTATTAGGAGCTGTACAGACAACAATAGATAAGTTTCTGCAAAGGCCTTCACTACACCAACACTGTGCAGGATCTGAGGGGAGGCTGCAGTGCCAGGTGAGGAGGTGACTGGCTGCGCAGTGATCTGAGGAGAGGCCTGGGTGTGGGGTGAGGAGGTGAGTGGCAGCTCGGGGCCTTTATTGAATAGCGACTGTGACAAAGGTACTGTTGCAGCTCAGCGGGGTCCTGAGTGCAGGGAGCTTGAAAGCAGAGATCCAATGATCCCAAAATAAAGGAATGGAGCCAGGCGAAGAACACAAAGAAAAGTGACCTCGCCAAGAAGTAGCTCTGTAGCAAGAAAGGGCAGAAACTCGACCTTGCAGATTCTGAGGCTGGTATTGATCTGAAAAAAAGGTCTGCAGGCTGGAGAATGGGCTGCTGTTTCAGCTCAGCTGGCTCCTAAGTGCAGCCATGAGCCTGAAAGGACGCGTACTATCATTGATTACAAAAAGCGTGCTGCGCTTGCATATATCATGGCAAGTTTGGTGGAGGTGGGATTGATTTCTGTGAAAATAACATTTTTAGAAGGCGTTGCCCCCTTCCCAAACGCAAGAAAACTGCATGAGGAAACCTAGGGTTGGGTGGATGGATGGATGATAGATGGATGGAGGAGTGATAGACAGATAGATGATAGATGGATAGATAGATATAAATTCTTTAAATGGCATATAGAATAAGAATAAATTTTTTTAGTTAAATTTTCTCACATGTGAGAAAATTGTATGAGAATACCTAGGAGATTATATGTGTATATATATGCATATGCATACATAAAAAATGAACATAGAATAAAAATAAATTTTCTTAGTTGAAATTTCCAAGTATTTGGCCCAGCTAAAGAATTAGTAAAAGTACTAGTACCAACTAATGTCTGCAATAATTAGAATCATTAGTGAAATCATGAGTTAAAATTGTATTTCTACCTTGATATTCTGCTTTCATTAAAGCTATTAGCTGTCTGTGACTAAGTAAAAGGTAGTTTTAAATATATTTTAATGGCATACTAAGATCCAATAAATACTTCAATGCTAAAGTCTATAATCAAGATCTTTCTTCAAAGATGATTAGCTTTGGTCATAAGAGGACAGAGTCATGGTTCATGAACTCACTAAAATTTTTGTTCTAATAGAGACATTATCTCATTATAGACAAACAGCATTTTTGAAGATGGTTCTATATAGATTTACCTAAAATGGAATACATTGAAATACCTATGTAGATTATTATATTTTACATAAAATCTAGGGTCATGGAACTGAATTGCCAAAATCAATGAGCTGTTTTTATTACTACCTATTTTCATGCATTCATTCATCAAACATTTATAGCATATCAGAATATTTGCTGCACGACAGTGATGAGATACACTCTGATCTGCGTACTCCGTTTCACTCATTGTTTCACGTCTACTTAGTCTACGAGTTTTAGAGATTCTGTATTCTTCATAATTCTCAATGGAACTGCTCATTGTATTTCCAAGTCCACTAAATTTAGGCACCGATCATTTCTTCTCTAGAATTGCAGTTATAACTACCTACTGAGCTACTACTCTCATGGCAGAAGAAAGGAATGGGGTTCTGAGATGGTATAACGTTTACCACTGCAGACATTAAGTATGGCCGGAGAAAACTATAGCAGAGAGCTAGTGAGTGCAGTAACATGTAGAGAGGTAAAAAGGAGCTAAAGTATTCAGCACCATGTTGGCTAAGCTAAGGAGTTTACATTCTATCCTGGGCAGTATAAAAAGCCACCAGAGGTTTTAAACAGTGAGTGACATTATGTAACTGCCATTTAGAAAGTGTATTTTGACAGAAAAGTAGGAGTGGTCAACCATGGAAAATGCAACAGAGAGATTAAGATAAGGATTAAAAACTTTCAGATGATAGCAATAACGAGAGCTTTGGGGACCTTATTTTCAGCAGAAAAGGGGAACAAAAGATGGAGAGAATTGAAGACGAAGAGGAACTGGACTGGTAATTGTGCAGAAGCTTTTCAGTTAACTTGGCTTTGAATAATATGTAGAAAAGATCCAAGTTTGACTAGAATTTTTTCAAAATATGAAAACGAAGCATGTTTAAGTGCTGAAGTGAAAGAGCCAGTAGGATGGTAGTTTCTAGCTCTAGCTCTAGAAACATCCTCATATTCTTTGTGAGAAAGGAAAATATGAAACAAAAAAGTACTGGTTTTGGCTTTTGGGACACCATTAATAGTGTTTGCTGGAGAAGCTTTAATGGAGTGGAGGTTGGGGAGTGTTGACATGGAACTCTGAGAAAGAGAACTTAAGAGGATAACACGTGCCGAAGAATATGCCAAATGATAAAAAAAGAACTTATTAAAGTATAGGTATGTATTAACTGAAATTTGGTCTCTATATAGAGAAAAATATGTCATATTCAAGCATTATAAATAATGATTTAAAATCGAACAAAGCTTGAAAATGGGGTAATGGTGCTGCATGAATAAAAAGCAGAGGTGAGGACTCTAAGAGAACCATGAATTTGGAGATAAACAATCGCAGTTTAGGACTAGGTTCCTGGATTCACAAGTGAGGTGACCTTAAAAAAAAAAGTCATTTAAACTCTCAGATCCTGTTTCATCACTTTTTAGATTATGGTAACGCAATCTCCCATTTATGATGGCTTTGTGGTTATATGAATAACTGTTTACTTTGCAAGGTATCATATGAACACAAGGTATGATTGGTATGAACTTTTTTTTCTTGGCATTATTCAAAGTCTCTTGAGGTTAGTCATATGGTCTTCTATATGATTCCATTTTGTTTTTTGTATTCTCAGTACCAGTTTTAGTGAACAGCATATATTAGGTGGATAAAAAGATATTTTTATAAAAAAATCTTTATGAATGAAGATCCATATTTCACACCACACATGTTGTTGTTGTTAGGTGCCATTGAGTCAGTTCCAACTCATAGAGAACCTAAGTACAACAGGACAACTCAGAATGAAACACTGTTCGGTCCTGCACCATCCTCACAAACGTTATATTTGAGTCCTTTGTTGCAGCCACTGTGTCAGTCTATCTTATTGAGGGTCTTCTTCTACTTCACTGACACTCTGCTTTACCAAGCATGATATCTTTTGCAGACTATCTCTAGAATAGATTTGGGGTATTGAACATTAATGACCAAAGACCAGAAAGTTGTGAGATGACTCAAGGACATCATACATGAAGAAAGCAAAGGGTCATTAAAAAGACGGGAAAGAAAGAAAAGACCAAAATGGATGTTAGAAGAGTCTCTGAAACTTGCTCTTGAACATCAAGTAGCTAAAGCAAAAGGAAGAAAAGATGAAGTAAAAGAGTGAACAGAAGATTGCAAAGGGTGGCTCCAGAAGACAAAGTAAAGTATTATAATGACAAGAGCAAAGACCTGCAGATAGAAAACCAAAAGGGAAGAACACTTTCAGCATTTCTCAAGCTGAAAGAACGGAGGAAAAATATTCAAGCCTCGAGTTTCCATATTGAAGGATAATATGGGCAAAATATTGAATGACAGACACCACACATAAAATCAGCTAAATATGGCTTAAAAACTAGAAGTAAAGGAAACACATTACAACTTCTAGAAGAAACCATAGAATACCCTAGGTACTCAGAGTGAAGGAGTTCACATATAAGGCACAAGAAGCACTAACTTAAAGGAAAAGATTGATAATTACATTAAAATCAAGAGCCTCTGTTTCTCTAAAGACCACCATAAAGAAAGTGCAAAGAAAAAGTACAAATTGAGAATGGATAATAGCCACATATGTATAACCAAAAAAATCTAATAAACAGAATATATGAAGAATTCTCATGAATCCACATCCTTCAAAAATAGTGCCAAGGAAATAATAGGCAGCTCACAGAGAAGGAAGTATGAAAAATCAATAAACATACGAACATTCCACCTCCTCAACCATTAGGTAAAATAAAACTATACTGAGATACCACCTACAACCACGAGGTTGTCAAGAAAAAATACAAAAGTCTAACAATGCCAAGCGTTGGCAAGGATATGGAAACTCAGGAACTTTAAATGTAGGAGTGAAAATTGACATAACCTCTGTGGAAGAAAAATTGGCATTATCCAGTTGGGTTAAAACTTCATGTATCCTAAAACCCAGTATTGCCACTCCTGTCTATATAACCGAAAGAAACTCTAGCACACATGTACCAGTCAATATGTATGAGAATGTCTATAGCAATATTGTGAGAGCAAAAATAATGTACTAACTAAATAAATGAATGAATACATCTTTCTGTAATTATATAATGAGATACAATACTGCAGTGAAAATGAATCAGCTAAAGCCACATACAACAAAGATGAATCTTAGAAATATAAGGTTGAAAGAAAAATTTCATTACAGAAAAAAGGTAATAATTGGATATCATTTTCTTATGAAATTTAGAAAAGAAAATAAGTATCACTTAAACATATCTCCAGGTGTAATGAATACACAAATGAAAGTAACAACTGATTTTTTTAATTTTAATTCAGGATAATGGTTAACTCTAGGGGAGAGGCAAGAGTTTAGGAGGGGGTAAGGGACTATACCAGGTATTAATGGTAATGGAAAGATCTAATTTCTTCTGTTGGGTGTTTGGTTCCGAGGTGTTTGTTTTATATCATGCTTTGTAATTACATATTTGGCACCTGTATTTTTTGCATGTATCAAATAAAAACAGAAAAACCAAATCCAGGCCGGGCAAGATGGCGCCCTAGGCAGAAGCACCACGCCGTCCCTCCACAGCAAAAATCTGAAAAACTAAGCCTAACAGAGAATCAACAATCCTGAAACCCTAGAACACCAAATGAAGAGATAAAGAACTCACCCAAACACCAAACGGAGTGAGAATACTAAAAGAGAACAGAGAGCAAGGAGAGACTCATGCAGAGATTCCTTACCAGCTAACGCAGCGCGGATCCACCATCTTGGATTCCTATCGGAGACCAGCGAACAGGAGAGCAGCCTTGCAGAGCATCCAGTGGGAGACAGAACGACCGGTAAACTGCGGTGCGCGCTTTCCCACCCCCCACCCCTCTCCGCCTCGGCTGGGGCTCCCCTGCTTTCTGTGGCCAGGGTCCCTGGGCTGGGGGGTGCCGGTGCTTGGATTCCGCGTGCCCGGGCTGGCGGCTTTCTGAAAGCCGTATGCTGGCCGCAGGCGAAACTTTTTCTGCTGCCTCCCCCTCCTTTTGCCTGGTTGCCTGGTTCCGAGTGCCATCTTTGCTCTCTCCTGCGGGGCTGTGGGGCTGCGTTCGGATGTGTGGCTGCTTCCAGGTCTGGGCTGCCGCGCTGGTGAGATCCTGGGGCCTTTGTTCATTCACCCCTCTGCTTTCCGTGGCCAGGGTCCCTGGCCTGGGGGGCGCCGGTGCTTGGATTCCGCACGCCCGGGCTGGCGGCTTTCTGAGAGCCGTTTGCTGGCCGCTGGCGAACCTTTTTCTGCCACCTCCCCCTCCTTTTGCCTGGGTGCCTGGTTCCGAGTGCCATCTTTGCTCTCTCCTGCGGGGCTGTGGGGCTGTGTTCGGGCGTGTGGCTGCTTCCAGGTCTGGGCTGCCGCATGGGTGAGATCCCGGGGCCTTTGTTCGTTCGCCCCTCTGCTTCCCGTGGCCACGGTCTCTTAATTCCAAGACTGCCGGCTTCTTGGAATTTGCGCCCCTGAGTGGGGGCTCTCTGGGTCCCATTTGTTGGCACTGACTGCTGGTGTTGCCTTTTTTTTTTTCTTTTGTTAACTTTATTTTTCTTCTTTTTTTGATTAGTTTTGTCATCTTTTCCCTCTTTTTCCCTTTTGTCTTTCTTCATTGCTTAATTTCTCATCTCTCTATCTCTTCCTTCTCTTTCTGATCCCTGAATACCAGGCGATGTATGCCTCTGTACCTTCTGGCCAGGCTGTGCTGTGAAAACTGAGACCGACTCCCCCAGACCTCATAGCTACAACGGTGGGATCCCTGGGAACTTTGCAGTTCTTTAACTTTTCTGATTTTTATTTGTTCATTCTTCTCTTTTCTTTCTCTTCCCCCTTCTGGTTTCCTCCATCCCATAGTCTCTCATCTGTACATTCCAACGAAAAGCTCCCCTAGCATTCTTTTATGTTTGTATGCTTTTTGCTCCTGCTCCTCTCTCCTCTCTCCCATATCCAGCTTAGCTTCACACATAACCATCTTCCCGCTGCACCCTAACTACCTGCAGCGTGCACTAGACATCACACCACCAAGCTGTGCAGGCACGCCCTATTGGAACCTGCCCAGCACTGGCTACCGACCATCCTGGTGGCTGCGGTGAGTGCCACAAACAACCCATCCCAGTGGCTCCTCTACAGCTAGATCTGCCCAGCTGTACCACAAGGACGAAACAAACAAACAAACAAAAAAATCAACAATCAATAAACGAGAGAAATATCTACTGAATGCCCTGAAAACAGAAAACAATATCAAAACATTTACAAAAACAAGACAAGATGGCTCCAATAGGCGTCCAAATTAAAACACCAGATAACTCTCCTGTGGAAGAAAATGCACTAGAAGTACCTGATAGGGAACTCAAATCACTAATACTCAGAATTTTCCAAGAACTGAGGCAAAAAGCTGACAAACATGAGGAAAAAATAGACAAATTTATGGAAAATACAGACAAAAAATTGGAATAATTCAGGAAGATGATGCAGGAACAAAATGCCAAAATAAATTCACAACTCGAAATTATACAAAAACAACAATTAGAAATCGAAAAGATAAACAACAAGATTTCAGAAATGGACGGTGTCATAGAAGGGCTGAGAAGTAGATTTGAAACCATGGAAGACAGGATCAGTGGAACTGAAGACAAACACTTGGATACAACTCTGTTTCAGGAAAACTCAGAAAAAAGAACAAAGAAAAATGAAGAGACCCTGAGAGTTATGTGGGACACAATTAAAAGCAAAAACTTACGAGTGATTGGCATACCAGAACAGGGGGAGAAAACAGAAAACACAGAGAGGATCACTGAGGAACTCCTGACAGAAAACTTTCCCAATATCATAAAAGATGAAAAGCTGGCCATCCAAGAAGCTCAACAAACCCCATATAGAAGAGACCCCAAAAGAAAATCACCAAGACATATCATATTCACACTCACTAAAACTAAAAACAAACAAAGAATCCTGAGAGCAGCTCGTGAAAAACAAGAAGTCACATACAGAGGAGAAACAATAAGACTAACCTCAGATTATTCGGCAGAAACCATGCAGGCAAGAAGGCAATGGGATAACATATATAAAATCTTGAAAGAAAAAAATTGTCAGCCAAGAATAATATATCCTGCAAAACTCTCATTCAAATTTGATAGTGAAATTAGGTCATTTCCAGATAAACAGAAACTAAAGGAATATGCAAAAGTCAAACCAAACTTACAAGAACTATTAAAGGGAGTTCTTCGATCTGAGGACAAACAGCTTCAGCCCTCAGGCAGGACCTAAGACCTAGGACGCAGGTTCACATGAACCAGATACCATTCTAGGAACTGAACTACAGAGGACTTTCCAAAAACAAAAGAAATACAACAGGGAATCAGAGAAATCAATCAAAGGATGACAACAACATCAAAACAATGAAAGAGGGAACAAACAGCATAGGTATAGAACCTTCTAAAGGAGAGGAAGGCAAGGCGATCCCAAGTAAGGGTAGACTGCTTCAAAATTATAAAGATAAAGGTAAAATTCATGGTAACCACAAAGAAAGTTAACAAACCAACTCATAAAAATAAAGATGAAAAACATAAAGTCTCAACAAACACAAAACCTACAAAAACAAAAGAAATGAACACAAAATCCACAAACAATAGTAACTCAGCACAAGAGAGTAAGAAGAATAAAGAAAACTTCAGCACCACAAAAAAAAGCACTACAAAATGACAGCAACAAACTTCCATCTATCAATAATTACACTGAACGTAAATGGACTCAATGCACCCATAAAGAGACGGAGAGTGGCAGAATGGATAAGAAAACAGTATCCATCAATTTGCTGTCTACAAGAGACACACCTTAGAAACAAACATGTGAATTTACTAAAAATCAAAGGTTGGAAAAAAATATATCAAGCTAAGAACCATCAAAAAAGAGCAGGAGTGGCAATTCTAATCTCAGATAAAATAGACTTTAAAACAAAATCTACCATAAAAGACAAAGAAGGACACTATATAATGATTAAGGGGATGATCCCTCATGAAGACATAACCATAATAAATATCTATGCACCCAATGACAGGGCTCCAAAATACATAAAAAAAACTCTAACAGTGCTGAAAAGAGAAATTGACAGTTCCACAATAATAGTAGGAGACTTCAACACACCACTCTCACTAAAGGACAGAACAACTAAAAAGAAACTCAGCAAAGATACAGAAGACCTAAAGGACACAATCAGCCAACTGGACCTCATAGACATATATAGAACAATCCATCCAACCGCTGCAAAGTACACATTCTTTTCCAATGCACATGGAACGTTCTCCAGAATAGACCACATCTTAGGCCACAGAGCAATCCTCAACAAGATCCAAAATGCTGAGATAATTCACAGTATCTTCTCTGACCACAATGCCATCAAGGTAGAAATTAACACTAGAAAGAGCAAGGAAAAAAAAATCAAACACATGGAAACTGAATAATAATCTGCTTATACATCAATGGGTAATAGAAGAAATCAGAAATGGAATTAAAAAATTCCTAGAATCAAATGAAAATGAAAACACATCATACCAAAACCTTTGGGACACAGCAAAGGCAGTCCTCAGAGGACAATTTATAGCAATAGATGCACATTTCAAAAAAGAAGAAAGGGACAAAATCAAAACATTAACTACAGAACTCAAACAAATAGAAAGAGAAGAGCAAAAAAAGCCCACAACCACCGGAAGAAAGGAAATAGTAAAGATCAGAGCAGAAATAAATGAAATAGAGAACAGAAAAACAATAGAAAGAATCAACAAAACCAAAAGTTGGTTCTTTGAAAGAATCAACAAAATCGACAAACCACTGGCCAGACTGACAAAAGAAAAACAGCAGAGGGCACAAATAACCCAAATAAGAAATGAAATGGGGGACATTACAACAGACCCAACCAAAATAAAAACGATTATAACAGAATATTATGAAAAACTATATTCCAACAAATTTGAAAACCTAGAGGAAATGGATAAATTTCTAGAAACATACGGCCTACCCAAACTACAGCAAAGTGATATTGAAAATCTGAACAGACCCATAACAAGAGAAGAGATTGAAAAGGTAATAAAAAAAACTCCTAACCAAAAAAAGCCCTGGCCCAGATGGCTTCACTGGAGAATTCTACAAAACATTTACAGAAGAGCTTGTACCAGTTCTACTCAAGCTATTTCAGAGCATAGAAGAGGAAGGAACACTTCCAAATTCATTCTATGAAGCCAGCGTAACACTGATACCAAAACCAGGCAAAGACATCACAAAAAAAGAAAATTACAGACCAATATCTCTCATGAATATAGATGCAAAAATTCTGAACAAAATTCTAGCCAATAGAATTCAGTATCATATCAAAAAAATAATACACCACGACCAAGTAGGATTCATACAAGGTATGCAAGGATGGTTTAACATTAGAAAATCCATCAATGTAATTCACCACATAAATAAAAGGAAAGAAAAAAATCACATGATCATCTCAATTGATGCAGAAAAGGCATTTGACGAAGTCCAACACCCATTCCTGATAAAAGCTCTCAATAAAATAGGTCTAGAAGGGAAATTTCTCAACATAATAAAGGGCATCTATGCAAAACCAACAGCCAACATCATTCTTAATGGAGAGAGGCTGAAAATATTCCCCTTGAAAACAGGAACAAGACAAGGATGCCCTTTATCACCACTCCTATTTAACATTGTGCTGGAAGTTCTAGCTAGAGCAATAAGGCAAGAGAAAGAAATAAAGGGCATCCAAATTGGTAATGAAGAAGTTAAACTCTCCCTGTTTGCAGATGATATGATACTATGCATAGAAAACCCTAAAGACTCCACGAGAAATCTACTGGAACTAATAGAAAGATTCAGCAGAGTAGCAGAATACAAGATAAACATTCAAAAATCAGTTGGATTCCTATACACCAGTAAAGAGAACGATGAAAAGGAGATCAGGAAATCAATACCATTTTCAATAGCCCCTAAAAAGATAAAATACTTAGGAATAAATCTGACCAGGAATGTAAAAGACCTATACAAAGAAAACTACAAAACACTGCTGCATGAAACCCAAAGGGATCTACATAAATGGAAAAACATACCATGCTCATGGATAGGCAGACTCAACATTGTGAAAATGACAATTCTACCTAAAGCAATTTACAAATACAATGCAATCCCGATCCAAATACCAACAACATTCTTCAAAGAGATGGAAAAACTAATCATTAACTTTATATGGAAAGGGAAGAAGCCCCGAATAAGTAAAGCACTACTGAAGAAGAAGAAGAAAGTTGGAGGACTCACACTACCTGACTTGAGAACCTACTATACAGCTACAGTAGTCAAAACAGCCTGGTACTGGTACAACAACAGAGACATTGACTAATGGAACAGAATTGAGAAACTCAGATGTAAATCCATCCACCTACGGTCACCTGATTTTCGACAAGGGCCCAAAGTCCATCAAATGGGGAAAAGACAGTCTTTTTAACAAATGGTGCTGGCAAAACTGGATATCCATTTGCAGAAAAATGAAACAGGACCCATACCTCACACCATATACAAAAACTACTTCAAAATGGATCAAAGACCTGAATATAAAGCCTAAAACTATAAAGTTCATAGAAGAAAAAATAGGACCAACACTTCAGGCCTTAATACATGGCATTAACAGGATACAAACCATAAACATCAACACACAAAACCCAATGGATAAACTAGATAACTGGGATCTTCTAAAATTCAAACACATATGCTCTTCAAAAGACTTCACCAAAAGAGTCAAAAGAGAACCTACAGACTGGGAAAAAATTTTTGGACAGTACAAGTCAGACAAAGGTCTAATCTCCATAATCTACAAGCAAATCCAACACCTCTACAACAAAAAGACAAACAATCCTATCAAAAAATGGGCAAAGGAAATGAACAGACACTTCACCAAAGAAGACATTCAAATGGCCAACAGACACATGAGGAAATGCTCGCGTTCACTAGCCATTAGAGAAATGCAAATTAAAACCACAATGAGTTACCATCTCACCCCGGCATTACTGGCACGAATCAAAAACACTGGAAATAACAAATGTTGGAGGGGCTGTGGGGAGATAGGAACTCTTATACACTGCTGGTGGGAATGCAAAATGATACAACCATTTTGGAAAATGATATGGCGCTTCCTCAGAAAGCTAGAAATAGACATACCATTCGATCCAGCAATCCCACTCCTAGGAATATATCCTAGAGAAATAAGAGTCATCACTTGAATAGACATATGCACACCTATGTTCATGGCAGCATTGTTCACGATAGCAAAAAGATGGAAACAACATAGGTGCCCATCAACAGATGAATGGATAAAGAAACTATGGTACATACACACGATGGAGTAGTATGCAACGAGAAAGAACAACGATGAATCTGTGAACCATCTCATAACATGGATGAAACTGGAGGACATTATGCTGAGTGAAATAGGTCAATCACAAAAGGACAAATATTGTATGAGACCTCTATTGTAAAAACCCATGAAAAAATTCACATGCAAAATGTAACAATCCTTGTTGGTTTCCAGGGATGGGAAGGGATGGGGGGAAATACTAAATAGGTAATAGATAAGTGGTAACTTGGGTGAGAGGTGAGATAGTACACAGTACAGGGGAAACTAACACAACCTGTACAAGGAAAGGTCATGGAGGCCCTATAGACACATCCAAACCCCCCGAGGGACTGAGCTATTGGACGGAGGGCTCTGGGGACCATGGTCTTGGGGAACATCTAGCTCAATTGGCATGACACTACTTATGGGGATAGTGCTCTACATTCTACCTTGGTGAGTAGTGTCTGGGGTCTTAAAAGCCTATGAGCGGCCATCTAAGATACTCCACTGGTCTCATCCCTTTGGGAGCAAGGGAGAAGGAAGAGAACAGGATACAACGAAAAGATTAGTCCAAAGGACTAATTGTCCACAGCTACCAAGGCCTCCACCGGACTGAGTCCAGTACAGCTAGATGGTGCCCGGCTACCACCACTGACTGCTCTGACCAGGATCACAACAGAGGGTTCTGGACAGAGCTGGAGAAGGATGTAGAGCATAATCTTAACTCCCAAAAAAAAAAAAAAAAAAAAAAAAAACAGATTTAGTTGCCTAAAGAATACTGGAGAAACCTCATGAGTGTGGCTCCCAGACACCTTTTCAGCTCAGAGGTGAAGTTACCTTCGAGGTTCGATGTTAAGCCTGGGAGTGGACAGCCCAGTAAAACTAAATGGGACTAACGAGGTACAGGAGTCCGTTGACAAGGCCAGAAGGCAGAGGGGGAGTAGAAAACTGATGATAAGGAACACAAATTGAATAAGGACACTGTCGATGTATTGTGAGATTGTTGACCACTGCTATAGGGCAACATTTGTAGTAACTATTAAATGGGAGGCTGTTTTATCCTGTAAGCCTTCATCTTGGGCGAGAATGGCAGCACAATTGGAAGAGCATAGTCAATGTCACTTAAATGTGTAAGTAAAAAGTTTTTAAATGGTGTTAAAATAAAAAAAATAAAAAAATAAAAAAAAAACAAATGAGACTAAAGAGGTACAGTAGTCCAGTGACAAGGGCCAGAAGACAGAAGGGGACAAGGAAGTCCCCTGGTGATAGGGAACACAAGGTGGAGTAAGGATATTCTAGATGTGCTGTGAGATTGTTAACCATTGTCATAGGGCAACATGTGTAGTAACTATTAAATGAAAAACTATTTTATTCTGTAAGCCTTCATCTTAAGTGAGAATAACAGCACAGTTGGAAGAGCATAGTCAATGTCACTGAACTGGGAATGTAGAAATTTTTGAAATAGTGTATCTTTGGCTATCTGTATTTTCATCAAAAAAAAAAAAATTGAGAATTTAGAGGCTTAATATGTTGTGGGGTTATTAACCAATGTCATAGAACAACATGTGTACTACTATTTCATGAGAAACTATTTGCTATGTAAGCTTTCACCTGAAGTACAATAAAATATATAAAAAAAAAAAGAAAAAAGAAAAACCAAATCCATTGCAGTGGAGTCAATTCCGACTCATAGCGACCCTATAGGACAGAGGAGAACTGCCCCATAGGGTTTCCAGGGAGTGGCTGGTGAACTCCAATTTTCAACCTTTTGGTTAGCAGCCGAATGCTTAACCACTACACCACCAGGGCTCCATGAATACTTCCCAATAAAACCTGGAAGAAAAAATAATTACAATGTAGAAAAGCATGAATTATATTTAATATTAATATCTAATAAAAAAAGTAAACCATTCAAATAATATCGCACTGATAACCATTCAGGTAATACCTGAGATATGGCAACATGTTCATTAGGTTATGTTTCAAATTAAGAGACAGTTTTGTGATTTATCCCATCTCTCCATCTCCTGCCTCAGTTTTGGGTCCTGTCACTTTGTTCAGGATCTTACTACAACGTCCTTCTCCTCCATGCCTTGCTTCCAGGTCTGCCAAAGTCTTGAGCACACTAGAACCAAGCTCATCTCTCTATAGTGGGAACTAATCATGACCCAGTATCCCTCAGAAGGAAGTCCAAACTCTGTAACATGGCATGCACTTTATTTCTCCCCGGATCCATTTATTGCTCACTTCTCCAGCCTCATTCCTCTTCTCTCTCCCTGCCATTGTGCACTGAGCTCCAGGCTCCAGCTACAGTAATAGCTTCAGTAAACACATGCACCACAACTCTTCCTATGCCCCACATAATACCCTTCCAAGCACTTTACGTATACTAACTCATTTGATCCTCACAACAATCTAAGGAGCTAGGTACTATTATTATACTCATTTTACATATAGGAGACAACCCTAGAGAAGTAGCTTGTCCAAGCTGAAACAGTAAGTTAAGTGGTACAACTGGGATTTTTCTGCTTGGGATGGTTGACTCTTCATCCCTGATACTTTGACTAGCTGATTCCTGTGTGTTCATCCGGATCCATGTTAGTTGTCCCTTTCTCTGTGAAATCTTTCCTGATCCCACTCCTATCCCCAAGACTGGAGTCGACTAATGTCTGTCTGCTCCTGCAGCACCTGTGAACCCTATGTTTAGTAATTACCCACTTACCTATTTCTGTCACCCTCATTAGACGGTTATCCATTCCTGACACACGGTAGTACTCAATAAAATTGATAAATTCTTGGATGCACAAAGGCATTTAGCTAAAAATGATCAAAATTCAAATTTTAAAGAATCTTTTTTTTAACTCTTTATAAATCCTATTTTCTGTATTTCCCTTTACTGATAAAGTCTAAATACTATTACTTTTATTAAAACAATGATAATAAAGCATTTAGAAGTCATACAAATAAGTAACATTGGAAGTGTTAATGATTCAGTATGTTTACATCAAGTTATGAGTTTTTAATATAATCACAGTAAACAGAATACGTTAAAATGATTAAAATGTGTCTCTAAATGTTCTCTTTTTATCAATTTTGATGGACTCTGTATTCTGCAGCTAAACCAAAACCAAACCCACTGCTGTCGAGTCAGTTCCGACTGTTAATGACCTTATAGGACAGGGTAGAACTGGCCCCGTGGTGTTTCCAAGGCTGTAAATTTTTAGGGAAGCAGACTGCCGCATCGTTCTCCCTTGGAGCAGCTGGTGGGTTTAAACTGACAATCTTTCAGTTAGTAGCCAAGCACTTTAACCACCGAGCCACCAGAGTTCCTCTGTAGTTAACTACAGTTCTAAACAAATTAACTCATTAACCATGGCAGATGGGACTCTTTTAGATACTTAACTGATCCTCTCCAGCTATAGACCAAAAGATTTAAAATTACAGTGCTGGGGGATAAATAATCTTAATAGTTTGCTCAGGTTCAGATCACCTTGATTGGAGAGCTTGGCTGCCTTCCATGATCAGGGAGCTTGGCTGACTTTGGTCCATGTAAGGTGCCACCAGACACTGGGCAGAGAGACTCTAGGAGCCGGTCAATGCTAACAGAAGCTTTGAGCAATAATGATCACAAATAAAGGTAAAGATATCTTCAGTGTTAGTTACATAGCTTTAGACCTGATTCGTTAGCAATAGCTCTCTACTACGGACAGATTACCCAATAAGCAAGGTATGCACAGGCTTACCTACTAAGCTGTAGTGCACAATTCCACCTGTTTTTCACCACATTAAAGAGGTGGAATTGTGCACTACAGATTAGTAAATACACACAAGTAAGGCTGTGTGTACCTTGCTTAATGGAAGCCCACGCGTACCTTGCTTACTGGATAATCAGCCTGTGCCTCTACGATCTCTGCCGTTTTAAGTAAAAATATGGTTTTAATTGTAGAATTCATTGATTTCAGTGCTTCCTGAACAAAGGAATTATCAGCACTTTCAAGATTCCAGACGATTTCACCAAGCCTGGAGCACATAATAGGCTGTGTGTCACCCATGAAACACAGCTCAGTCTTCTTGTTTAGGGGTATGAACAATAACCATGGATATAATGAATATAAGGCAAATCCTCTAAAGTAATTGCATTGGTGATTCTAGGACTAAGAAGTAGCCTCTAAATGTTCCCATCACGTAAGTGTGCGGATTTTCACAAGCTCTTTATAAACTCAATGAAACATTAAGAAAAACATAAGTCAATATGTCTATATTTTAATGCACTACCTGATATCAAAGCGGCAAAACGTTTTTCTCTTCTCCTCTTCCTCTTTGTCTCTTCCTCCTTCTTAAATGATTTTTAAAACACAGGAGCATAGCCATTCACTTATAATTAAAAGTGTCAACCGGAAGCAGTCAAGCAGGTGGGGGAGGCAGGCAAGGAGATGGCAGACCTTCATCTGCGCTCACATGTACATCTACAGCTGGCCTAGTGGGAGATCAAGAGACCACATGGTTGCAGAAAGAGTCAGATTAAGTACATCGACATGACCTGCAGACCTATGAGCCCCGTTTGAAGAAACTCGTTTGCAAATCTCTCAATAGTTTTATGCCTTCCTAAGGCGTTAAAATGCCCCATCCAGGATATTAAGGTCGAGGAGGGAGTCCAGATGGAAAGCATGTGCCAAGAGCTTTTGTTCATTTCTGATAAAGAATTGAGACTCACTGTGGAGTATATTACCATAAATTATTAAGGCTGTAAGGAAGCATCATACACTCGTGGCGCTAAAAATGCAGGTCATTGTAATAGACTGAAATTAATACATTTTTATTTTAAAAATATTTCCTCCTGTTTATAGAATATCTGCATTTTTTACAATACAAAATGTGTACTAAATCCTTTCGCAATCATTAGTCTTTCTTTAACGTTTCTTATACATGTGACTCTATTAAAATTAGAATAGCATCACCAAAAAATCTTTATTGGGTACCTACCAGGTGCATGGTACTTTGCTGAGGCAGAATTTGTAACTATTTATAGTGTAATATTGCATATAATATATTTTTAAAGTCCAAAGATAACTGTGCTGCCTGCCTGTGTTGTCAATAATAGAAGTTCACGACATTTGATTTGAGTCTTTTGTGAGAGGCAATGTTATTCTGATTTAATAGCTTCCATCTGCTCTTCTCATTTTCATTGCTCCTTTTACAGTTTCCAAATTCCACCCTGTGCCCTCCAGGGAAATTTTCTCAAGCATTGATTCTATTCATCTATAAATTGGAGGGGGAGGGGGGTGTTCTTCTGCAGCCTTATGGTTTTGTTTATTGATCTTGATTGTTAGGCAACTTGTTGACATACCCATACTTGCTTTTCTATTTCTGATTTTTTTGTGTGTGTTGGTAAGTGCTTGATAATCACAGAGACCTAACTCTTGAGCAAAATGTAGTATTGAGACCCTCCTTTACAGAGTAGAACAGAGTAACATTCTATAAATTCAGGTGCATAAAAAAGGGACCCCTTCTGTACTGTTACCTATCACCAAACAAGCTGTGTCTATTACTATTAAACAGGAAAGATGTATGTTTAAAGTGTTACTTCTTTGAGGTAAAGAATCTGAATCTAAAGCTTAATTTACTATTACTTAAATGTATTGCTCCACTAGTCAACTATTAACACTTTTCTTTGAGGCAATTTGGGACATTTCATAGACCTTGTGACCACATGTGGCATTATTTTTTAACCTTGTCATTTAAAAGTAGGTATCATATTCAACTGAATAAAAATAAGTCTAATCCGTCTTAACATTAATATGCCATCCAATTTCATGCTAGATCCCTGAAGCCAAAAATTTAATGTGCAATATTAATATTTTTTACTCTACTGCAGCAAAGACTTTACAAATGAGTTCATCCTGGGACAGTAGAGGAGGAAGAGGAAATAAGATAACCAATATTTTACAAACACTCGTCATATGCATGATTCAAAATTAATCACATACATTTTATTGTTATTTTTGAGAAGCTATATTTTATGATGTCTTGACACCAAAATACTTTCATTGCCAATGTAAAAATTTACAATAAGTATGGGAAAGGTCACAGAGTGGGATTAATATTTTTAGAAACACTCTTTGGGAAACTGACCTTAATTCCTAAAGGAAATGTGAGATACATTAAAATGAATGAAATTGCCTGGGGTTGGGGTGGTGGAACCATCTTTGAAGTCAGCATGGAAGAACTATAGAAGATGAATCAAGAGACTTGGATTTTAAATATTCCTTTGGGGCTTCTCTGAATGCCATTTTCATTTGAGCATCACTTAACTGTAGACAGGCCTGAAGGGCTTTGGCGCAACCCTTCTACATTCTGATTATGAACAGTCAGGTAACCTTGCATAAGTTAATTGATTAGTGTTTCACCTGGCTCATCAAGATACCCTCCCCTCCAATTGAGAATTTCTAAACCAAAAAAAACAAATTTCTGTTTTATTTTTGTTTTGCTATGGGTTCCACTTTTTATTTTCTATAATTCTTTCGTAGATGACTAGCTAACTGAAATAAGTTTCCTATCAAACTAATGAGGCAATTTCATCTCTTCCATTGTATCCCCTACTTGCATTCCCATTGCATTGCTCTGAGTTCTTTTACTGTATTAACTGCTATATTCATCATACTGTACTTCATCTTGTACGTATTTATACACTTGTTATCTCTGGCAGCAGAAAATATACGTTTTTATTTTCTGTAGCACAAAGAATAGTGCCTTATACATGTTGTTATTGTTGTTGGGTGCTGTGGAGTCTATTCCAACTCATGGTGACCCCATGGGACAAAGAAGAGCTGCCTCATAGGGTTTTGTTGGTTGTAATCTTTCCAGCAAAGGAGACTTGTTTGGCACAGTGGTAAAGCACTCGACTGCTAACTGAAAGGTCAGTGGTTTGAACCCACCAACAGCTCTGTGGGAAAAAAGACATGGCTATCTGCTCCTGTAATGATTTCAGCCTAGGAAACACTATGGGGCAGCTCCACTCTGTTCTATAGGGTCATCATGAGTTGGAATCGACTGGATGGCACACAACAACAATCTTTATGGAAGCAAATCATTAGGCCTTTCTCCCGCAGAGCTGCTGGGTGGGTATGAACTGTCAACCTTTTAGTTAGCAGCTGAGTGTGTAACCATTGCACCACCAGGGCTTCTTGCCTTATACATAAATATAATATATACTCGTTGCCATCAAGTCAATTCTGACCCATAGTGACCCTACAGGACAGAATAGAACTGCCCCATAGAGTTTCCAAGGAGCACCTGGTGGATTCGAACTGCCGATCTTTTGGTTAGCATCCGTAGCTATTAACCACTGCAACACCTGGGTTTCCAACGTGTACATAGTATATTTGAAATACACGTTTACGAGAATGGTGAGAATGGAGCTCCACAATAGTCATTCATGCCTGCGTTCATTCATTCATACTTTCTACAAAAAAGTAATGAAGACCTATCGTATGATAAACCCTAAGATATAAATATTGCTGTTAGTTGCCATCAAGTTGGCTCCAACTCATGGTGACCTCATATTTAACAGAACAAAAAGTTGTCAGGTTCCATGTCGTCTTCATGATCTTTGATGTTTTTGAGTCCATAGTTGCAGCCATTGTGTCAATTAGTCACATTACAACATACCAGCCCTCTCACTATGACAAACTGATGAACAGATGCTAGAGACATAAATATACGTAACAACAAATCCAGAGAATCTTAGTCTTGAACAGTATTCTAGGCTTGAGATTGTACCTCCTGAGACAATGAATATATTATTTTAAAACAAATACTATAGTAGATTCTAGCTGAATGAATATTCTAAAAAGCATTAAATTTAGATACCTAGTCATCCCAAATCCCTTTCCCCTTCAGCAAGTTCCTAGAGTTTAGCTGTAATTAATTCCTTAGTTACATCCTCTATTAACCAGTTTCATTTTACTTGGATCCACAATCAACACCCATGGAAGCAGTAGTCAAGAAATCAAAAAGACGAATTACATTGGGCAAATCCACGGCAAAAGACCTCTTTAAAATGTTGAAAAGCAAAGATGTCACTTTGAAGATTAAGGTGCGCCTGACCTAAGCCATGGTATTTTCAATCACATCATATGCATGCGAAAGCTGGGCAATGAACCAAGGAAGACCGAAGAATTGACGCCTTTCAATTGTTGGCGGAGAATATTGAATATCCCACAGACTGCCAAAAGAATGAACAAATCTGTCTGGGAAGAAGTACAACCAGAATGCTCCTTAGAAGCAAGGATGGCGAGATTATGTCTTACATACTTTGGACATGTTGTCAGGAGGGATCAGTCCCTGGAGAAGGACATCATGCTTGGTAAAGTATGGGGTCACGGAAAAAGAGGAAGACCCTCAATGAGATGTATTGACACAGTGGCTGCAACAATGGGCTCAAGCATAACAAGGATTGTGAGCATGGTGCAGGACTGGGCAGTGTTTCTTTCTGTGGTACATAGGGTCTCTATGAATCAGAACTGACTCAACTGCACCTAACAATAACAATTAACCAGTTATTTCTCACATTTTCTGCTATATGTAAAAAGTTTCCATTTTTTCTTGTAATTCAAATAAGATTGCAGACTTTTCTCAAGACTACTAGCAGCATGTTAAGCAATTCTTTCCCCCATCCCTTTTGTTTGCTTTATTAGTCCTTGCTTTGCTAAATTTCAACTAAAAGTTATCTACCTTAAAGCAACCTTTTCTTTCCTCTAGTGCAGATGTTTTAGTGGCTCGTTTTTGAGCCAATTGATTATTTTTCCTTTTTTTTTTTAATTGGTGTTCTTGGACCCACAGTTCAGTCATTTATTGAAATAGTGAAGTCCATTCTATTCAAAAATCAATAAAAAGAATAAAATGTATTATAAACCCTCTTAGATGCAAAACAAGCTTAGAGTACCATTGCCCTATTGAGGTAAGTTTTTACATAACAAAATCATGATAATTTCTAGTACTAACCATAATTCTCAAAATTCCATCAGGTCTTCCAGCTTATTCATATTTTATATCCTTCTCATATATCTGCATTTTCTGAGTTTAATTATAATTTTATTCCTTTATGCATATTTTTTAACTTAATTATTTCCATTGATTTTTTTTATCCCTCTTCATATCAGTAACCACCCCAATTTAAAATTCTAGTACACTACACTTTACAATTGATGCCTTTGAATTATGGTATTGTCAAAGAATAGTGAATATACCATGGACTGCCAGAAGAATGAACAAATCTGTCTTGGAAGAAGTATAGCCAGAGTGCTCCTTAGAAGGGAGGATGACAAGACTTTGTCTCATGTACTTTGGACATGTTATCAGGAGGACCAGTCCCTGGAGAAGGACATCATGCTTGGTAAAGTAGAGGGTCAGTGAAAAAGAAGAAGACCATCAATGAGATGGATGGACAGAGTCACTGCAACAATGGGCTCAAACATAGCAACAATTGTGAGGATGGCACAGGACCAGGCAGTATTTCATTCAGTCGTACATGGGATCTCTACGAGTCGGAACAGAATTGAAGGCACCTAACAACAACAACAACAACACTTTACAATCATGCTCAAGTTCCCCCCCCCCCCAGTAATGTAATATATAACCATTTTAATGAAATGTCAATTGCTTTAAATTTCTACTGGAATCTCTACTTTAAGTTACAAATTATAGCAATTTTTGAATATGGGTTTTAGGCTAACTCATATCATTGAGTCAAGTTTCTTACGAAGACAATTAGAATAAAATTTTAACTAGTTATGAGTCAGCACTTTCTAAAATACATATTTACGTATTGTACAGTTAACAGAATGAGTTATTTGAAATAAGTGAGATTTCTAAAGGTTAGTAACATTATCTTTTATTTGTATGCTATATTTAAAATCAAATTCTTATTTCATTCTTAGAGTTAACTACAAATCCTTTTTTTAAGTGAAGCAAACCAGTACTTCTTGAATTTAATCCTATCACCTTCTTCCAATAGCCTTAGTTCTGACAGTTGGTTTTCTGAATACATTTCTATAATACGTTGCTGGACGTGTTTTTTATTAATTTTTTTATGTGATCCCCCTTCCTACTTAAATGATGAGACTCATTAAAGGGGACAGCCTGAGACCTGGTGAGAAGACTGAGAGGAACCCCGCCTCTAATAGCCTTCATATGTAAAAAGTTCTTGAAAAATACCAGTTACTTTCTCTCAGTTGTGCACTCTTAAAACTTGTTATTTTCATGAATAGTTTCAAACCCTTTACGTTAAAAAAGATTGTTGAGATCATAGCTTTTGTAACTGGCTTTAACATTATAAACTTGAATTCTTTCATAAAAAGCTTCAAGAAGTAAAAAAAAAAAAAAAAAAAAGAACTAAGTTTGGATCTCCCAAAGCATTATGAAACCTATATACAGGTAGTCCCCAACTTATGACATATTCGAGTTATGACAAACCTTACCTACTAACATCTGTTTTTTTTTGTTTTTTTTGTTTTTTGTACATTTTATGGTTAAACCCTGGTGGCGTAGTGGTTAAGTGCTAAGGCTGCTAACCAAAAGGTCGGCAGTTTGAATCTACCAGTCGCTCCTTGGAAATTCTACGGGGCAGTTCTACTCTGTCGTATAGGGTCGCTATGAGTCAGAATCAACTCCATGGCAACGGGTTTGGTTTTTTGTTTTCATTCAGTACGTACTATCTACAATGTTGTAGTGTGTAATTTGCTGATGTTATCATTATCAGAGGTTTACTCGCAGGTGTTCAAAGATTGGATTTATAAACATACTGATAATAAAAGGCAATAACGAAAATTCTTTTTAAAAGACATATTTGACTTACATCAGAACTGACTTACGATGGAATCGTTATTAGAATGAAACTCCATCCTAAACTGGGGACTGAAAAAAAAACACTGCCATAGAGTTGATTCAGACTCATAGTCACCCCATAGGTTTTCCAAGGCCGTAAATCTCTGCTGAAGCAGGCTGCCACATCTTCCTCCCTTGGAGCCACTGGTGATTTTGAACCACTGATCTTGCAGTTAGCAGTCGATCACTTTAACCACTGCACCACCAAGGTTCCTTAGTTGGGGACTACCTGTAATCAAATAGTAATATTATTGCCTACATTCCATATTATTACCGTGATACGCTGAGGGCACTACAACACTTAACAAATAGATCTGACTTCAAGGCTCTTCTGATGAAAATAAATTAATATTAACAAGTATAAGTACCAATAAAAAATGGGCAATGGCATCCTATAAATTATATAAGTATATTTCAATATTTAGACTAGAATTTTCACATTTGCATGATATTCTATAATTAAGGGAATGTGTTTGTAGAATCTTGAGCTAACTTTTAAAATAGAGGAACATGCCACCCAAAAGTATTGGTAAAATTATTAGTCAATATTAATATTAAACAAATGCTGATGATCATTACAAAACATCCCTGCAAAGTCCCATCTTCTGTTGCATCAGATGAATAGCAAATTACTCTTGCTTCCTTTCCCAACTCCAGGGCCAGTAACCATAAGCCCTGAGCAAACATCTAATTACCCACACAATAACCCTCTACAATCGTCCAACCCTGAGTTAAAGAACAAGTTTTTTTATGTATTTAGTCTTGACAAGATGGCAACCCATTTGGCCAGTGACTCAATGGACTTACTAATGACAAAATGTTTGAAAAATCTTGACTGTTCAGATTTACCAAGAATGTAACATATTCTGTTAAACATCACTGAATCGGACAGAGAGGTAAGGTTCTTTCAAAAAAACCTGTCTCTGAGGTACAGAGAACATGGAACGGTGACCAAGAAGACTGACCTTATAAAGTCACTCGCCTATAGTGATCGGTGTGGACAGGAACATTTCCTATATCTCCAATCACTGTTTTCCAAGTGGATTTCAAAACCATTTCTGAGAGAGAGAAGCTCACATTTTAATATGTCAATCCAAGACGTGACATTTTGGTTTTCATTTGGATTTAAAGAGCGTTTGGTCAATAGTTCACCTGGGAGTCCTTGTATCCTATGGGCTCTCTCTCTCTCTTCCCCACAACTTTCCCTCCATAAAGCATCTGCATCTGTTACTTTCTAGAAACCTTTTACATATTCCAGTCATTTTTGTTAGACTTTTGTGTTGCTTAGCTGCCATAATTTCCCCCTTCCTTCAGCCACAACCTGAGGCACTTCCTACTAAAGAATGACACCAAACAAGCATGTCAAGAGTCTTTCAAAATTGCTGCCAGACGTCAGCGACATTCTTCCAGCATATGGAGTACTGATGTGCTGAAAAGATGGCAGAAAACTACCTGACGCTTTGCTGGGTCAGGAAGTCCCAGTCTGATGTAGAGTTCTGGTTCAGATTTGCAACATAAACAGGACTTTAACTGTTTTTTAACAAAGCATCTAAGCAAAAGTTACCCAAAATGTCTTTTTTAATCACTGTATCTCCCAGCCCCCACCTTCCAACCTCTGCCAATAAAAAGGAAATATTAAAATAAAACAAAGACTGCCATTGTTCCCAAGCACAACTCATGATCCTAACTAATAGAATAATTTAGTTATAATTTAAAAGTGTTATATGCTGTCTTAGATCAACATGGCAATGCCATGTGCTTGCTCTTCTCTTTTGCATGAGGCAAACCTCTTAGAGAATATGAATCTCAAATCCAGAAAGAAAGGAAGCAAATAATTTAGGAAATTCAGCAAATGTCAATTATTTATAATAAGGATTTGATTAATTGGAATACAATATTTTAATATGTTAAGCAATTAGTGTTATTTATAATATAAATTGCACAAATACGCATATATGCATAAATATAACTTTAACAGTTATTTATTCTTATGTAGGAAAATTACCTTAATAATAATAGTAGTTTGGAATTGCATAGTGTATAACAGTTATAAGCAAATGTGGTATTGCATGATTTCTAGACGAAGGCAAATTTGTCCCACTCATTCTACATTTCCTAAATCAAGCTTGAATTACTTTTACGAGGAAAAGGATAATAAAGGTAGAAACAAATAATATTAGAGAACAACAAAAGTGCCTAGAATTGGTTCTTGCAATTCAAATGTATTAGATATTAAATTTAATAACCTTTTAAGGAGGGCTTCTTATGTTGAGATACTCAGTCCTAAATCTCAAAAATACTTTTGGCAGTCTATTTGTGTGTAAATATATTTTTGTATGTGAAGAACAGGTCACTCTAAGTTTGAGTCCTTGGGCAAGTTCCTAAAAATTAGATAATGCACATAAAACACTTACTAAAACAATGCACGGTATGTGTAAGTACTCAACAAATATGTCATCAGATGTGGTTAAGATGTTTGTTACTTTTAGTTGATATAGTTTTTTTTTTTTGATTATTCAATACATTTTTGAAACGCATTAACTTTTTTATATATTTTTTTTAAATACCTTTTCTCACCAGATTTTTCTTCCCCTAAGAATCTTTTTTTTTTTTTCAATTGCACTTCAGATGAAGGTTAACAGAACAAATTAGCTTCTCATTAACCAGTACCTGTACTGTTTTATGACATTGGTTAACAACTCCATGGCATGCCAGTACTCTCACTGCTAGAACTTGGGTTCCCTATTACCAGCTTTCCTGTCCCCATCTAGCTTCTAGTCCTTGTCCCTGGACTGATGTGCCCTTTTAGTCTCGTTTTGTCCTATGGGTCTGTATAATATTTGGCTAAAAGGTGAACCTTTGGAGTGACTTCATAACTGAGCTAAAAATGTATCCAGGGACCATATTCTCAGGGTTTCTCCAGTCTCTGTCAGGCCACTAAGTCTGATCTTTTTTTTTTTTTTTTGAATTAGAATTTTGTTCTACATTTTTCTCCAGCTGTGTCTGGGACCCTCTATTGTGATCCCTGTCAGAGCAGTCAGTGGTGGTAGCCAGGCACCATCTAGTCATAGTGGACTCAGTCTGGTGGAGGCCAAGGTAGTTGTGCTCTATTTGTCCTTTGGACTAATCTTCCCCTTGTATCTTTAGTTTTCTTCATTTTCCCTTGCTCCTGAAGGGATGAGACCAGTGGAGTATCTTAGACAGCCGCTCAGAAGATTTTAAGACCCCAGACACTACTCACCGAAGTAGAATGTAGAACATTTTCTTTATAAACTGTTATGCCAGTTGAGCTAGATGTTCCCTGAGACCATGGTCCCCACAGTTCTCAGCCCAGTAATTTGGTCCCTAAGGGAGTTTGGATTTGTCCAGGGAACCTCCACGACCTTACCCTGAATAAGTTGTGCTGGCTTCCTTAGTATTGTATACTGTCTTACCCTTCACCCATGTTACCACTTATCTGTTGTCTATTTAGTGTTTTTCCGCCTCCACCCCTCCCCTCCCTTATAAACATCAAAGATTGTTTCTTTTTGTGTGTAAACCTTTTCATGGGTTTTTATAGTAGTGGTCTCATACAGTATTTGTCCTTTTGTAATTGACTTATTTCACTCAGCATAATGCTGTCCAGATTCATCCATGTTGTGAGATGCTTCACAGATTTATCATTGTTCTTTATCGTTGTGTAATATTCCATTGTGTGTATGTATGAAGATTTGTTTATCCATTCGTCTGTTGATGGGCATCTAGGTTGTTTCCATCTTCCTGCTATTGTGAACCATGCAGCAATGAACATATGTGTGCATATGTCTATTCCTGTGACAGCTCTTATTTCTCTAGGATATATTCCTAAGAGTGGGATTGCTGGATCATATGGTATTTCAATTTCTAGCTTTCTAAGGAAGTGCGATATTCTTTTCTAAAATGGCTGTACCATTTTGCATTCCCACCAGCAGTGCATAAGAGTTCCAATCTCCCCACAGCCTCTCCAACATTTGTTATTTTCTGTTTTTTTTTTTATTTGTTCCAGTAATGCTGGGGTGAGGTGGTATCTCATTGTGGTCTTTAATTTGCATCTTTCTAATGGCTAGTGATCGCGAGCATTTCCTCATGTGTCTGTTGGCCACTTGAATGTCTTATCTGGTGAAGTGTCTGTTCATTTCCTTTGCCCATTTTTAATTGGATTATTTGTCTTTTTGTTATAGAAGTGTTGGATTTTCCTGTAGTTTTCAGAGATTAGACTCTTGTCAGATTTATAATAGCCAAATTTTTTTTTCCCAGTCTGTAGGTTCTCTTTTAGTCTTTTGGTGAAGTCTTTTGATGAGCATAAGTGTTTAATTATTAGAAGATCCCAGTTATCTAGCTTATCTTCTGAAGTTTATGTTGTTAGTTATGGTTTGTATCCTGTTAATGCCGTGTATTAGGGTCTCTAGCATTGATCCTATTTTTTATTCTGTGATCTTTATGGTTTTTGGTTTTATATTTAGGTCTTTGATCCATTTTGAATTAGTTTTTGTGTATGGTGTGAGGTATGGGTCCTGTTTCATTTTTTTGCTGACGAACATCCAGTTTTACCAGCACCGTTTGTTCAAAACACTGTCTATTCCCCCATTTGATAGACTTTGGGCCCCTGTTGAAGATCAGGCATCCCCATGTGGATGGATTTACATCTGAGTTCTTAATTCTATTCCATTGGTCAATGTATCTTTTGTTGTACAAGTACCAGGCTGTTATGACTACCGCAGCTGTATAGTAGGTTCTGAGGTCAGGTAGCGCAAGTCCTCCTAATTTATTCTTCTTTTTCAATAATGTTTTACTTATCTGGGGCCTCTTCCCTTTCCATATAAAGTTAATGATTGGTTGTTTTTTTTTTCTTCCCCATCTTTTTAAAGAATGTTGTTGATATTTGGATCGGGATCATATTATATTTGTAAACTGCTTTGGGTAGAATTGTCATTTTCACAATGTTGAGTCTGCATATCCATTAGCATGGTATGTTTTTCCATTTATGTAGATCCCTTTGGGTTTCTTACAGTAGTGTTTTGTAGTTTTCCTTGTATAGGTCTTTTACATCCCTGGTTAGATTTATTCCTAAATATTTTATTTTTTTAGGGGCTATTATAAATGGTATTGTTCTCCTGGATTCCTTTTCATCATTCTCTTTATAGGTGTATAAGAATCCAACTGATTTTTGTATGTTTAGCTTGTATCCTGCTACTCTGCTGAATTTCTCTGTTAGTTCCAGTAGACTTCTCGTGGAGTCTTTAGGGTTTTCTATGTATAGTATCATATCATCCACAAACAGGGACAGTTTAACTTCTTCATTACCAATTTGGATGCCCTTTATTTCTTTTTCTTGCCTTATTGCTCTAGCTGGGACTTCCAGCACAATATTAAATAGGAGTGGTGATAAAGGGCATCCTTGCCTTGTTCCTGTTTTCAAGGGGAATGTTTTTAGCCTCTCTCCATTAAGAATGACGCTGGCCATTGGTTTTGCATAGATGCCCTTTATTATGTTGAGAAATTTCCCTTCTATACCTCTTTTATTGAGAGCTTTTATCAGGAATGAGTGTTGGACTTTGTCATATGCCTTTTCTGCATCAACTGAGATGATCATGTGATTCTTTTATTTATGTGGTGAATTATGCTGATTGACTTTCTAACGTTGAACCATCCTTACGTAGCTGGTATGAATCTGACTTGGTTGTGGAGTATTATTTTTTGATATGATGCTGAACTCTATTGGCTAGAATTTTGTTGAGAATTTTTGCATCTATATTCCTGAGAAATACTGGTCTGTAATTTTCTTTTTTGTGGTATCTTTGCCTGGTTTTCTTATCAGGGTTATGCTGGCTTCATAGAATAAATTTGGAAGTATTCTTTCCTTTTCTATGTTCTGAAATAATTTGCATTGTACTGGAGTAAGCTCTTTGAATGTTTGGTAGAATTCTCCAGTGAAGCCATCTGGGCCAGGGCTTTTTTTTTTTTTTTAATTACCTTTTCAATCTCTTATCTTGTTATGTATCTATTCAGATTTTCAACATCACTTTGTGTTAGTTTGGGTAGGTATTGTGTTTCTAGAAATCTGTCCATTTCCTCTAGATTTTCAAATTTGTTGGAGTATAGTTTTTCATAATACTCTGTTATGATCCTTTTTATTTCAGTTGGGTCTTTCGTAATGTGCCCCATTTCATTTCTTATTTGGGTTATTTTCATCCTCTTCTGTTTTTCTTTTGTCAAATTGTCTAGTGGTTTGTTGATTTTGTTGACCCTTTCAAAGAAACAACCTCTGGTTTCGTTGATTCTTTCTATTGTTTATTCTCTATTTCATTTATTTCTGCTCTGATCGTTATTATTTCCTTTCTTCTGTTGGCTGTGGGCTCCTTTTGCTGTTCTCTTTCTAATTGTTCAAGTTGTGTAGCTAATGTTTTGATTTTTTTCCTTTCTTCTTTTGTGATGAGCACATCTATTGCTGTAAATTGACCTTTGAGCACTGCCTTTGCTATGTCCCAGAGGTTTTGGTATGTTGTGTTTTCATTCTCATTTGATTCTAGGAATTTTTTGATTCCATCTTTGATTTCTTCTATTATCCAGTGGTTTTTAAGCAGGGTGTTATTTAGTTTCTGTGTAATTTATTTTTTTCCTTGTTTTTCCTGTTGTTAATTTCTACTTTGATGGTGTTGTGATCAGAGAAGATATTTCGTATTATTTTGGATTTTGTTGAGGGTTGCTCTGTGGCCTAAGACGTGGTCTATTCTGGAGAATGTTCCATGTGCATTGGAAAAGAATGTGTACTTTGCAACTGATGGGTGGAGTGTTCTATATATGTCTGTGAGTTCAAGTTGGCTGATTATGGCCTTTAGATCTTCTGTATCATTGTTGAGTCTCTTTCTAGCTGTTCTGTCCTTTACTGATAGAGGTTTGTTGAAATCTCCTACTATTATTGTGGGACTGTCAATTTCTCTTTTCAGTGCTGTTAAAGTTTGTTTTATGTGTTTTGGAGCCCTGTCATTGGGTGCATAGATATTTATTATGCTTATATCTTCTGCTGGATCATCCCTTTAATCATGATATTGTGCCCTTCTTTGTCTTTTATGGTGGATTTGGTTTTAAAGTCTTTTATCTGAGATTAGTGTTGCCACTCCTGCTCTGTTTTTGGTAGCTGTTTGCTTGATGTGTTTTTTTCCATCTTTTGATTTTTAATAAATTTATGTCTTTGTTTCCAAGATGTGTCTCTTGTAGACAGCATATTGATGGATCCTGTTTTTTTAATCCATTCTGTCACTCTCTGTCTCGTTATGGGTGCATTTAGGCCACTTATGTTCAGTGTAATTATTGATAGAAGTGAGTTTATTGTTGTCATTTAGTAGTGCTTTTTTTTTTTTTTTTTTTTTTTTTTTTTTTTTTTTTTTGTGGTGCTGACAATTTATTTGTTCCTCTTACTTTCCTGTGTTGAATTCTTTTTGTTTGTGGATTTTTTTTTTCATTTCTTTTGTTTTTTGTAGATTTTGTTTTTATTGAGAATTTATGTTTTTCTTCTTTATTTTGATAAGTAGGTTTGTTAAGTTTCTTTCTGGTTACCTTGAAATTTACCTGTATCTTCCTAGGTTTAAATGAGTCCATTATTACTTGGTATCACCTTGCCTTCCTCTCCATTAGAAAGTTCTATACCTACACTGTTTAGTCCCTCTTTTATCGTTCTGACATTGTTGTCATTTGCAGATTAAGCTCTCTGGTTCTCTGTTGTAAATCTTTTGGTTTTGAATAGTCCTTGAGAGCTAATTTCCTATTTTGGTATCTGGCTGGTGTGATCTTGTGTCCTAGATTCGGGCTGTTGTCTGATGCTGTTTGTTCTAACTGAAGGATTCCCTTTAATAATTCTTGTAAGTTTGGTTTGGTTTTTACATATTATCTTAATTTCTATGTATCTGGAAATGTCCTAATTTCACGTCATATTTGAATGAGAGTTTTGTAGAATCTATTATTCTTGGTTGGCAATTTTTCTTTCAAATTTTATATATGTCATCCCCTTGTCTTCTAGCCTGCATGGTTTCTGCCAAGTAATCAGAGCTTAGTCTCATTGTTTCCCTTCTATATGTTACTTTTTGTTTTTCTTGAGCTGCTCTCAGGATTCTTTGTCTTTGGTTTTAGCAAGTGTGATTATGATATGCCTTGGTGCTTCTCTTTTGGGGCCTACCTTCTGTGGGGTTCATTGAGCTTCTTGGATGATCAACTTTTCATTTTTCAGCAATTCTTCAATTATCCTCTCTGTGTTTTCTGTTTTCTCCTCCTGTTCTGGAACTGCCCTCACTTGCAAAATTTTGCTTTTGATTGTATCCCATATAATTCTCAGGGTTTCTTCATTTTTCTTTGTTCTTTTTTCTGATTTTTCCTGAAACAAAATTGCAACCAAGGGTTTGTCTTCAATTTTACTTCTCCTGTCTTCCATTGTTTCAAACCTGTTCTTCAGCCCTTCTACAACACTGTCCAGTTCTGAAATCTTGTTTATCTTTTGGATTTCTAATTGTTGTTTTTGTATGATTTCTCGTGAATTTATTTTGGCATTTTTTCCTGTATTATTTTCCTGAATTTTTTCATTTTTCTGTCTGTATTTTCCATGAATTTGTCTGCCTTTTCCATGAATTTGTCTATTTTTTCCTCATTTTTGTCTGCTTTTTGCTTCAACTCTTGGATAGCTCTGAATACGAGAAATTTGAATTCTGTATCAGGTAGTTCTAGTGCCTGTTCTTCTACTGGAAAGTCATCTGGTGTTTTATTTTGGATGCCTACTGGGACCATCCTGTCATGTTTTGTTATATGTTTTGATATTGTCTGCTGTCTTCAGGACTTTTGGTTGTTATTTTCTTCATTTATTGATTGTAGATTTGTTTCATCCTACTTTTTTGTTTTATTTGGTTATGTCTGAGCAGGTAGGTGGGCTGTGGGTTCTTTGTTGTTTGCTGGTCTTTGGGCATGATGCTTTTCACCTCCTTGTCCAATGACCAGAGCCAGTTGCTCAGCTATGCTGCAGCAAGGCAGGTGCAACTGAAGGCAAGGGTCTGGGATGGGTGATGTGTGACACTTACTAGAGTTGACAGGGCAGGTTAGGAGTCAGTGCACGGCAGGTTCTGTTAGGCTGTGTCTTTGATTCTGTAGGGTGTAATGTTCAGTGCATAGTGCAGGTAGGCAGGAGGGAGGGGGAGGTTGTGATGTGTGAAGCTAGGTTGAGTATGGAAAAGAAGAGAGAGAAGAGAGAGAAACAGAAGCAAAAAAAAAAAAAAAAGTGCTGAGGGAGCCTGCTGTTGGAGTGCAGATATAAGAAACCAAGAAATGAAGAAAAACAAAAAGGGAAAAAGAAAGTGAAAATAAACAAACAAAGAAAAAAAAGCACCTAGAGATCCTACCAGCTTGGTGGCTTGGACCGAGGAAGCTGTTCCCTAGCCAAGTGGCGCTTCACAGCCTGTCAGAAGAAGCAAAGATGGCACAAGGAGTCAAGTATTCAAGAGAAAGAAGGAGGAGGTGAAAGGCAGGGAAGAAACCAAAAGAGGCCAAAAAAGCAACACAAGCAACAAAGAAATGGCAGTGAAGAAGCCAGCCAGTGTGGGCGGGATGAATCCACGTGGCAAGGAACCAGCACCTCCTGTGCCACAGTTGCAGCCCCCTGGGAAGTGGCAGACCAGCCCACCAGGAGCAGTGAATTGACCCTCTGGGAGAAAGAGAATCAGCCTGCCAGGAAGCAGTGAATTGGCCCTCTGGAAGACCAGGAATCAACCTGCTGGGAAGCCTCAGATCAGCCAGTCGGGAAGTGGAGAAGGCTGAGCAGGGGGAGGCAGGGTAAGGTGTAGGAAAGCGTGTCTCACTGGTTACCAGGTGCTCTCTCTACTTCTGGGAGCTCCTTGAATCTACTTTTCTGTATTCCTTGTCTGCCAATCTCCAACAGAAGTCCAAGATGGTGGATCCATGCTGCATTAGCTGATAGGGGACCTCTGCTCGTAACTCTCCTTGCTGTCTGTTGTCTGTCAGTTTCCTATTCCATTCGGTGCTTGGTTGAGTTCTTTATCTCTTCATTTAACACTTAGGGTTCCAGGACTGATGTTTGTGTCTGTTTTCCTTAGTTTTTCAGGTCTTTGCTGTGGATGGATGGCATGGTGCTTCTGTGTATAAAGCCATGTTGGCTCTATCCTAACTTTTTTGTATTTCTTAGTGTGAATAAATATTATACTGATTATTGCGACATTAGCTTCTCTCTCCTTCATATTTAATCATCCTCATATCTTACTTCAAAATACCCTGCAGTATCTCATGACACTGTCTCATTTCCAAAAACTAATTAAGCAAAATTCTCCTTCTTCAGCCTCCTCTTCAAACCTTCAGTTCATCTCACTTACCTTTTGAATCTTATTCCCCAACCAGTTTAATATAATCTTTTCCCTCCAAAAAGCTGTTTTACTCCCCATTTCAGGATGTCCCTCTCCCCAAGGAATTTATTTCAAATTCCAAAAAAAAAAATAGCTTCCATCAAAGGTAAATAACTCCAGCACAGAAAATATGAAAACTTTGAGAATGTTACTTGTGAAGTTACTACGTAACAGTGATACCAAAACCTGACAAAAAGAGCACCTAAAAAGAAAAAGAAAACTCTGGACCAAATATGCTGATAATACATATTCTAGTAAAAATTTAGTCATAAAATATAGTATATTAGAGGTTTAATGTCACATTGTGAAGTATAATCTACTTTAGAGAGAAAAAGATTAATCTTAGGATATTATTAAAATTGTTTACTGCCTAAACAAGTCATAACGGGGGTGTAAATATGCTAATATCCATAGCTGTTTAAAAGGTATGTTTTGGAATTGAAAATTTATTCCAGATTTAAAGAAATAAAAATAAAATAATCCAAATACTACCTATATCTACAAGAGGACTAGAAGGAAACTTTTTGGCATAAAGAAAGATAATTATTTTAAATTAACACATTGTATATAGGTGAAAGGGAAGCATTAAAATCAGGAACAAATGATGGGCCTTCATTGTCGATTCTTCCATTTTAATATTATATAAAAATTAATAAGAAATATAACCATTGCAAAGAATACGGCAAACTTTTCATTATTTATCAATATTTTCTTTGTCCTTTTGAAGCACCCAGGAGAATCAACAGAAAACAAAAAACAAAACAATCAACTTAAGAAAAGAGTTCAGTAAGAGAACTCACTACTACAAAATAAATGAAAAAAATCTATAGGATTCCTAAAATGAATTAGAGTATACAAGGGGTAAGGATAAGGAATAATGAATAAAGAAGATCAAAGAAAAATTGATGCTTTTGAATTATGGTGTTGGCGAAGAGTATTGAATATACCATGGACTGCCAAAAGAATGAACAAATCTGTCTGGGAAGAAGTACAACAAGAATGCTCCTTAGAAGCGAAGATGACAAGAATTCGTTTCACATACTTTGGACACGTTATCAGGAGGGATCAGTCCCTGGAGAAGGACATCATGCTTGGTAAAGTAGAGAGTCAGCAAAAAAGAGGAAGACCCTCAATGAGATGGACTGACACAGTGGCTACAACAATGGGCTCAAGCATAACAACAATCATGAAGATGGCACAGGACCAGGCAATGTTTCTTTCTGTTGTACATAGAGTCACTATGAGCGGGAACCAACTTGACAGAACCTAACAACAACAACAACATACAAGGGAGGAAATTTCATTCATACCCAGGAATGTACATAAAACATCATGGCTTGGGTCAGGCACTCCTTAGTCTTCAAGGTGACGTCTTTGCTTTTTAACACTTTAAAGAGGTGTTTTGCAGCCGATTTGCCCAATGCAATGCGTCACTTGTCTTGACTGCTGCTTCCATGGGTATTGATTGTGGATCCAAGAAAAAGGAAACTCTTGACTACGTGAATCTTTTCTCAGTTTATCATGATGTTGCTTATTGGTCCAGTTGTGAGACTTTTTGTTCTCTTTATGTTGAGGTGTAATGCATACCAAAGGCTGTGGTCTTTGATCTTCGTCAGTAGAAATAGAAATAGAAATCTAGACATTAGGAATAGATGGCTCTAAAACATCCTTCTGTGTTCAAATTTTATATGTCAAGAATTAATATACCCCCTCCAGAAGAGTTTTTGGAAGGGGTTCTATTAGTTCACATACCCACCACATTGTATTTGAGAACTATATTATAAACTCCACTTGGGAAGGAATAATTGTCTATTTTGTTCATTCCTATACCCAGTTCCTAGCACAAAGTATGACACCTAATAAGTACTCAATAAACATTTGTTGAATGAAAAATGAGAGTATTGACCAAATAATATTCAAATAGTAAATGAGCAAATTAACAAAATAAAAATTGATGTTATTTCTCATACTCTAAAAATTTGCGGACTGTCACTTCTGGTCTAAAGTATTACAGAGTCTTTAGAGGTCTGTAGCTGGTTTGTGATTGACTACTAATCCAAAGGTTAGTGGTTTGAACCCACTCAGTGGTGCCATCGAAGAAAGGCCTGGCGATTTTCATCCATAAAGATTATAGCCAAGAAAACCTAACGGAGAAGTTCCACTCTGTGACACACGGGGTCACCATGAGTCAGAATTGACTTGATGGCAACATGTTTTGGTTTATGAGTCTCTGGGAAATTACATTTCCTTAGCTAGATACATATTACCTCAAACCCAAGTTGAAGAGGAAAATTTTATACAGATGATTCTTCGTATTTCTTTTCTCAGTAACTAAAAATAAAAAATAAACTTCTGGCATTTGACAAACACTATTTGAGTGAATAAATTGGGAATGAATCACATGAGGTCATTAAGACTTGATGTTTGCTCATCTATGTTGTGACTGAAATGAATCAAATGAAATAGCCTCTGTGCAAAATGTCAGTTGATTCCAGGCCTGCAAACAATAAAGCTAATAAAATTACTCTTATTGAGTTCAGATATTATTAAATTAATGAAATACATTGGGAAAGGTTTTTAAATATCAGTTTTATGTTGGTACTCATTTTTTAACCAAATAAAGTTAACTTCAGGCTTTGTTGTTACTGTTATGTTTCCCTGTTTGTTTTGTTTTCACCTTGATACATTGATATTCTTACTGCTTGATCTATTGCAATAACCTTTGAACAGGTTTTCCTATCTTGAGTGTCTCATCCATCCAATTTACCTCAAATGGATGGCACTGTTTCTGTTTTCTCTGGTCAAAAACCCACAAAGATATTCCATTACATAAAGAACAATGTCCACATTCCTCTCCCTTCAAGAAACAATCCCTGCAGCTTCTACCTCCCTCTTGTATTTCAGACATAGGCATGTCTCTCCATGACTGCTGCCAACATCTTACTAGTAGAGCCTACCTGCTCTATTACCTGGATTATAGAAATAGGAGCCTCCCTAAACTCCACTACACTCTTGCCCTTTCGCACTTACAATTTCATATGGACACCTGAATGATATTTTAAAAATTAAACTTGATACCTTTTTCACAAAGCTGTCCTGTGTCTTATCTTTTGTTGGCATGACCATTCGCTCTTAGACTCATTCTCAAGCTTCTCTTCCTGCCTATTTATCTCAGGGAACTTTTCCTTTTCCTGGTTCCTGTTTGGTTTCACAGCAGATTGAGGAAGCGGGAGGGCAATGTTTCCGGCTTTTCTAGAGTACATTCCCTCTGTGGACTCAGCTCCCACCAGGAATCACAATCATAGTTCTATCTTGCATCCCAAGCTCAGCAATATTACCAATTTCCTATATCCCTCACGCTTACATTTAACTGTTTTCCAGCTGTACCAAATCTCTAGGTTATCACACCATAACCTTGGTTTCTCAACTCTTCCATCATCTGTGTGATCAAGTCTCTGTATTAAATTCCATCAGATTCAAGCATCAACAATGGGTTCTGATTTTCTGATTGAACCCTGATTGATACATGTATCTTCCCATCATACTTGGAATAAAATTCACTGGCCTTTACCATAACTTTAAGGAACTCTGCGACCTGCCCATTACTACACTAATAGCTTCATCTCCTCTTAATTTCCTCCTCACTCACTGTAAACTCACTTCAGTCTTCTGTCTGTCTCTCTGCTCCTTGAGCCCATCAGTGAATTTCCTAATGACTCTGGCCTTAACATTCCTGCTACTGGGACACTCTTCTACTCAGTCTGGAAAAATTCTACTTAGCTTTCAGATCTAAACATCAATGAACTTCTTTTCAGAAAACTTTACTGAACTCCTCAAATTATCCTCTTTCTTTTGAGCCAAGAATTGCTATTAAGTAAGTGATGTGTAAGGATTTCGTTAGATTCTTATCCCTCCTATTTTTCTGTAAGCTTCACAGTACCAAGGGCTGTATGTATGTGAAAAGACTAGCAGGATGGCTGATACACAGGTGACATTCAATAAATATTTGTTGACTGTACGCATGAGTGACATCAATACTTCTATCTTTGTCTCCTACAAATATATTATTTTCTCTTTTCTCTCTCACCAAAGCCATATGCTCCTTCTATTCTATATTACTTCTTAAACAACACCTAGTTCCCCATAACCATCCTAATGTCTCTATTATCTCTTTAATCAACTCACTTCAATTATTGAAATGACTTTCAGAACCCCATTTGTTCAATAAAAAATTATATATATATATATATGTATATATTGTATATATATATGTATATACATGGAAACCCTGGTGGCATAGTGATTAAGAGCTCAGCTGCTAACCAAAAAAGGTCGACAGTTCAAATCCACCAGGCACTCCTTGGAAACTGTATGGGGCAGTTCTATTCTGTCCTATAGGGTTGCTATGAGTCAGAATCGACTTGACAGCAATTGGTTTTATATATACATATATAGTTGTTATGTGCAGTAGAATTGATTCTGATTCATAGTGACCCTATAGGACAGGGCAGAACTGCCCTATAAGGTTTCCTAGGCTGTAATCTTTATAGGAGCAGATGGCCAGGTCTCTTCCCCTGCTGAGTGGCTGGTGAGTTCGAACCGTCTACCTTTCCATTAGCAGCCAAGTGCTTGACCATTGTACCACCAGGGTGCTCTCTCTCTCTCTCTCTCTCCCTTCCTAAGTTTATCTTTAAGTTGAATTTGTAGGTAAATCCAACAGGTATATACAGTTCTTATTCAGTGTCACTTAGTCAAATGTTTGTCTTAGTATATAGTATATATTTTACCTCTCTCTGCACGTAAAACACTTTAAAAAAACAGTTCCAGATTGCTCAGTGTTTTCATGAGTGTCACAAACCAGTGCGTGCATTCACTATTAGGAATCACTGTATTTAACTCATTATGGCAGTCTGTTCTTAAGTACGAGTTGTCCGTAAGTCACATGTTTGTAACCTGGGAACTACCTGTATATATATATATAGATAGAATGGTAGGTACTATGGTTACAGAGGATTCATATTCTACTAGAGAAAAGAGACAAGGAGACATATGAGTTTAAGATGTGATATACAAGCTGAACGCAGAGTGATAATAGGAACATCATAGAGAATACTCCAGCATGGACTAAGGGAAGGATAGGATAGTCACAAAGATTTATGTTATCCAGCTGAACTTGGAGATATGAATATTTAAACCAGGGAAGCTCAAATGTAAATGCTCGTAAGAATGCACTATGGAATTTTAAAAAGAACCAATGCCCATGACTCAGCCCTGAACAAATAAACTGTTCTGGCATGGGACCCTGATATCAGTGTTTTTTTTTTAATTCTATTGTTTTTATTCGATTCTGGATTGAAAATAATCGGTTGGTTAAAGAACTCAGTGTATATAAAGCATAGCCGTGTGAAAAGTGAGTGAGTAAACGAACTTCATACAGTACACTTAGGGGTGGAGAGGAGGAAAACAAGAAATGAGGCTCTAGGAGTAAGTAAGGACAAAGAGATCAATGGGAGTTTATACTTCATATTGACATACATGGACACCATTGGGAATTTTTAAGCAGGAAAAGAAAGATCTGATTGGGTAAGCATTTGAGAAAGATCACTCGGCTAAGGATGGAGAAAATAAATTACTAGGCTAGACTGAAAACAGACAGTGGTTCCAAGTGGATACACTTGGGAGATATGTCTGTTGCAAGGTGTCAAGACAGAGAGCCTGTGAGATCTGCTCGGCATTTGTTTGCAAGAAGTGTCTTCTGTACTTCACCTTTTCCACTCTGAACTTCAGCTCCATTTCTTTGTGACAAAAGGAATCATGCCCATACCATACATCTGAAATTAAGCACCAAACAAACTTGGAATTTTAAAATTAAAAGCCTCCTGATTTGACACAGTTTTCACAGCATTGGAAGCCATCCTTTTGAGGATAGGTCACCCAATGTACTAATTGTATGGAAGAAGGGCTGGCATCATTACCCTTGCACACTTAGCATACCTGACTCCGCACTTCCAGCTCAAATACGTTGTATATTTAGACTGGATTGCAAGCTGCCTCTTGCTCTGTGCAGATCTCTTCCAATGAGGTATCAATTTTTAAATGGATGGTCAGTCTTGCTATTTGGGGGAAAAATTCAAAGCAACTATTCTTTCAGCATCTTCTGGCCCTGGATAAGAATAAATGTTCACGTTTCTTAGGGTGAAAAAGTACAACATAAAACCCTGCTCACAAGGGGAAAAAAAACAGAAGTGTGCATTCCCACATGTCACTGTGCTTTAAGGTTAAGAAGATAAAATCCGCCTCTTATTGTTCTTGAATGTGGTTGGCGAGAGTCCTCGTCATATTGCTGCTCTCAGGCTCAGGGGCACCATTGGGCCCAGAGCTCCATGGGGTTTTAGATGAAGAGACTTGGGCAGTTCCACCAGCTGTGTTCCATTGAATAGGGCGACCCTGAGTACTGACTTTTCTTCTACCCCTGTAGGAGACAAACAAGCAGGCAGCTGATTTGGGCTGGTGAGTGCCCTGGTTTCTTTGTGTCTCAGGAGGCCAGTTGTTTTCAAGCACCTCTCATTCTAGCTCCACATATCGGTTAGCTGAGGTTACTCAACTGTTAGTAGGTAGCTGAGTGTGCTGGACGTGTTAGTTGGGACTAATCTCTGGTTCCCAGGTGGGGACAAGAGTATTATCACACTTCAGCCACCAAACAAACAAACAAAAAAAAGGCATAAGTGGGGGAGCACAGCTTTGCAGGTGTTCTCCTCCCTAATGGACCCAAACACTGCAGCTTGTGTATGCTTTTATTTGTAAAGTGTTTTTCTCTGTCTGCATGTTTAGAATAAGACTAGTGTAAAGCACTGCTGTTTAATTACTAGCAGGGCCAAAGGTTTCATTTTAATTCAAGATTATTTAAATAAAAACATTATTTATAAATGAAGGGCTGTTTTCTGTCCAAACATGTAAGAATGCTGTTTCTAGCTGAGATCCAATGCTGTTACAGAAAAATATATGTTGTTGTATTTGTGTTGGGTTTTTTTTTTTTTTAGAACTGGAATGTCTGTTAAACCACTCATTATTTTAATCATGTCCAATTTTAAGATAAAATAAAATAGTGGAATTGCCTTCTGTGCTAGTATTCCATTTATAACAATACTGATTATCTTATATACCAGAAAGATGGCAATATTATGGTTTTTCCATCTAGTTGAGAAAATCAAGTGATTGTCCTCATAATTATTATCCTCATGATAAAAAACATACATTAACACCACCTTCCATTTGCACAACACTTATTACTCTTGGAAGTACATGAACATTTATCAATCATCAAATATTTATGGAGAGCCTACTGTATTTGGAGTATTGTATAAAAGTTTGTCGAGAGTATAACCAATTAAGAAAAACTAGAATCAACCACCTAAAATAATTAAAGGGCCTTTTTAAATGAAAGGAGCCCAGGTGGGATAGTGGTTAAGAGCTTGGCTACTAACCAAAAGGTCGGCTGTTTGAATCTACCAGTCTTTCCATGGAAATCCTATGGGGCAATTCTACTCTGTTCTATAGGATTGCAATGAGTCAGAATCGACTTGACGGCAATGAGTTTGGTTTGGGGTTTTAGTCAATGAAACAGGTAAGTGCTCAGCTGCTAACTGAAAGATTGGCAGTTGAAATCTACCCAGCAGTTCTGTGGGAGACAGACCTCGCCATCGGCGTCCTTAAATGTTACAGCCAAGAAAACCCTATGGGACAGCTCTACTCTATCCCATAGGGACACTGTGAGTTGGAGTCGACTCCACAGCACCCAACAACATCAAACCAAAAACCAGACTTGTCTCTGTCAATTGATTCCAACTCATGGCGACGCTGTGCGTTACCGAATACAATTGCTCCATAGGGTTTTCTTGGCTGTAGTCTTTATAGAAGCAGATCCCTGGGTCTTTCTCCCACAGAGCTGCTGGGAGGGTTCAAACTGACAACCTTCAGGTTAGTAGTCTAGTACAAACAGTTTGTGCCACCCAAGGTCTCTAGTCATCCATTTGTGTCATTATATACACTCTAATCACAAAAAATATGGATGTAGCTTACCACATAATATAAATCACAAGTTTTCTGGACCTATTTTCTCATTCAGAACACAAAAAAGCCCAATACAGTAATTAAAAACATTTTTTTTTTGTTTTTGCTCTTTGGCGTGTAAACTTTATTTCTAAGACAGAAAACGTTTATGCTAGAGTTGAGGATTGACTTAGAATTTAATAGACATGTTGGAGCTAGTAAGACAGAGAGCAAGGATGAAAAAGGAAAAGGATAGGTGATCATAGTCACACTACAGGAGAAAACAAAGGCTCAGCGACATTAACGAACTGTCCAAAATCACTCACTGAATTAACTGAAGACTTGGCCCCAATTTCGTAACTTTCTTTTCCGCATTATCTCATTTGAGCAACTCTGAGTATCATGCTAGGTCAGGCGCAGCAATTTAACTGATACAACACTCTTCCTCTGTAAGTTGTCCCCAAGTCGGCCTAATGTAATTAAGCAAGTTTAAAAACACGGGTACCAGTGGTATTCAAAAAAATAATAATTCAAGAAAATTTACTGAGACATAAACTAGAAAAAGAATCTGTGTATGTTGCAATCTGTAGAAAAAGTGGTTAACTGACCCTAGATATACTTTCAGGTCTGTTAACGGATAGGTTAGAATCCAGTTAATTATTCTATGCTCCCGTCCTGTGGGCACTAACGGTTGAACGAGTTCACGCACGGAGTCTGATCATGGAGACACAACCGTAAATAGAATAGACTTATCCTTTCTTTTAGGACTTCGAGTTTTTGTTGAGGAGACAAATAAAATGAAAATGAACAGAAAAGAATATTAGTAATTTCAGAATAATTGCAGGTTTGGGGACGCATTGGGAGGCAATGAGCAAGGGGAAACAATGGATAACGACAAAGGATGCTGGCTTTGGCTAGTTTGGTCTGGAAAGGGAGCCTCTGCGGAAGGACCATTTAAGCTGAGACCAAAGGGAAGAGAGGTACTAGCTTTAGGGAAAGTGAAGGGAAGGGAAGAAGGCTCCAGGAAGCAGAGCTGGCACGTGCAGATGTCCTGAGGCTACAGAGTGTTCGCCACTGCTGAGAAGCTAAAGGAAGACCAACCTTTGCACATCCCTCTATCTCAGCATTTATCAAAATGTTACATGACTGATTGTTTATGTGTCTGTTTCATTCAAACTAGATTACGAGCACCTTGATGGGAACCAAGCACAACATTTAGTTATATCAATAAATGTTAGTTATAAGAGTGAATTATCAGAGCTTTCAAAGATCTCAGGCACACACTGTAATAAATAAAATTGAGAGGCTTAAGAATTTTCTGAAAATGCTGGTGTATATATTTTTATAATCTCATCTTTAGGAAAATAATGCTTATAATTTAGTATTTTAAATGGATGTTATTAAGTATTTATAAAGTGCAACCAATATGTGTTAACACAGAAACATTTGAGAAGCTTAGAGAAAAACTATAAAATAATTACTTGCAAACCCTAATTAATAGGCAATGATTGTGATCATTTTACATGTAATTTTACAGGCTCTGTGTGTATGTTTGTTTATATGTATATGTATATATCTATCGATCCATCTCTCTCTCTATATATATATAGATGTAGATATATGTCTGTGTGTATATACCCACCTTGTATACATAAGGCTCAGAAATAGCTTCTTCCTAAAAATGTATTTCATGTTGCCTAATAATTTTAGAGCTAGCATTGCACAGCAAAAAGTAAGTTGCGGGGAGAAGAAAGAATAAGTTCTGCAGTACTTAGAATCTTGTAAATATTTCATCCTTTTTTTTCCTTTGATAAACCACAGGAACAATAAAGCTGTAATTCATAAAGAAGGATACCCGGTGTGAATGCTGCTTCTCTCTGCCTCTGAGGTCTAGTCCATTCGATCGCAAAGCCGTCACAACAATATTCATTCTAATAAAAATAGTAGCAATAATTTTTCCCATATATTTATTACTTACATACCTGGCACTATGCTAAACTCATCAGAGGGATTATTCCATTTCATCCTCCTACCAACAATATGCGATCCGGGCCCTGGTGACACAATGGTTAAGCACTTGGCTGCTAACCAAAAGGTCAGCATTTCAAATCCACCAGCTGCTCTGCAGAAGAAAGATGTGGCAATCTGCTTCCTTAAAGGTTTGCAATCTTGGAAACTGTGTGGGACAGTTCTACTCTGTCCTGTAGGGTCACTGTGAGTCAGAATCTACAAGGCAGAATTTTTTTTTTAATATTATTATTAATGGCATTTATACTTAAAGAGATGAAATAATTTGACCAAAGTCACACATCTAGTAAATAGTGGAGCTGGCATATAAACATAGATAATTCGACACCAAAGTCCATACTCCTAACAATTTCAGGGTAGCATTTAGTGATTTCATGTTACCAAAATTAAAAATTAACATTTTGTAATAAAGTGATGAAGTTCCCTTTATGATATATGAAATAATATATGCATTTGAATCCTATTTGCGTTTATGTCATAGAATCAAATACTGACCTGTATGAATCAAATCCTAATTTAACAACTCAAGTTAAAAAATACAGAAAATTACTTTTTAACCATGTTATCAGAAATGTGGCAATCCCTGTATCTGAAGCCATTTTTCAAACTGTTATTCAATAGAAAAGTCAGTATAAATCTTTATACCTCAAACAGGGCCACTGGCTGGCTTGGTTGAAGGTGTTATTGTTGTTTTGTTGTTTCCCTATGACATCATTGATTTCAACTATTAATGGTCTACAAAGACCCAACTTTGGCTCTGATTCTTTGGCTTTGTCTATATTTGCAACGCTCTAGGAATGTATTTTGTAAAGTGCATATCATTGTGCCCTTTGACACATTATAATTTTTAGAGATCGTATAATCATAAATTCTGATTGGCTGTCAATAGGCATTTATTTCTCATATAATATCTGTACCTTTCTTCTGCTAGCCTCCATGTTAAGTAGTTAGGAAAATGTTCCAGGTTAATTACTTGAATTCTCCAAAAGTGTGAAATTTTTATTTAAAAGAGATCTTAAAGAAAAGATGCTTTAAAAACATGTATATATATATACACACACATATATATGTATGTATAAATACAAATATATACACATATATATATATATACATATTTGTTGTTGTTATTTGCCACTGAGTTGATTTCGACTCACAGCAGGGAAGGATTATCCAACAGGCAAGGTAAGCACGGTGCTTATCTTGCTTACCAGATTGTCTGTAGTGAACAAGTTCACGTTTTTTCACCACATCAAAGATTCTGCTTCTAGATATGGCTGACATATGTATCTCTCCCAACTCCACAGCACCTTCCTACAGAATCAAAGCTTCTTTTCAAATTTGTAATCCCTGACAAGGGCAGATGGTCCAGTAAGCAAGATAAGCATGGGCTTACTTGTGCTTACTTAGTAATCCGCAGTCGTTCAGTACAGACGATCTGGTAAGGGAGGTAAGCACCGTGCTTATCTTGCCGATTGGATAACCCGCCTCTGACTGATAAAACCTCTTGTGTGCAGAGTAGAACTTCATCCCAGGGTTTTCGAGGCTGTGACCTTCCAGAAGCAGATGGCCACGACTGTCTTCTAAGGTGCCTCTGGGTGGATTCGAACCACCAACCTTTTGGTTAATAGTGGCACTTAACTGAGCCACCCAAGGACTTCTACATACATATCAGATATATCAGGTATAAATCGTGGCTTAAAAATTATTTTCCTACAACTTAATCTCTGAGTCTGAACTCCCTTCCAATTCTATTTGAGTGGCAGATATTTTGATCTCACCGATTCTCACGGTTACCCCACCAGCAGCAGAGAAGTGAAGCCGTGGTCCAGGGCTCCCACGGTGCCATGGTTTTATTCTTCTCACGTTATAGTGTGGGTGGGTAGGAGAGGGTCCTCTGGTCTTCCCGAATCTGTCTACACAGTTTACCATTACTCACCCGGACTTGTCCTTTCAGCCCACGTGGCTTTCTGCTGCTTCCTTGTACAATTGTGTTGGAGGATTCCTTGCCAACCTTGGGACCCCTATGCTTCAAACCCCAAAATCTCCCAACTTTCTGGACTTTTATCACTACCCTGAAAATCAAGCAGGAAGCTGGGACCACATTCTTACTGCTCTTTTCTCTCTCAGTTCTTCCTTCCAATATCCTTCAGGCCTCAACACACTTGCCTCTCCAGGGGGAAAAAAAAAAAAATCAAAAACCACGGGAAGGAAATATCTTGTAGGTAACTTCTGTTTTTTTAATTGCTACATGCCTTTCCTAAGAGAGGAAGCGTAACACAGGTATATCTTTTGCAATGAGTAAACCGCAAAAATATAGGGCAAACCCTTGGCAAAATACTACCCTTTTAGTAATCATTCATTTGTTCTATCATTAATTAAAGACACATTTTGTGAATATGTATGATAATTCCTTCAATGTTTGATAAACAAAAATACATGACCAATGATCCCAGATTTTAAAATTTCATAATCTACTAAATGACAATCAGTCAGTCATTTTAGCTTTCCCAGTCAGTCAAGTAATGGCTCATGGAAGAAGGGGGAATTTAAGAGCTTTCACTCATTATATCAGTTGAGTGTCAAAACCACCCCAGAAGGAGATATTACTGTGCTTTTAAACATATTAAAACTAAGGTTCTGAGAACCTGTTTTAAAAAAATTTTTCTCAAAATTGGTCACATATTCATCTGGCAGCCCAAAACTGGAACAAGTTTTACAGCTCAAAGTTAAGCGCTTTCTCTTGCTCCAGAACCCCACTGGCAAGCTCATATGACACATGAAATCGAGCCTGGTCAGTGGTGACTTACCATGAAGACTGAACCAAATGTAATGTTCTAGGACAACCTGCAGGTTATGTTTAATTGGCACAGTACTGTAGGAGAGATGAGAAAGCAAGACTCTAGTTCCTACATTGCCACTAACCAGACTTTCATGGAGGAATTATCCTTTAGCTTCAACCTCCTCATTTGCCAAGTTTATAATGAGAGTTCCTCGTTTCCTCTTGGGGAATATTTAAAAAACACTAAGAGGTAATAAAGAATTATGTAAATTGTAATATACTTTAATTAATGTTTATATTTCAGTATTGAATATATTCCTATGTTTTTCAAGGACTATTATTAATGATATCAATTTGCTATGCATTGTTTACAAGTGATGATGCAGAATTTGTACACAAAAATACAAGAGTCACAACATTCAGATACGTTTACAGAATTCAAATCAATTTTTAGTCGCTCATAAACATGAATGTTATTAATATGAAAACACATTTTTACTTGGTCATAGATGTGCAAATACTTACAATCCCATTCAGTGATTTGGTAAGCCGCTCCTTACATAACATTCTTGGTTATGATATTTTGTTTTAAGTAAATGCTTTTATAAGTTACATTTTTTTTTTCCCAGACCAGGTTTAAGATACTCCAAGTCAGCCTCAGATCTCAAATCAGTGTACTTCACTTGCTATCTAGCCTGATATTGTAGAGACATCCATTAATAGAAAACACTTGCAAATCTGTGATACCATTTTGGAAGAAAATAAAGATAATTTGTAAAATTATATTTTTAAAAAGTGCTGTTTCATTGTGTACTTTATTTTACATTATATTTCTCTAGTAAGTTTAACAACTTGTATTAGTTTACAAAAATTGTTGTTGGTTGCCATTGAGTCAGCTCTGACTCATGGTGACCCCATAGACAACAGAATAAAACATGACGCAGTCCTGCTCCATCCTTATGATCCTTGGTATGTTTGAATCCCTTGTTGCAACTATTTTGTAGTGTCTTCCAACCTAGGGGACTCATCTTCCAGGACTATATGGGACAATATCATTCTGCTGTGATCCATAAGATTTTCATTGGCTGATTGTTGGAAATAAATCTCCAAGCTTTCTCTCCTAATCTGTCTTATCTAGAAGCTCTGCTGAAGCCTTTTCACCATGGGTGACCCTGCTGGTATTTAACATACTGGTGGCATAGTTTCAACATCATAGCACTCGCAAGTCACCACGGTATGACACACTGACAGATGGATAATAGTTACGAAAAAGAGGTGCTCTATTTTCCTAGCACAATAAACAAATATTAGTAAGGTACAACTGTGCTTTTTCTCATGACTTTTTTATACATTATTGTATTTTCTAGTTTTATAACTGCTGCTTTTTGCAAGTATCTCTGCATTTTTTTCTTTCACAGACAACATCTCAAATTGTGACACAATATATAAAAAATACCAGGAAATCATGTGAAAACTGAATAGTATATGAATATATAGTCACAATTCCAGATTACAAGGAGATAAGTGGTCTCTAAGAAGGAAAAAATAGATAGTAAACTTGTGGTAACAATATTGTAGGAATGCTACCAATTTAGAAAAAAACTAGATTTGAACATTGTTTGCAAATTTAATAAGGTAGTTTGGTTTGGAGCAAAGGTTTTGCCCTTTAAAGCATACTGTATTTATTGCTTGGCCCTTGAATATCTCAGAAAAAATTAACAAAACATTAAAATAGTTATAAAATGGTGACTGTCTTTGCTGGTGTGAATTACGAAACTAAAATATTCCAAATTACATAATCTTAAATAAGGACACCTTAGCAAAAGTGGTTTCTCCCCACTATTACTTGTCGAGAAATAACAAAAGAGAGAGTTCTTCAAGAGGAGATGTCATTTATTCCCCTATTATCCTCGGAGAAGTGACACTTCAGGACTATTGAAACTAATTTCACAGAGTTTAAAATGAAAATGAGCTGTTTTGAGGGACTGTGTAGCCAAAACATTCTAGCAAAGATGACTCTGAAGAAACTTGCTTACTGATTCATCCACTACAAGCAAAGTAACAGAAATATCTAAAGAATTAATTTCTTTTAAAAAAAATCTGCATATATGATTATCGAGTTGCCAAGTCTGAATTGGTTTTGAAGTTCTAGTATTTTTCTCTTAATGGGGGAATCGTGTGTGAAGAAATTTTAAGGATCATATGTACCATATTTTTAAGCAAATAACGCAAACCTTCTATGTTTGCTTGCCAACATACCTTGTGCGGAGGACACAGTTGGCAAACAAAAGTAGAAGGTGAGCGTTATTTGTGTAAAAATATGTTTTATATATATATATATACACTAAACCCCTTGCCATTGAGTCAATTCTGACTCATAGCAACTCTCTCGGACAGAATAGAACTGCCCCATAGGTTTTCCAAGGAGCGGCTGGTGGATTCCAACTGCTAATCTTTTTGTTAACAGCCATAGCTTTTAACCACTGTGCCACCAGAGCTCCGGTATATATATATAGTATATATATATATATTTTGAGTACATATACTTTGAGTTGTGAGAATACCCTTACCCAGCAACTTTTTTTTTTTTTTAATTCAATGACTGTGTTTAAATTTTAGTAGTATTTTTTAAAAACCTCTTACATAAAAAGCAAAGAGAAGAAGTCTTGTCTGGGGGATATTTTTGCTCTCAGGTGAGTCCATACTGGGGAAGAAATGTACGATGAAACATACAAAGAAGCTTATTTGCATTGCCTTTGAGCTTTAAAAGCAATAAATAACAGAAAGTGTGCCTGCGTTCTTTACTTTTGGAAAAAGGGGACTTAAAAGAACTTGTGTTCTTAGAAACAATATAAATGACCCACAACAGAGCATTTCTCATGTCCTGTAGATGTTCAGGATCTCAGAAGGACCTCTTCGTGCTTGTCTGCCACTAATTGATTGCTGTCAAGTCGATTCCGACTCACGGAGACCCTATAGGACAGGATAGAACTGCCCCATAGGGTTTCCAGGTCTCTAAATTTTTATGGAAGCAGACTGCCACGTCTTTCTCCCATGGAGCAACTGATGGGCTCGAACTGCTGACCGTTCAGTAGCAGCCCAGCGCTTTAACCACTGCTCGTGTTTGGTCAGATTGTCAATGGGAAGCAGCAACATGGTGATCGGAAAATGCACTCAACAGAGCAGTAGCTGCTTAGGAGGATTAATGCAAGCTTTCTTCTCCTGACTTGGCTAAAATGTCAAATTTGATTAAGAAATGTAGGAACACATGAGGATTAGCAAAGAATTGAATACAGGGACATTTACAATTCTATGAGAAGCGACAAAAAAGGGTAAAGTACGCCATCATCATGAAAAAGTAATCCATCTTTTTTCATGTAAGTTCATAACATTCACGGTCCCTCTATACTAGTTTGAGAATCAAAGATTAATATTTGGTTGATTCTAAGGAAAAGTGTATCTGAGATTAATTCATTCACATTATGGTTAATGGCTGGATATACCTACTTTCACCTCCTTTCTTCACTTTGCTACTTTTGTCCCTTACTGAAGTTCACTTATAGTTGGGATGGTGATCCTTCTCCCAGCAATATTCATGTGTTCATGGAGAATGATGGGAATGATGCCCTACAGATGATTGACTTAAGGCATGAGATTTTAGGCATCAAATATGTTTGATTCAGAAATGAAAAATGTCTATATCCCTTAATTTAATTGGTTGTCTACCCTGAGTACTCATAAGACTAGGTTTTCTAATTTACATTTTAGAAATCTAAGGGGTGTAATGTAAAATGAAAAATATTAAAGGTATATTTTGAAAATAAATATAGCTGTAGCTGAAAATTGTCATCCTCAATTTTTCCTGAAAGCATTTTAACGAGTGGTTTGTATTAGTACTCATAAAATAAACAAAGCACTTTATTTTTCTAATATTGATCTGGTAGACATTTTAAATATTCTCAATTTTTTTGTTTTGATTATTATATATATTAGTCAATAGAAGTAGCATTAATGATAAAAACTCGTATTATTTTCTAGTTGAAAATGTCAATTTAAATGAATTAATTTGAAATGCAGTTTGCAAAGTATTTGTCTTATTATGCATTTGTGGGTATCCATGTTTTCTTTTATTCACTTTCCCACAGATTATTTGTTTCAAAGAAGTCAGAGCTCTTTACAAATAACTAAAATTATTCAGAAAGCTTCTACTTTCAAAATAACTTTGAACAGCACGTGTGGGAGCAGAAAAAAATAGTTTCTTGGATAGTGACATGGATGGATCTTTTCTCAGAACTCAAGCTAAATTAGATCTTTTTTCAGGTTTGAAAATGTTTAGCTAGCTTTTTCTCCCCATCTTGCCTTCTTTCTATATAATCTGCTTTTACCTGAAACCAAATGTACTGAAATTGACATGGAATATTCCGTTCTCTGAAGACTTACATCATGAGAGGATGGGAGAAAGTGTGGCTTGGTGGACAGATTGCTGGATAAACAGACAAGGCATCAAGCATTTAGTTTTAATCGCTTCCTCTGCACTTGCATGATACTTGGTTGAATTGTTTGAGCCACATGGACATATCTTTTAAGAAAAGAAAGAAGAATTTGCAAAGTCAGTGTGAACAACCGATGGTTCAGATTTAGCTCTCTATTAGCTCTTAATTTTTAAATTATGTGAGCTATATATATATATATAGATAGATGATAAAAACCCACATTATTTTCTAGTTGAAAATGTCAATGTATATACATATGTAATGTATATATATGTGTAATAGCTTCCCTGGGTGGTACAAACAGTTAAGCTCTGGACTAGTAACTGAAAGACTGGCAGTTCAAATTGAGGCTCCTTGCAAGAAAGTCCTGGCAATTAGCTTCTGAAAGATCATAGCCAAGAAAACCCTATGCAGTACAGTTCTACTTTGCTTCACATGGGGTCGCCATGAGTCAGAATTGATTCAATGGCAATTGGTTTGTTTTTTGTTTTTATAATTATAATTAAATATAATTACAATATAATGACTCTATTTTCAAATTTTGTAATGACCACTCATTTTGTTTAGTTGTTTAATTGACATAATCAAGAGTTTTTCTTCATTCTAGTCTAGAAGGTTCTAAGGGAAAAGTATTTCTAGCCAAAGTAATTATCTTCATAGCTCAGGGAAAGTCTTAACAAGCAAAAGAATTAAATAACTATCAAATGGAAGAGAGAAAAAAAAACCAAACACGCTGCCAACGAGTTGATTCCAACTCATAATGACCCTATAGGACAGAGTAGAATTGTCCCATAGAGTTTCCAAGGAGTGGCTGGTAAATTTGAACTGCCAACCTTTTGGTTAGCACTCGGGCTCTTAACCACTGTGCCTCTAGGGCTCCATATGGAAGTGAGAACCCAGCAAATGTTATAAAGAGGCCAGTTGGGAATTCCTGAGAGAATCTGGAAGTTCCCAGATTCTGGCAACGTGGATGTTAACAGTGTAGTTTCATTGTTTGTCATCTCATAAATTTCCAGAATTAAGAAAATACTCAAATTCAAGTAACAGTATAAACACACCTTTTTCAGCAACTAAAATGTTTACATTATCAGTCTTTTGGATTTATCTGGGCTAATATTTCCTTGTGATACTATGCGTAATTTAAATTTGAAAAATACTGTAACTGGATCATAGTTACAAACATGAATTGGATTTCAGCATAGACTATTAAATGTCATTTCTCTTTTTAAAAGCCCATAACTAAAATAATTGGTTTTTAAGGCTGCTATATTTGTTAACAGCTTGTAATTTTTACTTTCTTTTTTCTGTTGGTTTTTATACCTTTATTCATTGTTTTAAAATTCTGCAAACCCTAAGTTCCACTTCCAGGAGATATTAAATGAAAATCTATTAAATTACCAAAAGGACAAAACTCAATCCAGCATATTTAGGTACATTAATAATCACATTTATAGGTAATTACCATATAGATAATTGACAGTAATGGTATATAAGGCCTGAGACAAAGAACTTGGTTTGATCTTTGTCTCTAGTTGCCTGAAAATAATCCTTAGCATTTGCCTGCAATTGAAGTGCCTTTATTTGCAAATGTTGTGGGAGTGCCCGAAGACCATACTTAGCAAAAATCTTCAGAAAAGGAGGGAAGCATGATGCAATCAATCATCTCTATTCACTGAGGCCCCAGTCAAGACTGTGCATTGAGGCCCGTGACTATTCTAAAGGACCCAGGACCTTGGAGCTTCCTTGGAGCTTTGGCATTGATGATACAAGCGGGAGGACCACACATCCCTGCGGACATGAAGCTCTTTGTGGAGACCTTTCCCGGACCTCATCCTTTTTGTGTTTGTATCCTTTCTCTGCGGAATTAAAGATAGCCCTTTTCCAGGAGTTGGTGAGTTGTTACAACAAAGTATCAGACCTAAGAGAGTATAGGGCCAGCTATTTTGAAGTGAGGGGAGTTGTGTGGACTCCCTAGCTTGTGTCTGGTACCCCGAAAGAGTAGAGGAAAACCTCAAAGTCAGGGCTAGCTGGTCTGAAGTGGGGGAAGTTGTATGGACTCCCTAGCTTGTGGCCAGCACCTGCTGACCTATCCCCAGGTGAAAGGAAGGGCTGTGTAGAGCAGCGGGGGGTCTAAACTGACCAGAGAAGGGAAGCTAAGATTTCCCTGGACTGGCCTGAGACGAGTACAATTGCTGTCAGTAGAAGCAAGATCCAGTACAACAACTCCTGACTCAGAAAACCATGAAGTTTTGGAAGAGAAAGGATAAATGGGTGACAGATTCTGGATGGTTACTTTAGTCTTTAACTTCTAGATGGTTACTTTGATCTTTGACTTATGGGTAGTTACCTTCCATGTTGTCTGTAAAGGAAAATAAACTGCTTTCTGTTAGTAATAAGTGGCTTTCACTGTTGCCAACACTATACAAGGGTCTCCTGTACGCGGCTCAATCAGACCAGATGTATGCAGCATTTGTGTAGGAATTATTGCTACTGGTTGTGGTCCTCGTTCTAATAGTCTTGTGGCTGCTTTGGATCTTAAGACCACCTTTGTGGCAATCTGTGTGTGAAATGCATAAGAGTTTTCAGTTCAAGTTCAAGTTGGTTCATACAAAACCACACTCATTTAAGTTTGCTTATCTCTTAGGGAGTAAATTGGTGCTCTTGGGTCAAAGTCATTGAGAAAGGTGTTAGTGTTCCTGAAATTACCTTCAGAATAATTACGAATATTAGCCAAAATTCTCAATATCTACCCTCAAAAATTCTAAGCCTGTCGTTTCTTGAAAATTGGAGACATCTAATAATTTTAATTGGAAATGGTGAATATGAGTTCACATAAATACAAATTACTCCTTTTTTTCTGTGGGAAGAAAATATAGGCTGCATATTCTATAATAATAAGATGTAAAATGATTAAACTGTTGTTTTTACATTATCTGTAAATGGGTTCTCATTTTAAAATAGTTCTTCTCTTATATTTGCATGGAATATTGTACATGGACACTGATCCCATGGAGAGAAATTTTCCTAGTAAGCTGGATGCAAAGAAATCGTAGTGATAAATTAGGAATCATCTGCAGATAGAGGGAGTAAAGAATGAGCCAAAATGGAGGAATCAATTTCTTTGTTAGGACATTTGTAAAGTAGAAATTCAGAGTGCCTTTAGAAATAAAATACTTCTTTGTGGAATTAAATAAAATAATTTCAGCACTTGGCACATGTCTAGCACAGAGTAGACAATCAAATACCTGTCAAATGAATGAGAAAATTAATGAGGATGGTCATAACTGTGAAGTTCCAAAGCATTTGTTTGAAGCAACCACGTTCTTTAAATCTTGCAAGGTTCTCTGTCTCTCTTATAATTTGCATTCTATTTTCTCTTCCTGAGATGCTCTGACTTACCACCCTTTATCAAATCTTTTCACACTCGTACCAAGTTACTTTCAAATTAACTCTTTACATGTTGATCACCCTCCATTGTTCTGTGAGTTTCTCTAGAAACGGCTGTCATGGATTAAATTTGTCTCCCCAAAATGTGTGTCAACTTCTCTAGGCCATGATTCCCAGTATTGTTTGATTTTCCACCATTTTGTGATCTGACGTGATTTTCCAATGTGTTATAAATCCTACCTCTATGATGGTAATGAGGTAGGATTAGAGGCAGTTATGTTAGTGAGGCAGGACTCAATTTACAAGATTAGGTTGTGTTTTAAGCCAGTCTCTTTTGAGATATAAAAGAGAAGCAAGCAGAGAGACATGGGGACTTCGTACCACCAAGCAAGAAGCTACAAGAGCAAAGCATGTCCTTTGGGCCTGGGGTTCCTTCACTAAGAAGCTCCTAGAACAGGGGAAAATTGATGATAAGGACCTTCCTCCAGAGCCGATAGAGAGAGAGAGCCTTCCCCTGGAGCTGACACCCTGAATACGGACTTCTAGCCTCCTAGACTGTAAAGGAATAAATTTCTGTTTGTTAAAGCCATCAGCTCATGCTATTTCTGTTATAGTCGCACTAGATGACTAAGACAGCAACAAGGTTTTATCCCTGTTCTGCCTAGTGCCTGGAACGCATCTAATTCTTTCTACTCTCTCCTCCTTTGCTGGCTTTTAATTCATTCTCAATTTGACAATCTAAGTGGCCCATATAAAACCCAAATTTCATTATATTACCATATTATTAAGATTATTACATGGCGTCCCATTGTACGTACGATAAAATCTAAATTGTTCACGATTTGGCCTATCTTAGTTACCTAGTGCTGCTATGACAGAAATACCACAAGTGGGTGGCTTTAACAAACAGAAATTTATTTTCTCACAGCTGAGGAGGCTAGAAGTCTAAATTCAGGGCACAAGCTCCAGGGGAAGGCTTTCTCTCTCTGTCGGCTCTGGAGGAAGGTTCTTGTCTCTTCTGAGCTTCTGCTTGTGGGCAATCTTCGTGTAGCTTGGCATCTCTCCTCCTCCATCTCTGCTAGCTTGCTTGCTCATTTAATCTCTTTTATATCTCAAAAGAGATTGTCTCAAGACACATCTAACACTTATCCTGTTCATTAACATAACAAAGACAACTCATTGCGAAATGAGATTTTAACCACAGGCCTAGAGGTTAGGAATTACAACACGTATTTTGGGGGACACAATTCAATCCGTAACACAGCCCCAGTTTCCTACCAGTGTCAGTGTATTTTTCTCCCCTTATCACTCACGGTGCTCCAAGCTTCATGGTTTTCTTATAGTTCCTTCAATAAGGCAAGTTCTTTTCAATCTCAAGACCTACTCTCCCTATAATACCCCACCCCAAATCTATTTCTGCCTACTTAATTGTTATTAGCCTTCAAATCTCAATTAAAATGTCAACTGCTCATACTGGCCCTCCCTTATTTTCTATTTCTATTAAAGTAAGTCAATTTGCAGTGAGATGTTCAATATATGCTTTTTCTTCATAGGTACTGTTTGTATTTGTAATTGATACTTTACTTTTGTTGGTGTGTGTTGTCAAGTCAATTTTGACTCGTAACAACCCTATATGACAGAGTAGAACTGCCGCATAGTCTTTCTTAGACTTTATGGGAGCAGATCATCAGGTCTTTTCTCCTAGCAGCTAGCAGCCAAGCACTTAAACATCTTGAGACCAGGGATCCTTATGTAAGTTTCAAGGAGTTAGGGCCCATGTCAGTTTTATTCATTGTGAAAATATTAGCCCTTATAATGGTGGCTGGCACATAGTACATTCTTTTAAAATATTTGTTTAATAAGTGAATGAATCTTACTTTTCTTCCCAACTGTGCAACCAACAAGGCATTCTATGATTTGGGGAATGTTACTTAAATAATCTGACTCTCCTTTAATTCAAAACATGAATCTGGGGAGGAAAAGGGATAATGTAGGTGAAAGAATTTTGTAAACTGTAAAACATTTCATAAATATAAAGTGCTGTTCAGAAGAGGTTCCTGAATTGGAAGATTATGGAGATTAGGTGTCATGGCACCTTGAATAGGTCTACCTGAGCTTCTAGGACTGCTGTTCTTTCAGATGACAATCTTATTTGGACAGTCATTTCTGAGAACCATAGAAAGCGTCGGGAAGTAAAGAAGCATCCTGAAGGAAAGAAGAAAAGACCAAAAAATAAAAGGAGTGTAGTGGTCCCGAGAGAACGATTGATGAAGTATCTTAGAAGGCATTGTCAAAAGTTCATCCTTGAAGGGTCAAATATTTTGGAAAGGTGGAGTAAAATATTGAAGATTGTATACATCTGACTTTACTAAAGGAATAGATGTGGAGCCTCATTCTTGACTAAGAACCTCTTAAGTTGGAACCCAGGAATCTGCATTGTTTTAATGTCCACAGAAAATCTCATGTGCAGTAAGCTTGAGGATGGTGCGTTGGAGGCAGCACGGGTCTCAGAAGAGGAACTTGGGAATCAGAGAAGAACATTCTTATGTGAAAAAAAATCTTCACAAGATCAATGAAATAGTTACTGAATGTGGGTAAAAGCTCTAAATACGTAAACAACAGCATCTATGTGCAAAAAAAAAAAAAATAAGTTCAAGAGTTTACTAGTTGAAATTTTTCACCTCATTAAGAGTACTCAATCATGAGGCTGTTGATGCTATAGGAAAAGAGCAAGAAGAAATGCTAGGGATCTGCCTCCTCTCCCTTTAAATGGGAGAGGGTCATTGAGCTATTTCGTAGTGTGGTGTTTTACAGTGAACTGGACACTAGAAAACTCTATGCAATTTCTTTTCACCCATTCAAAATGTTCAAGCTGGACCACAACAAGAAAGATATTAGAATATTTTGTTACTTACTAAAAGGCCTGACTAAAGCCAGCGATATTCTTCCAGGTTAACCAAAGCATCACTAACTCTTTTCTGCACTGAGTACCTATCTCTGAGACCCCTTCTAACACTCCATTCATTACCTTTCCACTTGAGGAAAGCAAGGAAAAGGGAACTGTGAAGATAAAATTCAAACCAATACACTTGTTTTTTTAAAGCAGAGGGCACTGGTAAAAAGGTTAAGCTTCTAAGCAGGAACAAATAAAGTGATGTATTTTATGTGGATTCTATTTGCTTCTTTTATCCTTTTTTTAAATTTATTTTATTTTGTTGTTGTTGTAGAGAAGATACGCAACAGAACTCACACCAGTGAACAATTTCTGCATGTACAATTCAGTGACATTGATCACATTCTTCAAGTTGTGCAAACATTTTTACCCTTCTTTTCTAAATTGTTCCCCTCTCATTAGCATAATCTCATTGCCACCTAAGTTTTCCATCTACTCTTTTGAGTTGCTGTTGTCAATTTGGTCCCACATAGATAGTTCTTAAAAGAGCACAATGTTTAAGGCAGATATTCCTTACTAATTAAGCTAAACTATTATTTGGTTTAAAAAATAATTATCAGTGTGCTAGATTGCATGAAACATCTAAAAAAGTACCCGCCAACATGTTACCAAACTGCACTGGACAAATTTGCTTCAAAAGAACTCTTTATAGTTTTTAAAAACAAAGATGTTACTTTGAGGACTGAGGTGCACCTGACCCATGCCATTGTCTTTTTATTGCCTCATAATCATGCAAAAGCTGGACTATGAAAAAGGAAGCCAGAGGAAGAATTGATGCATTCGAACTGTGTTGGTGCTGAAGAATATTGAATATACTGTGGACTGTCAGAAGAATGAATAAATCAGCCTTAGAAAATATAAAACCAGAATACTCCTTAGAAGTGAGGATGACAAGACTTCAGTTTGCTTACTTTGGACACGTGATCGGGAAAGACCAATCACTAGAAAAGGACCTAATGTTTGGTAAAGTGGAGGGTCAGCAAAGGTGAGGGAAGCTCTCATTGAGTTGGACTGACACCGTGGCCAAAACAATGGACTCAAACATAGCAATGAAGATGGCACAGGACCCGGTGATATTTCGTACTGTGATACACGAGCTCTCTGTGTGTGGATCTGACTTGACAGTAACTAACAATGCCAAGCCCTGTTACCATAGTGCTATTTGTAGTGAGTTCAAGGGAGTTCAGGACTGATGAAGGAAAAATATATGACCACAAGGCAGCAGTGCACAACAAACTATTTATTGGTTTCTACGTGTTGACTGTTCTCACGGAGGGGACAGTCCTCTGAAGCAGGAGATCCTCCAGAAGCTAGCAGAGCAAAAAGTCACCAGAAGAGGAAGAGAGCAAAGAAACTCCTAGAGAAGAGGGGAGAAGCATAGAGAAGCTCACATGCCTAGGCAATGTCCCTCAAACAGCAAGATAGAGCATTTCTGGATCAGAGCGCTCAGAAGGGCAGCAGCAGCTTGGGGTCATTATAACTGCAAGGTTTATATTATCTATGGTTAGCAGATACTGGGAACAGTTTCATGATGTATACAAAACAGGCAGGCTCTAAATGGCTAAAAAATGTGCTTGTCTGAGGTATTTTTAAAACAATTGGTTGTATAAAAATTTGAATTTGTCACCAACGAATATTTTTAGGTTAATGGGCCTCGACTTGCTATGGAGAAACAACCTGAAGTTAATATATAGAAGTTCACTTATATAACACTATTGTGTATATTAAGAATTCTGCACAAATCCTGATATTAATGTGATTTATACACAGTGTGATTAAATAGTGAAAAGACTGAATGTTTGAGTTAGCAATTTAGGTATCCTGGTTCCTATTAAATTTTTGTATTTTTCCCTGTGAAAACTTCATTAAGAACTGGAGAATTTACAGCTACTACCTTAACTCCTTAAGCTGAAGTACAGCTTTCACCCAATGAGGGAATGAACTTTCTTTTTAAGGAGGAGTGACCAACTGAATAGAATGACCTCCACACTGGCCAAAACTAAAAATGGAGCTTTAGTGAGGGCCATGCTGCTATCAGTACCAGCCATCAGTTTGTATCCACTCTAGTTGAGACCATCAGAACAGTGAGGAAAGTTGTTAGCGCATCAAAAAAAAAAAAAAAAAAAAAGAAGTATGGTATTCATTCAATGAAATACTATGTATTTTATTGAAATGGACAATGAAAATGTATAGTCTTTCTGCTAAATGCGACAACAGAGAGGGAACTCTGGCGAAGCATCAACAGTCACAAGTGAGTGTATACTTGAAGATTCCAATGTGCTTTAGTGCTGTCAAAAATGTATACATTCTGACTACCTAAATAAATACATGCTTTCCAATGAAGGGAACCAAATCCCCATTGTTTAAAAATATCTGTCATGAATTCAGCTTCTGGGATGATGGAGTTCATATATATTTAAATACAATGAAAAACTCTGGGAACTTTGTGTAAAACAAATATAAGAAGACTTTGAAATGCAGAGAAAAGAAACAGATCATGTAGGAACATCAGGAAAAGAGGAACGACATGGTGGTTAAGATTCCTGAATTTTCTTTTTGCCACATATATGTAAGACATGGAGCTCAAGAAGCTGGCAAGCTTGAAGTGCCAAAGATGTCATTTGGGAGAATATTTTGATACTTCATTCAATGACGCCAGTAAACTGTGATACCTACAGCAATCACTAATAACACTATACAAAAAGATACACTGAAACATTGTTGTTGTTAGGTGTCATTGAGTCAGTTCCAAGTCATAGACACCCAATGTACAACAGAACCAAACGCCACCCAGTCCTATGCCATCCTCATATTCATTGTTATGACTGAGCCCATTGCTTCAGCCACTGTGTCAGTCCATCTCCTTGAGGGTCTTCTTTTTCTCTGACCCTCCACTTGACCAAGCCTGATGTCCTTCTCCAGGGACTGGTCCCTGCTGATAATATTTTCAAAGTATATGAGATGCAGTCTCACTATCCCCACTTCTAAGGAGCATTCTGGCTGTACTTCTTCCCAGACAGATTTGTTCGTTCTTTTGGCAGTCCCTGGCATATTCAATATTCTTCACCAACACCGCAACTCAGAGGTGTCAATTCTTCTTCGGTCTTCCTTATTCATTGTCCAGCTTTTGCATGCATGTGAGGTGACTGGAAACATAATGGCTTGGGTCTGGTGCACATTAGTTCTCAAAGTGACATCTTTGCTTTTTAACACTTTAAAGAGGTCTTTTGCAGCAGATTTGCCCAATGCAATGTGTCCTCTGATTTCTTGACTGCTGCTTCCATGGGTGTTGATTGTGGATCCAAGTAAAATGAAATCCTTGACAACTTCAATCTTTTCTCTATTTATCATGATGTTGTTTACTGGTCCATTTGTGAGGATTTTTGTTTTTTTTATGTTGAGGTGTGGTCTATACTGAAGACTGTAGTTTTTGATCTTCATCAGTAAGTGCTTCAAGTCCTCTTCAATTCTAGCAGGCAAGGTTGTGTCATCTGCATATCGTAGGTTGTTAATGAGTCTTCCTCCAATTCTGATGTAGCTGCCTTCTTCATACAGTCCAGCGTCTTGAATTATTTGCTCAGCATATATATTGAATAAATATGATGAAAGGATACAACCCAGACACACTCTTTTCCTGCCTTTAAACCACACAAAATCCCCTTGTTCTGTTTGAATGACTGCCTCTTGATCTATGTACAGGTTCCACATGTGTACAATTAAGTGTTCTGAAATTCCCACTCTTTGCAATGTTATCCATAATTTGTTATGATCCACACAGTTGAATGCCTTTGCATAGTCAATAAAGCACAGGTAAACATCTTTCTGGTATTCTCTGATTTCAGCCAGGATCCATCTGACATTAGCAATGATATCCCTCTTTTCACATCCTCTTCTGAAGCCAGCTTGAATTTCTGGCAGTTCCCAGTTAATGTGCTGCTTTAGCTACTTGCATGTGTTATTAATGATATTGTTCAATAATTTCTGCATCTGGTTGTATCACTTTTGTTCGGAGTAGGCATAAATACAGATCTCTTCCGGTAGTTTGGTCAGGTAGCTCTTACAAATTTCTTGGCATAGATGAATGAGCACTTCCAGCTCTCCACCCGTTTATTGAAACATCTCGATAGATATTCCGTCAATTCCTGGAGACTTGTTTTTTGCCAGTGTCTTGGGTGCAGCTTGGATTTCTTTCTTCAGTATGTTTGGTTCCTGATCGTATGCTACCTGAAATGACTGAATGTTGATCTATTCTTTTTGGTATAGAGACTCTGTGTATTCCTTCCATCTTCTTTTGATGCTTCCTCTGTCGTTCAGTATTTTGCCCATTGAATCCTTCAATATTGCAACTCGAGGCTTAAATTTTTCTTCAGTTCTTTCAGCTTGAGAAATGCCAAACATGCTCTTCTCTTTTGGTTTTCTATTTTCAAGTCTTTGCGCATGTCATTATAATACTTTACTTTGTCTTCTCGAGCCGCCCTTTGAAATCTTCTGTTCAGGTCTTTTACTTCATCATTTCTTCTGTTTGCTTTAGCTACTCAATGTTCAAGAGTAAGTTTCAGAGTTTCTTCTGACATCTGTTTTGGTCTTTTTTCTTCTTTCCTGCCTTTTAATAACCTTTGCTTTCTTAATGTATGATGTCTTTGATATCATTCCACGACTCATCTGGTCTTTGGTCATTAGCATTCAATGCACCAAATCTACTCTTGAGATGGTCTCTAAATTCAGGTGGGATATACTCAAGGTCATACTTTGGTTCTCATGGACTTGTTCTAATTTTCTTCAGCTTCAACTTGAACTTGCATAGGAGCAATTGATGGTCTGTTCTGCAGTCAGCCCTTGGCCTTGTTCTGATGTATGATATTGAGCTTTTCCATTGTCTCTTTCCACAGATGTAATCAATTTGATTCCTGTGTATTCCATCCAGCAAGGTCTGCATATATATTCACTGTTTATGTTGTTGAAGCAAGGTATTTGCAGTGAAGAAGTTGTTAATCTTGCAAAATTCTATCATGTGATCGTGAGCATTGTTTCTATCACTGTATTTTCCAACTACTGATCCTTCTTTGTTTCCAACTTTTGCATTCCAATACTAGCAATTATCAATGCATCCTGACTGCATGCTTGATCATTTTAATACTGCAGAAGTTTGTAAAAGTCTTCAATATTTCATCTTTGGCCTTAGCATACAACAGACAAATCAAAATGAACTTCTAAAAAATGGTTCCAGTAATCACCAGAGGACAAAGAATATAAAATAGAGAAACAAATATGAGAGAATAAACAGAAAACAAAAAGTAAAATAGAAAATTTAAGCTGTAAAATGGCAATAATTACATTGTTAAACCAGCTAAATAAATCAGTTAAAATACAGAGATTTGCAGATTGGAATAAAAATATGACTCAACTTTATGCTGTGTATAAGAAACTCATTTCAAATATAATGATATAAGCAAGTTGAAATTGAGTGAATGGAAAAACATATATTATGTGGACACTAATAAGATGGAAGATGGAGCAGATATATTAATATCAAATAAACTAAATTTCAGAGCAAAGAAAATTACCAGAGAAAGAGAAAATTACTAAATATTATATAATAAGAAAATGGTCAGCTCATACAACAATTCTAAATGTGTTTGTATTATACAATAGATCTGAAAAATATTTGGAGGAAAAACTGATAGAACTGAAGAAGAAATGGACAAATCTATACTTATAGTTAAAGATTTCAACTTTCTTTCTGAAAAATTTATAGAGCAATTAGAGAAAAACAAGTAAGGATATAAAAGAACTCTACATCATCAATCACCAGGATCTAATCTACATTTATACAACACTCTATCCAATGACAGCAGAATACACATCCTTTCAAATGGAAGAAGAACATATATTAATATAGATCATATCCTGGGCCATAAAACAACCTCAACAAATTTAAAAGAAGTGAAGTTATATAGAGTGTGTTCAAAACTAAACAACATACTTCAAAATAATTCATTGGTCAAAGAGGAAGTCTTATTGAAAATAAATACATGTATATATTGAATTGAATAAAAATAAAAACTAAAAAAAAAATTAAATTTGAAGGGCACAGCTAAAACAGCACAGTGAGGGAAATTTATAGCACTAAATGTATGCATTAAGAAAGAGAAAAAAGTCTTAAATCAATAAGCGGAGCTCCCACATCCAGCACTAAGGAAAAGAAGAGCAAAATAAACTAAAATCTGGGAAGAAGGGAGAAACTTATAACGATTAGAGCAGAACAGAGTGAAATTAAAAACCAAAAAAAAAAAAAAAAAAAAAAAATGGAGAAATTCAATAGAGTGGCACTTTGAAAAGATCAATAAAATTGACAAAACTTTGTCATGACTGACAAAAAAAAGAAGGAGAAGACACAAATTATGAATATCAGAAGTGAAACAGGGGCTATAACCACAGCTACTGCAGATGTCAAAAAGATATTTAAAAACTCACACACACACACACACACACACACACACACACACAAAATAATCTCCAGGCTCAGATGACTTCACTAGACACATCTACTGAATAGTTAAAGCAGAATTAACATCTTTTGCACATAGCTTCCATAAAATAGAAGAGGCAACACATCCTGATTCATTTTATAAAGCTAAGATTACCCTGATACCAAAAACAGAAAAAAACACAGTACCAATGATAAATAAATGAATAGAAAAAATCCTCAGATCAGAATCTCTCATAGAACTGCCCCAAAGAGTTTCCAAGGAGTGCCCGGAGGATTCGAACTGTCAGCGTTTGGGTTAGCACCCGTAGCACTTAACCACTACGCTACCAGGGTTTCCCTCATTTAAGTATACACACAAAAAATCTTTAATAAATATGAGCAAATAAAACTGAGTAATATATAGAAAAAATATATATCATAACCAAGAAGGTTTTTCTGGGGATGCAATGGTATTTCAATATTTGATCATTAATTCATGTAACCCACCATATTAACAGGGTAAAGAAAAAAATCATTTGAGCATATTAATCAATACAGAAAAATCATTTGGTAAAACGTACACTCATTCATGATGAAAATCCTTAGAAAAATAGAAACAAGGGAGAATTTCCTTAACTTGTTAAAAAAAACTACCCACCCCAAAAAAATCCCACTCCTAACATTATATCTGTTGTTGAAAGACTGACTGTTTTCCCCCTAAAATAAGGAAAAAATACAAAGATGTCTACTCTCACACTCCTACTCAGCATAATACTGGAAGTACTAGCCAACGCAATAGGGAAAAAAAGTAAAACACAAGGCATAAAGTTCAGAAAAGGAAAAAATAAAACTATCTATCTGCGTATGATAAGATTGCCTAGTAGGCAATTCCATGGAGTCTACAGCAATTTCCTACAACTAAAAAGAATTTAGCAACATGGAAATATAAACAATAAACTTGCCAAAATAAATTGTATTTTTACACTAGCAATGAATATGAGGACACTGAAATTAAAAATACAATGTAATTTACAATCACTAAAAAAAGGAATAAAAATTGTAAATCTAAGAAAACACGTACAGGATTTACATGCTGAAAATTACACAATGTTGATAAAAGAAATGAATGATCTAAAAGAATAGAGAGACATACTACGTTCATAGATTGGAAAACTCAACATAGTAAAGATGTCAATCTCCTCAAATTGATATACAGTTTTCATGAAATTCCTTAGTTATAGACAAGATTACTCCAAAACTTAAATGGAAAGACAAATGAACTAGAGTAAGTAAAAAACAATGTAGAAAAAGTAGAAAAAATGTGAGGAATCAATATGATTTCAAAATCAATAAGCAGGTCGACAAAAGCAAGACTGTGTGGCATTGACAGCATGATAGACACATATATCAACAGAAAGAAACAATGATTTCAGAAGTAAACATACACAAATATGCCTAGAAGTAATATTATTGATAAAGATGACAAAGATACAATAGCAATACTATGGAGGAAATGTAGACTTTTCAACAAATGTGTAAAACTGTAGGCAAAGAACTATAGGCAGTGTAAAATCTTCCATTTTATTCCTAAGTATTTTTTTTATTTTAGATGCTATCATAAATTGAATTTTATCCTTAATTTCCCGTTCAGGATGCACATTGCTGACGTATTGGTTCCAGTGTCATGATAGCTATATTAAGCGATGGGATAGAGTGGAGAGTCCAGAGATAGACCTGCACACCTGTGGCCAATTTATTTTTGATGAGGGTGCTAAGTCCATGCAATGGGGAAAGAATTAGTCTCTTTAATAAATGGTACTGGGACAGCAGTATTTCCAAAAGTATAAAAAAAATAAATCTATACCTATAATTCATTCCATATTAGAAAATGAAGTCAAAATGGATGAAATACATAAGTGTAAGAATTGAAATCATAAAGAAAACATAGGGGTAATGCTTTGGGACTTTGTATTTGACAATGAATTCTAAGATATGACAACAAGAGCATAAGCAACAAAAGACAAGATCGATAAATGGGACTTCATCAAAACTCAAAGAAAAAAATATTCTTCAAAGGATGTTTACAACAAAATGAAGAAACAACCTACAAATTGGGAAAAATTGGGGGAAACTATGTATCTGTTAATTTTTTAATATCCAGAATATGTAAAGAACTCCTACAACTTAACATCAAAATACAAACAAGTTAAAAAAAAAATGGGCAAAGGACTTGGATAGAAATTGTACCAAAGAAAAAATGCAAACAGTCAGCAAACAAAAAGATGCTTATCATCATTTGTCATTAGAGAAATGCAAATCCCAACCGTAATGTGGTATCTCTCCACCCTCACTAAGATGGCTATGATTAAAAAAAGAAAAAAAGAAAAAGGAGATAACAGGTGTTGGTGAGGTGATGGAGAAATTTAAACCCTCCTCCATTGCTGATGGGACTGTAAAATGGTAGAGATGCTATGGAAAAAAAGTTTTGAGGTTCCTCAAAAGGTTAAACATAGAATTATCATATAATACAGAAATTCTACTCCAAGGTAGATACCAAAAAGAATTGAAAGCATGTGCAAAAACATATAAATGTACACCAATGTTCATTATAGCTCTATTCACATTAGCCAAAATATGGAGACATCCTAAATGTCCATCAACAGATGAAGGGATAAACAAAGTGTGGTCCATACGTACAATGGAATATTACTTGGCCATAAGGAGAAATGAAGTCCTGATACGTGCTACAGCATGGATGAACCTTGAAAACATTACGCTGAGTGAAATAAATCAGTCACAAAAGGACAAATATTATATGAGCTCTCTTATACGAAATATCAAGAACAGGCAGATGTATAGAGACCAAAGTTTATTAGTGGTCACCAGGGGTGACAGGGAGAGGGAAAGAGGGAGTCCTTGCTTAGGGAGCACTGAGCTTCTGTTAAAGATGATGGAAAATTTTTGAAACTAGTAGTGGTGACGGTTGCACAACCCTGAAACATAATTCATGCCACTGAATTGTGTACGTAAAAATGGCAAATGTATGTATATATATTGTTATGAAAGTTTTCTATCACTCTTTATCTAATATCAGAGAGGAAATGATCCAGATATCAGAAAAGCATACATTTGGGAAAAATAATAAATTAGCTTGATTATCTCTTGTCATGCCCTAACTTAAAGTTGTCCACTTCTCAGGAGTAAATAACAGCAGCCCTGCCTCAACTTAGACAGCTAGTGTATCAGAAAATGCATTTAAATGTGTTATGCACTTTGAGGACCCTATTTGGTCTCAAATACACTTGTTCAGCTAGCGACAGGTGATAGCATCTGTAACTGGAGAGGTATGATGAGCAAAAACAAAGTCATTGTTCACACAGAGGTTACAATCCAGAAGTGAAAACAGATATAAATCAAATAATCATACAATTACAAATAGACATATGTTTTTGAAAGTGCTATCCTGGGGAAAATAGGTGATGCTATGAGTTTTATAAAGGAGAAAGGATGTTAAACCTGGTCCAGATGTGCATGAAGAACTACCTGATGAAGTAAGAAATCCTCAAGATGAGTCGGAATTAACGAGGGGAGGAGTGTGTGTGTGTGTGTGTGTGTGTGTGTGTCCGTATGCACATGTATGGGCATTTGTTCCACAAGAGATGTTCAGGAAGAGCCACCTAAGCTTAGGGATAGCACACATAAAGTACCTGCAGTGGGAAAGCTTCTGAGGACCCAGAAGAAGGCAGGTGGGACAGGAGTTCAGAGAGTGAGGGGAAGCAGAGTGGAATACAGCTTCAACGGTAGGTAGGGCCAGACTATGCATGTCCTTGGACATACTTTTTCAATATACTGGTCTTAATTGAAAGAGAGATGGAAAACCCTTAAGGCCTTTTAAGGTGGGGATGGTCATGCTTCTCTGCTGTGGTAGGAAGAATGATTGAAAGGCTCAAGAGTGGGTGTGGGAAGGCTATATGAGTGATTGCCAAAATATAATCACAAATCCTCCAAATTATTGCTGAGCACTGATTAGCAACTTGCATAAAAATATTTCTCTGTTTTGCTGAACTGTTTTCAGCTGCTTTTTCAAAGCAATTTTGAATTTACAGAGAACTTTGGCAAGTGTTTGATCTTCATAATAACCCTACGCAGTGGTCAGGTTGGGTATCCTACTCTCTACCAAACAGACAGTTGAGATTTGGACCCACGTCTTCAAACTCTTCTTAACTCACTCTTCACCACTTAACCCTAACATTTATAAAGATGACATTTAGTTAGTACAGATTGAAAAAAAAAAAAAAAAAAAAAAAAAAAGGAAGACGATAGCTTTCTTCTAAAGTAGATTTTCTCTTTATTTTGTTAGCTATTGATTTACCATCTCCACTTTTACAGCTTGGCCTGGTAAAGGGATTAATGAGGGAACGTTTATTAAAGATTTTTCAAAGCTTCAGTAGAAAGTCTACATGAATATAAAGCTTCTATTTGGTTTCATCATCACAGTGTGGTTTTGGGGGCACCTAAACCTGACCTGGATGCTTTCACTTCAAAGGTTTGGGTACATAGCATTTTTCCGATGAGAAAACCTCTCAATAATACCTAGAATCTGGTTTAGATTAAACAGAGAGAAAAAGAAATCTAAATTGTTCTTCTTCACACAGACATTTTGAAATTAACTCTCATCTAATTTCATATAAATAATCCACCCTGGGAATCAAAATATGTTTACCACGTTTCTGTAAAGAGTGTGTACAGCACAAAAATACTGGAGAAATGGGATATTAGAGAACATGAAAGGGTGGCCAAGGTTTTATAAAGATCATTGGCTAAGACCGTTGCCCTGCTGCCATTAATAGTTTTTACTTTTATTTATTCACTCAAGAATAAGTGATTAGTACATACAAAATGCAGTGTTTGGAGAAAAGTGATGTATGTATACATAAATATGAAGACTATTCAATCTTATAATGAAAGACTTATGAAGTACTTTAGATTATATTTAAAAGTAGGAACTTATGTTTAAGAAATATATTTTAATCACAGTGCATTATCCAAAGGTACTGATTTAGAGCTGAGAACATATAAAATTCTGTCTTCATAAAGTTCTTAGGACAGGTATAAAATATTTTCCTAAGCACTGAAAATACCTCTTATGATGATTTTGTACATAATTACAAACTAATTATAAATTTACAAATCTTTCACAATTTTTTGATGTGTCATGATCAGCAAAAATACATAAACTTGTAGTGGTATGACAGGTCTAACTGTTATAAATTTTATGAGTTTGATTTCGATTTTAGTTTCTCAACCTTTAAGAGCACTGTATATTCCAGCTTCTCCCTTTCTCTTTGATTCACAGCGTTATCATCACCTTCCAACCAAATAAACGTTTTGTTTAAATACTGAAAAAGAAATCGTATTTAAATATGTGAAAGTTTATACAAACTACTATAATCATGACAAAAATTCAATATTGGCACCCAGTCACAACTCTCCACCCCCCCTAAAAAAGAAACCAAAACGAAACCTGTTGCCATCGAGTCAATTTCAACTCATAGCGACTCTATAGCACGGAATAGAATTACCCCATAGGATTTCAAAGGAGTGACTGGTGGATTCAAATTGCTGATGTTTAGGTTAGTAGCCTAACGCTCAACCACTGTGCCATGGAGGCTCCCTATCTGTAAAATCCTACTTTCACCGAAAGTGTTAAAACTTAACAGATTTTTCACTATAATCTAAGCTCTGGTGTTTTCATTCATTACTTCTTTCTTTCATTCATTCATGATTCAAGACGTTCATTCATTTAGATAGTTAACCAATATCACTAAATATTTACAATGTGGTAGGCACTATATTGATCATTGGGGGCTGCAAGAATGCATAGGACTTAATGCCTGTCCCCCAGGAACTCACATGAAACAAGTAAACAAACAATTGCAGTGCAGCGTGAGGTTCTAAGAGAGTTATATACGAGGCACAATAGGAGCACTGGGAAATTTGTAACTGCTGTGGGAAGGAGACTGATGGGGTTGAAAGGTTCTCATTCTCTATTAAGAGACTAACAGAAGGGGAGAGCAGGCAAGGACCATCCAGATACATGGATACCATGAATGAAAACACAAAGTCACAAAGAACACAGCCTTTTTAGACAAAGGGGTGGAGTTCTATTAAGTTGGGCCATAAGGAATGTGGCAATGTGGGAATTATGAAAAACAGTAGCCAGCCACAAAGTTTTTCTGTCCTAGGGAAAGATTTTATTTACGATTTAAAAAAAAAGTATTTATTTTTGGGGAGTTATCTGCACCTCTTTCTACTACCGTCTGATTAGTATTTCACCAAGTTATTGTTCATCTAAGGCCGTGGAAAAACTGAGAACTCACACCAAAGTGTTCATTTTAGAAGCTCACTAAAAGCCAACATAAATGAAGCAAATTCAAATATTTCAGAGGGAAAATGGTAGGAAAGGGCTAAAGGAGAAGGGCACATTAATGCATTTGAATTATGTCCATGAGCATCAGGAGGTCATCAAACATTTTTGAAATCAGTTGCTTTGTAGCAATCTCAAACATACAGAAAAATTGCAAGTACAGTACAGAGAACAATTTTGAAGGTAAATTGCTAACACAATGTCTCATTACTGCTGACTATTTTAGTGTATATTTATTACAGATAAGGACATTCTCTTGCATAACTACAATACCATCATCAAATTCAGGAAATTAATATTGATGTTACGAACATTTCATTGGTAGCCCCCTTTCAGCTTTGGCCAATTGCCCCAGAAATTCTTCTTTTAGCAAAACAATCCAATCTAGAAAAGGATCCGATCTAGAAACAGTGCTGCATTCAGTTGTCATGTTATTTAGTTTCCTTCAATCTGGATCATCTCCTTACCCTGGACTTTCAGGAACTTAACACTTTCAAAGATTAGAGGCCAGTTATTTTGTAGAAGGTCCTCAGTTTGGGTTTCTCTGATGTTTCTTCTTGTTTAGATCCAGGTTGTGCAACTTTGGCAGGTGTATCACAGAATGGATGCAGTACTCTCGATGCATTCTATCAGGAGGCACTCAATTTCAATTTGTCCCATTACTGCTGATGTTATCGCTGATCATTTGATTAAAATAGGGTCTGACAGACCTCTTCAATATTAAGTAACTCTTTTGCCTGTGCAATTTAACATGTATTTTATGGGAAGGTAACTTAAAAATAAGTAAATATCTAATTTCTTATCAAAATTTCAATTCATAAAATAATTTATTTATATTCACAGAATCATGAATTCTTAATTTATTAGATGTTATAATTTATTACTATCATTATTTATTTTGATAATCAAACTGTACCATACCTGGCCAGTGAGAAATCTTTCAGAGTAGCTTCTGTTTTCTTTTGACATGTCACAATCATTTTTGAACATTCTTTGATAACTGGAACAATAAGATGTTGCAAGTTCTTCTTGTCTTTCTCCTGCCCCAACACTGGATTCAGTCATTTCTTCAAGGAGCCTTGGCTCTTTTTAGTGGAGAATGATATTTAGAAACCAAGATCTAAGTGCTAAGCATGGGCATTACTCTTGGGGTGTCTTAGTCATCTAGTGCTGCTCCAACAGAAATACCACAAGTGGATGGCTTTAGTAAAGAGAAGTTTATTCTCTCAGAGTCCAGTAGGCCACAAGTCCAAACTCAGGGCTTCAGCTCCAGGCGAATGCTTTCACCATCGGCTCTGGAGGAAGGTTCGTGTCATCAGTCTTCCCTTGGTCTGGGAGCTTCTCCGCGCGGGAACCTCAGGTCCACGAGGACCCGCTCTGCTCCCGGCACTGCTTTCCTGGTGGTACGAGGTTCCTATGTGTCTCTGCCCACTTCTCTCTTTTATATCTCAAAAGAGATTGCATTAAGACACTGATCTTGTCAACCTCATCAGTATAACCTCATCACAGTGATAGAATTTACAACACATGAGGAAATCACTTCAGATAACACAATCATACAATACTAGGAATCATGACCTAGCCAAGTTGTTACACACATTTTTGGGGGGACACAATTCAATCCATGACATGGGGTAACACTTCTTCTAGGCCTATAACTGGACAGAAAATATATGTGCATTTAGACACACTAACTCATGTATATCCATATGTTGCTGTTTGTTGTTAGTTGCCAACAAGTTCACTCCCACTCATGGCAACCTTATGTATAACAGAAGGAAATGTTGCCTGGTCCTCTGCCATATCCGTGATTTTTGGTATGTTTGATCCCATTGTCAAGGGTGTTGTGTTAATCCATCTCGTTGAGGGTTTTCCTCATTTTCACTGACCCACTGCTTTACCATAATGATCTCCTTCTCTAGTGATTGGTCTTTCCTTAGAATGTGTTTAAAGTAAGCAGGACGAAGTCTCATCATCCCCGCTTCCAAGGAACGTTGTGCCATGTCTATGTACGTGCATCTCTAATTATCCATCTATATTGAAAATAAACACTGATACCTTCTTTCCAACCCAGCAAAACAGGGTTTATTATAGCTGTCACCCTTTCTGCATGTGTGAATCCCTTCTCACTCAATGAGGAAACTGCTCCTATTATCCTCAATGTACTTACTTATTTGTTCTATTTCTCTGTTTCTAACTTATCTATTGCCACCACCCCCACACCCCTCCTTATCCTGCTCTGACAAATATATGTAGCTTACTGCCATCACCTCTTCCCCACCATGTGATTGGCATTCTTAACTGCTCAAGCTTCAGCATCCTCCATGATAACCAAACAATTTGCGGCAAGGTCAACATTGAGTACTTGGAATGATGAGCACGGTGGCATTCTTAGGGAACTGAGAAGAACAGAGACTGACACCTGTAACACCAGTAAAATATTGAAAGTGCTGTTTCAAGCAAGGGATGATGAAGAAAGCAAGGGTGGATCAGACTCAAGATACTTTTCTATGATAAAATACCTCCAAGATAAAAATACCTCTAAGTTCACCACTTATCTGTCAATTTGTTGTACTGTGGTGGTTTGACTGTTGCTATGATGCTGGAAACTATGTCACCAGTATTTCAAATACCAGCAGGGTCAGCCATGGTGGTGAGGTTTCTGAGGAGCTTCCAAACTAAGAAGTACTAGGAAGAAAGGCCTGGTGATCTACTTCCCAAAATTAGTCATGAAAACCTTATGGATCACAACAGAATATTGTCTGATATAGTTCTGGGAGATGAGCCCCCTAGGTTGGAAGGTGCTCAAAATACAGTGACTGCAGCAATGGACTCAACCATACCAACAATCGTGAAGATGGTTCAAGACTTGGCAACATTTTATTCTGTTGTCCATGGTTTCAGCATGAGTTGAAACCAACTTGATGACAGCTAACTACAACAAGAACAGTGAAAGAGAGAAACTGCTTGATGAAGATTTTTAAATTCATAATTTGAGAGATTCAAAGAATTTCTCAAAATTGTGAATACAGGACAGGTACAAGGTTATCCTTTGTTTTGTAGGATTTTGTTTGATTTTTTTTTAGAAGAGGGAAACAAGATAATTTTAGTTATAGACTTGTTGAGCATGAGATATTGGCAAGAGCATTTTCTAACGGAGTGGTCCGCATAAAACCTTGGTTATGTTGGGTTGGTGAATGAATGAGGCTTAGTTGTATCTAGAGGCAAAGTAAAACAAAGAATAGTTAATGATTTTTAGTTGAAAATAAAGGAGCCCTGATTGTCCAGTGGTTAAAGCTCTCAGCTTCTAACTAACCAAAAGGCAGGATGTTCAAACCCACCAGCCACTCCATGGGAAAAAGATGTGACAATCTGCTTCCATAAAGACTTACAATCTTGAGAAATTTGAGAAATTTTATAGGGCAGTTCTACTCTGTCCTATAGAGTTGCTATGAGTCAGAATCCACTCGACAGCATTTTTTTTGGTAGTTTAAAATCTTTAAAACATATTTTATCACCTTTTTTTTTTAGTCATGTGCTCCAAGAGGTAAAGAATAAGTGTCTCTGAAAGTAGGAATCATTGATGGTTAAAATTTAGATCAGATCAAGTTACTTTCGATTATCTTCAGACTTTGTTTCATCTTTTTGATTTGCCTAGTTGATCTTGCTACCAAAATATTTTCCTATTATTTATGTCTACGTATGTGTGAGAAATTATTTCACACTATATAAATAATAGTAATAAAAATAAGATAATTTTCAATATATAATTTTAGTTATTAGTAATAATGATTATTTATATCTTATTAACATTAATTAAATCATAAGAAGAACAATTATAGCTCACATTTGTTGAGTATTTACATATAATAGTTTCTGTTAAGTACTTGAAGGGCAATTATTCACTGAATCCTTATACTAACTCTATGAGGTAGATGGCATCATTGCATGCCATTTATGTGTAGAGACTTATAGAGTTTAGATAACTTGCTAAAAGTCATACGGCTAGTGAATACTAGACCCAGAAATTCACCCAGGTCTGTGACTCAAAAACTTGTAATTGTAAACAATGACTATGGAAACTAGATAAGGTGGTTGCTATTTTTATTTCTTTGCTATAGATTAGTGACGCTAAAGATTTTAAAAGTTCAAAAACCAAACCAAACCTATTGCCATCGAGTCAATTCCAACTCATAGCGACCCTATAGGACAGAGTAGAACTGCCCCATAGCGTTTCAAAGGAGCAGCTGGTGGATTCAAACTGCCTGCCTTTTGGTTAGCAGCCAAGCTCTTAACCACTCCGCCACCAGGGCTCCATCAGAGTCCAGATATACAAGAACAACAGCAACCAAAAAAGTTGACCAACAGTAGCAGGAGAGTGCCTGGGTGCCTTCTGCATATACCTCATAGGATCTTGCTCTTAGATAGACATGCTGGTCAAACTTTGTGTACAGGTTCCACTTTCTTTCCAGCAAGCCTCTGGCATCTGTGGTTGGAGGAAAGGCTATTATAAACTACACAATGATTTAGTCGATAGAAAAGGAGACATCACATATATGGCAAAATGACATAAATTAGACAGATGAAAGAGAAAAAAAGGGTAAGAAGGAAGGACAGCTTGGGGAGAAGGAGAAAGGAAGAAAGAGAAGATGCTCGTCTTGCCTCTGGAAATCACTTCTGTACCTGGACTTGATGGTTTGGGAATGGAATGGAGTGACCATTGTGGAGATATTTCCCAGGAAATCAATACTGTCAAAGATAACTTCTTATAATCTCCTTACTTCTTTCCATATACAGGACATTAAAAAAGATAAGTGGAATGCTTTCTGACATTTTGCTTTTGTTCTTGAAAATCTATAACATTACTGTCTTAGTCATCTAATGCTGCCAGAAAGCTATAACAGAAATACCACAAATGGATGGCTTTAACAAAGAGAAATTTATTCTCTCACAGTCTAAAAGGCTAGAAGTCCAACTTCAGGGTGCCAGCTACAGGGGAAGGCGTTCTCTCCCTGTTTGCTCTGGAGAAAGGCCCTTGTCATCAATCTTCCCCCATCGAGGAGTTTCTCAGCCCAGGGACCTCGCGTCCAAAGGACGTGCGATTCTCCTCGCTCTTGTTTCTTTGTGGCGTGAGGTCCCATGTCTCTCTGCTTGCTTCTCTCTTTTATATCTCAAAAGAGATTGGCTTAAGACACAACATTATCTTGTAGGTTGGGTCCTGCCTCATTAACATAACTGCTGTTAATCCCACCTCATTAACATCGTAGAAGCAGGATTTAAACAACATGTAGGAAAATCACATCAGATGACAAAATGGTAGACAATCACACGATACTGGGAATCATGGCCTAGCCAAGTTGACAGATATTTTTTGGGAAAACAATTCAATTCAAGACATTTACTGAGAGGTTAAAATCGTGATTTAAGGGTTTCTGGGTGGTGCAAATAGTTAAGTGTTTGGCTACTAATGGAAAGGTTCATGGTTTGAATCCACCTGGAGGCTCCTTGGAAGAAAGGCCTGGAGATCTGCTTCTGAAAAATCAGCCATTGGAGACCCTATGAAGTGCAGCTCTACTCTGACCCACTCAATTCCCATGAGTTTGAACTGACTTGACAGCAACTTTTGGTTTTATTTTTAATTAAATTGAACAATACTTATTTCTCTCAACTGACTACCTGATACTACCACACTGATGAGATACATGTAAAAAAATTAATCAAAACCTAACTGGAAACTAAAGGTAGTTTTTAGTGTCCTTTTTTTTCCCTTTTATGATCCCAACACCTGATCTTCTAGGAGGGAACAAATCTTCCTCTCCTTAACATAAATAACTTCAATCAGAATCTAAATTAAATTACCATCACCCCATTACCATCACCTCCTGTGCCACAGTAAGGGCCATTTATTAAAATCTTACCATGTGACAGGTACTTTATTAAAACTGATAAATATATAACTCCTCCAAATGCTCTAAATTGTTTGATGTTGTTGTTGTTAGGTGCCATTGAGTCTGTTCCAGTTCATAGCGACCCTTTGTACAAAAGAACAAAACACTGCCCAGTCCTGCACCATCCTCACAGTCGTTACTATATTTGAGCCCATTGTTGCAGCCATGGTTCGAATCCATCTCGTTGAGGGTCTTGCTCTTTTTCCCTGACCCTCTACTTTACCAAGCATAATGTCCTTTTCTGGGGACTGGTCGCTCCTGATAACATGTCCAAAGTATGTGAGAGGAAGTCAAATTCTTTGATAGTTTCTGATAAAACATCTTGTTTAATATGTTCATGTGATTTTGTAAGTATCATCTAATAAAACTAGCTACTTAGGCAAATGCAAATGACTGATCCCCTAAGATTAATGTTACCCTAGATTTTAGCAAACGTTTAAGAGTTATTTTCAGACTTCAACTCATGAGCCTTACAGAAAGCTGAATAATATAAAAGAGCACCAGCATTAGCATCTGATATTTTACCAATGACTTACTAGTCAGCTTTTGCATGTTAATGCTTCCATTTGTTAGTTCTGTTTCCATGGGCAGGTAACATAATTTCTTTGAGCCTTAGATTTGCTTTAATACTGATTTTATGTACATGTTAGATGGATTATGTGCTGTTTTTGTTCCCTCACAATAGTCCTATACAGGATAGTACTTTTGGAAAGAACAGGTTCTGCATTAGTTTCCCAGGGCTGCAGAAACGTAGGACTAGAACTGGGTGCCTTAAAAAATCATAAATTTATTCTTTCATGGATCTGGAGGCTAGAAGTCTAAAGTCAAGATATTGGCAAGGTTGGTTCCTTCTGAAGGGCTCTGAAACATAAGTCTGTTCCATGCCCCTCTCCTAGCTTCTGGTGGTTGTTGACAATTCTTGGCTATCCTTGGCTTGTAAACGCTTCGTTCTAGTCTCTGCCTCCGTTATCACATGGCTTTCTTCCCTGTGTTTCTGTCTCTGTCCCTCTTCTCAAAAGGACACCACTCACTGGATTCGGTCTCACACTGTTCTAGAATGACCTCATGTCAACTAATCGCTTCTCAAAAACCATATTTTCAAACAAGGTCACATACACAGGTTCAAGCGGATAGGACTTCAGCATATTTTTGGAGGAGAACACAATTTAACCCATAACAGTTGGAAAGAGTATAACAGATTAACATCCACCATTTAGCTTCTACTGCCTAGCTGTGTGATATTGGGGAAGTTATTTAACCTCTTGTAGCCTTATCACTGTGTGTGTGTATGTACGTGTATGTGTGTGCATGTGTTTGTGTAAAATAAATACAATACCATACACATAAGTTTTGTGATGGTTTAAAACTAGAGGGAAACAGTAGCTTCTCAATACAATAATTACTTTTTCTCTTCCTTCCATCTAGCCTCCCTCAAGGAGGCAACCAAAATGGGAAGTTCACTTGATCTGCAACATGGAAAACTTTCACTGTGGTGGGATTGTGGGGATAGAAGACAGAATATACACAGTCTGAATTTCTCCACCACACAGCACCATGGAGCTTTTAATAAACTAACACCTGGCAGGTCCCCCTGGAACTGAGCAAACAAGCTCCTTAACTGCTCTGAGCTTGAGGTTTACAGTCTGCAAATAGATGCAGAATCCTGGCTTCCTCTACTTGAGAGTGTTGCTCGGGTGCATCAAATGCAGAAATGTACGAGAAGCACCTTGAAAACTTTAAGGCATTACAGAAAGGTTAGAAACCATTACCAATAGATCTTCAGCAACAGCAAAATTGTTTTGAAGGCACAATGTTCAGTAAAATAATTTGAAGATATAACATCTACCATGCATAGCCATTGATACTGAAGCATTTTGGATATTTCCAAATAATGTCCTATATATTTTAGCTTATTTAACTAACGCTCTTTCTTTTTCATCTCAACATGCGACCTCTGTTGTGACCAGTACCATTTCCTTTCCACACCTTGTCTATATAGGAGCGGTGGCTGTGCTCCACCCATCCATTTCCCTGCCAGGAGTGATCTCCTGTTTCCCTGACCAGCAGACACTTTCTGAGCTTGTCTTTGCTGACCACACAAGACCTATTTGGACTTCTCCTCATTTAGACTGCTTCAGTAGTTTGTGTCCACATCACATATTTAACACTTCATTATATTTCAAAAGTGGAGTGAGGAAAGGCAACCAGGTAAAAATTCCATTTATTTTACTTATACAGCAAGCTGGAAAAAGAGAGGGGGAAAAAAAGTGATTTCTATTAAGAGTGGCCCACCTCACCAGGAACAGGTCAATCAACCATGCAATTTTTATTTATGTTTCCTTTTCGTATCCTGAGGGCAAATATATATTCTACCCCCTTGATGATGCCAAGTACTGAGTAGCTATAAATCACTAGCGACATGCTGGAACCAGGCTTTTAGGGGGCCAGAAGAACGACTGGGAGATTATTTGCAGCAATATCTACAAAATAAGGTCAGGATAGAGGAAAAAATAGGAAAAAGAGTGATACTTATTTTAGGTAGCATTTCAAAGGATCTTGGTCAAGAATGAACGGAGGAAATACCAATACATTTTTTGTATCTGAGTTCATTTGGTTGGATGAAAGAACAACCTACACACTTTTAATTTTATAAAAATTTGTTCTGTGTATATAACTAGGGCTACAAATTTATGTGATTTAAAGAATAATAAATATACCATCATTTAAACATCCTGGTTACTGTTTCCATCATATGACAGGCAGTCTAAAATATTGAAAGAACATGGAATTTGAAATACCAGCTTTTACACTTCTTAGCTGTTTGAACTAGAGCAAAAAATTCAACTTGGCTGGTCTCAATTTCCAAATGAGAATAATAATGCCCACCTCATTATTATTGAGGACTGGGGTGGAGATAAAACAGAAAGCTGAGCCTACAGTAGCTGGTGCTTTAGTAAGTGTCAATTATATATTGGTTACTTCAATAACCTATAGCTTGTCCACACAGTAAGAGAGACATAAATAAATAATTGAAAAAATACTCTATAGTGGAACAGACAGTCTAAATGCCAAGACAAAGACATTGTAATCCTCTTCTGTGAAAGTGTAACATCCTGACATCAGAAAGAGATAATTTTTGTACAACATACATTAACAAAATCTTTACAAATAATTCACACACATACAAATATTCCTCCCAAATATGATATACACAGGCACAAAACTAGTTAGAAACTACATTTAAGTTAATTTTCAAAGAATCATTGCCAGGGGCTTCTGAGTTACCAATGGCTCCAGTAACCAAAAATCTCAAACCCGTTGCTGTTGAGTGGATTTCGACTCATAGTGACCCTGTAGGACAAAGTAGAATTGCCCCCATAGGGTTTCCAAGGAGCAGCTGGTGGCTTCAAACTGCTGACCTTTTGGTTAGCAGCCAAATGCTTACCCACTGTGCCACCAGAGCTGCACGGCCCTGGTAGACATGGTTTAAGTGACCGAGCCTGTCAACAATTATTGAACTGCAATTTGATATACAGAACTATTTTCTAAACACGGAAGTAGATATCTTTTAATTAAACTTTTAATTTTGAGATCATCATAGATGCATTCATAGGCAATTTTAATGATTTCTACAGAGATATTCTAAATACGCTTCAGCGATTTCACTCGATGGTAACATCTGGCAAACTATGTGTAAAATGTCCCAAGATTTTCGCATCGGTGTAGTCATGATACAGAGCATTTCCATCACCACGAGAATCCCTTATGTTGTCCTTTCAGAAGCACATTCACTTCCACTGTCCTCTACCCTGAATGTATGACAACCACTCATCTATTTTCCTTTTCAATAATTTTGTCATTTTGTGTTCTATATTCTACCTTGGTGAGTAGCATCTGGAGTCTTAAAAGCCTGTGAACAGTCATCTAAGATATTCCACTGGTCTCACCACTTTGGGAGCAAGGGAGAATGAAGAAAACAAGATACAAGGGAAAGATTAGTCCAAAGGACTAACAGACCACAATTACCATGGCCTCCACCAGACTGAGCCCAGTACAACTAGATGGTGCCTGGCTACCACCACTGACTGCTCTGACTGGGATCACAACAGAAGGTCCCGAACAGGGCAGGAGAAAAATGTAGAATAAAATTCTAACTCACAAAAAAAGACCAGATTTATTGGCCTGACAGAGACTGGAGAAACCCCAAGAGCATGGCCCCTGGACATACTTTTACCTCAGTAACAAAGTCACTCCCAAGGTTCATCTTTCAGCCAAAGATTAGACGGCCCCATAAACCAAAAAACAACAGTCCAGGAACAAGGACTAGGAGGCAGGAGGGGCCTGAAAGCTGGTAATAGGGAACCCAAGGTCAAGAAGGGAGAGTGCTGACATGTTGTGGGGTTGTTAAACAATGTCAGAAAACAATATATGTGCTTGCCTACCCCACCCTGCGACCTGGGCTCACTTGGAGAGGCTCCTGGAGAATGATGCCAAGGATGAACACAAGCTCCACAAACTTGTATGTCATGGCCACCTTGATAGGAGTTTTATTGCAAGCCCAGTATTGATACCAACCAACCATTTCAATAAGCTCACCCATACCATTCCATCAAACTTCTCAAGTTTTTGTCAACACTCAAAAATAGTCATTTCCTGATGTCATGGACTCCCCACTCCCAACCAAAGATTTTTGGTCACTATGAAATTCTCATCATCCTTAGGAATATAATTTGGCAGTTCTACTCTGTCCTATAGGTTTTACTCTGTCCTATGACTTCGAATCAACTCGATAGCAATGGGTTTGGCTTTTTTGGTTTTATTCTATTTTGGCCTTGTTTTGCTTTCCATGCAAAAGTGTGTAACTTTCATTCATGCATGCATGCAAAAATGTTAATTGAGCACATATTATGTGCTAGGCACGATGTTAAAGTTCCATCCTGACTGAACTTATTGTCAAGTTGGAGATCTAGAGAATGCAGACAGGCTGTCTTTCTAAGATGAGGGAAGACTCAGTTACTGTCAGGTGTGCCAGTGAGACACAGCGCCCGGGGTCCAGTGTCAACAAGGTCCTGATTTGAATTCCAGCTCCACCACTGAGACGTAAGAGCCTTCTGGTAAAGGGAACAGGAAGACTGGATCGCTGCAGGGAAAGTTTTGCTGCCCAGCAGGAACTGGATCAGACCCTCTAGAAGGGGAACTGAGGCTGGGGAGGAAGGAGGTTGGGGGAGGAGAAATGGGGTCAGTCTTGTAAAGGCAGAACACTGTGAACTGGCTCTGTCCGGAGAGAGGCCAGTCTTGGTGTGGCCGGGCTGGCTGGTGACAGTCGCTGGTGCGTGTAGGCCATCTGTTTAATGAGAAACTATTTGTTCTGTAAACCTTCATCTAAAGCACAATTTTAAAATATTAAATAAGTAAATAAATAAACCCTATGGGAACAACTCAGAAAAGGAGGGTGAGAATAGTTGCACAACTTGAAGAATGTCATCCATGTCACTGAATTGTACATGTACAAATGTTTGGAAAAAAAATAATTTTGTCATTTTGAGAACGTTATATACATGAGATTAAGCAGTATGTAACCCTTTGGGATGGGATTTTATCACACAGTATAGTCCTTTGGAGATTCATCCAACTTGTTGTGTGTAACAATGGTTCATTCCTTTTTATCTCTGAGTGGAAGTCCATGGTATGGATGTACCACAGCTGATTTAACAATTCAACTGCCGAAAGACATCTGAGCTATTTCCAGTTTGGGGCTATTTTGAACGAAGCTGTTATAAACATTTGTGTAAAGGTTTCTGTGTGAACATAAGTCTTCATTTCTTTGGGAAAATGCCTGGTAGTGCAATTGCTGGGTCATACAACAGTTACATTTTTAGTTTTTAAAGAAACTGCCAAACTTTTCCAGAGTGACTATACCATTTTACATTCTCTCCAGCAATGCATGAGTAATTCAATTTCTCCACATCCTCACTGGCATTTGGTGGTGTCACTATATTTTATTTTAGTCATTCAACTAGGTGTGTAGTGATATCTCATCACTGCTTTAATTTTTATTTCATAACGGCCTTTGATGTTGGACATCTCTTTGTGTGCTTCTTTGTCATCTGTATCATCTCTTCAGTGAAATGTCTCTTCATGTCTTTGCTCGTTTTCTCATTGGCTTGTTTATTGCTTTACTGTTGAGTTTTGAAAATTCTCTACATGATCTAGATAATATTCCTTTGTAAGATATGTGATTTGCAGATATTTTCTCCTACTCTGTAGCTTGTATTCTCATCCTCCTAATAGGGTCTTTCACAGAGAAAATGGTTGTAATGGTTTGATGAAGGCTAATTTATCAATATTTCCTTTTATGGACTAGGCTTTTGGTGTAGTCTATGGAATCTTTGTCTAGAGTTTTTTTTATAGCTTTTAAAAATTGTGACATATAGATATTTTTATTTATATATATATGCACACACACACACACACACACATTTTACAGATGGAGAAAGTGAGGAAGAAAAAATTAGTAAATTAAAATCATGTTATAAACTATTTTTTCCGAAGAAAATTAGTCCAGTAAAGTGGCATTTTCAATCAAATCCTGCTGATATATGATAATGGAAAGAAATAATAAATAATAATGAAATAATAAACAATCTACAGATAACATAATTTCTTTTTTTGGTCCTTGAAATTTAGGATGGTTGTTTCAGAAACTTCAGAAATCACTTCATTTTTTGCTCTGGTTAAAATCAGTTTAGATTTTCTGTTCATACACCAACTAACGTTAGTCGACTAACACATACTGGCATTATATCATGCTTTGTGGAGACCACAAGCACTTATTATATCAGAAAGAGCAACAGAAACCTGCATTCTGTCACTATTTAACCATGTGCATGGGCAGTTGACCTTGTCTTCTTGAGCCACCATTTCTTCATCTGTACTCTATGATTGTATGAACCATCAGGTTGAGGTAATAAAAACTCACCAAACCCAAACTTAAGTAAAACAAAATGAGTATTGTAAATATCTGTCTCATTCTACTGCGTATGTTAAGGAGGAAATTATCACTCAGAGTTCCCATTGATTTTACTTTTAAAAAGGAACAGTCTATTGTGACAGATCATGTACATCTTTCCATATCTGATTTATTTTATTTTCCCCCAGCTTCAACTTCACATATTCACTCAGATCTAATCCAATCCCCAAGGAACTACCTCATTTTAGTCTCTGATGAGATTAGATCAGCCCCTGCAGGACCCCTTTTCAGTGAAGCAGAAGATAAGTGTACTTGATTTTCCCTAGTTGACTGCCTGTAGACATTTGGAAATCTTTCAAACCAGGATTCTGATAAACCTGCAGAGACCAAAAAAAAAAAAAAAAAAAACAAATCTGCTTTATTTGTGTATAATATGTTGTTGTTGTTATTACGTGTGGTCGGGTCAGTTCCGACTCAAAACTATGTATGACAGAATGAAACGCCACCCAGTCCTGCCCCATCCTCACAGCCCATTGTTGCGGCCGCTGTGTCAATCCATCTCCTTGAGGGTCTTCCTCTTTTTCACTGACCCTCCACTCTCCCAAATGTGATTTATATGTTACACTGTTTAAAAGACATCTGATATCATGAATTTACTGATAATCACTACGAATATCAATTCTGAAAATTTTTAAAGATTTCTTTAAGGAAAAATACTGTATTAATTTTAATAAATACTCCCAGGCTCCCTCATAGGGATAAAGCTGAGTTTCTCCTAATTTTCTTAAACATTTAGTTTATACAAATGCTCCAAAATTTCTATCCCTAACAATGAGAGGAACTCAGCTGTTCAAGACAGATGAGTCATGTAAGTATTTGCAAGTTTCCTTTATCAAAGAATAGGATGAAATAAGTGGGAGGGGAAATCCAAATAATTATGGGCCCGTGTTAGTCCTTCCTCATAATACATTAAGAAACTTTAGTGTATTCAAGCATGCTTCATATCTTGAATTAAACCTCAAAATTTTTTTCCTAATTAAAAAAAAAGGGCAAACAACTTCTGGAAAGCAAGTTTACTTGTGTGTCACTTGGGATGCAGGAGGATTTTTGATAACTTGGAAATTTTAAAATGCATAAAACTACAGTATTGTATATTTTTATAGGAAAAAAAGAATGGTATATGCTCTGAGTTTCAGTATTAAGCCCAAAACATTTTCTTTTAAACAAGTTTCTTAATATTGTTAGGGTTAAAAACAGTTGTAAAGGGAGTACCATGAGGCTTCATTTTTTTTTTTTTTTGGTTTGTTTGTTTAACATAACCATGGCCAAAGGCCATTACCGCCTGGATTCTTTGTTATCCAACTGTTTCTGAGGTCTAGGTGAGAGAGTCAGTAAGCTTTGTTGTCATGGCTGTTGGTTTTCCTGCGTGGGAGCCTCTGGTCGATGACTGAGCAGAGTCCTACCCTAGGGAGTCCTGAGCCGCTTTGGGACAGTAGCTTCAGGACACACGTGGAGTGTCCCTTGCCCTTTCTTATTTTAGCTACATGGGATTTCGTATTCCAGCTGGCAAAAAAAAAAAAAAAGTCTTCTTACACGTTGTTTACAGTTCTGTTACATTAGTCAGTTTCTTTTATTAAACCAGATACAAGTTGTGACATGCTGTTAATTCAATCACTAATAACTAGCTCAAATTGCAAATCTATGTCAGCAGGTTGGTGTTGATTAAGCTGTAGCCGCCACTAGCATATTGTTTTAAATGCTTGATAAGTTTTATTTTCTGCAGTGATAGACTGCTTGGTTCATATTTTTTTCCCTTTCCTCCCTACGCCAAAAGAATCCCACAAATGTCCCTCTGTGAGTCTTCTCCAAGCCCCTGCTTTCTCTTTGCTGCAAGGCGGGCTGGTAACCACTAGAGGGGGGGAGACAGCCGGCTTTATTGAAGGCTTCACCACCGAGACTGCTGGTGGAGAAGCTGTCAGAGGACTGGGTGCCAAGTGCAATGGTTTAAATATATTATAAAGTTTAGTAAAAAAAAATAAGCTTCTTAAGCTATGCCAGAAATTTGCTTCTAATAAACTAGAACTCACTGGGACGGCGGTTGGACTGTTGGAAGGTGCTTGCCTGTTAACCCACAGTCCCAGGCATTAGTAAGATGATCTATGAAATCAGCGTTAACCCTTATGAAAACAAATGCTTCTCCCCCTAGGACTGGCAGAAATGCACACACACTCAGGGGACGCAGTGGGGGACGTAGGAGGAAGGCGATCAGAGATGGCTTGGCTGTTGGAAGTGAAGTGAAAACTCAGCGTACAGCTCATTTTCTGAAACATTCTAACACCTGTCTCATGCTTCCATGACTTTAAATCCCTACCTTCTACTGCTAAGGGGGGGAGTAGAGAAGGAGACATCCCAGGTAGTAAAATATCAATACAGTAAACAAAGAGACAGCAAGATGGAGACAGAGTGAGGAGAGAGAGGAACTTTGTCTAACGCTCTGGAACATTCTCAGCCACCAATAATTTAACATGTGCAACTTAAATAAAAAAAAATAGTCATCCAGGATTAATGGGGGAACTCATATGCCATTTGAACACTAATTTCTAATTTTTTTCCTCTGTTGACCTTTTCATTCTTTCTCTTTCTTTTCCTTTTTTTTTTTTTTTTTTTTTTTAAGAAAACGTAGTTAATATTAGTATTGTTAAAGTGCTATAATGTAGACTGGAGGTTGTTCCGTATACTCTCCTGAGTTTAAATGCACTAAAATCATTCGGTTTCCATTTGGAAAGCCACCGGCCATTACCGGAATACAATGTATCATGCATTTGCTCACTGGATGTAAAACGTATATACTAATTCGCAATAAAATGTAACAGCTGTCAGTGCATTTTCTGCTCTGTTACTTCAATAAATTGGAAGTCTGACTAGAAAATGGGAATATTGCATTTTTACACACTCTGTAATGTGTTTGCTTTTTGCAAATACAATTTATTTTTTTCATGACAAAAATTGTGGTTTGTTATTACTGCTAGTGGATAAATATTCCTGTATCAGAATGAATTACATACGGTATCTGTAACAAAGTAGTCATATTTTCTGCTTTTTATTGTAGCCTGTCTCCAGTAAACAAAATACACTTAACCTACTTCTGTCACATGCTGAGTGTATTTTTTGTTGTTGTTGTTGCTGTCATGGCTGTGTGTTGTGGGTTGGGAAAGGAAGTAGCAGCTTATTTTTTTACCCAGCCTTCTCAGGTGTCGAGGTGATGATGAACATTTATTTCGAGACTCTTTACTTCCTTCAGAGCTTATTTTTGTTTAAGTTTCAAATCTTTCTTCTTTTTTCAGACATTTGCTAATCAGGTTTCTTCAGAAAATGAAGTAGTGACTCTGAGTTTTATTTAAAATAAAATGCCTGCACATTTCTGTAATTTTGTTACTTGAGGTCAGACTTTTCACAGATAATTAGCCTTTTACACACTGTGAAATCAACCTGTATTGGTTATTTGGCTAGACTCCTTGCTTCTGTTCTTTATTTCCCAGAAGGTTAACGTGCTGAAAATCTAGCTTCCAGCTCATACTACTGTCTCTTTGTGTAGCTAATTATCCTGTTGCATAATTATTAATATCAGGAGCAGGAAGAGGAAACAAGCACACCAAATAGTCGTGAATGCTGGTGTCCTGGCAGGAAGCAAGTCCTGCATTAATAAAATGTGCCTGTGCCAATATCACAGGAGATAGGAGCGTTCCTTGTTAAGGATCATTTATTAACTGAGATCATCTTTTAGTTCGCCTTGGGGTAATGACTAATGTCAATGGCAAATTTCACAGTTGTCTAGAGAAATGAATTAAATTTGTAATAAAAAGCCCTTCGGCTTGTTGTACATATTCATTTATTGGAGTAGTTGAACTAGGAGAACTGTAAGGCAACCAAGAACATTGGCTTAATTTTCGTTACATATAACAGTGACCTTTAGCTCCCTATTGAAAAAGTTACCTGTTATGGACTGGTAAATTAAATGAGAAGTTCCTCTAATGCAAAATAAACTAGATGACTGGGCTAAGTTAAATGGCCTTTGAGCCTATAAGATTGTTCATAGGAAAATATTCTTTCCTTTTTAATATGGCTCTTCTATTTAAACTGTCATAAAATAAGTCACTCGACATATAAGCAAGAGAATAGGATAAGTCAAAGCGAGATTTCTTGAAGAGTTACGTCTATTTATATTACTGCAAGTTCTTGGGGGTGGTTTCATTTTGTGCTATGATGCAATTTCAAAAAGTGCTGTTTTAACACTCTTAATTCTAAATATACAGTGTGTTTTTTATTTACTTGGCATAGCACGTTGTTACTATAATTATTTATAGAAGTTGTTTTTGTTGCTTTATGTAGTTATGAAAAAGCGTATTTCCCAGCAGGAAGAACAATTACACCACTGTCTCTTTTCTGTTTTAGAAAGACTAAGGACTAATTCCGATTCCTTTTCTAAGAGTGAACTGGACTTGGAAAATGATAATTACTTTTAAAACAGGGACTATGCCCAAGCCTAGAATTCTCATTTTGAAACTGCATAGAACAGCCAGTCTCCTTGTGCAATCTGCTATCTACACCATAGTGCACTTGAAACAAATTATCCTAATCAAGGCGCCAGCCCAGCTAACAATGGCAAGTGAAAAATGGACGTTATTTTCAGCGAGCAAGGACAATTGCAATTTTTATGTAAATTGAAATGTAATATTTCTTTCAGAGAGGTAAACTTCCATCATGTTTTAAAACTTTAAAATAATGTCTCAATATCACCTTTAAACCGTATTAATAAAATACACTCTGGTTATACGAAAGCTTCACTCCCATTTATAATGGGACAGACTGGACTCAGAAAAATATGTATGCACTACATATCACTGCCACATATAGATGTGTTGCTAATGATGCATTAGAAAATAACTAAAGAACCCATGGGGAATACAAATAATAATAAAAGGAAACAATCGGAAATATAATTGATTTCAGTCGACTTCATTTTAAAATGTGTATGAAAATGCTTGCTTGGAGCTTATTCCTTCCAAAATTCCAGGTTTCTGGAACTAAGATAAATGCTTACTTTTTCTCAATTTTAATTATTTTTCCAACTGCTTATCTCCATGTGTCCCCTTTTAACCTAACAGTCTATGTATGTTCTACCAGCCATTGTATCGTGCAGAAATGGGTGGGGTTGCCCAAATATTGTTTTGTCTCTGTAGCTTGTGGGCTATGCTCTGTGGTATACTTTATGCTTATTCATGACTTAGGGGAACCTCAGAAATTTGGATTTTTTTCCCCTATATGCAGATGCTCACAGCATTTCTAATAGGGCCAGGAAAAGAGTTGACAAACCCCTTTTACCCACTCTCTCACCTCAGCCCTGTTCAGCATGTACCCTTACTCTCTGTGGGATTACTTGGATGAAAAACAATTAGGGAGCAGCTCACAATATAAATGCATACAGATCACTCCAGATTGAACAATGCCCATGCCAGCTAATCATCGAGTAGATTATGCCCTTAATGGTATAAATATTAAAGAGTAAGAAGGAAATGGACATACAAGATCGAGAAAAGACTCTGCAAGGCCAAATCAGAACTAATAATAAAATATATAACGAAAATATGGACTTCTTCCCATCCCACCTGCCATTCCCCTCCAGTTTTCTTCTTTTTTTTTTATTCTTTGTAGAGAGATGCCCACAGGCCTCCTGAAGTCCGTTCTCCTTTGTTAAGCCTACCACAATGGTCCACATGCATTTCTGAGGGGTCCCTCATGCCTTCATTCTATGACTGTCAATTTCTGTCTAATAAGCTAGTCTCCCTCCCTGCCTCATCCAGAGGGCCTCTTTCTCAAGCTGGGAGGGGACAGCCTTCTCAAAGGCCAGCACAGCTCTAAGAATTACTGAATGGGCAAATCACTATTTAGCAATTATGCTTTTCAGCCTGCTTATTGGAATAAGTGCCCTAAAGAACGAGGAGGGGTGAAAGATTTATAAAGAACCTCGAGTCAAGGCTTTCTGAACGTAGTTTAGGAGGCTAACTTCAAGCCAGAGAGAGAGAAATTACAGCCAAAGTTAATGACTAATGTTAGACCTCTGATCGGTAGAGAGATGTGAATCAGCTGTCAAGCTTATTTGGGGTAGCTAGAAGGGAGAATTTAATTCATTTAAACTCAATATAAATCCTCTAGGTTCTCTCTCTCCCTCTTTCTCTGTCTTACATTATGGAGAATAATATATTGATAGTCTGCAAGCTAAAAACATTAAGGTTAGACCAATACTAGTTCTAGTCATATACTCAGACCTCTTCTCCACCCCTCGGATCTGACCACCAAATAATTTTACTTGTGCTGAGTTCTTCTTATGCTTCAATCAGATCAAAGAATTCTTCCTTGGACTTTGCAGTATGTAAAAGTCCAAGAAATCTTCCTTGGATTTGACATAATGTTCCCATTAAAGTGAGCTCAAAATTCTCTATCAAGGTATAGAGTTAAATGAGTCGTTGTGCATAATTAATCACTATAATTATTTATTCTTTTATTTAGCCATTTGTGAACAGTTTGATGATCCATAAATTGGGGACTTTGGAAAGGTTGTTAGAAAGTTATTGAAAGGTTTGCAGGGTATTGGCACAGGATTGGTGTGATCTGTCTCAAACTTATTTTGTTTTTTCTCCCTTCCAGTTTCCAACTGTAGCCCCGTTTGACATTCATCACTATTCTAACTTTTCATTGAATTAAAATCCATGGATCTTTTGTCAATTGAAACTTAGAGAACTGAAAGCAAGAGACAAATATGCTTGTTTCCTCCATGTGCTGTAGTATTCAGATGGCTTTCATAAGAGGTCTTACAATTAACTGAGTTACCAATTTTTTTTTTAATTTTTTTTGATGGCATGTGTTTTCAGTATTGGAATGCATGCTTACTAATTGAGTGTGTTTAAAGTTTTGGTTGCTAATATAGATTTTGAGAAATATGATCTGGTCATTCAAGCTGCCAGTGAGGCAAGTGACACTTTGGTGCCACTGATCTGTGTAATGATAATATACCAATAAGAACTAAATAGAGAATTTATTGGGAGTGCCTTTACGTGGAGAACCTCTGGTTTTCTAAATACGACACAGAAAGAAAAACAAACCCATCTGGGTGCCCTAACTATCACACAGGAAAGCCATAATTATGCTTGCAAGCCTTATCTCACAAAAGTAAAGGGGAAAAAAGGCAAAAGTTTACAAAACTGACACATCCAGGAAACATCACCTAATAGAATGCTCAACCTCCACAACAATGAGGCTCAACTCCAGTCTGCTGAGCTTCACACATTTCAAAAGGGACCCACCTTGATGCTAAATGCATTAGAAAGAACCAGAATAACATACTACCTATGAGGTCCAGAGGTATAAGAAGTGGCTGTATACTGGTATACCAATGGCAATGAAAGGGTTAAATGGAAAGCTATCTGAAAGCAAAGCTATTCCTATAAGGTCACATTTCACGCAACTAGAGCTTTCTGACCAGAAGAAAACTTACAAAAGCAATTCTGGATTTATAGACACACAATATATACTTCTTTTTGTGCTCTGTCTCTCCACTTCATATTCTCTCATTTCTATTCTTCAAAAATGGCTCTTTGACCACTGTCCAGAACACAGCTTGTGAAGTACCTGACTCTAGAATTGGATTGTCCGGATTCATATCTCTACCTGACCGTTAACTATATGTGTGACCTTGGGCAATTTACTGAACTTCTCTCTGCCTTAGTGTCCTCTTTTAAAAACGGAGATAAAGGTAGTTCCTAACATATAAAATAATCCTAAGACTTAAGTGGAGGTGTTCAGAGCAGTCCCAGGCACAAAATATGTACTTGATAAATGTCAACTATTGTTGTAGATGTCCCAGGGTGGAGGAAATTGTTTGTGCACAGCTACTAACCTAACGGTTGGCAGTTCAAACCAATCCAGCAGTCCTGTGGAAGAATGGTCTGGCATTTTGCTTCTGTAAAGATTACTGCAAGAATACACTATGGAGCAGTTTTCCTCTATAACGCATGGGATCACCATGAGTTGGAATCGACTCATCAACAATGGGCTTGGTTTTGGCTTATTGTTATTGTTGTTAACAAGATAGAAACCAGACAAAGATGACTACTGTTGTCCTTTAAATTTTTGTGTTAAGCTATACCCAATGAAAAAATACAGTGAAATTAAATGAGTTCTATAGTTACAAAGGAGTCCCTGGGTGGTGCAAATGGTTAAGCTCTTGACTATTAGCCAAAAGTTCAATGGTTTGAATCCACCCAGAGGGACCACAGAAGACAGGTCTGGCAATGTGCTTCCAAAAGGTCAGAGCCGTGAAAACCTTGTGGAGCAGTTCTATTCTGCACACATGGGTGCACATGGGGTTACCATGAGTCAGAATTAACTTGTCAGCAATTAACAACAACGTATGAATAGAGAATAAAAGGCTTATTGATTACCTGTATTTAAATACACAATTACCTAGAATACATAAGCAAATCAAATGGAAAATATAAAATCAATTAATAATTTATCAAGGTAAAAACGATACTAAATACACAAATACAAAAACCTGAATTTTATAATCCAGCAGTGAAGTATAAAAACATACAGTGTTGGTGGAGGAAAAAGATCACATTCACAAGCACCAGCACATACAGAAACATATTTTAAAAGATATGTAGGTCCTATATGAAGAGAGGAAACCCTGGTGGCATAGCAGTTAAGAGTCCAGCTGCTAATCAGAAGGTTGGCAGTTTGAATCCACCAGGCACTCCTTGGAAACCCTATGGACAGTTCTACTCTGTCCTAATAGGGTTCCTAGGAGACAGAATCGACTGGATGGCAATGGTTTTTTTGTTTGTTTGTTTGTTTGTTTTTATATGAAGAGAGCTAAAAACATTGTCAGGGAAATCAAAGAAGACTTGAAAAAATGGGTAAACACAGTCTATTTCTTGTTGTACATGACTGAACTTGTAAACATGTTCAATTATCTCAAAATTAATCTATAAGTATAATAAAACTTCAACAACAACAAAACAACAATAATAACATCAGATTATTTTCAGCTTAACAAAAAATACTAAAATTTATTTGGGAGAATAATATAGAAAACCAGACACAAAATTCTAAATTTGAGAATCACAATGAGGGATTAGCATTGTCAGCTACAAAAGTATGTTATAAAGCTATAATTAGTAAATCAGTGTGGTAATAAATAGACTCAAGATCAATAAAACAAAAGGGAAGAAACAGCTTAACACACTTGTATTCAAATTATTTATTGTTAAAATTAGCATGGACAAAAGGGGTTACACCCACTCCTCACTTATCCACATGGATAGGTTCCAAAAACCAGGTCGTTATGAAAAAATGGAAGATGACCAAATCAGATCACAAAATGGAAGATGACTACATTATTACATAACTTCCAAGTTACATCATTACATAACTGTCAAACTACTGAGAATCATGGCCTAGCTAAGTTAACACATGACCTTAACCATCACAGCCAATGTTACTCTTGCCTTGCAACTTGGCATTCGTTGCTGCCAGACATACTTTGTTAATGCTCAAAATAGTCAGATAGTACATTTTTTACTATTATCATAAACACAAAATGCCAGATAAGGAGACAGTTGGTAACTGAGGAATGGACGTATTCAATAGTTATCACTGGGTAATTAATTTATTTCCTGGAGGAATATGGACAAACCATATGAATAACAATTCACAGTGAAGAATTCAAATGGTCAAGAACACGCAAAATAAAGCAATGATATGTAGATTATTTCTATCAAAATTAAAAGCTTATAAAACAAAACAAAAATGTTTTAGGTAGGTGAGAGTATAAAAAAATAGTATCTCTCATACAATTCTGTTGTGAATGTAAATTAATAAAATGTCTTTGTAGGACAACTCGACAATATGTATCGGTGGCCTTAAAAATATTCATACTGTTTGGCCAAGTGTTTGCGCTTTCAAGTATTTATTCTGAGACAATCATTAGAAAGAGAAACTTCCTGTTATCTATGAATATTCACCCCAGAATTACATTTAAAATTAAAAATTAGGAAAATAACCTAAATTATTAGCAATCAGACTTTTAAAGGTACAGTATATGCATAAGTTATAGTCATTAAAAAAATCTGTATAACTGTAGAATGTTTAAGAACTTGGGGACTATTCATGATCACTTGACAATTCTAAATACCAGATTATGAACAAATATAGAGCTAGATCTTGATTCTTTACAAGTAAAAGACACATATGGATAGAGATAATATACTAGAAGATTGGAATGTAATTTTTCTTTTTTTTTTACATACAGGGGATTAATGATTATTTTTGCTTCTGGTACTTTTCTGAATTTTGACAATTTTCTACAGTAAACATTCTTTATATTCAGGAGATATTTAAAAGAACTGTACTATAGTGTTCTGGTTTTGGCAAAAGCAAGGACTGTGGAGTTTTACAATCCTGGAATACTTGCTCTTCAATTCACTAATCTCTGTCTATTTCTAGAATACACCAAGAGAGTCTCTGCCTTGGAGTCTTTGCCTAGTTGTCCCCTTTGTTGGGAAAATGTTTATGTATTTCCCTCGACTTTCATCATGCCTGGGTTTTTAACACCCCGTGCGCTTCCGTTTACATGGGACCTCCTGAGAGACTCCCACTATATCTAATCAGGACCTATCTAGTAAGGCCCCTGACTTTATTCAATTCCTTTAAGGACTGATACATTAATGACACACTGATATGTCCCCTTGTATAGAGTTTGTATTTCACATCAGACTATAGGTTCTGTTCAGACCTGGTCACTGCAAGTTTGCTGATCACCATACAGCCAATAACTACACCAGAACGGACTCAAAAACAGTCAAATTCAGGAATGACTAAGTCAGTTGTGAGACCAGGGACAAACTCTCATTAATGCTACACCTCCGTACTTTTAGAATTATACTACTACCTTCCTCACAGGGCTGTGGGAAGGATAAATTGAAACAAACATTTATAAAGATAATAGTATTTACAAAGTCCCTAGGCAAAGTGATTGCTGTTATTGTGATTACTATATTATATATTATTATATAATAATGATAATAATAAAGGAAAGCAGAATTTGTGAATTTTAAAAGTGGAAAAGCTATAAATATTAGGAATAGTTCAGAGCCACTGACCCCTTTGAAGAAAAATCCAGGCAAATTGGACCACCCTGCAGGTAATGACTACTCTCACAACTCTCCAATTTCTCCCGACCCATATCCACTATAGATCTTTTCTAAATTTTAAATATATATATATATGTGAAAGTTTTAGGTTTACAAAGAAATTATGAAGAAGGTACAGAATTCCCATATATTCCACCTAGTTTCCCTTACTATTAACATCTTAAATTAGTAAGGTACATTTGTTATAAAGAATTACCAGTACTGATACACTATTAAAAACTAACGTCAATACGTTAATCAGAGTTCCTTCATTTTCACCTAAAGTGCTTTTTCTGTTCCAGGATCCCATTCCCGGTACTGAACTGCACTTGGTCATCATGTCTCCTTAGGCTCCACTTGGTTATGACAGTTTCTCAGACTTTCCTTGATTTTGATGACTGACGGTTTTGAGGAGTAACCTTCAGGTATTTTGTAGAATGCGCCTCAGTTGGGATTATTCTGATATTTTTCTCTTGATTATACTGGGATTATGTATTTTTGACAGGAAGATCCAGAAGTAAAGTGCCATTTACATCACATCCTATCCGGGGTAGCTATTATCGACGTAACTTATCACTGTTGAAGTCGACCTTGATATCTGACTGAAGCACTGTTTGTCAGGTTTCTCCACTATAAAATTACTATTTTTATCCCTTTCTATATTTTGCTTTTGGAAAAAATTGCTATGTACAGCCCACCCTTAAAGAGTGGAGAGTTACGCTCCACATAATTGAGGGAGTATCTACATAAATCATTCATAATTCTTCTATACCGGAGATTTGTCTATTCTCCCCCATTTATTTATTAATTCAATCGTTTATTTGTATCTTTTTAGATTCATGGATATTTATTTTATACTTTAGTATAAAGAGTCATACGATCTTGTTTATTTTATTGCTCGAATTGTTCCAGCCTAGGGCACTGGGACCTCTTTCAATTGGCCCTTTGTCCTTTTGATATTCATTCAGGGTTTTTTTAGAACTTCCATACTTTCTGCCACCACAAAGTTCTTTTGTTCTTTCTGATCATCTTGTATAATTTCTGACCCAGTTCTAGACTCAGTCATTTCTCCAGGGAGCCCTGGTTCCTTTTCCTGAAGAATAATATTAGAAACCAAGATCTGGGCACTTGGGTATGCTCATTGCTACCGGAGTGTCATTGCTTCTAGGACTCTTCAGCTGACAAATCAAGGAAAAATATGTGTATATACTAACCTAAGAGCCCTGGTGGCACACTGGTTAAGAGCTACAGCAAGCTACGGCTGCTAACCAAAAGGTCTCCAGTTTGAATCCACCAGCTGCTCCTTGGAAACCCTATGGGGCAGTTCTACTCTGTCCTATACGGTTGCTATGAGTCTGGATTGACTCAAGGGCAATGGGTTTGGTTTTGGTTTTGGTTATATTAACCTATGTATATACACATATCTGTAAATACTCCTATATGTAGACATTTGTATCGATATTAAGACAAACTTGAGTTCATACTGATGTCGCCAACTCTAATCCATTAGCACATGAATTAGTCTAGCCTCCTTCCCTTGTTTAACTTTATCCTATCACTCCAACGGTGAGAACCTTAGCTCCCACCATCCTCCATTTATTTAATTGTTCAATTCCAGTATACATGTATAGTAGCATCAGAATTGTTAATACACATACCTATGGAGGCAGAGATGTTATCAACTTAAAAACAGTGTTTATGTATATTTCCTTTGTCTTTAGTCTTACAGACTACTTGTTTCCAAAGTTACTTTGGTCAGAACCCTTTCCCTCTATGACCTTCAGTGAGGTTGTTTCATACATTCATAATGCAGATATGGTCTTCTGGAAAGTTCTGTATATCATCCTGAGATCCCCCAATCTCCTAAATGACTTTTAACAAAATTTGCTCACATTATGGCTCACTCATTGTGCTGTAAAGTTCCACGAGTTTTGAGCAATTCATAGTGCCATGTATTTGCCCTTATATTATCTTACAGAATAGTTTCTTCACCCTAAAAACTCTCTGTGCTTCATTTATTCAACTTTCCCTCTGAACTGCTGAACCCCTGGCAACCATTGATCTCTTTACCATCACTGCAGGCTTTCCTTTCAAGAATGTTGTATCATTGGAATCATGCAGTATAGAGCATTTTCAGACTGACTTCTTTCACTTGGCAATATACATTAAAGATTCGTCCATGTCTTTTTTTTTTTTTTTTCCCTTAGTGGGTTTTTTTTTTTTTTTTTACATGCTACTATTAAGTAATTTAGATAATCTAGGACACTAATAATCAAGACCCACTCTCTGAAATACCACACAGCAAGTAGATGCAGAATTGTGGTCCAGCTCCTGCTCTTAAAGAAGGGAAGGAAAACCCAGCCAACTGGCTCCGAGGCTTTAGACGCATTATTCAAACTATTCAAGCCCCACCACAGCTTGAACAGTATTTGGCACATTGGAAAAAAAAAAAATTGCTGTGGAGTCAATTCTGAAGCACGGCGACCATGTGTGTCAGAGTAGAACTGTGCTCCACAGGGTTTTCTTTCTTTTTTTTAAAATCCATGTCTTTTTTTATGGCTTGATAGCTCATTTCTTTTTAACATGAAATAATTCCATTGTATGAGTCTACCACAGATCACAGATTGTCCATTCACCTATTGAAGAACATCTTGGTTGCTTCTAGTTTTTAGTAATTATGAATAAAACTGCTATAAACACTCATGTGCAGCTTTTTTGTCCAGATATGTTTTTAAGTCAGTTGTATAATACCCAGAAATTTGATTACTGGATAGTATGGAAAGGCTAGGTTTAGCTTTGTGAAAAACTGCCAAATTATCTTTTAAAGTGGCTTTATAATTTTGCATTTCCCACCAACAATGAATGAGAGTTCCTTTTGCTTTGCACCCGTGCCAGCATTTGCTATTGTCAGGTTTTCAGATTATAGCCATTCTAATATGTGTGCGGTGGTATCTCGTTGTTTTAATTTTCAATTCCCTAATGTCAAATGATGTTGAGCATTTTTTCATGTGCATATTTGCCATCTGTATATCTTTGGTAAAGTGTCGTTTGCCCATTTTTTATTGTGATCATATCGTTTGCCCATTTTTTACTGAGTTGTTTTCCTATCGTTGAGTGTTAAGAGTTGTTTGTATGTTTTATATGTAAATCCTTTATCAGATATGTTTTGCAAATATTTTCTTCCAGTCTGTGGCTTGTCCTTTGATTTTCTTAACAGTGTCTTTAACAAAACAGAAGATTTTAATTTTAGTAAAGTTCAACTTACTAATTTTTTTTCATTCATGGATTGTGCCTTTGTTGTATCTAAAAAATCATCACCAAACTGAAGATCACCTAGATTTTTACCTATGTTTTCTTCTAGATGTTTTATGCCTTTGCATTTTGCTTTTAGTTCTATGTTACATTTTAAATTTATTTCTGTGAAAGGTGTAAGGTCTTTGTCTAGGTAAATTTTTTTTTTTAATGTGGACTTGAAAATTGTCCCAGCAGCATCTATTAAAAATAAATGCTTTGTCTCCTCTGCCAAAGATAAGTTGAGTATATTTGTCTGGGCTGTATTTTGTCCCATTGATCCGTGTGTCTATTCTTTTGCCAATACCATTCTGTCTTGATTCCTGTAGCTTTTTAGTAAGTCTTGAAATCAGGTAGTGCAAGTCCTCCAACTTTGTTCTTCTTCAGTATTGTACTGGCTATTCTGAGTCTTTGACCTTCCTACATAAATTTTGGAATGAGTTTGTTCATGTCTACAAAATAGTTTGTTGGGATTTTGATTGGGACTGTGTAGAATATGGAGATCAAGCTGGGGAAAATTGTTATCTTAAAAATACTGAGTTTCCGTACACAAGCATGGAATATCTCGTCGTTTATTTAGATCTTCCTTGATTTCGTTAATCAGAATTGTGTGATTTTCTGCATATGGATCCTATACATCTTTTCATTAGATCTCTATCTATGTATTGGGGGGGAGGGGTGTGTGTGTCCATGTGTGCCATTGTAAGTTTTTTTTTTTTTTAAATTTCAAATTACAACTGTTTTTTGTTAGATATAGAACAGCAATTGACTTTTGTGTATTAACCTTGTATTCTGCAACTTTACAATACTCATTATTAGGTCCAGGAACTTTTTGTTTGTTTTTGGTTTATTCTTAGAGATTTTCTGTATATATAATCATGTCATCTGTGAACAAAGACTTTTATTTCTTTCTTTTAATCTGTAAATCTTTTCTTTCCTTTTCTTGTGTTATTGCACTAGCTAGGACTTCCAGCACATTTTTGAATAGAAGTAGTGAGACAGGACACCATCTCCGGTCCCTGGTCTTCAGAGGGAACTTCCAGTTTCTCACCTTTAAGTATCATGTTAGCTGTAAGTTTTTGGTAGATGTTCTGTATCACATTGAGGAAGTTCTCTTCTATTTCTTGTGGCTGACAGTTGTTACCATAAATTAGTATTGATTTTTTTTTCAAGTGCTTTTTCTCTGAACACTGCGTAAATCTTTTCTAATTTATTTTCTTCTATTGGATAAAAAATAATCAGTTAGGGAATCTTCTGAGGCAGCAAGTGGACTCTTCTCTGTAGATATTGCTGGATGTTATTAGTCATTTACAACTTTGAATGAATTGATTAATTATTTTGTTTTCTACCCCTCATTTTCTAGGAAAGTTTTAGTGCCCTTATCCGTAAAATGGTACAGTAAATATATTTAGCTCATAGAGTTGTAATAAGATATAAAAGAGTGGATTGATATGAAGCCTTCAGAAAAGTGTCTGATGCAGAGAAACTGATTTGTCACTGTTCTTGTTATTATTATTATTATTATACAGGCAGTCCTCGGGTTACGAATGATATTTGTTCCTCACCGTGCCTTTCAGTTGAAGTTGTAAGTCAGTAACAGGGGTGTACGGTTTCTTATTTAGCCTTACTTTAGTGCAAGAAAAGGCTCGAAGCCTCTTCAATGATTTAAAAGTTGTGCGAGCAGCAAGTGAAGGTGATTCTGATGAAGAATTTGGTTCAATCCTTTCAAAGTGAGGGTGAATTTACATAACATTAAAGGGCAAGTGGAGTGGTGCAGTATGTAAGAGCTCAACTGCTAACCAAAAGGTTCGCAGTTCGAATCCATAAGTTACTCCTTGGAAACCCTGTGGGGCAGTTCTACTCTGTCCTGTAGGGTCGCTGTAAGTCAGAAGCGACTTGATGATACCGGGTTTGTAAAGGGCAAGTACAAGTTGTTGGTAAATTAGACAGTCATACTCCAGAGACTGCCTGCATTATAGTTGTGATAATTTAGTAAATTTAGGAATTGTGACATTTTGATAGATAGTTAGCGTCTATACGGTGGTCTACTCTGAGGAGAAGTGCAGGGTTGGGAAATATGAAAATACTGATTCCGTGAGGCAGAGACTCGGAAGTTAAAAAGATGACTGAGACAAACCAAATATTTCAAAATTTTGCCCAGGTTTCTCTGTAGATGGGAAGTCTCCACCTACTTCTTGCTCCACTTGACCCCTGCTGCCAGATCCTAAAACACAAATAAATGTCCTTAATATTTACCTTCTGCACATCATGACATGCGCTAGCCAAAGACCCCAACTGCCCTTTGCTATATTGTTTCCTTTGGAATGAAAATGAGCTCCATGTTCAAAACAAATGTGTGAAGCATGAGCTTTCTGTAAGTTAAAGACCAAGGCCAGGGAAATGAAAGTAAGCCTTGTCCAACAACGCCTGGCCCACTGAATGTCAAACAAAACAAATATGACATTTAGGCCGTAGTCTTCTTGTTCATGTTGCTTCTTTTCATGCTGTGTTATGATCTGGTTTTATGTGATTATATCTGTTCATTTCATGCCTTTGGATGGACTCTGGAGTGAATTAGCTGCATCCAGGAACAGCCTGTCAGGCTTACAACATAGTGAGGCAAACAAGGATATAACAGAAATCTAAGGGTGGGCTGCAGTAGTAAATGTGGGAGGGGTATTTTTAAATTCTGAGAAGCGAGTCAGATTTTGGCAGTTAATTTTTTTTTGCAAGCTATTTTTAAAATATATTTCAGTTTTTTTGTTCTTCTGTGCTCAGATTAGAGTCTTCCCCTATTTCCGGTTCTTCCATTAAGCAAGTGCACCAGTTTCCAGACCGGGGAAAAGAGAATGACCTTCTGAAGAGAAGCCGCCATCTACGGTCCAGCTATATTTTGTCCTGGATGTTATTGCCCTATAGTAGTATTGATAATGTCCTTCTAGTTTCTAATTGCTGTAGTCATTAAACAAAGCGAAAAAAAAAAAAAAAATCAAACTCTTGGCCGTCGAGTCAATTCTGACTCATACCGACCCTATAGGACAGAGTAGAACTGCCCCATAGAGTTTCCAAGGAGTGGCTGCTGGATTCCAACCTTTTGGTTAACAGCCGCAGCTCTTAACCACTGCACCACTAGGGCTCCTAAAGCTAAGCAAAGCAGGATAATTGTAGACTATAAGATATAAATGAAAGAAAATTTTAAAAAAATTTTAAAGTGGCAGTAAAAAAGAACCTAAAATACTGTTTTATAAACATTTTTTTGCACAAATTCCTAATTATCTTTATAAATGAAAAGCAGGAATATTCATCAATCTATCCTCTTTTCTTCCCAGCATTTCATTTAGTCAGCCATTTCAAACTATATTCTACCAAGCTGCTAAAAAGCTAAAGGATGAGATTTGAAATCCCTCGTTTTACCATATCACAGAATTACCATACAGTATATTATGCAAAAGAAGGAGAAAAGGAAAAAGAAGAGGTTATACAATATACTCCAAAATATATAGTATTCATTTATGATTTTGAAATCTTAATTAGTCAAAAATATTCATAAACGTCAAGTTTCTCTTATCGGCTGAGGTGATAAATAAATATTAGCCAATTGAAATGGTTAGTGTAGATGTAAATTCACCTTGCCTGGATTCGAATGCTTTCTCCACTACTTAGTTGCTTTGTGATCTTCAAAAAAGTCTATGACCTCTCGGAGTCTTAATTTCGTTATTTATAACACTGGGACAAATAACACTTATATTGTAGAATTATTGTGATAATTAAGGGAAATAATTCACATAGAGTACTTAGAACCACCACATCTTCTACTCAGTAAGTCCTGATAAGCATGTTTTAAAAGATAGTATCAAATTTTGTATCCTAAATCTTCGTATGCTACATGTACTAAATTCTCTCACTGAGGACTCAACAGAAAGCCTAGTTTCTTTATTTTTCTTCCTGAATTCTTGCATGAAGTTCATTTTCTTTTCAGAGCAAATTAGAATCTGTTTAGTACACAACCATACAACATCAGATGGGTTGGCTTTGGAGCAACTGAATCTTCTTGTGTAGCAGCCTTTGTTCTGAATGTAATAATAAAATATGAAGAGTTATGTTCAAGTGTAAGTAGGACAGGGCTGCCTTTTAGGGATAGAAAAATAACATAAAATGCCCCATTTTCCTTTCCAGTCTTATGGAGGCAGGGTGAAATCTGAAAAATATTCATCCCCTATCATTTGAAAACCACCAATGCTTTCTAAAGGATGGACAATACCACCTGCATGATTTTTCATCCAAAATCACAGACAAAGCTGAATGAATCCACTCCAGTTTGTCTAAACTGGCTTTATTTTATTCCATCAAGTCATGTACCCAGCACACAACTGATAGATTCCAATTTTGTTTTTGCCCTTCATAAGATAGTTTTAAAGAGCCATGTCAACACCTGTCTTTATGCCTCACTTGACACGCATTTAGGAATTCCATAATAAAAATAAAAATTCAACATCTTGAAATATTTTACTGTTTACTATTGTAATTATTAATAAGTGATTTAAACAAGAACATGATTATTTTTACTTTACTTATATTTGGATAACTAAAAAAAAATTAAGATCATAAATTATTTTTATAGATGGAGATAATGCTAGCTCTATTCAGAACTGATATGCGAAATTATTTTCCTGCACTGTTTGCATAAAGCTAGACACACTACCAAAAGATACAGCATGTTCATAATATACAAGAAATGTTAGAGATTTTTGTGTTTAGTAAGGCAGTAAAATAGCATATAGAAACAAAAGAGAAAAGAGTTATGCATTCAACCTAAATTAGTATTGTGTGTGACTGAGTATATTTGGTCATATTGTTGCATGCACGTGAACACACACACACACACACACACACACATACACACACCTATATCCTCAGGAAGACACAAAGCCTGCTACCACATAGCTGTTATTTAATGAACATTTTTTTGAATGCACTGCATACAATTACTATTGGTATTATGTTTAGCATTTCCGTAAGAACCAACATCCAGCTCTGAGCCATGCAAAATGACGGGACAGTATATCACATCTGCCCTGTAGGTGCACAGTCTCAAGTCAAGAAACTGACAAATATGCTAAGCCTGGGGAAACAGGGAGAAAGACAAGTAGTGGTATTGGGCAGAGATTAGGAATGCATAATATTACAGAATCAGTTTCAATCATCATAGACCTTTATTAGGATTTACCATTAGTTTTACACAAAAGAAATGTATCATTAATAGACATTTAAGGAAAAAAAAAAACCAGAAAAGTGAAAGTGAGGGAAGGAAAAAATGCCTCATTATGTAATTATCTGAACATTTTTAGCAGTAAAACACATACATAAAATACGAATATAGACGTGAGATAAATGAATGCAAATGACACATTATATTGAAAATATGCCGTAAGAACGTTAAAGTGGGAACAATATGATCAAGGAAGACCTGGGAATATGTCTGAAAGTTTAGAGGAAATACATATTTTCTTCTGAGAGTCAAAGGGAATAATTTTAAAAGGTACTTCCCACGTATATGTTTACACACATATCTAAAGATCCTTTTAGGATATTCCTGAAATTTTATGACTGTGTGGAAAGGTGGTCAACCTTGCTCAGTTGGAGCGGTGTCTGTGTTCTCCTTACCTCATACTGTTAACAAAAATAAATATATTCAAAACATCCTGAGGCCATTGTACCTGCTCCCCACACCTTTTTATTAATTGTGAAATGTTAACTAATCATTGCATACGGTAATGTTCTTCTTCTGTCTCCTGATGCTCAACTATATTAAAGCAGAAAAATAATTGTTTTTGTTTAACATGGGTCATAGACATGCTCTTTGTTAGAAAAGAATTTATATTTTTTAAAAAGGTGGGTTGTAACCTGAATGCACGTTCAAATGGTTGTCAAGTCTGTTCCTTTATTCTCTCATGACAATTATATTTTCTTTTCTTTGTTTTCAAAGAGAAAGAAACAAAAGCATCAGCCAAAATCAAAAACATAGGGTGCTTTTGCTCACCATTAGCATGAGACTGACTCAAACATTATTCAATATAAATTGCTCTAGTCCATTTTGAGTCAATAAAATTCCTTGATTGTCTACAGTTCTAGGTGTTGTGGGGAGCATCCAGAAACAAATTTTCTAAAAATCTAACGAGTCAGAATTTAGTGTGGTTGATAGAGGCCAGGCTGACAGTAGTTAAGAATTACATCAGTGATTAAGAGTCTGTTGGGGTGTGGAATAAGGCAGCATCACTGCAGCTAAGAGAAAACCTGTGGGGCCTCTGGTAGAGCAAGCAAAATTCATCCATCACTGCTATTACAACTTTCCACCCAGCCTGACCCCTGGCAGGCAGTCGCTCTTGCTTTTCTCAGATCTTCAGAACCCATGGCCAACCTCCAAAGCCCTTGTCTCCCTGGTTGCTCAAGGTCAAAAAGCCTGATCCTCATCTTTTACAAAAAGAGCTGGAATTCTATACAAATAAATTTGAGGGAAAGATTTGAAAAAAATATTTTAAGCCACTTGGATAAACTATGTTCTACATGTCTTTTTATCATCTAAAATTCTTTCAGGAAAAAGAAGAGCTATTAAAAAATTAAGTTATCTTTGTATCACATAAAGCATTCTGCACAGTGTTAGTATTTATTATAAGCTCAAGAAATGTATGTTAAATAAATGAAAAGTACCAAGCATGACTTGTTGATTTAGATAAAGCTTCCATTATGTAATTGGCACTCTTTTTGCAACATGATACTGCTTCCTAACTAAGCAAACTTTCTCCTCTTATTTTTCCCCCTAAAGTTGTGATAGTTCACAAAGTTATCAACAACAGCAACAGTTCTATTTATTACTCTGATTAAATGACAAGTTTCTCAATTAAATGGAATATTTGAATTGTTTTTCCCCCATTCTAATCCAATGGTAAAATTTGAAGCTTTCAGTAATGGTGGAGAAAACTGATTTAAAATTTTTGTTTCTATTTGAAATGAAAAGCAAATAAAATAAACAAATATGAAATTATTGATTACTAATTTCACAAAATCTTATTCTAGGCAGTCTTAAAAGTCTTTCATGAGTAATAGGATATACCTTCACCCACCTAAATTTTCCACCTCTCAGGTTTCTTGGGAAGTTGCTTTTCCACTTTCAGTACTTGCTGCCATCAGGTGGAGATCTGTATAACTGTTTAAAATGGAAGAAAGGGGTGTGTGCCGCACATTGCTGTTTTACAGGGTATTGTATGAGGTGTTTCATCCTGGAGGTGTGATTGTGCAAAACTTTTGTCTTTTCTGGCTTTTGTACAGTGAGATAAGCCTTGTAAGTGTATGTTTGGGTCCCTGTGTGTTATATAAAAATTACATTTCTTGTGATGATTCCGTGTTCACATACCTACCTCATTTTCAGGTGCCATACATTGTACACACCTGTCAAGGGATTTAGAAGGCAATGCAGAGTCCAGAGGGACATATATGTCCCACATAATCCAGACGGATATATGTGCCCTACATAATATGTATAAAAATCCATATTTCATAATAAAATTTCAGAAATGCTTCTTGAGTCAGCATGGTTTCCATTAATGAAAACATATGGTATCAACAAAAAAATTTAAAAAATTATTTCATACATAGAAAAGGTAAAGGAAAGATTTTTTAAATTATAGGACAACATAAAAATTTGAAGAAAAGTATTTGTTCAGAAGTTCCTTTTATTTTTCTTAATCTAAAATTGTTTAATGTTACATTAATTGAATTGTAATATTTTGAGATTCATTGAGTATTATCAACATTCTTGGATCTATTTTATTTTTCTTTAACTTAGACATGTATAATGTTAAAGTACTTGTCTTCGAAAGCTTCAAAATATTCAGCAAAAGCTTTTGAACTGTTTAAATATGACTAAGTAATCTTTTTACTATTTTATTATGTTTGCTGAACTGATTTCCTTAAATTTTCACCTCTTGATGTTTATCTTATTTTAGAAAAATGAATTTAGAAGTCTACACATGAAATTCCTAATAATCCAGCTCATCCTGGGGTAGATTGAAATTCAACCAGTGTCTTACTAAGGGTTTATTTTACAAAATAAGTGGAATTCACTGATAATCTTCAGAGTGTTTCTCTATACTGTTAATCAGCTAAACATAACCATCAATTATAAATGCAAATTTTCAGGGTTAAATTGAGTGTTCAGATTCTCTAATGTAGCTTTTATTGGCTGTACATTGCCAAGTCTACACAACACAAAATAAAGTGTTGGGTCAATATTTATTTTTGAATAGGTGCTCTATAGACAGCTAATGTGGGTAATTCAGGTAAAAAAAAAAAAAAAGGAAAGAAAGAAAGAAGGGTATAAAATGCAATAAGAGTTTTTTTTTTTTTTTTAATTGGTGTATTTTTTGCATGGATTATCTGGATTATGTCAACTGTGTAGATAGATGTCTGTCTAGAAGTAGGTTCTGGGAAGTTTATTCAGATACGACATTTGCAAGGGGTACTCAAATGAAGAGAGCACAGAAATCAGAAAAACAGATTTTTACATGTGAAAAAAGGAAAAAATATTATGGAAATTTTACATTGTTTTTCTTATGGCTATTCCTTGTCCAAAATTTTCTGATGATTGTGTAATTAATCATTCATTTTCCTATCAAAATTATATAAAGAAAAATAGAGTAAAATCATACAGCCCAATTTTTAGCCTTTTTTTTTTTTTTAATCAACGTCTCTAGAATAAGAATCATTTGTAAGCTTTACCAGCAGTATAGCATAGTGACAGGCTTCCAAACAAGGAGAAATAATTTATTAGCTCACAATGTTGTTCCAGCCTCCTTCCTCTACCCCACCCTGAGGTGGTGTATAGGTTGTGCAATGAATAAATTAAGTATATTTTCTGCCTTGTGCTTGGCATAAATCATTGCTTTTCCAGGACCAAAGGGTGAGTGACCATTTGCAAGACCCTTTTGAGTTACATAAGCTTCAAAATTGAATAAGAGGGGAAAATTCAATTTATTTATTTATTTTAGCAAAATATTTATTTGAAGGATACCTATTACGATAAAATATTTTCTATCGTTAAAGAAAACATGTCAGCATAAAAAGAGCAAGAGAATTAATCTATGCAAAATCAAATTGGTTTACTGAGTCTTAATGTAAAGATTGTTCCCCCTTTGGTTATAATTACAGCTTTTACATGAAACATAAAGTATCCGTAATGTTATTTTTGCTATAATTGTTGCATCTAGTGATATCACAACTTACGAGGAGAATTTTCTCCACAAAGCTAGTTATGCACATATAAAATGTATCTTACTTTATAATATGCTGTTTCATGTATTCCCAAGGAGACTATTACTGAAGAATATATTTTAATGTGGAATCATTGAGTAAATGTTTTAAGGGAAGACAATTAAAACACTAGTCAATGATGTATATTTATGCATTACATTTTATAGCCATTTTCCATCTTAATAAACGGAAACAAATGACATTTTTCTCTTTAACAGAGATTTTAGGAAAAAAATGGAGATCATCACCTCATCTATCGCTTCTTTCCTGCTTTAGGCATTACATTTGATTTTCAAATCAGAGCAATAGATGTGAGCAAAGCATTGCTACACCAGGCAAGGTGTTTTGCAAAAAGGATCTAGAACTCTCTTTCTTCACCAACTCTAAATCTTGGTTAAATGGGGAACAGAACGATTCTCCAAAGTAGAATGGCTGTCAAAGAATGAATAGTGTCTGGAAATAATAAAAACAGACTGATTTAAAGAGAAATCTAAAAATTAAGACATTAATATAGATTCAATGATGATAAATTTATTAGCATAAGAAGGTGACAATAATATATTGTTTCCTGAACAAAGCAAGTAAACAAAACAAACAAAAAAACAACAGTATGTATATTATAAGTAAACTTCTCTAAAACTCCACAGATATGCAAAAGTAAAATTGGGAGACGATGCACAAAAATTTTAACAATACTTATTTCTCAGATTTGAATTATTAATTTTACATGCCATGTTTTCTAGTTGCTCTGTAACAGCTAAATAAGAATTAAATTAAAATTGCTTCAGTAATAAATACCCATAAATTACTTTAAAAATTTGAAGCACTTGCTAATTTTAGAGTATTTTTTCCCAGCATAGAATCAGAAAGATTTTCAAACTTACCAACATTCAATAGCAAAACAATCATTTATTTCTGGACAAATTAATTAATTTATTTACTATTTCTGCATATACTCATGTGCCAATTGTTGTGTCGGATAAGAGAGGTATAATGCCGAAGTAGACAGGCATTAGTTACACCCTCATGGAGCTTCAAGTTTAGTTCTGGTTCTGTTGCTATTCTCTAGTCTTGTATAATTTTGTAGACAGCATTCTGGATCTAATTTTGTAGACTACACTCTTGAATCTTCATCTAGCATGATGTGAGAAACCTTATCTTTGTTAGTGTAGTGTACAGTGTCCTTTGGACCCAAATAGTGTTAAGGGAAGAGAGTGTGTATGTGTATTTATTTAATGCATTTTTAAAAAATTTTATTGTTATTGTTGAGAATATACACAGCAAGACATACACTAATTCAACAGTTTCTACATATACTATTCAGTGACATTGATTCCATTCTTCAAGTTCTGCAACCATTCTCACCCTCCTTTTCTGAGTTGTTCCTTCTCCATTAACATAAACTCACTGCCCCCAAATGTTTCTATCTAATCTTTTGAGTTACTATTGTCAATTTGATCCCATATACATAGTTCTTAGAAGAGTCTAGTTCTCAAGGCAGACATTTTTTACTAGTTAAGCTAAATAATTATTTGGTTCGAACAAGACTTCGGGGGATATTTTTGGTTTAAGGCTTAAAGATTATCTCAGGGCAATATTTCCAGGGGTTCATCCAGCCTCCATGGCTAATATTTGATGCATTCTTAAAGAAGGATGTTAGAGATACTTGGTAATTAAGGTTGTGTGTCAGCTTGGCTAGGCCATGAGTCTCGGTGGCTTGGCAGTTATGTAATGATGCAATTTAACAGTTATGTAATGATGTAATCATCCTCCCTTTTGTGATCTGATGTATTCGTTCTCCATTTTATAATCTGATATGAGCAGCCAATCAGGAGAAAAGGGATTTTCCTTGGGGATGTGGCCTGCATCCAATATATTTGGATGTTCTGGCAAAGCTTGCTTGCTCTGGATCCTGCATCTAACTCCTCCTTCTCTGACCTCTTATTCTTGGGACATGAGCCAGCAGCCTGCTGCCTGACCTGCAGATCTTGGGACTCACCAGCTCCCACAGCCCCGTGAGCCACAGCCTTCCCCCTGACCTACTGATTTTTGGTTTGTCAGCCCCTACAACCATGTGAGTCAGAAGAAGCCTCCAGCCTGACACCTGACCCATGGATTTGGGGCTTACCAGCCTCTACAACTTCGTGAACCATTTCCTTGAGATAAATCTCTCTCTCTCTCTGTCTATCTATCTATCTGTCTATCTATCTATCTATTTAGGAGCTCTGGTGGAGCAGTCGTTAAGAGCTCAGGCTGCTAACCAAAAGGTTGGCAGTATGAATCCACTAGCCACTCATATATATATATATATATGTATGTATATATACACACTCACTTCACTGGTTTTGCTCCTCTAGAGAACCCAGCCTAAGACAAGTTATAACAAAGAAACGCATAAGGAGAGTTTGCAAATCTTGAAACTTTAAAAAATTGTTTAACTTAAACTACTCTTGAGATACTATTTCAGAATCCATGAGGAGAAAGCTCTAACTTGTCTTTGAACTTAATCTTCTCTTTTTATATCTCAAAAGTAATTAGGCTTAAGATACACCCTGCATTGATATGGCCTCATGACATAACAAAGAATATCATATTCCCAAATGAGATTACCTCTATAGGTATAGGCATTAGGATTCCATCACATATTATGGGGGGAGTGGCCCTGTTCAATCTATAACACATGCATATATACACATACCATAGTTTTATCCTCCTTAAAAAAATCTTATGGCATTAGTTTTCAAAAGCATGATGTATGTAAACTTTCATTTACTCATGATTGTTAAGGATGTTTTCACTAAGACTGTTTAGAAATACAATTCTGTTACCCGGTATTAGCTTTCTCCTAAGTGTCTCTGTCATCTAAGAGAGATATGTAAACTTCATTCACAGTGTTGGTAATAATTTTGACCAAGGCAGTGTTGAAAAGAAATATTGAGGAAAACGACTAGAAATCTAACTCTTCTTTTTAATTCTTATCAATTAATTTATCAAGTCTTAGAAAATTTTTATTTAAATTACCTTATATCCTACAGTTAACATTGATTCATCCTGTCCACAAGAAAGCTCAGAGAGTCATTATTTCCCCTAAATGCCTGACTGAAATCAAGTTATACTCTGTCTATGGCATTCTCCTCATCTACCACTCATTAACCATATCAAAAATGGAAATGAGTTTAGTTTGGCATAACTCATAATGTCATTTGGGAAGAAGGCAGAAGGAGCTTCGCCAACGTTAATGTGCACTGTGTGAATAATTTACTTTAATTTCAATTAAAGCACCAGGAGGAGATGTAGGAAACCTTTTCTGTCACTGCTGTAAGCTCTGGGATTTAACTTGGTTAGCAGAACAATTTAGATAGCTCAGGGACCTAAATGTGGAGCCAAGATTGTATGGGTAATTATACAAAATAAATAGTAGTTATGGCATCTGCAGGCTTCACAACAGGAGAATCAAAAGCCAGGAGGAAAACAACAGGACACTTTGCGTAGTTCAGGGCTGTAAGTTAGTAACATATATGAAAGACATGTAAAGAGTGAAGAGCAAAATAGGTCAATGATAGCACTGGAGACGCAATGGAGAATCAGAAGAGTCTGCATTTGCGGGAGTTGGATGGATAAGGAAGCACAAGAAAATGTGTATTGTTCTTTTGCGTATCAAAGATTCGTGGCTATCTCTCTTTGATCCAGACTCTTTCTTTTGCTAATCATCTGGAACTGTGGGCCAGTTTCACGTGAAGTCTCCTAGACAATTAGCGACTATATTCTGGGATAACCAAACTGATTAAATCGCTTCTACTCTACAGTGTCCAGTGTCTCTTTTCCTCCATATGTCTTCCCCTCCTAGCTTTGTCTCTCCACTCAAAATTACGCAGATAATGAAATTTATATTTTACCCACATCCTCCACTGGTCAAGACTGACCTAAACTTGATTTTGACCAGGTAGCCTCATCTCCTCATCTACCAGAGGGGTTGGCAATCTTTGTGGCCTTCAGGCCAAATCTGGCCCACCATCTGTTTTTATGAATATGTCATTGGAAAACAGCAACAGGAATTCCTTCCATAGTTTCTATGACGGCTTCCGTGCTACTATGGAAGATTTGAGTAGTCGCAACAAAGAATATAGGCTGCTACACCTGCCGCACCTCCTTTTATTTAGGCACCTTTAAAACTTCAATGTTCTCCTGACCACGTTACTATAATCTTCAGGCTTGGTCTGAAATTCAAGGGCAATGCAAGTGCCCAGCCCAAGAACATATGAACAGGGACCACGTGGCTAATGCTGAACCTGTTTTCAAAAATTGCTGTGCAGAAACGTTCTGTGATTTGCCAAGATAATATAGTAAATAGAAAATGAGCTGGTAATAAAAGCCATAGTTCCTAAGTCACCCCACTACTTGTAGTCCTCAACTAGTCTACCTATGTTACTGAATGAAGGTACATGAACATGGTGCAAACTATGCCATGGTGTAATTTTACTTATTTAAGACATACTGTATACAGATTGAATGCTATTATCTACTTATGAAAGCAGATCAAGATTTAATATCCTTGCAAACTGTTTAAAGGAGGAGGTAATTCAAATTTTATATATTTGACAATGTAGCCTCATCTATTCATCCAGCACAGGAGTTGGAAAACTACAACTTGTGGGCCAATCCACCTACTTTTGTAAATAAAGTTTTATTGAAACATACCAATGTGCATTCTTTGCATATTCTCTATGACTCCTTTTTGTGCTAAAATGGAAGATTTGAGGAGTTGCAACAAAAAAATATGGCCCCCAAAGCATAAAATATTTATTATCTGCCCCTTTACAGAAAAAATTTGCCAACCCCTGGTCTTACAGTGAGGGGAAATTTCACACATAATCATCAGGGAATAACTATATTTCTCCATTTGGAATGGTTTAATGAATAGAAAGATTCTATTTCATATCAAAGGTACTTAGATAGGCCTACAAAAGAACTTCTATTGTTATGTAGAAAATGTTTACTCTTATTATTTCAATATTTCGTTATTAGGGTACCTGTCTCTAAGGCATCTCATAACAGTTTTCCTCCTCAAGGAGCCCTGATGGGTCAGTGGTTAAGCACTCCACTGTTAACAGAAAGGTTGATGGTTTGAACCCACTGGCCTCTCCATGGGAGAAAGATGTGGCAGTCTGTTTTTCTAAAGATTACAGCTTTGGAAACCTTATTGGACAGTTCTACTCTGTTCTATATGGTCACTATAAGTCAGAATCAACTGGACAGCAATGAGTTCGATTTTTTTATTTTTTCCTCCCCAAAGCATTTATTCTCAAGCGCCAAACATATGCCCCTTTCTGGGATAAGCTCTAGAAAAATAAAAATAAATAAGATTTTATCTTTTTCTTTGAGGAATAACAATCCTAATGATTACTTTTATCAGAGTTATATTTTGTTATATTCCCTTTACTAAACAGTGAGCTTCTAAAAGGCATTTTTAAAAAAGATTGTTATTTATACATTATTCGGGTGATACATGTCTGGAAAATTTGAATTAATGTTATGAAGAGGCTCTTAAATAATAATAGATAGTATGCATTATTTAACCTAAAAGAACTGCCAGTTCTTGAGAGAAGTGACCTGCAATCCACTGATTTTATGGGTCTTTTGTAAATCAAGATGTGTGGGGAAAGGAATTAATGCAGTTACCAACACTGATCTTCCAGGGCTCATCCAACCACTATTTACATAATGACTATTCTCGATACTGGGAGTTGAAAGTTACACAATATAGCCAAGCCCTTTGCTCTCCTAAGACGGGCCCACTTAAACAAGGGAATATTAGGAAGAACTGGAAGAAGAATAAAACCGGGAAGTGAAAGTATTTTGCTTTGCATGTTCAGAGAAGGCATAAAATAAGACTGAAAACACAAGAAGAAAGCTGTAATCTTAGACAGCAGAGTAGCAAATGCCAAAGCCTTATTGCACCTATTTCCTTTCTGAAAAAGCTAAGCAAGGAGAGTGTGGGAAGGGTAACCATCTTTGTGACGGGAGACCCAAGTGTGGAGCTGGCACTGTCTCCAGCCAGCAATGGAATGAGACCCAGGATCATCTAATTCTACTCTAGACATCTAAGGGCCAAATGGTATGCTCTCTAATGTCCTCTTTACCTCTCAAATTCTAAAATTCTATGACACTATGATTCCATCCAAGCGTTCAATAAGGAATGCCACATTTCACATTTCCAAATGTAGCATTTAACGAAATATTACCATCTCCAAAGACCATATTACCTTGTGCAGATGAATAATTATGGATTTTTATGGCCTATTGCTTTCGCTGCACCTTTTGTTGTATTTTCATAGAGTGTGTTTGTTTAAAGATGAGTAGAAATCACTCAGTTATTTTAAAATGGCAAATAAACATATGGTTTTTTCACATATGTTCTTAACTTTCAATATTCAAAGATTTCAATAAAAATCTTGAAGAATCCAATTTCACTGCTATCCACTACATTGAATATACTTTCTCATATAGTTTGCAAAAGTAAATATATGAATAGCAATGGTAAGTGGCCTCCGATAGAATAGTCATCTCTGCCTGGTCATTTGTTCGTTCAAGTACTCGACAAACACATTTTTAACAACACTTATTTCTTCTCTCTTCTCCCTCCAATAGTAATTTTCCCACTGATTTTTGAAACTTCACCATTAAGAAAGATTAATGACTCCAAGAATATCTACATCATTCCCTCCTCTTTTAAAATGCAATTATTCCTAGGCAAAAAAAAATGTAATCTTATAAGTAGTTACCAAGTCTCTTAATTGTCTGAAAGGAAAAAATCATGTGGTTTCAGAGCTGGGCCGAGAGCATTTAAGAAAGTTAAAGTAAAAAGGTATGAGAAGGAAAAGTGGGCCACCAAGAAAATTTTATCCATAAGGATAAAAATGCAAAGGTGTTCTAAACAAGAGATCCTAGAAATCAGTGGTTTATAGAACTGGGACATTTCTGTCTCATGCTGCAATCCAGAACGAGAATGTGGGTGCTTTACTCTGCATAGCCATTCAGGACTCCAGTTTCTTCCATTTCCACTGGTGGCTTGTAGAAGTATGGATGACTTGGTAAATGTGGTAAAATGTATTAGGTTAGAGAAGTAGCCCCTTGACTTCAACTTTCTATACTATAAAGTCACTATTTTTTTCCTTTCATACTCTATTCTTCCCAAGTAAATCACTAAGTCTAGTCCACCTCCTGGGAGGGTATATCTATAGTTATTATTTGTAATTCTTTAAGAAATTTGTAATTGTTCTATAAGATAGTAAGGAATATTGATCCTTATTTTAAAAAAAAAACATATTCAGTCATCAATTTATATCTGTAGGCATATGGATATGTATTTTATTCTTTGGGTTATAAGCCAATACTGTAATTATTTTGTTGCTCAAATCGTCCCAGTTTTAAACACAAGTTGACTCCTGTGTCCTTTTGAGATAAACAGGTAGATAGGTAGGTAGGTAGATAGAAATATGTATATATAAATAGATATAGATATAAGTATATGGATATATATATATACATGTATGTATGTATGTATATATATATATATATATAAATATATATAGCCATACTTGTTTTTGGCACCATAGGATGTTCTAGCCTCACCTCGTATTTTCCTGACCCCAGCCCGAGAATCAACATTTTTTCCAAGAAGCCTTGGAAAATAGAGCCCTTTCTTGTCTCAGTGAGCCCTTTTATTAAGAACTGCCCCCAAATACTCTATTTACTCCACACTCTTTTTTGAACTTACCTGTAAGTTGGAGCCAGTGGGTACTTCTTCCAGTTCCCCCAGGTTTTCGATGTGCTTGTTAAAAATGCAACTTGGAGATGGATCCTCCTCTTGGGTGTGATTAACCAAAACCAAACCAAACCCATTGCTGTGGAGAAAATTTTGACCCATAGTGACCCTATAAAACAGAGTCGACCTGCCCCATAGGCTTTCCAAGGCTGTAAATCTTTATGGAAGCAGACTGCCATATTTTTCTCCCATGGAGTGGCTGGTGGATACAAACATCTGACATTTAGGTTAGCAGCTGAGCACTTAACCACTGCACCACCAGGACTCTTTTTGGGCATGATTACTTGATGACAATTTCTGTTGTAAGATCTTAGATCCTATTGGTTGACTATGTTGTTTGAGTCTTCTGTATTCTTTTTGGTTTTCTCTGTAGTAATTGGTAAGAGGAGAAAGTTGAAGTTCCCAACTATAACTATGGGTTTGTATATTTCTCCTTTTTAACTCTACAACTTTTTCTTAGTATATTTTGAGACTCTCATTTGTTATGCACACATGTATGATTATTATGTCTTCCTGTGAGATTCCTCCTTTTATCATTATGCAAGATCTCTGACTCTAGTAATTTTCTTTGCTCTGAAGTATACTTCAACAGACATTAATATAGCCAGTCATGCATTTTTATTAATATGTGCATGGTACACCTTTTTCTGTCCTTTTATTTTCAACCTACTTATGCCATTAAATCTGATTTTTTTTTTTTTAAATAGCATATAGTTGGGACATGTTTCTGTTTGCTTGTTTTTTATTTTTTTAAATCCATTCATCCAGTTTCTGTCTTTGAATCAGTGTATTTAGATAATTTACAATTAAAAAAATTATTGGAATATTAGTGATAAAGTCTTCCATTTTATTTATTTATTTATTTCCTCTGGTTCTCCTTTCTCTGTCTTTTCTTGGTTTCTGGTAGGTTATGTGATACTTTCTGGTAGTTTATGTGATATATATAACTTCATATAGTTTCATAATGATTGCTCTTGGTGTTAGAATATACATATGTGACTTACTACAGCCTAAGAATGTTAACATTTTACCACTTTGAATAAAGTGTGGAAACCTCACTTTCATTGAGTTCCCTTTCTCTTCTTCACGTTTAAATATCATTGTCTCGAGTATCAGATGATGTTACAATTTTTGTTTCAATCATCAAATGTGGTTTTTAAAACTCATAAAGAAATAAATACTCTATTGTATTCATATTTGTTTTTTTCTTTTCTTGTTTTCCTTCCTGATGCCTCAAGATTCTTTTATCATTTTCTTTCAGTTTGAGTAACATCCTTTAGTCATATTTAAGGGTATGTTTGATAACCAAAAAATTATTTTTCTTCATCTTAGAATGTCTTTATTTCCCCTTATTTCCTGAAAGGTAGTTTCACTGGGTAAAGAATCTGTTGTTGATCATTCTTCTTTTTTCAGGAGTTAAATATGGTGTGTCACTTCCTCCTGGTGTTCAACATTTCAGACAAGAAATCTGCTGTCATTACAGTTGGTGTTCCTTTTAGAAAATCATTGTTTCTCTTTGACTCTTTGATTTTTCTATCTTTAATCTTCAGAAGTTTAATGAAGCTGTTCCTTGGTGTGGATTTCTTTGGATTTATCCAGTTGAGGATTTGCACACCTCCTTGTTTGTGTAGGTTGGTATCGTTTGTCAGTTTTGGAAAGTTTTCAGCCATTATTTCTTCAAATACTCTTTCAGCCCACTCTCTTGTTTCTTCATTCCTTCTTGGATTCTAATGATACGTATTTTTCAATTTTTTGTTATTGTTTTTGTAGATCCTAGAAACTTTGTTCCTTGTCTATTTGCTCTCTGTTGTTTTAATTTGGTAAATTCTATTGATGTGTCCCCTAGTTCACGAATTTTGTTCTCTGTCACCTTCACTCTGCTACTGAGTCCATTCAGAGAGTGTTTTTGTTATTTTATATTTCAGTTTCATAATATCAATTTGCTTTTTTGTAACATGTATTTCTTTGCTGAGATTTTTTAGCTTTCCATTTGTTTGAAGAGAATTTGAAATTGCTCACTGAAGCATTCTTTATGATGGTTGTTTTAAAATACTTGTCAGATAATTCCAATAACTGATTCATCTTGCTGTTGGTATCAGTAGATTGCCTTTTCTCACTCAAGCTATGATTTTCCTGGTTCTTGGTGTGATGAGTGATTTTCAGTCATATCCTGCACACTTTTGTCTGTTATGTTTGGGTTCCTGACTCCTATTTTAATCTTTTATTTTAGCAGGCAATCACCCTGTTATCTTTAGCACACTGATTCTGGCCTACTTTTGTGGGTTACATTTCCAACAGCAGTTTAATTTTCAGTTTTGTTGGTGTTATTTTGGCCTGCTTTCTTTATCTAGTGCTGCCAGAGTCCCCATTGTTCCCCGATGTTGTTGCCTGAGAGGGTAGAAGGGGCTGCCTGTTCAGGTCCCAGGGTGTCCCCCAGGGGCAGGGGGTGACTCAGGCCTGCCTAGACAAAGAAGCTTCTTAAACCTGGCAGCTAATTATGGCTGGACGCACCAGCCCTGCTGTTTCCTGGAGGGGAAGTAGAGTCTCAGGCCTATGGCGACAAGAGGTTTCTCTAACCAGGCACTTGTTCTTACAGTGTCCCTCCTGTATGATGAGGACAGAGTGCTTTCCAAGGCAAATACTTGTCTCCAGGTGGGGGAGGAGACTCTCAGCCCTGTGGGTACAAAAAGGATTCCTTGGCCCCTGGGCCTGTTTTTGTGGCTGGTACCCTCTCGTTTATTCCACTCTTCCACTTCATATCTCTCTCTGGGGAGAGGAGTCTCTGGCCCCATGGGGGAGGAGGGCACATTTCTTGGCTGCTTATTGTTGGGGGAGCTCTTGATAGATCCCTCTTGCCAGTGGTGTCAGCTTGCCTGATGCTATCAGAAGGACTCTAGCTCAATCCAAGGGAGGAATGAACCTACTTAGGTCTGAATCACCTTCTTTGGTTGGTTGGGAAGACATAAGATGCCCTGCTGCTGTGCTGTTCCCTCAGTCCTGGGTTCCCAAGCCAGTTATTCTTATCAGCATTTTCTTTTGGTTATCTCTTCTATTATTTGAAGGATTTATAGTTGTGTTTAGTAAGGAGGATATGGAGAAATGGGTCTAAGCTATCTTATCCAAATCAGAAGTCAGCTGAGCTTTTTACAGGAGATTTGGGGAAATTACATCAAAATTTCACCCTGGCAGGAAGTCCAGATTATGTATATATTTGGAAGATTAGTCATTAGGACTTGTTGAAGATCAATAAGTGGAAAAGGGAGAAATCAGAGAGGATTCAGTTTGGGATGTGTCTTAGTCGTCTAGTGCTGCTATACCAGAAATAACACAAGTGGATGGCTTCAACAAAGAGAAGTTTATTTTCTCACAGTCCGGTAGGCTACAAGTCCAAATTCAGGGCATCAGCTCCAAGAGAATGCTTTCTGTCTCTGTCAGCTCTGGAGGAATGTCCTTGCGATGCATCAGTCTTCCCTTGGTCTGGGAATGTCTCAGCACAGGAACCTCACTCAGGTCCACAAGGACCCGCTCTGCTCCCAGCACTGCTTTCTTGGTGGTGTGAGGTTCCCATGCATCTCTGCTCACTTCTCTCTTTTATATCTCAAAAGAGATTGGAATAAGACACTGTCTAAACTTGTAATCCTCATCGGTATAACCTCCTCATAGTGACAGAGTTTACAACACATAAAGAAATCACATCAGATTTACAAAATGGTATACAATCATACAATACTGGGAATCACAACCCAGCCAAGACAGATATTTTGGGGGGACACAATTCAATCTATGACAGGATCTGAAGAACTGGATGAATAATGTCCCATTAATTGACATGGTGAAAAATTGAGGGAAGGCAGCCAGGTTAGAGACAAATTGTGAGTTTCAATTACACATGTTAAATTTCAGATACTTTTCTGTTTAAAAGTTGGAGTGAGTCAAATAAGCAGTTTATTATACGAACCTAGAGTTTATAGTACAGGTATTATTTGAACAAATAAATGTAGGAGTCAGCATGAACATAACAGGTATAATATTAAAATAGCAAATATGTCAATATTTTGGTATATGTAGCAGCACTAAGTCGAGCTATTTGATTTTGGTAACCCAAATTTAGAAGCCTATTCAATCACTTGCTGTTGTTTTTAAGTGTCTATTAACCTTTACAAGGATGGAGATGATTATATCTAATTCTGGAAACTGAATGTAATTGTGTTACTAAGCAATTCTATGAAATCCAGGGAGAAGAGATTAACTTGTTTAGGACTTTATGACTTCAGAATTTCACCTCTATTCTTAGTCAAAATGACACTAGGTGTCTATTCAAAATGCTGAGAAGAGTAAATAAGAAATCAGGGATAGGTTTGCAAAATAACTATTTTATTGTAGGAGACAGAAACCTTGTAGAAACAAGAATGTGACACTGAGCATTGTTGGTGCAAGCATGGGATGAGGTAGTCATATATCTTGTATGAAATCATTAGGGCTTCCTCCCGTCTATAATAATCTATAGCCCTAAAGACCTACTTATACTTTTTTATTCATTTGCTATTATAGTACAATATCTGTTGTAAAACAAAAAGATTATAGTTTCTCCTTTTTTTCTGTCTTTTTTTTTTTTGAGAAAGAACTTACCCTTTGAGGATTTGGACCTATACAATTCTAAGCAAATATGGTTAAAGGTTTTTTGTAAGAAGCTTATGATGAAAGGCATGTCACAATTTCAGAGCGGGCCATACAGTAATGGAAGTTAATTATCAAATAGTCACTATAAATGCTTTTTTAAAAATTACCCTGTAATTCAAAAACGAAAAACCAAATGCATTGCCATTGAGTTGATTCTGACTCATAGCGACCCTATAAGACAGAGTAGAACTGCCTCATAGGGTTTCCAAGGAGTGGCTGGTGGATTTGAACTGCCGACGTTTTGGTTAGCAGCTGAGCTCTTAACCACTGCACCACCAAGGCTTCACCCTGTATTTGGGAAAGTAAAATGGTGTTGCCATTATGGAGAACACCTTGATGGTTCTTCAAAAAGTTAAAAATCAAATTACCATATTGTTGTTAGTCACTGTTAGTTGCCATTGAGTCAGTTCCAACCTTTAGGAAGCAGATCCCAGACCTATCTTTTGAGGTGCCTCTGAGTGGGTTTGAACTGCAAACTTTTGGACTGGTAGTCCAAAGTGTAGCCATTTACACCACCCAGAAACTTGAATTACTATAAGATTCGGCAATTCCATCCTTAGGTATATGTCCAAAAGAATTGAAAACAGATACTCCAACAAATACTTGTGTAAAAATGTTCATTGCAGCACTATTCACAATAGCCAAAAGGTGGAAAAAACCCAAATGCCCATCAGTGAATGAATGGATAAATAAAATGTGGAATATATAAGAAGAAAGAAGCCATAAAAGAAATGAAGTACTGATACATACTATAATGTGTATGAACCCCAAAAAACATTATGTTAAGTGAAAGAAGTAAGATATACTATGTCACATATTGTATGATTCCATTTGTATGAGCTATCTTGAATAATAAATCCATAGAGACAGAAAACTTGCTGATGGTTGCCAGGATCTGAGGAAAAGGATATTAGAGATTTACTGTTTAATGGATATGGGTTTTTGTTTTATTTTATTTTATTTTTTTTTAAGTGAAAAAAGTGTTTTGGAACTAGATAGAGGGGATGGCTGAACAACACTGTGTTTGTCCAAATGCCACTGAATTGTGCACTTTAAAATGGTTAGTGTTATATTATGTGAACATCATTACAATAAAAAAGGTAATAAAAATAATCATCTCCCTCATTCAAACATTAAAAAAAAAATCATCTTATATTTTTAAAAAAGTATATACCTGTAAAAGCCAACCTAAGAGGCTACTCTTCTGATGTATATGTAGAAAAACGTGGTCTGTGGAACTGGAAGGCTGTAGTATTCCTATTCCTCTTTGATATATTGCCTGAAAAAACAATCTCATTAAAGTTGATGGAAAATCCCTGGTTGTAATATTGCAGTGGTATTTTAAACAAAACATATTTACCTCTTATTTTCAGAAACGTGTATTTAGTCCTTACGTTCAGCACAATAACCGTTTTTTAGATGCCTTTCTTGATTGATTTAGTCTTTCTGAAATGTCTTTGTGTAATCAGTAAGACACTGAGAATCTTCACACTCTATGAGTCTCCTCCTCAACTTTCCTTTCTTCTGCTTGTCTCAATTTAAAATGTTTGAACATGGTCTCTTCACAACCCTATCCCATGCTGGGTCACACTAATAAACACTTAATTTCTAAACTGTCTTAGCTGTATTATAAAAGGAAAAGAAAAGTTAATTCATGGTGTTTTTGCTGGTTGCCTTCAGGTCAACTCCTGCAATAGCCACAGATAAATACAGCTGTATATCCAGATCCTCTGTGACCATAAACCATAGTAAACTTCTTTGAGGTAGCGTTTACAACATACAGTAAGTAAAAATTTTGTAACTGAATTTTAAAGTGAAGGATTATTGTTTCCTGTGAAATTGTAGTGTCCTTCAGAGTCTTGTCATGTTTCTTTTTGTTGAAAGCAACTTCCTGTTAGATTCCTGAAACATTTCATTCCTATAACATGTTATACCAAATCAACACACTTTTTCTTTTTTGTTTCTGAGAACAGTCAGCAGAAATTGTGTTCTAAAGTGCCCTGAGAACAAGGACATTGATCTCCAGTTGAAGTTTTATGCCACCTTCCCCTTGTCACTCTCAGCTGTAATTTAAGATATCACCTTTAAATTATTTAGCAGTTTATAAGTATAAATAATTCACCAGTCAACAAATAAAGTGACAGCCCATTAATCAGCCTGTGAACATGAACGCAGTTGTCCTGCTGGAGTCTGTGTTGGACCGAGTCCTGATAAGGTCAGCGTGCTTAGAGCCACTCTCTTTTCCTTCCCCTTCCTAAAATGTGATCCACCTCGCTTGTGGGTTGAATTAATTGGAGCCCAAATTTAGAAGTGCATTCAAGAACTCCAGTCTTCAGAGATGCAACTAAACTTTATAACACATGTAGATACAGTGTAGACTTGAGGCTGAAAGGTTACAACAGTCCTATGATATCACTGAAAGGTATATGTAGAGAAAATAAATTAAGTGATAACATTTTATAAGGAAGTGGTGCTTTCTTAAATACAGAATTTATGTTAATGTTAAATGTTTAACTATTTTTATCCTCTTATCCATGCAGTTGGTTTTTCAGTCTTGGCTAATTATATTTTGAGTGTATAAATCCCCTATTTATCCATTAATTCTAGTGAAAATATGGCAGTTGTTTTCCATAAGCTTTGGGTATTTTATTTAAAATTCATATTACTGATGGATTTTTTTTTTTTTTTTAATGATAAGATTAGTCCTCTCTTAAGTCTCTTTTCCATTCTCAGGCCATTTCTTCCACTAATCCTCCTCCCTGAAATTCTCTTACTGCCACTTTTTACCATGCTATCCCTCTTTTCTCTTTTATGTATCAGAATAAATATCATCTCCTTAGAAAGAACTTCTCTGACTATCCAACAATCATGGTTTTATCTATCATTATGTCTTGTCTATTTTTCTTTAGAGGATTTGCCACAATTTAAGGAGCCCTGGTGGCGCAATGGTTAAGCACCACTGCTGTTAACCAAAAGGTCGGCAGTTCAAATCCACCAGCAGCTCCTTGGAAACCCTGTGGGGCAGTTCTACTCTGTCCTGTAGGGTCGCTATGAGTTGGAATCAACTCGTTGGCAACGGGGTTTTTATTGGGGGGGATGGTGCAAGAGTTAAGCCCTTAGCTGCTAACTAAAAGGTTGGTGATTTGGATCCACCCCTGGCTCCATGAGAAAAGAGACTTAGCACTCTGCTCCTGTAAAGATTACAGCCTAGAAAACCCCATGGGGCAGTTCTACTCTGTTCCATGAGGTTGCTATGAGTCAAAAATCAACTTGACGGCACCTACCAACAAGTTTCTTCAGCCTAATAAGTACATACATCACCCTTCTATGAAAACAGTAACTTAAGTTAGTTCTAAATCCACTCAAAATTGGCACAAGAGACTGATGAGGAACTGTTATGGTAAAAACTCAAACTCTTTACAGAACCGTAATTGGTAAATGCCAAATGATCATATAGCTATGCAGGTCATCTGTATGAGAAAACTTCCCTTCTCCCCCCCCCCCCACCCCCAACTCTGGTTAGCTCCCACCCCTCATTAAAGATTGACCTTAAGCTTCACCTCATTGGCAAGCATTCCCAGACCTGACCTCTATGTCGATGTCTGCATTACCTTCATTTCTTTATATCTAGTGTTAGCACAGCACCTGGCACAGGCTTGACACTCAACCTATTTGTTCAACTAATTAAAACAATGATTCTATCATTGAGAAGTTCACTATGACAAATAAAAGCACAACACTCATATCTAAATAAAAAGTAATAGTGGTCAATTATTTATTTCTTAGTGGAAAAAGATGACACAATCAATCATTAAAAACAAGTTGCTGTCAAGTTGATTCCGACTCATAGTGATCCTTGGGAAAATCAGACATCAAATATTTTGGCTAGTGCAAGCTGGTGATTTTGTAATTATAGAAAATATTTCTGCTCATTCTGTCATTACAATATAAGTCTCAAGTTTATTTTTTCATTAATTACTCACTCTTATGATACATTCCTCAAATTTGAGAATAAATGTAAGAGGACACGGTTTTATCAATAAAATAAATGGTTAACTGCCCAGAATATGTGGTGCTTGATAATAGGGTAGTTGCGGATATAGTTCTTGACATTTCAGAAAAACCACTAGGAGGTTTATAATATATATGAACAAATGTGTTCCTAGGAATTAAAAAAAAGTCAGTTACAGTACCAAAACTGAGGCAGCACTCAGAGTAAGGCAAAATGTTACACCCAATAACAAGATAAACATTTTATTAATGTCTTTAATTTTAGGAATTGTGGATTTTTCATTCTTATTATTCAAATAAATTAAGAATAATCTTTGGAAAATGAATGTGATAAAAAAATAATTTTTGTAAATAAATGCTAAGGAAACCTGGAACTTTAATTATCCAACTTTATTGTGCAATGCTTAGAAATACATAATTTTATTGGTACAGAGTTGACATTGTTCAAATATATTTGAAATGGTGTTTCTAGTAGCCTGAGTTCTCCTACATTCCACAAGCTTCATAATTTATATTTTGTAGGCAAGAATAATAATAATTTCTAAGTGATAAAACATTTAATCTGTCCTAATAGGGGTATGCTGTTCTACTCTGACCTATAAGGTTGCTGTGAGTCAGAATCAACTCGATGGCAATAAGCTTTGTTTTTTTTTTCCATTTTTTTAAATAGGGGTATGCAGGGGCTTCCAAGAATGCCCCATCTCACTCCTGGTTTGAGTGCTCTGTGTGCAGCTTTACATGAAGACAAGCAATTTTTACTCAAGGGGAATTGTCTTTTTTGACATGTTTTTCTTAATGGACATTCATGGATTGACTATCTGGATGGAAGATTTTTCTAGACATTTCTTCCTCCTCCTTATTTAGAGTATTTTTCCTGGCAATTGGCAGCAGTGAATGGATAAGGACATGAAATTTAGCAAGTTAATTGTGTCCATTGTGTCCAATATTAACACACAGACATAATAGGAGACATTTCAGAAATGTGGGGATTATCTAGGCATCTAAGGATAATTTATAATCATAACTACAGATAATTGAAAATTGATAGTATTAGGTAACCTATGTTATAGTCTTATTAATTAGGTGGCTTAGTTTGAAATAGTGAAAACTCTGAGTTATGGAATTTTGGAATGTAAAACAATCTCAATCTGCAGAAGACACTGGAGATGAAAAAAATTAGGATATCTATAGAAGTAGAACCTCAGTTTCCACTTTCTAGTACATAGACTTATTTGAACCACTAAGAACATTTCAATCCATTTCAATGAAGACATAAGAATATTTGTCGTTGTTAGATGCCATCAAGTCAGTTCTGACTCATAGGGAGCATATGTACGACAGAATGAAATGCTGCCCAGTCTTGTGCCATCCTCACAATCGTTGTTATGTCTGAGCCCATTATTGCTGCCACTGTGTCAATCCACCTTTCTCTTTTTCTTTGACCCTCTATGTTACCAACCATGATGTCCTTCTCCAGGAACTGGTCCCTCTTGATAACATATTCAAAGTACATGAGACGAAGTCTCACCATCCTGACTTCCAAGGAGCACTCTGGCTGTACTTCTTCCAAGACAGACTTGCACATTCTTCTGGCAGTCCACGGTATATTCAGTATTCTTCACCAACACCATAATTCAAAGGCATCAATTCTTCTTCGGTCTTTCTTATTTACTGTCTAGCTTTCACATGCGTATAAGGGGATTGAAGATATCAGGACTTGGGTCAGGCACAGTTTAGTTCTCGAAGTGACATCTTTGCTTTTCAACATTTTAAAGAGCATTTAAAGCTATTTAACTTGCTTATGAGGTGATCTCTTCTCAAAGTTTGAATTTAGTACTTACAATTGTTTTTGCACTGGTTAATTTGCCTCACAGTTATGTTTTCTAAACACACTCTGATGGGTAAACATCACCAGAGACAGGAAGAATTATCACAAATTCTATGTCATTGGCATCAAATCAATGAAGTTTTGCCAGAGCCATGAAAACATAACCCGTCATGTCATTTATCAAGTCTTAGAAAATATAAAAGTTAGTTTTATTCTGTGGCAAAAACACCATACAATAAACAAAAAAATGTCCCATGGAATGCACTAAATGAATCTCCAGGCTAGTACTCTCAGTAACAGTTTCTTCACTTTTATTGAGCAAGTTTCATGAGTATTAATGAATTTCTCATTGTTTCGCAGGGCAAGATTAGAAGGTCTTTCAATAGCACAGCTCCAGATTTTAATAATGCAATGTAAGTGTTGTGATACTGAAATATTAGCATATGAAACCCTGGAACTATGAGACAAGGCAAAAATGTGCACTGACTGACTCTTACTTGAGAACACAGGGACTAGAAAATATTTCTCCTGCACTTTTAGAACTTAGAACTTTTATAGGATTCATAACCTTTACAGACCTACTATACAAATTTCATACTATTTCTATCTATTAGTAGGTATTCCCAATATTTTTGAAATAGATAAATGGAATGCAGAATTAAAATAGTTTACATAAATACCTCAAATCATACTTCAAACAAGGTGGAAAGGAAGAAACAACTATCCATCTACTTATTTGCATACATGCAAGTATACATAAGCAAATAAATAGTTTGAGCAAAGTGGTATATAAGAAAATTTAAGGGTATACAAATGAATTAAATAACAAGTTTGCTAAAGATTGTTGAAGAATGCATGAGACACCTAGTGATTTGAGTTCCTGAAAAAATATTATAGCATTTACCTTCTTTAGAGCCTAGGGAAAAAAAAAAAAAAAATCTTTGCTGTCGAGTCGATTCTGACTCATAGCAACCCTATAGGACAGAGTAGAACGGCCCCATAGTTTCCAAGGAGTGTCTGATGGACTCAAACTGCCGACCACTGATATTTCTCCAGATTTTAGATCATGAACTAATACAGAGTAGAAACTCAATAAATATATGGTTAAATGTATGAACATGTACATAACCAAATTCATAATTATTCAGGCTAATGTACCTAGCTTAGAAATGCCTAAAGCATCCCAAACAATACACTTTTAAAAATTCTTTCAGACTTTGCCTTTAAATTGTTGTGTCAGTTAATTAATTTTTATGTTCCAGATAAAAACGCTAGACTTTGGTTCTGGGAGCCTTCTTGGCGACCTAAGTTGCGGTGTGCTCCTTTGCGTGGCCAACCAAATAAAGCTGCTTCTTTCGCCTTCACCTGTTTCATGTCTCCACAGCTGCACTGAGAAGTCCTGGAACAGTCCAGTTACAAGGTTTCCGAGGAGCAGCTGGTGGATTCGAACTGGAAACCTTTTGGTTAGCAGCAGAGCTCTTAACCATTGCGTCATCAGGGCTCCAATTTAATCTAAAGGAAAATGGAATTCGGGGGCAAGATCGTGCTCTAGGCAGAAACACCACGCCGTCCCTCCACAGCAAAGATCCGAAAACCTAAGCCTAACAGAGAATCAACAATCCTGAAACCCTAGAACACCAAATGAAGAGATAAAGAACTCAGCCAAACACCAAACGGAGTGAGAATACTAAAAGAGAATGGAGAGTGAGGAGAGACTCAGGCAGAGATTCCTTACCAGCTAACGCAGCGCGGATCCACCATCTTGGATTCCTATCGGAGACCAGCGAACGGGAGAGCAGCCTTGCAGAGCATCTGGTCGGAGACAGAACGACCGCTTAGCTTCACACATAACCATCTTCCCGCTGCACCCTACCTACCTGCACCGTGCACTAGACATCACACCAACAAGTGGTGCAGACACGCCCTATTGGAACCTGCCCAGCACTGACTACCGACCGTCCTGCTGGCTGCGGTGAGTGCCACAAGCAACCCATACCAGTGGCTCCTCCTCAGCTAGATCTGCCCAGCTGTACCACAAGAACGAAACAAAAAAAAAAAAAAAATCTACAATCAATAAATGAGAAAAATATCTACTGAATGCCCCGAAAACAGCAAACAATATCAAAACATTTACAAAAACAAGACAAGATGGCTCCAATAAGCGTCCAAATTAAAACAACAGATAACTCTCCTGTGGAAGAAAATGCACTAGAAATACCTGATACGGAACTCAAATCACTAATACTCGGAATTTTCCAAGAACTGAGGCAAAAAGCTGACAAACATGAGGAAAAAATAGACAAATTTATGGAAAATACAGACAAAAAATTGGAAGAATTCAGGAAGATGATGCAAGAACAAAATGCCAAAATAAATTCACAACTCGAAATTATACAAAAACAACAATTAGAAATCGAAAAGATAAACAACAAGATTTCAGAAATGGACGGTGTCATAGAAGGGCTGAGAAGTAGATTTGAAACCATGGAAGACAGGATCAGTGGAACTGAAGACAAACACTTGGATACAACTCTGTTTCAGGAAAACTCAGAAAAAAGAACAAAGAAAAATGAAGAGACCCTGAGAGTTATGTGGGACACAATTAAAAGCAAAAACTTATGAGTGATTGGCATACCAGAACAGGGGGAGAAAACAGAAAACACAGAGAGGATCATTGAGGAACTGCTGACAGAAAACTTTCCCAATATCATGAAAAATGAAAAGCTGGCCATTCAAGAAGCTCAACGAACCCCATATAGAAGAGACCCCAAAAGAAAATCACCAAGACATATCATATTCACACTCGCTAAAACTAAAGACAAACAAAGAATCCTGAGAGCAGCTCGGGAAAAACAAGAAGTCACATACAGAGGAGAAACAATAAGACTAAGCTCAGATTATTCGGCAGAAACCATGCAGGCAAGAAGGCAATGGGATGACATATATAAAATCTTGAAAGAAAAAAATTGTCAGCCAAGAATAATATATCCTGCAAAACCCTCATTCAGATTTGATGGTGAAATTAGGTCATTTCCAGATAAACAGAAACTAAAGGAATATGCAGAAGTCAAACCAAATTTACAAGAATTATTAAAGGGAGTTCTTCGATCTGAGGACAAACAGCTTCAGCCCTCAGCCAGGACCTAGGACCTAGGACGCAGGTTCACATGAACCAGATACCATTCTAGGAACTGAACTACAGAGGACTTTCCAAAAACAAACGATATACAACAGGGAATCAGAGAAATCAATCAAAGGATGACAACAACATCAAAACAATGAAAGAGGGAACAAACGGCATAGGTAAAGAACCTTCTAAAGGAGAGGAAGGCAAGGTGATCCCAAGTAAGGGTAGACTGCTTCAAAATTATAAAGATAAGGGTAAAATTCATGGTAACCACAAAGAAAGTTAACAAACCAACTCATAAAAATAAAGACGAAAAACATAAAGTCTCAACAAACAAAAAACCTACAAAAAAAAAAGAAATGAACACAAAATCCACAAACAAAAGTAACTCAGCACAAGAGAGTAAGAAGAATAAAGAAAACTTCAGCATCACAAAAAAAAGCACTACAAAATGACAGCAACAAACTCACATCTATCAATAATTATACTGAACGTAAATGGACTCAATGCACCCATAAAGAGACAGAGAGTGGCAGAATGGATAAGAAAACAGGATCCATCAATTTGCTGTCTACAAGAGACACACCTTAGAAACAAAGATGTGAATTTATTAAAAATCAAAGGTTGGAAAAAAATATATCAAGCTAACAACTATCAAAAAAGAGCAGGAGTGGCAATTCTAATCTCAGATAAAATAGACTTTAAAACAAAATCTACCATAAAAGACAAAGAAGGACACTATATAATGATTAAGGGGATGATCCATCATGAAGACATAACCATAATAAATATCTATGCACCCAATGACAGGGCTCCAAAATACATAAAAAAAACTCTAACAGCACTGAAAAGAGAAATTGACAGTTCCACAATAATAGTAGGAGACTTCAACACACCACTCTCAGTAAAGGACAGAACAACTAAAAAGAAACTCAGCAAAGATACAGAAGACTTAAAGGACACAATCAGCCAACTGGACCTCATAGACATATATAGAACAATCCATCCAACCGCTACAAAGTACACATTCTTTTCCAATGCACATGGAACGTTCTCCAGAATAGACCACATCTTAGGCCACAGAGCAATCCTCAACAAGATCCAAAATGCTGAGATAATTCACAGTATCTTCTCTGACCACAATGCCATCAAGGTAGAAATTAACACTAGAAAGAGCAAGGAAAAAAAATCAAACACATGGAAACTGAATAATAATCTGCTTACACATCAATGGGTAATAGAAGAAATCAGAGATGGAATTAAAAAATTCCTAGAATCAAATGAAAATGAAAACACATCATACCAAAACCTTTGGGACACAGCAAAGGCAGTCCTCAGAGGACAATTTATAGCAATAGATGCACATATCAAAAAAGAAGAAAGGGACAAAATCAAAACATTAACTACAGAACTCAAACAAATAGAAAGAGAACAGCAAAAAAAGCCTACAACCACCGGAAGAAAGGAAATAGTAAAGATCAGAGCAGAAATCAATGAAATAGAGAACAGAAAAACAATAGAAAGAATCAACAAAACCAAAAGTTGGTTCTTGGAAAGAATCAACAAAATCGACAAACCACTGCCCAGACTGACAAAAGAAAAACAGCAGAGGGCACAAATAACCCAAATAAGAAATGAAATGGGGGACATTACAACAGACCCAACTGAAATAAAAAGGATTATAACAGAATATTATGAAAAACTATATTCCAACAAATTTGAAAACCTAGAGGAAATGGATAAATTTCTAGAAACATACGGCCTACCCAAACTACAACAAAGTGATATTGAAAATCTGAACAGACCCATAACAAGAGAAGAGATTGAAAAGGTAATAAAAAAACTCCCAACCAAAAAAGCCCTGGCCCAGATGGCTTCACTGGAGAATTCCACAAAACATTTACAGAAGAGCTCGTACCAGTTCTACTCAAGTTATTTCAGAGCATATAAGAGGAAGCAACACTTCCAAATTCATTCTATGAAGCCAGTATAACGCTGATACCATAACCAGCAAAGACATCACAAAAAAAGAAAATTACAGACCAATATCTCTCATGAATATAGATGCAAAAATTCTGAACAAAATTCTAGCCAATAGAATTCAGTATCATATCAAAAAAATAATACACCAAGACCAAGTAGGATTCATACCAGGTATGCAAGGATGGTTTAACATTAGAAAATCCATCAACATAATCCACCACATAAATAAAAGGAAAGAAAAAAATCACATGATCATCTCAATTGACGCAGAAAAGGCATTTGACAAAGTCCAACACCCATTCCTGATAAACGCTCTCAATAAAATAGGTATAGAAGGGAAATTTCTCAACATAATAAAGGGCATCTATGCAAAACCAATAGCCAACATCATTCTTAATGGAGAGAGGCTGAAAACATTCCCCTTGAAAACAGGAACAAGACAAGGATGCCCTTTATCACCACTCCTATTTAACATTGTGCTGGAAGTTCTAGCTAGAGCAGTAAGGCAAGAGAAAGAAATAAAGGGCATCCAAATTGGTAATGAAGAAGTTAAACTCTCCCTGTTTGCAGATGATATGATACTATACATAGAAAACCCTAAAGACTCCACGAGAAATTTACTGGAAGTAATAGAAAGATTCAGCAGAGTAGCAGGATACAAGATAAACATTCAAAAATCAGTTGGATTCCTATACACCGGTAAAGAGAACGATGAAAAGGAGATCAGGAAATCAATACCATTTTCAATAGCCCCTAAAAAGATAAAATACTTAGGAATAAATCTGACCAGGAATATAAAAGACCTATACAAAGAAAACTACAAAACACTGCTGCATGAAATCCAAAGGGATCTACATAAATGGAAAAACATACCATGCTCATGGATAGGCAGACTCAACATTGTGAAAATGGCAATTCTACCTAAAGCAATCTACAAATACAATGCAATCCCGATACAAATACCAACAACATTCTTCAAAGAGATGGAAAAACTAATTATTAACTTTATATGGAAAGGGAAGAAACCCCTAATAAGTAAAGCACTACTGAAGAAGAAGAATAAATTTGGAGGACTCACACTACCTGACTTGAGAACCTACTATACAGTTACAGTACTCAAAACAACCTGGTACTGGTACAACAACAGAGACATTGACCAATGGAACAGAATTGAGAACCCAGATGTAAATCCATCCACCTACGGTCACCTGATTTTTGACAAGGGCCCAAAATACATCAAATGGGGAAAAGACAGTCTTTTTAACAAATGGTGCTGGCAAAACTGGATATCCATTTGTAGAAAAATGAAACAGGACCCATACCTCACACCATATACAAAAACTACTTCAAAATGGATCAGAGACCTGAATATAAAGCCTCAAACTATAAAATTCATAGAAGAAAAAATAGGACCAACACTTTAGGCCTTAATACATGGCATTAACAGGATACAAACCATAAACATCAACACAAAAAACCCAACAGATAAACTAGATAATTGGGATCTTCTAAAAATCAAACATCTATGCTCTTCAAAAGATTTCACCAAAAGAGTTAAAAGAGAACCTACAGACTGGGAAAAAATTTTTGGACAGTACAAGTCAGACAAAGGTCTAATCTCCATAATCTACAAGAAAATCCAAGACCTCTACAACAAAAAGTCAAACAATCCTATCAAAAAATGGGCAAAGGAAATGAACAGACACTTCACCATAGAAGACATTCAAATGGCCAACAGACACATGAGGAAATGCTCGCGATCACTAGCCATTAGAGAAATGCAAATTAAAACCACAATGAGATACCATCTCACCCCGGCATTACTGGCACGAATCAAAAATACTGGAAATAACAAATGTTGGAGGGGCTGCGGGGAGATGGGAACTCTTATACACTGCTGGTGCGAATGCAAAATGATACAACCATTTTGGAAAATGATATGGCGCTTCCTCAGAAAGCTAGAAATAGACATACCATTCGATCCAGCAAGCCCACTCCTAGGAATATATCCTAGAGAAATAAGAGTCATCACTCGAATAGACATATGCACACCTATGTTCATGGCAGCATTATTCACAATAGCAAAACGATGGAAACAACCTCGATGTCCATCAACAGATGAATGGATACACAAACTATGGTACATACACACAATGGAGTACTATGCAACGAGAAAAAACAACAATTAATCTGTGAACCATCTCATAACATGGATGAAACTGGAGGACATCATGCTGAGTGAAATAAGTCAATCACAAAAGGACAAATATTGTATGAGACCTCTATTGTAAAAACCCATGAAAAAATTCACCAGCAAAATGTAACAATCCTTGTTGGTTACCAGGGATGGGGGGGGGGGGATACTAAATAGGTAATAGGTAAGTGGTAACTTGGGTGAGAGGTGAGATAGTACATAGTACAGGGGAAACTAACACAACCTGCACAAGGAAAGGTCATGGAGGCCCTATAGACACATCCAAACCCCCCGAGGGACTGAGTTGTTGGACGGAGGGCTCTGGGGACCATGATCTCGGGGAACATCTAGCTCAATTGGCATGACACTACTTATAAAGATAATGCTCTATATTCTACCTTGGTGAGTAGTGTCTGGGGTCTTAAAAGCCTATGAGCGGCCATCTAAGATACTCCACTGATCTCATCCCTTCGGGAACAAGGGAGAACGAAGAGAACAGGATACAAGGAAAAGATTAGTCCGAAGGACTAATGGTCCACAGCTACCAAGGCCTCCACGGGACTGAGTCCAGTACAGCTGGATGGTGCCCGGCTACCACCAAATGACTCCTCTGACCAGGATCACAACAGAGGGTTCTGGGCAGAGCTTGAGAAGGATGTAGAGCATAATTTTAACTCCCCCCCAAAAAAGTAAATAAAAATAAAGAAGACCAGATTTACTGGCCTAAAGAATACTAGAGAAACCTCAAGAGTGTGGCCCCCAGACACCCTTTCAGCTCAGAGGTGAAGTTACCTTCGAGGTTCGATGTTAAGCCTGGGAGTGGACAGCCCAGTAAAACTAAATGGGACTAACGAGGTACAGGAGTCCGGTGACAAGGGCCAGAAGGCAGAGGGAGAGTAGGAAACTGATGATAAGGAACACAAATTGAATAAGGACACTGTCGATGTATTGTGAGATTGTTGACCACTGCTATAGGGCAACATTTGTAGTAACTATTAAATGGGAGGCTGTTTTGTCCTGTAAGCCTTCATCTTGAGCGAGAATGGCAGCACAATTGGAAGAGCATAGTCAATATCACTTAAATGTGTAAGTAAAAAGTTTTGAAATGGTGTTTAAATAAAATAAAATAAAATAAAATAAATAAATAAATAAATAAATGAGACTAAAGAGGTACAATAGTCCACTGACAAGGTCCAGAAGACAGAAGGGGACAAGGAAGCCCCCTGGTGATAGGGAACACAAGGTGGAGTAAGGATATCCTTGATGTGCTGTGAGATTGTTAACCATTGTCATAGGGCAACATGTGTAGTAACTGTTAAATGAAAAACGATTTTGTTCTGTAAGCCTTCATCTTAAGTGAGAATAACAGCACAGTTGGAAGAGCGTAGTCAATGTCACTGAACTGTGAATGTAGAAATTTTTGAAATGGTGTATCTTTGGCCATCTGTAATTTTCATCAAAAAAAAAAAAAAAGGTTGAGAATTTAGAGGCTTAATACATTGTGGGGTTGTTAACCAATGTCATAGAACAACATGTGTACTACTATTTCATGAGAAACTATTTGCTCTGTAAGCTTTCACCTGAAGTACAATAAAATATATTTAAAAAAATAAATAATAATAATAAATAAATAAATAAATATAGGAAAATGCTTATAGAATAAAAAAAAATAAGCTAGACTTTGATGGGATTAAAATGTGTATAACTCAATTCTTGCACTTAAAGTATTTAAATTTATTAGAAGGGTAAGTAATCTATATATATATATATAACGTTAAAAGGAGACAGGATATAAATGCAATAATAGGATTTATATAACAAATGGTTAGTCATTTAAAAAATGCAAGCCTGTCAGGTGATTAGAAATTTGGGAAAGGGTTTTGGAGGAAGTTTTAATTGAGGTAGACATTGAAGATCAACTAGCGTTTTAATAGGTGTGGCTGCAGGGGAGAAGGCAGTTCACCATACATTCAAAGATGAAATGTAAAAACCATGGAGCATATTTAGGAGGATTGAGTAGTACAGGTTTGCTGGACAATAATAACAGTTAATATTTATGAGGTGATTATCATGTACCATATATTATATATTTGACTCTCAAAAATTCTAAAAGATAACTATCATTGTCATAACCATGTTATAGATGAAGAATCTGAAGAATGGGTTAATTCACCCACCAAAAGCCATATAATTACTGAGCAGCACAACTGGGGATTTTAACCAGATATAATCAGATTCCATAGCACCATTAGAAATAATGGGGAGAGGTAGGTATATTGAGGAGAATCCTTGAATGCTAGGCACCAGACTTGGTCCTTTATCTATAAACTGAAAAAGAATTGACCACTTTTTTGAAGAAAAATTTTGTGGATGCAAGACAAAATATGTATGGAGAAATAGATACACACAATGATATAGATATATAGATATAGATATAGACATAGACGTAGGCAGAAACATAGACTTATATATAGATATAGACACATATATGTACATATAAATGTATACACATACATATGTAGATATTCATACACATACATATGTACATATACACACACATGAAGGCACTTCAAAGAAATACAGCTTAATGTTAAAAGTATTTATCTATAGGTATATGAATCATGGAAAATTTTTCATCTTCTTCATACTTCCTGGAATCTGTTATATTTTAAGAGTTTCGTCGTACATAATTTTAATAGTTAGAAAAATAAAATTTATATTTTAACATTGTTTTAGCCTGAGTTCTCTAGAAGAGAAAAACCAGTGAAGTATATATAGATAGATAGACATTTATTTCAAGGAAAGGCTCACACAATTGTAGAGGTTGGCAAATCCCAAATCCTTGGGTCAGGTGGCAGGCTGAAGTCTTCTCCTGACTCACGAGGTTGCAGGGACTAATGAACCCGAAGTCTGCAGTTCAGGCAGCAGGCTGAAGTCTTCTCATGTCCCATGAACCAGAGGTTGATGAGGACAAGATGAAAGCAGGATTGAGAGAGAGAGAGGGAGTTTTGTAGGAACATCCATTTATATATTAGACACAGGCCACACTTCCAAGCAAACTCCTCTTCCAACTGATTGGCTGCTCACATCAGATGGCAAAATGGAGGGAGATTACGTAGTGTCTGCCAGACCACAGAGAATCACAGCCTAATCAAGTTGACATGTAACATTAACCATCACAAATGTTTATGCCTAGACTAAGGTTAGGATGTTCTATAGCTGGGTAATGTTCATGGTAATGGGAATAATGTGATAGGCTCCAGAGTAATTCAAATAAGAAAAAGCAAACCGGATTGCCTTAAAAGAGAGAGTCAAAGAGTCAAGACAAATGATCTATTTTCTTGGGTGAATAAGCATAGGGTTCTAGTATCCATCGAAAGCACAAGTGATAATTCATAAATTTAGTAGATTTGATTTGCTTACCAGAGCTTGAGTTCTATTCTACGTCTGAACACATTTCTATTTTTTATAAGGAAAGTTGGAGAAAAATTAGTATTCATATACAATTTTTGTACATACAATTTTGCAAGATTGGATTTATCATGGATATGAAGATATCTCCTTTAAAAGATAATTTAGTTTTAGCTTAAGCCAGACACCAGTTAACTACTAAGTGTGTAACAGAGATCCTCCTCATGTGTCTCGTCATCATTGCCAATCAATCATTATCAGAATCATCTTTATCCAGAAAGATTTATCAAACAAGTGGAATGAGAAAATCCTTGCTCCCTAAGAGTGTGGAATGTATTCCCCTTGCTGTTGATCCATCAGTCTACTTTTGTTATTACTGATACAATTTTGAAAAGATTACAATAATAATACTCAGTGAGGAAAAATTTGAAAATACTGAAAAAGAAAACTAGAAGGAATAACATGAATATTTTCAATATTACCACATGGACAATCACTGAAATTCTTGTAGTATTTCCTTCTAGTCTTTCTTTTTAAAAATTATATACTTTAGATAATACAATATATATAATTTTATTTTCTGATTTTTAAATTATAATATAAACTTTTTACATATTAATAACTGATTTATTTAGTAGCTCCCTTACATTATACCATTTGGAGTTATCATAATTTGACTATTTCCCTATTATTCAGCACTTATTTGCAATTATCAATATCTTTATGTATAAAGATATTATTTGCTTCTATTAATATTTGAGAGATACTTCTGGGCAACATGGCACTATAGGCAGAAGCACCACACTGTCCCTCCACAGCAAAGATCCGAAAAACTAAGCCAAACAGAGAAAACGGCAATCCTGAAACCCTAAGAATTAAACGAAGAGATAAAGAACTCAGCCAAGCAGCAAATGGAGAACAGAAAGCGAGGAGAGATGCATGCAGAGGCCCCCTAATAGCTAATGCAGCATGGATCCACCATCTTGATCTCCTATCAGAGACCAGCCAACAGGGGGTACTAGAAAGCAGCTTCATGGAGCCTCCAGAAGGAGACAGAACAACCAGTAACCAGTGAATCACATGATTATCTCAAATGACACAGAAAAGGCATTTGACAAAGCCCAGCACCCATTCCTGATAAAAACTCTCAATAAAAGAGGTATAGAAGGGAAATTTCTCAACATAATAAAGGGTATCTATGCAAAACCAAGGGCCAACATCATTCTTAATGGAGAGAGACTGAAAACATTCCCCTTGAGCACAGAAACAAGACAAGGATGCCCTTTATCACCACTTCTATTTAACATTGTGCTGGAAGTTCTAGCTAGAGCAATAAGGCAAGAAAAAGAAATAAAGGGCATCCAAATTGGTGATGAAGAAGTTAAACTGTCCCTGTTTGTGGATGATATGATACTATACATAAAAACCCTAAAGATTCCCACAATAAAACTACTGGAACTAATAGAAAGATTCAGCAACGTAGCAAGATACAAGATAAGCATACAAAAATCGGCTGGATTCCTATACACCAATAAAGAGAATGATGAAAAGGAAATAAGGAAAACAATACCATTTATAATAGCCCCTAAAAAAATGAAATACTTAGGAATAAATCTAACTAGGGATGTAAAAGACCTATACAAAGAAAACTACAAAACACTACTGTAAGAAACCCAAAGGGATCTACATAAATGGAAAAACATACCATGCTCATGGATAGGTAGATTCAACATAGTGAAAATGACGATTCTCCCCAAAGCAATTTACAAATACAATGCAATCCCTACCCAAATACCAGCAACATTCTTTAAAGAGATGGAAAAACTAATCATTAACTTTATATGGAAAGGGAAGAATAAGTAAAGCACTATTGAAGGAGAAAAATAAAGTAGGAAGACTCACACTACCTGACCTCAGAACCTACTATACAGCTATGGTAGTGAAAACAGCCTGGTACTGGTACAAAGACAGATACATTGACCAGTGGAACAGAATTGAGAACCCACATGTAAATCCATCCACCTACAGTCACCTGATCTTCAACAAGAGCCCAAAGTCCATCAAATGGGCAACAGACAGTCTTTTTAACAAATGGCACTGGCAAAACTGGATGTCCTTCTGCAAAAAATGAAACAGGACCTATACCTCACACCATATACAAAAACTAATTCAAAATGGATCAAAGACCTAAATATAAAACCAAAAACTATAAATTCCATAGAAGAAAAAACAGGATCAAAGCTAGAGGCCCTAATACATGTCATTAACTGGATACAAACCATAACCATCAACACACAATCTCCAGAAGATAAGCTAGATCACTGTGATCTTCTAAAAATCAAACACCTACGCTCTTCAAAAGACTTCACCAAAAGAGTAAAAAAAGAACCTACAGAGGGGGAAAAAATTTTTGGACCACAGCTACCAAAGCCTCCACCAGACTGAGTCCAGTGAGGCTAGATGGTGCCCGGCTATCACCACTGACTGCTCTGACCAGGTTGGTCATAATAACAAACGCACTAAAAGCATGGCTTTATGAAAATAGGGACACTTGAAGAGGATCTTAGTTACACATAAGATTTCAGTAGGAAAAGATGGAGCAATAGATGTTCCAGGCAGAGGAAAGTGATTGTATTTTATAATTATTCTTTTTCAATCTTAATGCAAACCACTCTTCATAAAACAATTTAATTTATTGATATCAAAAAGAAAAGTTTTCTTGTGTTAAATTCATGGCACTATTGTAAGCAATTTCTTCCTCATGATATTCTCTTTATATTCACGTATGTACTCATTGGATCAATGATAAATGGGAACTTAAGCACGCTTATAATTTTTTTTTTAAATGAATCATTGTGCTTTAAACAGTTATTTCAAGAGTTCTGAGGCAACGTATTTTGGCTGTTTCCTTTCTTTTCTTCTTCTTTTTTTTTTTATTGCTGTTAAACTTGACTTTCATTTAATCCCCAAAGCTTTCTTACTACTTCAGTCTGTAGGGTTTACACCGAGAATACCTAGAGTAAGAAACTATCTTGGGCCACTAACCCTAAGTTGGCAAAAGTCTTCTGAGTCTTCTTCATGATCAAAAAGTTGCACTGGCTGCAAGAATCCAAGGAGGAAGGAAGCTGTGCTGACAACTGCAGAAAGTATTTCATAGAGGAAAAAAGCTCATCACTTTTCACAAGCTGATTCTGTTTTGCTGAGACCTATACTGTAAGCTCGCATTGTTCTCACACCCCAGTGATGAATGTATGTTGATGCCTTTTTCTCCTTTAAAAAGTAAATTTCCATCCGAGTTCTGTTTGTCACAAACGTTTAGACACACAGCTGTCTATCTGCAGTGGTTCTGCATAAAAGAAGGTAGCTCTTGCACATAAAGAATGCATGCCGGTAAGTGTTCTGTATAATCCGACAGGACTATCTGTTTGTTTCCTACTTTAGTTCTGAATCTTCTTCACTTTAAGGAGTTATTGCTTTTGCAAGTGACTAATGAAAAGCAGCATTCCAGAGATGGCTTAGAAGTCATTACCTAAAGCTAAGAAATATTGTCATTTCAATATGCTGAAATTTTGAACTATTCATTGTCGCTACTTGTCATTGCAAGGATAATACTTCTGAAAATAAAAATAATTGGGGTGGGGGAAGAGGACCAGAATGGATGTTCTGCAACAAAGAGCAAGGGGAAATGAGAGTGTATTAGTGTGACGGTGCACAGGTTCACAGAATGGGCAAGGTCAGGAAGCTTAGACGAAACTGTGTTTCATATCAGTACAACGCCCAGTTGGAACACAGTAAGACTTTCAGTTAAAATGTGTGATAAAGGCATAGAAAAAAAATGAAAGCCACACTGTTGCAATTTAAACTTCTAAGCTTAGTGTATTTCAGTGTGATGATGTGACAAGGAAATATTTTAAGGTTCTGGTTTATAGGCAATATAAATCAACTTTGGTTCTTAAACCAAACTGGGAATTAATTGAAAGGATCTAGTGGACTCAGTTGATGCAAAGGAGACTGGACACCAGGTTTGGGAAAGGGACAAGGTATCAAGGCTGAAAGAGCCCAGGTCAGTCAAGCAACAGGAACAGTCAGTCTGCACCCCTGTGCTGCAGTGCCCATGTCCTCCAACTGCCTCCTCCCACTCCATCCTCACCCGGGTCCACACCACCACCAAAGAAGCCCCTTCTATTTTTGCCCTGACTGTGTTTCTTGGGTTTCTTCCATGATGTCACGACAGGACATTGTCTTAATATCAAAAACAGTTTGAACTAGCCTTCCTGACTTTCCCCATCCCGTGAAACCGTGTACCATCACATGAGAACACTCATGCACTTTTGTTACTCCTCACTCTTTGTTACAGAACATCTGTTCTATTGCTGTCTGCCATTTGTTGCTGTTGTTGTTGCTTTTTTTCAGAAGCATTATCCTTGCAATGACAAGTAGTTCACGCTTGCATTCTTGACAGCGGCTCTTTCACATCTTCTCTATTCACATAAGCCTCCGGTGATGCCTTCTTTGCCCTACTTTTAGCAGTTGTCCTCATTTACTATTGCACAGAGATGGTAGACAACAAGATAGAAGCCTCTTCAGACCTCACCCCACCAAAGGAAACAGACCCCGTTGGCTGCACCTGAACTTACCCTATTCTTTGTGTTGTTGTTGTTGCTGTTATTAGTTGCCATTGAGTTGATTCCGACTCACGACGACCTCCCGTGTTCAGAGTAGAGCTGCCCCATAGGGTTTTCAAGGCTGGGAGCTTTTAGAAGCAGATCATCAGGCCTGCCTTCTGAGCATCTCTGGGTGGGTTTGAACCACCAACCTTACAGCTAGTAGTTCAGTGCTTAAACTTTTGCGTCACTCAGGTATTCCCTATTTGTACAGTCTGTTAAAATGGATAAGGAGGTCTTCCTCCCATCTAAAAGTAATCTTTGTACCTATGATCTCAATTCCATCCCCTTTTGCTTTTCCAGGGACTTCATTCTTGTCAGAATTTCCTTCTCTTTCCTTTATGCTCAGGCTTTCTCTCTGTGTTATCACTTTTCCTTTGACATTTGCATAGACTCCAGAGTCTTCAAACATAAAAATAAATTTTCCTCAATCCTTATTTCCATCTTTGGCTATCAACTTTAGCTGCTGCCCTTCTCCACTGACACTGCTTTTCTGTGTTAGTTACTTCTTAATCGCTAAATCTAATGGCACTTGGGAGGCAATGGTGGTTCAATGGGAGAATTCTCGCCTTCCATGTAGGAGACATGGTCTCCATTTCTGGCCAATGTATCTCATGCACAGCCACCACCCATCTATCAGCAGAGGCTTGCATGTTGCTATGATGCTGAACAGGTTTCAGTGGATCTTCCAGACTAAGACAGACTAGGAAAAAAGGCCTGGCAATCTACTTCTGAAAATCAGCAGGCCAGGGCAGCATTTTGTTCCATTGTGCATTAGCTGATGGTGAGTCTGGGGCCCACTCACAGGCAGCTAACCACGACAATAACAAAAGCACTTAACCTTATCAATGGAATCTCTTAGCATCATTTGACACGGTTTTCATATTCTAGAAACACTCCTCTCTTGTTCCTTAGGGTCATTTCTCCTCAGTCAGTCAAACTTCTGGCCCTTCCTTCACCAGCCATCCCTCAGATTCTGGACTTTCTCTGGGAACTACAATGGACACTCTAGTAGCCTCACTCTGCACTCTGCCTGGGCAATCTCCTCTGTTTGCAGGGTTTCTATTCCCATGGAAACCTCTAGCCCTGAAAATCTCTCAGGGTCAAAGTTCGCTCAGGTAGCTAGCTGCCTCTTATTATTACTTTTTAAAATTGTATGATTGTGGTTAAAATATACATAACAAAATATATGCCATCTCAATAATTTCTACATATACAATTCTGTGACATTGATTGCATTATCTCAGCTGTCACCCATTCTCACTGTCCTTTTCCAAACCATTCCACCATTATTAATGTAAATGTAATGCCCTCTAAATAAAAGCTTTGTCTTTACCCTCTACCCCCATCTGTGGTTACCACTAATAACCTTCATTTTCTATATATTTGCTTATTTCATATAAATGAGATAATATAGTATTTGTCCTTCAGCGAGCAGTTTATTTCGCTTACCATGATGTTTTTAAGGATCATCCATTTTCCTCATGTATCAGGACTTCATTCCTCTTTATGGCTAATATTCCATTGTGTGTATATACCACATTTTGTTTATCCATTCACCCATTAATGGAACTTTAGCCTGTTTCTACCTTTTAGCTATTGTGCAAAATGCTGCAGTGAACGTTGGTGTACAGATTTCTTTTCCATTTATGCTTCTTCCGGGTATATATCTAGGATTGGGATTTCTGGATCATATGATAGTTCTATATTCAACTTTTTGAAGAGCTGCCAAATGTTTTCCACATTGGCTGTGCCATTTTACATTCCCACTAGCAATGGATGAGGGTTCTAGTCTCTTCACAACCTGGACAAAATATTTTTGTTGTATTCCTTTTTTATTTTTGATCATTGCCATTCTAATGGAAGTGAAATGGTATCTCATTGTGGTTTAGATTTGCATTTCCCTAGTGACAAATGGCACTGACCATCTTCTTATAAACATTTTGGCCATTTGGTTACCCTATTTGGTGAAATGCTTGTTCAAGTCTTTTGCCCATTTTTGATTGGATTGTTTGTCTTTTTATTGTTGCAAAAGTTTTTTTTTTTTTTTTTTTTTTTAAATGTGTATTGGACCTTTATTGGATATGTGGTTCCTGAAAATTTCCTCCCAATCTCTAGACTGTGTCTTTACTTTGTTGCTAAAGTCCTTTGATGAACAAAATGTTTAATTCTTATGAGGCCCCGTTTATGTTTTCTTTTGCTACTCATGCTTTTGTTGTCATATCTGATAATGCATCATTAAAAATTAGGTCCTACAACCTTGCCCTTACATTTTCTTCAAAGAATTTTATGGTGTTGTTTTTCATATTTAGGTCCTTGATCCATTTGGAACTGGTTTTTGTGCATGGCGTGGGGCATGGATCCTAATTTTTTTCTTCTGCATATGAAAATCCATTTTTTCCAGGACCATTTATTGAAGAGACTCTTCCTTCTCCATTGAATGTAATTAGTACCTTTGTCAAAAATCAGTTGACCGTAGATGAATGGATTTATTTCCACACTTTCACAACTCTTCTATGGTCTGTATGTTTATTATACCAGTATTAGGCTGTTTCAATTACTGTGACTGTATAGTATGTTTTGAAATCAGAAGTGTGAGTTCTCCTACTTTATTCTTCTTCTTCAAGATAGCTTTGGCTATTCAGGGTCCCTTGCTCTTCCATATAAATTTGAGAATTGGATTTTCTATTTTTGTAAAGAAAGCTGTTGGAATTTTGATGGGGGCTAGCTGTCTCTTGAACCTCTCTTTTGGATATCTGATTAAGCTCTTCAAACTCAATAGACCAAACTAAATTTACTATCTGTGTTTCCTCTTCCGAATCTCACACTGTAAAAATGGCTTGAAGCCAGTGTCTGATCTCCTTCAACTCCACAAGGGGAAGGAGAAGCAAAATCAACAGTGCACAGCTGATTCCCAAGAGGTGGAGGCACCAGACAAGCCCCCTCTCTCTGCCATCTTTACTAACTCTAACACCAACAGTCCCTCCCGCAGCACTCTCTACTGGGCTTGATAATTCATTGCAGTGGCTACACAGAACTCAACAGGCCACACTCAACGCTTATGGGGTTTATTAGGGAAGTAACGGTTACAATTCAGGCTCAGGAACACTCAGGATACAGTTCTTCCATCAGGATAGCCTCTTCTCAGCTGTGCTCACAGGCACACCTCTCCCTGGCCCTCAGTCTCTGCCCAAAGACACTCAGCTTTCTCTCTTCATGGGCCGGGAAGCCCACCTCTTTATCTCCTGCTGCCAGGTCTCTCCTGCTGTTCTCTCCTTCCTTGGTGGTGGTGGGCTCTTCCTCTCTGCTCTGGAATTGGCTTTCTTTTAAGGCAAAACTGACCAATCCTCTTGGTAGGCCACAATTACCTTATCACACAGTTCCACCCAATCACCTGGGTGGGAGTTACAAGACCATGGCTAAAAAGGCCACACACAAAAGTAATTAATCCACTGCATACACCAAGCCTTTTACTCTTTTAATGCACTGTGCCTTAGAGATGGGTACCCCTGTACTTAGTTGTCCGTGGCAGAAATCTGGGATTACTGTTTGACTACCCCTTCTCCCCGCTCACAAAATTATTCACCTAATCCTTTTGACTTTATGCTTTTGAAATAGCTCGTGAAGTCACTTTCATGCTCCTGTACACCATCCTAGTTCAGTTCTCCATTTGTGCATCTGGGCGACTGCATCAACAATCTCTCCTGTGCTACCTGCCTCTTGTCTTGCCTCCTCCTCAGTCCTTGCCCCCTAATCAGTCAGTTACCTTTCTAAAATGCAAAATGACTCATGTTGTTTTGCTGCTTTATATCTTCAATGATTCAGTGAACTTTCTCTTAGAATAAAGTCCAAACTCATTAGTATGGCCTAAGAGATACTTAATTATGTGTTCCTTCTTACCTCCTCAGTGTCTGCCATCACACCTTGAGCCCCTTTCTTTATCTACCCTCCAACTCTCCAGCTTTTGAGTACTCCATGCCTTCTCTTTTGACTTAACGTATGTCTATCATTCAACACCCAGTCAACCTTTGGTCTAAATTTAGATTTTGATTCTTCTGGAAAGCAATTCCTGCTTTCCTGAGACTGGGTTAAGCTAAGCACTCACAAAGCTCCATCTAATTTCTTCAGCCTTGATTCACTATATTGTAATTGTCTTCTCTGTCTATTAGATTGGATGCTTTCTGATGATAGAAACCCTGTCACTTTTGATCACTTTTGTATTTCCATTATCTTTCATAGTGCTTTACACATAGTAGGTATTTGGGAGATGAGTGACCAGAAATATAAGGCTGGAATGAAAGCTGAGGCTTAACTCTGAGAGAACTTCCATGCCAGACTAATCGTTTTGACCATGGAAGCTTTCAAGAAGGAAAATAACATAATGAGACCTAATATTTTACAAAATGCCGCAATGTCAGGTCCAAAAGACAGTTATCTATGTTTTTCCTCTCTCTTCTCCTATCTTTGCTGGGTTACATATTATAAAGTGACTTTTCCTCTCTTTTGTCATACAAACGCCAGTTATGCTGATGTTGTTAGCTGCCCTCTACTTGGCCACTGACTCATGGTGACCACATGCACAACTGAATAAAACATTACCTGATCCTATGCCAGCCCCATGACTGGTTGCAGATTGGACTGTATAGCCACTGCAGTGATGCTTTCCTTTGGCAGCATTTATTCAGACATACCTTATAGTAGTCATTGCTTCAACACCTGGGATTTTACATTATACTAAACTTTGCAGAGCACTTTCACATGAAAGAAAGTTTCATTTTATCATTGTGACATCTGTGCGAATGCTCATTTTGTGTATGAAAAAGTGAAATGCGGAGAGTTAAGAGACATGGTGGCCATAGACAAATGCTAATGGAAATGAATGTGCTTTCCATTACAGCATCACTGCTGTGCTAGGCACTGGGGGAAATACAAAAGAAATGCAAGTCGTAGTCACTGCCAAGGCACACACATTGTTAGATTGAATTGTACGAAATTGCCACTTTTGCAGGTAACTCAACGGTTGACTATCAGCAATTTCATATAGTTCAACCTAAACAACTTGAAATAATTAAGTAACAACACAAAATAGTATACACACAATCAATTGTCAAAATGAGTGACAAAGATAATAAATGCTATGGACAGACAATCATTGCATCAACTCAGGATGAACAGAGAAAGACTGAATTATCAATCTTTCTTCCACGACTGTCTGCTTTACTTAGCTTCTCCCTCAGGGCAGTACCTACATTTCTTTAGCGTCCTGAGTCAGTCATATGTTTCCACTTGAAGCTCTTGCCATAACCCCAAATGCTTTATATAATCTATTGAAACTGACATCTCCCCATCCGTTCCTTCACCATGGCCTTCCTATCATTGTTTCCACAATTGGAAACTGTAGATTCCTCTGTGCTGCATTATTCTCTTTCTTTTTCTATGCCAAATCTGACACCAACTCCAACTGAGTGTGCTTTTGAAATCATTAACACATCAATGTTTTACCTGAAAAATGCCTACAGCTTTTACAATACAAGCACAACTTCCCTCAACTGACAGTAGAATCGTGGTCTTTTCTTTCAATAACTGCTTCACTGAAACTAAAATGTATAGAAAAATGCACCCATTGTAACTGGACAACTCAAGGAATTTTTGCAGTTAGCAGACCCATGTAAACAACACCTGGAGAAGAAAAAAATATTGACAGTACCCCTGAAGCCCCTGGAAGCCTACTCTCAGTCACTATTCTACCTAAGATGACTATCCTGACTTACAAAATTAGAGTTAATTTTGCCTTTTTTGAACTGTCTATAAAGGGAATCAGACAGTATATAATCTTTTATGCAGAAGTTTTTTTCAACATTTTGTCTGTGAGACATACTCACTTTGATATGTGTAACAGTAGTTCTTTCATTTTTATTGCTTTAGAGTGTTCCCCAAAGTGAACATATTGGGTGGTTTCCGGTTTTGGGCTCTTAGGAATCTTACTATTAACATTCTATACGTGTCTTCTGATAGACATATGTATGTATGCATTTCTGTTGGCTATATTCCCATTAGTGAAGTTCTGGGTTTTAAGGTGTGCATATTTTCTGCTTTAATAAATAATGCTGAACATCTTACCAAATTTTTGTGACGATTTACACTCCTCTTCCTTATCAACAATTAGTATTGTCAGTTGTTCTAATATTAGCTATTCCAGTGGAAGTATAATAATATTTCATTAGGGTGAAATATTATTCATGAATAAGGTGAGGTAACTTCATATGTTTGTTGGCCATTCTGATATTATCTTTGTAAAACACTCATTTAAGTCTTTCCTTTCTTAAAATGATCTGATGTTTTCTTGTCAGTTTTTAAAGGTCAGATGTATGTGTTGTTATTTTGGATTTTTTTTTTTTTTTTCTGGTTCATTGGTCTATTTGTTTATCCTTAAGCTAATTATGGCGCCCTGTGGTTGCAGTGGTTAAGAGCTTGGCTGCTAACCCCAAGGTCGGCAGATCGAATCCACCAACCACTCCTTGGAAACCCTATGAGGTAGTATTATTCTGACCTACAGGGTCACTATGACTCAGAACCGACTCCACGGCAATGGGTTTGGTTTTGGTTTTTAAGGTAACTGTACTGTCTTAATTACTTTTAATTTTTATCTGGAAGTAAAATTGTGCAACATTTTTCTTTTTTTCATGATTGTCTTGGTTATTCTTGGCCATTTGCATTTGCATAAAAATGTTAAGATTAGCTTTAGAATTTTTCAAATGTAAATAAATATCCTTGCCAAGCTTTTGATTATGATTGCATTAAATCAAGTGAATATAATATTGATAATATATTGATCACATATATTGTTGGTTATTGGTACTATAATATAATATTGAGTCTTTCAATCCTTGTAAAGATGTATTGTTCTTTAATATGTCTCAACAATATTCTATAGGATGTTTTCAGAGCAGTTGTGCCTATATTTTTATAGATGTATTCCTAGACAGTTAGTGTTTTGTGGTATTTGTCTTAGTTATCTAGTGCTGCTATAACAGAAATACCACAAGTGGATGGCTTTAACAAAGAGAAACTTATTGTCTCATAGTCTTGGAGGCTACAAGTCTGAATTCAGGGAGCCAGTTCCAGGGGAAGGTTTTCTCTCTGTGGGCTCAGGAGGAAAGCCCTTGTTATCAATCTTCCCTCAGTGCAGGGACCCTGGGTCCAAAGGAAGTGTTATTTTCCTGGCTCTTCTTTCTTGGTGGTATGAGGTCCCCCTTCTCTCCGCTCACTTTCATCTATTACTTCTCAAAAAAGATTGACTTAAAATGCAATCTAATCTTGTAGATTGACTCCTGCCTTACTAACATAACTGCCGCCAATCCCACCTCATCAACATCATACAGATAGGATTTACAACACACAGAAAAATCACATCAGATGACAAAATGGTGGACAATCACACAACACTGGGAATCATGGCCTAGCCAAGTTGACAGACATTTTGGGGGGACACAATTCAATCCATGACAGTATTATAGCAAATGGTATTGTTTAAATTTTTTTTTCAAATTGTTTATTTCTGGTATAGAGAAATGTAACTGTTATTTGTACAATGACCTTGTATTCAATGACTTTACTAATTTAATAAGACAGGTAGGTTCTAGGTTTTTTTATACATATACACCATTATGTCATCTGCAAATACTCATATTTTTATTTCATTTTTTCTGATCCTATCCATTTTTTTTCTTACTCACTTGCACTGGATGAAAAATCCAACACAATGTTGAATAGATGTCATGATTGTGGGCATTTTTTTTTTCCCAATTTTATTTGGAGAAAGTTGTTAATATTCCAACCTTAAGTAAAATGTTTTTGCAGATTTCTGTAGGGTCGCTATGAGTCAGAAACGACTCTAAGGTACAGGTTTGGTTCTGTTTTTTTGGCAAATTAAGGATGTTCCCTTCCTTTTTTTAGTTTACTAAAACTTCTTTTTTGTAATTGTTTTATTTTGTTTTGTGCTTTAATTCTATACACGTGATGAATGTTTTCCAGGGCTTCTGTATCTTTCTCGCTCACTCTCTCGGCATCTATTGAGATGATTATATAATTTTTCTCTTCTAGTTTGTAGAAAAAGTAGATTATATAGACTGGTTTTTAAAAGTTAAACTAATTTCACATTCTTGGACTATATCCTCTTTGGCAGTGTTGTGTATTTATTTATATGTAGCTGAATTAAATTTCTAATTTCTTATTTAAGATTTTGCATCTATGTTTATGAATGAGATTGGACTATAATTTTTCTATTTGGTAATGTTCTGGAAGTTTTTGGAAACATCTTATGCTGACTTCACAAAATGAGTTTGCAAAGGCTCCTCTTTTGTAACTGCCTGAAAAATATATAAGATTTGTGGTATTTCTTTTTTAAATATTTGGAAGAATTCACAAGTAAAGCCATTTTAGCTTAGACTGGCTTATGTCTTGGGAGATTTTTTATTGTCAATGAAATTTCTTTAAGAAATATGGACTACTTTTATTTTTTAATTCTTCTTTTGTCAGTTTTGGTAAGTTGTGTTCACTTCATCTAAATAATCAAATTTATTGACATATAAAGTTATTAATAATGTTTTCCTATTATCTTTGTAATACCTGCAAGGATCTTTACAGATCTCCTCTTTTCTATTCTGATACCAGTAATTTGTGTGTTCTGTTTTTCTAATGAATATTCTGATAAGTGTTAGTAAAGCAAATCATTAGCGTTTTCAGAGAACCAAGTTTTGGCACTGTTGTATTTCCCTTTTGTTTATTGTTTTAGAATTCTGAAATTTTTAATCTTATTTTTCTTTCCGCATTTTTTATTCTTTGTTCTATTTCCTCAGATGGATATTTAGATAATTGATTTTTAACGCTTTCTTTGTTTCTAACTTTTGCATTTAAAGACAAAAATTTTCCCTGTAGGGATGCCTTAATTTTCATCCCATAAGGTTTAAAATGCTATAGTTCTGTTTTTTTTTTAAATCATTCAGTTAAATTTATTTACATATTTTCGTTGTGATTCTTTACTAAGTTTGAAGCTTACTTAAAATTTACCAAATATTTATAACTTTTGATGTCTTTTTGTTATTGAGTTCCAGTTTAATTCTGCTCTAATCAGAGTGCGTACTCCTTATGATTTTAATTCTTATGTAGTTATTTATTGAAACTTGCTTTTTTGGCCAATTATCGAAATTATTTCAAGTTTCATGAAATTATCAAAACTTGTTTCATGTCTCATGTTCTCTTGAAAAGATGATGTATCCTGCAAGTGTTGCTTGCATTCTTCTGTAAGTAGGTATGTATATATCTACGTATACATCTATGTATTTATGTATGTATGTATGATAGGTAGTGAAAACCACGTGTCAAATTTTTCCACAATGATTATGGATTGTCTAATTGCCCTTTTAGTTTTATCAATTTTTCTTTTATATATTTTAAACCTGTGTTATTTGTGCATACTAAGTTAGACTTATTCTCTTTTCTGGGTGAATTGGGCCTTGAATGAATAGTAATGCCACCTTCTTTAATGTCTACTTAGTCACATTTCACGTTTCTTATGGATAAGTGTTCCGGGGTACATATTTTTACATTTAATGCACTTAATGTATAGATCTTATAACCAGGGTATGGGTGGTGTTTTTTTTAATCTACTTTAAGAATATTTGTATTTTTATTGAATTATATAGTTTACTTATATTTAAGTTAATTACTTACGTATTTAAGTTTATATCTACCAGCTTAGTATTAGTTTTGTATTTGTCCCATCTATGTTCCTTTTCCTCTACTTCCTAACTTTTTAAAGTATTTATCTTTTTTTTTTTAACTTTCTTGAGCCCCTCTGTAAAAACCCGTTACTATTGAGTCGATTCTGACTCATAGAGACCCTATAGGACAGAGTAAAATTGCTCCATAGTGTTTCCAGGCAGTGGTTTGGTGGATTCAAACTGCCAACCTTTCAGCCAGCAGCCAAACACTTAACTGCTGGGCCACCAGGGCTCCTGTCTCTCTATAAGCTTGTTAATTGTACAGTTCCTTATCATTTTTGTATTACTTATCCTAAAAACATATGCAGATATTTTTGAAATGTTACAGTCTATCTTAAATTGTAATTTTTTCCCAATTCCAAGAGATTGCAAAGGCTTTTAAATACGTTAATGTAATGTATCACTTCCTATCATCTATATCTTATTGTAATTTATTTTAATTGTATGTGTATATTAAAACACACAAGATTATTGTTTTTCATGGTGAATTTTCATTTGCATTTACTATAAATTATTTGCCTTTTATTTCTTATTATAGTTCCATGTTTCCATCTGAGATTATTTTCCTTCTGCTTGAAGATTTTGTTTTTGTAATCTTTTTACTTCAGGTCTGCTGTTTAAAAATTCTTTCTTTTTTTTGCTGAAAATGTTTTTATTTAACCTTCATTTTTGAAGGAGGTTTTACTGGGTGTAGAATTCTATGTTAAATTCTACTTTTTCACAACTTTAAAGAGTATCATTCTATTTTCTTCCAGATTTATCTGTCGGATTGAGACATTAGCAGTTAGGCTTAGTATTTTTCTTTTGGTTATCATGCTTTTTTTAAATTTTAGAATTTATTTGGTTTTCAATTGTTTTACTATTACTTGTCTTTTATTTTTTAAATCCTATTTAGGATTTTTAGTACTTCTATAATCTACTTTTATATTCGTTTATTAGTTTTGAAAATTTCTCAAAAATTATCTCTTTAATTGTTATTCTGTCCCATTTGTCTCTCCTTATCTTCTGGATATCAATTACATGTATATATTCATGATCGATGTTTCTTATTCTCATTTCAATATCATCTACTAAGCTATTTTCAGTGAAATAATTCTCAGTTTAGCAGTGTTTAATCTGCTATTACACTCATTTTTTGAGTTATTTATTTCATTATTTTGTTTTCCTAGAATTTCTGTTTGATTCTTTTATATGACTAGACCCATTGCCATCAACTCAATTATGACTCATAGCAACCCCATATGACAGAGCAGAACTGCCCCCATAGGGTTTTCAAGGCTGTAATATTTACAGAAGCATTCTGCCACATCTTTCTCCCATCAAGAGGCTAGTAGGTTCAAAACTCCAAAGTTTGGGTTTGGCTGAGCACGTAACCACCATGCCCCCACAGATCCTTATTCTTTTAAATAGATTCCATTTATCTATTGGAATTGGCCGTTTGTCATACACTTCTCATCATGTTAATCATAGCATTTTACCATCTGTAAGCAATAATTCTAATACCTAGACCATCAGTTGGTCTATTCCTATATTGTCTCTCTCTCTTTATGTCTTTTCTTTTTCTTTCTTTTGGTTCTGTCTTCTAATATACCCAATGACCTTTGATTAAATTTGGTAGGAAATCTTTGTACGAAATACGGTGGTTGTTGCTGTTGTTGTTTGGTGCCATTGAGTCAGTTCCGACTCATAGCAACTCTATAGGACAGAGTAGAACTGCCCCATAGGGTTTCCAGGGAGTGGCTGGTGGATTTGAACTGCCGACCTTTTGGTTAGCAGCCGAGCTCTTAACCACTATGCCACCAAGGCTCCATGAAATATGGTAGAGGCTCCAAATTGATGTATCTTTCTCAAGAAGCATTTATTTTTGCTTCTACAGTCTGTTAAAGTAAGAATCTTTAAAATTAATCCAGTATGGGACTGAGCTGACTTGACACTGAACTTAGCATTTGTGTGTGCAGGTGCATTTTCAAGCTAGTCTTACTTCTAGGGTACAGCGTTCATTAGTCCCAACTAAAAATCTGGTTGCTTCCTAGGGTCCATCTCTTTGAAGGTGTTCCTCTCTTTCAGTGATTCTGTACTATACCAAGCCTAATGTCCTTCTTCCGGAACTGGTCCCTCCTGATAACATGTGCAAAGTCCATAAGAGGAAGTCTCACCATCCACCCTTCTAAAGAGCGTTCTGGCTGTTTTTTAGCAAGACGAATTTGTTTATTCTTCTGGCAGTCGGTGGTATATTCAATATTCTTCCCCAACACCATAATTCAAAGGCATCAATCTTTTCTTTGATCTTCCTTTTTCATTGTCCAGTTTCGCATGCATATGAGGCAATTGAAAATAACACGGCTTCGGTCAGGCACACCTTAGTCCTCAAGGTAGCTCCTTTGCTTTTTAACACTCTAAAGAAGCCTTCTGCAGCAGATTTGCCCAATGCAATACTTCATTTGATTTCTTGACTGCTGCTTCCATGGGCATTGATTGTGGATCCAAGTAAAATGAAATACTTGATACCTTCGATATTTTCTCCATTTATCATGATGTTGCTTATTGGTCCAGTTGTGAGAATATTTTTTTTTTTTTTAATCTTGAGGTGTAATCCATACTGAAGGCTGTAATCTTTGATCTTCATCCGTAAGTGCTTCAAGTCCTCTTCACCTTCAGCAACCAAGGTTATGTCATCTACATACTGCAGGTTGTCAGTGAGTCTTCCTTCAATCCTGATGCCATGTTTTTCTTCATATAGTCTAGCTTCTCAGATTATTTGCTCAGCATACAGATTGAATAGATACGGTGAAAGGATACAACCCTAACGCATACCTTTCCTGACTTTAAACCATGCAGTATCCCCTTGTTCTCTTCAAACTACTGCCTCTTGATCTGTGTACAATTTCCTCATGAGCACAATTAAGTGTTCTGGAATTCCCATTCTTTGCAATGTTATCCATAATATTTTAGGACCCACACAGTTGAAAACTTTTGAATAGTCAGTAAAACACAGGTAAACATCTTTCTGATATTCTCTGCTTTCAGCAAAGATCCATCTGACATCAGTAATAATATCCCTCATTCCATGTCCTTTTCTGAATTTGGCTTGAATTTCTGGCAGTTCCCTGCCAATAAACTGTTACAACCACTTTTGAACGATCTTCAGCAAAATTTGACTTGTGTGTGATATTAATGATATTATTATATAATTTCTTCATTCTGTTGGGTCTCCTTTCTTTGGAATGGGCACAAATATGGATCTCTTTCATTCCGTTGGTCAGGTAGCTGTCTTCCAAATTTCTTGGCATAGATAAGTGAGTGCTTCCAGCGTTGCATTCCTTTGTTGAAACATCTCAATTGGTATTTCATCAATTCCTGGGGCCTTGTTTTTCCCTAATGCCTTCAGTATAGTTTGGACTCCTTCCTTCATTACCATTCATTCTTGATCATATGCTACCTCCTGAAATGATTGAACATCAACCAGTTCTTTTTGGTACTATGACTCTGTGTATTCCTTCCATTTTCTTTTGATGCTTCCTGCATCATTCAGTGTTTTCCCCAGAGAATCTTTCAATATTGCAAGTTGAGGCTTGAATTTTTTCTTCAGTTCTTTCAGCCTGAAAATGCCAAGCATATTCTTCCCTTTTGGCTTTCTAACTCCATCTTTGCGCATTTCTTTATAGTACTTTACTTTGTCTTCTCAAGCTGTCCTTTGAAATCTTCTGTTCAGCACTTCATCGTTTCTTCCTTTTGCTGTAGCTGCTCTAAACTCAAGAGCAAGTTTCAGAGTCTCTTCTGATATCCATTTAGGTCTTTTCTTTCTTTCCTGTTTTTTTAATAACCTTTTGCTTTCTTTATGTATGTTATCCTTATGTCATTCCACAATTCTTCTGGTCTTCAGTCATTAATGTTCAGTGCATCAAATGTATTCTTGAGATGGTCTCTAAATTCTGGTGGGATATATTCAAGGTCATATTGTGGCTCTCGTGGACTTGTTTTAATTTTCTTCAGCTTCAACTTGAACTTGCACATGAGCAATTGATGGTCTGTTCTGCAGTCAGCCCCTGGCCTTTTTCTGACTGATGATATAGAGCTTACTGATATTGATATTGAGTTTATTGATATTGGAACTTACTGATAATTGAAAAACTCTTTGTCTAAAATTCAAGTTTACCTGGGTATCCTGTATTTAATCTGACAAGTTTATATCAATTTAAACTTGATCTTTTTCACTTCCATCCATATGTCTAACTCACCCTATCTTCCCAAGTTTCAAACTGAGTCCTTGTTTTCCTATGCTTCCTTTCTAATTTTCTGAATTCTTGTAATATGATGTAATAATCATTACTATCTACTTGGTATTTTGTCCCTGATGTTAACTTTTACTCTGATAGCTCATCTAAAAATTGTATACTTTGTGCATGCTCACTGTATCTTATGTTTCTCTTGTACTTCCCAAGGTTTTTCCTTCAGTATTGAAACAGTGTTGATGCTTAATTCATGCTTGATTTTTAGCCAAACTTAGCTTCTTACAATAAAAAACATTCATATCACTCCCCTTCCATTACTAAATACATACACACAGGCTCTCATTGGCCCAAAAGACAAAATTCAAAATCCTTGACATGTTAAAGTGTCTTTTATATGTATATCCTGCTAAGAATCATCATCAAGCTCCAGTCTTACCTAACCTCTACAACTGTGCTGTGCAATACAATGTCCACTAGACGCTGGATACATATGCCTGTTCAGCATTTTAAACATAACTATTCTGAACTGAGATGTATGCAAGTGTAAACTATACATGAAATTTCAAAGACTTTGTAAAAAATGTAAAATAAGTTATTAAAAGTGTTTTATACTGACTATATGCTGAAACAAAATCAATTTCATGTCCTTCTTTTTCTTTTTAAATATGACTAATAGAAATTTTAAAATTACACATGTGGCTTTTACTGTATTTCTTTCAGACATTGCTATTGTAGAACATCCTGGGCTCTTTCACGTAGGCCTTTGGGCATGAATTTCTCATTGCCTAATTCACTTCTATCATTTGTGGATGAAAAGATGAAGTTGGTATGTTGATAAAGCCATCCCTGAAGCCTGAGGATTTATGTCTCCCCACTGTGTGTTCCCACAACATTTTATATATAAGTTTATTAAATTCATGGAAGTATGTTTATTTCTAACACTAGGATGAGCTCTTCTAAGTAAATGAATAAATGGTTTAGTAATTCTGATTGATTATGTAATTTAAATTTCTGCCATCTTTGGTCCTGTATTTAGTGAATATACTTGGTTCAAAAAATTCTTCCTTTTTTTTTAATGGTAAAGTTTTTTTGTTTGTTCCTACATTGCTTAAAATTAGGCTCATACCTGGATTATTGCCAACACTTTCTTTCTGTGCTCCCAGACTCTGAAATTAGTCTTCTCTGCTTCATGTATTATATTTTTTATTTTGTTTTGGCTCCTGGACTGAATGTTGCAGGGTGCTTCCCTGTGGTTCAAAGTCCTATAACACTTGTGCATCTGAATATCACTTTCCGTGCTCTAACCTCTGCCCAATCTGGTTTCTCCCACCCTCACCACTTGCTGTGAAGTCAGTCCCAACTCATGGCCACCCTGTGTGTGTCAAAGTAGAACTGTGCTTCATAAGGTTTTCAATGGCTGTGATCTTTAGGAGGTAGATCTCTAGGCCTTTTTTCCAAGGCACCTCTAGGTGGACTCAAACCACCAACCTTTTGGTTAACAGCTAAGCGCTTATTTATTGCACCACCCAGGGACTTTTAATCTGGGTTCATCTATGTAAAAGTCCCTTTTGCTTATAGCCACGCCTAACACTTACCAAAAAATACCAAACATGTTGCTGTTGAGTCAATTCCAACTCATTCATAGTGACCCTATAGGACAGAGTCTAACTGCCTCCTGGGATTTCCAAGGAGTGGCTGGTGGATTTGGACTACCAACCTTTTGGTTAGGAGCCTGAGCTCTTAATCACAGCACCACCAGGGCTCCAGTCTAAATAAAAATAGATCAATTTATAGTCCTTCTATATTACTATTTATTAGGCTGCAGTTCCCATGCTATGCCCTCTTATCTTCTCTGTATCCAACTCCTTGATCAACATATAAGTCCACATCAATCCCTCCCCCACCAGAGACTCTCTGCCACACACAAATACGCAGTTTTCAACTTCAAATCTATGAAAAAACAGCTATTTTAGAATCAAATAAAAGGATGTCAAACTTTAAATTGTTTTGTAGAGAATTTTAACTTTGCTGTTTGGAGATTTAACTCATTCATTTATGTATTTGTTTTCTTATATAATAAGGGCGTTTGGCTTATAAAAGTTCATTAAAAGTCAAATGAAATAATAAACAATGTGTTTTTATTAGTAAAACAGATGAATAAAAGGATTGTGAGAAATTAATTTGTAAAATAAAGCATTCAACATTTTGAAATATTTGTTTACATGTCATTGACAGTTTTTTTTTAAATTTTTAAATTAGCTTCTATCTTTTAACTATTTTATGGGAGGGGTAAGGTTACAATTATATATATAAAAATGATGGCTAATCTTTGCAAAATTACAATTTATTTGGAGAAAAAAGGCATTAAACAAATAAAAAAGAAATGTCAAAAGTTGAAATAGAATGTGTGCTACAGAAAAAAGGATTCTGAACACAAAATACGTAGAAGACAAGGCATCTTCCAGCAGGAATTATTCAAAAAGGCTTGATTGAGGACTAGGAGCTTGAGTGTGGTGTTTATGTAAGACTGAAGAATGCATTGTAGGGAGCAGGACAGCATGCAAGAGTCATGGAAGTAGAAATGACCAGACACACCTGGGAATAGCGAAGAGGATGATATGAGGGGGACAGAATATGTGTGCAAGGACGCAATAAGGGATAAGGTGAGAGGGGTCAGATTATCAGGTTGCTTAGAATGCAAGGTTTAGGAATTTGAACTTGAGCCTGTGGGCATGCAGTAGAAAACTGCTGGAGAATTTTGATCAGGGTTATGATACAAGGAGAGGGTGTTTAGGATGGTTTGACATGACAGTGAGACCAGGGTTGGAGGCAGTTGTTGAACTGTGATGTCAGCTGGCTCTATCCAGAGGGCTAAGAGTAAAGGTAAGGGCTTAAATGATGAGTGCCAGTACTGGATCTGGGACAGAGAAAAAACTTGTTAATTCACTCACATATTTTCTCAACATTTATTGAGTTCATGTTTGTTGAACAGACCCAAATTTAATTAATTGACAGTAATAAATCTTTGAAAAATAGTTGAACTGAGAATATTCAGCACAATGCTTTGTGTATAGCAGGCAGTCCAAAACTATTTTTAGAAGAAATGAATGAAAGAATGTGTCAGTGAGTCTGCCTGAGCATTTGAGATCTGAACCTTCGAGAATGATTTAGTATTATGACAGAGTATTCAGTATACAAATTCATTCATATTCGAGGACATTGTTTTCCCCCCTTTGGCATGTGAATGAATGGTGGACACATACGAAGGCAGAAACTACAGGTTTTACCCAGGGAGACTGCATTCATAGGTATAACCTTTCTATTTCAAATAAAAGTATGTCAAGAATTGAATCTTTAAAGAATTCCTAGTGTTGTAAATCCAGTCTACTGATTTCACAAGCTTCAGAAAATCAATTGGACCAAAGGGCTCTTGTCCAGATCAAAACTCAAGTCAGCTTGTGGTTCCCTGGGAACTACAAACAGAGACGACATCCAGGCCTGCTTGGTATTCCACACATGCTAAGAAGACAGGGAGCAGTTAAAGGTGCTGTCCACTAGCTTATAGTTAGTATGGATATTTTATCACCCTTTTAGGCCTTTTCTCCTACTGTAAAAAAAGGCGTACGGCATTTCATTATGTTAATGGGGCATGAGAGACACAAATAAAAAAAAGCACTTGGTTCATACTGGGTATCTGTGAGAAGAGAATATTTTTAAATATCTGTAGGTGGTTCATTGACACAGGTAATTGAGTTCCAACATATTTCTCCTCTGAGCCTTTCCACCGAGTGTTCTGTCATACCGTAAGTAAGGTGGGAAATAAGAAGTGAAACCTTTTAAGGAACTATTGCTTTCCTTAGCTTGATCCTTAAAAAAGTACTTCGTTAAGTTCCTTAATGCTCCCTTTTATGGTAATCATTTTTTTTCTTCTTAACTCAAAAAGAATCAAACCCCATTTTTAGAGAAATTGCAAAGGTGTTAACACTCCCACTTAAAGTAAGTGACATAGATCTTTCACAAAAGAGCAAAGAAGTTGTTCAAGACAGTGTGCACAGTGATGACATGAGCAGTCCTTCGTGTACATTAGGAGGACAAATAGCTCTCCTGGTAATTCTAAACATGTGTAGCTTATAACCTTCTCTCCTGAAAAAGGATTTTCTTCCCTCTATTTATTGTAATCATATGCCTTTCAGTGCAGGCTTATTTTACCTTTAATCTACATTAAGAATAGTTGGTGTTAAGGGATGCATTTAAAATTAGGGATTTATTTTTCTCTTTCTTTTCCTGATTCAATAAATCTGTAAATGCTCTTTCCAAAAAAAAAAAAAAAAATGTGGGCCCGTGAGCCCTAGACACTGCCACAGTCTCTTGTTCTCATTTCCCGGTGCTTGTTTCTCTCAGAACTTCTAGTGATCAGGGCAAATACAAAAGGTGAGCCTTAAACAATATTAATAGAGCACAACTTGTGTAAGACACATTTTACCATAGACAGGAGTGAGATACAAGGTGGAAGTCTATCCTTGACCCTATTCCATTCATGATGTGTAACATAAAATGCCAAAATCCCTAAAAGTAGCTGTAGAGCCAGAATGGACATCAGTTCAGTGCACTTGTTTTGTAAATGAAGATATGAAAGTCTTGGTAGTTTACCTGACTCTCCAAAGGCAAAGCATGTTGTTCAGAATAGGCAGAGACTAGGGCTTGGCTTCTAGGCTTAGCCACCCCTGCTGTAACACTCTGGGTCTCTCTGCCACACTGCTGAGTCCCATCAAGGACCATCCATTTAATTGACTCTCAGCACAGTCCAGTGAGGCTCTTGCACCAGGCAGTCCAATTTAAATAAGTAAAACATTTTCTAAAGTGGACAAAGAGCTAATTTCCATGCTAGCTTTCACATCAGTTGTAATTTAGGAAACATGTTTACAAATGTGGGCTTTACTTGGTATATTTGGAAGAAAATATTCTATTTGGCTCAAAAGGCATGGAAAGTTTTTTTTTTTAATTTTTGACAATATATTCCATGTGACACCACAGGATGACCAAGGGATATTTTAAATAAGAAATGCTTCATTGATTATTAGTGTATTCATTAATTAAATCAAAAATTATTTATAGTGTTCTAGTCATGTGGATAGAGTAAGTAAATGTTCAGGCATGGGCCAACAACTTGAAATTTGCCTCCGAAAATGGAGGGTGCAGAGAGACCAAAGAAAGAGGTGGGTAACTCTAGTGTGGCAGCAAAGGAATAAATTAGGGAGACTTACATGAGAGGAAGTGGTCCCTGGCAACCAAAGGACCAAAGCAGATCTCCGCAGAACTCCACAATGGGAGGGCAGAGGTTTTATAGTGGTGGTGGACAATAGTGGCTCCATGCCAGGGGCTTACATAAAAATGCAAACTGTAGTGAACTAGAGGACCACAGGGGGATGCTCACGTTCAGCTTTACAAAACATGTTTCCCCTTCAGCTCACCCCCTAAAGCCAGCTCTTCCAATCTAGCATGCTCCCTTTCTTGTGCCATAGTACAAGAGACCTCATTCCCTCCCCACTGGGAACAGATATAGAAGTGGGATTGGCCAAGTGCTGTATATTGTCCGTGCATGTGCACGAGACAGAGAAAGTTACTGTGTGCCCAGAACAGGAGAATGCCTTCTCTGTTAAGGAGAAGGAACTGGGAGAGAGAAGGCAACCCAATTCCCCCAACCTCCTTCTCAGAGAATATTCTGTGCCCAAGACTTTTACTTAGGCAGCCTGGATGGGAGGTGTAGAGGCAGATCATTCCTCCAACAGTAAACAACAGAGTTCAAAGATCCCTGCTCTCATGAGCTCACATTCTAGAGATGAGAGAAAGACAATAAACAAAACAAACAGATATTACAGAGCACCTTAAGAGATGAAAAGTGTTATGGAGAAAAATAAAAGAGTAGGGAGGAGAAAAAGTGTCTTGAGAGTAGTGGGGATGGGGCAGTGAGTATAGTACAATTTTAACAGAGACCAGAAAAAGATAAGATTTGAATGCCTGTTACTGTAAGAAGCATTTTATATATTTTATCTGATTTGTTGTTGTTAGTTGCCATTGAGTTGATTCCATCTCAGGATGACCCCATGTGTGCAAATTAGAACTGCCCTCCACAGGATATTCAAGGATGTGACCTTTCAGAAGCAGATTCCCAGGAATTACTTCTCAGTAGCTTCTGGGTGGGTTTGAACCACCAACCCTTCAGTTAGTAAGTAGTCCAGCACTTAATCATTTGTGCCACCCAGGGACTCTGCAAAACCTATAGGTAGATTTTATTTTACCTCCTTTTAGGGGATATGAAGAAACTGAGGTTCAGAGAGTTTAGGTAACTGGTTCAAGTTCACAAAGCTAGGATGTAGATGCATCAGAAATTTGCACCCAAGTTGTTTACTATGCAGCTTTCTTGTTAACACAGTACTCAGGATTTTATAGTCACAGGATCACTTTATTATCAGATGACAGGATATATGCTTGTGTATGTGTACATGTGCGGGTGTGAGTGTGTAAGCTACAACTGGAAATGATGCTTTAATATACTAAGAAAAGAAAGGAATAAAAAATGATTTAATGATTTTTTTCTGATTAACAAAAATAAGCAAAACCACTTTTCCTAATCCCTGTACGAGATACTATCAAAGGCATCACTGCCTTTGCCTCTTGCCACTGAAACATTGGGCAATCAAACAAGGCACACATGCACTCATGTTCAGCATCTCAGCATGTGCAAAATCCTCATGTTTAGTCCCTCTCAGACAGAAGGTTACAGCCAATATGTCTGTGCAAGGAATGCCATGAACAAAAAGACATCTGCTTGAGATGAATACAAGAAGGAAATAGTTCAAGAGCCACTGTATTATCTTTTGCATTGTAAGGAGGGTTCACATGAATTTCCTTACCAGGTACTTCTCCAAAAGTCCTTAAGTCCCGACGGGTGAATAACAATTTCATGTGACTTAGTTTAGGGAGCCCTATCCTTCTACATTCCATATGCTGAAAAATCACACTTGCATGAAGACGACATCAGAGAAAGAGTGCACTTTGGGATCCTTGGAGCAGCAACAGCCAATTTCTATGGCAGCCAATCTTTCCTCATCACTTGAACTTGCTTCTGCCACTGTGATCAGCTCTTTTCATATGTATATGCCCTCTATTAGATTACTAAAGGGTTGATTCATTCTTTATTCTATGTATTTTTGATTGCTTGGCTTTTTTTTTTTTTTTTTTTTTTGAGAAAACAAACTGAAAATCTAGTCTGTATTCCAAGTCCATTATAAGTGTCCTGGATCAGGCATTGAAGCAGAATGTATGTAGATACTGATGGCTGGTTTAATTACATGTGCCAAGGTACCAGGGTCTCTGATGCACTGTGAGGATGTTCTGCAGCAAGCTGATTGTGCCTCGGACCCAGTGTTCAGAGAGCAGCTGCTCCGGATTCTCTGTGAGGATGGCAATGACCCACCAGTGCACTGAGGGTGCTGCTGGGTCTGCTGTTGCTATTCAAGTCACTTCCTGCAACATTTGGCAAGCAGTGGCCAGGCAGCAGGGAATGGTCAAGGAGGAAGGGGACCCAATCAGGAGTGCTGCAATTTATATCTGGTTGATGAATGCATGAGATTGTGGAAACAACCCATTAAAGGCGGAGCTCTGACAGTGGACATCTTCAGCTGCACTTTAATGTGAATGTAAACCCTTGAAAATGACTTTACTCTCTAAGGGGAGAAGAAAACTATTTTCTCTTTATCTGTGAAAAAGAAAAATGCAAATACAACGTATTTTCATATCAAGGAAGGTAAAAAAAAGGAAGACAGCTTTAAATTATTCACAGAGGAAAAGAATCGAGAGTCCCCAATTAGACTGAAAAATCTAAAACACTAGCATTATTGGCCTTGCGATCCTACTCCTTACCTGTACAGGAAAATAAAAATAAATCCAAGTGCTATGAGCTCAAGGATGACTAAGAAAAAAGAACAACTTCTTTTAGTTGAAATGTAAAACAAACTTTTTTTTTCACCTGCAGATGTTATTCTTTTTTATCCAAGGGGAAAAAATGATCGTCAGATTATATTTTGACTTACGTTTATTTTTTTTCCTCATTTAAATATAGTAATGACTATCCCCTTAGTATACACAGCCTTACGCTCTCACTTACACTTTCTTTTTTGGCTTAAATTGAATCAAATATTTGAAATCTTCCAAGTTGGCTGTTCTTATAAGATGCTAGGTATCATTCATCTCTCAAAAGGCAAATCCATCCTGATATTGATTATGCTGCACTACATCTTGGATTTTTCTATAAATGCATAAAGGCTGTAAACACCAACAACTCCCAATGGTTTAACAGAATCATTCTTCCCTCCACCACATAATTGCTCAATTGTGCATGTCAAATGGCTCCAGGACATTCTGTCCTTTTCCAGCAGGTTATCAGGGAAAACTTGCTAGCGAATTGTGCTGTCTGTGAGTCCTTTAAGTTAGGAAATCAAAGGTCAAGAGTTGCCAAAAGCGTTTGCACTGAGTAGCTGCTTCTTTTCCTAAGCTCTGTAATGTGCCTCACCAATAATCCTTATCATTTACTACTAAATGTATGCATTTCATTTTGAAGCCAAAGCCGATTTTTACACCCAAGCTTTATTACAATTAATCACAATGGTGGGTTAGATAATACATGGTTATTACATGCCTATGTGACAAATTTACATGTAATATTGGTTTATTTTTCTCATAGTTTTGAAGGCATTTTAGAAAATAAATGTATCTTTTCCCGCAATGATTTAAATCCTGGTAAAACAATGATTAAATAGTTAGTGGACAATAGTGTTTTGTACAACCTAAGAAGCTTTATTTGTAGCAGGATAGAAATCTCTCTTCTTAATGAGAGTACATTTGTCTGATTTCACTGCTAACTTAGGAGTAAAAAGGTTCTATTAATACATTGTGAGTAATGTTAGAATTGAGCTGTAAGACTCCAGTGAGTGTGTAGTTCGTATTTCTGCTCTTCCTGAATGTTTTCTATGAGTCATACTCCTGAGCAGTTGCCATTGGTTGTTCTACGGTTAAACTGCTACTGCAAGATTAATCTTTAGTTTTGACAGTTAAAACAGTTGCAGCAATTAATTACTAGGAGAATAATTTTCCATCCTGAAATTACAGACCATGAAAACATGTTCATAAATATGCTGTAATACTTAACTGCTTTCCTCAAAGTTTTACCTAAGACATTTTGCAGTGACAAGGTTTAGAACTCACAAATTGCATATTCCTATAAGTAAAAGAATTGGGGAGGGGCTGATATGATTTTCTTTTTTTCAAATGAGATGTGAAAACATACTTGGCATTCATATTTGATGAGAAGTCCAAGCTTACAGTACGTATGTAAACTTCACCTCCATCTTCTCTAAGGTTTTTGTTTTTTGTTTTTGTTTTTTTTTCACTCTTTGTTTAATTGTGATGATATCATTTCAAGAAATATAGTTTCAGAATGTAGAAGCTGAAAGAACAAAACAAAACAAATAATGAACCTGGTGGATTGCTATGTTCAAAATATGGACAAAGAATCCAAGCAGCAGATGAAACCGCATACAGCATCTGAAAGAAATGAAAACAGATTGTCATCAAATCTTCATTTTTTTCAAAAGTTTGATACATATTTCTTTGGGGAATAGTTTGCATATGATATATGGAATATGTGAAATACAATTGTAAACAGACATGCAATTTACCTAGGTTACAATCTGTTCCATGATCTTTGTTCGTACTTAAGAAGGTACACTACTTGGAACAGGATCTTACCAAAATAAATCCGAGATTGAATTATTAGAACTGACATTATTGATATTTTTTTAATATTCTATGGCTTTCTCATGATTCTTTGCATGCCACGTCTTTAGCTAACTCGGTGCCTTAATCATTTGAAGATTTGCTGGGTTCTCAATAACTGTTTGCTGGTATGCATAGTGTCTTTGAATGGCAATACATATGCAGGGTTAAAAAGAAATCTATAGTCAGAAATTTGTGTGTCTAAAGTATTTGAATGGCAATACATATGTAGGGTTAAAAAGAAATCTATAGTCAGAAAATTGTGTGTCTAAAGTATTAACTGCTATAGTCAGTGTTTCTTACACTCTTGTTCACTGAACACGTTGCCTTCGGGTCTGAAACTGAGCTACCGTTGGCATTTTGTGGCCCTCTGATCTCTCCAAAGGCAGGGCAGGATGGGGGTGAGGTGAAGGGGAGGGCGGAGAGGGCAGGAGGAGGTGGTGGTTATGGCAGGATAAGAAAGCCAAAGCTTTTGCTGGGTTGCTGGTTGTCAGGGCCTGGGAAAACTGAGTGCCTTTGCTCTGAATTGCCTCCTTCCCCCGCACTTCACCCATACATCAGTGGGGCCCGGCCACTAGTCACTGACCACTACCTCGTTGTGTTTCCTTTCACCCTTTAAGTGTGCATGTGTGCCAGAGCACAGAGTGACACCCCATTTTGAAACTGTGCAACATTGTCCAGCACAAGCCAAGCAGAAGCCTCAACCGGCTGCATGCAGACCCAGGACGCCCAGCAGAGAACATTTCTTTCTAGGTGGTCTAGGCACAGCTTCTGACGATTGTTATTGTGTATGTATCTTGCTACAGAATGACTGAAGTAGAAATGCAGCGTGCAATGCTTGCAGGGGGATGAAAAGGCACACACATATATCATGCGTCATGTATCTTGGGCTTTGTGCTGTTTTTAACAGGTAAGGAGATACCTGTGTAAGACGTGTAGTTTATCAGGCCTTCTATGTACCGGTGCTGTATAATGTTCCAACAAGCCAGTCCGTTTTCATGAAGTTATTAAAAGGTATAGTTTGTATAAGCCATATGCTGATCTCACTTAAATGGAGAAGAGTTTTCAGGAAAAATCAGAAATTGCAGCTGGTAGCTACTGTAGTTTACTATTTTGGAACGGCTCTTTAGTATATGGTATTTTAATTCATTGCACAGATTCAAACTGGACTTTGGCTGTGTACACTGGGATGTACTGTATGGTGTTCTGAGTAATGCTGGTCTGCTAAAATTGCAATGTGAATTGGTGCTAAAGAGGCAGCTTTGCCATTTCTAAAATCTTCTCAGGCATTTCATACAAAATAAAAATGCTGACAGGCTAGCTACCTCTGCAAAGCAGCGTTGCTGTAAGTGCATATAGTCTCCATCTTTCTACTTTCTAAGTACAGAATGGGTAATTAGTATTGCTCAGGCTGTTATAGTTAACGATATGCAGTATTCTCTTTATACCAAGAATGCTGATTTTCAGGGTTTAGGATCAGCCTATAAAAAAAACGCTACAGATAAAATTGGTATCCAAATTTCAGCCATGATTAATCTTACTGTTATCTAAGAAAATCTGAAGTAAAATGAAACAATCAGGGCTATTTCCAGCCTGAAGATATTTAACAAGTGGACAAAATCTAAATTCTCTGGATTTCAGGCTGATGACCTGCATTCATTTTTGGCTCCCCTCTGCACTTGATCTGCAGCCTTGTATGTCCTGTTTGTTGGAGTCTAACAAACTCTTAGGGAGAAGGTCTTTGTTGCTTGAAGTTAATAGACCGAGTCAGGGTAACATACTTCTTCACTCTGCATATCAGATGGTCTCACTGTGCTGAAGCTTCCCCATTGGCCATTTCCTGTGTTACCCTGCCAGAGTTCTGTCCCTGGGATTGGTGGTCACGTTGTGTTGGATTTCCTTATTAATACTCTGCTAAGCCAAGGAAAACCTTACTCAGGCTTCTCCACCACTGAAAGCAATTAACCTGTAACATGAGCTGCGCACACTGCAGAGAACCAACAAAGATTTGCTATTTGGCAGAATGACAGGTTTTAATCCTCTCCCAGTAGAACTCTCTGGAGGATTTTTAGCACATGGACATTACTGAACAGACATGTTCCAACTGCCCTGGTATGATGTGCTGGAATTGTTCCAAACATGAAAAAGCCAATGCATAATACAAAAAATTGACCATCACATGTCCACTAGAAATTGCACTTTATTCAAGACTCTCTACTAAGTAAAGACTGATTAAGTCTTCATGGGAAGAGATGCAGCTTTGGGTGAGAATAGATTATGATTAAGCTTTGCTGAGTTACAGAAACTATGCCAACATTTAGAACTTAACCAAAACCACTTTTGTTTATTTTCTTAATTTTTAAAGTGATTACTCCTGTCCAGAACCATGTCTACTTAAATTCTTTGTATCTCAGCCTCCTTTGAAGTAACCTCTGGCTATAGCATCTTTTATTCATTCATTCATTTGTTCAGATTTTCAACAAACTCTGATTGTGTACCTGCAATGTTTAAAATGCAGGGTTATTTTGCATGGAACATTTTAAAGAGACTTAAGTATATTAACATGTGTTTCCTCTTATTTACCCCCCAACTGCACTTCAAGTGAATTTTTTAAATCTTCCTCTTCTTACTTGACATGATGAAGCCAATCTTGCCCAAAAAGCCATCATTTATTTCTGATAGCTTCTCTATATTATGCCACCAGATACTAATTACTCTGTTTCCAATTTAATGTTTTTATATATTAATTAACCTAGTAAATTGATTTAGCAAAATCCAACCATAATAAAATTAACAAATTTCACATATCCGTTGGTGCCATCAGTTCACAAAAATATTCTCCCTCCTTTGTTTCTCTCTTCTTAGTTTCTCCTCTTACCTCGCCCTCAAAAAACCTAGTAGTGTTATATCTGTTATGTCTGTAGTGTTATCTCACCGTCTCTTGCAGAAGAGGAGTTTATAGGTTTAATTTTACTATTTAACTTCTCAGCCAGATGAAAATAGCTGATCAAATTATTCTGAAGACTGAATGTTTTCTTTAATGATATATTTTGCTCCTAACTAAATTACTTTGCCTAGCAATTTGTGTTGCAACTGAAGTGCTGATATGCTATTTTTCAACATGGGAGTAAATGGATCATCCAGTGGCAAGGACCCATCTCCTGGCATCCATATCATTCTGTTAAGAATGAGTACTCCTGAAAAAAAAAAAAAGAATGAGTATTCTCAATCAAGTATCTTTAGTACAACACTTTCTTTAAAAATCAGGAAATATTAAAACTAGAGAGAGACCCACTTGAGTTGGTAAATATAAATGACATCCACAGGAATTGAACACCAATCTAAGCTCTAAAACCAAAGGAAAAACCAAACTTGTTGCCGTTGAGTCTATTCCAACTCATAGCGATCCTATAGGACAGAGTAGAATGGCCACATAGAGTTTCCAAGGCTGTAATCTTTACGGAAGTGGACTGTCACATCTTTCTGCCTTGAAGTGGCTGGGGGGTTCGAACTGCTGACCTTTTGATTAGCACCTGAGTGCTTAACCACTGCACCACCAGGGCTCCTTACTTAAGCTCTACAGCTACTTAAAAGCAAAAGAGGAATTAGCACTCAAGACTTCTAGCATAATCACAGACTCTCCTGTCACAGTGTTCAATAAAAGAGAAAATATTCAGAAAGGCAAAAATGCACAGTCATTATCCCTTAAAGGAGCACTAACTTTAAAAAAGCTAATAGGGAGAGGAGAAAAGGAAACACAACAGGTAAGATCTTATTAATGTCACTGAGTAAGGGACACCTGGAAGAGCAATGATGTCTGATAAGATGGAGCAAAGCAGGATTTTGTGCAGATGAATTCTGTACCTTAGGCATCACCTGAACAAATACTTAAGACAAATGTTACTACCAACAAATGAGAGGGTATTTTGAGATTGCTAAAACGTATTTGCACTTAGTTAATGTAAGTAGCTTTCCAATGTCTGGTTGCCGTCTTCAAAGTTGTATCAGGCTTGGATTTAATGTGACCATTTCATTGATTAACTCTGTTTCACAGATTCAAAGACATATCCATTTAAGAATTTTGCTTATGGTATCGGTAACTGGGCTGTCAACCCCCAAAGCTGGAAATTTAAGAGAAAGAAAAGAAAAAACAAGTTTTGTCTCCTTTTGTCCAGTAATACGATGTTGTGTAATCCCAACACCCCAAGAAGAAGAGCATGCTGTTTCAGTTTTCTCTGTGATTACAAAGATACGTTCTGGAATCTAGCTGGCATATTTATCCACTTCTCCAAAGACAGCCAGACACAAAAGTTTCACATCTCCCAGTTTTGAGCAACAGTTGCTGAAGATACTGTGATGTGCATGAAATGAGAAGAGCACACAAACCTGAGCAGTGAAGCTGCAGTTTTCCAGATTCTTCTGGCATATTTTGCCATGCGAGAGGCAGAGTCAGATCTTGTTGTACCAACAGTAGCTTTCAGGAAGTGAAATGATTCAGCCATTAATGCTTTGATGGAAGAATTCTCTCTAATAAGATTTATTTTAGGGATTAGAAAAATATTTTACAAATTAAAGCTATTTTCACTCTTGGTGGAAAAACAGAAAGCATACTGAAATATTTACTCAGTTTTGAATATTATAAAACAAATTTAACCAGATGTAGAATTTCCTAACGTGAAAGTGGAAGGACTCCACTGATTCTGTAAACAACAGAACATATTTAATTTAATTGTTTTACTTGGATAAACTATTTTGCCCAAATCAAGCATAGTTGGTCATTTAGTCAGCAGTGCATTGCCCTGGGAAGAAAAGCCCTTGTAGAGAATGGGGATTGATCAGGATTATTTCCAGTTCTCTTTCCAAGTAAACCCACATAAGCTGTGTGATGCAACATGATGGAGCCCACACCTCTTCTTGTTTAGCTGTTAGTGGAACTAACTTCTACATCTGTCAATTCCAGTGACCAAACATACCTTTTGTTTACATGATATGTGTGTGAGTATTTAATTCCCACTCTGTTTTAGATACTATTTGTAAAAATTAGATAACTAGATATATAGTAATATCACTAGATGTGCTTTTGTCAAGACCCTTAAAATTACAAAAAAAAAAAAACCCTCTTAAATTAAAACTTAAAGCTCTGTTTTTCCTCAGTGGTCTAGAAGACATATCAAAATTGTGGCATTCCTTATGGACCAAGGTGCAGTTGTGTTACACATTTAGCCTTCCTATTATTCAGTATTTCACGTGATGTGGTGTTTGTTTTCTCACCTTTAAAATAGTAATAAATTATTTTTTATGTATTAGAGCCAAGTGGCTTTTCCTCTACAAGGCAACACTTGGAAGTACTGTGGGTAATATCTAGTGAAGCATTGTAATTGAACACCTTGTGTCTTGATGCAAAAACTAAGACTGTCTTTTCCAACTTGCTTTTAAAAATAAGGACTTCTACTAATGAATCAGAAATCTTCATGCTTTCTTAAAAGCCAGCACCTAATGCTTGTAAGCTGAAGAGTTTGGTTTGTATATTTTTAATTTTCCCACTGATGGTCTTAAAGGAAAGACTATTGCAAGACACTCTTTTTACTTCTCTTAACTTATTTTATAATCTCAATACTTTGTGTCATTTTGAGGCTTTGTTTCTCTATCGTTAGGTCATTGACTCAGCATCAATAGCAAAACGTGCTTTAAAAAGAACATTGCTTTGTTTGTGAATATGTCTAATACCCTCCTGTGGACATCCAGTGAAGATTGTCGCCACTTTCATGAGATCATGAAGCATTGACTAGACAATGCATTGACCATATGTCCGGAAGTGAGATTTTAGAAATGCTTTCAACGTTTCTTTTTCACATGGACTAGAACACTGACTAATCCTATGCAGGTTTATTAATTCCGACTTTCTGAAATTTGAAATAAAATTGTCTTTTTACCTTTTGCTCATACATTCTGTATATGTATATTTAATTCTGAATTCTGTAATAGTCTTGATTATGAGTAACACATATTCTGCAACATACTTGTAAATAAGTTCTTTATTCATTTGGGAGGCTAGTGTATCTTCTTTGGTATAAAAAGGAATGTAAATTGTCTACAGATGATTTCTGTTATAGGTTATAGGCAAAAATACCACAGAACAACATTTACTTTAAAGAGCAAAAGACAACCAACTTTTGCTCATTTCAATACAATAAACAGTTATATTTCTCAGTTTAAATATTTGGAAAGGAGAGCATAACGTATGTGTTCTTTGTTCAAAATTTCAAAAAAATGACAGTTTTGTTTAAATTTTTGCTTGCAATGATTCTATGAAATCTGCATTCCTCAAAGCAGCAGATGTATATAACATGCTCTATAAAATATAATAGAACAGTGCCCAGGGTGCTTTATTAAAAGTAGCATTAAGATAATATTATTTCGATGCCAAAGAATTGTGTTCTTAGAAGTTAAGTTTAGTAAAAGTGATTGGAATCGATGGGTTAATTGTTTTTAGAGCACTTATAAGTAAATATTATTAGCAAAGTATTTTAATTACTGTATTTTATGTGGCCTAAATGTAAGCATTTATTAATACAAACCAAGCACTCATTAAAAATTTGCACAGAAAATGATAAAATATTATGTATGAAATGAAGCATTAGCATGGACCATTAAGTCCTCTATTTTCATTTAATTGAATTTGTCAGTAGTACCCTCTTTAACTGAAAACCAGTCATAACCACAAAATCAAATAATAATTAAAGAAACAACTATTGAAAGAGTTGCTTGGAAGCTAAGGTGCCATTTAACCAAAACATAGCAATTTAATGTAAATTGCAGACCATGTAGACACAGTTCTGAAAATTACGCGTCCCGTGGTTCCGTATATGTTTGATTTAGCAAGCATTTTCAGCATTACAGATTAGATGTCCTGGTTGAAGGACTGGTCTGTAATTCAAAAAAGATGAGAAATGGTCAAAGGTTCCTACAAATTTAATTATGGTTTTATAAAGCAATAAATGTTCTACATAACAATTGAATTTATTGCTAAACAATCAATGGTTTTGACCCACAAATATCTGTGACAACATACAGAACTATGAGCATAAGTCTTTTTAGTGTTCCTTATAAGCCATTGCACGAATTGTGTATGCGGTAACTAAAACTATGTGTACATTAAAGTACTCTGTACTCTTGTATACAAGAGTGTGGGATGTATCTTGAGTGTCTTTCATGTTACAAGTATATTACCCTTTCAAATGTAATTTTGCTTATTGATTATTGCCTAATAAACTTTAAGCCTAAGAATCAGTTTAATGGATCAAAAAGTCTAGTTTCCTTGGATGTGTGCATACACATGTGCACATATTTGTATACATATGTGTGCACATATTTATTTTTACTAGTTGTCCTTCCAAAAGTTCTCCAACCCTTGCAAACTATTTTTTACTCAGCCTAGAGAAGCTCCATGTTGCACAGCCAGCAGGGGGAGGTAAGATTTAAGGAAATAGAAGTAGCAGAAGGAAATCCACGGGAGCAACTACTTTAGGGGGCAAATAAACAAACAAAAGAAGAAAGGTTTGGAATGGAGGGTTCTCTAGGACATTTAGGGAAGGCTTAGTGTCTTAGATATGATGCTGGCTGTTTTGATGAACATTTGCGGTATACTTGAAAGGTCGAGAGTTTAAATACTGCACGCAAACCAACTCTAGTCATTGCAAATCCTTTGGGGCACATTCCAATATGTGAACTGTAGCTGAATTTATATATGTGAGTCAACTTAAACAACACAAAAGCACAGAATTCTTATAAACATTCTTATAAGCTTGGAGAAAATGTAGCTCTTGTTTAAAAATTTCACTCAATCAAATATGTCTGCTTACATAACTTTGTGTATGCAGCAATTCCTCAAAGATAACCACAAAATAACTGAAGAATTCTCATTTTTAAAAACAACAATTAAAATATAATTAAATCTATATTTTCACACAAGTGGTTCCATTAAACGTGTGGGTAAGTTGAATACCACGTACGTTCTTTAAAGAGACTTCTATTTCCTTGAAAATAATCAAGTTTGTGATTGGGAATATAGAAGCACAACTTTCATATTTACAAACCTCATTTTGAGAAACTCAGTTTAGCCATGATAAGGGTTAACTCACTTTGTCTGTCACTCGCAACTTTGACAAGTGCAAACAGTGAATGTGTCTGCAAGTAACATGAGAAGTAGATACTGTATATAAAAATTCAGACTGATGAGGAAAATATACCAAATTCCAGCAAAACAGTTATGAGGAAAACAGAAAACTACAATCATATCTGACATTTGTAAGTTGATTTTTCATTGTAAAACACTTTCACATATTTTATTTAATTTGATATTCAGCAACCTTTTGAGAAGAACTTCTTATACCCATTTTAAAGATTGAACAGTATAAGGATGTTTTTAATGCTACTTTAAAGCAAACCTTGTATTCACAAATAATATGGTTTTTTTTTCTTATTTTAAAAAGGTAATAATGAATTGATTTTTAAACTTAATGTGTTGCGAGATTTTTAAAAATTGAGCATTTCCCATTGATCCAGCTCTTCCCAATGATAACTCGAAACAGTTGGCATATATAAATAAATCCTTTCACATTTTAGTTTCTTCATTACACATATTAATATTCAGACTTCAAAGATAATTTTTAAAGGATTTTGTTTCACGTCACCATATAAGGCAAGGTTAAATAATGAACCTGCGTTCTGGTTGAGGCAATTTAAAGACCTTTTCTAACCCTGCTACACACACATAAACATACGCACACTAGTGAAATGCTAACCCGAATTTACTACATTTTCCAATCTTAACATTTTATTCTTTCTCCAGCCAACATATAACATCTGACTTTGATTTCAAAAGATTAAAAAAAAAAAAAGAAAGAAAGAAAGCAATGATAGGGAACCATGAAATTCAAGGATTGAGAATTATTGTAAAGATTAGACTCTTAGTGCATACATTATGCTATGAACACACTCTTACGCATTCTGGATCTTCCATTTTGGAACCCAGTACTGAGCTTATGTAGGAGAGAGAATGAATATGAAAGATTTTTGCTAAAATATCTATTTCTTACCAAAATATTTAATTCTTCTAAGCTACTAAATTTTTTATAATGTATAGATTAAACAGAGATTCATGGAATGGAATGTAGGGATTTGGGATATTTCTGGGTTTTAGATATGCTGATTTTTTTCTATAATATCAATATACTTTCTTTTAAATTTATGGACAACAGCTTTTCAAATAAATACTTTTTTCACATAATAATTCATCTCTCATGTCTTTCCAGAATCTTCCTCTATTTTGAAGTAATCACTACAGCTCTCAATCGACAACCAATTTTAAAAATAACAGTGAAAAAATATGCCATAAACCCTACATATTTGTGGATCTGTCTATGATACAGAACGTTATTATGTAAGTGTGACAATACTTCAGTAATTCTGAAAGAATAGAGCATACGCTGTTGCGATGTAGTTTACCAGAGTATTTGAGAGAATTATCTCAGCATTTCATGTATTCATCTTAATGAGCAAGGCCCTCTGTTAGGCTTAGCCATTTAGAATATGGATACAAAGATTTTGAAATTTGCTAGATAAAGTTCAGAATCAGAGGGATGCAGGGATAGCTGGCTATTTAAGAGAAAGTCCTGTTCCTGTCAGGATGGTGTGTATATGCTGAGATAAAAAAGAATCTAAAAAACATCAATAGCTTGAAGTAGCAAAGGTTAACTTTTCAGTCCTGCTAGAGGTCCAGCATGAGCTGGCATTAGAGGGAGTAGTAGAAGAATGCTGTGGTCCATGGAGTTACTCAGGGATCCAGAGTGATGGAAACTTCACCATCTTATGGTGTGGATATCTCAACACAAGAGTCTGCTAAGACAGTGGAAGTGAGAATAGGAATTATGCACTACCTTTCAAATGCTTCCATCCAGAAAAGACAAATGACATTTCTGTCACATATCATTGACCAAAGCTAGGAAATATCCACATCCCACTTCAAAAGGTTGGAGAAGTTTAATCTTTCATGTGACTGGACAGAGAAAAGTATAGGACAGATTGGTGAACTTACCTCTCACAGAAACAAATAGCAATCAAATTAGTGTTAAAGGTATTAGGGTTTTTAGAAAAAAAAATGTAAAAGGAATATAAGACATTTTCTACACTCTATAATCAATTACTTAATTAGAGTTTAAATCTATTTCCAAAAGTGTTTGAAAAATTAACTGACAATTTTAAAAATCTGTAATGTTGAAGAAATAATGAGTGTTTTTTCCTCTTCATAGGCCCTTACTTCAAGTCTGGTGTCACTCAAAACGTCCGTATGTGCACCATATTGTCGTTCACTGTCTTGGCTGGTCCTTGGTGTTCCTATTTTTGAAAAAAAATAAATTAAACCTCCATTATTTGTGACATATTAGGTCTCTTCCTACACTTAGTTGATCTCAGAGTCGTGTATTATCTTTGCAACGTAAAATAACTGAATACATCGGACTCATTCGGATCCTGATGTTGATCCTTTTTCTAAGCTGCCTCCTGCTTCTGAAAGCTGAAACTTTTTTGGCATCACAATTACGTCTGGATCTATTAGGATACAGTGTTCACTTTGTGTGTGAAGGCTCACCTCTAGAGCGTCTCTGAAAAATAACTCTTCTATCCCCTCATTAGAACAATTTGCAACCATTAAATGAAACAGAAAAATGATTAAGCCATCGTTTGTGAACATTAATATAGAGAACTTACTGAATGAGACAGCGTGGTGTATTGTGTCCCGAATTGTTTGTCTGGAACCCCCAGATCTAAAAGAAAGTGCCGACCACCCGCCCCATAAGTTTGACAACAAAATCGTTTGACAGCACAACCCAACCCAACAAGAGGGGTTTGGTAATTATAATCTATCACCCAAGGGTTTCCAATAAGGATTTGTGTACCTATAGACAAAAGCCCATTTTGGTAAAAATTAAATCTAGTTTTCAATTGTGGGTATACTCATTGCTACCCACTGTTTAATTGTAATTTTGCATCTCTGTGTCCCACTTTCTTCATTTGTAAAGCTAAATGTGTGGACTCAAGGACTTCTTTTTCTCCTCTAATGCTGTTATGGATTGAATTTCTCCACCCAAAATAAGTGTTGAATTCCTGGTCCTTGTGCCTGTGGATGAGATCCTGTTTGGAAATAGAGCTTTTCTTTTATTAGGTTAGGGTGGATCCCAAACCTAATCACTTCTGAGTTATAAAAGATAAGAATAGACACAGAGATACACACAGGGGAAGACAAACACCTTGTGAGGATCATCTACTAGCCAATGAACACTAAGGGATCAAGGAATGCCCAGAGCTACTGACAAGGACAGAATGAACGCAGCCAAGATCCTGATTTGGACTTTTATCCTCCAGAACTGTGAGAAAATAAATTCTGTTCTTCAAAGCCACCCACTTGTGGTATCTGTGTTGCAGTAGTACTAGGTAACTAAGACAAGTGCTCTGTGACTTGATTAATTTTCACATTCTATCCTTTACACTTGCCACACGTAGTAACTTGTAGGACTACATATTGTCACCTTCTTTGAAACATAAAAGTCTTCTAGGTAACAGTCATAGTTCTGAGCTCTTTTCTAACTCACAGCATCACACATGTCAAGTTCTGGTATGATGAATGCATTTAGGGGATTCATATTCTTAATCCTGGAGCATCCACAAAGAAAAATATTAAAAGTTAAAGCAATTGAAAATTGATTTAGACATAAAGTAAATAGAAGAACTTTAACTTTGCACTTACAAATAAGTTCATAGTTCTCCCAAATCATTTGGTTTTTATTTTGGCTTTTTAATATGCTACATAAAACCTTTCTGACCTCTACAAGAATTGTGGTTTAGGCTAAAAGGAATACTTTCTGGTGCTGTCTGTGGAAGATGGAAAATAATACTTTATTACAGATGTTGTGGTTGTGCCTCAAAATCCCAAATCAATGTACTTTTTTTAGAAGTGGTTGATATTATTCACACAATAAAATAACTCATTTGATTACTCCCTGTAATATTCTTGTGTATATATTATGTACTACATTTTACTCTTTTATATGCATGAAAATCTTACATGGCTTTAATACTTTAATTGAATACATTTTTAACTGACTCTATAGGAGGTGTTTGTGTGTGTGTGTTTCCATGTGTACAAAATCTAGCTTTAGACATATATTAATGTATATTACGACATTTAAAAATAATAAGCTCTTATTATGTAGCTTTTCATTGCTACAAAATAATTATTTTTGAACAAAAATTATGGAACATTATTTTGTCTTACCCATGAAAGTAAAACAGCTTCATTTTTTCCAGTAAAAGGGAATATCAGATAATAAATATACCTAAAAATCTTTCAAGCTGATGAGTGTATCAATTTTATATTTCTGCAGTAAAAAAAAAAAAAAAACTTATTGACTTAAAAAACTAGTTATTAGTTCTCATGATTCTGTGGGTGGGCAATTTGGGCGTTTCCTGTGCTGGTTTTCTCTGCATTCAGCTGGAGGGTCAGCTTGGCTTAAAGATTTAAGATGGCCTCATTCACATATTTGAAGCTAATGGTGGCTGTTGGCTGAGGTGCTTCAGTTCTCCACGTGGCTGCTCATCATTCAGCAGGCTACACTGGCCTTTTCGAAGCATGGAGAATTGAAGCTCCCAAGAGTTTCCAAACAGAAGCTTCAAGGCTTCTAGACACCAGAACTCACACAACATCAATTCCTTAAGTTTCTACTGTTCAAACAAGTGAAAAAGACAGCAAACATTCAATGGGAGGAACAAAGGAGCATCATCATATTGCAAAAGGGCATGGATACAAGGAGGTATAAGTCACTGGATTATTATTTTATCAATATATCACCAAGCGTGATCATTAAGGTTGTGTGTCAACTTGGCTGGGCCATGATTCTCAGAGGTTTGCCAGTTGTGATGTAGTTGGGCAGTCGTGTGATGATGTGATCACTTCCATGATGTGATTTGATATAATGTGATCACCTCCATGATGGGATCTGCTGTGAGTAGCCAATCAGTTGAAAGGAAGTTTCCTTGGAGGTGTGGCCTGAATCGAATATAAGTGGACTTTCTGGCAAGGCTTGTGGGCTTTTGCTCACCCTGAATCCTGCAGCTGGCTTCTGTTTGTCTGATCTCCAGTTCTTGGGACTTGAGCTAACAGCTTACCTGCCGTCTTGCCGCTGGATCTTGGGATTTGTTGGTCTTCGCAGCCTGTGAGCAAGAGCTCTGCTCCCTGACTTGCTGATCTTGGGTTCACCATCCCCTGTGGCTACGTGAATCGGGAGAAGCCTCCAGCCTGACCCTCGGACTTAGAACATTCCAGCCTATACAACCACATGAGTCATTTCCTTGATATAAATCTCTCTCTGTATATATTTATATGCTTTACTGGTTTTGTTTCTCTAGAGAAGCCAGCCTAAGACACCATAGTTCTTGGAGCTATGGAGACTCTAAAGGTCTTGTTCAAATACAAATTGCTCTAATTTCCTCCATCCCTTTCCTTAAGAATGGAATGTTCTCATCACAACCAATCTTTCTTCACTTTACAAATAAAGCTGACATCTTGTCCGTCCATCATAATAGCGTGGCACATTATTCCAGGTTGCTAGACAAAAAGAATATTCAACATATTGTAGTAGGTAAGGACTCCTTGGTATTCATTCTCTCCAGTACATTTGCCTATGAAGAACAGAATGTGGATTAGAAATAAATATTTTGTCCTAAAATCATATGCACTGAATTCAGATATAGATGGAGAAGAGTGGTAATTTTTTGAAGCATGTTGCTTCTTTCAAAATAGCACTACTGTCAAAAAATGTATGACTTGGTGGGGAGAGTCCTAGGAGAGCAAAGCAAATAGAACATCTGAATAACACACTACACAGTGAACCACCCTGTTTCAACTCATTGCAAGACTCCATGCTTTGGTCTCAATCTCGTAATATATTTATATTGTTTTCTTCAATTGTGTACTAAATATGGTTATAATGATAACTCCATTCATAGAAACATAATAAGACATGATCATGGTCACAGGATATATTTTTTAGAGTTTCATTGTACACACATTTTTGATTTTTTATACAGAGAAGCAAGATTTGATGATCAATAAAATACACATAAGCATAAAAATATATTGTATTAGGATAAACTTCTGTGCGAGGAGTAGAAGAGAAATCAAGTTCAAGGAGACAAAGGGACAATATAAAATTCCAGACTGTCAAAGAACATCATGTACCTATATATATTTTAAATGGATGAAGGTGCAGATCAAATCCTTGTGGTATTTAGATTTCATATGATACATTTTAGAGTGGTGCAGCAATTTTACTTGAAAATGTCAATATTTACAACATACCAGAAATTACATTTTTTGAAAATAGTGAAATTTATGAGAAAAGATTTTGCATGTCTACTTAATATATGCTAGAGGGTACATAGTTTTTCCAAAAATTTGAGGTGTTATGTGAATGCAGAAAAGCAGTTGAAAACTTCTGATCTATAGGACAATCTAACTCACAGTTCTGGATCTCAGGACAAACTAGTATTCTCTTGATCATCTAAAAGAGACTGAAAAGGCACAGGAATGGTGCTTCGATTATCCTTAATCTCGCAGTGCTTAAACCAGACTTTGTACTGATAGTGTGGGACTGCCTAAGAACCCATAAATCTAGAACTTTTTAACACAGTAGCCTCACAATGAATAGCAGGATAGTACTCGGACTTTTCTCAGCTACCATTTAGATATGCCCCAGGGAGATGAATGGTTATTAACATTTTTGCAGGCATCGAGTACTTTGAGGATCTGACATAAGTATTAGTACTTCCTCATCTTATGTGGGTGGTGCAAATGGTTAAGCACTGGACTACTAACTGAATAGTTGGCCATTTAAACCCACCCAGAGGCACCTAGGAAGTAAATTCTGATGATCTGTTTCCAAAAGGTCACAGCTTTAAAAACCCTATAGAGCACAGTTCTCTCTACACACTTGGAGTTGCCATTAGTTGAATTTGGCTTGATGACAACAACATCATGTGCTACTTTTGTTCCACAACCTTCATAAAAATTCATACACACTCACATGCAAAAGTTTGAATATAATTTCTGGAGTTCCTGGACATGATGCCCAGGCTTCCAGTGATCAAGTTTACATTGATCAAGAACATCATCTTTAAAGAAAAACAACCGTATCTTCCACATGCTTTGCAAGTTCCATAACACTGTGCATATATAGATGTTCAGCACTCAGCATATATTTGTTGATAATGGTAGCTGATTGTCATGGATTGAACTGTGTCCCCCAGAAATAGCTGTCAACTTGGCTAGGCCACAATTCCTAGGACTGTGTGAGTGTCCACCATTTTGTCATCTGGTCTGATTTTCCTATGTGTTGTAAATTCTATCACTATGATGTTAATTAGATGGATTAGCAGCCATTATATTGATGAGATTTACAAGATTAGATAGTGTATTAAGCCAATCTCTTTCGAGATATAAAAGAGAGAAGTGAACAGAGACACATGAGGACCTCATACCAGCAAGAAAGCAGCGATGGGAGCAGACTATGTCCTTTGGACCTGGATTCCTCAACAGAGAAGCTCCTGATGAGAAGGACCTTCCTCCAGAGCCAACAGAGAGAGAAAGCCTTCCCCTGGAGCTGATGCCCTGAATTTGGACTTCTAGCCCACTAGTCTGTGAGAAAATAAATTTCTGTTTGTTAAAGCCATCCACTTGTGGTATTACTGTTATAGAAGCAGCAGATAACTAAAACACTGATACTTGTCTTCCCTGACATTGCTTTTTGATATTCATTTCAAACAACCTAAATTCAGTAGGAAAGAAAAACTCATTTTGGAAGGGGGTGAGTTCACACGATCCAATTTCAATATAGAGTCAAAGCATGTTGTAGTAGACCAAACCGACTGAGGGAAGACCTAGCAGGCTGAATCCTGTTCCGTTTTGAATACACCAAAAACAGATTCTGGCTTTCACGTCTCAAAATATTCTTGTCTCTATTCCAGATCAACCTTTCCATGCAGCATTCATTTCATGCTATGTATTATTTCGCATACCCTACTTTCAAATAATTTAACTTCATAACACTCAAGGAGGAGGCTGGTAGTGCAGTGGATAAAGCACTTGGCTGCTAACCGAAAGGTCTCCAATTCGAACCCACCAGTGTCTCCTTGGGAGAAAGATGTGGCAGTCTGCTGCTTCTATAAAGATTTACAGCTTTAGAAACCCTATGGGGGCAGTTCTACTCTGTCCTATGGGGTTGCTATGAGTTGGAATCGACTTGCAGCAGGGATTTTTTTGTTTGTTTGTTTTAATACTGAAAAATAAGACAATATAAGAAAGAAGATGACTCGTATGGTTCTGTTAACTTTCTTTCTCCCTTCATGCTTATTTACTTTCAAATTCAGCACATCTATTTCATGATTTGGGAAGGGTATCTCCGTTTGGAGTTTTGTCCATTAAAACTCAAAATCTTAATTTTGATTATGGGAGATGCTAGTTAGATGAGTTTATCCCTATTCGTCAGTAAAAAAAAGTTTCATATGAATTGTAGATTTATTAATATAAGTATTTAAGTTTCCAATAATATAAACACAAAAAAACCTGTTGCCATTGAGTTGATTCCGACTCATAGTGACCCTGTAGGACAGAGGGGAACTGGCCCATAGGGTTCCCAGGGAACAGCTGGTGGATTCAAACTGTTGATCTTTTGGTTACCAGCTGGGCTCTTAACCACTGTGACACCAGAGCTCCATAAACACACAAGTTATTTTAAATACTGTATTTCTTATTAATTTGAAATATCCTGAGGACCACTATATAAAAGCAGTGCATTTTAGGCAATAAACACAAACTAAATTTTGGGTTTTGTTTTCACATACAGATCTCAAGAATTAGTCAAATTCACACACAGTGTGTATTCTTTTTAAAGCAGAATTTAAAATGCCATTTATTTGAATATTTTGTGTGACTCTGTAAAAATTTCTTAAAATCACCATATACTGTTATTTCCATTCAGGAGAAAGTTGGTCTTTCACTAGTACCCCTTGGTTAGTGAAAGTTCTAAAATTCTACATTTAGGTATGGTACAAGCAAAGGATGAATCCCAGCCTATTCTTGGCTTAGTTAAAATTATATTCCCTTTATTTTAAGTTATAACCTAAGAAAATCATCGCTTAGCTGGGCTGGCTACTATGAAATACAAAATGCAAACATGAGTAATACCAGTTCCAGCTGCTGACTTAGATTCACGGCAACCCCATGTGTGTCAGAGTAGGATAGTGCTCCACTGGGTTTTCAATAACTGATCTTTCAGAAGTAGATCTCCAGGTCTTTCTTTCGAGGCACCTCTGGGTAGACTGGAACCTCCAATCTTTCAGTTGACAGAGAAGCACATTAATTGTTTACACAACCAAGGGATTCCAGAATAATAACCGCTAACATTGATTGAGTTCCTAACTGGTTTAAGGCCTGGCATCTCATTTAATCCTCGTAACAACCCTGTGGGGTAGGTACTATTATTCCCATTTCACAGGAATAAGAACTGGGGCCCAAAGAATGTGAGTAACTTCCTCTGAATCTGAGCAAGTGAAGGAATCAGGTTTCAAATGCAGGTGGTCAGGCTCTAGACAGTCTCTATTTAAGTTTAAATAGAAACTAATTAAAGGCCCCCTGTGTGGAGAAAGGAGACCTGGGTGCTCAGTGGTTAAGAGCTTGGTCTCTAACCAAAAGATCTCGGTTTGAATCCACAAGCAGCTCCTTGGAAACCCTATGGAGTAGTTCTACTCTGTCCTATAGGGTCATTGAGAGTGGGACAATTGACTCCACGGCAATGGGTATTTTTTTTTTTTTTTTTTTTGGTTTATGTGGCAAAGACAGTTAAGCACTAATATACTAGCCAAAAAGCTGGCAGCTCAAGCTCACCCAGAGGCACTTTGCAAGACAGGCCTGGCAATTTGCTTCCAAAAGGTCACAGCCTTGAAAACCCCATGGAGCACTTCTCTTCTGCATCAACAGGGTTGCCATGAATCAGAATCAACTCAATGGTAACTAACAACAACAACAATTAATGTCAAAAATAATTAAATATTCAGTTCCAGTTTCACAAGCCATGATTCACATGCTTAATAGCCTCACGTGGCTAGTGGCTACCATATTGGACAGTAAAGATACAGAACATTTCCATAATCACAGAAACTTCTATTGGATGATGCTACTCTAGATTACTCTGCCTTCCCATTAGAAAAAAATAAATAAATTTGTTTCTTTTTTATCACAAATTACTTTAATCCATAAATGCTACCCACATGAATAAATTTGCTGATTATTCTTCCTTATTGACTGCAATTGCTACTTTGTCACATCATAGCCATTACACAGGCAAAAAGTTTTCTTTGACAACTACCGCATTCTACACATAGATACTAAGTAATGCTTCAAAGATCTGAGAAGGTGCCCAACAAATTCACCAGACTAAAAGTGTTGCCAACCCCTGTCCCACCAAGGAAAGATAGCTCATAAGAAAGTACGAAGGGATTATAAAATTACACTGAAACAAAGCTGTAGCAGAAATCATTTAAAAAGTGTCTGCTTGCTCCTGTTATTAGGGCATCAGGATACAGCCCATAAATACTGTAATCCAAAAATAATTTTTTAAAAAAGCAACAACTTTATATTATGTATGTTTAAGTTAAAATTGTAAATTTGGGGATAAATTTTGAAGCTTAGTAGATGGCAATAAAAATTTGTATAGCAAATTAAAAGTTAACAATCATTTCAACATATTCTTTACTTTATAAAAGATTATACAGTGGAATCCGTTCAAATAGCAAAGCTTCCAAAGGATTTAAGAGACTTTTTAGTGAAAATGTAACATTGAGGGGAAGAAAAAAAAGAAAACTTCAAACTTTACTTACCCATAATAGTGCTAAAGTGCATTTCAAAATAAAGTAAGTGAGCAAAATGTTTAAAAAGCAATATGATTTCCATGTGAGACTGTCATACAGCAATTAAGGGAAACTTGATGTCTGTGTAAGCTTGTCTAAGATTAAACTACCTTCAGGCTTCTACTTCTAAATCCAAATTAACTGCTCCATGGGCAGTTTTTGAATCTCTGTTGTTTCAGGCCATGTACAAAATTTTTACAAATAATTTTGGCCTGTGGTACCTGCTAAATCTGCTTCTACTTAGGTGGGCATTAATATTACAGCTATCATGGCGATGAATTCTTTCTCATTAACAATAATGAATACTCTGGATTGCTCACTGATTGGGGGCGTTTGACAAGGAGAAATGTGTCCTGTTGTCCACTAGACATTTTAATAAAGTTTCTTTAAAAGTAAAGAAGAAAAGATTCAGCAGTGAGTACATGATGCCAGCTGTAAAGAGCTCTCTGAAATCCTATCTAGTCTCACTTTTCTGCCTTCTTCCCACTCCTAAGTGGAAGCTGCAGCTGCAGCCGCAGCTCTTACTGGAGACTTTGGCCAGTGCTGGAGGAGCTATTTTTAGCCAACTCTGCCAGACTTGGTCTAGGTGAGCCCAGGGCGTGCTGAAGCCTAAGAGAACCTGGAATGTTCTGTCGCTCCTGTGAGTCTTCAGTATCTGCATCAAATGCTCCTTCGTTGTTGTCTTCTAAACATCAGGGGAGCAAAATTTCACATGCTAAGTTGTATTCTCATCTGAAATAATTATATTTTCAAGAGTACAAATTCAATGTGTCTCTGCAGACTTCCAAAGGTAAACGTTTCTGGGAAACAGCAGGATGAGAAGTAGGATATGAAATTAAAATCATGAAGTAAGGTGAGTGTGGCAGTGGACAAAGTCATTTTTTTAAATAACTCAAAGCTAGTATTTTAGTCATGTTAAAAGGATGATAGAAGTCTCCATTCCTTAAAACTTTAACCTAAATCTTTTCTATTTTGTTATTTTTTGCAAAATATAAATACATAATACTTGGCATACAGGACTAACGGTATCCAGGCCTCCAATTAAAAACTCCAATGATTAGCAATACATGTTGCCTCTTCTCAGGGTAATTAATCTTTAATAAATTTGGACTTTTCCATTTTTATATAATTACATATTAAACATAAATAGAACAATTATAGAGTTTTTTTAAATTTATACCTCTAAAAATTGTGTTCAAATGTTAAAGATAAATTAAAAAATATATTCATGAACATATATAAACAAAAATAATATAATAACTGAAAAAATGTAAAATTTTGAACAGTTTATGACACTAATTTTAGCTTCAATATTCTTGATATAGAAAAATCCTGATGCCTATATGAACCTAAAATTTCATTTGATTTCTATCAGAGTTAATTCATCTGTAATTTTAAATTGTGTCTGAGGGAAATTATGAAATATTTTTAAATTTGTAGTGACTCCAAAATTCTCAAGCTTATAAATTCTGACAGTCTCACTTGAATCCCCAAATATCTTAATTTGCTTTGAAGAGAAAGTATTTCTTCTTTCATTCATATAATTCAAAACAGCTAAACAGATTCTACTCCAACAATTTAAATGATTCACATGTGAGAACAAATATGGAAAATCTAAGCCCCAAACAAAATTACAGACTTAAATTATAATGATAATTTAAAATGTGTGTAATATAATTATAGTATAGGGTCTGCTATAATGAGCTCTGTGATTCTCTATCTATATCAAATGTGTTAGAATGATGATATTAGAGATGTCTTTCTCTGAGCATTTTTTACACATTTCTGAATTATGATACCTGTGCCAGAATCAGTCTACTGTACCAAGGATTTTTTGGATGGAAAAATGATTTTTTTTTAAATTGTCAAAACATGATAGAGCAAACTTTCATTTTCCGCATAGAATCTACTAAAATATGAATATCAATGATACATGAATTTTAAATGTATAAAGATACATTTAAATGAATACATGTACTCATTTTGGAAATATCTTTAGAATAAACTTTAAAGTATATGAATTCATAATCCAAATTTGATAGTTTTGTATAATCAAAGTAAATTGGAGACATATTTAATTATAAATATTAATTAATGATTATGTTCTTCCCTATAAATACTTAATTTGCCTTTTTATAGAAATCTTGTTCTTTTAAACATATAAAACTTCATCCAACCACAATGCGACCTTTTTTTTTTTAACTGTTATGCCTTTGTTAATTACTCAACTAATATTTTATTTTTAGATTGCCAAATATATACTATTTCTCCATATAAAAGTTTAATGCAGTAAGAGCAAAATACTATACAACCTATAATATTAACAGTAATTCTACAACAAAATTTTTGAGGAATTATCCAACTTGCTGTTTTATAGGTAAGTCTTGCTGAAATTAAAGAAGTCCTAAATTCCAGGTTGAGGCAGGAAAGTAATGCAATTATCATCCTGAACAGTGATGGACAATACACTGTACATTGAATGAACAAAAATGACATATATCCAAATAGTCATCCATCCATCCACCATCCGTTTAACAAAAAGCCAACCACATGTGAGTAATTACAACGTACAAAGCCCCATGCCAGTATAACAGTGAATAAGATGCAATGGGCAGACCATATACCCTAGCAGTGAGACAGGCAAATAATCAAAATATAAACTCTGGTGAAATAGTGCTATGTGTATGTTTTCCTTATGATGGCACTTAGAATGGTGTGACATTCAAGATGGGGAAGCAGAGGTGTCCCACAGGAACACCAGGTGAGGCTTGATGTACAAGGTTTGATGCTTCAGTAACAGGCAAGCTCCAGAGGTCACAGTGGTATTCCATCAAGTCCTATCTCGGATTAAACACGTGGTCTGGACTCCATAAATATTTATTGCATAAATGAGGGGGAGGAAGAATTTCAAGGCTAAGGGAAGGGAATAGCATATGCAGGTCCCGACATAGGAAAGTCCTCGGCATATTCCGGGAAGGAGCTGGCAGGTGTGGCTGGGGTGTCTGGTAAGCGGACAGCATAGTGGGAAATGAAGCCACAGAGAGAGACAAGAGCCAGATGGTGAATCATATGGAAATTATGAAAACTCATGAGATAACATCTCTTCTACTTTGAACTCTGTTGAAAAAGACAAAATTATGTTTGGACATTGAGACATGAATCAATAAAAGAGCAGAAAGATCAGGACAAAGACCGGAGAATGAAGTGTTCAAATAATGCATATTTTACAATATCTTTTCTTCCCAGCTAAAAGGAATCTTCATTTTTCAGGGGCAATTGTTGCCCAGAAATCACACTTGTAAGAGTGTGTAAACACTTTTCCTTGAAGTTAGTAGCCTTTTTTTTTTTTTTTTTTTTTTTAGTGATGACTAGTTTCTGCATAAACAAGCACAAGGGTGAGTAGATTTGTATCTCTAGATTTAGGTTATTTGTTGGTGCTGTTCTTGTTGTTAGTTGCCGTTGAGTGGGCTCCTAATTCTTGGCGACCTTACAAAACATTGCCTGGTCCTCCACCATCTCCCTGATTGTCTATGTTATTTACTAATCCATTTAGCGCTGAAGGATTTTCCCCCTTCAGTAGAAGTCTGCCATGGTCCGGGGCCTGGCTGCCAGGGGTGGATATTGACTGATGAGGCCAAGGTAACCTGCTGACCCCACCCCCACCCCTGGTTTCCAGCTGCCTTTTATCCTGAGCCCTCGCTACTTTTTCACTCTCTTTCTATGAAAAAACCCAAGAAGCCCTCCACTGATCCTCAGTGTCTACTGTCCCAGAGCGCTGACCTGTGGGGACTTCCTGGCTTACCCCTTAATACGCCTGTTGACCCTGATTTCGGTTTCTGATTCAAGTTTAGGTAACTCCTGCTCTCCAGTTTCTGATCGTGGTTAAATTTTGGAACTACCTGTCATCCTTCATTTACCTGCATCAGAAATTCTGCTTTTGGCTTTCTGACCTTGCCTCCCCACCTGGGATTCTGACGCTAGTGCCTGATTCGAAAAACTTTCAGGTTTTATTTTCTCTTTGTCTTATACCTCAGCTTTCATGCCTAATACAGAAAATCCACGATTTCTAAGAGTTCTCGGGCTGGGCGAAAACATGCCTGCAACAGAGCCCTGCCATGCGTCACTTTGATGTACACACCGCGCTAGGTGGAAATTGGCACGTCCCGCTCCTCCGCAGTTGCCCAGTTTGTCAGTGAGCAAGCCGGCCCTGCTTTCTTGCAGCAGGAAGCTTGGTGTGAGTTCATAAAAATGCATTTTCAATCAAAGCGAGGGAACTTAAAACCAGATTACGCTTTTGTATTTTAATACAAAATACAATGATATCTTTAAAAATCCTTTCAAAGAAGCTTGAGTGACTAGTGACTTCTGTCTTCCTGCAATTTTGGATTGCACAATTTAGACTGAAGTTATGTTAAAAAAAAAAAAAAATACAAGTATAGAATACTACTTCCCGGCAAGAAAATTCTTTCTAAGAGCCTGCTGCTGCTTGTGGTGAGAAATATGTGAAATAACTCTTATACAAAGTAATAGAAGTTTTAAGTCAAATTATGCTAATTTTTACATAAATAGCTACAAATTCAGGGGAGAAATAAGATGCAGTATGAATCATGCCCAGTCTTCTAGACTGCCCTTATGGAAGAAGAAAATTTTTTTTTCTGCTTAGAAGACTAAAAAATTGTATGTTAAGCTATTTCTCAATTGCAGTTGACTCATTAACACATATTTAAAAGATTCATCCACTGATAAAAAGATAGTTATATCTTCCACGTTTTTAAACATTTCAAACAGAAAATGAATTTCCTAACCTATTAATCCTATAGGATCTTTTGTTGTGCCACTATTCTCTGTGGATGGTCTCTTCTGTAAAATAGACCGTAGAGATCACAGTTAATTTTACAAGTATATCCAGAGTTTTGCAGGGATTTTGTAATGTTTCACCAGCAGGAATACATTTTTTTCTCCTTAAATATCAGTTCTCCATCATCAACTAGTTAACTGCTGCTGCTCTATCTTTAAATGTCAAATGACTCTTACGGCGCTTCCAAAATATTTAGAGGGACTTCCTCCCCTCGACCCCCACATCAAACTGTCACTTCTGTCTTAGAAATGGTTTTAAAGTTTCCAAAGGCTGATTTATCCGGCCACCACCATTCCCACCATCTCTACCACCATCATTGTCTTGTGCAAATCTAAATGACTTTCTTGAAAAATGGTAAACACTGAAATAAATTGATGGCAAACAAATTATATACAAGAAAATGTGTGACAAGAGTTTGAAGAAGTGGCTGTCTTTTTTCCCTTAATACTACATGTGTGCTGAACTCTTTTCTTTCTCTCTCTCTCTTTCTTTCCTTTCCATTTTTCTGTCTTCCTTTCTGTTTTATTTACGCTTTCTCTCCGGTGCCCGTAGCTTCAAAGTCTGGGCTCATTCTGGTTCTTCTTCAAAGACAGGATCTGCCATACATAGTACTGAATGTGCCTTCTTCCAGCCATGATTGAAGGAACAGATGACAATTACAGAAAAAGACAGTGGTGAAAGACGGTTGAGATAGTTCATTTCACCCTTCTGTTTTGTCATGCTATTTTTTTTTTTGTTGTTGTTGTTGTTTTGTGAAATAAAGGTCACGGGTGGCTGTTAAAACCTGCAAAGAGTCAAACAGGCAGGAGTGGCTGCTGTGTCTATTTGTGGAAGGTGTTGAAAATCAAAAAGTAAACATTAAGAGCTCTTTTGAGATCAGTATCTTCTTAATAGCTGCTTAGACAGATTTCAGAGCCTTTAAATGCCAAAGTTTTACTGGAAGGACATAAAGATCATCTTTCTGCATGCTTTTATATTAAGCTTTCCATTGGTAGTTACCATCTATCATACATCAGTCTGGTTGAAACTGATGTCATAGGTCATTGCATAAGTGGTGTCTTGCCTTACCACATTCATTCTAACTAGACTTCTTCATCTTTGAAACAGACTGACCTGCTGAACAGACATTAGACACCCATGCCTTAGGTGCAATTGGGTGCCAGAACATGGCCAAACTCTTCTGGCTCTTAAATTCATGTAGACAAATTCACAGTGTTGTTAGGTTGTGATTTATGATTTGTTCTTGAACTTGCAAAATCACTTTGATGTGAACTGCTGTTCACTGAGCCCATTCCAGATATGTTTCAAACTTTAGATTTGTCAAACAAAAATAAAATAATAACGCTGTATTTTGTGCAAATAATGTGCACCTTCTACATTTGTTTGCCAACCTTACCTTCCATTGGGAGGTATTTTCATAAGCGCCGCTATGCTGATTCTTTTACAGCAAAGTGTAAAAAAAATTGGCATAGTGATGCTTATGAAAATACCTACAAGGAGGGGCCTGGTTGGTAAACAAGCATAGAAGGCACAGGTTATTTCCGTGAAAATACGGTAATGATAGCAGTTAATATTAAGAGAAGAGAGTTCATCAGTACTCTGGGTTTGGCAAACTATCTTGGACTTTCTTGCAAATGCTTTTGGTCCAGCAAAATTTGTTTGGCCAAGCATTTTCTCCTTAATTTTTAAACCCCCGAGTATTTCAAGGGAAATTTAATCCATATGTTTCTGGTTCACTGCCTCTTAAATCATCAAAATTCTGTTTTCCAAAAGCTTTTTGGTGCTAAAAGAGGTTTATCAAACACTATACAAGCTCACGAAAGTGTTTTTTACCTCGACTTGTAGATCCCAGTGGACATGATCCCAAACTCCTAGTGTTTGGTTCTAAATTTAACATCAACAAACTTGACTGGGATCCAAAGCAGCCCAACTGTATTTAGTATTTTGAAAAAGTACTTCATTATTGGATGGCTACATGTGTTGAATGGAATGTACAAGTAAAAGCACACCAAAAGGTGAAATTTGAGGGATTGATAGCAAGCCTTCCAAGAAATGACTGTCGTGTAAATTTCTATTTGGTTAGCTTTCCTTTCCTTGTTAATTCTCCTAGCCACCTCTCCCCCAAGCCCTTCAGCTGCACTGTATCTTGGGTAATTCTATTTCAGACACAAAAAAAGGACATAAAAACAAAAGTATTCCAATAATCTTGTCACAGTGAAAAGGATAAGGAAAAAGAAGAACTTATTGTCTAGAAAGCATCTTGTAATTTCCATAATTCACTAAATAAAAAAAAAATTCATTCCCTGCCAGTTTATGTGATTTAACATCATCCAAAGTGTAAGGTTACATGGAATAAATAGCTAATTGGGTTAATTTAATAGCAAGTTAAATCTTTCTTTTATTTTGTCTAAAAGGCACATTAAAATAGTGCAATTTTCAAGTGATCTTAGAAATCTAAAGTAGAGTTTCTTGATAAAAAAATATATAGCTTTCCCACTGCTGGGTTTATAGTGGGAGTTGCTGGCATGCTTCCAGTTCACCACGTGAAAATCTAAGCTGCCTGTATAAGTGCAGAATTTAGTGTTGGGGCTTAAGGTTTTGCTTGGCATCTTGCCAAAGATGTTATGCATTTAGCTGGGAAAATTGCCTAGAAGTTAATTGAGAGGAAAACACTAATATACAACCCCTCCATAAGGAAAAAAAAAAGTCATGGATATGCATATGGTACTGTTCATTGATAAGATTTGTATGTATACATTAAAGACTTACAGTAAGGTTGATCCTAAGACTGCTTAGGTTGGATTTCCACTGATTATCTACATACCATCTACCTGCTCCTTTGGGAATGCCTCGAGTTTCTCTAGGATCAGGATTTCCCCACAGTGCCTGCTTCTTAGAGGCACTGGGTTATTGTTGTCCTTTGGGGAAAAAAAAATGTTTCTGAAAAAGGGATAAGTGATTATTCAGGAATTCAGAGGTGGATATTTATTAATTACATCTCTTAATTAAATCTTTTTAAAAGGGACATTTTGGTGCAGAATCTTGGCCTCTTCTGTCTGGCAAGATGGATGTTTGCTCTGGACCCTCCCTCCCGTGAAAGGGCTTATGAGCATCAACCAGACCCCTCCTTGCTTCCAAGAGCCATCAGGTCAGAGTCACTTCTCAGGATTGCTATTTTCAGGGGTGACTTAGCACTTCTGGTTCAGGACTTCATGGGTTTCGTTGTTGTTGTTGTTGTTTGTTTGTTTGTTTTGCCAATAGCCTCAGTACTTGAATTTTGCATTTCCTATTCCTGGCAGCTAAAACTTGGGTTGCGTCTCTCCTGAATTTGCACTCTAATGCTTTGATAATACTTCTCTTCTTTAGCCTGTGATCGTTTTCTTTCTGTGGTACCCTCTCTTCTCTTCCCCTCCCCGCTTTTTTTCTGACAAATGACCATTATGGAGGACCTCAGGATTTTCTGAAGAGTTAATAGCTCCTTTGCCTTCTTCAAAATGAAAGTAAAGTAAGTTGGTTGTGTATTTTTGCTTTTTGTTCTTAGTAGTACCAAGGTTAAAACTTATCTGGGAGAACCCACTAACACCGTAACGTCACACTGGTAATTAAATCGCAGCCCCTGGTACCTTCCTTCCATTCATACCCTCCTCCCTTTCTCAGGATGCTTTAAGCCTTTGAGAGAAAAATAATACTTCTCAAAAATGGTGTCCAGCCTGAAGCGGGTAAACGCTGCTCTCCAGTGACAAAGCTCACAGTAAGTGAGTTTCTTGGTCTCTTTCAGAGCTTTTCTTTACCGTTCTCACTGCAGTCTTGGAGAAAGGGCTTGAGGGGAGACGGCCCTAAAGACAGCGGAACAAAGCTAGGGGGCATGCTTTGGGCTAGAAAGGGAGGGAAAAGTGATCCTTTAATTAAGATGAGTGTTCTTTTGTACCTGCACTGTATCCTTTTGATGTGTTGAGGTAGACAGGACATGAGCAGAGCAGAGACAATGAGAGTTTGCTACTGTATGAATTCCTTCTCCTTATACTTAATCCTGTCCTTACTGGGGCCTTGGGTAGAAAGCCAATAATTTTGGCGAGCCCTTAAAGAAAGGCAGTGGCTTGAATTCCTGCCACCATCCCCTTGATAATGAACAGGCCTAATGAATGCTAGTCAGTGGTAGGAGTCTGTGACCAGCTGCATCGGGGCAGGTAATACAGCTCAGCTTGAATTGGGAGCAGGTATTGGAAGGCTGTATTATTTTAATTGGTGAGGGGTTTTCTAAATGGAAAGGACAAAGTATAATGGACAAATTGTGCAGTACAATAGCACTTAAGCTGGGATTGTATGCATTCGTTAATCTGCTGAGGAATGAGGCAATTCTAAACAATTTTCTCAGTGAAACCAACTCCAGAAAGCTTGTCCCTTTTGTTCTCCCTTGGGAAAATGCAAGACTGAAACAGAAAATACCTTTACCGAGGCAATCATTTGCCACGTGTGGAAAGCGGATACAGCTGTAAACTAGGAAAAGGAATCTTTGTAGTACAATAAAGGATGGAAAAAGAGATAAAGCTTGGGATAAGAGTGGGCCTGTCACGGCATCTAAAGGGGGAATAAAGTGATGGCATATACACTGACAGATGAGAATCTAGAGAGAATGCAAGACAGTGTAGAGAGGGAAATTTGATATTTAAAAAGAAACGCTGTGATAATTAAAAGTAGCATTACATTAAACTGTTACGCATATCATTAATGACAGAAGGAAACTGGTGCCTTTTAAAAAGTTAATGATTCCTATAAAACCATTCTTGAAATCTTACACTCTGGGAAGTCTACATGAACATCATCCTGGCCTGGCTGGTTGTATTTCTGATTTCCAAATTTCCTTAAAAATGTAAAAAGCAATGTGATTGGAATTATGTTCCAACAACTGTTAGGATGTATGTGTGGCATTGTCCACAGAAAAGTGGTCAGGTCCTGGGCAGCTAGGCAAAGAAGGGACTGAGACTGGCCAGGTCAACATTGCTACAAAGGGCTCTTCAATGAGATGAGGATTCAAAATGAGCCCATGAGACCTTCATTGCCAAGTGCATGCTATTGCATTTTTCTAGTCCTTTGATAATTTGTATCTGGCATTCAATAACATATCTATGGAATGGCATTTATGTGGAAAAAAAAAAAAATGACTTCCAGATTTGTGGTTCATGGAGGAGCTCTGATCAGGCTGCTTAACCAGATCCTCAACTGGCTGAAACAAAATGGTTGAAGAGCATTTATACTGAATGCTTTTAAGGGGTCTCTTGCACTTGTATATTTCATTACAGGTGGGAAAACGGGAAAGATTGAATGTCTTTTGGAGTTCACAGAGGTTGGCCAGTGGGAGGAGAAACACAAAACATTGCATAACAGGAGTGCTGAGCAGACTTTCCCAGAATCCCCAGGTGGGTTTCATGTATTACCTGATGTGTGGAGGGAGACCGAGTCAGCTTTCCACACTGGTTGCAAGAGCGAATTATCTTACTTCTGCTATTGTTCCTGGCTAGAACCAAATCTACAAAGCTACAGTTTGTATAAAGAATTCTTTGGAAGGAAAACTATTTTGCTATCAACACATCTAGATCCCACATATCAGACATCACGTACTTTGGCCTCAATCTCCTGAAGTATAGACTATGAGGAAAAAAGCCCATCCGTGTGAAATCATATTTATTCTAAAAGTAAAGCATGAAACCTTCATCAGCCGTTGGTAAATAATGGCAAAATCCTACTTGAAACTCAGTAAGAGATGCTATAAACTCTAAGATCAAACCTAAAATCAGTCACATCAAAAAACTTTCACAAAGACCCACTACCTTAGCAATTTTAAAAGAGGCTTTTAATAATGGCAATTTAAATTCATTATTGGGCCACTACTTTAAAAAAAGAAAAAATTAAAGCCTGGTAAATACCTTGGGTGGGGATTAGTAGGAGTCAAGTAGGGAATACAGAGTCAGAGTCACAAGTAATTCTTTATTCTAAGACTTGTGACCTGCAGAGCACCGCAGAGCTTATCTATACTGAGAAGTCATCTAAGTCTTTAAATTGTATCTGTCTGTGTGTGTGTGCGTGTGTGTGGTATGAGTATGATTAAAGTTGATGATATGTGATTATGTTATACACCAGTGTGATGAAAATTTAGATTAAGAAAAAAATGCAATCAGAACAACTCAAATTTCTGTGAAACTCAGCAATCCTCCCAACTCCCAAATTCAACTAAAGTATTCTCCTATTCTGAGTTTATTTACCCCTAGCCCTATTTCTTCCTACCAAAACAGTAAGGAAAGAAATATTTTCTCAGTAAAACTCCTATACAAATTGTAGCTAGCAACCATTCAGCATTGTCAATCTCTGCTTACAAAATAATTCAGTATCCCAAGAGCTATCTACACTGGACATGTCTATCAGAAAGGAGAATCTTGATACACACAGGTTTAGTGAGTATCTACTGTAAGTCATTTAATCCAGTTGGTTTCTATGTTCTTACCAACAACAAAACCAGCAATTGTAGTTTCTTTCTACAACATTCAATTAGGATCTTAGCAATCATAAATATAAACAAAATAGGAATTTCAACTGAAATTGCTAAGAGGGAATCGTAGATATACTCTTTTTTCCTTTTTTGTACCACTGAGCCAGCCAGAGGTATAGCCTCCAAGTGGAGAATCAACGTGGAGGGCCAATAGAACTTTAGAATTTTATGAAGTAAAATCCTATGTATTTATATAATATCTCTTAGCACTTCTGCTTCTGTACCTCTCCATCATCCCTAATGTGTACCTTATGACAATTTTAACTGTCACAAAATAACTCTCAATTTTCCTCATAGAAAGGTAAGACATCAATGTAGGATATTTAGGTTTAAATGTAATCGTCAATATTTATCACCAGTGCTGTCCATCTAGAGATAGAAAGAGAGAGACAGCATGAGAGAGAGAGATGCATTTATGTATGGTTAACATAAATATTAGATGGTATATGATATCACAAGACACTTTGTAGAAGAATATTATAATGAAATTTCCAAATAGTTTTAGTAAATGGAATACATGAAAAATAGACCCTTATTGTAGGAGGCAAATTATAACCAACTTTAATGGGAATATCAAATAAAAGGGTCTAGGAATTTTATTACATAAGCATTTTGCTCTTAACCTTTTCTAAACATTCCCATATATAGGTATGCATGGCCAGTAAAGTAAATTAGAAAATAGCAGCATAAAATATTATCATACTTTGTATATTAAGACCTGTCTATATAGAGAAAAATATCTGACTTTAAATAATGTACACTTGTCTGATGTATTTTTTCAATGAATTATATTTATCCATAAACATTGAATTCAGTCTCTGAAGTCATGCAGAGTTAATCTTTACTGACTGTTTGATTTTGAAATTATTAAATTATGTGTGGAGCATATATATATTTGTGCTTTTTGCAAGATGTAATTAATCAATGAAATGAAAAGGCCTTCCAGTGGTAAATGCCCTTCAACTGTTAGAAATAGAAGGTGAAACCAGAAAAATGGAGAAAAAAAAGGGAAGATTCTTTTGGTTAAGAAAAAAATCTTGTGGGGAATTGTAATTGAGATCCCCTGCATAAAATCAAGAGTCTAGAAGTACTGCCCATTTTTTAAAAGAAGCAAGAGTAAATATCCACTCCACCATCCATACTGGAAAAAAATAACCTTTTATTTTTTCAAAACTCTAGTGTGAAAAAGTTTTCTATGAGAAATAGAAATGCTAAACTTATGCCATGCTCACGTGTTAGGGCTGGAAAATTTATTTTATCTTGGGATGCTTTGTATGTGGAAATCTCAAGCTGTGCATCCCAGGAGCTCCAGCAGAAGCAAAGGCAAAACTGCCTATAGGATAATTCCACATCACAGGGCATCCAGTACATCTATGGAAAAAATGACCCCTGCCAAAGAGAGCTCGTGAGAAAAAGGTACAAAACACGTAAGGAAATGGACCAGCTTGAGGAAGAACCAGAAGACCTAAAAGCAGGACAATTGCTACTTTCAAATACTAAAAATAATAAAATAGTCTAAAAAAGAGTGTAAAAGAATTATGCTTAAACTCATTAGAGAAATAAATGGAATGGAATGTTTTTGGAATGGAAACCACAGTAAACGACTAGCAAGTTATAGGAGAAAAAATAGAATTGTAAAGGATCACACAGAATCCCAACATTATACCAGAACTCAATTAATAAACAGAAAAAAAAATCCTTATATCTTTAGTGCTAAGAAATTTCCATCATATATGTGTTCATAGAAAGGAAAAAAACTAATGTTCATTCTGTTCCTATTTTCTTTCATAGTTGTTGATATTTCGATAATGGAAACTGTAAATGGCATTAGGTGATCACTGAAAACAGTCAGTAGTAATTAAAAGAAAAAATAAGTGATTATGAAATGTTGAAATCAATTATGAAAATGTTGGCCCTCTCAGAGATCTCAGGAGATACCAAAGGACATAAGCAAGGGTTCTCCAGATGTGTCAAAATTTGTACCCTTTCCTATTCCTCAGAAGTATAAAGTTAAGCCCTGAAAGAAGTCTGTTTCTGAACCTGTCCATGATTCTCCTAGAGTTAGCAAAGTCTAGTATTTCCTTGAGCCACACATGGCCTTAAAAATCTACTCAAAGAAATAGTTACCTGTAGGTAGTGATTTTAGAGTTGAAATCAATTCAACGGCAATTAACAACAAAAATGGCTCTAGATATTAGGGAACAGGTGATCTTATTGAGCACTCAATATTCAAGGTTGTTTTAACATCTGAAAAGAATTGTTAAGCTTATAATCATTATAATAGATGCATAAAAGCATTTGGCAAAGTCCAACACCCCTGTTTTGGTTGAAAACGTGACAAAAAATAGAAACTTCCTCCAACTTGATAAAAGGCATCTACAAAAAACCTACAGCTAATGTCAGACTGAATGGTGAAAGATTGACTGTGTTCCTTACAAGATGGGGAACAAAGCAAAGATTTCAACTCTCACCACTTCTAGTCAACCTTTTAATGGAGGTTCTAACTAGTATAGTATAATAAGGCAATAATAATAACAATGAAAAAATTAGAGGCATCCATATTGGAAAATAAGAAGTACATCTGTCTTTACTATCAGATGTGGTAATGGAAGAGTTTACCATGGTTATAACTACAAGATAAATATACAAAAATCAATTATTTCTATATATTAGTAACAAAAAATATAAAAAAGATATTGAGAATACAATTCTACTCACAAAAGCATCAAAAGGAATACAGTACTAGAAATAAATTTAACAAAAGACGTAAGACATACACGCACTGAAAACTACAAAACATTATTATAAGACATTAAAGAAAATCTAAATAAATGGAGATATATTCTATATTCTTGGGTTGAAAAACCAATATTATTATGATGGCAATTCTCCCCCAAACTGATTTCCAGATTTAACACAATCCCTATCAAAATCCAGCAGGCTTTATTGCAGAAATTGACAGGCTGACCCTAACATTTATAAGGAATATCAAAGAACTGGAAACCCTGGTGGCATAATGGTTAAGTGCTATGGCTGCTAACCAAAAGGTCAGCAATTTGACTCTGCCAGGTGCTCTTTGGAAATTCTACTCTGTCCTATAGGGTTGCTATGAGTCAGAATCAACTTGACGGCAATGGGTTTTTGTTTTTGTTTTAGTTTTAGTTTTAAAGAAGCCAGAATAAGCAAAATGATGTTGAAAGAGAAGAAAGTTGGAAGACTTATACCTCCTGATTTCAAAATTACTATAAATCTACATTAAGCAAGACAGAGTGGTACTGGCTTATGGGTAGGCATAAAGTTCAATGGTACAGAATTGAGAGGCCTGGAATAAACACTTAAACATTTACGGTCAATTGATTTTCAACAAAGTTGTGAGGCAATTCAAAGAGGAAAGGATAATCTTTTATATAGATAGTGCTAGAACAATTGAATATCCACTCAAAATGAATCATACAACTAAATATAAAAGCTAAACCCACAAAACCTCTACAAACTTTGCACTCAGCTGCTAACTAAAATGTTGGAGGTTCAAATCAACCCAGAGTGCCTCAGAAGAAAAGCCAGGTGATCTACTTCTGAAAAATCAGCCACAGAAAACTCTATGGACCCACATATGGTCACCACGAGTCAGAATCAACTCAACAGCAGCTGATTTCATACATATGCACACTGTCTAATTATCTGTCCTATCATATATACCCTGTCCTATCTGTTTGTCTATCTCTTAACTGTCCATCCATCCATCCATCTATCTAAATAATGTCTACCTATCTCTTAACTATCCATCCATCCATCCATCTTAATAACTCTTACAATTCAGCCATAAAAAGACAATCCAATTTAAAAATGAGCATTTCACCAGAGAAGATGTGCAGATGGCTAATAATCACATGAAAAGATCCTAATATTATGCGCTATTTGGAAAATGCAAACTAAAACTGCAATGAGATATCACTTCACACCCACTAGAGTGGTTATTTATTTATTTGTTTTTTTAAGAAAAGACAACTCCAAATGTTAGCAAGGATATGGAGAAACTTGAACCTCCGTATACAACTGGTGGAAATTTACAATGGTTTAGCCACTTTTAGAAAGTTTGACAACCATTAAAAAGTTAGTATAAACTAGTTTAATGTACACATAATCTTTTCAAACACTAAAAAATTCAATGTCGTTTATTAACAGTTAGCATACTGTCTCTAAATGAAGCTCATTGCAATCTAAAATGGGCCCGGCAAGGAGCTAATGAGCAAGCTCCTGCCTGATATTGACAATTAATCAGGCATAAAAGCATTTAGGATCAGGACCCATTGACAGGCATGTAGGCTTCTACAGGCGTCAATGAAACATGATATGTGAACATATTTCTCTAATTGTATATCAGGTTTTTGAACAAATTCCCACTAAAACACTTAATTATCTACAGAGCTGATGCATCGTTTTAGAATCTGTAGGAAGCTTTTTGGTTTCCTGTAACTATATATAATGGATTGGGGAAGTTTTATTAGGCTTTGTTGCCATTTTTCCCTTTTTAATTGCTATAGCAACCTGAAGCCAAAGTTGGATCACTGGATAAAGTTACTGAGCAATTAAAAGCAACCATCATTGTGCCCGGATAGTATTATCCTTGGCCCTTAAGTAACAAAAAAATAAATACATAAATAAAGTGTTTAAGATAATTGGAAATGCAGAAAGTAAAACAAAGCAAGATTTTTTTTTTTACATTTAAAATAGGAAATTATAAATCACTTACTATTTCCATTTTCTCCCTTTAAAGTATGTAATTGAAAATATTCAGAATATATACTGTCTATAAATTTTGAACATATTATATGAGTACTTTATCTTATAACTAATGTTAGTTACACAAGATTTTACTCACATATATGAAGAAAGAAGAATAAAACTAAGACTTATTGTATGGTTTTTTTCCTTTTTTAAAAAGCCTTGATTAGGTTTTGCAATTATTATGTAATACTTAAGGCATTTGTATTCCACCTAAATTGTGAAATGCTCTTCCTCTTCATTCTACTCCCTACCTCACATGTGATTTTTAGGTCTATTGCTAATTTAATATTTTAAAGCTCTCCAACATTAAAATTGAAGACACAAAATTTATTGTGTTATAGCTAAGTACAACCTTTGCATACTATTGAGGCTAAAATAATCCCAGGTAATTTTTAATGTGTTTCCGAGCTATAGCTAGGTTCTCTGCTTTAGAATATAATACCATACTAAGATTGTCTGCTGATTTGATCTTTTTTAGTTTAGAAGCTCACTTTTCTCTTTCAAAAGGAATTCAGCAAAGAATGTTGTTTCTTTACAGGTTGGCAGGAAGATTTCCAGGGTAATAAGAGGATGAAAAAGAGCAAATAAACCCAATGGATACAAGAGAATATATCAGAATAGAAGACTATTCCAGGAAGGGAGGTAAAGAGAGAGTCTCCATGGATTAAGAGCAGTTTTGGAGAAAACTTAAAATTAGAATGAATGCTTTGAGGACTATTAAGAAAAATAAACTGTATTGCATGATTCTTTTAATACTATTTTATATGGAAATCTTTTTTTCACAAAAAATAAGTTACTACTTTACAAAAGTTCCAACAATATTCTTTATGGCTTTAGCACCTATGTTTCACTTAAAATTAGAGACAATGACTGATTTAACTCCTAGGCTAAACCAGGAATACTAATTTAAAGCACAGGCTGATTATCTGTCTCTGACGTAGCATCTCCAAACCTCCAAATAAAATATCAGTGTAAAAACAGACATATGAAAAAAAGCAGTCATGAAAACTAGGACTCATACTCAACCTATTATTAAAACGGGGGGTGGGGGGTGGGGATACAAGACCTATGGAGTTAAAATGAGAATCATGTTTTGTTTTTTTTTTTTTTTTTTGCTTTAGGCAATACAAATGAGATAGTTTGAAGATATAGAGATATTTTATTTATTACTTACAGACTGTATGAATGCTCATAATCCATAATATGTACCAATGTGAGAAAAAAAAGCAGCTGTAATAAAATACCATCAATTCTTGATCATATATTGCCTCAGCTCTTTTACTTCCTCATTTGTTCCATTCCTTTGAAGGAGGAAGTCCAATCTGCACTGAAGAAACTGGAGAAAAACAAGACTGTAGGAATTGATGGAATATCAACTGAGATGTCTCAACAAATAGATGCCACCCTGGAAGTGCACCCTTGTCTATGCCAAGAAATTTGGAGGACAGCTACCTGGTCAACTGACTGCGAGAGATCCATATTTGTGCCTATTCCAAAGAAAGGTGATCTAATGGAATGTGGAAATTATCGAACAATATCATCACTATCACATGCAGGTAAAATTTTGATGAAAATAATTCAAAAACAGTTGCAGCAGTACATCAAGCCAGATTCAGAAGAGGACATGAAATGAGGGATATCATTGCTGATATCAGATGGATCTTGGCTGAAAGCAGAGAATACCAGAAAGATGTTTACCTGTGTTTTGTTGACTACGCAAACACATTCAACTGTGTGGATATAATAAATTACGGATAACACTGCAAAGAATGGAAATTCTAGACTACTTAATTCTGCTCATGTGGAACTTGTACATAGGCAGTCATTCAAACAGAGCAAGGGGATACTGTGTGGTTTAAAAATCAGAAAAGGTGTGTGTCAGTGTTTTGTCTTTTTCCCATACTTATTCAATCTGTATGTTGAGCAAATAACCCGAGAAGCTAGACTGTATGAAAAAGAATGCAGCATCAGGTTTGGAGGCAGACTCATTAACAACCTGAGATATGCAGATGACACAACCTTGCTTGCTGAAAGTGAAGAGGACTTGAAGCAGTTACTGATGATCAACGACTACAGCCTTCAGTATGGATTACAATTCAACATTAAAAAAAAAAAAAATCTTTACAACTGGACCAATAAGCAACCTCAAAATAAATGGAGAAAATATTGAAGTTGTCAAGGATTTCACTTCACTTGGATCCACAATCAATGCCCATGGAAGCAGCAATCAGGAAATCAAATGACGTTTTGCGTTGGGCAAATATGCTACAGCAGATCTCTTTAAAGTGTTGAAAAGCGAAGATGGTCTTTGAGGACTAATGTGCACCTGACTTAAGCCATGATATTTTCAACTGCCTCATATGCATCAAAATCTCAACAACGAATATGGAAGACCAAAGAAGAATTGATGCCTTTGGATTACAGCATTGGCAAAGAATATTGAATATAACATGGACTGCTAGAAAAATGAACAAAGCTCTCTTGGAAAAAGTATAGCCAGAATGCTCCTTAGAAGGGACGACTTGTAATACACATGACGTCACCATGGGTCAGAGTTGACTCCACGGGAACTGGAAAAACAGAAGAGGAATAATTAGGGTATTGTCTTTCTTCCAAACTCTTCTTCCGCATAATCACCTTCCCTTCAACATTCATGCAGAAATGACAATTACGCCTCCAAAAGACCACAGGGCAGAAGCAGAGAAGGATATGCTATGATGAATTACATCATGGGAGGTAGAGCACAGATGCAAAATCTTGAGATAGAACAACTTGAGATAGAAAGAGTCATGGTAAATTTTGGTGCTGGGATTGGGGTTTTAAGAATCTTGTGATTGGCATTAAAAAAAAAACCTATAACATATCATTACAATAACTGTCTTATTGTTGTTTACAAAATTAACTACACTTTTTTTTAAAGAAATATATAATGAATGATATAGTTTCTTAACTCAGCAAACTAGGAATAGAAGGTATATTCCTCAATATGATAAAGGACATTTATGAAAAAGTCACAGCTAACTATCAATGGTGAAAAACTGAACGCTTTCTCCCTAAGATCAAGAGTAATGGAAAGATGCCCACTTTCACCACTGCTATTCAACATTGTACTTGAAGTTCTAGCCAGAGCAATCAGACAAGAAAAAGCATCCAAATAAAAAAGGAAGAAGTATGACTATATTTGCAGATAGCATGATTTTATATATAGAGTATCTCAAAGAATCCATAAGAAAGCTAATACAGCTGATTAATTAATTCAACCCAGGGTACAAGATCAATACACAAAAATCAATTTTGGTTTTATGTACAAGCAATGAACAATCTGAAAGGAAAATCCAGAAAGCAATACATTTACAATAGCATCTAAAATAATAAAATACCTAAAAATAAATTAAGCCAGGGAAGTTAAAGAGATGTAAACTGAAAACTATAACTTATTGTTGAAAGAAATTAAGGAAGACCTAAATAAATGGAAAGACATCCCATAACATAAATTGAAAAACTTAATATTGTTAAGATGTCGGTACTACTCAAAGTGGCCTACAGATAACAGCTCAATCCGTATCAAAATTTCAACAGCTATTTTTTGCAAAAATGGAAAAGTTGATCCTAAAATTCATATTGAATTGCAAGGGACCCCAAATAGCCAAAACAATCTTGATAAAAAGAACGAAGTAGGAGGACTCACACTTCAGTGAGAGAATTGGTGATTCAGTGGTAGAATTTGTGCCTTCCATGCAGAAGGCCAGGGTTCAAGTCTTGGCACCTCAACACTTCAACACCTCATGCACACCTACCACCTTTCTGTCAGTGGAGGCTTGCATGTTGCTATGATGCTAAACAGGTTTCAGCAGATAAACTATGAAGAAAGGGCTGGCTATCTACTTCCAAAAATCAGTCAATGAAAACCCTATGGTTCACAACTGTCCAATCTGCAAATGATCATAGGTATGGTGCAGGACCAGAGAATGTTTCGGTTCTATTGTGCATGGGATTGTCATGAGTCAGGGACCAACTCCATGGGAGCTAATAACAGCAAAGCTATATTAATCAAAATAGTTTGGTATTGGTATAATGATAGGACATATAGACCAATGGAATAGAATTGAGAGTTCAGAAATGAGCCCATATATCTATGGCAAACTGATTTTCAACAAGGATGCCAAGTCCATTCAATGAGAAAGAATAGTCTCTTCAATAAATAGTGCTGGGACAATTAGATCAGCAAAAAAATGAAGCTGAAACTATATCTCACACAAATACAAAAATTAACTCAATGAATCAATGATCTAAACATAAGAACTAAATCTATAAAACTCTTAGAAGAAAACACAGGGGTAAAATTTCAAGGCATTGTTTTTGACAATGGATTCTTAGATATGACATTAAAAGTATAAACAACAAAGGAATATGTAGACAAATAGGACTTCTTTAAAAAAATTGTACATTAAAGGACTTTATCAACAAAATGAAGAGACAACCTGAAGAACAGGAGAAAATATTTGGGAACCATATATCTGAAAAGAGTTTAATATCTAGAATCTATAAAGAATCCTTACAACAAAACAACAACAAAGAAATAAATGACCCAATTAAAAAATAGTCAAAGGACTTGAACAGACGTTTCTCCAAAGAAGATGCACACATAGTCAATAAGCACATAAAAAGATACTCAAGGTCGTTGTTGTTGTTAGCTGCCTTAGAGTTGGTTCTGATTCACAGTGATCCTATAGGACAGAGGAGAACTGCCCCACAGTGTTTCCAAGGAGTGATTGGTGGATTTGAATTGCCCAACTTTTGGTTAGCAGCCAAGATCTTAACCACTATGCCATCAAGGCTCCTCAAAGTTATTAGTCATTGTTATTTTTCGTAGCTGCCACAGAGCAAGCTCCCGACTCATGGTGACCCCATGTGACAGAGTAGAACTGCTTCATAGAGTTTTCTTGTCTGTAATCTTTATGGCAGTGAACTGTCAGGCCTTTCTTACACAGAGCCACTTGATAGGTTCAAACTGCCAACCTTTGAGTTAGCAGCTGATTGCAAACCGCTTGCAGCACCCAGGCTCCTTCATTAGTCATTAACCAAAAAGAAAAAAAAAAACCAACAACCATTGCTGTTGAGTCCATTCTGGCTCATAGTGACCCTGTAGGACCGGGTGGAACTATCCACAGAGTTTCAAAGGAGCAGCTGGTGGATTTGAACTGCCGACCTTTTGGTTAGTAGCTGTAGCTCTTAACCATTGCACCACCAGGGCTCCTCATTAGTCATTAGGGAAATAACAGATTGAAACCACAATGAGGTACCATTTTACCCCTAGTAGGATGGATATGAGGGCAATGGTGGTGCAGTGGTAGAATTCTTGCTTTCCATGCAGGAGACTCAGGTCTGATTCATGACCAACGCACCTGGAGTATGGCCACCACCCATCAGTCAGTGAAAGCTTGCATGTTGCTATGATACTGAACAGGTTTCAGTGAACTTCCAGACTAAGAAAAGCAGGAAAAAAAGGCCTGGCAATCTACTTCTGAAAAAGTAGCCAGTGAAGACCCTATGAATCACAAAGCTCTGATCCCATTGTGCACGAGATCGTCAGGACTCAGGGACTGACATGACAGCAGCGAACAACAACAATAGGATTGCTATTTTCAGGAAAATGGAAACTAACCAATTGGCTAGAATGTGGAGAAAGTGGAACACTCATCCATTGCTGGTGGGAATGTAAAATGTTGCAGCCCACTGAGGAAAACAGTTTAGCAGTTCCTCAAAAAGTTAAACATAGAATTACCATATGACCCAGCGATTCCACTCTTACGTATACACCCAAGAGACTTAAAAGCAAAGACTCAAACAGATTACATGCTTACCACTATTCATTGTGCTATTATTCACAATAGGCAAAATGTGGACACAACCCAATTATCTATCAAGAGAATAATAGATGAAGAAAATGTAACATATATGTACAGTGGAATATTACTCAGCCACAAAGAGAAATGAAATTCTGATACATTGCTATAACATGGATGAACTTTGAAAATATTACACTGGGTGAAATAAGTCAGACACAAATGGATAAATGCTATACGATCCCATTATTTGTACAAAAGATCTGTAATAGGCAAATGTATACAGGAAAAAATTTGTTGTAATTACCAGGGGCTGAGGGGAGGAGGTAATGGGAATCATGGTTGAAGGGGTATTGAATTTCTGTTTGAGGTGACTGACATTTTTAGAAATGGATAATGGTGATGGTAACATGACATGGTGGAATTAATTAATGTCACTGAAATGTATAATTAAAAATGGTTAAAATGGCCAACATTTTGATATATATTTTTTACCACGATAAAATTAAAATTAAAAATTGCCTCTGAAAAATAATTTTGGAAAAAAATTCCGGATTTTTATTAAGACGGTGGTGGAAACAGACTGGCAAAAATCATCAGCTTTTCTATTCTTCATCATAGGAAGAATCAAAATATAGCTTTTTATGTTTTCTTTAAATTATAGTCATATGGGGTCAAGAATTTTTTGAAGTCTTTAAAGTAACCACTATAGAATTAAAAACAGGATGGATGCCTTATAAAAAGAAAACTGAAAGAGAAAAATAAATTTAAAAATATAGTCCTGGTAGCACAAGTCTTAAAACATATATTGAGACATATATTTTAAAACATATAAAATGTAGAACCTCTTGAACAAGAACCCAGAACTAAGACGAAACTTGTTAGTAATAAAAATATATGTTGTTAGGTGTTGTTAAGTCAGTTGTGACTCACAGCAACCCTATGTACAACAGAATGAAACACTGCCCAGTCCTGCGCCATCCTCACAATCATTGCTATGTCTGAGCTCGTTGTTGCTGCCACTGTGTCCATCCATCCTGTTGATGGTCTTCCTCTTTTTCACTGACCGTCTACTTTACCAAGCTTGCTGTCCTTCTCCAGGGACTGGTACTTCCTGATAACATGTCCAAAGTATCTGCCTCTAATCAGATTCTGGTTGTACATCTTCCAAGACAGATTTGATCATTCTTCTGGCAGTCTGTGGTATATTCAATGTTCTTCACGTACACTGTTCAACAATTTCTACACAAATTTTTCAGTGATGTTGATTATATTCTTCACAGCACAACAGAACATTCTTATTATTTCTGTTCTGGTTGTTTCATATTCATTAATGTAGTTTCCCTGCCCCCTTTATATTCTCATCTTTGTTTTAAAGTAATTGTTATTCATTTGGTTTCATACAGATGATTTTTTAAAGGAGCACAGTACTCATGAGTAACATTCTTTAATTTGTGAGCCAGTCTGTTATTTATCTAAAAGATGACCTCAGGCTAGTTTTGACTCAAAATTTAAAGAGTATCTCAGGGCAATGGTCTCGGGAGTGCTCCAGTCTCAACTGGTCCAGTAAGTCTTTATTTTTTAAGAATTTGAGGTTCTGTTCCACATTTGTCTCTCATTCTATCAGAATCCATCTATTGTGGCCCTGATCGGAATGGTTGGTAATGGCAGCTGGGTACCATCTAGCTCTCTGGTCGCAGGGTAGATGAGGCCTTAGTTTGTGTAGTCATCCAGAGGTCTCTGGAGTTTTTTTATTTTGTTTTATTTTCCTTACATTATTTTTTCTTTTATTTCTTCAGTTTAGATAATCATATGCACCTATCTTCAAGTTTGCTGATTCTTTTTCTGCCAGCTTAATCTGGTGTTGAGCTCCTTTAGTGAATTTGTTATTTGATATTATATTTTAAACCTTCAAAATTTCTATTCGATTCTACATATGTACATTCTATCTCTTTAATGATATTCTAAATTTGATAAGTCATCATTGTCCTACTTTAATTTTTTAGACCTAGTTTTCCTTAATTCTTTTAATACATTTAAAATTGCTGATTTAAAGCCTTTGTGTAATAAGTCCAACATCTGGCCCCCATAAAGGCCAGTGTCTATTGATGGCTTTTTTTTTTCCCCTTCTGTGAGGGCCATTCTTTCCTGTTTCTCTGTGTAATTTTTTATTGATAATTGGGTATTTTTGAGACTATAGTATGGCAACTTTGGAAAGAAAATGTTCTTCCATCCACACTATTTTTCTTGTTGGTGATGGTGGTTTTTTGTTTACTTAACTTTCTAGACTTATTCTATAATGTCAGTACTCCCCATAATGTGCAGCCACTGAAGTTTTGGCTTGGTATACTTAAGAGTCAAACAATAATTGTTCAGAGTTTCCTTTAAATACCTTGAGCCCGCAAATTTTCCACATTTTACCAGAGTCTATATGAGTGTATTGGAGCACTGGTGGTACAGTGGTTAAGAGCTTGGCTGCTAACCAAAAAGGTCAGCAGTTCTAATCCACCCACCTCTCCTTGGAAACCCTATGGGGCAGTCCAACTCTGTGCTATAGGGTCGCTAAGAGTCAGAATCAACTCGACAACAATGGATTTTGTTTTTGTTTTTTTCATATATAAATGCATTGGGGAAATCATTCAACACTCTGCTAGTTTACAAGTTTGCTTTAGCTTTCACTTCCTTCTTGTACAGGAACACAAGTCAGATAGAGGTGACTGATTCCCTGTGAGGTCTTTTCTGGGCTTGGGCAAAGTCCTGTATTTGCACTTTGCCTTCTATTTTCACAAAAATATGTTAGAGTTCATTATAGCACCCTCTGGACTTCTTGTTCCAGATCTTATTTTTAAAATGTTGACTGGGCTCTTGTTTGCCTTAACTGATATCACAGTGCTAAGCCATTTCTGGACTTGTCAGGTAAATGGAATTATACAATATGGAGTCTTTTGGGATTGCCTTATTTTATTTAGCCTAACGTGTTCAAGGTTCCTCCATGTTGTAGCATGTATCAGTACTGAATTAATGTTTTAAACTGTTTTTAATATTATTTTTTGTTGATATACTATATTTTGTTTATCTATTCATGACTTGATGGACATTTGGCTTTTAATACTTTTGGCTATTACAAATAATGCTGCTATGAACATTTGTGTACAAGTTTTTGTGGGCATGTTTTTATTGCTCTTTCATTTCTAGGAATGAAGCTGCTAGGTCATAGAGTAACTCCACGTTTAAGATTTTAAACAACTGACAAAATGTTTACCAAAGTAGCTGCACTATGTTACTTTTCCACCAGCCAATATGAGGTTTTAAATTTCTCCATAACCTTACCAACACTTGTTATTATCTATTATGTTGGTTATAGCCATCCCAGTGTGTGTGCAGTGGTAACTCTTTGTGGTTTTGATTTGTATTTACCTGACTAATGATGTTAATCATCATTTCATATGTTTATTATCTATTTGTATACCTTTACTGGGAGAAATTGCTCTCCTAAATTTTGTTTATTTTTAATTTGGTTTATTTGTCTTTTCCTTATTGAGTTGTAAAAGTTCTTTATCAGAGATATGATTGGCATATATTTTCTCTTAGTCCATGGCTTATCTTTTGGTTTTCCTGATTATGTCTTTTGAAGCACAAATGTTTTTAATTTTAATGAAGTTCAATTATTACTTTTTCTTTTGTTGCTTCTGATTTTGTTTTCCTATCTAGTAAACCATTGCTTAATTTAAGGTCACCAAGGTTTTCTTCCAAGAGATTTATAGTTTTAGCTCTTCCATTTAAGTTGTCGATCCATATTGAGTCAATTTTTGCATGCAGTCTGAGGTAGTCTATAAATTCATCATTTTGCACGTGGATACCCCATTGTCTCAGCACCATTTACTGAAAAGACTATTCTTTCCCCATTGTTTTGTCTTTGCATCCTCGTCAAATATCACTTGATCATAAATGTAAGTAATTATTTTGGACTCTCTATTTTATTCAATTAAAATATACATCTATCCTATCCCAGTACTACACTACCTTGATTATTCAGCTTTGTGATAATAGGAATGGTTAAGTCAGGAATGGTGAGTTTTCCACCTTTGTTCTTATTTTGAAAATTGGCTATTCCCACATCTCTTGCATTTTTATATTATTTCAGATCATGTGATCAATTTTAGCAACAACAAAAATGCCAGTTGGGATTTTGATAGTGATTGTGTTGAATCTGTAGATTGATTTGGAGACCAGTGCCATGTGAACAGGAGACCTGGTGGCTCAGTGGCTAGGCGCTCACTGCTAACCAGAAGGTCGAAGGTTTTAACCCACCTAGTGCTCCTTGGGAGGAAGGTATGGTAGTCAGCTTCCGTAAAGTTAAAAAAAAAAAAAAAACCCGCTGCCATTGAGTCAATTGTGACTCATAGCAATACTGCAAGACAGAGTAGAACTGCCCCACAGGGTGTCTAAGGCTGCAAATCTTTAAGGAAGCAGGTGGCCACATTTTTCACCCGCAAAAGTGACATCACTGTCTTTCTCCTACTCTTACTGGGAAACATTCAGTCTTTCACCATCAAGGATCATGTTAGCTGCGGGGTTTTACAGATGCCCTTTATCACAGTAAGAAAGACACTTCCTAGTCTTAAAATGTTGAGTGTTTTTATTAGGAAGCAGCCTTGGATTTTGTCAAATTCTCTTTTTGAATCCACTGAAATGATCATGTCGTTTTTGGTCCTTTATTGCTGTGGTAATATTAGTTTACTGCTGTTCCTATAAAAATTACCACAAATTTAGTGGCTTAAAACAACACAAATTTATTATCATACAGTTTTGGAGGTCAGTATTCATAAATGGGTGATGCTGGACTAAAATTAAGGTGACAGAAGATCTGTGTTCCTTTTTGGAGACTGTGTGGGAGATGGGGGTCCCATGGTGGTGCAAACAGTTAATGCACTTGACTGCTAACCAAAACGTTGGAGACTTGAGTCTTCCAACATTGGAAGAAAGGCCTGGCAATCTACTTCTGAAAAATTAGCCATTGAAAACCCTGTGGAGCACAGTTCTACTCTGACACACATGAGGTCACCATCAGTTGAAATCAACTGGACAGCAACTGTTTCTTTATGGGATAATCTGTTTCCCTGATTTTTCCAGCTTCTACAGGATGACCATATTCCTTTGCTTGAGTCCCCTTTTCATCTCGAAAGGCATCAGTGGCTGGTTGAATATTTTTCACAAAACACACCACTCTGACATTGACTCTCCTATCTCACTCTTTTCCTTATAAGGACGCTTATGGATACGGTGGATTCACATAAAAAAAATAATAAAACTATTAAACGTACAAAAAAACCTGTTGCTGTCAAGTTAATTCTGACTCATAGTGACCCTGTAGGACAAAGTAGAAATGCCCTATAGGGTTTCCAAAGAACAGCTGGTGGATTTGAACTGCCAACCTTTTGGCTAACAGCCTGAATTCTTAACTATTTTGCCACCAGGACTCCAGAACCTACCTGCAGAATCCAAAATCATCTCCCTATTTCAAGGTTAGCTGATTAACAAACCTAACTCCTTTTGCCAACCTAACTTCCCCCTAGCCACTTAATGTATTAACCGGCTCCAGGGAATAGAATGTAGACATCTAGGAGGGACCATTATTCTGCCTACCATATGTGACGTATTACATTGATTGATTTTCAAATATTAAACCAACCTAGCATTCCTTGGAGAAATACCACTTGTTCGTGCTGCATTCTTTCTTTTAATTAAATGTTTTATTTTGAGACATCTGTAGATTCACATACAGTTGTAAGAAATAATATACACTGATCCCATTCACCTATTGTTCAGTTTCTGCCATTTAATATCTTGAAAATCTATAGTACAGCGTCGTTATCAGGGCATTGATATTAACGATTAAGGTTTTGAGCAGTTTCGTTGTCATAAGGATCCCTCATGTTGCCCTTTTATAACCACCCCCACCACCTTCTACCTCGTTCCACCCCTGTTCCCTATCCCTGGTAACCGCTAATCTGTTCGCCATAATTGTATTTTTATTCAAGGAGTTTTATAAAAATAAAATCATACAGTATGTAACCTTTGGGGATGGACTTTTTTCACTCAGAATGGTTCCCTGGATATCATCCAGCTTGTTGTGTGTACCCATATTTTGTTCCTTTTTGTCACTGAATAGTATTCCATGTTATGGATGTTCTGCAGTTTGTTAACCATTAATGTGTTGAGGCACATCTGAGTTGTTCCCTGTTGGGACTATTATGAATAACCCATTGCCATTGAGTCAATTCTGACTCATGGCAACCCTATAATGCGGTTATAAACATTCATGTACAGGTATTTAAGTGCACATATGCTTTCATTTATATGGGATAAATCCTCAGAAGAGAAATTGCTGTGTTGTATGATGATTGTATGATTATTTTTATTTAATAATAAACTAAAACACCACAAAAACTTCATAAATGTTTTCCAGACTGGCTGTGCCATTTTAGTTTCCCACAATGTATGAAGGATGCTGTGTTCTTAACACCCTTTCCAGCATTTGTCTTTTTTTTTTTTTTTTCCTTTCTTTTTTCTTTTTCTTTTAGCCTTCTGGTAAAGACAGAGTGATATTTCATTGTGATTTTAGGTTACATTTCCCTAATAGCTAATGATGTTGAACATCTTTTCATTTGTGTGTCTGCCATAAGTATATCTCTGGTAAAATGTCTGTTCATGATATTTTGCCTGTTTTATAATTGGAATGTTTTTCTTTTACTGTTAACCTTTGAGTATTCTCTACATACTGTATTTTTACTCAGATAACACGTGCCTTCTGCATTTGTTGGCCGGCCATACCATCACTGCATAAAGCATCCTCACAAGCGCTGCCGTACCAATCCTCTTCCAAATGTTGCTGTAAAAAAAAAAGCACAGTGTGCTTATGAAAATACCTCTTAGTGGCAGGGTCCAGCCAGCAAATAAATGCAGAAGACGTGTGTTATTTGAGTAAAAATATGGTATTCTTGATATAAGTCCTTTGACAAGTATGTGTTTTGTAAATATTTTCTTCAAGTATATAGCTCATCTTGGCAGCCTGTTAACAGGTCCTTTTGCAGAGAAAAAGTTTTTAATTTTGATGAAGTCCAATTAATCTTTTTATTTTCTTTTTTCCATAATTCTTTTATATGCTTGTGGATTTAGTTTGCTACTATTTTGTTGAGGATTTTTGTGCCTATATTCATAAAGAATATTGGTCTTAATTTTCTTTTCTCACGATGTCTGTGTCTGGTTTTGATACAAGGGAAATGCTGGCTTCATAAATGAATTTGGAAGTGTTCTCCCGTCTTTTATTTTTGATATAATTTATAAATAATTCATATTAATTTTTATTTAAATATCTGGTAGAATTCAGCCATGAAGCTGGGTTTTTCTTTGTGTGATTTTTTAAAATTACTAAATTAATTTCTTTAGTTTGTAAAAGCCTGTATTTTCTATTTCTTCTTGAGTCAGTTTTTTGTTTGCCCCAACTGGTATTACTATCTGAGACTGCTGCAATTTTAAACAAATTGTTGCTGATTTTTTTTTTTTTTTTTTTTTTTTTGGAAACTCCCTGGAGATAGAGACTTTCCTACAGAGCAGACTCTGAGGCAGGTCAAATAATTACAACGCCCTTTGAGTGGTATTCTTCCAGACTGATGAAAGATACGTCAAGTAATGATGATGCTCTGAGGGTGAGAATTTTTGAGTAGCTCCAGTCCTGGTCTACCTCTGCCAATGAATGCAAGGCTGCTGATTTTCATAGGTAGTGTGTGAGGCTGGTGGTTTTTAAGGCTACCCTGCAGAATTTGGGAGATGGAAATGGGCATAAGGCCAAGTTAAAAAGACACAAATACTACGCCCTTAACAAAGTTCAGCAACTTTTCTCTAATTAACACTTCTCAGCCTTTGGTTAATTTCCAGAGAGGTAAAAAGTTAGATTTTGACAATGTTGTTAACATTTCACTGCCTTTATAGAAGAGTGGGTTTATAAAGGTTCTCACTCCACAATTCCAAAATTCTCTCCAAATTAGACTTGACTATTATCAACTGGCTTTAGGTCAGATAATGCAATTTAAATAAGGGAAAGTAGCAACTCAAGCCTGTTCTAACCAACTTTGGAAAATTGAACATCTTTCTGTGGTAGGATTTCTTTTTTTCAGCTTTGCATTGTAATCTAAAATAGTGTGAATTACAAAACAAGATGTAAGTGCAGAGCTAGTCATGCTGTATGTCGACAAATTTATGAATCTATTACAAGTAAAAAAAAATATGTTTAATTATAGACTCAAGTTTCTTTGAATGACTCAATTACTAAAACTTTTATTTTTTCCTAGTTTTGAACCATGCCAGTCCAAGAGAAAGAAAAAGATACAGGAAACAACTTGATAAACCTCCATTATCATCACCAAGCTAAGGAAACAAAATATTGCAAGTCCTTTTGTTTCTATGACTAGGTAATCCTATTACCAACACAAAGATCTTCTCCTAGAGTTTTATAGAAAATAAGAGATTTTAGTTTCTCTTGCTAAAACACATATACCTAAGCAGGAAAGAGAGTTATGTTGCTTTTTTCATAAAATACTTGTACAATTGCTGACTAGAAAAAAGTTTAGTTATGATATAAAATCATCTATAGTACTTCCACCATAAAAAAATGCACAACCGCTATTGGGGGGAGCTCTCAGAAAATCTGCTGTATTGAAAAGTAACAGTGCTCATACCCACATTTGCACATACTGAAAATATCACTTGGGTGAGTTTTTGATTTATGAGGGCAGAGCATAACTTCAAATGAATAGCACGAGTAAAATTCCTGGTACATTAGTCCATATCTGTTTTTAATATTATAGGAATTCATTTGAATATGTTGCTTTTGTTCCATAATCCTCCAAACTAACATTTGTATCAAAGTTACCTGTTGATATAACTACAGGACACTCTAATGAAAATGACTTCTTATATTTTCATCCCTTCTCCAGGGAATTTTAAGAATTGCCGAATCCAGTGATGATTTTAACTAGAAACACAAGTACTCACTCATTCCAAACAAATGAAAACCAAAAACACAATTGCACTTTTCACCATGGTGTTCTTTATACATAATCTATAAGAACATCTTCTATCATTTTAACAAAAGTATTTCTGCTAGTCACTTTTCAATCCTGGATATTTCTGGTAATAATGAAAATAACATGTTCATTTTACTCTTGCTATTTCTCCATATTTTATTCTTCTTCTTCAAGAGAAACCCAAGTTTTTATGTGTATCATGTATTTCTATAGACAACCAAGTATGGACAATGCTGGAGTCTGTTATTTGGGGTTACTCATTCAAACATTGACAATGAGTTTCCTTCAGTGATTTCTTTGACTTCTGTGTAGTCAATGTGGTCAATTTTTTGACATTATTTACAATTGAGATCCAATATGATTCTGTTTTATAAAATAAAGTAGGTCTGCTTGTGAACTCTAGTGGCTTTTTGGTAGCATTTGTTATTCGTTGCCGTTAGATCAATTCCAACTTGTGGTGACCTCATGTGTGCAGAGGAGAACTGCTCCATAGGGTTTTCATGTCTGCCATCTTTCAGAGGCAGATCTCCAGGCCTGTCCTACAAGGAGTCTCTGGGTGGGTTTGAACTACCAACTTTTCGGGTAGTAGTTGAATGCCTAACCATTTGTGCCACCCAGGGATCACTTGGTGTTGTTGTTGTTGTTAGGTGCTATTGAGTCAGTTCCAACTTATAGTGACTCTATGTACAACAGAACAAAACACTGCCCAGTCCTTTGCCATCCTCAGGATCCTTGTTATGCTTGAGCTCATTGTTGCAGCCACTGTGTCAGTCCATCTTGTTGAGGGTCTTCCTCTTTTTCGCTGACCCTCTGCCAAGTATGATGTCCCTCTCCATCGACATTAAAAAACAAAACAAAACCCGTTACTGTTGAGTTGATTCTGACTCATAGCAACCCTATAGGACAGAGTAGAACTGCCCCATAGAGTTTTTAAGGAGCACCTGGTGGGTTTGAACTGCCGTAGCTCTTAACCACTATGCCACCAGTGTTTCCAAAGGAGCACCACTGACGTTAGAGGTAGGGAAAGAAAAGAAAACAGGTCCAAAAAATAAGCTCTGCCTGCAAAGAGCGGCATTTTCAACAGTAACAATCTATGACAAATTACCTGGGTGAAATATGGTCCTTCTCTCTGTATTTGAGGGGAAAGATGTGGATTTCTGGGGCAGAAGTCAAACTAGGAGGAGATACAGGGAAGCTTTCAAAAGGAAGTATATATGCTGGTGACTTCTAAATATTTTATTCCCAGACCATTTCATTTAAACTCCAAATTTTGAACTTGATGTTACTCCTTGGATATCTAATGTATGACATTTAAAACTTACTGTTGTTGTTGGGTATCATCAACTCGATTCCGACTCATGGTGACCCTATGTGACAGAGTAGAACCGAACCGCCTCATAGGGTTTCCAAGGCTGTATTCTTTATGGAAACAGACTGCCACATCTTTCTCCCATGGAGCTGCTGGTGGATTTGAACCACCCGTCTTTCAGTGAGCAGTTGAGTGCTTAACCTTTGAGCCACCAGGACTCCTTATTTAAAAAATTAATACATATAAAATTGAACTTCTGATTCCTGTCTTCTGGTCTTTCCTCCACAGTCCTCCTCATCTCTGTAAATGGCAATTTCATACTTTCAGTGCTACTACCATAAACTTAGGAATCATTTCTTGTTTCTTTATTTCTCTTGCACCCACATCTAATCCATCAGCAAATGTTGCTGCTCTACTTTCTAAATATATGTAGTATCCAATCATTTCTGTCCAACTTCACTACTACCACCTAAACCAAACCTACTAACCAGTCCCTTTGCTTTTACTCTTGCCCTACTATTGTCAATTTTTAAAATGTGACCAGTGATGTTATTGAATCCTGAGTCAGCATGTCATTCTTGTCCTCAAAACCCTCCGGTAGCTTCTGCTTTTATGCGAAGTAAGAACTGTAGTATTGAGCGTGGCCTACAAAACCTATATAACCTAGCCTTCTGCTAATTTTCTGACCTCAGCACCTAGTGCTCCCCTCCTTATTTACTGTCCAAGAGCCACTCAGACCTCCTTGCTCTTCCTCAAGTACATTAAGCCAGTTCCTGCCTCAGGTTCTTTGTGAGTGTTGCTACATTTGTCTAGAACTTTCTTCTCCCAGATATTCACATAGCTCCTGCCTTTACATCTTGTAGACTGCTGTTCAAATATCTCCTTATCATAGAGGCTGTTTCCGATGGCTTTTATGAAATAATCTCTCCTTCCCTATTCATTTTTCTCCATTTCATTCTTCTGCATAGCATTCATTATCCCCTTACATAAACTACTTAATAGACTATAGGTTGCTATTAAATGTGAAATGCACGGTTAGTTCACGTATCACTAAGAGATAAAATATACCACTTACATATTTTCAGTATCCTTTGATTATTGATAGACAAGTAACAGCTTAATAAAACTCAACTACAAGCAAAACTGAGTAAAAACAAACACAGATCAAACTATCTTTGAAAGGCTAATATAGCAAGGAAATACCATTTTTTAAGATGATGGAAACAGAAGGATAGATTTAAAAAAAAAGGTAGAATTTGTTTTTATTATCTATCATGCTAAATGAAAGGTCAGTGGTTTGAACCCACCAGGTGCTCCGTGGGAGAAAGATGCAGCAGTCTGATTCCATAAGGATTACAGCCTTGAAAACCGTATGGGGGCAGTTCTACTCTGTCCTATACGGCTGCTATGAGTTGGAATCGACTTTACTGTAATGGGAATCATTCTGATCTTAGACGGTTCGCAACTAAATTCAGTTTCATTCAGGTACACTTCTCACAGACTTCGTGATTAAAAGTTGCATTTCCAGAGTAAAGTAACTTTTTATGTGCTTCATCCAATTACTACAGTGCATTTCTCCTCCACTTTTACAACATTCATGGATTTCATACTGTTCTGAAATATTAATTTGCTGCTGACTTCAACTCTTGTGTCCTATCTTTTAAAACGAGAGATGAAATTCCTTTGCATCTCCATCTTTACAAGTAAGACATTTAAACAATGGTGGGCAGAAAGATGCCAATATAGATATGTATTTTGACATACACACAAGAAACACATTTGTATTTATGTGCAGAAACTCTTTTAGAAACTGTTCAACTAAGAAGTATTTAACCTTTGAGCAACCCAGACGTGTTAAAAGGGATTTTAGGGGCCTATAAAATTTATGACTGCTGCTTCCATGGGTGTTGATTATGGATCCAAGTAAAATGAAATCCTTGACAACTTCAATATTTCATTTTCTACCAAACTTGCTACTTTTACTGACAATGTTATAGGTTTTTTCCATCTACCCTAAGTCAAATTTGTCCCCTCTGGCATCCAAGGTTCTGTCTTTTGTGGACCATATGATTATATTGTGCCCATCTGGATAATCCAGGTTAATCTTCCCATCTCAAGGTCTAACAGAATCATATTTGCAAAATTCCTTTTACCATGTCAGGTAACATATTAGCAGATTCCAGGAATTAGACTGTGGACACATTAAGGAGGTGCATTATTCTGCTTACCATATTAGTTCTATTTCTTTTTCTTCTACCCACCCCACACCCCTTCTTTTTTTTTTTTTTTTTTTTGGCTCTTTCAGGGGCTGCGTTAACTTGATGTTATTTCTTCTTTGTCTTTCTTCCATTTCGAACACTTTCTTTCTGAATCTTGTTATGTCTTTATTTTTCCAATTTTTGTTTTCTTTTCTTTGATGTCCATTCAGTAAGTGTTCACTTGAATCTATCCTTGCTTGAGAATCTTGTAATTTAGTCTTCCATTATGATGTGAGTTTTTCCTTTTCTTCTTTTTCTTCCCTGATTTGAATCAACTCTCATTTCATTTTTTTCTGGTTTTGTCCTTTTTTTGTTCTTAGGTATTAAATTTAAATTCATTGTGTGTGTCTGTGTGTGTGTGTGTGACTGTGTTTTACATTCCTGTCTTAATCAGATTTCTTGTTGTGAATGGAAATGTGTTCCACAAAAATTTGTGTTGTAAATCCTAAGCCCTCTAAATGTAAATGAAGTCCCATTTGAGAATAGGGTTTCTTTTTCACGTTAATGAGGCTCTATCAGTACAGGATGTGTCATAAGCCAATCACTTTTGAGAAAGAAAAGATTAAAATTGGCACAGAAAAAAGTAACAAAGAGGGAAGGTAGATGCCACCCAAATGGGGTCACCAAGGAACCTAGGAACAGAAGTTGAAAAGAGACAAAGACCTTTCCTCCATAGTCAGCAGAGAAAGAAATCTTCCCCTAGAATTGGTGTCCTAAATTTGGAGTTTTAGTCTCTTAAACTTTGAGAAAATGAATTTTTATTTGTTAAAGCTACCTACTTGTGATATTTTCTATAATACCTAGATAACCAAGACAATTCTCTAGAATAACCATATATATATAAACAACAACAGCAACAACAAACCCATCATCGTCAAGTCAAGTATATATATGTTTTGGTTAGCTGACATCGAGTTGATTTTGACTCCTAGCGGCCCCATGTGACAGAATAGAACTTCCACATAGGGTTTCCTAGGCTATAATCTTTATGGAAGCAGATTACCATGTCTTTCTCCCATGGAGCCGCTGGGTGGGTTCAAACCATCAACCTTTCCATTAGCAGTCCAGCACTTAACCAGGGCTCCTCTGTACAACATCGTGAATGTCATTATTGCCACTGAATTGTATACTAAAAATGATTAAGTTTTCTTATCCATCCATCTGTTGATGAACCCATGGATTATTTTACCTTTTGGCTATTGTGAATAAATGATGCAATCCATTGGTGTACAAGTATCTGAGTCCCTAAATACGGGGCCAATCTCACAGAGGTTTTTAGGCTTTCTTAATCAACAAGAGCAAGGAGAAGAGCATGTCCTTTAGAGCCGGGGTGCCTTTCTTGAGAACCTCCTAGAACCAAATAAAACAGCTGTAATATGGGTCAAGGGCTGTAACACTGAAGACTAAGACAAATGGCTATGGCAGGCCTGTTGGCCTATAGAGCAGACAGCTGTGGTGGGCAAGCTGCCCATGGAGAGAGACTGCCACAGTGGGTGAGTTGACCCTCAGAGAGAGACTGTGATGTTGGGTGAGTCAGCCCATGAAGCAGACGGCATGGAGACAGCAGCTGCAATGTACCAGAAGAAGCAGAGTCAATAAGCTGACCCAGATAGTAGCAGCAGAGTGTAAAGACCAAACTCCAGCTTAGAGCTGAGAAGAGTGACCAACAGCCCAGTATGCCACGTGATGTCATTTAGTTTCCTGTTCGAAAGTCTCCGAATCGGTGAGAATGAACCTCGATTTTTGTAAAGGGTAAGCAGGTCCCCTTTGAGATGTAAACCGGTCTCCTTTTAGACACTGAGGCCCTATGCTGGAATCCCCTTGAACCTCGCCCTTTGCAAATTTTTGTTTCTGTTTATAACCTTTGTTTATATCCTTCTCTGTTATTAGTGTTATTATTGCAGTTATGTTGTTTCCATGAGTTCTCTGTGATGGTTTCAATGATTTATCAAACCCAATAGAGCAAGAGTGTCGTAAGCAGAATGGTTGATGTCAGAAAGGGTAGAGAAGTTGGAGAACTGGGGGCATATTTGACTTACACCGCATAGGATCCAGCTTGGTGCTGATTCTTATAGTCGGAGCTATTATTACAGTTCTTTTCCATAAGTTTTGTTTATGGATGGTATTGGGCAGTTAGAGTTGGTTTTCCTTTTGTTTCTACAGGATGCTTAATTTTACCCTCTTACTCCCTTCTTCTAATATTTTTCCCTCACTATTCCATTTCTCAGTGTACAATCTCCTCTCTAAACAGTTGATTCTTCCACGGATGCCACACTTCGCCCAGGCTACCACTTCTGGACCCACAAACTTTCGGAATCCTTCCTTGTGTCAAGGGCTATGAGCTAGCAAGCCCACCCTGAGTTCATTATTTCAGCACTTACTGTTGCATTTTCTCTTTTGCGGGGGAGGGAATTTTGTCTGTCCTTCTTCTTTGTACCTCATGCCCTTCTTTTTTTTACAGAGCCTTTTGAGTCTCCATACCCAGAGACTTGCAGTACTGGCTATCGATCTGCACAAACTCTGTTGGAATTTGTTGGGTTTTTTTTTTTTTTCCTCTACTTATTAGTTATTTGAAGATTTGGTGAGCTCTGTCTCTTAGAAATACTGAATATATGAGTCTTGCACACTATTGTTAATTTAGCTTGTTGATTTTATAAGTTTTTAGAAGAACAGTTAGAGGGGGGAGCAGGATTTGTAATCAGGAAAACAACGTTGTTTTGCATAACTGGAAGTTACAATTGAATGTCTATATTGACTTTGTTTTAATGATAGCTAAACACTTTTATTTATTCTAGGTTTTTTAAATTCACTCATTTTTCTAAGTACACAGTCATGTTGTCTACAAATAAAGACAGCTTGCTTTCTTTTTCTAATCTTAATGTCTTGTGTTTCTTTTCCCCTCCTTCTTTTTCTGGTTAGGTCCTTCAGTACAATGTTGAGTAGAAATGGGGCAAATACAGATTCTTGTCTTTTTCCTGAACTGAAAGTGGAAACATTCAATATTTCACCTTTAAGTATATTGCTAACTGTAGATTTTCATAGACGTCCTTTATCAGCTTCATGAGATACCCTTCAATTCTTACTTTATTGAGATTGTAAAAAACAAAAAATAGAAATTAAATTTTGTTAACTTTTTTTTTGCATCTGTTGAAATAATTATATAATTTTATCTTTTATTCTGTTTATATGGTGAATTATATTTATTGATTTTCAAGTATTAAACCAACTTTAAATTCCTAGGATAGAATCCACTCTTGCATCATACATTAAATTTATTTTATAATGGTGGATTTAATTTGCTATTAGTTTGTTGTGGTTTTACCCCTCATGTTCATAAGGGTAATTGGTCCCCTAGGTTTTTGTATCAGCGTTTTGCTGGCCTCATAAAATGAGTTGGAAAGTATTCTTCCTCTGCTATTATTTGAAAGAATTTACATAACATTGATTTTATTTTTTTCCTCTCTGTTCAATAGTCCCCACTAGTGAGGCAAGGCTACCGTTTTCTTTGTCAAAGTTGTTTGATTACCAATTAAAATTGTTTCACTGAAAAGCTTGCAAGCAGCCATCTAAGATAAAACTATTGGTCTCTACTCGTCCAGAGCAAAAAAGAGCGAAGGAAACCAAAGACTCAAAGAAGAAACTGATCTACAGAACTAATAGTCTACACAAACAACAGCCTCACATACTTTGAGACCAGAAGAAGTAGATGGTGCCCAGCTAACACTACCAACCACTGCATCCAGGGATTCAGTAAATGGTCCCAGATAAAATAGGAGAAAAATGTAGAACAAAACTAAAATTCCTAAAAAAATGGCCAGACTTACTGGACCAGTAGAAACTGGGTGAACCCCTGAGATTATCGCTGTGAGATACCTTATAAACTTGGAACTCAAAACACTCCTACAGGCCACATTTCAGCCAAGAAACAGATTGGCCCATAAAATTAATAATATCACCCATGAGTACTATGCTCCTCTAAATAATCATCTAAATAAAACCAAACGAAAATCATTTTTCCATAGACCAAACATGGGAAGGTAAGGGGGACAGGGAAGCTAAATTAAGTGAAACAGAACAACCAGAATGGAAATAATGAGAATACTGATATATTGTGAAAATGTAACCAATGTCACTGAATAATGTGCATAGAAGTTGTTAAATGAGGACCTAATTTGCTATGTAAACTGTCACCAAAAACACTATAAAATATTTTAAAAATTGTTTAATTGATACAGGTCTTTTATACATTTTCTTAATCTTGGTGCTATTGCCATTTTGAGCTGGGTAATTCTTTGTTGTGGAGGGACTGTCCTGTTTATTGTAGGACTGAAGGATGCTTAGCACCCATGTCCTCTACACACTAGATACCAGTTGTGGATCCCTCCTCTGAGTTGTGACATCCAAAAATATCTCCAGACATTGTCAAATGTTCTCTGGAGGTAAATCATTTCTGGCTGAGAATGACTGGTATAGATTAGAATTTTTTTCTTTTCTTTTGTGATAGATTAAGAAATTTGTGTCTTTCAAGAAATTTGTCCCTTTCATCAAATTGTCAAATTGATTGTCGTAATATTGTTTATAATAGTTATGTTTTTATGGTCCTAGGATCTATAGTGGTGTTCATTGCTGCTAATGGAAATTTCTGTTTTTGCTCTTTTTCAATCTATCTAGACTAAAGGTTCATCAAATTTATTAATTCTTTCCAAGAACCAAATACGGTTTTGTTGATTTTCTCTATTGCTTGTCCGTTTGTATTTCATTAATTTCTGCTTATATCTTTACTGTTTCCTTTCTATCTACTTTTGTTTTAATTTTCTTGTCCTTCTCTAACTTCTCAAAGTAGAATCTTAGGTTCTTGATTTCTATACTCTCATTTTCAAATATAGACACAAATTTCTCTCTAAGCACTGCTTTACCTGCATTTCTCAAATTTTAGTATATTTTGTTTTCATTAGTATTCAGTTTAAAATATTGGTTAATTTCTCTTATGATTTCTTCTTTAACCCATGTGCTATTTAGAAATGCTTGATGTTTATGTATTTGCATATCTTCCAGATATTTTTTGTTATTTATGTATAATGTAATTATGTTGTGGTCATAGGACATACATGTATATAATTTCAGTCCATTATAATTATTGGGACATATATGGCATAGCATTTGATCTGTCCTGGTTAATGTTCCAAGTACACTTAAACACTATTGCATAGTGTGCATTGTGTAATGTTAAATTATTGTTCCATAAATGTTGATTAAGTTAATCTGAGAGATAGTAATGCATAAATATTCTTTGCCTTTTATTATGTTTGTCTACTCACTCTCTCCTTTACTAAAAGAGGGGTGTTAAAATCTCCAGATATAATTATGGATTTCTTTCTCCCTTTAAATTTTTTTTTTTTCCTTTCTGTATCTTGAATTTCTGTTATTAGGGCGTATACATTTAGGATAATAGTGTTTTCTTGTTTTCCTTCAAATATTTCCCCCAATCTGTCTATTCTCTCAAACTGAGACCCAATTACACATATGTTAGACAATGTAAAATTCTTTTTTTTTAAATCAATATTCCTTGGGAACTTTGTGCTTCCATACACATAGATCTACAGTCTTTCTTTTTAAATGATGCGTAGTGTTGAATAGTATTTTAGTGCCATAACTAACATACAATTTTTCCTTGTTTATAAATATGTCCAATTTTTCTCCTTTTCAAATAAAGCTTCATTAAAATAAATTTTGGGTATTTTTGTATACATATGCTACTATTTGTCTCGCATAGATAGTTAGTTGAAGGTAAAAACAAACAAACTAATAAATAAACCCATTGCCATCGAGTTGTTTCCGACTCATAGTTGCCCCATAGGACAGAGTAGAACTGCCCCATAGGGTTTCCAAGGAGTGGCTGGTGGATTCAAACTGCTGATTAGCAGCTGAGCTCTTTATCACTGTATCACCAGGGCTCCAGTTGAAAGTAAGTAAACTTAAAATTTTGCTAGTAGAATCTGTTCGCACTTCTAAAACACCTCATCTTGTTAAACTCCCAAGAAGTATATATGAAAGTATTCATTTTCCCACATTCTCAGCATCACTTGATATTATCAACATTTAATTTTTTTAGTGATATGGGTGAAAAATAAAATCTCATTATTATTTAAACTTGAATTACCTAGTAACACATAAGCTAGGTAATTTATTTGTATTAACTCTCTAAATTGTACGTGCATATCCCTCGTCCATTTTTCAATAGTTTTTTTTTTCTTTTAGATTTGATGATATCCCATATATATTTTGATTGTTGATTATTTTAATATTCTATGCCTTGCAAAAACATTTTCCAAGACTTTCCATTTTTTTTCTACCTTTTATTATTGTGTCTTTTCCTATATGAGAGTATTCACTTTACTATTTATGTGGCCATCCTCAGGAGGTCATGTAGGCTAATGGCGAAGCAAAAAAGGCTCTGGAGTCATACTACCTGTTTTCAAATCCTGATGTCCATGTCCATATTGGAGAAGTGTTAGGAAAAACTTTGAGGGAAAATTGTTCCTACTGTGGAGTGAGTAGGTATTCTTAAGAAAGGTACAAAACTTAGATACTATGGAAGTAATAGTGAGAAGAATAGTGAAATCATACTGTATTGTGAATGCAGCAATCCACTTACACCTCACAAAAACCCTGAGGAATGGAATAACTCTTATGTCACAGATAAGAGTTTATTCTAATTCCTTTAATGATTTTTTTAAACAAATTTAATTTTTAATTTTAAAAACTTGATCTAAATTTTGTATCCAAAAGTTAGCCAATATTCGTCAACAGAATTTATTAGAGTCCTTCATTTCCTCCATTAATTTGATTGCATTTTTTATGTATATTTTGGTCTGTTTTAGTACCGTCTACTACTTTCCATTCCAGAACATATAATTGGGCTCACGCAGAACCTGTACATGGATCAAGAGGCAGTCCCTCAAATAGAACAAGGGAATATTGCATGGTTTAAAATTGAAAAAAGTGTGCGGCATGGTTGTATTGATTTATCTTACTTACTCAATTTGTCTGCTGAACAAATAATCCGAGAAGACAAACTAAGAAGAAGAATGCAGATCAGGATTGGAGAAAGACTCATTAGCAACCTGCGATATGCAGATGACACAACCTTGCTGGCCAAAAATGAAGATGACTTGAAGCACTTGATGATAGTTGTCAGTACGGATTACACCTGATAGTAAAGAAAGTGAAAGTTCTCATACCTGGGCCGATAGACAACATCATGATAAAAGGTGAAAAAACTGAAGCTTTCAAAGATTTCTTTCCACTTGGATCAACAACAAATGTCCATGGAAACAGCAGTCAAGAAATCGAACAAAATATTGCATTGGGCAAATCTATGGCAAAAGTCTTCTTTATAATCTTAAAAAACAAAGATGTCACTTTGATGCTAAGGTGCCTCTAACCCAAGCCATGGTCTTTTGGATCACTTCATATGCATATGTGAAAAGTGCACAATGAAAAGAAAGAAGGAGTAAGAATTGACGCATTTGATTTGTGGTGTTAGTGAAGACTATTGAATATATCACAGATTGCTAGAAGAACGAACAAATCAGTCTTGAGGAAGTATCGCCATAATGCTCCTTAGAAGCAAGGATGGTGGGACTTTGTCTTGCTTACTTTGGACACGTCATCAGAAAAAATCAATTGCTAGAAAAAAACATCATGTTTGGTAAAGTAGAGGGTCAGTGAAAATGAGGGAAGCTCTCCACAAGATGGGCTGATACAAAGCTGCAACCATGATACAAAGCTCAAACATACCAAGGAGAGTGAGGATAGCCCAGGACTGGGCAATGCTTCATTCTGTTATACATCATGTCACTCTGAGTTGTAGCCAGCTTGAGGACAACTAACAACAACTATGTTGTTCCATCGAACTTTCTGTTTATTTCTGTATCAATACCTTACTAATTTAATTACTCTAGCTTTATAATATATTTTTAATCTGGTGAAGTATGTCTAACACTTTTGTGTTTTTTTCAATTATTTATTTTTACTATAGCCATAAATTTGTTTTTTTCCAATTAGAATTTACTTTCTAGCTGCACTAAAAATATTTCTGTTGGTATTTTGGTTGGGATTTGCTGAATTTATAAATTATCTTGAAAACTGAAAACTTCATAATTTTGAATTTTTCTAACAAGGAATGTCTTTCAATTTATTAATTATATCTTTCAAAGTAGCATATAGATTCCTTCATATACCTCTTGGTATATAAAAGAATATGAAGTTTATTTGTAGGTATTTTATGGCTTGTTCTTTGTACATAAATTTTCTACTTAGTTATTCCTGGTGTAGTTGAATTTTTAATGTTGAATTTTATGGAGTCTTTTCAATGATCTGCCTTATCCTGATAAGTTTTTAGTAATTCCTTTTAAAGTTTTTAAGAAGCCTGTCATATAATCCAAAATAATGGCAGTGCTATCTCTTTTATATCATAGTTTATTTTTTTTGTTATTATATTGCATTGTCCAAGAATTCCCTTACAATGTTGAAAACTATTGGTAACAATAAGATCTTTACACTGCTCCTTTTTTCTTTAAAAAATATTTTTAATGTTTACCTTTAAATATGATTTTAGTATAGAACATTTATGGCTATTGTTATGGATTGAATTGTGTCCCCCCAAAATGTGTGTCAACTTGGCTAGGCCATGGTTCCCAGTATTGTGTGGTTGTCCATCATTTTGTCATCTGATGTGATTACCTATATGTTGTAAATTCTAACCTCTAAGATGTTAATGAGGCAGGATTAGAAGCAGTTATGTTAATGAGGCAGGACTCAATCTACAGGATTAGGTTGTATTTTGAGTCAATCTCTTTTGAGTTATAAAAGAGAGAAGCAAGCAAAGAGGAGAGGGACCTCGTTACAATTGTTATGGATTGAACTGTGTCCCGTAAAAATGTGTACCAACTTGACTAGCCATGATTCCCAGTGTTGTGTGGTTGTCCACCATTTTGTGATCTGATGTGATTATCCTATGTGTTGTAAATCCTAACCTCTATGATGTTAATGAGGCAGGATAGAGGCAGTTATATTAATGAAGCAGGACTCAATCTACAGCGTTAGGTTGTATCTTGAGTCAATCTCTTTTGCAATATAAAAGACATAATCGAGCAGAGAGGAGAGGGATCTCCTACCACCAAGAAAGAAGTGCTGGGAGCAGACTGCATCCTTTGGATCCAGGGTCCCTATGCTGAGAAGCAATGGAAGGTAGTACAGCCGACTTGCTTATTGAATCAATGGATCAGAAGCAGTTTATATGCATCTAAGCTAACCCGCCACAGAAAGTCATTGTTGTTCTGAACACAGTAAATGCTATTGCTAAACAAATATTTTATAACAATTTAGTATGTATCATATGCCATTCTTGGCAAAAAAAGAACAAGACTCAGTCCAGGTACTCAAAGAACTTGCAGTCTTTTAGGGAAGACACACATGTAATCAGGAATTTATTACAGTGTTAAAAGTATTAGGTGTGTACAGAACACCACCTTGGTAGATAACTAAAGGTGACAGTAACACTACCTGTGGAAATTAGGAAAAGTTCCACAGTGTCCTGGACAATTCATCTAAGCTAATGTAATACTATCCATTAATTTGTTTGAAAACTGTTATGTCTTTTTTTAAATTTATTTTTATTTAAGTTATTAAACTTATTGTTCACCTGATTAGTTATTTTAGTTAGGACATTTCCACACATATGCACAGATAATCATATCTTTATTACTCATTCATGTGATTATTCAATCATTAATCAGGTTATTCATTTAATGAATATTAACTGTCCATCTACTATGAGCTAACTGAGTACAGCAAGGAGCAAATCAGACTGAGTCTCTAATCACATGGAATTTACTCTCTAGGGAGAGAAAGCAACATTAATAAAAAAAAGTCTCTTAAATAAATGTACAATGAAAGGACAGGAGAGCTTCATGAGTGACATATAAACATTGAATGATTGATTATACAGTATTGGGAGTAAGCATGGGGACATTAGAGGTATGGGAAGAAGTGAAGTGATACTCGAGCTGAGACCTTACCTAGGTCAAGGCAAGGGCAAAAGGGCCTCCAGAGAGAGGGCTCCATCTAGGTATAAGCCTTATGAGAGAAAGCATGGTACTTTTGAGAGTAAGAAAAATGCAGAGAGTTTAAGGTAGAATGGTGTATGATCAAGACTGGAGAGTTAATTAAAACTATTACTCTTGTTGACCCTTTTAAGGATTTCCTTCTGCCAGAAACTTGGGAAAACTCTGAAGGGTTTTAAATGCGGGATAAAATGGTCAGATTTCCCTCTTCAATGTAGTAAATGGGTTTAAATGTTTTCAGCCCTTCCAACACCTCTATAGTTAGTTCCCTATATTAAATTCTCTGTTTTAAACTATCAGGAATGGATACTGGACCCTGCTGATATAAAAAACCAAATCCAACTTACAGTGACCCTATAGAAGAGAGTAGAAATGCCCCATAGTGTTTCTAAGAAGATGCTGGTGGATTTGAACTGCCAACCTTGCAGTCATCAGCTGAGTTCTTAACCCCTGTGCCATCAGGGCTCCCAGTGTTGTAATTAGTTGCTTTTTATTTCTATCTGCCTGGGATTTTCTTAAGTTCTTTGCTTATTTTTACTTAATCTCCCTAATAACCTTATAGGGTAACACCTATTTGTATCTACATTTCACAAGCGTGGAACTTCAGGCACAAAACGGTTAAATTATTTGTCGAGGGTCACACAGCCATAAAAGCAGTACGTTAGTTTGGATTCTGGCATCATCTTTTCCTTTTCCATAATGTTGTTTTGACCTATTTCTAGTATTTCCTTAGCTCTGCTGTATGCAGTATCAATTTTTTTCAGAAGTAAATGCAGTTGAAATATGTAATAGATAAACCTTTCTAATTGACTGAGGTCAGCATTTAAAACAGCCCACATTTATATATGATTTAGAGCTGTTCTGAATTTTCCTCTATTTTCTTAGTTGGTTTAGTAAAATAATATTACAGAGATGCAATAATGCGGTGATGAACACAATTTCATTTGCTTCTTTCTGAAATTAGGTATTTGAACATGTTAGATAATTGAAGTTCTAAAGTAAAGTAGCTTTGGTGAAATATTTTCCTCTCAGAACTCTCTTCGTAAGTTTGGAAGTCTCAAAATGGCAAGGTGTCCATGTGTTTATTACTTTTTAATTCACGTATATTTAAAATGTCAGCACTTAAGATATGCTTCTGTCAGACTCAGCATTCCCATAATAGGGGTATTCTATTTTAAATGTTATGTTGTGCATGCACATTACACTGGCGATACATCAAATAGGATTTCTGTGTAATAGTTACACACTTGAAAATGTTATTTAAATGAAGACTTTTGATCTATACTATTTAAATACAATTTAGTTCGGTTAACCTTATGCAGAGAAAAAAAATTTCAAAACACCAAACAATATGGTATTCAAAATATAAAACTACTAGCTAAATGCAGATTAAATTTTTAACAAGAATTCCTATGCAGTAGGCAGATAGTTCCCACATTCCATTGTGATTGACAAGCCTGACATATGGAATAGTTCACAAATTCCCAGGTGACTGACAGATGGAGAATAGAAAGGCGGATAAAGTTGCCTAGAGAGCTGAGGATGATTTCCTATTCAGCGGGTTTGATCAAAAGGATTCCAGATCTCACACTAAATTCAGCACCGCTGGTAATTAGTGCATGATTTATTCGGTCCTTTCATTTGCTCGTTGACAAATGGAAAACAAGCACAAAAGTAAAAATAAGTTTATTTCCAGCATTTCGGATATTTAACTTGTGTGTGTCTTTGTTTGCACATCAATTAACATGAGATGAATTTATAGTGCGATTAAATCTGAAATGGAGTTGCAAGCAATGAATAAGAGCTTTTTTTATGTAGCATACAGGCAGAACAGGTGCTTGAATTAAGAAATACTAATATGTTTAGCAGCATGGCTCCACCTTTAGCGTTAGGGAGTTGGTGCTTTCCTAAATTTAGAATAATCTTTCCACAGTTTAGAGTTCTTTCATAAGCTTCCAACATAGGTGACCATCTGTATGACAATATTAGTGCTTTTCAGTCTAGTAATAATAAAAAACTAAAAACAACTCCTTGTCACCAGGCTTTTCTACATTACAGTGAGTGATGGAAAGGCTACAGACACTTCCTTTCAGGTTTCTACCACTTCCAGCAGACACCCAGATCTGTCTGTCTTCATACATTTATAAATGGAGTTACGGGAACTCAACCTTTCTTGTACTGTCCTTCAAGCTAGACTCGGTAAAGCTCTGTTTCCAACTGCTCTTCGTACTTCAATGGAACAACAATGAGACGAGTGAGATGTGCTGATGTAAACCTTCTGTTGTGTTACTTAGAGTCAGAATAGGACAATATCACACCCACAATCGGAGTAAAGCATAACTGTCAATAGCCCCTCCTAAGGATTCAGAAAGACAGGGACACATAAGCACATTGACTGAAGGTGTAGAAAATGAACTGAGTAAATTCTCTCTTCTTCTTTCAGGGGTAAAAAGAAAAAAAAAGCAAAAAACTACCGTCATATCTGAAAGACCTTGCGATTTCAGAGTAGGTGTGTCTATCTCCGCCTTAGAAACCCACTTGGCACTGTAATATAGCTGCTTAGAAAGATGAACGAATTGCTAGAAGTACCGTTGAAGCTGCAAGGATGTCTCAGAGAGCAAGGGACGTTATCACTCTTGGAGCAGAAGCAGCCCATCAAGGTGGGGTCTGAAACCAGAGGCAAATCAGAGGGACCGTTCATGAGGACGCGGGACCACCAGTGGAAAACCTGAGACTTGGGGGCTGTGGGGGTAGATGTTTGGGATACTTGTAGGTATTCTTATTTGATTTGTATTCCAGGTCTGACATTCAACTTTATTTGTATTCATTATTCACAGTGGGAACTAGAATGGTTTTTAAAATAGCATAAAATCCACTTAAATTATAATGGAAAGACTCGTGTGCGATGTGATGCTTTAATTACTGTTAAGCTAACCTTGGGATATGGGAAATGTCAACTTTCATTGGCCACATGAAGGCTGAGCCCAGGTTTTAGCCTGCAGATACGTGCAGTCAGTGGGAGTGCAGCTCATAGGCACAGCTCTGCCTGAGGAGTCCCCACAGAGCTTCAAATCTGCCTTCGCCTCCTCCCCTCACACCCTGGGGCGCCATCACCTTTTTATTAGTATCTTCTGCCTCTTCTGAAATGCCCTTCCTGCTTCTCAGCAGCAGCCCAAAGACATTTCCCAGACAAGGGGCTTCAGGTCGGTCACATTGCTTGTTTTCTTTCATAGGCCATCCCTGGGTGGCTTGTCCTGGCTTTCCACCCACCAGGACAGGGAAAGACATTCGTACAGATCTTACAGCTCTTCTCTCTGCCACCAATTGTTTCTTTCTCTGAGACCAGTAGACCAAATGCCATGTTGTCTCCCATAGCTTCTGTGTCTTCTGCATCTATAAATTACTTTAGCTGGAAACAAGCATAAACACTTTTGAACTTCCAGACCTCTAGGACCATGAGAACATTTCCATAGCAAGAAGCTGTCAGTCTTATTGCCCTACTGAAGATGCTCACACCTCACTTCCCTGATGGTGGTGGTTAGGCCTATGGTATAAATCAAATCAGTCTCAAAATTCTTCCCAATTTGAAGAATGAGATTTTGAGTTTCAATTTATATCAACTCCATGCAGATTTAAGCCATACAGAGAAACAGAGAATGAGTTTTTCTAGGTCATTTTCTTTCTTAGAGACTACAGAGATTCTGTTTTTTACCTACAGAAATTTAAGAAAGGCAAGGTATGCCATACGCACACACACACACACCACACACACACACTCACATAAAAAAAACAAAAAACCAAACCTGTTGCTGTCGGGTCAATTCTTACTCATAGCGACCCTATAGGACAGAGTAAAACTGCCCTATAGAGTTTCCAAGGGGCAACTAGTGGATTCGAACTGCCAACTTCTTAGTAAGCAACTGTGCTCTTAACCACTGTACCACCAGGGCCCCAGTAGACACTTATTTTTTCCCCAAAAAAATGTATTTTCTGGGAATAATAAATTTATAATAATTTGAAGGACATCTACACTTTAAAATAAGGCTTGCCCTTCCTTAAGCCCAGTATATATATTACCTAATTATTTGGTTGAATTGAATAAAATTGCCAATAGTTCATCATTTTTAAACTATAAAAATGGTAATTTCATATGATTCAGCTTAATAAAATCACAGTACTAGATGGAAGGAAAGTAGTGACACTCTCATTTATATTTTGGCTTAAAACAGAGAGAGGATTTTCTTTTTTCTTTCTAATACTTCATTAGTCATACATACAGCTCTAGAAAGAATCTATCTCTACTGACTCACAAGAGCTTTATTTTCCTATTGCATACTTTAACCCTTTCAAGACCCTATTATTTTCTGCTTTGAATTTTTTTGTTGTTGTTGTTACTATGTGTTTTCATTAATGGAAGTATGCTGAGTCATGGAGTGTGTTTAAATTTTTGGTTGGTAATACGGATTTTGAGAAATATTATTTGGAAATACTTGGTTCCCACAGACCTTGGGGGGTTCTCAGGCACCAGGATTAGTGAGTGCCCATTTCTTCCACTACTCATGGGTGGCAAGATGTATTACAACACACACAAAAAAAGTCCAAACCCACCAGGGCTCCCTAAGTACCACAAGGAAACCATAAATATACTTACAAGGCTTATCTAGCTATACAAAAGCCAAAAATAGAAAAAAAGTTTTACCCAATCACACTTCCTGGATGAACTACTTCACATTTAAGGCAGATACCCCAGCTATTTTGCTTCAATGACCATTTCTTTCACCTTTCACCATTACACACGTCCCCACTGGAGGACAGCAAATACTTTTAGCTGGAAAAAAATAGAGTCCCAAGAAACTTGAGAGTCAAAAAAAGTAGGTGGGATATAGTATATCCCATGGGTCATGAAAAGGTTATAATCATGCTAAAAATCTATACCAAATTTAAATGTTGCTCTAATGTCCTACCAAATTTAAATGTTGCTCTAATGTCCTGTATACCATTCATATACACTGTGATAATACAATATAAAAGGAAAGAAGTAACATTTTCTGAATTATTTCTATGTTCCAGATACTCTGCTAATGTTTTAACAAAATATTTACTAATCATTTGAATCTTCTATTGGTCTCCAAAAGAATTTTTTACAATAAATCTGAAACATATGATTAAAACTCAGCATTTGTCTAAATGTCTGCTGTCCACTGTGAAAGCCACCAGCCACGTGTGGCTATTTATATTTAAATTAACTAAAATGAAACGAATTAAATTTTTAGCTCTTCTATTGCTGTTGTTCTTGGGTGCTGAGTCAACTTTTGACTCATAGTGAGTCCATGTAACAGAGTAGAACTGCCCATAATGTTTTCTAGGCTGTAACCTTTATGGAAGCGGATCATCAGGTCTTTCTCCTGCAGAGTTACCAGAGGGGTTCGAACCACCAACTTTTCGGTTTGCAGTCAAGCAGTTAACCATTTGCACCGCCAGAGCTCCTTTTAGCTCCTTTAGTCACACACAAAACATTTCAAGTGCTCAATGGTCAAATGTGTCTAGTGCTACCCTGGTAGCCATAGCAGATAAAGAAAGTTTCCATAATCTCGGAGAGTTCTACTGGAAACTCTGGTCTGAATCACTTTCAACGAATGTGTTGGTCAGTATTGTCTTCCTAGCTCCATTAAACCTCTGGCAAGCTGTTGATCAGTATCTATTTTCCCTCTTTTACCACTTTTAGCCCTGTTGCTCCAGTGGTTAAGTACTGGGCTGCTAACCAAAATGTCGGAGATTAGAACCCACCGGTGGCTCCATGGGAGGAAGATGTGGCAGTCTGCTTCCATAAAGATTACAGCCTTGGTAATCCTACGGGGCAGTTCTACTCAGTCCTACAGGTATTATTTTTAGAGACTAAACCAAAAAACTAAACCCATTGCCATGAAGTTGATTCTGACTCATATAGACCCTACAGGACAGAGTAGAACTGCCCCATAGGGTTTCCAAGGAGCAACTGGTGGATTTGAACTGCCAACCCTTTACCACTGTGCCACCAGGGCTCCTAGTCACTAAAATATGCTTCTAAAAACATTCTTTACAATGTTAAGTGAAAACTTACTCCTTGACAATATGTTAACATGAAATATTTAATAAACAAAACAAGCCCTGAAAACTTTCCTAATTCATTGTTCATATTTATAAATTGGGCACTTCCTCTCATACTATGATTTTTCCAAGTTTATGGAAACTTATACAGTCATGCACTGCAGAATGTCCATTTGGGCAATATCCAACTGCATATACTTCTGTGGTCTCATAAGATTATAATAGAGTTCAGAAATCCCAATTGGAGAACCGGACGTAGCAGATGTAACCAGAAGTAGTGAATGCAGCATCTCCCTGCAAACACATGTATCTCAAGTCTCTTGCATAGAAAGCAATTGTGCTGCCAGGCGTATAATGGTACAATACATATATAACCTATAATACACGTGTCTTGATAGTCATAATAAATGCCTACATTACTGGCTTATGTATGTATTGTACTGTACTTTCTATTGTTATTTTAATGTGAGCATTCTTTATTTACAAATAAAAAGTTTACAGTATAACAAAGTATGATTTGACTTGTAGGCAGCAGCACCCAATCTCATGTGTCTCTTGAGTGTCATAGCGTTATCTCTGTGTTTAATTTTCTTTCGAAAATCTTACCGTGAAGTGCATCATGGCTCCCAAATGCAGCAAAACCAGTACTACTGACAGCGGTAGCAAGAGGCAAAGCAGAAGCATCAGTTTGGAAGTGAAACAAAAGACACCCTGTACAGTTTTGCTATGTGTATAATATGGCGTCCACATAACTCCCAAATCACATCATGTCCTATTTCTCAGAATGTATCATGATCGTTCAGTGATGCATGACTAGTATATAAGAGTTTTCTGTTTTAAAAGACCAAATCATAAATCATTTGTTCAACTTATATGAACAGGAGAAAGAAAATATCTTACACAGAAAAAAGTTTCTGATTTTTTATGCAAGTATCATAGAGCACTATATTCTTTTTCCAAAAACAAAGATTGTTCCTGAGTTATATATTTAGAAGATTGAAAGTATACAAGTCTCAGGGAATTGGAGGTGTTTATTTATTTGTATCCTTAGGGTAACTGCCAAGAAGAGTATACTGCACTGAAAACACTACATATCACTAATGAAAAATAAAAAAAGAAATAATATAATCTATGCCAGGAATTCTTAACAAGAATTATATTCTTTTTCTTGTTACATATGAGAAAAGTGTTCTCATTCTGGACATCTCTGATCCACAAAGTTTTTATCTCCTTATAACTCTTGGCACAAACTCATTAAAAATAGAATATAAATTTAAATTCAGATCACCCTCCTAGAGTCCTTATCTTGGACACTGAGATTACACATTAAGATCATCATTTAGTTCTTCAAATTAACTCTTACCTTGTATTCTTATGCTAATCAATACATCTTTTTTCCTTCTTAATGCTTTGCTTCTGATCTAGTTTATATCTTTCTGCTCCTGTTAACACAGAGATCTCTTTTCTTAATTCAGGATGAATCATTGTCCGCTGGGTATGTGTGCTGTTTATTCTTCTGATTAAATACCTGTATATAATTGGTGCAAAAAAAATTACTGTTGAATGAATGAGAGGTATGTCAGGCTGAGGAGTTTCTCAGGTTGGAATATCTTAATGGTAGTGTCAGTTCATGAAGAGATGAGATCGTGGACGTTTCTCCTTACATTAAAAATCCTAACAAAATGATTTAATCACCACTAACCCTTCATAAGCATGCATTTGTTGCTATAAATCCTATAGCTACTCAAAAATGTTTTACAATGATAGTCCCACAAAATTCTCAGCAAATTCTCCTCATCATTCTCTAAGCAAATGTACATATCTCTACTGCAAAATTCACCAAACTTTTCACTATATTACCAGCTCTTCCTCTCTTTTCTGATGAACTTCTCTCTGTCATTCTGTCTTCACCTCATCTCATAAATTGGGAGGAAATCCACGAAATTTGACCATTCTATTGTTGTTAGTTGCCATCCACTCGGCTCTGACTCCTGGTGACCTAATATATAACAGAACAAAACGTTGCCCAGTCTTGTGCCATCTTCATGATTAGTGGTATGTCTGAGTCCATTGTTGTCGTTATTTTGTCAATCCATCTCATTGAGGGTTTCCCTCATTTTGACTGACCCTCTACTTTACCAATCATGATGTCCTTTTCTAGCAATCAATCTTTCCTGATGACGTGTCCAAAGTAAGTGACCTGAAGTCTCACCATCCTCACTTCTAAAGAACATTCCATTATATTTCTTCTAAGACTGATTTATTAGTTCTTCCGGAAGTCCACAGTACCGTCAATATTCTAGTCATTAGGGGTATGCAAACTAAGACTACAATGAGGTGTCACTACACATCTATCAAAATGAGTAAAATTTTTTTAAAAAGTGACAATACCCAATGTTGGCCAGGATTCTGAGAAACCAGATTTCTCATACATTACTAGTGGGAACTGCCTACAGCTACTCAGGAAAATAGTTTGGTAGTTGCTTAAAAATGAACATACACTAACCATTCAACACATCAATTCCACTACTAGACATTTATCCCAGATGAGTGAAAACATATATCTACACAAAATCTTGTACTAGATCGTTCATAGCAGTTTTATTTATTACAGCCCAAACTGGGCAAACCAAAATGACCCTCAATAAGTTAATGGTTAAACAGACTGCTGTATTCATACCATAACATACTACTCAGCAATGAAAAATGGATTCTTAATGGACACAACAACTTGGATAAATCTAAAGGGCATTATGCCGCATGAAAAAAAAAAAAGCCAATTTCTAAAAGTCACATCTTATATGATCCTTTTGTATAACATTCTTGAGATAATAAAATTATAGCTATGGAAAACAGATTGGTGCTTTCCAGGGGCTTGGGGATGATGAGGTGTGGAGTGGAAAAGGGTGGGCATATCTGTAAATGGGTAGCATGAGAAAGATCTTTAAGGTTATGGAATAGTTCTGTATATTGATTGTGGTGGTGGTTACACAAATCTACACTTGGGATAAAAATCACATAGAACTATACATACACTTTATACCAATGTCAATTTCCTGGTTTTTATATTGTACTACAGCTGTGATAAAGGAACCCTGGTGGCCCAGTGGTTAGAGTGACCAACTGCTAACTGAAACGTTGGAGGTTGGAAACCGCTAGCAGCTCCGTGGGAGAAATATATGGTAGTCTGCTTCCGTAGAGACTTACAGCCTAGGAAACCCTATGGGGTCGCTATGAGTTAGAATCAACTCAGTGGCAGTAGGCTTGGTTTTTATTTGATTTATAGTTGAATAAGTTGTAACCATTAGGGGAAACTGGGTGAGGGAAAACAGGATCCCCCTCTTTTGTCTTTGCAACTTCCTGTAAAATCTATAGTTATTTCAAAATAGAAAGTTAGGAAAAAATTACTCTTAAACCTTCAATGCTATTCTAACAGAGCTGCTTCTTATTTGTAACAAGAAACAAGTCATAGGAACATATTCAACCTCTAGACCCACTCGACCCAACCCCATTGTCATCAAGTCCATTCTGGCTCATAGTGACCCTATAGGGCAGAGTGGAACTGCCCATGTGTCTTCCAAGACCGTAATCTTTATGGGAGCAGACTACTGCCTCTTTCTGCTGTGGAACGGCTGGTGGGTTCGAACCTCTGACCTTTTGCTTAGCAGTTGAGTGCTTTAACCACTGCACCACCAGGGCTCCTTACCTCTAGGCCAGTGATTCATAAAACTGGCTCTAGGACCAGAATCAGCAACAAAATCCCTAACACCTGAAAACTCATTAGATATGTGAGTTCCCAGCACTACTTCAGATCTGCTGAATCAGAACTCAAGGAGTGGGCCAAGCAGTCTCCTTTAAGAAGCCCTCCAGGTGATTATGATGCAAGCTGAAATTTGAGAACTACAGGCAGTCTCTGGGTGAAGGAGGAAATCCATTCCTAACTGTGTCTTTAAGTCAAATTTGTAGGTAGGTCTGAACAAGTGCATAAGGTTCTTATTTAGCTTTACTTTAATGCAAGATAAAGAGCTCTGGTGGCGCAGTGGTTAAGAGCTCAGGCTGCTTACTAAAAGGTTGGCAGTTCGAATCCACGAGCTTCTCCTTGGAAACCCTATGCGGCAATTCTACTCTGTCCTATAGGGTTGCTATGAATCGGAATCCACTTGATGGCAAGGGGTTTGATCCAGGGTTTTAGTGCAAGACAAGGCTGAAGCCTTTTCAATGATTTAAACTCTGCCCGTGCAGCAAGTGAAGGTGATTGTGGCGAATTTGGTGGGAGTAGGGGTTGGTTCAGTCGTTTCAAAGTGAGGGCAAATTTAAACTAAACCAAATCCCTTGCCGTCAAGTCAATTCTGACTCATATGACCCTATAGGACAGAATAGAACTGTCCCATACTGTTTCCAAGGAGGGGCTGGTGGATTCCAACTACTGACTTTGCTGGGGAAAAGGGAGGGCAAATTTACACAACACTAAAGGGCAAGATGAGTTGTCAGTAAGTAGGAGGTTCATATCCCAGGGACTGCCCGCAGCGCTTCAGGGCCAGTGAATCCAAATCTTCAGAGAGATGAGAAGTATAGCCCCAGGAAAGGCAGAGTCGTCTTGACTGTTTGTGTTCATGCTCTATGTCAAGGGAACATTTCACATGTCACGCACTTTCTGTGTTCCGTAGAGTCCTTCATTCGATTATATATTAAAATTTATTAAACATTAATACTGAACTTTTTAAAATTCAGAAAAGCCCAGTCACTAAAATTAACTCCAATTTTGTACTGTTCCTTCCGTTTGTAGTACTTGTGTATAAATAATTACTTGAAACTCTAACAAGGTGAATTTAAGATCACGTCTAGGCATAAGATACTATTACATAACATAAAAGCAGAACACAAGTCCCTTTTCTGTCCACCTCACAGAATTTTTTGTTAGATTATAGAAGATAAAATTTTTTGTTAGATCATAGAAAATAATCTTTGAAAAACCTCAAGCACCACACAAATACTCCTTACTATCACAATCAATTGCGTTTATTAAATATTCTCAGTATTGTACTTACCATGTATTAGCCAACTGCTAAATGGAAGCTGGTTTACCTACACTACCTCTAAACCTCACAGGAACTGTGCATTATAAACAATTATCTCTGCATATAAGGCATGATGTTTCAGAGACGTGGGGTCTTGCTTGTCCAAAGCAATTGGTTGAGCTCGATTTGAACAAGGCCAAGGTATTCTAAAGGTGACGCTGTTCCCTCACACTGCACCTCTGAGACTTACCAGTTATAAGGACACTTATTGGATACAAAAACAAAACAAAAACGCTAATTATCAACAGACTTTCTCAATAAGTTTTCAATCCAAAACATGTTCAAGTTATCAACCGTTGACAGTTGACAATGAACTCTGCACTAGTAAAATGAAAAATAGCTATGTACATGTGCCCACGCAACTAAATAAATATCCTGTGTCCAATGTGGCTTTGTGCCTGGAGATGAGACTGAAAAAAAATGAACAACTTATTTTATTGGAATTCTTCTTGACTAGAGCTGACGTTTACGTTTTCTCTTTTTAAAGGAAGGAGAGAAGTTAATTTTAAAGGGAGAAAGAAGCAACTTCAACGGTCAGGGTGGAGGAAAAAAGACGTGCCAGTAATACTGGAGCTTTGTACGAATCAGCTCCAAATAATAAACCAATCTCTATTTTTTTAAGTAAAGCAATAACCCTTTGGAAGTAGGGACCCAAATATATTTCATTACTATCAAATTCTCACGTCAACTGCTTTTGAAATTACTTAGAGTGCAAAAGTGTACATAGGCCAGGGACTCAAAGTAAGTTTAGGGAAAATGACCAGCCAGTACAGTGGGGCTGTGTCCATTCTAATCATGAACTAGAAAGCATCAGTCATCCTAGTGAAGGCGAGCAGTAAGCAAAACATGTGTGAATTTTGTGCTAGGCCTGCTGTTTACGTGCATGAATCAAATTGAAATCATTTTCTCTTACATAAGAATGATAAACCTAGTCATCACATTACCTCTGTTCCTCTGTTTTCAGTTGAAACTAAACATGTTTAAATGGCATCATCTAAATTTCTGTCAGAGAGAATTAACTGAAAAGAGTGGCATTCCACGCTAAGTTTATTGCTCACCACAGAGCCTACTCAGTACAAAATAGTGACTCCAAGCATATACAGGATCCTGGTTTGAATCCAAAGAGTGAACAATAAAAATGCTAAATTTCAGGAGGGTACACTTTTTGAAAAAGTGTGATAAAGGGTGGGAACAAGCCAGTGGGATAAAATAATGGAATTCTACAAAGGCCAGAAAGGGGAAATGGAAAATATTCAATGACAAATTAACGCATGCCCACGGGTTAGGAATGCCACATACCAATAGATACACTCAGAGTGGATAAAGGTCAACATGGATAGATAAGGAGGTACGGAAAGTAATCAAGAGTAAGCGAGAGGAATCTGTGTGATATAAAACACTACATATAGAAGTAACTGAGAAGATTATAAAATGAATTCAAGTGTAAAAAATATATATGAAAAGCAAAGGTGAGAAATGAAAGGAAGATTGCAGAAAAGTTTAGCTAAATATCAGAACATTTCTGAAAGAACTGAGGGACAAGAGGTCAGCGGAGGAGACAGTAGAGTTCTGAAAGAAAGGGGTGGGTAATTTAGTGATAAAATGGTGAAATCTGAAGCATTAAATGTATTCTTTAGCTCATTTTTCATGAAAGGATAAGGATGTAGGCGGAAGCATGAGACAGATGCAGGCAGTCCTTGTGAAATGAAATTGTGTCTGAAACAGTGATCAAGGAATTAGGAAATATGAAGGCGATGAAAATTCTCTTTTTTTTTTCTTTTACTTAAGAGACATCAGTAAATGTTAAATTTTATGTATCAGGTAAAACATGGGAGGAGCAAACTATGTCTAAAAAAGAAAACTAAATCTGTATCTTCACCTTCAAAGTACGGTTTAAGCGTACATTCTGCTTCTGCTTTTTATGCTTGAGTTAAAGTATCCCCTAAAGACAAAAATCTCTCTCTCTCTGTATATATATCTATATAAATCTATATGTGTGTGTGTGCGTACACATACAGAGAGAGAGAATGAGAGAGAAAGAAATCTTTATTTGGAAATAAAAACATACACAAATTGAATTGACTAGGAAGTCCCACCTCTTGATCACAACATACTTCAAATCTGAGTAGTTTAAATAAGTAAACTTGCATAGTGTCGTGTTCTTTTCTCACTGAAATGATGTGGATAGCTTATTTTGACAATACATTTTATCCCACAAAATAATTGGCCATTAACATTATTTTTTCAGACTTACAAGCAAGTTATTTGCCTGATTTGGGGTCAATCTCAGCAGTCTTTAAAGAGAAGGAAAAACTAATCACCAACTTTAAATGGAAAGGAAAGAAGCCCCGGATAAGCAAAGCACAACTGAAGAAAAAGAATAAAGTAGGAGGCCTCGTTCTACCTGATCTGAGAACCTACTATACAGCTACGGTAGTCAAAACAGCCTGCTACTGTACAACGAGAGACACATTGACCAATAGAACAGAATTGAGAACCCAGATGTAAATCCATCCACCTGCAGCCACCTGATCTTCAACAAAGCCCTCAAGTCCATTAAATGGGGAAAAGATAATCTTTTTAACAAATGATGCTGGCAAAACTGGATGTCCATCTGTAAAAAAAACAAAACAGGATCCATACCTCACACCATACAGAAAAAACTAATTCAAAATGGATCAAAGACCTAAATATAAAACCAAAAACTATAAAGATCATAGAAGAAAAAATAGAGTCAACACCAGAGGCCATAATACAAGGCATAAATAGGATACAAAGCACAACTAACAATACACAAACACCAGAAGATAAGCTGGATAACCAGGATATTCTAAAAATTAAACACATATGCTCCTCAAAAGACTTCACCAAAAGAGTAAAAAGAAAACCTATAGACTGGGAAAATAGAGACTGAATTTAAGCATCTCTGCCTCTCCTCTTTCAGGTCACACTTTAGCTTTCACAGACATTCTGAATATGTGACATACACGGACTGGGGCAAGGTACTGGTTGAGTGCTCTTCACACGCGCTGCTGTTAAAAAGGGTTGCCATAAACTGCAACTATCCCGGTGTTTGATCCGGATTTTTGCCCATTCCCTTCAGTCCTTAACTTTTGTTCTAGGAAGATAAACGTTTAATCATTATTCAGTAAGACTCAGAAGTCGTTTAAGTCTTCAGAATGGTAATAGAAGCAGCTTCTCCTTCTTCCACACATCCCCCCGCACACACATGGCTTTCGCTTCATATATTGATTCCTGTACACATGTATTTTTTTTACAGTTCTTTTCATTCAGAGTAATGTTTCCATGATCCCTCCTACCTCGACAAGTTCAGGATTAAAGTATTTATAAATACGAATTTTGTTTCCGTGTTTGTTTTATCAGAACTGCTTTCTTATTGCTTACCAAGCCCAGTAACAGGTGTTCTGATATAAATATCAGAATATTGTATGGGAGTTTTCCTGTTGCCCCAGAATTGGCACTCGGTCACACAGCTAAAAGTAAGCCATTCCAATCCCAACAATTTTCCTTGAAGCTTACTAAAAAGCAAAACCAAACCCGTTGCCATCGAGTCAATTCCGGCTCATAGAGACCCTATAGGACAGAGTAGAATTGCTCCATAGGGTTTCCAAGGAGCAGCTGTTGGATTCAAACTGCTGACCTTTTGGTTAGCACTCAAGCTCTTAGCCACTGCACCACCAGGGCTCCTGGGATTTTCTAGGTGGTAACATAACCAGTCATGCTGCTACCGAGATATCACCCGGGGATACCCAGCTCTAGCTTTTGCTGATGTAAGAGAGTCATGAATGTGTGAGAGTAGTTCCCACGGTGGTAAGAGATCCATCCGCCAACAAGCCAGAAAAGAGAAAGTGCCAAGAGAATTGCTTATAACAAGTCAGAATGCCTACAAGAAGTAGAGACTGAGTTCTCATTTCCCATTTAGACCTTCAGCAGATAGCGCGTTTGTTAGTGTGCCCCATATGCCTACCGGGGTAGGGAAGAAAAGGATTGCAGAGCTATGGTGCTGGAAAAGTCTGCACCCCCATAGATCGACCTGACAAAACATTTTTCCGTACCCTGTGGCTCAAGAGGTTGATCCATCATTGTTGGTAGATGGGCTTGAGCCATTTTTTAGCACCCACCCAGCAGGCTTTGGGACTTATGGCCAGTAGCAGGAGCAGAGGAGAGGTCAAGCCTAACTGGATCTCCTACTTCAGACACTGTGAAGTACAGTATATAGACCAAGGTCCCTGGGTGGTATAAATGGTTTGTGCTTGACTACTGGAGCCCTGGCGGTGCAGTGGGTAAGCATTTGGCTGCTAACCAAAAGGTTGGCAGTTCGAATCCACCAGCACGCTTGGTTTGACTGCTAACCTAAATGTGGTCAGTTCCAACACACTCAGTGGTACCAAGCAAGCTGCTTCCATTAAGATTACAGCCAAGAAAACCCTATGGAGCAGTTCTACTGTGCACATATGGGGTCACCATGAGTTGAAACTGACAAGATGGCAACAAGTTTGGGGTTTTAGGTTTTGCCTAGGCCAGCGCCGCATCTATTGTTGCTGCTGCTAAAAATTAATAATTTTGCTTTCTCTAGTCTTTTTCCAATAGCGTGCTATTAAGTTCCCGTTTATTCTTAAGATTCCAAACCCTTCTCTTCACACATATTTACACACTCCTTTCCTAAACAGCAGGAAGTCAGTTTCCTACTGCCTCCTCCATACCTGCACCGTCTCCCCGACATAGCCTTCTTTCATTGCAACACCGCTTCAAACGCTGTGCGTGGCCAGAAATGCTGATCCCAGAAGGTCACTGCTGAGTGGGAGGAAGCTGAAGATGTTGCTTGTGAGGGCTGGTTAGCCTCTGAGGAACACATGGGCGTAGTTTAATTCTTTTTTTTTTTTTTTCCACTCAGAGAAATTTAGTATACCTCTTCTATCCCGCTAAATTTAACTACACAAAATGCTGTGGAGATTTTGATGGTGGTTGTTCATGGCATCTGTTTTTGCCTTGACTTCCTGACACAGGTCATGCTGGCTATGGATCCAAGCATTCACATAAAATCGCCACTGCTTTATGAAACCGTAAATCTTTTTTTTCTTTGGTGCTACCCTGATTGTGTGAAGATTGTAATCTTAGGCCCCTGAGGAAAACCAAAATGCTCCCCTTTGGAACCTATTGCCAAGAGAGGAGCGATGCTGTCTGCTTTAGTGCTTCCCTCATCGTTGCCAGCCTCCTGGACGGGCCAGGCAGTAGTCCTATGTTTTCAGAGAACTGGTTCAGAGAAGAGAGAGGCATGTGTGTGGAATGAGGGTATCAAGCGAGAAGAGATGAGGCACATTGAACCTGAGATGAGGACAGACAGACTTCCTAGAACCTCCAGTTAGTCTACTTTTGATCAAAGCCAGAGCTTAGCTTAATACCAAAAGTCCAGGGAGGAGCTAGCTCTTCCTCTTTCCTTTTCTGAAGGCAGGAGTTGGCTGGTGTCTTGTCAATATTAAACCATAAAAAAATCCAACCTTGGTTGTATCCCAACTTACTTGCGTTTAAATCATCTGTATGTGCAAGCCAACTATTTCTAAGGATATTCTGGATTTTAAAGAGTATGCTCAGTGTACTGGTGAATAGACTGTTTTGCAGGCCAGATATTTGATATAAAAATTGCCAACACTGAACTGACACACACTGGTAAACACTTCCGTAATAATGTGAAGATGAAAAGGGCAGAAAAACTCTGGCTTTGCCGCAACTTTGAAGGAAAGTCAGCCTCCACCGTACCCCCACCATCAACAACGCTAGCTAATGAAAGTAATCAGTACATTCCAGAAAAAAAAAAGAGAGTACAGTTTTCAACTCCCACGGATGTCATTTCTGAAACACTTGGCATAAGACCTGTGTGACAGGGAAGCTGTTACTTGGTTTTACCAATTCTGAAAATTACAGGGAGGAAATCACAGGCTGGTATCAGGTGTCCAAATCTTCATCTCGAAGGGTGAATCATAAAAATATTATAAAAAATGCATCCTGCTGTAGTGACAGCTGTCATACCAGATCTACCCGGTGCAGAGAGAGCTATAGCCACAGCCGCAGATGACTTAAATGTGAGAGTAGGTTGTGGTGTTTAACAGCAGGGACAAGAAACTTCAGAGAAGTTACTGGAAGTAAAACATCACCCTGTGCATAATGGAAAAATCAGCCTAGGGATATGAGATCATTTAAATAATTATGTACTGTATGTTGATATTAATGTGAGGGTTTTTGTGTGTGTCCTAGTTGTGAGTAGGTAACATTTAAATTAAAGGGACTACCCCTTTTGTTACTGTTGCTTTCAGTGTTGGCAGATCTGTCCTTATTTGCCATTTTAGAAAATGTGCAAAATCCCAGTATGACAAACACAAAGAATCATAGAATTTTAGTAGGAGAGCATCAGAGATTTAGATAGGCACCTATTTTACAGGAAAGGAAACTGAGTTTCATAGAGAATTTAAATTGCTAGTTGACATTTCTACAACCAATTTGTTGCAGAGGAAGTAATAGAACTTACAGACTTTCAGGTTTTGTTTGATAGAGAGCCAAATGTATTTAATAACTGCCGCAAACCTGAGGGCTTAAAAAATCTTGTTCTCAGGCCTCACTCACTCAGACGACACCTACTCTGTTAGGATGTTACCTGCAAGTGTTTGGTGCCCCTCGAATCATGGCAGGAAAACTGGAATTTTGTTGGCATGCATGCTGAGTTTTGAATCAAGAAGGTTAGAAATGCAAAACTGAATCTTCAGTATAGACTCCCATAAAGTCAGTGACAGAGAGAAATGAAACAGGAATTGTAAGAAGTGTCTTGTTTCAACAGTGAGCCACATCAGAATGCTATGGAATGGAAAATTTCACGTAGAATACCATGGAGTAGAATACCAGGCAATCATGGAGTAAGAAAACAAAACGGCATTGGATTTTCTTTTTCCTCTGGAACTCTGAAAATGCCTTCTCTTGTGTGCAATGCTTTGAGATGTCATTCAGAACTCGAGAGGTCACTGAAATTCTGAGATAATTTACCTTTTCCAACCACTGTGTTGGACTGTTCTCAAAAGCACGTCTGGGCATAGCGCTCACCCTTCAGGTCTTTGGCCAGGCTGTTTATTCTATAGCTCCTAGAAAGTAAAAGAGCTGTAATAAATTACAGACTTTTGATGATTCCGAAGAGAAAGAAGTAAAGGAAGCCTCTGTGGCTGAATAGATTAACGATTCCTGCACATAACCAGACTTTGTTACTCTTTTATCTTTCCCTCTTCCAAATTCCTAGTGCTTGTTCCATCTCTAGCTGGATTCCTGAGATCACTTGTTGACAGTACTCTCTCCAAAAAAAAAAAAAAACAAGAAACCACTTTTGTTATCTACACTGTGATCTTTGCATTAAACCATTTAAACATGAGCTATGTGAGATCTGATTCCACAGGATTTATTAAAATAAATTGTCTTAGCAAATATGTCTGTTCCATTTGATTCTGAAGAATAATTGGTTAATGAGAGAATGATTACTTTGTTCAGACATGATTACTGAAAAAATGTTTCATCCATATGTTGCTGAATAATGGGAAATTCTCCAGTGAAAGGGGGACAATGATTAGAAGAAACAAGATAACTTAAGAAAATATTCCCCAATGTGTTACAAAATTTTTTTTAAACAGGCCAACTCGAAGTATAGAGTTTCTTTGTATTAGCCTAGAAGTTCAAAATGCTTAATTGGATTAAACTGTTCGTTGAAAAAGCACTAGGTAGGTTTCTTTGTTTTTGGAATTAAAAAAAACTGGCTTCTTCTGACAAATTATGTGATCGTAACAGCTGTTTGCTATCCTAATATTTTTTGTGTAGCCTAATGTTATTCAGATTGTGGCATTAAAAGAGCTAAATTATTGCTATGAGTTTGATTGTGTCCAGCAAAAAGATACGTTGAAACCTTAACCCCTGGTACCTTTGAACGTGACTTGCTTGGAAATAGGGTCATTTAAGATGGAGTAGGGTAGGTCCTAATCCATCCCAATGGTGTCTTATAAAAGAGGAGAATAGACACAAATATAGACAGAAGAAGGACAAGCATTGTGACCACAGAGCCAGAGGAAAGCCACAGAACACCAAGGAATGCTGGGAGCCACTAGAAGCTAGGAGAGCAGCATGGAACAGTTTTTCTCTCGGAGCCCTCAGAAGGAATTAGGCTGGCCAACACCCTGATTTGGACTTCACAGCACTGTGAGACAATAAATTTCTGTTCTTTAAAGCCACCCACTTTGTGGTACTTTGCTATCGCAGCTTTAGGAAATTAAGACAGCTATGTATTGATAAACCGGTTGCTGTCTAGTGGATTTCAACTCATAACAATCCTGGTGGGGCAGTGGTTAAGAGACTGGCTGCTAACCAAAAGGTTGGCAGTTTGAATCCACCAGCATCTCCTTGGAAATCCCATTTAAAAAAAAAAACCTAGTGACCCTATAGGACAGAGTAGAACTGCTCCATAGGGTTTCCAAGGAGCAGCTGGTGGATTTGAACTGCCAACCTTTTGGTTAGCAGCCAATCTCTTAACCACTGCACCACCAGGGCTCTATATATACTGATGCATTTCAAAATATTCATCAATAGTTTTTATCAAAACTTCTTCACAAGAATATGAATACATGACAACTTTATAGGTTAGCTCTCCTTTGTGCAGGGGGATACAGGACACAGTGTATCTATCAGTTAAGCTTTTATTTAATATGGTCTGTGGCAGAAAAATGACCACTCAACATATTCCAAATTTCTCAAAAATTAGTTAAAATCAAATAGGAGAGCAGTTAGTTTGTCTCAGTAGAGCTATTTTGGCTATCTCAGTTGCTAAATGCAAGGATGAATTATTCCAGTCTAAAAAACAGAGTTTTCCCTTCATCCTGAAGAACAACTCACCTCCACCCTTTCCCAAATAACACAAAAACAAAACTCCACCTTTAATTTCACACAAATATGGGAATGTCAAAACAATTGACTCTTTACATTCAAATCTGATTTTTCTGTTAATGAGTAATCCAGTATTTTTAAGTTGAAACTATATTTTATTCCCTTAATTGTGCTTAATGTGCAATAAATGATCATGATCTAAATATCTATGACTAGAGCTGAAGGATGTAATCACAGAAAATTGCAACTAAGAGATTAACTTTAACTTCTCACATATTTAAAGAACAAAGTGTTAGGGCCACCCACTCAGAACAATTCACTCTTCCTGCGAAGCAGTAAGATTTCACAGAGTACCAGTTATTTCTGTGGGGTTTTGAAGAATGAGTAAGGGTTTGTCACTTACCCAAGTGGGCAATGGCAACCTGGATTTGGAGAACAGCATGTGCAAAGGCACAGAGTCATAGAAAGATACGGCATATTCAAGAGGTGGTGAATCTAACATAGACCAAGCATACCTCTGTGAAGTTTAACAATATGGATACTTGTATTGCATAAGACAATTACGAACAGTAGTCTGGAATTCAGCAAAATGAGTAATATTTAAAACACAAATTAGATGTCACCAGTGTATAGATATCAATTTATGTCTTAGGACTTAATAACTAGCAAGAAGAGAAGAGAACTGAAGACGAACACAGATGAATTTCAATATTTAAGATGTGGGCAAAGGAAAAGACAGTGAAATTAACAAAAAGGTAAATCAAGGTGTTAAAGAGAATAAAGAGAAAACCGTGTCCCAAGTGCTAAATAAGATAAGAGCGTAGAGAGAAAGGATGTCTGACAGTGGCAATAAGGAGGAGACTGCAAAAAGAACAAATACTGAAAAGAGGCCATTGAATCTGGTAATTAGAGATTAATAGTGTTATTACCAAAAAAAATAATAAAATAAGGTGTTTTAAAACATAGCTCCCAAATTCTTTGACATTCCTCCCATCAAAAGTTGCAGTCTTGCCCCTTCTCCTTGAATCTTTGCTCTGTGACTCCTTGACCAACAAACTGTAGTGATATCAAAGCTCTGTTGGTCTCCAGATACAAGCTTTAGGAAATTGGAAGTTTCTGTCTCTTGGATGCTTGTTTGAGTACTTAGCTATCATACTGTAAGGAAGGCCAAGAAACCCTTGGAAAGGCCAAACACCAACTTTCCAGCCATGTGTGAGCCCTTGAAATAAGATCCTTCAACCATTAATATAGTTGCCCCATGGAACAGAGATGAGATATTCTCATGGAGCCCGTCCTAATTGCAAATTCATGAAAAATAAATAACTGTTGTTTTAAGACAGTAGGATTTGGGGTAGTTTATTATGTAGCAAACAGTAACTGGAATAGATAGTGACAAAATGACATGTAAGTTTCTTTTCAAGTAGGTTGGAAAAGAAGAGAAAGAGTGAAAGAAGTAAGTAGTTTGAAGCAAGATAGGACTGAAGTGAACATTCTATTTTAAAAAAATTTTTTTCTTATTGTACTTTAGATGAAGGTTTACAGAACAAATAGTTTCTTATTAAACAGTCAGTACACGTATTGTTTTATGACATTGGTTAACAACCCCACGACACGTCAACACTCTCCCTTCTCTACCTTGGAAGACCTTTCTTTGGGTGAAAATATACATAGCCAAAGTTACACCATTTCAAAAGTTTATACATGTACAATACATATACAATTTAGTGATATTGATTATGTTCTTCCAGTTGTGCTGCTATTCTCACCATCCTTTTCTAAACTATTCCATCACCATTATCTTCAACTCACTGCCCCATAGGCTTCCCATCAAACCTTTTGAATTGCTGTTGTCAATATGATCTCACATAGATAATTCTTTTTGTTGTTGTTGTTGTTGTACTTTAGATGAAGGTTTACAGAACAAAATAGTTTCTTATTAAACAGTACACATATTGCCCTATGACAATGGTTAACAACCCCAGGACATGTCAACACTGTCCCTTCTCAACCTTGGGTTCCCGATCACCGGCTTTCCTGTCCCCTCCTGTCTTCTAGTCCTTGTCCCTGGACTGCTGTGTCTTATTAGTCCCATTTTGTTTTATGAGGCTGTCCAATCCCCAGCTGAATGGTGAACTTTGTGAGTGACTTCACCACTGAGCTAAAAGTTTGTCCAGGGGCCATACTCTCAGGGTTTCTCCAATCTGTCAGGCCAGTAAATCTAGTCTTTGTTTTTGTTTGTTTTTGTGTGAGTTAGAATTTTATTCTACACCCTATTCCAGCTCTGTCCGGGACCCTCTATTGTAATCCCAGTCAGAGCAGTCAGTGGTGGTAACCAGGCACCATCTAGCTGTACTAGACTCAGTCTGGTGGAGGCTATGGTAGCTGCGGTCCTTTAGTCCTTCATACTAGTCTTTTCCTTGTATCTTGTTCTCTTCATTCTCCTTTGCTCCCAGAAGGGTGATAACAGTGGAGTATCTTAGATGGCTGCTCACAGGCTTTTAAGACACCAGACGCTACTCACCAAGGTGGAATGTAGTACATTGTCTTTATAAACCGGGCTATGTCAATTGAGCTAGATGTTCCCTGAGACCATGGTCCCCACTCCCTCCTCAGGGAGTTTGGAAGTGTCTATGGAGCTTCCATGCCCTTTCCTTGTACAAGTTGTGCTGACTTCTGAAGTGAACGTTCTTAATGATTTAAGAGTCTTCAGGAATGTTGTGGAGGAATACCTAGGAGAAGGAAAGACTGAGTGTACAGGTGAGAGCTGATATTGCTCAATCAATGAAGTGAAGGAGGCAGGACAGTGGAAAGGGATGAAATCTAGAACACAAGTGGTACTTTTAGCCTGGGAAAGAAGGAGTAGGGATAAACTTCCTCTCAGGACAAAAGAAGTAGGAATAAGTAACTCGATTTTTTAAGAAGAAATCCTAGTAGGAAAACAAGTTAGGATATCACAAGTGCTCTTTAATTGAAATTCTATGGTCAATTTGAAGCAATTATAAAAAGAGGGCACTTCTCTTTTAGATCATAAGGCCATGGGATATATATTATATATATTTTTATATTCCTTTCCACTTTTCCTGACCTGAACCCCTACCTTGGAGAAAAGGAAAAATATAATACATGGAGAAGTATAGAGTAGAATAGACTAAAGTAGAGTAGAATGAGGCAGAGCATGTGCAGGTTGATATTGATTTATAGATGCAATCCACAGAAAACAGATGCTACCCTTTGGGAAAACTAGAACATAAAGAGTTATTTCTTCCATTACTATAGAAGTGAGATTTTCTGGAATATCAAGAAATAAAATCATTATAGCATTTACAGAGATTGAGTTTGACACCCAAATAGGATTCAGAAGATCCAGACTTGGGCTGAGAACCTCCTAGAAACTCTAAATTAAAGCAGCTACCAATTCTTAGCAAGTGAAAGGAAAAAAAAAAAAATTAGGAACAGTTCAATATACCTGGAAGAAGGTAGGAAAACCATGGCCTGCAGGTCAATTGGCTTACCACCATTTTTGAACAGTCCATGAATTAATAATGTTTTTAAATTTTTACATAGTTGAAAAAATATATAAACAAGAATAACATCTCATGAAACAGGAAAATATATGAAACTCAAACTTAAGTGTCAATAAATAATGTTTTAATGGAACATAGCTGTCTTAGGCTGGCTTCTTTAAAGAAGCAAAACCAGTAAAGCATATAAATATATATATACAGAGAGAGAGATTTATATCAAGGAAATGGCTCACATGGTTGTAGAGGCCAGAATGTCCCAAGTCATTGAATCAGGATAGAGGCTTCTCCTGATTCACGTAGCCTCAGGGGCTGGTGAACCCAAGATCAGCAGGTTGGATAGCAGAGCTGTTGCTCACAGGCTGTGAAGATACACAGATCCCCAGATTGGCAGGCAAGACTGCAGGTAAGCTGCTAGCTCAAGTCCCAAGAACCAGGGGTCAGAGGAACCGGAGCCAGCTGTAGGATCCATAATGAGCAAAGGCCCTCAAGACTTGCCAGAACATCCACTTATGTTCCAATGCAGGCCACACACCCAAAGAAACTCCCTTTCAACTGATTGGCTACTCACAGCAGATCCCATCACGAGGATGATCACATATCTAATTTCAACAGGGAAGTGATCACATTATATGATTGCCAAACACTGAGAATTATGGATAGCTGTATCCATTCATGTACATATTGTCTATGACTCCTTTTGTGCTGCAGTAGTAGAGATGAGTAATTGCAACAGAGATTGTATGTAAGGCCTGCAAAGCCACATGGCCCTTTATAGGAAAAAAATTGCCAGACTTTGACCCACAGGTTTCTTTATTTTGCTTTCATTCTTGCTTTTCCTGTGGAGTTTAGTTTGATTAACATTTGTCATCTGTTAAAAATTGTTTTGATTTTTAGAAAAAGAAATGGTAATTTTTGGTAGTTATTGGTTTCTTTATTTCTGAAACACTTGGAAAAGACCCAGGCTCTTAGTTTGTGTCAACTACTGGGCTGGTATCACCTCAACAGTTGCTCAGACTGCAAGCATATTCTTTTAGTGGAAACATTTCACACATATATTTTGAGCATTGTCCTAGGCATTGGCAACGTGACAGAGAAAAGTATAACGAGATTCTCTGCCTTATAGAGGATATGTTCTTGTAATGGGAGACAAACAATAAAAAAAAAAAAAAAAAAGCAGATAAACAAGAGAGGTTCAGTTTCCGATAAGTGCTATATAGAAAATGAATAGGAGTAGAGAAGATTTGGACGGTATAGAGAAGCTTATTAAGACAAGGAAGAGTTCTCTAAGGAAATGATACTTGAGCTGAAACTTGAAGGATAGGAAGGAATCAGTCCTACACAAAGCCAGGGGAAGAGTGTGCCGGGCAAAGGGAATAGTAATTAGAAGGTCTACAGGCCATGAACCAAACCCAAACCCATTGATATCGAGTTGATTCTTACTCATGGAGACACCATGTGTAACAAAGTAGAACTGAACTCCATAGGGTTTTGTTGACAGTAATCTTTATGGAAGTAGATCATCAGAACTTGTTTTTGAGACATCACTGGGTATGTTCAAACTATCAGTCTTTTGATGGTGACTTCCAGTCAGTTCTGACTCATAGCAACTCCGTGAACAACAGAACAAAACACTGCCCGGTCAAGCACCATCCTCATAATTGTTTTTAAGCTTAAGCCTATTGTTGCGGCCACTGTGTCACTCCATCTGGTTGAGGGTCTTCTTCTTTTTTGCTGACCCTCCACTTTACCAAACATAAAGTCCTTCTCCAGAAAGTGGTCCCTCCTAATAACATGTCCAAAGTACGTGAGAAGAAGTCTCACCAACCTTGCTTCTAAGGAGCATTCTGGCTGTACTTCTTCCAAAACAAATTTGTTCGTTCTTTAGCAGTCCATGCTATATTCAACATTCTTCACCAGCACCAGAACTCAAAGGTGTCAATTCTTCTTCCATCTTCCTTATTCCTTGTCCAGCATTCACTGATAGCAGAGTACAGTTTTTCAAGCTAGATGTAATGAGAACAACCAAGCTGTGTGGCCTAGTGAAACCTCTTTACACTAGACAAAAGATTGAGATCCTAATCCTGGCTCTAAGGCTAGTTTGCACAATGCTAATACCATCATTAGCAGACAGTAGCATGTGTTGACTGAATGACCTCATTTATGCAAGACTTGGAACTTCTGTGAAACTTGGGAGGAGTTGAGGTTTGAAAATAAAGCCACTTTCTATACAACTTTGATTTGTAATTTCTTTAAACCATAATATATATTTGTTTGTTTGCTGTTGTGATCCATAAGGTTTTCTTTTATTGTTCTAAAAATATGTATCACACAACATTATTTGCCAATTCAACATTTTTCATGTGTACAATTTAGTGTTATCAATGACATTAATCATGTGCAACCTTCACCAATGACTGTTGCCAAATTTCCCATCACCATAAACAGAAACTCACTGCTTCCTAAACAGTCATTCCTAAACAATGACTCCCTCATCTTACTTTAAAGGAAAAGCAAAGGTTTTCACATATAAAATGGGCATGAGTTTAAAAAGATAACTGGAACCCTAACCTGGTACAGATTCCTCTTTGGACAGTAAGGTAATTGAAGTGAAGTGGTTAAGTGACTTGCCTAAGATCACAAGCATAGCGGCATATGCAGTACCCAAATCCAAGTCTTTATGAATAAAGAGTCATATTAAATAACATGACCACAAAAGGGATACCTACCCAGAGCTGATCTCTCGATGTAGAGTCGGAGCAGGGAGCCACAGAGGATCCACCACGAGAAGAAAATTCAACTTCTGATAAGAACCTGGCCTGTGAAACTCATCTCAGGTATATTTAACGTGCATTCACCTTCACTGGGGAGCAAAAAAAGTTAAACAGAACTCTTAAAATGTTTCTCTCCAGATATCCACGGCCAGGAAAGAAAACTCTTGCACCATGATTTCACGTTCCTCCCTCTTCACCTGGCCAGCGAAAGGGCTGGCAAATGTAGATAAAGGTGTTCAAGTTCATCCGAGATGAGGTGCGTTACAGTTCTAGATGGAAAGGCTGCTGTCAATCCTTATTTTATCCGAGTCCCCCAACCCCCCGCCCCATCATCACAGTATGACAGGCAAAATGCTTTTATTGCCAGTCTTTTTTCGTATAGCAATATGCTTAACGTTTTGTTTGTAGTGAAAAGGCTTAAAATGCTATTTTTCTTCTCTTTATTTAGAAGCAATCAGTCTCCCTCTCACTGAGCTCTTACTACGGGCAACCACTATCCTGAATTATACCCCATCAGCTGTGTGGGAAAAAACGCATGCATTGTTTCTTTTTTCGTCGGCAAAGTAGTATTTGCCAGTTAAATCCCCAGGTAGTTAGCTTTCAAACAGTCAGATATAAAATTAGCAAATGAAACATCTGTTCCTCACTATTATTTTATAATCACATTAATTGGCAGATGTTTTTAGGTAAGAGAGAAAAGCGTATCAGCCATTACTTGCATTTCCATGGGGTTATGCTTGTGGCCATCGAATCTCACACAACTAACAGACATCTCAGCATGAGGTGGAGGTACACTGGACTCAGAGCAGTCCGGCTTTCTCCCTACTCCATACCGCTTGACATTACAGCCAACTGCCCACTGACAATGTAAACATGATGCCCCAATGCGTGCCATTGTGGAGAACCTTACCCTTGCTGCTGCCAGGTTTGGTTTTTCAATTATCATGTAGTTTGCACAAAAGCACTGTGCCAATTCAATTACAGCCTGATTAATGGAGTGTTGCAGGTTTATTTCAGGGGTCTAGCTATCTATTAATTAGCATATTGGGGCCTATACTCTACTGTTTTGTCCTGATATGCTTTGAAAAGTCCCCAGTGCAATTAAAAAACTCTAATATGCTTTAAATAGTTATTTGAGAAAACACATCCAGACTTTTTTTAAACTCCTCAGGGATTTTTAAGCACATCCAGATTTATTATAAGGCATCTAAAGTTCCTTTTAAAACACACCTCTACCAGGTTTTGGAATTTATCTGCACCAGACAGGCAGTTCTATACTGGGAGGTAGAGCTCCCCTTTCCTGGATATGGCAAAGGAGGGATCTTCAGAAAAGATCAAGTGTGAGCATTTCATTGAGTGGTTTGCTTATTTAGTATGCTCTGGAGTTTGCTTTAAAGAATAAACTTGGCCAGGGGCTAAATCTAAACTAGAGGGTTTCAAGGTAGCTATTCAATACTATTGGTATTCAATAAAAGGACACAACTATTAGGCTGATTGGTGAACAATTTCTTTGGTCTTCTTTGCTGGAGAATATCAGTAAGTCTGGATGCCCCTTAGTGGTCAGTAGACGCTGGGTTTGCTGCTTTTATGCAAGAATACAGAGGTGCTAGGGAAAACATAGACTCTGTGATTAGTCATAGAAATTGGCACTTGTAAATTTGAGATGGTGGAGGTAGTAAGTAGACCAGTTAGATTGCAGTAGAAGAATCATGCCAAAGAATAATAGGAGATATGACTGGAATTGGAGATTGTGGCTGCATTGTTAAGATCTAGACTAATGATGTGGATTGTATCTCTGCCAGCAAAGAACACTGATAGTGTCATGATTAAAAACAAAAACAAAAACAAACCTTTAACGGTATGAATTTGTTGTCAACAGGTGAAACAACCAGGAGATAGAGAGCCCATGCAAGAATGGTGGCCAGTTGGGAGGTCGTTTGAAATTCAGCAGTGACGTGATAGAAAGTGAATAACGTGGATGCCAGATGATGGGTTTTCCCCTTAAGATACAGCATATGAAGATATGAACCAATAACTGTGTCATATATCACCTGCCACCTAACAATCTCAGTGTTACAGCTACAAGATGGGGATGGTGATACAGCCCTTCTTGAAGGCCTGAAGACTTCAAAAACAAAGGAGTACTTGCAAATAGTGTTCCCTTTGGTAGCAAGAACGCAACATTAAAACTTATTCCACATATAAAAACTTCTTGCTGTCGAGTCAATTCTGACTTACAGCGACACTATGGGACAGAGTAAAACTGTCCCATAGGCTTTCTAAGGAGCAGCTGGTGGATTTGAACTGCCAACCTTTTGGTTAGCAGCTGAGCTCTTAAGCACTGCTCCACCAGGACATATAGCAGGTATCTAATTATGCTTGTGAATGAAAAAAATATTCACTATCATGGGTCCAAAGGATCTAAGCTTGAGCTGTACCCAGCTCCAGGCTAGGGGAGACACAAAACATTTATATGGACACCATTCCCTCTATGCAGTTCGTCCATACATGATAACCTAGCCATCACTGCGACAAGTATGCATACAAAATAATATCCACATACTGCTTAGTTTTCCAGTCTCACAGAAGTACTATGACTCAGAAATATTTACAGGAGACTCATACTTAAAGTAAAGAGCCCTAGTGGCGCAGTGGTTAAGCACTCAGCTGCTAACTGAAAGGTCATCGGTTCGAACTCACCAGCCCCTCAGAGGGAGAAAAATGTGGCAGTCTGCTTCCGTAAAGATTTACAGCCTTGGAAACCCTATGGAATAGTTCTTACTCTGTCCTATAGGGTCTCTGTAAGTCAGAATAGACTTGACAGCAGTGGGTTTGTTGTTTTTATTAATCTGTAAAGTGACCACTTATGTCACATAATCCAATACCTCATTTATGCATCTATTCCTTCATGCCTGCATAGTACATTCATCAGACACCATGTTAAACACTATACATGGTCGAAGTGCTGTACTCAGTTAACAGAGTGCTTCATTACACTTTATCCTGTGTCCATGAAAGGTTATCAACATAAATTATTATTTCCTGAGAAATGGATTCAACCACTTTCAGAAATCTGTTTATCTCATAAGGTATGAAAAGACAGGTAAAAGAATAACTAAGAAGTCTTTATTCTCTATAATTCAGAGTGTATTTTGTTGGTTAAAGAAATTCCTTCCTTCCCTAACTTGCCTACTTTAAGAAGACATTCAAGAAACCACCTACTTTCCCGGTTAATGAATTCAGGATATGAATGTGCCAATTTTGGAGTTATTTACATCTTTACAGATACCACCTTCAGGTAAGAAAAGAGACAGGTTTTTTTTTTTTTTTTCGACCTAAGAAAAACAATAGGGTTTGTTAAATGCATATTTTATAGAACAGGAGACAAGGTCTAGGTCTACAGTTTTAAGTAATATCAATGTTCAGCCCTGTATTACTCTTATTGGTTCTTCCTGATTCAAACTTATCACTGGCTTTTGGTCTTGAATTGTGAGCAGCTTATTCTGGTTCAGTCCACTGGGAATGATGACAGGAAACATTCATTGCTAGGCACTGAAGTGGAAGCAAGTCTAAATGCTTAATCTGGTGAGTGGCAAAGTTGTAGAGTTAAATAAATCGTAACACTGTAGGATCCTGGGCAATGGAGCCTACATAACTCTGCAACTCCCAGGGGTCTGCAGCTGTAGAAGTTAGAAAAAAAGAAAACCGAGCCCTTGGGGATAGGTGTGTAACTTATGAACACTCAATAATAAGTCGAAAGTCAGTATTTCTAACTCTGGAGAATTGCTTGTTTATTCATCCTCCGTACATGTCTATATGCACGTAAAACTCGTGGCCGTGGAGTCAGTTCTGACCCATAACAACCCTATAGGACAGAGCAGAACTGCTCCCTAGGGTTTCCAAGGAGCGGCTGGTGGATTCGAACTACTGACCTCTTGGTGTATCACTTAACCACCGTGCCACCATATCAAAAGAAACAAACACACCAGTTGCCATCCAGTCAATTCCGACTCATAGCGACCCTAGAGGACAGAATAGAACTGCCCCATAGGATTTTCAAGGAGGGGCTGGTGGATTCGAACTGCTGACCTTTTGGTTAGCAGCCAAGCTCTTAACCACTGTACCACCAGGGCCCCTATATACATGGGCCACCGTATAGTGCACGTATATTTACACAGTTGAAATAGTACACATTAGAGTCACTGAATGTCCTGACTTATTTTTCGAATTCAGTGTAGAAAGTCCCAATGTATTTTAGCTATGTACTTCCCAACCTGAATTTTAAATCTTCATACCATAAAAGAAATTTATTCCATGTGCTTCACAGTTAATTGTGAATAAACATACCCCCCATACACCCTAAAATATTCATTTTTCTCACTTTCAAAATTAAAAAAAAGTAGAAGAAAGGTATTTTGAGAATGGTTGGAAAGTATTGAAAAAGCAATTTAAATATATATATATTTTTTAATTTAATCATTACCTTTTGTTTAGTTTTTTAATATTTTGTATTTTAAACAAATATTGAATTGTACTGTACATCTCTTTTACCATTTGTTTTTTTCACTTACTATTCAGTTAAACACCTCATTCTTTTCTTTTTTTTTATTTTTTATTTTATTGTGATTTAGGTGAAAGTTTACAGCTCAAGTTAGTTTCTCATACGAAGGTTTATACACACATTGTTATGTGATCCTAGTTGCTCTCCCTATAATGTGACAGCACACTCCTCCTTTCCACTCTGGATTTCCCGTGTCCATTCAACCAACTCTTATCCTTTCTGCCTTCTCATCTCACCTCCAGACAGGAGCTGCCCATTTAGTTTTGTGTATCTACTTGAACTAAGAAGAATACTCTTCACAAGTATCATTTTATGTCTTACGGTCCAGTCTATTATTTGTCTGAAGAGTTGGCTTCCAGAATGGTTTTAGTTCTAGGTTAACAGAGAGTCTGGGGGCCATATCTTCTGGGGTTCCTCCAGTCTCAGACCATTAAGTCTGGTATGTTTACTAGAATTTGAGTTCTGCACCCCACTTTTCTCCTGCTCCATCAAGGATTCTCTGTTGTTTTCCCTGTCAGGGTGGTCATTGGTGGTAGCTGGGCACCATCTAGTTCTTCTGGTTTCATGCTGATGGAGTCTCTGGTTTACGTGGCCCTTTTGTCTCATGGGCTAATATTTTCCTTATGTCTTTGGTGTTCTTCATTTTCCTTTACTGCAGGTGGTTGGGACCAACTGATGCATCTTAGATGGCTGCTTGCAAGCTTTTAAGACCCCAGACACCACTCACCAAAGTAGGATGCAGAACATTTTCTTAATAAACTTTGTTATGTCAATTGACCTAGATGTCCCCTGAAACCATGGTCCCCAGACCCCTGCCCTTGCTACACTGTCCCTCAGAGTGTTTGGTTGTGTTCAGGAAACTTCTTAGCTTTTGGTTTAGTCAAGTGGTGCTGACTTCTCCTGTATTGTGTATTGTCCTTCCCTTCACTCAAGAGAATTCTTGTCTACTATTTAGTAAATGAGTTCCCCTCTCCTTCCCTTCCCACCCTTGTAACCATCAAAGAATGTTTTCTTCTGCGTTTAAACCTTTTCTTGAGTTCTTATAGTAGTGGTTTCATACAATATTTGTCTTTTTGCAGTTGACTAACTTCTGCATAATGCCTTTCAGATTCATCCATGTTAAGAGATGTTTCACGGATTCATCCTTGTTCTTTATCATTGAGTAGTATTCCACTGTGTGACTATACCATAATTTGTTTATACATTCATTTGTTAATGGACACCTAGGTTGTTTCCCTCTTTTTACTATTCTGAACAGTGCTACAATGAACATGGGTGTGCATATATCTATTCGTATGACAGCTCTTATTTCTCTAGGATATATTCCAAGGAATGGGATTGTTGGATCATATGGTACCTCTATTTCTAGCTTTTTCAGGAGGTGCCAAATCAATTTCCAAAGTGGTTGTACCATTTTATGTTCCCACCAGTAGTGTATAAGTGTTCCAGTCTCTCCATAACCTCTCCAACATTTATTATTTTGTGTTTTTTGGATTAATGCTAGCTTTGTTGGAGTGAGGTGGTATCTCGTCATAGTTTTGATTTGCATTTTTCTAATGGCTAATGATCGTGAGCATTTCTTCACGAATCTGTTAGCCACCTGAATGTCTTATTTGGTGAAGTGCCTGTTCATATCCTTTGCCCATTTTTTTAATTGGGTTGTTTGTCTTTTTGTGGTTGAAGTATTGCAGTATCTTGTAGATTTAGAGATTAGACCCTGATCAGTTATGTCATAGCTAAAATTTTTTCCCAGTCTGTAGGTTGTCTTTTTACTCTTTTTGTGAAGTCTTTTGATGAGTGTAAGTGTTTGATTTTTAGGAGCTCTCAGTTATCTAGTTTCTCTTCTGGTATCTGTGCATCTTTAGTTATGTTTTGTATTCTGCGTATGCCATGTATTAGGGCTCCTAGTGTTGTCCCTATTTTTTCTTCCATGATCTTTATCATTTTAGATTTTATATTTAGGTCTTTGATCCATTTTGAGTTAGTTTTTGTGCATAGTGTGAGGTATGGGTCGTTTTTCAGTTTTTCGCAGATGGATATCCAGTTATGCCAGCACCATTTGTTAAAGAGACTGTTTTTTCCACATTTAATGGACTTTGGGCCTTTGTCAAATATCAGCTGCTCATAGGTGGATGAGTTTATGTCTGGATTCTCAATTCAGTTCCATTGGTCTATGTATCTGTTGTTTTACCAGTACCAGGTTGTTTTGATTATCGTGGTGGTATAATAGGTTCTAAAATCAGGTAGTATGAGGTCTCCCACTTTGTTCTTCTTCTTTAGTAATGCTTTACTTATCCGGGGCCTCTTCCCTTTCCATATGAAGTTGGTGATTTGTTTCTCCATCTCATTAAAAAATGTCGTTGGAATTTGGATTGGGATTGCATTGAATCTGTAGATCGCTTTGGGTAGAACTGACATTTTCACAGTGTAGAGTCTTCCTATTCATGAGCAAGGTTTGTTTTTCCACTTATGCAGGTCTCTTGTGGTTTCTTGCAGTAGTGTCTTGTAATTTTCTTTGTATGGGTCTTTTATGGCTCTAGTTAGATTTATTCCTAAGTATTTTATCTTCTTGGGGGCTATTGTAAATGGTGTTGATTTGGTGCTTTCCTCTTCGAAGTTCTCTTTGTTGGTATAGAGGAATTAAACTGATTTTTGTATGTTTATCTTGTATTCTGATACTTTGCTGAAATATCTATTAGTTTGAGTAGTTTTCTTGTGGATTCTTTGGGATTTTCTGTGTATAAGATCATAAATATATTCTTTAATTATTAACAAAAAAATTTAAGAGACTTGAAAAACATTTGCCTTGTATTAAACCCATTGTTGTTACAGGAAAATTTTACTTTAAAAACGTATTTTTTCTAGAAAATTAGAATAGGGACTTTGCAAACAAACAACTTAATAGTCAGTGCTCATAATCAACAGGGGAATAACAAAAATTTCAATAATGTATGGGAAATCAGTTGACCAGTAAATATATTTGACTGTTGAAGTTTTATTTGTGTTCCAAACTTATGAATTAAAAAAAAAAAAAACTCAAAGCAGAGTATTAAGCTCCTTCAGTTGCAAAATAATGTCAATACTCTTGATAAACTTGAATAACACTTTTCCTCCAAAATAATATTTTAAAATATTTGATTGTTAATATTAATCTTAATAGTCTTCCTAATTATGTTGTTAGTGGTTATGTTAAATGCAATATGTATTTATTTCACCAAATGCTAAATAGGTTTCTTATGCTGTTTCTGAACTTTTTAAAAATGGTTGAATTCGAAATGTCATTAATGGAACTTTCTGTAGTCAAATGATTATAACATTTTTAAAAAATAATCATTATACTGAAAAAAGCATATAGTCCATTCTCCTTAATGTAGTAAAATGTGAAGGAAAAGATAAAAACCAAGCTTTCTGATTTTTTTATTTTGAATCATTTACTGTTAGGAATCTTGACCTATACATTTTTTAACAATTAAAAAAACAATGTTTTATTATGTCAGCTGAAGTTTTTTTTAAACCTAAGCATTTTGTGAAAATTTCCCCATGTTTAGCATAAAGATGAACACACTTCTTGTTTTGCGTTATATGCCAAGTTTCAACCCAGAAAGAATGTTTATGGTTCAGATATAAAACCTCTGAAATATGAATGTGAAGACAACCTTAACTACAGTGTTGCAAATTCAGCGTTGTAATTTTATATGTGAATCTATCAATACACAGCATGTGCAAACATATGTTTATAGACAGGGAGACAAGAATATACAAATGAGACAAAATCCTTGTATCTCATTCGATGCTGTATAATTTCTATCAATTTATGAATGTTTTCTTTTTGTGTTATGACTCCATTTGAAGTTGACATAATGCAACTTGTGCTTATTTGCAAAGGCCTCATCACTACCGTTCTCAGAGCTGGTGCTGCCAGCCTGCTTAGATGATGGGGAAGAAACTTTGCCTGCTGGGACCATTACAGGCAACACTAAGAAATCAGAACATTGTAGATGGGAAAGTTTTTTTTGTTTTTTTTTTTGTAGGCAGTACAGGTATGCATTCAATTTTATGAGCACATCTGGTTTATCTATATTTCTAAATTTGGCCCTTAGGGTTCAGTAGAAAATTTGTAAAAAGAGAAAGATAAAACAGTACTTTAACAGTCTGCCTCTGACCCAGCAAAGGGAGCCAAGCTCATTTGCTAACCATTATGAAACTGGAAACGAAATTCAGGGACAAACGAGACACGAGACAATTTCTTTTTTGAAGATGCCCTTTGTGTAAAAGGACGTTCCTCTGTCGATGGCATGGTCCCCAACATATGATCCTCAGCCAAAGATTAAAGGGGTCTGAGGCTGTGTTTGCTTCTTTTCTTGTTTTAACTCAAGTTACAAGAAGATTTTGAAAAACATTTAGGTGAGGTATACTATGGAATTAGCAGATGGCTTTCATTTTCATTTGGGATAGTAAGGCATATTCTAATTTTCATTACTAATGTGATGGATGAGTTTTGGAGAGATTTAAAATTCTAAATTTAATTTTAATAGTTACAGAAAGAACATAAATTTATATTATTAAAGGCTAGCATCAAGTTTTTAGAAACTTAGGAAAGTTTTAAAAAGCATATAGTAGCAGAGGGTAAAATTATATACAATTATAAATATAACAAATTTATATATATAAAATATTACCCTCTGCTACTATATATGTACTAATATATATACATATATTTCCAGAGGTCAGAAACTTGGGGGTAAAATTCTTAAAATATATTTTGTTTTTCTGGAAAACATGCCATCTCTAAGTTGGATCCTTGGATTGTTTAAAAAACAAACGAACAGCAACAAAATAAAAACTACCTTTATTTTGCTTATTGTAAAAGAAATAGATATGCATTATAAATACTTTAGAGCAATGCATAAGCCTTAAATAATAAATAATTAAATAAAAATAGAATCTATTCATTCAATTATAATCATAACACTAACATATTTTTGTCTAATTTATTTCTATGAACATGTACACAACACACACATTTTCAGGAAAATGATATAATATCCATATTTTGTGACCTTTTTCACGTAACTATGAAAAAAAACAAACAAACCTGTGTTAGTGTGTTTATAAACACATGCATATCTCCATGTCAATAAGCATAGATGTACATTCCCAATTTTATGTTTTGAATAGTAATTTATTTTATGAAAAGAAGTTATTTAAACAATATCTATTGTTGGATATATAAGTTGTTTCGAATATTTTCCTATTACAAACCAGTATGTAATATTCTGGTATTTTTTTCACTCAAAAAATATTTGACATTCATTGCTGTTTTCATCTTTTTCCATACTCTCTTCTTCTTGTCCATTATTTTGTTAGCTTATTTGCCTTTTTCTTATTAACCTGTAAGAGTCCCTTAAACATAATGATGATATTACTTTATCTGTTATATTTACATTCCAGATTTCTTAATTTTTAATTGTAAGTCACTTTTAACCTTGTAGAAATTGTTTAGTGTGCTCAAATACATCTGTTGATTTTTCTGTAATTTCTGGAAAAAAGCATTTTATTTACTCTTATGAAAGTCAAGTATTTTTATACTTATCACAGTAAAAGTTCATGTCATTTATATATTACTATTCATGTTCAATTTAATTTCACCTGTTGTTTTATTAGCTTTGATAACAGCTTTACAATTTATTGTCCATAGTGCTTTTTGTCCCCTACAGGAATTGTGAAAATCACACCTACAGTTTAATATATATTTTCCAAATTATAAATATGGTAGATACCTGTACAAAAGAATAGATGCATAGGACCCATTAAAGTCCTATCCGATCATCTCCAGACTTTTGTAGCATAAAATAAATAGTAAGATTCCTAGCCCACCTTGGCTTATTCATTTGGCCATTCACTTATTTTTAAAAGCAGCAAGCTGTTTTGAGTGCCTACCTTTTGGTAAATACTGATCTACGTAGAGGTCAGGTAAAAGTGAAGAAAGACAAGCATGACGCCTCCAATAATGAAACTAAAAGGACTGATTGTGAGAGGAAAGCTAAAAGTAGAGTTTCAAAAAATTAATTGTAGTTGTTAAAAAGGGGTGGGAGATACAACCTGAGCTCACAGCTGGGGGACTAACCCTGGTTTAACCAGTTGCTGGAGAAAGACATCATGCTTGGTAAGGTAGAGGGTCAGCAAAAAAGAGGAAGACAATCAATGAGATGGTTGACACAGTGGCTGCAACAATGGGCTCAAATATAGTAACAATTGTGAGGATGGCGCAGAACGGGGCAGTGTTTCATTCTGTTGTACAGAGGGTCACTATGAGTCAAAACTGACTCAATGGCACATAACCACACCAACAGCAACCCTTGTCTGGTAATCAGGGAGGGCTTCATTGAAGCAGTGACATTTCAGCTGAGATTGGAGAGAGGGTTTACAGTTGGAAAGAAAAATAGGAAAGAAGATTATATTCTAAGCAGAAGGAGAAGCATGTGCCAAGGCAACGACATGGGAAGGAGACTGGCACAAAAGATGTTCTGAGAAAAACGACAACAAAAACAAAACAATTAGAGGGAAATGAATACAGGACAGTGTTATCTGAGATGACATTAGAAACATGGATGAAAGAGAACACGGAAGGTCTTGCTGACAGTGTGAAGTTTAGGCTTTTGGGGATTGAGCGACTGACAGATGGTGCAGCCATCTAATGAAATGGGGGACACTCAAGGTACTAGGTTTCCAGCAACAGTTAGGGGAAAAGATAGAGATTATGAATTCAGTATTTTACATATAAAGTTTGAGATGTCTATGATATTATACTATATGAGTAAAGACCTTCAATAGACCTTAGGAAGATGATTGGATACATGGATTTGAATCTCTGAAAAAGAGTTCCAGAATAGTTATTCTCAACCAGAAGCAGTTTTACACCCCCCAGCCCGGGGAATATTTGACAATACTGAAAGGTATTTTTGGTTTTCAAAACTGGGATGGAAATGCATGGTTCCTGACATCTATGGTGTGGTGATCTGGGATGCTGCTAAATATCCAACAATGCACAGAACTGCCCCTCACAGCAAATAATTAGCTTGCCCAAAATGTTAATAATGCCGAGGTTAAAAATCTCTGGTCTAGAAAATACAATATATAAATTTGTAAATCTTTGTAAAAATGGCATGTGGATATCAGACCTCATCTAATTTTAGGAGTGGGAAGAGAAATAATCAAGTTCAGCATCAGCCCAAGGCTGATGACTATGAGGTAGAGATCAGATATATCTCCTCTCTCCAACTTTTTTTTACCAACTCTGATGACAGCTGTTCCTCTACTGCACTCTCTACTTCTCTGCTAGATTGAATAATTTGTTGCAATGGCCACAAAGAATTCACAGACCATACTCACAGTTATGGAGTTTATTAGGGAAGTACCAGGTTACAACTTAGGATCAGGATCAGTAGACTATAACTCAGGACCAGGAAGCATATATGTAGTCTCCCTTCTTCATTGCAAGACACCTCTCTCACCTCCTCTTGGCCATGCAGGGCTCCTCTCAGCCCCCTCAGGACAAGCTCTTCTCTTTGCCCCGGCCCTGGGCCCAGCCTCTGCTCTGCTCAGGCAAGTGTTACAAAGTTCTTTTAGCTCTGCTCATAAGTGAGCAGAGGCACCCTACTCTGTCAGTAAGCCTCAGACCTGAAGGTACTGAGCTTTCTTACTCCATGTGGCTGCATGCTCACTGTAGCCACCTTGCTTCATGTGCTGGGAAGCCCACTTCACAATCTCTTGCTGGTCTCCTGGTTCTGCTGCTGTCATTTCTCTGTTGCACTTGTTGATGCTTCTCACCATGTCAAGACTTCTATGATGTTACAGCTCTCTCTGTCTCTTGGGTCCAGGAGGTTCTCAGCACAGGGACCCCAGATCCAAAAGATGCGCTCCACTCCTGACTCTTCTGCTTGGTGGTAGTGAGTTCCCCCTTCTGCTTCTGGAATTGGCTTCCTTTATGTCTAGTAGGATGACAAAACTGATCAATCACCTTGTTAGGGTTCTATACATTATACTTGCATTGTACCTCCCCACAAGGGTTCCATGCACTTTATGTGCATTATTAGCAATCTGCCCAATCCACTTGGTGGGCCATGAGTACCTTATTTGTATAGTCCCACTCAATTATTTTGCAGGAGTCACAAGAACAAACATGGATAGAAGGGCCATATTAAGTAATTCACTGCCCCACAATCCTTGATTGGTATTTGAGGTTATAAAGGCAAATGAGATCACCTAACCCTATACAGTATGAGGAGAAGAGGACCAAGGGTAGAGTCTTAAGAAAAAAGTCAGGGCGTGGAGGATGCCCTCTAAAGGATCTAATAAAGAACTTCCAGGAAATGTGGGTGTGAAAATTGTACTTCTGCTATGATTGTCATTTAATTCCATTGTATTAGTTATCTATTGCTGTGTAACAAATTACCACAAGACTTAGCTTAACAACTTAAAACAAACATTTACTATAAATCTTACTGAGTTTCTGAAGGCTAAGTGTCTAGGAGCTTCCTAGCTGGGTAGTTCTGGCTCTGGGTCATTCACAAGATTGCAACCAAGCTCTCAGCTAGTGCTACAATCATCTCAAAGCTTGACTAGGCTGGACAATCTGCTCCCAAGATCACTAATGTAGTTGTTGGCAGGTCTCAGTTGCTCCCTGATTGTTGATCAGAGACTTCAGTTCTTCACCACATGGCCCTCACAATAGGACTGTTTAAAACATGGCAGATTGCTTCCCCTAGAATCAGAGATCTCAGAGATAGATAAAGAATCCAAGACAGAAGCTACAAACTTTTTATAACCTAATCTCATTAGTGTCATACATCACTTCTACCGTTCATTAGATGAGAGTTCCTAACTCCAGCCCATACTCAAGGAAAGCAGAATAAAGCTCCAACTTTTGAAGGGAGAGGTATCAGAGAATTTGTGAAAATATTTTTTAAACCACCATACCAAGGGAAGAGAGAATGTCAAGATGAAGAGCCTAGTCAATGTATTGAAAGCTGATAAGATGTTGAGAAAATGTTGTTATTAGGTGCTGTCAAGTTGGTTCCAACTCGTAGTGACCCTATGCACAACAAGGTGAAACACTGTCAGGTCCTGCAACATCCTTATAATTGTTGTCATACTTAAGCCCATTGTTGCAGCCGCTGTGTCAATCCATCTAGTTGAGGGTCTTCTTCTTTCTCACTGCCCCTCTACTTTACCATGCATGACGTCCTTCTCCAGGGACTGATCCCTCTGATAACATATCCAAACTATGTGAGACGTAGTCTCACCATCTTTGCTTCCAAGGAGCATCTGGTTGTACTTATTCCAAGACAGACTTGTTCATTCTTTTGGAAGTCCATGGTATATTCAATATTCCTCCCAAGCACCACAATTCAAAGGTGTCAATTCTTCTCTGGTCTTCCTTATTCATCATTCAGCTTTTGAATGCACTGAGAAAAATAGAACGACTAATAAAAGCAATTTCAGCTGAATAGAAGGGACAAAAACATATGGAGTACATTGAGACATCAATGACATGCAGAAGTGGAAATAAACCAATTGCCATCTAGTCAATTACAACTCATAGCAATACCATGCGTGTCAGAGTAGAACTGTGCACCGTAGAGTTTTCAATGGCTGGATTTTTAGAGGTAGATTGCTGGGCACCTCAGAGTGGACTTGACCCAAGCACTTAACTGTTTGTGTCACACAGAGATGCTAGAAGTAGAAATAGCAAGTGTAATTAGGGTGATAGCTATAACATGAGGGTTCAAGAAGGTATTGGTTGTTATTTTTTAGAAGAAAGTTACTAGAAAGTCTTGAAGGGATATAACTAGTACTAAAGAAAAGCTGAAGTTTATTGGGGAGTGATTTAGGTCCTTAAGAAAGCTGCAGAGAATGTGATTCAGGGCATGGATTGAAAGGGAGCCTGAAATGCGAGGAGAGGCAGGAAATCTAGCATGTATAAAGAACAGATGGTTCTGGAAGATGGAGAAAAATGTTACGATGGTCAGGAAGTATGTAAAAGGGTGTATTAGAGCTTATATTTAATCAAATAGTATTGCATCAGAAAAAACAATATGTAAGCAAGCTGTAGTGGTCCAAGAGAAAGGTAACTTAATCATTTTGTGCCTATAGGGCAATTTCTTGTGATAGCTAAGTGCACAGTATGAAAAAATGCAATAAGAAAAAAATCGAATCAAGTGAAAAATTAGTAACTGAAGGTAGAACAAATAAATGGAAAAAATGAAAAGCGAGACACTATTTTTTGTTTCCACTGCTACCACTGTCTTGGGTACCAGCAGCTGCTTACTGGTCAGAAATTGGAAAGGATCTGGTGAATGGTAGTGATTTGCTTATCATTCATACTCTCAACGTGAAGACATTGAGTCCCTGCTGTGAACAACGCACTGTGCTCAGTTCTGGGGGGTGGATAAAGCTTTAAAACAGACACGATTGTGCCTGTCCCTGAAGTCTACAGCGTGGGCCATCAAATCTTTTTTCTTTTAAAGGCCAGATACTATTTTAGGTTTTGAGAGCCATATGGCCACTTTCAAAACTATTCAACTCTTCTGCTGTTGCTGAAGCACAGCTACAGACAAGGCATAAATGAATGGGTGTGGCTGTGTTCAAATAAATCTTTATTTACAAAAGCAAGCTTGGGTTAGGCTTCGCCTGTTGGCCGAGTTTGCTGACCCCTGGTTTAGAGAAGCTAAAGAAGTAAATCTTAGTCTGGACTAAGGAAGAAGGGCCTGGTGATCTACTTATGATAATTAGTCAATGAAAACCCTATGCATTACAACAGAACATTGTCCAATATAGTGGTGGTAGATGAGTCCCCTTAGTTGGAAGGCACTCAAAATACACAGTGACCATAACAGTAGGCTTGAGCATAACAACGGTCATGGAGATGATGCAGAACCGGGTAATGTTTTGTTCTGTTTTGGATGGGGTCACCACGAATCAGAGCCAACTAAATGGCAACTAACAAAACAATAACAAAAGAAGTAAACAAATGTAATAAAGGTGACAAACACTTCCACAGGTGTATGTACAAGGTACTATCTCCCTCTCAGTGGACAACACTAAGTGCCTAAGGAGAAAAGAAATTTGGCAGAGAAGAGGTAACCCTAGAGATGCTACTCAATGATAAGCGAAGTTGTACTATCAAACAGCGATTTAGAGGAAAGACAACCCAAGATGATGGAAATGTAAGAGCAAAAGCAGAGCTGTGAGAAGAATAGGCATTCATGGGGAATACTTAGCATGGCTAGAGTACATGGACAGGGTAAGATGGAAATGAGAAAGCCCTTTCTGTCTTCTACATCCCCAAATGTGTTTTGGGATCAAAACTATCATTTTGAACCTCAATTGGATCTGATTCCATGCAAAAAGTCCTGATTTATCCTTAACACAACATAATCGTGGGTTTATCCTTGCTATGGTGTATAGTTTCCATAGCAACACGATGGGAAGGTAAGGTAAGTGATAAAACTAACCCAGGGATTTAGGTCAGGCCTGGGACAGATCTCAAATCAGCTGAAAGGTTGCAGACAACAGAACCTGGGTTCCCTTGGGAATAAACAAAGACAGAACTCAATCACAGTGCTGAAACTTTGGGGGAAGATAAATGTCTCAAGATATTCATTTCTTGTGTAGCTATTTTGAACTAGGCTTTTACGTAGGCTGAGAGAGTCTGAAAACATCATGTGAAGTTAGAGATCATGAAGTTCGAGTCTATTCTTCATGGAATGGGCAGTGGAAGTGGAGCAAAAGCCCCATCCTCTATGTGTCAGGCAGGAACAGAAGTGGCTCTCCATAAACCACCCAAATCACCTCAGGTAAAATATGGGATTCATTGGAAACCCTGCAGTAGTGTCTCATAAAATATAAGAAGTTGATATGCTAGATCTCTGTAAGCCTAAGGACCAAGGTAGCTTTATTAGTTCATCTCCAAATCTCTCAGCCTCTGTGTCTCTTATTTTAAGTTACTGTTGAAGAGTGTAGGACTGACTTCTGGTTGGTCAGTCAGCTGACTCAGCCTTGGTAAGGCATTGATTACTGGTCAGATCAACTCTGGAAAGCAAAGTCCCTTAGTTCAAACGTATTTCAGCGCTCATCATGAGGCAAAAAGGAGTTGGCCTTGCTTTGGGGAGAAGCAGTTCTCAGGAGAGGAGAAGTGTAGACTGAGAAGTGAGAGTTGTATGTCAAAGGGAAAAAATTGGCTGGATCTAGTGGAAAACCCATCGCTATTGAGTTAATTCCAACTCATAGTGACCCTAAAAGATGGAGTACAACTGCCTCATATGGTTTCCAGGGAATGGCTGGTGGATTCGAATTGCTGACCTTTTGGTTAGTAACCAAACTCTTAACCTCTGGATCTAGTAGAGAGGGCTTAAATCATTTTACCTAGTTGGTTTGGTTTTTGGTATGGCCTCTTCACCTTCTGTGGTTAGCTACAACCAAATTTTCATTAAGAAGTTGGCATATATCCTACATAATTTTTCTATGAAAAATAAAGTAATTCTTACATCCGTAGCAAGAATTAGTTTAGCAATATAAGATAAAGCTCAACATTATAGTGAAAACTGGAATATTTTCAAAAATTATAACTGATTAATGACTTTACCTCTTAGGGAATAAATTATTGCCAAAAATACAGATTTTATTTTGCTGAAATGTTCTTAGTGATATTACACTCCCCTGCTCATTCATATTGGCCACAGGCTAGGAATTTTAAAGCGTTTCCCATAAGTCAGCTTGATTATTAGAAAACAGCTTGAACTGAAGTTACAGATAAAATGAATTTGACCTATGACTTGTTCACAGGCTGTGAAAATTTATCTGGTCACTATTATTAATTTACTATGCATCGGCTGCCTGTCACACAGACTTCTTATTCCTTTTCCTTCCTACACCTTCCCAGCATATGGAAACCAAATTTCATCCCTAGGTAAGACTTACAGAATTGGCATTTGGTTATGTGTGGGCATTTTTTACACTGTAAAGTTTTATTGGAGAGGCTTTATAAAAATAACTGTTTCAGAGAGAAATGAATTTATTACTCTGTCAGCCATTGTAATTGAAATGTACACAGTGAGCCATATCTTTCCACAGAAATGAACCTAGTCCAAACATGGTACTAAGGAGCTCTGACACAGACTAGCCCTGAAAGTTGGCATGAGCCCACAGCAGCTCAAACATTGGCAATGGAGGCTCTTGGAGTTATAAATGTTGGCCATAGGCAACTTATTTGTTTAAACCAACAGCTAATGTTGGCTCTGTATTTGCCTCCCCTATTCTCAGCAGGCCACATAATCAGCATGGCTGGCTGTTTAGGCTCCTCGTGGCTCCCCAGGTGATCAACTGCAACAGAGTCCACGACAAAGCTCATATAGATGGATCAGGCTGGAGCTATATCATGCTTTCACTACCAGGATTTTATTAAACATACCACACATGCAAATCAACATCACAACCAGTAAAATATGAACAGGCCAATGCTATTTTTAAAAATATATTTTAATAAACTAAAATCAAACTACACATTTCTTCCAGTAATTAAACCAATATTATCAGAATTACCCTTTTGAAGAAATATCAGAAGGGATCAGTCCCTGGAGAAGAATATCATGCTTGGTAAAGTAGAGGGTCAGTGAAAAAGAGGAAGACCCCCAACGAGATGGATGGACACTGTAGCCAAACAATGAACTCAAGCATAACAAGGATTGTGAGGACGGCGCAGGACCAGGCAATGTTTCGTTCTGTTGTACATAGGGTCGCCATGAGTCAGAAGCAACTCGATGGCACCTAACAACAACAAAAAGACTCATAGGAAACTTCTGTCTTTCTAGAACGTGAAGTAATTTCTTTGAAAATAGCAGTTCCCATCTCATTTATTTTACCATCTTACAGTTCTAGGGCTTGAAAAAGGAACTCACCCAGGTTAAGCGTCAGAAATATTTTAAAACACTGACATCTAAACTACTTCATTATTGCTAAACTGAGTTGTTTAAGTAAGTGGACTATACATCATCTAGTGAAAGCTTCATTATCTTCGGAGGAGCAGAAGGGGGTCATCACCACTCTACTTGCAACAAGTGAATATGAAAAAGTTTTGAATTATGGATGAGTGAAAGTTGTTGAGCTTTGAAACTGTCTACCTTTACCTGATTTTACCAACATATTTTGTATCAGGTTTGATTGTACGCTTCAGTTTTGGACATATTTAATATCATTTCAAAAAATAGAGTCACCTGTTGACAAGGTAATCCTATTAGGCCAATTTGACGAAACTAAGTCAAACTCACAAAGGATAGACTTGCACCAAATGAATTTTACTTTTTCAACATTTCTATGCTATCCCTACATTCCTCTCATGTCTTTAAACTTCACTGAGTATCATATCTAAATGAGATTGTCAGAATATGTATCTGTCCTTGTCGGTAATTTTAAGGAGAACCAGTGATTTCAAGAATCTCAAAGCATTGTAAATTCTGACTAGAGCCATTCAGATGTTGAGAAAGCGTTTTTGTCCCAACTCTAAGGCTGGAAATCCAGGAAGAACAAGAGGAAATAGTCCTCAAGGTCACTCAAGGTTAGTGAAAAAGACTTGAAATCTAGTACTCTTGGCACCTACTTTGCAATTTTAACCAATATCCCATCTCACTTATCTCTTTCTGATCTGCCTAATGAGCAGCTGTCGAGCATTAAGCAAAATCATCCCATTCCTTTCCTGCTAAAAATACACTGTATATGCCAACTTTCAAAAAAGAAGCAAAGGAGATGATGTATAGTTTTCTGTGTCCAGGTGCTTTATTCAGTTCCTGGTCTTTATTTAGTTCTTGGCACATTCCAATAGTCATCATGTTTGTGGCACTTCATGACAGCCACAGAAGTCACTGTTGTTAGGAATGGTTGTAGAAGATCACTCCACGATAGTGAATTGAGGGAAGAGACACTGCATCAGGGATGCGAAGTATTTAGGGACCTGGGACTTGAGCAGTATGAGGTCTTAGGTGACGGGAACATACTTGGTCAAGCATTGTGTTTTTTTAGTTATGATTTTCCTGGAAAATTCTGAAGAGCATATTGAATAAGTATAATATTCATTTTATAAAATAAGAAATTCCTCCTTCTGTATTTACTCTGATCTCTTTTTCTTCTGTTTAGTAGTAGGTTCAGCACCCAATTCACCTGTTCAATAAAATACAATCCTTAAAAATAGATAAAAGTTTTATCCAAGTATTTTAAAAGTGAAATGAAAATAATTGACTTAATTATCATCATATTTTTACTTCCTATTTTAACAATACATCTTTGGGTTTATTTTCAAAGTATTTTACAAATATCTCCTTATTTACAGATATACATTGAAAATGTTCTAAAATTGATTAGGTAATGATTATACAAGTCAGTGAATGTGCTAAAAAAACAGAATTGTGCACTTTAAAAGGATTAAATTTGTTGCATGTGAATTATATCTCAATTAAGATAAATATGAGAAAAAAGAAAAGTAACCTAGACAACATTAAGTTTAGGCTTCATAGACATCAAAGTACATTTGGACAGTTTTGTATGCTTATGATGAAATATCTTCAACTAAGCTTATTACATATTAAAGTTACAAGTTGCTTTCCTCTTTATACGTAGGGTCACGATTTTTTTCATATTATGTGTCCTATAAACTCTCCATGGCATTTTCCATTCACTGTTTAGACTGTGCCCGGTGATTGCAATGCTAAATACACAATATGGAAAGTAACTTAAATTGGGACACATGACATGAATCATCACAATTGTAACTGGAGAAGAGCTAAAGTAGTTCTCTAAATGAGCACTGAGGTGGAGTTACAAACAGACAGATGCTTCAGAGTTGATATTAATAGAAAGGCTAAAAGAAGGAGGACTTTGGTGTGCATGTGTGTATATGTATATGTGTGTCTGTCTCTGTTTTCTAATGGCAAGAGAGGCATGATCTTTGGTCAACAGAGCAAAAATATAAGGAAAGAAAAGCTCAACTTGTCTGAGTGAAAAGAAGCAGAAAAGCTACTTAATAGAAGCTGGTGGTAGGAAATAAAACTGAAATTTATAGTGGAGACTTTATTGTAGTCGCAGAAAGGCCAGAGGAAAACTGCAGAATTAATTTGTGAGTGACCTCACCTTTAGATTCATGGAAATAACTCCCACAGCTATTTCTTTGGGCCAGTCTATTTAAAAATACAGTGGGATCAAGGAGGTATTTATATACAGCTCTGTGTTGATTTGGATGAGGTCTCTATGCTTAGGAGCCACACACACTGAGGAATACTGAAAACTGCCAAAATTATAGAAAAAGCTATGATAGGCTTATTGAAAGATGATTTAAAATGAAATAGGTGTCTCTTTGATATAAAAATTCGTAAATGTGTCTAGGTGGGAATATATCTGTGTGTGATGTTTGAGAGTGGAAAGATTGTTTTAAATTCCCACATGAATCCTACCATATTAATTTTGGAGGGTATCAGAAAGAAAAAAATCAAAGTCTTTAAACTTTTAAACAAAAAATCTGATAGTCAATGAGACTTGACTGCAAAAATTGACCATGTTAAGGAAATGAAAATCAGATTTTCAGTTATTAGGAATTAGATCGTCAGTGGTCAAGAATTGTCCTTCCACCCTAAAACTTCTTCATATCCCAAACATCTGTGGGCCCCGTCTATGTTTATCAGCAGGAATTCTATTTGTATTTCTTTTCTCTTTTATCTGCTCTGTTACAACACCTATAATTTGCTATAAAATAATTTATTTTAAATAGTGATATATATCTTTTAATCTGTGTCAGTGGTTTCCAAACTTGTCTGCACAGTGAAATCACTTAACCAAAAATCAAACCAAATCCACTGCTGTTGAGTCGATTCTGACTTGTAGTGACCCTATAGGACAGAGGAGAACTGCCCCATACAGTTTCCCAGGCTGAGAATCTTTAAGGAAGCAGACTGCCACATCTTTCTCCCACAGAAAGGCTGGTGGGTTCGAACTGCCGACCTTTCATTTAGCATCCGAGCACTTTAACCACTGTGCCACCAGGATTCTCATTGAAATCACCTAGGGAGGTTCAAAAAATACTCTTGCCTTTGTCCCAAGCCCTGAGATTCTAATTCAATTGATCTGGAGTGTGGTCTAGGTGTTGGATTTTTAAAAAATCTCCAGGTGATTCCAATGGGCAGGTTTAAGAACTACTAAGCTATATCCTAGATATGAGTAGTTAACATCTGAAGAACTCCAACTGAGTGTACACAATATATGTGTGATTACCATTTGAAACCCCCTAGTCTTAGACCACACTCTAGTCTGCTACAATAAGTTTCAACAACTTGTCAGTGCTGGCTGGCGAATCAGCAACAGAGAGCACCTTAATTAGCATAATGGATGTCTTAATGTGGGTTGTCTAGAGGAGCAAACCAGTGAAGCATATATAGATATACAGAGAGAGAAATTTACTTGAAATGGCTCACACAATTGTTAGGGTTGGCAAGTTCCAAGTCCGTGGGTCAGATAACAGGCTGAAGACCTCTGCTGGCTCATGTGGTTGCAGGGATGAAGAGTCTAAAATGTGCAGATGAGGCAGCCTTTGCTGTCTCATGGGGTTGCAGAGGGTGGTGAATCCAAAATCTGCAGGTTAGACGGCAGACCAGAGACTTCTGCAGGCTTACATCCCAAGAAATGGAGGTCGGGTGACCAAAAGAGTGCAGGGTCGAGAGAGAGCTTTTCCAGAACATTTATTTATATGCTGGAGCCAGACCAGACCCCTGAGGAAACTCCCCTTTCAATTGATTGATTGTTCACATCAGATCACAAAATGGAAAGTAATTACATAGCGTCTGCCAAACCACTGAGAATCATAGCCTAGCCAAGTTGACACATAACATTAACCATCACAACTGATAATAGAAATGATTTTTCATTGGTAAAGAGGAATTGTGTTCATGATAAGTGGATGGGCTACAAATCTTGTACAGACACTTCTGCCTTCACAGTTAACAGAATAGAAGAATGAAGCAAGTCTAGCAGTCTGTAACATTCAGAATGTCATTCCAGACCTAAGGATCATGTCAGATCCTGCATTCAAATGTTGAATGGAGGATTCTATTGCCCAAGCCAACTGGAAGATTAACTAAATCTTGCCTCTAGACCACTATTGCATCTGCCTGAAGTAAATCTTTCATCTAAGGTACTCAACCTCCTTAGTACCTCTGGAGGCTATGGCCAGATTAAAATAGTTCACATGACTGATAATCATTTAGTCTAGAGTGGAAAAAGAAAGAAAAAAAAATCTCTGAGTATAGTTTATATGATGAAAAGCAGCTGTTAAACTTAATTAAGATTACATAATTTAGCATGAACAGTAGTGAAATGTTAACAGGAACAAGGATATAGTGATCTGTTTTCCATTCCTATAGTTTTGCCTATTCTAGTATGCCACGTAAGTAGAATCAGACAGTACATAGACTTTTGAGTCTAGTTTTTTTTCACTTAGCATACTATATTTGAGATTCATCCATGTTGCTGCATGTATCTGTGTGTATTTGTTGCTATTATGGATTGAAACAGCTAAAATACGTATTGGAATCCTAACCTCTATACTTGTGAATGTAATTCCATTTGGGAATAGGGTTTTCCTTCTTATGGTAATGAAGTCATAACAATGTAGGTTGTGTCTTAAACCTGCTTATTTTTGAGATATAAAAAGAGCAGACTAGACACAGAGAACCAGACAAAATGGGGGAAAGATAGATGCCAAGTGGAGATCTCCTAGAAATGCCAAGAAGAATGCTGGAATAGCTGAGACAAGGATTTTTCCCCAGAGCGAGCAGAGAGAGCCTTCCCCTAGAGCTGATGCCCTGAATCCAGACTTCTATTCTTCTAAATTGTGAGAAAATAAATCTCTAATTGTTAAAGCCATCCATTTGTGGTATTTCTGTTACAGCAGCACTAAGAAACGAAGACACTTGCCCAGTACCATTGATTTGTGTGTTCATCCGTTCACCAGTTGAAGGACATTTTTGTTGTTTCCAATTTCTGGCTAGTATTAATAGCTCTGACATATACACTGACATGCAAGTTTGTGTTCTTCTAAGAGTTTCACGGTTTTAGCTCTTATATTTAAGTCATTGATCCACTTTGAGTTAATTTTTCTGTACGGTGTGAGTTAGGGGTCCAAATATATTCTTTTGCCTTTGGATTTCCAATTGTCTTGTCCCAACACCATTTGTTGAGGAGACTGTTTTTTCTCCACTGAATGATCTTGACACCTTTGTCATAAATCAATTGGCCACAAATGTATGGTTTTATCTCTGAATCTTCAATTCTATTCTATATGTTTATATGCCTATCCTATGTCAATACCACACTGTTGTAATTACTGCAGCTTTATAGTAAGTTTTGAAATCAGAAAATGACAGTCCTCAAGCTTACTTGTTTGTTTTCCAAATTGTTTTGGCTATTCAGAGACTATAAAGTTCCATAGGAATTTGAGGATAGGCTTTTCCATGTCTACAAAAAAAATTGTTGAAATTTTGATAGTGATTGCATTGAATCTGTGGATTATATTGGGTAGTACTGATACCTTAAAAATGTTAAGTCTTCTAATGTATGAACACGGGATATCTTTTCATTTATTTAGATCTTCTTACATTCCTTTAAGTAATGATCTATAGTTTTCAACTTAATCTGAAAGAATATTAAAAGGATTACTCAACATGATCAAGTGGGATTCATCCTACAGATAAAAGAGTGGTTCAACGTTTGAAAATCAATCAATGTAAGAAACCACATTAATATTATATTATGCTTATATTGTGTGTTTTTTAGTTCTTTCAGGAATTGTTTGTAGTTTTCAGTGTACAAGTCTTTGACCTTCCTACCCATTGCCATCAAGTCAATTCTGACTCATAGCGACCCTATAGGATAGAGCATAACTGCTCTACAGGGTTTCCAAAAAACAGCTGGTGGATTCAAACCGCCGACCTTTTGGTTAGCAGCTCTTAACCACTGCACCATCAGTGCCTCTTTATTCCTAAGTGTTTTACTCCTTCTGATGCTGTTGCAAATGGAATTGTTTTCTTAATTTATTTTTAGATTGTTCATTGCTGGTGTATAAAAACATAACTAATTTTTGAGTGTTAATCTCGTACCTGCAAATTTGCTGAATTAGTTTATTAGCTCTAGTAGTTTTCTTGTCCGCTCTTTGGGAGCTATATATATATATATATATGTATATATATATATATGTATTTGTTGTTGTTGTTAAATGCCATCGAGTCAGTTTCGACTCATAGCGACCCTATGTACTACAGAATGAAACACTGAAACAGTGCCCAGTCCTGCACCACCGCCACAATTGTTATGCTTCAGCCCACTGTTGCAGCTACTGTGTCAATCCATCTCATTGACGGTCTTCCTCTTTTTCACTGACTCTTCACTTTATCAAGCATGATGCACTTCTCCAGGGACTGATCCCGAGACAATGTTATAATTTTTTTTTTAACTATTTAACTTATTACAAATAAGTAAATGGTAAAATACCCTATGATAATCACCAAGATATGATCCATTTCTGTTGCTCTTTCTTCAAATCTGGTATGACAAATTTCCTTCTGGTATCATTTCCCTTAAGGCTGAAGAACTTCTTTTAGTAATTGTGTATCTTTTGCCAACAAATTATCACCTGAGAATTTTCTTTCATCTGACAATGTCTTTATTTCACCTTTGTTTCCGAAGACTATTTTCACTAGACACAGATTTCTGAGTTGAGAATGACTTTTTTTTTTTTTTCAGTGCTTGAAAAATGTCACTTTCTTCTGACCTCTCTAGTTTCTGATCAGAAATCCACACTCATTCAAATTGTTTCCTCCTACAGGTAAAATTTAGATTGCTCTGGATTTTTTTCCGTCCTTTATTTTTAGTTTTCAGCAGTTTGATTGATGTATACATGTCTGTACATGGCTTTCCTTGGGCCTCTCTACCTTGGGGTTTGCTGATATTCTTGAATCTGTAGGTATACGTTTTTCACAAAATTTGGGAAGGTTTAAATACCCTTATTGTTAATTATTATTATTATTACTATTACATACTTTCTTGTCTCATTCTAAAGCTCTGATGATAAAATTTGGAGACCTTTTGTTACTGTTCCACAGATCACTGAGGCTCTGTTTCTCTCTTTTCTTTGTTTCTCGGTTTTTCAGATTGGATAATTTTTGTTTACCTATCTCCACGTATACGAACTCTTCCCTTTGTCATCTCCATCGTACGACTGAGTCCATCTGATGCGTTTTTTTACTTTGCATTTTTATTTTTCAGTTTTCAAATTTCCCTTTTTATTTTTATTTATAATTCCTTTCTTTTTTTTGTTGAAGCTTTTTGCTTTTCCATTGGTTTCAAAGGTGTTCAAGACTTGTTTGTTACACCATTTTACATTAGATGCTTTAAAGCCCTGGTAGTGTAGAGGTTAAAATGCTTGGCTGCTAACCGAAAAGTCTGCGGTTCAGACCTACCAGTTGCTCTGCAGGAGAAAGATGTGGCAGTCTGCTTCCGTAAAGATTACAGCCTTGGAAACTCTATGTGGCAGTTCTACTCTGTCCTCCAGGGTCACTATGAGTCAGAATCAACTGTACGGAAGTGGATTTGATTTGTTTATTTGGCTTTGAAGTCTTGGTCAGATAATTCTAGTATCTGTGCCATTTCAGCATTGGCTTTTTCTTATGGGAGTTCAGATTTTCCTGGTTCCTCAATGCTGTGTAATATTGGATTGTAGCTAAATATTTTGAATATTATGCTATGAGACTCTGGGTCTTGTTTAAATCCTGTGGAGAATGTTGACATTTGTGTTTTAGCAGGCAATCAACCTCGTTAAGTTTAGACTGCATAGTCTGACTTACCTTTGTTGGGCTGTCGCTGTTAAGTGCTGTTGAGTCGATTCTGACTCGTAGCGACCTCATGTGACAGATCAGAACTGCTCTAGAGGGTTTTCTTCGTGGAGCCCTGGTGGTGTAGTGGTTAAGAGCTTGGCTACTAACCAAAATGTCAGGAGTTCAAATCCATCAGCAGCACCTTGGAAACCCTATGGGGCAGTTCTACTCTGTCCAATAGGGTCACTATGAGTTGGAAATCAACTTGATGGCAAAAGATTTGATTTTTATAGGGTTTTCTAAGCTGTAATCTTTATGGGAGCAGATCACCAGTTCTTTTCTTCCATGGAGCTGCTGGGAGGGTTTAAACCACCAACCTTTCAGTTAGCAACTGAGCACTTAACTGTTGTGCCACCAGGGCTCCTTTTCTAATTTTACGCATTACTATGATTTGGATCATTTTTTTATGTAGCTTCCATGTCTCTACTTAAGATGCTCAAATTTTCCTCTAACTTCTGGAACATATGAAACACCATTGTAATAACTGTTTCAATGTCCTTGCATTTGATGTGTTGTGTTGTAACCATGCTAATTCTATCATCTGTATCATTTCTAGGTCTATTGAATGTTTTACTCTTCATTATAGGTCATAGTCTCTCAACTTTTGCATACCTGCCAATTTTATGTTGGATACTCAACATTGGAAAATTCACTGTGTTGGATGCTAGAAATTTTTCTATACCTATAGATGTGCTTAGAGGAGCCCTGGTGGCGCAGTGGTTAAGTGCGCGGCTGCTAACCAAAAGGTTGGCAGTTTGAACCCACCAGGCACTCTGCGGGAGAAAGATGTGACAATCTGCTTCCACAAAGATTTACAGCTTTGGAAACCTTATAGGGCAGTTCTACTCTGTCCTACAGGGTCTCTCTGAGTCAAAATCATCTCGATGGCAAAGTTTGTTTGTTTGTTTTTTAGAGATGTGCTTGAACTTTGTCCTGGATTGCAGTTAAGTTATTTGAAATAACTTAGATTTTTAAGGCTTACTTTTAAGCATTGATTAGCAGCAATAGAGAAACCTTTATTTTAGGACTAGCTTTGCTCTACTAAAGCAGTAGCCCTCTGAGTGTTCTACCTAAGTCCCCTTTAATTGCAAAGTTTTCTATCCCTACTAAAGGTAATACAAACATTCCCAGCCCTTAGAACTCCAGGGATTATTTCCTCTTCTCCTTTCAGATGGTACTTTCCCAGGCCTCAGATAGTGTGATGATTGGCAATAAATTGAAGATTTGACAGGGACTTCTGAAAATATCTGGAGCTCTTACTCTGGGAAGCTCTCTCCTCAATGGTGTTTTGCCCGATGAACTCTAGCTACCTTGAACCTCCAGGATTCCCAGCTTTGGATAGTTAATTCAGGGAATCTTCCAGGCCCTGACTGGATTTCTTTTTCCTGTACTGCAGCCAAGAAACGCTCTTTAGGCAGTAATTGAACCAATTATAGGACTCAACCCACCTTACCTCTTGCTCCTCTCAGGACTCAGGGTCCTATGCTGTCTGATGCCAAATGTCTGAAAATCATTGTTACGTATATTTGGTCTTGTTTTCTTAGTTGATTCAGGGGTAAGATAAACTCAGTCTCTGTTACTCAATTTTGGATGTCAGCAGAAGTCCGAAATAATGGGCTTTTTAAAATATATGCAGTGAAAGCTGTGAGAGCCAGAGCTCGATGGGACTGCCTTGTTTTCCACTTCTCGAAAGTTTTCCACCTTCGACAAGGTGCAGACTTACCACTTTTCTATCGCTGGTTTTAGGGCAAAATATTTGCATTTTCCTCCTTTGACAGGTTTTCACCTTACACAGGTTCCAGCTTTTGCAGGTTATACTGAATATTGCCTGTCTTTTCTTGTACTTCTTTAGATTTATCTAATTTTCCAGTGATATTCTTAGTAGTTTTTCCTGATTTTAACCTGCTTTCCACATGATTGTATCTTATAAAGAGACATTTAACTTTAATTATCTCACGAACAGTGCACCAATGAGTCTTCGTCATTTTGTTTTATAATTTTCTTCAACAGTGTAGGGATCTGTATAGTGTTTCCAGTGGTTTCCAATTAAATCAACCATTTCAAGTTTAGAAATCACCATAGCTATATGTCTAAAAACAACAATAATAATGACTAATAAACATTTTATTGTTTAGTTTGTGTCAGATCCTGACTTGAGTGTTTTAAATGCATTTAGCTTGTTTAAAGTGCACGGCAAACCAATGTTTCTATGAATTACCCAGTTTTACAAATAAGGGACCTGAGGCTTTCATTGACCCAGTACCTCTCCTAAGGCCAAGTAGCTGTAAATGGCGTTGTCCAAAATTGAACCTAGGTCTTAGTGTACCTAAAGCTAATTCCACTAACACTCTTCTCTGGAATGATAGATGGAGACAACAGACATTTATCAACTTTTAACTCCTAAATGATTTTAGTATTATAAAAAAAATTAGTATTAAAAATTATATTGTGACCACACATACACAAAAAAATCATGGAGACCTATCTTTCAGACCCTGTGAGGCAGCGCCTCGTTCGATGCAGAGCACCTCAGCTTGCATCATCATTTGTTCATTTTTCACCGGCCTCAAAAGGCTGTGAGCTCGTTGAGCGCAGCAGCTATATTTCATTCTTATTTGTATTGTAAGCATTAGCCTAAAACCTGGCTCTTAGGCAAAGCTCAGTGTTGTTGTTAGGTGCCATTGAGTTGGTTCTGACTCATAGTGACCCTATGTACAACAAAATAAAACACTGTCCAGTCCTGTGCCAGCCTCACAATCATTGTTATGCTTGAGCCCATTGTTGCAGCCACTGTGTCAATTCATCTTGTTGAGGGTCTTCCTTTTTTTCATTGACCCTCTACTTCATCAAGCATGATGTCATTCTCCAGGGACCGGCCTCTCCTGATAACATGTCCAAAGTATGTGAGACATCGTCTCGCCATCTTTGCTTCTGAGGAGCATTCTGCTTGCACTTTAACAGAAGAAATTTGTTCCTTCTTTTGGCAATCCATGGGCTATTCAATATTCTTTGCCAACACCACAATTCAAAGGCGTCAATTCTTCTTTGGTCTTCCTTATTCATCATACGGCTTTCCCATGCGTATGAGGCAATTGAAAACACCATGGCTTGGGTCAGGCACGCCTTATTCTTCAAGGTGATAGCTTTGCTTTTCAACACCTTAAAGAGGTCTTTTGCAGCAAATTTGCCCAATGCAATGTGTCCTCTGATTTCTTGACTGCTGCTTCCATGGGTGTTGATTGTGTATCCAAGTAAAATGAAATCCTTGACAACTTCAATCTTTTCTCCATTTATCATGATGTTGCTTATTGGTCCAGTTGTGAGGATTTTTGTTTTCTTTATGTTGAGGTGTAATCCATACTGAAGGCTATAGTCTCTAATCTTCTTCAGTAAGTGCTTCAAGTCCTCTTCACTTTCAGCGAGCGAGGTTGTGTCGTTTGCATAATGCAGGTTGTTAATGAGTCTTCCTTCAATCCTGATGTCCCATTCTTTTTCACATAGTCCAGCTTCTCAGAATATTTGCTCAGCGTACAGATTGAATAGGTATGGTGAAAGGATACAACCCTGAAGCACACATTTCCTGACTTTAAACCACACAGTATCCCCTTGTTCTGTTCAAATGACTGAATCTTGATCTACGTACAGGTTCCTCATGAGCACAATTAAGTGTTCTGGAATTCCCATGGTTCTCAATGTTATCCATAATTTATTATGATCCACACAGTGGAATTTCTTTGCATAGTCAGTAAAACACAGGTAAACATCTTTCTGGTATTCTCTACATTCAGTCAGGATCCATCTGACATCCCTAGTTCCACATCCTCTTCTGAATCTGGCTTGAATGTCTGGCAGTTCCCTGTGGATATACTGCTACAGCCACTTTTGAATGATCTTTAGCAAAATTTTACTTGCATGTGATATGAATGATATTGTTCGATAACTTTCACATTAGGTCACCTTTCTTGGGAATAGGCATAAATATGGATATCTTCTAGCCTGTTGGCCAGGTAGCTGTCTTCCAGATTTCTTGGCATAGACAAGTGAGAACTTCCAGCACTGCATCCATTTACATCTCATTTTGTATTCTGTCAATTACCAGAGCCTTGTTTTTTGCCAATGCCCGCACTGTAGCTTGGACTTCTTCCTTCAGTACCATTAGTTCCTGATCATATGCTACCTCCTGAAGTGGTTGAATGTCAACCAGTTCTTTCTGGTATAGTGACTCTACGTACTTCTTCCATCTTTTTTTGATGCGTCCTGTGTTGTTTAATATTTTCTCTGTGGAATCCTTCAATATTGCTACTCAAGGGTTGAATTTTTTCTTCAGTTCTTTCAGCTTGAGAAATGCTGACCATGTTCTTCCCTTTTGGTTTGCTATCTCCAGGTCTTTGCACATGTCATTATAACAGTTTACTCTGTCTTCTCGAGCTGCCCTTTGAAATCTTCTGTTCAGCTCTTTTACTTCATCATTTCTTCCTTTCACTTTAGCTACTCAACATTCAAAGGCAAGTTTCAGACTCTCTTCTGACATCCGTTTTGGTCTTTTCTTTCTTTCCTGTCTTTTTAATAATTTTTTGCTTTTTCATGTATGATGTCCTTGATGTCATTCCACAACTCGTCTGGTCTTTGGTCATTAGTGTTCAATGTATCAAATCTATTCTTGAGACCATCTCTAAATTCAGGTGTGATATGCTCAAGGTCATACTTTGGCTCCGTGGACTTGCTCTAACTTTCTTCAGTTTCAACTTGAACTTGCATATGAGCAGTTGAAGGTTTGTTCCACAGTCGTCCCCTGGCCTTGTTCTGACTGACAAGGTTTTCAGTGGCTAATTCTTTTCAGAATTAGACTGCCAGGTTCTTCTTCCTAGTCTGTCTTAGTCTGGAAGCTCAGCTGAAACCTGTCCGCCATGGGTGACCTTGCTGGTATTTGAATACCGGTGGCATAGCTTCCAGCATCTCAGCAACGCGCAAGCCCCCACAGTATAACAAACCGACAGACGTGTGGGGGTAAAGCTCAATAGACATTTATTAAATGAATGAAATTCCTAATCTATTGAGCTAAGCCCATTTATATCTTATTACAAAAAAAAAAAATAAAGAAGTGAAAGGAAATTTATGGTTATAGTAAGTTAGTATATAAAAAATTGTCTTCTATAGGTAATATATGTTTCTTTTCAGACGGATCTTATCCTTTAACATACACAAGCTTAGGTCCTTCTGCCTCCCACACATGGGCCACATACCCACACACCCCACACACCTATACACACTACACGAATCCTAAGTTTCCTAATAGTGATTCTTAATTAGACATCCACTGAAAGCTTCAGATTTAATGAATGAATTTCAAAGGGACTGTGAACTTTCTGAAATTATTTATAAAATTTTATGTCTACGTGTAGAGTGGAGGTGGAATAGTTTTATAATATTTTCAGAGAGATCTGTGATTTCCAAAAAGTTAAAGATTCATTCTATTAATTACCTTGTAAGCTACCTATCTCTTTCTCTCTTTTCATAAAAGAAAGAAAAAAAATGTTAAACAGTAATGAAGGATGGAAGAAAGGAAGGAAAGGAAAAAAGGAGAGAAGGCAAAAATTTGGTTAGAGATAAGTTGCTATAGCAATGTATAGTGCTATCTCCAGTTTTTTGTGTTCCTTCCTTCCTGACCTCACCACTTCTACCTCAGTCATGCCAAAAAAAAGTCTGTCAAAGGTAATCCATTACTCCACTATCCCTAATCGTGAAGGATTTGTTTCAATCCTGAAACTTACTGGATGTGCTGCAACATTTGATATTGTCTCATCTTTGGAACTTATACTACAGGCTTCTATATACTGCTGTCTCCTTCTTTCTTCAGTCTTTTGTTTTTTAGAATTCTACCTTCAAGCTTCATCATTATTTATAATATACTAACCATAGTTAGGAGTCCCTGGGTGCTGCAAATAGTTGTCATGCTTGTCTACTAATTGAAAGTTTGGAAGTTCAACTCCACCCAGAGGTGTTTTGGAAGAAAGTCCTGGTGATCAACTTCTGACAAATTAACCATTGAAGACTCTTCGGAGGAAATTTTACTCTGACAAACATGGGTTTGCCATGGTTGGAATCAACTCAACTAGGGCTGGAACCATAGTTGAGCTCATTAATTGCCATGGTATTTACTACCATATCATATGTTAATGGATTTTATATCTAGATCTCTAGACAAAGCTTCACCTATCCAGAGATGTATAGCCAAGTGCCTACTGTATGATGTCGCTTGAATGTTCCACATATTCCTCAACCTGTAGATATTCGAGGCTAAACTCAACTCATCTCCAATGTTTTACTAAATTCCTTGTCTGCCATCATAATTAGGTTCCATTCTCTCTGGGTCCTTTTTTTGTCACACACCTCTACATAGACCCTGTACTGAAACCATACCAAATACTGTGTTTCTTTTAACTTCCATGGCTGAGTCCTACATGTCTCCATAAAGCTCCTTAAACTTTGTAGTTCTCTTGGAAGCCTGTCTCCTGCTTCTAGAGAACTTTATTTAACTCTATCACAGCACTGATAGCAGTGGATTATGTATTTGATCCCTATCTACTAGGCTTTTAGTAAACAGGCAGCAAGAACTCTGTCTTTTACTTCTGTAATAACAGTGTAGCAGTATCAGTCAAAGCCTGGCCACACTGAGCTTTTCCCCAACAAACCTTTGTTGAAAGACATGAGGACAAGTCATCAAGGTTGCATGTTATAGCAAAACGACATTGCATAGAGAACAAGGAGACTGAGCAATAGTGTTTCCTTTGTCCTTACTTAACTTTTTACCTTGTGCAAGTTTGACTGTCTTTGAGTATTTGTCTCATCCCTCTCATTCAATCAATACTACGACCACAGGTCAGTATGATGATGTTATGATATTATATGTGAAATAACTTCCAGAAATATGAATGACTTTTCAAATGTAAGGCACTACATACGTAGAAACAGACTTAGTGAATTTTATGAACATGCTATCTTGATCCAAATAATCACACTAAAAGGACTTTCTTTCCCTCTCTATGTATTAATTTCTTAAATTTATTGAAGCAATACTTCTTCCACGATAGAAAGAGTGATGAAATTAGATATTAATATATTGGGAAATACTATGAAAATACTTTATGAGCTCCTTGGAACACCTATTAAATTCAATGAGAATGAGTGAACACAACCAAATGAGCTTCTGCCTGTCCTTTTTTATAGCCTTTTAACTTGGTAAACCCACCTCTGATCTTTGAAGCTGGTATGACATAAAAATGGACAGTCAGATTCTCCACATGTTCTGCTCAACATTTATTGACCTATACACCATTTATTTTTAAGAAATGTTAACTAGTTTTTATACATGACTTGTACTACTACACCTGATATATCGAGGAGTCCATATAAACCAAAGGAAAAAGTAATTCCATCAGTGGATTTTAGAACTCTTATTAGCCTGCCAAGAAATGTGCTCATGCTAATAGTGGTAAAGGTAGTAGTAAAAATATGTATAATAAAATAAATAAAGTAAAGCAAGTGCTGAGCAAATTTGGGGTAAAAAAGGAAAAAAGATTACATTTACTTAAGGCTAATAGTTCTAAAATTTGGATAACTTGTGATTGAAAATAGAATTTTTATTTATTTCAGTTTATCTTAACAACCAAAATTAGCCACTTATCTTAAATCACATAGTTTTGAAACGCTTTCCCACTCCCTACCCTTCTTCACCCACACTCAGCCCTGTCTGCTTCCCGTGGACACAGTCTCTTATCTAAGAAACTCCAGCCCGCACTAGATGGCTGTCTGAGTGCCATTTGTTGGCTGCTAGTGTTGCTTTTTTTTCTGCTTCTTTGGATTTCTTCCTTACCTCTCACCACCTCCCCCTCCTTTCCCTCAAATACCTGGCTCCATGTGCCATCTTTGATTCTTCCTGAGGGGCTGTGGAGCTCCGTTCGAGTGTGGAGCTGCTTCCCGGTCTGGGCTGCCACGCTGGTGGGAACCCAGGGCTTTTGTTTGTTTGTTTGTTTTGAATTGTTTGTTTCTTTTCTTTTCCTTTTCTTGAGTTGGGAGCCCTTTCTGGCCAAGCAGTGCTGTGTGGCAAGGAGGCTTCTCCCTTGGCATGCACAGACGTGCAGAGGGAGCACTGAGGGCATTTCTTTTCTCATTGTTTTTTTTTTTTTCTTTTTTCCTGTCTTTTTGGGGGTCTTTATTGTTCTTTTCTTTATTTCTTTAATTTTTTCTTTTTTCTTTTCCCTCTTTTTCCCTTTTTTTCTTTCTTCATTGCTCAGTTTCTCGTCTCTCTATATCTTCCTTCTCTTTCTGTTCCTTGAATACCTGGCCTTGTATACCTCTACGCCTTCTAGCCAGGCTGCTGCAACACCTGAGAGCAACTTCCCCAGACCTCATAGCTGCACCAGTGGGATCCCTGGGAACTTTGTGGTTCTTTAACCTTTCCGATATTTATTTATTCATTTTTTTCTTTTCTTCCTCTTCTCCTTTTGGTTTTTCTCCATTTCATAGTCTCTCATCTCTCCACTCCAAAGGCAAGCTCCCCTAGCATTCCCTTTTGTTTGTTTGTATGTTTTTTGGCTCCTGTTCCTCTCTCCTCTCTCCCATATCCATCTTAGCTCCGCACATAACAATCCTGCATCCTGCCTACCTCATCATGTGCTTGACATCACGCCACCAAGCAGCACAGGCACGGCCTAGTGGAACCTGCCCTGCTCTGATTACCAGCCTGCTCTGTTGGCTGTAGTAAGTGCCACAAACAACCCATCCCAGTAACTCCTCTTCAGCTAGACCTGCCATGCTACCATATCTGAGTGACTGACCCTGCCAATTAGAGAAGAAGGAAAGAAGTATTGTGCCCACAGACAAGGAAACAAAAAAGAACACACAGTCCAACTGCTCAGACATAGTCAAATTTAAACAAACAAACAAAAAAAAGGGATGAAATAAACAAATCTACAATCAGTAAATGAGAAAAATAACTACTGAATGCCCTGAAGACCGCAGACAATAACAAAACATTTACAAAAACAGGACAGGATGGTTCCAGTAGGCATCTAAAATAAAACACCAGATGACTCTCCTCTGGAAGAAAATGCACTAGAACTACCTGATAGGGAATTCAAATCTCTAATACTCAGAATTCTCCAAGAACTGAGGCAAAAAGCTGACAAACATGAGGAAAAAATAGACAAATTCATGGAAAATACAGACAAAAAATTGGAATAATTCAGGAAAATAATGCAGGAACAAAATGCCAAAATAAATTCACAACTAGAAATTATACAAAGACAACAATTAGGAATCCAAAAGATAAACAACAAGATTTCAGAAATGGATGATGTCATAGAAGGGCTGAGAAGCAGATATGAAATAGTGGAAGAAAGGATCAGTGGAATTGAAGACAAACACTTGGATACAACCCTGTTTCAGGAAAACTCAGAAAACAGAACAAAGAAAAATGAAGAGACCCTGGGAGTTATGTGGGACACAATCAAAAGCAAAAATTATCGAGTGATTGGCACTCCAGAACAGGGGGAGAAAACAAAACAGAGAGGATCATTGAGGAACTGCTGACAGAAAACTTCCCCAATATCATGAAAGATGAAAAGCTTGCCATCCAAGGAGCTTGACGAACCCCATATAGAAGAGACCCCAAAAGAAAATCACCAAGGCATATCATATTCACACTGGCCAAAACCAAAGACAAACAAAGAATCCTGAGAGCAGCTCGTGAAAAACAAGAAGTCACATACAGAGGAGAAACAATAAGACTAAGCTCAGATTATTCAGCAGAAACCATGCAGGCAAGAAGGCAATGGGATGACATATATAAAATCTTGAAAGAAAAAAATTGCCAGCCAAAAATAATATATCCTGCAACACTCGTTCAAATTTGATGATGACATTAGGTCATTTCCGGATAAACAGAAATTAAGGGAATATGTAAAAGTCAAACCAAACTTACAGGAAGTATCAAAGGGAGTTCTTTGATCTGAGGACAAACAGCTTCAGCTCACAGGCAGAATCTAGGACACAGGATCGTACCAGCCAGGTACCAATCTAGGAAATGAACTCTCGAGGACTATCCAAAACCAAAAAAATACAACAGGGAATCAGAGCAGTTAATCAGTAAATGACAACAACATCAAAACAATAAAAGAGGGAATAAACAGCATAGGTATAGAACCTTCTAATGGAGAAGAAGGCAAGGTGATACCAAGTAATGGTAGACTGCTTCAAACTTAGAAAGATAAGAGTAAAATTCATGGTAACCACAAAGAAAGTTAACAAACATACTTATAAAAAAAAAAGAGGAAAAACATAAAGTCTCAGCAAAAACAAAACCTACAAAAACAAAAGAAATTAAAAAAAAAATCCACAAACAAAAGTAACTCAGCACAAGAGACTAAGAAGAACAAAGAAAATTTCAGCACCACAAAAAAAATCACTACAAAATGACAGCAACAAACTCACATCTATCAATAATTACATTGAATGTAAATGGACTCAGTGCACCCATAACGAGACAGAGAGGTGACAAAATGGATAAGAAAACAGGATCCATCAATATGCTATCTACAGAAGACACAACTTAGAAACAAAGATGTGAATTTATTAAAAGTCAAAGGTTGGAAAAAAGTATATCAAGCTAACAACTACCAGAAAAGACCAGGAGTGGCAATTCTAATCTCAGATAAAATATATTTTAAAACAAAATCTACCATAAAAGACAAAGAAGGACACTATATAATGATTAAGGGGATGATCCATCATGAAGACATAACCATAATAAACATCTACGCACCCAATGACAGGGCTCCAAAATACATAAAACTAACTCTAACAACACTGAAAAGAGAAATTGACAGTTCCACAATAATAGAGGGAGACTTCAACACACCACTCTCAGTAAAGGACAGAACAACTAAGATGAAACACAGCAAACATACAGAAGACCTAAAGGGCACAATCAGCCAACTTGACCTCATAAACATATATAGAACACTCCATCCAACTGCTGCAAGGTACACATTCTTTTCCAATGCACATGGAACATTCTCCAGAATAGACCACATCTTAGGCCACAGAGCAATCCTCAACAAGATCCAAAACGTTGAGATACTTCAAAGTATCTTCTCTGACCACAATGCCATCAAGGTAGAAATTAACAAGCGAAAGAGCAAGGAAAAAAAATCAACTACATGGAAACTGAATAATACCCTGCTTACACATCAATGGGTAATAGAAGAAATCAGAGATGGAATCCAAAAATTCCTAGAATCAAATGAGAATGAAAACAGATCATACCGAAACCTTTGGGACACAGCAAAGACAGTCCTCAGAGGATAATTTATAGAAATAGATGCACATATCAAAAAAAGAAGAAAGGGACAAAATCAAAACATTAACTACACAACTCAAACAAATAGAAAGAGAACAGCAAAAAAAGCCCACAACCACCAGAAGAAAGGAAATAGTAAAGAGCAGAGCAGAAATAAATGAAATAGAGACTAGAAAAACAAAAGAAACAATCAGCAAAACCAAAAGTTGGTTCTTTGAAAGAATCAACAAAATAGACAAACCACTGGCCAGACTGACAAAAGAAAAACAGGAGAGGATGCAGATAACCCAAATAAGAAATGAAATGGGGGACATTACAACAGACCCAACTGAAACAAAAAGGATTATAACAGAATATTATGAAAAACTATACTCCCACAAATTTGAAAACCTAGAGGAAATGGATAAATTTCTAGAAACACACAGCCTACCCAAACTACAACAAAGTGATGTTGAAAATCTGAACAGACCCATAACAAGAGAAGAGACTGAAAAGGTAATAAAAAAAAAACTACCAATGAAAAAAAGGCCTGGCCCGGATGGCTTCACTGGAGAATTCTACGAAACATTTCCAGAAGAGCTTGTACCAGTACTACTCAAGCTATTTCAGAGCACAGAAGAGGAAGCAACACTTCCAAATTCATTCTGTGAAGCCAGCATAATGCTGATACCAATACCAGGCAAAGACATCACAAAAAAAGAAAATTACAGGCCAACATCTCTCATGAATATAGATGCAAAAATTCTGAACAAAATTCTAGCCAATAGAATTCAGCATCATATCCAAAAAATAATAAACCACGACCAAGTAGGATTCATACCAGATATGCAAGGATGGTTTAACATCAGAAAATCAATCAGCGTAATCCACCACATAAATAAAAGGAAAGAAAATACTCACATGATCATCTCAATTGACACAAAAAAGGCATTAGACAAAGTCCAACACCCATTCCTGATATAAACTCCCTATAAAATAGGTATAGAAGGGAAATTTCTCAACATAATAAAGGGCATCTGTGCAAAACCAATGGCCAACATCATTCTAAATGGAGAGAGGCTGAAAACATTCCCCTTGAAAACAGGAACAAGACAAGGATGCCCTTTATCACCACTCCTATTTAACATTGTGCTGGAAGTTCTAGCTAGAGCAATAAGGCAAGAAAAAGAAATCAAGGGCATCCAAATTGGTAATGAAGAAGTTAAACTGTCCCTGTTTGCATATGATATGATACTGTACATAGAAAACCCTAAAGACTCCATGAGAAATCTACTCGAACTAATAGAAAGATTCAGCATAGTAGGATACAAGATAAACATTCAAAAATCAGTTGGATTCCTATACACCAGTAAGGAGAACGATGAAAAGGAAATCAGGAAAACAAAACCATTTTCAATAGCCCCTAAAAAGATAAAATACTTCAGAATAAATCTGACCAGGGATGTAAAAGACCTATACAAAGAAAACAACAAAACACTACTGCATGAAACCCAAAGTGATCTATATAAATGGAAAAACATACCATGCTCATGGATAGGCAGACTCAACATTGTGAAAATGACAATTCTACCCAAAGCAATTTACAAATACAACACAATCCCGATCCAAATACCGACATTTTTCCAAGAGATGGAAAAACTAATCATTAACTTTATATGGAAAGGGAAGAAGCCCCAAATAAGTAAAGCACTACTGAAGAAGAAGAATAAAGTTGGAGGACTCACACTACCTGACTTCAGAACCTACTATACAGCTACAGTAGTCAAAACAGCCTGGTACTGGTACAACAACAGATACATTGACCAGTGGAACAGAATTGAGAACCCAGATGTAAAGCCATCCACCTACGGTCACCTGATCTTCCACAAGGGCCCAAAGTCCATCAAAGGGGGAAAGACAACTGGGTATCCATCTGCAAAAAATGAAGCAGGACCCATACCTCATGCCATATACAAAAATTACTTCAAAATGATCAAAGACCTGAATATAAAGCCTAAAGCTATAAAGTTCATAGAAGAAAAAATAGGACCAACACTTCAGGCCTTAATACATGGCATTAACAGGATACAGTTCCCTGCTATTCATGGAGAATTCAATAGTTCTCAGGAGCCACCCTCATGGCCCCAGAGAATTGATGTGTAGGCAGCCCCTGCAAATAAATGACTCTGGAGAATTGACAAAGACTATGGCAGATCTCCCAGACTTTTCTGTTGAGTTAAATTATCATAAAGCTCCTGTGAAGGAATCCATTTATGTCGATTAAGATTGTCAGTGTTTCAAAAGCATCTTGCCTTGAGTTTTTAAGAGGGTAAGGTCCTAGGAACTAAAGAAGAGGTCAAGAAGGCCTGACCTACATGATGAAACACTAGCAGTCATAGAAAAAAAATCTCTTAGAAATGGTTTTCTCTGTGTTAAAGAGGCCATCAAAGGTGAGACAGGGAAATCTGGGCATCACCTATGACTCCTAGGTGTGAGAAAATTACCATCTTCTCTCCAACTGTATTCTTTGGTTCCACTGTCTAGATCAGCTGAGAATTTTTCTGCCTCAGTACACATCAAGTTCAGGTAATGGCTCTATCAGGAATTGTGTCTTTCATATATCTAGCATTAAAAAAGAAAAGCCTATTTGGCTTCAAGCACTATAATAAAAATATTCTAATTTAATGAGTGAGTGATTTTGATTTGGTCAATTATTATTCATATTGTTGATTATGGCTATTGTCTCAATGAATCTTTTGATTCAAGTGTGTCAGTCCTAATGTCCCAGGTTTTTATTTCAGTTTGTATGGATACTCTTTTCATTATATTTCCAATAAATATATCTTAATAATCTTGTTGTTGTTGTTGTTAGGTGCCATCGAGTGGGTTCTGACTCATACTGACCCTATGTACAACAGAATGAAACACTGCCTGGTCCTGTGCCGTCTTCACAATCACTGTTATGCTTGAGCCCATTGTTGCAACCATGGTGTCAATCTATCTCGTTGAGGGTCTTCTCTCTTTTTTGCTGACCCTCTGCTTTACCAAGCATGATATCCTTCTCCAGGGACTGGTCCCTCCTGATAATATGTCCAAAGTATGTGAGACACAGTCTTGCCATCCTTGCTTTAGAAGCATTCTGGCTGTACTTCTTCCAAGTTAGATTTGTTTTTGTTTTTTTGGCAGTCTATGGTATATTCAGTATTCTTCAACGACACCATAGTTTAAAGGCGTCAACTCTTCTTCAGGCTTCCTCATTCATTGTCCAGCTTTCTCACGCATATGAGGCGATTGAAAACACCATGACTTGGGTCAGACGCACCTTAGTCTTCAAGGTGATATCTTTGCTTTTTAACACTTTAAAGAGGTCTTTACTAATCGCAGTATCTCTTAATTCCAAATCATTTCTATTTCATAGTCCAACATTATCTTCAAGACAGAACCAGGCCCTCACCTGACTTTCCAACTTTAGTGCTGGCACTTTTCCTTCTTGCACTCACTTTTCCTGTCAAGCCAAACTACCTGTTTCCCCATTTAAGTGAAACATTTGCCCATCTCTGGGCTTTGAATCGTTCATCCTCTTCAGTGATCTTATCCTTACTAACCACATGAATCTGATAATCTTTTCAAGCCTAATTCTAAATTTAAGTTTAACATGAAACTTACCCTTCTTTATTCCATCATGTGGGCCCAATCACTCCTGTCTCTGAATTCCTATCCCTGGCATTTCTGACTCTTTCTCTCATGGTTTGTGTACTTGGTTTATATCTGTTCTCGCCCTTGAGGGTAGGATTCTTGTCATCTTTTTTATCCCACAGGATGACAAATGAGATACTTTGAAGACAGTAAGTGTTCAACAAGTATATGATATATGAGTAAAGGAATGAAAGAACTAGTTTAAATATTATATAGTGGCAAGAAATATATGACAAGTCCTCCACTGGGTGACCTTGGATAAATCGTGTAATATTTCTATTAAATAGGAACTCCTTCTTTTATAAAACAAGAGGAATGTATAGAGTCATATTTTTACTCTACCTCTAACATTGTTTAATATGCCCCAGCAGGATTGGAGAAGAAGCAGGGGTGGGGAAAAATCAGCCTATTTAGTCTACCTTTCTAAAACGTTTGACCCTTGGGAATATCATTCTAATAGGGTGAGCCAGGAGCAGCAGCCTTGTTATTAATCTGTAGGAATGAATACACAGGGTTTCTAGTCATCTCCCAGTGTGGTATAATAGAAAACTTAAGAGTTTTAATACAGAATTTTTTTTCTATGCCACTTACACCTTAGGTTATAAAAAGTTAATCTCTCTGTGCCTCATTTCATAAACTTGTTAAATGAGGATAATTTCTTGAAAAGACTTAGTTAAATTAGTGGGTGTGAGGTGGTAGAGTGTACATCACTAGCAAGGTCTCTGGAGCCAGACTTACTAGGTTAGGATCAAGGCTCTGAAAATTCCTGTGTATTCTTAGCAAATTTACTTAACCTCTCTGTATCGCAGTTTGCTTCTCTGTCTGAAGGGTATCATCTTGGCTATCTGATAAAATGTTTCCAAGGATTAAAAGACTTAATAATTAAAGGGCGTGGAATATGTAATAAACCCCAGTAAGTATTAGATACGTTCGTTAAGTTCTCAGTAATTAGTTCATTTCTCTTAACAGTGTCAGATGGATAACAGAGGTGGCAGACCACTCCGTCCATTCATTTAGGGATTACATGGGAAGGGATAAACCAAGTGTGATGGTTAAGATTGTGTGTCAACTTGGCTGGGCCATGAATTCTCAACAGTTTGGCAGTTGTATGATGTGATCACCTCCACAATGAGACCTGCTGTGAGTAGCCAATCAGTTGAAAGGGAGTTTCCTTGGGTTTGTGGCCTGCATCAAATATAATTGGACATTCTGGCAAAGCTCATGGGTTTTTGCTTGCTTTGGATCCTGCAGCTGGTTGCTGTTCATCTGACCTCTGGACTTGAGCTGGCAGCTTACCTTCAGTCTTGTCTGCCCATCTTGGAATTCGTGGATCTTCACAGCCTGTGAGCAACACCCCTGCTCTCTGACCTGCTGATCTTTGGTTTGCCAGCCACTGTGGCTACATGAATCAGTAGAAGCCTCCAGCCTGACCTGTGGACTTGGGATGTCCTATCTCTACAATCACATGAGCCATTTCCTTGGTATAAATCTCTGTGCATATTTATATGCTTTACTGGTTTTGCTTCTCTAGAGAACCTAGCCTAAGACACCAAGGAAGACAAAATCTTCTTCTTATTTACCTCTATCCTCTACAACATCTCTACTTTCCCTTCCTTTTAAATCAATGTGGTAGAAATTGACTCCCTTTTTTATTTGAAGACTAATAGTTATTGTTATGGACTAAATTGTCTCCCTCCAAAATATGTTTTGGAATCTTAACCCCCTTACCTGGGTTATGGATAGAATCGTGTTTGGAAATAGGATTTTCTTTGTTATGTTCACAGGTATTGTATGTTCTAAACCTAATCACTTACGAGTTATAAAGACAGCAGATTAGACACAGAGACATGCAGACGCAGGGGGAAGACAGAGGATATTTGACCATGGAGGCAGATGAATCTACAAGCCCAGGAACTCAAAGGATTTCTGGCAGCTGCTAGAAGCTGAAATAGACAAAGAAGGACCTCCCCGTAGAGACACACCCTGAATTCAGACTTCTAGCCTCCTGAACTGTGAGAAAATAAATTTCTGTTCTTTAAAGCCACCCACTTGTGGTATTTCTGTTATGGAAGTACTAGGTAACCAAGACAGTTATCATTGAAAGACCTTTTTCCTTCAAGTTGTGGGTTATTCATTCAGTATGGATGACTGTTGAATACAAATCATGACTTCTCTAATTGTTTATTGTATATTAAAAATTATCTTCACTGTCCCTGGTTACTTCCTCCTATCTTTCTTCTTACCACCCACACTCCTATGCCATTGTTTTGTTCATTAAGTAACTTTGGCTTCACACTATCTGCCTCAATATTTCTACCAGCTTCTCCTGTCATACACTAACTTTGAAGTGAGTATCAAGTATAAAAATAGGACCATGTATTTCAAATTGAAATGGTAAGAGCTGCTATTTAAGTGTACACTACACTTCATGCTTTGTATACTCTTATCTCATATACCACCAATGTAGCTACTATCATTTCCATCACAGAAACTAATGAAAATAAAGTGAAGGACCCTTGCTTCATTCAAGACAGTCTCTTATTTAAGATGTCAACAGCATCACCTTCTATGTCTACTCTGTCTTCATAGCATCTGCTGTCACGGTCTCCATTTCTCCTGCTTCATTTTTCTTTACTCCATTTGTTACCATATGAAACTATAGATTTATCTCTTTGTTTCTTGCACATGTTCCCCTCTAAGACTTAAGCTCCATGAGGGCAGACACCTTGTCTGTTTGGTTCACCACTGGAATGCCAGACCACAAAACAGTACTGGCATGACATAAAGTCTCCATAAATAAGTGTGTAATGAAAAATAAAGAATCTGAGCAATAGAGGGATCAAATAATTTACTCAACATTTCCCAATTAGTCCACTATCTGTTTGTCAGTTTGTCATATTGTGTGCCTTGAATGTTGCTATAATGCTGGAAGCTATGCTACTGGTATTTCAAGAACCAGCAGGGTCATCCATGGTGGACAGGTTTCAGACAGTGTCCAGACTAAGACAGACTAGAAAGAAAGTCCTGAGGCTCTCTGCAAATTTGCTATTGAAAACCTTATGGATCACAACAAAACCATATTCAGCTCACTAGCTTTGGACATATCATCAAGAAACATCAATCACTAGAGAAGGACATCATGTTTGGCTAAGTGGAGGGCCATCGAGGGTGAAGGAGATCCTTACTGCGATAGATTGGCACAATAGCTGCAAAGATAGACTCGAACTTGCTGGCTATCTTGAGCTTGACACAGGACTAGGTAACATTTTGTTCTGTTGTACAAAAAGTCCCCATGAATCAGAGTCAACTATCTATCTCTCTTTCTCTTTTTCTCTCTATCTCTATCATCTATTTATCAGAATCAATTCAATGGCATGGGTTTTTGTTTTGGTCTATCTATCCATCTATCTGTCTGTCTGTCTATCTATCTATCTATTAGAATCGATTCAATGGCGATGGGCTTTTGGTTTGATCTATCTGTCTATCTCTCTATCATCTATCTATCCAATTAATATGAAAGAAAAGCAGGAGTCAGACCAAGGTCAGCTTTAGAGCAAAGTACAGTTGTCTCCATTATGTCAAGTCACTGCTCATACTTCCAAAGTACTGTTTCCTGACACAAAACTTGACCTTAGTGGGGCACCCCATTTTCTTGTAGCCAGCCTGCCAGGATCACATCCAACCCAACAGAAAAAAAAAAAAAGAAAAGGAAGATCTAATCCATCCCCACAGCCAAGAATACTGTCTAAAATGCTGTAAAAGAAGATGCTGGTTGCTGCAGAAGAGGGACTTTTTAACAGGAAATAAGATTGATTTATCCCTAACTTACTAATTGCATTTTATATAGATAGTTTACACGTGTCACTTTTCACAAAGCTCTGTGGAAAAAGAGAAGGAAAGAACATTAAAAGGAAAAGTATGCTATTCATACTGACTAATGAAGGCATCTCTGGCTTATGTGACCACCTTTTCATGTGTTTCTTTTTAAACTGCAATCAATGAAAAGGACAGACATTCTCAGTATTAATGGACATTTGATTAGGCAGAAGTATGCCTTCCCCACGTTAATGATGGGTAATGCTCCTCTGTATGTGAGTTTCATTGCCCTGAGAAAAAATAACTCTTTCATTTGCATGATTTAAAAATCCCTCTCAATCATCTAACATTAATTCAGTTAAATATTTTTAACTCAAAAGATAGTTCAATAAAATGGTGCACATCTTTTTCCAAAATTGCTTTGAATTTCCAAGTGTGATACCTTGAAAATTGGGATCTCTACAGACTTTGATGATGACATTGACTTTAATGGCAAAAGAATTTCTACCCTCACCTCATTGGTGTCTGTTCTGATCCTATTCTCTAAATTGCTCACACCTCAGCCCAGCTGGAGCCCAGGTGCCATTTCTGTTACTTACCCAGCAGCTGCATCTTTTAAATCATTGCCCATCCATTGAAGAGGGGGCATTTTAAATACGTTTTTCAATAAAGTAGATATGTCTAGCAGCTGTATAGAAGCTGATCTCATCCTTTCCCTTTTATCTCATATAACACTCACCGCAGACTAACAATGTTCCTCATCCATGGAAATTTGTAATTCATTCTAGCCAAAGAACAGGGAAATTCGATGAAAAGAAATGCTCTTTTAAAATATTGTTTATTTGCCTTCATTCATGTATGAAACACTGAAACGCCATAGCTAGTCATTATAAAGGAAGGTATAACAGGAAATCAAGTAAAAAAAAATTCTTAAAATTGAACAGAGGAAATAGGAACACAAAACAGAATAGATATGCATAGAAACTAATTACTACAGACACCTCCGTTTATTCTTCAAGGTGGACTTTTTTGGAAAAATAAAATCTTGCACACATTGCTGATTGCTGCTCAACTTTTTTTATACCCCAAATCAGCATCAAACAATTTAATATGATATAGTCAAAACTTAGAAATGAGAGATCTAGTCCTTATGCTAGAAACTGATTCCATGTATTCAGAAAGTCATAAATCATTGCTCCTTTAATAATCACTCTCAAGAAAGCTAAGATCAGGAACAGTGACTATTAGCTACGCTTATTAGCTACACTTTTATGTTCACTATATGAGATGATAGTCTTTTTTTGTTTTTGAAGATGGCTTATTATTCTTTGAAAATGTGTCTGAATTGTCTATGTTTGTGAGTTCATTTTGAGAGGTGCGTCTGTAACTTTATATAGTTAATAGCCATTCAGTATGTTCTTTTGCCCTATGCTGGGTACTGTTGGACACATAAAGTGAGTAGCTTACAATAGTGTGGGGGAGTGATTATATAAATGAGACAAATAGCACAGGGCATGATGTTATTGGGGTCAAGTAGAAGTCCAGATTAAGTTCTGTGGGATTCCAGGATGGACAGATCACATTCTCTTGGGGAGATTTAATAAATTTCCAGAAGGAAAACCGTGTTGGCTGGATCTTCCTGTGGAGGACTGAGGTAGGCGTTGGAGAGGGGTTGAGCAGGGCATTACAGATAAAAGTTATATTGTGAACCAGGCTCTAAGTTGGAAAAGCATGGAGAAAGTTCATAGAGGAGCAAATACTAGTACTACTGTTAGCTGTGGAATGAAATGATCATTACACATTAGTGGCAGAGAGTCTATGTAATGGAAATGTGGGATTGGAACATGGAAAGCCGTATAATTAGGATAGCCTCTACCCATTGCCATTGAGTCGATTCCAATTCATAGCAACTCTGTAGGACAGAGAGGAACTGCCCCATAGTGTTTCCAAGGAGCAGCTGGTGGATTTGAACTGCTGACCTTTTGGTAAGCAGCCAAGCTCTTAACCACTGCCTCACAAGGGCTCCTTCTCCTTAGGACAGCCTCTAGGAACTCTAAATATGTGGTGAATTTAGTGGTGTGGCAGGAAAAAGTTCTTTTGAGATTAAATGATAATATGATTATTTTATTTGTATTTAAAGACCACCATTTATTTGGTTCCATGTAAGAGTGATGTTTAACACTAAATGCTTATCATGCACAAAGAATATTTTCTTCTATATACTCATTTGCCACTTGTACTCCACTACTAACTTAAAGATTGGTGGTTTGAATCCACTCAGTGGTGCCACAGAAGAAAGGCCTGGTGATCTGCTTCCATAAACATTACAGCCAAGAAAACTTTGTGGAGCACAGTTCTATTTTGTAAAACATGGAGTCACCGTGAGTCAGAACGGAATCAACAGGAATGGGATATATATATATGTAACATATATAGACACATACATTTGTATGTATATATATTAACACACAGTGGCTACAACAATAGCCTCAAACATAGAAATGGTTGTGAGGATGGCACAGGACCAGGGAGCGTTTTGTTCTGTCATACATAGGATCACTATGAGTTGGAACTGACTCAACAAGACCTAACAACAACAATATATATATGTATATGAATATATGTTATACTACTTAATTCTTGCAATAACACTTTGAGCTAGATATTATCATTGTCAATCTAAAGAGCACAAATTGAGACCCAGAGAGTAAATGGTCTTCCATGAGATAACAGATCTCAAAACTGGCAAAGCCAGGGTTGGGCCCAGGCCGTCTAACACTCATACCATCTCTCAGTACTCCACCCACATAGGAAAGGATATGGCACAATGGTTCAGAGAATTTTCAATTAAAAGAGTTTCATTTTTACAAAATAGATTAATTAAATGAAATAAAAAAGGAAGATAGAACAAATAAACGGAAAATATTACTGTCAAAGTACTACAGTAATTGTTGAGTCCCTTCCAACTAATGGTGAACCCATGTGTTATGGAGTAAAACTGTGCTCCGTAGGGCATTCTCAGCTGTATATTTACAGCAGCAGATAGCCAGAGCTTTCTTTCATAGGGCCGCTGGATGGGTTCAAACTGTCAACCTTTAGGTTAGTAGTAGAGCACAAACTGTTTGCATCTTCCAGGGACCTGAAAACATTTTATTACTATATGCGTCTTGGTACTAACCTAGATACTTTTTTTCTCAAGATTTTTTTCATTAATGAGATCATTAAAAGACTTTTCAGAAGTTGGAAAGATACAGAAGAAATAGCAAAGAATCAATAGGAAGACTATACAAACACCATTTTATGATTTACCTAAGTGATACTTCCAAAAAGAAAAAAATTACATTAAAAGTATTTTTTTCACATTTAAATCTATTTTCAGACATAGCAGCTATCAACCGTGTACCAGATAAAGAAGAAAATCCCTTTGTTGGTCTAAGAAGCATTAAATGCTTTGCCCAAAACTCATTGGTAACTAATTTTCAGGGAATGATTTCTGGGAGGAAGCTGCAATTCCTGCAAGCTGCAATTATGAAAGCAACAAGAGTATGCAAGGTTAGAGATGAGAAACTGTATTCTCTCATACTGAAGATTCCACTCTACCTGCTCCAGTTTTGATGCTTCCCTTGGCTTTCCTTTTTTTTTTTTTTAACTTTTACTTTGTAAACATTACATCTTTTAAAATGCTAGGAATCCAAAAACGAACACAGCCTTCAAAGTGAAATTAAATCAGTGGTTTATATAGCATAATGTCATAATATTTTTCCATACTATTTTCTCTTGCCTTATTAATACACCCATCAGTCTATTAGCTTTAACTGCTGCTGAAGACTGACTGAGCAGATGTCTTCAGTGAATACTTCCATCCATAATTACCCCTTATTTTTTTTGCCTAAGATGTTCAGCTAATTCAGATCCTACCAATGTATATGAAAAGTTTAAATGATTTCTCCCAAAATGCATTACCTTTTTCTTATCTACATTAAATTCCATCTGTCATTATGTTGCATAGTCTCACACTTTGATTAGATCCTTCTGGAGTTTTAAACAATCCTTGCTAGTTTTTTTACCAACCTAAATAGTCTCGTGGCATTTTATAGAAGAACTTTTTAACAGTTATGACTTTTTGCCAGCCTTGCCTTTGTGTGGAATTTCTGTTAGTATTGTGTATGCATAGAAATGTGTTAAGTGCAATGCTTCAGCAACGAAAAAACATAGACACTAAAGCAAAATTTAAAAAAAAAATACAAAAGAAATAAAAGCAAGTCTGGAAACATTTTACTGCCTTTTCATGCAGTGTTAACATATATGTGCTTCTGAAATAATGATGATTAATTGCCACTAGAGGAATTACAAGAACTCACTGGCAATCGTGTCTTCTACCTAAAATTGTGCGTATCCGAGAGTCCTATTATCTATGTTTTCTAAATCAATGGAAATAATTTTAATTAGCAAAATCTGCTCTTAACCCTCATTCTTCAAAAACACTTTAAATAAAACTATTTGTCATTATATTATCTCCCACTACAAGGAATAACTTGTTTAATTTCTAAAGCACAGATCAGTTATCTGACTGTTAAGATCTCTTAAGTCAGCATTCCATGGAACTGGAGTGAGAACAGGAGGCTTGTTTTAACAAAAGGTAAAGGTGGGAATTTGCCTGGTTGATTTAGTTCCAATTTTTAGGGTTATTTTTCTCTTCCCCACACAAGATCATCAAATCCAAGAAGACTACCTCCTGGAAGTTGGAAGGAGCTAAAGTCATCCGTTTTAACATCCAACTCAATGGAGATCTCTCTTCTATTTATTCATTTACTCAAGAAATATTAATGCTTACTCTCTCTTAAATCCATTACCCACTGTCATTGAGTTGATTCCAACTCATAGCCACCCTATAGGACAGAGTAGAACTGCCCCATAGGATTTCCAGGGAGTGGCTGGTGGATTTAAGACCTTTTGGTTAGCAGCCAACTTCTTAGCCACTGAGACCCCAGGGCTCTTCGTCTTAGGACTGAGAATATTACTGTTAAAAAAAAAAGGCATAGTTCCCACCCTGCTGAAGTATTCTTGAACAGTGGCATACCACTCAACTGGAGTCCTTCTACTTAGAGGGAATCATTAAAATTAAATGATTCCAGTTTATTAAGGGCTAATGATATTTCAGGTATTATGCTAAGTTATTTGCCCATATTACCTAATTTAATATATTTGTTAATAACCTTTAAAGATATTTATTCCCATTTTAAGAATGAAGAAATGGACGTTTAGAGAGATTAATGAACACACACACTACAATGCAATCAGCAAATGAAGGAACTAGAGTGGAATCCAGGTATATCTGGATTCCAAAAGCCTTGCTCTTAGCAGTCTAGTCCCTTGGGATACCTATAATTGCAATAATTATATAGTTTATTGCTCTTAGTCAACTTGTTGGATAATTAGATCCAGAGGTCACAGTCTGCCATATGAAATCATAAAAATTCATTTGTTTCATATAGAAATACCTTAAATGATTGAAGACAGTTTTCAAGTTCATCTATTTTTTCCCTCCAAACTTAGCTTCCCCAAAAACCCCAAAACCAGACCCGTTGCCGTCAACTTGATTTCAACTCATAGTGACTCTATAGTACAGAGTAGAACTGCCCTGTAGGGTTTCCAAAGAGCAGCCGGTGAATTCAAACTGACAGCCTTTTGATTAGCAGCCAAACACTTAACTACTGCACCACCAAGGCTCCTTAGCATCCTCACAAGTCAGTAATTATAGGCTTCTTACAATCCTGCCAATTTTGTCTAGATGTATACTTTTTTTCATTTTCTTTCTTAAAATATGTCACCAAGAACTAGACACACGTGTATACTGCTTAGCAGTTTATCATCTCCTTTGATTCCCACAGAACCATTGAGTTATATATTATATTCACTTTCATGGAAGAAACCAGAGCTTAGTGAAATTAAGGCATTTAAGTCAGGGTACATATCAAATAAGGGGCAGAAAAGAATGGCAAATCAATTCTTTTGGAGTCCAAAGGATCAACCATAAAATAATTATTTCTAGATAAATTATGAAAACATGTTTTGCATTGATTGATATTTGAACATTAAATAAAATTAAAATTATTTTCAATAAAAATGAGCATTTATCTTCTTCAGATATTTGAAGCTCACCTATAACTTTAGTTTCTAACTAAATATTCTAATCCCTTACTTGACCATACTGTTTTAGTTGTCTAATCTCTTAAATCCAAAGGAGCATAAGAATCTACTGCTTTCATATAAAGCCGAGATCAATTGTACATCTTCTGCAAGGTTGGCACATGTTTGGGAGCAATATACTCAAAGCCTTTCCATGGAGAGAGAAAAACAGGGAGGTACAGAGAATACAGTATTGGGACAAAACAAGAGGAAGAGATTATGTCAAAACCATCATAGGACTTGAGAGATTAACAGAGAAAAAAAAGACACTGTTCCTAGGAAGCACAGCCCAAATGATACATAGACACCATGCGCTTTTGTGTGTGAGTGTGTATGCTCATTCAACAAAAGCTGAGCTTTACTCTGTGTTAAGAATACAACTAACACGAGTCCGCCCAGCTTAAAGGAATTCACATATTTATTAGATTCACATATAGGTTTATGGATGTATACATATGAATATGTATTCATAACTGTATATATTCACAAAGATATATTTCACAAATATATATTCATATATATGTATGCACACACACACACACACACACACACACACACATATATATATACTTTGTATAAGTTATTTAGATTAGGGTCAAGTCGCTCCTGGCAGGATTCTTTTCTCTGGTGCACTGAGGAATAAAGAGCTCCACCCACCCCAGTCACGGCTGGCATCTCTCAAGCACGAACCGTAATAATGACCACGATTTGCTATCTCCCCAAAATGCTTCATATCACATATATCCCCTGGGAGGGAGTTGGTGAAGTGTGTTTTTTTAATGAGTTTATCGTTTTCTATGATTTCCCCTCTCCCCAAGATCTTCTCACGGCACTACTTCAGACAAGCAAATTATTCTGATTGATACTTCTTGTTGCTGTCAAAATGTGCAGGTCATTAAAAACCTTTAAAAAACCTACATAGGAGCTTATTTAGACCAAACAATAAAATCCAGTGTTTTCTTCAACGCCAGGATTAGGGCCTGTTCAAGCCAGGTTTAAAGTGATAAGTAGGGAAATGAACAGAGGAATTAAATCCTCCCTGCGCCTTGCTTTCTCCCCAGGGTTTGTTTAGATAATGAGCTGAGAGTGAACTTCAAGTGTTGGCACGATCGCTCATGACCCGTCTCAAGATCAGATGAGAAGGCCTGCAGTCTAACATGACAATTGTAATCAACTAGTTCACATGGTGCCTGCATATTTTAGTGAATATACTATCTAGAGGAGTCTATGGCGGGTGCAAATGGTTAAGCACTGGACTACTAGCCGAAAGGCTGGCGGTTTGAACCCACCCAGAGGAACCCTGGAAGACAGGCCCGGTGATCAGCTTCTGAAAGGCCACAGCCTTGAAAACCCTATAGAGCAGTTTCCGTGTGCACACATGGAATCCCATGAGTCAGAATCGACAGCAACTAACAACAAAAATAGTGTATGGACTTAAAATAATAAAAATGCAAAATTGCATTATGATTTATAAAATAGAAAGCCGTGGGTTACCTAATGGTCTGTTCATTTTTGTTTTCTGAAAGTGTCAGCTGTTCTTAGAAGTTTTGTTAAATATTGGCGGTTTTCTCACATTCGTGAACCACTGTGAGGTCAATAACTTCCCTTATATGTCTCTCCTTGGTTGGTTTCCATTTTTATTTAGATCCAGTCACAAATCTGTTAGCAACAAAAATCACTTAGATTGTGCTAAGATGCTTGAAAGAGCCTCTGCTCTAACTGCTGTACCCTGCTGCAGAATACGTCAGAGCTTGTTTACAATACATTCCTGTAAGCTAACTCATAACATTTTAAGTTAATGGGATATGTAACTCATGTTTCAATTAAAAGGAAAATTATTACATGCCTTAGTTTGAGTGATTTTTTTGATAGAATAGTACATTTATGTGGTAATTTTCCAAAGATCAACTATTTATCGGTAAGAAGCTATTCCAAGATTGTTGTATATTTTCTTCGCCTGTGAAATGTTATCACATTTAATTGCCTGATCTTATTTGGGTTGCAATCATAGTCATTAATTAGTAAGAAGGTGAGGGACGGCATCGTATCTAATGAGGAAAATACCTTCCATCATTTTAAAGGCATCCTGTATACTTCACAAATACAGCTTGCTGAAGCATTCTCATTTAGGCTGTGAACATCAAAGGAAATTGATGTCAGGTGTGAACAGAAGCTGTTGACTATATCTGCTGAAGAACCTGAGTTGTGTGTCTGAGTAGGAGAGATGAAGGGCAGCTTAAAACATTAACAAAACTACAAGTAATTAGTGTAAACTTTCAATGGTTGGTATGTTTGAGGAATAAAAAGAAAATGTTTTTTATATTTATGCCCTATAGCACCACAGAAGTTTAAGGTCTTTCTATTGTTTTCATTTTCTGTTTCTATGGGCAGGGGGGAAAAACAAAACTAAACAGTGAAAATTCATAGAGAAAGAAACTATGACTTGGAATCAAGAGCCGACTATGTTTTATCACTGTAATCAAAATAGCAACTTATGAGTTTTAGATATTTCCTTTGCTTCCTGCTATATTATTAAATTCAAAGAAACAAATAGAAAAATCAATGGTTGTTAATAAAATGAATGGCTCTGATAAGAATTTATTTCAGGCAAAAATAGATGCTTTGAATTTGCACTGTTTTCAATGAATTTTTGAAACTGACTTAGATATTGTGCATGTGTAATGCAATGTGCCAAAATAATATTTACGTTCTAAAAATGTGTTAAAAAACATTACACCAAAAAAAAAGCACCTCTAAGCAATGCCAAACTACAGATGTACAAGGTAGACTGTAGCAACTTCCAAGGATTGTTGCATGTGGCACTTCATACCCCCATTGGAGAAATCATCATTCCTGCATTGATCATTGGCAGCAATGTAATTGACGGCAACACGGTGCTTTCCTTTGCTTTGAAAGGGTAGATTTCAATTCCGAACCCATCTTTTTAAAGTTCTGAAGTTAGTATTCTTCAGCTTCTTTTCACAAAAGGCACTAGCAAGGTGCGCAAGTGTTCTCCAGAATTGGACTTCCTCTTGATTTTCAGTCAAGAAGAGATATTCCCCTGTGCCTTGTAGTAGGATTTTTTTACTGTGAATAAATGATTTGGGTCATCATGTTAATGATGGATAGGAATATTCTTTGCTTGCTCAGATTGGTAAACTATCTGTAGATTTGGATCCAATTTTTTATACAATTGGATTTAAATACAATTCTCTTGGTAACTATTATTTGTAATTGGGATACTTTTTCTCTCCTTAGGACAAATCGATGGAAAGGACAAGCCTGTCTTACTTGAAATAGCTGCTACTCCATATACTAAATTCTTCAGAGCCTCCTTACAGGATTGTTCAGCTAATCTTTTCCACTACCTCTTTGTGAAATAACACCAATTTTTAGTGTCCATTTTCCTAATTTTTTTTTTATTTTATAATCGTGTAAGGTAAGTTTCACCGTCTTTTAAAGCCATTAATAGTCTAGGTTTGCTATGCCCAATGTGGTAGCCATAAGACACATGTAGCTATTTAAAATTTAATTAATTAAAATTTAGGTTCTCAGTTGCACTAGCCACATTTCAAGCTCCCAATGACTATATATGTTACGCAACATTTCTACAATGACACAAAGTTCTTTTGGGCAGTACTGGTTTAGGCGATACAATCCTACATTATCTTGCTAAGATAACCACTTCAACAATAGTTGAGAAAGTGTCCCACTTAGGGCAAGATAACTTGTCTAAGACATAAAACTCGCAAATGTCAAAGACTTAACCCACTTCCCTACTTGAAAGTTCCAGAGACTTTGTGGTGTAACATCTTGAGAGAACTAACCTTTTATTTGTTTTTTTTTTAATTTTAAATTGGATAAAACTTTACTTTTCATATATATACATAAAAATAATCCAGCCTGAGATAATAATTAAAGATGGTGTGTTATTTTCTAGGGCTTCCATAATAAAGTTTCACAAAATGAGTAGCCTAAAAGAATAGATATTTATTCTCTCACAGTTTTGGAGGCCAGAATTACAGATTCAGTGTCACCATGGCCATGGTCTCTCCACGTCGCTAGGGAAAGATCCTTCCTTGCCTCTTCCAGCTTCTGGGGGCCCCAGGCTTACCTGCCTCGTGGCAGCAACACTCCCGTCTCTGCCTTCCTCTTGACACGGCTGTCTCCGCTTTGCGTCTCCCTCTGTGTTGCTCTTCTACCTCTTGTAATGTCACCAGTTATAAAGTCAGTAGCGGCCACCTTAATTCCCTCATGTTAACTAATTACTTTGCAAAGACTCTGTTTCTAAATAAGGTCACATTTAGAGGTAGGAGGCATGTTAGGATTTGAACCCATCATTTTAGGGTACACAGTTCGACCATAAATAGATGGGCATACATTTTAAGGTAGTCAGAAATGTTATACACAGCCTGGTCTGCAAAGGCTTTGGAAAGACACCAAATCCACTAAAGCAGCCTTGATTTGTTGGCCTGAGTTACTTGAGGTGCTCAGGCATCAACCGGCTTGGTCTCAAATCCTGGCTTTACCTCTTACTAATTATAAAACTTCTTTATCCTAATTTCCTCATCTGTAAAATGGGAATAGTAATATATCAACTTCTTAGGGTTTTTTTTTTTTCCATTTGCTGAATTTATTTAAACAAATCAGCTCAGAAGTATCATTGAATTAAACAAAACTTCTGACATGTAAACATGCTGCTGTGTTCCTGAAACAGGTGTTAACACCTGTCACCTGTATAAAAGTGAATAATCGCTTGCTAGGGAAGCTGTCCATTAATAAGGCCAGTCTTCAGCAAGACTAATACCATTTTGTTTCTTTAACTTTCCTTGTCTGACAATGCAATACTATCAAACCACAATCAAATATAATAAAGACAACGTCGGATCAGTACCATTAGTTACTGTGGTTAAAACTGTTTCATTCTTGGTGCTACAAAAAAAAAAAAAAATTAAGCCAATCACATCAAATAAATCATGGCTTTTTTTTTTTTTTCCTTTATCACAATTCACTAAGTGATGTTAATTATGGTCCTTGTTAAGCAAACCTCTTAGGGCTCAAACATAGCAACAATTATGGGGATGGCATAGGACCAGGCAGTGTTTCACTCTTTGTACGTAGGGTCGCTGTGATTCAGAACCAACTCGACGGCACCTAACAGCAAAGGATGTTGTAAGAGTTAAATTGTTTGATATACGTAAATCACATTAGAGCAGTGGCAATAGCGGGTATCATACTGGTGTGTTTTCATCATTTTTTAATTGAGAATTTGATGATCTAATTGAAGGTCTAATCACCTGGCCACACTATATTTGAAACAAATATTAAGTAAAGATTAGAAGTTAACTTGTCATAAGTTAACTTATCGTAGTGTACGTGGATCAATATACTTTTGCGTGGAAGCTCCATGTTCCATCCTCAACTCAGGGTACTTACAGTTATGACACAATCCTGGACCCCACAGTTTAGTGGAAAGGGGAGAGAGAGTGCATAGTGGTTACCCACCATGGGGCCAGACAAACCTGGACTTAAATCCCAGCTGTGCTACCTAATGGCTGTTTATTATTGGATAAAACATTTATCTACTCTGAGCCTCAGATTCTTTTTCTATTAAGAAGACCAAATTAATGCTTAAAAGATTCCTATGGGGAGAATTCAATGTTTACTTAATACAGTTCCTGGAACATTGTGGTCACTTAACTTGCTGTGATTGATATATTATTGCTCTTAAAGCAGACTATAAGCTCTTGAGATTGAAGACCCTGCATCATTCATGTATCCATTTAACTAACATGTTTGCTGATATCCCAGATTTCAATGCTATAATACAACGAATGATTCAGGGTGTTGGGGATTACGCAGGCAGCAAGACAGTCAAGGCTTCTTCTCTTGGATACTATGTTTGTGGGAGGCTAGATTTTGAAAAATCAGATAATGGTTAATTTCCATGCAGAGAATTTAATGGAATAATATGACAAAGGTGTCCAAGAATCTACCGTCAGTTGACAGGTCAGTAATACCCTCTCTGAGGAGGTGACACGAAAGTTAAAATCTGAATGACAATAAGGCCATACAAGTATCCTTTTGATTAATTAATTTGGTAGTTCCATTCTACAGTTTCATGTTGTTTAGGCATAGCAAGGAGTTTGAGGAATATAACTTTGGCTGTTATTTAGAATGGATGCACCAGTAAATTTTCTTAAACCAATATAAAAACCTTTACTGTACACTTGCTATTCCAGGGACCATACAATTCAAGGATGAAAACTGGAGTTCTCTAAACTGCCTAAAATGTTACTCATTTCAGTTGGCCCAATTAACAAGCCAACTACTGTCCTCATCAATCCAACAAAACGACTACCACCAGAAACACAAAGGAGCTCCTCCTAGTTGCCAAACTCAATAGATTGTTTTTCCAGCCCTAATCCTATGAGGCATTCCTGCTCCATTTTACACTGTTGATCATTCTTTGCTGCCGGTTCTCTACCATCTTGATTTCTGTCATACCTTACGCTGTTTGCTTTCCTTGCTCTTTTCTATATCTCTTCCTATTTCTGAGCTATCTAAACCAACTTCATGGTTCCAATGACTATCTGTATGTTGATTATACTCCCAGTACCACACACCTGCCTGAGTTTCAGAGTCGTATTTAATGGTACTGCGTATTTCCACTTGGATATTCCACAAGAACATCAGCTTTGCTACACCCAGTTGAGTTCATCTTCACCTCCCGCTCCTAAGCAAGATCACTTCCTGCAGATGCTCTCTCTGGCAGCTTCACACACTCAAACTCCCAAGTTAGAAATTTGATATCATTGTACAGGCTGTCTCTCTTTCTGATGCCTCACTTCTAATTTAAAGCAAAACTTTAGAATTAAATATGCTTTGTGAGCACTAGCATTTATACAGAGTATTTAAATGTTAAAGGAGCCCTGGTGGTGCAATGGTTAAGCACTCAGATGCTAACCAAAGTGTCAACATTTCAAGCCCACCAGCAGCTCCATGAGAGGAAGACCTGGAGACCTGCTTCTGTGAAGATTACAGGCTAGGAAACCCTATGGGGAAGTTCTACTCTGTCCTACAGGGTCACTTTAAGTTGGAATTGACTCGAAGGCATACAAAAACAACAACAACTTAAATGTCATAGATAAATGTATTTCAGAGGTATACCTAAATAGGCTTAACATTGTAGATATGCAGAGACTAGAGAGAACTGGTCCATGGCAACAAGTCATCTTCTACCAGTGGCTGTCAAGTTGGTTCAGACTCGTGGTGACTGAGTAGAACTGTGCTCCGTAGGGTTTTCAGTGGCTGATTTTTCAGAAGTAGATCAACAGGCCTTTCTTCTGAAGTACCTCTGGGTGGAGTCCAACCTCCAACTTTTTGGTTACTAGCCTGAGCACATTAACTGTTTGCACTACCCAGGGATTCCAGTAAATGCCTACTTTCCCTTAACAGATATGTTGTCTATTTCACTTTTAATTTGATAGTAGAAAACTTCACAACAATTCTCAGTAGCCTATGAGAAAAACCAAAACTTGCTATGGATACTGGTCCACCTACATTTTTTCTCATAGAAAGTCCTGTAGATTTGGGGAGGGAAACATATAATGTTTTTAAGCCTATGAAAAAAGGAAAAAAAGTGAGTACAAATATGGAAAATATAAAAGATGAAATGTGTTGGGACAATGTGTCCTGGAGAACAGATGGCTGTTGCAGGGAGGGAGGTGATTAAATAACTGTCCTCAAAGAAAAGTAGAGTCTATAATAAGAAGTCTCTATATAAATCTTCCCAGAATGCTGAGGAAGAGAAATTTAAACTGGATGTTGGACTGAGTTAATTTGTTTCTCTTTCTCTTCCAGAACCCAGAGCCTTTGGCTAACTGGGCATTTTCTACACTGCAGTTTCTTTTGTTCATTCATTTGGGAAAACCAAACGACTTGCTCCACTCTTAAGACAAATAGTCCCAGTGATTTTAAAACTTGTTCTCAAAAACTTTATTCCTTTCATAATTTCCCATTGTCCTTAGATTGTTTTCTTTTCAATTAAAAAATACGGCTGCATAATTATTATTTTTATTTTGGTTAATTAAATACCCCCTTACATTGTTGGTGTATAATATAAAACCCACTGCCATCAAGTTGATTTCAACTCATAGCAACCCCGTAGGGTTTCCGAAGCTGTAAATCTCTCTGGAAGCAGACTGCCGTATCTTTCTCCCACTGAACAGCTGGTGGTTTCAAACTGCCAACCTTTAGATTAGCAGTCGGTGGCTTTAACCACTTTGCAATAATAGTACCAAGTCCTCCACTATGGGAATATTCCAAAGGACTCAAACATTAAATCTCATTAATTTCAATAAAAACCTAAATTCCACCTTGGAAACAGCTGAATTTGACAGGAAAAAAAAAAATTAACCATCAACCAGTCATACATTTTAAATGTCTCAAAATGTATTTGAAATGTTCACCTGTTCACCATTTTGCACATGTAGGGGGGATTCTAAGAAAAGTCAGAGTTAAACCCCTCTGCTGTGTGTAAGGCTTCCTCTGTGAAGTTAAACAATAGAAGAGACCTCCCAATGTTTTTCCATGTGTTCTTTACAGCTACCTGCATGAATGTGCAGGCATGAAGCAATCTGAAACACAGACTGACCCAGAGAGAAAGCGATTGCATACTAAGGATGTCCTTGAAATGTCTTCATCACTACCCAGCCAATTTTCTTTATCTCAATGAGAGCTAATGTCAGCACAACTTGGGATCGTCTCTTTTCTCCAGAACGCTCACTGCAAATGGGAAAAGTCGATCTTAAATGCCTATGCACAAACAACACACCCACAAAAACACAGTGGCAGCAATGTCCTGGGGTAAATGCCTATGGCAAAAAAATGAAAGCACTGGGAGGGAGAGCAAGAGTAAGAAGAAATCAAGCGGTAAACGTAAGTCTGGATGATGGTAGAAGAGAAGGAAACCTAGAAGAGAGACTTGGCTTTGCTCTCTCTCTCTCTTTTTAGGTAAAAAATATAATTAGCACTTGAGAAGACTTGAAGATGCACTACCAAAGGAACCACACTGACCAAATTAGTGTCATTTAATGTCAACAGCCATTCTAGTTGTGAAAAAATTAAGAACACTTTTGTGATTGATAATTTCACGTCTCTGACGTTGCAGGGCACCAATCCCCAGGTTCCACCACTGGAAACAATGTGTAGATCACTATTGAGAGAGGCTTTTTGAAATGTACTTACGGGCTTTAATTACTTTCTGAAATTTGTGACAACCTTTTGAAAAATAAAAATACACGATTTAATTACTAATTGAGGAAGGTGATGTGGGAGGGAAAGAACTACCATTTTCGCTGGCAGCCACAAGACCCTCTTCAGGGACAGTCAAGTGTAGCTGAATTGCAACAAAGGCAGTGCCTGATCAGGGTTGGGGGCATGGCACTCCCCTGAAACGCTGTGGGCATAGAGCAGGCTTTCTGTTTAAAACAGAAATGCTTTCGAATGACTGTCATCATGTCCGTTCATGTCTCTTCTACAAAGATAGAAAAATACAACACACACATACAGGATATATTTCAATAACCTAGGAAGGCATTTCTTTCTGAAGGAAGGTGAAATGACCAAAGGCATTCTGGGATTTTATCCATTTTTACTTGTATTGATTTATTGATCCTTATTGTCTTATTAAATTATAAACCCAATTTAGAGAAATTATGTGAAAACACAAGTTGCTTTGCTGCAAGTTTTGGGTGATAAAGGTCTTTATCCTTTAGAATAAGACTTAACAATAATTAGCAGAACCTGGACTCTGGTTCAAATTAAAACAATATAAAAAGAAAATAAATGCAAGTCAGTTTTCCTATCAGGTAAAGTAAAGGAACTACTCATTTTCTATAAATACTAGTAGACAATCTTGGGCAGCACAAACTGTTAAATGCTTGACTACTAGCCTAAAGGTTGGTGGTTACAACCCACCCACAGGCACCTCAAAAGACAAGCCTGGTGATCTGCTTCCAAAAGGTCACAGCCTTGAAAATCCTATGGAGCAGTTCTCCTCTGCACACAGAATCACCATAAGTCCAAATCAACTGGATGGCAACTAAAAACAATAACAATACTAAAAAAAAAAAAATCATTGCCGTCGAGTGGATTCTGACTCATAGTGACCCTATAGGACAGAGTAGAACTGCCCGGTAGGGTTTCCAAGGAGCAGCTAGTGGATTGGAACTGCCGACCTTTTGGTTAGCAGCAGAACAATTAGTCACTGTGCCACCAGGGCTCCAAATAAATACCAGTAAGATTTAATGTGCATACAGTTGATTCAATCAGCCATTCAGTCAACAAATATTTCTTAGGACATACTTCTGTTTGAGGTGCTGAGATTAGAAATCTAGAAAGGAAATAATAATTATTGACTGTTTCCTATGAGCTAGATGGTACAAACATGGTTTCACTTTATCTCATATTTTACTAATTTTTGTAATTTCATTGTATAGAAGTGAACAGAGGCTCAAATTATCTGACCTAAGGCCACGGAACTGATAAGCAGTAAAAGCAGAATTTGAACTTAAATCTGTCTGACATCTAAGCAGCATAGCTTCTCCTTACAACTAACTACAGCTCTTCTCCCCCCATGATGAGAGAGCTGTTCAGAGTTCAATGACACAGACCAAAAAACAAACAAACAAACAAAAAAAAACCCAGAATTATTATATAATTGATTTCATTCTATCATTCTTATTTTATTTTAAATATGTCAATTTAACTGCAGCTGTTTCCCGTTACTGTATAAATGTGTATATGTGAAAAGTATGGAAGTAGCAGTCAAGAAATTCTATGACATCAAATCTACTGCAAAAGACTTCTTCAAAGTTTTTAGAAAGCTGAGATGTCACTTTGATGACTAAGGTGTGCCTGACCCAAGACATAGTCTTTTCCTTCACCTCATATGCATGCGAAAGCTGGACAATGAAAAAGGAAGACAGAATTGATGCGTTCAAATTCCAGTGTTAACGAAGAATATTAAATATACCATGGACTGCCAGAATAATGAACAAATCAGTCTTAGAAGAAATACAACCAGAATGCTTTCAGAAGAGAGGATGGTAAGACTTTATCTTGCTTATTTAGGACATGTCATTAGGAAGGACTAATTGCTAGGAAAGGACATCATGTTAGGTCAAGTACAGGGTCAGTAAAAGTGAGGGAAACCCTCAATGTGATGGATTGACACAATTGTCTCAACAGTAGACTCAAACGTACCAGTGATCATGAAGATGGTGCAGGACTGGACAACTTTTTGGTCTTTTACACGTAAGGTCGCCATGAGTTGGAGCCAACTTGATGGCAACTAACAAAGATAACATTTTTCTTTCTCCTGATCATCGGCTCTGTTTTTACTTATCTTTTCCCCACTTACTTATAACTTACTTAGTTAACTGTGTTATTTAGAAGAGATTTGGTGCAATAATTTTAATATGAATGTGTGTATTTATATACATAAATGTATGTATTTATATACGTATATATCCTTTGACAATATTTTAATATTCATTAAAATGTCAAACACAGGTAGTTGATCCCATAAAAAATACACATAATTTATTTGAGCTTCTAAGAGTTTAGAAGACAAAAGTAAATAACTGTTCTCTATATAACTCTTGGAGCTTTGGTAGAACTTTTAACAGGAGCCATTATTAGAGTATTTCTGGCACTGACTTCTAAGAAAATCAGTTTAAGTTATCAAGAAGTTCATTTTTGTACTCCAGGTATCCACTTCCCTATTAAAAACACCCAGAAATTCAAGGTTCTGTTGTTCTGAAAGAACACAACCAAAATGCTTGCCAAGGAGTCATGGAGGTCACACGGTTAGAGTCTGAAGCTAATAACAAAAAACTAGAAAATTTAATTTCCACACGAACCTGTTTTCTAAGAAAAAAAAGAAAAAATCTCATTCACTGATCTCAGACTGAACATAGCTCTAACCTCCTGGCCTGTCTCTTTATAGGTCTGAGTCATTTGGTCACCAGAAGTTCAAGAAGGTCTGTTGAATTCACAATTCTGTAGGCGTTACAACAAAAACAATTCAAAGCATAAAGCCAACTGAAAATAGTCAGTGTGACGATTTTAAAACATGTCCTCAAATTCTTGACACTCTTCCCATCAAAATGTGAAGTCTAATCACCCTCCTCTTGAATATTGCCAACCTTAGTGACTCACTTCTAATTAATATAAGCAGAAGTGATGTGGCTTGACTTCAGAAGTTATTAGAAAAGGTGGTATCACTACTACCCTGCTCTCTCTCAGGACACATGTCCTTTGGAGCCCAGCCACCATGCTGTGAGGAAGTCAAACAGCCACCTGGGAGGTCATGTGTAGGTGTCCCAGACACAGCCAGAGCTGAGGTGCCAGCTGACAGCCAGCCTTGTGAGTGAACAAGCTCTCAGGAGATCCCAGCTAGCAGCCTGCTGCCATTCACCAGTGGGAGCAGAGACGAGCTGTCTCCATTGAGCTCTGGCCAATTTTTTTTCAGATTTGGTAAACAAAATGAATGGTGTTACTGTTTTAAGACTAAGTGTTAGGATGATTTACTACTTAGCAGTATATAAAGGGAATAGTCAGTTGCTCCAATTTCTAATACACTGAATAAATATTTCTTCCATAAGAATAATCTTCTCTTTGGCTATAGTCATGTATTATCCATCAGTAATGGAGCCTCTGGGGCCTCCTTAGCTCTCCACTCCCCCAAAAATGACTCAGAATTCTTGAAAATATTAAGATGTGCAAAGGAATTCCTAGCAAGTATAAATAAAATGAAAGTAGAGACTGTAAATTTAAAAAGTGTTACCACAAACTGGTAACAGTGGCTGTCCTCAGGGGAGAGATAAATGTAGAATAAGTGATTAAGATGCATTACAATTCATTTTGGACATTTTAAATTTTGGTATCACGTGTTCATTATTAAAAATAAATGGAATAATTTATTATGTAAAAATTATGCCTAATAAGCAGTGGTTCTCAGACATTTCTATGCATTAGATAAAGCTGGAGAGCTTGATAAAATGCAGATTCCCAGGCTCTATTAATAAGAAATTCTTACTCAGCAGGTGTGGGATGGAGCCTAGTGCTCTGCATTTTTAATAAAACTCGGAGATGATTCTCAGTCCAGCTTGGAGAACAAATGGAGTAGGCACACTCATGAAAGAGAGGCATTCTCAGGCAGCTGAATCCAAGCAATGCCTCACCAATAATACAGAAATTTGTCAAGGCTAAGAGACGATTGTTGTTAGGTGCCTTAGAGTCACTTCTGACTCATAGACACCCTATGCACAACAGAACAAAGCTGTACCTAGTCCCACACCATCGTTATAATCGCTGCTATGCTTGAGCCCATTGTTGCAGCCACTGTGTCTGTCCATCTCATCGAGAGTCTTCCTCTTTTTCACTGACCCTCTACCTTACCAAGCATGATGTCCTTCTCCATGGACAGTCCCTCCTGATAACATGTCCAAACTGCATGAGAAGTCTTGCCATCCTAGCTTTCAAGGAGCACTCTGGCTGTACTTCTTCCAGGACAGACTCGTTCATTCTTCTGGAAGTCTATGGTATATTCAGTATTATTTGCCAACTCAAGGCATCAGTGCTTCTTTAGTCTTCCTTAGAGGATTAAGATCTACAATACATTCAAGTTCAGCTTTCCTAAAAATGTATAATCATGGAAGAGTAGCATGTCCTCCATTAGGTGAAGGGATGTTTCTTTTTAAAAGAGATATTCACAAATGAGGTGAAAATGAAAATAAGAAAGTTCTGATTTCATCATCACCACATTGTTGCCTTTTCCCTCCTCTTTAGCCTGTGGCACTCCAGAACTCCAGACTTCAATCTTTCCACACTGTTGCACAGAAGTCCACCTGACTCATATTTCGTTCTCCAGTTCTTGCCATCATGAACAAGATAAATTAATCAACTGCAGCAATAATGACTTAGATTTTCATAAATATCTACAATTTATAAGGCTTTTCCTCATTTATTATTACATTTGAGACTTCCTATGAAGTGAATTTTTTAATAAAATTCACATAATTAGCCTGGGTGGTACAAATGGTTAACACACTCGCTGCTAACTGAAAGGTTGGAGGTACAAGTCACCCAGACTCAAAAGAAAGGCTTGGTGATCTATTCCAAAAAGTCACTCATTGAAAACCTTCTGTATCACAGTTCCACTCTAACACACATGGGGTCACCACGAGTCAGAATCAACTCAATGGTAACTTGTTTGATACTGGTTTGGGATATCTTGTATGTCCACGAATGCCTAAATGATAAATAATGATCAATGTTAAGATGTTAGACATGACTGAATTATTAGAGGAGAAATGCTGGGACCAAGGGGACTTGCCTAGACCCCTCTCAAATAATCCCATATACATGGCTGCCTACGTGGTCTTTGGGGCTGAGTATTCAACATTTGCGTAATTGTGTAGGCACCTCAGGTCAAAATGCATGAAGAGAAGATTTATTTGTTTGAAATATATATTTCTAATTGCACTTAAGTCAGTTGTCCTTCCCCTTATGTGCACGCCCACTTGGCATCTCCCAGCTTCTAGAGTGGAAAGGCAAAGGAAATCGTCCTGCACAGGCTGACCATGGCTGGGTGTTAACGGACAACATCTGCAGCACACACCAGGCATGGGATATTTGAGGAAGTTGACAGCACTTTAAACAGGGAGCTTTGTGACTTGTTGCCCAACACCTGGCATAGGGCCTGACATACAGTAAATCCTAAAGTCCTTGGATGCACTTTGAAATCACCAGAGGAGTTTTCAAAAAACACAGATGCCTGGATCTCTCCCTCAGAGATTCTAATTAATTGGTCTAGTATGTTGGCCTGACATAGGAATTTTTAAAAGTTTCTCTGGTGATTCGAATGGACAGTGAATTTTGAAAACTACTGTCCTTAAAAAAGGCCCTGGTTGCACGATAGTTAAGCACTCGACTGCTAACCTGAAGGTTGGTGGTTCTAACCCACCAGCACATCCCCAGGAGAAAAGATCTGACGATCTGCTTCTATAAAGGTTTCAGCCTGGGAAACACCATGCTGCAGTTCTACTCATTACATGGGGTCACTAAGAGTTGGAATTGACTCAACGGCACCTAACAACAACAACACTGTCCTAAAGCAGAACCTGAGAATACCAAGTCTAAATTTTAGAAGGGTTGCCGTTGTTTGTGGCCATCTAGTCAGCTCTGACTCATGAAGACTTCATGCACTATGGAATGAAAAGTTGCCTTGTCCTGCACTATCTTCATGATATTGGTATGCTCAAGTCTGTGACTGAAGCCATTGTGTATTTTGAGCATCTTCCAAACTGTATTGGACACTATTCTACTGTAATTCATAGATTTTTCACAGGATAATTTTCAGAAGTAGATTGCCACAACTTTCTTCTTAGTCTGTCTTAGTCTAGAAGCTCATCTGAAACCTGTCCACCATGGGTGACCCTGCTGGTATAGAAAATACCAGCATCATAGTAACACACAAGCTACCACAGTACAACAAATTGACAGATGAGTAGTGGAGTTATGATTTAGGGCTGCACATATATGTAAAAAAAAAAAAAGTAAACTATTAAGAAAAGCAAGGAAATAATTAGAAAATCGTGGTAGTTCTACTTCTGGACAGAGGAATAGAGAAGGGTATAAAGAATGTTTCTGAGGTGCTTATGTAACAGTCAGCGTGGTGGTTACTTGGTTGTTTGCTTTATAATCATTCTTATATATTTTTTGTACTTTTCTGGTTATGTGTTTTATTTTACAGGAAGTAAGGACTTTCATCCTTTGTGAAGAAAAATTATAACTAAGATTAGTGGCATATTTTTAAATAGATGAAACAGAAAGACATAAAACAAGGTAGGGTGTATGTCTGGCTTTAAAATGAGTGCAAGGAAGTTAAATATAATTCATCAAAGCTATACTATGATGTTAAAGTGTTAAAAAGCCAATGTGTCACTTTGAGGACTAAGGTACACCTGACCCAAGCCATGATATTTTCAATCATCTCATATTTATGCACTATACTATGATGTTAAAGTGTTAAAAAGCCAATGTGTCACTTTGAGGACTAAGGTACACCTGACCCAAGCCATGATATTTTCAATCATCTTATATTTATGCAAAAGATGGACAAAGAGTAAGGAAGAATGAAGAAGAATTGAGGGTTTTGAACTGTGGTGTTAGTGAAAAATGCTGAATATACCATGGACTGCCAGAAGAATGAATACATCCGTCTTTGAAGAAGTACACCCAGAATTCTTCTTAGAAGCAAGGAAGGCAAGACTACGTCTCACATACTTTGGAAATGTTATCAGGAGGAACCAGTCCCTGGAGAATGGGACATCATGCTTGGTAAAGTGAAGGGTCATCCAAAAAACAAAAAAAGAAGACCCTCAACAAGATGGATTGACACAGTGGCTGCCACAGTGGAATCCAATATAGCAACGATTGTGAAGAGGTGCAGGACTAGACAGTGTTTCATTCTGTTATACATAGGGTCCCTGTGAGTCAGAACCAACCCGACAGCACCCAACAACAACAGCATGCTGTATTCAAGATAAAGATGTAATATAAACATGAAAAAGGAGAAATTTTTAACTGTTTTAACTTTAATGTGTCCTAAAATTTAGGTTTTTTTTTTTTTCTATAAAACACATCAGTAATAATATGGCACTAATAATACCTCCCTAAGTCTGTAAGTCTAAAAGCTGAAGTTCTCACCTGAGTCTTATTCAGCCGTCCTAGCTCACAGAAAGATTTTACCCATGAGTAGCTTAGCAAAGTCCTAACACTGACAGAAAAAAAGCTCTATCCTGAAAAGCAGAGCAAATAAAAAGGTCAGAGCCCTCTGCCATTTCCTGCACTGCCTTTGCTAACCAGCATATCAACTAAACTGAGCAAAAAAAAAAAAAAAATCATAAATTCAGAAAGAATGTTCTGAATAAATAGTTATTTTGCATTTACTAAAATGACAGTAGTCACTTTGGGAATTCAGTAACAAGTGCTCGAGAACAGAATCTGAAAAAAATTTTAAAAAACCATAGAAAGACCTTATTTCAAAAACAGTGTGATTAATACTATTTAATTATCTCTTTAGGAATTAGAAGAGTATGCTTTAAATGGCATAAGCAAAAATAAACCTTACTTTTCCAAGATTAATTGCAGACTGTTTTCTTACATATCCCCTATCTACATGTCCTAGAAATTTTGACACTTCTTAGAAACTGCCTGCAATTATACCCAAGTATATCAGCAGCCTGGCCTGCAGATATAAACTCCAAAGCAAGGAGCCTTCATTTTCTATCTAAGTATCATCTAGGTAGGTGCCAATTTGCACAGATGATTTACCAGTTGAACTTTTCCAACACCCAAGTTTTTTTTTGGGTTTAATTCATACTTAAAACCCAGAGAATTGCTCTCTCATGCACAAGCACACTCGTGTACACACACACACACACACGGACATACAAGACATATCTATGTTATTGCCTGAGCTTCAGCCAGAGATCCATACATTCTAGTTACAGAGTATCCATTCCTAGTGATTGCAAACCTATAAAAGTGATCTGTATAATAAGACATCTGAGGACAATTTATACTTCCTAATGGATATCTTAGACAAGCTTAGAAAAGTGCCTATTCTAAATTCCACTTCTAATTGGTATAAACCCAACGCATAATATTTTAATGTTATTTAACCCTGTTACTTAATAGCATCTGTAAGATAAGACACTGTAGTTTGCCCCCCAAAACTTGTTTTATAATGAAACAACAAAACTATTATAATAACATCTTAATTATTTAATCATATAACCATTTGTTAAATATTATAGTGCAAATCACAATTTTCTTTCACTAAGAATATGCACTATAATATTATTGTTGTTAGGTTCCATCAGGTTGATTCTGACTCTTAGCGACCCTATGTAACACAGAAGGAAACGTTGCCCGGTCTTCAGCCATCTTCACAATCATTGCTATGTTTGAGTCCATTGTTGCAGCCGCTCTGTCAATCCATCTCATGGAGGGTCTTCCTCTTTTTCACTGACTTTTACCATCAACTTTACCAAGCATGATGTCCTTCTCCAGGGACTTGTCCCTCCTCATAACTTGTCCAAACTATGTGTCCACACTGCTAAGGAGCATTCTGGCTGTACTTCTTCCAAGACAGATACATTCCTTCTTCTGGCAGTCCATGGTATATTCAATATTCTTCACCAACACCATAATGCAAAGGCATCAATTCTTCAGTCTTCCTTATTCATTGTCCAGCTTTCGCATGCATATGAGGCAATTGAAAACACCATGGCTTGGGTCAGGTGCACCTTAGTCTTCAAGGTGACATCTTTGCTTTTTAACATTTTAAAGAGGTCTTTTGCGGAAGATTTGCCCAATGCAATATGCAGTTTAATTTCTTGACTGCTGCTTCCATGGGTGTGGATTGTGGATCCAAGTGAAACGAAATCCTTGACAACTTCAATCTTTTCCATTTATTATGATGTTGCTTATTGGTTCAGTTGTGAGGATTTTTGTTTTGTTTGTCTTGAGGTGTAATCCATACTGAAGGCTGTGGTTTTTGATCTTCATCAGTAAGTGCTTCAAGTCCCCTTCACTTTCAGCAAGCCAGGTTGTGTTATCTGCATCTCCAATCCTAATGCCACATTCTTCTTCATATAGTCCAGCTTCTTGAATTATTTGCTCAGAATACAGATTGAATAAGTATGGTGAAAGGATATAGCCCTGACACACACCTTTCCTGATTTTAAACCATACAGTGTCCCTTTGTTTCCTTGGAATGACTGCATCCTGGTCTATGTATAAGTTTCACATGAGCACAATGAAGTGTTCTGGAATTCCCATTCTTTGCAATGTTGTCCATAATTTGTTATCATCCACGCAGTCCAGTGTCTTTGCATAGTCAATAAAACACAGGTAAACATCTTTCTGGTGTTCTCTGCTTTCAGCCAGGATCCATCTGACATCAGCAATGATATCCTGCATTCCACATCCTCTTCTGAACCTGGCAGTTCCCTGTCAGTGTACTACTACAACCATTTTTTAAATTATCTTTAGCATAATTTTACTTGCCTGTGGTATTAATGATATTGTTTGATAATTTCTGCATTCCATTAGATCACGTTTCTTTGGAATGGGCACAAATATGGATCTCTTCATGCATCTCTAGGTGTCTTCAGAGTTGTTCTTCTAGAATTAAATAACACTGGTGTGCTGTAACTCAGAGCATTCTTTTCTCTACCTCAACCATATGGAGGGTTTTATATATTTTGTGAAGGTTGCTTTGACGAAACATATTTCATCTTTGTCTTCTAACAAATGCCGCATTTTTATCGGTTGAAAAGCTTGCTGTGTCAGGTCTTGAAACAATTTGCAGATGTACATTGCAATAGTATGCTTTGGATTCTTCTACTGGAATATTGAAAACGAGAATGAAAGACAATAATCCCAGTAGATCCCTGGAAGAAGAAGGCTCCCATGAGTTACTTTCAAAGTGTCAGCTACATTTCAGAAGACTTCATTTTGGGTCCCTAAGTTGCTAGTACTTGTTTGATTTGGAGCATAGTTTACCAGGAATGCTATCACCTTCTCCTTCTTGGTTGTCTGCCTTTAGCATTAAAAAACTACTTAGATAACCTTTTGCTTTTAAGAGACAGCAAAATGAAATATATGCTTTCACATTTAGCAGAGGCTTAGAAATAATAATAGTATCAATGAGTCAGGCTGGTTTTCTACTGATTGATGGCCTCACTTACAGAAGAAAATGAGTAGATGTGGTAAAAAGCACTTTATTAATCATTTTTAAATCCCAAGTTTCTGAATGGACTCTTTCATTATCCTTCTAAGTGAAATCAACCAAAGTACTTTATTTGCCTATATATCGTGAAATTAAAAAAAAAAATTATACCCAACATACGTATCAGATGATTCTTCAGTAGTTTGAAAAAAAAGGGGGGGGGGCATGCTAGATTTATTTTAGTTAATGAGCCCAACTATTAACAACCCATAGAAGCAAAGTCTTCTCTCATTTTTACTCATTGCTAGTACCTTATTGTCAAATGATAACCAGCAAGTCATTTTTCCTGGAATCAAACGATCGATTTCACAAATTTTAATGGTTTAATTGGACTTTAAATCTCCGGAAAAACTTGTGGACTATCTTAGCTCTACAGATTTGAAGATATTCACAACACAATGGAAAACATAGCCCCCTAAAGGTTCAGTGCTATTTCAGTTTGGGGGATTTGTATAATGTATCAAATACATCATTAAAGAGCTTTATTGTTATTAATTAGAAAGCACCAGTATTGGAGGAAGACTCATTAATAACCTGCAATATGAAGATGATACAATCTTCCTTGCTGAAAGCAAAGAAAACTTGAAGCACTTACTGACGAAGATCAAAGACTACAGCCTTCATTATGGATTACACCTCAACATACTGAAAACAAAAATCCTCACAACTGGACCAATAAGCAATATTATGATAAATGGAGAAAAGATTCAAGTTGTCAAGGATTTCATTTTACTTGGCTCCACAATCAAAGCCCATGGAAGCAGCAGTCAAGAAATCAAACGACATATTAAATTGGGCAAATCTGCTGCAAAAGACCTCTTTAAAATGCTAAAAAGCAAAGATGTTACTTTGAGGACTAAGGTGTGCCTGACCCAAGCCATGGTATTTTCGATTGCCTCATATGCATGCAAAAGCTGGACAATGAATAGGGAAGACTGAAGAAGAATTGATGCCTTTGAATTATGGTGTTGACAAAGAATATTGAATACACCACGAACTGCCTAAAGAATGAACATATCTGTCTTGGAAGAAGTACAGCCAAAGTGCTCCTCAGAGGCAAAGATGACAAGACTTCGTCTCCCTTACTTTGGCTACGTTATCAGGAGGGACCAGTCCCTGGAGAAGGACATCATGCCTGGGTAAAGTAGAGGGTCAGCGAAAAAGAGGAAGACCCTCAGTGAGATGGACTGACACAGTGGCTGCAACAATGGGCTCTAGCATAATAACGACTGTGAGGATGGCGCAGGACAGGGCAGTGTTTTGTTCTGTTGTACATGGGTTTGCTATGAGTCGCAACCGACCTGATGACACCTAACAACAACAGCCTGCTTTTATGAAAAAGTACTAGGAAAAAAAAACATCGATTCTGACTCACAGAGGCCCTATAAGACAGAGTAGAACTGCCCCTTAGGGTTTCCAAAGAGCAGGAAAGTGCTCACAGTCTTAAAGGGACACGTGAACCAACCAGAAATGGATAAAAAGTTCAGTTGTAGATTTGATGCATTTCTGGAATAAACTATTTGTATGTTTCCAGGCTTGGCTATAGAACATAATTAGCCTTCTGATACTGGATTCTCTCAGGTACCTGACTAGACATTTCAAAACTGAATTGGAGAGGAAAAATTAAGTGAGATACAGAATATAGAGAAGATAAGTTTGAACAACAACAAAAAAATAAACTTCCAATAAATTCTCCCCACTTAGTGAGGAAAAAAAAAAATATGAGAGGAGGTGAAAATTACAAAAAGCAAAAATTAAAATGGAAACTAAAATGTTTGCCAAGGGGAAACACATTCTAGATAAAAATAAACAAAATTCTCTTTGCATTTATGTACTCATAATTTTTCCACTGGGTACATTTGCACAGTTGGAATTAGAAAAGAAATAATAATAATAAAGCAAATTTCCCACCAGCACATTTGTTAGAAGAGGAAAAAGGGAAAAAAGCCCTGTAGGTCAAGTCTCATGGAGAGAATGCCAAATGTCTTTGTGTCCAGTTATTTATGGTTGCAGATAATTGTACAGAAAATATCAAATTTGCATAGTGTGATTATTGCTGATTATTTATCTAGCAGTCAAAATGTTTCAGTGGTTCCTAGGATGACAGATTGACAAGTCCTTAAAACTCATTCATTTTATGAAATTTGCATGTAATTAGGCAATAATGAAGGGATGTTTGTGGACAGAGGATTAAACTACAATATGCTGGAAGCAATTCAAATGCTTGACAAAGTGTTAACATTATCTCCAGATTCAACCAAGCCTTAAATGCTTGGCTCAAAAATCGTTTAATGTATGAATCGGGTAAGGAAGATTTAGAAAACCATCAATGAAGTAAAATACATTTTTTTTCACTTTTAAAAGCATATTCATTCACTAGACTTGATTATGTTTTGGGGTGTCATCACGTTCAAAATAAATTGTCAGTCATGGTCTAGGATTAGAAAAGTAAAGGAAGGGGAAAGAAGGGGGTGATGTGAAAAGAGCCCTTCTGCCTGTGAACGGCAGCCCAGTCCCTCCCAAAGTGTGTGCCTTGGTGGACAGGTTCCATCTGAACCTAAGTATCTGGCACAGTAGTTGAATAGATTTGAGCTAATAATCTATTTCCTCAAATCTGAGAAACACTTTTCTCCCTCTCACTTGTAATGATTTTTTAAAATCTGGATGCTTCTTGCAATTGATGTTCCATTTAAGGTAATGATGTTTCTTTGCTTCCCCCAGGGGGAAAAAAGTAGAGTATTTCACTTCACAGCATCCTAGAATTAAAGAAATAACAGTAGTTATAAAATGAAAAGTACAATGATGACAAAGTTTATCCTTAAAAAAATGAGAGCTATTATTCTGTGGTCTTCTTCCTGCTGAAATCCTCCACCAATTGCTTCTTCAGGGTTGGGATGGACATTATAAAATCTGCATTTGAAAGTTGTAGATTGTCTCTGACCTTCATACAGAGCTGTCTTTTCAAGTAATTGATGTATATTATGTAAAACGCTTCCTTTCAAAACCAGACTACCTGAAGTATTGGGTTATTATAGTAATTTAAATCAATGAAAAACTTAACAAAGATTTATGGAGAGTTATAAGATGAATAAAAGTTATTTCTTTTGACTGCTGTATCTATACTTTATAACTTGATCTGAGAAGATACGTGCTCATTACTTTGTGATTCTACTAATAGAGACTTCTAATGTTTGTTGGATAAGTGGGGGTGGGAGAATGTCACCATATTTTAAAATTCAAAAAAGTAAACTAAATCTCTGTCTACAATTTGTGGAAGGACTTGAATTCCATTTCAAAACATACAGATTTTATTCAGTGGACAATGAGTAAGACATCAGAGGTTTTCTGTCAGAAAATTCACCCAATCAACCACGTTGGCAAAGAACTTTCAAATTCAAGAATGCTTCAAAAGTCACCAATTTATAAACCTTTGCAAATCCTGTTCTGACATAGTCAATATAGGTAAATTTCAAGCATTGTATTACAATATTGAAATCTTACCAAACACTGAAGAGATTAGAATATCTTAGTTTTAACTAGAGTCCTGTAGAGTCCTTTAATTGAAAGGATTGTATTTCAGGTTGTTGGTCATGGTACACAAATAGCTATTAAAGACATCGCCCTCCCCCAATAGCATATGTTTAAAACAATGAAATCCAAAGTGGGTTTGAGCGGGACTCTGCTGCATGCAGACATTCAATAATTTAGGTGCCTTCAAACAAGTGGTCCCACCATCCCCAAGAAACTCTGAGTCCTCTACTAGACCCATTGTAATCAGCCATTTAAGTCAAGGCAAGTGAAAGAGCTGGAGGATGTACCCCATCCTCCATTCCTGGCAATGATACACATGATTTCCATCCACATTGCATTGACTGCAATCCTAGCACTCCCAGTGAGCCTGAAAATATAGTCTAGCTGTGTGCCGAGGGGCAAAAGGAAATAGAGTCTGAGAAACACTTAACATTGTCTCTGCCAAATATTGTTTGGCTATTGCTAATAGCTGCAAGTTTGATCATTCTGGCATTTGACTACTATCTCTTTGAAGAAAAGCTCCTTAAAAGACTTGTCAATTTTTTTTTTCCTTTTTTTTTTTTTTTTTATTGTACTTCAGGTGAAGGCTTACAGAACAAATAGTTTCTCATGAAACAGTAGTACACATATTGTTTTATGACATTGGTTAACAGCCCCACAACATGTCAACCCTCTAACTTCTCAACCTTTTTTTTTTTTTTTTTTGGTGCAAATACAAGTAGCCAAAGATACACCATTTCAAAAATATCTACATGCACAGTTCAGTGACATTGACTATACTTTTCCAAATGTGCTGCTATTCTTACTTAAGATGAAGGCTTACAGAACAAAATAGTTTCTGATTTAACAGTAACTACTCGTGTTGCCCTATGACAATGGTTAACAATCTCACAACATGTCAACAATATCCTTACTCAACCCTGGTTTCCCTATCACCAGTTTTCTTGTCCCCTTCTGCCTTCTGGCCCTTGTCACTGGACTACTGTACCTCATTAGTCCCATTTGGTTTTACGGGGCTGTCCACTCCCAGGCTGAAGGGTGAACCTCAGAGATAACTTCACCACTGAGCTAAAAGGGTGTCTGGGACCCATACTCTAGAGGTTTCTCCAGACTCCTTTCGGCTAGTAAATCTGGTCTTTTTCTTCTGAGTTAGAATTACGTTCTACATCCTTCTCCAACTCTGTCCAGAATCCTCTGTTGTGATCCTGGTCAGAGGAGTCAGTGGTGGTAGCTGGGCACCATCTAGCGATACTGGACTCAGTCCGATGGAGGCCTTGGTAGCTGTGGACCATTAGCCTTTCGGACTAATCTTTTCCTTGTATCCTGTTCTATTCATTCTCCCTTGCTCCCGAAGGGATGAGACCAGTGGAGTATCTTAGATGGCTGCTCACAGACTTTTAAGACCCCAGACACTACTCACCAAGGTAGAATGCAGAGCATTGTCTTTACAAGCTGTGTAATGCAAATTGAGCTAGATGTTCCCCCAGACCGTGGTCCCCACAGCCCTCCGCCCAGCAATTCACTCCCTCAGGGAGTTTGGATGTGTCTGTGGGGCTTCCGTGACCTTTTCTTGTACAAGTTGTGCTGGTTTCCCCTGTATTGTGTACTGTCTCACCCTTCACCAAGATACCACTTATCTATTGCCTATTTAGTATTTCCCCCCACCCCTCCCATCCCTGGTAACCAACAAAGATTGTTACATTTTGTGTGTGAACTTTTGCGTGGGTTTTTACAATAGAGGTCTCATACACTATTTGTCCTTTTGTGATTGACTTATTTCACTCAGCATAATGTCCTCCAGTTTCATCCATGTTATGAGATGCTTCACAGATTCATTGTTGTTCTTTCTCATTGCATAGTACTCCATTGTGTGTATGTACCATAGTTTGTTTATCCATTCATCTGTTGATGGGCATCTAGGTTGTTTCCATCGTTTTGCTATTGTGAACAATGCTGCCATGAACATAGGTGTGCATATGTCTATTCGAGTGACAACTCTTACTTCTCTAGGAAATATTCCTAGGAGTGGGACTGCTGGATCCAATGGTATGTCTATTTCTAGCTTTCTAAGGAAGCACCATATAATTTTCCAAAATGGTTGGATCATTTTACATTCCCACCAACAGTGTATAAGAGTTCCCATCTCCCCGCAGCCCCTCCAACATTTGTTATTTCCAGTGTTTTTGATTCATGCCAGTAATACCGGGGTGAGATGGTATCTCATTGTGGTTTTAATTTGCATTTCTCTAATGGCTAGTGATCACAAGCATTTCCTCATGTGTCTGTTGGCCATTTGAATGTCTTCCTTGGTGAAGTGTCTGTTCATTTCCTTTGCCCATTTTTTAATAGGATTATTTGTCTTTTTGTTGTAGAGGTGTTGGATTTTCTTGTAGACTCTAGAGATTAGATCTTTGTCTGACTTGTATTGTCCAAAAATTTTTTCCCAGTCTGTAGGTTCTCTTTTTACTCTTTTGGTGAAGTCTTTTGAAGAGCATAGGTGTTTGATTTTTAGAAGATCCCAGTTATCTAGCTTATTTATTGGGGTTTGTGCGTTGAGGGTTATGGTTTGTATCCTGTTAACGCTGTTTATTAAGGCCTGTAGTGTTGGTCCTATTTTTTCTTCTATGAACTTTATAGTTTTAGGCTTTATATTCAGGTCTTCGATCCATTTTGAAGTAGTTTTTGTATGCGGTGTGAGGTATGGGTCCTGTTTATTTTTTTTGCAAATGGATATCCAGTTTTGCCAGCACGATTTGTTAAAAAGACTGTCTTTTCCACATTTGATGGACTTTGGGCCCTTGTCGAAGATCAGGTGACCGTAGGTGGATGGATTTACATCTGGTTTCTCAATTCTGTTCCATTGGTCAATGTATCTGTCGTTGTACCAGTACCAGGAAGTTATGACTACTGTAACTGTACAGTAGGTTCTGAAGTCTGGTAGTGTGAGTCCTCCAACTTTATTCTTCTTCTTCAGTAGTGCTTTACTTATTCAGGGCTTCTTTCCTTTCCATAAAGTTAATGAATAGTTTTTCCATCTCTTGGAAGAATGTTGTCGGTATTTGGATCGGGATTGTGTTGTATTTGTACGTTGCTTTGGGTAGAACTGACATTTTCACAATGTTGAGTCTGCCTATCCATGAGCATGGTATGTTTTTCCATTTATGTAAATCCCTTTGGGTTTCATGCAGTAGTGTTTTATAATTTTCTTTGTATAGGTCTTTTACATCCCTAGTCAGATTTATTCCTAAGTATTTTATCTTTTTACGGGCTATTATAAATGGTATTGATTTCCTGATTTCCTTTTCATCGTTCTCCTTAATGGTGTATAGGAATCCAACTGATTTTTGAATGTTTATCTTGTATCCTGCTACTCTTCTGACTCTTTCTATTAGTTCCAGTAGATTTCTCATGGAGTCTTTAGGGTTTTCGGTGTATACTATCATATCATCTGCAAACAGGGACAGTTTAACTTCTTCATTACCAATTTGGATACCCTTGATTTCTTTTTCTTGCCTTATTGCTCTAGCTAGAACTTCCAGTACAATGTTAAATAGGAGTGGTGTTAAAGGGCATCCTTGTCTTGTTCCTGTTTTCAAGGGGAATGTTTTCAGCCTCTCTCCATTAAGAATGATGTTGGCCGTTGGTTTTGCATAGATGCCCTTTATTATGTTGAGAAATTTCCCTTCTATACCTATTTTATTGAGAGTTTTTATCAGGAATGGGTGTTGGACTTCGTCAAATGCCTTTTCTGCATCAATTGAGATGATCATGTGATTCTTTTATTTCCTTTTATTTATGTGGTGGATTACATTGATTGATTTTCTAATGTTGAACCATCTTTACGTACCTGGTATGAATCCCACTTGGTAGTGGTGTATTATATTTTTGATATGATGCTGAATTCTATTGGCTAGAATTTTGTTCAGAATTTTTGCATCTATATTCATGAGAGATATTGGTCTGTAATTTTCTTTTTTTGTGATGTCTTTGCCTGGTTTTGGTATCAGCATTATGCTGGCTTCACAGAATGAATTTGGAAGTGTTGCTTCCTCTTCTGTCCTCTGAAATAGCTTGAGTAGTACTGGTAAAAGCTCTTCTGTAAATGTTTTGTAGAATTCTCCAGTGAAGCCATCTGGGCCAGGCCTTTTTTTGGTTGGGAGTTTTTTTATTACCTTTTCAATCTCTTCTCTTGTTATGGGTCTGTTCAGATTTTCAACATCACTTTGCTGTAGTTTGGGTAGGTAGGGTGTTTCTAGAAATTTATCCATTTCCTCTAGGTTTTCAAATTTGTTGGAGTATAGTTTTTCATAATATTCTGTTATAATCCTTTTTGTTTCAGTTGGGTCTGTTGTAATGTCCCCCATTTCATTTCTTATTTGGGTTATCTGCATCCTCTCCTGTTTTTCTTTTGTCAGTCTGGCCAGTGGTTTGTCTATTTTGTTGATTCTTTCAAAGAACCAACTTTTGGTTTTGCTGATTGTTTCTTTTGTTTTTCTAGTCTCTATTTCATTTATTTCTGCTCTGCTCTTTACTATTTCCTTTCTTCCAGTGGTTGTGGGCTTTTTTTGCTGTTCTCTTTCTATTTGTTTGAGTTGTGTAGTTAATGTTTTGATTTTGTCCCTTTCTTCTTTTTTGATATGTGCATCTATTGCTATAAATTGTCCTCTGAGGACTGCCTTTGCTGTGTCCCAAAGGTTTTGGTATGATGTGTTTTCATTCTCACTTGATTCTAGGAATTTTTTGATTCCATATCTGATTTCCTCCACCACCCAGTGATGTGTAAGCAGGGTATTATTCAGTTTCCATGTAATTGATTTTTTTTTTTCCTTGCTCTTTCTATTGTTAATTTCTACCTTGATGGCATCGTGGTCAGAGAAAATACTTTGAATTATCTCAACGTTTTGGATCTTGTTGAGGATTGCTCTGTGGCCTAAGATGTGGTCTATTCTGGAGAATGTTCCATGTGCATTGAAAAAGAATGTGTGCTTTTCAGCGGTTGGATGGTGTGTTCTATATATGTTTATGAGGTCAAGTTGGCTGATTGTGCCCTTTAGGTCTTCTGTATGTTTGCTGAATTTCATCTCAGTTGTTCTGTCCTTTACTGAGAGTGGTGTGTTGAAGTCTCCCTCTATTATTGTGGAACTGTCAATTTCTTTTTTCAGTGTTGTTAGAGTTAGTTTTATGTATTTTGGAGCCCTGTCATTGGGTGCGTAGATGTTTATTATGGTTATGTCTTCATGATGGATCATCCCCTTAATCATTATATAGTGTCCTTCTTTGTCTTTTATGGTAGATTTTGTTTTAAAGTTTATTTTATCTGAGATTAGAGTTGCCACTCCTGATCTTTTTTGGTAGTTGATAGCTTGATATATTCTTTTCCAACCTTTGACTTTTAATATATTCACATCTTTGTATCTGAGATGCGTCTCTTGTAGACAGCATATTTATGGATCCTGTTTTCTTATCCATTCTGTCATTCTCCATCTCTTTATGGGTGCATTGAGTCCATTTATATTCAGTGTAATTATTGATAGATGTGAGTTTGTTGCTGCCATTTTGTAGTGCTTTTTTTTGTGGTGCTAAAGTTTCCTTTGCTCTTCTTACTCTCTTGTGTTGAGTTACTTTTGTGGATTTTTTTTTCATTTCTTTTGTTTTTATAAGTTTTGTTTTTGCTGAGACTTTATGTTTTTCCTCTTTTTTTTTAATGAGTATGTTTGTTAACTTTCTTTATGGTTACCATGAATTTTACTCTTATCTTTCAAAGTTTGAAGCAGTCTACCATTACTTGGTATCGCTTTGCCTTCCTCTCCAATAGAAGGTTCTGTACCCATGCCCTTTATTCCCTCTTTTATTGTTTTGATGTTGTTGTCATTTATTTATTAACTGTTCTGATTCCCTGTTGTATTTCTTTTGGTTTTGGATAGTCCTCAAGAGTTCATTTCCTAGATTGGTATCTGGCTGGTAAGATCCTGAGTCCTAGGTTCTGCCTGTGAGCTGAAGCTGTTTGTCCTCAGATAGAAGAACTCCCTTTAATAATTCTTGTAAGTTAGGCTTTACTTTTACGTATTCCCTTAATTTCTGTTTTCCAGAAATGACCTAATTTCACCATCAAATTTGAACAAGAGTTTTGCAGGACATATTATTCTAGGCTGACAATTTTTTTTCTTCAAGATTTTATATATGTCATCCCATTGCCTTCTTGCCTGCATGGTTTCTGCCAAATAATCTGAGCTTAGTCTTATTGTTTCTCCTCTGTATGTGACTTCTCTTTTTTCACGGGCTGTTATCAGGATTCTTTGTTTGTCTTTGGTTTTGGCAAGGGTGAGTATGATATGCCTTGGTTATTTTATTTTGGGGTCTCTCCTAACTGAGGTTCGTTGAGTTTCTTGGATGGTCAGCTTTTCATCTTTCATGATATTGGGGAAGTTGTCTGTCGGAAGTTCTTCCATGTTCCTCTCTGTATATTCTGTTTTCTCCCCAAGTTCTGGAATTCCAATCACTCAAAAATTTTTGCTTTTTATTGTATCCCACATAACTCTCAGGGTCTTTCCATTTTTCTTTGTTCTTTTTTCTGAGTTTTCCTGAAGTAGAGTTGTATCCAAGTGTTTGTTGTCAATTCCACTGATCCTGTCTTCCACGGTTTCAAATCTGCTTCTCAGCCCTTCTATGACATCATCATTTCTGAAATCTTGTTGTTTATCTTTTGGATTCCTAATTGTTGTCTTTGTATAATTTCTAGTTGTGAATTTATTTTGGCATTTTGTTTCTGCATTATTTTCCTGAATTCTTCCAATTTTTTGTCTGTATTTTCCATGAATTTGTCTATTTTTTCCTTTTGTTTGTCAGCTTTTTGCCTCAGCTCTTGGAGAATTCTGAGTATTAGAGATTTGAATTCCCTATCAGGTAGTTCTAGTGCATTTTCTTCCACTGTAGAGTCATCTGGTGTTTTATTTTGGATGCCTACTGGAACCATACTGTCCTGTTTTTGTAAATGTTTTGATATTGTCTGCTGTCTGTGGGGCATTCAGTAGTTATTTTTCTCATTTATTGATTGTAGATTTGTTTGTTTCATCCCTTTTTAAAAAAATAAAAATGACTATGTCTTAGCAGCGGATTGTGTGTTCTTTGTTGTTTGCTTGTCTGTGGGCACAATTCTTTTTGCCTCCTTCTCCAATTGGCAGGGCCAGTCACTCTGATATGGTACTGCATGGCAGTTCTAGCTGAAGAGGAGTTACTGGGATGGGTTTTTTGTGGCACTTATTACAGCCAGCAGGGCAGGTCGGTAATCAGTGCAGGGCAGGTTCCAGTAGGTCTTGCCGGTGCTTCTTGGTGGTGTGATGTTAAGCGCATGGTGCAGGTAGGCAGCATGTAGTGGGGAGACTGTTATGTGTTGAGCTAAGATGGATATGGGAGAGAAGAGAGAGGAACAGGAGCCAAAAACATACAAACCAACAAAAAATAACGCTAGAGGAGCTTGCCATTAGAGTGGAGAGATGAGAGACTATGAAATGGAGAAAAACAGAAAGGGGAAGAGGAAGAAAAGAAAAGAATGAATAAATAAAATTCGGAAAGGTTAAAGGACTGCAAAGTTCCCAGGGATCCCACCCGTTCAGCTATGAGGTCTGGGGAAGTTGCTCTCAGGTGTTGCAGTACAGCCTGGCTAGAAGGCATAAAGGTATACAATGCCAGGTTTTCAGGGAACAGAAAGAGAAGGAAGATATAGAGAGATGAGAAACTGAGTAATGGAGAAAGACAAAAAGGGAAAAGAAAACAAAACAAATTAAAAAAGAAAAAAAGAACAAGAAATGCCCCCCAAAAAACAGAAAGAAAAAAAAAAACAATGAAAAAAGAAATGCCCTCAGGGATCCCTCTGCGTGTCTGTGCAAGCTGAGTGGGTAGTCTCCTTTCCATGCAGCACCGCCTGGCCAGAAAGGGCTCCCAACTCAAGAAAAGGAAAAAAAAAAAATTCCAAACAAACAAACAAATAAAAGACCCAGGATCCCGCCAGTGCAGCAGCCTAGTTCGGGAAGCAGCTCAACACTCGAACCAAGCTCCACAGCCCCTCAGGAAGAAGCAAAAATGGCACACGGAGCCAGGTATTTGACAAAAGGAGGGGGAGGTGGTAAGAGGTAAGGAAGAAATCAAAAGAAGCAGAAAAAAAAGCAACACCAGTAGCCAACAAATGGCACTCAGAGAGCCAGCTAGTGTGGGCTGGTGGAATCCAAGCAGCCGGTGTTTCTCGGAGAAGAGACTGTGTCCAAGGGAAGCAGAGGCGGCTGAGTGTGGGTGAAGAAGTGCAGGGAGTGGGAAAGCATATATCACAAATTACCGGACCTCTGCAGCCCCTCAGGAAGAAGCAAAGATGGCACACTAAGCCAGGTATTTGAGTGAAAGGAGGGGGAGGTGGTGAGAGGTAAGGAATAAATCAAAAGAAGTGGGAAAAAAGCAACACCAGCAGCCAACAAATGGCACTCAGAGAGCCGGCCCATTCAGGTGTGTGGAGTCCAGGCAGCTGGTGTTTCCTGGACAAGAGACTGTGGCTGCGGGAAGCAGAGGAGGCCGAGTTGGGGTGAAGAAGAGTGGGGTGTGGGAAAGCTTATATCGCAAATTACCGGTTGTTTTGTCTCCCGCTGGAAGCTCCTTGAAGCTGCTTTCTCATACCGCCTGTTTGCTGGTCTCCGATAGGAGTCTAAGAGGGTGGATCCATGCTGCGTTAGCTGGTATGGGACCTCTGCATGAATCTCTCCTCACTCTCCATTCTTTGTCAGTTTTATCACTCCATTTGGTGCTTGGCTGAGTTCTTTATCTCTTCATTTGATGTTTTAGGGTTTCAGGATTGTTGTTTTCTCTGTTCGGCTTAGTTTTTTGTATCTTTACTGTGGAAGGACGGTGTGGTGCTTCTGCCTAGAGTGCCATTTTGCCGGAAGTCCCCCAAGACTTGTTGATAGTTTATGTGTCTACTTTCTCTCCCTTTTTTTCTTAAATTTACTTCAGTTAGGTATTTTCTTCCAACAAAACTGTTTGTATCAAGGTCATCAGTGACCTCCACATTGGGTGGTTATTGCTCAGTCCTCATCACACTTGACTTATCAGCAGCATCTGATGAATTTAATTGTTCTGCCTTAAAATATTACCTTCACTTGACGTCTTAGTCATCTAGTGCTGCTCTAACAGAAATACCACAAGCAAATGGCTTTAACAGAGAGAAATTTATTCTCTCACAGTCCAGTAGGCTACAAGTCCAAATTCAAGGCATCAGCTCCAAGAGAACACTTTCTATGTTGTCTCTGGAGGAAGGTCCGTGTCATCAATCTTCCTTTGGTCTGGGAACTTCTCTGCGCAGGGACCTCAGGTCCAAAGGACACAACACAAGCTCTGCTCCCAGCACTGCCTTCTTGGTGGTATGAGGTTCCCATGGGTCTGTGTTTGCTTCTCTCTTTTATATCTCAAAAGAGTTTGGATTAAGACACTATCCAATCTTGTATACCTCCTCAGTACAACCTCACCATAGTGATAGAGTTCACAACACATGAGGATCACATATAACCTCATCATAGTGATAAAGTTTACAACACATAAGGAAATCACATCAGATTACACAATCATACAATACTGGGAATCATGACCTAGCCAAGTTGATACACACATTTTTGGGGGACACATTTCAGTCCATGACACTTGGCTTCTGGGACACCACACTCTCCTTGATTTGCTCCCAGCTCACTGACTGCTTCTTCCTATTTTCCTATGCTGGTTCCTCATCATCTATTCAACCTCCAAAAGTTGGAATGTCTTCTTTTTTCTATCTACTTTCATTCCCAAACTACATATACAGCCCAGACTTCTCTCCTAAACTCCAGATACATATATTCAAATGCCTACGAGGCTTTTCCATTTGAACTTCTATGGGCCTGTCAAAGTTGACGTGCTCCAAACTGAGCCCTGTTTTCCTTCTCCCAGCCTCCTTGTCCTCAGTCACTGGCAAGACCATCTTTCCACTTACACTTTCTAAAAATACTTGATGTCATCTTTAACTCCTCTTTCTCTTAACTGCATATTGGGTTTGTCATTAATTCTGTAGTCTCTGCTTTTAGAATATATCTAGTATCTGACCACTTCTCTCTGATTCTGCTCCCAGCCCTGATCATCTCTCTCTCAAGGACTTTTTCAATAGCCATCTAACTGTTGGTTCAGTTTCTATCTTCCTCATAGTGGCTAAAATGACTCTATAAAAACTTAAGTGAGATATATCACTCATTCACTTAGCACCTCTAATTATTTCCAATCTTCCTCAGGTCAAAGGCTAAAATCCTTTAACCTGTTGCTGTCCAGTGGATTCCAACTCATAGTGACTCTATAGGACAGAGTAGAATTGCCCCATAAGTTTTCCAAGGCTGTTATCTTTACAGAAGTAGATGGCCACATCTTTCTCCCATGGAGCGCCAGTGGGTTTGAACAGCTGAACTTCCGTTAGAAGCCGATATCTTACCCACTGCGCCACCAGGGCTCATTCCAAAGTCCTTACAATTACCTAGAAGCCCTTCATCATGTGGCCCTCATTTCCTGTCCAACCCTATTTCTTCTGCTTTCCCCATCCGTACCTCTGCTCTAGCCATGCTAGCCTACGAATACTTCCTCAAGCATTTCAGGTATGCACCTTCTCCTCTAGTGTATTTAGCACTTATTTTGTTTCTCTCTGCCTAGAGTCATCTTCCCCAAAAAGTCTTTATTATTCATTCTGATATTTCCTTTGTTCTCCGCAGAGGCTTCTTCTGCAGCCCTATGTTAAATTGCAATACACCACCTCATTCCACCTCAGCACTCTTGATCCTCCTCCCCTACTTTCCCCTTTAGCCTGAGCATTTTCAAATATTCCATGTACAGTATTTTATTTGTTTATGTTGTTTACTGTCTGTTTCCTCCAAATGTCTGTTTTGTTAATTGTGATCCTGAGTGCCTAGAAGAAAACCTGGTGTATAATAGATACGCAATAAACATTTGCTGAATGAGTGAATGAATGAATTTCATCAGCTGATCTCAAGACCAATCCAGAAAAGTAGTAAAGAATAATCTACTCCTAAATTAAGGGCTATCTAGAGAAAAAGGATAGTGTAAAAAGGCTGAAAGTGTTAGTGGAGTTGAATCAGCAATGAATATGTCAGACAGTGGTGATACTGATAGTACTACATGGTATGTGCACAATTCAGGAGTAGGATCTACATCCCTAAAACAATCTATTTAATTGTTGACCAAGCTTCTGTACCAGAGCAAGGAGGATAAATATTGTGTGGGATTCCTGGAGCCAGGTGTGACTTGAGAGTGGATGGACCCGGTCTGTGAGGTGGGAGCATGGGAAGTAGGACATTAATACATTCTAGTTTACTGCTACACCTCAGGAAAGCAGGGCAGTCTATCAAATCCAGGTCCAAAGTGAGGAAACCAGATCCAAGTCAGGCAAAGTAGCCTAAGAAAGAAGCAAGAGGGGAAACCAAATGTGAATTCAAAAGTGATCCCTTGAGACGAATGAGGCACAGCCGTCCAGGGACAAGGACTAGAAGGCAGAAGGGGACAGGAAAGCTGGTGATAGGGAACCCAAGGTTGAGTAAGGACCGTGATGATCTGTAGTGGGGTTGTTAACCATTGTCATAGGGCAACATGTGTACTAACTGTTTAATGAGAAACTATTTTGTTCTATAAACCTTCATCTACAGTGAGAATAGCAACACAACTAGAAGAGTGTAGTCAATGTCACTGAACAGTGCATGTAGAAATTTTTGAAATGGTGTATCTTTGGCTATGTATATTTCCAGCAAAAAAAAAAAAAAAGGTCGAGAAGGGAGAGGGTTGACATGTCGTGGGGTTGTTAACCAATGTCATAAAACAGCATGTGTACTACAGTTTAATGAGAAACTATTTGTTCTGTAAACATTCATCTGAAGTACAATAAAAAAAAAGTGACCCCTTGAAGCAATGGTTATAGCAAATAAAGAGAGCAATTTGTAGGGCATCTATAGCCTCACTTCTGAGTGCATAAGAAGCTTTTAGGTTGCCAATTCCTTCCAGCAATAACAATAACAGTACACAAATCAGAGCAAAAACCAATACCTATTGTTGTGAAGTAGTACTGGTGAAATTTGTACATCCAAATACTGCTGGAGGTGTTGGGTGGAGGTCAATAGAGGCAGCAGTTTTAGAGAGAAAAATGGTAATATAGAAAATCATAAAAGAGCATATACCTTTTGCCTGAGTCTAGCCATACCTCCAAATTTATTCTAAGCAAAAAATAATTGATCAAAAAAGATTAACTATATGCCCTAAGACATATGCCATTTTAGTGCCTGTCAAAACTATAAATTGGACACCCCTTGGAGCCCTGGTGTCACAATGGTTAAGAGCGTGGCTGTTAACCAAAAGGTCAGCAGTTCAAATCCACCTGCCGCTCCTTGGAAACCCTATGGGGCAGGCTACTCTGTCATATAGGGTCACTATGAGTCGGAATCACCTTGACGGCGACAGGTTTGGTTTGTTTTTACAGAATTGCATCAACAGATGTTGTGTAACCATTAAAAATAATAAATTGTAAAGATTTCGTAGAACAGGACTTGGTAAGCTTTTTCTGTAAAGGGTCTAAAAGTAAACATTTTCGGTTTCGTGAACCATAAGATGTTGAGAAAGCAGTCAGATAACACATGAACAAATGGGCATGACTCTGTTCCAATTAAACTTTATTTACAAAAATGAGAACGGGCCAGATTTAACCCAGGGGCTGTAGTTTGCTGACCCTTGTGTTTGGAGCATGTTATGTATGCCTTCTCTGTGAATTGTCGTATTATTTTAAAAGCACCATATGCAATGGTGCACATTATGACTGTTGTTGCTGTTAGGTGCCATTGAGTCAGTTCCGACTCACAGAGACCCTGTGTACAACAGAAAGAAATGCTGCCCCCTCCTGCACCATCCTCATAATCACTGTTATGGTTAAGCCTATTATTTGCAGCCACTGTGTCAATCCATCTCATGGAGGATCTTCCTCTGTTTTGATGACCCTTTACTCAACCAAGCATGATGAACTTCTCCAGGAACTGATCCCTCCTAATAACATGTCCAAAGTATGTGAAATGAAGTCTAGCCGTCTCTCCTTCTAATGAGCATTCTGGCTGTACACTATGATTACTGCTATAAAAATAAATGTATTTCTTAGGCATCTTGTGTAGTGATGTTTTCTTTTATTTGACTTGTTGATTATTAATGTTCCTACACTGGTAATAGGAAGAGAATAGAGAGGAGTAGAAAAGAGGAGGAGGAGTGGGAAGTAATATTGGGAGTAAAAACAAATGTTTATTGTGTGCTTCTTGTAAATCAGCCACTCTGCTAAAAATCTTTATGATCAATTTCTCATTAACTTCTCACAGCAGAGTTATATATCATTTCCCACCATTTTACAGATGAGAAAATTGAGGCTGACTAAGTTAATTGCCCAGGGTCTAACAACTCATTTGAGATCTTCAGACTTAAGTTTTTCTAACCCCAGAATCCAAATTGTCAACCACCTCTAGTCTCAGCTTACCCGATTATGTGCTATTTTTACAGCAAGAAAATACACTTAAAGAATTATATTCATCTGCAATAAGTACACATGAGCTGAACATTAGACTTGCACTTATGTCACTACAAACGCAGTAGGAAAGTATGGTTATGAGAGGTGGTAGATGGAACCACATGAAACTGATATTTCTGGAAGTCAAAAATGATCAAATGTGGGCAATTTCATACGGTTCAACTTAATTTTCTACTCAGAGTGAAGGTAGTGGTTGCTCTGGCTTTGGGTGCTGCTCAAGTGGGCTCACCTCATGGAAGATTTTCCAAGGTAAACACCAAGGAATGCACAGACTAGCAAGCCTGCTCGAACCTGAACAAGTTACAAAGATTTTCATTTACTGGGCTGCAGCAGAGGAGGGTCTTCTAGAGGATTTACACATGATTTGCATGGGAAGTGCTTCATGTTTGGGTCAAAATATAAATAGGCTGAAAAATATTTTTTTATTATTATTTTGGAAAATTTAGACCTTGTGAGAAATGCCAAATTTAACAGCCCCAGAGACTGAAACCCTTTATCCATTCACCTGACTGCTTATGTAGTTTGGGGAATAGCATTGCCAGCTTCCTCCCTGGTGGCTACCTCACCAGGGAGCCTGAACTCTGAATGGAAAGGACCGCTTCTCACTGCTAAGGAATCGACCATTCTCGGGGATGATTCAGTACTTAGTCTCTGGGCCGAAAGAAAAGGACTAATGCCAAGTCTAATGACCTTTGTTTGATAACAAGGCATTGGTCTTTTTAACAACTAGTTTGAAATCACCATGTGTTAAGCACTGAATAGCTGGTAGACAATCATCTCCTGATTCACTGAGTGCTTAGCCAGCAGAAACTATTAACCAGAGAAATTATTAACCAGGATTTCCAGGGGGAACTAGCAGAGGAAGGGTCGCATAGTCCTTCTGAAAGCTAAGGACCCAGGGCTAATTAGTGGGTGCAGTCAACTCGGGATGTTCTGGAGCCCATCATCAATAAACACACCCATCAAAGTTAATGGGGAGGGAGGGAGAAGGGAATTCACTGACTAGATAGTAGACGAGGATCATCTTTGGTGAAAGAAAGGACAACACACAATGTAGGGGAAGTCAGCACAACTAGACCAAAGCAAAAGCTAAGAATTTTCCTGAACACACCCAAACACATTGAGGGACAGAATAGCTGGGGCTGGGGGCTGGGGGCCATAGTTTCAGGGGACATCCAGGTCAATTGGCATAACAAAGTTTATTAAGAAAATGTTCTACATCTGGGGTCTTAAAAACTTGTGAGAGGCCATCTAAAATGCATCAGTTTGTCCCAACCCACTTGGAGCAAAGGAAAATGAAGAAAACCAAAAACAAAAGGAAAATATTAGCCCAAGAGACTAAAAGTCCACATAAACCAGAGACTCCACCAGCCTGAGACCAGAAGAAAAAGATACTGTCCTGCTACCACCAATGACCCCTGTAACTGTGAACACAAGAGAGTCCAGGATGGAGAGGGAGAAAAGTGCGGAGCGGAACTCAAATTCACGTAAAAAGACCAGACTTAATGGTCTGATGGAGACTGGAAGAGCCCCCAAAACTATGATCCCCTGGACGCTCTGTTAACCCAGAACTAAAACAATTCCCAAAGTCCACTCTTCAGACAAAGATTAGACAGGACTATAAAACAAAAAGCAATACACAGGAGGAGTGTGCTTCTCACTTCAATCAGATACAGGAGACCAAATGGGCAGCTCCTGTCTGGAGGCAGAATGAGATGGCAGGAAGGGACAGGAACTGGTTGAATGGACACAAGAAACCCGGAGTGGAAAGGGAGAGAGTGCTACCATATTTTCGGGATTGCAGCTAATGTCACAAAACAATATGTGCATAAATTGTTGTATGAGAAATTAACTCGAGCTGTAAACTTCCACCTAAAGCACAATAAAAATAAAAAATAAACGCATCCTCTTGCAGATGTGCTTCCCGGTGCTGGGACTGATATATTCATGGTCTGACTATGGGAGATGGAAACAGGCAGAGATCATTGCAGCACCCTAGCCTGTGCTGAATCATGCTCATAAAACCTTGTGGAAAATTGGAAACACCTGCTAGCTGAAATTTTACATGCCAGGGTTGAAAATTTCAGCTAATTCTCAGAGAGACCTATCATTCTGTTGCCCTGCCTGTGTCTCAAGAGTCGTAGGGCCTCCAAGAGTCTTCTTCATAGCAGTCCTTGGATCTGACCGCCTGAAAGGAAAACACAATGTTTGATGTCTTCCTAAGGCACATTGTATACGATTAATAAGCCTGTTCTCTGTCATATTCTCCCCTATATTAGGTTTTATGGAAGGCAGAGAGTTACGTAGCGTGGCTGGTGTTTGAAATATGTTAACTCAAGATGCCTAAAGTCAACTTCCTTTGCAAAACTAGACACCTAATGTGGTGCATGGCTAACGGAGAGCCAGTGTTGATCTGGTGTTTTGTTTGATGTATTTCAAACTAATACACTTAAAAATACTGGCTTCATATATGCAGAATCAGACCAAAGCACCTTCTATTATCACCCAGACAAAGAGGGTAGCACTCTTCTACTTCTCTCTCTTTGTATTAATCCTTTATAGCTAATTTTTCCTATCATACCTGCCCTTGACATTCATTAGATCCTGAATTTGCGACTCTAACATAGATCAGTATAGAGGCACGAGAGGTGTAGGGGGATTTTGTTTGATCCCACTCCCACTATGATTGGATTACCTCATATCTCAAAATTACTTTGTCTAGCAAAGTCAATGGCCTGTATACCTCAATACTCTAATTCACTTCTTTCTCCTTGACCTTCCCTTTCCACTGAAACTACACGTCTTTTTTCCTACTGCAATGACAAAGACCCATGAAGCTTCCAGCATCCATATGTACAGATCACAGCCTTCATCAAACTACATGCTGACTGATTTTTATTTTACTTGAAGTGGAGAGAAACCACAAGGGGATATGTAAGATAAACTGCATGGCGTGATTTATTCTTGAATCCAAACCCCTAAAGATAGTACTCTTGTCTACCTTGCATACCAGCTCTTCTGAGTGTTCCCATGGCTCTGCCATTCAAGGATAAATTCCCAAATCTGCACCATGCTAGGGACCCTTCCACAACTTCATCACCAGACAACCAATTAGTCCATTAGAAATTTCCATTTTCTCATTGTAGCTCAGTAGAGTGCTGTTTGCAAATAATTCCTTCAAGGACCCACTCTTTCAAATATTTTCTAGAAATCAATGTCTTTCACTAATTCCATTCCAAATAAGAGTAAAGCTAGTGTGATTTATAATGTGATATGGGACATGTGGAAACCCTGATGGTGTAGTGGTTAAGAGCTACAGCTGCTAACCAAAAAGCAGGTAGTTCGAATCCACCAGGCCCTCCTTGGAAACTCTGTGGGATAGGAATTGACTCTGGCAATGGGTTTGTCTGGATGTGCTCTATGCCAGGCCCTGTAACCAGTGCTAGAGATGAATTCGCTCCCTCAGGGATCCTACAATCTAATCTTACTAGAGCTCTTGTATGGGGGCAAAAGATGCTTGTAAACAGGCAAGTTAGCAAGGGACAGCTGATAGTCCTAGAGCAATTTTATTTATAAGCATTCTGAAAAATTCTGTGCAAGATCAATATTCAAAATGCAGGTAGTTTGGTATCAGAGCAATACGTGGTTATAGATAAGTAACCAGCTCAGAAAAAGGAAGCATAGAAGAGAAATTAACAGATCTTTTTCACTACAGGAAATTATAAAATAGAGATACCCAGAGAATGAGTTTTGTGACCAAAATTCTTCTCTTTTCTTTTTAATATTGGGAAGGATGAGAACATTTTTACATCTCCAGATTTGCTGCTGCTGATAAGCTACTCCAAATAGTGAAGTGCTAAATTGATGGCAACGAAATCCCAGAATTGAGTAGAAAAGTGTCAGATGAGCTCTATCTAGTATAAGCAAAGACAAGAGAGGGCATACATGGGTGGCAGAGGAATCAGCCAAACTCTACTTCCATGGATTGCTGTCAGTTTTCTTTCCTTTCTGACTATCCAAAAGTTATTCTAGTCTGTTATCTTAATTCTACTCCTATCCAGCCCACCCTTTTCATCTCCCAAAAATACTTCCAAAATATATGCCACAATTAGGAAAATAAGTGGAATCAAAAACAGAAAACATAATTAAATCATTAAATGACCATGTGCTAATGCTGGCACAACTGGGTTTAGATTTACCACTTCATGGTCCAAGAAACATTCAATGGATAAAGAATGCAAAGGAATTGAAGTCTCTCGTATAAGGACAGAGTGAATAAATATTATGCTCAAAATTATAAAACACACTGAGTAGGGCTAATGAAAGTTAACTGACAAGGGAGCTGGGTGATCTTTTGTGATTATTCCATGAAATCCTAGGTAAAATTAAAAGGGCTCCTTTGAAAGTTTATTTTTGTGTGTGTGCTGTGTATACATCTTGTGATGGTTAATCATGCATGTCAACCTGGCTAGAGTATGGTTCCCAGCAGTTTTGCCAAACACTAGACTAGTTGTTATTCTGTAATGTGCTGTGCTGTGATGTAATGTAATTACTTTCCATAATATAATGTAATGTAATCAACCAATCAGTTGAAAAGGAAGTTTCTTTATTATGTGTTCTGCCTGTAGACTACAAATAGATATTTTAGCAGAATTCATTCCCTTTCTCCCTATTCTGCACTCTTTCTGTTGCCTGACCTACGGATCTTGAGACTCAAGCCTGCAGAAGTCTCCAGCCTGCCACCTGAACTATGGATTTTGAACTTGCCAGGCCTCCCACAAGAGTGTGAGCCAGTCCCTTGAAGTAAATGTCTATCTATCCATCCATCCATCCATTTATCTATCTATTGATTGATCTATCTATCTATCTATCTGTATTACTGTTTCTGTTTTCCTAGAGGCACGTATATACACTATAGCTATTCAATATATGTTTATTGATTGATTACTAATTGAAAAAATATCACAGAGTAAATAAAAGAAGAGATGCTTCATCAAGCTGGTAGTAAATTTAAGTAACTTATTAGTCATAGAGGTGATATAGACTGACAACAGAAATAAACTCAAAAGGGGGTTCAGTTGAATTAGTCTTTATAAATTATTGTGGAAAAAGTCTGGTAGGGGTGGGGAGAAGAAAAGCATTTCCAGGAGTTTGGGGCAGGGAAAAGATGCTGCATTCCTAACAACATTTACTAGTTAACATTTTGAAGATGCACTCTCAAAAAACAAAGAACAATGTTTAAAAAAGATCAATGGTCTCACTTATATAGAATCAGTTTTTAGTGAGGATTTTTATCTTTTTTTAGTTTTATTTATTTAATTTTTTGGTGAAAATATACACAGCTAAAGATATATCATTTCAACAATTTCTACATGTATGATTCAGTGACATTCATTGCATTGTTCAAGTTGTGCAACCATTATTGTTATCCTTTTCCAAATTATTTTGCCACCATTAACATAAACTCATTGCCCTAAAGCTTTTTGTCTACACTTTCAAGCTGCCATTGTCAATTTCATCCCACATAGAAAATTCTTTAAATTAGTACAATGCTCAAGACTACTTACTCAGTAAGCTAAATTACTGTTTTCTTCAAAAAAGACCTCAGGGGATAGCTTCAGTTTGAGGTTCAAGGTTTAAAGATTATCTCAGGGTAATAGTTTCTGGTGTTCATCCAGCCTCAGTGACTCCAGAAAGTCTGGATATAGCATCCTTTTTTAATTTCTTCCTAAAAGCACTATTTTAAACTTTAAAAATTAATTGTTTTAATATTTAATGTGTTCATATGAGTTCAAGAAATTAAAAAAGCACAAAAGTTATGCACTTATGCCTCTCCCACCTCTCTCCCCCAGGCATATACTCACATACTTGCTTTCCACCAAGTCAACAGCCATTAGTTTTATATATATATATAAAAAACACATATATACAGAGAGAGAGAGAGACACACACACACACATTTCTCTCTTTTTTCACAAAAATGCCCACAATATATTCGGCATACTGCTCTGTATCCTACTTATTTTCACTCGAAGATCTTTCTATATTTGTGCATAATTTTCACATTTTATATAGCTGTATAGTATTTCATTGTAATAGACACAGTAGAATTTATTCAACCAGACCCTGGTGATGGACATTAGCTTATGTTAATTTTTTTTCAAGCAATGTTTCAATGAATAGCAATGAATAAATGCTTCTGCATGAGTACATCTATAGGAATAAAATTCTTACAAGTGAAATTACTAAATCAATGGATATGTAAATTTTTAATTTTAATAAAAGGTGTCAAACTGCCTTCCATAATAGTATATCAATTTATACCAATGTACCATATTTTTACTCAAATAACACAGGCATTCTACATTTGTTTGCCAATCTCGCTCTCCCCTCCACAAGGAATTTTCATAAGTGCACTTATGCCAAGTTTTTTTACATGTTGTTACCAAAAAATTAGCATAATGCATTTACAAAAATGCTTCATGGGGGGGTGCGCGTTTGGCAAATGAACATAGAACACACACGTTATTTGTGTGAAAATATGGTAATGTCATATAAAACGTCCTACATTTCTAAACAAACATCTTACCACCTATTCTGCCACTAAGTCCTGATAAATTCCTGTGGGGATGGCAAATCTCTGATTGTGTGCCAGCTTAACTCACTATCTTTAAACAAAATGACGAGACTCTGTAATACACTATGCATCGCATTTGTGGATATTTGTCCACGTCATTAACATCTACTGTTAGCTCCTGAAGGGATAGTGTCATCTTTCTTGATCTTGCTTTATAAGAATCTCAGCAGAAAGCCAAGCATGTGTGGTACTTTGGAAATGTTATTTGATGTTGATGATAATGATAAATGGCATTTTAATTTACTGAAAGAGCAATTCGAGTTTCAGAAATCTTAGTCTCACTTAAAATAATACTCAACAACAACAACCTACCCTTGCTACCCTTTTCATGGGCAGCTAATGTAAATACTTTTAGTATAACAGTTGTGTTTCAATAGTATTAACTTGGTGGCTTGTTATGTATTTTTATAGCCCTCAATTTCCATTGGTTCTTTAGGAAGGAAAACATAGATTTGCATTTGATAAAATACTTCATCCTCTATTTCCTTTGCGTTTTCTGAAATGTAAAGTGTACTAATAAAATCCAAACTTCTGGTTAAAAATAAGAATGAATGGGGTATCCTAAAGTGATTTTATCTCTATCACTTGAGGAGCTGGTACATCATATGCAGTTATTACAGCAGCCACAGATATCATGATAATATTGTGTGAGATGGCTTTTGACATATAGAACAATCCATGGGAGCCTCTAAGTGAAACTTTATATCAGATTCTGATAACTCATATGATCATGAGAACATGTTCTCTAAGATCTCATGGCTCAAACCTGGGCTGCAGAAAAGGCTGGTAAAGCGTCTACGTTTCTCCCTTCTGGAAACATGACTTGTCCCAGGCTTTGTAGGCCATGCAATCATACACAGTGTAAACACATATAACTGTAGGACAAACAGCTGGTCAAAATGAAGACCCATTGCCACTCAGTCAATTCCTACTCATAGCGATCCTATAGGACAGAGTAGAACAGCCCCATAGGGTTTCCAGAGAGCAGCTGATGGATTCAAACTGCTGACCTTTTGGTTAGCAGCAGAGCTCATAACCACTGCACCACCAGGGCCCCTCAAAATGGAGGGAAACCTACAATTATAGTACTTACATGTGTGGAAATAAAAAGCAGGTATCCAACTTAAGAGATAGCTGAAAGAAACAGAATCAGAATAAAACGTGACATTAGTTTTGAAGGACGTACAAGTCATTAACCCTCCCTCAGCCCACTACATACAGCAAGATGATAAGCCACGGTAGGACAGTCAGTCAAGATTTCTTTATGTGCCTTTTTCAAAAAGCCCAAACAGAATGAAAGAGATAAGCTAGGTTTGACTCAGAATATCTCTGACAGAAGCAGGCAAGAAGAGAGAGGTCAGAAAAAGTATACACATGAGAGAAGGCAGGTGGAGAAAAGCAAAGAGATAGGTAAGAAAAGCAATGTTCACCGGAAAGGAAAAAAAAGAAATCAAAACAAAAGATGTTCTGGAAATATCATAGGTTGTAGAATAGAAAGTATATCATATAAATATTAAAAACTAAGAGTTAAAATTTTTAAAAAATATTTTAAAAGAGAGGCAATCTAAATGCATGCATACATGAATGAAATCCTAAATCTCACAGAATTACATTAAAAATTAGATTGAAATTAAGATGGAAAGATTCAGGATATTCAAAGAAGAGAATGGAAGCTTTGTAGTACCATCAGTTAAAGAAAATCACCCTCATACCTATTCCTTTTTTTCTTAATTAAATGTAATTGAGGGAATGACTCGTACAAAGTACATTATTTTATGTAGCTTTTCTGATAATGAAGCTTAGATGACTTAAAATAAATTAACTGTAAGGAGCATAAGGTGAATGGTTCTTAGTTTTCAATTATCTTGCTATGAGCCAGAGGGTGTGATTCGCCAGGAAACACAGGTTATCGATTGGGGTTCCAGCAGGAAGCAGACGGGTCACACAAAGAGGGCAAGCTGAGGAAATCTGAATGAAGAACTATTGACAAAGGCGTGGGAGGTTAAAGGTAAGAAAACAAGAGAGAGTGAAGCACCCTGACACTGGTACTTGCAGGGATACATTACTACACCTAGGCATTCAGGGCAAGGCAAAAATATAGTTACCTGAATCTGACAAGGAGGGATATTGGACAGGAAGAGCAGCCTTTGTAAAGGTACACCTGCAAGTTGCTGGTGAATGGGTTCCTATTCATAATGACCCCATGTCTGTTACAAGAGAACTGTGCTCCATAGGGTTTTCAGCAGTTGATTTTTCACAAGTAGATTACCAGGCCTTTCTTCTAAGGCTCCTCTGAATGAACTCAAACCTCCAAACTCTTGGTTAGCAGCCTAGTGTGCTAACCGTTTGCACCACCCAGGGACTCTCAGCACAACACCCATTGCCATGGAATCGATTTTGACTCAGCCACACTATATAGAACAGAGAAGAACTGCCCCATAGGGTTTCCAAGGAGCAGCCAGTGGATTCAAACTGCTGTCCTTTTGGTGAGCAGCCGAGCTCTTAACTACTGCACCATTAGGGCTCCCAGCAGAACACAGGCACTGCCAATTTCAGCCCAACCAGAACAACAGAAGAGGACTCGTGACCTGAGCTCACTATCTTCCCCCTCTCTGATCTCCTGTCAGTTCTTCCCTTTGGACAAACAACCAGAGCCAAAGGGCAAGGGAGCCATGGTTACACTCCAGAAACATCTTTTTCTCTGGGTGAAGAATCTGGTAAAGGGGGTAGAGAAGAATTGGACAGGCCCATAGAAAACACTTGGCACAATGGCAAACTTTTGCAGAAGTACATTGAAGATAAAACTTACTGATCCTGAAATTTATTCCATCATTTACAGAGTAAGTCAAACTTTCAGAGAACAAATTAGACATTTGTGGAAGCTGCATTGTCTTTGCCCTCTAAGATTTTGTATTTAGTCTACAGCTTCTTTAATCTCATTTGTCAGATTTGGAACAATGACCACAATAGTGTCACAGATCCTATCTGTATGGCTGCCATGGAGCACTTAGCTTTTTGCTTTGTGATTCCAGGTCAAACTTGCAGCAGCAATGTGAATTTTGGAAATGTTTCCCCTCAGGATGACTTAAAGAGGGAATATGAATAAATAGGTATAAATTTATTGCTATTGTACTTCAGGAAAAAAAGTTAAATTGAAGTTTAGGTCTTGATAATGGTAGCTTAGTAGAATTAACTCTCTGAGATTAATTTTAAAATTGTGATGTACAGGACTAAAAAATGTTGCTGATTTCTCCCAGTTGCATAATTAATTATCAAGGTTGGCATGTGTATTTATGAAATCTGATTGAATATTTAGAGTTTGTGAACCATTGAAACTATTGCCCTCAGATAATAACCAAAGATATCCCCTGAAGTCTTCTTAAAACCAAACAATACCAAACCCATTTCTGTTGAATTGATTCCGACTCATAGCTTAACTAGTAAAAAATGTCTGCCTTGAGCATTAATGCTCTTTTAATTATCTATATGGGGTCAGATTGACAACAGGAGCGAGAAAGATTAGATCGGAACTTAAGGGGACAAAGAGTTTATGCTAATGGGGAAGGAATAACTCAGAAAAGGAGGGTGAGAATGGCTACACAACTCGAACAATATAGTCACTGTCATTAAACGGTACGTGTAGAAGCTGTTGAACTGGTGTATGTTTGCTTTGCATATTCTCAACAATAACAAAATAAAGAAAATTATATTAAAAAAATTTAGAAGACAAAATTTGCCAGTTTGTTTCCATCTCTTAACTCTTATTGATCTTATCCTTGATCTCTGTCATGGTTTGAATCACATCCCGCAAAAAACGTGTGTATCAGTTTGGCTGGGCCATGATTCCCAGAATTGTGTGGTTGGCTTCCATTTTGTCATTGTAATTTTATGTTAAAGAGGATTAGGGTGGGATTGTGACACCACCTTTACCCAGGTCACATCCAATGTAAAGGGAGTTTCCCTGGGGTGTGGCCTATACCACCTTTTATCTCTCAAGAGATAAAAGGAAAGGGAAGCAAGCAGAGAGTTGGGGGCCTCATACCATCAAGAAAGCAGTGCCAGGAGCAGAGCAGGTCCTTTGGACTGGGGTCCCTGCACAGAGAAGCTCCTAGTCCCGGGGAACACTGAAGAGAAGAAGGCCGACAGAGAGAAAAAGCCTTCCCCTGGAGCTGACACCCTGAATTTGGACTTTTAGCTTACTTTACTGTGAGGAAATAAACTTCTCTTTGTTAAAACCATCCATTTGTGGTATTTCTGTTATAGCAGCACTGGATGACTAAGACAATCTCTCAGCAGTGTTTGCCTACTCCTTGATGTCTTCACTTTTCTTGGCTTTGTGATATCACACTTTCTGGCTTTCTCCTGTCTCACCAGTAGCGCCTCTGAGTCTTTCTGGTTGAGTCGTACTTGACCTGCACTCTCAACAAAGGCACTCCTGACTCCCATTCATCTAAATGTTGGCCCCTTTTTTATCATTATCCATAGCCCATGCATAGGGCTCATCATCATCCCCAAGTGCTCCTGGGGAAGGCTGTTCCTACCATGACCCCCACCAATAACATTCCTAGGTAGGGTTGCACAGGTTGTGTTCTGCATAACTGTGTGTGGTGTGCCTGCCACATTTCCACATTCTACAGCTTCCACAAGGAACGCATGTCTCTGTGCTTCCATTAAGAATTCTTCACTTCCCTGATGGAGGAAATAGCAGCCTGAAGTCACCTTACAATTTGGCTAAAGTACTGAAAACTGTAACTCTTAAATGGATCCCTCACTTTCCTCTCAAAAATGTTGGAACTAATAACATTAGGTTTCACTTCCCTGTTCAGTTCAAGCCTGGACATCTATTGTGCCCAAAGGTTATTCGTTTATTGCAGTGTTTATCCTCCTGTCTGACTCACCCATCTCCTCCCCTGACTCCCAAACTCTTCCACTTTACCCTTAGGGATTTTTACCCCGCGATCAGGAAACACTCTAATATCCTCAGTTTCTTTCAGTCTTCATGTTACTAGTATTTGGGCTGTCTTTCGAAACCACTACTTCCCCTTTGGCAACTGAAGTGTAGGCAGTTTATTTTGTTTTTGTTGTTTATTATTATTATTATTACCTTCTCACATTCCTTACCCATTGGGTTTCCCTCCTTCTAAAAATTCCTGACCTCCTTGAAGTTTTCTCAAACCTCTAGAAGCAGCAAGAAATGGCGCTCAATTGGCAAAAGATAGATACAAGCGTCTAACCTACCACACGGATCAAAAAATAAACCCCTCCTTTTGGGAAGTACCTCTTTCCCATTTACCTGCCCACTACCCACTCTGCTCTGGGTCCCTCTCTGGCTTCAGTGATTGCATCACCCCCTGGACCGGAAGTAGAATCTGTCCCACCCTGAGCCATTCTCCTGGCTTTGGAGAGGGAACCATTGGTTCACCATTAGAAAAACAATCAATGTAATCCATCACATAAATAAACAAAAGACAAGAACCACATGATCTTATCAATTGATGCAGAAAAATCATTGGACAGAGTTCAACACCCATTCATGATAAAAATTCTCAGCAAAATAGGAATAAAAGGGAAATTCTTCAATATAATAAAGGGCGTTTATACAAAGCCAACAAGCCAACAGCCAACATCATCCTAAATGGAGAGAGTCTGAAAGCATTCCCCTTGAGAACGAGAACCAGACAAGGATGACCTTTATAATCAAGCTTATTCAACTCTGTGCTGGAGGTCATAGCCAGAGCAATTAGGCTAGAAAAAGAAATAAAGGGCATCCAAATAGGTAAAGAAGGAGTAAAAGTATCCCTATTTGTGGATGATAGGATCTTACACACAGAAAACCCCAAAGAATCCACGAGAAAACTACTGGACCTAATAGAAGATTTCAGCAAAGTATCAGGATACAAGATAAACATATAAAAATCAGTTGGATTCTTCTACACCAACAAAGAGAACTTCGAAGAGGAAATCACCAAATTAATGCCATTTACAATAGCATCCCAAGAAGACAAGATACTTAGGAAAAAATCTAACCAGAGTCATAAAAGACCTATACAAAGGAAACACAAGACACTACTGCAGAAACCAAGAGACCTATATAAGTGGAAAAACGTACCTTGCTCGCGGATAGGAAGACTAGACGTTGTGAAAATGTCAATTCTACCCAAAGCAATCTACAGGTAGAGTGCAATCCTGATCTAAATTCTAACAACGTCTTTTAATGAGATTTAGAAACAAATCACCAACTTCATATGGAAGTCAAAGAGTGTGTTTCTTAGTTCAAGCAGATACACAAGACTAAAGGGGTAGCTCCAGTCCAGAGGCGAGATGAGAAGGCAGAAAGCTCCTGTCCAGAGGCGAGATGAGAAGGCTGAAGGACTCGGGAAACCCAAGGTATAAAGTAGTAATGTGCTATCACAATATAGGGATAGCAACTAGGGTAACTTAACAACGTGTGTATAAATTTTTGTATGAGAAACTAACTTGAGCTGTAAACTTTCACCTAAAGCACACCAAAAATTTAAAAAAAAAAAAGAATAATGATGAGTCCTCAAAACATCTTATAATGTGGATGAATCTGCAGGACATTATGCTGAGTGAAACAGTCAATCACAAAATGACAAATATTGTATGATCTCATTTTTATGAAAAAAAACAAAAACAGATATATTTTCAGAAACCCACATTCGTTGGTGGTTACCAGGAATGGCTGGGGGTGGCAGATCACTCTTCAGATAGTAGTTGGTGATGGGAAAGGCAACACCAAAAGTGGGTGAAGTGCACACAGCTTGACAAGGTAAATAATGTCACTAAGAAGTATACACAAAACAGGACATCTTTGGTAAATACTGGGACATACATAATTTTGCAAAAACTGCAACAACAATCAAAAATATATGTGTCGTTACATATGTGCATACCCAAAACCCATTGCCATCGAGTTGATTCTAACTCATAGAGATCCTATAGGACAGAGTAAAATTACCCCTCCCCCCATAGGGTTTCCAAGGCTGTAAATCTTTATGGAAGTAAACTGCCACATTTTTCTCCCTTGGAGTGGCTGGGATTTAAACTGCCTACCTTTCGGTTAGGAGCTGAGCACTTTTACCACTGCACCACCAGGGTTTCTTACATATGTATGATTTCATGCATATACGTGTATTTAAAAAAAAAAAATCATTGCCATCGAGTCAATTGGGACTCATAGCAACTCTATAGGACAGAGTAGAACTGCCCCATAGGGTTTCCAAGGAGCAGCTGGTAGATTCAAACTGCAAGCATTTTGATTAGCAGTCAGGCTCCTAACCACTGCAGCACCAGGGCTCCATATATGTGTATGGGTATGTATATGTGTGTATGCGTGTGTGCATATATACATGTATCCATATGTATATACATGTGTATGTGCGTGCATATATATTAATATATATAATAAAGTACATAGAGGACACAGTTACGCATACTTTTCTGGGTTTGAAGCTTTAGAACCTTAATCTTGCGGACAACTTGGTTAATTGGCATAATATAATTCACAAAGTTTATGTTCTACATCCTAGTTTGGTGAGTAGTGTCTGGGGTCTTCTAAGATACAACTATCAGTCACTTCTCATCTGGAGCAAAAGAAAAAGATGGAAATCAAAGACTCAGAGAAGAACCTAGTCTACAGGACTAACAGTCTACAGGAACCACGGCTTCATCTACCCTAAGGCCAGAACTAGATGGTGCCTGGATACCACTACTGACCATTCTAGTCAGAGCCACAATAGATAAGTCATGATAGAAAGGGAGAAAAATGTGGAATAGAACTCAAATTCTTAAAAAGTCCAGACTTACAAGACCAGTTGAGACTATAGGACTCCCTGAGACTATTACCCTGAGATACTCCATAAATCTTGAACCAAAACTACCCCCTGAGGTCACCATTTAGCTAAATAACAGATTGGCTCATAAAATAAAAGTACTGTGCACCTTTAAAAAATACTCTAAATGAGACCAAATGTCAACATTTATTCTACAGCAAAGATGAAAGGATAAGGGGACGGGTAAACTAGATTACTGGAAATGAACCCTCCAGAATGGAATTAATGAGAATGTTGACACATTGTGAAAAATGTAACCAATGTCACTGAACAATTTGTGTAGTGATTGTTAAATGGGAACCTAATTTGCTGTGGAAACTTTCACCAAGAACACAATTTAATACATATATATGTGTGTGTGTGTGTGTGTGTGTGTATTAAATAAAAGCCAAAGAGAGCTGGTATTCAATAATTAAGAGGCAGGTGCAGGTATATAGATCATTCAGAAGGAGTTCAGAGAAAGGAGTAACTCAGTGGGATTCTTGGGTCTGGCTCCATGGGAAGGCGGGACTTGGGTTGAGCATGAAAGATTTCATAGCATCTTACTACGTTAAAAAGAAGTGACAAGAGCAATTAAAATGAATAGATACTGCACATATGCATGCGTGTCAAAAAGAACATACAAGTATTTTGTATTCATTTATAGTTAATAAATAAGTTAGAAAAAAATCCAAGCCCTAAATCTCCTGTTTCCAAAGACTCTTATCATCTCCCCTCCCCATTTTATCTTTTCCAGAACACAGCATTGTGCCTGACACATATCAAGTTTTCAATAACCCAAAAAACCCACTGCCACTGAGTCAACAGACTCATGTTGACCCTATAGGACAGAGTATAGCTACCCCCTGTAGGGTTTCCAAGGCTGTAATCTTTACAGAAGCAGACTGTCACATCTTTCTCCTGCAGAGCAGCTGGTGGGTATGGTGTGGCTGGTGGGTGTGAATGGCAGACCTTCTGATTAGCAGCTGAGCATTTAACCCCTGCACCACCAGGGCTCCTATTTTCAGTAATCCATTGCCACTGAGTCGATTCTGAGTCATACTGACCCTATAGGACAGAGTAGAACTGCCCCCTGTAGGGTTTCCAAGGCCGTAATCTTTACAGAAGCAGATTGCCACATCTCTCTCCTGCAGAGCAGCTGGTAGGTGCCAACAGTCGACCTTTCAGTTAACAGCTGAGCACTTCAACCACTGCACAACAACACTACATTACAATGGATGGCTCCCATCTGATGGGCTCCCATCAGCCCACAAATCCCTATAAGCCACCATTATGTGATGTGTACTACAGGGAAGGGGAAAGAAGGGCTGAGAGGAAGGGATGCCAAGTCGAGCACAAAGAGGGTGAGGCTACTGTCTGTCTTTGAGCTTTCTGGTTCCCTCAGGGGAGAAGCCGTGGACTAGACATCAACTGGTTTACCATACTAGTAACTTCTTACTGACAACCGATCAAATAATGGCAACCTTCCGTATTGGGACAACTTCGTGTTTGAATTCATTTAATCAGAACAACAAATATAAAATCAGAACTAGAAAACAAAAAATTCTGGATTCTAATTAGAAAATACGATGTTGAGAAACTTGGTGTCCACTTTTTTTTTTTTTTTTTTCTATTTTATTGTACTTCAGGTGAAGGCTTACAGAACAAATAGTTTCTCATGAAACAGTAGTACACATGTTATTTTATGGCATTGGTTAACAACCCCACAACATATTAAGCCTCTAAATTCTCAACCTTTTTTTTTTTTTTTTTTTGATGAAAATACAAATAGCCAAAGAGACACCATTTCAAAAATTTCTACATACACAGTTCAGTGACATTGACTACGCTCTTCCAACTGTGCTGTTATTCTCACTTAAGATGAAGGCTTACAGAACAAAATAGTTTCTCATTTAACAGTTACTACACATGTTGCCCTATGACAATGGTTAACAATCTCACAACACATCAAGAATATCCTTAGTCCACCTTGTGTTCCCTATCACCAGGGGACTTCCTTGTCCCCTTCTGTCTTCTGGCCCTTGTCACTGGACTACTGTACCTCATTAGTCTCATTTGGTTTTTTTTTTTTTAACACCATTTAAAAACATTTTACTTACACATTTAAGTGATATTGACTATGCTCTTTCAATTGTGCTGCCATTCTTGCCCAAGATGAAGGCTTACAGGACAAAACAGCCTCCCATTTAATAGTTACTACAAATGTTGCCCTATAACAGTGGTCAACAATCTCACAACACATTGACAGTGTCCTTACTCAACTTGTGTTCCTTATCATCAGTTTCCTACTCCCCCTCTGTCTTCTGGCCCTTGTCACCGGACTCCTGTACCTCGTTAGTCCCATTTAGTTTTACTGGGCTGTCCACTCCCAGGCTTAACATCGAACCTTGAAGGTAACTTCACCTCTGAGCTGAAAGGGTGTCTGGGGGCCACACTCTTGAGGTTTCTCCAGTATTCCTTAGGCCAGTAAATCTGGTCTTTTTTTTTTTTTTTTTTTTTTTTTTTGAGAGTTAAAATTATGCTCTACATCCTTCTCCAGCTCTGTCCAGAACCCTCTGTTGTGATCCTGGTCAGAGAAGTCAGTGGTGGTAGCCGGGCACCATCTAGCTGTACTGGACTCAGTCCAGTGGAGGCCTTGGTAGCTGTGGACAATTAGTCCTTTGGACTAATCTTTTCGTTGTATCCTGTTCTCTTCCTTCTCCCTTGCTCCCGAAGGGATGAGACCAGTGGAGTATCTTAGATGGCCGCTCATAGGCTTTTAAGACCCCAGACACTACTCACCAAGGTAGAATGTAGAGCATTATCTTTATAAGTAGTGTCATGCCAATTGAGCTAGATGTTCCCCGAGACCATGGTCCCCAGAGCCCTCCGTCCAACAACTCAGTCCCTCGGGGGGTTTGGATGTGTCTATAGGGCCTCCATGACCTTTCCTTGTGCAGGTTGTGTTAGTTTCCCCTGTACTGTGTACTATCTCACCTCTCACCCAAGGTACCACTTATCTATTGCCTATTTAGTATTCCTCCCCCCCCATCCCTGGTAACCAACAAGGATTGTTACATTTTGCATGTGAATTTTTTCATGGGTTTTTACAATAGAGGTCTCATACAATATTTGTCCTTTTGTGATTGACTTACTTCACTCAGCATAATGTCCTCCAGTTTCATCCATGTTATGAGATGCATCACAGATTCATTGTTGTTCTTTCTCGTTGCATAGTACTCCATTGTGTGTATGTACCATAGTTTGTGTATCCATTCATCTGTTGATGGACATCGAGGTTGTTTCCATCGTTTTGCTATTGTGAACAATGCTGCCATGAACATAGGTGTGCATATGTCTATTCGAGTGATGACTCTTATTTCTCTAGGATATATTCCTAGGAGTGGGATTGCTGGATCGAATGGTATCTCTATTTCTAGCTTTCTGAGGAAATGCCATATCATTTTCCAAAATGGTTGTATCATTTTGCATTCCCACCAGCAGTGTGTAAGAGTTCCTATCTCCCCGCAGCCCCTCCAACATTTGTTATTTCCAGTATTTTTGATTCGTGCCAGTAATGCCGGGGTGAGATGGTATCTCATTGTGGTTTTAATTTGCATTTCTCTAATGGCTAGTGATCGCGAGCATTTCCTCATGTGTCTCTTGGCCACTTGAATGTCTTCCTTGGTGAAGTGTCTGTTCATTTCCTTTGCCCATTTTTTGATAGGATTGTTTGTCTTTTTGTTGTAGAGGTGTTGGATTTTCTTGTAGATTATGGAGATTAGACCTTTGTCTGACTTGTACTGTCCAAAAATTTTTTCCCAATCTGTAGGTTCTCTTTTGACTCTTTTGGTGAAGTCTTTGGAAGAGCATAGATGTTTGATTTTTAGAAGATCCCAGTTATCTAGTTTATCTGATGGGTTTTTTGTGTTGATGTTTATGGTTTGTATCTTGTTAATGCCATGTATTAAGGCCTGAAGTGTTGGTCCTATTTTTTCTTCTATGAATTTTATAGTTTGAGGCTTTATATTCAGGTCTTTGATCCATTTTGAAGTAGTTTTTGTACATGGTGTGAGGTATGGGTCCTGTTTCATTTTTCTACAAATGGATATCCAGTTTTGCCAGCACCATTTGTTAAAAAGACTGTCTTTTCCCCATTTGATGGACTTTGGGCCCTTGTCGAGAATCAGGTGGCTGTAGGTGGATGGGTTTACATCTGGGTTCTCAATTCTGTTCCATTGGTCAATGTCTCTGTTGTTGTACCATTACCAGGCTATTTTGAGTACTGTAGCTGTATAGTAGGTTCTCAAGTCAGGTAGTGTGAGTCCTCCAACTTTATTCTTCTTCTTCAGTAGTGCTTTACTTATTCGGGGCTTCTTCCCTTTCCATATAAAGTTAATAATTAGTTTTTCCATCTCTTTGAAGAATGTTGTTGGTATTTGGATCGGGATTGCATTGTATTTGTAAATTGCTTTTGGTAGAATTTCCATTTTCACAATGTTGAGTCTGCCTATCCATGACCATGGTATGTTTTTCCATTTATGTAGATCCCTTTGGGTTTCATGCAGCAGTGTTTTGTAGTTTTCTTTGCATAGGTCAGATTTATTCCTAAGTATTTTATCTTTTTAGGGGCTATTGAAAATGGTATTGATTTCCTGATCTCCTTTTCATCATTCTCTTTACTGGTGTATAGGAATCCAACTGATTTTTGAATGTTTATCTTGTATCCTGCTACTCTGCTGAATCTTTCTATTAGTTCCAGTAGATTTCTCGTGGAGTCTTAAGGGTTTTCTATGTATAGTATCATATCATCTGCAAACAGGGACAGTTTAACTTCTTCATTACCAATTTGGATGCCCTTTATTTCTTTCTTTTGCCTTATTGCTCTAGCTAGAACTTCCAGCACAATGTTAAATAGGAGTGGTGATAAAGGGCATCCTTGTCTTGTTCCTGTTTTCAAGGGGAGTGTTTTCAGCCTCTCTCCATTAAGAATTATGTTGGCTGTTGGTTTTGCATAGATGCCCTTTATTATGTTGAGAAATTTCCCTTCTAGACCTATTTTATTGAGAGCTTTTATCAGGAATGGGTGTTGGACTTTGTCAAATGCCTTTTCTGCGTCAATTGAGATGATCATGTGATTTTTTCTTTCCTTTTATTTATGTGGTGGATTATGTTGATGGATTTTCTAATGTTAAACCATCCTTGCATATCTGGTATGAATCCTACTTGGTCGTGGTGTATTATTTTTTTGAAATGATACTGAATTCTATTGGCTAGAATTTTGTTCAGAATTTTTGCATCTATATTCATGAGAGATATTGGTCTGTAATTTTCTTTTTTTGTGATGTCTTTGCCTGGTTTTGGTATCAGTGTTATGCTGGCTTCATAGAATGAATTTGGAAGTGTTGCTTCCTCTTCTATGCTCTGAAATACCTTGAGTAGAACTGGTACAAGCTCTTCTGTAAATGTTTTGTAGAATTCTCCAGGGAAGCCATCTGGGCCAGGGCTTTTTTTGGTTGGGAGTTTTTTTATTACCTTTTCAATCTCTTCTCCTGTTACGGGTCTGTTCAGATTTTCAATATCACTTTGTTGTAGTTTGGGTAGGTCGTATGTTTCTAGAAATTTATCCATTTCCTCTAGGTTTTCAAATTTGTTGGAATATAGGTTTTCATAATATTCTGTTATAATCGTTTTTATTTTGGTTGGGTCTGTTGTAATGTCCCCCATTTCATTTCTTATTTAGGTTATTTGTGCCCTCTGCTGTTTTTCTTTTGTCAGTCTGGCCAGTGGTTTGTCGATTTTGTTGATTCTTTCAAAGAACCAACTTTTGGTTTTGTTGATTCTTTCTATTGTTTTTCTGTTCTCTATTTCATTGATTTCTGCTCTGATCTTTACTATTTCCTTTCTTCCAGTGGTTGTAGGCCTTTTTTGTTGTTCTCTTTCTATTTGTTTGAGTTCTGTAGTTAATGTTTTGATTTTGTCCCTTTCTTCTTTTTTGATATGTGCATCTATTGCTATAAATTGTCCTCTGAGGACTGCCTTTGCTGTGTCCCAAAGGTTTTGGTATGATGTGTTTTCATTTTCATTTGATTCTAGGAATTTTTTAATTCCATCTCTGATTTCTTCTATTACCCATTGATGTATAAGCAGATTATTATTCAGTTTCCATGTGTTTGATTTTTTTCCCTTGCTCTTTCTAGTGTTAATTTCTACCTTGATGGCATTGTGGTCAGAGAAGATACTGTGAATTATCTCAGCGTTTTGGATCTTGTTGAGGATTGCTCTGTGGCCTAAGATGTGGTCTATTCTGGAGAATGTTCCATGTGCATTGGAAAAGAATGTGTACTTTGTAGCGGTTGGATGGATTGTTCTATATATGTCTATGAGGTCCAGTTGGCTGATTGTGTCCTTTAGGTCTTCTGTATCTTTGCTGAGTTTCTTTTTAGTTGTTCTGTCCTTTACTGAGAGTGGTGTGTTGAAGTCTCCTACTATTATTGTGGAACTGTCAATTTCTCTTTTCAGTGCTGTTAGAGTTTTTTTTTTATGTATTTTGGAGCCCTGTCATTGGGTGCATAGATATTTATTATGGTTATGTCTTCATGATGGATCATCCCCTTAATCATTATATAGTGTCCTTCTTTGTCTTTTATGGTAGATTTTGTTTTAAAGTCTATTTTATCTGAGATTAGAATTGCCACTCCTGCTCTTTTTTGATAGCTGTTAGCTTGATATATTTTTTTCCAACCTTTGATTTTTAATAAATTCACATCTTTGTTTCTAAGGTGTGTCTCTTGTAGACAGCAAATTGATGGATCCTGTTTTCTTATCCATTCTGCCACTCTCCGTCTCTATGGGTGCATTGAGTCCATTTACGTTCAGTGTAATTATTGATAGATGGAAGTTTGTTGCTGTCATTTTGTAGTGCTTTTTTTTGTGGTGTTGAAGTTTTCTTTGTTCTTCTTACTCTCTTGTGCTGAGTTACTTTTGTTTGTGGATTTTGTGTTCATTTCTTTTGTTTTTGTTGAGACTTTATGTTTTTTGTCTTTATTTTTATGAGTTGGTTTGTTAACTTTCTTTGTGGTTATCATGAATTTTATCCTTATCTTTATAATTTTGAAGCAGTCTATCCTTACTTGGTATCGCCTTGCCTTCCTCTCCTTTAGAAGGTTCTATACCTATGCCGTTTGTTCCCTCTTTCATTGTTTTGATGTTGTTGTCATCCTTTGATTTATTTCTCTGATTCCCTGTTGTATTTCTTTTGTTTTTGGAAAGACCTCTGTAGTTCAGTTCCTAGAATGGTATCTGGTTCATATGAACCTGCGTCCTAGGTCCTAGGTCCTGCCTGAGGGCTGAAGCTGTTTGTCCTCAGATCGAAGAACTCCCTTTAATAATTCTTGTAAGTTTGGTTTGCCTTTTGCATATTCCTTTAGTTTCTGTTTATCTGAAAATGACCTAATTTCACCATCAAATTTGAATGAGAGTTTTGCAGGATATATTATTCTTGGCTGACAATTTTTTTCTTTCAAGATTTTATATATGTCATCCCATTGCCTTCTTGCCTGCATGGTTTCTGCCGAATAATCTGAGCTTAGTCTTATTGTTTCTCCTCTGTATGTGACCTTCTTGTTTTTCACGAGCTGCTCTCAGGATTCTTTGTTTGTCTTTAGTTTTAGCGAGTGTGAATATGATATGTCTTGGTGATTTTCTTTTGGGGTCTCTTCTATATGGGGTTCGTTGAGCTTCTTGGATGGCCAGCTTTTCATTTTTCATGATATTGGGAAAGTTTTCTTTCAGCAGTTCATCAATGATCCTCTCTGTGTTTTATGTTTTCTCCCCCTGTTCTGGTATGCCAATCACTCATAAGTTTTTGCTTTTAATTGTGTCCCACATAACTCTCAGGGTCTCTTCATTTTTCTTTGTTCTTTTTTCTGAGTTTTCCTGAAACAGAGTTGTATCCAAGTGTTTGTCTTCAGTTCCACTGATCCTGTCTTCCATGGTTTCAAATCTACTTCTCAGCCCTTCTATGACACCGTCCATTTCTGAAATCTTGTTGTTTATCTTTTCGATTTCTAATTGTTGTTTTTGTATAATTTCGAGTTGTGAATTTATTTTGGCATTTTGTTCCTGCATCATCTTCCTGAATTCTTCCAATTTTTTGTCTGTATTTTCCATAAATTTGTCTATTTTTTCCACATGTTTGTCAGCTTTTTGCCTTTGTTCTTGGAAAATTCCGAGTATTAGTGATTTGAGTTCCGTATCAGGTACTTCTAGTGCATTTTCTTCCACAGGAGAGTTATCTGGTGTTTTAATTTGGACGCCTATTGGAGCCATCTTGTCTTGTTTTTGTAAATGTTTTGATATTGTTTGCTGTTTTCGGGGCATTCAGTAGATATTTCTCTCATTTATTGATTGTAGATTTTTGTTGTTGTTGTTGTTTCGTCCTTGTGGTACAGCTGGGCAGATCTAGCTGAAGAGGAGCCACTGGGATGGGTTGTTTGTGGCACTCACTGCAGCCACCAGGATGGTCGGTAGTCAGTGCTGGGCAGGTTCCAATAGGGCGTGCCTGCACAGCTTGGTGGTGTGATGTCAAGTGCACGGTGCAGGTAGGTAGGGTGCAGCGGGGAGATGGTTATGTGTGAAGGTAAGCTGGATATGGGAGAGAGGAGAGAGGAGCAGGAGGGAAAAGCATACAAACATAAAAGAATGCTAGGGGAGCTTGTCGTTGGAATGAACAGATGAGAGACTATGGGATGGAGGAAACCAGAAGGGGGAAGAGAAAGAAAAGGAAAGAATGAACAAATAAAAATCAGAAAAGTTAAAGAACTGCAAAGTTCCCAGGGATCCCACCATTGCAGCTATGAGGTCTGGGGGAGTCGGTCTCAATTTTCACAGCACAGCCTGGCCAGAAGATACAGAGGCATACATCGCCTGGTATTCAGGGATCAGAAAGAGAAGGAAGAGATAGAGAGATGAGAAATTAAGCAATGAAGAAAGACAAAAGGGAAAGAGAGGGAAAAGATGACAAAACTAATCAAAAAAGAAGAAAAATAAAATTTAAAAAAAAAAAAAAAAGCAACACCAGCAGTCAGTGCCAACAAATGGGACCCAGAGAGCCCCCACTCAGGGGCGTGAATTCCCAGCAGCCGGCAGTCTTGGGGTTAAGAGACCGTGGCCACAGGAAGCAGAGGGGCCAACGAACAAAGGCCCCGGGATCTCACCAGCGCGCCAGCCCAGACCTGGAAGTCGCCACACGCCCGAACACAGCCCCACAGCCCCGCCGGAGAGAGCAAAGACTGTGCTCGGAACCAGGCACCCAAGCAAAAGGAGGGGGAGGCAGCGAGAGGCGAGCAAGAAACCAGAAGAAGCAGAAAATGCCACACAAACAGCCAACAAATGGGACCCAGAGAGCCCCCACTCAGGGGTGAGAATTCTAAGCAGCTGGCAGTCTCGGGGTTAAGAGACCGTGGCCACGGGAAGCAGAGGGGCGAACGAACAAGGGCTCCGGGATCTCGCCAGCGCGGCAGCCCAGACCTGGAAGCAGCCACACGCCCGAACGCAGTCCCACAGCCCTGCAAGAGAGACCAAAGACGGCACTCGGAACCAGGCACCCGAGCAAAAGGAGGGGGAGGCAGTGAGAGGCAAGCGAGAAACCAGAAGAAGCAGAAAATGCCACACCAACAGCCAACAAATGGGACCCAGAGAGCCCCCACTCAGGGGCGCGAATTCCAAGCAGCCGGCAGTCTTGGGGTTAAGAGACTGTGGCCACGGGAAGCAGAGGGGCGAACAAACAAAGACCCCGGGATCTCACCAGCGCGGCAGCCCAGACCTGGAAGCAGCTACACACCCAAATGCAGCCCCACAGCCCCGCAGGAGAGAGCAAAGACAGCGCTCGGAACCAGGCACCCAGGCAAAAGGAGGGGGAGGCGGCAGAAAAAGCTTCGCTGGCAGCCAACAAATGGCTCTCAGAAAGCCGCCAGACCGGGCGCGCGGAATCCAAGCACCGGCGCCCCCCAGCCCAGGGACCCTGGCCACGGAAAGCAGGGGAGCCCCAGCTGAGGCGGAGAGGGGTGGGGGGTGGAAAAGCGCGCACCGCAGTTTACCGGTCGTTCTGTCTCCCACTGGACGCTCTGTGAGGCTGCTGTCCCGTTCGCTGGTCTCCGATAGGAATCCAAGATGGTGGATCCGCGCTGCGTTAGCTGGTAAGGAATCTCTGCATGAGTCTCTCCTCGCTCTCCGTTCTCTTTTAGTATTCTCACTCCGTTTGGTGTTTGGCTGAGTTCTTTATCTCTTCATTTGGTGTTCTAGGGTTTCAGGATTGTTGATTCTCTGTTAGGCTTAGTTTTTTGGATCTTTGCTGTGGAGGGACAGCATGGTGCTTCTGCCTAGAGCGCCATCTTGCTCCGCCTCCTCTGGTGCCCACTTTTATATTTGCGAAACAACTCTGTAAGCTAAATAGTTCTGTTATTCATCTATATATTGGATATTTAAAGTGGAAAGAAATTCCTAATATAAAGTTTTCCATCTTCTCCTTAAAGATGGTATTATTTTAAGGTTTGTGGTTAAATGTCATTCTCCCTGGAGGGTGTCTATGTTTTTAATTTCACCTTCTTTCCTGGATTTGGGACTCAGGTATAAAAAAATAATGGCAACTTTGTTGAAGGTTTCTTTTTTATTTAAATTCATTTTCCAGCCATTTTATAACTACAATATAGATTTTATGTTAACATTTGTTAAAGATTGGTGGTGGTGACATATACATCAGTTGTATTATTTTCTTCATTTTGTATAGATTGAAACTATTTGACAATTGTAAATAAAATTATTAGATATAATTTATTAAAAATACATCTGAAAGCCTTATGAAAAGGATCATGGAGAGCAACTTTTGTGAAAGGAAAGGAAAAGCACTAGCGGATCTTTACACCATGGACTAACACTGTATAGAATAAATTGTGGAAAAAAAACCAATACTTGGAAAGAGATAAATATACAAACTTTCTGCTTTGTTGATTCACTTGGTCACAAAATCCTCAGTCTTTTATTTGTAGATAAAAATAAAATTAGGTCTGGTCCATTTAAGAATAAGCAAAAGGAATCTAACACAAATTTCTGGATTTTCCCCCCTTTAAAGATCGATCTACGAGAATTCATGCCACTTAAAAAAATAATATCCAAGTTCACTCAAGGGTACAAGCATGTTCTCTTAGACATTAAGACACTGCATTCACATGGCAGTTGAACCTGTTTGGATTCTTTCACTAGGAAACTGATTTCCTTATTTACTTATGCCAGTATTTTTTTCTAGTCATTTGTCATTTACATAACACTGAGAAACCAGTCCTGGGAATGTGGTAAACAACAAAAAAGCTTCTATAATAATTTTTGACACAGGGGACTTCATGGAGAAGTCTGTATATTCATCAGCAGCAGATTCATTGCCCTTTCTGTTTAGCTAACCATTTCCTCGTGGAACAGTGATGTTTTATTTGGCGAGCAATAGCTACTGGAACAGGAGGGCAGTTGTATTCATGAAGCCAGCTATCGGAAAGAATTTCCTTGCTTATTTTTTCCTCTGTGTGTGTGTGTTTATGCTTGTACATGTGTGTGTTTTTATTCAAGATCTTGGGTGCAAAAGCCACCTTATTTACTCGTGAGAAATTTGAAAATGTGTTTGTATGTAATTTGTGTTTATGATTTTTCTACAGTCATTTTCCTTAAGTTAAGATTTGTTTGTTTTTGTTTTGTTTTGTTTTCAATGTACCAGATACATTTTAAACTCTTTGGTTAACTGTTTACTACAGCAAATTTGTCTTAGCGTTACCATTTGTTAGCCTGAGCCCATCCTCCACCCATTACACCCTTACAGACATAAACCTTAGGATGATCTTCTAAAGACAAAAATAGAAGGAGGGGAAAAAACTAGTTAGAATAAGAGAATTGCTCCAAGAATGCTTCCATTACTGAAATATATCAGGTTACAATCTCACTCATATCAGAGAATAGCCTGTTTTCACATTTAGTATCTTTTTTTAGGTCAAGTCACCATCATAATAGTATAAAATCCAAGTTGACATTTTACTGGTAGTGTACCTTGAACCGATGAGTCCTGCATATAAACGTTAACTTCTGGCCTTTGAAATCACTTTCTCTTTCTCTGACTCTCACATTCTGGTCTCCTAAGCTGTATTTAATTATCTTCATTGAAGAGAGAATGGCTGTGATAAAGGAGGCAATTCCCTTTTTTGATATCCTATTCATTTTTCTCCTTTCTTTTAAGAGAGAAGTAGTATTTGGAGTAATCTGGTATATAAAATGATCCCTTGCAAGTTTGCTCCTATTTTAAGTGCATGTGGAGATTAGCATTATTTGATTTATTTTGACAAGGTATGGTATAGTTTTTTTAGAACAATAATCTGCCAGAAATATTTTAAGAGCTTTTCACTATGCTAGAAGGATAAACCATGTCAGGTGTTTCATGGGATTGAAAGATGATCTCCAATCCCTTTTTATTCTTGTTTATCCTAATGTTTTTGGAATAATCCTTAAGATAATCAAGATGTTATTAACTGCTATTTAAATACAGTGCATGAGACTGACATTCAAATATAAAAAGCTACTTTAAAAAAATCACAATGCTGAAAGTGACCTTGGTGTGTTTCTAATACAAGTCAGAGTGCATTTAAACTCTGCCAGAATAGTTTAACCTCATTCTTAAGATCTCTAGGAAACAAAACTATTCAGTTTCCTGGAGAAACCGACTCCAGTGTGTCACATCTTCCCTCAGGGATGCAAGATGTCCAAATTAAACCTTAATACAAAACTTGAACACTTCAGTGGTAAACTCATTTACAATATTTTGACGTCAGTGTCACTAACTGGGAATCTGAGGCTGTGTACCAGACATACTGATGTTCTGTTCTCTCTGCATGTCCCTCACTTGTCACTGGGATCAGAGCAACACTTTTCCAGTCTTGATATACTTGCATGAACCGGACACTGGGAAGGAAATGGAGAGAAAAGCCATTCACAAGCTAGCCACATGAATTGTTGTTGTTGTTGTTGGGTGCCTTGGAGTTGGTTCCAACTCATAGTCCCCACTCAGTGCAACAGAACCAAACACTGCCCCATCCTACATCATCCTAATGATTGTTGCTATGTTTCAGCCACTGTGCCAATCCATCACACTGAGGGTCTTCCACTCTTTCGCTCACCATCTACTTTACCAAGCATGACGTCCTTCACCAGGGATTGGTCCCTCCTGATAACATGTGCAAAGCACGTCAGACGAAGTCATGCCGTCCTCACTTTTAAGGAGCATTCTGACTGTACTTTTTTCAAGACAGATTTGTTCATTCTTCTGGCAGTCCATGGTATATCCAATATTTTTTGACAACACAATAATCTAAATGCTTCGATTCTTCTTGGGTCTTCCTTAGTCATTGTCCAGCTTTTGCATGCATAGGAGGTGATTGAAAATACCATGCCTTGGGTCAGGAGCACTTTACTTCTCAAAGTGACATCTTTGCTTTTTAACACCTGAAAGAGGTCTTTCGCAACAGATTTACCCAGTGCAATATGTCATTTGATTTCTTGACTGCATCCATAGGCACTGATTGTGGATACAAGTAAAATAAATTCCTTGACAACTTCAATATTTTCCTGTTTATCATGATGCTGCTTGTTGGTCCAGTTGTGAGGATTTTTGTTTTCTTTATGTTGAGGTGTAATCCATACTGGAGGATGTGGTTTTTGATCTTCTTCAGTAAGTGCTTCAAGTCTTCTTCACTTTCAGCAAGCAAGGTTGTGTTATCTGCATATTACAGGTTGTTAAAGATTCTTCCTCCAAACCTGATGCCGTGTTTTCCTTCGTATACTGCAGCTCCTTGGATTATTTGCTCAGCACACAGATGGAATAACTTTAGTGAAAGAATGAAACCCTCAACCACACCTTTTTATGATTTTAAACCATGCAGTATACCCTTGTTCTGTTTGAAGGATTACATCTTAGTCTATGTACAGTTTCCACATGAACATAATTAAGTGTTCTGGAATTCCTATTCTTCGCAATGTTATCCATAATTTGCTATGATTCACACAGTTGAATGCCTTTGCATAGTCAATAAAACACTGGTAAACATCTTTCTTTTATTCTCTGCTTTCAGCCAAGATCCATCTGACATCAGCAATGATATCCATTGTTCCTCATCCTCTTTTGAATCCAGCTTGAATTTCTGGAAGTTCCCTATAAATGTACTGCTGTAATCATTTTGAATTACCTTCAGCAAAATTTTACTTGTGTGTGATATTAATGCTATTGTTCGATAATTTTCGCATTCCATTGGATCACTTTTCTTTGCAATGGGGAGAAATATGGATCTCTTCCAGGTGGTTGGCCAGGTAGCTGTCTTCCAAATTTCTTGGCACTCCCTCTCCAATAAAAACAATTACTTATTCTACAATACCAAAGATTAACATTTCAATAGTTAAGATTTCAATCCATGGTGGTGAAGAAATTACTAAATAATTAATAATATTAAAGATATCTCTGTTCATCACTCATTTTAAACATAAACCCTATCTTTGAAAAAAAATTATACAAATAAAAGAAGATAGAAAAGTAAATGAAGCTAGACAAATATGGGTTCCTCCCGTGGTACTCAGTGCATACAATGTCCAGAGATTAAATGGACTGGAGAATACTGATATAATGTTGGGTCATTAAGATGTTTTTCCCTCTGATATAATGAAAAAGGCAAGCCTTTAGAAACTTAGCTATGTCAGAAACAGTATAGAACATTTAGACATAGCCACATGAAGAAGAACGTGGCATCAGGATTGGAGGAAGATTCATTAGCAACTTTTTGATATGCAGATAATGAAATCTTGCTTGCTGAAAGTAAAGAGGACTTGAAGCACTACTGATAAAGGTCAAAGACCACAGTTTTCTGTATGGATTGCATCTCAATATAAAGAAAATAAAAATCCTCACAACTGGACCAATAAGGAACATTGTGAAAAACAGAGAAAATATTGTAGGTATTAAGATTTCATTTTACTTGGACCCACAATCAACACCCATGAAAGCAGCAGTCAAGAAATCAAAGGCCACAATGCATTGGGCAAATCTCTTGCAAAAGACCTCTTTAAAGTGTTAAAAAGCAAAGATGTCACTTTAAGGTCTAAGGTGCACCTGCCCAAAGCCATGGTGTCTTCAATTTCCTCATATGCGTGAGAAAGCTGGACAATAAATAAGGAAGACCAAAGAAGAATTGATGTCTTTGAATTAAGGTGTTGGAGAAGAATCTTGACTATACCATGGACTGCCAGAAGAATGAACAAATCTGTCTTGGAAGAAGTACAGCCAGAATGCTCATTAGAAGCCTAGACGGTAAGACTTCATCTCACATACTTTGCATGTGTTATCAGGAGGGACCAATCCCTGGAGAAGGACATCCTGCTCGGTGAAATAGAGGGTCAGCAAAAAGAGAAGACCTTCAACGAGATGGACTGACCAGAGGCTGCAACAATGGGCTCAAGCATAAGAACAATTGTGAGGATGGCGCCGTACCCCGCAGTGTTTTGTTCTGTTGTGCACAGGGTCGCTACGAGTTGGAACCAATTCTATGGCACCTACCAACAACAACAACAACAATTGAGGACTTGTCAGAGCCAAAAGATGAAAGAATCATTAATTTTCTGAATACTGCAACTGCTGAAGTGAAGTCACTTGATTTTCTACACCTAGTAGTATAATTCGAAGAGATCTATCAAGAGATTACTTCCAATTCTTATTAAAAACAATTAACTAAAAAGAGAAAACAATTATAAACTGGTTGTTCAATGTTAGCATTCCTTTGCCTATTTAGCTGATTTATTCACTTAACAAATATGTGTTGAAGTCCTCTCTATTATGTGCCAGACACTCTTCTAAGTACTTTCAATATATCATTGAAGAACTATGACCTGTGATTTGCATTCTAGATCTTGATTCTAGTTCTTGAGGTTTTCTGTTGCAGTAGTTAAGGGTGGGATTAAACACAACACATTTTTTGTCTCCATAAACAGGACCTGTTTTTTATGATATCCTCTTTCCTACTTTTTGTGGTAGTCCAACACAATCTTCTAAGGAAGTCTAAGAATGGAAGAAGAAAAAGAATGAAGGAGGGAAATTTTTTAAAGAGAAGAAATAAAAAAAGACCTCATTAACTCAAGGAAAGATGAAAGCGAGAGTAATTTTTGTATAAAATGTTAGAAATTCATTCATCTTTTGAGGGCTTACTATGTGTTAGACATTGCACTAAGTTCCAAGAATAAAGTAGTAAGCACAACATACATAGTATATGTATTGATGGAGCTTACAGTCTGGAGAGGGAACAAGCATTCATTACATAGTACTGCTGCCATAGAGTCAATTCCAACTCATAGCGACCCTGTAAGACAGAGCAGAACTGCCCCAAAGTTTTTCCAAGGAGCGGCTGGTGGATTCGAACTGTTGACCTTTGGTTAGCAGCTGTAACTGTTAACTATTTGCCACCAGAACTCCCATTCATCACATAAACATATGAATATATACACAGAAACTCTAAGCTGTACCATGAAGAAAATGTATAGGAGGTTGGTCAGGGAAGACCTTTAAGCTAAGCTATCAAGTGTTAAGAGGGAGAGAAGATGATATATTTCAAGTAAAGCAAAGGCAAGTGCAAAGGCCCTGAGACAGGAGGCAGTACAACAAATTCTAGGAGCAGAATGAAGGTAAGATGTGAAGGAGAGGAATAGGCTCAAGAAGGTGAGCACATTTTTATGATAAAACTATGAAGTGAAAGTATTCAATGAACATAGAGTAGAAATATGTGTATAAGCTTTCTTCTACATAGGAGAGATTTTATTTCCCTACAGCCTGAAAAGTAACAAACATTTTTGCTAACAGTTCTCTCATTGACTTGGCATTTACCTTAACGACAACCAATTTCCTCACAAGAGTATCATAAATCCACACTGGTATAAAGGAAAAGTTGCTTGTCAGAATAAGCCATTTTATAAGCCATCTACTTTTTGTGTGGGTGGCCATAACAGAATTTTTGCTTGACTTAAATTTGAAAATTAAAATTGTATTTCCAAAAAAATTATAATCTGTACATGACAATCATGTGCATGCATGTACTTACACATAAAAATAAGGGGAACTAACAGCTTGAGAAAGTGGTTGATCCTTCTGGGTGGTTTTCACTAGCACAAGAAAACTGATTGCCTCCCTATAATGCTCTTCAAAGACTTGGAGTCAGGGAGTGGAATAGGAAATGAAGAGAAGTTCAGTGACCCTCGCTGGCCTGAACCGCAGGAGCCAGTAAACACAATATTTCCACTTCATCCATAGCTTTCTTCTGTGGCGGCCCTTGGCTAGCCTTTCACTGGCAAGCCTTTCCCCCTAAAAAAAAAATATAAATCTATTATATGTAAGCATATACTAGCTTTATTTATTGTATATTAACATGTTATCTTGAATGATTACCATAATGATTGAGGATGCAATGTATAGTTTTAGGGACAAGTTTGAAATAGGGTCCCGAAGGTCATGCAATTTCCTTTGGGTTTTATTAGTGATAAAACTACAAGTTCTTCACCCAGGTCTCCTTGAAGAATGGTATAAAACATAGCTTTCACCCTAGCCTATAATTTTCTCGGTAATGGAGGTGCTCCTTTTGTCACAAAACAGAAACAGTCCTCAAGGAAAGATATTGAACACAGCCGTGTTGTGATGTCACACAAGAGAGCCTGACCTTTTCACCTAGATCCATTTTCATAACACTCAGGAAACTTCTTTACTAACACTGATAAAAGGTTTAATTTACATCCCATGTCTGTCCCTAAAATCATATGTATGTGAACATATTACAAAACTGGACTATAAACATATAAAGGCACATCTAGGAACTGGAAGTGCCATATGATCAAGTTTCATATCCTCGTAAAGTTTTTTTTTTTTTTATTTTGCTTTTCTGTAACGAGAGAGCTCTTAGTTTTTAAAAGCAACTCCTTGACTTTGTAACTATTTATTCATATATATATAATTGCATCCAATTTTCCAACTATGGACATTGGATTGAATTTTTCTAGAGGTGAGGATTAAATTAACATGTGTAGACTTAAAGAGCGGGAAGGGCTGAGGAAGCCAGCTATTCCAAAACATTTAAGTAATTGGACATGCAGTGTTCTGCTTTGAATTTTTTTTAACTTGGTCTTAGAAAATATAGTTCAAAGCTCAAGTCTTAATGCCAAGAAATAATTTGATATAAGAGCTAGGACTTCTGATTCTGGCTGTGTCAGAATAACATGTATTGGTATAGGCCCACTTCATAAATAACTATGAAACTGGATAAAGTATATGAACCAACAGTTGTTTAAATGTTGGACGAGAGGTGATGCAGATGTAGGGGAACACACCAGGTGATTACTACAGTATCCACAGCTTTTTGATGGAAGTAACGTGCCAGACTGCAGCACAGGGAGGTGAAACTCAGGAAGAGCATGATGGTTCCATGAAAGGAGGAAGCAGAGATTACAGTCTGAGCAGCTGAGGTGGCTAGAATGTGAGGAGCTTGGTACAAAAGAGGGTAGAATTGTATAGAAACGGAGCTCCTAATAGTTTCATAGAGGTCCTCTTAAGTCTTTGGCAAAATATAAGTTGAACATATGCAAACTCTGTGAGACTAGGAAAGGTACAGTGACTGGACATCTATCAGCTAAATGGAGATACCTTGGTGAATGCCATGGACATGCAATTGGGAGTGTGGAAAGGCCACACAATAGAAATAAGGTTCCTACAGGCCTAGGGTCATGTCTGCTCTAGACCCATTTATAAATGCAGCTTCAAAATAGATTACCTGCTTTCTAGAATAAAGCACAAGACTCCGTAAAGGTATACACACACACACACACACACACACACAAAGTATATTCAACCACAAAGCATTGGCAATGCCCAGAATGAAATAAAAAATTACAGTACATGCAAAGCAGCAAAATAAGAGACCCAAAGTTGATGTGTTGGAATTAGTAGCTAAGATCTCGAACAGACTTATTATAAATAAGTTCAAGTACTTCAAGGAAATGATGGATAGAAAGAGTAGATGGATGGGAAATCTCAGCAGAAATCAAGAAACTAAAAAAAGGAAAAAGAGGAGAGAACTCAAATGGAAATTCTAAACTTGAAAATTACAATATCTGTAATAAAAAAATGTTTTGATTAATAGAAGACTGGATACTATTTAGTAAAAGATCATGAACATGAAGGCAAGTAATAGAAATTCTTCCAACTGAAAGTCTTAAACAAAGAACACAACCTCGGAGAGTTGTGGGACATTATCAAGTTGCCTAAGATACATGTAACTGGAGACACAGAAGGTGAGCAGAGAGTTTGTATAAAAAAAAATATGTATTTTAAAGACATAATGGCCAAAAATTCTTTTTTAATTTTCTGAGAAACATAAACTCAGATATTCAAAAAGTTAAAAAAAAAACCCACTAATTTCTCAACAGAAACTATGTAAACCAGAAAAAAAAGAACAAAATCTTTATAACTGCTTAAAGAAAATTAACCTAGAATGTCATATCTAGAACAAGTATCTCCCAAACATACACTTAAATATGAAATTTAAAACCATAAATCTTCTAGAAGAAAACACTGGAAAATATCTTTATGAACTTACAGTAGGCAAAGATTTCTTAAACAAAGAAACATGACTTTGTAAAGTTACAAATCAATAATGTAATTCTTGGTCAAATTAAAAATGTTTGACCATCAAAAGACACTCTTAAGAAAATGAATAGGCAAGCCACAGAGAGACATTGTTTACAAAACATATATCTGTCAAAAAATTTGTATCCATAGCATATGAAGAACTCTTAAATTCAACAATAAAATGAAAACAACCCCATTAAAAATGCATCAAGGACTTGAAGAGACACTTCACAAAGGAATGGCCACTAACCCCATTGAACATCATTAGTCATCAGGAAATGCAAATTAAAACCACAATTTGATACCAGTACACATCCACTTGAATAGCTCAAGTTAAAATAAAACTGGGAAGTTCAAATATTGGTAAGAATATACAACAAACTAGGACTCTCAATCATTGCTTTCGGGAATGTAAAACGGTTCAACCACTTTTGGAAAATGGGTTGGCTGTTTCTTATAATAAAATTAAGCATGTACATCTATTATGGCCCACCGATTCAACTCCTATTTATTCAGGATAAATTAAAACACATGAACACGCACACTTATATAAGAATATCCACAGTAGCTTTATTCATAATAGTCAAAAATTAGAAAAATGTCCATCAATAGAACAGAATAATAAATAATTGTATAATCATCCAGTGAAAGACTATAAATATGCAATAACATCAATAACACGGATAAATGTTATAAATGTAAAATAAGTCTGTGGTAGGCTCTCAAAATCAATCCTCCTCAACACCTGTGTAAGCCCTGTATAATCCTCAACCCTTGAGTGTGGGTGAGACTTATGAATACGATGGAGATCCCACCTGTGCTTAGGCGACAAAATATGGCAAAAGTGAAGGGATTTTACAGATGGAATTAAGGTCCCAAATCAGTTGGCTTTGCATCAATGAAAAGAGAGATTATCCTAGTGTTGTTGTTAGGTGTCATCGAGTAAGTTGTGACTCATAGCGACCCTATGTACAACATAATGAAACTGCCCAATCCTGGGCCATCCTGACAATTGTTGCTATGTTTGAGCCCACTGTTGCAGCCACTGTGTCAATCCATCTCGCTGAGGGTCTTCCTCTCTTTTGCTGACCCTCTGCTTTACAAAGCAAGATGTCCTTCTCGAGGGACTGGTCCTTCCTGATAACGTGTCCAAAGTACATGTGACGAAGTATCACCATCCTCGCTTCTCAGGTTCATTTTGGTTGTACTTCTTCTAAGACAGATTTGTTCACTCTTCTAGCAATCCGTGGTATATTCAATATTCCTCGTCAGCACCATAATTCAAATGGATCAATCCTTCTTTGGTCTTTCTTATTCATTGTTCCTCTTTCACATGCATACGAGGCAATTGAAAATACCATGGCTAAGGTAGGTATGACTTAATCAAACAAAAGCTCTTCTTGAAGAGAGACACAATCTTGATGACCTTGAAGAACCAGTTATGCTATAAATTGCCTAAAGAGGGGGCCTCAGTCTTACAAAGGCAAGGAACTGAGTTCTGCCAACAACATAAATGAGCTTGGAAGAAGACCCTGAACTCCAGATCAGAAAGCAGCCCTGCTGACACTTCGATTTCAGCCATGGGAAACCCGAAGCAGAGGACCCAACTAAGCCATGCTGCTACTCCAGACACATGGAAACCATGACATAATAAATGTATGTTTTCCAAAGATGCTAAATTGGTGGAAATTTCCTACACAGCAGTAGAGAACTGATATAAAGCTAGAAATGAAAGAATGCATACCCTCTAGTGCTATTTATACAAAGTTCCTGAAAGGCAAAATCAATCTATGAAGAAGATTCCAAAGAGTGGTTGCCTCTGGTAGCAGAGGGAATTGGCTGGTAGGGACCTGAGGGAACTTTCTAGTGTGATGGAAATGTTGGAGACAAACATTTAAGACCTGTGCATTTCATTGTCTATTGAATATATCACCTTCTGTAAATATAGCTCAAAAATTTAAAAACCAAGTCTATATTCATATGTATCTTATTTCTGCAAAGCCAGTCTTCTCTGTCATATTTTTTAAGCCACATTCATCTGAAACCCCCGGGGTCTACTCACAAAAACTAATTCTAGCCATTCAGGTGACTGCAGATTGCCAAATTTATCAAATTATTTTTGACATCCAAATTGTTCTTAATCTGATACAGTAAGGAGATAATATCCTTGAATTTACTTTCTAAAGGCACCACAAAGGTGTGTTGTGTCCCCCCTAACATATTGCATTTTTTTACACCAGGGTTAGCATACTATGGCCTTCAGGCCAAATCTAACCAGCCACTTGTGTTTGTAAATAAAGTTTATCAGAACACAGCCAGGCACATTTGCTAACATATTGTCTCCAGCTGCTTTTATGCTACAATAGCAACATCGAGTGACACAGAGACCTACCAACCATCCAGCCCACTAAAATTGAAATACTTACTATCCAGCCCTTCGCAAAAAGAAAAAAAAGTGCCAATTCCTGGTTTACACCATTAACTTTTAATCAAAGTATGAGGTTTTTAGTTAAAAAGAACTAGATTTAATTCCAAGCTCTTGCTTGTTATGTTACATTTAAAAACCAGTCGCCTTCCAGTCAATTTCAACCCATGGTTGCCCCATGCATTACAGAGTAGAACTGCACCATAGGGTTTTCTTGGCTGTGATCTTTACAGAAGCCGATCACTAGGACTTTCTTCTGTGGAGCCACTGAGTGGGTTCAAACCATCAACCTTTAAGTTATAGTCAAACAGAAGCCATTTGCACTACCCAGGGTCTTTTATGTTACATTAGGCAATTGTTTAACTTCTCTGGATATCTTCATTCTGATAGACAGATAGATAGACAGACAGATAGGTTAATGAAATAACAAAGTTTCCAAACCATGTTCCCTACTAGATGAATTCATCGTTACATGTGATAATCAATATGTGTATTATGTATAAAATAAAGTGGCTTAAAATAAAAGCATGATAAATAGAAATTTGGAAGATGCTGTAGCTTTTGAGGCTATTGTGCATTATGAATTTCCAGGGAGGAATATGACATGCAGGGTATGAAATCCTATCATCTAACCTCTATTTTCATTATGGTAGAGACTAGTAATTTAAATTTCAGGTTGTAGAGTTACTTGACTTGTTGAGTTTAAATCTGCCTTCTGCACTCACTAATGGTGTGCACTTGGGTAAGTTATTTAGACTTTATAAACAGTTTTTTTACCTATAAAATAGGGTAACAATAGTACACACTTTATACTTTATTATGTTTTGAAGATTAAGTTATGCATACCCGTTGCCTTCGAGTCGATTCTGACTCATAGCAACCCTGTAGGACAGGGTAGAACTGCCCCATAGGGTTTCCAAGGAGCACCTGGTAGATTAGAACTGCTGACCTTTTGGTTAGCAGCCGAACTCTTAACCACTACATCACCAGGGTTTCCAAAGTTAGGCATAGTAGGGCTCATTACAAGTGTTGCCACAAATGAGGGTACTCTTTTCTTCTCCTGCCCAACTCCCCATCCCACGCTTACTCCAATTTTAGACCCTTATTTATTAATCATTCAAAGTAACCAGCTATTTGGCTTCAAATATTTGTCCTGAGGATATTAACTAACTCGTTGTTGTTAGGTGCCATCAAGTAGTTTCTGACTCATAGCAACCCTACGTACAGCAGAATGCAACACTGCCAGGTCTTGCACCATCCTCACAATAGTTGTTATGCCTGAGCCCATTTTTGCAGCCACTGTGTCAATTCATCTCATGACTGAAATCTGATGTATTTCACTTTTTTAACTATTAAATATCTCCAAAATACTAGGGGAGAAAAACAAATAATCATTTCATTCTTTGGGCCACAGAAACTAATTTTTTAAAGCTAAACCTTTACCGAGTTTATGAGAACTTCTCTATTTTTCCACCGTCAAGAAGTTATTTTATTTTTTGATGAAATTCTATCATTATATGCTATATTAGCATATGCCAGGATTTCTATTTTTGAGTTTGGTCTCTAGAAAATCAAATTAAACTCCTCAGACCCAAGATCCATTATTTTGATGAAGGGAAGTCTCATATAGGACAACATAATACCCAATAAGAAATCTTGAAATTAAATGCTTTAGAAGGGAATCAGTGCAGTTGTAATCCTGTAGAATAGAGTGGTCAGAGCAGGAGTTCTTAGAAAACAATGGGGTTATTTAAATTCCACCTTGAAAACTGAGTGACAGTTTGCCTAGGGAACGATTGTGTTCCAAATTCCATCTCAAGACAAGTCTTGCCTTCCCACAGGCCACTGAAAAGCCTTTTATTTTGTCATCTTCTTCTAAAGCCTCCTTCAAAACCTTCCCAACAAACCAGGATTTTCTGCCAAGAAAGACAAAGGCCATTTATTTTTAAAGAAAAGGAAAATATCTGCTCGCTCACATTAAGCTTCATGACAATGAAAATTCTAGTATTTTCTCAGCAGATTTCTGAGACTAAACTGACTGAACACTTTTTTTTTTCTCATACCTAATCATTTTAATTTCTTTCCTCGTGACATCTTTATTGTCTAGCCATTCCACAGAATAACTAGCTAATACTATATTATAAAAGTAAATTTAACTGGTTAATAACAGCCATGACATCACTATGAAACTTGCCTAAGAACTGTATGTAAGGACCATCCACCCAATCCGAATTTCCTAATTATTTATATAAATTGTTTAGAATAATTACACTTATGGAAGGCCCTCAAAAATCCACCCACCCCCCAATAAAAGCAGTAATAGTTTACAAAGAACCTTGTGTAATATACAACCCTAAATATATATATGCATATCTATACATACACACATACGTATGTACATATGTATAGATATGAATGTGTGTAAACGGTTTGTAAGAATGTTTAGTGCTTTCATATGCATATATATACATATATATCCATCCATATCCCAGAAGGATTGCTTCTGAGACCTAGGATGTGCACTAGGATAAACATTAGAACTTAAAAGTAACTGTATTTTGCAAGTCACCTCAAAGAAGAAATGTGAAGCATGAACATTTTCAGAGGGCTGTGGCTTACCATCTAGACACTAGGTAGAGCCCCCCCACCAAACACACACAGTGTAAAAATATGAAATTCAGGGTGAAGTTACTGTTCTCATCAGCATTCTACTCTACTGCCATAGCATCTTTACTCATACTAATTATTAATAAATAATATAGAAAGCAATTTCCTGCAACATGATTATGACAGCAGACATTTTGGGGTCGTCTTAAAAGTCCTTCCTATAAACCATATAAAACAACTAAGACAGTCATGGTGGCACAGTGGTTAAGAGCTCGGCTGCTAACCAAAATGTTGGCGGTTCAAAGCCACCAGCCCCTCTTTGGAAACCATATGGGGCAGTTCTACTCTGTCCTATAGGGTCACTATGAGTCAGAATCAACTCAAAGGCAAGGGTGTTTTTTTGTTTGTTTGTTTGCTTTTTGCTTTTTTTTTTAAATGGAGGATAGTCAAAGAGTTGGGGCAGGGATGGAAGGGGGAAGGGGGAGTTGGCACAAACAACTTTGTCAACAAAATTTAAAAAAAAAAATCCGTTGCCTTCAAGTAGATTCCGACTCATAGCGACCATGTAGGACAGAGTAGAATTGCCCTATAGAGTTTCCCAGGAGTGCTTGGTGGATTCAAACTGCTGACCTTTTCGTTAGCAACTGTAGCACTTAACCACTATACCACCAGGGTTTCCTGTCAACAAAATTAGGTGAGTGCAAATTCCCATAATATTGGCAGAGGTGACAAATCACCACCAGCAGCTCTTCATGAAAAAGGAGAGCAGGGTGGCAGGAGCTCTGAGAAGTGAGGGGACCACAAACCGTAATCCAGAAGCTTTGGAGACCAAAGAAAATCACTGATGAAATGAGCAAACCCAATCTTGACTGGAGACCTGCCTGGGTTGACAGATTTGAAAATGGTCAGCAAAACTGGGGGAAATCCTTGCAGTGTTGGAGTAATCTCATACTCCCTTCCAGAAGGTCAGAGCTTCACTGTGAAAAAAAAGCCACTGTTAATGAAAACCAAGCTGAGCAGGGCTGAGGTACTAGGGCTGGAACACTAAGAGAGAATCAAGCTTAGTGACCGGCAGCTTCAGGAGGTACATCCCAGAAAACTTGGTAACAACAAAGCACAAAATCTAAAACCAAAAGCATCACATTGGGAGGCAAGGCCTGTAAAGCTTTATGGTTGGTTGGAACATAGGGTTGGACATGGAACATAGGGTTGGACACAGGACTTTTTGGAACATACCTAAAAACAAGAATAGACCATGTTTTGAGTCCTGCCAAATAACAACTGAGTGGGGAGGCCTGGATCAGCAAAGCTGGAAAACTATACTAGCTGACTTCATCCTCCAGCCACCTCCCAACCAGAAACCTTTCCCTACAAACCCAGGAAAATCCACCTCTTTGAAACATAGGCAACAACAACAAAACTATTAAAAGAAAATGGTGCAAGTAAACTTAATAACATTCAAACAGACAGTGAGAACATACTAAAAAATGTATTTGAACTCACCTATAATAAGAAAAATATTTTCAGATTGCCCAGGGAAGCACAATCCAAATATTTGCTATATTAAAGAAATAATCCTCTAGCAAAATAACTCAGAAAAATTAAAATAAAAGGGTGGGCAAATAATTGCCAAGCAACAAAAGCAAATTGGCCATGTACTTAATATTGGATCAGTTAGAATTCATGTAAAAATATTTTAACAAGAAAAAAAGACACGTTATAAAGTCTAAAACACACAATGAAATCTAATATTATCAAAACACAGCATCACGTGTCATGAAGCAGAAAGTACAGAATACAAAAGGACACACACGCCATTGAAAACGGGAGAACTAAACAACCACTTTCAGGCCTAGACAATTATAGATTGTTATCAATTAGGTGGACAACATTATCTTGATTATAGACAATACACTTTCACTGTAAATGCACATGGAAACCTCAGCAATTTAACAAAAAGAAAAAATACAAGTTGTGTTTCATAACTTCTATTCAATAAGGAAGATCAAAGAATTGATGCCTTTGAATTATGGTGTTGGTGAAGAATATTGAATATAGCATGGACTGCCAGAAGAACAAACAAATCTGTCTTGGAAGAAGTACAGTCAGAATGCTAATTAGAAGCAAGGATGGTGAGACTTCCTCTCACATACTTTGGCCTTGTGATCAGGAGGGACCAGTCCCTGGAGAAGGACAACATGCTTGGTAAAACAGAGGGTCAGAGAAAAACAGGAAAACCCTCAAGGAGATAGACTGACACAGTGGCTACAACAATGGGCTCAAACATAGCAACGATTGTGAAGATGGAGCAGGACCAGGCAGTGTTTCATTCTGTTATATATGGGGTTGCTATCAGTCAGAATTGACTCTATGGCACCTAACAATAACAACATGCAATAACACAAAAAATTAATAAAATGATATGAGGATATTAAAAAGAATCATTAAATAATCTATGGCTGTAAAGAAAAAGAAAAAATGAAAATACAGGATTTCTAGAAATAATGATACTAAATACTTAGCACTACAGAATGTGGGATATAGCTAATACAGTCCTCAGAGGAAAAATCATAGCATGAAATAACTACATTAATAAAAATGGAAATAAAAGAATCAAATATCCAAATAAGAGCAATAAACAAGGAAAAGAGCCAAAAAGGGAACCAAAAGAAAGCAGAAAAAAGGTAATTCATAAAGATTAAAACAAAAAGTTAAAATTTTGAAAACAAAATGATAAATTCAAAAGATGTTTCAGTTGAAAAAAAAAAATCCTGCTGGTCATCTTAAGTGTTTAAAAAAGGAAAAACAGAGAGTCTAAATATATAAAATAAGAAATGACAAAGGAGAAATCGCAATGGACACAGAGATACTTAAAAACAGGAACTATACTGACTCCTACAAATAATTTCAAACAAAAACAAGAAAAAAAAATGAAATAGATTAGTTTTTAAGAAAACATAATTTACCAAATCTGACTCCCAAAGGCACCAGAAGTCTGACACAGCCCTATCACAGTTGAAGAAATAGGATTATTTATCAAAGATGCCCCCTAAAAACAACAACAAACAAAAAACAGAAAAACAAATGACTGCAAACTGCCCGAGATGGATTCATAGGAGTGTTTTCCTAAATCTTTAAAAATCAGATAATTTCAATGCTTCTTAAAATGTCCCAGAACATAGAAGAAAAAGGAAATTTTTCATATTTTTCTAATTTTGAACTGTTAACATTTGCATCAAAACCTGATAACTCTACGTAGCAAAGAATTATAAACCAATGTCAATTATGGATATTGTGCAAAAAATTTAAATAAACTACTAGTAAATAGAATCTAATAACCCATTGTTATTAGGTGTCCTCAAGTTGATTTTCCACTCCTAACAACCCATGTGTCAGAGAACTTACCCATAGGTTTTTATTTTGCTGTAATCTTTGCACGAACAGATTGCCAGATCTTTCTCCCTCAGGGCAGCTGGGTGGTTTCGAACTGCCAGACTTTCATTTAGCAGCCAAGCACTTAACCAGAGATTCACCAAGGCTGCCTAATAGCCTATTGTGAAAAAGAAAAAAAAAAAACAATTGTGAGAAAGGGAAATACATTGTAGGAATGAAAAGATGACACACTATGTGTAAATCCACCAATATAATTTGTTATTTTAATTAATATAAAGAGACTATCATATAGTTATTATATTTCCATAGATATTTGACAAAGTTTAAAAAAAGACTTTTTTTTTAAAATAATAAAATAAGGATAACTGAATTCTCTTTGTTGTTGTTAGGTACCTTGGAGTCAGTTCCTACAACAGAAAAAATCACTGCCTGTCCTGCGCCATCCTCACAATCGTTGCTATGTTTGAGGTCATTGTTGCAGCCACTGTGTCAATCCATCTCGTTGAAGGTCTTCTTCTTTTTGACTAACCTTCTACTTTACCAAGCATGATGTCCTTCTCCAGGGACTGCTCCATCCTGATAACATGTCCAAAGTATGTGAAACAAAGTCTTACTATCCTTGCTTCTTACGAGCATTCTGGTTGTACTTTTTCCAAGACAAATGTGTTAATTCTTCTGACAGTCCATGGAATAGTCAATATTCTTTGCCAACACCATAATTGAAATGTGTCAATTCTTCTTCAGTCTTCCTTATTCATAGTCCAGGTTTCACATGCATATGAGGAGATTGAAAACACCATGGTTTGTGTCAGGCGCACCTTAGTCTTCAAGGTGACATCTTTGCTTTTTAACACTTTAAAGAGGTCTTTGGCAGTAGATTTGCTCAATGCAATACATCCTTTGATTTCTTGACTGCTGCTTTCATGGGAGTTGATTGTGGATCCAAATAAAATGAAATCTTTGACAACATCAATATTTTCTCCATTTATCATGATGTTGCTTATTGGTCCAGGTGCGAGGATTTTTGTTTCCTTTATGTTGAGGTGTAATCAGTAGTGAAGGCTGTAGTCTCTGATCTTCATCAGTGCTTTAAGTCCTCTTCGCTTTCAGCAGGCAAAATTGTGTCATCTGCATATCGCAGGTTATTAAAGAGTCTTCCTCCAATCCTGATGTTGTATTCTTCTTCATATAATTCAGCTTCCTGGATTATTTGCTCAGCATACAGATTAAATAATTATGGTGAAAAAGACTCAACCCCGACCCACACCTTTCCTGATTTTAAACCACGAAGTATCCTCCTCTCCTGTTTGAAAGACTGTCTCTTAGTCTGTGTACAGATTCTGCATGAGCGCACTTAAAGTGTTTTGGAATTCCCATTCTTCACAATGTTAATCATAATTTGTTATGATCCACAAAAGTGAATGCCTTTGCATGCCTGTGCACAGTCAATAAAACACAGGTAAACATCTTTCTGGTATTCTCTGCTTTTAGCCAAAATCCATCTGACATCAGCAAAAATATCCCTCATTCCACATCTTCTTCTGAATCCAGCTTGAATTTCTGGCAGTTTCCTGTCGATGTACTACTGCAATCATTTTTTAATTACCTTCAGAAAAATTTCACTTGCATGTGATATTAATGATATTGTTCAACAACTTTTGCATTCCATTGGATCACCTTTCTTTGGAATGGGCATGATACGGATGTCTTCCAGTTGTTTGGCCAGGTAGCTGTCTTCCAAATTTCTTGGCATAAACAAGTGAATGCTTCTCGCATTGCATCTGTTTGCTGAAACATCTCAATTGGTATTCCAGCAATTTCTGGAGCCTTGTTTTTCACCTATGCCTTCAGTGCAGCTTGGACTTCTGCACAAACACTTCCTTAACAGTCCTTAAATCAACATCTCATTTAATGAGGAACTATTAACTAAAAGCATTACTATTAAGGTCTTGAGCAGCACAAGGATGTCTAGTATTCCCTCCACTCTTTAGCACAACCATGGAGGCATTTGATAATAGCAAGATATTAAGAGTGTAAGAATCATAAAGGAAGAAGTGCAACTCTCTTTATTTGCAGAGAATTCCATTGTCTCTCAGAAAAATTTAAGAGAATCAAAGGAAAACAATTTAGAAATGTACAAGGATTTAGTAAAATAACAGTGTATAAAAATTAAGACACTGAAATAGTCATCACATCTACAAAATATAATCAATTAGAAGATAGAAGAGAACTTATTTTAATAGCAACTGAAGAACAGAATATCAAAAAGATATATACAAAATATACATGAAGAAATTTTAAAATATTTCTGAGAGGCAAAAAAAAAATTGAACAAATGAAAAGACAATTTGTTTTCGTATAGGAAGATTCATATCCTAAATGTCTCTACTTTGCTCAGTTAATATAAATTTACCGTGATCACATAAAAAATATCAATAACTTTTTTTTAAGCTAAGGAAGTAGATTGTAACATTCGTATGGAAAAATAAACCAGCACAACAGCCATAGAATCTTATAAAAGGAATAGTAATGTGGTACTGGTGCATAATAAGGTGAACAGAGCAATCCCTAATAACCTAATGGTTATCTCATCAAAAAAGGAGGAGGTCTGGTTGTACAATGTATAAGCACTCAGCTGCTAACAGAAAGGTCAGCATTTTGAATCCACCCAGCTAGAGAAACATCTGGCAATCAGCTCTCGTAAAGAACACAACCTAGAAAACCCTGTGAGACAGTTCTGCTCTGTCATATGGGATCGCTGTGAGTTGAAAATCGATTAGAAGGCACTACCACTATGGTTGTGCTAAAGAGTGGAGGGAATAGTAGACATCCTTGTGCTATTCCAGACTTTACTAGTAATCCTTTTAGTCAATAACTCCCCCATTAAATGAGATGCTGATTTAAGGACTGTTAAGGAAGTATTCAACTGTCCTTTTTATTTTATTTTTTAAATAAAGATGGATTTTTTAACTGTCAAATTTTTTTTTTAATTTTACTGTATTGTAGGTGAAAGTTTACAGTGCAAATTATTTTTTCATTCAAAAATTTATAAACAAATTGTTTTGTGACATTGGTGGCAATCCCAGCAATGTGTCAGCACTCTCCCCCTTTCCCTCTACACACCAGGTTCGCTGTGTCCATTTGTCCAGTTTTCCTGTTCCTTCCTGACCTATCGTCTTTGCTTTTGGGCAGGTATTGCCCATTTGGTCCCGTATTCTTGACTGAACTAAGAAGCACATTCCTCACATGTGTTATTGTGTGTTCTATAGGTCTCCTTAATCTTTGGCTGAAAGGCAGACTTTGGGAGTGGCTTCATTTCTGAGTTAGGAGGATATCCAGGGGCCATAGTCTTGGGATTCTTCCAGTCTTTGTCAGACCAGTAATTCTGGTCTTTTTCTTTTGTGTGAATTTGAATTTTGTTCTACATTTTTCTCCTTCTCTGTTGGGACCCTCTATTGTGATCCATCTCAGAGCTGTCGGTGGTGGTAGCTGGGCACCATCTAGTACTTTTGGGAGTCAAATGTTTTTTGTATTTGTGAAGGAAGGCTTGATTAGGTTGGAGGAAATAGAGGAGAAAGCCAGACTTCCCTGAATATATTATATTGTTCAGTTTTGAGTGTGAAAACGTATAAATACACCATACTTAAAAGATAAAAAAATCAAAATGAAAATAACAACCAATAAAAATTAAAAACAATCTGAAACTAACATAAATTAGATATGAAGTGATATAATTACCCAAAGAAAAGTGACTATAGAACACAATATGTTAACTGTATATGCACAGAGGAATATATTATACAAACAAATAGAGTTATAAATATATCTATTACATATTTATTTAGAACTATTATATATACATTTTTCAGACAATGCAAATAAAAACTTATATCACTGCTATTGGGAACAAATATCTCAGGGTAAGCGAAATACAAGTAAAATTCTGCATGTTCAATTTTAGTCAGTTAAGTAAAATCCTAATGTTAGAAATATCTGTATAAATTCATGATTTGTTTTAAATGTCTGTTTACTAGCTCTACCTTCTAGAAATATCCAGAAACAATTACAGGTAGTTCCCAGGTTACGAATGACATCCGTTCTTAACTGTCTTCAAGTCTGTAAGTTGATTTTGCACGTAAGTTGGAACAAGTGCATATGGTTCTTATTTAGCTTTACTTTAGTTCAAGAAAAGGCTTGAAGCCTTTTCAATTATTTAAAAGCTGTATATGTAGCAAGTGAAGGTCATTGTGATGAAGAATTGTTGTGGGTAAAGGTTGGTTCAATCTTTTCAGAGTGAAGACAAACTTACATATCATTGAAGGGCAACTAGGAGGTGTCCGTGAGTTAGATGTTCATAACCCAATGACTGCCTGAGTAACACAAAGCAATAAGCACCCATAGTGTCCAGATTATGTTTTCCAAATATCATTCTCCTCTGAAATGAATCAGGGCCTCTTAGGGTAATGGTTAATTCCAGATGGAGAGTAGAAAGTATACATGATGAGCTTAGAATATTTTGTGCCAGAAAACAAGAAAGTGGTCACAGACCGATGGGTTGAGCCTAAAGAACAAAAGAACCAACGCAAGGGTCTCCCATCAGCCAAAGATGGAAAAATTTTAGCATCAAAAAGAGTATTTAAATATTCTGAATATGGAAAAAACCCATAAGTTCACAATTACGTGTGTGTGTGTGTGTGTGTGTGTGTGTGTGTGTGTGTGTGTGTGTGTGACAAAGAGAGAGAGAACAGCACCTAGGGATCAAACTCATTACACTGAAAATTGAAAATTAAAGGGAAAAAATAGGTCTTTATTCTGACTCTCCTGTATACATTCTAATTCATGGTAAATAAATACGGCTATCTGATGAGATAGTTTTTTTTTTTTTTCTATACAGTAGAAATGTAGCTAATACATGTGTAAGAAATGACAAGAGTAGAAAATCACCATTTTGTAACACCTAATGAAATAATTCAGCTGGAGAGTGATCAATAGGTAAAGCAAAGACTAAAGAGAAATTCAGCAGTGAAGAGATCAGGATTTCAACTACTAAACTGAACAGTCTCAACATCTCTAAAAATAGGAAGTTCAGACTCTGGGAAGCATGCAGCAACTGCTTTTGATGGATTTTTGGGAAAAGAAAAAAACAATGGAACCTAAATGTAATCAAGCCCCTAGAGCCAAGAGGAAATGTTTTTATACAGAAAATCGAGGGTGAGGGTAGAAGAGCAAGCTAAATTACAACAAAATGATGGAAAGAGACAACAGAGAAATTGGGACAATGTACAGGAACAGAATCACTACGTACATTTCTGCAATAAGTCATTGACATAAAATAAATAAAAAGAAGAGAGCGATGGAGGGAGATGGCTTTAGATTAAAAAAGTCTTAAAAGTCATAACTAAAGCCCTGGTGGAGCAGTGGTTAAAGCACTCAGCTGTTAACCAAAAGGTCAGTGGTTCAAACCCGCCAGCCTCTCCAAGGGAGAAAGATTGTTTCAGTAAAGATTCCAGTCTTGAAAACCCTATGAGGTAGTTCTACTCTGTCCTGTAGGATTGCTGTGAGTTGGATGGACTCAACGGCAGTGGGTCTGGTTTTCGTTTAAGACTCATAACAAGCAAATGTGATGTGTGGGCTTTTTTTGAACAAAATAGCTTTTACAGATATTTTTCAAACATCTCATACTAAAGAATTATTGTTAGTTTTGCTTTGCATAAAAAGGTCATGTTGTTATATGAGAATAAAATGTTTTTTAATCTACATACTGAAATGTATAGGGGTGAAAAAACTTGACATGTGAGATTTGCTCCAAACATCAGAGCAAAAGGAAAGAAAAAGGAAGAGCTACAAAGGAGTAGATGAGGTAAAAGTGGCAGAACTTTGATAAATATGGAATCCGATTGAGGAGTAAATGTCATTCCTTATACGGTTCTCTGTGATTTTCTGTATGTTTGGAAATGTTCATAATGAATATGTATTTTGAAGATTGTCACCATGAGGCAGCCTGGTATCTCAGAAAGGGCGTTAGATTTGAAATCAGATCTGAATTCAAATCTAGCGCTACGATTTACTCTTTGTTTCGGAGAAAGTTATTTCTATTTAGACAGTTTCTACTTGTCTGAGTTGTCTCTTCTATAAAATAGACCATAGATTTTCTAATCAAGTCCCGCAATAATGGGGAGAACATTCTCCTCTTAACAATGGTTAACGGAGACTAAGCAGAAAGTTTCTTCCTGCTCACACCATGTCTAAATTACTTTTTAATCTCAAGGGAGTTGCTAGCTTTCTTTAATCTATGAAGGTTTTATAAAATATACTGCTCCCTTGCAATGCTAGTTTCATTATCATTAACAAGAAACTCTCCTACTGAGGATTTCTTAGAAATAGTGCTGTTATTCGCATGATTACCAAAAAATATTAACAAGATTTCTTGCTAGGTGATTACTTCACTGTACCAACATTGGCTAAAGTGAATTGTAAGCCATTCAGGCATGTACTCATAGTGATATAAAGAGACTAGAGAAGGAGAAGAAAAAACTAAATTTAAGGAAGTGAGTATATTATGAGAAGGTTTTAAAAAAATTGGGATAAAGCATTAATTGCAGAGAAACAATGAAAATAGGAAAATTATATATGGTTCTTTCAAGCAGTATGGGCTATGCTGTGGAACACAGGATAAGGGAAAATACATAGCAGGAAAATCACTCATGTTTCTCAATTACAACTCTCCATACAAAGTATATAGGGTTCTTTGACATCAAAATTTTCTTATGATGTTATAGAACGTTTATCTCAAAGATAGGTGAGGGATAGATATAGATTTCAGTTTTGAATGAACTATTTTAAAAAATTTAACAGCCTGTTAGCAAGGAACTAAAAACTAAATGCTTTCAGAGATAACTTATGAGAACTTCTTAAAAACAAAAGAAAAGCAGTCCCTTCAGTAAAAATTGTTCTTTAGGAAGCAGACATTGAAACATGAAATATATAAAAGGGTCAGGATATAAACTAAGAAGATAAAGCATAATCAGGAATGATAAGAAATAAGAAAATCAGAAAGGGCAAAACAAGTTGGTATATTGGTAATTTAGAAGGTATATGATTTTGTTTTTATCTAGTGATTAAAAATATATATATGAATACTATTAAAATATCTGACAGAGTGAACAATAAAATATGTTAATTTATTCAAGAAATATTTATTATGTTCTATATGCTGGAAATTTTAACTGGGTGCTTAAGAGGTTAAAAAATGAGGCATATCCCAGTTTCATAGGAAGCAGATATTTATTAGAGATACTGAAAAAGAAAACCAATATTTATAATGTAATGGGACAAGGATTTAGTAAGAAGAGTTATAGAAAGGAGAACAAAGGGAGGAACCTCTGATTGAGCTGATGTGTTTCGCAGCAGAAATTACATCTGAGCTGAGTTTTGACTAATGAGAGGGATTTCATCACGTGAAGAATAGAATTTAATACGATGAAGACGCATACAAAAAGACACAGAAGCTTGTGTTCAAGGGAACGTAAGGAGTTCTTTGTATCTAAGAGATGGGTCACCACCACCATCAAGATATAGAATAGCCGTCACCACCACTACCAGTTACCATCCAGTCAGTTCCGACTCAGGACCCCATGTGTATGCCAGAGTAGAACTATGCTCCACAGGGTTTTCAATGGCTGAATTTTTGTTTGTAGATCACCAGGCCTTTCTTTCAAGATGCATCTGAGTGCATTTGAACATCAAACTTTTCAGGTAGCAGACAAGTCCTCCAACTCTTTGCACAACTCAGAAACTCCAGTTCCCACATTCTGAAAGTTTCCTGGTGCCCCTTCCCACTCAGTCTCTGCCCCTTTCAATCCCAGCCCTAGGCAACCACTGATCTTTCTGTCACTATAATCTGGCCACTTCTAGAACTGCATAGAAATGGAATTATACTGTGGGTAATTTTATTGTGTTTGACTTATTTCACTTAGCATAATTTTTTTTAATTTATCATGATGTTTCATGCATACTCATTTGTTCTTGTTTATTGCTGAGTAGGATTCTGTGGTATAGACATATTACAATTTGTTTAGCTCTTTACCAGTCATTCAGAGTTTTGGCAATTATAACTAATGCTACTTTGAACACTCACATACACAGTATTGTCTGGATATACGTTTTCATTTCTTGGATAAACACCTAGGAGCAAAATTAGGTAAAGATATTTTAACTTTATAAGGTACTGACATACTGTTTTCCAAAGTGGCTGTACTAGTTTGCATTCCTCCCAACAATGCATGACAGTTCCAGTTGCTCTATATCCTCGCAAACTTGGTATTTTCCAGTTGCTCTATATCCTCGCAAACTAGCTAATCTAACCAAAACCAAACCTGTTGCCGTGGAGTCAATTCCAACTCAAAGCTACCCTGTAGGACAGCGTAGAACTACCCCGTAGGGTTTACAAGGCTGTAATCTTTATGGATGTAGACTGCCACATCTTTCTCCCTTGGAGCAGCTGGTGTGTTCCAATCGCTGACCTTTCAGTTAGTAGCCGAGCTCTTAACCACTGTGCTACCAGGGCTCCTTTAGATAATCTAGTGAGGGTAAAATTATATATATCATTATGATTTTAACTTGCATTTCTGTGATGACTGATAATGTTGAGAATCACTTGATGTGCTGGAAGTCCATTTGTACACTTTGTTTTTAGAAGTATCTCTTCAAATCTTATGCCCATTTTAGTTGGCTCTTTTCCTTCTAAGATTTTCCATTGTCTTCTGTGTTCATAGCTATGAAGCTTCACATTTCTGGTTCTCCAGGGAAGAAAGACTGGGTTTTTCCATGTGAACCCTCTGCTGCTGCTATTTATGCCCTGACAGCTGTACTCCCTCTCAGGCAAAAGCTGAGAAGACAGGAATTTGCTTGTATAGCTCTCCATCTCCCCTCTTCCAAATGTGAATTACGCATCTGAATCTGTCAGCTTCTAATCATTCTCCAATATCTTTAGATGTGTTTTTTTAAAAATCAAGTCCAGGTTTTCTGCATCAGGAGGTCATTCACAGGGTTTTAGACCATCATATGTGAAAGTGGAAGCGTCACACAAGTTCAATGTATCATATTTTCACTATCATTCAGTCTAAAAGATTTTCTAAATTTCTTACTTTTCCATATATTTGAGATTTTGAGGTTTGAGGTTTTCCTAGATGTCTAATTATAATTGATTTCTAAAGTGGAGCAGTGGCTAACAGAGCTGCTAACCAGAAGGTCAGCTGTTCAAATCCACCAGCTGCTACTTGGAAACCCTATGGGACAGTTCTACTCTGTCCTATAGGCTCGCTGTAAGTCAGAATCAACTCAATGACAATGGGTTTGGTTTCTGTTTTGGTTTGTGGTCAAAAATAGACTCTATATGCCTTCAATCCTTTTACATTTATTGAGGTTTATTTTATGGTTATCATGGCAAATGATCATATGCATGCGAAATGAATGTATATTCTGAAGTTGAGAGTAGTGTATTGTAAACGTCAATTAGGTCAAGGTGATTGATAATATCATCCATAGTCTTGCTGATATTTTGTCTAATTATTCTACCAATTACTGAGAAAAGGGTGTAAAGTATGTCCAGTTATGACTGTGGCATTTTCTATTTCTTCCATCAATTACGTCAGTTTTCTTCATGTATTTTGAAACTCTGTTAGTAGGCACGTACACATTTATTATGAAGTGATCCTTTTATTATTGCAAAATATTCTTTTCTATGTCAGATAAAATCTTTATTCTAAAGTCTTCTTTATCTGATATTGACGTAGCTCTTCAGCTTTCTTATGCTTAATATTCATATGGTATGTATTGTTCTATCCATTTATTTTCAAATTGTTTTGTCTTTTAAGTGTGTCTTTTCTAGACAGTATACAGTTAGGTCTTGCTTTTTAATGCATTTTGTAAACTTCTGGAAAGTTTAATCCATTAACATTAAATGTAATTATTGATATGTTTCAACTTATAGCTACCATTTTATTATTTGATGCCAATTTGTCTCCTATGTTTGTCGTTGCTCTTCCAGTCCTTCTTTTCTAATCTGTTTTGTATTATTTGAAGTTTTTTTAAATTTCATGTTAATTTATGTATTTGCTTTTTAGCTCTAACCCTTTGCATTATTTTTTCCTTGTTTCTCTAGAAATTAAAGTATACATCCTTAACTTTCCACAGTCTGTTTAGGGTTAGTATCTTATCATTCAGATAAAATTTAGATACCTTGCAAGAACTTGGGTCCATTTACCCCTTCTCTCTTCCTTCTAATATGTAGAACATTTACATATGTTATAAAAAACTGTAAGACAATGCTGTAATTTTTGTTTTAAACAGTTGTAAAGAAATTAAGATATTAAAAAATATTTTATACAGATACTTACCATTTTCAACGCTCTTTATTCCTTTCTGCAGATCAGAGTTTATGTCTGATATTATTGTTATTAACATGAGAAACTTTATTTAGCATTTCTTTAAGTGCACCATTTGATGGTGACAGATACAGAATTCTATCCAGCAATTTAACGATGCTGTTCCAATGTTTTCTGACTTTCATAACTTCTGCTAAGACATGAGCATTCATCCAAATCTTTATTCCCCTGTGTCTGAAGTGTCATTTTCATCTGCTGTTTTCAGTATTTTCTGGTTCATTTTCATTTCCAGCAGTTGGACTAAGAAATGCCTTGATACCTATGTATTTCTCTGCATGTATCATGTTTGGGAGCTGCTAAATTTCTTCCACCTGTACATTTATATATTTCACCAAATTTCGTCAACTATTGGGTTGGTCGTTATTTCTTCAAATTAATGTTTTGTGTCATTCTATTTTACTTTCCTTCTGGTACTCTGTGGTAGGTGAAATAATGCCCTAGCCCTGATGAAGTCCACATCCTGATCTCCAGAATTTGTGAATATGTTACATTACATGGCCAAAATTAAAAAAAAAAAAAAAAGGAAAAATTACTCATAGCGACCCTATAGGACAGAGCAGAAGTTCCCAAGAGGGTTTCCAAGGCTGTAAGTCTTTACAGAAACAGACTGCCACATTTTTCTCCCAAGGAGCAGCTGGTGGGTTTGAACTATAGACCTTTCATTTAGCAGCTGAGCACCTAACCACTGCACCACCGGGGCTCCTCTCAATAGAGTTTTAACATAGCAGATGGAATTAGGTTTGCTAATCCAGGTGAAGGGGAACCCTATGTAATTGTAAGAATCTTTAAAAGTGAAAGAGAAATGCAAAAGATAAAGTCAAAGTGATATGATATGAGGCAATCTTGACCTGTCCTTCCTGGCTTTAAGGATGAAGGAGCCTTGAATCAAAGAATGCAGGCAGCCTCTACAAGCTGGAAAAAGTAAGAAACCAGATTCTCACGCAGTTTCCAAAAGGAACACAGCTCTGCCAGTATCTATAGTCCATTGAGATTTGTGTTGGATTTCTAATCTGCAAAAGGAAAATAATAAATTTGTGTTGTTTTAAACCACTAAGATTAAGGTAATGTGTCATGGCAGCTATAGAAACTACAGATTCTAACCAATGTTAGAGTTTTTGATATCATCCCACAGGTTTTTGATGCTTTATTCATGTTTTTGTTCAATCTGTTTTACTCTCTTTTTTTCAGATTAGATAATTTCTACTACTATATTGTCGAGTTCACAGTCTTCCCTTACTCATCTCCATTCTGCTGTTAGCCCACTCCATGAATTTTTTCTATCATATATTTTATTTTTTAGTTCTAGAATCTTCAGCTGTTTCTTTCTTTTATGAGCTTTCCTATTTGTCCATTCATTGCATTTTTTCCTTTATTTCATTGACAATAGTTATAATACCTGCTTTAAAATTCTGTTCTGCTAATTCTAGGATCTGGGACATCATGCACAATTCTGTTGTTTGCCATTTTTCTTGAGAATGGTAATATTTTCCTCTTTCTTTGTATGTTGATCATTATGGATTGTATCCTATGTATTGTGACTGTTACATTGTATAGATATTGAATTCTGTTGTATTTTCCCAAGGAGAAGTTTATTTTGTTTTGTTTAAGCAGGCAGAGCAGGGTAGAACTTCCCCAAAGGGTTTGCAAGGAGTGACTGGTGGATCCTAACTGCCGACATTTTGATTAGCAGCTGCAGCTCTTAACCACTGTGCCACCAGGGCTGCTAAGCAGGCAATTAACTTGGCTTTACTCTAATTGTAAATTCTGTCTCTTGGATGGCTGCTGAAGTCTCAGTACAGTTTTTTAACTTTAGCTGAATGAGGTCTCCCCCATGCATGTATAGTTGAGGAATTATCCAGAGATTTGGGCAGAGATTATATGCAGAATTTGAGTCTCCCTCTCTCTGGCACTCTCTTTCCATAATTCTTCCCTCACTTTCTAGTGGTTCTGTTTTCCCAGAACTCTGTCTTCTTAAATCAAGAAAAACTGTGGGTTTTCTCTTGAAGTTTTAACTACCTCTCCAAGCCAGACTTGGGTCTGACCTCAGGCTAAAAATAATGGGAAAATGGGAAACTCACCCTATGCTGTTCCCTTCCTGCAAGTATTGACTTCCCTCCTCATTGTGTCTGCTTTTTATCACCCCCTACTATTGATGCCTTTGAATTATGGTGTTGGCAAAGAATAGTGAATATACCATGGACTGCCAAAAGAGTGAACAAATCTGTCTTGGAAGAAGTACAGCCAGAATGCCCCTTAGAAGCAAGGATGGTGAGATTTTGTCTCACGTACTTTGGATGTGTCATCAGGAGGGACTGGTCCCTAGAGGAGGACATCATGCTTGGTAAAGTAGAGGGTCAGTGAAAAAGAGGAAGACTCTCAATGAGATGGATTGATGCAGTGGCTGAAACAGTGGGCTCAAGCATAACAATGATCATGAGGATGACGCAGGACTGGGCAGTGTCTCATTTTGTTGTACCTAGGGTCACTACGAGTCCACAGCACTTAACAAAAACAACACTGCCCTCAGGGTGCTTGTTTTTGGATTTTGTCCAGAGTTTACAGTTATCATCTGTGAGAGTGTTGATTTGGTAAGAGCTTGCTCAGCCATATGAAAGTGGATCTTGTTTATTTTTTAATTCTCTTATGTGGATTTCTTTTTGCTGAAATTTTTTATGCTAATTAATAACTCCTTTCTTACTTTCTTCTGAAACTTCCCAAGCTATATTTCAAGGAAGAATATTCTTAGAGATGTTAATAGTTACATTGTTAGTGGAATGGAAGCACTGACTATTTTGGGGACACAAATTTTGGAAACACATCTTCCACATTCTCATCTTGGAGATTTATAAGTTTTGTTAACAAAGAAGCTCTGAGAAATCTTGCCATAGAGAAATATGTTAAACTGTGTTTAAATCACCAATCTCCTACTTACTTGAATATAGAAAGCTTCTTTCACATACATAAGAATATCATATATAACAAAAGTTGATAGGCTCCTTATCTATTTGATCCAAATCAGTTTCATGCACTACAGCACATTTCATCACAATGCACTTTCCACATGGCATTTCTTTGAATTCTTGCCCATATTTCTTTGTCTCAGAACTTAATGGAAGGTACATTGAATCTATATAAGCCGTTAACCACTGAAGTGGGTTGGATAGTGTCACCCTAAAATTCATCTCCACTTGGAACTTCCATATGTCACCTTATTTGGGATAAAGGTCTTTGAAGATGTAATAGAGGACCTGGATGGTCTAAACAGTTTGCCCTCAATTACTAACCTAAAGGTTGGTGGCTCAAACTCACGCAGAAGCATCATAAAAGAAAGGCCTGGTTATCTACTTCTGTAAAGATTATAATCAAGAAAACCCAACGGAGCACAGTTCTACTCTGTAATCTATGGGGTCACCATGAATTGGAATCAACTCAACAGCAACAGATTTGGTTTTTTTTGTTTGTTTGTTTTGGTTTGGTTTTGATGCAATTGTAATCAATTTAAGATCAGGTTATACTGGATTGGGGTAGGCCCTGAATCCAATAACCAGTGTCCTTATAAGAAGAGGAAAGGACACACAAAAACACATGCATACACAGAGACACACACAAAGAGGAAAGCTTCATGACAATGGAGGTGGAGATTAGAGTGATGTAGCTGCAAGCAAAAGATTGCTAGGAGCCACAAGAAGCCAGGAAGAGGCCACGGTATTTATCTAGAGGCTTCAGATGGAGAATGACCCTGCCAATACATTGATTTCAGATTTAAAGCCTTCAGAATTGTGAGACAATAAATTTCTCTTGTTTTAGCCACTAACTTTGTGGTAATATGTTAGGACAGCCCTGGCAAGAAACGCATTTGCTGTTAGACACACACCTTTGTCATAAAGCCGAATTTTAAGGGGGTATATAGTTATAGGGTTGCTATGAGTCGATTCCAGTGGCAATGGGTTTGGTTTTGGTTTATAGTTCAAAGGCCCCATTTACTATTTTATCTCTTACTGTTTGGGGCTTATAAGCAGTTAGCTTTTCTAACATTGCAAGGACCCAGATTTATGCATCTATGTCCTCCTTTTTTATTGTTTTTGCAAACTGGCCAGTTCTTTCTAGGGCTCATCTCTTCCTTATTACACTTTGCCAAAGACAGCTAATAGCAGCCTAAACCCACAATTAACAATTTTCTACAATCTTTTCCCCTTGCGCATAAACATCTTAATCTAAAGATCTGTCTCCCAAATATTTTGCAATAACTTACTAACTTTCCAGTGTGCAATATCATTTTCCTCACCACCCACACGTAGTAGTAGTAAGCCAACGCCAGATACTTTGAGGTTTTGTTGATGTAAAATACCATGTTCAATACCAATTTAAATGTTTTATGGTCCTTTTTTTTAACCTTTAAACCATGCCTACGTGTAAAGCTGCATAGAATTTTCACATACATCCTTAGTATTATCATCAAGTTTGTTCTGTAGGATTTTCTAACTCTAACATTTTGAAATATTATAGTGCCCTAGTGATGCAGTGGTTATTAAACACTTGGCTACTAACTGAAAAGTTGGCTATTAGAACCTACCAGAGGCGGGGCCAAAATGGTGGAGTAGTCAGACACTTCCCGTGGACCCTTTTACAACAAAGACCAAAAAAAACAAGTGAATTGATTATATATGACAATCTGGGAACCCTGAACATCAAAGGCAGAGTTGAGGAACTAGACTGAGTGGCAGGGGGAGGGAGAGATGGTTCAGAAGCAGAGACGAGTTGCCAGACCTGACCTCGCAAGAGCCTGAGCACTTCAGGCCTGATCAGCTTGGGGGTGACCAGTGAGGCAGGCAAGCAGCCATGCTAGGGAGGCACGTTTTCCACACTGGGAGAGACCCAGCCACTGAGAGTCTACATGACCACCCAGAACCAGTGAGAAGCAGCCCTGTATCTGCAAAAGATAAGTACTTGCATACGGCCTACCGTGCGGATCAAAAACATCCCCCTTAGGGAAAAACCTCTCTCCTATTTACCTCCCTGCTCCCTGCTCTGCACTGGGTCCCAGACCGGCTTCAGCAATTGCCAAGTCCTATGGACCGGAAGTAGAATCCATCACAAGCCCAGAGTCATTCTCCCTGCCTTGGAGAGAAAACAAATTAACAAACTGGAAAAAATAAACTGCTGGCTCCCCTAAGCCAGAAACCCCAGTAGGCACAGCTACTTTGTCTAGGCACAAGCATAAGGGATCCACTGACTCTGAGTGCCTTTCCCCCTGCATAAACTTGTGTGGGCCCATTTCAACAGAGTAGGCCCTCATTACCACAGTACAACAGGGTATATACCAGAAGTCTAACTTGAAGCATTTAAGCTGTGAAGTGGCAGGTTCTTGACATTTGACACTGCTCTGCCCATTAAGCAGGGTCTTCACCTACCCACATCAGAGGCCTGAAGACTGGTGGCTCAACCTTTGCCACTTAGCCACCTGCAATAGGGGCCCATCAATAAGAGGTGCCCCCCAGTCCTTACAGCCAAAAGCATTAGGTGCTTATAGTCCAGCTGAAAAACCCACTCACCTACACACTTTAGGGAACAGGGACATGCCTTCCTCCTGGACACTCGGGGGCAGACGTCAGCTCCCTGCCTTGCTCAGAGTGTATCCCTCTGCTGCAGCCAGATACCTGTGCCTACACCAATCACACATGCCTGTCTAGGACTCTAAGTGAGAGCCTACATCACACATTTGGTAGCTATCTACCTGGGCACCTGAGTTGAATTCATACAGGAGGAATGGGCAGACTCCTGAGCTCACATAAGTAGTAACAGATCTAACCACCTGGTGACAAGACGTTAGAGCTTCAAAGGTGCCAATAGTCAAACTAGCTCATACGAGCAGCTTATTTTGGCATATCAAAACAAAACAAGAAGCTATGATACAGCAAGCAAACATAAAATAAGTAAATATAACAACTTATTAATGGCTCAGAGACAACAGTCAATATCAAATCACATAAAAAGGCAATCTATGATGGCTTCAGCAAGCTCCCAAAATAAAGAACCTAGAAATTTTTCAGAGGAGGAAAATTTCTTGGAATTACCAGAGGCAGAGTACAAAAGATTAATATACAGAATTCTTCAAGAAATTAGGAAGGAAATTAAGCAAAACACAGAATACATAATAGAAGAAATTAAAAAGATTAGAGAAGAGCATAATGACAAATTTAACAGGCTGAAAGAATTCATAGAGAGACAGCAATCAGAAATCCAGAAGATTAGCAATAAAATTTCAGAATTTGACAACTCAGTAGAAAGACATAGGAGCAGAACTGAGGCAATAGAAGTCAGAATTAGTGGGATTGAAGATAAAGCACTTGACACCAACTTATCTGAGGAAAAATCAGATAAAAGGATTTTAAAAAATGAAGAAACCCTAAGAATTATGTGGGACTCTACCAAGAGGAATAACCTATGAGTGATTGGAGTACCAGAACAGGGGGGATAACAGAAAATACAGAGAGAATTGTTGAAGATTTGTTGGCAGAAAACTTCCCTGATATCATGAAAGATGACGAGCTATCTATCCAAGATACTCACCGAACCCCACATAAGGTAGATCCCAAAAGAAAGTCACTAAAACGCATTATAATCAAACATGCCAAAACCAAAGATGAAGAGAGAATTTTAAGAGCAGCTAGGGATAAACGAAAAGTCATCTACAAAGGAGAGTCAATAAGAATAAACTCGGACTACTGAGCAGAATCCCTGCGGGCAAGAAGGCAATGAGATGACACATATAAAGCCTGAAGGAAAAAAGATGGCCAGCCAAGAATTATATATCCAGAAAAACTCTCTCTAAAATATGATGGTGAAATTAGGTCATTTCCAGATAAATGAAAGTTTAGGGAATTTGTAAAAACCAAACCAAAATTACAAGAAATACTAAAGGGAGTCCTCTAGTTAGAAAATCAGTAACATCAGATAACAACCCAAGACTAGAACACAGGACAGAGCAACCGGATATCAGTCCACATAGGGAAGTCACAAAAGTAAATCAAAGCTAAAACATTGATAATAAGGAAACAGATATCAATATGTAAAAGATGACAACATTAAAACAAAAAACAGGGACTTAAAAAATGTAGACATAGATTTTTCATATGGAGAGGAAGTCAAGACGATATAAAGAAATAAAAGACTGGTATAAATTTAGAAAAATAGGGGTAAATATTAAGGCAACCACAGTGGAAACTAACAGTCTTACAAGTCAAAATAAAACACTAGAAAAACGTAGAGACTCAGCAAACACAAAATTAACAAAAATGAAAAAGATGAAAAGAAAATACATAAAGAAAAATGACTCAGCACAGAAAATTAAGTGGAACAAAGAAACTGTGAACAACACACAAAAAAAGACATCAAAATGACAGCACTAAACTCATACCTATCAATAATTATGCTGAATGTAAATGGACTAAATGCACCAATAAAGAGACAGAGAGTGGCAGATTGGATAAAAAACATGATCCATCTATATGCTGCTTACAAGAGACACAACTTAGACTCAAAGACACAAACAAACTAAAACTCAACGTATGGAAAAAAATATGTCAAGCAAACAACACTCAAAAAAGAGCAGGAGTGGCAATATTAATCTATCCAGCGATCCTACTCCTTGGAATATATCCTAGAGAAATAAGAGCTGTCACACGAATAGATATATGCACACCCATGTTCATTGCAGCACTGTTCACAATAGCAAAAAGATGGAAACAACCTAGGTACCCATCAACGGATGAATGGATAAACAAATTATGGTATATCCACACAATGGAATACTACACAATGATAAAGAACAACAATGAATCCATGAAACATGTTATAACATGAAGGAATCTGAAAGTCATTATGCTGAGTGAATTTAGTCAGTCACAGACGGACAAATATTGTATAAGACCATTATTATGAGAACTCAAGAAAAGGTTTAAACACAGAAGAAAACATTCTTTGATGGTTACGAGGGTGGCAAGAGAGGATGAGGGTTATTTACTAACTAGATAGTAGATAAGAATTATCTAAGGTGAAGGAAAGAACAGCACACACTACAGGAAAGTCAGCACAACTGGACTAAATGAAAGCTAGGAAGTTTCCTGAATACAATCAAACACTTCGAGGAACAGAGTAGCAGGGGTAGGAGTCCAGGGATCATGCTTTCAGGGGACATCTAGGCCAATTGGCATAACAAAGCTTATTAAGAAAATGTTCTGCATCCTACTTTGGTGAGTGGCATCTGGGGTCTTAAAAGCTTGCAAGCAGTCATCTAGGATGCATCAATTGGTCCCAACCACCTGGAGTAAAGGAGAATGAAAAACACCAAAGACACAAGGGAAGTAGCAGCCCAAGAGACAGAAAGGGGCACATAAACCAGAGACTTCATCAGCCTGAGACCAGAAAAACTAGATAGTGCCCGGCTACCACCAATGCCTCCCTGACAAGGAACAAAACAGAGAGTCCCAGATGGAGCAGGGGAAAGGTGGGGTGCAGAACTCAAATTCTAGTAAGAAGACTAATGATCTGACTGAGACTGGAGGAACCCCGGAGAGCATGGCCCCTGGATTCTCTGTCAGCTCAGAACTAAAATAATATCTGAGGCCAACTCTTCAGATAGGGATTGGACTCGACTGTGGGACATAAAGTGATACTCATGAGGAGTGTGCCTCTTAGCTCAAGTAGATACAAGAGACTAAATGGGCAGGTTCTGTCCGGAGGTGAGATGGGAAGGCAGAGAGGATTAGAGCTGGTTGAATGGACATGGGGAATCGGGGGTAGAAAGGAGGCGTGTGCTGTCACAGTAGGGCAAAATCAATTAGGGTCACATTACAATGTATGTACAAATTTTTGTATGGGAAAAATAAAAAAGATTAAAACAAAGTTAACACTGGCCACTATACAACAGATGACCTGCTTACTAAAAAGAAAGAAAAAGAACCTACCAGCTGCTCTGCGGAAGAAAGATGTGGCAGTCTGCTTCTGTAAAGATTACAACCTTGGAAATCCCATGGGGCAGTTTTACTCCGTTCTATAGAGTCACTATAAGTCACAATCAACTTGGGTTTTTGGCTTAATGTCTTACTAGACCACACTACTAATATCTTCTATTAGTTCTAGTAGATTTTCATTTTGGGTTTAGATCTTCAGGTAACAATTAGTTGGGGCCCTGGTGGCACAGTGGTTAAAAGCTCAGGCTGCTAATCAAAAAGATGGTTGCTCGAATCCACCAGCCGCTCCTTGGAAACTCTATAGGGCAGTTCTACTCTGTCCTATAGGGTCTTTATGAGTCGGAATGAACAGGACAGTAATGAGTTTGTTTGTTTTTAGCTAATAATTTGATTTAGAAAAACCAATTTGTTTGTCTCTTCTCCCTCGCCATATTGACTACTATCTCTAAGCAATTTTAAGAAATATTGGTAATAGAAGCATCCATATTTTATTCTTGATTTTAATGCTGCCAAGATTTATCATTAGATATGATGCTGGCTGTTGGATTTATATAAGTAGTATTTATAATATAAGAATGTAATTTTAAAAAGACACTGAGAATGGATTTTGAATTTGTCAAAGGCCCATTTGCCTCTATGGAGATTAATTATAAAATTAATTAATTCAATAAGTATTTGTTGTCGCGTATGTTCCATCACTGTGTCTGGCAGTGGTGAATAAGAGATGCAGCCCCTGTCCTTACTGATTTTCCAGTCTAGAGATGAAAATTATGTTTACAGCTTTGATTTATTTATGCTGTATTCTAACATCATTCTTACAGTACTGGCAGAAATAGTACATTGTAATTAATAATATTCTTTTTTATATGGCTAAATTCTACTATTTTAAAGTATTTTGCATCTATACCAAAAAACAAAGTAGAATTAGTTTTTATGTTATTTTTTCAAGAGAATATTGTGCCATGGTAATTCTCACTTGCTTAAATAGAGTAAAACTTTTTTCTTCACTTCTATTTTCTGGAATAGTTCTGAATATTCGTTTCTTTTCTTCCTTGATGGTTTACAAGAAAGTACCCTTAAAACCATCTGCAGGCAGCCTTTTTAAAAGTAAAGTTTCAACATCTTTTGCTTAAGTTTCTTATTTTCTAGCTTATAAAATTTTCTCCTAATTCGAGTCAATTTTAATTATTTGTGCTTTTAAGATAATTGTCACTGTGAGACTTTTTAATTCTGCCATTTTGACCTAGTAGACGTGTTGTTGGCATTATTCTGTTTTTATAACCATATGCATTTAAATCTGAATTGTAAATCAAAATTGTATCAAAACCAGTATCATTTCTTTGAGAAAGTATTTAACACTATCAACTCAATATTTAAAATTTTTAATAATTAAAATAGTTTCTATATTTAAAAAAAAGCCTGTCACTCTTGAGTTTGCTCTCCTTTGTCTTTCATCTGTTTTATTACTTTTATTTCTTTGTACATCTTCCAGCACTTTGGAATATATGTGTATATATATATACACACACACATATATACGGAGCCCTGGTGGCATAGTGGTTAAAGCACTGTGCTGCAAACCTTAGAGTCAGCAGTTTGAACCCACCAGCTGCTCTGCAGGAGAAAGATGCAGCAATCTGCTTCCGTAAAAATTTACAGCCTTGGAAGCCTTACAGGGTCACTATGAGTAAGAATTGACTCAATGGCAGTAGGTTTTGAGTATATACATATTTTTTTTTAATATTTTAATATATAGACAGATAGATAGATATACAATAATAAAAGTAGTCCAATTTATGACACATTCAAGTTATGACAAATCCCACTTCCTACCATCAGTGTATCTGGGAAATTACATCTTCCTGGAAGGAAGTTACAGGAAAATGAATACAGGGGTTACGAAAAAAATTGCTGAGTCATGTGAACATGCCCTAAGCATTTGATCAGGATAATCTGGTGGAAGAGATCGGTGGAAAAATCGTCCATATGGCAAAAATGCTGAATTTAGAACGTCCTATCAACAATGTGGAACAGCTAATAGATCATGAACAAGAGGTATTGACAGATCAAGACTTAATGGATTTTGAAGAGGAAAAAATGCTGAAGAAGAAAGAAATAATGAAGAAGAGCAAGGAGAAAAGTTGTCAAAAAATTTTATAGTGAAAGAAAAAAACAAATCTATTGTTATCCAGTCGATTCCTACTCATAGCAGTTTTTTCTAAACTAAATCAGGGGATTCAGTTTCTTGAAAACATTGCCCCAAAAGCTGATCACTTTGCTGAAGTCTATAGGCAGATTCAGGAAATAGTGAGATGTTACTTCAAAATATAAGAAGATAAAAAGCAAAGGACCATACAGATAACTCTCACTAATTTTTTGACTGAAAACACCATGACCATTCCCAGGTATAATCTAGATTATCCAGAAGTAGAGTTATTATCACAACAGTGTCATCCAACTCTTCTTCATTGCTGGATTAAATTTTTATGATTTGTGTATTTTTTAATGTATGTATAAATTAAAATATATCTGTAAGTTTATGCATAATGTTTCCAACCCCCAAAGACAGATAAAGATTGTGTTTATAAAGGTACTTAAAATAAAAGGCAATCATAATGAAAACTAAAAAACAAATGAAGTATTTGACTTACATCAGAACCAATTTATGATGGAGTCTTCGTAAGTCTGGGACTAAATATAATTAAATAAAAATGTAATTAAATAAAAGGTTGGTGGTTCAAACCCACCAAGGGTCGCCTCAGAAGACAGACCTGGCAATCTGATTCCAAAAGATCATGGCTTTGAAAATCCTATGGAACAGTTCTACTCTACACACATGGGATCACTAAGTGTTGGAATCAATTTGACAGCAACTAACAACAACGTATTTACTAACCCAAAACTTCTTAATTCCTTGATGACAAGGAATATGTACAGCTATTCCAAATGTCTAATGAGTTTCTGGCACATAGTAACCCCACAGCAGCAGTGGAATCAAACAGAATCAATAACTAATTATTCACTTAATGAATATGGTACTAGTTAATGCTGGAGGAAACTACTAAATCCTCCCTCAAAAGCAACAGATTGGCATGAACTATGATAGGCACTAAGATCTTTTCCAAAAGTATGGAACCAAAGCTTAATTTGAAAAATATTGCTGTACGAAATGTTGTTGGACAAAACTTGGGTGTTAGATAAAGGGATTATCTATTTCAAGAAAACAACTAAAATTGTAGAGTTTTAGATACTGGTTAAAAGTAAGATCTAGACAGAAGTCTCCTGAGAGACTCAAGGTATTGCTAAAATAAACATGATGACACAGAAGACAAATACACACCACATTTTTATGTGGAGGTTGAGAAGCAAGGAGATATATAGATTTCGTTTTAGACACGAAGAGCCTCAGGGTTTTATGGATTTCATGTTCCAGGGAAAGGTATAGGTTCAATTTGATAGTTCTCTAAGTTGGGAGATGTCTAGTTGTCAAAAACAGGAAATGCACTCACAAAGACATAGAATAAAATCAATCACCTTTCAATGGCCCGTGTTATGTTGCCTCATCTGTCTTCTGTCTACGATTCTTGTGCTGTTTTCCTTCTCAGCCATTTTGTTCCATGAACATTTCGTTCTTCTAAGTCCACGAACAGATCAAGCTCCTTCCTTACTCTTTGTCTTGCGTTGTTGTTCTCTCTTCCCAGAACTCTTTCTGTTTTCTCTTTCCAAAGGCACTCATCTTGTAAACCTCTGGTCACAGCTTAAAAATCGTTTCATCTTAGAGGCTTCTCCTTATTACTCTTTCTTAAGAGGTATTCCCTACCCAGCTGGTTTTTCCCAGTCACAGCGCTCTGTGTATATTAATCTTGATGCTTTCCATGATCTGTAAGTATTTTAATTATTTATTGCAGTATTTTTATATTGCTCATTTCCTACTCTAAAATGTAGTCTCTTAAAAGGAAGGAACCCTCTCTCTTTGGGTCACCAATTATTTCCTTATCCTTGGCACAATGCCTGGCATATGGTAATTAATATTTGTACATATTAATGTTTTTAACTGGGCTAATTATGAAGATCCACCACTCATCTGTCAGTTTGTCCTACTGTGGTGGCTTGCATATTGCTGTAATGCTGGAAGCTATGACACAGGTATTTCAAATACCAACAGGGTTACCCACAGTGGACAGGTTTCAGAGGAGCTCCCAGAATAAGACAGACTAGGAGGAAGGACCTGCCGATCTACTTCTAAAAACAATTGGCCAGTGAAAACCTGTGGAGAGCGGCAGAACATTGTTAGATTAAAAAGCAAAGATGCCACTTTGAGGACTAAGGTGCACCTGACCCAAGCCATGGTATTTTCAGTCACGTTGTATGAGTGTGAAACCTGGACAATGAATAAGGAAGATTAAAGAAGAATTGATGCCTTTGAATTATGATGTTGGTGAAGAATACTGAATATACCACAGACTGCCAGAAGAACAAGCAAGTCTGTCTTGGAAGAAATGCAGCCAGAATGCTCCTTAGAAGCAAGATTGCCTAGACTTCATCTCATATACTTTGGACATGTTATAGGGGAACCAGACCCTGGAGAAGGACATCATGCTTAGTAAAGCAGACTGTCAGAGAAAAAGAGGAAGACCCTCAGCAAATGAACTGACGCAATGGCTGCAACATTGGGCTGAAACATAGCAATGATTGTGAGAATGGCACAGGACTGGGCAGCATTGCCTTCTGTTGTACGTAGGGTAGCTATGAGTTGGAGCGGACTTGAAGGCTCTTAACAACAACAGAAACAGTGATAAAGATAGCATGGAAACCTTGTTATGTAGCACTTTGGTAACATTTAAAAAAAAAAAGATGCTCTAAAATATTTTATCATGTCTTTGTTCCATAAGCAATTATTTAGAGGCAAGTAAGCAACTTCATTCTGAGTTTACTATGACTGGAATTTGTGGATTAATTACGTTTGTCTTTCCCAATGTTTTCATCTTAGCCAAGGAAGAATTCAGGTCAATATGCTCATGGGTTAAGGAGACCCCTGGGTCTAAAAGCATCAAGAGAACTACTCCTTTCTTTTTGAGATCCAAAGGAAATTATCACATCTCTTTTGGACAGTGATGGTCTTAATTGAAGCCTCCCAAGAGAACTCTTTGAGGGAAAGGGAATCTGGGCTGGTTTCCAGGGATCAACACTCAGCTCCTGAAATTAGTGAGAGAGGTCTAGCTATAGCAGAGAGGGTAGATTAGGCCATATGATCTACTGACCCAACTTTCCCATCTGGGGTTTTATAAGTGTATTCTAGAGAGTTTTATTTCATTTGCTGCTTTGTGAGCCACTGGGTGAGTCCAGGTGGGAGTCTAGACTTGGATATGCTAGCATGTCATTTCAGCAGCAGACAAGAGAATATCCAACAGTGTGAGGCCGTTCTTCAACACAGACACTGTGGCACAATTAGATGCCAAGACTTCTCTGTGAGAGGAGGTTTTGTAAAGCCATCCTCACCAGGTCCACTTCACTTAGAGCTAGTCATTTGTCTTAGTTCTCCAGGGTTGCAATAACAAACCACTACAAGGTAGGTGGCTTTAAAGAACATTAATTTATTGTCTTGCAGTTCTGGAGGCCAGAAGACCAAAGCAGAGGATCAGCCACATCGACTCCTTCTGAGGACTTGAGAAAGGAATTGTTCCATGCCTCTCTCCTAGCTTCTGGTGGCTGCCAGCAGTCCTTGGTGTTCCTTGGCTGTGTGCAAATGATGTTCACATGGTGCCTTCCCCTGGGTGAAAATGTCTCCTTGCCAGTTCTCCCCTTTTGTAAGACATCATTCAGAGAGGATTAGGATCCATTCTACTGTGGTATGACCTCATTAACTTAACTGATAACATCTGCAAAGAGAAACACTATCTCCGCAAACAGTATCATATTCACAGGTACAGGGGTTAGGACTTCGGCATATCTTAGGTTTCGGGGACACAACTCAATCCATAACACCATCCCTCTTGCCCCACCCCTACCGCTTCTTCTTTCTGCCCGCTTCTCTGTTTTCTTCTCCCTGTCACTGGACATGTGATCCAAGCCTGAACAATCAGACAAGTCTATTCTCCTGGCCACAGTGGTTTGTATGGGGTGGACACAGGACCCAAAGGGACACATAGAGTCCTCTCCAGAGCATTTCTAACGAAAGTATCAGAAAATATCCTTTCATCCTCTGAGATCACATGTCATAGAAAAAAAAAAGTAAATTGCAGCTGACTTTATTCTTCATTGGCAGAAGAGAATGAGAACAGCACACAAGAATCCAAAGAATCAAGAAAGAAAACGAGAGATCATAATGACCTTAACTGAGCCCCAGATTTCTGTTCTGACTGAGCCAACACTGAGCCTAGATTTTCTATTTATAGAAACCAATCATCAGCCAGTTTACTTAAGCTAATATGAGTTGGATTTTATAATTTACAGCTCATGCATTCCTTATCAACATAGATAAAATATATACAAAATAAAAATGTTTCTTCCTGATTGTACAGAATGCATATGAAGGTAGATGCCAGCATTTTGGGGGAACATTTCTTGCCAGTCGTCAGTCAACAGCAAAACACACCAAAACAAATCACAAACAAAAAAGCCAAAGAAAAGCAGAGAGAGAGAGAGAGATCAAGAGTGAGAGAGAGGGCATAAATAATACCTGGCTGCCAATAATACAGTTAAGACTGAGGGAGTTTAGAGAAACCACTTATTCTCTGTGATGACATACTAAGACTCATTATTAATGTAGGCAGATGTAACCCTTTAAAGTTAACATGAAAAAATAATTAATGCTAACATGTAAAATAACAAATTACATAATTATCATAAAAAATTAACACTCTTCTGGTACTTTAATAATAAAGAGAATAGGATATATACATAAGTTACCCAAGTCTTGAATAAAACATAACTTTTGTGGTGTCATGGATTGAATTATGTCTCCAAAAAAATGTGTATATCTATTTGGCTGGGCTATGATTCCCGGTATTGTGTGATTTTCCTATACGTTGTAAATCCTGCCTCTATGATGTTAATTAGGGAGGATGGGCAGCAGTTGTATTAGTGAGGCAGGACTCAATCTGCAAGACTGGATGGTGTCTTGAGGCAATCTCTTGAGACAAAAAGGAGAGAAACACTCAGAGAGACAGGGGGACTTCCTACCTCCAAGAAAGCAGTGCCAGGAGCAGAGCACATCCTTTGGACCCGGGGTTCCTGCACAGAGAAGCTCCTAGTCCAGGGGAACATTGATGATGACGAGGACCTTCCTCTAGAGCTGACAGAGAAAGAAAGCCTTCCCCTGGAGCTGGCGCCCTGAATTTGGACTTTTAGCCTACTTTACTGTGAGGAAATAAACTTCTCTCTGTTAAAGCCATCTACTTGTGGTATTTCTGTTACAGCAGCACTAGATGACTAAGACTTGTGGCCATAGCTGAGCTAGCAGCATCATGGTCCACCAAGGACCAGCTCCTGGAATCAAGAGGAAGTAACCTGCTTTTAAGCACCTGCAAATCCAGCCTATTATGTGGAGAGCAAACATCACACTTTTTAACAAAATAGTAAATTTTTTGTTTACCTGGACTCTTTTTTTGTAGCTTTCTTTTATCATCCCCAATGTTAAGTATGTAAAAAACCTTCAACAAGCAATTGTTGGTGCATTACTCATTAAAAATGTCATCATTGTTGTTGTTGTTAGGTGCCTTCAAGTTGGTTCCAACTCATAGTGACCCTATAGGACAGAGTAGAACTGCCCCATGGGGTTTCCAAGGAGCGACTGGTAGATTCGAACTGATGAGCTTTTGGTTAGTAGCTGTAGCTCTTAAGCACTGCACAACCAGGGCTTAAAAATGTCATTAGCCATCTATTTAAAATCTTATGGGAGTCCACTCAAAAGGGGCAATGAAAGAGAGCTTAATGAAAGAGCCGTTTAAAGAGTGTTGGCAGAGTTGATCGAAACTGCTAGGGGCTGATAAAGCATCTGAGTTCCTCCTACTCCTAGGTCTGAAGATGCAAGGGGAGAGAAAAATTATTGGAACATGCAGATAGTTGTAACTGACTATAAAAGAAGGATTCCTGACAGGAGCTACAGCCTTCATAAAGGAATTCTGCCAACCCATACCCAGCATGGACCATGGCCTGCCAGAAGAATGAACAAATCTGTCTTAGAAGAAGTACAGCCATAAAGCTACTTGGAAGCAAGAATGGAGAGACTTTGTCTCACATGCTTTGGACATGTTATCAGGAAGGACCAGTCCCTGTGGAAGGATATCATGCTTGGTAAAGTAGACCGTCACTGAAAAAGAGGAAGACCCTCAACGAGATGGATTGACAGTGGCTGCAACAATGGGCTCAAGATCGTGAGGACGGCACAGGACCAGGCAGTGTTTCATTCTGTTGCACATAGAGGCACTATGAGTTGGAACCAATTCAATGGCACCTAACAACAAAAACATACCCATCAGGATGGGAGGAAAATTGGTGTAATGTCCTGACCTGTCTCTCCTCCTATCTCCTGATATTCTGCCAGTGCCTCTAAATGTTTAAAACCAACTCCACATCAGAGGGCAAGGAAGCCTGTCTGATGTGCTCCATAGAGATCAAATCTTGGGCATAGAGCAGGTTGGAATATGAAGGAGAGTAGATTTGGAAAGGCAAATGGAAAATATTCAGCCTTCTTTTTCAAGTGCAAATCATTATTTTCTTTTGTATTTTAATGACACTTTGGTTTTGAGGGAGTCCTTGGATGGTGCAAACAGTTAATGCATTAGGCTGCTAACCAAAAGTTTGGAAATTTGAGTCTGCCCAGAGTCATCTCAGAAGAAAGGCCTGACAATCTTACTTCCAAAAAAAACAGGCATTGAAGACCTATGGAGCACAGTTCTACACTGATGCATATGGGATCACAGTGAGTCAGAGTTTACTCAACGGTACCTGGTTTTATGCTTTTGAGAGAGTGTTAAACTTATTGGGAGAATAAATTGTGACACAAACATTGATTTTGATGTTTTCAGCACATGCATTATATAAATATTTTCATATATTTTGTTTCTCTGTTCTTTTTTTCCTTTGAATACATTAGAAGATCAGTAGCTTTTCTATTCAGTCTTGCTCTTCTATATTATATAACTTAAATTATTATAAATTAAAATCTATTTGTGAAATGTTGTTTCTATTCACCAAAAGAAAACTTTCTCAGAAGCAAGTATTATTTCTGGATGCAATGTGTCCTGGAGTATATTTGACAGGATGAATAAGAACCTTCTATTCATAAGAGAGCCAGCACTTCTTTGCCGACTACTTAAGCAGATGATACCCTAGAGGAATTGGTAAGAGCTGTTCGCTGTCTCTGCCAAATCCCAGGAACCAAAAGGTTTCCCACTCTCTGACAATCGAGTTCTCTGATACTTGCAAACTGCCAGCATTCTCTTCACACACACACACACACACACACACACACACAAATACCATCTTTTATAAATTATAACTGCTCCAGACCAAAAAACAGATTCACAATATTCAGTGGGAAGATAAGAGAAGAGGCAAGTAAGAGCTCCGAAGGAAAAAGTTTTAAAAATTTGAGTCAAACTCCTTTATCAGAAAACATCTATATATTTTACAGAAAAAATAAAGAAAAAGATTAAAAAAATCTTGCAACTATGCTTTGAATTATATTAATAACAAGTAGAAAATTTCCAGCCATTTCAGATATCTTACACCATAATATTCAAGGCTAAGAGAATTGAATGGTTAGATCTTTTGAAGTAAATAAGGCAAATTTGAGATCATTTTTTAAGTAAATATTTTCTTGCAGTCAGACTGTTAGTCAGTTGAGTGGCTGGGATGACACTGAGCATTTTTCTCATTCCCAACCTGTATGGTGACCATCCAATGAATAAACGGCCTTGATATGTGTTGAACTTTGTAGAGTTCAAGTATTCACCCCTCTCTTCATTTAGACAATGTTTAATCCCTTTGAGTGTAGCTCCATGGACGGCTGCATTCAGCCATCCTGTGGAAGAGTGATGAACTCTAGACAATCTGTCTGGACCCTGATAGTCAAGACACTCCTGTGTCAGGAAAAATATAGCACTCCATCTTCACAGCTTTTGATAACTCATTACCACTTTTGTTGAGGAAATCAAAAAAGTTAAACTCACAGTCTTTGAGATCTAGATTAAATATTATTAATGGAAAAGCTTTGAACTGACAAGATAAATCAAACTGCAATGCATATGATAAAAGTAGAAATGTTGTAGGTTTGAGATAATTACCCCCACTACCTCTCCAGGTGCCCTCATACTAATCTATGAGGCCCAACACAAAACCTAAAAAATAATTTTACAAAGGAAGGAAGAAAAAGAAAGACAATAAAAGAAAACACAAGGCAAGACAAGGCAGGAAAGCGCAAGACAAGAAGAAGAAAGAAACAACAAAGTCATCCAAACATAAAATGAACTATCACAATCCTGTATTGCACAACCCAGGCTGCACACGAGAATCACCGGGGGGCTTTTAAACTTCTGATTCTTGAGCCCTACTAGACCAGCTGAATCAGAAACTCCACAAGCGGGCATTGGTTTGGGTATTTTTTTAAGGTCCCTCAGGTGATTCTAATGGACTTGAGCACCACTGTCTTCTTCTCGTGTACCCTCGAGTCATTTCTGACTCATAGAGACTCTGTATAGGACAGAGTAAAACTGCCCTATGACTGGATGGTTACATGTGACTTAACACTGTGTGTGTGTGTGATATAAATATATAAATGTAATGTGTATATGTAATTTTACTATCTTAGCTCTTCTAGATTTCAAATTACTGAAAATCCTAACTCTTGTGTTTTATTATTTTATTTGCTTACGCTTTGTTGGAATTTTATTAATAATTATATTATATTAATAATTATAGTGTATGTTCTATACTTTCTATATTTCCTTTTTAAAAATTAACAGGTTCTTTATTATTCTTACTAATGAAACATCAGCAGCAAAAAAAGACTAATTTTATAAGATTGTGCCAACAGAACATCATTTTATAAAATGCGATGCCCTCTCTGAAGAGGATAAAAGTTAGGAGCAACTTCAAAAAAGAAAAATATAAAATAAGATGAAGCAAAGGGCCTATGCATGTGTTGATCTTTTAACCAAAGAATTGTTCTGTATTATTTTTCTCTTAAGCTCACAAACCACTTGTCACTGATGTTTTGATGACTTAAAAGCCATTAACACCATAGTGTTTAGACTGGACTCTCTAACAGTAATAAAACTGATAGGCAGTAAAGAGTTATGAGAAAAACCAAACAAGAAAATGCTACCTCCAGACCTCTATTCAATAAGTAACTTATGAGAGACACTTGCCTGTAAATTTCCATGGCTCTTGCCTTCAGGGAATTTCCCTATTGAAGAGCTCTACTGCAATACAAAATGTGGGCTTGTAGAAAATGCTGCTGCTTAGTGAACTGTAGGAAGATCCTTACTTCCTTCCTTAATAACCAATTTTCTCCTAACAAGAAAGGAATGGGCTTTAATGTGAATCATCTTTATGGATTTACTGTCCTCCACGATACTTGTTTAACATCTCCAGCTTGCCACAAAATACTGTCAAACTGCATTATACACTAGGATCACAGGTACCATTGCAAGTGGAAGTTCCAATATCACACGTACCAAGGTTTTGATAGCATATGATGGTGTAAAATTTAACAATGTATTTTTCTGGCTGGTGAACATTAACTTCTACTGAGCCCATGGCTAAGTCTTTAATTGCCCAGTTAAAAACTGCTCACATATTCCACATATTCTTAAAGGTAGAAACATTTTTAAGAGCTTTTGCTTTTGTGTAAAATTAGGAATTTCCCTCCTTGGAGGATGCCTAAATACTGAAAAGATGCAAATGGAATCCAAGCCTGCCCACGTGATAAAAAGCCATTAGGTTCTGCCCTTCAGTTAGTCAAGTTCCAAGCAGCAAGTGTCAAATGCCTTAAGGGACTTTGAAACTGCAAAATGTTCTTGGGTCAATTGGAAGCCTTTGACACTGATGTTCTCCAACTTTGGGGGAAATTATTTGCTTGATGGTTAAAGGCAAGGCATTGCCTTCATTAGAAGACAAGATATCTGTTTATGATGCTGTCTTATTTTTAATTACAAATCCAATTGTTTCCTCCTTTTATATTTTTAGAAGAGATTTTGCAGTAAGAATAAGTGGTGAACTCTTCAAGTCTAGCTAGCCTCAGAAGCAGGATAGGAGGGTAACCCTTGATTTTCATTTGGCATGCTTATAAATTAGGGAAAGTAATTTATAGTACTGGCAAATTTGACTTTGGGCATGGATATATAAAAAAAGAGAGAAGAATCTAAAATTAAATCAACAACCTTCCACAATTAAAAGGTAATTAAAATTTTTAAATACACATGTGTATCCTGCTACCTGTCTCTAAAAAAGAAATATTTGTGTGTGTGTGTGTGTTGTGTGGAAATCTCGGAATCTCACTATTCTGTCCACAACTATGAGGATATAACAAATCCCCACTTTTTATTTCTCTGTCGATTCTGCCACCAGCTGCCCATGCAGCACTTCTCCCTCTGACCGGAGCCACCTGGGTCTAGGTCAGAGCGCACAAGTTAAAAAGACACTGTCCGTTAGACTGCCGAATAGTCTTGACGCCGCCAGTCGCAAGTTTGGGAGTTCACGTGACACTCTCACTTCTAACCTGTTGGTGACAAATTCAGGAGTTCTCCTCCCTCTACCCCTTAAGGATGCCACCTGCAAGCTCAGGAGTCCCCCTGAGCTTCCTCAACCTCTGACCTGCCCACTCCCACTTCTCCTTTGGGTTCAATTGTTCTCTGGAATGACTCACAGAATTCAGGGTTCAAACTCATCCAGCAGCTTGTCAGAGAAAGATCTGACAATCTGTTGCAATAAAGCTTACAGCCTAGAAAACCGTGTAGGGCAGTTCTACTTTATCACATGGATCTCTATTGGTTGAAATTGTTTAAAGGATACCTAAAGACAATTCTTTAGATTACACTATTTCTATTCATCTATCTTCAAGTTCAATGACTCTTCCTTCTGTCATTTGAATCTGTTAGGGCAATTCAGTCAGGTTTTTTTGTTTTGTTTTGTATTTTAATTTCTGATACTGCATTTTACAGTTCCAGAATTTCTAGATTCTCTTTTTATATTTTCCATTTCTGTCCTGATATTTTTTATTTGTTCTTTCTTTATAATTATTTTTGCAATAATTGTAATAGCTGCATTAAAAATTCTTGTCTGATATATTCAACAACTGTGTTATCTCAGAGTTGATCTTCATTGATAGCCTTTTCTTTTGAGTATGAGTCATATGTTCCAGTCTCTTTGTAGACTAAGTAATTCTGGATTATATCCTGGAAATTTTAAATGTTATGTTTTGGAGATTCTGGGTTCTGTTATGTTCTTCCAGAGAGTGTTGATTGTTTTCTTTTAGCAGGCAGTTATGTTAGCTGAACTCAAACTTTAAGTTCTGTGATAGGTAGAAGCTAAAATGTCTGTTATCTTTGACTGAATTGCTTGGATTCATGTGCATGTACCTCAGGGTTCAGCCAGAGGTTTAGGGAGAGTTTACACACAGAGTTTGGAGCTCCATATCTGCGATTTTCTCTTTCTAGGATCACCCCCTTTCCTTTTTAGCTGTTGTGATTGCTACAAACTCTGTTCTCTGGGTTTTCAGGTCAGTAATAGTGAATGTCTCTGTTCTAGTTTAGGCTGACCACATGTTGAAGGCTGGGGCCTACCCTAAGACTAAATTCCATCAAATTTGGTAAAGTCTCTCAGTGGCATGCCCTGGAATTTCTGCCTGGTTTTGGTTACTTTCTAGGTTATAGTTGTTTTCTGAGGGAGGATTTGTTTGACAAGAGCTACTTGACTATTACATGAAGCAGAACTGTGTTAGAATGAACTTTTTTCTTTTATTTGCTTATTTTATATTCTAATTCTTGTGATAGTTTAGGCATATCCCTTAATGGTTAAGAGCAAAGCCAGACTGCTTGGGTTTGAATACCAGCTCTTTGCTAACTATGTGATCTCTCCATTTCTCATTTATAAGAGATACTGATAATAGTGCCAATCTCATAGGGTTGTTTGAGAGCCTAAATGAGAAGCTAATTGTAGTTAGGATAGTGACTGATACATAATAAACATTTGAATGTTAGCTATTATGGTGCAATTAACATGATTTTAATTACAGATGACATAATCCCAACCTCTGGAACTCCGGCCACTAATATGCACAAAGATCTCTCACTAGTCATTTTTAAAGCCAAATTGTGTACCATTCCCAACTTACAACCTTGCTTTGAAGGTTTAAAGAAAAAGTGTTAACATATAAATGTGCTTAGAGACACCTGCCTTTGGGAAATTACTGAATTTTTACAAACTAGAAATCCATTCCTGACATTTCATAATGCTCACCCCCTCTGGCCAATCATTTTAGGTGACTGCCTACACTGACCTGTTGCTCTCTAACTGACTAGACAGAAAGTAAGGACACTAATCAGGTCACTAGTTATTCAGAAGGAGCAACGCATCCTTTAATCAGAAAAACAAACTTATTTTCACGCATCTGGCCACATGCCTTTCCACCATCGTGTTTTCATTTCCAAAAGTCAATGTTATAGCTACTGGTGAACTACTAAAAAATATTTTAAAACAATTTAATAGTTTTGAAGGTTGCTTTTTCCACTCAAAAATAAATTAAAAATCAATCAAATAAAGAATCTCTTCTTTCTCTTTACTTGGACCACTTCCAACTGCCAACATGCAAGTGGGCTCTTTTTGCAAACATGTTAATAGAAAATACTGACTGGAGAAGGGAAAGCAGGCCTGTCTCCTTTTTTCATCTTCTGCAGCTGCCTCTAGCTGCCAGATCCAGAGCTTTTAAAATTTAGGGATATTATGGAAATTATAGAACTTGTGAAGGGGTGCCTCAGGAAAAAAAAAGTTATAAACTTCACAAGACTCATGAATCATAGGCAAAATTTATTCAGAGTAGAAGCTTCCATGATTTTCAAAGATCACATCAACAGTGTTTCTTTTGCAGAGCTATTCTAGCCTGAAATCCATCCCATTGCTGAAACTGTATTATGTCACCGTCATTTTTCCTGAATTGTATTCATCTAATTTATATCACGTCCCTCGGGCAAAGATCAAATGGGGTTTTTTTAAATATTGGTAAAGGATTTTTACATGTTGTCATCTTACACATATACAATAATAATAATAATATTCCTCTATTACAAATCAGATATTTACAGTAAGGCATTAAAAGCAATTTAACAGAAAGTGCCAAGATTTAGCATGAAGCAATGCTTAGCAAAATATTATAAAAGCTACCAATGCCTCTAGCTATAATATTTTATTCAGTTCCACAAGTTTGAATGTTTTTTTTTTTTTTTTCCAATAAGAATTGCAAAGTGCTGTTGAATCACTTCACCCCATTTCTATTGGTTTCCTTTTTATATACTATTAGGATTGAGGAATGGAATGTTCCTTCATTCATAACTGAATATTTATACTCAATATTTTATATTTGTTTCTTTCAAATAGTTGTAGCTAAACTTCCCTTGAACTAAATTTAAAAGCAAGATGCAAATTGTCTGTATATTGTGGTTGTAATTATGTAAAAATATGACTGCATATGGATAAAGGACTGGAAGGGAATATACAGAAATTACTTTAATTATATGAGCAGGATGGAAATTACAGAAGTTTCCCCCACACACCATTTAAATTTTATGTAATGTTCTGTTATTGTTTTTACAGTAATATCTAATTTTTTTAAAGTTTCCCTGCTGACAAATATAAGTCTGTCAACTTGAAATAAATTACAAGATTTTTAAATTGCACTATTTTTTCTATTTGTCAGGAGCTCCTCCTCCTAGCTTCCCTGTCCATTCCTCTTCCAGCACATTCAGTCAATAATTCACTGGACTAAGGTTTATTGACACCTAAAATAAGCCTGGTCATGTGGATACAGTGGGTACCATGATATGTCACTTCAACTGATGTTACCTTCATATCTTCAGTCTCTCTGCTCATTTTCAGTGAGTCCTCCAAATGTATTATTCCTTTTGATTATAATTCTAGCACTTTCTTGTCTCTACCAAATTTCTGAAATGAACAATCTTTAAAGCAAGTCCATATAACCAAAACATAACTCCTATTCTCTTCCAATCTTTTCACCACTTGGGCAAACCACAAAACACTGCTCTCTTTTCTCTGCGTTGAAGATCTGCTTTACAAGTTTGGTGACATTTTCTCATTCTCCATCACCTCTCACTACGTGAAACCAAACCTGTTGCCAATGAGTTGATTCCAAATCATAGTGACCATATAGGACAGAGCAGAACTGCCCCATAGGGTTTCCAAGGCTGTAATCTTTACAGAAGCAGACTGCCACGTCTTTTTCCCATGGAGAAACTGGTGGATTTGAACCACCAACTTCTCAGTAAGCAGCAGAGCACTTAACTATTGCACCACTAGGGCTCCTCTCTCTCACTACAGAGGAGCATTTAACAAGAGTTAACTGACTACTTCTTCTTAAACCTCATTGTCTCCACTCCTTCTGCCACACCAAAAATTACTTCTCTGTTTTCATTTGTAATGATGCCTGCCCTTATTTCTTTATTCCCTCCTCTTTTTCTTTCATTTATCCCCTAGTTTTGGATGCACTCCTTCTCAAAATTCATCAATGCTATTTTATTCTCACTCTCTCCATCTTCTCTTAATAATTTCATGTCCTGAAAGGATGCTTACAATACTCATGATAATTATAATAGCTAACTTTTGTTGAGGGCTTATATGCCTGTTTCTTTATGAATAAGTAAGAACTTTGTCCCCTTTATTTCATTTAATCCTTACAACTATAAAAGGTAGAAATTCTTTTTTTCTTTTCTTTTTATTGTGCTTTAGATGAAGGTTTACAAAGCAAATTAGCTTCTCATTAGACAATTAATACACATATTGTTTTGTGACATTGGTTGCCAACCTCGGGATGTGGGGTTCCCCATTTCCATTTGTCCAGCTTTCCTGTCCCCTCCTGCCTTCTCCTCCTTGCCCCTGGGCTGGCATGCCCACTTGGTCTTGTATACATGGTTAAGCTATGTATATTATTATGTGTTTTATGGACCTAATAATTGGCTAAAGGGTGAACCTCAGGAGTGACCTCAGTACTGAGTTAAAAAGGCGTCAGGAGGCCATAGTCTCGAGTTTTCTCCAGTCTCTGTCAAACCATTAAGTCGGGTCCTTTTTGGTGAGTTTAAATTTTGTTCTACATTTTTCTCCTGCTCGGTCCAGGACCCTGTCGGAGCAGTGAGTGGTCGTAGCCGGGTACTATCTAGTTGCACCAGATTCAGTCTGTTGGAGGCTTTGGTAGTTGTGGTCCGTTACTCCTTTAGACTAATCTTTCCCTTGTGTTTGGTTTTCTTTATTCTCCCTTGCTCCAGACAGGGTGGGACCAGTGGAGTATCTTAGATGGCTGCTCTTTCTTATTATCTTCTTGTTTACTTTTTTCAAACAGAAGAAACCTCTGAGCTTTAGAGCGTTTAAGACTTTTTCTTAGGAGGATATTGTTGTAAGTGGAGGAACTGGGCTCGAACTGCACATGTGTCTGAATGCAGAGTCCAGGCTCTTAACGACTGGCCTATGCCCCTGCCCCATGTCATTCCAGTAACTCTGAAATCTGATCTGACCTCTCTGCTAAATTCTTTTCCCATCATTCCCATCCCATCGAATGTCTGCTAGTCATTTCTGCAAAGACGACACACCAGGATCTTAAACTCAACTTTTAAGACAAACGCTTTCCCTAAAATATTTACTTCTTCTGACTTCTTTATTTAATGCCGTCATCACTGTCATGTGTATTCAAAACACTGCTATTCATCTTCGTTTTTTCCTTCCGTTCTGTCACTCACATCTTCACAGTTACCAAGAGTCATTGATTTTATTCTTCAAAATATCTGTATATAAGAGCACAAGCAAACACATATACACAGGCATACACACAACAGTAAAAACCACATACCAAAGATGTTTCTAAAATAAAGTAATAAATTATACATAAAAACATGATAAATATCTTTCATATCAATATATTTAACCAGAAAAAAGTTACAAACTGAAAGGAAAAATAATCTCAAATTATTTCAGAAAACAAACCGAAGTGTGTGTGTGTAAGTATCTACCTGTCTTGGTCACCTAGTGCTGCTCCAGAAGAAATGCCACAGGCGGATGGCTTTAACAAAGAGAAATTTATTTCTTCACAGTAAAGGAGGCTAAAAGTCCAAATTCACGGCGTCAGCTCCAGAGGAAGGCTTTCTCTCTCTGTGGTTCTTCTCGTCAATGTTCCCCTGGACTAGGAGCTTCTTTAGACCCCAGGTCTAAAGGACACGCTTTATTCCTGGCACTGCTTTCTTGGTGGTTTGAGGTCCCCCCGTCTCTCTGCTCACTTCTCTCTTTTATATCGCAAGAGATTGCCTCAGGACATAATCCAATCTTGTAGACTGAGTCCTGCCTTACTAACACGACTGCAGCCCATCCTCCTTCATTAATATCATAGAGGCAGGATTTACAACATATAGGAAAATCACATAATGCCAGGAATCATGGCCCAGCCAAACTGTTAAACATATTTCTGGGGGGACATAATTCAGTCCATGACTCTATCTATCTATCTATCTATCTGTCTGTCTATCCATGAATATATGTATACATATACATAAAGCTATATCTAAAATAAAATTACTTAGAAAGATTAAAAGTTAAAGAGTGTGCAAAAACATACTAGACAAACACAAAAGAAAACAAAGCAGTAACTGTTTATTCAAGGCAAAAATTCTAGGCAAAAAGCATGCAACGAAACAAAAAAAGGTATTTTGTAATAAGAAAATGTACAATTCTCAATGAAAATGACTTCTATGGCTAGCAGTCCATCTCATTTGGATTTTAAGGACTTAGTGAGTAGATAATTGTCAGATTCTTTTTTAATTGTTGTGCTTTAAGTGAAAAGTTTGCAATTCAAGTTAGTCTCTCATGCAAAAATTTATACATACATTGTTATGTGACCCTAGTTGCTTTCCCTACGCTGTAACAGCACACCCCTCCTTTCCACCCTGGATTTCCCTTGTTCATTCAACCAGCTCCGGACCTCTCTGCCTTCTCATCTCACCTGCGGATGGGAGCTGCCCATTTAGTCTCAAGTATGTCAGAGATTTTTTAACTGCCCTGATTCCAGTCTTCCCAGTTTGCAGTGCAGCCTTCACATAATCACCACATTGAATGTCCTGTAACACTGATTCCCACCTTAAAGGCAGAACAGCAGAGCGGTTATGAGCACAAACTCGTAAGTCAGAGTGCCTGGGTTCACATCCCAGCTCCATTACCTTGTACTCAGCTCCCTTATCTCTGTAACCTTGGATAGGTTATTTAACCTTTCTGTGCCTCAGTTTCCTTGTTGTTATCCATGGCTAGTATTTGCACCTACCTCCATAGGGCTTATAAACGTTACATAAATTAATATTTGTATAGTGCTTAGAATAAAACCTGTTGCCAGTCCATTCCGACTCATAACAACCCTATCAAACATAGTAGAACTGCCCCCCAGAGTTTCCAAGCAGCGGCTGGTGGATTGGAATTGATGACCTTTTGGTTAACAACGGAGCTCTTAAAACACTGGACCACCAGGGTCCCTGTGTTAGAATGAAAAACAAACAAATCGAACACTTTGCTGTCAATTCCAACTCATAGCGACCCTACAGGACAGAGTACAACTGCCTGTGGGATTTCCAGTGAGCAGCTGATAGAGTAGAACTCCTGGTTTTGCTTAGCAGTGGTAGCTCTCAGTAGCTCTTAACCACTGTGCCACCAGAGTTCCTTGTTTAGAATTAAAAAAAAAAAAAAAATCCACTGCCGTGAAGACTCTGACTCATGGCGACCTTACAGGACAGAGCAAAACTGTCCAGTAGGCTCTCCAAGAAGCAGCTGGTGGATTAAAACTCCGGACCTTTCAGTTAGCAGCGGTAGCTCTTAGACACCACACCACCAGGCTCCGTGCTTAGGGAATAGTACCATATAAATATATGCTTGTTGCTGTCAAGTAGATTCGACTCATAGCTAGCCTATAGGACAGAGTAGAACCGTCCCATTGGGTTTTCAAGGAAAGGCTGGTGGATTCCAACTGTTGATCTTTCTTCGGTTAGCAATTGAGCTCTTAACCACTGTGCTGCCAGGGCTCCATATAAATATATCATAAGCTATGAATACGTGTTATTGTTAAATAAAATGTATTCTTCTCTGACTTAAAAAGTCTGTGTCTAACCCTTGGTGACCAAATAAAATGAAATTTCATCAACCTGTAGTTTAAGACTTTTTCTCAATAAAGTGATACTCGAGAAGAATCTGCCTCTTAGACAAGTTGATACACGAGACCAAAGGGGCGGCTTCTGTCCAGAGGTTCGAGGGGAAGGCAGAGAGAGTAAGGAGCTGGTTGAATGTTCATGGGGAATCAGGGGCGGAGGGGAGGAGTGTGCTATCGCAGAATGGGGTGAGCGGTTGGGGTCTCATAACAATGTATGTTAAAAAAAAAAATTCTGTATAGGAGACTAACTTGAAATGTAAACTTCATTTAATTACATCAATTAAAAAAAGAAAAAAGAAAGACCGTTTCTCAGAGGACAATGTATCTCCCCAGCATTATATCACAATACTATTCTACCTAACTCTAAATGCTACTAAATCAGATGACTCAGCCCAGTAGACTTGGCATTTTCTTCTCTTGTGTCCATTCAGAATGAAGTGTCTCTGCCCACACATCTTTCAAACTCTAGTTCAAGTACCACTCCCATCTGAGAGCCACTCCCTGATCATGCCAGTCTCAGATGACCTAGACCTCCTTTTAAATCTTATAGCTCTATGTTACCATTTGATGGAATTTATGGACTAAGTGATAAATGACAAGAGGGTCACATTTCTATTTCTCCACATTTTAAGTTCAGTGAGAGAGAGGATGTGCTCATTATTCCTTTTTAAACTCACCATACCTTATGCTGGTCTTTCAATTACTACAAGTTCAGAAATACAGTTTGAATAAATGGAGGAAAATATATTTACATTTACTAAAATGGAAAACGCACATTTTTACACCAAATAAGTTTCTAATCACCAGTCAAATAATGCACCTCAATATTAATCAGCCACGCATCTTCACTTGTTATTTAGAAAAATTTTGTTATAGCATGTGTCCAATTTCTTTTTTTCTTTTGCATACATCAAAAATGTCTTACCTTTCTTTTTTATGTGATAGCAAGCAGGTAGTCTGAGCAACGTTGTTTGAATCCTGTCTCTTCCACATGGTAGCCCTGTGAATTTGAATGTAATATAACTTCTGTGACCCCCTTTCCCCATGTGTAAAATAAAGGTAATAACATCTACCATGCAAGATGAATGGCAAGATTAAGAAGACTTCAGTCATGTGTTTGATCCATAGTAGGAATGCAATAAAATATAGCTAATCATAACAATTTAAATATTAATTTTTCCTAACGCCTCTGTTATTTCACTCTTTTATTTTCATTTTATTATATTTGGATTTTTACATTATCAAAGGCATGATTTATCTTCACAGTATTAGCAATTAAGTTTAGGGCTAATGCTGTGCCTACTTTCACATCAGACTCCTTATTTATAAAATCATCCTTAAAAAGTAGTTGGTATTTTGGGAGCTATCACGTAGTCCACCCATCTTCTTAATGGTCTAGAGCATCATATATCACTAATACATTTCTTCTTGTGCTAATACTATTCTTCTCCCGTAAATATCCTAAACATTCTATAGAATCAACCCCCTGATGAAGAGAATGGCATCTGATAATATAAGCAGCTTCCGAGACAATATATGTTTGTGTTATTCAATATTAAGGTATTAATGCATGATGTTTCAGTAATACCTTGCAAGTAATTAATCAGTTGGATAACTTTTCAAAATTTATTTTCTCCCTTTCACACTAAGCCCCACTCTTTCCTATCTCTTTTTCTCTCTCCTTAGTTTTCTCCTTCATATTCACTTCCTTACTCTGCTTTCATTCAAAATGGTGGCCATGACCAACTGATCTGATCTCTTACTAGAACTTTCAGGAACTAGGTAAGGCCACTGTTATGAAAGTTGCTTCAAACACTTCTACCTTCAAACAAAAGCAGCTTAAATTATTCTGTGGGAAGCTAACAATTACTAATTTCCACAGTTAATATTTATCTGAGAGATTTCATCATCCCTCAGTATCCTCATCTGAATCCTTTGGTTTCCTTGCATTTGTTTAGGATTTGTGGAGTCAGGAGTGTATGAAGGGAAGATCATGGGCTTTGGATTCAAGCAAAACAGGGTCAAATTTGAGCTCTACTATTTGCTTGCTTTGGAGCCTCTGGGTGTTGCAAGAGGTTAATGAGCTCAGCTGATAACTGAAAGGGTGGAGGTTCAAGTCCACCCAGAGGTGCCTCAGAAGAAAAGCCTGGGGATCTGCTTCCAAAAAAAATCAGCCATTAAAAACTCTATGGAGCACAGTTCTACTCGGCCACACATGTAGTCAACATGAGTCAGAATCAACTGGATGGAACTGCTGCTGGTAATCTGCTTGCTTTATCTCTTCAGTTTACCCTACTGGGAGTCTGTAAAATGAGTCTCCTCCTTGGTAAAATAGGGATGAAACTAGTCACCCAAAAGGGTTTCGAAAATTAGAGGTAAAGAATGTGCAGCACCAAGCCCAGTGCCAACCCCATACAGACGTGCTCAGTAACAGTGGTCACTCCAGCATTATACTATGTGAAGCTGCAAATAGTTGACATAAGCTTCAGTGATCTAGCCTGGAAAACAAATCACCTTTTAAATTTTTGTTTCCATGGGAAAACACATCTTGAGTTGTAAACAACTAATTTACAAATACATGTTGGGAACACAAAGTATCAGAGGATGCATTGCAGAAGGACCTAATCTGTGAATTGTCTGCCAATAATATATGTGATATAAAATAAACTGTTAACGTTCTCATTATTTTCCTTAATTTTAAGAACAATTTGAGTATTCAGAGGAGCTGTAGGAATACAGGTGGTTACTGAAGTAAAAAAAAAATTAATTATTCACTTAGTTTTCCCTAAGGAAAACAAGAGAGCTGTTCTTGGTAAACATTTACTAATGGGTCTTTGGACTCAAGAGTGTGAAGATACATTACATTACACAGGGCTTACACTTTACTAGGGGAAAAAAAAGTGAAATGTTGATTTTTCTCACCTACAAGACTGGGGAGGCCTATTTTTGTAGTAGAAGACACTTTGTACAACCTCATATATCACAGAAATTTTTATTAGACTATAAATTTGACATTTACATTCACAGACTTGAGAAAGGAGATGTTCGTACCTACCCATTGACTTCAATGTAAGTGAGCAAACTAACTGAAGAAAGAACAAAAGGCATGTTTCCTCCCAGGCAAAGAAAAACCACAAACGAGATAATATGTAGAGTAGTTGGTAAATTGCAGCGCAGCATATTCATTCATTCTTTAATTTAACAAAATAGTTATTGTGCACCTACTATGTGCAAGGCACTGTGCTAGGTACTCAATTTTTTTTTATTTGTTGTGCTTTAGATAAAGGTTTACAGAGCATATTAGTTTCTCATTAAACAACTAATATACATATGGTTTTGAGACACTGGTTGCTGATACCATGACATGTCAACACTTTTCCCTTCTCGACCTTGGGGTCCTCATTACCAGCTTTCCTGTCCAATCCTGCCTTCTCGTCCTTGCCCCTGGGCTGTTGTGCCCGTTTAGTCTCATTTTGTCCTATGGGCCTTTCAAATCTTTGGCTAAAAGGTGAACCTCAGGAGTGACTTCTGAGTGAGCTAACAGGGTGTCCGGAGCCATATTCTCAGGGTTTTTCCAGTCTCTGTTAGGCAAGTTAAGTCTGGTGTTTTTTTGAGTTAGAATTTTGTTCTACATTTTTCTCCAGCTCTGTCTGGGACCCTCTATTGTGATCCCTGTCAGAGCAGTCAGTGGTGGTAGCCAGGCACCATCTGGTTGTATTGGACTCAGTCTGGTGGAGGCCGTGGTAGTTGTGGTCTATTAGTCCTCTGGACTGATCTTTCTCTTGTGTCTTTAGTTTTCTTCATTTACCCATACTCCTGAAGGGGTGAGACCAGTGGAGTATCTTAGATGGCCACTCCCAGGCTTTTAAGACCCCAGAAGCTACTCACCAAAGTAGAATGTAAAACATTTTCTTTACAAACTGTATTTTGCCAATTGAGCTAGATGTTCCCTGAGACCATGGTCCCCACAGCCCTCAGTCTAGTAATTTGATCCATCAGGGAGTTTGGATTTGTCCATGGAGCTTCCATGACCTTACCCTGAACAAGTTGTGTTGACTTCCTAAGTATTGTGTACTGTCTTACCCTTCACCAAAGTTACCACTTATCTACCGTCTATTTAGTGTTTTTCCACCCCTGCCACTCCCCTCCCTCATAACAATTTAAGATTATTTATTTTTGTGTGTAAATCTTCTCATGAGTTTTTATAGTAGAGGTCTCATACAATATTTGTCTTGTTGTGATTGACTTATTTCATTCAGCATAATGTCCTCCAGATTCATCCACATTGTAAGACGCTTTGCAGATTCAACGTTCTTCTTTACCATTGCATAGTACTCTGTTGTGTGTATGTACCAAAGTTTGTTTATCCATTCGTCTGTTGATGGGCATCTAGGTTGTTTCCATCTTTTTGCTATTGTGAATGATGCTACATGAACAAGGGTGTGCATATGTCTATTAGTGTGACAGTTCTTATTTCTCTAGGATATATTCCTAGGAGTGGGATTATATGGTATTTCAGTTTCTAGCTTTCTAAGGAAGCACCATATCATTTTCCAAAATAGTTGTACCATTTTGCATTCCCATCAGCAGTGCCTAAGAATTCCAGTCTCCCTGCAGCCTCTCCAACACTTGTTATATCCAGTTTTTTGATTCATATCAGTAATGCCGGGAAGAGATGGTATCTCATTGTGGTTTTGGTTAGCATTTCTTTAATGGATAGGGATCTTGAGCATTTCCTTATATGTCTGTTAGCCACTTGACTTTTTTTCATTCCCATTTTTTTTTTTTTAATTGTACTTCAGGTCAAGGTTTACAGAACAAATAGTTTCTCATGAAACAGTAGTACGCATATTGTTTTATGACGTTGGTTGGTTACCAACCCCACAACATCTCAACCCTCTAACTTCTCAACCATTTTTTTTTTGGTGAAAATACACACAGCCAAAGATATACCATTTCAAAAATTTCCACATGCACAGTTCAGTGACATTGACTACGCTTTTCCAATTGTGCTGCTATTCTCACTTTAGATGAAGGCTTACAGAACAAAATAGTTTCTCATTTAACTGTTAATACACATGTTGCCCTATGACAATGGTTAACAATCTCACAACACATCAACAATATCCTTACTCAACCTTGGGTTCCCTATCACCAGCTTCCTCGTCCACTTCTTCCTTCTGGCCCTTGTCCCTGGACTACTGCACCTCGTTAGTCCCATTTGGTTTTACGGGGCTATCCACTCCCAGGCTGAACGGTGAACCTCGGAGATAACTTCACCACCGAGCTAAAAGGGTGTCTGGGGGCCATACTCTAGGGGTCTTTCCAGTCTCCTTTAGGCCAGTAAATCTGGCCTTTTTGTGTGTGTGTGTGAGTTAGAATTATGCTCTACATCCTTCTCCAGCTCTGTCCAGAACCCTCTGTTGTGATCCTGGTCAGAGCAGTCAATGGTGGTACCTGGGCACCATCTAGCTGTACTGCACTCAGTCCAGTGGAGGCCTTGGTAGTTGTGGTTCATTGGTCCTTCGGACTAATCTTTTCCTTGTATCCTGTTCTCTTCATTCTCCCTTGCTCCCGAAGGGATGAGACCAGTGGAGTATCTTAGATGGCTGCTCACAGGCTTTTAAGACCCCAGACACTACTCACCAAGTTAGAATGTAGAACATTGTCTTTATAAACTGTGTTATACCAATTGAGCTAGATGTTCCCCGAGACCATGGTCCCCACAGCCCTCTGCCCAGCAATTCAGTCCCTCAGGGAGTTTGGATATGTCTATGGGGCTTCCATGACCTTTCCTAGTACAAGTTGTGCTAGTTTCTCCTGTATTGTGTACTGTCTCACCCTTCACCCAAGATACCACTTATCTATTATCTATTTAGTATTCCCCCCCCACCCCTCCCATCCCTGGTAACCAACAAAGATTGTTACATTTTGTGTGTGAACTTTTTCATGGGTTTTTACAATAGAGGTCTCATACAATGTTTGTCCTTTTGTGATTGACTTATTTCACTCAGCATAATGTCCTCCAGTTTCATCCATGTTATGAGATGCTTCACAGATTCATTGTTGTTCTTTCTCATTGCATAGTACTCCATTGTGTGTATGTATCCATTCATCTGTTGATGGGCATCTAGGTTGTTTCCATCGTTTTGCTATTGGGAACAGTGCTGCCATGAACATAGGTGTGCATATGTCTATTCAAGTGACGACTCTTATTTCTCTAGGATATATTCCTAGGAGTGGGATTGCTGGATCGAATGGTATGTCTATTTCTAGCTTTCTGAGGAAGCACCATATCATTTTCCAAAATGGTTGTATCGTTTTGCATTCCCACCAGCAGTGCATAAGAGTTCCCATCTCCCCTCAGCCCCTCCAACATTAGTTATTTCCAGTGTTTTTGATTCGTGCCCGTAATGCCTGAGTGAGATGGTATCTCATTGGGGTTATAATTTGCATTTCTCTAATGGCTAGTAATTGCAAGCATTTCCTCATGTGTCTGTTGGCCATTTGAATGTCTTCTTTGGTGAAGTGTCTATTGATTTCCTTTGCCCATTTTTTAATAGGCCTATTTGTCTTTTTGTTGTAGAGGTGTTGGATTTGCTTGTAGATTATGGAGATTAGACCTTTGTCTGACCTGTACTGTCCAAAATTTTTTTCCCAGTCTGTAGGTTCTCTTTTTACTCTTTTGGTGAAGTCTTTTGAAGAGCATAGGTGTTTGATTCTTAGAAGATCCCAGTTATCTAGCTTATCTATTGGGGTTTATGCATTGAGGGTTATGGTTTGTATCCTGTTAATGCTGTGTATTAAGGCCTGTAGTGTTGGTCCTATTTTTTCTTCTATAAACTTTAAAGTTTTAGGCTTTATATTCAGGTCTTTGATCCATTTTGAAGTAGTTTTTGTATATTGTGTGAGGTATGGGTCCTGTTTCATTTTTTTGCAAATGGATATCCAGTTTTGCCAGCACCATTTGTTAAAAAGACTGTCTTTTCCCCATTTGATGGACTTTGGGCTCTTGTTGAAGATCAGGTGACCATAGGTGGATGGATTTACATCTGGGTTCTCAATTCTGTTCCATTGGTCAATGTATCTGTCCTTGTACCAGTGCCAGGCTGTTCTGACTACTGTAGCTGTATAGTAGGTTCTGAGGCCAGGTTGTGCGAGTCCTCCTGCTTTATTCTTCTTCAACAGTGCTTTACTTATTCATGGCCTCTTCCCTTTCCATATAAATTTTCAACATCAATTTGTGATAGTTTGGGTATGTAATGTGTTTCTAGAAATTTATTCTTTTCCTCTAGATTTTCAAATTTGTTGGAGTATAGTTTTTCATAATACCCTTATTATGAGCCTTTTTATTTCAGTTGGGTCAGTTGTAATGTCCCCCATTTCATTTCTTATCTGAGTGATTTGCATCCTCTCCTGTTTTTCTTTTTTCATTTTGGTTAGTGGTTTTTTGATTTTGTTGATCCTTTCAAAGAACCAACTTTTGGTTTTGTAGATTCTTTCTATTATTTTTCTATTCTCTATTTCATTTATTTCTGCTGTGATCTTTATTATTTCCTTTCTTCTGGTGGCTGTAGGCTTCTTTTGCTGTTCTCTTTCTATTTGTTCAAGTCGTGTAGATAATGTTTTGATTTTGTCCCTTTCTTCTTTTTTGACGTATGCATCTATTGCTATAAATTGACATCTGAGCACTGCCTTTGCTGTGTCTCAAAGGTTTTTGTATGATGTGTTTTCATTTTCATTTGATTCTAAGAATTTTTTATCCCGTCTTTGATTTCTTCTATTACCCATTGGTTTTTAAGCAAGGTGTTATTCAGTTTCCATGTAATTGATTTTTTTTTTCTTTGCTCTTTCTGTTCTTAATTTCTACTTTGATGGTGTGGTGATCAGAGAAGATACTTTGTATTATCTCAGTGTTTTGGATTTTGTTGATGGTAGCTTTGTGGCCTAAGATGTGGTCTATTCATTCCACTTGTGTTGGAAAAGAATGTGTACTTTGCAGCTGTTGGATAAAGTGTTCTATATATGTTGATGAGTTCAGGTTGACTGAATGTAGCTTTTAGATCTTCTGTATTTTTGTTGAGTTTCTTTCTAGATGTTCCATCTTTCACTGAGAGTGGTGGGTTGAAGTCTCCTACTATTATAGAAAAACTGTCAATTTCTCTTTTCAGTGCTATTAGAGTTCATTTTATGTATTTTGAAGCCCTGTCATTGGGTGCCTAGATACTTATTATGGTTATATCTTCATGATGGATCATCACTTTAATCATGATATAGTGTCCTTCTTCGTCTTTTATGGTGGATTTTGTTTTAAAGTCTATTTTATCTTAGATTAGTATTGTCACTCCTGCTTTTTTTGTTGTTGTTGTTGGATACTTGCTTGATATATTTTTTTCCAACTTTTGATTTTTAATAAATTTATGTCTTTGTTTCTAAGGTGTGTCTCTTGCAGACAGCATATTGATGGATCCTGTTTTTTTATCCATTCTGTCACTCTCTGTCACTTTATGGGTGCATTTAGGTCATTTACATCCAGTGTAATTATTGACAGGTGAGAGTTTATTGCTATCATTTTGTAGTGCTGCTTCTTTTGTGTGTGTGTGTGTGTGGTGCTGATTATTTCTTTGTTCCTCTTACTCTCCTGTGCTGAATTCCTTTTGTTTGTGGATTTTATTTTCATTTCTTTTGTTTTTGTCATTTTGTTTTTTACTGAGAGTTTGTTTTCCTTCTTTATTTTGATGAGTAGATTTGTTAACTTTCTTTGTGGTTACCATGGAATTTACCCTTATCTTCTTAGGTTTGAACCAGTCTATTACTACTTGCCTTCCTCCCCATTAAAAAGTTCTATACCTACCTTGTTTGTTCCCTCTTTTATTGTTCTGACATTGTTGTCATTTGTAGATTAACCTCTTTTGTTCCCTGTTGTAAATCTTTTGGTTTTGGACAGTTTTTGAGAATTCATTTCCTAGATTGGTTTCTGGCTGGTGTGATCTTGTGTCCTAGATTCAGACTGTCATCTGACGTTGTTTGTTCTCAAACTGAAGGACTCCCTTTAATAATGCTTGTAAGTTTGGTTTTTATATATTCCCTTAATTTCTGTTTATCTGGAAATGTCTTAATTTCACCATCATAGTTGGATGAGAGTTTTGCAGGATATATCATTCTTGGTTGGCAATTTCTTTTTCTTTCATGGTTTTGTATATATTATCCCTTTTCCTTCTTGCCTGCATGGTTTCTGCCAAGTAATGAGAGCTTACTCTTATTGTTTCCCCTCTGTATATGACTGTTTTTCTCAAGCTGCTGTCAGTATTCTTTCTTTGTCTTTAGTTTTAGCAAGTGTGATTATGGTATGCCTGGGTTATTTTCTTTTGGGAACTATGCTATATGGGGTTCATTGAGCTTCTTGGATGGTCAGCTTTGCATCTTTCATGATATTAGGGAAGTTTTCTGTCAGCATTTCTTCAATGATCCTCTCTCCCCCTGTTCTGGAACTCCAGTCACTGCCAATTTTTTGCTTTTGATTGTATCCCACATAATTATCAGGATTTCTTCATTTTTCTTCATTCTTTCTTCTGACTTTTCATCAAACAAAGTTGTATCTAAGTGTTCGTCTTCAATTTTGCTGATCCTGTCTTCCTATCATTTCACAGCCTGTCAGTAAGAAGCAAAGATGGCACACAGAGTCATGTGTTTGACAGAAACGGGAGGAGGAGGTGAGAGGCAGGGAAAAAACCAAAAGAGACTGAAAAAAGTAACAACAGCAACAAAGAAATGGCACTGAAGAAGCCAGCTGGTGTGTGCGGGGTGAATCCGGGAGGCACGGAACTGGCGCCTCATGTGCCGCGGCCTTGGCCCACTGGGAACTGGCAGATCAACCCACCAGGAAGCTTTGGATCAGCCTGCCAGGAATCAGTGAATCAGCCCACCAGGAAGTGGCAGAAGGCTGAGCAGGGGGCGGCAGGGTGGTGGGTGGGAAAGCATGTATTGCTGATTATCAGATGCTCTGTCTCCTGCTGAGAGCTTCATGAATCTGCTTTCTCGTACTCCCTGTCTGCCAGTCTCTGACAGGAGTTCATGATAGTGCATCCATACTGCATTAGCTGATAGAAGACCTCCACTCTTAACTCTCCTTGCTCTCTGTTCTCTAACAGTTTCTTATTCCATTCGGTGCTTAGTTGAGTTCTTTATCTCTTCATTTGATGCTTAAGGTTCCAAGATTGATGTTTGTCTCTATTCTGCTTAGTTTTTCAGGTCTTTGCTGTGGAGGGACAGTGTGGTGCTTCTGTCTGTAGTGCCATGTTGGCTCTGCTTCAGTACTCAAAATTTTTAAGCAAGACACACCAGTTCTCTGTCTTCATAGAGCTTAAAAACAAGTGAGAAATGCAGAGGTAAATAAGCATACAATTGGCATACAGCCATTTAAATTCCATGACAGAGAAAGATTTGTTTTGGTAGCATAAGAAAGGGCAATCAATCCAGAAATCCAAAAGATAGCTAAGGTTGGAGGTGGTAAATGACTGAATGCTGGCCACACACACCTGCTGACAGGCAGCAGAGATCAAAGATGGCTTTCATCAAAACTTTGAAGTAGGAACAGTCTGCTTTTCCTTCTTGTCCTCCTCAGGTAGGCATCACATCCACAGCTCACCTCCAAGTGCTCATCAAAACTTTATCTCAGAACATTTTTACCTAATAACGTAAAAACGAGCATTTATTCTAAAGTTACTAATTCCTCAGAGTGGCTTAAATGTTCACTGAATAAAATCCCTAAATAAGGAGGTAGTGAGTGTGGAACTTCACAGGAGAATCGCTAGGTCATACAAGAGAGAGTAAAGGTGATCTGGACTTTTTAGTGGCCAGTGTTAGTAGTTGGGAGTCCCTGGCTGTTACAAACCATTACTGAGTGGGGCTGCTAACCGAAAGGCTGGAGGTTTGAGTCCACCCAGAGGCACCTAGTGATCTATTTCTGAAACATCAGTCACTAAAACCCTATGGAGCACAGTTCCTCTCTAACACACATGAGGTCACCATGAGTCAGAATCCACTAGATGGCAATTGACTGTGGCACTAGTTGACTAACTCTGAGTGAAATACTATCTATGGATGAATAAATCTAACTAAAAGTACGACAATAAGTTTCAATTTTTTGTTGCTAAAGCTTTTCCTACAAAATAAAATGAAAAAATTTGCTCAGATAAAATTACAGGTGTGAAGGGTTTCATTCTTTACTAATTATCAGGGGTCATCATAAATTCAAAATGTGTGGCTAGACAGAATGTTCATTTCTTGAGTAGAAGTAACAAGATCAGAAATTAGAGAATTTTCAAGTCTTAAACTCTTATGTTTAACTCCCTGATCTAGCAGCTTTCATCCCCCTTCCCACATCTAATCTTCAAAGTCCTACTTCTCCAGGAAATTCATGTAGAGCAGTAATTCATCTTGTTCCTACCTTGTAGGTAGTGTCCTTTTCTCCATCCTAGAAAATGTGAGCAACTTGTTAATACATGGTACATGTCAGTGAAGACAAATCCTCCCAGTGTCTAGGCCAATATTTGTTTTAACCTAATGATTAAGGTTCTTGTTAAGGGAACTGGATTCTACTTTACTTGGTTCTAAGCCCATGTCTTTTTTTTGTTTTGTTTTGGTGACCAAATCATTATAAAACACTACATTTTGGTAAAACTAATCAGTATGACTCACAGTGGCTTACAGTGACAATTATTCTAATTATGTTGCCTTAGAGAAAGTTTGTACTCTTTGGTTTGACTAAAACAATACTTGAATGAGTGACCCTTAAACTAATTAACTTTGAAGGGAAGACCTAATATAGTGGTAACCGGTTATTGAAAATGGCCAAATTACAGAAAAGAAATAATTTAGGCACAGATACGGTGCAGCTCAATGAAGTAATAGAAATGATCATACTTAAAAATATTTAATCTCCAGAACACTGCTTGTAGTTAATAAGATCTATGCCTGCTCTTAAAGACCTTACATGCAAAGGCAGTAAAATGAACTAATCCATATGTTGCACATTTATTAAAACCACACAGTGTCTTGTAATTATAGATTAAATTGGTACATCTGGAAAAAGGAATACTGGGCTTTACAGGTTTTTGTGATTTTTTTTCCTTATCATAAAATAATGGAAATTCTGGTTCTGATTTTTATTTGATTAAAGGAATTATTTCATTGTTCTAACTGGAAAGGTATGTAAAAGTTTTAGAATATAGACATATGGATCAGTTTTGTTAATGGTGTCTTTTAATTTGGCATTGTTAACAGTATACTTTTTCACCCTGTGTACATATTTTTAGTAAGAAAGAATTTAAGTGAACAGCTTTTCTTTAATTTCCACTTTTTTTTCCCCAGAAGGCTTTTTACTTAAAATGTATTGAGAATTTTTATTGCTTTTATGTCTGTCTAAATTTTCTCAAGTAACAGAGTTTTTATGTATTATTTGGTTAAAGACATTTTAGAATCCCTCTAGAATAGTTCAGTCTGGAAAACATCCTATAGACATGATTTGCTGGAGGCAAGCTAACATTACAGATTAAAAGCTTATACAAAGACAATAGAAAAAAAATCATACTTTCTTTAAATCAAAAAGGAATTTCTTTTTTGAAATCTTTTTTCACTGAGCCTGAAAGACCTATTTAGAATTTTTTGTAAACCAAAGCATACCATCACAAGCACAAGAAGATATCATTCTCCACCCATTTGTTATATTCTTCATTTGTACAAATGTCCCAGTTACAGGTGTGTGGTGGGGATTTACAGAAATTCTTTCCACAGCAGATTGGCTGATTTATGCTAAGTGACTGTAGTGATGGTCCAGGCAAATAAGGAACTAAACAAAAGCAAAATATCCACATCCCCAACATCGGCATTTACCAACTCTCACTGGTTGGAAAATATTCTGTATCATTTACTTACCTCCTGTAACTGATTTCTGCTTATTTACAAACAAACGTAGAGAAAGCAAAATCCAGTGTTGTCAAAAATAAACAAATACCCTGCTTACACATCAGTGGGTAATAGAAGAAATCAGGGATGGAATCAAAAAATTCCTAGAATCAAGTGAGAATGAAAACACATCATACCAAAACCTTTGGGACACAGCAAAGGCAGTCCTCAGAGGACAATTTATAGCAATAGATACACATATCAAAAAAGAAGAAAGGGACAAAATCAAAACATTAACTACAGACCTCAAACAAATAGAAAGAGAAGAGCAAAAAAAGCCCACAACCACCAGAAGAAAGGAAATAGTAAAGATCAGAGCAGAAATAAATGAAATAGAGAACAGAAAAACAATAGAAAGAATCAACAAAACCAAAAGTGGGTTCTTCAAAAGAATCAACAAAATCAACAAACCACTGACCAGACTGACAAAAGAAAAACAGGAGAGGACACAAATAAACCAAATAAGAAATGAAATGGGAGACATTACAATAGACCCAACTGAAATAAAAATGATTATAACAGAATATTATGAAAAACTATACTCCAACAAATTTGAAAACCTAGAGGAAATGGATAAATTTCTAGAAACACACGGCCTACCCAAACTACAACAAAGTGATGTTGAAAATCTGAACAGACCCATAACAAGAGAAGAGATTGAAAAGGTAATTTAAAAACTCCCAACCAAAAAAAGCCCTGGCCCAGATAGCTTCACTAGAGAATTCTACAAAACATTTCCAGAAGAGCTTGTACCAGTACTACTCAAGCTATTTCAGAGCATAGAAGAGGAAGCAACACTTCGAAATTCATTCTATGAAGCCAGCATAACACTGATACCAAAACCAGGCAAACAGGTCACAAAAAAAGAAAATTACAAACCAATATCTCCCATGAATATAGATGCAAAAATTCTCAACAAAATTTTCCCAATAGAATTCAGCATAATATCAAAAACATAATACACCACCACCAAGTAGGATTCATACCAGGTATGCAAGGATGGTTCAACATTAGAAAATCAATCAATGTAATCCACCACATAAATAAAAAGAAAGAAAAGAATCACATGATCATCTCAATTGATGCAGAAAAGGCACTTGACAAAGTCCAACACCCATTCCTGAGAAAAACTCTCAATAAAATAAGTATAGAAGGGAAATTTCTCAACATAATAAAGGGCATCTATGCAAAACCAATGGCCAACATCATTCTTAATGGAGAGAGGCTGAAAACAGGAACAAGACAAGGATGCCCTTTATCACCACTCCTATTTAAAATTGTGCTGGAAATTCTAGCTAGAGCAATAAGGCAAGAAAAAGAAATAGAGGGCATCCAAATTGGTAATGAAGAAGTTAAACTGTCCCTGTTTGCAGATGATATGATACTATGCACAGAAAACCATAAAGACTCCACGAGAAATCGACTGGAACTAATAGAAAGATTCAGCAGAGTAACAGAATATAAGATAAACATTCAAAAATCAGTTGGATTCCTATACACCAATAAGAAGAATGATGAAAAGGAAATCAGGAAAACAATACCATTTTCAATAGCCCCTAAAAATATAAAATACTTAGGAATAAATCTGACCAGGAATGTAAAAGACCTATACAAAGAAAACTACAAAACACTACTGCATGAAAACCAAAGAGATCTACATAAATGGAAAAACACCATGCTCATGGATGGGCAGACTCAACAGTGTGAAAATGACAATTCTACCCAAAGCAATTTACAAATACAATGCAATCCTGATCCAAATACCAACAACATTCTTCAAACAGATGGAAAAACTAATCATTAACTCTATATGGAAAGGGAAGAACCCCGAATAAGTAAAGCACTACTGAAGAAGAAGAATAAAGTTGGAGGACTCACACTACCTGACTTCAGAACCTACTATACAGCTACAGTAGTCAAAACAGCCTGGTACTGGTACAACGACAGATACATTGACCAATGGAACAGAATTGAGAACCCAGATGTAAATCCATCCACCTACGGTCACCTGATCTTCGACAAGGGCCCAAAGTCCATCAAATGGGGAAAAGACAGTCTTTTTAACACATGGTGCTGGCAAAACTGGATATCCATCTGTAAAAAAATGAAACAGGACCCATACCTCATACCGTATACAAAAACTACTTCAAAATGGATCAAAGACCTTTATATAAAGCCTAAAACTATAAAGTTCATAGAAGAAAAAAATAGGACCAACACTTCAGGCCTTAATACAATGGCATTAACAGGATACAAACCATAACCATCAACACACAAACCCGAACAGATAAGCTAGATAACTGGGATCTTTTAAAAATCAAACACCTATGCTCTTCAAAAGACTTCACCAAAAGAGTAAAAAGAGAACCTACAGACTGGAAAAAAAATTTTGGACAGTACAAGTCAGACAAAGGTCTAATCTCCATAATCTATAAGCAAATCCAACACCTCTACAACAAAAAGACAAATAATCCTAATAAAAAATGGGCAAAGGAAATGAACAGACACTTCACCAAGGAAGACATTCAAATGGCCAACAGACACATGAGGAAATGCTTGCGACCACTAGCCATTAGAGAAATGCAAATTATAACCCCAATGAGATACCATCTCTCCCTGGCATTACGGGCACGAATCAAAAACACTGGAAATAACAAATGTTGGAGGGGTTGTGGGGAGATGGGAACTCTTATGCACTGCTGGTGGGAATGCAAAATGATGCACCCATTTTGGAAAATGATATGACGCTTCCTCAGAAAGCTAGAAATAGACTTACCATTCGATCCAGCAATCCCACTCCTAGGAATATATCCTAGAGAAATAAGAGTCGTCACTCAAATAGACATATGCACACCTATGTTCATGGCAGCATTGTTCCCAATAGAAAAACGATGGAAACAACCTAGATGCCCATCAACAGATGAATGGATACATACACACAATGGAGTACTATGCAATGAGAAAGAACAACAATGAATCTGTGAAGCATCTCATAACATGGATGAAACTGGAGGACATTATGCTGAGTGAAATAAGTCAATCACAAAAGGACAAATATTGTATGAGACCTCTATTGTAAAAACCCATGAAAAAGTTCACACACAAAATGTAACAATCTTTGTTGGTTACCAGGGATGGGAGGGGTGGGGGGGGAATACTAAATAGATAATAGATAAGTGGTATCTTGGGTGAAGGGTGAGACAGTACACAATACAGGAGAAACTAGCACAACTTGTACTAGGAACGGTCATGGAAGCCCCATAGACACATGCAAACTCCCTGAGGGACTGAATTGCTGGGCGGAGGGCTGTGGGGACCATGGTCTCGGGGAACATCTAGCTCAATTGGCATGACACAGCTTGTAAAGACAATGCTCTGCACTCTACCTTGGTGAGTAGTGTCTGGGGTCTTAAAAGCCTGTGAGCGGCCATCTAAGATACTCCACTGGCCTCATCACTTCGGGAGCAAGGGAGAATGAAGAGAACAGGATACAAGGAAAAGATTAGTCCAAAGGACTAATTGTCCACAGCTACCAAGGCCTCCACCAGACTGAGTCCAGTACAGCTAGATGGTGCCCAGCTACCACCACTGACTGCTCTGACCAGGATCACAACAGAGGGTTCTGGTCAGAGCTGGAGAAGGATGTAGAGCATAATTCTATCTCACAAAAAAAAGATCAGATTTACTGGCCTAAAGGAGACTGGAGAAACCCCGAGAGTATGGACCCCAGACACCCTTTTAGCTCAGTGGTGAAGTTACCTCCGAGGTTCACCGTTCAGCCTGGGAGTGGACAGCCCCGTAAAACCAAATGAGACTAACGAGGTACAGGAGTCCAGTGACAAGGGCCTGAAAGCAGAAGGGGACAAGGAAGCTGGTGATAGGGAACCCAAGGTTGAATAAGGATATTGTTTATGTGTTGTGAGATTGTGAACCATTGTCATAGAGCAACATTTGTAGTAAGTGTTAAATGAGAAACTTTTTTGTTTTGTAAGCCTTCATCTTAAGTGAGAATAACAGCACAATTTGAATAGCGTAGTCAGTGTCACTGAACTGTGCATGTAGAAATTTTTGAAACGGTGTATCTTTGGCTATGTGTATTTTCACCAAAAAAAAAAAAAAGAGGTTGAGAAGTTAGAGGGTTGATATGTTGTGGGGTTGTTAACCAATGTTATAAAACAACATGTGTACTTCTGTTTCATAAGAAACTATTTGTTCTGTAAGCCTTCACCTGAAGTACAATAAAAAAATAGAAAAATAAACAAATGCATTCAGAGAGTCTCTGGTAATTTCTAAGTAAGAAAAAGTTTTATTAGTTGCTAAAGCTCATGTATTTGCATCATCACATAATTCAGATTAGTAGATGCAGAAAATAATTGTAATGGATTAATACTTGCGTGCCTCAACTGCACTTAAGAGTCATTTGTTTGGCTTGGGTTAAAAAACAGGTTTCATATAATGTTTTTTATTTTCAAGTTGAGGAACATCTTTTTACTTTTTTTATATTATTACAGATGCTAACATTTCTAATGCATTCCTTTAATAAATATTCATCATTTTTGTGTTTCATACTGATACCATACATTATTTTTATAAAAGATTCCTTTAATGACCACATAAATCAGGGATCCACACGCCAATAGAAGCATCTGCTCTTTCCAGGAGAGATACTTAATTTTTGAGTAGAATAAAAGGTAAATAGTGACTGCGGAAGTGCTCTGGAGCAAAGCCAAAACATCTTTGTAACTTGAGAAATGTTTTTATAATTTGACAACATTATTGATCTAAGACCTGAAAAACAAAGTGAATCCAATAAGGACTTGCTAGTAACACCTTTCTACATGGTTGTCTGTGTTTTGGGGAAGAGGCTAAAGAAGAGAGGAAAGGGGAGGAGAACCAGAGAGCATACTCTAAAATGTTTCCTGAACCAGCCTTTATGACATTAACTTCTTTGGTGGTTAACTTTATGTGTCGACTTCACTAAGCTATGGTACCCTGTTGTTTGGTCAAACACTAGTCTAGATGATGAGATGAAGTATTTATATATGATTAACATTTACATCAGTTGACTTTAAGTAGATTGAGTTAGCCTCATCTAATCAGTTGATGGTTTTAAGGGCAAAAACTGAGGTTTACCAAGGTAGAAAGATCCTGCATCAAGACTGTAACAGAAATCCTGCCTGTCACCTGATTTATGGATTTTGGACTTACAAGTCCCCACAGTCACATGGATCAGTTCCTTAATCTCCCTCTCTCTGTGTGTCTCTCTCCCCATCTCTCTCTCTGTCTTCTCTCTCTCTCTCTCTATATATATATATACATATATATGTATGCACAAATATATATGTAAAATAAATCAGGGTTTTATGTCTCTGGGAACCTCAACTAATATACCTTCCCTTTCTAATTCCCTTGAATTTTTCAATATTAAAGTCAAAATGTCACGATCTTTATTTCCTTATTTAGTAAGAATGTCAAATTATTTATTTACCATAAATACGTAGTTGTATCAAGTGGTAAACACCATTATAAGGCTAAACCAAACAACCAAACCCATTGCCATAGAGTCAATTCCTATTCTTAGTGACCCTATAAGACAGAGTAGAATGGCCCCCATAGGATTTCCAAGGCTGTAAATATTTACAGAAGCAGACTGCTTGTCTTAGTTATCTAGTGTTACTATAATATAAATACCACAAGTGGATGGCTTTAACAACAGAAATTTATTCTCTCACAGTTTAGGAGGCTGGAAGTCCAAATTCAGGGCACCAGCTCAAGGTGAAGGCTTTCTCTCTGTGTAGGCTCTGGGAGAAGGTTCTTGTCATCAATCTTTCCCTGGTCTAAGAGCTTCTCAGCTTAGGGACCCCATGTCCAAAGGACACTCTCTACTCCTGGCTCTTCATTCTTAGTGGTAGGAGGTCCCTATCCTCTCTGCTCACTTCTCTCGTTTCTATTTCTAAAGAGATTGAAGATACAACCAAATCCTATAGATTGCTTCCTGCCTCATTAACATAACTGCCTCCAATCCTGCCTCATTAATGTCATAAAAGCTAGGATTTACAACACACAGGATAATCACATCAGATCACAAAATGGTGGACAACCACACAATACTGGAAACCAGAGCCTAGCCAAAATGATACACATTTTGGGGGGACACGATTCAATCCATGACACTGCCACATCTTTCTACCACAGTACGATGCTACCAATAGTTAAATATTAAAGTACAAGTTTTAAATAGCCACCTTTACAAGGCTCCATGGTCTCCCCCATTCCAGTTCTTGTCCCATGCTAGACCTTCCAGAACGCAGTAGTCTAGTATGCTCCAGTGATTCCAACTCTAATCCTTTCTGAATGAAATGAGGACGTGAGAATCTGCACAGGTGACTTTTCCAAGTCACAGGCACAGGCCAGGGAAGGCAGCATGAGCACTCTTGTACTGGGGAAGAAGAAGTTCAGTAGGGAGCAAAAAGAATTGGATCCGTGGACCAATTCCCAGTGGGAGACAGTAGCATGAGGAGTTGGCCAAGTAACGGGGGAAAACAATGTAAAGCACAGGTAAACTTGGCTTAATATCATTACTTTCTAAGAGCTAGTCTAAATTAATGAAAAGTCCTAGTAGAAAATTGCATTTCTTTTAAGCAGACTCCCTCTCATCTTGTAAAGTATCAAAACATCAAACCAAACCCATTGTCATCGAGTCAATACCAACTCATAGCAACCCTGTAAGACAAAGAAGAACTGTCCCATAGGGTTTCTAAGGCTGTAATCTTTACAAAAGCAGACTGCCACATCTCTCTTTCTTTGAGCAGCTGGTGGGTTTGAGCAGCCGACCTTTAAATTAACAGGGAAGCACTTAACCATCCCACCATATAGCTCACCTATTATTTGCTCTCCCACCCTATCAGCATCATGAAGTATGCCCCCACTTTTTAAAATTACATTTTACCTGTTTACTTATCTGTTGCCTCCTTAGGCTCTGAGATTCTTAAAGTAAGAGATCACATTTGTGATGGTTAAGATTGTGTGTCAACTTGGCTAGGCCATGATTCTCAGTGGTTTGGCAGTTACATAATGATGTAATTTGGCAGTTATGCAATGAAGCAGCCATCCTCTATGATGTGATCTGATGTAAACAACCAATCAGGTGTGAGGGGATTTTCCTCAGGGCTGGCATGCATTATATATATATATAAACATTCTGGCAAAGCTTACTTGCTCTGAATCCTGTATCTAGCTCATCATCAACTCACCTCCGGTTCTTGGGACTTGAGCCAGCAGCCTGCAGTATATTGCCTGCTGATCTTGGGATTCATCAGCCTCTGCAGCCTTGAGTCAGCAGCCTACCATCTGACCTGCCAGTCTTGGTTTCATCAGTCCTTGCAGCTACGTGAGGCAGGAGAAGCCTGATGCCTGACCCACAGACTTGGGACTTGTCAGGCTCTACAAACATGTGAGCTATTTCCTTGAGATAAATCTCCCTCTGTCTCTGTCTCTCTGTCACTCTGTCTCTCTCTCTATATATATACATATATACACACACACACACACTTCACTGGTTTTGCTTCTCTAGAGAACCCAGTGTAAGACAACATTTTAGTTATTTCTATGTATCCAGTCTCTTGCACAATGTCTGTATGTAGTAGGTTCTTAATAAATGTTGGTGGAATATTAAAAACCACTAGTGAATCTACAAAAGTGATGGCTAAGTAGTATTATTTCCCATGTATCTGGGTAGCAGGAGAGGAATTCTTTTAATGAATAGATGATGTGTAAGTGCTTAGCTTTCTTAGAAACATGTTCTCAACAGTATTACTAAACTCCTCTGTGATATTATTTACATTTGAATTTGCCCAAACAAAAACGTAAAGGTGATTCACTCAGCAAGGTAGTGTCATTTAATCTTTTCTATGTTTTCACAAATACAGGATTAGGTGAAAATAAATGACGGCAGTATTACGATATATGTATAGGTACTCGATGCTGCCTTTGCACTAAGCTATCCCACTGAGCTGAGCAAGACCTTCAGCGGAAGGGAAGGAAACCCAGTGGTCTTTGTAAGTGTTTTTTAAAAAATAAACCAAGGAGAGCCTCTTGTTCTAGTTCAGCAGGATACAATACACCTTTTAAAATATTACGGGAAAATACCTCTTCCTTTCTCTTTCTTCTGGAGAGTGAGATCTGAATTTTTCCACCACCAGATAAACTTCTAGAAGAGTCTTCTCCTATACGCCTTGTCCTATGAAGGACAAGGAGTCCCTGGTTTGTACAAACAGTTAAACACTCTACTACTCACTGAAGAGTTGGCTGTTTGGGCCCACCCAGAGCACTTCCAAAGAAAGGCCTGGAGATCTGCTTCCAAGAGGTCACAGCCTTGAAAACCCTATGGAGCAGTTCTACTTGCACACATGGAGTCATCATGAGTTGGAATCAACCTGAAAACAACTAACAACGATAACATGAAGGACAAATGGATAAAATAGGAATGGAAAGTCTATACCCTCATGTAATGAGGTAAGGAAGCTTTGGTTGCTGATGGACATTCCCATGAGGGAAGAGTAGATTTGCCTTTCTAAAGCCCTGTAACTGCCTGGCTGCTTCCAGCTGAACAGGAGCTCCAAAAAGCATGACCCTTGCTCTGCGCAAGAGCTGCCCACATCATTCAAAGATAGATGCAGAATTACGCATGCAGGACGGGTTTATGTAGGTTCTAAGGCAGCGTTATCAAAATGTATGGCATGGAGTAGTGGTTCCAGGGAACGCTCCTGAGGCCCCTTGGTCAAAGGAACTTGGCAATTTTGCACTGATCATAAGCACAATAAAGGCTCTGAGAAGTCCGGCAACAAAGACGGCTGTTGAATCCTAATTAAGCTGGTATTTATCCAAAGGAGCTCTTTCTTTATATAACACCAATTAACATCCCACAGAACTAGCATGCCACAGAACTCTATTTAGAAAAGATTTTTCTGAGGAATGTCATTTAGTCCTGTTTCTAGATTGTCACTACTTGTAGGACCAGAAATGAAGGGAGTGGTAATCACAGGGACATGTTGTTCAATTGTTGTTATTTTACAAATGAGGAAACTGAAGTAAAAGGGAAACAGAAACAGCTCTAGTGCAAGGAATGATTGCAATGTATATTTTTCACATGCAGGGACTATGTCATATACACCCCAGCCCCTTGCCTAGAAGAATACCCAGCACATACCCACCCATTGCCCTCCAGTTGATTCCGACTCACAGCAACCCCACAGGATTTCCAAGGCTGTAATCTTTACGGAAGCAGACTGCCACATCTTTCCTCCAAGGAGCCGCTTGTGGTTTCCAACCACTGACCTTTCAGTTAGCATCCCATAGTTTTAACCACTGTGCCACTGCCTGTAAAATAAATGCTAGAAGCGAAGTGGGAGCTCAAGACACGCCTGAATAAAGAAATAAGACCTGTATTTTTTAATTAGAATTTGTAAAATATTTGATTTCAATTTTTAGTGGTTTTTAGAATATAACTGGAGCTAAAAGGCTCAGGAACTTTAAATTCTTTAAAATCTTGACTTAGTTATAATGGAACTGAATTTAAGTTCGTCTTTCTTCATTGCGAAAATAATCCAGATATCCTTTGCATGGGGGTTCTGGGTGAGTCAGGGTTTAATTCACACACACATACGCACACACACATTAGTCACGTAATTATGATGTATTTCAACATGACTTAGAATAATATTTTTTTCAAGAAGTGTGATTTGAAAATGTGCCCTTTAATGCTAAGATTGCCAGTCGTGATTACCTATTTAACAAGTGAAAAATAGTGTAAGTAAACCGTGATTGCCTGAATCCCCCATATAACTAAGGAAAATTGTCTGGAAGTATGTATTTCTCTCTGGGGGATTGGTTTGGGAAGGGTTGAAATGTGTCAAGGGGTAGCCAAATGTCCATTTACCCCTTCGATTCCTGTTATACTGGGCTGATTTGAAGCAAAGACAGCTCCCAGTTTTCTCTAATGTTACTTACTAATGGAATAATCATGGAGTGCCTTTATTTCCTCTCTACTGAGAACGCTAAAATTTCCAGTTTTCTGAATTCCCCAGGAGACGCTCCTCCAATCAGCGCGGCTGCGCCGGGGTAGTAATTAGTAAGCATCATGCAGGAGTCTTTCAGTGTCTGGCTACACAGATCTATGATGACAGGAAGGTGCTGAGAATGCATTATTCATAGTTGGCACAAAAAAGCAAAAGTAAAAAAAATAAGTTTTCAGTGGGAACTGTGCCATTTCTCTAACTTTACCAGCCGGTCAAGCACTGTTGAGTTCACTGTGGAAACCGAGCAGCTGCGATCCGGTAACACCACACAGCCAAAGCGGCTTGAGTTGCCAATGGGAAGAAATGCCAATATTAATTGACTCAAATGTAAATAAGGAAACGTGTAAATGGAAAGATATCCAAAGGTAATGCAAAATATAAATCAAGAGCCGTTAAGCATTGAATTGTTTAAACCACCAAGTTCCCAAACCTGCTTGGAGAAGGAGGGGGGAGTTGTTGAGCGTTTGCTTGCTTGTTCTTGAGAATGGAAAAGTCACCAATAATCAAAGGGTCTCATTTTGAGAGATAATCATTGAGGCCAAAGAAAACAAGAGCAGAGGAAGACTGTGTACAGAAGCGCAATATGTGGGAGAAAATAAGCAGTCTCATTTAAAGCCTATATTAAGAATTCAAAATTGATTTTTTGACAGCTGCTCTATTGCCCTAGGAAGAAAAAAAAAATTCAGCAAGAAGACCAAGTGGCATAGTTGAGAAGAGGAGACAGCAAGTTAAAATGGTCTCCAGAATTTAGAAGTAAGGCCAGTTTGATACAGCTGTTTGATTAGTGATTTTTAAATCAGACAGAAAATAAAGTTAATCCTTTTAAAAAGAGCCAGAATTCACATTGAATATTATATTTTAAAAGAACATTGTATTTTAAATTCAAATATTGTGTTTTAAATTTTAAATACAATTTAATATTGTATTTTTTTAATTACATTTATATATTTAATACATATATATTTCAGTCTCAGCCTTCTCAGGATTATATATATTATAATATAATATATATTATCATATAGAATATACATATCTTATATATATATATACTAGATATATATATCTTAAATGGTTTTTAGGAGGGGGATGGCTGAGACCGAAATCATCCATATCTTGCTTCACAGTGATAACCACCATTAATAACTTGTTTGTTTCTATATAAATTAATACTGGATATGACTGCAATAAAATTCATACTAAACACACTATTTGGTAAAAAAAGCTTTGATGACTTGGAATATTTTGTGATCACCTTTTTATATCAGTATAGTTTATTTTGATTTGCTTTGTTGCCTGGCAAATGATCATTAAAAATTAAAATTGTCCCAAATTTGAGGAAACACAGCATTGGCATAGTCCCCAAGTCTCCTCCAAGATAGCTATTAACTACAAAAGGAAAGAGAGTGACTCTACAGTGGGGAAACTCTGCAGACCCTACCTCAGCCAACAGATCAAAGTCAATGTCACCAGTGATGAGACATCTCAACTTCATGAACCCTGAGACACGATGCACTGGGAAGGACCCAACCTCATTCTGTGGTCTTCCTGCCAAAAATGCATAACCTCAGTTCACTCAAGAGAAAACACAAGACAAACTCAAATCAAGGGACGTTCTGCAAAGTAACTGACCAAATAAATACTCTCCAAGTGTGTCAAGGTCATGAAAGACAAGGGAGGAACTACTACAGACTGAAGAAGGTTAAGAAGGAATGCTCTGGATGCTGGATGGGCTCCTAGGATAGAAAAAAATATATATTAATGGAAAAACAAGCGAAATTTGAATAAAGTGTTTAGCTTAGTTAATAAAATTGCACCCATGTTAATTTCCTGGTTTTAATCATTGTACTTTTGGTATGTAAGATGTGAACTTTAGGGGAAGCTGGATGAGGGGTTACAGAAACTCTTGGTCCTATTTTTCCAACTTTTCCGTCAGTCTAAAACTGGTTCAAAAAAAAAGTTTAACAAATGTTACAAGTCTAATGGGATCTATCACTTTCAGACTATGTAATTTGTGATAATTTCTTCCACTCTGAGTTTTAGTATCTGTAAATCTATAATAACGACTACTTCACAGGATTATTCCGACCAGTAAGTAATATGTAAACTCTTTTGGCTCCTTGTATTCGCTCAATAAATATTTACTGAATCTAAAAAAAAAATTGTCTCACATACTTCGGAAGGCAATGCATATTCTTTATCTGTAGCCTGCAAAGTTAATTTTAATCTACTGTTTTCTTCAGAAGACAGAAAAAGGTATATTAAAATCTTCCTTTAATTTTCAGTTTTTAATATTTCAATTGTCCTCTGTGGAGTTACTTTGTAGCTAAATGTTCATGACCATTCTAATCTTCAGTATGTAATACTTTTTTTCTTTGTATTCTTCTTTACTTGAAATCAACAATGCCATGTCTGTTTTCTCTTTATATGCAATTTCCTGGTATATAATTTCTCATTTTGTGTTTCCCCCCATTGGAGGTGTTTCTTTTCATCTGACTTGAACAACTGAATATATTCAATGTCCAATGATACTTCTTTTTTTTTCCACTTTCTTGGTTGATAGAAAAGGAAGTCCATATTTTGGCATGTGTTGTAACTTGAAAAAGGATTCTACATCAGCTTGGCTGGCTAACTGATCAAATTTCCCAGGACTCCAGGCAGAGACTAGAGACAAGGAAAAATCTTATTTTCCAAGGATTAGTGGCCTTTCAGGAGTTAGCACAGAGATAGGTATCATTTCTTCTTGCCGTTTTTCATGGCAGCCTGGTACTGTCGGCTAGTTCTCTCTGGCTTGACTGCCTGCCCTTTAAGTCAGCCACAGCTGTGCTTCTGTGTTCCTGATGCCCTTCCCATACCAAGTGCATCCAAGGAGTAAAGGCTGTTGCAGACCCTGGTCCTTAGTGGCTGCAGGGTTACCTGGGAGAACCCATATGGTTTAGGTATGACCCCCTTGCTGTCTTTCATTCCAATAAGGGTCTCTTCCACCCACTCCCCTGGCCAACATTTGCTCCACCTGAATATAAAATTGAAATTGGTCAGTTTTTCCTTCAGTCTGGTCTCAGATATGCTATATAATCCAGAAACGTGGATGCCACCCTTCTCAAGATGCCAGCACAGAGGCACACCTTTCCCTAATGTTAAATCCCTTTACCAATTTTAGTGTTATTTTAGAAGATTAACACTTGGCTAGCAAATCAATTCTGACTCATAGCAACCCTATAGGACAGAGTAGAACTGTCCCATAGGGTTTCTAAAGAGTAACCGGTGGATTCCAGCTGCTAACTTTTGGTTAGCAGCCAAGTTCTTAACCACTGAACCACCAGGGACTAGGAGAGTTGAATCTTTGAAGTTAAACTGTCACCTTGAGCTGAAGAAAAAATTTCCAATTACTCAGAACATCAAATGATGTCAGATGACTAATTCTGTTAGGATAAAACAAGGTTGAAACAGAACAACGGTTATTAGTTTAAACATATTATGATTTTGCTGAGATCCATCTTCTGCTTTGGCTTGGGAATGTGGAAAACATAGGTATGAAAAATGGGGAAACAGCAATAGGCTTGGTTGTATTTTTTATTCTATCATTCCCATTTGTATGACTTAATTCCCCAAAGTTTATTTAAACTTCCAAAGTTTTTTCAGCTGAAAAATGAGGATAGTGTAGCTGAATTGCCTGCTCAGAAGGTTGTTTCAGGGTTTAAACAAATTATTCTGTGTGGAAATATTTTGTAAATTTTAAAATCTCTTAACAATGCTGAGGCATTGTCCAACTCAAGTGGCCACCATTCACATTGAAAATGGTGCCATTGGAGCAAAATTCACATAGAATTCCTATAAAATACAAAATGACATTGACCTTTGGAGTTGTGTCTGGGGTCCTGAAACAAGAAGGACATTGTTACTACAATTATACAGATACTGTGAATGGGTAGAGGATGCTGTGTTGTGGGTAGGATTTGGTGGGAAGAAAACTATTACAGGAGACCATACAAGGGGTCAGAAAATCTAATGAGTTAATTTCAGGGTAGGGGTTAAGGGGTACTTCAAAATCCCATACCATTCCAAGAATTAGTGATCCAGTGTACTTCAGTGTCAGATAACAACATGGGAGACTGGGCTACTCATGAAAATAATGGCTTATTGGGAAGAATCCATAGTAACTGGTAGACAAAAATGGTGAAGAGAGCCAAGGCTATTTACAAAGTTTGAGCAAAACTAGATCCCTACCCTAAAAGAAGCCTTTAGTCTCACTTTGGAAAGTGAAATCTGTGGCCCAGCAGCACAGCTTCACCTGGGAGCTTGTTGGAATGCAGAGTCTTAGGCTGCACTCCAGCCCTCTGATTCAGAATCTAATTTTAACAAGATCCCCCAAGTGATTATTGTTGTTGTTAGGTGCTGTTGGCTTGGTACCAACTCATAGCAACCTTATAGGATAGAGTAGAATTGCCCCATAGGGTTTCCAAGGAGCAGCAGTTGGATTTGAACTGCCAACATTTTGGTTGGCAGCCGAGCTCTTAACCACTGTGCTACCAGGGCTCCCCCCAAGCGACTGGGACACATTGCTCTAGAAGGGCCTCTTTTAGTTTTGTTACACATGATTTTTATAAATGGTGATCAAAATGAAGATGGTAGGCACAGTTACAACTCTTTGTGTTTCGGTAGCCCTTGATGGTTTTCACAGCACTTTCACATACATTTGCTTACTTGAACCTCATAACAATCCTATGAGAAAACAGCTTAAAGAGTTCAATTGTCTGACCAAAGTAAAGAGAACATGGCTAACTACAGAAATGATCACATTATTTATTTTCAAGTTTATTGAACTTCATCCTTCTTTCCTTCTCATAAACTCTCATAGGAATTTGCTTATATCTCTATTATAGTAATTATCACAACCTACCTAATATTAAAGCTATTTATGAATGTTACTGCACTTGACTATCATCTCATGAAGGGTCTAGTATTCTCCCATGGTACCTAATACATTATTTAATCAAAGTAGGTGGCCTCCGTACTTGGAATTGAATTGAATCCTCTATGAAGTTCAAAAACTTATTTTTCACTGTTGTAGAAATTATTTACTCATATATTTTTAGTAGGAATGTAAAATGGTTCACCACCGTGAAAAACAATTTCTCAGTTCCTTAAAAAGTTAAACACACTGACCACGTGAGCTACAAATCCCACTCCTAGATATTTACCCAATACAAATAAACATGCATGTCCACAAAAAGATTAGTATAAACATGCTCATGGAAGTTCATATCATAATTACATAATATTCAATGTCCAATGATACTTATTTTTTTTCCCCACTTTCTTGGTTGATAGAAAAGGAAGTCCATATTTTGACATGTGTTGTAACTTGAAAAAGGATTCTACACCAGGTTGGCTGGCTAACTGATCAAATTTCCCAGGACTCCAGGCAGAGACTAGAGACAAGGAAAAAAATCCTACTTTCCAAGGATTAGTGGCCTTTCAGGAGTTAGCACAGAGGTAGGTATCATTTCTGGAAATAACCCAAAATTGCATTTATTGGGGAATAGATAAACAAACTGTAGTATATTCATACAATGGAATACTGCTCAGCAATTAAAAGCAAAGAACTACTAATACGTGCAACAACTCAGATGAATTTCCAAAGCATTACACTAAGTGAAAAAAGCCAAATGCAAAAGATCACAGACTTTATGACTTCATTTGTCTGAAAGTCTAGAAAAGACAAAACTGTATTAACAGAAAGCCCAACGGTGGTTGCCAGATCCAGAAGTGGAGGAAGAGAATAACTGCAAATGGACACAAGGAACTTTTTAGAGTGATGAGATTGTTCTATATCTTGATTGCAGAAAAGGTTTCACACTGTATATACTTGTCAAAATATCCAGTTGCATGCTCAAAAATGAGTGACTTTTATGGATAACATTGTGAAGAACAGGAATTTCAGAACACTTAATTGTGCTCACGAGGAACCTGTACATAGACCAAGAGTCAGTTGCTCAAACAGAACAAGGGGATGCTGCATGATTTAAAATCAGGAAGGGTGTGTGTCAGGGTTGTATCCTTTCACCATACTTATTCAATCTGCATGTTGAGCAAATAATATGAGCTCCTGGACTGTATGAAGAAGAAAGTGGCATCAGGATTGGAGGAAGACTCATTAATAATCTGTCATATGCAGATGACACAACCTTACTTGCTGAAAGTGAAGAGGACTTGAAGCACTTACTGATAAAGATCAAAGACCACAGCCTTCAGTATGGATTACACCTCAACGTAAAGAAGGCAAAAATCCTCAAAACTGGACTAATAAACAACATCATGATAAAGGGAGAAAAGATTGAAGTTGTCAAGGATTTCATTTTACTTGGATCTACAATCTACGCCCATGGAAGCAGCAGTCAAGAAATCAAATGACGCATTGCATTGGGCAAATATGTTGGAAAAGACCTCTTTAAAGTGTTAAAAAGCAAAGATGCCACTTTAAGGACTAAAGTGTGCCTGACCCAAGCCATGGTACTTTCAATAGCCTCATGTATATGAGTAAACTGGACAATCAATAAGGAAGACCAAAGAAGAACTGATACCTTTGAATTATGGAGTTAGTGAAGAACACTGAATATATCGTGGACTGCCAGAATGAACAGGTCTGTCTTGGAAGAAGAACAGCCAGAATACTCCTTACAAGCAAGGATGGTGAGATTTCATCTCATATAGTTTGGACATGTGATCAGGAGGGACCAGTCCCTGAAGAAGGACATCATGTTTGGTAAAATAGAGGATCATAGAAAAAGAGGAAGACCCTTAGTGAGATGGGTTTACACACTTGCTGCAACAATGAGCTCAAACATAGCAACAATTGTGAGTATGGCACAGGACAAGGCAGTGTTTTGTTCTGTTGTACCTAGGGTCTCTATGAGTTGAAACTGACTTGATGGCACTTAATAACAACAACAAGAAGTTTGGTGAGTAGCACCTGGGACCTTAAAAACTTGCATGTCTAATGGCCCCCATGAACTACTACTATATCCTTTGCTATGAGACTAGAAATAATGGATGGTTCCTGGATACCATTACTGAATGTTATGATCAAGGGCCCAATAGATGGATCATAATCAAAAGGAGGAAAAATGTGGAAGAGAATATCAAATTTCTATAGAAACCAGATTAAGTAGATCCAGTGAGATTGGGGAAACCCTCAAACCTGTCGTCATGAAATAATCTTTAATCCTTGAACCAACACTAGCCCATGAAGTCATCTGTAAACAAAACAACAGTTTATCTCAAGTAATAAAGAATGTCAGACATGAACATACCACTCTTTTAAAGAATTATCTGTATGTGATCAAACTAACAGTAACTCTAAAGCACAAATGAGAACTTTACAGAACATACAGAGTAAAAGTTAATGGTGGTGAAACAATATGGGTAGAGATAATAAGAACGGTGACACAAGGTAAAGAATGTAACTAACGTCACTCATCTATGCATGTAGAAATCATTGAACGGCTTATGTTTTGTTGTGTGTATTTTCACCAAAAAAATAAGTAAAGCATTGGTGGTCCAGAGAGAAAAGGAGAAAAGAAATCCAGTCCACAGGGAAGAGTATGAAAGAAACACTGAATAAGACTCATGGGCCACTCTTGACACCTACCACTCACTGAGCAGGAACATATAAATGAGGATCAGTTGGGCTAACTTTACCAAGTTTTGGGCTACTATTCTTCACCGATTGTGGAGTTGCTTTATATAATGCCACGTTTTAGAATGTTACCTGTCTCAATCAGTCCTACCCACCTCAGTTATTTTCTTGAACTCCCAAATGTTCAACCTAGCAGGTGATGAATAAACATGTATTGAGTAAATTAATGAATTAATGAATATATATTAACTACTAACAGTTATTGAGCATTCAGTCTATGACATGCATCATAATTCAAGGGCTTTATGAGATTTAGCTAACTCAATCTTCGCCAAGAACTCCCTGAGATAAGTACTCTTACCATCTTCATTTTATGAGCAAAAGAGACTCAATGAGGTTAAATAACGTGCTTAGGGTAAAACAACCAGGCAGATCTGGGCAACTCACACCCAAGCACTGAACCGTGTCAGTACTCTACTACACGGTCCTCAGTGCAGGACAGAAGGGAAGTGACCCTCCCCAGACAGTGCTCCACTGTAGGCTTGAGGAGGCCATTTTTATCATATCGATCTCTGTAAGTAAGCTATGAAAACTTCAAAATCACTTGGTCTGTAACAATTAAATATAATAAAGCCTTATCGTATAGGAGAACACGTGAACATTTTATTTCCAAAAGGCAATCCACCTAGAAAGGACTAAAAAAATAAGTTTTTGTTTCCTTTGACATGTCATTTCTTTAAGCAGTCTTCTTAACTTGCAGCCTTTGTGACCCCCTTAGCAGCAGATACAATTCATTTCTTATGCAGACTGACAAAAAGATGCACGGTATATGGCACTGCATATCTTGACTTCATTATTTCCTCATAGCAAAGACTTGAAACTGTAATGTGTGAGAAGGAGAAGGTGCCAGCATGACATTTACTACTCTAATATGAATCTGATTAATTCTACAAGAACCATCATCTTAACTCTTTGTTTTCTCCAATAAGTGAGACTGTGCAAATCAAACAGGAGACTTTTCCCGAATCCCACGTATCATAGAGGACTCTGGGGACAAAATAACAATGTAAACACTTCCTCTGCAAGAAGTGTCTGCAAATTCTGATACGAAGGGACCTCTTCCACATAGAAAACTCCGAGAGAGACAGAGGCACCTCTCAGCTTTGTGCTCAGTTCTGGGTTCCTTCAGCTTCAAGGGTAGTTCTGCTCCTGATGGGAGAACAGGGCAAGGTGAGGTCAAGTCCACTAAGAGCAGCATTATTGCTTTCCAAAGAATGGCTGTGCTGATTTTGTTTTTATGTTATTGACTCCCTTGAAATGTTCTTCATTGTCCTGTGGCCTCAGGGTGCATGTTCAAAAATGATTCTACATTTCAGCAATCCTGTACTTGAAATTGCTATTAAAAAGAAAATGCCAGAAGACTCCTCATACTTTTCACTTAGGGACGGCTAGACTAAGGAAACGTGCTTGAAACCATAACTTAAGTTTAAAACAGATTTAAAAAAAATGAAAACCTCAGGTAAAGCTGAAGATTTTGTGAGCAATCTAGAGTCTAAGGAAAAGAATAAATAGATTACGTGAGACCTGTTTTCTACAAAATATTTCTGATTATAGGAAACTGATTTCTGTGAGGCTTATTCTTGTTTAACTTCTTTTCCCTTCCTCTTCTCCTCATAGCTCCCATGTCTCAAAATGTTTATATACTTTTAAAAAATTATTTTATTTTCTATCACGAACTAGTGGTAGAAACTCTGTGATTCATTAAGAATTACATTTTTTAAAAAATCCACCCAAAACTTTTCTTTAACTGTTATATTGGCATTGGTTATTGAAAATAATTATTGTAGTTCCACATTCTTCAGTTTGATTCCCCCTCCTAACAGGTTTGGCTAAAATGTCAAACATGTAGAAACTGTGAAAAAGTACCATAGAATGTGCAGAATAATGCCCTGTAAGAAAAATGTTTTCCATCAACCCAAAAAAAAAAAAAAATGTTTAAAGAAAAACTGGGTCAGAGGAATAAAAAATGCATTTGATCATGTATATATAATTTTTTCCTTATGTATATAGCGTGTATGTACTTGAAAATCCTGGCAATTTTACAGATATAAAGGTACGTTGTTTTGCATTGGGTTAAAAATACGATTTCCGAAGCTTTGTCTTTTTTAGCGAAAGGAAAAAGAGCTGTTTTAGGGTGTTGTAAACAGCATTCATCTTAGAATATTTATGCATCTTATCAGGACTTTATCATTTTGGGGAGAAAACAAAAGTTTAAATGTTCGTGGCAATGCTGAGACGGTGAAAACACCCAAGCTCTCCGCATACATCATGCAGAGGGTCAGGAGAAGCAGAAATTTGGAGCCGGGAGAAATACTCATTTTGGAAGGTAAATCGTGCTTGCTGCCCTTTACAGACTATTGGTGACCAAGTGAAGTGAAGTCCTGGCGGCTGTCGCTTTGCAAATCCAAAGAATACAAATAAGTTTGAATGCAAGCATATGTCACATGGGGCAGTGTTTTAAATGTGAACACATGCTCTAGAGGAGCCCATGCAGGAATAAAAATTGTTCCTGTTTTGTTAGTTTAGATTCTGAAAGAAGCTTTTGTGTGTAAAGATGTAACGAGATCCCAGAGGTGGAGCCCTGCCCTATGACATACAGGTCACTAGTCCGTCCCAGCGAACCAGATCTAGGGAAGCGAACACGCCTTCGCGCTCCCGCCTGGCACTCGCTTTTGTAAGACTTAATTTCCTTTTGCCAGAATGATTAAGAAAGAGACCCTTTTATGCCCCTCTATGGAGGTCTTTAATAGGGAGACCAGGAGGAGACTGGAAAGAGGTGTTTCTTGACGATCAATACTCAAAAAAAGTAAAGAGCAGTTCTGTTTCAGTATTATAAAACGGCACTCATTGAACACAGTCCAGAAATCTGCTAGTTTAATTTCTTAGTCCCATCTGTTTCCCTCTCACTGGCTATATTTGTTAATATTTCCTCAAGCAGCATGTTGTACTGCCCTTACTGTGATGGAGGAAAAGGGCATAGATTGATCATTTTTGCGGGGCAGGGAAATGTTTATTTTGGGCAAGAGAGCAGTGCATTTACTTGTTTCCTGTCCAGAGTCAGAGACAAACTTCTTCAAGAAAAAGGCAAAAAAAAAAAAAAACCTACAGAGGTTGTTTTGGTATTGGAGGATGAGGGTAGGGGTGGAGAGGGGGAAGCGTCAGCAATGCCTGGAGAACCATCAGCCTGCTTATCTGTCTTTCTCCTTTGGCTCGAGAATGCTCCCAGCTCAGCACGCCATGTGTCAAATCTATCATTTCGTATGTCAGCAACCATTATTCCCTCTTTTGTCACCAGTTTTGACCAAAGGATGAAAAATTGCTGTCTTACCCAGACAAAATTACTGCTGGGAGGAAAAAAAACAAAAAGGACAACTCCAGCAAAGAGGAGTAGGCCAAGGTGAAAGGCAGGGAAACTCTCCTTAGATTAGGTCTGGGTTAAGAAAGTATTGATCCGTGTGCTAAAAACTGTTCATCTCTCTGAGCAGAGGATGACAAATGGTGGCAAACAAACAAACAAAAAAAAAAAAAAAAAATGAGTGTTTCCAAGGACATTTGAGCTTCTCTGTGTTTTCCGTTAGTATTTGTTGGGTTTGTGGGTTTCTGCACTGGGGATTTCAACAAAAATAAGCAAATATGAAGCAGAAATGAAGCAGCCACAAAAATGATACAGAAGAAAACTTTGGGGAAGAACACCAGCTCAGAAACTGGGCAAGGTACACATATTAAATAGTGGGAACATTAAAAATATAAAGTATTGCTTGTCTAAGCTCGTAGGCTATGAATTTTTTTTTTTTTTTTTGGTATGTTTAGAACTGGAGTGTTACAAATAGGAGAGAAATGTCTTTGTCCAAAGTAGGTATCTTTAATTACGGCATGTTAGGTGTTTAAAAAAATCAAGCCACGTATAAATGATGCTGATGTTCATAAGCCCACAAATGAAAGAAAATATAGAGGCTTGCATTCATTAAGCAAATACAGTATGACAAGACATAAATTCAAATTGTTTGGGGGTTTGAGTAATTTTTCCCAACTGTAGAAACTGAACTCCAGGTATGGAGAAGGAATAAAAGGACAGAACACACCCATTACTGCCTTTACCAATGTGGAATTGTGGGTAAGGGCAGGAGGGTGACTCCGTACACCCTGGATTGAATCCTAGCCCTTCGATCCCCGATACACGATTTCTGGTTGGATCTTAAACTTCTGTAAGTCTCAGAATCCCCTTCAGCAAAAAAATGATAACAATACACCCTTACCTCACAGTACTGGTGTGAAGGTTAAATAAATTAGTATATATGCAAAGCATTTAGAATACATTGACACCAAGTAAGCACAGAATAAAGATTATCATTATTTCTGTCTTCACAAGTTTATGAATTTCCATTAAAAAATTGCTTCTTTCAGTTCCTTCATGATATCAAGTTCTGGGCCTTAGCACATTATCCTGCTTGTATCTGAGACACGGTCGCTGACCCTCATCCCATTTTTCTCCTCACCAGCTCTTACACATCTTTCAGTTTGTTTTACTCAGCTTTACATCCACAGTGAATCCTTACCCAGCTTGCCACTTTGCAAACTATACTAGAAAATCCTTGTTATTGTCTCTCATGACTTCCTATTATATTCCTGAATTCGCAGTTTGCTACAATTTATCCTATATGGTTGGTGAAACTATTTAATGAATTGCTTTAGAGTTACTTAATATCTTCTTATTAATGAATATTTTACATAGATCTAGCATTTAACTCAACTGAATCAAGCGCCACCATGTTAGGTCATGCCTATTTTATTCACAGTGTATCCCCAATGCCTAGCCCAGTGCCTGGCCTGGAGAAGATACTCAATAAATGCTTGTTAATTGGATTGTCAGGGAAGATCAATTGCTAGAAAAGAACGTCATGTTTGGTAAAGCAGAGGATCAGTGAAAACAAGGGAAACCCTCCATGAGATGGAATGACAAAATAGCCAGAACAGTGTACTCAAACATGCCAACAGTCATGTAGAGGATGCAGACAAGGCAACTTTTCATCCTGTTGTACATGGGATCGCCATGAGTCAGAGTCTACTCAACAGCAACTGGGTAAGCTAATGGACGGATGAATGAATGAATGAGTAAAATAAAATGAATGAGTCCCTATTAATCCTGTGCAGGCCAGTATCCTATTTGAGAACAGATCTGGCAGCACGGGAAAGGGTCCAATCCTTGTTTTGGTTCTTCGGCCTTGAGAAGTCCAGCATCTCACCAGCACTCAGGCCCCTGCAGCATCCCAGGATGACGTCCCACTGGAAGATTCCAGAAGACCTTCTCAGCTTAATCTTCTAAGAGTCTAGGTGCCATTCACAACTTCTCTTGGAAATGTGTACAAGTTTTTCCAATTCCTATCCCAAATATTTCAGCATTCTTAACATAGTTAGTTGCATACTATTAACTGGTAGTGACTAAATACAACATGTGTTTGTATAGAGCATGGTCATCTCTGTGGCCGAAGAACCTGCTAGAGCACCTAACACGTGAAAATACGTATTGAGATATAATACTCAAAATGTTTGTTGAATGAATGAAAGAAAGAAAAAGAACTCTTTTACAACTGGTTAATAAACAAACCATCATTTAAATTAGAGTAGTGAGAGTTGGCCAAGACAGAGTCTTTGTTAAACACTGATACTCAAAGCCCTCTGTGAGTGCTCACAGGACCAGTATGCTAATTTGAGGCTTCCCTTGGATAAAAACAGTGTGTCTCCATTCTCTTTCGCTAGGCAAAAGTGGAATCAGGTTAAATAAACTACCATGGTTCAAAAACTCAGAAGGCGAAAAATACATCTTGTTTATTTATTTCTTGTTCCCACAGATAAAATTTTGACTGTTGTTTTCTTCAAAACGAAACCAAAATTAAAAACTTTGACACCGAAAGATAATCAAAACCAGGAATGCATGTTTGAGCAAGTTGTTCTGTCTTGTTCTATAATGTGAGCATTCTAGTAATAGACTGTTTTACTTTGTGTGTTTTCAAGAGAAGAAAGTTTTCGCTTATCTAAAAGCCAGTACATAGAGTAAAAGCATTTTCAATACTAACTAAAATGTCGTGTAAAATGTAAAATGAAGCCTACACAGAAATTGATTTTCATGTTTCAGTGCAAGCATTGCATTGTTCTGAATTAATTGTCCCCAAAAGAGTAATGCTAATATTAATTAATGATATTAGTAAAAGTGCATGAGATTTATAGTTACGAAGATCCATCTTCCATCTCAGGCATGTTATTCCTTGTCTGTGTAATTTTTAGCAAATACCTCTGTCTCTCTGTGTCCAGTTTAAAAGCCGGTTGCCACTGAGTTCAATCTAACTTATGGCAACCCCATACGTTGCATAATAGAACCATCCTCCATAGGGTTTTCAAGGGCTATGACCTTTTGGAAGCAGATTGCCAGACCTTTCTTCTAAGGTGCTGCTGGGTGCATCGGAACCACCATTCTTTCATTTAGTAGCACAGCGCTTAACCATTTGAACTACCCAAGGCAGTTTACTCATCTATAAATACTCAAAATTCTATCATAGTGGATTGATTTGAAAATTAAATAAAGTAGTATCTATTAATTGCCTAGCTACACAGTTAGCATCCAGTAATCGATATACTTATAGGTTGTTATAGGTAGTTAATTATGTCTGTATTCCAATATTTCTCAAAAGCCTTATAATGCAATGCAAGCATGCTAAACAAATTGGAGACTCAAAATTCTTTTAACCAACAGCACATATCCATCATATTTATAGCAAAATGTAAAGAATTATCTATGGTGAGATATCTTCCTTCATCAAGAAGAATATATCCAAGGTAATGCAAATATAAAACCTCATATGCATAAATATGAAGCTTGCACAGTTGTTCTTTACTCGTAAGAACTGTTTGCTTTTACTCTACTTGAGAATTTGGTGTCTAACACATTGTCAGGATACCATGAGAGTTATTAACAATAAGACTACATATTAAAATTATGAGCTCTAGAGTGAAATTCAAAACTAAAATGCCTAGCCACATGAACCTAAAATTATTACTTAGTGTCAGAGGAATAAGAGTACAATAAGAAGCCTGTCCTCTGCCATTGATCCTAAGCATTTTCCTCCAAGTTATCATAAAACATATTTGTATGTTCTGATCACTTTTGCTTAGTCACTGTCTTCATTATTCAGTACTGCTATAACAGAAATACCACAAATGGGTGGCTTTAACAAACAGAAATTTATTTTTTCACAGTTTGGGAGGCTGGAAATCTCATTTCAGGGTGCTGCTTCTAGGGGAAGGTTTTCTCTCTGTGTTGGCTCTGGGGGAAGGCCTTTGTCTCTTTTGAGCTTCTGCTCCTGGGAGATCTTCATGTGGCTTGGCATCTCTCTTCCCCATCTTAGCTAGCTAATTTGCTTTTTTAATCTTTTTTGTATCCCAAAAGAGACTGACTTAAAACAGCCTACAGTAACCCTGCCTTATTAACATAACAGGGACAACCTGTTCCCAAATGGAATTATAACCACAGGCATAGAGGTTAGGATGTGCAACACATATTTTGGGAGAGACACAATTCAATCCAGAACAGCCTCTTTCTCTCTCCCTGTCTCTCACTCTCTCTGTCTCTCTCCTACCTCTCTATCTCTCCCTCTCCTTCACTTTCACTATCACTGATTCTGTCTCACTCATTCCCTCCCTTTTTTCCTCCTTCATTTCTTCCTACCTTTCTTAAACATAAAACCAAACACACTGCCGTCAAGTTAATTCCAACTCATGGCCATGTGCTTCAGAGTACGACTGCACATTACAGGATTTTCTTGGCTGTAATCTTGTTTTTTTTCTTTTGGATTTTTTTTTATTATTATTATTATTGTTGTAGTTTGAATGATGTTTACATTTCAGGTTAGTCTCCCGTACATAAATTTATACATACGTTGCTGGGTGACCCTAATTGCTCTCCCCTTACTGTGACAGCACACTCCTCCTTTCCACCCCTGACTCCCCATGTCCATTCACCCAGCTCCTAACCCTCTCTGTCTTCCCATCTCACCTCCAGACAGAACCTGCCCATTTAGTCTTTTGCATCTACTTTAGCTAAGAGGCACACTCCTCACGAGTATCATTTTATGTCCCATAGTCCAGTCCAATCCCTGTCTGAAGAGCTGGCCTCGGGAATTGTTTTAGTTCTGAGCTGGTAGAGAACCCAGGGGCCATGCTTTCCAGGATTTCTCCAGTCTGAGTCAGACCATTAAGTCTGGTCTTCTTACTAGAATTTGAGTTCTGTGCCCCACCTTTCTCCTGCTCCATCAGCGACTCTCTGTTGTGTTCCCTGTCAGGGTGGTTGTTGGTGGTAGCTGGGCACCATCTAGTTCTTCTGGTCTCAAGCTGATGAAGTCTCTGGTTTACGTGGCCCTTTCTGTCTCTTGGGCTAATACATTCCTTGTGTCTTTGGTGTTCTTCATTCTCCTTTACTCCAGGTGGTTGGGACCAATTGACACATCTTAGATGGCCGCTTACAAGCTTTTAAGACCCCAGATGTCACTCACCAAAGTAGGATGCAGAACATTTTCTTAATAAGCTTTGTTATGCCAATTGACCTAGACGTCCCCGGAAAACATGGTCCCCAGAACTTTACCCCTGCTAGTCTGTCCCTCAAAGTGTTTGATTGAACTCAGGAAACTTCTTAGCTTTGGTTTAGTCCAGTTGTGCTGACTTCCTCTGTAGTGTGTGCTGTCCTTCCCTTCACCTAAGATAATTCTTGTCTACTATCTAGTTAGTGAATTCCCCTCTTCCTCCCTCCCCACCCTCATAACCATCAAAGAATGTTTTCTTCTGTGTTTAAACCTTTTCTTGAGGTCTTATAATAGTGGTTTTATACAACATTTGTCCTTCTGTGACTGAATAAATTCACTCAGCTTAGTGACCTCCAGCTTCCTCCACGTTATATTTCACGGCTTCATCGTTCTTTATCATTGCGTAGTATTCCATTGTGTGGACATACCATAATTTGTTTATCCATTCATCTGTTGATGGACACCTAGGTTGTTTCCATCTTTTGCTATTGTGAACAGTGCTGCAGTGAACATGGGTGGGCATGTATCTATTCACAGGGTGGTTCTTATTTCTCTAGGATATATTCCAAGGAGCAGGATAGCTGGATCATATGGTACGTCTATTTCTAGCCTTTTAAGGAAGCGTCAAATAGATTTCCAAAGTGGTTGTACCATTTTACATTCCCACCAACAGTGTATAAGTGTTGCAGTCTCTCCACAACCTCTCCAGCATTTATTATTTTGTGTTTTTTGGATTAATTCTAGTCACACTGGGGTGAGATGATATCTCATTCTAGTTTTGATCTGCATTTCTCTAATGGTTGATGATTGTGAGCATTTCTTCATGTGTGTATTAGCCACCTGAATATCTTCTTTGGCAAAGTGCCTGCTCATATCCTTTGCCCATTTTTTAATTGGGTTATTTGTCTTTTTGTTGTTGAGGTTTTGCAGTATCTTGTAGATTTTAGAGATCAGACGCTGATCGGATTTGTCCTAGCCAAAAATTTTCTCTCAGTCTGTAGGTTGTCTTTTTATTCTTTTGGTGAAGTCTTTTGATGAGCAAAAGTGTTTGATTTTTAGGAGCTCCCAGTTATCTAGTCCCTCTTCTGCTACTTCTGCATTGTTACTTAAGTTTGTATTCTGTTTATGCCATGTATTAGGGCTTGTAGCATTGTCCCTATTTTTCCTTGTATGATCTTTATCATTTTTGATTTTATATTTGTCTTTGATCCATTTTGAGTTACTCTTTGTGCATGGTGTGAGGTATGGGTCTTGTTTCAGTTTTTTGCACATGAATATCCAGTTATACCAGCACCATTTATTAAAGAGACTGTCTTTTCCCCGATTAACGGGCTTTGGGCCTTTGTCAAATGTCAGCTGCTCGTAGGTGGATGAATTTATGCCTGGATTCTCAATTCTGTTCCATTGGTCTATGTATCTGTTGTTGTACCAGTACCAGGCTGTTTTGACTACAGTGGTGGTATAATAGGTTCTAAAATCAGGTAGTGTGAGGCCTCCCACCTTGTTCTTCTTCTTGAGTAATGCTTTACTTATTCGGGGCCTCTTTCCTTTCCATATGAAGTTGGCGATTTGTCTCTCCATCTCATTAAAAAATGCTGGTGGAATTTGGATCCGGATTGCATTGTATCTGTAGATTGCTTTGGGTAAAACTGACATTTTCACAATGTTGAGTCTGCCTATCCATGAGCAAGATACGTTATGCTTGTCTCTTTTGGTTTCTTCCAGTAGTGTCTTGTAGTTTTCAGTGTATAGGTCTTTTATGTCTTTGGTTAGATTTATTCCTAAGTATTTTATCTTCCTGGGGGCTATTGTAAGTGGCATTGATTTGGTGATTTCCTCTTTGAGGTTCTCTTTGTTGGTGTAAAGGAATCGAATTGATTTTTGTAAGTTTATCTTGTATCCTGAAGCTTTGCTGAAATCTTCTGTTAGGTCTAGTAGTGTTCTTGTGGATTATTTGGGGTTTTCTGGTATAAGATCATATTATCTGCAAATAGAGATACTTTGACTTCTTCACCACCAATATGCCCTTTATTTCTTTGTTTAGCCTAGTTGCTCTGGCTAGGACCTTCAGCACAATGTTGAATAAGAGTGGTGATAAAGGGCATCCTTGTCTGGATTCCGTTCTCAGGGGGAATGCTTTCAAAGTCTCTCCATTTAGGATGATGTTGGCTGTTGGCTTTGTATAAATGCCCTTAATTATATTGAGGAATTTCCCTTCTATTCCTGTTTTGTTGGGAGTTTTTTTCATGAATGGGTGTTGGACTTCATCAAATATCTTTTCTGAATCTATTGATAAGATCACGTGGTTCTTGTCTTTTGTTTTATTTATGTGATGGATTCCATTGATTGTTTCTCTAGTGATGAACCATTCCTGCATACATGGTATAAATCCCACTTGATCATGGTGAAATATTTTTTTGAAACTTTGCTGAATTCTACTGGCTAGAATTTTGTTGAGGATTTTTGCATCAATGTTCATGAAGGATATTGGTCTGTAGTTTTATTATTATTATTATTATTTTTTTTTTTTTGGTGTCTTTACCTGGTTTTGATATCAGGGTTATGCTGGCTTCATAGAATGAGTTTGGGAGTATTCCATCTTTTTCTATGCTCTGAAATACCTTCAGTAGTAGTGGTGTTAACTCTTCTCTGAAAGTTGGGTAGAATTCTCTTTTGAAGCCATCCAGACTAGGGCTTTTTTTGGTTGGGAGTTTTTTAATTACCTTTTGAATCTCTTCTTTTGTTATGGGTTTATTTAGTTGTTCTATCTCTGCTTGTGTTAGTTTAGGTAGGTAGTGAGTTTCTAGAAATTTGTCCATTTCCTCTAGGTTTTCTAATTTGTTAGAGTACAGTTTTTCATAGTATTCTGTTATGGTTCTTTTAATTTCAGTTGGGACTTTTGTGATATCACCCATCTCCTTTCTTATACAGGTTTTTGCTTCCTCTCCTGTTTTTCTTTTGTCAGTTTGGCTAATGGTTTGTCAATTTGTTGATCTTTTCAAAGAATCAGCTTTTGGTCTTGTTAACTTTTTTAATTGTTTTTCTATTCTCTTTTTCATTTAATTCTGCTCTAATTCTTATTATTTCCTTTCTTCTGGCACCCAACGGCTTCTTTTGCTGCTCTCTTTCTACTTGTTCCAGCTGTAGGGTTAATGCTTTGATTATGACCATTTCTTCTTTTTGAATGTGTGCATTTATTGCTATAAACTGACCTCTGAGCACTGCTTTTACTGTGTCCCTAAGGTTCTGGTAGGATGTGATTTTATTATCATTTGATTCTATGAGTCTTTATTCCATCCTTAATTTCTTCTCTAACCCATTAGTTTTTGAGCAAGGTGTTGTTCAGTTTCCATGTGTTTGATTTTTTTTCCTTGGTTTTTCTGTTATTGATTTCTACTCTTATGGCTTTATGGTCAGAAAATATGCTTTGTAATATTTCGATGCTTTAGGTTTTGTTAAGGCTTGCTTTATGGCCTAACGTGTAGTCTATTATGGAGAAATTTCCATGTGCATTGGAAAAGAAAGTATACTTTGTTGCTGTTGGGTAGAGTGTTCAGTATATGTCTATGGAGATAAAGTTGGTTGATTGTAGCATTTAGATGTTCCCTGTCTTTGTTGAGCTTCTTTCTGGAAGTTCTATCTTTCACCGAAAGTGGTGTGTTGAAGTCTCCTACTACTATTGTGGAGCTGTCTATCTCTCTTTTCAGTTCTGTTAGAGTTTGTTTTATGTATTTTGGAGCCCTGTTGTTGGGTGCGTAGATATTTATTTTAATTATGTCCTCCTGTGTATTGACTTTTTAATCATTATATAGTGTTCTTCCTTATCCTTTGTAGTGGATTTTACTTTAAAGTCTATTTTGTCGGAAATTAATACTGCCACTGCTGCTCTTTTTTGATTGTTGTTTGCTTGATATATTTTTTTCCATCCTTTGAGTTCTAGTTTGTTTGTGTCTTTAAGTCTGAGGTGTGTCTCTTGTAGGCAGCATATAGATGGATCATGTTTTTTTTATCCAATCTGCCACTCTCTGTCTCTTTATTGGTGCATTTAGTCCATTTAAATTCAGTGTAATTATTGATAGGTATTTATTTAAGGCTGTCATTTTGATGTCTTTTTTTGTGTGTTGTTCACAGTTTCTTTGTCCCACTTAATTTTCTGTGCTGAGTCATTTTTCTTTACGTATTTTCTTTACGTCTTTTTCATTGTTGTTGATTTCGTATTTGCTGAGTCTTTACATTTTTCTACTTTTTTATTTTGACTTGTAGGATTGTTAGTTTCCTTTGTGGTTACTTTAATATTTACTACGATTTTTCTAAGTTTATACTAGTCTTTTATTTCTTTATATCACCTTGACTTCCTCTTCATATGAAAAATCTATGTCCCTCTTTTTCATTTTAATGTTGTCATCTGTTACATATTGACATCTGTTTCCCTATTTTCAGCTTTGATTTATTTTTTTGACTTCTCTATCTGGATTGATATCTGGTTGCTCTGTCCTGTGTTCTAGTCTTAAGTTGTTATCTGATGTTACTAATTTTCTAACCGGAGGACTCCCTTTAGTATTTCTTGTAATTTTGGTTTGGTTTTTGCAAATTTCCTAAACTTATGTTTATCTGGAAATGCCCTAATTGAGCCATCATATTTGAGAGACAGTTTTGCTGGATATATAATTCTTGGCTGGCAGTTTTTTTCTTTCAAGGCTTTATATATGTCATCCCATTGTCTTCTTGCCTATATGATTTCTCCTGAGTAGTCCGAGCGTATTCTTCTTGACTCTCCTTTGTAGATGACTTTTTGTTTATCCCTAGCAGCTCTTAAAATTATCTCTATCTTTGGTTTTGGTAAGTTTTATTATAATATGACTTGGTGACTTTCTTTTGGGATCTACCTTATGTGGGTTTCAATGAGTATCTTGGATAGATATCTTGTCATCTTTCACGATATCAAGGAAGTTTTCTGCCAACAAATCTTCAACAATTCTCTCTGTATTTTCTGTTATCCCCCCTGTTCTGGTATTCCAATCACTCATAGGTTATTCCTCTTGATAGAGTCCCACATAATTCTTAGGGTTTCTACATTTTTTTAAATCCCTTTATCTGATTTTTCCTCAAATAAGTTGGTGTCAAGTGCTTTATCTTCAATCTCACTAATTCTGACTTCTATTGCTTCAATTCTGCTCATATGACTTTCTATTCAGTTATCTAATTTTGAAATTTTATTGTTAATCTTCTGGATTTCTGATTGCTGTCTCTCTATGGATTCTTGCAAACTGTTAAATTTGTCATTATGCTCTTCTCTAATCTTTTTAATTTGTTCTATTGCATGTTCTGCATTTTGCTTAATTTCTTGAAGAGTTCTGTATATTAATCTTTTGTATTCTGCCTCTGGTAATTCCAAGAAATTTTCCTCCTCTGGAAAATTTCTAGTTTCTTTATTTTGGGACCTTGTTGAAGCCATCATGGATTGCCTCTTTATGTGATTTGATATTGACTGTTGTCTCTGAGCTATCAATAAGTTATTATATTTATTATTTTATGTTTTTCTTACTGTGTCCTAGCTTCTTGCTTTGTTTTGATATGCCCAAATAGGCTGCTCGTATGAGCTAGTTTGATTATTGGCACCTTTGAAGCTCTAACATCTCTTCACTTGGTGGTTAGACCTGTAGCTAGGTATGTGAGCTAACGAGTCCTCCCACTTTTCCTGCATGGATTCAGCGCAGGTGTCCAGGTAGATAGCCACCAAGTATGTGGTGTAGGCTCTCACTTATAGTCCTAGACAGGCATGGGTGATTGGTTTAGGCACAGGCATCTGGCTGCAGCAGGGGGACAAACTCTGAGCAAGGCAGGGAGCTGATGTCTGCCCCCGAGTGTCCAGGAGGGAGGCATGACCCTTTTCCCTCGTGTGCGTAGGTGGGTGGGTTTTGCAGCCAGACTATGAGCACCTAATGCTGCTGGCTGTAAGGACAGGGGCACACCTCTTATTCATGGGCCCCTATCACAGGTGGATAGGTGGTATGTGTGGAGCAACCAGTCCTCAGGTCCCTGATGTGGGTAGGTAAAGATTCTGCTTAATGGGCAGAGCAGTGTCATATATCAAGAACCTGCCACTTCACAGCTGAAACAGTTGAAGTTAGACTTCTGGTATATACCCTGTTGTACTACAGTAATGAGGGCCTAGACTGTTGAAATGGGCCCACACAAGTCTATGCAGTGGGAATGGCACTCAAAGTCCATGGATCCCTTATGCCCGTGCCTAGGCAAAGAACTGTGCCTACCCTGGGTTCCTGGCTTAGAGGAGCCGGCAGTTTCTTTTTTCCCCTGTTTGTTAATTAGTTCACTCTCCAAGGCAAGGTGAATGGCTTCAGGTGTGTGACTGATCCTACTTCCAGCCCAGGGTTTCAGCAATTGCTGAAGCTAGTCCGGGACCCAGTGCCAAGCAGGGAGCGGGGAGGTAGATGGGAGAGAGTTTTTTCCCTAAGGAGGGGGTTTTTTATCCATGTGGTAGGCTGTACACAAGTACTTATCTTTTGCCGGTCCAGGGCTGCTTCTCCCGGGTTCTGGTTGCCCAAATAGACTTTCTGGTGCTGGGTCTCTCCCGGTGCGGAAAACACACCTCTTGAACACTGCTGCTTGTTTGCCTCACCACTCACCCATGAGCTGCTCAGGCTTTCTCTGGGTCAGGTCTGGCAGCTCCTCTCTGCTTCCGAACCATCTCTCCCTCCCCTTGCCATTTAGTCCAGTTCCTCAGCTCTGCCTTTGATGTTCAGGGTTCCCAGATTGCCATGTATAATTGATTCACTTTTTTTTTCAGGTCTTTGTTGTAAGAAGCGTCTGACTACTCAACCATCTTGGTCCCGCCCCCCCCTTGTCTGTAATCTTTATGGAAGTAGATCACCAGGACTTTCTTCTACAGCACCACTGGGCAGATTCAAACCACTAACCTTTCAGTTAGTAGCTGAGAGCAAGTCATTTGTACCAACCAGGACCTTTCTTAAACATACTCTTACCATATTCCAAAAATATTTGGGAAATATCCCAGCAGAGAAGGGAAGACAAAGTCAAATTTAGGAGAGTTTAGAAATTAGACTGTTTAGAAAAGTAAGGGCTGGGTGGAGAGAAACTAAAAGAGCCAGGGCAGTGCCTCTGGGATAGCAGCAGAAGAGCTGTCTTATACCTACACTGGAGAGGGCCAAAGCAGAGCTGGAGAACCAGAAACAGGGCTGTGTGGGAAGGACTGCTGGGTGTGAGCGAAGACCTTAGGTAAGGAATAGTCAGCCCACAGCAGGGCCTACTGCCAGGAAGTGAATGAGGAATAAATAGCCCAGACTCAGTACCCTCTCCTGCTGCCTTCCACTTTCTGCTGGTGCACCCCATCAGTGACCAGTTGTAAGCCCAGAGAAAAGGTATTCTTTATTAGTCGAAACAAGCTTGCCTCCACAGGCTCAGAGCAGGATGGAGAAGGGAGAGAATGGACCTGAAGAGGTAAGTGGAAGTTTTTCACAGTATAAAATAAATTTAAAATGAGTACAGACGTCCCCCCTTATCTGCAGTTTCCCTTTCTGTGGTTTCCGTTACCAGGTCAAGGGTGATCTGAAAATGTTAAATGAGTAGCTGATGACATCTCCACCATCTCACTCCCTCCTGCCTGGGAACCCCATTCACATAACTTTTATTACAATATATTGCTATAATTGTTCTCTTTTGTTATTGTTGTTAATCTCTTACTGTGCCTAATTTATAAATTAATCTTTATCATAGGTATGTATATATAGGACAAAACATAGCATATATAGGGTTCTGCACTATCTGCAGTTTCAGACATCTAAGGGAGGTCTTGGAATGTATCCCCCTGTTGTTAAAAGTAGACCATGGAGCCCTGGCAGCTTAGTGGTTAACAGCTCGGCTGCTAACCAAAGGGTTGGTCCTTCAAAGCCACCAGTCACTCCTTGGAAACCCTAAGGGGGCAGTTCTAATCTGTCCCATAGGATCGCTATTAGTTTGAACTGACTCTACGGCACCTAACAACACAACAACAAAACTATAGGAATGGTGAGTCAGTATTCTAGGACTGGGGCAAGATATATGCAAGATGAGCCTGGAACATCTTGTCGTACCAGAAAATAAAGAAGTGTGGAAAAGACAAAACAAAAACAAACCACAGTTAAGGGGTATGTCAAAGGACACAGAAGCTAATAGGAGTTCCCAACGGCCAAACTGGAACAATCTGAGCAACATAGTAAAGAAAGTAGCATTGGATTATAATGCAAAGTATAAAATAAATAGTCATGAGTCCATAGTGATAAATATATGACTGAACAAAGAACTAAATGAGAGATAAAAGACAAATCTCTTTTGAACAGAATTCTAAGTAATTTATGCAGATATGCCCCCCTCAAGGAGGTGAAGCATAACTCCCCACTCCTTAAGTGTGAGCTGCACATACTGACTTTCTTCCAAAGAGTACAGTATGGGAAGGGATGAGGAGTAACTTTATACTGGAGGAACCTGGCACACTACTTCATCCAGGTGATGAAGGTCAACATCAACAGTGATAAGACATGTTGATAGTATGTATCCGCCACATGATGTGATATAAATGTCACTTCACCTCTGTAGTCTTTCCCCCCAGAACACATAACACTGTCTAACAATGAGAAAAACATCAGAAAAATCCCAACTGAGGGACATTCTACAAAATACCTGACCGAGAACTCCTCAAAACTGTCAAAGTCATCAAAAATGAGGACAGTCTGAGAAAGTGTCACAACCAAGAAGAGCCTAAGGTGATAGGATGAGTAAACGTAATGTGGTCTCCTGGATGGGATCTGGGGACAGAAAAAGGACACTAGGTAAAAACTAAGAAAGTCTGAATAATGTATGGACTTTGGGCAATGTGAAAGTATCAATATTGGTTTATTGATTGTGACATATGTACCATACTAATCTGTTAATAATAGAGAAAACTGGATGTGGAGTATATGGGAACTCTCTGTAATATCTAAACAATTTTTTCTGTAAATATAAAAATGCTCTAAAAAATAAAGTTAACAAAAGGTGAGTCATTGGAAATAAAGATAAGAAAGTAAGATGAAGCCAAAAGTGAGACTCATGCCCACAGTGAGTGCCATAATAAAGTTGGTAACCCTTGCTATAGGTTCTGATCATTTGCAGTTTTGAAAACTATAGTCACTCCATTGTTATTGTTGTGTTGTTGTTAGGTGCCATCGAGTCTTTCCCATGCCTATGAGGCGATTGAAAACACAAGAATACAGAAGAATCAAATAAACTACATCTGTGGAAAGAGATGATGGAAAAGCTCAATGTCATCTGTCAGAACAAGGCCAGAGACCAACTGTGGAACAGACCATCAGTTGCTCATAAGCAAGTTCAAGTTGAAAAAGAAGAGAGTTAGAACAAATCCACAAAAGCCAAAGTATGAACTTGAGTATATCCTACCTGAATCTAGAGCCCATCTCAAGAATACATTTGACAGGTTGAACACTAATGACTGAAGACCAGACGAATTGTGGAATGACGTCAAGGACATCATACATGAAGAAAGTAAGAGGTCATTAAAAAGACAGGAAAAAAATAAAGGACCAAAATAGATGTCAGAAGAAACTCTGAAACTTGCTCTTGAACGTTAAGTAGCTAAAGCGAAAGGGAGAAATGATGAAGTAAAAGAGTTGAACAGAAGATTTCAAAGGGGGGCTCAAGAAGACAAAGTAAACTGTTACAATGACATGCGCAAAGAGCTGGAGATGGAAAACAAAAGGAAAAGAACTCGCTCAGCATTTCTCAAGCTGAAAGAACTGAAGAAAAAATTCTAGCCTCTAGTTGCAATAGTGAAGAATTCTATGGGGAAACTATTAAATGAATCAGGAAATATCAAAAGAGGATGGAAGGAATACACAGAGTCAATGTACCAAAAAGAATTTCAAACATTTCAGGAGGTAGCATATGATTGGGAACTGATGGTACTGAAGGAAGAAGTCCAAGCTGCACTGAAAGCTTCGGCAAAAAACAAGGCTCCAGAAATTAATGGAATACCAAATGAGATATTTCAACAAACAGACGTAATCCTGGAAGTGCTTGCTTGTCCATGCCAAGAAAATTGGAAGACAGCTACCTGGGCAACCAACTGGAAAAGATCCCTATTTATGCCTATTCCCAAGAAAGGTGACCCAATAGAATGTGGAAATTATCAAACAGTATCATGAATATCACACACTAGTAAAATTTTGCTGAAGAGCATTCAAAAGCAGTGGCAGCAGTATATCTACAGGGAACTGCCAGAAGCTCAAGCCAGATTCCGAAGAGAACGTGGAACCAGGGATATCTTTGCTGATGTCAGATGGTTCCTGGCTGAAAGCAGAGAATACCAGAAACACGTCTATCTGTGTTTTATTGTCTATGCAAAGCCATTCACCTGTGTGGATCATAACAAATCATGCATAACATGGTGAAGAAAGGGAATTCCAGAACACTTAATTGTGCTCATGAGGAACCTGTACATAGATCAAGAGGCAGTTGTCTAAGAGAACAAGAGGATACTGTGTAGTTTAAAGTCAGGAAAGGTGTGCTTCAGGCTTGTACCCTTTCACTATACTTATTCAATGTGTATGCTGAGCAAATAATCTGGGAAACTGGACTATATGAAGAAGAATGGGACACCAAGATTGGAGGAAAATGCATTAACAGAAGCCTGCAATATGCAGATGACACAACCTTACTTGCAGAAAGGGAAGAGAACTTAAAGCACTTACTGATGAAGATCAAAGACCACAGCCTTCCATATGGATTACATCTCAACATACAGAAAACAAAAATCCTCACAACTGGACCAATAGGCAACGTCATGATAAATGGAGAAAAGATCGAAGTTGTCAAGGATTTCATTTTACTTAGATCCACAATCAACACTCATGGAAGCAGCAGTCAAGAAATCAAATGATGCATTGCATTAGGCAAATCTGGGCATTGGGTGCTATATAGCAGACTTAAAAGATGCCTCAAAACAGTGCAAAGAATTATGACAGGATAAATATATTCAACTTTACTGGATTAACAACTGTCAACAGTGTGTTATATTTCTGCCATCTTTGTACAGAAGTGAAGGATTATAGGTGAAGGTTTGTTGTGTTGTTGTTGTTAGTGCCTTCAGGTTGGTTCCGACTCACAGTGACCCTATGTGCAACAGAAGGAAACACTTCCTGGTCCTGCGCCATCCTCACAATTGTTGTTAAGCTTGAGCCCATTGTGGCAGCCACTGTGTCAACCCATCTCGTTGAGGGTCTTCCTCTTTTTCACCGGCCCTCCACCTTACCAAGCATGTTGTTCTTCTCCAGGGACTGATCCCTACTGATAACATGTCCAAAGTGTGCAAGACGTAGTGTCGCCATCCTTTCTTCCAAGGAGCATTCTGGCTGTACTTCTTCCAAGACAAATTTGTTCGTTCTTTTGGCAGTCCATGATATATTCAATACTTTTTGCCAACACCAAAATTGAAAGGTGTCAATTCTTCTTCAGTCTTCCTTATTCATTGTCCAGCAATTCAAAATACCATGGCTTGGGTCAGGCTCACCTTAGTCTTCAAGGTGATATCTTTGCTTTTCAACACTTTAAGAGGTCTTTTGCAGCAGATTTGTCCAATGCAATACGTATTTTGATTTCTTGATTGATGCTTCCATGGGTGTTGATTGTGGGTCCAAGTAAAATGAAACCCTTGACAACTTAAATCTTTTTTCCATTTGTTATGATGTTGCTTATTCATCCAGTTGTGAGGATTTTTGTTTTCCATATGTTGAGGTGTAATCCATACTGAAGGCTGTGGTCTTTGATGTTCATCAGTAAGTGCTTCAAGTCCTCTTCACATTCAGCAGGAAAGGTTGTGTCATGTACATAACGCAGGTTGTTAATGAGTCTTCCTCCAATCCTGATGCCCCGTTCTTCTTCATATAGTTCAACTTCTCAGATTATTTGCTCAGCATACTGATTGAATAGATATGGTGAAAAGATACAACGCTGACTCACACCCTTTCTGACTTTAAACCACACAGTATCCCCTTGTTCTCTCTGAACAACTGCCTCTTTATGCAGGTTCCTCATGAGCACAGTTAAGTGTTCTGGAACTCCCGTTCTTCGCAATGTTATCCATAATTTGTTATGATCCACACAGTTGAATGCCTTTGCATAGTCTGTAAAATACAGGTAAACATCTTTCTGGTATTCTCTGCTTTCAGCCAGGATCCATCTGACATTAGCAATGATATCCCCAGTTCCACATCCTCTTATGAGTCCGGCCTGAATTTCTGGCAGATCCCTATCGATATACTGCTGCAGCCGCTTTTGAATGATCTTCAGCAAACTTTTGCTTTCAAGTGATATTAACAATATTGTTCGACAGTTTCCACATTCGGTTGGGTCGCCTTTCTTGGGAATAGGCATAAATATGGATCTCTTTCTGTTGGTTGGCCAGGTAGCTGTCTTCCAGATTTATTGGCATAGACAAGTGAACACTTCCAGCGCTGCATCAGTTTGTGGAAACATCTCAACTGATATTCTGTCAATTCCTGGAGCCTTGTGTTTTGCCAATGCCTTCAGGGTAGCTTAGACTTCTTCTTTCAATACCATCGGTTCCTGATCATATGCTACCTCTTGAAATGGTTGAAGGTCGACCAATTCTTTTTGGTATAGTGACTCTGTGTATTCCTTTCATCTTCTTCTAATGCTTTTTGGGTCACTTAATAATTGCCCCATAGAATCCTTGACTATTGCAACTCGAGGCTTGAATTTTTTCTTCAGTTCTTTCATCATGAGAAATGCCGAGCGTGTTCTTCCCTTTTGGTATTCTATCTCCAGCTCTCTGCACATGTTGTTATAATACTTTCCTTTTCTTCTCGAGCCGCCCTTTGAAATCTTCTGTTCAGTTTAGTCACTCCATTACTGATCACAAATGTTATCACTTGATTCATGTTATAAATAATCAGGAATTTGAGTCCACTTATATCCTACAGGAGGAATTTGGAAGCATTAGCTCAGAAAGCCTATCCTCACAGACACATTTTAATTGCATGCACAGCCCTTCCTACATCCACACAAATACAGCTCTTAAACATAATCACACACGGCTCTGGGACAGGCATGCAAGGCTCTGTGGTGATGGAAAAACAACAACCCTGGGTCTTCTGCCACAGTGAGTCCTGCAGCTCCAGCTAAATTGTTCAAACTTCTTTTAATCTCATTTTTCACCTGTAAAATTACAAGATAGGACAAGATTGCATCCTGCCCATTCTACCTGTAAAATTCTTTTTCTGAAAGGAGCAGAATGATTTATTCAAGTGAGAGAAGCTCTTTTTCAGCAATTAAGAAAGAGAAATAGAAGGTCAATATCTGATACCACTTGATTGCTTCCAGACTAACAGAGTCTAATAACTCAATGAGTACAGCTGTATCTGTGTTCTCCTCCAAGGCTTCCAATACATAAATTCTGAAAGCACTTTTGTTACATGCTTGTTATATCCTCACAACTGGCCAATAAGTCTATGGCCTAAAAATTGAAGCAATGAAGTGCCTAACATTTGTATAAATGTCTTCTGCATCATGTTTCCAGAATCAAAGCTTCAGATTTTCCTGTGCCAGCTAGTTCTGGGGAATAACGAGAAAGAACTTTAACTTGCAGGCCCATATCCAAATGTCTCACATAGACTTAAAAGGAAGACCCTATCTCTTCTTCTTCCTCCACCAAAACTAACCTTTGAAATTCTTCCTGACACTTTAATGACCTTGAATTTAAAATAGTGATCATATATAAGTCCTTTCAGTTCTCTGGGCCAAGCTTCCCTCATCTGTGAAATGAGGAGGTTAGACTAGGTATTTTCTATGAATAATTAAAAGGTCACTGGACCAACTGCTTATTTGATCTTTGAGTTCCCTGTATAAGATCCCAGCTAATGGAGCCCTCCTATTTCTAAAATTCTAACAAGTAATAACTGATACAATTATTACATTTTGTGCATTAAATGTTTCTATGTGGCTCATTAAATGTCTAGTTAAATAAAACTGAAGCTATATTTGTGATGTAAAAATACGTTATTTATGTCTTTTCTAACACAGGAAATTTCATCACAGCCTCCTTATTTTAATTATTTATCCAACTGATTTTTTACCTCAGTTATAGCACTGAAATTAATTAGGGGTTTACACCATGGTTCCAAAATTGAGAATCTGATTAAAGCTATGGAGCGTCTAACCAGATATAATACATGTAAATATACCTATAAACACATACCCACACATACATATACACAGACACACAAACAGGAGATTCATGGACGTATCTCCCCAAGGCCCATGTCTACATCCACAATCCATATAGACCTCAGTTTAAGAAATATTAGTTTAAGACTGTTACTTTTTAACCAGGGAAGGAATTAGAATGTGTGTGTGTATTTTTCCCCATCTATTTCCAAGCCACTTAAGGGATTCAGTTAATCTATGCATCAAGTATTTTGAAAAGTTTAATGACTAGGTATTGAAAATACCATGTGTGAAAAAAGAGAGAAGTAGAATTATACATAGGAGACATATGATATGAGACATTTATGTAATTTGTATATGCCCAATTAAATAATATGCCTTATTTATGTAATATATATAAACATATATTTGTATACATATGTGTATGTTTATGGAGCCTTGGTGGCACAGTGGTTAAGAGTTAGGCTGCTACCAAAAGGTTGGCAGTTGGAATTCACCAGCCACTCCTCATGGGGCAGTTCTACTCTATCCTATAGGGTGGCTATAAGTTGCAATTGACTTGACGGCAACGAGTAACCTATTAACTTAATTGTGTTTGTGTAAAACTTGAACGTGCACCAAGAGACAGCTGTTTGAACAGAACGAGGGGACACCACAAGGTTTAAAATCAAGAAAGGCGTGTGTCAGGGTTGTATCCTCTCTCCATACTTATTCAATCTGTATCCTGAGGAAATAATCCAAGAAGCTGGAGTATATGAAGAAGAATGTGGCATCACGATTGGAGGAAGACTCATTAACAACCTGCCTTATGCAGATGACACAGCCTTGCTTACTGAAAGTGAAGAGGACTTGAAGCACTTACTGATGAAGATCAAAGACCAGAGCCTTCAATATGGATTACACCTCAACATAAAGAAAAAGAAATCCCTCACAACTGGACCAAGAAGCAACATCATGATAAAGGGAGAAAAGATTGAAGCTGTCAAAGATTTCATTTTGCTTGGATTCACAATCCCATGGGAGCAGCAGTCAAGAAATCAAAAGACACATTGCATTGGGCAAATCTGACGCAAAAGACCTCTTTAATGTGTTAAAAAGGAAAGACTTCATTTGAGGACTAAGATGCACCTGACCCAAGTCATGGTGTTTACAATTGCCTCAAGCATGCAAATGCTGAACAATGAATAAGGAAGACTGAAGAAGAACTGATGCCTTTGAACTATGGTGTTGGCAAAGAATACTGACTATACCATGGACTTCCAGAAGAAGGAACAAATCTGTCTTGGAAATAGTACAGCCAGAATGCTCCTTAGAAGTGAGGATGGGAAGACTTTGTTTCATGTACTTTGGACATGTTATCAACAGGGACCATTTCCTGGAGAAGGACATCATGTTTGGTGAAGCAGAAGGTCAGCAAAAAAGAGAAACACCCTCAAGGAGATGAACTAACACAGTGGCTGCAACAATGGGTTCAAACATAGCCACAATTGTTAGAATGACAGAGGTCCCTTCTGCTGGACACAGCATTGCTGTGAGTTGAAACTGACTGGACAGCACCTGACAACAACATACATACGTATACTTGTATATACACATATGTATATATATATATGTATATATAAACCAAACCCACTGCCATCAAGTAGATTTTGACTCATAGTGACCATATAGGACAAAGTAGAGCTGCCCCTAGGGTTTCCAAGGCTGTAAGCTTTTGTTTTTGTTTAAGAATTTACATGCCAAATTGCTTGAGAGTAATTTCATTAAAAATTTTTATATTGAGTGTATACCATGTGGCTCTTACTGTGCTAGCTTTTGGAGTAGAATTAGCCAACCTGAACAAATACATAAAATCATTATTTACAGAAGGCTATAATAAACAATAAAACTAACTTTCTCTTCCAGAGTTACAGCAATTCTGATATTAAAGATGAAGTTTTAAGATGAATTATAAACTGTCATAATTCATGGTTATGAAAAGGGATCTCCAGATATTTCTAATGACTTCGAATTTGTGTTTAACCTAACAAACCACATTGACTATTGAATTTGTGTGTGTGTGTGTGAATATAAAGATTTATTGTCCCTGTAGGTAATTATTGACTTCAACATCTTATCAGTCAATATTTACCTCTTGGGCCAATAAATCTTGATATGACCTCATGAAAGTCAATATCTGTTTAATAGTATACTTGGAAGTCTGTAATAGTTTGATTACAAGCTTCAATGTCATACTGGCTAGTGTGCCTCTTCACATATAAGGGACGTTGAATTGTTCTTCTCAACATAGACAGAACAGCTCTGATTGTTGTGATTCACTTGTTTTCAATTTAACACTGGATTGGAAATTTTTTGTATGATTCTTTAATTCTCTTTTACATATAAATCTTGTCTCTTCAATCAGCTTGAAAGTCTTCTTGAAGTCTGAAACCATGATGGTTAATTTTATGTGTCAATTTGTCTAGGCTATGGTACAGACTTGTTGGATCCAATACTAGTTTAGATGTTGCTGTGAAGGTATTTTGTAGATGTGATTGACATTTACAGTCAGTTGACACTAAGTAAAGGAGATGACCCTCAATAATGTGGGTAGGCCTGATCCAACCAGTTGCAGGTCTGGGTCATCATTGCCCTTTCATGCTAAGATAGCCCCTGAGATCTAGCAGGACTGATATCACTGAGGAGAGAAATTGACCCTTGAGCTGTGCAGCTTTTATGATGTATGATTAGGGGAGTACCTGTCCCATCCCTGATAGGATAGGGAGCCAGGATACAAAAGCCATATGACATGGCGGAACCTTGTCTCCTGCCCTATCCTGATAGCTCAATGGTTGTGGTTTGGGGTAGCATTAATTCCTACCATGGCCCTGGGTGGGTATAATGGGTGGGAAGGAAGAACTGGCATCTAAACCTTGCAGTAGACTAGGATTGATTGCCATAAGCACTGAACAAGAGGCAGTTTACATGGAGATTTGCAGAAGGGCAACTCTTTTCTGCAGTACAAATCTGTCTTGGAAGAAGAAGAGTCAGAATGCTCCTTAGAAGTGAGGATGGTGTGACTTCATCTCATGGACATGTTTTATCAGGAAGGACAAGTCCCTGGAGAAGGACATCATGCTTGGTAAAGTGGAGGGTCAGTGAAAAAAAGGAAGACCCTCAATGAGATAGATAGACATAGTGGCTGCAAAGATGGGCTCAAACATAGCAAGGATTGTGAGGATGGAACAGGATGGGGTAGTGTTTTGTTCTGTTGTGCATGGGGTTGCTATGGGTCAGAACAAACTCAATGTCACCTAACAACAATAACTACAGTTTTCTGAGATCAGTGTTGGGCAAGACACCTTTTAGTTCTGTATCTATGCCACAAACCCATACAATCTACTTAAGCGTAATAACCAACATCATTGACAACCATTACATTTCAACCTATAAGAGGTATGAGGCCACTTATTGACATAGCCATAAAAGACAACAAAGCGTGGGTAGAGATAATTGAGTGGCTGCTCCTAGCATACAGGATAGAGCCATTTGTAAGAACAAACTGTGAGGCACACATTGTCCAGCACAGAAAGCATAATAAGTCAGCGTGTGTGGCTACAGCATTGCTTCTAAGTCTTTTCCAGTGACCGGGGAACTTCTGTCATCCTGGGGAAAAAAAAAAAAAAACCTTCATAAACAGTTCACTCAACCTCCAGCCAGGAGACAGTGTCTACAAGTTGGTGTCTGCCCCATCTTTGGCACAGAATGTAGTCCAGAGATCCCAACTGCTTGAGAAAGTGAGGGTCGGAAGGCAATAAAAGAGGTGGGAGAATATATATTCTCCACAGATGTGTTGCTCCAGATCATTCCCTACTCCTGACTCTGGGGTTCCTAAGAGACAGCTGAGAAAAGAAAGAAGATGGACTTAGCAGCCATAGATGTATTCAGGGCTTATGTAATTTTAGGCAAGTGATCCGGCCAGTACATCAGTTTGCGGAAGCACTGAGCTGGTGCAATTTGTCTTTGATTTGGCTTTCCTAAGGCTCTATTTCTTTCTCCCTGTGTGAGAACTAAGTGCCATTGTAGCCCACTTGGGAAAGTTTAGTGCTGTATACTTCCTGAGAAGGGAAGGGTATTCCATTGTTCAACTGAATTATGTCTATATACCCTCATTCTTGACGATGTGACATGCTTCTGAAGTTGGACAGCCCATGCCTCTGAGGTCTACCCTGAAGTTCTACCATGATGATTATGCTGATGTTTCTAGAAGCGGTCAGCTAACAACACCAACTAACAACAACACCCTTCAGTTTTGTGCTTTGCTATCCAAATATCATAAGGACAGAGTACAATTCTTGGGTTCCTCTCATCTCTGCAATCCTTATGATATGCACTCTCCCTAATATCTCTTCAATGTGTACGCTAAGTATTCAGTCTGATTGTGCGCCCTCCCCGCCACCGCCATATCACAAAGAAATTCACTCATAGATTTCTCTCTCTCTCTTTTTTTTTTTTTTCTTAATACAACCAGGTGTGCTGGTGTAGCCTTACCCTGACTGGAGTCTTAGCTCTTCAGGGTAAATTCTTTTATGACATTAATAGCTAACAAGTGATTCTGCTTGGTGTTCAAGACTTCAAGATTCTAGTTCCCAAGAGCAGTCAGTGTCCAGCTATGCCAATGGCTCACAATTCTGCCTTAGTAAACTTTTCCCACCCCCAAGATAGGCCTTTGATCTCTAGTTCCTCAATTTGCTTCCAAATTGCCGTGATGGTTATCTGGCCTTATGACCAGCTCACGGTACTACCTGCCATGCAGACAAGGTAAATGGCCTGATGGCACCACTCCAGACCCCCTACAGTAATGTGTGCTGGGCAAAATCCATGGAGTCGGATTGGTAACAGCTATAAAGGCTGTCAGAGTCCATTCATTCTAGGGCATCCCCCAGAGTCAGATCTTAGGTTATGGGACTTTGAAGCTTCATGGCTCCTCCTACGGTGTGATCATGGTGCTGATGTCCAAGCCTTGTGGTTGACCAGGATTGATGGCTTCAAGGCTTTGGCCATAGTCAGTTTCCATGGAGATTTGAAGGAAGCCAACTCCTTTTGAGACCAGAATTCTGGGGATAATTATTGGATACTTTTCATATTAGTTCTGAAAAATTACTGGCACCTCTAGGTATGGCCCAGAGTTTTGCTTTGTTTAACAAATTACGATTTGGCAAATTCAGTGGGTACAGTTTCTACTTTAGAAAGAGATCTGAAAACAATCCTGTAAAAAAATAATGCCCTCAAATTAATTTATTCATTTTTTTTACCTAATTCTGTCATCCAAATATTTATGAAACAGTAACCATTATGTTCAGTACATACTTTTGGCCATATAAAAATATATAAAAGCATCTCCCAACTTCAGAGCTTTTGCCATATAGTTGAGTAGAAAAAATATGTTTGCATGACTAGATAAAGCAATGAATTTAATGATAAATCAAGCCACAAAAATATGAGATGTTACAAAGTGGTGTGGGCTTAAGTGTGTAATCAATGTTGAGGTATCTAAATTCATTCAGCATTACAAATGCTACTTACCAAGCCCATAGCCCAAGCTACTAAAAGTTCTCCAAACTGGAAGAAAGATATCAGGTAGTACCCTAATCCATTCTCCACACACCCTAATGGACAAAATCTTTTTAGTTGGCAAACCTAATCATGTCAACCACCCCCATCCCACCCCATCCAAATTAAATGCTTCAATGGTCCAACCCCACCCACTTCTCTAGCTCCATCTCAAACATGCTGTTCTGTACTCTTTCTTCTTGTCATACCCCCTCTTGCCCCAGGGTTTTTTCACAGGTTGTTCCCACTGCTAAGCACTCTTCTCTCTCTAGTTAGCTGCTATTTATTGTTCAGCCATTATCATTTCTTCAGGAAGGCCTTTCCTGCATTTCCTGACTGATTAAGCTCTCTTATACGGATTCTTATAGCATCACATACCTCTCCTTTATAACTCATATCCTTGGTGAAATATTACATTTGCTTGTATAATTATTTATAGTATTTTTAAATATTTATATATAAAATTTACAATATTTATCTTTCCCACAAGCCTATAAGCTCCCTGAGGGCAACAACTATGGAAGTTTTTACTCATTCTTCTATCTCTAGCACTAAGGTATATGCATGGCATATAGTGGGCACTCAGAGGTTTAGAATATGAAGAGTTCACTGTATGCTATAGTGACACAAGAAACTTCAAGGAATAAAGAAACGTTTTCACATAAACCAGAGACTTCATCAGTCTGAGACCAGAAGAACTAGATGGTGCCCAGCTACCACGATGACTGCCCTGACAGAGAACACAACAGAAAGTCCCTGATGGAGCAGGAGAAAATTGGGGTGCAGAACTCAAATTCTAGTAAAAAGATCAGACTTAATGGTTTAATTGATACTGGAGGGACCCTGGAAGACATGGCCCCCAGGCTCTCTGTTAGCCCAGAACTAAAACCGTTCCCAAGCCCAACTGTTCAGACAAAGATTAGACTGGACTATGGGACAGAAAATGATACTCGTGAAGAGTGTGCTTCTTAGCTCAAGTAGATACATGAGACTAAATGAGCAGCTCTCATCTGGAGATGGGATGAGAAAGCAGAGAGGGTCAGGAGCTGGATGAATGGACACAGGAAATCCGGGGTGGAAAGGAAGAGTGTGCTGTCACAGTATAGGGAGAGCAAGTAGGGTCACAAAACAATGTACGTATAAATTTTTGTATGAGACTAACTTGAATTGTAAACTTTCACTTAAAGCACAACAATAAAAAAAATTTGAAAAAAAAAAAAAAGAAATGTTTCGTGGCCCTTGAGGAGATAGATTTTGATTGGCAGGTCATTCCTGAAGGGAATAGCTTTATGAACAAAGGCTCAGAAACCTGTAGAGGAATAATACCTTTAGGAGATAATGAAATATTCACATTGGAAATGAGTGGAAGAAAAGGCTGAAAAGATAACTATGTAGCTTGTATTTTCCAAAGATGAATGCGATATTTCATTCATGTACTCTTCTGCAATGTCTACTAGAGTTCTCTTATGTTGTTCTCACCATTGTTTCTTGGGTGTTTGAGGGCAGTCTTGTTTCAATGAATGGCACTCAAGGTCTTTGATCTGAGGAGCTTCATCTACACCTGGACCTGATGTAGATGACAAGATCCTAGACTTAATTTTGGGTCTGTAATGAGATGAGACTTTGGTGGTCCTTTTGGTACATTTTGCAAGTGAGAGGGATGCGAACAGTTGTGTCCAAGGGATTATGGCAGGTTATATTTCCTAAAGATGGAAGTGAAATGCCTCCCATCTCACGTGCTCTTCTGACAGTGTGATATTGGCACTCCTCTCATCAATCAGTGGGTCTATGGCCTCTCTCAATGAACTTAAGTAGAATTTGTAACTGTCTTCACCAGCAAAGCACAACAGAAATGAGGTTTTGAGACTTCTGAGATTAGTTTCTTAAAGGTCATGTACCTTCTGGCTTTCTTGGAATGTTTGCTCTCCATATACTCCCTCTTACTAAACTCTGTCTTGGAACCCAGCTGCCTTGCTGCAAGAAGCCTGAGCCAAATGGAGAGACCATACGGAGGTGCTCTAGTCAACATCCCCAGATGAGCATAGCCTTCGATCATCTCAGCCCAGGTACCTTATACATGAGTGAACAAGCCTCCAGAAGATTCAAGCCATTTGAGTCATCCCAGCATAGGTTCCAATCATCCAAAATGGCAGAGATAAGCCATTCCTGCTGTGCGAAGTCTGAATTCCTGACCCACAGATTCCTTGAGCATAATGAAATGGTTGTTGTTTTATGTCACTAAGTTTGGGGTAGTTTTTATGCAGCAATGAATAACTGGAACAATAAAACTATACTGTGGGAGGCTTGTTTACTAGGTTGAGGAAGATAAATTTTATCCTGCAGGTCAATGATTTTCTAACTCTGGTGCACAGAAACCCTTCAGTGACCTTGATGGAGGGCAGGGTTGGGAAGAGAAGACAGAGCTCTTGAGTGCATAGGCATCTACGTACCACATTTATCTCGTTTATATATCAGACTTCCAAGTAAACCTTTACTTAAGGGTAATGCTACCAAAAATAATAAAATACAGGTATTTTTGAGTCACTAAATTAGTAGCTATGGCTCTATAAAGTCATATTGATAAGCTAGAAAAGTTTCTCGTGGACACTGCTTGTACGGAAGTGTAGACAGCTTCTCCGGGTGTGCAGTGCCTGTTGCCATCTGCATTCTCTACACTGGGAGGCTTAACTCCATTATCAGTTATGATACTAATCTCTTACCTCTCATTTCACTGCAAGCTAATTGTCAGTCCTATGCTACCCTAACATACTACTCCTTTCACTGGATGTTAATTTGTCTCAAACTAAATTGTAATTAAAAACAAAAAACAAACCTGTTACCATCGAATCAATCCCAACTCATAGTAACCCTACAGAACAGAGCAGAACTGCCCGATAGAGTTTCCAAGGAGTGGCTGGTGGATTTGAACTGCTGACCTTTCGGTTAACAGCTGAAATTGTAATAGCCACCAAAAAAACCCAAACCAGTTCCAGTCTAGTCAACTCTGACTCATGATGACCCCACGTGTGTCAGAGAAGAACTGTGTTCCATAGGGTTTTCAGTGGCTGACTTTCTGGAAACATATCACCAGGACTTTCTTCCAAGGCACCCCTGGGTGAACTCCAAACTCCAGCCTTTCACTTAGCAGTGGAGCCAGTTAACCATTTGCACCAGCCAGGGACTCCTTGTAAAAGCTGCAGTGTTTCTCAGATTAGGTCTCTGGACCACCCTGAAACAGAATCACTTGTTAAAAATGAGTTTCACCCTGGAAAGCCACTAGATTTACCTTTGGAATCAGAATTTTGGAGGCTGTAATAGTTAGCTAGTCACAGTGTGAGAAATAGATCCCGCCTCTTGATGGGAGTAGCTACAAATTCGCAATGCAAAAGGCAAGGATGCAGGGAGGTCACTCACTGGTGCCGTCAGTGTCTACTGTAGCGGTGATGATTGAAAACATTTTCTTAACAAGCTCCCTAGGGTTTAAGGGATACTTTTACACATTAAAGTTTAAGAACCCAAGACTTAAAATGAAGTAACAGTGAAGGCTCCAGAGTCTCTGTCTAAAAAAGTCAACTTTATTAAGTGATATAAATGTCAGATGAGCCACTGAAGGTTTCTAAGACGTGTTTCAGAAGGAGTGATCTGTTAGCACTGAAGCAAAGAGAAAATGTGAAAGAGAAGAGTTAGGTTACTTCAGTAACTCAGGTGTGAAGTGACAAGGAACTGAACTGGAAGAGCAGCAGTAAAAATAGGAAGGAAGGACTTTTTTCTAGAAATACCACAAATAACACATTTCCAAGGCTCTACTAAATAAATGGGATGAGAGAGAGAAAAGATTGAAACATAACTCTAAAGTGTCTACTCTAGTTGTTGGAGAATAATGGCAAACTCTTTAATTTTTAAAAATTTTATCATTTCTATATTCATAAAAAGAATTAGTATCTCATACATAGAGTCCCTAGGTGATGCAAATGGTTAATGCACTCAGCTGCTAATCCAAAGGTTGAAGATCCAAGTTCACACACAGATGACTTGGAAGAAAGGCCTGGCAATCTGTTTCCAAGAAAATCAGTCATTGAAAACCCAATGGAGAACAGTTCTACTTTGACACACATGGGGTCGCCGTAAGTCAGAGTCAACAGCAATTGGTTTTTATCTTTTACATAATAACTGTCTTAGTCATCTAGTGCTGCTCCAACAGAAATACCACAAGTGGATGGCTTTAACAAACAGAAATTTATTTCCTTACAGTGAAGTAGACTAAAAGTCCAAATTCAGGGCATCAGCTCCAGGGCAAGCCTTGGTCTCTCTCTTGGCCTTCTCATCAGTGTTCCCCCGGACTAGGAGCTTCTCGGCGCAGGGACCCAGGTCCAAAGGACCCGCTCTGCTCCTGGCACTGCTTTCTTGATGGTATGAGGTCCCCCTGCCTCACTGCTCACTTCTGTCTTTTATAAAGAGATTGCCTCAGGACACAATCCAGTCTTGTAGATCAGGTCCTGCTTTACTAACACAGCTGCCACCCATCCTCCCTCATTAACATCATAGAGGCAGGTTTACAACATACAGGAAAATCACACAGTACCAGGAATCATGGCCTAGCCCAATGGATACACACATTTTTGGGGGGACATAATTCAAACCATGACAATACCTAAAGTAATATTATAAGTAACATGTATTATAAAACCAACAGCATAGATAAAATCCTGTAACATACAGGATTGTTAAGCATATAATGGCAGTGTGTGAAAAGAAGCAAAGTGATGGATTTGAATAAGAAATGAAAGCAAGCATTATATAACAGTAAAATCATCTATCTAACTGGCATAAGGGTGGCTTTTAATTAAAGTAATTAGTACCTTAATTTGGTTTCCAAGCACCAAATAGTATTACCCAGTTGCACGTAAGCTATGACTCCAGTTTGACCTAAGAGAGTTAGATAAACTGAGTTAAATTCCGAGAGAAACTCATATTAAATTAAATTAAATATAATTTAATAATTACATTTGTTGCTCATTACATTTTTACTCTAGTGGTAATTTTCAATCCAATGACATGATGCGTATTTATTTTTGTGTGTTCATACATTGTGACAATGATACAAAACAGTAAGGGAGACGTCAATAAATGTTGACTGCAAGGGAATAAATGAATGATATCTGCCATTGATTTCTCCTTCAGAGAACCCAAGAAAAGGAAGAAAAGTGAATAAAAGAGAGAGAGAGGATTCCTGAAAATGACTCTGGAGATACAAAACTCCAGGAAAGTCAGCTCATTTTCATTGTTGGTGTAAATCAGATCATCCCATCCGTTTCACTTATTACCTGAAATAATCTTTCATTTCAGTATGCAGCTGCCGTAGAGAAGACAAGAGCAAATGATATGAAAATAAAATTATAAACTTCACCCCCTGGAAATTTTATGTGTATCTCATTTAAACTCATTCGAGCACTATTAAACGCATTAGGCAAAGAAACAAGCTTGGAATTTGAATAAGCTCCAGGTAACTGTTTTGTAATTTCTGGGAAGAATAAAATCATGAGTTTGCATTTTTTTTTAAATAAGTAGATAATGAGATGTGAAATCATTACAATAATGTCTTTCTAAGTAAAAGCAGCCAACTAGCTGACATTGAAATTGTGCCACTCATACTTAAAGGAGAGTCGATGTATCTCCTAAGCTCCGTCTCCTTGTTCTCACTTTAATGTGTCTCTTTAAAGTGAAGGTTCGTGCCACCTCTGAAAAGTAATTGCAGGCTGAGAAGTCACCCCTGTGGTCTCTACCTACTTTGCATTTAAACTTCTGGTTCTCCACCACTTCACTGGCAGGCACATCTGTGAGGAGAGGATCATGCCTTTTCAAAGGAAGAAACCTAGCTGAGGTTATGGTATTCTGGTGTGGGTAGGCCCTGAGTTGATTCAGCGGTTGAGGTAGGCTTCTCTTGTGGTTGAATGAAGGGCAGAGTTCTAAGTTCAGTTATATTCAGTGCTCAAATCATGTGTGATCCTTGGTTTACAATAAACCCATTACTTTTTTTCTTTCTTTGAAAGCTTAGGTTTAGGTTCAAGAGAAAAATGGAGAGAAAAACATGAAAGAAAACCCTAAGGGAAACTCTTACTATTATTCCTAAACCTACCACTAAAATGTTGAAAAATTGTGGAGAAAAGGTTGAGCAAACTTCTGGTCTAATATTGCAGTAACTCTCAAGATAGCACAAAATTCAGCTCTCCATTTACTCATTTACCAACCATTGACTGAACATCACTTTTCTATCCGGAAAAAAAGAAATTATTTTTAAAAAAAACAAAAGTTCTGCTTGCACAGAATTTGCAGTCTAAATAGGAAACAGAGATCGTATTAAAATTGTAGATAGTGTAATAGAGATGAAGATATGTGGTATCATATCACAACTATAAAGTACAAAATCCCAAGGACGGGCAGAGGAGGATGTTACTAACTCTTAGAAAACTCTACCCATTACCCATTGCGGTCGAGTTGATTCCAACTCATAGTGACCCTATAGGACAGAGTAGAACTGCCCCGTAGGGTTTCCAGGGAGTGCCTGGTGGATTCAAACTGCCTACCTTTTGGTTAGCAGCTGTAGCTCTTAACCACTATGTCACCAGGGTTTCCCAGAAAACTCTACAGAGCAGGTTAAATTTCTGCTGGAAAATTTTAAAAGTGGAATGGAAAGAGAAGGGACAGAAAAATTAGTGCAGGGACAGATGGACCTAATAATAGTGTGTCAAGGATTTTGGAATGAATATGATTAGAGCCTGTAGCAGTGGTGGCTACTGCCTCACTTCCTAATCCTTTGGTCCACCTCTGAGCTTACCTGCAACCTAGGAGGAGAGGTGCCACCCTTGCTGATCGCTTCCCACCTCCAGTGTCCAAGTCTCTCTGCTTCTTTTCCTCAGGGTTTTTTCTTGTGTCACAGGAGCTTGCTGAGCCCACATACACGGCAGTCAGAAAGTGCCTGAAGTTTAATGCCGGGACAGGCTTCAGCCACTGAGGAATAGGACGGAAAAATCAATGGATAAATACCCCAGCCACCCACCACCTCTCATGCTACACACTTCTTCAGAAAGTCCCTAGAAGGGAGAGGGACTATGTGGTAGACAGAATAATGGCTCCCAAAGATGTCCACTCAAATTCCCAGAACCTGTGAGTGTGTCACCTTATATGGCACAAGAGACTTTTAAGATATGACTAACTTAAGCGTTTTGTGATGGGAGATTATCCTGGATAATCTGTGTGGGCCCAATGCCCAATGTAGTCACAAGAATCCTTACAACGGAAAGAGGGAGGCAGGAGATTAAGAGTCAGAGGAGACGTGATGACAAAAGCAGAGGGTCAGAATCAGAGACATTTGAAAACGTTGTGCTGCTGGCTTTGAAGATGGAGAAAGGGTTCACGAGCCAAGGAATGCAGGAAACCTCTAGGAGCTGGAAAAGGCAAGAAAACGTAGAGACTCCAGGGGGGACGCAGCCCCGCTGACACCTTGCTTTCAGGCTGGTGAAATCTATTTTGGACTTCTGACCTCCAGAACTGTAAGATAATAAATCTGTATTGTTTTAAACCATAAAGGTAGTAGTAACTTGCTATAACAGCAATAGGAAAGTAATACAGATACGGCGTATAACTCAGACACATACGGAGAAAGGTTTGGAGGAATGGGCTAAAGGAGTGTTCTTTGAAACTGGCACAGACTTTCTCTTAGGGAGAGAATGATTTTTACTGTGAAAAGATAGGCCTAAGATTATGGTTGAGAAACAAAACAGAAGGAAGAGACAGCCTAATATTGCATAAACAAATAATTACAGCCATGAGGGGTTAAAGTAAGGGGAAAGGTTAGAAGGTAGAGAGAAAGGTCCAAATACTTGTCAGGTGACTGTGGGATAAGAGTCTGGCGAACGTCCTTTTAACAGTAAAGATATGCAATATTAAAATTGAAGTTGTTTTTGTTGTACAGTGATGCTATTGTGCTCCATGACCACAGAACTTAAATAAAAATATTCAATAAACATGACCCTCATATCAGAGACACTGAAGGGGAAATGACCTTCAAGTCATGCTTGCCTCTGTTGAGCCAGAGAGGACAGGAGATGGGGAGCTCAAAGAAGTTGAGAAGTAAGGAGAAAAATCAAAGTAGGAAAAAGATAGTTTCCCCCAATCTTCAAAGTTATTGGTGGTATGGATAGTTAAGCCTTCTACCTTAGGATGGCGCCCAAGCCAGCTTTCTAGGTGTATCAATGGGAAGAAGGGTTGCCCTGAATGTAAGAGGATTGAGAAATTTTTAGTTATCCAATGCTTGGTTACAAGTCAATCCAAGATGTCAGAAACTCTAATCTCAGCCTGATTCATTTGTCTGGGGGAATAGAAGATATCTTACTTTGTTCACCCTCCCAGTACCACCTAAAAGGAGAGAGGAAAAAGGATGGGAGAGGTAAGTCCTATATACCTCCATCAGAACCCTCCAAATATGACCCCACTCTTTCCATTTGTATCTGCAAGAAATCTCACTAACCAGCCAACGTTTTCCCTCTCTCCAGTTTGCTCTATCCCAGGGCAGACAGCCACAGTCAGTTACATGCACAAGGACACAAAATCACCAAGTCCTTGTGATAGCATTAACTCCTATAGCAATATGCACAATGTGTAAAGTCCTTGTGTAGATTTTTTTTATTGTGTTAAACACCTTATTTCAACAGTCTTCATATGTACAATTCAGTGACATTAATTATGTTTATCATATTCTTAAACCATCACCATTATTTGTGTCTTAGGGTCCTCTAGAGAAACAGAACCAGTGAGACGGTGTGTGTGGGGGGGGGATGTGTGTGTGGGGTGTGTGTGTGTGTGTAGAGAAAGGGAGAGAGAGAGAGCCAACTCTGCCAGAATATCCTTTTATATTCTGGAGGAAGAGCACACCCCTCAAGGAAACTTCCCTTTCAACTGATTGCTTGATTACGTAAGATCACATCATGTAAAGTGATTACATTACATTACATTACAGAACAGCAACCGACCAGTAACTATTCAAACCACTGACACTCACAGTCTAGCCAAGTTGAGGCATAAAATTAACCATCACAATTTGTTTCCAAAGTTTTCCATCATCCTTAACAGAAGCTCGGTATCCCTTAATCAATGAGTCCCCCTTTCTTCGGCGTACCCCTGGTGACCACTAGTAACTTTGACCTCTATACACTTGCCTTTTACAGATATTTCATGTAAGTGGAGTCATACAATATTTGTCCTTTTATAACTGATTTGCTTTTGTCAGCATAATGTTTTCAAGGTTCATTCATGTTGTAGCATGTATCAAGAATTCATTTCTCTTTATGGCACGTAATTTTCCATTGTATATATGCACCACGTTTTATTTATCCATTAATTTGGTGATGGACTTTCAGATTATTTACACCTTTTGGCTACTGTGACTAGCGTTGCAATGAATATTGGTATACAAGTGTCTTTTTGCATTCCTGCTTTCGATTCTTTGGGGTATATAAAAACAAACGGAATTGTTGGATCATATGGTAATTCTATGTTTAATTTTGGGGGGAACTGTCAGTTTCCCACAGCAGCTGTACCATTTTACAATCCTATGGCAACGAATGAGAGTTCCAATAACCCCACTTCCTCTCCAACACCTGTTGTTTCCATTCTTTTAATCACAACCATCTGTCCAGTCTTCAATAGAAGCTGGGTTATTGTAATAGAACTTTGGACACCAAAGAAGGGAACAGTACTTTGCCCCTGGGATGGTGGGTAGAAAAACACAGAAATTCTGTAGATACACACATTAAGGGTTGATACCATGCAGTGCCGGAAAAGAAAGCCATAGTCAAACTACTGATTTTACAGTTTTGAACTTAATATTATTTACTTTCAACTGTCCATGGACAAACTGAAACCATACTCAAAGCAATATTGGAGGAAGCAGTGTGGTGGAACATTGAAACTGAGCTGCAGAATACAAATTAATACAATTTTTAAAAATTCACTCATGTGCGTTCATTTTTTTAAACTTTTTAACATGTCATTTTACTTATAAAGGAAATTTATTCTTCAAAACTTCATGATTGAAAGTTTTACAGTGGTCACTCCCAGGTTCCTACCCACTTCCCCCCAACACACACACAGACACACATAAATTATGATCCTCATCCAGCCCTGGACTTCCCCAGACATCTGGCATCCCTCTCTCAGGCCTGTGTTCACAAACCCTGTAGTGGCTCGCACTGCTCCTCGAGTCAAGACTTTACAAGTCCCCAGTTTCTCTGAAAAGAGAGACCTCCTTTCTCTGACTCTCAAGTTATTTCCAAGTCTGATCTCAGTTAAATTCCCATCTGAAACAAATCCACTTCTTCAACCAGCCTGGCTGGCAGCCTACCTTCTAAGTATCATTTGCTTTTCTTCACGTTGTCCACCCTGTCCTTCATTCAAGTATATTGCTGGGTGACGTAAAGTCGTTTTCAACTCATAGCAACCCCATGTGGCAGAGTAGAATTGCCCCATAAGGATTTCCAAGCTGTAATCTTTACAAAAGCAGATCACCAGGTCTTTATCCCATAGAGTCACTGAGTGGGTTTGAACCACCAACCTTTATGTGAGTAGCTGAGCACTTAACCGCTTGTGCCACCAGGGCCCCTAGCATTCAAACAAACATGTCCTAAAGCTACAACTTTTAAGAAACTTTCTCTCATGAGTCCAACCCACAGCGACCACTTTCGCTTCCTCTTCTAAATCCCTGCAGTTATTTTCCTTGCCAGTCATGGACACTTACTGATGTGCCGTCCTGTATTCTAGCATCTTTTTCATGTGTGTTTGTAATATCTCTTCAGGTAGCTCTTAGTCCTGAAAGAAAGATGTCATCTTCCTTTTTCACAGAGTCACCAGTGCACCCAGCACAAAACCTCGTACATAATTTTAGCATTACTTGATGAACTGATATGATGCAAAATTCAGCAAGATCACTCAGGATATTTTTCTTAAACATATCCTGGAATACATATATTTTTTTTTAATGCCAAGTTGATCTGAACAAATTACTCTATTGTAATCAAACCTAGGAGCTATTCAAAATAAAGTTACTAAGCTCTGTAATTTGACATGCCACTAAATAAGCAAACCTCTTTGTCGATTTCTTTAATTGAAACTAAAATATTATCCCTGCCTATACCATCGGCTGCTAATCAAAAGTTTGGCTGTTCAAACGTACCAAGAAGTGTTGCAAGAGAAAGTCCTGGTGATCTGCTTCCATAAAGATTACAGCAAGGAAAACCCTACGGGGCAGTTCTACTCTGTTACACAGGGGACGGTCATCAGTCAGAATCAACTCAACAGCAATGGAAAAAGAAATACATATATATACACACACATGTTTGTATGTATTTATGTGTGTATATGAAATGGTATATGTCTTAACATTTGAGAACTGCAACACTGAAGATCAAGGTCATTGTTATGAGTGGCAACTTGCAGTGGTTGAAGCATGCTGCCTCCCAGAGAGCACCCTATCCATGCAAAATTGAGACCTGCAGTCATGGGTGGCAGGGCCATTAAGATGGGAGGACTCTCGTTTTCTTTGGCTGAAGAGTCCTTTTGTAACCAAAAAAAAAACCAAACTCACTGCTGTCGAGTGGATTAGCAAGCCTTTGATAACATAAGGTTATTATTCCTAGCCCCTAAATCTTACAACCTTCTGTGTAATTCTTAATGTACCACTGCATATGCTCTGATTAAGGGAATTATTTTAGCACGTATTGGCAAACAGTTGACTGATAATACAAGTTCATAATAATGATACTTATTACTACCACTCATCCCACAGCTAAAGTGACCATTTTGCTAACTCATCTGCTAATTGAACATGAAAAATAAGCATTACTATAAACTTTGCAAAAGCAGTTTGACTTCTGGTCCAGACAAGACGGTGTAAACTCATTTCTCCTGACTCTTCCCCTGCTAAATAAAACTATAAACCAGGAACGTAACACAAGAGGAAACCAAAGGAGTGGCTGACACGTTATGGCCAGGCAACAAATGTGAGTTCATCCACATTAACTGTAAATTATAGTTCTTCCCCAGATTCTATAACTTCGGAATAAAGAGAAATCTATTATTTTATTATGTTTCACATTTTTAATTTCTCTGAAAACTTAGAATTTACCTCCAATTTTCTTTTCTTTTTTTTTTTTTTTTTTTTAACTCTTTCTCCAGCTGGTATACCCAGGAGGAAGAGCATTACTCATATATTTACACCAGAAACCTGGGGTAAAGTGCACAGAACACAGGTCCTTTAGTCTAGGAAATTACAGAAGGCAACAGGATTTACCCTCCTTAGAACTCTGCAAGTGAAAACATACCTTACATGTTGATAAATATGTTGAGTTCTCCTTGAACAGTACACTCAAGGGTCTAAATTTGTCAGAACCCTCTCTGGCCTTTCTGCTTCAGCTTTCAACCCTACTGTGTTCAAGTCCAATGTTCTCATTACTGAAATCACCCGAAGAGCTTTTAAACCATGTAGATATTCAGGCCCACCTAACGAGACTCTCATTTAAATGGTCTAGGGTGGGTCCCAGGTGGTTCTAACATGCAGCTGGGGTTGAAAATCCATGGTGGGTAGTGAAGAATGATCCTCCTCAAATGCACTTGTGATTCTATCTCTCACCTGCCAAAGCATGCAATGACTTCTCCTCACCTCCCTAATTTGTAGCCTAGGCTACGTGACAGGCTCCTTTCCATGGATTTCTAAATGTGCAGGTGCTTTTTCTGGAGCTATTGTATCTGAGTCAGAGGGCACTGTTTAAAGCTTCACAAATACTTATAGTGCCCCTCCCTGACCCCCCCAGCTAAGAACAGTTGATACTAAAATCTACAGTATAAGCTGCCAGACCCTCCATGAACCGACCTTGGCTTATTTCACACTCCATCACTGCCTCATATGCATGCCCGTTTCCCACCTTGTTCAATGAAGTGCGCTTCTCTCTTCCCTTGATTTTCACCATAGCTCTCCCTCCTCATTTTCCCTCTACCTCTCTGGCCACTCCTTGTCTGTCTGTTTTGCAACCTCCTCTTCCTCTCAAAAGAAATTAAATAAGTACTCAGTGCCCTTATTTGCGTTTGTAATTTACCATTTATTTTTAGTGAGTTAATAAATACACACGTCTTTTAACTATTTCATTCTCTGTTGTTGTTAGGTGCTGTTGAGTCCCTTTCCAACTCATAACAACCCTACGTACAACAGAACAAAACACTGCCTGGTCCTGCACCATCCTCGCAATCGTTGCTATGTTTGAGCCCATTGTTGCAGCCACTGTGTCAATCCATCTTGTCAAAGATCTTCCTCTTTTTCACTGACACTCTACTTTACTTCTCCAGGGACTGGTCCCTCCTGATAACGTGTTCAAAGTATGTGAGACGAAGCTTCATCATCCTCACTTCTAAAGAACATTCTGGCTGTACTTCTTCCAAGACAGATTTGTTTATTCTTCGGGCTGTCCATGGTATATTCAATATTCTTCACCAACACCATAATTGAAATGCAAACACCACAGTACGACCAACTGACAGACGTGTGGTGGCTCATGCTCTGGGGCATGCTTGATTGTCTGCCAGGTCTACATTTTACTCTCCATCTTTTCCAACTTTTAAATTCTTATTTATCACTTAAAATTCAGTTCATTTACATACTTCTCTGTAAAGTAGGGAATACCTAACTTGGTCTGCAATTAGCAAACCAATAAGTTAGCTATACCCTCTTTATGTACTCATAGTATAAGCTCTATTGCAGAGCCTATTATGAATGATAGCTTGCTTGCCGATCTGTCTCCACCCAGTAAAGAGTGAAATCCTTAAGGATGAGGGGATGAAAGAAGTCTTATGGAATATCGGGACTGGCATAATTAATATTTGTTGTGTGAATAAATCTATAAAATACTATCATGGACATACTATGTGCAGGAGTCCATGCCACCTAGAAAAAATTATTGTTTTCCAATTAATTTTGCTATTGCCAGAAAAATATGATCCTACCTTTTATCATATTTTTAGGGAGAAACAATAAAAATACTTATAAATTTATTCTCAGAGACATCAAAGGGTTAATTAGAGGAATGGTTATGAGCTTTGTTTAAATCCTTAGAAATCTCCTTTGAGAAAGAAGAGCTGTAAATAGATACGGGATGGCAAACAAGGATAACTTAATTGGGAAAAAAATAAAATAGTATCAGAAGTCTGGGGCTTAACTGTTTTTAACATTTCTGAGCATTCTTGTGGGTTCACCTAGGCAACATAAAAAATCCAACCATCGGTAGATTAGCAGGGTAGTGGAAGAATAGGAGCTTTGACTGAACGCTTACATTTCAAAACACAGAGATAGAAGTCAACATAGTACTATTTCTTGCTAGAAAAAAGGAAGTGCCCTGCAGGATTACAGGTTTAAAGACTAAATAAGCACTCAATTTAGAGAAATAAAAGTTGTAATGGACATTAATAATAATGACAAAATTACTTCAGATAATATCTGAAAATCCTAGAGAGTCACATGAAATTTCTCTCCCTCACCAACAAACCAATGAGATTGTAAACACTGGTATGGAATGATAATAGTGAAAACAACAACAGTAACTTACTGTAAGAGAAAAGAAAGGAGTATAAATTTTCCAGAGATGAAATTTACCAAAAAATCAGAGGCCGTATACCAAAAAAGAGAGAGAGACTGAGACAGATAGAAAGGAAAAAAAAAAAAAAAAAAGCTTTCAGATATCTAGATTTATTCCAGTTTTACAGACCAGCTATATATTAAATGATGAGGAAGTATGATTTTTTTTCACCCATCAGCCATTTTTGTGTGTTTACTAATGGCGATGCCCTGTAGTAGGGACTTTGAGTATTTAAAACCAGATAAATATCATTCCTGTCCTCAAGGAATGTGACGCATAACCAAATAGTATATAAAAAAAAATGTTTGAATAGAAACAAAATGAGGCAGGCATTCAGAGGAGAGAGATGGAGACTGTTTCATAAAAAGACTTCATGAGATTAGATATGATTTGGACCCAGGAATGTGAGTGGAGGGCATGTTTGTTTTAGATATACTTACCACAATTAAGCTTAAAATTAAAAAAGGAATGGCAGCAAGAGGGAAGCATGGAGTATTTGGGGAATGGCAAAGTGTCAGGTTTGATTACTATGTTGTTGTTGTTAGCTGCCATCAAGTCAACTCCTACTCATGGCGACCTTTTGTATAGCAGAACAAAATATTTCCTGATCCTGCACTATCCTCGCAACTGTTGGTATGTTTAAGCTCATTGTTGTGGTTATTGTGTCAATCCACCACATGGAGGTTTTCCCTCATTTTCACTGACCCTCCACTTTTTCAAGCATGATGCCTTTTTCTAGTGATTGGTCTTTCCTGATGATATGTCCCAAGTAAGCAAGACAAAGACTTGCCACCATCGCTTCTAAGGAACATTCTGGACATACTTCCTACAAAACTGGTTGTTCTTCTAGCAGTCTGTGGTATATTCAATATTCTTGGCCCATATTTGATAGGGATTAAAATTCGGTTGGAGTAGGTAAAATCTTTAAAAAATAAGCTTGGTACAATAATACTGGTGAAGCCAGTACAACCTAACTAAGGCAAAGCCATAGTAGCTTCATAGACACATCCAGATGCCCGGAGGGACCGAATTACTGGGCTGAGGGCTGAGGACCATGGTCTCAGGGGACATCTAGCTCAATTCGAATACATGATTTATAAAGAAAATATTCTACATCCTACTTTGGTGAGTAGCGTCTGGAGTCTTAAAAGCTTGTGAGCGGCCTAAAATACTCCACTGATCCCACCCCATCTGGAGCAAGGAAGAATGAAGAAAACCAAAGACACAAGGGAAAGATTAATCCAAAGGATTAATGGACCACAACTACCAGCCTCCGCCAGACTGAGTCCAGCATAACTAGATGGTGCCCGGCTACCACCGATTGCTCTGACAGGGATCACAATAGAGGGTCCTGGACAGAGATGGAGGAAAATGTAGAAAAAATTCAAACTCACATAAGAAGACCAGACTTACTGGTCTGACAGACTGGAGAAACCCAAGAGCATGGCCCCTGGACACCTTTTTAACTCAGTACTGAGGTCACTACTGAGGTTCACCCTTCAGCCAAAGATTAGACAGGCCCATAAAACAAACAATAATACATGTAGCTCAACCATGTATATGAGACTAAATGGGAACACCATCCCAGGGGCAAGGACAAGAAGGCAGAAGGGGACAGGAAAGCGGGACGAATGGAAATGCGGAACCCAGGTTCAAGAACGGGAGAGTGTAGACACGCCACGGGGTTGGCAACCAATGTCTCAAAACCATATATGTTATTAATTGTTTAATCAGAAACTAATTTGCTCTGTAAACCTTCATCTAAAGCACAACTTACAAAAAATAAGCTAGTTACAGATGTTTTACAATAGTCTGTTAGGGAAAGAGTTCTGGGTAGGAGAATAACAGGATCAGATGTGGGTTTGGGAATAATAGATCTGACCAATGGGTATAGAATGGGTCAGAATCGTCAGAAGTTAGCTACTGAAAGACAAGAAAGAGGGCTGTTGTGATGGCGTAGAAATTGTCTAATTAGGACTTGAGATGGGCAAGCAGATGCCTTTTGGGTTGATCAGGAGGGAAGAAAGAATTAAAGAGATAATTTGAGCCTAGATGACTTGAGGAAAAGGTGGGATATTAGCATGAGCTTTTGGGGAGGCTAGGAGGGACGGAAGGAAAGAGGAAGGCAGGGAAGGAGGGAAAGTGGGTCTTTCAGGAGTCAGCAGAGTTGAGGGAAGGTATTTAGTTTTTAGGTCCCTGGTTGGTACAAACAGTTAAGTGTTCAACTATTAGCCAAGAGGTTGTTGGTTCAAATCCAGCTAGTGACACCTCGGAGGACAGGCCTAATGACCTGCTTCCGAAAGGTTTCAACCTTGAGAACCCTATAAGGGGAGCAGTTCTACTCTGCACACATGGGGTCACCAGGAGTCAGAATCAACTCACATAGGTGGAACAAACCAATTGCACTCAACTGCTAACCTAAAGTTTGGCAGACCAAACCCACCCAATGGTGCCACGGAAGAAAAGGCTTGGCAGTCTGCTTCTGTTAAGATTACAGCCAAGGAAACCCTATGGAGCTGTTCTACTCTGTAACAGTGAGTCAAAATTGACTCAACGGCAGCTAACAACAATTTAGCTTTTACTTTAACAGGGTGGTGGAAGTTGGCCTTTTGCCACACAGAGGGGAAGGAACCAGTTAAAAGATTCAAGAAGGGAAGGAATTAAGGGAAATGATCTTAGAGGAGGCAGGAAGAAATGAGATCAAGAATCCAGGTGGAGGGCATTAGAGTTGGCAAAAGAAAGAATGCTTCTTCTCCAAGATAGAAAGGAGGAAGGAGAGAATGCATAAAGATATACCTTAAGCATTTAAGTGATTGAAATTTAATGAAATAATTGAGCTCTTATGACTTAAGGCAATAGCTATAGATTTACAGGATTGAAAAGAGAGACCAAAAAGAAATAGAATTTCTAATCAAGAAAAAACAAAATCCTCATCTTGTGCGGTTTCCTCTGTTACATGTAGCAGATTTTTAAAAACATACTAAAGGACATTTTGCCCAGACAAAAAACATCGACACCACTGTGGGACTGAGTAAGGCAAATGAGTAGAGCTTTGTTTCATTACATTTCAAGACCTAGAGCCGAAAAAGGTGCAAGTATAGGACGAGCCAACTTCCCGTTGTCTAAGTGAGCTAATTGCAATTCTGAAAGGGGAGAAAAAAGCAAAGTTATAAACCCATAAAAAAAAAAAAAAAAGTGTGAAGAAACCTTGTGTCACGATCCCTTTTCCTCATCAGACTTCTTTATCTTCCAATTTTCCATTTCAAAGGTGCTAAATATGTTAACAGTGGCAACAAGAAATAGCGACTCCTAGAACTGGAAATATTCAGATGTCATTTACTTCACTTGCTGCAGAAATTCACTCATAATATTATTGACAAATAGTTGCCCACCTACTGTCTGAATTATTTCGGTTGCAATAAACTTACTGTATTTCTAGACAAACCGTTCTATTTGGAGGCAGAAGTTTCTGTTTTCCATTTACGTGGGATTTGATACCAACTTCAAGTAAGGTGGAGTCACCCCCATAACAGCTCTGCAGGTATTTAAAGAGGATACTAGTTGTGCCCCAACTCCAAGATTCTAATCTGAGGCTACGTATGCCTTTGCCCATTGGTCTTAGCAAGAGAACCTTTGCTGGTCTATCACTATGCCCTGGGTGAACTGTAGTCAGTCCCCTTCAGATACAGAGGCAGGAACCCACCACAGTAATGGATGCACGGCTCAGCAAACTTGCTGCCTCTTTGATGCTGTGTCAATTTTCAGTGCTTCAGCCTTCAGTTTTAATTTGATCACTGACTTATCAAATATGGCAAAATTCTCCAAATATTCCATGTGCTGGCTCACATTTTCTACTGTTCCTTGCAGTTAGGTTGGGGGCCTGTAATTGGTTTTGGCAAAAGGATTCTGAACACAAAGTGGCAGATGTCACTTTGGGGCAGAGGCTGTTAAGATCCAGCTGTGGCGGCACAGTGGTTAAGAGTTCAGTTACCAACCAAAATGTTGGCAGTTCAAATCCACCAACCGCTCCTCAGAAACCATATGGGCAGTTCTACTCTGTCCTATACGGTTTCTGTGAGTTGGAAGCCACTGGACTGCAATGGGTTTGGTTTTTCATGGGTGCCCTCTTGGTCCCTCTCTTCCTCTCATGGAGTTCTCATGCTCAAAATAGAAGAGCCACAAAATGGAGAAGGGCCATGTAACACACATAACCAAGTGATTATCTTACTGTAGAGCTACTAATATTTGGGGAATGGTTTATTTATATATTTTAAACAATTATTTATTTATGCCACATAATCTAAACTATCATAATGCTGTAATCAACAAATACCTATATAATTTCTTCATGAACTTCTTTTAAGTTAGATATTCCTCCTTTTAGTATTCAAATATAATTAACAGTTTATGACAGTCCCTGAGACAATAGGGATGTTTATATTATGTTTATGTTTCCCCTATAAGGTAAAAATAAGGAGCTCCAGTGGTGCAGTGGTTAAATTCTCAACTGTTAACCTACCAAAAGGTCGGCAGTTCGAGCCCACCAGCTGCTACACTGGAGAAAAGACCTGACAATCTGCTCCCATAAAGATTACAGCCTAGATAACCCAATGGGGCAGTTCTATCCTATCCTACAGGGTCACTCTGAGTCGAAATTGACTCAACGGTACACAACAACCACCTAAGGTAAAAATAAAAATTTCTAAAGAAATGTTAGCTGATATTTATTAAGATACCACCACATACCATGACTAGACTAAAATGTCATAATTCAGAAGTCTAAAATTCTGTAAACATTTCAAGAATTCCAGTTGTTCAGTTTTCGAGGTGCAAAAATTACTTTGTAAGGCAAGTCTCTTAGTTATTGGTGCTACAATAACAGGAATACCTCAAGTTGGTAGTTTTAACAAACAGAAATGTATTTATTTTTTCGCAATTTAGGAAGCTAGAGTTCCGAATTCAGGGCTCTGGCTATAGGGGAAGGCTCTCTCTCTGTTGGCTCTGAGAGAGAATCTTTGTCTCAGCTTCTCTAGCTGGTCGTCCTTGAAGTTCCTGGGCTTATAAACTGGTCTGCCTCCCTCATCTTCAAATACTGGTGGTCTTCTCCCCTTGTCTCCCCCTATGCCTAATCTGCTCTTTTGTATCTCCAATGTGAATGGCTTAAAACACACCTTACACACGTATGGCCTCATTAACTTAACAAAGAAACCTCTATTCCTCAGTGGGATTAAATCCACAGGTGTAGGGATTAGGATTTACAATACATATTTTGGGGAGAGACAATTCAGTCAATAACAGCAAGCCACAATTCTAATTTTATCAATTCTAAATTTTCACACATAGGCTATGAATTAGCTAATTTCTACACATATTTGATAAAATGCTGATAAAACAATTTATAATTTGCTATTTGACTATTTTTCTTTCTTTTTTTTTCCCTTCTGCAGTGGTGATGCTGTTGTTGTTGCTGTGTACCGTCCAGTCTATTCCCACTCCTAGTGACCCTATAGAATGGAGTAGAACTGCCCCATGGGGTTTCCAAGGAGCAGCTGGTGGATTTGAACTGCCGAACTTTTGTTTAGCAGCCTGAGCTCTTAACCACTTTGCCACCAGGGCTCCAAGGAGTGGTGTTTTCAGGAATGTCAGCTCCTTGAGGAAAGAACCCAAAACCAATTTCCTTCTGCTCGATTCTGACACATAGCAACCCTATAGGATAGAGTAGAGCTGCCCCATAGGGTTTCCAAGGAGTTGGTGGTGGAATCGAACTGTCAGCCTTTTGGTTAGCAACTGAGCTCTTAACCACTTACCCACTGTGCCACCAGGGCTCCTAGTACAATGTTGGGAAAATCACAGGCACTTGATGACACAGGAAACAGTGAGAGAGAACTAGCCTTAGACTGACATGAGTTTGGAGCTCAGTTCTACTACTTAAGGTTTGTGTGGTGCAAGACCAGTCGTGTAACTTTTCTGGGCCTTAATCTTTTTTTTTTTCATCTATATGTTTGAGTAGGATAATAACTGCATCACAAGGGCTCTAACTCATACCTCTCCTTGGAGTCAGAACTCATAAATGCAGCTTCCTTGCTGGCACCTCCAGCTGAATATCTTAAAAACCCTTTCCAACAGAGCTCTTGATTACCCAATCCTGAAGCCTAATCCTGTTCTTTCCTACCTTATTATATGGCACAGCTATCAACCCAGTTCCTCAAGCATTTTCCATTTCTCTCTTTCCCTTGCATCCACATCTAATCCATCAACAAGCCCTCTTTATTCTTCCTCCAATTTATATCTTGGCTCCATTCATGTTTTCATTCCAAATCACTACCATCTCTTGCATCACTCACTACCTGATTTCTCTTGTTTCCATTCTCATCCTTTTCTAATAAGTCTCTCCAAAGAAACCAGGATAATATTCTAGAAACATAAATCAACAGACTCTGCTTAAAACTCATCAATGGCCTTTGTGAAAGTTGGATGAGAGAGGTGGAGAGTAGAGACAGAAGAATTAAAATAGAAAATGAGTGGGAAGCATCCCATCTGTCTCCAACCTTGAAAACAGAAGCTCTGGTATTAATGGGAAAGTTGCTCAGTAGAACTGGCCTACAAGACTGGGCGCCCTGAGAAGATATGGACTTGATAACTACAGGAAACCATTAAGGGACCTGAATGTCAAAATGAATTAATTGCCGTGATATGTGTGTGCAGAACAATTATGGTCATTTGCAGCAGATGTCGATGTGCTAAAAAAAAAAAACAATAGACTGTAGATAGAAAGCTAGCAAGAGTAAACCTCATAGGAAACAATAATGTCACTTAAAATATGAGAGCTGGTGATGAAGATGAAGAAATAAATCTAAGTGAGGCCGTGAGAGACAACAGCATAATTTGGTGAATAATGGGATATGAGCTCTTCAGGAAAGAGTCAGGGAGGAAGGGTGTTTGCATGAAGTGCCCTGGGTCACTCATTCCAACAGCCAGGCTCACCATCTGGATGTTGTTGTTGTTGTTGTTAGCTGCAGTAGAATTGTCCTTGACTCATGTGACTCCATGAACAATAGAACAAAAAAATGCCTGGTCCTTTGCCATCCCCATGATGGGTTGTAGATCCAAGCATTGTGATCCACAAGGTTTTCTTTGGCTTATTTTCAGAAATAGATTGCTAGATCTTTCTTCCTAGTCTGTCTTAGTCTGGAAGCTCCACTAAAACCTACTCAGCATTACAGCAACATGGAAGCCTCCATGAGGCTTGCATGAGATGCATTGGTGAGGAATCGAATCTAGGTTTCCTGCACTGAAGGTGAGAATTCTACACTGAACCACCAATTCCTTCTAGATACAATAAATGCTTAACCATATGTTTAGCAATCTCAGCTATTAAAATACACCTACAAAGAATTATTTTTTAAAAAGTGATATTTCTTTTCCTGCTCTCTCTCTCTTTTTTTTTTTTTTTTTTTAATCCTCTTAAGGAGTTTGAATATATTTACAAACAGGTCCAGTTTCAAACTAATTCAGGAAAAAATTAGTTCCACTGACTCCACCTCCTTACCACTAACAGCCAATTTTCTATGGAAGTTTGCGAGTCGTTAATATTTCTTCATAGCTAAATATGTTAATTTTTTTTTGAGACATGGTATAATGTCTAATCTTAACCTTTTAATCCTATAATAGCTGAGTATTCAGTACTCCTGAAAAAACGTTTATTAAAAACTTCTAAAATTGGCAGACTGGACATAGTCAACTGGTGTTAATCTTGTACCTCGTGTTAAATTTTATTTTACCCTATTAACTTCCAGCTTTTCACTAGGTTCATATCTGCATGTAGTGTTGGCACTAACTCTGGCCTGGACTGTAAATTAAACCAACATAATTTTCTTTATACCTTCAATGTTTCATCTTCGATCTTCAACACTGAAGATGGTTACATCCCCAACCAAGGAATTCCCCTGAATGGAAATTTTAATTCTACATACTAGAAATAGTTTTATGCAGACTTGTCTATCCATCTCGTAATCTTCTCTGTCCTACATGCATTCCTGGCATTGATGAACACTGCGCACAGTGCCTGGCAGCCACTAAATATTCAATATATTGTAATAATAAGTGCAACAGTAATAAAAAATATAGTTAACATCTATTAAGAACCTTCAGGCACATAAGTGTTTTTATTATATTATGTAAACAAAATGCTGAGGGAGGCAGGCCCAAAGTTCACTAATTCACTTAAGCAGTAATATCAGGCTTTTGGATCTGTTTCTCTGCACGTTTTTCCTCATGCTTGCAAAATGGCTGCTACAGCTCCAAGCATTTCATTTTTAGATAACACCTCCAAAAACAAGCAGGAGGGACAAGAGCTTTTGCTACATACATTGTATTTATTTTTCAAAAAAGAACTTTTTTTTCTTAGTAGCCCCTGGCTGACTTCCCCTCAGTTCCAATCAGTTAGAATAGAAACATGTGCCCATCTCTTAAGCAATGTTTATCAAAAGGAATAGGATTGTCATAATTGACTTATTCCTCTCAAATCTTGTTCCTTGATATCTGGAGAAGAACTTACCCACTCTGAGCACTTTATTACTCAATACCTGAACAAAATACCATTCTCTTAACTGGGAGTAGGGAGATGATGCTCTTGGGGGAACACTGTCTGCTCCAGGTAGGTCCTATTATTATTCTTATTATATGCAAACCGAGACTCAGGGGAGTTAAATATCCCAGTCAAAGTCACACAGCAAGCATATGGTAGAGATGAGATTTTAACTTGACCTGGTTCAAGTGACTTCAGAGCTCAAACTCTCATCAGCTAAGCCATGCTGGTTCTCAGTGAATGTTTGATGCAGTGTGCAATATCCAGAGACTATTCTCTGGGAAACAGAGAAAACCAGATCTCTTTATCTCTGTTTTTCTAATCCTCCATAAAAATATTCTAAACCCTCACTGAAGGACAAAAGTAGGGTGGCCTGGGAAAGTCCATAAAGAGACCAGCCATGACACAAGGGCCTCATATCATCCCAAAGTATTGGGGAAAAAGGGGAGGCACATTCTAGAGAATGTGGCCAGTAGGCAGAGAAGCAGGATGGGGAGATGAGTCTTCCTGCTGTCTCCTGGGGAAAGAAGAAACACGCTGGATCTGGGTGTGACCAGGTGGAAACCCCAGGTTTTCCTCAGCGTGACTCATATCGGCCAATAAACAAGAGAAGGAGGTGGAAGTGTGTAAAGTTGCCTTTATTTTGTTGTGCAAGGTAAGGAAGCAACTGGGGCAGTTGCAGCCAAGAGTGCTCCGAGAGGGCAAGGGAAAAAAGTTATATTTAAGGGGTTTAAAACTAGGGAGTTCACACAAGTTACATCAGCAACATTCTTTATCATACCATGCAGGGGCCAGGATTTTCACGAGGCAGGCCAAGCAAAGGAACTGGAATTTTAATGCAAAAATGGCAAGGCCAGTCAAGCAATGGGGCTGGAATTCTGGTGCAAAAATGAAGAGGCTGGCCAAACAAGCTGCAGTGGAATTATCTGCAGCCTGGGGACCTCTGTATTATGGGGAGGAGGTGGTGGGATGGAAGGTCCCAGGTCCCAGGAGCTCTTGACCACAACACTGGGAGCTGTAAGATGGGGGTGTGGGTGCAAATAAGAGTTTGCAGGGCCACAGAAGACGAAATGTTTAGTGTCACCATCAGCAGAGCCTCAGCAGTTCTAGGCAGCAGTAAGTAATTTCCATGAAACTGCTCCCATCCCATTTCTGGTGAGGTCTCATGTACATGGTGGTGGTCCGTACCTTAACAATCTTTAATTTCCCGAGAAAATAACCCTTCAGATCACACCAGCCAAATTTGTCTTAAAATTCTCAGTCAGTCATTCAAGACTTTGCATCATTTCATCCAAAATTAAATCTTTCCCAACTTGATTTCTAAAATCCACTCATAAGAATGGGCTACTCCACTTTGCTGTGTTAGTTTTTGTCAAGTTAGCTCCAACTCATGGCAACTCATTGCCTTGGGCAAATCTGCTGCAAAAGACCACTTTATAGTGTTAAAAAGCAAAGCTATCACTTTAAGAACTAAGGTCTGCCTGACCCAAGCCTTGATGTTTTCAGTCGCCTCATATGCATGTGAAGACTGGACAATGAATAAGGAAGACTGAAGAAGAATTGATGCCTTTGAATTGTGGTATTGGCGAAGAATATTGAAAATACCATGGACTGCCAAAAGAAAGAACAAATCTGTCTTATATGTATAGGAGCCCTGATCATGCAGTGGTTAAGAGCTCCGCTGCTAACCAAAAGGTCGGCAGTTCAAATCTACCAGCCGCTCCTTGGAAACCCTGTGGGGCAGTTGTACTGTGTCCTACAGGGTCACTAGGAGTAGGAATCAATGACAACTGGTATATATATATATATATATATATATATATATATATATATATATATACACATACATACACATACATATATGTATATATACATACATACATATGTACATACATACATATATATATAAAGACACACATATACGTAAGACAAAAGTTAAGGGCCCTTTTCATGTTTTTCCCTCTTCTCTATATTTTCTATATTGAAAATGTATTATTTTTGTAATAAAAACAAATTCATCTTTATCCTATCCATCTTTCCAGGCCCTCTTCACCTATGATCTTTATAAAATGGTCTCTGATTTCCCCAAAGGGAGCATTCCTTCTTCTGAAGCCCTACGGCATTCATTGTGCATAATGCTCATAAAATATTTATGTCAGCCTACCTGTGTTGTAGGTTTTGTTGTTGCTTTTATCATTCTCTGTACTTTGCTGATCTTCCAACGAAACCATCAGTGCCTAATAGTCCAGAACTTAACATTTACTCTTTTGTATTCACTATAACTACTTAGTAATTAACATATGTTCAGGAAACTGAGCCATTATTCAGGGGTTTTATTTTTTCATAAAGTTTTCTAAAATATTGCATGAAAAATAATCCTGTGAGTTCAGAAGGGAAAGAGTAAGAATGTCCTTTATGTGGAAGGAAAATTCAAACCCAAAGTTCAAAGATACATCTAATTTATGTCAGAGTCCAGACTGGACCCAGATTTGCAAACCTCTAGACTTCATTTCCACCTCCACTATATCAGGAACGGAGACCTGGCGGCACAGCAGTTAAGAGCTCGGCTGCTAATCAAAAGGTCACTCCTTGGAAACCCTATGGGGTAGTTCTACTCTGTCCTATAGGGTCACTATGAGTTGGAATCGACTCGACTGCAATGGGTTTGTTTTTTGATTGTACCAGGAATAAGGGTGACACAAATGGTTTACACTCAGCTACTAATTGAAAGGTTCATGGTTTGAACCCACCCAGTGGTACACGGGTTTGCTTTCGTAAAGTCCTGACAATCTGCTCCTGTAAAGATTACAGTCAATAAAATCCTATGGAGCTCAGTTCTCTGTAACACATGGTGTCACCATGAGTTGGAATCGACTCCACGGCAATAGGTTTTTCTTTATATATATATATATCAGGAATAGCAACTGCATTGCATGCTGTGAGGGTTATTGTAGTCATGGCCCCCAATGAATCATACCTCCCAGTATCCACGCGTTTGTGTAGTTCCTTCTACATTGACTGTGTAATTGGCCATGTAACTTTCCGTGGCTAAAAGGTACATCAACAAACGTGACTCTATCAAAAGCTTGATAAGTGCTTGTACACTGATTGGGTCTTAGCTTCTTGGGACACTGCCACCATCAATCAAAAAAAAAAAAAAAACCAGACTCTTCAATTGAAGAGGCCACAGGAGAAGAAAGGAAGCTCTAGCCAACAGCCTCAATTAATTGCCAGCCGTTTGAGTGACGCCATCTTGAATCATTCAGCCTCAGGCAAGCAGCTGGTTGACTGCAGTTGATTAAGTAACCCCAAGCCAAGACTTGCAGAATTTCCCCACTAAGCCCGACCCAAACTGCAGAATCATAAACAATTGAGTGGTTGTTGTTTTACACCACTAAGTTTTGGAGTGGTTTATTATAAGTGATACACATAGCTATCACTACCTCTGACGCCTGCTGCTGCCTCAGTTGACCTATGTCCTTTGCAGAGTGTGCCTAAAGAATCACATTTTGCAATGAGTCCTTACCTGAATTCAGAATTCTCATCTAAATTAAACTCATGCCACCCCATTCCAATCATAGGAGCTGGCATGAGTTTAAAACTCTTTGCAACCACTGAATAAGATAATACTTTCTCTTACCTAATGGGGCAAGTTGAGACAGACCCTGGACAATGTCTTAAGTAAGATTGTAAACACAAATGTCAGATAATTCCAGAGTTTTGTGTGAGTTAGATTATTTCTTACTATCTAGAGAGCTCTGCTGCTAATTTATGCATCCATTATTGCACTCTAAGACGGATGGCAAAATATGTGAGGCTTACTTCCATAATATGTATGATCTGGTGAATGATGAGTTACTCTCTAGGTTTTCTGAAGTGAGGAAGGAAGGTGGGGATTGAGCTAAAATTACCCTTTCCTATGTATTCCACACACATCCAATTTCAACAAATAATGTAACATCAAAATCATAAAAATCTCAGTGGAAGTCAGTATGGTGGTCCAACTTTACTTTAGGCAGCTGTGATCATCTGGGCCTCACTTTCCTTCTCTGTAAATTGAAGACTGTTACATCTGTCCCTTATAGGGATATTATAGTAACAAATGAGGTAATATACAGGAAAATATATTCTTCAAAGGAAAGTAGCTATAATTATCATAATTTAAAAGAACACAGAAATCAACCTGTGTCTATCAAAATGTGATACATCTTTCAATTGTTGTCAATTGGATTCCTACTAGGTATGTGAATTTTAAGTTCTGTTTCTGATATCAATAAAACCATAATTTAGCTATTTTAATATGAGTCCAGCTGTTTAATCATCAGCAATGTTAGTTCAAGTAGAATCCTATTCTGATAAATTACATGTATATTAGAAACTCTAATGATTGTAATATTTCTCTGAGAAATGACTTTCTATTTTGGTTAAAAGGAGAAATCTCTGAAGTTAATGATAGTCTATAAAATAAAAAGATTTATCAATACAATTTTGAAATAAAGTTGCCATATCTAGAACGTGGTAATGTTTATTTTTTTAGCCTAAATTAAAACTTTAACTGTTCTAACAGGCAAACTTTTCAGCTCTCTCTGACTGAAAGGAAACTTTTATTCTTAAACTGGCAACTCATATGTAAAAACATCCCTAGTGATTAAAAAATCTTGTAATCAGTTGTGAATCATAGTGATGTTGGAACAGAAAAATATCTAGGTGATCATTCAGAAATGTCCGTTTTATCCTTTAAGCTAACACAATAAGAAAGAAAAAAACATCCATGCCATTTCTCATCTTGAACGCTTAGTTTAATTTGTAAACTCGGCAAAATAAAATAAACAGTTGAGGTAATACGTAAATAGTTCAACCTTGACTCCTCTTTCCCTTTCCTTCTCAGATGATTTGTCTTTGTCATTCTTTAGTTGCATCTATTTCCATATTCCTTTTTATCTCATGCAAGCGTAGATTCCCCTAAACATAATTTTTGAAATACAGGCAGAATGTAATCGTAGCATTTTTTTCTAATATCGTTTATCTCTCGTTTTATTTACTTCTCCCTCAACCCTATGAGTACAGTTGAGCAGATATTAGTATTATCCAGAGTTTAGTGATGAGGCATTTGAACCCTGGAGAGATTACTCTGAACTAATTAAACCCAACAGAACTAAACCCAGCTGTCCTTTCTTCTAGCCCTAGGTGTGGCCTGTTAGTCTATGCCACTTTCAGAAATACTGAGGAATGGAAACAAGGAAGGAAAAAAATATCTTCTTTCCAGAATGGTGTGTTTAGAATATAGACTGCCCTGGCCTCACTGGCACTGGAGTGGACAGTGTCAGCCCAGCCACAAAACAACTTCCTCTTGGGTCAGGATAAGCAGCCGCGCGCTGGGAATCGCAACACACGTTTGAAATCTCTTTTCCCCCTATTCATTGTATCAAAGTCCAATGGGTCAATTATTTATCTTTGTTTTCCAGCAATTATTCTCTGTGAGACTCACATTATCTCCACACTGCACTAAGCCCAAAAAGCATTGTCCAGGCAATGGGTCCTGTGAATTGCTGCCTGTCAGGCTTTGTGTAAGAGCAGTGGCCCCATTGAGAATCCACAAGGGAGAGAGCAGCCAGTAGACAGATCACCCTGTATTGAGCTCAGCCCCCTGGAGACTCGGGAGTGGTTACAACCTCTTTAAGGTGCCTGCGTCACAATGTAGGACCTGAGTATATGGAAAAACTTGGAGCGTCTGAGCCCCTGTAGAGGGAGGGAGTAAGTAGTTTGTAACCAAGTGACAGCTCTTTCTGGTACTGGATTTAACCTAGTGAAACTCTTTTGAAGGAGCATGGGGAAGGAAGAGGTATGACGGGAATCTAGCAGAAGATGTTGCTAGAGGAGCCCCAGAGGGCAGAAAATATTCCAGGCATGGGTGTTCCTGTTCCTTGGGTATAGACTCTCTTGTGTAGAAGGGAGAGTTGAAAGGATCACACCACAGCACCACAGCATATATGAAACCATCCTGATGACTCTCTTCTGATTTCAGATTGATTCAAACCTTTGATTAAGCTTCTCAGGGACACCGAACCTCACTCAAGAGCTCCTCAAACCTAGACCTACACCTACACCCTTAGTTAAATGCATTAGCTTGTATCCTGGTATATTCAATTTAAAATAAAAACAAACAACGTGTTCCACGGTTGAGAGAGAGGGTAGTCTTACTACCAAGTCTTATGATGCAGAGTGTGTTGCATGTTGCATGGTGCAGAGCTCATGGAAATCTGCCGCATTTATAATATGCAGCATTTATAACATGGTCTCTAGATGGAAAGGGAAAGGTCATCATACCAAGTGGTGCTGTCAAATAAAGGTGTTTGTTCTTGGAAGGTTGTCATTCAACAAATGATTTTGGGTGCCTCTGACCTTGAATGCCCAAAAGCTTCAAGGCACAAAGGCCTCAAGTTGCAGCATAGTATCAACCCATTAAGTTTAATCTGAGAATACAGAATACACATACTCTAAAGTTTCTGTGGAAAACACCTCAGATGCAATCCCAAATACAACTGCATATATGCGTGATATCCACCAGGTTCCTTGAAGACTCTCATCCCACTGGTTTAGAGACAGGAAACTATTGTTTGATTGTCAATCCTGCTTTCAACCAGGCTCTGTCAAATCCTTCTTTTCTGATTCTATAACTTTCTAGTCATTTTCAGGTATTCAATCCTTATCAAATCTTGTATAGTTTAAAAAGTATGGTTCAAAGTGTTACCACTACTATGGATCTGTGGAAGGCCAGACTTATGAGAGTAAGGAGACGTGAGGAAGTGATTTCATTTTCCATCCTCTCCTCTTCTGAGATTGTCTTCTTCCAGCATTGGGTGGGCATGGCATCAAGGAAAGCTACCTGGAGGTGGTGATGCCTGGCCTAAGCCTTGAAAAAAGAGGGGCAGACACCCAGGTGAATAATGACAGAAGGTCAAGATCCAGATGCAAACCGTGGCGTTTTGAGGAACTCACATTATTCCATACAGCAGGAGCATAGGGTTCATGTGCGCATAAGCCTAATACAGGGGGCACGGGAATGTCTCTCTTCTTCCCCTGACAACTTTTCAGGGGGTAGAATCATAGGGAAATCGAAGTAAAATTTTACATATAAATATTTAAATGTTTTGTGGTTCTATTGTTTTTCTGACGATGATATAAAAATATAAATTTTCAGAAGAACAGAAATTGAAAACAAAGGAAAACTATGTGAACTTAGTTAAAACTGAGCTCATGATGGCACTACTACTTTGTCCTCACTTCTTCATTGACTTTGGATCCAACCAGCTACTCATACATTTCTGTTCAGGTTGACACTTGCAAAGCTTTCTGTTGCTCAATACACACAATTTCGTACTCACCTCAAGATGATCAATATTTCCAGCCTTGATTGGTGGAGGTCTATTATTTTTTCTCCTCTTTCTATTATTTGAAGACATTTTTCAACAAAAGTGGATATCATCGTATTTTTCCACAAAGATTTTTCAAAGTTCACCAGGAGATCCAAGGTATTAAAAAATAAGGCAAATCTCAAGATTTTAGAGGGTTTTATGTTTCTTATTTTCAGTGATCAGCATTATAAAGATCTTGTGTTGTGTAGTATTACCATGAAAATTGTTCCACCAACAAAAATTCAGTTGTGGAGAAGGGTTTTCTGCAACAAGAAATTCCCAATTGGAAAACAGCTTTGGAAATTTTCAGAAAATATAAAAAGTGAGGTGCATTTGAAACCAATGTAATTTTGGAGTCAATGCTACATTTTGTGACATAATTATTGGTGATAAAATTATTGTCTGCTCAATTAACTTAGGGTGAGAAAAATGACTTTGCTTGGAAATAATAGGTGAGATGTTTTATTTCTTAGGAAAGAGTGTTTACGATTAAGAAGGCAGGGTGAATTTTGTGTAGGTATATAGAAAATTTTGGGTGTTGTTGAAATTACCATTAAAGTTAAAGAGGAAATATTTCAATGTGAGCGTGAGCTCCCAAATCAATTCTTACAAAAGAGTGCACGTTCAAAATCAAATTATTTGAGTTACAAAGATTTAAAATGTGCAGAACCTGTGATGAGATCAATATTTATTCAACTTATTCAGTAAATCAATATTATATTGTCCAAGATACATGCAGAATTATCAACAATTATTAATTAAAAAGAAACTCTTAGCTTTTAGCAATGCTAAAGATATTACTGACAACATCGTGTTGTTGTTGTTAGGTGCTGTCAAGTCGATTCTGACTCATAACGACCCCATGTACAACAGAAGGAAACACTGCCTGGTCCTGCGCCATCCTCACAATCCTTGTTATGCTTGAGCCCATTGTTGCAACCACTGTGTCAATCCATCTTGTTGAGGGTCTTCCTCTTTTTTGCTCATGCTCTACTTTACTAAGCATGATGTCCTTCTCCAGGGACTGGTCCTTCCTGATAACATATTCAAAGCATGTGAGACAAAGTCTCGCCGTCCTTGCTTCTAGTGCACATTCTGGTTGTACTTCTTCCAAGACAGATTTGTTCGTTCTTCTGGAGGTCCATGGTATATTCAGTATTCTTCAACAACACCATAATTCAAAGGCATCAGTTCTTCTTTGGTCTTCCTTATTCTATGTCCAGCCTTCACATACATATGAGGTTATTGAAAACTCCATGGCTTGGATCAAGCACACCAAAATCGTACACAGTACAAATCTTTTCTTGTGGCAAATCAAAGCTAATATTCTGAACACCTGTGGCCAGCCCTACATTAGAATATGGTGTGAGTGAAAATTTAAATTCTAAAGAGGAAGAATCAAGAGTATATCCACATGCTTTCATCATCTCCTTTAGTAGCAATGATGCCATTTGAGGAAGTGAAAGAACGCTGAAATGCCCTCAAACTGTTGGTTCTTTCAATGGCACTATTAATGAATATGTGGGGGGAACTGGCAAATATTTTCTAAGGAAAAAGAAGAACAACATACAGGTTGCTTTTAACTTTTCAAGCAAACAACACTGGATAGTAGTGCATTGTTAAGAAGCATAAGCCTTGTTTGAAGTACTTCCAGAGATTAGTGTCACGTCCCAAGTATTCCAGGCTCTATAGACAGGTTTTCATTTTATCTTCAGAACGAGAAGCAAAATGCCATATTAACCATCTGAGAATAATAATAAATATAACAAAACCATTTGGGATAGGGCAATGATATTATGCCAAAAATAATCTCTGAAATTTCCATGGTTGAGACATTTTTGCTTCAGAAGAGAAGAAAGCATTTAAAAGAAAAATACATCATGCCAATTCAGGTAGTGCTTTTTTTTTTTTTTTTTCCCTACAGCATCTGAAAAAGAGCAGGAAATTCAAAAGCGTTTGCCAAATGCTGGAGGCTATGTTACTAAATTGAAATACATGATTTTTAGAGAATGGATTCAATGAAAGGAAACAAATTTTATAGCTACTGTTTTTAAATAGAATGAACCATTAAATTAAGCATGGTCAAACCAGCCAAGAATTATACAAATCTGATGTAAATCCTAGAACTGTGATTTTCTTGCAACCATGAAAAGCTCAACTTTATCTATGATTGTTGATTCAATTGATTGGGGCCATTTGTTTGTTCAATATGATCTTCACAGTCATGCTCCTTTTGCCTCCAAGCTTCTATGGGTTCTATTGGATTAGTCAATTCAGGCAATATTATTCTAGTCTGTACTTCTTTAAAATATACTTAGCATGTGGAAGAAGAGGAACTCAATGGCTTGGCACTGATGATAGTGGAGAAGAATCTGTTTAAACTCACACACACACTAATGAGGCCTGAAGGACTCAGCAGCACTGTGAGAAAGTTGCTACGTGACCTCGTTGCACCATCTGAGAGAGAGATGATGATTTACTAATTTCCTCTAAACTCTACAAATTTAGCACTTCGTTCATTGTGTTATCATACTTTAAATTTCAAATTTTAATGCTAGGTCTAAACGTGTTTAGAGTTAAACACAAGTTGTGCTATCTTGTTGGCATTACTTGATGGAAAGTGACATGATATTTATGAAAATGTCCCCATGTTATTCCAAAAGGAATAGCATGGAAAAAGTAGACCTAATTTTTTTTTTTAATAAAACTTCTTGCTTACTTAATTGATTTCTCCTTACAGAGACACCTACTGCTGTGACTTGCTAGCAATACATTATCTTCCCAAATATTATAGTCCTAGTCTGCTTAAGAATATGGTACAGTGAAAAGATACAGAATTGGAAAGGGGAACAAGAAAAAAATACAGAAGTTTGTGTTTACATACAAATAGGGAATATGTGTGTGTGTGTGTGTGTGTGTGTAAGGAAAATATATATATATATATATATATATATATGTAGACATTGGTTCAAATTCAGTTAAAGGCACAAAGAAAATGCAAGGGAACTCTATCTTACAGAAACTGAAACCTCAAATTATACCTAAGACAAGCTTCATTACTTTACAATCAAAGCAGGTCCATGGTGCACAGAGTATTTGGATAGTATACCCTAAGAATCTCAGAAGACAGAAATAAGGAATTGGACTTTCATTATAATTTGTGTTTGCCAGGGCCTTCATTTTTCTTGTTCTTCATTATATTCTCAGTACCCAGACTAGTACCTGATACCATTTAAACCATTTGAATAGAATATTCACCCAATAATATAAAACAAAAGTTTACAGAAATGTAACACAGAGACAGTATGGTTCATTGGGAGAAATTCAAGATGAATCATGGCAGTGGCTCATCTTCAACAGGTAGACTTCTGAAAAGCTTAGATGTAGACCAGGCATCTCACCTATAAGGAATCATAGGTGCAGAGAAAGAGCAAAGCTTATTTGCAAATCCATCTGGCTGGTGTATGAAGAAGACAACAGGAGAAGTTCCTGAAAAAATAATTTTTATTCATATAATAATGAACCCAAAGCAATCACTTTGTTCATTGAATAGACTTCTTGAAAACTTCCCATAGCCTCTCTCCATCTCTGCACTAATAGCTGTGAGCCTGCAGGGCTTCCGGTTCTGTAGCTTGGAATAAGGGGCCTCCTGATCTCCTGCTTTGGTGGCACAGTGGTTGAGAGCTCGGCTGTTAACCAAAATGTCGGCATTTTGAATCCACAAGACGCTCCTTGGAAACCCTATGAGGCAGTTCTACTCTGACCTATAGGGTCGCCCTGAGTTGGAATCATCTTGACAGCAACAAGTTTGGTTTGGTTGTTCACTATGGTTTCTTTGATACAAATATTTTGTGACTGGAAATGACAAGTGTTGTTCTATCATTGACAAATCATTCAATAAATAACATTTATACCTTAAAAAAGTAGAGAAAGCCATTTCCCCACTCATTAGCTTTATATTCCACCAGTTCCATTTCTCTAAGACCTTGCGGATACCTTTTTACTTCACACTGCCAACTGCTTTTATTTTTTTATAGTGCTTATTCTTGAGACTTCCCTGGCTGTGTAAGTGAAGTCTTTGTGTTTTCTTTTATTTCATCTTTCTTTTTAGTGGGTTTCTGGGTGTGCTTCTGAACCAAGGAGATTTGACCCAGATAAAGTGCCAGTTTGGAAAAGCATCATCGGAGGAAATGGGAGAAATGATGACAGTCCTGGTAAGCTAATGCAATCTTTGGGGGGAACCGTCAAGCCCCTGCTCTAACCACGCTGCCTGCTGAAAGAAAAGCTGTTGTATTATAAGTTTCAGTCCATTGTTTTAAAACACATATACATGGTCCATTATGGAGTCTTTAACAAATGTTTTGAGTACCACACTGTTTTAAACTTTGGCTTATGTTTTTGTGATTGAAGAATTTTTTCCCTTTTCTTTTTCTTGGAAACTCATAGTTACCAAATGGTTCTTTTCACCAAGTGTTCTGATTAAGAATAGAAATGAGCCATTACAGACTACCACTACGTGGCCTGGATTACATGCTCCTACTAATGAGAAGCCTTTGAATCCTGGCAGCATTGAAGATCATGGACTCTACAAACACCTTCAGACAGTCTTCATGCTTGGTTGTTACTCTTGCTTGGTTGTTACCATTAAACACACAAGTACAGTGCAGCTTCCTAGGAAGGATAGCGCTCACGGACTGCCAATCCTTTCTCCAGACATACGGTGGTAAATACAGAGTCTGGATATCACATGTGGGACAGCCCTGAGAGGCAACTGTGTCAGGTGAAGTGATCCGGTCCCATTCCTGGCTACTGAGAAGCCCTATCAGGGTGTTTTGACTCATTACCCTGAGCCTTCATCAGCTGATGAAACTAATTTTTTTTTTCATCAGCTGATTAAGATTCAAGATAATGAGTCAAAACATGCCAGTGGTAATTCCCAGCAGCCTCGAAGACAGGATGTTAACTTCTCCACACACATGTATGCAAGCAGACAGACACACAGTGAACCAACACAGCCGTCCCACATGTGGAAAGGTTCATTTCATTCACAAAAAGGGCGACAATTGCATATGCACCTAAAAAAGGAAAACCAAAAAATAAGCTAACCAAACAACAGAGCCGACTGGTAATAATTTTAGTAAGAAGAGAGAAATGGCATAAAATTAATTCATGAGTGAACACAACCGGAGGAAAGAAAAAAAAAAATCATTCAGGAAATTGCCAATGTACAAATCGGGACGGAATCTAGAAAAACCAAAATTCCAAATGCTTTGTGCTTCCTCTTAAATCAACAAATGCACTTCAGAATGTTTTTAATGGCAACTCTATCTAAGTCTAAAGTTCCAGGAATTTTCCACAACTGTTCTGCATTCTGCATGCCTTTTGTCTGACTACAGAATATTGAGTTTTACCAACAAAAGCTTTTGCTTGAACACTATAACCCTTAATATCAGATGATTATGTATTTTAAATTCCATTATGAATCCATTGGGAAACTGCCTAATATTTGGAGTGCATTGCTTAATGTGCTAACTGATCTTATTTGTGCATGGCGCTCACTGTTAGAGAGACCAAAAACTTAGCGACAATTATTGCTGTTGAAAGGATTCTACAGGGATTGTGGGCACAATGGTTAATGGACCTGGAGTGAGGGGAGTTAAATATTTCCTAAATCGGGTAATAGTCCAGCATTCAAAAAGCTGAGGAAGATTGGATATAAAATCTTCCAGATATCAGTCTTGGTTTATCTCCTATAGCAGTTTGAGTAAATCAACTTATAAGATCAGCTATGAAAAGTCTCCCTGTAAAAATATAATAAATGCTAAAACATGGCATGAGATAGTCTCAGTGGTAAACTGAAAGCAGTTTACACTGGGAACAAACAATGGCTGTGATCTTAATGTCTTTGAATTACAGCGACTGAGTATGCAATGCTTTTAAATGCAAGATTTTGAACGGCAAAGAGACTGCCCTCTCAGTGTATACGATTAAGGATTACTTCCACCTACAGTCTGCATCTGATGGGCAGGCTCTATGAAAGCATTCCTGCTGAAACGCTTTGTTAGAATTTTGTCTGGAGTTTGAGGGGAGGGAGAAGCATAGTGCTAAAAAGATGAAAACATTCTCTTTTCTGTTGTTTTTTTTTTTTTTCTGTCTTCCCTTGACTACTGTATCTGTACTGTACTCGTGTTTGTCATTTGCAGAAGACACCATCCCTCAGCTTATTAGGAAAGAATCTCTCCTCCTGTTGTGACACTTAGCCGTGCTACTGAGAGGTACCGTCTCTACGAGACGAACTCATGCACGTGTTCAGAGGGGGTCTTAATTATTGCATGATTTACTACACGAAGCAAAACTCGGATAGGCTGAAATACCACGCCGACGGAAAACCTTTTACACAGTTTTATAGGCCTGTCTTCTCATTGGGAGCCTACATTTACTAACTGTATAATTGGTGGCACAGTTCTTCCGTCATAAACATTGTTATCAGTTAATTAAACTTGAAATGTAGCTTTGTTCCACAATATGTTTTGTCAGATTGTTTTCTGTATTTATTTATCATCATAAATTTTTCCTTGGTGACTGGCAGCTTCTCAGCCCTCCAATAATAATATAAATCAAAACATAAGATTTTAGGCTTCATGCAATTTCCTTTTGGTCTGAAAATATGAAACCAGATGTTTTTGGCATGCTAAAGATGCTTTTCATCTTTTTTTAGATTCTTTCAGTGCAGTCAAAGTAAATGCATTTTTAAAACCAACTTATGAAAGTTAAATTCCCTTTGTTCCTCCGTGTGGAGTCTGGTTTACATTGACGCAGTGGTATTGAGAGACCTTTCAGATAACGTGCTGAATGTCTTGGAGGAATTACACGTGTGGGGCTAAAACTCAAAGGGCAACAGAAATTGAATTAATAACAGATCAGTAGACCATGAACCATGATTCACCAGAGGGTTTTACTAAGCAGCATGCCCAAAGGTTCAGGTTGGACAATGACCAATAATGATCTTGACTATTTATATATTATCTGGATGATGTGCCTAATTTGTTCACATAGTTATCACATACTTGTTCCAGCTTGAAAATATGGGGCCCATGACAGCATGGCCATTGGAATTTCCTTTGACAGTGAATCTAATTTCAGTAGATATTACCATCTATCTCAGCCTAAGGCTATCACTGAAACATCTAAACATTCCCAGATGGAACCTACTTCACTGATATTAAAGGGATTTGATGTTACTGGGGAGACTTGGGGTCAGTAAATAGGAGCAGGAATAGAGTGGCACATAGGCTAATCGCATTTGTACATGGCCTCAGATTACCTTTACGTCCCTGGGCTATTTTGTGGTTTGAGTATTGAGACTCTTAGGACAGACTGAAATACTTTGGCATCTGGGGTGGTGTATGGAATTATTTATAATCAGCTTTGCTATCTAAGCTTTGATGTGGTTGCCCCCATCCTCAGCCCCCAGCTGCATTGCATAAATTCCACGGGCCAGTGCACAGGACACCTCTACCTCTTTACCACCACCCCCAACAATCTTGGCAATCTCTGTACTCATGAAGAGTGGGACTCTTCTGCCTCTTTCTCTGCTTGATTTTCAAGCAAATTTTCCCAGAGGCAGTCCTTTTCCACATATTCAGACTGCATGAACTTCCTTATTGCCAGTTGCAATTGACTTTCCATTCCAGACATTCCACTGAATGCGCTTCATCAAAAGCCACTAGTGACCATTTAATAGCTAAACGCAATGTGTTCTTTCTGTCTTAAATGTCACTGACCTCTGCTACATTGAATTCTTCCTTATTCTTAAATTTATCCTCCCTTGGCTTACATAGGAGTCCTGGTGGTGCAGTGGTTAAGAACGTGGCTACTAACCAAAAGGACGGCAGTTCAAATCCACCAGCCATTCCTTGGGAACCCTATGGGGCAGTTCTACTCTGTCCTTAGGGTTGCGGCCAGCTGGAATCGACTCAGTGACAGTGGGTTTTTGGCTAACACAAACTCAAGTTCTTTTGGTTCCCCTGTTTCTCTGACGATATGTCTTGTTTGTTCCCAGTACTTCCTGCTCATCTTCTTCCTCTGCCTGACTCTAGTATTGCAGGCTGTAAGGTTCTGCCTTGACTCTTTCCCTGTCACTCCTCATAATCTTTTGGGTGTGACATTGTCTCCCATGACTTTACTGTCTATGTGCTGATGTCACCCACAATTCTATCTCCAATCTAAATCTTACTCTTATGCTGAAAAACCCGATATCCATCTGTTTAGTAGTTATCCACACAGAAAAGTCTCACAGGCACCACAAACTCAGCATAATAAAAACAAACTCATCTTTATGCCCATATTATTGTTTTTCCTATAGAGTAAAGCCTAGTTAATATCACCCAGACATCCAGGTCAGAAGTCTGTTGGCCATCTATGATTCCGCATCCATTTGCCCACAGCCTTCAAATCAACCTCTAAATTATCTTTTTTTTTTTTTCAAATCATTCTGTTAATACCTGAAAGAAAAAAAAACAAAACAAAACAATATTTAAAGTAATTAGGGAATATTTGGTTCCCTGGGAGTGAGTATGAATTATGTTTAGATAAAGATTCTTGTCATGTTAACTTCAAATCATGTAACATAAACCATCACCTTTTCGCAAGCCTGACCTTGAGGGAAACAAGAGAATGGAAGGTGAAGTATAATTTTCAAATTGGAGGGAGGAAAATGGCAAAGGGAGAAAAGAGAGAAAGACAAGAAAAAAGGCATTTCTTCAAACCAACTTTATCTTCTATTTTCTTATTTAGAAGAAAGGTACAGAAATCCATCTGGTTACTCAAGTCAGAGGTTTCTCTCTCTCTCTTATTTCCTCCCTTTTCTCAGCTGCTAGACCCAATTATTTTAAGATTTCTACTTCTCAAGCATCTTCCATATCCATTCCCATTGCTATCAGATTATTTAAGGTCATCATTATATTACACTTGACCTATTGGTGCCTTTGTAAGGTGGCACAAACTATTCGCACTCAACTACTAACTTAAAGGTTGGTGGTTCAAACCCACCCAGTAGTACTGCAGAGGAAAGGCCTGGTTATCTTTTTTTGATAAGAGGACTGCCAAGAAATCCCTATGGAACTGTTCTGCTCTATAATACATGGAGTCAGTATGAGTCAGAATCAACTTGACGGCAACAGATTTGGTTTTCTGGTTTTCTAACCTTCCAATCTACCCTTCTTACTGCCCTTGGTTGCCTTTCTAAAACCAAAATCTGCTTAAATTCCTTTGATGCTGCCTTGTTACTCTCAGGATAAAGGTAAGTCCACGTTTTCTAGCAAAAGGGACACAGCCTTATCATCTCTTTGATACTTATCTCTGCTGTATTTACTTTGGCATCCAACATTTAGATGTGCTGAACCATCTATATTCATCAAATACCATTCTGATTCCCACCTCCACTTCACTAACGCTCTCCTGATGTCCTTCTCTTACTCATTGTCCTCCACCACCTGCCTGGTGAGCTGAGCTCCATGACTGAGCTAAAGCATCACTTCCTCCACGTCTCCCCCACTGCCCGGAAGAGCTAAACTAACCACACTTTTTTTTTCTCCTTAGTCACTTTTGCCATCTTCCATCTCAGCACCTGTAGCATCCTGTAACACATTTTCATACACAGGCTCACAGCTAGACTCACTGACTACAACTCTTGATCCAGAGCCATTCTTGGCTATGTTGGTGTTCTGGTTCTTAGCACAGTGCCTGGCACTTAGTAGATCAGTGTGATATAGATCAAGGTGTCCGTTCTGACTAGTCACGGGCATGTCATTCCCTGTGAACCACAGGCCTTTTTTCCAGCCTCTGCTATTGGAAGTCTGATCCCAGCTCCACCACCTACTGGCTGGCCAGCATAGCCTTTCTATGCTTCATAGCATCTTCTGTAAAATAAAAATAAAAATATGACATACCAAATAGCACTGATATAAGGAAAAAATAAGAACAATGGCATATAATGTTTTACCCAGTGCCTCATGTGTAAAGAGTGCTTAATAAATGTTGGCTGTTATCCTCAGCTGATCAATATGTGCTTATTAATTGAAAAAATAATAATTAGAAAAATATGAGAAGATATCAAGATTGATCAGCTCCACAAGACCAAGAATAATGCCTTGGGTTTCTTTTGTTTTGGTTTGGTGGGTTTTTTTTTGTTTGTTTGTTTGTTTGTTTGTTTGTTTTGCTCTATATAGTCAGCTCATTGTCAAACTCAAGAACTCCATACATGTATTTGAATGCTGGATCAAAAAGATAATACATAAGGGATCAGAGGAGATTAGACAAACACAAAAGAAAAGACAAGCATCACAGGTGGGTAGAGACAGCAGCCAGTCATCAAGCGAAGGAGACCAAAGGAGAAGAGCCAATAGTGGTTAAGCGGAGGTGTGAGTAGAAGCTTAGCTAAGTGTCCTGAACCCAGGGATCTGAATGCCTCCGAGTGAAACCAGTCGTTGTTCTGCTGATGTACAACACAGAGCAGAGGGTGGAATAAGGCAAAACTAAGTGATGGCAGTTGTAGGAGAGTCCTCACAGTCATTTTCTTTGTCCCTCTTCTTCATTGTCATTACTTGAATCATTGTTTTTGTTTTTGTTTTTTTTGAAAATTTCCAGCCATGCATTAATTATCATATCATGTCCCAGGATTGATGTTACCTCTTTGTAGTTGTACCTTGATTTCTGAGTCCATAAAATCCTTATGAAGTTCCCCACAAATATTTAATCTCTCCCTCAGTATTGAGGCCATTTCTGTCTGTAGTTAATGAACCTTGAGAACTGAGCCCTAAATTTGCTTTCAGATTTCAGATAGTGACTAAGAGGACCTCTGTGTTCTAATCAAGTTTAAAGTATTCATTCATCAAACGTCATTGTGCACCTATTATGTGTAGAAAAACAATTATTAGATAAACTGTTGTTTGAACTGTATTTCTAAAATTGAATAATTATTATAGAATACCCTTGGGAAACTCCTGAGACCCTCTGATATCACTCTGCAATGTTATGTTTTCTTCTCATCAGAAGCGCACGAATTAGCTGACTTTGATTGCCCTTTGTTGGCTGTAGGAAAGATGTGCCAGGATCAACTGTAAATACATGACCACGCTAGGTGGGCTATCTGCCTTTTTGCTGCCAGGTATCTCCCCCATCTTTCTACAGTATGTTGTGTAGCGCAGTGGGTTAACAACGTCAAACTACATTTCCTAGATTCCCTTGTCCGTTGGCTTGATGTTAGGCTCAGTCAATTAAAGTATTGGCAGGAAATTGAAGAGTGGGTAGAGGAAGGATGAAGCTAGGCTACTCCTCCCTTCCCTCTGTTTCAATGAGTTTCTCTGGCAGCGGCTTTGTCTCTCCTCAACGTCTAGCTCCCACCGAGCAGTTCTTGCTCCGTGGTCCCAGCTTCTGGGTCCAGGCACACACTTCTTCTCTTTGCACCTCCAACCCTTGAGGTGGTTGGAGTACGTCCTGCAGTTGTTAATCTCTAGATTGCTTCAATTTCATATCTTGCAACATCTCTGTAACTTGCTGTCATATGACATACCCACAATAAACCACCTGGGCATGAACTCTGTTTTCCTAACTGGACTCTGGTTGACACAGTCAAATGTGCTCCAAACAGTCTTTGTGACTCACATCTGGTATCTCTTCCCGGAGGGTACTTGGAGGGTAAGCAACTTGATACAAGCTCCTTAGAAACTGCCTTTAATCCTGTCAGTGAAACGTTTCAGGTTGGTTTTATTCTTCAGCCTCACTGGGTTTGAGGGTCTCTTTGTCAAGGGTCCACTGAGGCATGCCAGAGAGCAATTACTGAGAAGGAGCTCGTGGTGTGCAGACTGCCTGGTGCCTTGGCGTCTGATGGTCTCTTCTGGAAGGCAGCTCCTCTGCGATGAAATATTGTTTTGAGTGTGATAATCTTTTGGCAAAATAATGTTGTCATCATCTGCCTAAGCTTTCCTCAGTAGCTGCTCAGCACTTTTATCATAGACTTCACAACTTTCTGGAAGGAAAACAGACATCTAAAAAGAAAACACACATACATTTGGTGTGAACTTCCAGATATCAAGATATGGATCACTGGAGTAGGTATCCATATCAGTTATCTTTAGTAAACTATAATTTTTTAAAGAGTCAATTGATTGCCTTGTCTTCAGTCTTTCCTACATCTAGTCAATTTTCAAAGCTGCTGTAAGACTGGTCTTTTCAAAAACCATATTCGATCTCAGCACTTCTCATGATCAAAACTTTATCGGTTTTTCATAGCTTTCAGGATGAAGACCAAACATTTTACCATATCATAGTACATGGTACTTCAAATACATGAGTCCTAACTTTCCCTGTGGTTTTTTCCTGCCATCCCTGGCCTCCCTGTGTTCCCTCTGACTGCCAGAGGTTCCCTAAATTTGCCATACTCTTCTATATGGCTGTAACATGGTGTTTGGTGCTAGTCGGCCTGTAATGTTCTTCTCTCTCCTTTCCTTCTTTCCTTAAGCCACTCTTTCTAGCCTTTTCAGGCTCAGCAGATATACCATCTGAAATCCAGCCCTGTCTGCCTTCCATCCCTTGCCCTACTTGGCTGAGGCATCTCCCTGTGTACACCCATGGCACCTGTCACATAGCCTAGCATAGTACTTCACACAGTACACCTGTCATCTGTTCACCTCACAAGCTCACCCACCAGACTAGCCATTTCATGGGCAGGGACAGCCTCTGTGCATCCTTGTTTTTTTCAGCATGTAATATAGTACTGGGGGTAATGATTTTGTGGTACAATTCTTGCCTTCCATGAGAGAGACACAGGTTCAATTCCTGGCCAATGCACCTCAAGTGCAGCCACTACCTGTCTGTCAGTGGAGGCTTGTGTGTTGTTACAATGCTGAACAGGCTTAAGCAGAGCTTCCAGACTAGTACAGACCAGGAAGAAAGGCCTGGTGATCGACTTCCAAAAAATCAGCTAGTGAAAGCTCTATGGAGCACAACGGTCCAATTCCATTGTGGGTTGGGTCACCATGAGTCAGGGGCTGACTCAAGGGCAGCTAGCAACAATAAAAAATATCATGCTTTGTACATACTAGGCACTTAATACATGCTTCCACCACCAATGCATAAAAGTTACAGGTGCTCCATATCCTTACCAAATCTTAATATTTTCAATCTTTTTAACTTTTAGACATACTAATGGATGTGTAGTGATATTGCACTATGGTTTTAATTTGCATTTCTCTGGAAACCAATGGTTTTCACATACTTATTAACCACTCACATATCTTGTTTTGTCAAGGGTTTGTTCAAGTCTTTTATGCATTTTTTTATTATTGATTTGTAAGATTTCAGTGCATATAATTTTGATAATTTTGTAAGTGCATGTTGTAGAACTTAAGAGAACTTTTGTCATATCAGGCATTGATAGTTTTTACTATTTTATAACAAGAAGGTATGTCACTCATTTGAGTTCTATGAATCACTGATTTTAAAGTATTATATGTCATGTGTTATCTGTTATGGAAACCCTGGTAGGATAGTGGTTAAGAGCTATGGCTGCTAACCAAAAGGTCGGCAGTTCGAATCCACCAGGCCCTCTCTGGAAACCCTATGGGACAGTTCTACTCTGCTCTATAGGGTCTCTATGAGTCAGAATGGACTCGACAGCAAGGGTTTTTTATTTTATGTGTTATATGTTGCATGTTGTATGTTGAATATTACATATTGTATAGAAATTAGAAATTCAAAATAATATCTGAGCAAAAAGTATTATTTTACATTTTGCATACATTTATAACATACAGATGAAGAGATTTTTGGTTTTCTTTATTTAATGAAGATCAAAATGTAAGTGAAAATCACAAAATAATGCACTACTTCAGAAAAGAGAATTTACTTTAACCAAGAAATGTTTCTCTTAAATTCTGGCAAAAGACACAGTGGAAAAACATGACACCAGCCATTTTCATTTGTTATAATAAACACACAACATATCCACGAAAGGAATTTGGATCTAAATTATTTTTTATAGGAAATGGATATGTTTATCACAGATTCTGCACACACCACACAGATAACAGAATTGCTTCTTAATGTTTTGATCATTGCCAGAACAAGCACATTTCCGGATTTATTTATTTTTTTCCCAAAGGTTGAGTAAGACATAACAAACCCTTCCTGCCACAGGCATGGCATGGCGGTAGGTCGGATACCTGGGTTATATAAATCTTTATGCTGAGCATTTATGACATTTCAACTTAAAAGTTCATTCAGTTTGATGACTGAGGCAGCAGGCAATTATGACATTAAACAGTTCACAGACCTTAACCCAAGGCCCAAATGGTTTAATTTTTTTAATGGCTGACTTTGCCTCTCCGGAGGTGCACAGACCAATGCAGAGTATAAAACTCTCACCCATCTTAATTGTCCCTGCTTTGTTGCAAGCATCACTGACTGCCTTCTAGTTCCAAATGTCTTCAGTTATTAAAAATTATCAATAGAAAGTAATCCAGACTTACACTGGCGATACAATTGGCCACATATGCCCTAGTGGAGCATAAAATAAGAAAGATCATTACTATTACTACTGAAGTGACATACTGAAGAACATACTTTAAAAGTGAATCACATTATGCCTGTTCAGTCAATTATTTCTACTTGCAAAGATAGAGCATCTTCCTGAAGATGACTTCCCTTTCTTAGGTAAAAGACACGGTCCTAATATTCAAATGTGTACGCCAGTCTGAAGATGTTCCTCATTGGAATTACCAGACTAGGGGATGGGAAGGATATAAAACTTAAATAAAAGTTGCGTATAATTTTATTCAATAATAAACAAATTTGTCTCCAATATTTGCTTTGTTTCTGAACTTACTGCAGTTAATAGGTTTGTCTCATATTAAATCCTTATACTTGTCACAGATTCCTGATATTGAATTGATTTTTCAGAACTATGGAGTAAATATAATCCCTACTGGTTATGCAATGAATTCTAAACAGCAGAAGCAGTGGTCAAGAAAGATGGCTAAAGCTTAGAGCAATATTTATTGAGGCAGGTGGTATTAGTGCTTGTTCAGTATCTTCAGAAGGACCACCTACAATCATGAAAAAGTCCTGACATGAGAGTTTGAAACACCTATTGTTTACCTGAGAGAGACCAAGTTCACGTCAACTCTTTTACGTGGGGCTTGAAATATATTTTTACTCTTCGCAGTGACAGAAAGGAGTATTAAAGATATTTTAGTGAATTTAGTCTTTTCTACCATCTGTAGCATAAAGCCATTTTCAAAAAAGCATAGAATAATTTTACTGTAATAGATATTCCTTAAAGAATCATGCCTGTATTTTGTCAGTGGGTTAATATGAAATGGGATTGATACTTCTCAGAATAATATCCTGTCGAGTCCCTCATCAGAAAAAGTGTCCCTCCTCCAACCCAGCTTACAGTATCAAACACTATCTTAGCAATCATATCCAAAGTAATCCTTCAGATAACAAACAAGGTAGTTCTATGTTACTTTGTCAACAGAGGTTGCTTTTATCTTCCTGGAAAGTCATTTAGTTACCTGAGTTAACTTTCCCATTGCTCAGAAAGATTTTTTTCAATCAGGACATGAATGATTCTAGAGGTAATCACAATGGTGACCAGAAGTGAGAGGAGAAAATTGAAAGCTGTCTTGGCTAAAACCTCTCTTTCCATCACTCCTCACTGGAGTATCTGGGAAGTTATCTCTTGGGTTTGATGGGGTCTCTCCTGTTCCCACAATAGTTAGAAAGCGCCACATATTATTAGTATTCAAAGCTCATGTATATGTATGTAAAGTAAAATGTATCTTTACATATAAGATAAAGGTGATTATCTTACATTAAAAATTTTGTGATTATGCATACTCATTTATTCTAGGGAAAAGTTTTAAGTGTCCTTCGGCTTTCAGGTCACTTAAAAAAATGTTGTATAGTACTTAATGAGCATGCTTTATCTTAGTATCCCCAAATGTAAGACGTTATCAAGTCAGAGGAGAATCGCAGGAAAGTAAGTGGCTGGTTGGTATCATTGGTCAAACATCAACTTCTTCATCTCACAAACATGTATCCATATGATTGAGTTACTTATATTTGATTCTCTTATTTATGTCCCCTAATATCTGTGTATATCACCATCTCAATGCTTCTCACGGCTGTGGCATTCTTACTTATTTTCCTCTCTACTTCTCTGCCAAGGCTCTGCAAACCTCCATGTCTACTCATTCTGTAGCCCTCAGCATGTAGAAGAATGTCCTGAAGCATGCAAGTTACTCAATAAATGTCTAATAAATAAATGAGTGAATGAACGAATAGTGTTCAGAGATGGTACAACCAACTCATTTCCCCTGAGAATTCAGAGTGAAACTAAATCTGATGACTCAGGGAAATGAAGCAGTAGAGGGTAAACTGGCAAATGGGATGTTCCATGGAGAAGCAGGTCTAGAATATATGCCTAGGAATACATAAAACTTGGCACAGGTACAGAAGACAAGGCACTGTCACCTATCAGGCTTTAAATTTACTTAAAAACTGTGCCTCTAGAATCATATTCCCCTCAAAAATCCATCCTTCCTGATGTCTAGGAAATCTGGCCATGCAAATTGCCATCTCCTCCACCACAGCTATCCACCATATTCCAGGCCATCCCCCTGTATTCATTCAAAGTGCTGTTTGCTGCCAACACCTCTGTCATGAACTATGTCATTATAGAATCACTTTCTTGCCTGGGTTGTCTTCTCCACTAGCCCACCCCTCCTCGCCTGTCCAATATCTTGTTGTTATTGCTAGGCACCACTGAGTTGATTTATGATTCATAGAGAGCCCATGTGACAGAGCAGAACTGCCCCATAGGGTCTTCTTGGCTTTAATCTTTATCGGAGCAGATCACTGGGTCTTTTCTCCAGCAGAGCCACTGGTAAGTTTGAACCACCAACCTTTTGGTTAGCAGCCCAGCACTTAACCCTTGAGCCAGGAGGGTTCCTTGTCCAATACTAAACAATGTTTAAGATTTATCCCAGACATCAGCTTCTCTGGTAGTGTTAGGAACTTCCCTAAGATACAGTATCTCTGTCCTCACCACACTGTTACAAGTATGCACTTAGGCGTCCGTCTCTTCTACTTGATTGTTATCTTTAATGGCAAGTATCGCGTCTTATTAATCTTTAGACTCCATGAGCTTCCATACAGTCCAGTGCACAGAAGCTGCTGAACAAATATTTGCTGAATGACTTAATGAAATGTGAATAATTGAGAATAAAATAGAACATCACCTGGGTCTTAGGAAAGAAGCACCAAGGTTTAAAATGTGTCCTTTTTGGGAAAAAAGAAAATTAATGCAGAGAAAATGTAAGAAATAAGTAAGGGCCCTAAAGTAAAAGTTAGTGTTCAGATGAACTAGGTATTAAGTTGATATGGGAAAAAAATTAACTCATTTGAGGAAAGATGAGAAGAGTACAGTAGAGATTAATTAAAATTTAGTTTATCGGATTTTTCTCAGGAGATTGACAATTTAGTTAGAGGAAAATCTTCTTTAAGTGCACAAGTATAATTCAGCTTATAAGTGCGGTGCATGCTAAAATGAAAACAGAAAATACCAGTTTACGCTGAGTAATTAACATTTTTGGAGCTTGATATTCTCTAAAACTCTAAGTCTAGAAAACAAAAGTCTCAAGGTAAAAGTTTACAACTATCACAATATGGCCAATATTCAAAATTCCAGATCATGAGGTCACCAGGGACCTTCACGTGCATCAAGCTGATGGACACTTCTTGGTATTCGTCCTATTTATCCATGCAGACACATGTGACTACTCCATTTGGGAAATATTCTCTTCTCTTGGCTTATTTAGGTCAGCTTCTCCTGGTTTATCTCCCGTTCTCTTGCTACTCCTTTTTGGCTTCATTTTCTGATCCAGCCTCATCTACCCCATCTATAAATGTTAAATTCCTGAGGACTAAATCCTGGTTCTTATTGTATTTTCTATCTACATCTTCCTTCAGAGAGCTTATCCACTGCCATGGCTTTAATTCACATCTATATGCCAACAACTCCCAATTTTGCATCTGTGATCCAAGTCCAAGAGACAGTTTCAAGCAGAGATTAAGACATCAGGCTTTGAAGTTAAACAGCCTGGCCTGTGTGTGTGCGTGTGTGTGTGTGTGTGTGTGTGTGTGTGTGTGTGTGTGTGTTTAATTAAGTTGAAATTCACATAACATATAATTAACCATTTTCAAGGGTACAATTCAGTGGCATTTAGTGTATTCTCAATGTTGTACAACTTCCAACTCTCTCTAGTTTCAGAACTTTTTCATAATCCCAGAAAAACATCCCAGGCTCATTAAGTAATCACTCCCACTTACTTCCCCTTCTCCCCTTTCCCTGGTAACTACTAATTTACTTTTTGCTTCTATGGATTTGCCAAATCTGCATATATTATACAAAAGAAATCCTACAATATGTGGCCTTTGGTGCCTGGCTTCTTTCACTTAGCATGTTTTTTAGATTCTTCCCAAATGTAGTATGTATCGGTACCTCATTCTTTATGACTGGATAATATTCCATTGTACTCATATACCACACTTGGTTTATTCATTCATCCATTTGATGGGCGTTTGTGTTGTATCCACCTTTTGGTGATTATGAATATTGCTGCTATAAATAAATATTTGTGTACAAATTTCTGTGTGGACATATGTTTTCGTTTCTTTTAGGTATACACCTCAGAGTGGAATTGCTGCATCAGATGGTAATTCTATGTTTACCTTTTTGAGGAACTGTCAAACTGTTTTCCACAGTAGCAGCACCATTTTTTTTTATTGTTGTAGTTAAATGAAGTTTACATTTCAAGTGAGTCTCCCATACAAAATTTTATACATACATTGTTATGTGACCCTAATTGCTCACCCCATTCTGCGACAGCACTCTCCTCGTTTCCGCCTCTGATTCCCCATGACCATTCAACCGGTTCCTAACCCTCTCTGCCTTCCCATCTCACCTCTGGACAGAAGCTGCCCCTTTGATCTCTTGTATCTACTTGACTAAGAGGCACACTCTTCACGAGTATCAGTTTATGTCCCACAGTCCAGTCCAATCCCTGTCTGAAGAGTTGGCCTCAGAAACTGTTTTAGTTCTGGGCTGATAGAGAGTCCAGGGGCCATACTTTCTGGGGGTACCTCCAGTCTCAGTCAGACCATTAAGTCTGGTCTTCTTACTAGGATTTGAGTTCTGCACCCCATCCTTCTGCTGCTCCATCAGGGGCTCTGTTTGTGTTCCCCTGTCGGGACTTTCATTGGTGGTAGCCGGGCACCATCTAGTTCCTCTGTTCTCAGGCTGATGAAATCTCTGGTATATGTGGCCCATTCTGCAGCACCATTTTATACTCCCCAACAATGTATGATGGTTCAAATTGTCACTGGCAACACATGTTATTTTTTCACATTTTTTTTTTTTTAATTAAAATCATCATAGTGGGCATGAAGAAAGATGTAGCAATCTACTTCCAAAAATTAGCCAGTGAAAACCTTATGAATCACTGCAGAATATTTTCCAACTCTCTTGCTTTGGACATATCATCAGTAGGATCAATAGGTGGAGAACATCATGTTTGTTGAAGTAGAGGGCCAGTGACGATAAGGGAGAGAGTTGGTGAGATAGCTAGACCCAACAGCCATAAGGATGGACTGAAACATGCTGGTCATTGTGAAGATGACCCCAAACTAGGCAATGTTTCCTTCTACTGCACACGGAGTCACCATGAGTCAGAGTCCACTTGATGGCTGCTATCAGTCTATATACCTATCTATTAATCTGTTTGTCTGTCTAGTGGATGTGACCAAAAAAACAAATAAATAAACAAACCCTTTGCTGTTAAGTTGATTCTGACTCATAGCGACCCTATAGGACAGAGTAGAAGTGCCCCATAGAGTTTCCAAGGAGCGCCTGATAAATTCGAACTGCCAACATTTTGGTTAGCAGCTGTAGCACTTAAACACTACACCACCAGGGTTCCCAGTGGATGTGAAGTGGTAGCTTATTGCAGTTTTGATATGAACTTCTTGTCCTACTCTATCCTATAAGAGCACTATGAGTCAGAATCAACTCGACGGCAATGGTTTGGTTTTGTTTGGTTTAATGACTAATGATGTTGAGCATTTTTTCATGTGCTTGCTGGCCATTTGTATATCTTTGGAGAAATGCCTCTTCAAGTCTTTTGCCCATTTTTTAATTGGGTTGGTTGTCTTTTTGATCACATTTTTCTCAGTGTCCACATCTGTAAAATGAAATTACAATACCACAGAAATATTGTGAGAGTTAATCCAAGAGTGATAAGTATCTGACATAGAGTAAAAGCTCAGTAGAAGTTGGCCCTTATCACTACCAAGTCTTCCTACATGTCCCTGGATGCCATGATTTTTCTCGTCTCCACTGAAACCTCTAGAGTCCAAGCCACCATCATCTTATTCCACTTATCCATACCACAGCCTCCTAACTAGACTCCTCCCTTTCATTCTCTTCTCATCACTTCTGTTCTCCACAAAGTAGGCAAGATTATGTTAACCATTGCACAGACCAGGTTAGTCACCTGCTCAAAGCCTTTCAAGGACTACCAATTTTCCTTAGGATAAAGCCTAATATTTTTCAAATCTTTCATCCTTCTAGCTCCATCCTGTTTCCCTCTTCCTTTACTTTCTGCATTCCAATTCTCCTGATGCTTTTTCTGATTTTTCAAACAATGGCTGCCATGCAGCCCACTCTTTAAAGGACTCCTCACATAGCTGACTAAGACTGGTCCTTCAGATCTCAGCCTGCCTCTCCCTATCTCAGGGAAGCTGGCTCAGATCTTTCATCCTAGATCAGTTCTCCTATACTTATTTTATTCAACACCAAAATTGTGCCTGGTGCCGGGAATTGAGGGCTGAGCAAAGCAATTATAGCCCCTACTCTCCTGCAACTTCCAGTAGAGTGATGGGTATCACTTTTAAGCACGTATTCACCAATAAATATATAGCACAAGCTATAATAAATAGCTTAAAGGGAAAGTAAAGGGTGCTTTGAGAGTGTTAAAAAAGGAGGACTTGTTTAGATTTAGGGTCTAGGAAAGGTCTCAGTAAGGAGATACTGAGCTAAGACTCAAAAAGTAAGTTGGAGTGGTCCAGCGAAAGATACACTGTATTGGTACCTGAGCTTCAGGGTTTGATAGCATGGAGCCTCTGCCTCTGACAAGCTCTCTGAATGGTGGAGCAGTTAAAGAAGTAACCGTCACTGGGTGGATGAATAAAAATAATAGAATAATCACCAGATTTAAAAATGTGTGTTGCTGAGATGCTGGAAGGTATGCCACCAGTATTCAAATACCAGCAGGGTCACCCATAGAGGACAGATTTCAGCTGAGCTTCCAGACTAAGACAGACTAGGAAGAAAGACCTGGTGGTCTACTGAAAAAAATTAGCCAGTGAAAGCCTTATGAATAGCAGAAGAACACTGTCTGATATAGTGCCCCTCAGGTTGGAAAATTGGGAAGAGCTGCCTCCTCAAAGTAGAGTCGACTTTACTGACGTGGACGGAGGCAAGCTTTCAGGAGCTTCATTTGCTGATGTGGCATGACTCAAAATGAGAAGAAACAGTTGCATACATCCACTGATAATTAAAACTTAGAATGTACAAAGTATGAATCTAGGAAAATTGGAAATAGTCAAAAATGAAATGGAATGTATAAACATTGGTATCCTAGGCGTTAGTGAGCTGAAATGGACTGGTATTGGCCATTTTGAATCAGACAATCATATGGTCTACTATGCCGTGAATGACAAATTGAAAACTATTGGCATTGCATTCATCATCAAAAAGAACATTTCAAGATCTATCCTGAAGTACAATGCTGTCAGTGATGGGATAATATCCATACGCCTACAACGAAGACCAGTTAATACTATTATTCAAATTTATGCACCAACCACTAAGGTCAAAGATGAAGAAATTGAAGATTTTTACCAACTTCTGCAGTCTGAAATTGATCAAACAATCAGGATGCATTGGTAATTACTGGTGATTGGAATGCGAGAGGTGGAGACAAAGAAGAAGGATCGGTAGTTGGAAAACATGGCCTTGGTGATAGAAATGATGCTGGAGGTCGCGTGATAGAATTCTGCCAGACAAACGACTTCATCATTGCAGATACCTTTTTTCACCAACATAAATGGCACTACACATGTGGACCTCGCCAGACAGAATACACGGGAATCAAATCAACTACATCTGTGGAAAGAGATGATGGAAAAGATCAATGTTATCAGTCAGAACAAGGCCAGCAGCGGATTGTGGAGCAGACCACCAATTGCTCATATGCAAGTTCAAGTTGAAACTGAAGAAAATTAAAACAAGTTTATGAGAGCCAAAATACGCTCTTGAATCTATCCCACCTAAATTTAGAGACCATCTCAAGAATAGATCTGACACGTTGAACTCTAATGACCAAAGACCAGATGAGTTGTGGAATGACATCAAAGACATCACACATGAAGAAAGCAAGAGGTCATTAAAAAGATGGCAAAGAAAGAAAAGACCAAAATGGATGTCAGAAGAGACTCTCAAACTTGTTCTTGAATGTCAAGTAGTTAAAGCGAAAGGAAGAAATGATGAAGTAAAACAGCTGAATAGAAGATTTCAAAGAGCAGCTTGAGAAGACAAAATAAAGTATTATAATGACACGGGCAAAGACCTGGAGGTAGAAAACCAAAAGGGAAGAATATGCTTGGCATTTCTCAAGCTGAAAGAACTGAAGAAAAAATTCAAGCCTCGAGTTGCAATATTAAAGGATTCTATGGGGAAAATATTAAACAACACAGGAAGCATTAAAAGATGGAAGGAATACAAGGAGTCACTATACCAAAAAGAATTGGTCAAGGTTCAGATTTTTCAGGAGGTAGCATATGATCAGGAACCTATAGTACTGAAGGAAGAAGCCCAAGCTACACTGAAGGCTCTGGGAATTGATGGAATACCAACTGAGATATTTCAATAAACAGATTCAGCTCTGGAAGTACTCACTCATCTATGCCAAGAAATTTGGAAGTCAGCTACCAGGCCAACCAACTGGAAGAGATCCCTATTTATCCCTATTCCCAAGAAAGGTGATCCAACTGAATGCGGAAATTATCGAACAATATCACTAATATTACACAAGTAAAATTTTGTTGAAGATCATTCAAAAGTGTCTGCAGCAGTACATCAGCAGGGAACTGCCAGAAATTCAAGCTCGATTCAGAAGAGGACTTGGAACCAGGGATATCATTTCTGATGTCAGATGGATCCTGATTGAAAGCAGAGAATACCAGAAAGATGTTTACCTGTGTTGTATCGACTATGCAAAGGCATTCGACTCTGTGGATCATAACAAATTATGGACAACACTGTGAAGAATGGGAATTCCAGAACACTTAATTGTGTTCATGAGGAACATATACATAGAATGAGAGGCAGTCGTTTGAACAGAACAAGGGGATAGTGCATGGTTTAAAGTCAGGAAAGTTTTGTGTCAGGGTTGTATACTTTCACCATACTTGTTCAATCTGTATGCTTAACAAATAATCTGGGAAGCTGGACTATATGAGGAAGAATGGGACATCAAGACTGGAGGAAGATTCATTAACAACCTGTGATACGCAAATGACACAACCTTGCTTACTGAAAGTGAAGAGGACTTGAAGCACTTACTGATAAGATCAAAGACTACAGACTTCAGTATGGATTACACCTCACCATAAAGAAACAAAAATCCTCACACCTGGACCATTAAGCAACATCATGATAAAGGGAGAAAAGATTGAAGTTGTCAAGGATTTCATTTACTTGGATCCACAATCAACATCCATGGGAGCAGCAGTCAAGAAATCAAAAGACACATTGCACTGTGCAAATCTACTGCAAAAGATCTCTTAAAAGTGTTGAAAAAGAAAGATACCACCTTGAAGACTAAGGTGCGCCTGACCCAAGCCATGATGTTTTCAGTCACCTCATATGCATGGAAAAGCTGGACGACAGGTAAGGAAGACTGAAGAAGAATTGACGCCTTTGAATTGCGGTCTTGGCAAAGAATATTGCGTATACCATGGACTGCCAAAAGAACAAACAGATCTGTCTTGGAAGAAGTACAACCAGAATGCTCCTTAAAAGCAAAGATGCCAAGACTATGTCTCACATACTTTGGACATGTTATTAGGAGGGATCAATCCCTGTAGAAAGATATCATGCTTGGTAAAGTAGAGGGCCAGCGAAAAAGAGGAAGACCCTAAATGAGATAGATTGACACAGTGGCTGTAACAATGGGCTCAAGCATAACAATGACTGTGAGGATGGCGCAGGACAGGGCAGTGTTTAGTTCTGTTGTACACAGGATCACTATGAGTCGAAACTGACTCGACAGCAGCTAACAACAACAACAAACTGTTAATGTCATTTGGCCAAGAAAGACCAAATGAAATGTACTTCTATCTTAAATTTAAAACGAAAATTCTAGGGATATAATGGTGATTCGATGAGACCACATACAAACTTAACTATGAATGAGATTATACACAGTGTGCTAAAGTCACTGGTTGCCCAAGTCCCAGTCCTGATTACTCTACCAGTCATGGGATCTGATGCTCACTGATAAAATTTTGAAAATTAAATTAGCTTTGGGCATTGGCACATAGCAAGTGGTCAGTAAATAATAGCTAAGTGTAAATTCATTAATTATGTTTATGCTTTCCCTGGTGACTAAGTTGTTGTTGCGTGCCTTGACGTTGTCCCTATGTGACGGGGTAGATCTGCCCCATAGAGTTTCCTAGGCTGTAATCTTTAAGGAAGGAGGCTTAGTGGTGCAGTGGTTAAGCGCTCAGCTGCTAGTCGAAAGGTTGGCTATATGAACCCACCAACTGCTCTGCCTCATGGGAGAAAGATACTGCAATCTGCTTCTGTAAAGATTACAGTCTAGGAAATCCTATGGGGCAGTTCTACTCTGTCCTGTAAGGTCACTACGAGTTGGAATTGACTCCATGACAATGGGTTTGGTTTTTTGTTATTGTTCTTTTAATCTTTATGGGAGCAGATCGCTAGGTCTTTTCTCCTACGGAGCAGCTGCTGGGTTTGAACTGCCTACCTTTAGGTTAGCAGCCAAGCACTTAACCACTGCACCAGCAGGGCTCTTTCTGGTGAGCATAATACCTCTAAAATCCCAGGGTCATTGTGAGTGCCTAACAATGACCTCAGGTGATAACTGAAATTTGAAGCTGAGTATGTATGGGGGATGACTGCTTTTGTGAAGGGCTTTGGGTAACAAGGACGTGATGAAGTAAATGCTTCCAAACATATTAAATGTGTTATTTTTTAAACAAATATCAAAATGGTCCATCACCTAGATAGCTTTAGAATTTTTGAAAAAAGTAAGAAAAATACTCTCCTGATGTATGGTAAGCTATAGTTTGTAATAATGAGGGCCAACATTTGTCGATGCTTCCTTTGTGTCAGGCACTGTGCTATGTGCTGGATGTGGGTTGTCCCATTTAATCCAGTTATCAGTACAATGGAAGCCCTGACCACCAGAGAAAGGTAAACAGATTCCTATTTAGCATGCTGATTTGTGGATAAAAAGGTGAACAAGAAATCAAGAAGCCTGAAACAAATTTCAAATCCCAACATGAGAAGGATTTTTGTGATTTTGAATGAAACAACCAAACTTTTTTGTCCCCTTGTCTTTGTAATTAGAAATATAGAATGACAAGTTTCTTCAATGGGACAAACAGAGTAAGCGGAGGAAAGAGTGAGATTCTCCCAGAGAACTGGAAGTTATTCCCCACAGAAATGCTACATCTCTCTAAAATGCATGAACTCAGCAGCCCATCAGGCTGCCGTTTAGGGAAAAGGAGAACTGGTGATTACTAACCTGGGAAGCAGAACTGAAGCGTGGCTAGAGTTATTTGTAGCTTTGGCCTCTGTAGGGAGGACAGAAAAGTTAATTCTAGGGACAGCAAGAACCACAAACAGAAATAAGTGGCCACTAGGTCTTCTTCAACTTTTAAGCTGAATTCCCTGGTCACGGTAGATATTCTTCCTAAAAAAAGAAAAAAAATTCTTGACAAATCATCCTCTCTGAGGATCTTTTTTAAATTGGAAATTCACATTTTTAAGAGCTATTATTACCCAGCCTTCACTGTGAGAGTAATTCTTGATTAAGTCTTTGATTACAGAAAGATAAACTCACTTTCTTGCCCTATTCTAAAATCCACTGGGCAACCTAACGTTTTTGTGTGTTTGTTTTGTTTTTTCTTACTTTCTGCAGATCATATACCAAAAAATCAAACCCGTTGCCGTCAAGTTGATTCTGACTCATAGCGACCCTATAGGACAGAGCAGAATTGCCCCATAGGGTTTCCAAGGAGCGACTGGTGAATTCAAACTGCTAGCCTTTTGGTTAGCAGCCTTGAGCTCTTAACCACTGTACCAGCAGGGCTCCGCAGATCATACAGGCAATTACAGATGAATGGACACACTACCTGGACCATTACACCAGATAACCTGTCAATCAGAAAGCATTTATTGGTGATAAAACTATACAGAAAATTTATCAACAATCTCTAGCTCATAGACCCTGTACATTTGAGAGGTATATACATTCAATGATGAATTTCTTCCTTTAACCTGAAGCTGAAGGGGAGATCCTGATTTGAGTTTTGTAATCCAGATATTTTCCTACACATCTCCAAAATGTACCCAAATATGATATATGAGCACTTCAGAGAAAGGGTACCAAATATATTAATACAGTGGAGAAAAAAAAAGTTTTTTACATTAACTCAACCTAGAAAACATACCACAAATATCTGGACTACCTCGGGATCATTAAACAAATTTTGAAAACTGATAACGATGAACTCTCTATGCTAATTAAGAGCTAAACTGGGATGATTTGTGTCTGATTCTGGGCTACATTTTAAAATAATTCTCTCCATTGTACTCACTTCAATTTTAAAGGGAAAATAGTTTTTTTTGTTTTGTTTTGTTTTGTTTACATTCATACATGAATAGACTCAACAAATATTTACTGAGGAGTGCCTATTATGTGTCAGGGCCTGCGTTGGGCATTAAGAAGCAGTAAGAGGGTGATAGTCAATTGTTCTACTCTCAGTGATATGATATAGAAATAGTCACTTCTTTAATTATCTCATCTATTTATTTCCCAAGAAGACGGTTCTACACAGTAACTTTTAATATAATGTGTGTCAGGATAAAAAGCAGCATGCAATTATCCAATTTTCATCTACTTAAATTTTAATGACCATACTTACTTGCCCATTCAATTTTGCAACTTTTAGCCTGTAGGCACTTAAGTAGCAGTATGAGACCTGATATTCTCCCAGATTTGGTTCCACATGGCCAAGGCTTGTTGGACCACTAATTATTTTGTACTAGGTAGTTTTGCTCAAGGAAACCTTCCATGTAAACTGCCAATATTCAGAATAATTAGCAAGCATGTGACCCATGATTTTATATTTAGAGAGCAACACCCATGTACAAAATTTCTGAATTTTTTACTACATTTCCCTTCAGGAACATGGCAATATGAACGGTAGGATAATTCTTCCTACGCATGTGGCTCACCAAGCAATATCCTCAGGCCTTGAATGTGCAGGTGCCTAGCCTAGGGGTGCAGAAAGTCCCTAACCGCCCAATACCAGAATGTGGAGCACAGGTGAGCAAGTTCCAGGTTCATCCTCACAAGTCTGCTTTGCAAAATATACCCAGGCAATCATTTTCATCCCTTTTTAAAGTGGAAACATTATGATTTAGGGCATTTCCATACATAGTCTATCAGATATGTACTTAATACAGGGACATTCAGATGGGTGCTATCCGAAGAACATCACATGCTCTGACTTCATGGTGGGAGAAATAACTATCAGCTGTTGTTGTTAGCTGCCCTCAAGTCAGCCCACAACTCAATGGCATAATGGAATCAGACTGTTGTGATCCATAGGGTTTTCATTGGCTGAGTTTTCAGATGTAGATTGCCAGGTCTTTCTTCCTAGTCTGCCTTAGTCTGGAAGAGCCACTGAAACCTGTTCAACATCATAACAACATGCAAGCTTTCACAGACAGATGGGTGATGTCTGTGCTTGAGGTGCACTGGCTGGGAATGGAAGCCAGATATCCGGCATGAAAGTTCATTCTACTAAAGAACTATGACTTCCTCTTTACCACCACCAATATGGCTGCAAAGATGCATCACTGACTGCCTTTTAGGTCAGTTGGATCATAGCACATTAATTTTATCAGAATCCAACGTGTTCTGTGAATACACCTGGATTTGTTTATCACTTGCTGTCAGAACTCGGTCAAGAAACTACAATCATAAATATGGCACTTTATAGGCACATAGATCAACTGAAAAGGAAAATAAATTGCTAATGATTAGTGGCTAATATTAAATAATAAGTTTATATCCATTTGAATGAAAGAAAATGTGACAAGGGCAGAAAATTTGAGTCAAGATATGCAGAATCAAACCAGGTGTCTTGCAAAGGCTACAACTTACCTCAGGAAAGTTTGATTCCAGAGGTGCTGCCTTCCTTAGCACACGTTCTTACTCTTTTAAAAACAATGCTAGGTATTGTCTGGGTATCTCTTAGCACCTCAGGTAAAGAAGCTCTGTACTCTTCAGTTTTGGTTCAGCTTCTGGCCTGGCTTCTCATGTTTAATAAAACAGCATTGTATTCAACAGGATACGCTAGATATGTACAGGGACAAATGACTCTAAAAGCTTTATGACTTAATGGAAAAAAAAATTCTCACTCATTACATATCCTATACAAAGAAAGCAGGGAGACTTTGCTCATTACAGACACTTGGGGACCCAGGCTATTGTAGGCGCCATGTAGGTACATTCTTTTATAATCGCCTAGACTTGAGAAGGGGCAGGCTGAAAATTTCACATGGGCTTTTAAAACTTCCTTCCCAAAGTGACATTTATTAGCCAAAGCATGGCCATACCAAACCCCAAAGAGGTGGGGAAGTGCAACTCTACCATGTACCCAAAAGAAGGACTAAAACTATTTAACACACAGTGCTAATTTCAGCAAGTACATAGACAGGATAAACGGGACTTTTCCTTTACAGCTTGAATGTACACTAAGACACAAACCTGACAACAAGGTATAACACACGATATACAGGACCAGACACCATTTCCTGTTTATCAAAAGGTGGCAGAACCACTCATGCAACAATGGCCCTCCCTTTTTCCCGATCTACATAAGACCGAAAAGTAGAGAAGGAGGGGAAGACATTGGTGTGGTCAGCCTTACAGGTCTGGAGTGCCTTAAACGAAGACACTTCTCCCTCCCAAATCCAAAGTCAAATAAATGGGTCTCTAAGAGAATCAGTGGTTGAGTTTGGATGTCTGCAGAAGGAGAGACTGATGTCAAACTTCCCAGGTGGATGTTGCTGAGTTGTTGAAAATGTAAGTTGACATTGAGGCTACCGCTAGAGAGGAGTGAATGAGGCCATCTTGGGAAACTTGACATGTATATTCAGGCTTTAATGAGCACAGTGAAGGTCAAGACTGGTGTCTCCAACTAACCTTGTGGAAGAAATCTTTGGTATAGTAGACCAACTTGCCTGGTTCCCTGGGCCTCCAGAGGCAGGAAAAGACAACCTTACAGTGGCCATGGCTGCATGGAAGGAACACAGGGATAAAAGAAGGGGACACCCTACCCAGAAAGGGAGTTGAGGATGTGGACCAGTGGAGCCATCCAAGAGATTGCCTCTCTTTGAGGAAGTCCTCAGCAAATCACCACCCTAAAGAAACCTCCATATACTTTCTATACATTGGAAGAGATTGCTAACATAAGTTGGAATAAGATCATTGCCCCCTCCACAGCACCACTAGACAACCATGTTTGTAAGAATATTAAAGAAATGAAAGGAGGAGAGGTATAACAGAAATGGACTCACTCCATAGGGAACAAGTGTTGGAGCATAAAAGAATAGGATTTTCCTAAACCCTTTGATTTTTTCAAGATGTTTAATAACCCCATTGCCATCAAGTTGATTCCGACTCATAGCAGCGCTATGGGACAGAGTAGAACTGTCCCCTACATTTTCCAAGGCTGTAAATCTGTACAGAAGTTGACTGCCACATCTTTTCTCCCATGGAGTGGCTGGTGGGTTTGAACTGCTGACCTTTTGGTTAGCAGCCACACACTTAACCACTGCACCACCAGGGTTCTTAAGATACTTAATAAAACATTATTAAGAAAGTAGCAAATGTTGTGGCCAAATACACAGTCACAGCCATTTACCGATTGTATCTACTAGTAGGCAAGACCTTCTATCTAATTCTAAACCACTCTTCCAAGAAGTCTTCGGACACCAGCCATGGCATTAAGAAGCCTGAAATGTATCCTGCTATAGTGACCTACACAGGGTTTAATTCATTTTAATTGGTTTAATTCCTATCACATTACATGAGCTCAAAATTATAGTGACAGTTTTAAACTGATTGTAAATGCGGACTTTGATTAATCTTTAAAAGGGCAAGTTCAACAGCATTGCATACAGCAAAGAGTGAAGCAGAAAAATAATTGTGGTGCCCTAATTTAAACAAAAAAAATTCTCTAGAATTTCACAATTCTAGTGAATAAAGAAAATTTCAGCACCTATTTATAAAGAGTAATATGTATCAGGTATTCCAGGTTTTCTCCACATTTCTATAAAACTTGGAGAAGGTATGGTTTTTGGCTCACGCAAGTAGACCTGGAATGCTTGAACTGGGAATCACACAATCATACATATGCCACGTTAGATTATTTTTCTATGAAAATTCAGTAGCTGAGCCAATACTAAAATTCTTCAAATATTTCAGCAAATGCCCAGGTACTATCATCCCATTTGGTACCCTTTGCAATTTGTCATTTGCATTGAAGGTTTTTTGCCATGTGAGAATAAAAACTAGGTCCAGATGTACATTTCTGACCAAGCTAAAGAGCTTTAAAATTGTCAAAGTAACATTGAACATCTCTTGATGAATCAAATTGTGCTCTCATCATTTATTTTGGTACTTCTTACATACATCATCCTTGCTAGCTCTGCTTCCTACTGCTCAGGAGGGGGAAAAAAAAGGCAGGACAAAGTCTCCCCAGACCACAGAGATGAAGAAGAGAAAATTGAATAAAAAGGAAATGGCCCAGTTGGCACTGACTTTCTTTTTAGGTCTAAGACCTGGATTCTCTGGAGCAGCACGGTCCAGCAGAAATACAATGCAAGCCACAAACGCAAACTGAATGTGTGATTTCAACTTTTCCAGTAGTCACATTAAAATAAGTAAAAATAAACTTTAATAACATAATTTATTTAACACAATATATTCAAATTATTATCAACATATAGTAACGGGGGCGGAAATTCCTGAGATTCTTCAATTCTTGTTTTCGTGTTAAGTCTTCTAAATCTGGGGTATATTTTGCATGTGCACCATAACATTCAAGTGCTTAGCAGTCACATGAAGTTAGTGACTACCTATGGCCAGCACAGCTCTAAAGGATTGAAAAAGCTGCATAAAAAATATGCTAATTTTTAATTTTTAATCACCCCTCAGTCAAACATTAGACAGGCGCGTAAAACAAAAAGAGATTAAGTGGGCACACCAGCCCAGGAGCAAGGACAAGAAGGCAGGAAGGGACAGGAAAGCTGGTAACGGGGAACTCAAGGTCGAGACCGGGAGAGTGATGACATGTCATGGGGTTGGCAATCAATGCCACAAAACAATATGTGTATTAATTGTTTAATGAGAAGCTAGTCTGCTCTGTAACCCTTCATTTAAAGTACAATTTAAAAAAGAAAAGAAAAAAATATGCTAATTTGCACATAAGTAGAGGTTCGTGGATGACACAAATGGTTTGAGCTCCACTATTAACTGAAATACAGCCAGAATGTTCCTTAGAAGTGGAAAAACATCCTTGTCTAGAGAGGATGGCAAGACTTCAACTCCCTTACTTTGAACACATCGTCAAGAAAGACAAATCAGTAGAGAGACATCATGTCTGGTAAAGTAGAGGGCCAGTGAAAACTAGGGAAACCTTCAATGAGGTGAATTGACACAGTAGCCACAATGATGGACTCAAGCATATGAAAGATCATGAAGATGACACAGAACAGGACTGTTTTGTTCTGTTATACATACGATTATAAGGAGTCGGAGTTGACCCAATAGCAATTAACAGTAACACCAACATGTATACCCAGGTCTGTTGCATTTTGCACTATACTGGGTAAAGCCAGTTGTCGTCTAGTTGACTCCAACTCATGGTGACCCCATGTATGTCACTTAGATTGCCAGATCTTTCTTTCTAGTGGCCTCTTAAAAAAAAAAAAAAAAAAAAAAACCATTGCTGTCCAGTCGATTCCGACTCATAGCCACCTTATAGGATAGAGTAGAACTGCCCTATAGGGTTTCCAAGGAGTGGCTGGTGGATTCAAACTGCCAACATTTTGGTTAGCAGCCTAGCTCTTAACCACTGCACCACGGGGGCTCCAGTTGCCTCTGGGTGGACTCAAATCTCCAAACTTTCAGTGAGTAGGTGAGCTCATTAACCATTTGTACCACCCAGGGACTCCCTATACTGGGTAGCCTCCTTAATATGCCCATTTTCATCTGTACCTTTTGTCTTCAGATATTTTTCTCCTCAGAGAATCATGTCTGATATTCATTTCCACCCAAAAAAAAGGAACCCAATGAACATAGGAGTTCCTTCAGCAGTACCATGTCTTTGCTCAGTGACATAGGGAAAAGCCCTCCCCAAATGAATTAAGGACAGTCTAGTGGGTAACAGTTTGGCTGCTAACCAAAAGGGTGGCATTCTGAGTCCACCAGCCACTCTTTGGAAATCTCAGGGGCAGTTCTACACTGTCCTATAGAATTGCTATGAGTCAGAACTGACTCGACTGCAACGAGCTTTTGGGTTGGTTTGGCTTAGTCGGAGGTCTCAGACTGAGCATAAAACAAACCCCACTGGATATAGGCATGCTCAGGCAAGTCTATGGGGCTGGTGGGTGGGAATTACTGACACAAAGTCTGGAAAAGCTACAGGGAAAGGTGTCCTCTGAGTCATGGTTGGAAGGACAAGTTATCCTGAGCAAAGCATGGTGCCTGATACTCAAGTTGTTCTCCTGCTCAACCCTCAGCAACTTTTGGCTGAATCCTAGAGTATGGGTTGCAGTTTCACAAAATCTTCACGGACACTGACAGTGGAGCAGCTTCAATAAGAGAAACATGATCACGGTGAGCACAGGCACCATGCCTGACCACCACATTAGGCATCTTGGGAAGGCAGTGGCCACCAGGTACCATCCATGGGCATCACCAGCAGTGACTAGGCCTTCCGTGGATCTTGGCTGTAGAAATGTTGCATTTGGATTCCGGAGCTTCCAAAGGCTTTATGATGGCAAATCAGAGCAGGAAAGGAAGAAAGTAACGAGCTTCAAAGGGTAGCCAGCAGAAGAAAGCAACAGCCCATCAGACCTCCCTGAATGATAAGGGATTTCACGGATGCTGAGACCTTCTATTTTGCCACTTTTACTCTGAGTACATTCTAACTAGGGTTGCCAGATTTAGCAAATAAAAATAAAGAACACTCAAGAAAATTTGAATTTTAGATAAACAATGAATAATTCTTAGCATGCGTGTGTTGCATGCAACATACTGCTGACTATACTATGAAAAAATCATTCGTTGGTCATTTGAAATACAAATTTAACTGTTGTTGTCAGGTGCTGTCAAGTCAGTTCTGACTCAAAGCGACCCTATGTACAACAGAACGAAACACTGCCCGGTCCTGTGCCATGCCCACAATCATTGTTATGCTTGAGTCCATTGTTGCAGTCACTGTGTCAATCCATCTCCTTGAGGGTCTTCCTCTTTTTCGCTGACCCTCTACTTTACCAAGCATGATGTCTTTCTCCAGGGACTGATTCCTCCTGACAACATGTCCAAAGTATGTAAAACGTAGTCTCCCCCTTCTTGCTTCTAAGGAGCATTCTGGTTGTACTTCTTCCAAGACAGATCTGTTCGTTCTTTTGGCAGTCCGTGGTATATCCAGTATTCTTCATCAACACCACAATTCAAAGGTGTCAATTCGTCTTTCGTCTTCCTTATTCATGTTCTTCCTTATTCACTGTCCAGCTTTTGTATGTATATGAGGCAATTAAAAATACCATGGCTTGGGTCAGGTGCACCTTAGTCTTCCTGGGGACATCTTTGCTTTCCAACACGTTAAAGAGATCTTTTGCAGGAGATTTGCCCAATGCAATGCATCTTTTCATTTCTTGACTGCTGCTTCCATGGGTATTGATTGTGGATCCAAGTAAAATGAAATTCTTGACAACTTTAATTTTTTCTCTACTTATCATGATGTTGCTTATTGGTCCAGTTGTGAGGATTTTTGTTTTCTGTATGTTGAGGTGTAATCCATACTGAAGGCTGTAGTCTTTGATCTTCATCAGTAAGTATTTACGAGTCCTCTTCACTTTCAGCAAGCAAGGTTGTGTCATCTGCATAACTAGGTTGTTAATGAGTCTTCCTCCAATCCTGATGTCTCACTCTTCTTCACAAAGTCCAGCTTCTCAGATTATTTGTTCAGCATACAGATTGAGTAAGTATGGTGAAAGGATACAACCCTGATGCACATCTTTCCTGACTTTAAACCATGCAGTATCCCCTTTTTCCGTTTGAACAAATGCCTCTTGATCCGTGTAAAGATCCCTCATGAGTACAATTAAGTGTTCTGGAATTCCCGTTCTCTGCAATGTTATCCATAATTTGTTAAGATCCACACAGTCGAACGCCTTTGCATAGTCAATAAAACACAGGTAAACATCTTTTTGTTATTCTTTGCTTTCAGCCAAGATCCATCTGACATAGGCAATGATATCCCTGGTTCCACATTCTCTATGAATTCAACTTAAATTTCTGGCAGTTTCATGTTGATATACTGCTGCAGCCGCTTTTGAATGATCTTCAGCAAAATTTTGCTTAAGTGTGATATTAATGATATTGTTCGATAATTTCCGTATTTGGTTGGATCACCTTTCTTGGGAATAAGCATAAATATGGATCTCTTCTAGCCTGTTGGCCAGGTAGCTGTCTTCCAAATTTCTTGGCATAGATGAGTGAACATTTCCATCGCTGCATCCATTTGTTGAAACATCTCAGTTGATATTCCATCAATTCCTGGAGCTTTGTTTTTTGCCAATGCCTTCAGTGCAGCTTGGACTTCTTCTTTCAGTACCATAGGTTCCTGATCAAATGCTAGCTCCTGAAATGGTTGAACGTCGACCAGTTCCTTTTGGTATCATGACTCTGTGTATTCCTTCCATCTTCTTTTGATGCTTCCTGCATCATTTAATATTTTCACCATAGAATCCTTGACTATTTCGACTCGAGGCTTGAATTTTTTCTTCAGTACTTTCAGCTTGAGAAATGCCGAACGTGTTCTTCCCTTTGGTTTTCTATCTCCAGCTCTTCACACAGGTCATTATAATACTTTACTTTGTCTTCTTGAGCTGCCCTTTGAAATCTTCTGTTCAGTTCTTTTACTTCATCATTTCTTCCTTTTACTTTAGCTTCTCCACGTTCAAGAGCAAGTTTCAGACCCTCTTCTGACATCTGTTTTGGTCTTTTCTTTCTCTCCTGTATTTTTAATGATCTCTTGCTTTCCTCATGTATGATGTCCTTGATGGCATTCCACAATTCATCTGGTCTTTGTTCATTAGTGTTCAAAGCGTCAAATCTATTATTGAGATGGTCTCTAAATTCAGGTGGGATATACTCAAGGTCATACTTTGGCTCTCATGGACTTGTTTTAATTTTCTTCAGTTTCAAATGGATCTTGCATATGAGCAATTGATGGTCTGTTTCACAGTCGGCCCCTGACCTTGTTCTGCCTGATGACACTGATCTTTTCCATCATCTCTTTCCACAGATGTAGTCGATTTGATTCCTGTGTATTCCATCTGGGGAGGTCCATGTGTATAGTCGCCATTTATGTCAGTGAGAAAAGGTATTTGCAATGAAGAGATCGTTGGTCTTGCAAAATTCTATCACGTGATCTCCAGCATCATTTCTATCACCAAGACCATATTTTCCAACTACCAGTCCTTCTTCTTTGTTTCCAACTTTTGCATTCCAATCACCAGTAATTATCAATGCATCCTGATTGCATGGAGGATCAATTTCAGGCTGCAGAAGTTGGTAAAAACCTTCAATTGCTTCATCTTTGGTCTTAGTGCTTGGTGAGTAAATCTGAATAATAGTCGTATTAACTGGTCTCCGTTGTAAGCGTGTGGATATTATCCTATCACTGACGGTGTTGTACTTCAGGATAGATTTTGAAATGTTCTTTTTGACAATGAATGCAACGCCATTCGTCTTCAAGCTGTCATTCCTAGCATAGTAGACCATATGACTGTCCAATTCAGAATGGCCAATACCAGTCCATTTCAGTTCACTGATGCCTAGGATACCGAATGTTTATGCGTTCCATTTCTTTTTTGACGATTTCCAATTTTCCTAGATTTACTTCATACATTCCATGTTCCAATTATTAATGGATGTTTGCAGCTGTTTCTTCTCATTTTGAGTCATGCTACGTCAGCAAATGAAGGTCCCGAAAGCTTGACTCCATCCGGGTCATTAGAAGTGACTCTGCTTTGAGGAGGCAGCTCTTCCCCAGTTGTCTTTTGAGTGCCTTCCAATCTGAAGGGCTTATCTTTTGGCACTATATCAGACAATGTTCTGCTGCTATTCATAAGGTTCCCACTGGCTAATTCTTTTCAGAACTAGATTCCCAGTTCCTTCTTCCTAGTCTGTCTTAGTCTGGAAGCTCAACTGAAACCTGTCTGCCATGGGTGATCCTGTTTGTATCTGAATACTGGTGGCATAGCTTCCTGCATCACAGCAACACGCAAGCCCCCACAGTATGACAAACTGACAGACATGTGGGGGAAATTTAACTGAGTATCTTGTATTTTTTCTGGAAACCCTTATCTGGCCTTCAGGCTAGTACAGGCACAAAAATACCAATTTCTGATTCTTTCACTGTGAAAGTTGGCCAAGATAGCACTGCAGTTAAGGCCTTAGACTCTGGATTCAGACAGCTCATCCATGAAACATAGGACAGAATAGAACTGCTGCTTCGGCTTTCCTAGGCTATAATCGTTATGGGAGCAGATCGCCAGGTCTTTTCTCCTTTGGAGCAGCTGGTGGGTTTGAACTGAACTGAACTGCTAACCTTTCAGTTAGTAGCAGAGTGCTTCACCTCTGTGCCACCAGGATTCCTCTGTGTATTGTACACATTCTCTACCTTAGTTCTCCAGCCCTATCCCCGAGTTCACAGCTCTGCAACATCCTAACTTCCGTAAAATCTTGGAGAGTAAATTTTTTTTAACAATTAATAAAAGGAGGATTTTTTTTAAAAAATGATAGTATATTATAAATGGTCTTATATTAGATACCTTAAGATTTTTAGAAAACTGAATCAAGTAAACCAGGAACAAAGAAGATGGCATTATGTCTATTTTTAATAATAAAAATGAAGTGCATTACTTAAATTTATGGCAAGAAAAAAATATAATATTTACAAGAGGGTCATGCAAAAGAAATATGGCGCTATGGAAAATACTTTGTTAGCATGGTACAGTAACTGCTCACTAAATTCTAGGTACATCTATAGTATCAGACAAGTTCAATTACTGATATCATCAATTACAAATTAGAACAAAACACAAGTCACCCCAAGTGTCTAAGAATACACACACACACAGAAACACTAACGACACATACACATGTACTTTTTCTTTCTTTCTTTCTTTCTTTTTTAGCCTTAGAGAATCTCAGAATTCTTAAAGGAAAAGATGTGCCACTATTTGACGGCAACATTTGGCAATGGTTCTGACAGTTTGAGGAGAAGCCAACCTCAGTGGTAAAACCCTTTTATGGGCCCTTGGCTGGGACATGAAGACAGGAGTGTAGTGTGCGGGGAAAGCAGGTCTGGCGAGAACACCAGGCAGCCTTCACTCTGTTTATTTCTGACTTTGCTGTAAACTGTTCTCATGGCTGAAGATGCACTCTGGCAGGCCTGCGCTGCTTCGTGGAGTACAGACCAAAAGCAAACTGAGGAAGACTGGGGAAACAAGAGATGAGTCGGTCCTCTGTTTTAATTTCAGCTTTTTACAAAGCTAGGAATTCATCAAGTAGCTTTAGTTTTACCATTACTGAGTAACTACTATGTGTCCAAGGGTCCCTGGGTGGTGCAAATGGTTAAGTGCTGAACTACTAACAGAAAGGCTGGAGGTTCGAATCCACCCAGAGGCTACTCGGAAGGTCACATCTGCTGCTGAAAGGTCACCACCTTGAAAACCCAAAGGGGCAATTCTACTGGGCACACATGGGGTCTCCATGAGTCGGAATCAACTTGAAGGCAACCAACAGCAACATCTATGTGCAAAATGAGAATGATATCTGTATCTCTTTCATAGGTTTCCAGGATGAGGAAGTAAAAGAATGCTGGTCACAGTGTCTGACATAAACATGCAATAACTGTTAAGCCTAAAACTGAATGGTAAATCTAAAGCATTATAATTATTGAACAGTCAGTAAGATCCAGGATTCAAACCAGGCAGCCTGGCTCCAGAGCCAGCCCTCTTAATCACTATCTTGCACTGTCTCCATTAATTATCCATTAATTTTCATAGAACATGTAATGTATCATTGAAAATGTATCATTGTGGTTATTCTTAATATTGATAAAATGAGGCACAGAGAAGTTTAATGGCTTGGCCAAGATTTTAACTAAATAGAAACTTCATCTAACAGCTACCATTATCCACAGTAGATCAGTAAATAACACTTAATAAATGCTTACAGCACACAAAGTATCAGAAAAAAATATTTTAGGGAAAAAAAAAGAATTAAAAGACATGGTCTTCAAACTTAGTTGACTTTCTGGTCAGGAAGAACAAGCAGACATAAATAAAAAAGCAGACGAAAAAAAGAATTAATTGAAATGTATTTTATGTGAACACACTGATATAAAATGTGCATACAAAGGATTGAAAGCAGAAAATTGAGAGGGAGCAGTCCCAGAGGCTTCCAGGAAAAGGGAAACTTAGAGCCAATTTTGGAAAGAAAAGAGGGGTATGGGTTGGCAGAGTTTTCCCACTCCAGCCATCTTGCCAATCAACAAATCCTCTTCTGTCCAAGGGCAGTTCCTAAAGCAAATCATTGCCTGGGTGCACAGCTCCGACCTGAAGCCCCTCTCATGGGGAGTGCATGAGAGAAGCCGGTCCATACTCAGCAAATGGGCATTGACAAATGGCCACAGAAATTTACCAGCAGGGTAGAAGGTCACCTGTCCAAAGGGAAGGAAAAAAGTCAATTAGAGTCCTCTAAAAATTCCACTCAACCCCCCTTCTTTCTTTCTTTTTTTTTTTTTTTTTTTTTTGCCATTGTAAATTATTTTCTTGCCAATCTTGGAACACATACTGGCTTTTCATATCTCAAAATTTGAATTTACATATGCTCCACAGTTTCTCCTCCTTTTTAAATTCTTCCTCCCCTTTCTCTGTTCTTACTCCCACTCTCTCCTCTTCCCACACCACCCCAAAAGACAAACAAAAATAAAACAAACAAATATATGAAACGGCTTACTTGGAACGATTCAAGAATCTCTATACTATTAAGAAACTGTAATGATTGGCTGCCTTCCAGGTAACTGCAGTCTGTTAAATAGCTCAATTAGTGAGCAGCGTGCTCTCTGTCTCTCTCTCTGTCTCTGTCTCTCTCTTGCTCTCTCTCTCTCTCTCATTGAATTTTGCCAAGTGCATGCTGCATTGTTGGAAGGGGCAATGCCAAATTAGCCTAGCAACATCCTTTTATAGCCCTGACGTCTGGGATACCTGAGAGCAACAGAGAAATCGTGGTCCCCAGGCCCTGTCGGGACCATGAGGAAGCAGAGAGCATTGCGGCAGGATGGTTTTTCCTTCTGCAGCGTGGTTAATCAGGAATGTAGGTGAAGACCCTCGGGAGTCACCTGGGCATTTTGCCTCCCCAAATAGAATACAGCGTGGAGATGGAAGCTGTAGTCGGAGCCCATGACCAGAGAGAGAAGCTGAGGAGGTAAGATTGGGAAAAAGAGTAGGGCCAAGAACCAAATCTTTGCCAACACATTTAGGTCTCAAATGATCTTAAGGTTTGAATCCCTTTTAAAAACCAATATAGTTCTCAATTGTACATAAAGCCAAGATGTCAGCTGCATGCCTTTAGCGTAGTTTATTCTAGGGCTTATTCTCTCATGAAAGAAGGTTGAAGCACTCACCAAACACATAGAAAACACACACATAAAGTGAGCCCTCCAATCTATGATATATTTATGTCTATTTGTGGCTCAACCAGACATAAACAGTGTCAGAACAGAACAAATGAGCAAGCTACATCTCTATAGAGTACACCAGCCCTAAATAACTCACAGTCCCTTAGTTGAAAGTTGTTGCAGTGCTCTGAAAATTCATACGGAAAGCAGGACGTCCGTGTCATAAGGTAAACACATTTAGTCTGTTGTCTGTTACAGTAACACATTTATTGGTGTGGGCTATGTGATACTGATATATTCATTACATCTTGGCACGTGCAGTATACAGTATTTCTATTTGACTTATTACAGTCTTTATACCAATTAGGTGAAAGAAAATATTGTTTGCAAAAATACTTTTAGGGGGATTACATTTTTTCTACAATATCATGTATCACCGTTTTAGAAACATTAAGTCCCAGCATTTACATATAATTATTATGGGTTATACCCTAGAGAAGATATTTAAATTTCTTTACCCTATCTGTTGGGTATATGCTTCCCTTGAACAGAGAACCTGTCAAACAATTAGAATGTTGAAATAAGAGAAAATATTCTTGGTTGCTCAATTGGAGAAAAACTTGCCCCAAGATAAAAATTGTACTTTGATTTGGGTGGTTTATTTTTGCTATGACATTATGGGAAATTTCTTTTTTTAATCTTAAGCGTAGAATCAGACAACTCAATTATCAAGGTATTTGCATCTGAGAAAATCAAATACTGAAATGAAATTTGTAAGTTTTTATGGGGACTTGAATCTGCCTCTTTGTAATTTCTATGGGTACTTGAAAGTGTTTGGCCATGAATGCTAATGTGCTTTGTGTTTTAAGTAGTGCTTCTGTACATGTTGAAACACAGATGAATTTAGTTGAAGGCATAGGCAAAGCACTTTGTGGGATGCTGCTGACAAAAATCCTAAAGGTCCTTCAAAAACAGGATCTCCAAATAGATCCTTCTTGAGATCAAAAGACAAGGTACCTATTAATGCTCTTCTTTCTTTTGATTGGACAGATGTCTTAATAAGGAAAGAAAAAAAGGTTAATTTTAATAGCGAGTCCTCACTATGTCAGCACACACCTATATTCTTTTTAAGGACAGATCAAAGGTGATAATGGATACCTATGTAAGTCACTAGTGAAATTCTCCATTCGGATAATCTGTCATCCCTTTCCATTTTTTTTTTTTCTAAAAAAAAAAAAAAGGAAGAAAATGAGAGAAAGCATAATCAAAAGCCTAAATGACAAAGAGTTGACAGTCAGATTCTGCGGTAAATGATTCCAGAGTCGCTGGCCCGCGGAGACGCTGGGGAAGTCCCGAGCAGACCTGATTAATTCCAGTCTCTCCAGCTGCCAGGGGAGCAGAGGGTAAGCAGTTTCGCAGAGTGGAGCCTATTACCACCACTAGGCTGAAACAGATCTAATCAACTCACAGCCGCTGAAAAGAAGACTTTACAGGTTTAGCTCGCTAAGGCAGTGCTTTCAAATGACGACTACAAAGGATCATGGGAGTCTGAAAGCATTTAGTCTTTATTGCAGCTCAAGGAAATTTTCTGCTGTGGTTAGGCCACGCTAATTTACTGAACATGACAAAGCCTCCCAGACTGTGTGACATCATTTGTTTAAAGATCCCAGTGCTCATACTTGAGCATTTGGAATATTACTTTTTTTTAATTCTTCAAAAACAGTTAATTTGTTGATATTTCATCGGTGTTTGGGCTAATTACAGGCACTATTATAAATGTCTGGGCTAACCCACTTTAACATTTAATTTAAACAACAATGCTCTGTAATTTGTCACGGTGCTCACAAAGTGATGAATATTGCAACTTTGTTTTCTACGCAATCAACATTTTATCAGTGTATCTTAAGAGAAAATTCCTGGCAGGAAAGAGACCCTGAGAATCTGAAGTAATGTTCACATCACCAGCCTCAGAATTAAACTGAGTTACACAGCAATTTGTATCATAACGAATACTAGGAGCTAAATGGATTGAAATGGTATGAACTAATCAGCACTCTATCGAAGTTCAGAATTTTTAGAAATATTTCATGTTGGATTGTATAACCACCTCTTTTTTAATGGAAAATTATTAAGGCCAAAAAGATGCACGTTAGATTAAAACCAAATAACTCATTTGTGTTTTTTTGTTTTGTTTTGTTTTGTTTTTTAGGTTGTTGGAAATCTTTGTAAAGATCCCAAGAGGTAAAATCTGCTTTTGTTTAAATAATCAAGATTTGGAAACTCTGCCCTAGTTACATGATATGTTATTTATAATGCTGTGTGTGACAGCAAATATGCACACACACCCACTTATTAAATATATTGATTACTAATGAATTCACTGATCACACCACTGAAAGAAATTGAAGTGGGATACTCAAATCTTTGAATTTAATAACAGATGATATCTGCAAACTATTTCCTGAAGAAATTTTATGCCAAAGGAAAATACAGCAGAACCCAAAAGATGAACAGTGAAGAGGCAGAGATCAGATAAATGAAAGACAGTTTAGAATCTTAATAATAGTTTATGAACCTCTCTGCTCATTATTTCAAGTGCAGTCCTTGGGTTAAGGGTGTGTGATCAGAGGAGACGGGGCAATTGAGCAAACTCGCTGGGCACACCACGCTTTGGGAAAAAGCAAAAGGCAGGCACATGTGACATTCCAGTTTGCAGTTACAAGAAAAAGTCCCAGGTTGCCACCAGAATCTGACTTCTGGATTCACAGAAATACCCTCATCTGCTGAATGTTTGCAGAGAACTTATCCTAATAACATCTAGTTGCTTTTACATCATTATTTCTGTTATTATCTGAATTATAGTTAAATTGTTCATATACTCAGAGCCGTCAATAACCAGTTTTTTTCTTCTTCAAACAGAATTTTAAGCTACTTATCTATTAAGGATTGAATTGTGTCCCCCAAAAATATGTGTCAATTTGGCTAGGCTGTAATTCCCAGTATTATGTGGTTGTCCACCATTTTGTGATCTGATGTGATTTTCCTATGTGTTATAAATCCTAACCTCTATGATGTTAATGAGGCAGAATTAGAGGCAGTTATGTGAATGAAGCAGGACTCAATCTACAATCTACGGGATTGGGTGGTATGTTGAGTCAATCTCTTTTGAAATATAAAAGAGAGAATCCAGCAGAGAGAGAGCGACCTCATACCACCAAGAAAGAAGCACCCCGAGTGGAGCACATCCTTTGGACCTAGGGTCCCTGTGCTGAGAAGATTCTAGACCAGGGAAAGATTGATGCCAAGGACCTTCCTCCAAAACCAACAGAGAGAGAAAGCCTTCCCCTGGAGCTGGCACCCTAAATTCAAACTTCTAGCCTCCTAGACTGTGAGAGAATAAATTTTTGTTTGTTAAAGCCATTCACTTGTGGTATTTCTGTTACAGCAGCACTAGCTAACTAAGACACTGTCCCTAGTTTATACAGAGTTCAAAATGGTGCCTCAATTTTTCTTCATATCAAAGAGCCCCAGATGCATCATGAAAACCCTTCTTTCAGTCTGACTGGAAAATCTCTGGCTTTCATTTGAATACAACCTTTGATTTTATCATTACTAATTGGAACTACATTACTGGAGTTAGAGCTGAATTTTATTTTAGATCAAAGAAGCATTTCCTTCTCTGAGGTTTTTCAATTTTGTCTCATTCAGGTAATATTAACCTTCTTAAATTTTCTGCATAAGGAATGCCAGCAAAATCCCTAGATGAGATACAAATATCTCCTTAGCTGTAGAACTGAAGAGGCCAGTCCACAGCAGAGCCGTGAGTTCGTCATAGTCACAGGACACCGTGGGCCAGCTTTACGTCTGTCTCCTTCAGTGACAGCTAGTTCCTAGTGGCTTCAAATGTACAAGCAGTTAGACAGCTGTAAGTATAATCGGTTTGACATGCCTGTTTTGAATCTCCAGAGAGAGAAACTAACTTTAAAAATTCCCAGGGTAGATTTTGTTATGATATAGATAACTTTTAAAAATATGATGGTTTATAGTTCTGCAGCACCTAACAGAGATTCAGGTGAAATTGTAATATTTTTGGAGAGCATCAGACTATTATGGCAACTGTGGTTGGTTTGATCCTTGATTAAAGAACTGAGCTGTTGGAGCCAAGGTCGTGAATACTCTTATCAGATTAGATCTGTTTGTTTCAGTTGTTCTAATGACAACAGCTTAATGACAACACATGGCTATTATTGTTGGAAAAGAAATAGTTGAGGGAAGGATAGGCAGGACTAGGTAAGACAGAAATAAGACCATCAGGCAGTATAAGTCCATCTGGAGAAACAACTCAAAGCAAAGAGCCTACTGATTGCTGATTAGTAGCACGATTTTCACATGTAAAACACAGGCTCTCAGAACCCCTTCTTTGTGACTTAAGAAAGTAAAAGTCATTTTGATCATGGGAATCATTGAAGAAATAACCCAGCTTTAAAAGTAAGAAAACAGCAATAGAAATATATTCATGAAGTTATAACACTGAAGAAACAAAAATCAAAAGCGAGACGAATGACGGAAAGGAAAGCCTCGACATGGGTAAACTTTGAGTGCCCATGAGTACATAATTTTAGGAAAGACTGAGCTGTTGACCACTTTGATTGTGTACATGTTATTGGAGGATTTATTTATTATGGATTTTACCATGGTATTCAAGTACATCTAGTGTGTCTCTAATCAATGCCATGCATATCCCAGAAACTCATTAAGGCACTGCCCTGTCACTACAGCCTCGGAGGGACAGATAATGGACCACGAAGGGAATCTAAATGCATGCACAGTGGGGTCCATCACCAGAGAGTCAGAGCTTGTGACAAGAGACGGCCATCACCCCCGGAAAATACCACAAATATTCTAAGAACATGTTTTATATCTTGCTTCTGAAGGAAAACGAAGATGGTTTTGAAATCACCTGGGTTTGTTTCATTATTTTATTTCTTCTGGCAAGACCATGGGATGTCATATGTGAATAAGCAATTGAGGCATGGCCATATTGGCAGATTTTTAGACTAAATAATAAGAGCTATACTTTTTCACTGGCTACCTCCACGTGGTTTGGCTTTCTAGTGGAGTTAATAGATTTCGTGTGTCTTATTATGATTTTTTTTTTTTTTAGAAAATCTCTGTGTGCTATAATATTTATGCTACTCAGCATTGCTCTAGTTTTCTTTAAGTGCAAAATTCTCAACATGGGATAGTAAAGATGTGCTAATTAAACTTAATCCATTTCACATCTATTAATTCAGACTGGGATCTCACATCAGATTTCATATGTTAAGTAGGATTTAAGGCTGGTCAACAGATGTAACTTGTTCAGAAATGTGGTGAACAAACCACTCCAGTGACCATTCCTGAGTGGTTTTTTGTTTTTTTTTTTTACCTTGCTTATTTCAGTTCTGCTCGACATTTCGCACCAGTGAAGAAAACTACATCTTATGGCTTTATAGTTATTTTAATTATTTCCAACATTTAGTTTTTCTGCAAATGACTACTTTTTTTTTAATTCTGCTATTGATGAAGGGGATGGCCAGTGAGCATCACCAGGCTGGAGAGAGTGAGAACAACAGCGTCAGATAACTTTAGATCCCACTCATCTATTGGGCATGTCCCTCCCTTCCAGGACACTGCTCACATCAGAACAAAAAACAAAAAGAGTACAGATGGATAAAGAATTTGACTTATTAAAGGATAGTTTCAGTGAAAACTACTGTAAAAAGTAGTAGTCATTAAAATTATAAAGAGTCATATTTCTGTGTTCTTATAAAAGAATGACAGAGTTAACATGTCAACAAATTCTACAGATGTTGGAAGGAAACAGTACATGCCTCAAAAGGCAAATCCACAGGTACAGGAAGATCATCAGATGTACAGCCTAGCACCTTCATCACATCGCTTTAGTGTAAAGTAAGACAATACAGTTCAGAGCTTTAATGCAGATTTATGGGGTTTCTTTGAGAAGTCTATATTAATATGTCCCTAGTGACAGAAGGAGTGATATCTGACAGAGAAAAAGCTATGCAAATTACAATTATTCAAAACTGAAGTTGAAGGCCAAAGTTCCCTGGCCAATCAAAGGGATTCTTTCTGCCCCCTTGTGGATGGAGACACATTTCCACATGCCCGTTCTGTTAGTTGTAAAACAGGGACTTCATGGGTTTCTGGAAGTAGGTTTCTGAAAAAGGCAAACCGTAATGTGGTCAGATTTAACCAATTTTCTTTTTAGTGAATGCTTGTAACAAAGTAACCATTTAATATGGGCAATTCTGTGCTTCCTCTGTCCTTTAGTATGTGAAGTGACATTTCTATTGGGGCAAGTGACTCCATGTATTGTGGTCTTGGGTCTTTTCCACCGTATGTTTCTCTGTCCCTGTCCTTTTCTTTTCCTTTCTCATCTGCACGTAGCCAGACCAGAAGCCAAGAAGAGAAAAGATAGTTTAATCTCCCATTATTTTCTTTCCTGCATTTATTCTTGCTGCTATTCTTTTAAGTTTTAGTTCTTTTCCTTATCTTTTGCTCAGTAATGTCCACTGTAGCATTTGTTACGTTTTGTTTGCAACAGGTTATGTTCAAGGGCTATTAACTTAATGTTTTCATTTATTTTCTAATTCAAATAAAATAAATACCATATTAGAACCAGTTCATGAATGCATGATGGTATGGTACCCAGGGAGATTTTGTTTAAATTTTATAGCCCTTATAGGAGTGTGATAAGTTCTGAAAATTTTATAAAGTTATTGCCAAAGGTAAAAATAATATATAGCCGTGACATTCCCTTTTCACAAATGCACATATTGTAGAACCTGTGCCTAGCCACAGGATTTCACAATCTTTTGGGCTTGGCAATTCACACTGTGCAAAATCCCATTTGCAACATAGCTTTCCACAATCCCGTGGGATTCACTGTGAGAGTATTTTAATATAATAGTTTTCTTATAGTTGAGAACTCTGGAATGAGAGCCTCGAGTCTAGGACGGAGAGATACTAAGCAAAGGTTCAGATAATGAACTGATGGTGTAAAAAACGGTTCACTTTTTTTTTTCCAATCTGAGTGTGCATTTCTTATCTACTTTTCTCTGCCGTTTTATAATTTCTTCTATGAGGGGGTCAGGAACACAAATGTTGAATTGCTACCACACTCGTCTATTTCTTTTCAGACACGAGATCTGGAACAGGACTGGTTTAAAGAATAATATACATGTCCACCTCCCATCTTGTATCCTAGAAAATCCACTTCATTTTCTCTGACCTGAAAAAAAAAATGCTTTATGAATATCGTTTCCTTTCTCTGTAGGCGCCTCTTTTCCACAGTAAGTTTGGTTTGAGGATAGATTCATGTTCTATTTTAACTCAAGTGCCCCGCACACCAGCTTTTCTCATTTTTGTTTTCAAAAGTATAAAGTTCACATAAAAACGGTTTGTTCAAAAAGGGTACATAAGTTTCCAGGAACAAACGTCAGATAGGGTTCCCTACAGTTGCCATCTACAGAGAGACTTCCCACTTCAAAATGTCCAGTGATTTCCCAGTGCTAAGTGTACCAAGAGTGGCAGCCCAGTCAGGGACTCAGTATTGATGGCAATAGTAACACTGGCACGTGGACACGAGGAGAAAGAACCGTGAAAAGCGCAAAGATGAAACCAGAGCCTTGTCGAGGTAGGATTAGATTCCTTCCCAAATGTTAACGCTAGTCTAGGAAATCATATATCATTCACAGAGCAAATCATCACTTCAAAGTCAAACTTCTGATATAAAGAGGAAAAAATGTCCACTCTACATATTTAGTGGTTATTCTGGGTTTAGATGTAAACTCTTCAGCCAGAGCCTCTCTTTCGGAATCATCAGGATTTCTGGTTTACACAGACCCTTTCAAGCCTTGTCATCATGACACATACTTAAGTGTTTAAATCTTTACCCAGCTGTAAGTCATAAACAAAAACGACAAAAAGTTTTTCGCCAAACATATTTCTACCTAAAAATTAGGTCATACGTCAAATGAAAGCAATCAAATGCGAAGGAAGAAGTTCAGCTCATGTAAAAGAGAAAAGTAAAACCAACCAGGTACCTTTAGCTTTTGGATCTTTTTCTTAAGGTAAAGTGATCTCAAAACTAGGATGTTTTAATTCTGTCATTGTCACTGGAGGGGGAAGAAAAAGGATGAAAAATAAACCAGGTCATTTTACTATAAAGCAGGGCAAAGAGTAACCAAATTTAGTAATTCAGAAGATCACCCAACTTTTTTTGGCAGATGAAATGCCCTCATCTGGGATATACATTTAAGAATGAAACTTATATTAGCTCCTTAAAGAGGTCCTGTGACTTTAATTATTCAAAAAGTACACAAATTTAATGAGTTTTTAAATATTAAAACTATTCTCTATTGTCACTACTGTGAGCTCTTAATTTACAGAGCAATTAAGTCAGGACCCTCATTTATCAGGACACGTGCCTTTGTTGGAAACGTAGTCAGTTTTTATTAATTGATGCTACAGAAATACTGAGGTGAAATTAATGCGTGTCTTCAGAGGTCGTACAGGTTGTGGCCAGGAGCTAGCAAGGAGCAAGATGTGAGATAAATAAGTAATTGCTGTTCCCTGATGACACCAGAGATTGCTGAAGTATTGAGTGGCACAGCGGTTACCGTCCTCAGCCCAAATGCTTGCAAGAAAATGCCCCCTGAGTTTTTCTCTGGCAAACATCTGTCATGGGTGGTAGCTGAGAAATAGGGAAACTTCAAAGCGGTAGTACTTTCTGATTATTAGCAGAGTGTGGAGTGTAATGTTCTTACATTTTAATGCAAACCAAGTGTTGATGAGCTGAGAGGGTAGAATTAAAAAGTAGCCCAAATGTCCTTTGTTCTTCAGTATGGGGCTGACAAGAACATTCGAAGACAGTAGTATGCCTCAGTACTTAGCAATTTGTGAGGCACAAGAAATTCTAGCAGGAGAGCCAGATGGTAGCAGCAGAGGGGAAGCAGTCTTCCTCCAGTGTGTTGACCATCTCTGGTTGTTCTGTCCAATCATCTGGTTCTGCTGTCCTGCGTCAGTGGTTCCTGGAGGCTCTTGTTCAAGAAAGTGGTTCGAAAGGCTCATGACTAAGTTCAGATGGGCTGTACCTCAGCACTCACCTGCAGAGGTAACAACTAGCTCCAAAAGGTTTGTAGGAAAGGTTGATGTAGGTGACACTTCCTTTTCTTAAATATAAATATGTACACAGAAAATAAAAGATACATATCTGAGCAATTTTGTCAACCATTCAGTCAGCTGTTGGAATGATTGGAATGCAGAGAGACTGAATTTTGAGTGTAACTGTTAGGCAGACAGGGTCTTTGTATTGCACTCTGTTCTCGAGAGTAGGTTTGGTATTGCAGCAAATCTCTACGTGTGATTTAATTCTTGAACTCCACAGCAGCCTTCTCAGAGCATATACAATATGCAACAAAGGGGCACAGTATAACAAAATCATGCTTCTTATGGGGCCTTGGTGGTGCAGTGGTTAAAGCGCTTGACTTCTAACCAAAGGGTCAGCGGTTGGAAACCACCAGCAGCTTGGCGGGAGAAAGATGTGGCAGTCTGCTTCCGTAAAGATTTGCAGCCTTGGAAGCCCTATGAGGTCGCTATGAGTCAGAATCCAATCGACAGCAGTGAGTTTTCTAAATGTATACAAAACAGGACATTATTCTCCTTGCTGCACTGAATTCTACCTCGAGTTTTAAGAAAGCAAACAAGTTGTCCTATCCATTCCCCAAAATCACAGTTAGAGAGAGGGACGGACACCTCACCCCTAAAACCTGGTGCCTTTGGACCCATAGCCCCAAAAATGTTGCTGTTGTTAGGGGCCGTCAAGTCAGTTCCAACTCACAGCAACTCTATGTACTAATAAAACGAAACACTGTCCGATGCAGTGCCAGCCTCATAATCGTTGTTATGCTTGAGCCCGTTGTAGCCCCTATAGCACCCAAAAGTTTGGTGAGACCGTACCAAGTGGTCCCTTGTAACCAGGAGCTGGTTAATATACAGCCGTTTCTCATTCAGGCAGGCAACAGAGGCAAAAAAAAAGAAAAAGAAAAGCAGGGCAACAAATGCTGTCTTCTGCAAATGCTCTGTAATAAATTGTTCTCGCAGCAGTGCAGAAGACAGAGTTCTCTTTCCTTTGCTTCTTTCCTCCTTTGCTTGGAAGCCACCAATGGGAAGCTTGCTTTCCCACCTGGCCCTGGCTGGCTGTGCCCATAAATTTGCCTACGCAATGCCTGTTTACGGGTCGCTGATGGAACATGGAGATGGTGCATTTTGTAAGCACCGGGTGGATAATCATGGTAATTGATGTTTGGAGCTATGAGCTCCTAGGAGCACAGGGTCTCTTTCTCCCAGTGAGGCCCTGCTCTCTGTTATCAGTCCAGCCCATAATTAAATATCACTCTTTTACAATATGTTTCAGGCTCCTTAATGAGTCTAAGGCAGAAATAGTCAGCTCTTTCCCCTTTGAGCTTTATTTGCTTGTTATTAAACAATGTTATTGAGCTGCCTTCTTTCCCTCTGTTGTCAAACCTGCATCATTTCTGTTTTGTCATTGCACAATTAGAGCCAGTGCTTTGCTTTCATACATCGGCAGGCCCTGCGTGTGTGAGCGTGCGCGGGTGCTCGCGTGCCTGTGTACATGTGTGTAGAGAGAAAGACAGAGGGAGAGAGAAGGGAAAAAATCAGGTGTTCTTACAGACCGCTCAAACGCATCTTATTAACTGCCAGATTTTGCAAAATGGAAAGCTATTTATCATGAGCCATTTTCTCCTATCAACCACCTCCACCAACCAACACCGTGACTTTCGCCGTGACCTTGTACTGTGTTGCTGAGGGTCCAATTTGCTCATTGTTACTCGCTTGCATAATCCTCCGCCCCTCCCCCATGGCTTTTTCTTTTCCCCCAAGCAAAATCCAGTCATTTATATTCCGAGGCTAAGCTGTATTCTTTTTGCCCCCAAAGCTGGCAAGCTGTATAGCAGTAGTAATTCCTTCTAAAGAATTTCCAGAGAGCCCCTCCCCTTACACATGCTCTCTCTCTCTCTCACACACACACACACACACACACTCCTCGACACACACACACTCACACGCACCTCTTTAAGCCGCTATAAGCAGCGTATTAAGTAGCTGAAGAAAATCCATTCACATTCTGCTGGGTGGCTTTCTTCTCAAGTCATGAACCCATCACAGACTTTTTCTAGCTGTAGGTTGCCACGGTGAAGATTTACAATGCCAGTTATTCATACATCTGCCTTCTCTTTTTTCCCCGCCTTATTCTTAAATCCCTTGGGCGAGGGCAACCTTGATACTGAGACTCGTAAAATTCATGCAGACTTATCATCTTTGGTGAAGGCTCCAGGCGAGCCATCCCCTGCCTGCTCACTGCCATGACAGGTGGGCCCCCAGTTTTTATTTTTAACTATGAGGAGGGGGGTTGGGGAGGAAGAGGAACCATTGTATTAAACATAATAGAAAACGTATATATATAACCATATATATATCTTTAAATGTAACTATCTGTTTTACTAATCATGTATTAATTTTTTCAGAATTACATTTGAGTCTTTAGAGATGAGTGTTCATTTGCTACTAGAATGTTCAATGAAAGGTGAATTTAGTTTGAGTAAAATAATATTAGAAAATCCACTCATCAATGTTCAAGTGCTAACCCATTGGACACAGACCGCCTCACTCCACAGCAGAGGACGGCAGAAGGGGAAAACTCAATACATTTTAAAATGTACAGTTGATGGCCATTGTTTGCTTTTTGCTATTTTCTTCACTTAATTGGCTCCTCTTCTTAATTAATATTAAGTTCTTCATTCTTAAAGAAAGTAGAAGAGAGGGAAAGATAAATATTTTCAACAGCAAAAAATAAATAATTTTTAATGAAGTCATTGAAAATTTCCCCAAATCTGAAAAGGAGATTAATCCAGTGGTACCATAACAGACAACTATGTTCAAAACATTTTAAAAAATAAATAAATAAAAAAGGACTTTTGACATATTGCTGTAAAATAAAAACTGAGATCTTGGCAAGTGATTACCTGGAAGCCTTCTAAAAAGCCTACAAATTTATTTTTAGCTAAATTGGAATATCTTGAACTATCTCAGAATCTCATTTTTTATCTTCTTTTTCATTCATTAATTTCAAGACTTCCTGGTATCCTTAAATCTTCACTTTTGGTTGTAGTTTGTGTATTCAGGAAACAGTGGCAGCAGATTCCACTTCATGGGCACCCTTTTCCTACCTGAGAGTTGGCTTTTTTTGCGGCTCCTTGGCATAAGTGCCCTGGAAGTCAGGCAGGCCCAGGATGCATTGAGCTGAATGAGGCTCTGTAGCCAGAGGACTTTCTGCTTAGGGAAGAAGCCTAGGCAAGCCTTCTGGCTGATGGGGTGCTAAACAGGGTGCCCACACACTAATTTAATTCGAGGCATCAGCAGATGTGTCACAGTCTACCTTTCATAATGGGTTCACCTTTGAGGGAAGTTGGAGATCTTCACCTTCATCAAGGAGTACGTGAAGGGATTAGGAGAAGCCAAGACCAAGGAGGGGCTCTGACCCATAGTCACCTGGTATGACCTTGACCCTATGACCTGGTGAGCCTCAATTCCCTTCTTCATAAAATAGTGTGCACCATATTGTCTCTAAGGATCCTTTCAAGTCTTACATTCTGTGATCCAATTACATATGGGCAAGAAATAGTTTAATCTAAAATTTCTTTTCTTCCAACCCAACGTTTGGCTGTGGAGCTCAGTCTCCCCAGACTGTATTTCAGGCATGATCAGGGATTCCCGGCATGTGGGGCTCTGCATTAACTCTTCAGGTCACTGTAGAGCCATTTAGAAAAATTGCCTCAGCCAGAGCTACAAGGTACTCTGTTGACTTAGAACATCCTGAGACCCAAGATCTTCATCCGTATGCCACAGAAAATAGTAGAAGAACACAGTGAAACAAGTACTTTTGTTATTGTTGTTTATTTTCTTATTATTTTATTGTTTTCTTTCTGGCCTAATCCCTTTTCCTTTAGGTAGAAATTTCCCCTTTCAGACTAGCTCATTTTACATCTCTCTTTATGGTTCACAGATGCAATCAGGCCCCTATCTTGGGTGTATGAACAGGTGGACTCCACCACCGTCTTTGGCCCTGGATGTACCTCTGAACATCGTCACCTAAAGGGTTTTACTGCCACGTAGACATCCTCCTCATAGAAAGCCATTTTACCTATGTCATTTCCCAGAAAGATTATGTTGTCACCTCCAGTTAAACTTCTAAAATGATCCATGGCTACTCACAAAGAAAACATTGCATCTTACAGCATAGTATTTGATCTTCCTTTCTTACCACACTAGATCTAGTTTAGGAACTTACTAGCAAACTCCTGTGTCCATCTGATACCCCATTATTTTCATCTGACTATAGATTAAAGGTAATAATCCCAATGGACTTTACAAGATACTGAGAGCCATGTATGATAATATGTGCATAAGTTTTAATATTCTAGAAAAACATTCTATATTGATATATTACCATTACTTATTATTAATCAATTATAACTATAATATTTAGACACAATGGCTTTCAAACACTGTTGACCATGACCTACCGAAAGAAATAAATTTTATATAGCAAGGACACACCTGTGTACCTCATAGCTGATACAAATGTTTAACAAAACAATCTACCTCTACTGTGTGTGAAGCATTCTGATATTTTCTACCATATAGATTCCATATGTCCAACTGGCCATTGCCTATAGTTGGAATAGTGTGTATGTGGAGCACCATGAGAGTCAGGGTGAGAGCCACTATGAGCCTATGTGGAGCCTTGGCACGAATTAGGGCCAGATTTCAACCTCTTTTTGTCTCTTCAGCTAGAAGCCTTTCTAGAGCACTCTGCTGACACAGGCTCTGCCTTAAAACTTCGTCAGTACAGTAGGTTGGGGAAGGGGAGTGGCCGAGGTATCAAAAGGCACTATGAGAGACTGCGAATTAGATTTTGGTGTAACATGATTGGTGTAAAAGTATTTCCAGATTTGCCTATCTACAGGTCAGTAGCAACCCACAATGCCAAGTGTGGTTTGGAAAAGACAGGAAGCTGTGACTAACATGATTTCTGCTCATTCTAAAACATTGCGAGCAACTAAATGGAAAACCCAGAAGGGAGCAATGCCATAGGATTTATCAAGAACAAGTCTTTATGTTCCTTACACACGTAGCTCTGTGAATTAATAACAATAATGATTGGGGGAACCTCATATATCTGACACTGCTGAAAATTCTGGAAGGCATATTGATCCATCCTCAAACATACACCTTCATCATAAATTGCAGGATCTAATAAGTAGGAATATAAGCCAGCAGAAAATCTCTTGAAGTTTCTCCTCCTAGAGGCACCCAGTCTTTCTTTGAGGTCATCCCTGTTATTTGACAAGTTATGGTCAGCAAAAGGAGACATCAGAGCATTACAAAGTTCCCCAGAAGGTCTTTCTCACTGGTCAACTTATTGGCCAATCTATCTTTTTATGACCCTATAAGGATTTACAAGGTTAAAATTATGTTTATTATCTTCTTCAAAGAAGCCCTGATGACACAATAGTTAAGCACTTGGCTGCTAACTGGAAGGTTAGGGGTTTGAACCCACTCAGTGCTTCCACAAGAGAAAAACTTGGCAAACAGCTTAAAAAAATAAAGGGTTGCTATGAGTCGGAATTGACTCGACGGCACATAACAACAACTACATCCTTCTTCAGGTTCATACCAGAGTTAACAAGTTGGAACCACCAAGAAACAAAAACAAAGAAAGAAAACTAAAAAAGAGACAGGCCCTGTCCTCTCTTTGAACATTCAGAGTTTAATTGTGTCTTCAGTTTATAGGGACCTTTTCTATTTAATGGAATATTCTCTATGACCTTGACTTCTGTTGGGTAGCGCATTACATTGAATTAACTTTAATAATGTAATAGAAGCTAATAGAACAAAATAATGAAAATGGAAATATTTTTTCTTTCTTAGATAATAGCTCTTCCTCCACAACACACACATATACACATACACATGCACACACACACACACACACACACACGACAGGTTCTATTTTTAGAGTAAAGAATTTAATTTGAACAGGAAGGTAACTACTGTATTCCAAAGCATTCGCTAAGTACACAATGTTTCTCCATGATTCATTAGTCTTTTCTCCACTTGTTTTTGTTTTGATAGCATTTTTTAAAAACTCATGGTAAGTATTGTTCTTAAAAAAAAAATAGTGAATATTTCAAAATGTCTTATGATTTCCAGGAACTGACAAAATAACTTTGCTAAAATTTTCTTTTAATTATTATTCGTATTAAGCATATATTTCTGACGACATGACTTGACAACATTAACAGGTAAGAATAATTATTAATAGGACAAGAGAATTAAAGTATACCCCTCATTTGAAATACATAGGCATGAGGATGGCTCCTTCCTCTCAATATCTGACTTGTTTGGGAGAAACAATAGCCTCCAAGTCACCAAATTAACCGAAAAACAAACAAACCAGTTGCCATCTGTCAATTCTCAATCATGGTGACTCCGTGTGTTTCAAAGCAGAACTACGCTCCATATGGTTTTCAATGGCTGTGATAATTTGGAAGAAAGTCACCAGGACTTTCTTCTAAGGTGCCTTTGGGTGGATTCAAACCAACAACCTTTAGGTTAACACCCAAGCATGTAAACATTTCCACCACCCAGGGAGTCCTACCAAATTGCCTAAAGGAAATGAAAATATATGTCCTTGGAGAAATCTCATCCTATTGTCTGCTTTACTTTTTCTCTTTTGTGCTATATTGTTACCTTAAAATTCATTATGCTGTCAAAAAAATGTCTTTTCCACCCTGTTCCTCAATCTTTTGACATTCTTCAGACAATAGATGGTGGAGGAAGAAAGCAGGTGTCTCTCTTTGCTCCAGCAAAGGCTGCTAGCTCTTCTTGCTCAGCTGTGGTTCATAAAGAACCTTGAGAAGACTTCACCACAGAGTAGCTAGAGAGTGTGTTCCCCGTGGCCTTATCAGCCCTGGCCTGTTTTCCGGATGTGACCCAAAATAGTAACTTAGGATCCAGAGGGTTTTTCACAACTGTCACTGTGTCAGAGCTGATGATCATCATCTTTTCTTTGCCTGCAAACATCTTCCTCTACCAGGCTGCCCCATTTGCCTTTATGCTTCACTTACCCAAGACTTTGAATTATGATGTTGGTGAAGAATATTGACTATGGACTGCCAAAAGAATGAACAAGTCTGTCTTGGAAAAGGTACAGCCAGAAGGCTTCTTGGAATTAAGGATTTCGAGACTTTGTCTCACATACTTTGGACATGTTATCAGGAGGGACCGGTCCCTGGAGAAGGACATCATGCTTGGTAAGGTAGATGTTCATCAAAAAAGAGGAAGACTCTCAATAAGATGGATTGACACAGTTGCTGCAACAATGGGCTCAAACATAGCAATGATTGTGAGGTTGGCAAAGAACCAAGCAGTGTTTCTTTCTGTTGTACTTAGGGTCACTGTGAGTCAGAACTGACTCGACGGCACCTAACAACAACGACACCCAAAGCCCATAGCTCTTCATCTTCAGAAAATCTTTCTTCCCTTTTTTCTTTATGACCTTGTAGGGAGAGAAGAGGAATCAAATTTGATGGGGTCCAGATCAGAGATGCAGATCCATCTATACAGATGCCTACCCAAATTTTCATGTGAGAGACACCTAAAGAACTTAGATCTGACTGTAGAGTACCCACCATGTGAGGGTGGACAATAACACCACTTGCAATGTGGTAGGTGGAGGAGAAGCCAACAAACATCTCAGTGCATGGGGTTACATCTGTGTTGAAGTAAGATATGTTTCAGCCAGCATCTTAGAATTTTCGGCTAGATTCTAGCCACCACCATAGAAAAGAGGGCTGTCTCTAGGTAGACAAGCCTTCCAAATATGTTCAGTCATCACTCCCATGAGAATGGTATGCTGAGAGTATGTAACAGTAGGTAAAGTTCTCTAGTGCATGTTGAGCTGCATTCTTGTTAGTGCTTCCACATCAGTGGTCTAGCCCCCTTACCTGACTTTAGCTCCTTGTTGCCTCAACCTTCTTGCATGAATTTCTCATTCCTTGATGCCTAGACCTTCCACTAAGCCTAACCTTTGAAATACCAGCTTCTTAACTAGGATCACGATTTGCAAACAGACATCCTGGACTCTACATATAACCAGAATGCTCCTTAGAAGCAAGGATGGTGAGACTACATCTCACATACTTTGGACATGTTATTAAGAAGGATTAGCCCCTGGAGAAGGACATGATGCTTGGTAAAGTAGAGGATCAGTGGAAAAGAGAAATACCCTCAGTGAGATAGATTAATACAGTGGCTGCAATGATGGACTGAAGCATAACAACGATCCTGAGGATGGCACAAGACTAGGCAGTGTTTCACTCTGTAGTACACAGGGTCACTATGAGTCAGAACCGACTCAGTGGCACCTAACAACAACAACAACAAAGGATCCTTGGTGGCACAGTGGTTAAGTGCTTGGCTGTTAACCAAAAGGTTTTCTGTTTGAACCCACCAGCACTCCCACCTTGGGAGAAAGATGAAGCAATCTGTTCCCATAAAGATTACAGTCTAGGAAACACTACGGGTCGGTTCTACCCTGTCATATAGGGTCTGTATGAGTTGGAATCAACTCCATGGCAGTAGATAACCTGAACTCTGAGGATGATTTTTTATGATACCTGCCTACTTCCCTCTGTGTTGGCCAATATCTCTGAATTTACTTTTCCTGGAATGCTTTTCTTCCTCTTTCACACCAGGAAGCTGCCTTCTCTAACATCAAAACTCAGGACTCTTCTATGTGAAGCTCCAAGGGATCCTTCCTCTCTGTCCTTAGATATACCTCTATTTTTGCTCTTATCACATTATATAGTAATAACCTATTGAAGTTATAGTCTATCTCACAGACCATGAGCAACATGAAAATAAGAAAAGTCAAGAACACCATTTCTTGTCCTGGAAATACACAAGAGGCTATTATACTTATTCAATATATGTTTGTTGAATGAATAAGTGAAAACTGACCTGCTTAATTTACAGATCTTGTGTAACTAGCCCACCCCCCACTTGAAATACTCATGTATAGCCATATATAATTGGCCAATCACACAGATAAAAATTGGCTTAAATCGAATCTATCACTTGGCTGATTTTGGATGATATTATTTAAATCAGAAATAGGAATATGTTTTAGGAGCATTAAATTAAAATGATAGTAATATAGACATGCATTCCAGAATTTGCTTCTTGGCATGCAACTGATGTTTGATGGAACCTTAGTCATTGTACTCATTTTAAATTTAACTTGTATGTCAAATGACTATGCTTTTACCAATGTAATGGAAATCTACCACTGTTTACTACCTATAAGATGTTATCCAGAAGAGTTAATTAATAAATTAATTTAAGATATAAATTTGAAGAGAAAATATATACAAATGAAAAATTTTAATTATTGTATATATTTGGTCTGCTTAAGTTTTTTTGTTTTTTGTTTTTCTTCTAGGAAATGAAACAAGTTGGCTCATTTTAATGTGTGGTGTGTTGCTAATTTCCTAGGGAGGACTTTGAGGAAATTTGTTTCATAGTTGATGAAAGAACATTAAAATAAAACTTTGCACCCATAACTCATTTTGGTTTTTATATTTGAATATGTTTCCTGTGTCTTCCATTCATCTCTATTACCACACTGTTGATACCCTTGACAAATGAAGGTAGTTCAGTAGGCTCCGCACTAGGAGGAATGTGCTGTGAATCCTTTATTTTGGAGGAACTCAATCAATGTCTCTATGGGTGTCCTTTCATCCAGAGGCAGATATTGGTGGAATCATGGCTGTGGGTTGTGGCCATGGTCCAAAGTTTTCCAAGTGAGATGGCTGGAAGAGGAGCTAATGTGAAATTTTGTCCTTATTAGCATTGTCCTGTGAAGGTCTCTTTATGCCACAAACTGTAAAATGGATATTCCAAACTAGTCTTAGTGGATTGTAGAAGAATCATAGCTATTCTGTGTTTATTCTATTTTATATATTCTTCATTTTGGGAGCACATATATTTTTCCTGTGGCTTTGCTCAAGTCTGTCTGTGAAGAGGGAATAATATTTTAACCAATTGCATTCTTTTAAAAAAAAATCCATACACTTCTTTGTTATCTTAGATTGTACTCTTAATCCATGCTCTGATATCATGTTTATCTCTCCTAAAGCAGAGTTTGCAGGTGAAGGAGTGAGATGCCCTGAAGTGGAGGCACTTACCCAAGGACAGAACCAAGTATGCATAATCAGAGCTAAATTGCTGGACTTCTGATTCTCATCCCAGGCTTCTGCCCCTAAATCATTTCCAATTCACATCTTGTTGAGTTGTTGTTTTTTAATTCAGAGAGAGCATGGACAAAAGCTCTAAAAGTTTAAATTAGCCCACTCAAACAGTAGATAAAATCTAGTTCTTTCTTTCCTTCTCCATTTTTTTCGGGTTCTTGCGTTTTAAAATAGCTAGCTTTAGCAATTTAAGTTTTTTTTAGCAATAATATATTTTCCTAAAGTACATTACTCTTTCATAAATGAGTTTTTTTAAATTGTTTTGTTAAGAAAGATGGATCAGCTGTGTTCATTTGTAAGTGAAGAAACTGAGGCAGAGAGTGACTAAGTTGTTCACTCAGGGCTATTCATGACTAAGCACAAACTCACTTGGACTTTGGAACTTAATTTATTCCCAAGAAGGGCCAAGTTCCAGACTGTGCAACTCACACATGAAAAGGCAACCCAAACAAGACTACTTTCTGGAATTTTAAATAGAAATCTTAAATTGCTTGCAAGCAAGCACAAAATTCCAAGTTATACTGTGCAAATCCTACAATACAAGCATACAGATGGACAAATAAGTGAGGAAATGATGAATGGATTCAGAGCAAAAATTTCACCTTTTTACAATGTTAACGTTACATCACAGGATACATTGTGCACATTAGCAGATAATAAAAATATTTTTGGCTTGTGTATACATTTTACGGCCTGCATTGTCAATACACAATCAAGGTGTAATTAAGTGTGAATATTCCACTGTTTTGTGTTTTATGCTCAATCATAAATCTTTTAAAATTGCTTTGCTCACTCACGACTCAGAAGAATGTTACCTAAGCAACGTAGATCTGAACAAACCAATTGTAATAACAGCTTACATTTGCATCTTACCTTACAGTTTTCTAATCATTTTGCCATGTGGTAGGTTTGATCATGATGTGTATGCTGAAGTACATTTTATATTCCACAATTGTCCATTGCCAGTCCAAAATACAGGCAACATCATAAGAAGACAGGACACTTGGGTGAGACCCCAAGAAATGGCCCAGAGGTTAAAAATTCCAGTGATTTCCCCCCAGACACCCTTTGTAGCTCAGTGGTGAAGTTATCTCCGAGGTTCACCGTTCAGCCTGGGAGTGGACAGCCCCGTAAAACCAAATGAGAGTAACGAGGTTCAGTAGTCCAGTGACAAGGGCCAGAAGGCAGAAGGGGACAAGGAAGCTGGTGATGGAACCCAAGGTTGGGTAAGGATATTGTTTATGTGTTGTGAAATTGTTAACCATTGTCATAGGGCAATATTTGTAGTAACTGTTAAATGAGAAACTGTTCTGTTCTGTAAGCCTTCATCTTAAGTGAGAATAACAGCACAATTGGAAGAGTGTAGTCAATGTCACTGAACTGTGCATGTAGAAATTTTTGAAATGGTGTATCTTTGGCTATGTGTATTTTCACCAAAAAAAAAAGGTTGAGAAGTTAGAGGGTAGACATGTTGTGGGGTTGTTAACCAATGTCATAAAACAACATGTGTACTACTGTTTCATGAGAAACTATTTGTACTGTAAGCTTTCTCCTGAAGTACAATTAAAAAAAAAAAAATTCCGGTGATTTCTAGGCCAAAGCAGATCAGAACTAAGAAGTCTGTGGTGAGAAATAACAAAGGTCTGTAAAACCACGGGCTCAGTTAAGGTGAATGAGGCAAAAGTCAGGATGAAAGAGGAAGTCCTTCAATACAAAAACAAGTCTGACCTCAAGCCAAATGCTATTGCCCTGTGGCCTTTTCTGCCCTCCCAGGTAGAACAGGAACTGGTGAACATGGTAGAATGTCGTGGTCCAGCAGGTGTAAACTGAGTTTGAAGGTGGATGTATTCTAGCTACATCTGCATGTGAAATCTGAAACTGGAGAAGTCAGGCTTTAGTAAAGTTCTTATGTCCAATAAACAGAGCCAATGACACAGTTTTTCTTTCGTGTTTTCTGTATCTGTCGGTCACATTGTTTTCTTGATTTTTAGGTTAGAAACTACATGTATGATGGCATGCTTGTACAAAGGAAAACAACTTCAAATGTTTAAGTACACATTAAAAGGGGGAAAGTTTCAGGGACTCTTTAAGTTGTAAACATTACAAGGAGCAAATAAAATTACCCAAATAGCCGGTGTTATTATTCACATACAAAATAACCTTTAGATTTCCATTTCTAAACTTGTTGTGACTTAATTTAACATTATCCTGGATTTTCAGCATTGTTTTACAAAAGTCATGTGATCGCAGATAAATGAACATTTTTTAAAAAACAGAAAATAAACAGTACTAAAAAGACAAATATTCCATGATGCATTACATAGAAGGAAACATAACTAAAAACAGGATGAAAATTTAGAACAAATACAAATGAAAATTCTGAGTTTGTGCATTTCATTTGGTTTCTGTTTATGTAGCCGCTCTCCCTCCTAGAAAGGGTAGAAATGAAAGATGTTTTTAACAATGATCTGTCTGTAAGTTCAAAACAGTCTTGAGGTTTAACAGAATCTCATAGTATATTATGGTTAGGAATGAACTAAATAGATTTAGGGAAAATTCCCAAAAAAAATCATCTGAGGCAATATCAGAAATGAAAAGATTCTGTACCAAGAAATTTTTTTCCCAAAAAGATATGGATGATTTTACACCATAAGCTTGAAATGGTAATTTTATGTTAATCATCTTCTACATTTCAGAATGCATCGATACTTTTGTGCATCGGGTATGTGCCCTTACGTGTGTGTACACGTGTGTGTGTACATGTGTGTGTGTACATATAAGGATGTTAATTGAGGATCTGCTTTTCATGTGCAAGCTGGGTTCATCTTAGCAAATTCCAAAAGAAGAATTAAATGTCCTTGACATTCCATTTAATAGACAGTGGGTGGCACCATCTTAAGGAGTAGATGATGTAAGGTTGCATTTGGCACTATTTTCTTTATTTGGGCTACAAATTCTATCCAAATTGTGAAGGACTTTCCACATTAGTAATTAATAGGACCCCATTATGCTAACTATCATCCAACTTAGGACATCTTAGAGGAAAGATAAGAGATGAATAATTTGAAGTAATTTTCTTGTAATCATGCCAATCACTTGAGCAAAGTAGTTATTAAAGGAAACAGTATTATGATGAATTATAGGACATCTAACACTGAATACCTTTTCTTATCAACTGCTTATAGTTTCTGATGTTTAAAAAAAAGGCAAACAAGTAGAAGTGTATTCCGAATAACACTCTTCTTAGTGTAAATAATAGTTTGTTTAGTAAACCCTGAATTTTAATGAGGATGGAAAGCCAGACTTTACATTAGTTTCTGCTCATCTCCTTCAAAGGAGCTGAAGTTTGCCAGCTTTACCTTTCCTTAAAAGGTAGGTATAACAAGCATGAGTCACCTTTGATGACAAGGGATCCTTCTAGTTCAGATTTGCTGAAGTGATTAGACATTATTTATCTAATTAAATGTTCAAAACACATCATTATTGGAAGGAATAAATTTAGTACCTTTGTTGAGCAGTGTTAGCTGAAATGTAACTGCACATCATTTGACTTTTTAACATTTTATTATATCTATTAAGTCTTTCTGTGCTTAATTAAATCAACTTATTTTTTACAGTTAATTTAACATGATTTCATTTTAGTTACAGAGTCTGAATCAGATATTATGGAGAAAGTCAACTGTATACACGAATTCAGCTTCACTCCTCAGGTGCTCTCTTGCATTTCATTCAAGTCTGGCTGCTTCTGGGGATTACCAGGGCTTTAAATGGATGTTATTTTTCACATAGCAGAAAGCTTACTTTTTATCTTTATTAAAAAAGGAAAAAAAAAACAAAACATGACACAGTTGTAAGCCTCCAGACTCATCATATCTGCCCTACTTTCATCATAGGTCATGGCCAGGGTTTGGAAAGAAATATTTTTTTTTTTAATGTTTGGGAAAAGTAAATAAAAAGACAAATGCAAACGTATGAGCATTGGTTGTGCCTCCTGAGAGCTGCACTTCTTAACTGACCCCAGAGGAACAATGGCGTCTACATAATAATGCTACAGCTCCTAAGATGGCGCAAAGTATTTGAGCAGTAGTAACTGGGGGGTGGGCTATGAGGATGAAGTTATTTTATTATTGTTGTTATGTTCAATGGAGATCCTCTCCACGATCAATATTTAGCAGTATTCGTTTCTTTGCAAGACCCCCAAACTGTAAAATGGGGATGAGGAGAGGAGAATTGCCTCCGCAAACGTTTGGTGCCAATCACCTACAAGGAATTGTGAGGCACTGGGATGAAGGGTGCGATTTGTTACATTCAAATCTACCCTGAAAAGCGCTAAAATGGAGAGTGTGGCTGGAAACAAATGGGAAAGGAAGATTCAAAGGTGGCAAGTGGTAGTGGAAAATTCTAATTAGACATTTACGTCAGCTTGCAGAGCTCCTTGTTTTTCCCCAAATGTTTGAGTGTTTCATGTCCTGTCAGCCTTCCATTGAAAGTACTAAAAGGAAAGGTTCCTGTAGCCTTCATCCAGCCCTCAGGATGGTGAAATAAAAAGGTGGCCACAGATGCATTCGCTTGAGTTTAACTACCACATACCAAAGAACAAAATGGGAAAAAAAAAAAAAAAGAAAGAAAATGAGTGAGTGTGTGCACATCTCTGTATCCCCCTCCTCCAGGAGCCGGTGGAGTTCATCAGAAGTGGTTTGCTCCCTTCTCCCGAGGTGCTTACTTCTGTCTACTCTGGGGCCACTTGGACTGGCTTCGGTTCCCTGGGGTAAGTGTGCATGATCACAAATTTGGCCAAAAGATTTTTTTCATTACCCTCCAACATTTCCTTTCACCTCCAACCTCTAGGCAGGGCGCTGGCTTTCCCTTTGGAGCTGGGAACATAAAGACATGGGGCCATCCGGGCTGACCCGGAGGGCCCTTCTGTCAATCACTGCCTCCCCATCTCTGCTCCCTTTCACATCAGGCAGCTGGACCCATCGCTGTCAACCAGGTAACAACCCCCAGACAATAGAGGCCTGAAAGCCTGGTCTAGACACTCTTTTAGCCACTTATTTGCTGCTCTTGGCAGCTGTTGAAGCATAAATAAGCAGTTTGTAATCAGAAAGCTGACATCATCGCAGCTCGGCTGAGAGAGGAGATTGTTCCTGAGCACTGAGCGGGGTTTTTTTGTGTGTGTGTGACAACAGATTCTGGGGTGGGGATGCAGATTTGTGCCATGCTAAGCTGGTCTTTCTTTGATTTACAGAATACAATGGAAACAGGTCTCCAGCTCCAGCACAAATCAGAGTTATTTTTCGAATGTTCAGTTCTTGATGGGCGGTAAAATCTGATACTAAATGGGTTGGACCTGGGTGGGAAGACAGCAAGGGTAGATGGGAAGTTTGTATGTGGGCATTTTCTGGGTGATGGGCAGGAGGACGTGTGCAACTGGTCAGCTTCTAGAAAGTGCTCCTGCAGCATGGTTCAGGCGGGAGACTGGATATATGTGTCTGCATGCTTTGAGAAACAAATTGTTTTAAAAAAGGTAGCAGAGAAACGTGTCTTTTTTCTGCTTTCCAAGTGCAATTTTTCCCCCAAGATCAAGTTTGACATTCAAAGTGATTGGCAGTCATCCTTGTGAAAAGAAGGTAGGCAAAAACTATTCACCAGAAAACTTTTACTGTCCAGCACCTATAGTGGTGAGTGGAACCTCTCCTTAGGTTTTCTTCCCAAGGCTGGTTTTGTTACTGGGAGAGGCAGAGATGGCAAGATGGCAGACATTATTTATTTATCATAATTGATTTCTTATCATTGTTTTGAGGATGTTCCCAAAGGAGGGAGGGACTCTCTGGTTTCCTTTAACAGTGTGGTTCTGATTGCCCTGATGTCTGCTTGGGACATGCTGACTCAAAGCCTATTGGTACAAGGCAGGCCAGGTGAATGCCATCTTGCCACAGAGCTTGCCACCTGAAACCCATTCAGGTGGATTTGCCCATCTCCGATTTCACGTTTAAAAAAAAAAAAAAAAAGTCCAGTTCAACAAAAATATTGACTTCCTCTCTCCCTGAGAGTTTCTGGTATTAGTTTGCTATAAGTAGCTCATGATTTAGAGTACAAAGGCATTTCCAGAATGCATGTTTAACAAAATGACATAGCAGATAATTGAAATTTATTTGCAATTTTCAAACTACAATAAACACAATTCTCCTTTTCTTTCATTAATAATCGCACGGCTAATGCATAACAATCCCTCTGCAGCTTTTACAAGCAAACTTGAGCTGCTGTGTTGTAATAGCTGGAAAAGTTAATGTAGCTTGAACAAGGTTCCTAATTGTCCCTGTCTCTGTCATATTTGTCTACTTGAATGGTCCTAAATACCACAGCGATTAATTACTACAGAGCAGGTATTACAAGATGTTATCATCCTTCCCCAACTGTCTGGGTGAATGGAGAGAAGCAGGAGATTGTTACAGTGTTTCATCTTTGCTCTTCCTGTAAGGCACTTTAACCAGAAGATTTAACGTGTCAAAGTTAACTGCGTTCTCTAGCAGATATTCACATTCTAATTAAAGATTAAGAACGTAGTACATTACACTGTGATTTGTCATACATGGCTTGTTAAATAGGAAACCTACCGGGATTCCCTAACATTTTATAAACATTATTCAGGGCTTTTAATGTGGGCAAAGCAAAAGATAATTCAACTGCATTGCAGTATAGAAAGCAGGTTGCCCTCTTGTGCCACGCCCCCCCACTCCAATAAATAACAAAATAAGACAACTTGGACAGTTTGAAAACTGTTTTTCCTGTGCAGATTTTGTTCAAACCATGAATCACTTCTGGTTTGTATTTGTCGGTAGCTAGTGAGGTCTTAATTATTATCCCTAGGCATTTTTTTTTTTTTTTTTTTTACTTTTACATTTTGCTGTCAAGCTAAGTAGAGGAAGGTAAGAACCTTTGTTTGAATTAGAGTGCCAAAGGAAGGAATAAAGATGAAACAGTGTTTCAATATGCAGCCTGGGCTTTCTGCTGATTCTGGCAGCCCTGATCCGCACCACTTCCAGTACTGGTGGCACAGGACTGGTTCCATTCTATGATTGCCTGGGGAAGAAATTAATGAGGTTACTGAGACACTGAACATTTGCATATTCACGGATGCTTATTAGGTAGAAAGTGAATGCCAGGTGCACTGAATTTGGGGATACAGGATTTGTTGAAAATTATCATCTTTCCAGTTCTTCAGAAAAAGGGTGTCCTGTCACTAAAAATAATATGCAGGCAAAACTCCTGCTTAGTGAATATCTGCACAATTATGATAAAATAGAAAGGCAAAGCTCAAGAGGGTCTTCGCTGAGAGCCCCAGAGAAGCAAACACACTGCCCTTGTTATAGGGAGACCTGGATGCAGGGGTCCTGGAGCGGATAGGAAACAAATGAAATTTACTCTCTTTGGATTTTAGGCTTTAATTACGCTGGTGGTGTATGCAGCATGAACACGATGCCATCCTACCTAATGTAAAATTATCAATTTAAGGAGACCTTTACATTTGTAAATATTATTACTGACAGGCCACCAATCCAACTTGGGGCAGAGAAAAGCTTTTCTAAGGAAATGATGTCCAACACTGAATCACAGAACGAGCCCTTGACTGGTTGTCTACGGGGTATCAGGGCACGGTTCCGTTGTTTATGATTTCTGCTGGGGCTTGTGGAAGCACATTGTGGAAGCTATTTGTATCTCATTACTGTGAGAAGTTTTTATGCTACTCTGGGTTGTAGCTTGGAGACTGCCTCCTCAAAGCTTAAAATGAGCAGATTTCATCTTCCCCCTTGTCCTTGGAAATACTTCATAGGACAGAATGAGGACTGCCCATGTTTTTCAGAGCACTGTGCAGTGGGAGAGGCTGCGTTGTCTTTCTTTTTCTTTTTCTTTTTTCTCTCTACCATTTTATACAGGTCGGGTTTTTCTTCTTTCAATTTTTTTTTATGTTTTTCTCTTTAAAAAAAAATGATTGGGACCACTCAACCTCAAGAAACTAGTCTATCAAAATCAAGCTGGGATAAGTATTTCTTTGAGAAATAATATATATTACCAACGAGCTCTATTCTGCCCCCTTGTTCCACCATACCTAGCATACCACTTCCCTTTCCTGGCCAAGACATGGGCTCAGAATTAGGAACAGTCTGTGGGTGTGCATCTATTTTTCTTCAAAGATTCTGTACTATGCATTCTATATACATTTTACAGTCCTTTTTCTTGATTTAAAAAATATGTGTATCATTTCTGACACCTAAAGTGTTTTGAAAGATTTTTTTTCCTTATTTTTTAAAAAAGCCTCTTAACAGGATTGAGTTAATCATCTTCCCAGAGAAAAGTCAAAGGGGCTTTTAGTCTAGCCAAGTATTACATGAGACTTCAGTTTTCCATTTATTTCATTGAGGTTCAGAGGTATAGTAACAGTCAGAACAAACCACCCCAAAAATAACCTGTGCATGTGTTTAAATTCAATTTGTTTGTGCACACACATTTCTGATGCACTCATAAATACATCGAAAATCACTATAATTTCAATGTGGCAGATTTTGTACCTGGGAAATTGTCTATATTTTCATAAGCTAGAGTATGACAGATTTATTAGTATTTATGGATAATATTGTTTAAGGAATAAAAATGCCTTTCACCCAGAAAAGGCCCTCCTGAAAACATGCACTGCAGCAGAAGCCTTGGAGTCCAGGGTTTTTGTCACACACACAGAGCGCAGATTTTTTTGATTATGTAGATTTCTTTTCCTACTGCAGTTTCATATGCAAAGCATGCATCAGCCACATCCATGCTATCTCCTAAAGCAGTCATTCTGAAACCCAATCTGGGGACAGTGCAGACTAAATAAAATTTCATTTTGATTTGGCCTCCCGCTGCGAATGGGACTGCTTTGTCTCAGCCGACAGAACCAGCAAGCCAGAAAGGTATGTCCTGTTTTGCATGGCTGATGGTGTGTCTTGAGGCTCACAATCAGGCGGCCCTGCTCTCAGAGCTCAGCAGCTCCTCCACTTCCTGCTCGCCTTTCTCTCTCCCCTTCCCTTTGCTCCCTTGCTGTCTGTTGTCTACCTGCAGGGCAGAGCCGGGGCAAGTCCCAGCCCGATTGTTTACTTTGGCATATGCTTAATGGTTTACGTGGCTGTTTGTATTTTTTTCAGTGTCTTTGTTGTTGTTGCTTCTTTTTTTTTTCTTCCTATTTTGGTTTTTGTTTTGCTTTCCTTGCCCACAGTTGCTTTGCCTGATTTTCAAGGTGTCGAATACCAAAATACTGACTTAAAGAAAAATGGTGTAAGTACTGCTCTGCCGCTCCAGAGATTTGACTGGAAGATTTGTGGTGATGCTGAATTTGATTGTAGATTGGAAGTTGCCTGTAACAGTTTTGGAGGACTTTAGTTTTCACAGCCCTTTTGAGTCGCTTTGGCAGAAAAGCAATCACCCATTTTGTTTAAGAGGGAAATATAAATAAAGATTCGCTTCTGATGGGACTAATCTGTTTTGCCATCCTGGTGTATTGTATAAAATGCATTATGGTGTTTGCCTGAAGAGCTGCTAAGCCTGGCTCTGTTTTAAATGCTGACCTTCGTCTGGAGGCATCTCGAGAGAGACTGGCTCATGTGAAATGTTCTTCTTGTACTTGTCCCACCTTTTGGAGGAGGTACTGGCAATCAGAGAACAACTTGCTGTGATCGTCTCTGAAGAAGCTTTAGAAGCAATGGCCAAGTGCCAGGGGGATTGGCTGTGGTGGGAACTCAGTTTTCAAGCCCAAATTTCTCCTTGGAACTGTCATTACCCTTGACCAGTTCAAATGGTACCATAAGGGAAACAAGTTTTTTTTTTTTATTTTTCACCCGGTTTACATAATGTCATATCATTAATCTAAATTAGACGATAGCACTCTGATAAAGATGGATACAGAGTAGAATAAAAATAAATTGCTTAAGAAAAGAGCAGGGTGTGACAGAGTGACGCCTGCAGGAGGGCACCCTGACTCTGGAGTTCAGCGTAAATAGTTCCACCCAGGGTACTGTTTACTAAATAAAAAATAATAACTAGCTTCATGTGATCCCACCGACCCAGAAGTAGAAAGAAGAGTCACCTAACTTTGTAGAGGTTCAAAAATGTACTTTTATAAATACATAATGTTGCAGTCATCCCAGTGTTTAGGGGTGAGTGGACCTCCCTGGGTAGTTCTTGATACAATTCTTGAAGTCATTCAGTGGGTGAGGTCATTGCCATTAAAATAAATTATCTTCTTACCACCAAATCTTTACATTCACCATTTTTCACTTGTTAGCCAAGAGCCTTGGGAGAAGGGATTCAAGAAAGCTTTGGCAATTTATTGACAGGCTGTATACTAACCACTTACAACAGATTGAGGAGCAAAGTGAGAGTTAGTTACAGAAGACGTGGAAGAAACAGTAGCATTAAAACAGCACAAAATGTCATTTGGTAAAGATGCCACAATCTTACATAAGGAAGAGGAAAATGGCAGTGTTGGGGAAGTGACTGGCAGGATTTGAATCGACAGATGTATAATTTCTACTATTACCCAATAGTAAGTCTTTTTACTCCAGCCCCACTGTCAGAACCACTTTTGTTATTTCATAGTTGTTTGTTGATATTGAAAGCTCACGTTAGTTTTTAGTCCAATTTGTAAATGTGCTTATAGAGGCTATTTATTGACATTATAAAGACTTTTTTTTCCTAAGTGAATGTTTTAAAAAGTGAAATCTGCTATAGTGCCACATAGTCTTATTTTTTATAGTTATTTAAAGGAATAATAAAATGCTTTTCTAAAATTATAATGCAAGTAATGGTTTGTAACCCAAGGAACTGAAGAAAGATATTTTTTGGGGGGGTCCAGAAAAATAAGTAGGGCATGCTTATATTATGTATATATATGCTTGTTCATGTGTGTGTGTGTGTGTGTGTGTGTATACATATATAAGGAATCCCTGGGTGGTGCAAACGGTTAACAGGATCTGCTGCTAACCGAAAGGGTGGAGGTTCGAATCCACCCAGAGGCGTCTCAAGAAAGGCTTGGCAATCTACTTCTGAAAAAATCAGCCATTGAAAATCGTATGGAGCACAGTTTCAACTTGTTGGCAACTGATCTGGTTTTATATACATAGAAATATTTATTAAAAGAGAGAATAAACTGAATCAAAAAAGAGTCACAAAGCTATCTTGAAGATAAAACACAATAAATATATCTAGCAGACAAATTCTTAACTCCGGTTTTTTATTTATCATATGCATATAGTATACACCAAAGATTGCCATATCAATCAAACCCCAAACCTGTCACCAACCTGATTCCAACTCATAGAGACCCTATAGGACAGATTAGAACTGCCCCATAGGGTTTCCAAGAGCGGCTAGTGGATTCGAATTGCCGACCTTTTGGTTAGCAGCCGTATAGCATTTAACCACTGCACCAGCAGGGTTCTAAAGATTACCATATAGCAATACGATATTTTTGTAAACTCCTGGGTTCGTCTTGAACTCCAGCCACATTTCTGAAAGTATGAAGACAAATTATTACGGTATGATTTTCTGTATCGTTGTTTTAGGGGAGATGGGCCTTGATGAAGAACAAATGGTTTGTCTTAGCACACAGGTCTATATATCTCTGCCTCTTTTGGTGCCTGCCATGCCTGATACAAGTTGCCTCCCATGTTTCAGTTCATGAGCTCCATAAGCATAAAGCTCAAGGTATGTGCAAACACTTGATACAACAATTTGATAGGAATATTGGAGATAGTGACTGTAATGGTGGCTCTTGCCATGTAAGTTTAGTTAATATACATTTAGTTCTTTAATGTTTGTGATGACCATAGCTAGCATTCCATATTTCATTATCTGGATCCCTCTACAAGCAAAAACAAATTAAAAACACTAACCGGAGTTAAACGTAAATTATGGCCAAAGACAGAGATCCTGTTTTTTGTTGTCCCTTCTCCTAACTCCTACAGTTAGGATGCTCAAGAAATCTTTCTTGAGGGAATGAATGAGTGAATGAATGATGCAGGTGTAACACGGTGGAGGAGAACAACAGGAAACAGTACGATTATCTGAAACCTGACATCACATCACCTTGACCCATTGCCATCAAGTCGATTCCGACTCCTAGTGACCTTATAGGACAGAGGAGAACTGCCCCATAGGGTTTCCAAGGAGCAGCTGGTGGATTCGAACTGCTGACCTTTGGTTAGCAGCCATGCTCGTAACCACTGCACCACCAGGGCTCCCCACATCACCTAGGGGTTACTATTCAGGAGGAAGGGAAAGAGATTTGAAAGAGTGAATAAAGGATATAGATTCTCAATCTGGGTCTCACGAAGTCTTCCTAGGCCTGTGAACTCACTGAAAATGTATATGCATTTTTCCAAGGGAGGAAACTTCTTGATATGCCCAACCAGGTCTAAAGAGAACCCCCAAATATTAAGGTCCATTAATTTTACGAAGGTCCTGAGTGGTAGGGGAGGGAGAAATCATAACAATCCCATCAAAGGTCAGTGTGAAAATAAGAAAAGAGGCTCCATTTATTTTTACTCTGTGACTCCTTTTTGGTTATGTAGAAAGCATACCATATAAAGAGGAGCAATATTTTACAAAAACAAAACAAAAGATAACAACAAAACGGTTATATGGGCAGTTTATGGTATATTTCTGTAGATGAGGTGGTCTAAAACCAAACCTAATAAAAAGAATGCTAGCTGTAATCCAGGTACTGGGCTCTGGTAAGGTACCATTGAAAAAAATACCTTTGGACTTACTTTGCGGAACGTCACACTAGACGTAGGATAAAACTGTGTTTTAACACAAACAAACCAAAGCCATTGCTGTCCAGTCGATTCTGACTCATAGCAACCCTACAGGGTAGAACTGCCCCACAGAGTTTCCAAGGATCAGCTGGTGGATTCGAACTGCCAACCTTTTGGTTAGCAGTCGAGTTCTTAACCACTGTACCACCAGAGCTCCTTAATACAAATAGTTATATTCAATAGGAAGATAATTTACTCTTACCAATCTTAAGCTGAAAAAAAAAATACTCTGATATTTAGATACACATGGTGATATTAAAGGATATTCTAATTCCTGAAACTACATCAAGAACAGCAAATATTCAGGATTTCTGTTTTGATTTAGGCACCCTGAAACCACCCCACCCCACGCCACCCCACCCCCAGTTTAGCAAATTAGGACAGTGGTCTGGGTAAGGAGAGTTCTCGAACAGAACAATTAAAATCTAATTCTAAACTGTGGCTTTCACACACCTGGAAATAATCTTAGATTTCAGTATAAGAGCTCATGAAGGTGTCCAGAAATTTTTAATAAAAGAGATGTGGGTGTTAAAGGTATAACACTAGATATTCCTCATATAATGCTTATCCTCAGGGGGAAAAAAAAAAAGACTTGACATGATGATTCTTACAATGCCCACATCAAAATGTCCATTACTCTTGTGTGATAAGGGAAGGAAGCTTCTGGGTAGGATTTCTCTGACTATTCTTGGTTAGGTAAGGGGTGGATGCTGAGTCAACAGCCTGAAGGCATGCCTTAGACCTGCTGTCACAGAACAAGACAACCCCACAGTAGGGACATGGAATGGACTGTGGACCAGAAAACTGGGCTGAGCAAATTGCAGGGACTCGACACAGACTGAGAGAGTTGAATGAGGCTATGTCAACAGAAGGAGTTGGGTGCTCTTTCCCTATCATTTTGCTCAAGCCAAAATAAAGGACTACAAGTTCAATAGCTCCAGGCTGCAAGCTAAGCATCTAAAGATCAGGATGATATTGGACATGTCTCAGCAACTAGAGAGTCAGAAGATAATACAAGTGCCCCAAAATGAACCTGAGAATTCTTAGTTATTCCCAAGGCCAGTACCCATTGCCACTGAGATGATTCCGACTCATAGCAACCCTGTAGTACGGAGTAGAACTGCCCCATAGGGTTTTCAAGGCTGTAATCTTCACAGAAGCAGACTGCCACGTCTTTCTCCTGTGGAATGGCTGGTGGATTCAGACTGATGGCCTTTCAGTTAGCAGCCGAGTGCTTAACCACTGCACCATCAGGGCTCCTTCCCAACGCCAGTAGGACCCATCAGTTGCATCCACACTTTCCCCATACACCCGGATGCCATCTTACAGGGAGAAGAAGGAGGAGGGAGTAAAAGAAGACATTGGGCATTTTATCCAAATGGAAGAATGAACACCAATTGAGAAAGACTGCTTAAGTTATTAGACATGACAGCTCCAAACCTGACTGGACATTGTATTAATTTCTTTCCCCCACACCCACTCACTACTGATTGAGGGCTCTGGAAGAAGCCCAGATGAGTAGCGACTAAAATAAAGAAAATTATATTTTCGCTGTATATTCAAGTTGTATTGTGGCTGAAATTTTGAAACCCAACTACACTTGAAAGATTCTAGATTTTTACATAAATATCTGCCATCAATGACCCTAGGGAATGGTAAAAACTTAATATGCCAATCTCATAGAAGGGAGAGAAGTAATGGTGAACACAACAACATATTAATTTTGATATGTCAGATTGATCTTCAACACTTACCATGCAATACAACTTTAACTTGAGACAATTAGACTTCTCTTGTGTACGGATTTCTCACAGCGATTTTCCTATCTCTGGGAGGGATCCTCAATGCATGAGGGTGGACCCCCAGCCACAGTATCAATATCTTGAATCCCACCCAGTCCCTATCCTAGTTTATGGACCAGGCTCATCAGGGACCCAGTAAAGCCACTTTCTCTCTACCAGTAATTTGAAATTTAAAACAGAGAAGCCCATTTGCTGAGAGTTGTTCAAACAGGCACATTAGCATCAACGTGGCAGAAAACAAATGAATTTTAGACCTCCTTCTATAAGACCTGGAAACTGGCCACTTTTCTTCCCCTTCCCCAAACCTAATTGGTCAATTCTTCATATCAAGTTCCCTGAATGCCACAGTATCATCCTAATCCGTTCCCCCTTCTGCTTAAGTTTTCTAGAGTTTATTGGTTATTTTCAACCCAAAAGAATCATATGTACTAAAGACAAGTATGTGAACAAGGAATTCTTATAAATCAGTGCAACATTCTAGACAGCCTACCATGTAGCCTAGGGAAAAAAGAATAGAGATGGCCAGTACTCACTCAGCCATGGACTAGTGTCCACACCCTGAAACTAAAGAGTTGTCAAATTTGGTAATAGCTGTAAGTGTTCATGATTTCAACCAGAAGTTTTCTAGAAGGCACGTAAATGTCTTCAGAAACGCCAAGAGTTTATAGCATGAGAGTGCCATCTTACAAAATTAAGTGTTCCAAGGAATGGTGAATAGAATAACTTTCTGAAAGTTGTGCAATGTTCCTTTTATTCCATTGGCTTCTCTATTCATGTAAAACATACGTCAGGTTGAATATAAACAAAAAAAAAAATAGATTTGAATTAAAGATAAGGATCAAAACTATGAAGAAGTATCACAACATTCAAGGGTAGGGGCAGAACCAACCCACTACTATAGGGATCTAGCTTCAATTGTAACCTAATTATTTCCTAAACAGAGACCAGGGGGAAAGTTTTGGAACATGAATAGAAATCTCTGTTTTTAAAATATATATTATTTTGAAGATTTGCTTTGAAAGCATAGTCTTTTGACTTTCCCATTAAAACAAATTGGTGAAATGGTCTAACTATAAAAAAGAACAGTTACTATCTTGAATTGGACATAAAGTAAGGCTTACTCTTCACCTACTTAATTACTATCTTGTAATATTTTGTATGACTATAGAGTAAAACAAATTATTAGTACATGAACGTTTTATTAAATAAATTATTACTGATAGTTAATATATTGTCAGTGAATGTTTTTGTAAACCAGGAAAAAAAGCTCTTTTAGTTTATAACATGTAAGAATAATATTATAGAAGAATGAGCATAGAGAAGACTACTTTGGGGAAAAGGCTTCATCCAGTTGCTTCAAAGGTTAGTTTTGTGTCTGTGTAAAGGGCATAAGAAGGTGAATTTAGCTATACCATTATCACCCACACACATTAAGGATGTATTTATTCCCCTCTAATCCATTACAGACTGCTGTGCTTTTCATTGATACCTTTTTTTTTTTTTTTTTTTTGCTTATTAAAAAATACTTGGATCTTTTAACACTAAGAAAGTTTCTCTAAAAAGTAGCATATGTGAGAACTGACATATTTTTCAAAAAAAGAATGAACTATCTGTGGTCTCGCTACGTGATGATTGACGGTGTTTTTCTAACTAACTTCTGTTAGTATTTGGAGAGCGTAAGCACTAATGAGGGTGAAGAACTAGGTGGAACAAGGGGAAAGGATCTGGAGTAATGGGATGAAATTAAGAAAAGGGAAATTTAGGTTGATTACCAGTTGAAAATCTTCTTAATGATGAGGTCTATTAGACTGTAGGGTAATCTTCCAAGGGAAGTGGTGGGACTCCCATTGCTAGATGTTTACAATTAGAGTGGACACAGCACTATCAAAAACACCCTGTGGTGAACAATCCACCCTGGTGCATGGAATGAGCGAGTTCACCTTGGTCGCCTTTACAGGCTCAAGCTTCTGTGTGACCTGGGGAGACATGGAAGCAAAAGCTATCCCAGTCGACCTCACACAGATCAGTCTTTGTCAAAGTGATTGGGGGAATAATTGAAAAATATTTCTTCTGCTTTTCATCTGGAACAGCATCCGTAACACTTTGATAAAACAACCACAAACAGAAACAGTTGCTGTGGAGTCAACTCTGAATCATGGTGACCCCACGTGTGTCAGAGTAGAACTGTGCTCCATAGGGTTTTCAGTGGCTGGTTGTTCAGAAGTAAATCCCCAGACCTTTCTTCTGAGGCACCTCTGGAAAGTTCTGTTGTCAACAAACACCCTCCTAAGAGATATAGTTTCCATCTAGGAAGCTTGTATCTTTCTGAGGCTAATAGAAATCAGTATTTTGCTTCATGTAGCACTCTGCTTTTCAGTAAAGTAAAAATCAGAGCAGCCAAACAAGTAGCACTTTAAAAACTATGGCTATAATGATATTTGTGAGTATGCGTAGCCTCTCATTCCTAAAACAAAAAGCGTTGATGAGAATGGGAGATGAGAAAAGAGGTAGACATAAAGAACAAATATGATTAGCAATTGATAAGCATGCCACCATGTTCCTGGGACCTAACAAGTTAGATAGCAGTGATTACATGAGAAAAAATTGGTATTTTGTTGTTGTTGTTGTTGTTGTTGCTGTTCCCTGATAGCCCGTCTCTGTACCTGGAAGTCAATTTCAGAAAAGGGTCTTTTACATAACATGAACATGTCTGGAAAATGATATGTTAGATCAGATGCGGTTATATCTTCTGATTTTAATGAAATATTATTTTATGCTCTTTGGTAGGAGTTCTGTCAATCACAATAAATAAGAAAGCATATTAGATCCACGTGGTATTAGATTAGTCCCTTCTGAGAAAATCTCCAGACAATTTGGTTTATAGAAACATACCCATCCTCACAAAAGCCTGAAAGAAGTGAGGCATGAGATATTATACACCTGTATTATACTTTGCTGAGCAGAGTGGCTAGTAGGAGTCAGAGATATGAATGATGAAAATCAGGCATCCAACGCCCAATATCTGCTAATTTCTGAAGGTGAAACAAAAGAGGCTGAATGTCAGGAAGAGGGAAGGACACGGAAAGGTTGTGCTCTGAAATTCAGTATTAGATAAAACCAGTGTCCTCAACCCAGCAGAAGAGCGATGGGCACTAGCTACTCTTCCTCCATCTTTACTCTACCTTTCTAGCAGCCAGTGGTTATAAAAGTAATTCTTGGTCTACAGAGGAGGGAATTTGGAGGCCAAAACAGAGAAGCATAATGCAGGATTTCAATTTTTCTTCTGGTAAGTGTGTGTCCATGAAGGAACAAAGTTAAGAGAAAAGATTAAAATTATCTTTCACATATTACATGTGCTGTTCTGGTTTCCTATTTCTTCCTCATGGTAAATTCTTTCTGTTTTTATGAGTTAAATGTTTTTCTTGATTACAAAATCTCTGTAGCCTAAGTCAGTCAGTAAAAATATCTCACTCCTACCAACTGGTTTCACACATGAAATGAACTTTTTCCAGGAAAAAAATAATTATCTTTTTTTCTTTCCATTGTGTGGGAAAATTTTCTTCAGAAACTTGTGATTGTACACAGGGAAATATATGTTTCAGGGTTCAAATACTTGCACGCAAACTACTGCTTTAAGTTGCTGCTGGAAGCAAGACCTATGTGATGCTCACTTAGCAAGGAATGATATTTTGAGATAAGCTGGCCCCTCTGCCATGAGTTAAAGGTTCTGAGAAATTGGCAAACGTGTCTTAACCACTAGTTGGTAGTCAACACCCAGCAAGCGGGCGGTGCTGCTGGCTGTGACCAACGTCTGGGAGTGCCAGAGAATGCAGCACACTTTCTGCATCATAAGTGAAAGAAAAAAACCAAACTGGAAGGGAAATACAAAAACTACACCATGTCCATTTTCTTTTCCCCAGTCTTGGACAAGCTGACAGAAGAGGTTGCTAGCTGACGAACTAAATTTTCTAAATAAGGAAGCATGTGATTTGCTTTCAAGAAACTGATTTCTTTTGGTCAAGAGTCTAGCCCTCAAAAGAATGTGTGTATGTTCATGTTTTGAGAAATCCCAAGACCACCAGACAGAGTTTCTGAAGGTCAAAATATAGAATCTGAGCAACTTTATTCATCTGAAATAAAACCAAAAACCAAAAAGTTACCTGCAGAAGCATCATTTCTCAAAATATTTCATAGCCACTGAAATTTACCTTATAAACTGGGCATATGCAATATTAAAATACCCAAATACTTACCTTTAGGTTCAATTAAGGGAATATTTTTTCCTAGACCCAAACATTGCAATTTAGTTTTAAGATAATAATACTTTACATGTGTATGTCATTTACAAAGACATTTCATATACTTGATTTCATTTTATCTTTTAAAAAACGTTTAACTTTTATTACCAAAAAAATATAATTTAATTATAGCTTGGTTTTATTTAACCAACTGATAGAAGAAAAGTAGAGTAGAGACTGTGAATCAGTAAAGTTCACATTTCATAATAAACTTAGCATTAAAAAAAAAAAATCATGGCCACATATTTTCCAGCATATTTGCTGAAGTAGGCTTTCAGATAGAAGTGTAAGATTCATATCCCATAAAAGTTAAGACGTCCTTCTTGAGACTAGAGATGAGATACCACAATTCTGTTTGTTGTATTGACTGGAAGAGCTTTTAGATTCTGCTTTTCAAGAGATGATTTATGTTCCAGCCCATGTCTTGGAGTTTTGGCTCCTCCAACTCACTCGTGTGTGATCCCCACTTCTACACTAAATACACAGTCCTGTCTGAAGTCCTGTCTGATGGATCTGTGCTTTATTTCTATTGGATCGTGTCCTCCACTTTAACAGATAATTCTTTAAATGACTCATCCATGTATTCAGGCTCAGGCCTCACTATCTAAAGTGGTACCAGTAGCTTTACTTTTCCTTGAAGACTCTGAGCAGAATTTCTTTCCTATGAGTGTGAGAGAAAGCATAGTACCTGAAGAGCAGTAGCCAAACAAACACAAGACCTGCATTCATTATGACTATCTCCATCTGACAGGACCCAAGATGCTTCTCCGTGGTCTCTGGAACAGAGTGGGGTAGGGGAGACAGAGCTGTAGGCTGGCCCCTGGGAAACCCTGTATCTAAGTTCACCAGAGGCCCAGGGCTTACCCCACATTTCTGACTCTCATTCAAGTTTTCAGAGGTCCTTTGAGGTAGGCAGATGGGCTGTTGTTATCCCCATTTTACAGATGCAGAAAGGAGGCATTTAAATTAAGTGTTAATTTCCAAGTCACAGAACCAGTAAAAAACATGAATCTGCATCCAAACCAAATTCTCTGTCTCTATGCTCCTTGTTAGCCTTGAGTCTGCTGGACTCTGCTTGGCTTAGCCAAAATACGTCCTTCTAATCTTGATTAACAAGGAAGGATTGGAGTTAGTATTTCAAATCAAAAGCAAAAGAGAGAGAAGCTTAATAATTCTAAAGGTCAAAGACTAAGGCTTAGTCAAGTTTTGTATTCCTACCCCATCCTGGCACCCAATTTAATTAAATGGAATGAGAGAGAGAAGTGAGGGAGGAGCACTTGGCAATGTATAAAGCCCACTAATTAAAAATTGCTTTGCAAATAAGTCCAAAAAACATTATTTAATTCTGCTGACAAGATATATATATAGTGAAATAAAATAACGTCAGAAGCCCCCAAAAAAGCACCACACGTAAGATTTTCTTACAGATCCCCCATCTTAAATCACAGTCAGCATCAGGACTGGCTATGATTTTTGCATTTTGCAGGGTCCTGTGCAAAATGAAAATGTGGGGCCTATGGTTCAGAAAATATTAAGAATTTCAAGATGGTAACAGCAGAGGATTAATCCAAGCATGGGGCCCTGTGTGACTGCCCAGGTCACACGCCCAAGAAGCCAGCCCCAGTTGACATTAAATTCTGCATGTTATCTAGTTCTGCTTCAAAAGGAATCAGATTTCAGCTCAATGTAAAGGAAAACTACCTCACAATTAGGGCTGTTTACAAATAGAGCAGACTGCTTTGTTAAGCAGGGGTTTGCCCTTCAATGGAAAGTTCACGCAGAACCCGGAAGACCATCTGTCAAGGATGTTGAAGGAGGGATTGATTCCCACATTAGGACAGTCAGATTTGACCTCAGGGGTCCTTTCTCATACTAAGATTCTGTGAGTTGGATAATTTTCATCGTCTTCAAATTTTTGAAAGGAGCCACTTTATATGATTCATTAATATCACCTGAGAAGCACACCAAATTTGTTGACTTTTGCTTTAAAGGGACAGAGTAAGACCTCAGTGCCCTAAAATCTTTGCATTATGGTCATTTGACATAAGTAAAGGTGTTCCTACACTCCTGGGCATTAGGAGCGTGTGCATGGCTCCACTCAGAGAGGAAGATGCCCGTTAATAACCCTGAAAGACTTCCAAGGTGGCTTGGGTATTTGATTACTTCAAAATCTGTGTGTCTTTTGGTGCTATATGCAAAGCTTAAGGTCCCCTTCCAGACAAAGCATCACAGCCAGTCCTTTTTGGTCACTGGTGAGTCTTCCACTACTCAAGAAGTATTTGAAAATATTAGAGCCACAATACTGAAATACAAATTGAGATGATGTTCCACAATTGGAAACCAGCAAATGCTGTATTCCATGCTTTCTTCGGTTTATCAACAATGAATCCAGACCACACACATAATCATTCAGAAAAAAAATCCAGATTTTTCAACTCACATTGGATTCAAGCACCAAAGCAACAAGAAAAAAAAAAAAAAGAAGAACAAGTAACAGAATAATTAACAATGCTAATATTTTATATTTCTGTTGAGTCCCAAAGAAGACCGAAGAAGAATTGATGCCTTTGCATTATGGTGTTGGCAAAGAATATTGAATATCCATGGACTGCCAGAAGAACCAACAAATCTGTCTGGAAAGAATTGCAGTCAGAATGCTCCTTGGAAGCAAGGATGGTGAGACTTTGTCTCATTTACTTTGAACATGTTATCATGAGGGACCAGTTCCTGGAGAAGGACATTATGCTTGGTAAGGTAGAAGGTCAGCAAAAAAGAGGAAGACCCTCAACAAGATGGATTGATGGCTGCAACAATGGGCTCAAACATAGCAATGATTGTGAGGATGGCCTAGGACCATGCAGTGTTTTGTTCTGTTGTACAGGGGGTCACTATGAGTTGGAACCGACTGGACAGCATCTAACAACAACAGTTGAGTCCCTCCAGGCTATTTGGCTATTTTAAATATGCTTAACCTTCATTAAATGCACTCTGGCTAGTAGTTGGGTTGATGTGCTCCTGTTTCCATACAGAGTTATCATTCAATAGCATTTGCCATTGCCATGTTGTTAAGAAAATAAGGACAGCACTGGTTTCTAGCATCCTCGGTTTTTGTTGAGCAAAGCAGCAATGGTGAATCAAAGGCATGTCAAGAGATGTGACGTAAATGGAAATCGCAGAGTATCATAATGCAGCACAACAGGTGCACAAAATAGATGTTCAAAATGGTTTCTATTATTTGGCTTTTTTGGAATCAAATCAGAATCAAGAACAATAGTGGCCATTTCAGATAAATTACTTCTGCACATTCTTGCAGATTGAGCAGCTGTAAAGGAGGGGAGGGGGAAGTTTGGGGGGATGCTTGCTATTTGGAAGGTGGATGCAAATACATTTGTCATGTGTGTACAGTATATTCAGTATATTAAATTTCTGCCGTTCATATGCCATGATAAAAGTAGTTTCCTTTCCAGGATTGCATGTTTCATTAATACCACATTTTAATAATTAAATAGCACAACTCTAGAGGCAATGAGTAAGATAAAAGTTTGCAGACAATTCATTATTTTTCTCAGACAGTCCTTCCTAAGAGCCCATGGAGATGCAGTCTGATGATTTAAGTTCTAAAACGAGTTGTTTAATAAAATCTTGGGCGTTTATGTAGTTTTGCTGTAGCCGGGAGTAGCTCTTCTTTTGTCGGGTGTGGTGTTATTAATGGTAAGAGGTAGGGTGATGAGCCCGCACGTCATTATTCACTTCCGCCCACTCTCTGGGTTTTTTTGTTGCATTACAGTTACTGTTTGTAATTTCTAATGTTGGGAAGGGAGAGGTTTGTTGTGTTTTTAATCCTCGCTGTTAGCATATTCTATTTTATTAGACATAATTCAGAAGGAGAGAGAGAGAAAGGGAGGTAGACTCTGGTTAAGGGGGCTGTATAATTGGGCGTAGTGGGATTAAACTATTATTAGTATACACTCCTAATAGATGCCCCATAAAGAACCCATGGCAAAGGCATTAATGAGTTATGAAGGAAGAGTATGCAAGCTGAACAGTGTTTCCATTATTACAACCCTACTTACATACAAATTGTTTAGCAACCACTTGAAAGAGACACCAGATTCCTGACGTATTTAAGGAGAGTAATTTTCCTTCAGAATTGTCTGTTCTCTTTTAATCGGTAACTTCTAATTTGCGGGATCTTTCTCACATGCCAATCCTGATATTGTTTTGTTTCAACATCAAACCTTGAATATACTAAAAAAAAAAAATTCTCTGAAATTTTAATTCTAACATAAAAATATACCAATGAATGTATATAAAAACATGGTCTCTTCCTCGATTAAAAAAATAAATAAATAAATAAAAGGCAAGCTATATGAACACTAATGCCCCCCGGCTGATGAGAATAAGAAATAAGTTAAAGAGCGTTATTTTGGGGTATAAATATTCAAAAGTATAAAAAAAAGTTAAATGTGAAAATTATAATATGCTTTTATGTCAAAGTTGAAAAAAATAAGTCACATCTTTCTGTGATGGTTCTTGTAGTTGATGTTGCATGTGAAAATCAAAGAGAAAGTGAAAGTCCGTTGGGTTTCACAGACGCTTTTAGATAACGTGCTTATGTGTATTTGATGGATTACTCTCTGGTTTAAGGGGTAGCTGATGGATTACTCTCCACTTAAATTGTGTAAATATGTACAGTAAATCTTTTCCTCCTTATGGTTTTTCCACTCTTCTCCCTATTACAATAGAGGTTGTTTTTATCGTGGGTGTTTCGTTTTGTTTTGTTTTTTTCACCTTAAAGGAACATATTATGGATTTGATGACCACATAGGGAACTTACGACACATCATTCAGATTTTCTTTTGTGACGTTTTTTGATGCCCACAGATAGTTGATAATATTTTCATCCAAGATGGAGTTGCTGCTACACCTTAGTATAATTCATAGCTGTCAGTGCTTGTAAAATGCTGTCTCCACCAAAAATAATCACTCCACATGTTGATTATTTGGGGGCTTCTTTGTTTTAAACTTGTATAAGAATTAGTACTTGAAGTCCTGATGAACTGCAAAGTTATGAATAATAGTATGTATGTTTTTTAATGGACTATTTTTTAGAACAGTTTTTGGTTTGTGCCAAGTGAATATATATTTTTTAAAACAATTTAAATTCTGTAGCTTGCTGAGTTTTCTAGAAATCCTCTCTACCTTTCTAGCATTTGCAACTTGGAATATGTTTGTAAAATATGAAGGAACCAAGGATGATGTTCCAATGGAAACTGAGCTACCTCCTTAAATGGAATGTTTATGTAAGCAATTTCACATGATAAGGTTTACGGTTAAGGTAGCTTACATCCAAGATCCACGATTTAACCTTCCAAAGATGCACAGTTACATTTTTTGATGTATCTTTTTTGTTTTTATAAAATGCATTTCAGTTCTCATACATAAATTCCTAGGTAGAGAAATGAAAAGTTCTTTGCATGAAAAATCTAATCCCAAGGTATATGAAAACTTGGTGTTGGAAGTAATTTTCACTTTTTTCCCATTTGTTTTTATTGCTTTCCAAAGTGAAAACTCCAAAGACTCAGAAGCCAAAGGGCCTTTTGAAAAATGCCACTTTCAGATTTCAGCCAACAGCCACAGCTGAATCGACAAGGGAGGGTTCTAACAAGATAGTTGCTTGCTGCCGGCTACAGTTCCCACTTTTGTTTCCTATGGAAACTAACACGGGGCAAATTGAAAGAGTGATTATTTTAAGCCTCCACTGTCTTTCCTGATCCAGTGTCTACAGTATTTTCATAGAAAACGGGAGCAGGAAAAGCAGGGGGAGATGTCAGGCCTTGTCAATTTCAGCTGTGGTTGTTGGCAGGGAGCTGAAAGTTCTAGCTTTTCAAACAGGCCACAGAAATCTCTACTCTTTTTACTCTTAAAACAAAAAGGTTAGATAATTATCGACTTCACCTTTACCTGGCCCTTCTGTGCCTTCCTTATGCGTTGTGACTTTTAGGAAGGAAAAATGGCGCAACCATTCACAAGAGGAGTTATGAGGGGAAGTTACACTGCCAAAATTTTGTTCCAACAAATAACCCATGAATAATGAATTCTCTCTAACCATGGGACACTGTGTCTGTCAACGTAGTAACTGGTTTATCCAACTGATGATTGCCTCAGACCCTTAGTTTTCTCTATTTTTTCCTTCATAATGAACATTTCTTCATTTAAAAATCTCACATTTTATGGGATAGGAAAAAAAAAAGACAGAAGGTACAATAAATAACAGTTTCTCAGAACACATGAACTATTACAGATTACAATGCTATAAATTAGGAATTAGTATAGTCTGTGTGGGGATAAAACTCATCCTGTCTTCCACTGCTAGCTACTTTGCTAGGTAACTTTAACAAAATCAAATTTTAATTTTAAGAATTGAACCTCTTTACTGATGTTTGGTCCCCAATCCCACCCAATCATTTTTTAAATCACATGGTAATTTAAGTGAATGTATAGTTTAATAACATTCTATTTTAAGGTGTTAAAATATATCATTAAATACATGAAATTGTTTCTTTAAATGTTTTATGTTATCATGGTAAAGGAGTTCTCATGATTATGCTACTAATAGCATCTACAATTATTGTGCACTGAACTTACTATGGAAACCCTGGTGGCATAGTAGTTAAGTGCTACAGATGCTAACCAAAAGGTTGGCAATTCGAATCCACCAGGCGCTCTTTGGAAACTCTATGGGGCAGTTCTACTCTGTCCTATAGGGTCACTGCGAGTCAGAATTGACTTGACGGCAACGAGTTTGGTTTTGGTTTTGGTACTTACTATGTGCCAGATACTTAACATGCTCTCAATTAATTCTCCCAACAACACTTTGAAGTAGTTACTGTTATCCTTATTTCACAAATAAGAAAGCTAAAGCTTGAGTTAAAGAACCTTTCCAATATCACACAGTAAGAGATGGAATGGAATGCAAACTGAGGTCTCTGACACATGTTAACAAGTGTGCTGTATCACATTGCTGACCTCCACTTGCTCACACATGGAGGAGGGGAGGGTAGGACACTACAGGCAATGATCATTCATGCACTGCTTGCTGCTAAGACAAATAGAAAGGCCACAACTGTTAACCTGGCACATTGCACAGCATAGTCTATATCCCTTTGGTGATGCAATCATTTTCTGCTTTGAATTTCCTGTTGATACCATGTATTTTCTCTAATGGAAGGCATGCTGATTAAAAGACTAGGTCACAATTTTTGTTATGAGTTATAGATTTTGCTATCCATTATCTGGGATCACATGTGTCCCAGCAGACCCTGGACATCATAAATCCTGCCAATATGAGTTAATGATAAAACCTTTTTTTTTTTTTAATTCTATTTCTTGCAAAATTGTGAAACATGGGGTAAAACATGAAGGCACCTGGCAATGACTGCACATACATTTTATTCTCGTCTCCTTCTTAGCCTTTTTGTTATTTTTCATGAAACTTTTCAAAATATGGTAAAATACATTCTTCCTTGCTGCAAAAATCAGTACTAACAAGCCAAATAAATAAAACAAAAGGAAGTTGTATCTCAAGTATATTACCACTACTATGTATTCTTCATTATAACCGAAGGAGTACTAACAGCTAAGAAGCAGAGACGGCTGCCCTGGAATACTGCAGAACACAGTGATGCATCCCACCTGCTACACATGGAAGCAATGATTGCGCTCTAAGATAGAATGCAGCGTAACAGTAACTTATAGGAGTTTGAGTCTCTTGAAAAGTACGACTGCAATGCATTATTCCTTATTCCAGAGGCATTATTTACTGTTTAGAAGCTAAAAGAGCAGGGAGCCAATAATACCTGGAAACAATGAATGGTGTCAAGGAGAAAATGGCCGCTATGACTGAAAGAAGACTGGCAATAGCTTATTCTCATGATAAGTACATTCTCACAAGAACATAGTAACTGGGAAACACAGTGAGGAGGCTCATCTCACAGAAATAAAAGCAAGCCTATCAAAAGCTTAAAAATTCACACATCCAGGAGGCATCACCTAAGACAATGCTCAATCTACACAAAAATGAGGCTCGAACTCAGGGTTCTTGAGTTTCATGGTTTCAAAAGTCTTCCACCTTGAAGCTAAACACATTAAAATTGGGCTACCTCCTTCCCAAAGAACTCCAGAAGCATAAAAAGTGGTTGGGATACTGCTGTCCCACGGGTCACCAAAGAGACATACTCATTATGGTGCTGGAAGACAACTAAAGATAATGAAAGCTATTCACAGCAAAAGCTATAGTCTGAGATTTGGTTTGTCTTCTCACTGTGAAGCTTCCTGACATCTCCCATCAGCCTAGGTGTCAGCTTCTCCTACTTTACGCCCAGAGTAGGGGTGTGAGTGTGTGGAAGGACATAGTCCTAGCTTGCCATCACTCTTTCCCAAAGCTGCCTGGGCCCTGAGCTGTAGGATCTCCTGGCCAGGAACCACAGACTAATCCTGAAGCTGAGAGGAGGGGGAATGCAGAAGACATGTGACATGGACAACAAATTCCTGGCATCCTGGAATCTTTGACAAAAAGAAAAGAGATTATGTTTACAGCAGGGGTAAGGGGCTGGCTTGGATATTTTCTCTATTTTCCAAGGACATCCTTCCACCTCCCTACACACACACACACATCCTGAACAAACTATGTTTCAGTATTGTTCAGAGTTTAGAGGTTGGCCCCACCCCAAATTCAGGCCTGATTAGCTCAAAATTGCTTAAATTTCTTTGACAAGGCAAGGAAAAGACATTCATTTTACAAGTCAGATTGAAAACATTAAAATTCAAATATCTAGGATCTTTAACAACAGATGTAAGTGTATTCAGTGTCTGAATGAAGACTCAAAATTATTTTCCAAGCTGGAGAAGGTGGAGAGAGGGAGGACACGAGATATCACTAAGACATTTGTTACCTGGAGTGGAAGGGCAGAGAGAAGGAGCTACCCTTGGGTGGGAGACTGCAGAGGGGACCTAGATGAGTAGTTAAAAATCACCTCTACTCTGGCAAATTGGATTTACGTGTAATTTTTAGTCAACACTAGCATTTTTGTCTACACTAGCTTATTCATAAAGTCAAAAAAGAGACCTCAAAAATATGTTGCCTGCTTGTTATTGAAGCAAAAGTGAATTTTTTTATCCAATTTAGTTATTGAAAAGAAAAAGCCTGCTCTCGAGGACTAAACACTTATTGATTCCTCTTCAATAACAATATTCTTAAGGCAAATTCTTATACATTTCTTTTTTTTTTTTTTTTTTTATATATATATTTTATTGTACTTCAGGTGAAAGCTTACAGAGCAAATAGTTTCTCATGAAATAGTAGTACACATGTTGTTTTTTGACATTGGTTAACAACCCCACAACGTATTAAGCCTCTAAATTCTCAACCTTTTTTTTTGATGAAAATTACAGATGGCCAAAGATACACCATTTCAAAAATTTCTACATTCACAGTTCAGTGACATTGACTACGCTCTTCCAACTGTGCTGTTATTCTCACTTAAGATGAAGGCTTACAGAACAAAATAGTTTTTCATTTAATAGTTACTACACATGTTGCCCTATGACAATGGTTAACAATCTCACAGCACATCAAGAATATCCTTACTCCACCTTGTGTTGCCTATCACCAGGGGGCTTCCTTGTCCCCTTCTGTCTTCTGGACCTTGTCAGTGGACTATTGTACCTCTTTAGTCTCATTTGTTTATTTATTTATTGATTTATTTTTATTTTATTTAAACACCATTTCAAAACTTTTTACTTACACATTTAAGTGATATTGACTATGCTCTTCCAATTGTGCTGCCATTCTCGCCCAAGATGAAGGCTTACAGGACAAAACAGCCTCCCATTTAATAGTTACTACAAATGTTGCCCTATAGCAGTGGTCAACAATCTCACAATACATCGACAGTGTCCTTATTCAATTTGTGTTCCTTATCGTCAGTTTCCTACTCTCCCTCTGCCTTCTGGCCCTTGTCACCGGACTCCTGTACATCGTTAGTCCCATTTAGTTTTCTGGGGTGTCCATTCCCAGGCTTAACATCGAACCTTGAAGGTAACTTCACCTCTGAGCTGAAAGGGTGTCTGGGGGCCACACTCTCGAGGTTTCTCTAGTATTCTTTAGGCCAGTATATCTGGTCTTCTTTTTTTTTTTTTTTTTGGGAGTTAAAATTATGCTCTACATCCTACTCCAGCTCTGCCCAGAACCCTCTGTTGTGATCCTGGTCAGAGGAGTCATTGGTGGTAGCCGGGCACCATCCAGCTGTACTGGGCTCAGTCCCGTGGAGGCCTTGGTAGCTGTGGACCATTAGTCCTTCGGACTAATCTTTTCCTTGTATCCTGTTCTCTTTGTTCTCCCTTGTTCCCGAAGGGATGAGATCAGTGGAGTATCTTAGATGGCCGCTCATAGGCTTTTAAGACCCCAGACACTACTCACCAAGGTAGAATGTAGAGCATTATCTTTATAAGTAGTGTCATGCCAATTGAGCTAGATGTTCCCCGAGATCATGGTCCCCAGAGCCCTCCGTCCAACAACTCAGTCCCTCTGGGGGTTTGGATGTGTCTATAGGGCCTCCATGACCTTTCCTTGTGCAGGTTGTGTTAGCTTCCCCTGTACCATGTACTATCTCATCTCTCACCCAAGTTACCACTTACCTATTACCTATTTAGTATTCCCCCCCCCCCATCCCTGGTAACCAACAAGGATTGTTACATTTTGCACGTGAATTTTTTCATGGGTTTTTACAATAGAGGTCTCATACAATATTTGTCCTTTTGTGATTGACTTATTTCACTCAGCATGATGTCCTCCAGTTTCATCCATGTTATGAGATGGTTCACCGATTCATTGTTCTTTCTCGTTGCATAGTACTCCATTGTGTGTATGTACCATAGTTTGTGTATCCATTCATCTGTTGATGGACATCGAGGTTGTTTCCATCGTTTTGCTATTGTGAATAATGCTGCCATGAACATAGGTGTGCATATGTCTATTCGAGTGATGACTCTTATTTCTCTAGGATATATTCCTAGGAGTGGGATTGCTGGATCGAATGGTACGTCTATTTCTAGCTTTCTGAGGAAACGCCATATCATTTTCCAAAATGGCTGTATCATTTTGCATTCCCACCAGCAGTGTATAAGAGTTCCCGTCTCCCCGCAGCCCCTCCAACATTTGTTATTTCCAGTGTTTTTGATTCGTGCCAGTAATGCCGGGGTGAGATGGTATCTCATTGTGGTTTTAATTTGCATTTCTCTAATGGCTAGTGATCGCGAGCATTTCCTCATGTGTCTGTTGGCCATTTGAATGTCTTCCTTGGTGAAGTGTCTGTTCATTTCCTTTGCCCATTTTTTGATAGGATTGGTTGTCTTTTTGTTGTAGAGGTGTTGGATTTTTTGTAGATTATGGAGATTAGACCTTTGTCTGACTTGTACTGTCCAAAAATTTTTTCCCAGTCTGTAGGTTCTCTTTTAACTCTTTTGGTGAAATCTTTTGAAGAGCATAGATGTTTGATTTTTAGAAGATCCCAATTATCTAGTTTATCTATTGGGTTTTTTGTGTTGATGTTTATGGTTTGTATCCTGTTAATGCCATGTATTAAGGTCTGAAGTGTTGGTCCTATTTTTTCTTCTATGAATTTTATAGTTTGAGGCTTTATATTCAGGTCTTTGATCCATTTTGAAGTAGTTTTTGTATATGGTGTGAGGTATGGGTCCTGTTTCATTTTTCTACAAATGGATATCCAGTTTTGCCAGCACCATTTGTTAAAAAGACTGTCTTTTCCCCATTTGATGTATTTTGGGCCCTTGTCAAAAATCAGGTGACCGTAGGTGGATGGATTTACATCTGAGTTCTCAATTCTGTTCCATTGGTCAATGTCTCTGTTGTTGTACCAGTACCAGGCTGTTTTGAGTACTGTAGCTGTATAGTAGGTTCTCAAGTCAGGTAGTGTGAGTCCTCCAACTTTATTCTTCTTCTTCAGTAGTGCTTTACTTATTCGGGGTTTCTTCCCTTTCCATATAAAGTTAATAATTAGTTTTTCCATCTCTTTGAAGAATGTTGTTGGTATTTGTATCGGAATTGCATTGTATTTGTAGATTGCTTTAGGTAGAATTGCCATTTTCACAATGTTGAGTCTGCCTATCCATGAGCATGGTGTGTTTTTCCATTTATGTAGATCCCTTTGGGTTTCATGCAGCAGTGTTTTGTAGTTTTCTTTGTATAGGTCTTTTATATTCCTGGTCAGATTTATTCCTAAGTATTTTATCTTTTTAGGGGCTATTGAAAATGGTATTGATTTCCTGATCTCCTTTTCATCGTTCTCTTTACCGGTGTATAGGAATCCAACTGATTTTTGAATGTTTATCTTGTATCCTGCTACTCTGCTGAATCTTTCTATTACTTCCAGTAAATTTCTCGTGGAGTCTTTAGGGTTTTCTATGTATAGTATCATATCATCTGCAAACAGGGAGAGTTTAACTTCTTCATTACCAATTTGGATGCCCTTTATTTCTTTCTCTTGCCTTACTGCTCTAGCTAGAACTTCCAGCACAATGTTAAATAGGAGTGGTGATAAAGGGCATCCTTGTCTTGTTCCTGTTTTCAGGGGGAATGTTTTCAGCCTTTCTCCATTAAGAATGATGTTGGCTGTTGGTTTTGCATAGATGCCCTTTATTATGTTGAGAAATTTCCCTTCTATACCTATTTTATTGAGAGCTTTTATCAGGAATGGGTGTTGGACTTTGTCAAATGCCTTTTCTGCATCAATTGAGATAATCATGTGATTTTTTTCTTTCATTTATGTGGTGGATTACGTTGATGGATTTTCTAATGTTAAACCATCCTTGCATACCTGGTATGAATCCTACTTGGTCGTGGTGTATTATTTTTTTGATATGATACTGAATTCTATTGGCTAGAATTTTGTTCAGAATTTTTGCATCTATATTCATGAGAGATATTGGTCTGTAATTTTCTTTTTTTGTGATGTCTTTGCCTGGTTTTGGTATCAGCGTTATGCTGGCTTCATAGAATGAATTTGGAAGTGTTGCTTCCTCTTCTTTGCTCTGAAATAACTTGAGTAGAACTGGTACGAGCTCTTCTGTAAATGTTTTGTAGAATTCTCCAGTGAAGCCATCTGGGCCAGGGCTTTTTTGGTTGGGAGTTTTTTTATTACCTTTTCAATCTCTTCTCTTGTTATGGGTCTGTTCAGATTTTCAATATCACTTTGTTGTAGTTTGGGTAGGCCGTATGTTTCTAGAAATTTATCCATTTCCTCTAGGTTTTCAAATTTGTTGGAATATAGTTTTTCATAATATTCTGTTATAATCCTTTTTATTTCAGTTGGGTCTGTTGTAATGTCCCCCATTTCATTTCTTATTTGGGTTATTTGTGCCCTCTGCTGTTTTTCTTTTGTCAGTCTGGCCAGTGGTTTGTCGATTTTGTTGATTCTTTCAAAGAACCAACTTTTGGTTTTGTTGATTCATTCTATTGTTTTTCTGTTCTCTATTTCATTGATTTCTGCTCTGATCTTTACTATTTCCTTTCTTCCGGTGGTTGTAGGCTTTTTTTGTTGTTCTCTTTCTATTTGTTTGAGTTCTGTAGTTAATGTTTTGATTTTGTCCCTTTCTTCTTTTTTGATATGTGCATCTATTGCTATAAATTGTCCTCTGAGGACTGCCTTTGCTGTGTCCCAAAGGTTTTGGTATGATGTGTTTTCATTTTCATTTGATTCTAGGAATTTTTTAATTCCATCTCTGATTTCTTCTATTACCCATTGATGTGTAAGCAGATTATTATTCAGTTTCCATGTGTTTGATTTTTTTTCCTTGCTCTTTCTAGTGTTAATTTCTACCTTGATGGCATTGTGGTCAGAGAAGATACTGTGAATTATCTCAGCATTTTGGATCTTGTTGAGGATTGCTCTGTGGCCTAAGATGTGGTCTATTCTGGAGAACGTTCCATGTGCATTGGAAAAGAATGTGTACTTTGCAGCGGTTGGATGGATTGTTCTATATATGTCTATGAGGTCCAGTTGGCTGATTGTGTCCTTTAGGTCTTCTGTATCTTTGCTGAGTTTCTTTTTAGTTGTTCTGTCCTTTACTGAGAGTGGTGAGTTGAAGTCTCCTACTATTATTGTGGAACTGTCAATTTCTCTTTTCAGTGCTGTTAGAGTTTTTTTTATGTATTTTGGAGCCCTGTCATTGGGTGCATAGATATTTATTATGGTTATGTCTTCATGAGGGATCATCCCCTTAATCATTATATAGTGTCCTTCTTTGTCTTTTATGGTAGATTTTGTTTTAAAGTCTATTTTATCTGAGATTAGAATTGCCACTCCTGCTCTTTTTTGATAGTTGTTAGCTTGATATATTTTTTTCCAACCTTTGATTTTTAATAAATTCACATCTTTGTTTCTAAGATGTGTCTCTTGTAGACAGCAAATAGATGGATCCTGTTTTCTTATCCATTCTGCCACTCTCCATCTCTTTATGGGTGCATTGAGTCCATTTACGTTCAGTGTAATTATTGATAGATGTGAGTTTGTTGCTGTCATTTTGTAGTGCTTTTTTTTGTGATGCTGAAGTTTTCTTTGTTCTTCTTACTCTCTTGTGCTGAGTTCCTTTTGTTTGTGGATTTTGTGTTCATTTCTTTTGTTTTTGTAGGTTTTGTTTTTGTTGAGACTTTATGTTTTTCGTCTTTATTTTTATGAGTTGGTTTGTTAACTTTTTTTGTGGTTACCATGAATTTTACCCTTATCTTTATAATTTTGAAGCAGTCTACCGTTACTTGGTATCGCCTTGCCTTCTTCTCCTTTAGAAGGTTCTATACCTTCGCCGTTTGTTTCCTCTTTCATTGTTTTGATGTTGTTGTCATCCTTTGATTGATTTCTCTGATTCCCTGTTGTATATCTTTTGTTTTTGGAAAGTCGTCTGTAGTTCAGTTCCTAGAATGTTATCTGGTTCATGTTAACCTGCGTCCTAGGTCCTAGGTCCTGCCTGAGGGCTTAAGCTGTTTGTCCTCAGATCGAAGAACTCCCTTTAATAATTCTTGTAAGTTTGGTTTGACTTTTGCATATTCCTTTAGTTTCTGTTTATCTGGAAATGACCTAATTTCACCATCAAATCTGAATAAGAGTTTTGCAGGATATATTATTCTTGGCTGACAATTTTTTTCTTTCAAGATTTTATATATGTCATCCCATTGCCTTCTTGCCTGCATGGTTTCTGCTGAATAATCTGAGCTTAGTCTTATTGTTTCTCCTCTGTATGTGACTTCTTGTTTTTCACGAGCTGCTCTCAGGATTCTTTGTTTGTCTTTAGTTTTAGCGAGTGTGAATATGATATGTCTTGGTGATTTTCTTTTGGGGTCTCTTCTATATGGGGTTCGTTGAGCTTCTTGGATGACCAGCTTTTCATCTTTCATGATATTGGGAAAGTTTTCTGTCAGCAGTTCCTCAATGATCCTCTCTGTGTTTTCTGTTTTCTCCCCCTGTTCTGGTATGCCAATCACTCGTAAGTTTTTGCTTTTAATTGTGTCCCACATAACTCTCAGGGTCTCTTCATTTTTCTTTGTTCTTTTTTCTGAGTTTTCCTGAAACAGAGTTGTATCCAAGTGTTTGTCTTCAGTTCCACTGATCCTGTCTTCCATGGTTTCAAATCTACTTCTCAGCCCTTCTATGACACCGTCCATTTCTGAAATCTTGTTGTTTATCTTTTCGATTTCTAATTGTTGTTTTTGTATAATTTCGAGTTGTGAATTTATTTTGGCATTTTGTTCTTGCATCATCTTCCTGAATTCTTCCAAATTTTTGTCTGTATTTTCCATAAATTTGTCTATTTTTTCCTCATGTTTGTCAGCTTTTTGCCTCAGTTCTTGGAAAATTCCGAGTATTAGTGATTTGAGTTCCGTATCAGGTACTTCTAGTGCATTTTCTTCCACAGGAGAGTTATCTGGTGTTTTAATTTGGACGCCTATTGGAGCCATCTTGTCTTGTTTTTGTAAATGTTTTGATATTGTTTGCTGTTTTCGGGGCATTCAGTAGATATTTCTCACGTTTATTGATTGTAGATTTTTTTTTTTTTTCGTTCTTGTGGTACAGCTGGGCAGATCTAGTTGAGGAGGAGCCACTGGGATGGGTTGCTTGTGGCACTCACTGCAGCCACCAGGACGGCCAGTAGTCAGTGCTGGGCAGGTTCCAATAGGGCGTGCCTGCACCGCTTGGTGATGTGATGTCTAGTGCACGGTGCAGGTAGGTAGGGTGCAGCGGGAAGATGATTATGTGTGAAGCTAAGCTGGATATGGGAGAGAGGAGAGAGGAGGAGGAGCAAAAAGCGTACAAACATAAAAGAATGCTAGGGGAGCTTGTCGTTGGAATGTACAGATGAGAGACTATGGGATGGAGGAAACCAGAAGGGGGAGGAGAAAGAAAAGGAAAGAATGACCAAATAAAAATCAGAAAAGTTAAAGAACTGCAAAGTTCCCAGGGATCCCACCGATGCAGCTATGAGGTCTGGGGGAGTTGGTCTCAATTTTCACAGCTCAGCCTGGCCAGAAGGTACAGAGGCATACATCGCCTGGTATTCAGGGATCAGAAAGAGAAGGAAGAGATAGAGAGACAAGAAATTAAGCAATGAAGAAAGACAAAAGAGAAAAAGAGGTAAAAGATGACAAAACTAATCAAAAAAGGAAGAAAAATAAAATTGAGAAAAAAAGAAAAAAAAAAAAAGGGCAACACCAGCAGTCAGTGCCTACAAATGGGACCCAGAGAGCCCCCACTCAGGGGCGTGAATTCCAAGAAGCTGGTAGTCTCGGGGTTAAGTGACCGTGGCCACGGGAAGCAGAGGGGCCAACGAACAAAGGCCCCAGGATCCCACCCGCGCGGGAGCCCAGACCTGGAAACAGCCACACGCCCGAACGCAGCCCTACAGCCCCGCAGGAGAGAGCAGAGACAGCACTCGGAACCAGGCACCCAGGCAAAAGGAGGGGGAGGCGGCAGAGAAAGGTTCGCTAGCTGCCAGCAAACGGCTCCCAGAAAGCCTCCAGCCCGGGCGCGCGGAATCCAAGCACCGGCGCCCCCCAGCTCAGGGACTCCGGCCACGGAAAGCAGAGGGGCGAACAAACAAAGGCCCCGGGATCCCACCCACGCGGGAGCCCAGACCTAGAAACAGCCACACGCCCGCACGCAGCCCTACAGCCCCGCAGGAGAGAGCAGAGACGGCACTCAGAACCAGGCACCCAGGCAAAAGGAGGGGGAGGCGGCAGAGAAAGGTTCGCTAGCTGCCAGCAAACGGCTCCCAGAAAGCCGCCAGCCCAGGCGCGCGGAATCCAAGCACCAGCACCCCCCAGCCCAGGGACCCTGGCCACGGAAAGCAGGGGATCCCCAGCTGAGGCGGAGAGGGGTGGGTGGTGGGAGAGCGCGCACCGCAGTTTACCGGTCGTTCTGTCTCCTACCTGATGCTCTGCAAGGCTGCTCTCCCGTTTGCTGGTCTCCGATAGGAATCCAAGATGGTGGATCCGCGCTGCGTTAGCTGGTAAGGAATCTCTGCCTGAGTCTCTCCTCGCTCTCCGTTCTCTTTTAGTATTCTCACTCCGTTTGGTGTTTGGCTGAGTTCTTTATCTCTTCATTTGGTGTTCTAGGGTTTCAGGATTGTTGATTCTCTGTTAGGCTTAGTTTTTCGGATCTTTGCTGTGGAGGGACGGCGTGGTGTTTCTGCCTAGAGCGCCATCTTGCCCCTCCTCCTCTTATACATTTCTTGAGAGAACTATTTAGGATTCCTAAGGTAAAACCCAAATATTACTACAAAAGGGTCATTGTACAAATTAAAAACACATAGCGTTTTCAAAAGACAATTTTCCAAAATCTTCTAATTAGAAAAAAATCCTTATTCTACACATCTACACTAATTTTCATCATATATACATAGATGTATGTGCCTGTGCCTGTGTGCACACGTGAGGGGTGTGTGTGTGTGTTTCTATTGAGAGACAGACAGTATGTTAGAAGGGAAAACTCTGAAGTCTGAGTGGGTGGTCTGAGTTTGAGCCCTAGCTCTGCGAATTACTAATTATGTGACCTAGGGCGAGTCCCTTAGCTTCCCTTGTAACTTAGTTTCTTCATCTTTAAAATAGAGGAAAATATCAGTACCTACCGTTGTCCCTGGGAGGTGCAAACAGTTAACATTCTCAACTGCTAACTGAAAGGTTGAAGGCTGGAGTCCACCCAGAGATGCCTCAGAAGAAAGGTCTGGTGATCTACTTCTGAAAAACCAGCCATCAAAAATCCTTTGTCACTCAGTTGTACTCTGAAACACAGAGGGACACTGTGTGTCCGAGTCAACACAACAGCAACTGGTTGGATATCTCCTGTTACAATGTACACACTGTGTGTTTGTTAAATGAAGAAAATATTATTATTATGATAATTTTGCTCTCAATAATCTGATACAGTGAACACTATGATCCCCACTTTTTCAGATATGGTAATTCAGACATAGACGCGCTATTATGTCTCAGTTAAGTGGCACGGTTAAAGTGATATTTAATTCCAGGCCTATTTGACCCAAAAGCCCATGTCCTTTCTAAATCACATCACACCAACCTTTCATAATTTAGACTCATCACTGGATTCACTTTCATATACTTACTTATATTTGAGGTTTTGTTCTTTCATTTGAAGGCATTCTTCATATATTATGAGTGCTAATCCTCTCATGATTGTACGGCTAGTTGTTTAAATTTGTTTTTTGAAGTTATATTTCATGGAAGTTTTTTTTTTTTTTAATGGAGACAAATTAAATAATCTCTTCTTTTAAGCGTATTCTTTTTTTGTTGTTGTTGAAGAGATTCTTAAACTCAATGTCAAAATATATTCTCATATTTTCTTTTAAAATTTTAGTAATTTTGTTTTTCATATTTAAAACATTTCTCCATCTGGAATATAGTTTTGCAAATAGTGTGATGTAGTGATCTAATTTTATCTTTTTCATCTGTTTTTTCCCCCAGTTGTTCCAGCACCGTTTACTGACAAGTCCATCATTTCTCTCCTTATTTGTGATCCCAGCTCAGATATAGGGAGCAATCCTGAGCTCCTGTATGCAGGTTTATGTGTGTTTCTGAGCTCCTGATCCTGTTCCAGTGTTCTCTTTGTCTATCCCTCAATGAGTACCACAATGATTTAGGTCTTAATATCTGTTTTCTTTTTCCCATTATTACTGTTTTTGTCGGTTTGTTTTAATTCATTGCTTTTGCCTACCTATTATCAATTCCCTTTTGCATGTCTCTTGTTTATTTGGGGTTCAGTTTGTTTGTTCCTGAGATAACCTTTCTTCACTGGTGCACGCAAGTGATAAACAATCTGAACCTTTGTCTGAGAATAGTGGAATTTCAACCCTCATTACTAGTGATGATTTATCTGTACCTAGAATTTTAGGATCATAGTTTAGATATTTTCTCCCAGTCCACTTAAGATATTATTCGATTGTCTTTTTTTTTTCTTATTTCTGGCACCTGAGGCATTTCCATATTACTTGGAGAGCTCAGCTACACATTTAAAAGAATCTTCATTAAATTATGTCTAGCTTTTCTTGGTATCTGTAGTAGGAAGACATCCATGTTATCTAAGCTACCATATTACTAGAACCAGAAATCTATGAATTCTTTTATCAAATCTTAGCCAGGTGCTGGGTTGCAAGAGGACAGGATAAAAATAATGATAGAGCTTTCAAAGACTATGGTAGGCTTCTTCATCCTATTTTTAAATCATATTTATGTGTTCAGTGATATACTTTAGATGTGTGTTCTTATCCCCATGTGTATTATATTACACTAGTGAAACAATTTCTGGACATTTGGTCAATGGTATCTGTGCCCTCTCCACAGCATGCAGAGGTTAGAAAGTAGAACACAGGCCCAAGAATCTCTCTACCCCTTCTCTCAGCTGTAAGCACACTCTATGCAAGCATTGATGTTTTCCTTGTCTCTCAGCCCACAGAGACCATTAGCTCTTCAGGAATTGGACCATGTTTTATTCTACTTCGTGTCCCTACAACCCAGAACAAAGACTGGCACATAGAAAATTATTTTGAATGTTTCTTCAATGAAGGAAAAATATAGAGGGGTATAGGAGGATGAGGGATAAGCCAACACACATCAAGCAAGATTTACCAATCAGTGCATTCACTTTTGTGTAGAAAAAGTTACTTCCAATGTGACAAATCTAACTGCTTGAATTCGAACCCACATTTTGTGAAGAAGGCTATCCCAAGTAAAATACCTGACTGGCTAAGAATTAATGTGTAGAGTTTATTAAGGATAAAATTGTAGGACTGAAAAAGTCATATCTTTAAGGGGTGATTCACACCAGAAAGGAGAAAGGAGTAAAGTCAGAAAAAGAAAGAAAAAAAAATAATGAGAAGGAGAGGGCTACCAAACTATTTTGTTGTTGTGAGGTGCCGTCCAGTTGGTTCGGACTCATAGTGGCCCTATGTACAATAGAACAAAACACTCCCCAGTCCTGAGTCATCCTTACAATCGTTGTTATGCTTGAGCCGTTGTAGCAGCCACTGTGTCAATCCATCTTGTTGAGGGTCTTCCTCTTTTTCACTGGCCCTCTACTTTACCAAGCATGATATCCTTCTCCAGGGACTGATCCCTCCTGACAACATGTCCAAAGTATGTGAGGCATAGTCTCGCCATCCTTGCTTCCAAGGAGCATTTTGATTATACTTCTTCCAAGACAGATTTGTTTGTTCTTTTCGCAGTCCATGGTATATTCAATATTCTTCAACAACACCACAATTTGAAGGTGTCAATTCTTCTTCAGTCTTCCTTATTCATTGCCCAGCTTTCACATGCATATGAGGCAATTGAAAACACTATGGCTTGGGTCAGGTGCACCTTAGTCTTCAAGGTGACATCTTTGTTTTTCAACACTTTAAAGAGGTCTTTTGCAGCAGATTTGCCCAGTGCAATACGTCCTTTGATTTCTTGACTGATGCTTCCGTGGATGTTGATTGTGGATCCAAGTAAAATAAAATCCTTGACAACTTCAATCTTCTCTCCATTTATCATGATATTGCTTATTGGTCCAGTTGTGAGGATATGTGTTTTCTTTATGTTGAGGTGTAATCCATACTGAAGGTTGTAGTCTTTGATCTTCATCAGTAAGTGCTTCAAGTCCTCTTCACTTTCAGCAAACAAGGTTGTGTCATTTGCATAACGCAGATTATTAATGAGTCTTCTTCCAATCCTGATGCCCCATTCTTATTCATATCCAGCTTCTCGGATTATTTGCTCAGCATATAGATTGAATAGGTATGGTGAAAAGATACAACCCTGAGCACACCTTTCCTAACTTTAAACCACGCAGTGTCCCCTTGTTCTGTTCAAACTACTGCCTCTTGATCTATGTACAGGTTCCTCATAAGCACAATTAAGTGTTCTGGAATTCCCATTCTTCACAATGTTATCCATAATTTGTTATGATCTATGTAGTCAAATGCCTTTGTGTAATCAATGAAACACAGGTCAACATCTTTCTGGTATTCTCTGCTTTCAGCCCAGATCTATCTGACATCAGCAATGATATCCCTGGTTCCATGTCCTCTTCTGAAACCAGTTTGAATTGCTAGCAGTTGCCTGTTGATATATTGCTGCCGCTGCTTTTGAATGCTCTTAAGTAAAATTTTGCTTGCATGTGATATTAACGATATTGTTCAAAAATGTCCATATTTGATTGGATCACCTTTCTTGGGAATAGGCATAAATATGGATCTCTTCTGGTTGATTGGCCAGGTAGCTGTCTTCTAAATTTCTTGACATAGAGGAGTGAACATCTCCAGCACTGCATCTGCTTGTTGAAACATCTCAGTTGGTATTCCTTTAATTCCTGGCGCCTTGTTTTTCACCAATGCCTTCAGTGCAGCTTGGACTTTTTCCTTCAGTACCATCGGTTCCTGATCATGTGCTACCTCCTGAAATGGTTGAACATCAACCAATTCTTTTTGGTATAGTGACTTAGTGTATTCCTTCCATATTCTTTTGTTCCTTCCTGTATCATTTAATATTTTCCCCGTAGAATCCTTTGGTATTGCAATTCGAGGCTTGAATTTTTTCTTCAGTACTTTCAGCTTGAGAAATGCCAAGCGTATTCTTCCCTTTTGGTTTTCAATCTCCAGCTCTTTGCACATGTCATTATAATACTTGAGTCTTCTCGAGCCTCCGTTTGAAATCTTCTGTTCAACTCATCTCAACTTCATCATTTCTTCCTTTTGCTTTAGCTACCTGACATTCAAGAGCAAGTTTCAGAGTCTCTTCTCACATCAATTTTGGTCTTTTCTTTCTTTCCTGTCTTTTTAATGACCTCTTCCTTTCTTCATGTATGATGTCCTTGATGCCATTCCACAACTCGTCTGGTCTTCGGTCATTAGTGTTCAACATGTCAAATCTATTCTTGAGATGGTCTCTAAATTCAGATGGGATATACTCAAGGTCATACTCAGGCTGTCATGGGCTTGTGCTAATTTTCTTCGGCTTCAGTTTGAACTTGCATATGAGTAATTGATGGTCTGTTCAAAGTCAGCCCCTGGCCTTGTTCTAACTGATGATATTGAACTTTTCCATCATCTCTTTCTACAGATATAGTATGGTTCCTGTGTATTCCATCTGGTGAGGTCCATGTGTATGGTCGCCATTTACATTGGTGAAAAAAGGTTTTGCAATGAAGAGATTCTTGGTCTTGCAAAATTCTATCATGCAATCTCTGGCATAGTTTCTTGATAGGCGATATTTTCCAACTACCAATCCTTCTTCTTTGTTTCCAACTTCTGCATTCCAATCACCAGTAATTATCAATCAGTTTCAGACTGCAGAAGATGGCAAAAATACTCAATTTCTTCATCTTTGGTCTTAGTGGTTGGTGCATAAATTTGAATAATAGTCGTATTAACTGGTCTTCTTTGTAGGTGTGTGGATATTATCATATTACTGACAGCGTTGTATGTCAGGATAGATCTTGAAATGGTCTTTTCGGCCATTAATGTAATGTCATTCCTCTTCAAGTTGTTATTCCCGGCATAGTAGACCACATAATTGTTTGATTCAAAATGGCCAATACCAGTCCATTTCAGCTCACTAATGCCTAGGGTATCGATGTTTATGTGTTCCATTACATTTTTGACGATTTCCAATTTTCCTAGAGTCATACTTCATACATTCCACGTTCCGATTATTAATGGATGTATGCAACTGTTTCTTCTCATTTTGAGTCGTGCCACATCAGCAAATGAAGGTCCTGAATCTTGATTCCATCCACATCATTAGGGTTGACTCTACTTTCAGGAGGCAGCTCTTCCCCAGTCGTATTTTGAGTGCCTTCCAACCTGAGGGGCTCATCTTCTGGCACTATATCAGACAGTGTTCTCCTGCTATTCATAAGGTTTTTTCTGGTTAATTTTTTTCAGAAGTAGACTACCAGGCCCTTCTTCCTAGTCTGTCTTAGTCTGGAAGCTCAGCTGAAACCTGTCTGCCATGGGTGACCCTGCTGGTATTTGAATACTGGTGGCATAGCTTCCAGCATCACAGCAACACACAACCACCACAGTACTACAAACTGACAGATGCATGGGGTTTTAAAAATTTATTAATGAAATATAGTATAAATGCAGAAAATGCATAGAAGTATACAATTTTCACAAACTGAACACATTTTCTTTATATATGATGTCCTTGATGTTGTTCCACAACTCGTCTGGTCTTCAGTCATTAGTGTTCAATGCATCAAATCTGTTCTTGAGATGGTTTCTAAATTCAGTTGGGCTATACTCAAGGTCGTACTTTGGCTATATATATATATGTGTGTGTGTATATATATATATATATATATACACATATACATATATGTGTATATATATATATATATATATACCCCACTGCCATCGAATTGATTCCAACTCATAGTGACCCTATAGAACAAAGTAAAACTGCCTCATAGGATTTCCAAGGCCGTAAATCTTTACAGAAGCAGAGTTCCAGGTCTTTCTCCCACAGAGCAGCTGGTGGGTTCAAACTGCCAACATTTTGGTTAGCAGCCAACTGCTTAACCACTGAGCTACCAGGGCTCCAGGACTCTCTCTGTCTCTCTCTTTATATATATGCATATGTATATATATATGTTATATATGAGGTATAGTTGTTTAACTTTCTAGTATAAGTGAATAATAAGTTCCCTACAAGATTCATACACCAAAGTGATTCTAGTTGGTTTAAGTGGTTGCATGGAAACACTTAAATGTAAGAACTTAAGTTCTAGTTATAGTGGAATGGAATTGAGAAAGGAACTATTACCATATAAACAAGAAGATGTAAAAATTATTATAGAATATAAGATATAAATTCAATGCTAATTCATTTGGAAATGTTAAAGGGAAAATATAAAATGACAAAACTGGCTGAAAAAGAGGTTGAGAGACTGACTATAACAATAAACATGGAAGAAATTGGAACAGTTTTCAAAGAACTACCTCCATGAAATGCTGTAGGTCCAGATAGTGTTACGGATAAATTCTTCTAAAAAATCCAAAGAACTTCAATGTTTTGTAAACTGAACAAGAACATAGAAAAAAAATTGAAAACTTTCCCAGTTATTTTTTCAAAGCTACTACAATGCTACAATGCTCAAAAACAAAACTACAGGTGAATATGGATGTAAAAAAAATTCTAAACAATGTTAATAGATGAAGTCAATGAAATCCAGCAGTACAGAGAAAAATTAATATATCATGCCCATTTAGGCTTTCTTCTAGGATGTCATGGGTGGTTCATTATTGGAAAATGTGTTAATATTAAATAAACAGAGAAAACCATATAATTACCAGAAAAGATGTCCTAAGATCTATTTTTAAAGCTTTTTGTTTTTAGATAGTTATAGATTCACTCAGATGTAAGAAACAATACAGAACAATAATATAGAAGTAATACATCCAGTTCCCAGTATAATATCTAGCATCACTACAGTACAGTATCACAACCAGGAAATTGATATAATCCATGAACTTACTTCACCAGTGTTACATACACGCATTTGAAGGTATTTAGTTCTATGTGATTTTATTATAAATGTAGATTGGTGTGACCTGTACCACAGTCAAAATACAGAAGAATTTCACCATGAGGATCCCAGTGCTACACTTTTACAGCCTTGGCCATCACCCAGGCTTCCCCTCTCCCTAACCCCTGCTAATTATTAAACTGTTCTCCATTTCTAAGATTTTGTAATTTCAAGAATGTTATATAAATGGAGTCATACAATATGTTACCTTTTGCAATTAGCTTTTTTTTCACTCAGCATAATTCCAATAGGTCTATCTAATTTGTGTGTATCAATGGTCGGTTCCTTTTTATTGTGGAGTAGTATTACATGTTACATGGTATAGATTTACCATAGTGTGTGTGTGTGTGTGTGTGTGTGTGTGTGTGTGTGTGTGTGTGTGTGTGTGTGTGTGTAAATATGTTTTCATTTCCCTGGGACAAAACCCAAAAAACAAACCTGCTGCCAGAGAATCGATTCTGACTCATAGAAACCCCAGGTGTAACATAATAGAATTGTTTAATAGGGTGTTCTTAGTTGTAATCTTTACAAAAGCAGGTCATGAGGCCTTTCTTCCATGGTGCTGTTGGGTAAGTTCGAACTGCCAAACACTAGGTTAGTAGCCCCATTTATTACAAACTATAAAAAAAAAGAAAAAGAAAAGACTGCAATTGTGGGTCATATGGTAAGCACATGTTTAGTTTTGTAACTGCCATACTCTTTTTCATTTTACTTTCCCACTAGCAATGTAGAGTGTTCCAATTTTTTGCATCCTCATTGGCGTTTGCTGATATCACTTTTTTTTTTAAATTATTGAATCCATTTTTCTAGGTGTGTAGCAATATCATCTTATGGTTTTAATTTGCATTTTCCTAATGGTTAATGATATCAAACATTTTTCCGTGTGTTTATTTGCCATCTGTGTATCTTCTTCAGTGAAATGTCTATTCATGCCTTTTGCCCATTTTCTAATGGGATTGTTTGTTTGCAAATATTTTCTACCAGTCTGTAGCTTGTCTTTTCATCCTTTTAACAGGATGCAGAGCAAAATTTTTTAATTTTCATGAAGTCTATATTTATCAGTTTTTTTCTTTTTATAAATTGTGCTTGTGGTGTTATGTCCACGAACTCTTCGCCTAGCACTAGATCCTGAAGGATTCTCTCCTGTTTTGTTTCATTTTCTAAATTTTATATCTTTACTACATTTAAATCGGTGATCCAGGTTGAATTAATTTTTGTACAAAGGATTTCATTTAGGTTGAGGTTCTTTTTTTTTTTTTTTTTTGGTATATGGATGTCCAATTGTTCCATCACCATTTGTTGAAAAGGCTGTCCTTCCTCATTGAATTGCTTTTGCACTTTTGTCAAAAATCAGTTGGAAATATTTGTGTAAGATAGTTTCCAGGCTCTGTATAATCATAATGCTCCCATCCTCAGCTAACCACGGGAATGAAGCAGGATCAGGCAGAGTTTCATTCCATTGTGCTTGGGGGGGCCATGAGCCAGCGGTCAACTTGATGGCAGCTATTAAGTAATAAATAATTCTGTTGCACAGGTATGTGTCTGTCACTCTGCTAAAGCCTCACTGTGTTGATATCAGCTGCATGTAGCCATGTGTAGGCCTTAATATCAGGTAAAATGATTCCTGCCCCTTTATTTTTCTTAAGAATTACTTTAGCTATACTAGGGCTTGTGCTTTCTCATATAAATTTTTAGAACGTTGTTGTTGTGAGCTGTCGAATTGATTCCAACGGATAGCAACACTAAAGGACAGAGTAGGACTGCCCCGTAGGGATTCCTAGGTTGTAATCTTTATTGGAGCAGACCGCTAGGTCTTTTCTCCTTCAGAGTGGCTGGTGGGTTCAAACCTCCAATGTTTCAGTTAGCAGCTGAGCACTTAATCATTGTGCCACCAGCGCTCCTAGATTTTAGAATAAGCCTTCCATGTCTACAAAAACTTTGCTGGGATTTTGATTGCTGTTATTGCTGGGTGCCATCGAGTCAGTTCCACTCTTACCTATCCTATGTACAACAGAACGAACACTACCCACTCCTGCGCCATCCTCACAACCATTATACTTGAACCTATTGTTGCAGCCAGTGTGTCAATCCATCTCACTGAGAGTCTTTCTCTTTTTCCCTGGCCTTCTGCTTTATCAAGCATGATGTCTTTCTCCAGGGACTGATCCCTCTTGACAACATGTCTAAAGTATGTGAGACATAGTCTCGTCGTCCTTGCTTCTAAGAAGGATTCTGGCTGTACTTCTTCCGAGATATATTTGTTTCTTCTTTTGGCAGTCCATAGCATATTCAATATTCTTTGCCAACACAATTCAAAGGCATCAATTTTTCTTTGTTCTTCTTTATTCATTGTCCAGCTTTCACATGCATATGAGGTGATTGAAAACACTATGGCTTGGGTCAGGTGCACCTTAGTCTTCAAGGTGACATCTTTGTTTTTCAACACTTTAAAGAGGCTTTTTGCAGCAGATTTGCCCAATGCAATGTGTCCTCTGATTTCTTGAGTGCTACTTCCATGGGTGTTGATTGTGGGTCCAAGTAAAATGAAACCCTTGACAACTTCAATCTTTTCTCCATTTATTATGATGTTGCATATTGGTCCAGTTGTGAGAATTTTTGTTTTCTTTATGTTGAGGTGTAATCTATACTGAAGGTTGTGATCTTTGACCTTCATCAGTAAGTGCTTCAAATCCTTTTCACTTTCAGCAAGCAAAGTTGTGTCATCTACATAATGCAAGTTGTTAATGAGTCTTCTTCCAATCCTGACGCCCTGTTCTTCATATAGTCCAGTTTCTTACATTATTTGCTCAGCATACAGACTGAATAAGTGTGATGAAAGATACAACCCTGACGCACACCTTTCCTGACTTTAAACCATGCAGTATCCCCTTGTTCTGTTCAAACGACTGCCTCTTGATCTGTACAGGTTCCTCATAAACATAACTAAGTGTTCTGGAATTCCCATTCTTCACAATGTTATCCATAATTTGTTATGATCCACACAGTAGAATGCCTTTGCATAGTCAATAAAATACAGATAAACATCTTTCTAGTATTCTCTGCTTTCTGCCAGGATCTGTCTGACATCAACAATGATATCCTTTATTCCACATCCTCTTCTGAATCTGGATTAAATATCTGACAGTTCTCTGTTGATGTACTGCTGCAGACACTTTTGAATGATCTTCAGCAAAATTTCACTTGCCTGTGATATTAATAATTACCAAAAAAAACCAAACCCATTGCCCTTGAACTGATTCCAACTCATAGCAACCCTATGGGACAGAGTAGAACTACCCCATAGGGTTTCCAAGGAGTGGCTGGTGGATTCGAACTGCCAACCTTAGGGTTAGCAGCCACACTCGTTAATGGTTGCACCACCAGGGCTCTGATATTAATGGTATTGTTCACTAATTTCTGCATTTGGTTGGATCAACTTTCTTGGAAATAGGCATAAATATGGATCTCTTCCAGTTGGTTGGCCAGATAGATGTCTTCAAAATTTCTTGCCATACATGAGTGAGCACTTCCAGCATTGCATTCATTTGTTGAAATATCTTTATTGGTATTCCAGCAATTCCTGGAGCATTGTTTTTCACCAATGTCTTCAGTGAAGCTTGGACCTCTTCCTTTAGTACCATTGGTTCCTGATCATATGCTATCTCCTGAAATGGTTGAATGTCGACCAGTTCTTTTTGATAAAGTGACTCCGTGTATTCCTTCAGTCTTCTTTTGATGCTTCCTGTGTCGTTTAATATTTTCCCTGTGGAATTCTTCAACATTGCAACTCGAGGCTTGACTTTTTTCTTCGGTTCTTTCAGCTTGAGAAATGCCGAGCATGTTCTTCCCTTTAGTGTTCGAACATGACTTTGCACATGACATTGTACTACTTTACTTTGTCTTCTTGAAATGCCCTTTGAAGTTTTCTTTTCAGGGTTTTGATAGAAATTGTATAAATCAATTTAGGGAGAATTGATATCTTTAATATGTTGAGTATTCCAATCCATAAGCATGATATTCGTATTTATTTAGGTTTTCGTTGATTTCTTTCATCAGCATTTTAAAATTCTAAGCATAGAGATCTTATACATTTTTTTTTAGATTTATACCTAAGTATTGCATTTTCTTTGGAGCAATTATAAATGTACCTAGTTATAATTGTTTTAAATTTCCATTCCTAAATGTTTCTTGTTACTTTATAGAAAGATAATTGATTTTTCTCTGTTCCTCTAGTATCCTGAAACCTTGCTAAACTCACTTATTCATTTATGAATTTTGTGTGTGTGTGTATTTCCTTATAATTGTCTACATAAACAATAATGTCAGTTACAAATAGGGACAGTTTTATTTCTTCTTTTTCAGTATCCATGCCTTCTATTTCTTTTTCTTGCCTCAGTTGCTGGCTAAACTTTCTGCACTATGCTGAATAAGAGTGGTGAGAGCAGACATCCTAGCCTTGTTCCTGATCTTCGGGACAAACATTTAATCTTTCAACTGATGTTAGCTATGGATTGGTGGTAGATTTGCTTTATCAAGTTGAAGATTCCCTAGGTTCCTATTCCTCTGAGAGTTTAATTGTGAATAAGTATTGAAATTTGTCATATGATTGCTTTTTATCAATTGATAAAATCACATTATTTTTCTTTTTAGCTTGTTGATATGGTGCATTACATTGGTTGATATTTGAGAAGTGAACCAGCCTTGTATTACTTGAAGAATACCATTTGGTCATGATGCATAATTCTGTTTATATATTGTTAAGTTAATTTTGGTTTAAAATTAGAAAAACCGTGTGTCAGGGCTGTATCCTTAGACTATACTTATTCAGTCTGTATGCTGAGCATCTAATCCGAGAAGCTGGACTATATGAAGAAGAAAGTGGCATCAGGATTGGGGGAAGACTCATTAACAACCTGTGATATGCAGATGACACAACCTTGCTTGGTGAAAGCAAAAAGGATTTGAAGCACTTACTGATGAAGATCAAAGACTACAGCCTTCAGTATGGATTACACCTCAACATAAAGAAAACACAAATCCTCACGACTGGACCAATAAGCAACACCATGATAAATGGAAAAAATATTGAAGTTGTCAAGGATTTCATTTTACTTGAATCCACAATCAATGCCCATGGAAGCAGCAGTCAAGAAATCAAATGATGTATCATATTGGGTAAATCTACTGCAAAAAACCTCTTTAAAGTGTTAAAAAGTGAAGATGTCACTATGAGGACTAAGGTGCATGTGAGCCAAGCCATGATATTTTCAATTACCTCATATGCACAGGAAAGCTGGACAACAAATACGGAAGACTGAAGAAGAATTGATGTATTTGAATTATGGTGTTGGTGAAGAGTATTGAATATACCTTGGCCTGCCAGAAGAAGGAACAAATACATCTTGGAAGAAGTACAGCCAGAATGCTACTTAGAAGCAAAAATGGTGAGACTTCATCTAATATATTTTGGACATGTTATCAGGAGGGATCAGTCCCTGGAGAAGGACATCATACTTGGTAAAGTAGAGGGTCAGCAAAAAGAGGAAGGCCTTCAGAGAGATGAATTGACACAGTGGCTGCAACAATTGGCTCAGACATAGCAATGATTGTGAGGATAGTGCATTACTGGGCAATGTATCATTCTTTTGTGCTTGGGGTCACTATGAGTCAGAACAGACTTAACAGCAACTAACAATAACAACAGGTCAATTTGTTAATGTTTTTTGTTGAGGATTTTTATGTCTAAGTTTATGAGAGATATTGTTCTGTAATTTTCTTTTTCCTTTCTTTTTTTTTCTTGTTCTCTTTTTGTCTGACATTGATGTGAGGGTAATGTTGTTATTGTTAGGTGCTATCAAGTTGGTTCTGACTCACAGTTACCCTATGTATAACAGAACTAAACATTGCTCAGTTCCTGAGACATCCTCACCATAGTAAGTATGTTTGAGGCCATTGTTGCAGCCACTGTGTTAAACCATCTCATTGAGGGTCTTCCTCTTTTTCAATGAACTTTCACTTTACCAATATTATGTCCTTCATAATACCAATTGAGATGTTTCAACAAATACATGCAGCGCTAGAAATGCTCACCGATCTATGCCAAGAAATTTTGAAGACAGCTACCTGGCCAACCGGCTAGAAGAGATACATACTTATGCCTATTCCCAAGAAAGGTGGTCCAACCAAATGTGGAAATTATCAAACAATATCATTAATATCACATGAAAGTAAAATTTTGCTGAAGATTATTCAAAAGTGGCTGCAGCAGTATATCAACAGGCAACTGCCAGAATTCAAGCCAGCTTCAGAAGAGGACATGGAACCAAGGATATTAATACTGATGTCAGATAGATCCTGGCTGAAAGCAGAGAATACCAGAAAGATATTTACTTGTGTTTTATTGGCTTTGCGAAGGCATTCAACTGTGTGGATCATAACAAATTATGGATAACATTGTGAAGAATGGGAATTCCAGAACACTTAATTGTGCTTATGAGGAACCTGTACATATATCAAGAGGAAGTCATTCGAATAGAACAAGGTGATACTTCATGGTTTAAAGTCAGGAAAGGTGTGTGTCAGGGTTGTATCCTTTCACCATACTTACTCAATCTGTATGCTGAACAAATAGTGTGAGAAGCTGGACTAGATGAAGAAGAATGGGGCATCAGGATTAGAGGAAGACTCATTAACAACCTGCATTATGCAGATAACACAACCTTGCTTGCTGAAAACGAAGAGGACTTGAAGCACTTACTCATGAAGATCAAAGACCACAGCCTTCAATATGAATTACACCTCAACATAAAGAAAACAAAAATCCTCGCAACCAGACCAATAAGCAACATCATGATAAACAGAGAAAAGATTGACGTAGTCAAGGATTTCATTCTACTTGGATCCACAATTAACCTCATGGAAGCAGTGGTCAAGAAATCAAAACACACATTGAATTGGGAAAATCTGCTGCAAAAGATCTCTTTAAAGTGTTGAAAAGCAAAGACATCATCTTGAAGACTAAGGTGCACCTGACCCAAGCTATGGTTTTTTTCTATCACCTCATATGCATGCGAAAACTGGACAATGAATAAGGAAGAGAAAGACCCAAGAAGAATTGATGCATTTGAATTATGGTGTTGGCAAAGAATACTGAATATACCATGAACTGCCAAAAGAACAAACAAATCTTTCTTGAAAGAAGTACAACCAGAATGTGCCTAAGGAGCAAGGATGGCAAGACTACGTCTCACATATTTTGAACATGTTGTCAGGAGGGATCAGTCCCTGAAGAAGGACATCATGCTAGGTAGAGGGTCAGTGAAAAAGAGGAAGGCCCTCAATGAGATGGATTGACACAGTGACTGTAACAATGGGCTAAAGCATAACAACGATTGTGAGGATGATGCAAGACCAGGCAGTATTTCGTTCTGTTGTACAAAGGGTCACTATGAGTTGGAACAAACTGGATGGCACCTAACCACCACCACAACAACAATGTCCTTCTCTAGAGATTTGTCCCTGCTGATAACATGTACTAGGCTCATAAAATGAATTTGGAAATGTTCTGACCTCTCCTATTTTCTGAAAGAAATTGTGTAGAATTGATAATTCTTTACATGTTTTATAGAATTCTCCAGTGAAACCATCTGGGCTTGGAGATTTCTCTTTTAAAGCTTTTTAATTAGAAATTCAATTTCTTTATACAACTGTACAGATTGTCTGTTTCACCTTGACTGAGTTTTGGTAGTTTCTAGTTTTAAGGAATTCGTCTATTTCTTCTAAATTACTGAATTTGTAAGTACAAATTTATATTATTTATTTTCCTTTTAATGGCTGTAGTGTCTGGCGTGATATCTCCTGTTTCATTCCTAACATTGTTGACTTTTATATCTCTCTTTTGATCTTTGTCAGTCTTGCTAAAGGCTTATCAATTTTTTTCAAAGAAACTAGCTTTTTAAAAAATCATTTCTTTTATTTTTACTTATTACTTTTCAATTTCAATTTCATTGATTTCTGCTCTCATCTTTATTATTTCCACCTTTCTGCTTACTTTATTCTGCTCTTCTTTTTCTAGATTCTTGATATAGGAACTTAAATTATTAATGTGACAAATTTTTCTGTTTTTTAGTATTAGCATTTTAGTGTTATGAATTTTCCTCTCAGCACTGCATTAGCTATATCCCACATATTTTGAAATATTCTATTTTCATTTCACTGATTTCTGTTTTTTTAATTTCTTTTACACTTTCTCTTTTACTCATGTGTCTTAGTCATCTAGTGCTGCTATAACAGAAATACCACAAGTGGATGGCTTTAACAAAGGTAAATTTATTTTCTCACAGTCCAATGAGATAGACGTCCAAATTCAGGGTGCTAGCTCCAGGGGAAGGCTTTCTCTCTCTGTCGGGTCTGGAGGAATGTCTTTCTCATCAGTCTTCCCTTGGACTAAGAGCTTCTCTGCACAGGATCCCTGGGCCAAATGGCGCACTCTGCTCCTGGCACTGCTTTCTTGGTGGTATGAGGTCCTCAACTCTCTGCTTGCTTCCCCTTTTCTTTTGTCTCTTGTAACGTAAGAGGTGGTGCAGGCCACACCCCAGGGATACTCCCTTTACATTGGATCAGGGATGCGACCTTAGTAAGGGTGTTACAACCCCATCCTAATCCTCTTTAACATGAAATTATAATCACAAAATGGAGAACAACCACACAATACTGGGAATCACGGCCTAGCCAAATTGATATGCACATTTTTGGGGGGACGTAATTTAATCCATGACTCCATAGTTTATTTGGAAATAGGTTGTTTAATTTCAAAGCATTTGGAGATTTTCTTGTTATCTTTCTGTTATTGATTTCTAGTTCGATTATATAATGTTGGGAGAACATATGCTGCATTTCATTTTTTTAAATTTGTTAGAGTTTGTTTTATGGCCTAGGATATGGTCTGTCTTGTTGAATATTTCATCAATGTTTGGCAACTATTAGTTTCTGTTGTCTGATTGTGTTGTTCAGGTCCTCTATATCTTTGCTGATTTTCTTTCTCGTAGTTCTATCAATTACTGAGAATGAGATATTTAAATCCCAACTATAATTTTGGATTCATCTAATTCTCCTTTCAACTCTGTCAGTTTTGCATTGTGTATGTTGTGACTTCATGTGTGTAGACATTAAGGATCATTACACCTTCTTTGTGAATTAATATTTTTATCATTCAGCAATGGTAATTTTTGTCTCCAGCAATTGTCTTTGCACTGAAGTCTACTTTATCTCATATTAATGTAGGTTACACCAACTTTTTTTCTTTTAAATAATGTCTGCATAGTACATTTTTTCCCACCCTTTTACTTCCAATTTAAATATATTATTTTATGTGAAGTGGGCTTCTTGAAGACAGCATATTGTTGGATCGTGGTTTGTATTGTTTTAAATCCACTCTGCCAATATCTGTCTTTTAACTGTTTCAAGAGCTATTTTCTCCTTTTTTTTTTTTTTTTTTTTTTTTTTGGTGTATACTATTTGTGTTTTCACTAATGAAAAGCATGTTAATTAAAGGACCAATTGAGAATTTCTGTTGAGTTGTGGATTTTGGAAACCATTACATAGGATCACGTATGTCCCAGCAGACCATGGAAGTAGTAAATATTGGCAGTACAAGTCAAGGATAAAATTTTTTTAATTTTATTTCTTGACTATTTGCGAAATGTGAAGTAAGACATGAAGGTACCTGGCAATGACAGCACATACATTTGTTCTAGTCTCTTTCTTCTCAGTCTTTTTATTATTTTTCATGAATTTTTTCAAAACATGGTACAATACATTCTTCCTTACTGTAAAAGCAGTACTTACAACCCAAATAAATAAAGTCAAGGCATTTTTTATCTCAGGAAAATTACCACTACAATGCATTCTTCATTACTACAAAAACAGTACTTACAGACCAAATAAATAAAACTAAAGTAATTTGAATCTCAGGAGAATTACCACTACAATGTATTCCTCATTATAACAAAAGAGGTACTAACAGCTAAAAAGCATTAAAAGTTTCCCGGATTATTACAGAACTGCTCACAGTGATGCGTTACACTTGCTACATGTGGAAGCAGTGGGCCCTAAGATTCAATTCAGGGTAACAATAACTTACAGGAGTTCAAGTTTCTTGAAAAGTACCACTGCAATGCATTATTGCTTGTTGCAAAGGCATTATTTACTGTTCAGAAACTAGAAAAGCAGGAAGTCAGTAATACCTAGAAACGATGACTGTCATAAAGGAGAAAATGGCCACTATGACTGAATAAAGATTAAGAATAGCTTATTCTTATGTCAAGTACATTCTCATGAGAATATAGTAACTGGGAAACATAGTGAGGAGGCTTATCTCACAGAAATAAAGGCAAACCTGTGAAAAGTTTAGAAAATTTACACAACCAGGTGGCATCACCTAAGACAATGCTCAGTCTACACAAACATGAGTCTCCACCTCAGGGTTCTTGAGTTTCATGCATTTCAAAAGGCACCCACCTTGAGGCTAAATGCATTAAAATCAGGCTACCTCCTTCCCAAAGAACTCTAGAAGCATAAAAATTTGTTGGGATACTGTATGTCCCAAGGAGTCATGAATTGATGTATTTAGACCATTTATATTTGAGATAGTATTGATAAGTTAAAGCTTATTATAAAATTTTATTTTTGTTTTATGATTGTTGCCCTTGTTTTTTGTTCCTCTTTTCCTTTTTCTTTACTTCCTGCGGGTTACTTTAACATTTTTCAGGATGCCATTTTATCTATAGTGCCTTTGAATATATTCATTTGTATAATTTTCTTAGTGCTTATTCTACAAAGTTTGATTTTAAAAAAATCATAGTAAAGTGGAATTAAGGAGCCCTGTAAGCACTTGGTTGCTAAGTGGAAGACTGTCAACTGAAACCCCTCCATGGGAGAAAGACGTGGCAGCCTGCTTCCATAAAACTTACAGCCTTGGAATTCTATGAGGCAGTTCTTCTCTGTCCTACAGGGTTGCTATGATTTGGAATTGACACAACAGCAATGGGTTAAAGTACAATTGGAAAGCAACCCTCCTAAAATAATAAAAAAAAACTTAAAGTAATTAAAAATAGACATCACAGCAAAACAAGTGTGAAAGTCCTAAATTTGGAGGTGTTTAATGGTGAGGACTGCTAGCTCAGACTTGGGATCAATAACTTACTGCTTTTGTTAACTTGTTATGTTTATACAGATTTAATCTTGTAACTAAGGAAATGTTTTCTTTGTAACGGAGCTAAGAAAGAAAGTTGCCAGCTTGTTCCTAAGGAGCCTCGATATAAACACTGTATCTAACTTGTATGTTCCTTGAAATAATGTCTTGCAACCATTCTGTAAATTTCCACAGTCACCAAGTAGTAACTAATCAACAAAGACTCTTTAAACCAATCATGTTAAGATCCCTGCTTCAAGATACCCCACCTCCCACTTCCCTGAATCATCAAGCACCTATCAGAACTTTTGTATTGTTAGTTCTTGATTTTGCCTTATAAATATGCCTTTGTAATTGCACCACCTTGGGGCACTGTGGTTTCTTTTTGTGGACTGTGAATTTCCCCAGTTTAAACTGTATCTTACCCTCAATAAAGCACTTTGTTTTGCTTTAACAGAGTACATGGTATTACTCTTTGACATCTCTTGATGTCAGAAGCAGGGATACAAAGACGTGTTACCTTCCACAACTCCAGAACATTGAGAACTTGGGCCAGGCCAGCAGATTGTTTTGACTCACTGCCTCCCCGAACTCCTGGAAGTCATCTAGGGTAAGCAGTCTCTTGAATACAGATTATGCTCTCTTTGCATTGAGTTTTTCAAGGTTTTATTGTTGGCTTCATTTCTTTACTTTCATTTTCTGTTGTCTCGTCAAACACTTCACTTGTGTATTCAGTGCCTCTACTGGTTGGTGATTAATCCACTCTCAATTTCTCCCTTTCACTTTTCCAGCTGCTGAAAGGTCTCAGAGCCTTATATAGCTGGATTTAAGACCTCAAAGGTAGCACCTCTTCTTAAAGAGTTGCTCAGAGTAGTCCCACTTCAGACTCACTGCTCATTTTCTTCTCCTGTATACACATTAAGATTTTAATTTCCTGTGCATTTAGGCTCAGGCTGCTAGCAGGATGGGGAATGCCACTTCTAGGCATTGAGTGGGGCTAGCCTCCAGGAACCCAGCAACTTATATGCAGAAGCATTATGATCTTAATACATGCTTGTTTCTGGATCAGTGGAATAATTTAACTAAAGATAGTCTAAAGAACCAGTGGCCATTGCGGGGTACTTTTGACCTAAGTAGATTACATTTTCTGTGCAGTAAATTAGAAGGAAAAAGGTCCTGGATTAAATAGGCAAAGTGGAATTCGTATTTAGATTGGTATATAGAAGCTTCCAAAAGACATCAGCAACTAGACTGGCTTCTAGGCAGGATACCATCTCCAAATTGTCTAAAACATGTAAAGAACTCCAATGCCAGGTATCTATCGATCCTCAACTGGCATCTTCTGCTCCCTGTCTGATTGATTCCTCTCTGTAGCTGTCTTTGCCATCTTACTCTTCTACTAACATCCTCTCTGAACTTCCTTTCTTCCCTAAAAACTCTCCAAACAAGGAGAAGCTTATTCCCAAAATGCTCTTTAAAATCAGGCCCCCAGATCCAGGGGTTGGCACTAGGGAAATCTTTAGGGAACTGACAATGTCTTTTGTCCCCTGGACTCATACCAAGCTGCATAGCATTGTTAAGGACTTTCCAGACTTACATAAGGACCCCTATCTATTTGCTAAATAATTTAAAGCCCTTATCAAGGCTTACCAGCCTGGATTACCTGATTTATCTCAATTAGTACACATGCTAGACATGCTAGTCAGCCGTGGGGACACACAAAGATGGCTAGAAGAGGCTGACTGGAAAGATCCCTAAGCTAGTTTAGCCTTAGATATTACCAAGACAGCCAAGGATTTACTCAAAGAGACCCAAAAGCAAGGAAAGAACTTAACTGGATGCTCCTGATAAAGCCCTCCCTCTAGTAATTGATTGGATTAAAATTCATTCTTGTGCACAGAAGAAAGGTAAAAGTGTGTATGATTATCAAGATCAGCTATATCAAAGGTTTGCTGAACATTCTGGGTTGCGTCCTTTGACCCTCAGAGAGACAGGGACCTTTAACACAGCTTTCATATTTGGCCTTAATCCTGAATTGTCTGTCTTATTGAAGAGGCGTCAATTGAACATGAAGGCTGCCCCTAAAGCTGAATTGATAGGCTTAGCCCATGAACTGGCCCAAAACTATGGAAACTAAACAAGCTGCTAAGGCAAACAAGTTAATGGCTCTGCAATTACAGCAGTTACAGTCCCCTGGACTGAAGGATTTCAAATCCCCCGGATTGTCCAAAATCTGGTGTTTGTTGTTACTTAAAAAAGCCAAGCACTTTAAAAAGGATTGTATAAAATTGAAGAACAAAATAAGGAATCAACCACTAGCCCCCTCCACCCCTAAACTGGAATGACTGGGCTCTTGGGAATGTACAGAGGATTTTCCCATGTGGCTTTAAATTCTCAAGAAGAAACTACAGTTTAAATGAATGAAGAACCTTGTAAATTTTTTATTGACACAGGTATCACCATGTCTGCAATTAATCCCACATGTTTGCAGAAGTTCCTGCCCCAGAGTACCCAAACCTCTAAAGTTGTGGCATTTACAAATAAGGTACATACTATGCCTCACTCTTAACTGGTCCCTGTGTCCCTTGGCCCCATAGAAGACCTACACCTTTTCTTAATTAGCGAGACTACACCTGTAAACCTGTTGTGAAGAGAATTTCTGTCCAAATGGAATTGTCATATTTGCTTTAATGAAGAAGGAGAAATATTACTAGAATTTCCAGGATTTTTTATCCAACAGAAATTCTGATAATTTAGAAATAATACAGGAGGACACACTTTGCCATATGCAGATGTTGAGTCTCCAGTCCTCAGAGAATACTCTCGTTCCTTCCTTTTCTAAGGAACTGATTTTTTCAGTGCTAAAAACTTTATGGGCTGCCACATCCACTGATGTGAGCCAGGTTCTATCACTGGAACCTATAAAGGTCCAAGTAGACACCACTAAACCTTTGCCTAAATTGTCCCAATACCCTTTGAAATATGAAGCAAAGGAGAAGCTAGCCATGATCAATCAAGATTTCTTATCTACAGGCTTAATTATTCCCTGCACCAGCTCCTGTAACACCCCTGTGTGCCCCATAAAGAAACTTAATAAGTAGAGATGGAGATTTGTGAAAGACTTGAGAGCTGTCTGTTGCATTGTTATTCCTCGATTACCTGTAGTACCTGATCATTATCTGCTAAATGCAAATGTACTTCCCAATGCCATCGGTTTACAATAGTGGACCGTCACAGTGCTTTTTTTAGCATCCCTGTTCATCCCAACAGTCACTATTTGTTTGCTTTCACTTGGGAGGATCAACAATTTACCTGGTTTGTGATACCTCAAGGCTTTACTGAATCCCTGACATAGTTTTCCCAAATTTTGCATGTAGATTTACAGTCCTCCAAGTTTACCCATCAATCTGTTTTACTACAATACGTAGATAATCTGTTGGTCTGGTCAAATTCATACCAGAATTCCTCATGTCATGATTTTTATTAAAAGAGTAAATATTTGCAAATCATTTAAAACTTCAAAAATTAATTAACAATTGTACTGTGATATCTATGAAATTCATAGCCAAACAAAATTATTCTACTGGAAGAAATGGTTGAGATAGCCAAGAAAATTTAGATAAAGCAAACTAATGACAGAAAACTTAACCTACCTATCACTTCAATATCTTTAAAAGCTTCAATGATTAAAATAGTGTGACATTGACCCTAGAATAGCCAGACATATTAAAGGTATGGGATAAAACTCCAGAAATAAAACATTAAAAATACATAAATATTTATTATATGACAAATCTGTATTTTAAAACAGTAAAAGAACTGACCATTTAATGAACATTTTCAAAACAGCATAGAATGGTGCATTTTATGTTTCATAAATTTAATTTCCTTTGAATCTGAAAATATACATATTTTTTCATTTTTTCATAAAAAGACTAGTTAAATATTCATCAATAACATTTTTCTTGAAAAATAAAACTCAGATTTAATTGTCTGCTCTGCTTTTGTTGTAGTAACTTCTTTCTCTTTTATTCCTGCTTTGTTTTACTTTTATTTCTTGAACTTTAATACAAATGATTGATTTGTATTATTCTAGTCTTTCTTGTTTAACATCAAAAGACTTTTATACAACAAATTTTTGTCCAATTAGAACTTTGGCAACATCCCATATATTTTGATACATATAGGTTTTTATTATAATTATTTACTGTTTCTCCCATAACCACAGTTTCTCCTTCCTTTTGGCAAGCATTATTTATTGGTCTTTTCATTGGAGGGGGGGAGGGAGAAGAAGAAGATAAGGCTTTACGAGTGTTTGTTTATATTTTTATTAACTTCTAGTTTATTTCATTGTGGTCAGAGAATGTGTTAGAGAATTTTTGTTTTGAGGCTATATTGAGGTTTGTTTATAACTAATATAATCAACTAATATGATCATATTTAAATTGTCCATAGACACTTAAAAATGTGTAGTATAATTATTTTTCTATTAAATCACATTAAATTATTTTCATGGTTTAGATCTTATATATACATTCATTTTTTGCCCATGAACTACTGCGAACTCTTAAAAGTGTGTCAAAGTTTCTCACTTCTGTTGATTTCCGTCAATTGTCCCTTGTGCTTCCAACAATACTTACTTATATAATTCAATGCTATGTGATTCTTCACATAAACTTTTGTGAGCATTAACTTCTTTTGTGGTTATAGTCTTAATTAAAAAACAAAAAAAGTCCCTCATTGTTTTGTCAAATGCTTTTTTGCCTTCAAATATGCTTTGTCTGATATTAATGGGGAAGTTTAACTTGCTTTTACTCTGTTATCATCAGTTACATGTTTAGTGTCTTTTTGTTACTATGATGATTCCTTCTTATTTACTTTCCCCTTTTATTTTGTTTTCTTTTTCTCTTTTTGGCAATGTGGACTGTGATTTAGTTGATTAATTTTCTTGTAGTAAATTTGAAATTATAAATCCTGTTTTGATTGTACTCAGAGATGCCTTTAAGACACTTGTTTCAAACATTTCTTGCCTTGGGGTTCTACTACTGACTTCATCGAGGAATGCCTGTAAACCCTGCTGGTCTGCTGCTTGATGTAGCCATGCCCAATCTCCCAGCACAACCATTTCAAGTGCTGTTATTTCAAAGGTAGAAAAATATTCTGAGTGGATTAATCCCTATCTTGTTTTTGATCTGCTCTTGCTCCTCCAAACTGGGGCAGTTAAGAGGTTTTTCCACAATCCCTACTCATGTTTTGTTGAAACACGCCTCTTTCTATGGAAGGAAAGTTGAGAATTTTCTCTTGGTGTCTTCTTTGAATCCAGCCCTGTTTCACAATCACTAACTTGAATTTTTAAAATTTTCTGGGCTACAACCTTAATTTGCAACACTTATCCCCCCATCCCCACCTTCTGTTTTTACATTTTATATTGCTTTGTTCAGAAAGCAGTGAGTCACTATGAGTCGGAATCAACTCGGTGACAATGGGTTTGGTTTCTTCGTTGCTGTTCGTATTAATGGGTTTGATTTTGTTGTTGTTGTTCATATTGATTAGAATCTGTGAAGGAGGAGTTGATGCTTTTGCTCAAGGTGGCTCTTTACCTAGCTAAGACTGATTCTTGAGGCTGTGTATGGAGTATATTGTGGACAAAGATAAACTATAGAAAAGTTTTAAAATGACAAATTGTATTTTGAGCTTTAAAAAACATATTTTAATTTCTCATATTCTGAACCTTCAAATTTAAATATAAATACAGATACATATATGTATCTATATTTATATTTATATGAAGGAATTGTTATTTACTTCACAACTCTCCATGAGATTTTCTTTAATGTAAAATGAACTACCATAAGATTATTAAATTTTATAGTAGGATTAAGAATAATATTTTTAAATCATCATAATTATCATTTAATATATATACAATTTTATTTATAGAATTTCCTTAGAATAATTTAAATAATCATATTACCCTGCTTGCTATTTATTTTAATGTCTATTTTAAAGGGAATAAACATACCTTAAAAGCCTGAGAGCTTCCCTAACTTAAAATCTGTGTAATTTACAAAGGTTGTGTATCTCAAGGAAGTTAAGTGTCTGGCAACATACTTATTATAACTCTGTTATACAACCCTTTATCATTCTGACAGTTTCCTTCATACAGGTCAAAGTGTGGCATTCAACTTTCCCTCTGCGTTGCAAATTTTCCTTTGAAATGATTAAAATTGTTTGAGCTCTTTTTAAGTTAACTCTCACCTTTTTTCATGCATTATATTGTTTTTAAACACAAATAATAACTCATCAAAGCAGCATCTAAACAAAATATTTTATATTCCTATTTTTGTACTCTAATTGAAACCTAATTCATAGTTTTAGGTTAGAAATAAACAATCTTCAGTATAATCAAAAGTTTATTTTTTTATGATTGAGTCACTCTAGAATAGCATACACAAAATAATAATATCATAGTACACTTTGAAAAGGAACTTAGGGACCATTTTGTTAACTATCTTATTTATAAATGAGAAACTTTAGCCCAAAGAAGTTCTATGATTTGTGCAATGAAAAAATTATAATTTTAGTAGCATTTGTGTTTTCCAAGCAAAACAGGCTAAGGCAGAAAGTGGAATTGGTTTCCTGAATAATTTGGATCAAAAAAAGCTGAGGTGTCTGAGTTTAAAAAGTATGTTTGCCCTCAAGTATCAGGACAATTTTTATTTGTAGATTCACTTATCCACACAATTTGCAAGCATTCTGATTAGTTAACCACTTAGTCAATGATGACTACATAAGTATACAGAAATTCAATACTCATTTTAGCCAACATCTACTAACCAGTTATTATGTGTGGGAGCCGAGCACTATACATACTGTCATTTAAACCTCGAAACAATCCTATGAGGGAGGCAACATTGTTATTCCCCTTTACAAATGTAAAAACTGAGCCATTATATATGAGGAAATAGAGATTAAGTTCCTTGCTCACATTTATATATCTAGGAAGGAAATTAGAGGCTCAGGGGGAAAAAAAAAACCTCATGTCTGACTCCAAAACCTACCCCTATGGCTATATCCAAACCTGGATTTGTGAAAGGTTTGTAGGGGACAGAGTCACTGTTCAGGGGAGATTTCCTTGGTCTAGTCCCCATACCTTCCTCTGTGTGCTTAACTTCTCATGAACCTGAATCTCCCTTCACAGAGCTGTCCTTGGGCTCCTATTGTTCCCTAACCATTGCCTGACCTGTGGGAGTGTGAACGCCCACCTCCATTACATCAAGTCAGGACAATCTCTCTGACTTAATTCATACTCCAGATCTCCCCATGGGATCAGGCTGAGGCTGGAACTTTGCCTAGAATCACTCCTATGCTTGGCTTCCTCCTCTTTACTGTTTTGTATCCCATTTGTCTGTTGGATATCAGAGAAGCTTTTGGTATCATACAGGAATAATTTATGAGGAACTTACACTTTTCTTTGGACTTCAAACAAAGAGGCTCGATTGGGTAAAAGTTTTCAGAGAAATTATTTCATGTTTTTCCTTTTCACTTTTGCTCTATAAAGCATTTAGTCCTTTGATTTTCCATACTGAGTTTCAGCACAAATAAAAGCATGTCCAGCTTCACTGGAGGTCTGTAAAATTGGTATCTATTTCTCATTTAAGTTCTGCCCAGGTTGGCCCTGCTCAGTGAGCAAAGCCTGTCAGTTATTTAAGCATTCTGAAGTACTATGTGTTGACCAGATAGACAGTAGTATGTCTATGTCTATCTGTCTTATGGACTGCCAAAGTCTGAGTAAATTTGACCATATCCCTCCCCTGCTTACAACCAACCCTTCAACAGCTCCCCATGTCTTGGAGAAAGAATATGTTTCCTTAGCTTGATGAACTATGCTGTTCTTGGCCCTGTCTCTAAGGAGCCCTGGTGATGCAAAGGTTAAGCACTTGGCTGCTAATTGAAAGACTGGCTGTTTGAACCCACCCAGCAGTTCCACTGGAGAAAGACATGGTGATCTGCTTCCATAAAAATTTTAGCCTAGGAAATCCTATGGGACAATTCCCCTCTGTCACATTGGATCACTATGATTTGAAAGTCAGCTCGACAGCACCTAACAGCCCTGTCTCTGCCAGTGTGTCTGACTTCATCCCTGACATTCCCTGCCTTGTGTTTAATCTGCCCTTCTGGGAAATTGTATTTCCCCACTTTAGCTTGAGACCACATTTGCTCATTGCCTGAGATTTGTTCCCAGGTAAATCCAACCGGAGCTGTTATCACAGACAATAACTGAATCTTTTTTCAGAATTTTGCAGGAAATACATTTCCCTCACTGTTATGGATTGAATTGTATCTCCCAAAAACATGTGTCAACTTGGCTAGGCCATGATTCCCAGTATTATGTAGTTGTCCTCCATTTTATGATCTGATGTGATTTTCCTATGTGTTGTAAATCCTAACCTCTATGATGTTAATAAGGCAGGATTAGAGGCAGTTATGTTAATGAGGCAGGACTCAATCTACAGGGTTAGGTTGTATCTTGAATCAATATCTTTTGAGATATAGAAGAGAGAATCGAGCAGAGAGGAGTGGGACATCGTACCACCAAGAAAGAAGTGTCCTTTGGACCCAAGGTCACTGTGCTGAGAAGCTCCTGGACCAGAAGATTGATGACAAGATCCTTCCCCCAGAGCCAACAAAGAGAGAAAGCCTTTCCCTGGAGCTGGTGCCCTGAATTCAGACTTCTACTCCTAGACCACGAGAGAATACATTTCTGTTTGTTAAAGCCATCTACTTGTAGTATTTCTGTTATAGCAGCACTAGGTAACTAAGACACCCACTTTTAGAACTGAGGCAAGAACAATGTTCTCATATTTGATTCAACTAAATGGCCCAACATCATTTAAAATTGGTCAGTGTGTTTGCTGACAATTAATAAATTCTGGGTGGGTGTTGCCTTTTAAAATAAAGATCTTTGGTCGGGGACCAGAGGGACCTACTCCCCTGCAGCTATACTTCTTTCTAGGGAGGAAATGGGTCATCCTAATAGAATTATATTCACCCAATTAAAATCTGTAGATGTTTGGAACCCACTCATGGCTTCACATGAGTAGCCATAGATGGACTGTTGGTGTTAGAGGAGACCTTAGACAAACATCACCTGGTCCAGCCTCTTGCTTTGCATATGAAGAACCTGAGACTCAGAGAGGTGAAGAGAGCCCCTGAGGATCTTTCTTTTATTATGACATGTGTTGAATTAAGGCACTAAAAAAAGAACTCTAGGCAAACAGTGGAGAAGAGACTACCAGAGCTTTTCTTCAAACTCACCATGGTGACTTACCATGGTGGTCAATCTGCACCAGGGAATCAGTAGAGTTATGTTAAATGCTAATCAATCTGATTCTGAGTTCAAGGTCAGACTATCGCACCTTCACAAGTAAAGTAAATAGAATATTCAAGGCAAACATTCTGATAATTTGAGTCAAAATCTATAAATGTATTTCCTCTCACTGGAAGAATTTAAAGGCAAGCTGGGGAGAAAAGATAGCCACGTGTGGACAGTGATCCTAGCATGTAATGGTTAAGTGGGAAGTGACTGGTAGAGCCACAGAGCCAGGAGAGCTCAGAGGAAAGAGTATGTCCCCGGGTCAGTACAGTTAGACAAGTGCTCATAGAAGTAAAGATTTCACTGAATGGGCCAAGTCAGAGATGCTATGCAAATTTTGAGTCAGGATAATTTGGCCCTGATCTCTCATAATAAATAGTTATAGCCGCAGAGTGGATATACTTCTTATTTGCTCTGCAGACAATCTGTTGATATGTAGGAAATGTGTGAAATTCTGAGTTTAAACAAATATCTGTAAATTTTAAAACAGTTTAAGTCATTTTTAAACATGAGCTTGTTGAGAACCGTCTATGTGAATACCATCCTGATGCTAAGACTAACTGGTCCGATAAGACATATAAGATGCTTTTTGCTCCACAAGTCTGCAGCCTCATGGGAGAAACAGATCTGTAAACCTCATTAACCAGTTATTGTGGAGTCGATTCCAACTCATGGAGACCTCATGTGTGTCAGAGTAGAATGTACTCCATAGGGTTTTGAATGACTGATTTTTCAGAACTAGATCACCAGGACTTTCTTTCAAGGTGCCTCTGGATGAATTGAACCTCCAACATTTGAGTTAGCAGCTGAGCATACAAACTGTTGGCACTACCCAAGGATGGGGAAACAGGAAGGGGATTTGTAAACAATCCCCTGTATAATCTGTGATCAACCAACCCAAAGGGATGAGAGCCACAGCAGAGGCCTCTGCTGCAGAGGAAGGGACAGAATAGAAAGAAACCCACTCTACCGGGAGGAATCAACGGTGACTTCACAGATAGGTGTTTTAGCCATCTCTTAAATAATGGTGGAGAAAGGGCTATGGCAGAAGGAAAGTGCAGGCAAAGGCCCAGCTGCATATGCATGAAATAGTGAGAACTTGTATAAGGCACTACAGCTTGCTTATTTAGGTTAAATGTGCATCGATGCACATGAACCAAATAATTTCTTGTTACAACATCAATTTCTGTAATTCTTTGCCTTTGTAAATTTAGATATGTTATTGTACATTCTGTTTAATTCAGTTATGTCACCAAATAAGGCAAGTTGATTTAACAAAATATCAACTGTGGGTTTTATATTCTGCAGTTTGTGAACTTTGAGGCAGTCATTGAAAATGTTAATATTCAGAATTTTGCCCTTCAGTTCCATAGGGAAATATAAAATATGTATTTTAAAGAGTGTAATAAAGGCAGCATCGTATTGATAGGAGCCACTTCAACTTGTTACTGTCAAACAGAGGGGCTATACATAACCGCCCTTCTGAGGCTTTGGAACTCACATGTCCTCGAATGAATACAAACCAGAAACAAAAACCCTTTTGTCTCAAGGCTCCACAAACGCGGAATCAGTTACCAGTCGATTTAAGAACAATTGGAAGCTTTTCCTGTTTTAAGATGGAACTGAAACAATACCTCGTGATGACTAGAGGTTGTCATAATTGTTTTAATTGATGTTATTCTTGTGTTATCTCCGTTTATTGTGTATTTATATGTGTTTGCTTATCGCAGGTCATGCTTGAAAAAGGTCTTTCAGCTCCATTTACATCCCCAGTTAACAAATAAATCATGGCATGTATGTATATTCTGCAGCCCCACTTGTTTACATCAGATGGGCCTGCCATATGTACACTCCATACATTTCATGCCACATGTTTATATCACACAGATAATCCATCTGAGATTGATTTCAACTTCACTTTCAAGTCCGCAGGACCAACAGAGCAAATATGCATCTTGAAATACAAGCTGAAGTTGTTCTTTTGCCATAGAAGACCAAAAAGACCTGTTTTTAACTCTTCGTTATGGATCTATTTAAAGGAATGTTCCTGTGGCTTGCTACAAGAATTTGCTGGAGAAGAAAGTTACCATCAGAACTCTACAGTTCTCTAATTTCACACTAGGCATCTCTCCTCTCGCCACCCCCAACCCCCCCACCAGCACTAAAAGCAAAAAGATGGTATAAACAAAGCCACAAAGACAAACACTTGCAGAGAAATGCATTCTAACGTCACGCATTTGTATCACAGCTGATGGAGAAATGGCATGTTCAATTTACACTTTATTCATAAATGATAAACATCTACACACATATTCCTAACTATCTTTCATATCCCTATGTCCAAAACATGGCAAATCAACCAACAAATATGCAAGGAGAAGTGAGGGGGAGAGTGTGTCACTGTTTCATCTATTTCATTTACAAATTTACAAGCCACAAATATGCATCTGGGAAACGTGTTTTTCTCAGAGCTTCATAATGCTGATGTGTTAATTCATACATAATTACAGCCATGTGGCCTCTCTCATTACAAGGCACCACCTTCATGGTGCTCATAGGATTGTACCCCTGGTGGTGTACAGAAACAGACTGTGGAGAAAGGATACCTTGGCACCATAAATTATTTCATTGTTCAGATTGGGAAGTAATATCACATATGTGTAACATTTGGACTTACAGAGGAATACACGTGTGCTAAAGGACAAAGTATCTCCTTTAAGAAATGAGCCCTAAGAAGTGACAGGGCTTTTATATTTTACTTAATAAATATCCAGATCCAAGCATCACCCAGCATAGTGGTTTGTAAGCAAGTTCCTGGGGGCCGGGGGTGGGGTGGAATTGCAGCGTACAGATAGTACAGAAAAACCTGAAAAGCTATTAGGGTCCATTGTGTCATTCCAGCTGTTACACAGACATACTTAGTCCATGTGTCAAAAACGCTTACTAAGTTTTTTCTCTTAGAGGAAAATAAGCCATAAGTACACAATAGCCTTTGTCTCTTGCAAAAGCTGTATAATGCAAGGGCTCCCCGCACATCCCTACGGAAGGTACATACAGTCCCTCACCTAAAGCTCTAACTCTTGCTCCGTGTGGCTTACCTCTAATGTCTCTGGGCACCACCTATTCAACTCACAGGCACCACAGAAAGCGCTGGACTGAGCACCAAGGAGGGTGCAAAGAGGACAAAGGCTCAGCATCCAGGGGTGTGAGAATGTTACTCTCGCGAGTGCCCTCTGGAGTTCTATCATGCATTTACGTTTACATCACAGTTGTAGCTCCAGTAAAGATGACCACTGTGCAAACACTCAGGGCAAGAACCAAGTGCACAGAAAGATGGGAAGTTTTTTCCAGAAGAATAACCACAGGTAGGGGAAGACTTTGACACCGTACGGGAAATAGAATCGTCCATTTGGAGAGATGGAAGAGACCCCAGGGACAATCTGGTACAAACGGGGAAGTGGAGGGACAGAGCAGTGTTTTTATTTACAGAAAATCGCATTGTTTGTGGCTGAAAGCCAATGAAGGCAAGGGCCAGTTTTTCTGACTCTGAGCACAGTGCTATTTACACTATGCTACCCCACTCTCTTCTATTTACACACAGGCCTAATTCCTTCATGGAAATAAAAATATGACATCCCAAAAAGAAAACAAATCACATCAACTAAATTATATGCTAACCTTCATGAGAACCAATTGATTATATACATCAAAACTCATATAACGACTTTATCAGTGGAAAAGTGTATAAATGATTCCCTGTTACCTGACGTGTTTGTTTGTTTCCCTCTATAGTAATTCCGTAATAGTATTTCAAAACAGAATTGAAACTTCCAATTTCCTGCTAAAAGTGGTGTTTGAGGACTTCCAAATTACCCCCCATTTTTTGCACCTACAATAGTTCAAATCACATCACAATAATATTCCTCTTGATTAGTGTTCAGTTCAAATATTAAGTTAGTCTACTGAGAACCTACAGTTGTCACCTAAATTTATATATTTACAATCATTCATTTGCTGGAATGCTTCAAATTCAAGGAATCAATATGGTGAATGAAATACAAGCGTTGCATCACAAATGAGAATGCCAACCTCAAACATTTTAGTGTAGGAATTTATTGCTGGCACGGAAATGGGTACTGGTATGCCTGGCTAGGGAGAGAGTGAATACAATTACAGCTTTTCTGGTGCTTATGTCAGACAACCTAATGAAACTTAGTGAAGAATAGAATCGGTGGTTTAGTAAAAATTTAAAGCATGTAGTTGGCTTCATTAAATATGGACTATTTTTTTAATCTACGTAAATGGCAGAAAGAGTTTTAACAAATAATGATTTCCTTTTAAATGGATAATCCAATAACTCAATGAGTGTGATAGACTCAAACTCTATGTAAGAATAACATGACTTAATGAAATAGCAAGGTCAAGAGACTGAGTGAGCTAGTGGGAAGGGAATTGGTTCCAACATGTTGCTCGTTTTTACCCAGACATGTGTGGCAGACGGGAAGTCCTTGAGTGGTGCAAATGGTTAATGCGCTTAACTGCTAACAGAAAATGTTGGAGGTTTTAGTCCACCCACAGGCCCCTCAAAGAAAGGCCTGGTGATCTACCTCCAAACAACCAGTCACTGAAAACCCTATGGATCACAGTCCTACTCTGACATACATGGGGTCACCAGGAGTCAGAATTGACACAATGGCAACTGGTGTGTATGAGGGACACTTTTCTCTGCTTGGCATAAGAGTGTGTAAGGCAAGAATGGCTGTGAGTTGACTGGGCTTGGTGGTGACTGAGAGGAAATCATTAATTCACTTACTCATCCATCAAAAGTTATCAAACTCACTTAATGCAGGCAGTATGCTAGGTCCCAAGGTTATAAAAATGAGTGAGACACACTACCTGCCTTGAAAGAGCTCACCATCTATAGGGAGGAGAAACAAGTTTTTAAAGTAAATAACTGCAACATTGTGAGATTGTATGTCTAGGGATCAGGGGCCGTAGGAAGCATTACCAAGATGTTACCTAAATCTTAAAGTTTAAAAAAATTGATGTCAAGGTGGCTGGGTGGGAAGAAGGCATTTCAGGCAGAAGCCATTTCTGGTAAATTTTGGAGACATGAACAATCTAGATGGATTTGGTGAACTTAAAGTTGCTTACGTATGAAATTATGGATGGATTTTACTTTAATTTTTATGCTTTTTATATTTTTCAAATAGTATGCAATAAATTTTTATAATTTTTATAATAAAAAAATCACTTAATGCACAAAAAATCAAAGCAAGGTTGACAAGAGTGAGATCCTACAGGAGTCTGGGCTGTTTCTGTAGACAGTGTGGAGAGTCGATCAAGGTTTTTAATCAGGAAACTCGGATGTTCAGATTTGCAATTTAGAAGGAAAAGCTGGCATCCATAGAGGCAAGAGTTAAACAGCAGTAATAATTCCTCAGGAGTCCCTGGGTGGTGTAAGCAATGAAGGCACTTGGCTGCTAACCAAAAGGTTGGAGGTTCCAGTCCTCCCAGAGGCGTCTCAGAAGAAAGGCCCTATGAGCACAGTTCTACTCTGACACTCATGGGGGTGCCATGAATCGGAGTTAACTTGATAGCAACTGGTTGATAATTCCTGGAAGGTATAAGTAATTTGGAATTGGCTCAATTATGAATCATAAATTTAGAGACATTTTATTTAATTTTTCTGCCAAAAGGAACTTCCGTAACACTACCTAAAATGTTCTTTTAAAAATTCATGTATCTGCTGATCTTGGTCACATAGAGGTTCTAGCCAAAAACAGTTAGAATGGTGAGAAATTAATCTTTACTGTGGACTCATATGGACAGATGAGTGAGTCAAATCTGATCCAAATTTATTCTTAAGCACTTATTGCTTTTAGGAATACAAAACCTATCATTTGTTACTGTATACTGAGGAAACATCCAAAGCCAGCAAATACAAAGCACATTGTTTGAAGGATACAGCCTGGATAATGTTCATATGTAACATGATTCACTGCATGATAAACTACTATTTGGTGGTGGTAGGTGTGTCTAGCTGTTGACAGTGTCTGGGTGGTAATTTAGGGTCTGTTCACCAGGAAATGCAAGCATGGCACATGTCAGTATCAGTAGTTATAAATGAAAGCTTATCTTTAAACAATCTATTTAGAAATTCAGAATTATTTTGAATTATGATATTTTATCCCGGTAAGATCAACATAGTATAGTATTTAAGTACTTTAGTTCTCCTGAATGATTCCATTTTACTTTATTTCAGTGAATAATTGGCAGCTGAAAGAGTTTGGGGGGAAATATAAATATAGGAAAACCATAGGAATCCCTAAAATTCTTTCACTGTCTTCGCTATAAACAATATATAGCAAGTTTTAAAAATCAAGATTGTGTGAAGTTAAAAACAATATTTTGTAACACACAAGATTTCAAGAAATGTGAAGTTTGTAATGGGAAGTAACCAGGGCTACTGGCTTCTTGAATAGAGTAGGTGAAGTGTTGCAGAAGTAATATGCATCGTTTCCAGTGGAAGGAACTAAATGACTCATTATGAAGACACTCATTACCGGCTGTTGCACTTAATGGCTCCTTGACAAGATGTATCAAGGGCTACAAACTTTGTGACCAATGAGAGAGTGGAGAAATAATGAGGTAAACTTGCCCAATCTTTAGGCAGATAAAATTCCAATAAGCCTCAGTAGGGGGTGAGTGTTTGGGGTTGTTCGTTCCTTGGTTCCAGGTGCCAAGGGTTTTCTAAAGCCTGACTGAAACCAGGAAATGAGAGAGAGAAAGAGAGAGAGGGAGAGAGAGAGAGAAAATCTACCTCCTTTTAATACAATTTTATCCCTTATAGAAAGCATGTTTCAATGTTCTTGTCACACACTTGTTTAGACATTATTGAGTGTTATGTTTCTGTAAAACATTTCAAAGGTTGATGGAAGCTGTACATTTCACGAATTATGAAATAATACACCATGCACTCTCTATTAACAGATGTAATAAATGTATTTTGACGAACATTTAAGAATAGTGTTTCTTCTCTTGACACTGTAATGTAAAGATGCAGAATGGGAAACCTTTAGACATACATATCTCTATCGCCGTTCACTGAGACTTCAAAATCAATTATTAGGTGGAGCAAGAGAATTAAACTGCACATCAAGCTATCATATATCAGAGATGACTTAATTTAATAATTCAAACCCATCCCAATTAATAACACATTAAACTCAACCTCAGCCATCTCTAGGAAAGCAATCCTACACAAACCCTCCCTTAAATTCCCTAACTTCTGATAGTGTTAAAGCTCATCCTGATATTTAGCCTAAAGCTGCCCTACTGCAGCGTAAGCCTATTACTTCTTGTTTTGTCCCCATTGACTAATGAGAATAATTGGTCCCCATCCTCTTTATAATATCCCTTTATGTAGGAGTAAAATAGTTATTATGTCTCCCTCAGGTCTTCTTTTCTGTAGATTGAATGTGTCCAGTTCTCTTAACCTTTCCTCATGGGTCACATTTTCTAAACCTTTTATCATTTCTGATGCTTCCTTCAGAGCTCCCTCCAATTCGTTCTCTCAGTGAAAGGCAGGATGCCCCGGTCCAAGGTTCCAATTGGAGCCTATCCAACCCAAATGAAACTGAATAATTGCCTGGCTTAGTTTAAACGTGAGAACCTCTTAACATAAACTGCTATAGTCGGACTTTTGCTTGGCAAGCATTTCTATTAGCTGGCTCTTTATTATGTCCCCCGCTCTAACATTCCACCTGTAGAGGGGAACTCATTACCTTCTCCTGTGATGAATCTTCAGATTCTCCTGAACCAGGTATACTAGCTGGAATCTTTGCACTAACTAGGTTTTTGCTTTGATAGTACGTTTCTTCAAATAAATCTCTTGTACTGAGTACCAAAGGTTTATTTTTAATTAAATATTAAAGAATATTCACCTGATTTTTTTTTAATTCTCAAAAAAAAAAAAAACAATGGTATTCTCAGTAGCTTAAAAAAAAAGTGTGTCAGAGCCAAGCTGTGCTCTGTAAAGTTATCAATGACTGATTTTTTGGAAGTAGATCTCTAGGCCTTTCTTCTGAGGGGCCTCTGGGTGGACTCAAACCTCTAACCTTTCCATTAGCAGCAGAGCATGTTAACTGTTTGCACCACCCAGAGAGTCCTTCTCTGAAGCTAGAGAGAGGGAATATGTATATGTGGCCTGGGTGCAAATGCAGAAAACTACAGGTTTCCTGCCCAGATCTACCACTGACCATTCAGTGCCTTTTAATTTAATAATCTTTCAGTTGTAAACTTAAATTCAATACAAAAGTGTCAGAATATATTTTGCCCTCCTTTTATAAATAAAATGTGAACTATCCTTTAAAATTACGAGCAATTTCGACTCCATGCCACTACCAACAAAAAAAAGTTACAAATCCTTGCATATGAGGCCTCAGACATCATGGAGTCGAAACAAACACCCCTTGTATCCTGATATTAATTTTTCGGAATTCTTGACTCACAGGGTCTGTGAGCCTAACAAAATTATTTTTAATTACCAAGTTTTATTTGTTTTGCGGCCATAGATAACCAGAAAATCTACCTAACGGTTTTGAACAGCATCGGTCTTGGCAAGGTGAGGGGATGTTGAAATTTACAGTGTTGTAGCTACTGGCTAGCTAATCGAACTTTCTTTAGCAATACATACAGCTAACTAGCAGGGCAAAGCTATGCGTGTTTAAGTATATGGCTGTTTGATTCCCCTGAACTTCCGTGAAACTATGCAACAGATCTGCAGTGAAACAGAAACCCCCAGCAAGTTGCGGCAACCCCCCCAAAAAATATACTGAAATTTCAGTGAAAATCTTCACTTCTTTTAGCTATCATCACTTGCTTTAAGATAATTTAAGTACACCTCTTATTTTCTAAAAGCTTTCTTCAACGTGCTTAAAAGTCGGCAATTTGTTACAACATTTCTCACTCTTCAAAGACACATAGATTCAGACTATCATTGACAAATCACCATTCTATTTCTAACAGGAATTGCTTCTGTTGATACAATGCAATCAGCCTGCAAACAAAGAACAAAGTTCGCATCCGAGTACAGAGAACACTGACTCCGCAGTTGCCAAATTCTGTCTCTGAAAGCTGCCCTTGTTTTACTTCTTCTTAATACCTTGTAAGGCAGGATGAAAGGCTGGCAAATTTTACGCCAAGATGTTATTCATTAGCGAGTGAACTTTCTGTGTTCTCGTTCCCTTTCCTTCCAGGGGAGGGCTGCCAGTACAGGTAGTCACTGCTCCTCCGCCCAGCGCTGGGAGAGAGGCTCCTGTTTCACGTTCTCAACACGCCAGGTGATTCATCAAAAAAAAAGATGTTCTCTTCTCTTTCCTTTTTTTTTAAAAAAATGGAAATATAGCACAAAGCAAGGAAAGGTGTAAAAAGGATGCCTCCTTCTTTTTGTCTGATTTGTGTGCAGTGAGGTTTTTTGATTTTCTAAGCAATGCAATCCTTTTTCCCCTTTCTTCTTCTGATTTCTTCTTCTTCTTCTTCTTTTCTTATTTTAGACATCTATGCTCAGTGCATCCTTGTGGCTGAGCTAAATGCCAAGTGAGTTCCCTGCTGTGAGGTGGTCTTCCATCTGCCACCCTTCCCCTGGCCACGAAGTTTCAAGCTATTTAATTTTGGAAATGACATTTCTTTACAGTTCTTCCAAGATAGCAATTTGTGTCAATCATCCAGGGAACTCCCTCTGCCAATAACAATGTCAGTGGACTTGAATTTCTTATTGACTCTGGGGTGAGAGGGCTATCTCTTTGACTTCTTTGAGTGGTACTTTTCGCGACCGTGCAGACAAGTTTACCTCCCAAGGAATTTTCCTTGTGATCTCAATCGTAATCTGACCTTCCTTTTATAGTCTCAGAGAAAGGGGGAAAATTCTGTGCAAGGTTCTATAGCCAGGAAGTACTGGTGTATGTTGGACTCCCTCTTTATGATCTTATTCCAGGGAAGCTCAGTTTTCACTCAGCAGGAGATTACAGTGACCAGAACTTCCAGATTCATCAATGCCTGTGTGCTGCACTGTTGCCTCCTAAGAGTAGATATGAAAATAAATCTGCAAAAGCATTTTTCCTGATTGGATTCTAAAAATAACCACTGTGTCTGTACAAAGGAACCATTGTCTCAATTACTGCTATTATTATTATGAAGTTTTGGGAAAATGTGTATGTATTATAGAGGGAAGGGAGGGTTGAATTTCAGTTCACGTCCACCTTCCCAGATGTGTAATTAGAGTTCTTCTATGTTTAACTCAGACAAACATTTGTACCTCAAAGACCCGCTAACCAAAAAACCAAACCCACTGCCAGCAAGTTGATTTTGACTCACAGCAGCTCCACAGGGTTTCCAAGGCTGTCAGTCTCTACAGAGACTGCCACACCTTTCTCCCAGGAGCGGATGGTGGCTTTGAATTGCAAACCTTTCCGTTAGCAGTCAAGCACTTTAACAACTGCACCACGAGGTGGGATTAATAATAGGTATGTGGTTTTAAAAAATTATTTCAATACTTACGTTTCTCCACTTCATTTAAATATGCAAAAGACCTGAATATTCTTATTTTACAATTCCTATTTAGAAGTGGTAAGAAAAATCATTTTCTTCTGGAAGGAGATGATGTTACAGGAGAAATGTAAGTGAGATGTTGGGTTAGGAGGGAGCTGCTTCTGGTGCTTCACTTTCCACCATTCCCCAGTGAGATGAAAGAACTACTCTGCAAGCTTCCTCCCACCCACCCCTCTTGAGGAGGTGTTCCTGGGAGCATTGCCAGGCCTTCTCCCTACCTCCTTTACAGCTCCTCCTTGTGAAGGAACATGTGCTGTTTCTCCAGTGTTAGGATTCACTGCTCTGAAAGGAAGTTCCCATTCTCATCTGCCTGTGCCAGCAGCCTGGGCAGTGTCCTGCCCATGACCATGAGTATCCTCATCGAGGACCAGAGCAGAGGTTCAAGGTCTGTTCTACACACCTGACTATTTTTCTCTCTCAGAACTGTTTCTCTTCTCTTCTCCCTCTTTCTTCCTATAGCCACTGGTAAGCTTGCTGCTGCTATTGTTGTGGTGGTTGTTGTTGTTATTAGGTGCCATCTAGTCAGTTCCAACTATAACGACCCTATGTACAACAGAAAGAAATGTTGCCCAGTCTTGAGCCATCCTCACAATCGTTGCTGTGTTTGAGCCCATTCTTGCAGCCACTGTGTCAATCCATCTCATTGAGGGTCTTCATATATGCTTGTAGGTCACTGGATTTAGGAGTTAGGAGTCTCTAAACTACGTCACTATCCAGCTTCCATTAGTATTTGTCAGGCTGGTAAAAATAAATACATAATTAAGCAAGTAATTCCACTCCCATTTATCTACTGTTCCTTGAACAAATAACTGAAAGAAGGGAATGAATGGTGGAATTCTGGTGACAAAATTATATTTCTGCCCCCCAACGTGAATAAAGTATGGTTTAGAAGTAATGATTGAGGTGTGTTTTGGGGGGGGATTGTGCATCTATGTGCTCAAAGTTCATTTAAACTCATAGACAAATCTTTGGCAATGCTCATATGCTTCCAATCAAACTTAATTCTCTCTCTTCCAAAGAAGGATATTCTCAGGACCAAAGCTTCACAAATCCCATTTCCTTGAGCTTGCTCCAATTTTATCAGCATTTTTTCTGGAGCAAATGCTATGTGTTTACCTTACGGACTCATTGAATGTGTTACTAATGCAAAGTTGATTATTGAGGGTTTGATTTTTCAGTTAAATGTTGATTTGGGAGCTTGAGGTGGCAAATGAAATATCTACTTCACCCTTCTGGTTTGAAATCAATTAAGAAATAAGACACAGGAGACAGAAATGAAAATGACAATGTTGGTTATTTTATAACTTAGGCTGATTTATAAATGTGGTTTAGATATTCAACACTTCCTCATCCAATGTGGCCATTTCATCATCCTGTCATTGTCCCAGTTGGAAGATCCGGGAGCAAAGTTTGCTCCTTAAGTTCACCAAAAGCCAAAAACAGGACCAAACGTACTTACTTAATGAACAGGTGGACCCAAAAGAGAGCAGGTATGTGGAGCGACCACTCTCAGCTCCTCCTTCCTATCTCACTGTGCACATTCATCAGTCCTACCCAACCAGGAAAGGGTGAAGAAGAGGGCAGAGAGAAGCTGGAAGCATTTCACCTGTATCTTTCCCTCCTGGAAAGTGCAACAAAAATTTCCTTCTCTCTGTGGAAACGTTGCTGCGGTTAGGTGCTGTCAAGTCACTTCCAACTCATAGCGACCCTATATACAACAAATGAAACATTGCCCAGTCCTGCACCCCTCACAATCACTGCTATGTTTGAGCCCATTGTTGGAGCCACTGTCTCAGTCCATCTCCTTGAGGGTTTTCATCTTTTTCACTGACCCTCTACTTTATCAAGCATAATGTCCTTCTCCAGGGACCAGTCCCTCCTAATAACACGTCCAAAGTATGTGAGACTAAGTCTCAACATCCTTGCTTCTAAGAAGCATTCTGGCTATACTTTTTGCGAGACAGTTTTGTTCGTTCTTCTGGCAGTCCATGGTATATTCAATATTCTTTGCCAACACCACAATTCAAAGGCATCAATTCTTCTTCCATGTTCCTTATTCATTGCCCAGCTTTTGCATGCATATGAGGAGATTGAAAACACCATGTCTTGTGTTAGACACATCTTAGTCCTTAAAGTGACATCTTTTTTTTTTTTTTTTAACACTTTAAAGAGATCTCTTGCAGCAGATTTGCCCATTGCAATGCGTCTTTTTCTATCTTGACTGCTGCTTTCATGGGTGTTGATTGTGGATCCAAGCAAAATGAAATCCTTGACAACTTCAATCTTTTCTCTATTTATCATGTTGTTGTTTATTGATCCAATTGTGAGGATGTTCGTTTTCTTTACGTTGAGGTGTAATCCATACTGAAAATTGTAGTCTTTGACCTTCATCAATAAGTGCTTCAAGTCTTCTTCACTTTCAGCAAGCAGGATTGTGTCATCTGCATATGGCTCCGTTCTCCTTCATATAGTCCTGTTTCTCGGATTATTTGCTTATCATACAGATTGAATAAGTATAGTGAAAGGATACAACTCTGACACACTTATTTCCTGACTTTAAACCACGCAGTATCTCCTTGTTGTGTTCAAATGACTGCCTCTTGGTCTAAGTACAGGTTCCTCACAAGCACAATTAAGTGCTCTGGAATTCCCATTCTTCGAAATGTTATCCATAATTTGTTATGATACACACAGTCGAATGCCTTTACATAGTCAACAAAACATTGTGGAAACATCAGGATTGGGGAATTAGTTTACTCTTAACCTCTGAAACCTTCTCAAACATCACGGGGGAATAAAATCTAAATTAGATGGCACATGTGGAGTGCTTAATACAGTGCCAGCCACACTATAAGCTTTCATTTAAAGTTATTTTTATTGTTGCTATAAGCATTATTACATATAAGGCTCTTATATATAACTATCTTCATATTGCAAAGACAAAGTGATCTCTTCTACAAAATAAAAATAAAAGAATTCACTTGGCACTTAGAAAATGATGCAAATTTTTTAGAAAGAGCTTGCCTGCCTTTAACAACAGCTGTTGAAAAGAGGACAGACTAAGGCATGCAGGCCAGCTCCCTCTGTTTTGAAAACTTTCATATCTTTTACACTCATTCTTCTCTCCTTTTTACCATTGTTTTCATGGCCATAAACACAAAACTTTTTTTTTTTAATTTTCTTGTGTTTTAGGTGGCCATTACAGTGCAAATTAGTTCTTCATTCAAAAATTTTATACACAAATTATTTTGTGACATTAATTGCAATCCCAGCAATGTGTCAGCGCTCTCCCCCTTTCCCTTTCCACCCTGGATTCTGTGTCCCTTCATCCAGTCTTCCTGTCCCTTCTGGCTTTCTCGTCCTTGCTTTTGGGCAGGTGTTGTTCATTGGGTGTCATATAGTTGAGCATAAAACATTTTTGTTACATGTTTTGATAAACCACAAAGAGCACCTGTTCTGGACAATGTGCCTAGAAGCTTTCATTTTAAGGGCTAGGGTGAAAAGTTTCCACACTGCTTCACCAGTGTTTGCGTACTTGGGCAGTTTAGAGGATGATTGTGGAGGACATCTGGGGCTCAGATAGAGACTGAGCAAAGGTGTGATGAGGCTAGGTGGAGAGAAAGAAATGGTTTTGCCCCAGCTATGTTCCAGATGAACATGTGTCCAGTATATCCATGAACATGATGAATCATTTTACTAGCCATCAGCAACGTTCCAATACTGTACTGATTCTTTCACGATATTAAACATTTAGATATCACAAAAAACCAGTTGCCGTCAAGTCGATTCTGACTCATAGCGACCCCATGTGTGTTAGAGGAGAACTGTGCTCCACAGGGTTTTCAATGACTGATTTTTTGGAAGTAGATCACCAAGTCTTTCTTCCAAGCACCTCTGGGTGGACTTGAACCTACAATCTTTTGCAGTAAAGCACGTTAACCATTTACACCACCAAGGACTCCTTCAGACATCATAGATACCTTACAAGAGAAGTATTATTACCATATTTTACAGGTAAATAAACTGAGTCTTCTAGAATGGAAGTGATGTCCTAAAAGTACAAGAGCAGTAGGTGGCAGAGTTGGGTTCAAATTCATGTCTTGTAATACAAAATTGCCATTTATTCTTTTGCACCAAGACTGCCTTCTTTCAAGGGCAGAAATGCTTGGATTTTCTTTTGAGGGAGAGGGGTGGTGAGGTCTTATCTATTCATTAAATATGTATTGTGTGTACAATGTAAATACAGTATATTTACAATATAAATATGCATTTTGCCTACAATGCAGTCCCTGGTAGAGCAAATGGTTAACATGCTCAGCTGCTAATTGAAAAGTAGGAGGTTAGAGTTCATCCAGAAGCACCTTGGAAGAAAGTCCTGGTGATCTACTTCTGAAAAATCAGCCATTGAAAACCCTACAGAGCAGAGTTCTAATCCCACACAGAGTTGACTCGATGGTAACTGTTTTTAACTGATACCTATAGTAAATTAGGCACTGGGGATAGACTGGAAAATAACATATATCACCTAACCATTGCAATACATCAGAGTGCAGTAAGTGCTGAGATAGGAATAAGGTCAGGGGGTGCGTTGGGAAAGCACATAAAGAGAGGTGTGGGCTTTGGGAAGGGCCACTGGTGTTCAGAAAAGGCATCCTCATTGAGGTAAAGGCAGATCTGGTGGCGGTCCTAGCACTGAAGCAGAGGTTACTAAGGCAGAGTGAGCAGTGGTGAAGAGGAAGGTGAAAAAGCCCCAGGCCCATGTGGAGAACTGAAAGTAGCTCAATAGAGCTAGTGCAGGTGGACAGCAAGAATACTGCAGCAATGAGACCTGAGGCTGGGGAGGTGGGCAAGGGTCCAATCCTATCTGTATAACCTGCCAAAGATCTTTGGATTTAGCCTGCCAGTGATAGAGAAATCGCTTATGTGCTTAAGCCTGAGAAGACTGCAATGATTGTGACCTGAAAGCTGGAGGTAGAAAGACCAAGTTGGGGCTGTCCACAGAGACAGTAGTGAGAGATGATAGTGACAGTCTCTACTGCTGTTTGAAGTGATTCAGGACTCATCCATCTTTAAACTGGGATAGCTTACTGTCTATGTCAAAAGAGTATTACCTAAAAAGTTCATATACGACAACAGTCAAATAAAGTTTAAATTCATATAAATTATATTTAAGATTCTGTGAAGTTGAATTACACCTTAATATATTACTTGGATAGCTGGAGAATAATGATGCTTATAGAGCAAATGGAGACAATAAACTAGAGAATTCTTTTTTTGGAAGAAGGCCATTTCATCCCTGTAAAATAATTTTTATTTGTTTAGAAACTCCTGATTCCAAGGTTTCTGAATCTGATCTGAGGTATGAACATTGTTTGGGAACCATGATTGTTTTATAAAGGTGATCTGGCCAAGAAAAATCCCAGCAACTGTTGTTTCAAATTCTCTTGGCCTCAATGGAAGTCATCAATTTAAGCTACATTCTGTTTGGATTTCCCCTGCCAACAATTTTCTGCTTGATCATTGTTTCCAATTGCTAAAGTGACCCTTAGCTATAGCTGCTAGAAAATTCCCTGGTTCCTTACAAAGCAAAAGAGAAATCCTAGAACAGTGAGTTTTTTACTAACCTTGTGTCCCCATGAAAATACTTAGGTAGCCGCGTTTTCTCATGCCCTGTATAGGCAATCTTCAAAACCCTGGAGATGTGAGTGACATCAAAGGAGGAGGTGTGGCTATGAAGACAAGGTGCTGCCAACAAAGGCATGCGTGTCCTGATAAAGGCTCTCCTTTACAGCCCCTGGGAGAAGCACTTTATTGCTCTAGTCCATCACTCAAAATGCTTTGGAGAAATCTCTACTAGAGTGGTCAGAAAGAAATATAACCTAATTGCATGCCTTAGTTTGGGCATATCACCTGAAAAATTAAGCATATCACTTTATAGAATTCTCACTGACAAGTTAAAGCTCAGCAAGGAACCTTTATTCCCGCATTGTTGTTACCTGCCGTCGGGTCAGCCCCTGACTCATGGCAACCCCATGCACAGTAGAACAAAATGCTTCTTGGTACTGGACTATCCCCATGATTGGTTGCAGATTGGACCGTTGTGATCCATAGGGTTGTCACTGGCTGGTGTTCATAAGTAGATCACCAGGCTTTTCTTCCTAATCTGTCTTAGTCATGGAGGGCATTGGTGGTTTAGTGGTAGAATTCTGCCTTCCATGCAGGAGACCCAGGTTCAATTCCCGGCCAATGCACCTCATGTGCAGTCACCGCCTATCTATCAGTGGAGGCAGGCATGTTGCTATGATGCTGAACAAGTTTCAGTGGAGCTCACTCCTATAGTACAAATGAAAAAGAATGATTCAGAAAAATGATCCTTGTTCCTGGGCACGGGTGACTCTACCTGTCCCCTCTCTTCAATTCTCAGGCTCCTTAGCAAGCCACAGAGGAGTGCTGTACATGGTCCCCAAACTGTCAGACTCTTTTTGGTTGTTGTTTTAACTTCTCATGAAGATCACTCAGATACAGCATTTATGCATGTCAAAGATATGTATTAATTCATGTATAGTAAATATGTGTATTAATTCATGAATGTATTCATTCATTCACCATCTACGGAACATCTCTATATCAGGGACCATGAAGACTCTGAGGCTACAAAATAGACAAACCTTAATCTCTACTTTCAGGGTGCACCAGATAGCACTAAGGGGACAAATATGCACACGTATAATTTAAATACAATGAGAGATCATCTCACGGAATTAGTTCCCTAGGTTTGGGGGGCTTAGGGCTGTGGTCTCGTGGGTCATTGGCATAATATAGCTCTTAAAGTTTATGTTCTACCTCCCAATATAGTGAATAGATTCTGGGGTCTCACAAGCTTACAAGTAGCCATCTAAGATATAACTATTGGTCTTTATTCATCTGGAAAAAAAGAGAAAGAAGGAAACCCAAGAATCAGAGAAGGAACTGGACTATAAGACTAATTGTCTACATGAACTACTGCCTCCTCCACCTTGAGACCAGAAGAACTAGATGGTGCCCACCTACTACTGCTGAACATTCTGATCAGGAACATAATAAAGAAATCCTAATAAAAAGGGAGAAAAAGATGGAACAGAACTTCAAATTCTTAAAGAATCCAGACTTACTAGACCTATTGAGGCTGGAGGAATCCTTGAGACTATGGCCTTGAGTTGCTCTTCAAATCTTGAACTGAAACTATCACCTGAAGTCATCTTTAGACTAAGTACGAGTTTAGCCCAAAGAGTAAAGATTGTCACCCTTGGGTATAGTGTTACTTTAAAAAAAAATTATCTATATAGGACTAAAGGGTCAGCACTATTTTAAGGCATAGATGAGAAGTTTGGGGGGCAAAGAGATTAAGTAAATGAAATGAAACAACTAGAACAGAAATAAAGAGAATGTTGACACAATGTAAAGAATTCAACCAATGTCATTAATCATTATGTCTAGAAACTGTGGAATGGGAGTGGGTTTTACTGTGTATATTTTCACGAAAAATAAAATAAAAAAAGAAATACAATGCAAGAATATTTATAATTGAGATGTAAACCAACTGCCTTGAGAGGACATCTCAATGAACAGCCAACTTCCTGGGGAATCAGGTCATGGTTCAGTAGAGTGTGATAGTTGAGCTGCAAGTCAAATGTGTTTCACTTCCACAGAACCACTTTGGTTGAAAAAAATAAATATATTGAACATCATTTTTACTTCACTTGATAAATGTACAGATCATTGGGTCAATACATAACACACTACCGAGTTATAAGTTACCCACAAGATGGTCTTTTCTGTTATCTAAATTTTTTATTTAGTAGAAAATGACATAGCCTAAATATTTTAAAGTCTTATTTTACTTTTCCCAACCAAAGGTTTTGCTTCTTAACAGCACTGATCATTCACAAGCATGAGTTACTAAATACATAATAGATAGACAGACAGACAGATAGAGAGCTGCTATCGAGCGAACTCTGACTCATGGTGACTGATGTACAAGAGAAGGAAATGTTGCCTGGCCCTGCATCATTCTCACAGTCCCTGGCACATCCAAGTTCATCACTGCAGCTATTGTGTCAATCTGTCTTTCCAAGAGTCTCCCTCAGCCTTGCTGGCCCTCTACTTCACCAAACATGGCATCCTCCTCCAGCAATTGATCCCTCCTGATGATGGATCCAAAGCAAGTGAATCAGAAAATGTTCTGCTGTGCTCCGTAAGTTTTCACTGACTGATTTTTGGAAGTAGATTGATTGCCTGGCCTTTCTTCCTAGTCTGTCTTAGTCTGGAAGCACCCCAAAACCTGTCCACTATGGGTGACCCTGATACTATTGGAAATATCAGTGGCATAGCTTCCAACATCACAGCATCACACAAGCCACCACAGTACCACAAACTGACAGATGGGTGGTGGGAATATATAGCAGTTGCCTGTTTATTCAGAATCCAGATTGAAAATCTTTAAAAAGAGATAAAGTCCTCGTGGTTTTTCATAGGACTTGAACACCACCACATTAATGTTAAAAATCATAGAATTTTGAAGGACCTTAAGAAACATTAAAAATGATATTAGGTTCAGTAGACTATTTGTGCTAAATATATCTGACTAAATGGGAATTCCCTGAAAACTCATTATTTCAGTATTTTATAAATAATAATTGATTAAACAAAACTATTTATTTAAACATCCCCCCTAAGTGTTTCTCACTACCCATCTGTCAGTTTGTTGTACTGTGGTGACTTGCATGTTGCCAAGATGTCAGAGGCCATGCCATAAGTATTTCAAAAACCCACGATGGACAGGTTTCAACAGAGTTTCCAGACTAAGACAGGCTAGAAAGAAAGCTCTGGCAATCTACTTTCAAAAATTAGCCAGTGAAAACCCTCTGGATCACAAGAGAATATTGTCCTGTACAGTGCTAGAAAATAACCCCCCTAGGTTAGAGGGCATTCAAAATACACAGTGGCCTCAACAATAGCCTCGAGCATACTAATGATCGTGAAGATGGCTCAGTACCTCCTCCTTCCTCTGTCCTCCTCACTCCCCAAGTGACCACAGCCAACAAGGCTTAAAATACCATCTACATGCTGTTTTTCCTCAAATTTATATGTTCAGTTCAGACCTTTCCCCCTGAAAGCCAGACTTACATCCAACCACTAATAAACATATTCATTTGGACATCTAGTAGGCATCCCAAACTTAACATGCTCCAAGCTGAACTCCTTCCTTTCTCCCAAGATAAGTTCCCCCTGCAGTCAGCTCCATCTTAATTAACGGAAACTCATGTTTCCATTTGCCCAGACAACCTAAGGGAGTGATCCTCAACACCTCTCTTCTTCTCACATTTTATGCCTATTGGTTGTGTCTTCCAAATATGTCTGTATCTGACCCTTTATCCCCATTCCCCGCACTACCATCTTGAGCTAAACCTCCATCCTCTCTGGTGTGGATTATTGCAATTTTCTTCTAATTAGTTTCACACTATTTTTTATACTTCCCCAAAGTGATCCTTCTAAAACATAAATCAGATCATTTGATCTCTCTGCTCACAACCCTCCAACATCTTTCAGTCTCGATCAGCTCTACATTCACAGGCTCTACCATGGTCTGTGATACCCCGAGTGGTCTGGCTTGCTGGAACCTCTCAGATCTCCACGTCTATCACTTTCTCCTCCTTCTACCTGCTCTGGCCTCTTGCTGTTCCTCAGACACACCAGGCACACACCAGCTTCCAGGCCTTTGCACTTAATGTCCCCATTGCCAGGAATCCTCTTACCTCAGGCATTCCCAGGGCTCACTCCCTCACTTTCTTCAAATGCCTGCTCAAATATCACCTTCCCAGAGAAGCCCTTCCTGACCACTCAGTATAAAAATAGCGCCTTCAGCACTCTCCATCCCTTTTACCATTCTGTAGTTTTTATAGTTCTACACAACTTGACTTTTTTGTATTTGTTTATGTCACTACCTACTAGTATGAAACCTCCTTGAAAGCTAGGGATTTTTCTGTTTTATTCAGAGAAAAGTTTCTGGCATAAGTACTACTTCACACCCAGTAGGGTGGCTATAGTCAAAAAGACTGACAATAATAAGTGTTGGAGAAGATGTGGAGAAATTGGGACCTTCATACACTGTTGGTGAGAAAGCAGAACGGTGCAGCAACTTTGGGTAACAGTTTGACAATTCCTTAAATGGTTAATCATAGAGCTACCATATGACCCAGCAATACCAAAAGCCAAACCAAACCAAACCCGTTGGCTCGTAGTCGATTTCAACTCATAGTGACCCTATAGGACAAAGTAGGACCATCCCATAGGGTTTCCAAGGAGTGGCTAGTGGATCCGAACTGCTGACCATTTGTTTAGCAGTCATAGCTCTTAATCACTGAGCCACCAGGGCTCCCCAGCAATACCACACCTCAGTATATACCCAAAAGAAATGAAAACATACAGCCACCCAAAACTTTGTACATATTTCTCAGCAACGTTGCTTATAATAGCCCAAAAGTGGAAACAACACAAATGTCCATTAACAGATCCATGGGTAAGTAAAATCCAGGTAATGAAATATTATTCAGAAAAAATAATGAAGTACTGATACATGTTACAACATGAAAAAACCTTGAAAAGATTATTCTAAGTGAAAGGAAATAAGTCACAAAAGATCACATATTGTACGATTCCATTTTAATAAAATGGTCAGAATAGGCAAATCTATAGAAACAGAAAGCAGACTTGTGGTTGACTAGACCCTGACAGCTAAAGAGTATGAGGTTTCTTTTTGGTGATGAAAATGTTCTAAAATTGATTGTGATGATAGCTGTGCAACCCTGTGAATACACTAAAAACCATTTAACTGTAAACATTAACTAGATAAATTCTATGGTATATGAATTACATTTCACTAAAGTTCTTATGAGGAGCCCTGGTGGTGCAGTGGTTAAAGCACTCAGCTGCTAACTGAAAGATAGGCGGTTCAAACCCACCAACCGCTTCCTGGGAGAAAGATGGGGCAGTCTCCTTCTATAAAGATGCAGCCTTGGAAGCCCTGTGGGGCGGTTCTGCTCTGCCTGTAGGGCCACTACAAGTCAGGATTCACTGGACAGCAGCAGGTTTGTTTTATTATGTTTTTTTTAAAGCTGTTACAGAAAACATCAAGTATCCAGGAATGAATTTTTAAAAAAGCGAAAAAAGCACGCAATCCGTCTCAAACCTGCCTTCACTCTCCAAAACCTTACGCTGCTATAGTTTTCTTCCTAACACCTCCATCTGAAATTGTGTTTCTGGTTTGCTTGTTTATGGCTTGTCTTCCTCGGAACATAAGTCTCAGGAAAGTAGGAACTTCGTCCATTTCACCGCTCTCCCATAGAGCCCAGAATAGTGCCTGGCACAGGCTACCAGTTGCTGCTGAGTCATTGCCTACTCGTGGTGACCCGATGTGTGTCGGAGTAGAACTAAACTCCATAGGATTTCAGTGGCTGATAATTTGAAATATCACCAGACCTTTCATCCGAGGTGGACTCAAACCTCCAACTTTTCAGTTAGCAGCTGAGTACATTAACTTCTGCACCACCCAGGGATTCCTGGCACTTATGACCCGCTGCTATAAAGTCAATTCTGACTCATAGCGAGCCTATAAAACAGAGTACAACTGCCCCATAGGATTTCCAAGGTGTAATCTTTACATAAACAGGCTGCCACATCTTTCTGTCAAGGAGTGGCTGCTGGGTTCAAACCGCTGACCTTTTGGTTAGCAGTCAATGCGTAACCACTATGCCACCAGGGCTCTTTTGGCACATACTAGGCACCCAATACACATATGTTGAATACAGTTAGAGCATTGTTATAAAGACTTGAAAGCAGTGATTGTAAGCAAAGCATGTAATGTGTACCTGGCACACAGCATGGTAGGAGCAATATTTTGATTTTTCTTGAACATAACTATTCTAAATTAAATCATTTTTATTCATTGGAAAAAAATAATTTTTATGAGGTTCCTTTGATGACTGAGAGTTTACTGCATTATTAAATGTTTTAATGAAGTATCCTCTCATAGAAATTGTTTCATCTAAACACACTGGAGTCTCATCTTAATTTTGACTTTGCTAATTAAGTTATAGAAAAAGATATGCTGAAGGGATTTCAAGGAAGACCAACAGCAGTCCTGGTCTGATATACTTATTTGATTCTTCTTACACTTTTTTTTTTTTTTTTGCTTTTTTTTTTTTTATTTTATTGTACTTCAGGTGAAGGCTTACAGAACAAATAGTTTCTCATGAAACAGTAGTACACATGTTGTTTTATGACATTGGTTAACAACCCCACAACATATTAACCCTCTAAATTCTCAAACTTTTTTTTTTTTTTGGTGAAAATACACACAGCCAAAGATACAGCATTTCAAAAATTTCTACATACACAGTTCAGTGACATTGACTACGCTCTTCCAATTGTGCTGTTATTCTCACTTAAGATGAAGGCTTACAGAACAAAATAGATTCTCATTAAACAGTTACTACAAATGTTGCCCTATGACAATGGTTAACAATCTCACAACACATCCACAATATCCTTACTCCATCTTGTGTTCCCTATCACCAGCTTCCTTGTCCCCTTCTGCCTTCTGGCCCTTGTCACTGGACTCCTGTACCTCGTTAGTCTCATTTGGTTTTACGGGGCTGTCCACTCCCAGGCTGAACAGTGAACCTCGGGGGTAACTTCACCACTGAGCTAAAAGGGTGTCTGGGGACCATATTCTCGAGGTTTCTCCAGTCACCTTTAGGCCAGTAACTCTGGTCTTTTTTTTTGTGAGTTAGAATTATGCTCTACATCCTTCTCCAGCTCTGTCCAGAGCCCTCTGTTGTGATCCTGGTCAGAGCAGTCAGTGGTGGTAGCCGGGCACCATCTAGCTGTACTGGACTCAGTCCAGTGGAGGCCTTGGTAGCTGTGGACATTTAGTCCTTTGGACTAATCTCTTCCTTGTATCTTGTTCTCTTCATTCTCCCTTGCTCCCGAAGGGATGAGACCAGTGGAGTATCTTAGATGGCCGCTCACAGGCTGTTAAGACCCCAGACACTACTCACCAAGGTAGAACGTAGAGCATTGTCTTTATAAGTAGTGTCATGCCAATTGAGCTAGATGTTCCCCGAGACCATGGTCCCCAGAGCTCTCCGCCCAGCAACTCAGTCCCTCGGGGAGTTTGGATGTGTCTATGGGGCTTCCATGACCTTTCCTTGTACAGGTTGTGCTAGTTTCCCCTGTATTGTGTACTGTCTCACCTTTCACCCAAGATAACACTTATCTATTGCCTATTTAGTATCCCCCCACCCCCACCCCTCCCATCCCTGGTAACCAACAAAGATTGTTACATTTTGCGTGTGAACTTCTTCATGGGTTTTTACAATAGAGGTCTCATACAATACTTGTCCTTTTCTGATTGACTTATTTCACTCAGCATAATGTCCTCCAGTTTCATCCATGTTATGAGGTGGTTCACAGATTCACTGTTGTTCTTTGTTGTTGCATAGTACTCCATTGTGTGTATGTACCACAGTTTGTTTATCCATTCATCTGTTGATGGGCACCTACGTTGTTTTCATCGTTTTGCTATTGTGAACAATACTGCCATGAACATAGGTGTGCATATGTCTATTCGAGTGACGACTCTTATTTCTCTAGGATATATTCCTAGGAGTGGGATAGCTGGATCGAATGGTATGTCTATTTCTAGCTTTTTGAGGAAACGCCGTATGATTTTCCAAAATGGTTGTATCATTTTGCATTCCCACCAGCAGTGCATAAGAGTTCCCATCTCCCCACAGCCCCTGCAACATTTGTTATTTCCAGTGTTTTTGATTCGTGCCAGTAATGCCTGGGTGAGATGGTATCTCATTGTAGTTTTAATTTGCATTTCTCTAATGGCTAGTGATCGCGAGCATTTCCTCATGTGTCTGTTGGCCATTTGAATGTCTTCTTTGGTGAAGTGTCTGTTCATTTCCTTTGCCCATTTGTTAATAGGATTATTTGTCTTTTTGTTGTAAAGGTGTTGGATTTTCTTGCAGATTATGGAGATTAGACCTTTGTCTGACTTGTACTGTCCAAAAATTTTTTCCCATTCTGTAGGTTCTCTTTTGACTCTTTCGGTAAAGTCTTTTGAAGAGCATAGGTGTTTGATTTTTAGAAGATCCCAGTTATCTAGCTTATCTGTCGGGTTTTGTGCATTGATGGTTATGGTTTGTATCCTGTTAATGCCATGTATTAAGGCCTGTAGTGTTGGTCCTATTTTTTCTTCTATGAACTTTATAGTTTTAGGCTTTATATTCAGGTCTTTGATCCATTTTGAAGTAGTTTTTGTATACGGTGTGAGGTATGGGTCCCATTTCATTTTTTTGTAAACAGATATCCAGTTTTGCCAGCACCGTTTGTTAGAAAGACTGTCTTTTCCCCATTTGATGGACTTTGGGCCCTTGTCGAAGATCAGGTGACCGTAGGTGGATGGATTTACATCTGGGTTCTCAATTCTGTTCCATTGGTCAATGTATCTGTCATTGTACCAGTACCAGGCTGTTTTGACTACTGTAGCTGTATAGTAGGTTCTGAAGTCAGGTAGTGTGAGTCCTCCAACTTTCTTCTTCTTCTTCAGTAGTGCTTTACTTATTCAGGGCTTCTTCCCTTTCCATATAAAGTTAATGATTAGTTTTTCCATCTCTTTGAAGAATGTTGTTGGTATTTGGATCGGGATTGCATTGTATTTGTAAATTGCTTTGGGTAGAATTGACGTTTTCACAATGTTGAGTCTGCCTATCCATGAGCATGGTATGTTTTTCCATTTATGTAGATCCCTTTGGTTTGCATGCAGTAGTGTTTTGTATTTTTCTTTGTATAGGTATTTTACATCCCTGGTCAGATTTATTCCTAAGTATTTTATCTTTTTCAGGGCTATTGAAAATGGTATTGACTTCCTGATTTCCTTTTCATCATTCTCCTTACTGGTGTATAGGAATCCAACTGATTTTTGTATGTTTATCTTGTATCCTGCTAGTCTGCTGATCTTTCTATTAGTTCCAGTAGATTTCTCATGGAGTCTTTAGGGTTTTCAGTGTATAGTATCATATCATCTGCAAACAGGGACAGTTTAACTTCTTCATTACCAATTTGGATGCCCTTGATTTCTTTTTCTTGCCTTATTGCTCTAGCTAGAACTTCCAGCACAATGTTAAATAGGAGTGGTGATAAAGGGCATCCTTGTCTTGTTCCTGTTTTTAACGGGAACATTTTCAGCCTCTCTCCATTAAGAATGATGTTGACCATTGGTTTTGCATAGATGCCCTTTATTATGTTAAGAAATTTCCCTTCTATACCTATTTTATTGAGAGCTTTTATCAGGAATGGGTGTTGGACTTTGTCAAATGTCTTTTCTGCATCAATTGAGATGATTATGTGATTCTTTTCTTTCCTTTTATTTATGTGGTGTATTACATTGATTGATTTTCTAACGTTAAACCATCCTTGCATATCTGGTATGAATCCTACTTGGTCGTGGTGTATTATTTTTTTGATATGATGCTGAATTCTATTGGCTAGAATTTTGTTCAGAATTTTTGCATCTATATTCATGAGAGATATTGGTCTGTAATTTTCTTTTTTTGTGATGTCTTTGCCTGGTTTTGGTATCAGCGTTATGCTGGCTTCATAGAATGAATTTGGAAGTGTTGCTTCCTCTTCTATGCTCTGATCTTCTTACACTTTTTAATGACTTTGTAGCTAACCAGCCAAAACACACTGATTATATAATCCAGAGTTAATAATTATCTTCATGAAATTTTTAGTCAGTTTTCTAAGGAATTGTACTATCAGAGAAACATCCGTTTTTCCCTCTTCTGTGATTTGTTTCTGGCTTTAATTTCACCACTGAAATCCAAAATGCCATTTAAACTACTTTTTATTCAAAATTTAAATTCCACATCGCTCATGCAATGGGATATTGGATTCTTACCTAAAGTAACTCTACAAAGCTATTTATAGGTGCTGCAGTGCCTGAATGATATTAAAAAGGTTACTTCCAGTGGCTGCCTTGAGGAAAAAAAAAAAAAGTAAAATGGAAATAGCTGGTAAAATTTGGGAACTGACCACAGGGTCAAAATACAAATGCATACCACCTAAAGTATCCCACACAGTCTTGTATTGGTTTCATTTTTTTTTTTAAATATGAATTTCTCTGATCCCAAATCTCAAGTCATCTAAATCACATTTACTTATTTTAGAGCAAGTATTTGCATTGCCTCATTTTGTTCTATGCAAGAGTGAATTTCTTCCTATTCCTCCAAAAAAGGGAACTTCAAAAAATACGTACGTAATTATCATACACAAGAGAAGTTACATTAAACTACATCAAATTGTCAACCAAATGGGTCAATAATTGTTGGAAGTAATAAGCACTTGTATTAAAAAAATATTTTCAGCTATGGTAAGGCTTTTTTAAAAGCACTATTTTTTCTATAGTCAGTGTACAGTAATTGAAAGTGACACAATCAAAAACACCTTGACAGCTTGGCAGTAATATAAAACAGGTTATTTCAAATAAAATGGTTGTGTGGAAAGATAGTTGTGTTTTTCTTCTCTCCTCTTTCTCTCAGGTTGTCTTGGTAAAGGAAATAATTTTATCTGGGCTTTGGGAGGTGGTGGTCTGGCTTATGGTCCCTGTGGTGCCTGCAGTTATATGAATGGTGTTTATAAGGTGGTGACGGCACCGCCATTACCTCCTGCTCACAAACTCTACTCCAAAGCATCAGCAATGTCTGTGGCTCTTCTGGAAGGATCTGAAAAGGAACTTGAGGAAGGAGGAGAAAACACAAAACAGAACTTCATATTAATCTACATGAAAATACTTAGAATATTAATGTAAAACTAATGTGGAAATTCAGAATCCTCCCTCTCAGACTTTCTCCTAGTCAGATTTTATCTTCTTGTTTGAACAAGATTTAAATGAGACTCTAGGACAACTACAGAAACTCCAATTCATATCACTTGGTGTATTAAATTCTGTCTTAGTTATTGTTATGGATTGAGTTGTGTCCCTCAAAAATGTATGTCAACTTGGCTAGGCCGTGATTCCCAGTAGTTTGTGATTGTTCACCATTTTGTCATTAGATGTGATTTTCCTATCTGTTGCAAATCCTACCTCTATTATGTTCATGAGGCAGGATTAGAGGCAGTTATATTAATGAGGCAGGACTCAACCTACAAGATTAGATTGTATCTTGAGTCAATCTCTTTTGAGATACAAAAGAGAGAAGGAGCAGAGAGACAGGGGGACCTCCTACCACCAAGAAAACAGAGCTGGGAGCTGTGCATGTCATGCATGTCCTTTGGACCTGGGATCCCTGTGCTGAGACTCTCCTAGACCAGGGGAAGACTGATGACAAGGGCCTTCCCCAGAGCCAACAAGAGAGAAAAAGGCTTCCCCTGGAGCTGGCACCCTGAATTCTGACTTCTAGCCTCCTAAAGTGTGAGAGAATAAATTTCTTGTAGTATTTCTGTTACAAGTGGATGGCTTTAACAAACAGAAATTTATTCTCTCACACTTTAGGAGGCTAGAAGTCAGAATTCAGGGTGCCAGCTCCAGGGGAAGTCTTTCTCTTTCTGTCGACTATGGGAGAAAGTCCTTGTTCCTTGGTACCTTGGTGATATTTGTGTGGTATGGCATCTATCTTCCCCCATCTCCACTTCCTTGCTTCCTTGCTTAATCTGCTCCTTTCAATTCTCAAAAGAGGTTAACTCAAGACACACCCTACACTAATACTGTTCATTAACATAATAAAGAAAATTCCTTCCCAAATGGGATAATAACCTTAGGTATAGAGTTTAAGATTTGTAACACATGTATCTGGGGGACACAATTCAATCCATAACAATTTCCTAGGGCTGACATAACAAATTGAATGGCTTTAAACAGCAGAAATTTATTATCTTACAATTCTGGAGGCTAGAAATCTGAAATCAAGGGGTTGACAGGGCCATGTTCTCTCTGAAAGAGAGAAGAGAATCTATCCATACCTTATTCTCAGCTTCTAGTATTGACAACAACCCTTGGCTTTTCTTGGTTTGTGGCAGCATAGCTCCAGTCTCTGTCTGCGTCATCAGATGGCCATCATCATTCTGTGTCTGCCTGTGGACACTGGTCATATTGGATTCATGGCCCCACCCTACTCCAGTATGACCTCATTTAAACTTGTTTACATCTGCAAAGACCCTATTTCCACATAAGGTTTAGGACTTGAGCGTATGTTTTGGGGGAACACAATTAAACCTACAACACTAGGTCTTTGTAAATTTCAGGAATGTAGCAGATAGAATACATGGAACCCCTAGTCTTCGTCCTCAACTTTACAGAAGTTTGTGTGTTCCTTAAGGCCAAAAGAGGACTATGTTCTGATTTTTAAGCTATTGTGAGGAAGTATCTCTTAAAAATATTAATAATTATTCCCTGTTTACTGCAATTGAGTACAATGCTTTCAACTGAATTTGGGTATTACTTAAATTTGAAGGCATTTATTAAGTAACAGCCAAGCACCTTTTCTATTTGTTTAATAATATCTTGCAACCAAACCCTCTCTCTTTTGCTTAAAGCCCAGATTCCTCTCAAGTCCCATGAAGGACTTCCATTCCCATCTGCCTTTCTCGTAACATTTGAGAAAGACATTCTCTAATCTTTTTCTAATAAATTTTGAGCCATATTTTTGGATTTTGAAATTAAGACATTTTTAAACCTGTATTTGGTTTTCTTTTCCATCCTAGCATCTTAAAAATGATGTAATCTTGCTTCGGTCTCAGTGGTTCCTGCAAGGAAGATGTTGACTTTAGCTTTCAGACTCTTCCCCATGCATGGTTTCTCAACAGTCAAATGGGTATCCCTTACCTAACCACAGGAACTTTACTCCTCACCGCTATGATCCTTGCGTTTCTACATGCCGTGCCCATGTTCAGTTAGTTGCCTTATCTTCTGACATGAAAACTCTTTTGTTCTACCTTAGGAAATGCTTTTTTTTATTTTGTTCATTTTTCATTTCCCTCATACATGCTTTTTATCACCTTCTCTACTGTGCCTAGAACTAAGCAAAAAGAGTTAGACTATAACAACAACAAAAAATAAAATTAGAAAGAGAATTACTCCTTTCAACTCATAAAAATTTAACATTCAGATAGCAGGGATTTCAAGAGGAAAAAAAAGTTTAATCTCATAAAAGGCCTTGGTGTCAGGGCTGTGCAATGGCGAGGCGAAGGGTAGTGGATTCCCTTACCACGTAATATTTAAGATCATAGTTATTCCAAATTTTAAAACACATATATGCTCACTTGGACAGATGATTTCTTTAATTATGAAAATTATATAGTGTTCCTATTTAACCATACTAATGAGTTTTGCTGTAAATTCTATTTTGTCTGATATTAATATTGATATACCAGCTTTTGAAGGTTATTACATCAATTTCCACTTTTTATTTTCAGAATTTTTGTGTGATTTTGTTTCAGGTATGTTTCATATAAGCAAAGATACCTATACTGTTTTCAGAAATTTTACTTTGCTAGTGTCAATCTTGTAATAAATGTGTTTAGTTAACATTTATTACATTTACTGCTATATTTAGAACAACTTTTACTGCAAATCTTTTTCTTCACACTTTTTTCCATTTCCTTCTAATTCTAATCTGTTCGTTTGATGAAGTCTCCATTTTTTCATTTACCTCTGCTGGTTTAAAAGTGAGTCTTAGTTGTTAGGTACCCCCATGTGACAGATTAGAATTGCCCTATGGGGTTTTCTAGACTGTAATCTTTATGGGAGCAGATCACAGGTCTTTCTCCCGTGGAGCCACTGGGTGGGTTCGAACCACCGTCCTTTTGGTTAGCAGCCAAGTGCTTTACCATTGCTCCACCAAAACCAAAAAACCAAACCTGTTGCCTAGGAGTCGATTCCAACTCATAGTGACCCTGTAGGACAGAGTAGAATTGTACCATAGAGTTTCCAAGGCTGTGAATCTTTACAGAAACAGACTGCCACATCTTACTCCCAAGAGGCCACTGGGTGAGTTTGAATTACTGACCTTTTGGTTAGCAGCTGAGCACCTAAACACTGTGCCATCAAGCCTCATTTTAAAAGCTAGTAGCTATCCTTAAATGTTTAACCTACAAAATTAACTATAAATATTTCTAACAAGATGAATGGCCATTTGATGTTTCTATTCTCCTTCTGAAGAAGACAAGGGCCTTACTCACATGAACTACTAAACAGCACCCACTTACTCTCCTCTATGTCCCCCTGGCCATTCTCTGTCTTTCTTATTACTATTATTGATTATAGATTTAGTTTTATCTTTAAAAACAAAAGAAGTGTTTTCTTTTACATTTGATTACAATATCAGTGTTACCATTACTTGTTTTCTCTCTCCTCTCTCATATTTATTTTTCTTCATCATTAGTAATTTTTTCCAATGAAGTCTTTAAGTAGTAAACTCTTTGTTTTTGTATTTCTGATTTTTTTTTTAATTTCCTCTCTATTGAATAATAATTTAGCTGGGTATAGAATTCAAAGTTGACAGTACTGCAGATATTTCTCCATTGTCTCCTGGTATCATTTATTGCCAATGAGAATTCTGCTGTCAAAAATTTACACATAAAATGCATTTTCTTTCTGGTGGACTTTTAATCTTTTAAATGATGCTGTTTCACCATGATATATTGCAATCTAGATTTCTTTTCTCTTCTTTGTTTTTTGACTCCCTACTTGAAGAGAATTTTTAATCTTAAGGACTCATATCTGTGATCAATGCTGGAAAAATTTTAGCCAGTGTCTCATCTGATATTACTTCTCTGCCATTCCTTCTACTTTTATTTTTCTGGAAAATCTATGTCAGAGTCTTTCTACTTACCTCCATAAGTTTATAAGTTTACAGTGTTACATTTCTGTGCGTGTTTTTTCTCTATATATAGAATACAAATATAGGGAGAATATATATATGTGAATATATGTGTATATATATATCCATATGTCTAGATAGATAGATAGATATTAGGTGAAATCCTCAGTATTCTCTCTCAATTTTCTAATTCCTTTGTGAATGTGTCCAATCTGAAATTTAACTCATCTGTTGTGTTTTTTATATGAATTACTATGTTTTATTTCCAAGATTTCCAACTTGTTCTTTTACATAAACACTTTTTGTTTAATTTCTGCCTTTTATGATTTATTTTTCTTCTTACAGGTGTTGCTCCATCATTTATCTTGAGGATAAACATATTTAAAGTCTTTTTCAGAATGTTTCTATTATTTCAGTTTTGTCTATAGTAAATTTATATTTGCATTGTTGATGTTTTGGCTTTGAAGTTTTTATTTTAGGCCCACCTTCCATGGAATGTTTGGTTTCTTGTCCATTTTTTTCTCTTTCTGTGCTCAGCAAAGGCTATGCCACTACTTGACATCCCTGTGGCCTTGACTTCAGAAGCAGATGCTCTAATGGTCACAGGGGTGTCTTGCCTTGCAATGACATTTGGAATGCCATAGTCAGGAAATGGCTTGTCTTAGTTCCTGATGATAGGAGCTGTGTCTGTGTCTTCTCTCTTTTCTGTGCTCATAGTTCACATAGGCCATAGCTCCTGTGAGCATTAGGTGGCACATTTTCCTAGTCTTCTTTCACCAGCACTGAGCTTCACTCCACACCTGTTTGTAAGTAATGATTCTAATTTCCTTCCCTCCACTGAGTTGAAGCATCCTTGGGCTCTGTTACCCACAGTAGCAAAATTTGGTCCATTTCTAATTATTTCCAAACCTGAAGCCCAATAAGTTACTCTCATTGACCTCAGCACTTTGCATTACCTTTTTTGCTGGTCCATTGAAAAACTTATCTTGATTTTGAGCAGTTTTCTCTTGTGGGTTTTTTTTTTTTTTTTCTCTTACTGATAGAAATTGTTTGGGTAGCCTCAGTGGCATGGAGTTAAGAGTAGTGGCTCTGGAGTTAGACTGCTTGGGTTTAAATCTTAGCTTAATGACAAATCACCTGCATGAACTTGGACAAATTACTTAATCTTTTTCTCAGTTTCCTCATCTCTAAAATGAAAATAATTTTTGCTGCAAAGATTAAATGAGATGACATACAAAGCATTAAAATCAATGAGTAGTCATTACATGCTGTTTGTGATATTAAGAACACAATTAGGCCATATCTTGGCAAGGAAATATTTTACATATTTTTAAATATAATTTTGTTAAGGAAAGCACAAAAGAAAAAATTACTAGAAAAAATAACTATTAATATGCTGATATGTATATATATCTTCCTAATGCATAGATACATATATAATTTTTATAAAATGGTATCATTCTATAAATACTTCTTACCATCTGATTTTCTTGTTTAGCAATATATTATGAATTTATTCCTATGTGAATAAATTCTATAATTAGACTAAAATAACTGCATTCATTATTATCATTAACAGTGTAGTGAACATTTGTTATATAACTCAGAATATATCAGGTTATATTCTTCTGAAAAGTGATACAGCAATATCTTATCTAAGAGTTATGAGACAAACTAACAAATTACTTACAAATTTTTTTCACTTTATATTTCTATCAAAATATGGGAGCATTACATTTTTTTTATGTAGAAAGATCTAATTGGCACTACCTGATAACATTTTAGAGCTATATAAATCCTAGCTTTCTATCTGTGGATCTATGTTTAGCTCTCTTGTTCTATTGACAACTTACCTTTCCCTTTTAGTACAATGTATAAAGTGATCCTCTACTTTTAAGATTTATATATTGAAATTTCAATTTCTGACCATCATAATTTTATTTATAGAAATGTTTAAAATGCTGTAGTGAATTCAATCTAAATATATTAATTATACTCTGTAAAAATGTAACACCTAGTTTTCAGAATAATTTGTACCATGTATTTTAATTTAATTCCATTTTTTTACATAATTTATTTTGTTAGATGTCATACTTCTGAAATTTTAAATTTGTTTTATGCTCCAGCATATGACCAAGCTTCTTGAATATTCTATGTGTACTTGAAAAGATATATTCAGCAGTTGTTGAGTGTTGTGTTCAAAAAATATTAGTTAAGTCAAAGTTGTTGATGGTGTAATTCACATCTTTTGCATACTGACTGATTTTCCTAGTTGTAGAAATGATGTTTTTCTATGTGTTCTGTCAGTTACTGAGAGAGGAGTATTAAATTTTTCTATTGAGATCATGATTGTTTATTTCTCCCTTTAATTCTGAGAATTTTTATTTTAAAATTCTATTAACTACATCATAATTATTATATACGTAGTATTAATATGTACATTATTAATATATGTATTATTATCATGTACATTAATAATCATGTATATAATAATTAGATAAATACTATAAATTATGTTATCCTACTGTATTGACCCTTCTATCATTATGAAAAGTCCCTTTTATCTCTAGTAATACTTTTTAAGGTTTACACTGTCTGGTCTTAATATAGTCATGCCACCTTTCTTATGATTAGTGTTTGCATGGCATATCTTTTTCTGTTTTTAACTTTAAACTTACTTGTGCTTTTATGTTTAATGTGGTTCTCTTGTAGACAACATATAGCTGGGTATAAGCTTTTCTATCCAATCCTACAATCTCTGCCTTTTAATTGCAGCATTCCATCCATTTACATTTCATGTAATCATTGATATGTTTGCACTTGATTCTTCCATTTTTCTGTTTGTTTTCTATTTATTTCATCTGTTTTTAATTTCTATTTTTTTCCTTTCTTTCTTTTGAAATGAATAATTATTTTTAGTATTCCATTCTGATACCTCTATTATCTTTTTAGCAATGCTTCTTTGCATTTTTTAGTGACTTCTTTAGAAATTTCAAAGCTTCTCTTTAGCTTAACATAATTCATCTTGAGTTAATATTGTACTACTTTATATAAAATATGATAACCTTGCAAAAGTATGGCTCCATTACCTCCCTTAGCTATTATTATCATATCGATTATATATATAAATACTATAAAGCCCTGTGGTGCTATGGATCACTTTTATATGGCTTTTCTCACCGTAGTCTTGTAACTCCCACCAAATGATTGGGTGAAACTATGCAAATAAGGTGCTTGTGACCTACCAAAGGAATTAGACAGCTTGCTAATAATGTAAATAAGGTGTATGGAAACCCAGTGAGGGTGGGATCATGCAAATAAGGTGTATGGAATCCGAATGAGGGAATTGGTCAGTTTTGCCATCCCACTAGGTTTAAAAAAGAGCCAATCCCAGAGGAGAGGGGAAACTTACTAACACCAAGAAGAAGAGATGGGAACAGCGCATGTCCTTTGAACCTGGGGTCCCTGAGCTGAGAATGTCTTAGACCCAGAGACAGAGAGAGAGAGCTGTAACACCAGAGACAACACAAGATGAGAAGTGGAGGCAGAGAAATGGCAGTAGCAAAACTAGGAGACAGCCACAAGACAGCACAGTGGACATCCTGGACCACAGAGCAAAGCAGTTACAGTGGGTCTGCTGATCCACGGAGTAAAAGCTGAGCACCTTTGGGTAGGAGGCTTCCTGGTGGAGTGGGGCACCTCTGAGCACTTGTCAGCACAGCTAGACTTGCCAACCCACAGAGCAAGAGGTTTACTGTGGAGTCGGGTACCTCCAGGCACTTACTGGCAGAGCTAAAGAGCGCTGTAACTCTTGCCTGATCAGGGCAGAGGCGAGGCCATGAGGCCGAGGAGCAGAGAGGCCAAGGACCCAACAGAGGCCTGCCTGCAGACAAGGCTGAGAAGAAGCTGTCCTGATTGAAAAGCTATATCCTGAGTCCTTTCTAATCCTGAATTATAACCTGTTGGAGCACTGGTGGCAAGGTGGTTAAGAACTCAAGCTGCTAACCAAGAAGTCGGCAGTTTGAATCCACCAGCTGTTCCTTGGAAACCCTATGGGGCAGTTCTACTCTGTCCTGTAGGGTCGCTATGAGTCGGAATCAACCTGAGGGCACACAACAACAACAACAACTTCCCTAATAAGCCCCATAATTGTGAGTATTGTCTATGAATTGTGTGTGGCCATTGCAACTAGGTATTGAACCCAGCAGAGTAGAGAGTGCTGTGGGAAGGACAGCTGGTGTCAGAGTTGGTAATAAGGTTGGAGGATAGAGGTATGTCTGACTTCCAACTCATAGGAATCAGCCTGGGACTATTGATGCTGATAATGATTCATCCCCCTCCTGAAGTTAGAGGAGATCAAATGCCTCTGCCATGCCATTTTTACAAGTCCACAATACAAAGTTATAATTTTCACTTTAAATAGTTCTGTGACTCTTAATTAAGAGAGAAAATAAAAATACTTATATAGTCTTATATTTGCCCACATACTTACTTACATTTTCCAGTTATCATTATTCATTCTAGTGTCATTTCCCTTTAACCTGAAAAACACCCATTAGCAATCTTTGTAATGCAATTCTGTTGGCAAAGATTTCTCATAGTTTATTTTAAAATGTTGTATTTTATCATCATTTTTAAAAGCTACCTTCACTGGATATAGAATTCTGCAATGACCTTTTTTTTTTTTTTTTTTTTTTCATTTTAACTATGTCATAGTTTGGGGTTTTTTCCTCCACCTTGGTTGGTTTGTTCCGTTTTGCTTTGTTTTGGGTTTCTTGGCCTTTATTTTTCTTGATGAGAAGTCAGTCATCATTTGTATCATTTTTCCCTTTTATGTAATGTCTTGATGTTTATCTTCTCTTTTATCTCTTTACCTTTGGATTGCACCATTTTACCTACAATGTGTCTAAAGGTGATGTTCTGTTTATTTGTTCTTGGAATTCATTGAGATTCTTGAATATTGAACCAAATTTGGGAAGATTTTGGCCATTTTTTTTAAAATATATTTTCCACCCCATTCTCTCTATCCTCTTAGTCCATGTTAGATTTTTTGATATTTGCTCACAGTCCTCTAAAACTGTAATTTTTCCTCAATCATATTTCTCTCTCTTCTTCAGACTGTATAATTTCTATTGATGTATCTTAAAATTCACTTATTCTGTGGCCATATTCAATCGTGTCTTAAATCTATCCAGTGATTTTTTTTCTCTGTTATACCTTACAATTCTAGAATTTCTGCTTAGTTCTTTATATAATTTCTATTTCTCTGATAAGATTCCACATATGTTAATTCATTGTGTATATATTTGACTTTAACTCCTTGAACATATTTATAATACGTATTTTAAAGCTTTTGTCTGTTAATTATAATATCTGAATCACCTCAGGATAAGCTTCCATTGGCTGATTTTTTTTTATGTCACTTTTTTTCTGTTTCTTTAGTCATTTAGAAATTTTTTAATTTTTTTAAATTGAACAATATGTTTTAGAGACTCAGAATTCTATTACATTTCTCTGAAGAGTGATTTTTTTAAAAAGCAGGCAGTTAATTTGCCTGCATTCAAATTCCAGAATCAGTCTTCCTTGTGGTAGGTAGCAGTTGAATCTCTGCTTGAGTATTTTGGCTTCCAACTGTTACTTTTTTGCTGTATTCCCCTAAGGTATTCCACTCTGTGTTTTTAACAGGAATCTAAGAATTTGTACAAAGTTTTTAATGCAGATTTGGGGGCTCATCCCCTTTATAACTCTCATCCTTCTAGGATTTAACCACTAACTTTCTTGTTGTTCTTTCAGCCTACAAAACTGTCCTCTGACACTTTAAGATAATAAGGGCATGGTTTTCTGCCACTAAAACCATTCAGATTGAGAAGTTGTTGTTGTTAGGTGCCGTCGAGTTGGTTCTGACCCATAGCGACCCTATAGGACAGAGTAGAACTGCCCCCCCCCCATAAGGTTTCCAAGGAGCGGCTGGTGGATTTGAACTGCTGAGTTTTCAGTTATCACTTGAGCTCTTACTAGGCAAAAAGCCACAAGCTTTTAAATCTCACCTGCTGTAATCCAGATGCCCACCTCACTCAACCAAGTTTCTTCTTGCTTTCCGTTTGTCAAAAGTAATTGCAAGTTGTTTGTTGTTTTCTGTGGGGTTTTATGTCCAGATTTTATAGTTGCTATCCACAGAAGGGAAGGTTAAGTCTACCAAACTCCTTTATCATTACCAGAAACCAGAAATTGCATCACTTATTTTAGATGCTTTATTTCTACAAGTCATGGATAACTTTATAAAATTCAAATTATCCACAACTTCAAACTCTACCATCTCTAAATAGCTCAAGCATCAGTAAATCTTGAGAATAACAAAAATAAAAATAAGAGCAAAAACAAAACCCTGAGGATCAACATTACTGAAAACCAACCATGTGTTTCATGTTTCTGCCTGTGGTTGTAGAAATATAACAATGAGTCTATTTTCATCCTGAAAGGAAAAAAATAACTTGATAATTTAACTGAGATGTGAAACTTCTCCATTTTTCAAATTAAGAATCTAGTGCACTTCCGTCCAATAGAAATTTCTGTGAGAATGAAATATTTTATATCTGTGTTATCTTGTATGGTAGTCACTAGCCACATGTCACTACTGAGCACTTGAAATGTGACTAATGCTAACAACTGAATACTTTATTTTATCTCATTTTAAATAATTTACATTTAAATTTAAATAGCCAAATGTGGCTAATGCCTACTGTATTTAACAGCACAAGTATAGTGCAAATGAAATAAAAGATTGAAATCAAGAGCAGGTAGAAGTCATTTTTGATGAAATAGTAGAGCTTATTTTAATGTTTCTTAAATAAAGAAACAATTTAGTGTCTTTATAATATAAAAATAATATTTAATCATTGTTCAATATACTATTTCATAGTACTCTTATACGACAGAGTAGAACTGCCCCATAGGGCTCCCAAAGAGCAACTGGTGGATTCGAACTGCCTACCTTCTGGTTAGCAGCCAGATGCTTAACCACTGCACCACCAGGGCTCCTCCAAAACATTACATAGTATTTATACTGCTGCTCTTTCTGAACTATATTTTTAGAACAAGAAACAACTGATTAGAAAAAGTGGTATATACATGTATATTTTTTGATATATACATATATACATACGAAAACCAACCAAACCCGTTGCCATCAAGTCAATTCCGACTCATAGCAACCCAGTAGGACAGAGGAGAACTGCCCCAAAGGGTTTCCAAGGAGAGGCTGGTGGATTCAAACTGCCGACCTTTTGGTTAGCATCCAAGCTCTTAACCACTGTGCCACTAGTTATGCATTGAACTGTGTCCCCCAAATATATGTTTTGTAAAGCTTATCTTCTATGCCTGTGGTTATAATCCCATTTGGGAATGGGTTGCCTTTATTATTTTAATAAATAGAATTGGAGTAGGATGTATCTTGAGTCAATCTCTTTTGAAATATAAAAGAGATTAAACAACCAAGTGAGATAAGCAGAAATGGGGTAAAATAGATGCCAAGACACATGGAAATCTCCAAGAACCAGGAAGCAGAAGCTGAAGAACAAGGACCTTCCTCCAGAGCCAACAGAGAGAGAAAGCCTTTCCCTGGAGATGGCACTCTGAATTCAGACTTCTAGCCTCCTAAACTGTGAGAAGATAAATTTCTGTTTGTTATACATAATGAAATTACAGATAAAGTATTTTATTATCCTGCCTGTATCAGTCGGGGTTCTCCAGAGAAACAGAATCAATAGGATATATGTCTTAGTTATCTAGTGCTGCTGTAACAGAAATACCACTGTTATAAGCCAACCAGTGGATGGATGGCTTTAATCCATTTTAAAAAGCAGTATGTGATTTTTTTTTAAAGCATCATAAGATTACTTTTCTCCCTTTGACCTATTTAGACTTTCAATTTTTCATTATGGAACTAATAGTGATAATACTAATAAAAAGTATTTTATACATAGAAGGTCAAGATTTTGACTTTCAGAAAACAATCTTTACCTTTCATGTATGAGTCTTTGGGAATTTTAAATTGGACTTTTTACCAAAATTACTTGCCTACATTGACTGTAACTTTTTCGACTCTCTGATTTGTTTTTTGTTTTTTTAATTTCAAGATGGGTTGATTTTTCATTTCAAATTATTTCTAGATTTTCTTCCAACACAATTCCATTTTGAGCCACCTGTGCATGCAAATTGCCTTATTTACTACCCAAAGATCAGGATCCTATGGTATGCATACTTTCTCCATTCATTCAATTTTATTAACTTATCCGTATAAAGCTATTTTGTGACTGTCAACTCTCCTTTCTTTCTTCCTATTAGTCATTTTGCTTTTCTATAGCTATAGTGTTAGATTGCCATAGTGCCACATTTGAAACATGTTGCTTTCATTTCTTGTTATCACCCATAGTCTAAGAACTGATATATTTAGAAAATTGCTTTCCACTGTTTATCTGCATTCTTTTCTACAAGTCTTCTGCAATCTGACCTTTTCTCCCGCATAGAATACAGTGTATAATCTGAGAAGACCTTTCTGGGATCAGAACTATTCCTCTCACTGATGATCTCTGGAGAGTTTTCCTGATCAGTAGCCTAGCTGCATGCATACCTCAAAAAACCAAACCCATTGCCGTCGAGTCTTCTGACTCATAGCAACCCTATAGGACAGAGTAGAACTGCCCCATAGGGTTTCCAAGGAGCTGCTGGTGGATTCGAACTGCTGACTGGTTAGCAGTCAAGCTCTCAACCACTGTGCATGGTTTGTTTTATTGATTAAATTGTATTATGGACTGAATTATGACTCCCAAAAAATATGTGTGGTAAATCCTAAACTCTATGCCAGTGGTTATAATAATCCCATTTGGGAATGGGTTGTCTTTGTTATGTTAATGAGGCAGGATTAGTATGGTTTGTATCTTGAGTCAATCACTTTTGAGATATAAAAGAGATTAAACAAGCCAACAGAGCAGAGATGGGGGAAGATAGATGCCAAGACAAATGGAGATCTCTAAGGAATTAGAAAGCAGAAGATGAAGAGACAAGGACCTTCCTCCAGAGCCGACGGAGAAAGCAAGCCTTCCCTTCGAGCCTTCACTCTGAGTTTGGACTTCTAGCCCCTTAAACTGTGAGACAATAAATTGCTGTTGTTTAAAGCCCCCTACTTGGTAGTACTTTGTTTCAGCAACACTTGGAAACTGATAGTTTGTTTGGACCATCTCATGGCCAATACTCTTGCACACACATTAAGATTGTACATGGGATAACAAAGCTTCATACAAGTGTGGACGCTGTTGTTGTTTTTGAATCATATTGAATGTTTTTACATTATCAAGTACTGTATACCTTTTTTTAAAGTCTTTCTTCTTAAAAACTCAAAAGGCTTTTGATTTATTATCTTATGTATCCTCCCCTTTAGACTGTGAGGAGAAAGTGAGGAGTGAGATTTATATATATATATATATATATATATATATATATATATATATATATATATACACATATAGAGAGAGAGAGAACACCCTACTTCAACTGGAAACCTTCGTGGCATAGTGGTTAAGAGCAATGGCCGCTAACCAAAATGTTGGCAGTTCCAATCTACCAGCTGCTCCTTGGAAACTGTATGGGGTAGTTCTACTCTGTCCTATGGGGTCACTGAGTTGGACTGAAAAACTATGATCATTTCTTTTCCATGTTCCCTTTTTAAGTCATCTAGCAAGATGATTTTGCTGAAAGAGGCCCCTAAAACTTGTCAATTGATTCAATAGAATGTGCTCTTGAATCACCACTGTAAGTCAAGCCACAGAGATAAAGCAGTGTATGGACACTGCATGAAGTTATTCTCAGATGTGTCCCAGGATGAGAATGGCAGAAGGAGAGTACTGGAGTAAAAAATCCGCTGTCAACTCTGTGAGGTAAGCATCAAAGGATCAGGTGTTTAAGCCCTGGAAGTAGAGATGATGTACCTTACAGAAGGGGTCTACTGATCTGCATCCTCTCTTCCATACCTCTAAGCAGTCTTAGCTGATGAAGATTCTAGAATATTCAGATGAAAATCAATTTGGAAACAAACCCCTCACCCTCTGATTCTCCAAATAACAGGACTAATTCAAGGTACTTACACCTTAGCATCTATACCACAAAATGCAACCGCATCTCATATTTATATCATCAGTTGGTCTTTCTGGGAATTCCAGCTCAACTAAATGACATACTATCTCTATGACTTTGGGTAATGTATTTAACTTCCCAGAATTGGTTTCCTCACAGAGTTGCCTTCAGGATTAAATAAGATAATGCTTTTGACAACCCCAAAGTAAGAGCTTGCTAAATGGGTATTGTTACTGCCGAGCTGCTGCTGCTGATAGTGATGGTAGCATGGTAGTGTTACATCTTCTACACAGGCAGAGGAATTGTGTGTAGGTGCCCAAAAGTTGAAAAGTACAGGATGAAAATGAACTTTTTACACCTTGTCAAAAACATACTAGAAGCATTGGCAGGGCAGCAATTCAAATCATGAAACTGGGCTAAGAGCCAGAAGGTGAAGGGGAAAGTGCAGGAGGAGGAGCAGCAGGCAGACTTTCACAAGGGAGGGAGAAACTTTACAAGTGTGGGGCCTCAAGTGGTAGAGGCTGAGAGGACTGTGGAGCCTTCCACCCAGTTACATACAAACCCAAAACATAGTGCAACTACAACATTGTTTACAGGTGATTGAATGATGCTAGGCGTTTCCGTAGGGCCCAGGTTGAGCATGAATGTTGTTTGTCTATATAACAGTCCTCAAGAAGGAGTGGATATTATCATGCATATGGAGCAAATAGGACACGAAGGACAGCTATGTAAAACCGCTTGCCTCTGGTCCTGCAATTAGTTCTCCACAGAGCTGGGTCTGGGCTGAGGTCATTGCAGGCCCATCTTCTGATCTTTCCAGTGGAGACTACTGTCTCTCCTTTAATTAAAGCTTGCAGTAATTTTTATTAGACTAACTATAAGAAAAGTAATTGTTCGAGAGCCAATAAAATAAAGAAAGCCAACTCAAGGGGATGGTAAATATTTAAATATAAATTATGTTTAGATATTTTAAACCAAGTAATGTGTTAGCAAAACATTGCTTGTGTGTTCATTAATTAAGCAAAGACTACAGTGGCCACTTTTACTCGGATAAACAAAAAGCTCTTATTAGCCAAGTTTCATTAGTCAAGAAGCAGAAGCTTCATGTCATTGAAGTTCAATATTAAGAACAAAGTGATTTAACTTCAAATTGTCATTCAGGAAAGAATTTTGAGTACTCTTTAAAAAAATTGGCAGTTGTCATTTAATATATGATGTGATCTAAAAGCATATTATTTTTTAATGTTACCTAGGAGATTTCATCAGCTTCATGACATTCATAATCTTTGGTGTAATTGTCTAAATTGATAGAACATCTTTTATTAAACTGATTGAGGCATATCCTGCCCTTTTATAAGTCAAGTAAACAGGTATGATTATTCAGGGCTCCAAGTTCTCACTTCCTTTGTCTAGCTTTTCTTTCTTTTTTTTTTTTTTTAACCCTCCTAAAACTCTCTGATAATGATCAAATGGCATGGTTTTAAAAGATAAGAAACACCAAAATTATTTTCTCTCTGACCTTTATAGTTTCCTGAACAAGTACCTGCTGTAGCAAAAATAGTTCAAGCTTTTTCTTACAAAGGGTATCTGGCATTGTTCCATAAGGAACTATATATATATATAGCTCCTGATAAGGAAAGTTATTAAGTCTCTGTTTTTGCTCAGACAATAGTTTAACCAAAATAAAACAGGAGTATTTTGTGACTGAGGAAAAATTTGAATGAAAGAACTGAAAGGCCGGGAAAAAGTCCCATATATTACATTATCTAAAAGTACTAATGTACTTTTATAACTTGGACTACATTTTATTAAAACCAGATGGGTTTACCTGTGAGTTCCAGGATAATTCTCGGTGGCCTTGTCATACAAACCATACATTTATACAGCTGAAGTTTAATGTATTAAAAATAATTTTTGTCAAAAGAATTATTAGGAGATTAGGAATAAATTACAGATTTAAAAATTCATATAATTCGTTAATCATGTCAAAACCTCTGATACTAGCTATTTCTTATTTTGAAGCACTCAGATTCAGTTCCCTCTCATTCTAAACCTAAATCTGTGTGTTTTCATTAAAAATGTTCCCAGTGTTAGTTGAGAGAAGCCGTGTGTGTCCAAAGGCCATCCAGGAGTTCTCCAGGTAAGCTGCTGTCATTCTTCCTCCTTATGCTTTAAGCCAGACAGGGGTGATCTATGTATCCTTACAGATTTCATAGTTTGTGACAACAATATGCCATGTTGTCACTAATTCTTAAGGAACTATGGATTAACTGGCTGTGAAGGCAAAGTTATAATCCTTTTCCTTGTTACCAGAAAAGTGAGGTTGCTTTTACAAGGTTTTTCACTCAGCTGGAGGTACAGTATATAGTCAGGGAAAAGGTACAAAATGTATTAAAGCCACATAAAAGTGAGCATACATTTACAAATAATAAGATTCATTAAGGGAAATAATAGAAGAAGCAGTAACAGTCATTAACTCCAGAACTCATAACTCTTCCGATTTCTCATTCACAATAAGCTTTGTGGTATGCCGCAGTTTTGAATAGTCTAGCAGCTTTTTCTATTCTCTTCTTTAAAGATGGTTGGCTTTGAATGTTAGAATATCAAATACACATAAAAGACTGGCTTTACTGACCATTTCTTTGTGTTTGGGTATATATTTCTGTGTGGCATAATACTTCCACTTGCACTGGTTTCCTGGCATGAAAATGTTTATTGCGCTCATTAGCTAAGAGGGTATCGGCACTGGTCCAATGAACACAGATCTGCCTTCTGATTTCAGCCATTAGATTGCAATGGGATTCACAGGCTTAACATTGTGGGTGTGCGAATAATAAAATGGAACTCCATCTTTAGCCTAGTTACCATGGATGCCGTTAAAGGTCATAGCGGCAGCTGCTAACTAGTTGCCTTTTGAGCTGTTCCCCCTCCTGCTCTGTGTTTTCCAGCACTTTCCTCTCTGTAGGTCCATCGTGGAATCACCTACGTTGGTGACACACTCACCTCTTTAAGACAATGGGGCTCCCTCTTTTCAAGACGAACGGTTAACCGCCACCTTCTCTTTTATTGATGGATTATGGATACGACATAGACTCGGAAGGTAAAGACCTGAATGAAAATATAAATTGCTATTCCTCAGCACCCTGAATTCCTTTCTCATTTACCGTGGGCCCGCTCTACATTCCCAACCAAAAATAAATAAATAAATAGAGAGTGTATAGTAAATTCCCATCTCCGTTTAAACTGGTAATGGGTTCGGGCACTGATGAATTCACAACGTGAAACATCAACTTCTTCTTCGTTTGGCCCAAAGTCCTAGGAGTTAATTCCCTGTACTGCATGAGGTGTCAGGGTAATTACGGCTGATCAGTCCTCTTTCTCTGCGTGCCGCCCAGCTTTGCGGGCCTCCCTGTTTATTGATGCACCACCACAGGCTCACGGTACTTTTTATTCAGGCAAGCTTCTTAATCGAAAGGGTTTGGACAATGTCGGATTTTCAAAGAGAAGAAGTGGAGGAAAAAAAATTAGTAGTAGCCAAGCAAACTAAAGTGCATGGTAAAGAAACCTGAAAGCACTACAAAATATTTCCTGATGCCAACACTTCATTTCAATAGATTTAAAAACTCCTATTTCTATCCAGAAGAAGGGACTGTGAGCCATTCCTTGGGCGCCTTAACTACATGATCACATTTGAAAATATTTTGGGAACACATAGCTTAAAGAAAATTAAAAAACTACTTTGGGAAAGTTTATAGTTTTTTGTTCTGTTTAGATATAAGCCCTAAATCTGTGTAGCTATGTAAGCCAGAAAACAAAGAAGCTTGCACACACACAAAAATGTTGTGCACCTCTGTTTTAAACATACATTTATATAACTTGTCATTTCATAAAAATAAATTAAGTATTATATGAGCCAAATGTTTCAATTCCACACAAGAGTGGTTTCTGGGACTCCTTGGCAGAATGCCACTATATTCATTTTTATTTCAAACACAATGTGAAGTCTTTAATTTTAATATACTTTGTAGCTATAATGGTTATAAGGCGTACACTCTACACTCTACTGATTCATCCTTATCCTTTGCTCGTTCTGTGGAGATTTCACTGAGGAGCAGAAACATGCATGGATTTTCCATACTTTATAATCTTGTGAACGAGCGGGAGAGGAAAGAGAAAGAAGGAATTGGGCGCTGCGCACTCAGGGCTCAATGCCTTCAATGCTGGCATCAGCTTTGGGGTATTCTCCTTCGATGTCCCTGGTGTCCAAGTTCAAGTGATGGCAAAGTAGAAAAGTGAGCAGGCTGGCAGAGAAGGGAGTGAACGACTGATGTGCCACCTGAGGCTCCTCCTGCAGCGCCTGAATCCCTGTGAGCCCCGGGAGTCACCTCTCAGCCCCTTTCCTGTCTCTTTAGTCTGAAACCCAAAGAGTATTGGTTAGTCAGCTGACGTGAGCCTCTCTCTAACAGCCCCATGTGATGGCTGCCTGGTAATGGCACAAATTCTTCTTCTCCACCACAGCTCCTTTATTCTCCGAAACCCTACTAGCAAACAGCCAAAAATCCAAGTAGGGACAAAAAAACTGTAGGAGAATCTGGCCCCGTTTAATCCAGGGTACTCTGCCAAAAAAAAAAAAGAAGAAAGCCTCATCCCCAGGAAGAGGGAACAGAGTGGCAGCGACAAATACATATGTAAATCTATTAATCCCCAGTGATAGTCCTGAGGTTTGCCAGTGACCTCAGTGGCAGAGTAGTATTTCTTCATTAAAGGGGCTGGGTGGAGGGGGAGGGAGAGAGAGAAGTAATTTTCATAAACTGTACGACTGTATTATTGGGAACGCCAGAATAACATGTTTCAAGCTATCTGGGAGCCTTCAGCTTTACTCTTCCTCTGTCACACTTCTAATCAGAGAATTTCTTCCTGTGCCTTGTTTACTGTTGATATTTTCTGGCTGATTGGAGAGGAATGACATTTTGACAATTTACTGTAGCAGTAAGCACTGTACAAACAAAAGGTGCTGATGAAAACTGGAACCCATTATTATGTAAATGATGGCTGAGTAACAGATTCCATCTCCTAGTCACCATCATTGAGACCAGTTTTACTCAATGATAATAATTTTCATGATTGCAGACTTCAGAGTGATCAGAAATATGCTTTAGCTGTTGCATTTATCTACTGCTGGTACTTGACCCTTAATTAAATTCTGAAACTTTTTTATGTAATAAAGTAAAATACAGCTGACACTTCCGTTCAAACAAAGAGGCTCAAACACAGAGCTACCAAATGAGATAAAGGTATTTCAGACTTACCTCGTTGTATTTATAGTAAACATGGATTGCACAGTCTATTTTGAAAGCGAGCTTAAAGTTGAAAATGCAGATGTGTGTTTTCAAGTAATTTTAATTCTGTACTTCAGTGCTGCTCTTCTTAAATGCTAAATCTCTGCAAGCTCGTCTTGTCCACGTCAGAATAAAAAAAAATCAGCTTGAAAGACATTTAAATGTGCTCTGAAAATAAGTTCTGTGGATTCTTTAAAGCTCCCATCTTAATATCTAGACTATTCAAAGTGAATCTTCAAAACTATGTCACTTATTAAGATCCACACAGCTTGGTAAGCTACCGCATCGAGCTTTTTTAAAGGAAAATTTTCATCGTAAATTTGTTCCTGTCTTAAAAATAGAAAGCCAAGGCAGCTTTTAAGACAGCATTTTGCCTTTAATGAAAAACTGACTGGCTAAAACAGATGCCCAACTGAAAATACAAAGTGCAAGGCATAATGCAGGTATCAGCTGTTTTATAAGAATGGCTGACAGTAGAAGAGACTTTGGGCTAATGTGTTCTTACTCTCTTCAAATTCTGCTAATTTGCCAGAGCCTTTATTTATCTTGGAGTTTCCTCACTATTTCAGGGCAGGAAAAAAGACCTTCTCCGTGAATATGTTAATAAATAAAAGTCAGCTTGAAGGGGCAGTTGTGTGAGCCCATTTTTAATATTTCCTTAGATATAACCCTTTCTAACCAGGCGGCTGGCAGAGCCAATGAGCTAAGAAGGTAATTACTTAAGTGGATTTCATGAAGAGTAGAAAGATGATTGTGCCACATTAAATAACAATTGTGCCCTTAATGATGTGTTGGGCTATAATGCAAACATCCTTCCACCATTGCTACAATGTACCTTGCTAATGACTGCAGGGCCTCTCAGTCCCCCTGCCACGATGAAGTGCTTTCAGAGTCTATGTAAACACCAAGTGAGCTAGTATATTTTTTTAAACTGCGGTCACTGCAGCTGCGTGGTCATTGATAAATTGGCTATGGATTACTGAAACATGTCATATGAATATATACATTGTTGTAGCTCTGTAGCTTAAAAAAAGTAAAGAAAAAGAAATGTACTTGAGAAAGAAGACTGGAATTGCAGAACACAACCTTCTTAGACATTTCCATCTTTGTTGACTTGCCCAGTGTACGTGGAATCCAGCATGATAGTCCCCAAAAGTGGGCTTGCAGGTGGGGGTATATGTGAGGGAGGTGGAGAAAATCCATTACTGAAAAAAAGAAATTTGAAACAAGAGTGAGTAAAATGTTGATTCATATTTAGGTACCTCTCTTGAATAGAAGCAGGAAATAAAATTAGACAATGTTACATTTCATTCTTTTAGAATTTATGGAATTCTGAGTGTACGGATGTATCCACTCTACTTTGCACAGAGACACCAAAGAAGGGCCACTGTAATAAATACATCTAATATCTGATTTAAGATTCTCAATGGCTGCTAACCTTAGAGGAAGGGTTTTTCACAGTGATGTAAACTTGAGAAAAAGAAATAACATGAAAAGGATAATTAGCCCATGGCCCATAAATTTTCTTGGCTGCCCTAGAAGGTTATTATAATGACTATCCTCCCCGCAAAGGCTATAGTAGTATCTCTTTATAGAAACGCGGACTGGACCTTTAGAAGGTCATTTATTCCTGATGTTAAAATTAGTAAATATGAATTTGAGTGATATGATTTAAATGAAATTCACAAAATGCAATAAGTGGCCCAAGCGTTAAGAAAATACTTTGCGCTAAACTCTAGATGTTTAGCATTGACCCATTTCACAGAACAGAGAAATAAGATACCTCAAGTCAGAAAACATCTCTAAAGCCTCTTATAAGGTAAATAGGTTGTAGGAATTGAAATGAACAAATCTCTTGCTTCTTGTTCATTTGTTTATTATTCATGGAATGAAGAAATTTGGAGAAAACTGGATTACTGAAATGAGATCTGTGCGCCACAGGATAATCGGGATCAGCAATGCATGTTAAAAGATACTTTGTTACTGTTCCTATATCCGACTCTGAAAATGACTATCACAAATTCAAATTTAGTAAACATGGATTAAGCATCTCTGATTTGCCAAGCACCTAGCTTTGCAGATAGAAGAACGCCAACACTGAGCATGCGCAGGAAGAGGAGGTTCCGGGAAGAGGATTACAAGGCGCTGCCTCTGGTGCCTGGGACCGCAGGAGGCACTACCTTATGTGGTGCTTCCTTCCAGCAGCGTAGGAGATAGGTGTCAGATCCCACGGAAAACTGCATAGCTCTCCCACTTTCTCAGAGCCTACGTCCAACCCAGATCTCTAGGACTCCAAAGCAAGACTTGTTTTCACCTTGGGCGTGTGATTAAGTGCCTGAAGCAGACCTGTGAACAATGAACTCTAAATGCAATTATAGAACCTCAACCAATTGCTGCAGGTGCCTGGAGAAGGAAGTAATGCAATAAACGGATGGTAACAAAGGTCACGTCTCATATTTAATATCTTTTTTACAGGAGCAGCTCAAGAAGTAGTCTAATTATTCATAAAGTATTCTGCACAGAGCTCTAAATAATCAACTACTTTTGTGCCCTTTTTACAGACAACGGGAATAAAATGCTTAAAATCAAGTTACTCCCCCAAAGCTGTGATAAATGAACTGCATAGAGCTGGAAGTGACGGAAAAGCAGTGAACAATCCCATTGGGAATAGTGGTTATGTGCCTTCTATTGTTATAATGTTTTGATTCTCAATTATACTTTGTGAGTTTTCTGCTTGCTCATGATCATTTAAGTGATATCTTCAAATGGAAGGAATCTTGTCTGGTATACAACAGACATATTGCATCAAAATATCTTGAGCACTTTTTTTTAAAGGATGAGTCTTTTTGACTAACAGTAGCTAAGTATTTACAGTTTATTATGTACCAGGCACTATTCTAAGTGTTTTATGTATATTGACTTCTCAAACCAACCCTACAAATTAGGTACTGTTATTTTTATTGCCATTTTACAGATGAGAAAACAGGCACCAAGACTACGTAACTTGCTCCAGACCATGCAGCTGAAGAAGGCAGGGCCCGGATCTGAACCTGGGATGAGTCTCCTGAGTCTAGACCACTGAGTCATCCAAATTCCTGAAAAAGTATTAACCTTCACAGTGACTCACCCCAGACCCAGGGCGGTGTGGAGGTAATCAACTTTGATTAAAACCCTGTTGTGAATGGGATGAAGCTTTTTTTTTTTTTTCCTCTTAGAATATTTGGGCTTGTTTTCTCATCCTGTCGTGATTTATTTTTCTCATGTCATAAATTAACATTCACAAAATTTGTTGCCAACCCACAGATTGAAATGAAATAAAATATAGATGACTTAGTTCTAGTGACATCTATTATTATACATATCGTATTTAATGAATTTCTATACTGTAGTTAAATTTATTATCTAACTTTTTGATGCCAACAAGCAGCAAAAAAAAAATTATTCTCCAAGTACTTTAAGAAAAGACATAAAAATATTAAAATAAGATATCAGAGAAAGATGTAAAATTCTTTTGAGTGAAGTAATGAATTACAGTACTTGCTCAAAACATTTGAAAGAGTAAACTTCCATCTTTAAATGAATTTATGAATTTCTCTTAAAGTGCTACTCTGTTTTCTCAGCCAGCATTGGTAGATGGCCCAGTTTTCCCATTCAGTTTCCAGGGCATGAGCATGTAACAGCATTCTTCCTCCTTCGACACCAATGAGGAACAATAGTCCTCTTTTATCTCCTTCCCACATAGCCCACTCAGACCTAGAGTGGAGATCATTCCTTGCCTTCAGTAGCTGGCATGGTCACTAACTTCAGCAGTGTACTCCGCTGATCAACATGCTCTAGAAAACCATTTTAACTGGAGCCCAGTGTCTCTTTGTATATGACCGGGGTGAAGGTTTGTAGTATGTATTAAATATTTTTAATACATATTTACTGAGCTACCACTGTGTGCCCAACATGGTGCACACCAAATAGTATTCCATGTTCCTCCATGGAATATCCATGGAGAGTCCCCAAACCACAGTTAAACACAGTGTGTCAGTTCCTCTAAGGCTTCTGTGAAGATGAGCCTCTTCAAAACATAAACAAGAGCCGTGGGCTTCAGTTGTATAAATTATATCAAGGCCACTTTATTTTCTTACACAATGGTGCCTTCTGTTTGAGTTCCCCAAGAAGCAGACATAGAGATGTGGATTGCTATGTGGGAACTTTAATGAGGACCAACACGGTGGAAGGGAAGGAAATAAAGCAGGAATAGGCAGGGAGAAGTTGGGCTGCCACGCAGTCTCAAAAAAGTCCCAGCGGACCTTATGGGGAACATTGAAGCAAAAATGGCCCTCAAAGTTGTCCAAACTTTGAGCGAGAGGGTGAGGTATTTATTCCCCTACGTCAACTGGTCATTGATAGGGGCTGCCCCTGGGAAAAGGCATGACCTTAGGCAAGGTAATTCTCTCCAGCTAGGACAATTTCAGGAGAGGCTGATAGCTGAGAGTTGTCTGCTACCACCATGCCCGACAGCTGGTGGAATGAGACTTTTGGTGGGTCCTAAAGGAATGTGAGAAGTACCCCAGAGGGTCCATTGTATTCTCTGTGTCTTATCTGAAATATAGACTCCTGTGTAATGTGTATTATTAAATGACAAATGAATCCAGAGAATGACCAACTCTCCGAGATTCCCTAGATGAGTGTTCACTCAGTGTAGGAATCATTCCAACGATAATCCCAAGAGTGGATCATCTTGTTTCTATTTGGTTACTTTTAGGAAGAGGGGCTTACAGTTGGGTAGCTCTAGTTCTTACATGGTTTATATTTATATTCAGCCAAAAATTTCCAGTTAGAATTTCTCTTTGATAATAGTGAGTGCATTGACAAATTATTGGGGTGTACCTGAAACTGGGAGAGAATAGTATGTTTCTGCAAATTGTTTCAACAAGGACTGAAGTAATTGGGGTAGATATTTATTCATTTTCTTCAACTTATCCTACAAGCTATTCTGCAGAGTAGCCAGAGTGATCTTTTACAGATGAAGGTCAGATTATGTCTCATCTATGCTCAGAGTCCCCCCACCCCATGCCTTTTCATCACACTGGGAATAAAGCCCATACCACCCCTCGCCCTGGCCTACAAGCCTCCTGGCACCTGGACTCTTCTCAGCCCTCACCTCTTACATTCCCCCCTCAGTCACGCTGCCACAGCCCCACTGGTCTTTGTGCTGTTCTTCAAACAGGGCCAGCTCATTCTGCTTCAGGCCCTTGTACTTGCTATGACGTCTGTTCATGTTCTTCCCCTAGTCTTTCGCAAGGTTCCACTCAAAGCCCATCTTCTCAGAGAGGCTTTCCTGATACACCTTGTCTAAGAAAAGCTCCTCATCCTCTTGACCCTCTCGTTTGCTTGCTTTCTCTTTGTTGCTGTTGTTGAGCTGCCTTCAGGCAGAATCCTGACTCATGGTGACCTCACGCACCACAGAATGAAATGCTGCCTGGTCCTGCATCATCTCCATGATCAGCTGTGGATCAGACTTTTGTGATCCACTGGGCTTTCACTGGCTTATTTTCAGATCCAAATCATCAGGCCTTTCTTTGTAGAGTATCTTAGTCTGGAAGCTCCACTGAAACTCGTTGAGAATCATAGCAACATTTAAGCCTCTGGTAAGTATATTGAACTTTTCATTCACCACTATATACTCTAAGGTCTTAGGACAGTTTCTGGCACATAGTAGCATTCCATAAATATCTGTCGAGTGAGGGCATAAATGAATGAATCAATGAACAAATAGAAGTTTGTTAAAAAGATATGGATAGTTTAGTTTGTAAGCTATTAAAATTTTCAAGGAATGAATGAGAATAATTTTTAACTAATAGAAAGTCATCCAATAAATGGAAATAAAATGTTTATTCCACTGAGTTATAATGAAAGAAAAGAGAATTTATATGCCAAATTATTTATAGGCACTGTATTATGAATTCCTTGAGGACAGGAATCGTGTTTCATTCTTGTTTGGGGCTCTTCCAAAGTCCTTTGCACAGTACCTTAAAACATAGTAGGCACACACTAAAAGGTTTGCTGAATTAATTATTTTGCATATCAATAAGTCTCATGACTAAGACAAGGTAGATTTCGGTCACCTGATGCTCTGTCATGAAAGCAGAAGGATAGCACGTTTCAAGGGTCATTACGTTTTTTCTTAATCATCTTTAATAGTATTAGACAAGTGCACCAATTTTCCTCAATACGTTTGTACACGTATGGTTGGAAAAAACATTAAATATTGCAATGCTATTTAAGAGAATTTGCTAACTCTCATAGGAATGAAAGACCCATTCAGAGGAACTCAGGAGGGCTAGTCAGTCAACAACTTTTATGGGACAGACTCTGAGCTTGGCCCAGCAGTGGGCAGAGGTGCTGTTAGTAATGATCCAGAGGAATGCTCAAGACATGGTTGACTGTTGGAGGGCCTTCCACACATGGGGTATGTGGGGAAGTTGGCACTGTTGCTTTATTTTTGTTTGGTAAACCAGCCACTCTGCCTCCTTAGGAGAAATTGGTACAGTGTGTCTTGAAGCAAATAAATGGCTTACCCCAATTTTCCTCTCCTAGGATAAATGCTTATAATAATACATCTCCAGTAATGCTGGGAGAAGTGAGCCCTTTAGCACTGTTTAGCATCCCTTCTGCCGTAACTTTGAGACATGTTGACAAAGAGGATTAGCTGGTCATTCTACTTGGAATTTCTGTAGATTCTTTGGTTTATTTATTCAATGAATTATTTTTTAATTCTTGACTATGTTCCAAGAAATATGTTACAAGCTGGTGATGCAAAATGGAAAACATCGCTCTTGTCCTCAAGCAGTTCAAAGTGACAGTGAGAGAAGAAAGCAGTTATATTTCAGTGAATTATAATTCAGTAAGTAGGAGCATCTTGCTTAGCCAGGGACCAAGATTTTCAAAAGGCATGATAAATGAACTTAGTATTGATGAGTTGGAGTCGGTTAATGGGAAAAAGTTAGAGGGAGGGGATCAGTATATACAAAGACATGGAGTTGAGAGTAAATATTAAGCATTTGAGAAACAGCTGGGGGAATAGAATAGCTGGAGCACAGGAGTTGGGAAATGAAGCAGGGGAGGTAGGCAGAAGATGCATCATGCTCATGAATATGGACTTTGTCGGAGCATGATTGGAAGCTACTCAGGAGAGTTCTGACAAGACCATATGGGCAGCTATTAAGACTGCCCTGGATACAGTATAAAGGATGGATTGGGAGGTACTGGAAGTACAGAGACCACTGAAGGATTTACCTGAGCCCTGGTGGTAAAGAAGCTCCTAGAGGACCCAGCGGTGGGCACTTTCACAGAACAGAGGGAGCCGCTGAGACCAGTGAAGACAAGGAGAAGTGGACAGGGTGGTCTAGAAAGGGATCATTGTCAGGGTTCAAGGTGATGGATAGGGCAGAGAAGCAGTCATTAGAGGATATCAGCCAGCCTTCTAGAGGAAAGGATCGACAAGATTTAGGGTGCTGGAGTATCAGGTTCAGTGAGGAACCAGACTGCAAAGCAAAAAAAGGAAGTCAGAACTTAGTCATATGAACTAAGTAAGTTCTAAAATAGAAAGTGGGAAAAAGTTGGGACTTGGTGGCTGTGTAGGTATTTTCGGCACTACCCAGACAAACTGGACACCAGGCATATGGTATCAAGACTGTGCTCCCCACTCTTGACTCCTTTCTCAAAATGTCCATTTCAGAACATTACTGCACATATGCTGTTCCTCCGAATATTTCTGTTTTTCACTACTCACACCTCACCGAACTCCAACCAAAGTGCTCTTTCCTTCTCTCTCCTGTACCCCTTTCTCTACCCACCACCGCTCTCTCTCTCTCTCTCTCACGCACACACACACTCTTAAAGCTACTTTCTCCCTTCCCTATCACTGCCAAGTCTTGTCTGTTTCTTAGAAAACTCTTTTTCCTATTCCAACTCATTCTTTTTTCACTTATGTTCTATACAAAGGTCTTACCACTCTTTCCCTGGAAGGAGACCTGCTGTCATGTATCTGTATAATGAAGAGCGGGTGGTGGAAGAGAACATAAGTTTGGAAGGGTAATTAGAAATATTAGGCAACTGGAAGTCTCCATCAACCACAGACACATGCACACACTTTGTCTCGTGTCTCCTCTTTGTAAATTAAGTCTACATTTCTTCAAGCATCAGCATATTAGAACTAACTTTTAAAAGGACTTCTTAGTCGCTTTTGTCACCTTACCATTGTTCTACTTGGTTTAATTTCACTAATATGGCAACAGTGCTGCTTTTGGCCTTTCAGCCATACAGTTGTAGCGGATTACACAGAATTTTATAGGCTAGATCTAGAACATAATCACTATTTGTAATACATTCCTTTGGGAAAATGTATCCTGAATTCTCAAGCAACATACTTACGATTAGCATATAGAAGTTATCCATTCACAATTCGAGGTTGCCTTAATGGAGGACAGATACAGGTATATGTAGATATATCTAAATTGAAATCACTAATGATGATGCCACAGCAGGCAAAATTAGCACATTCGCGAATTATCCATATGTTTAACGTCAGTTGCAAAAATTTAATCATTAGTTGAGGAAAACCTTAGCCTCAGTCAGGAAAATTTCTATATGAACACTGTGTACTGAACTTAGACTCTTGGTATGAACAGCAAGATCTATCAAAGTCAAACAAGCTTGTGAATTTCAAACATAATTTCATTTGTTGATGTGCACTTGTCAACAGTAGAGTATCTTTAAGCTAAACCAAATCTTATAAACAAATAAAAATTAGAAGACAAACATAATTAATCAGTTCACAGACTTGTTCTTTACTGCCACATATTCATCTGGAGGCATGACTATTATAAGCAGGAATTTATAAAAACATGTCCTAAAATATATTCTGTAAAAGATTAATGCCCCATAAGATGTTAACAGTTGTTCTATTTAAAAAAAAAAAAAAAAATCAGGTAGATTTGGGTATGTTTAATTACAGTTTAATTTCTCCAGCTTGTTTGTCCCTGAGCAATTGGTAGCAGAGCTTTGTAACTCCTGTCGCAAGAAGCTAACATTAAGCCTGGGAAGAGTTTTCAAAATAGAGGAAAACCCTGGTTGTTTCAGATAGCACCAAGAGCCTAAAATTGGTGTCTTGATGTCAGAATGACAAAGCAGGAGTGATTCATCCCAGCTTTCTAGCAAATGTAAGTTCTGAGAAACAAGCGACAGAGCAAGCAGTCATTATGTTGTTGTTGTTGTTGTTAGGTGCTGTCGAGTCGCTTCTGACTCATAGCGACCCTAGTACAACAGAATAAAACACTGCCCAGTCCTGCACCATCCTCACAATCATTGCTATGTTTGAGCCCATCGTTGCAGCCACTGTGTCAATCCATCTTGTCAAAGGCCTTTCTCTTTTTCAGTGGCCCTCTACCAAGCATGATGTCCTTCTCCAGGGACTGGTCCCTTCTGATAGCATGTCCAAAGTACATGAGATGAAGTCTCACCATCCTCATTTCTAAGGAGCATTCTGGCTGTGCTTTTTCCAAGACAGATGTGTTTGTTCTTCTGGCAGCCCATGGTATAGTCAATGTTCTTCTCCAACACCATAATTCAAAGGCATCCATTATTCATCGGGCTTCCTTATTCATTGTCCAACTTTACATACATACATGCCTTTTAAACAAATTTAATTAAAGAGACATTCTTTGCTCCCCAAAAAACCAAACCAGACCAGTTTTTGTTGAGTAGATTCTGATTCATGGTGACCCTATGTGTTATGGGGTTTTCTGGGTTGTAATCTTTATGGAAGCAATTCACCAGGTCTTTCTTTCATAGCACTGCTGGATGGGTTCACACCAACAACCTTTCAGTTAGCAGCCCATTGCAAACTGCTTTTGCCACACAGGGACCTACTTTCCTCCCCAGAGCTGCCATTTGTAAAAAGCGTTGTGTTATAGGAGACTGGTGGGAGTCTGAGAAAGAACAAGGCAGGGTCTTTACAGGATCAGAGGTAACCTGGGGAGGGGGGCAAAGTAATGGAGTCACCTCCAGCCAGCTAATGCCCTGAAAATTAAGGACTTACTCTCTACAAACAGCAGCAAACAATAATATTTTTGTGCTCATGGGCATCTTGGAGATGTGGGTCAATTTAATCACAATTGTGGAAATTCCCTTAGACATTTAATGTAAACTGCCCCAGAGATTGGCCTTTATCTCTGAAAGCTAGGCCCTTATCACTCCACAACAACTGCGGTTTACATTTCAAATCAATATTTGATTCATTTATGCTAACCCCAAAAGCTGAAAGTACTGTCACAGTTGGTAAGGAGGCTCTAGATTTACGTTTTAATTAGCTGACTGTTTCATCAAAAGGTAGACATGGCGTCTGTGGTTTAGAACTTTGAAATAAACCCTATATGAGGGGAAAAAAATGCTAGACATATAGAGCCTATTCACAAACATGTTTATGTTTTCTCTCCCTGTGAAGAGGAAAGATTTTGTGAAGGTGTATTATGGGGAAAATTGACACCGATTTCTTGTTCATCAAATTAAGCCCATGCATATTTGTCATCTGGACAAGAACATAGAGTATGACTCCTTAAAGTTGGAGGTGCAGGCATGCTTTTGCATGCAGAACTTTTCTGGATTGTTTAATGAAAATACTGCATGGGAAAGAAAGGCCACAAAGGAAATTTACTCGTGATGTATATCTATCTTATATGTGTGGGCTCAAGTACTACAAATTAAACTTAAAAAGTTCACTACTTGTAGAATAGCAAACCAAAAGCTGTTGCTAATGACGACATGCATCCAGAATAATCGTTCAGTGCTTTACAGTAATGATTCAGTGAAATCCATGAGATTTTTTTACATTCACTCAAAATCTTGACTTCTCCATAGCAAAGCTGGAAAATAGAAGTTAACCCTAGCTTTGGTCCTCCTTGGTCAAATGACCCTTGGATTAGTCAATGCACAGGAAACAAGACCTGGTCTAAGCTGGCCACATCCTCCTAGGTACAGATGTTCCAGGGAAAGTGCAAGGTCTTGAATGGCTTCATTCCTATTATTGCAGGCGCAAAGCCCATTCTTATGATGCACTCTGCTCTAAGAGGACTAGAAAACCAGTATCTTTCATAGTAATGACTTCCAGTTTACAGCCTTCATTTGTTATATTTCCTCAATAGCTGTTGTGTTGAGATTAACTGCATAAATGATCTGCAGCTGTCTGTTATGAATTAAGGGAGTTTAATCAAAGTATTTCTAATGTACAGCATAATGATAATACATGGGGGAAGTACTATTTAAGAGATAATGATGGCTTCAGAAGATCACTGTTGTAATGTTTAGTGCATATGCCTTCAGCATTGAATTTGTTGTTGTTCTGAATATGCTTAATGGATCACTGAAAAGCTGCCTAATGCGGGATTGTTTGATGGGGCTGACAGAGCTGGAATTAGCCCATTGCTGTTTACTGCATACAGCCATTAAGATTAATTGCTGCCAGATAATTTTGACTGTTTTTATCTTCTGGAAAAAGTGTCACTAATGGGTTTATAAATTGGTTCACTATTACTAATAGTAAGGCCAGTGTAACAGGATAGAATGTCAGCTAATTCTAAAGATAAAGGTAAAAAAAAAGAAGTATAAACTACTATATGGCTTGCTAGTTTTAAGGGCTACTGCTATCTAATAACAGACACACTGATATATGATGCTCATTAATGCTATTTCCTGAGCTTTGGGTTGAACCTAATAGATGCTAATAAAGTCTTATTTGATGTCCCATTAAAAAGCTCAGTCTGTTTTCTGCGTTAATGCCCAGTGTTGTTTATCACATCTTTGGTGACTAAAACACAAATTCCAGTCTGTTCCATAGCCAAGCTCTTCCGAGCATCTTCATACCTGTTTTGGTTTTTATATATGTGAAATTTATTCAACTGAACCAAAGAAGAATGAGCAAAACACATGAATTTACAATCACGCTACGTGGTGTATAAGTTACCTGGGAAGTTCACAACTCAGGCAAGTTCACAACTCAGGCATTTTTATGTAATTTCTAGGCAAGCTTCTACAAAGTGTGTTACCAATCTTACCATTGTCTAGGCACTGTTTGCAATTGAACACAATTTTGAACATATAGGCAATTTAGCTATTTAGCTTAAAAACCAAAAACCAAACCCATTACCATCAAGTTGATTCTGACTTACAGCAACGCTGTAGGACAGAGTAGAATTGCCCCATAGGGTTCCAAGGCTGTGGATCTTTACCGAAGCAGACGGCCACATCATTCTCCCATGGAGTGGCTGGTCCTTTCAGTTAGCCAAGCTCTTAACCACTGCACCACCAGGGCTCCTTGCTGTTTAGCTTAGTGGTAATAAAAAAATTCACATACTTAAATGTTAACAGAATTACAGGATTAAAAAGTTCTAAGTATATTTTCTTAAAGTTAAATGGATATAATTATTTTTAAGTGATGTGATTCAGGTAGATTATCCGTAGAATATTCATAACCATCACCACAAACTAAACAACCTAGCTTCCCTCATTGGTTTGTAGAAGTTAACACATCAATTTTGAATTTTGCTGATTTGCCACATTTTATAATAAAATTCCTTGTCCATTGAGTTTCAAATGTGTGTTTTATTTCTAAGACTATTAAATGTCAATTTAAAAAAAAAAAAAAAAAAACATGAACCAGACAGATAGACAGACAGGATATTTAATCATGTAGAAGAAACCAGTAATTCTTGAGCAGTGAGTTGTTCTTTCCTCGAGAATGGATACTGTAAATTATGAAGTGTTTCTTTTGTGAGGTCAAAAAGCATATTTATATCCTTCAACTACATTTTTTATACTGCACATAAAAATTTTACATTTAAAAATACCTCAACTCTTGAAGTGAATATAAAGTAATATATGACAGGTTATTTTTCTTCTTCTTTTTTTTTTTTTTTTTTGGTGGTGATGGTGAACACGGAGGACAGAAAAAAAAACACATACTCTAAGCAATATTCTCTATGGAGCACTTAAAGTTAGTGCAAGTTTTAAGATAACCATTTTGTTGTCTTTTATAATCCATCTCTAAAGTGAGGTGAGAACAAATTGAGCAAAATTTTTTTCTCTTTTTTTCATATTTTCAATGTTTAACATGATTTCAATATTTAGCATAAAACATTATGTGCACTGCCTCAAACCTGGTGTGGTGGTGTTTGAAAGGCACTTGCCTTCTTTGGGAGGAAGTCTATGCAGATTGGTATGACTTGGGTCATGAAGAAGCAGTGAGTGACTAATTTGGCCTGACCTTCCATAGGTCGGCAAATAAACCCAAGCTCAGGATGAAGCATTGAGATGGGAAATAACCCAGATTTTATCGGTAGCATTTCAGAACACCAAGAGCTCCAGGGTAAACTCACAGCTGTGTCTGGTCATACATCCTGCTGAAATATAGACATTTTTCCACTGAAGAAATCCCTAGTTTCGTTATCTATCTTGGGTGACCAGTTTGGGATGGTCCCTCTCCTCGCTCCTGAAGTAGAATTTAAATCGTGAAGCTTTTTTACGCTGAAGTTCTCTGAGTGGATGAAATGTTGCAAAGCAACTTTGTGGTTACTGGTTTGAAAAAAGGTGTGTATGTAACCCCACTCCATCCAGTCTCTCTCAGAACCTAGAATGCCTGTTTGGGCCATCTTTTCAGAAACACCGAGAATCCCAGTGTAAGCCTGAATATTTCCTCACCTCGTAGATGCTTTGTATCTGTTAACTTGAAAAAAAAGAAAAATAGCCCTGATTGTACTCAGTTGAGAAACCAGGAGGAAGCCAGGACCCTCTCTCTCCCAGAGCAATGTAAAATCGGCGCTGATCAGCTGGAAATGGTAGGAGCAGAGCCAACACAATGACAGGAGGGAGAAAGTGGATCACACCCTGAAAGTGTGTGCATGGTGGTGACGGAGGGGGTGGCTTTCTTAATCTAACTGTTGGAAAATCGTTGCTTAGATTCAGCTTCAAGCACTGACATCCCAGAGTTTTAAACTACATTCATTTGTTCAACTCGGCAACAAAGAAGAAAGCTGTAGCGGCAGGTACTTTAGGACCATTCGCAATGCGGAGATTTTAACAAGGATCCTGAAACTGTAGGCACGAGAACTGTAGGCACTGCTCTGGAAGTAGCTGCGTTTGCAGCATCCCCTTGACATCTGCCTCATTTCAATAATTTCCAGCCATTGAACCTCTGTCTGAATGAGCGTTAGGAAACAGAGGCATGTTTGGTTACTAATTTGAGCTTCTCTCTCTCTTCCTCTCTCTCCTGCTTGAATTGTATGCTTGTGAAAGGGCTCAGTTGATGATTTTGATATCTGCAGCTTTCTATCCATATGACCAGACGCATTCTACATCACATTTGTGATTTATATTGAGAGGAGGAAGGGGAACCCCGGTGTGTGTCTACCTTTTCCTTCTGTCGACTGTTAGCATCAGCTGAGTGCTGCGGACATTGTTCTATCAAGAACTGAGCTGAGACTAAAGGCTCATTTCACAGGAGGCTGCGCAGGGGTCGTCTGAAGTCTCTCCCAGGTGAGGGGATGCCTGTCAGTTATTCTGGAGCTGGATTTGGAAATGTGACCTACTGGTTTGCCTGATGGAAAGAACGAGTGCTCTGAAATTGATTTGCATATGATATGTGAGCTGCTCTGACTTGCCGGGGAGGAGTGGGATATTGTACCTGTGGGTGAGACCCACCTTGCTATCTATCATCCTTGCCAGTGTTTTGATAAGGAAATATCATGGGAGAAGAGCTAGTAGGAGTGAATCAGATACATCTGCTGGGCGAGAACTCTAGTACCTGCCTGTTCTGTCGCTCATTCCCATCCACACTTGGCCTATTGTAAGTCATTGTGGTTGGTCGGTTCAGAAGCATTTTGAATGTTCATAGTCATCCTAATTTACTAATATATATTCACTAATGTCAGAAATCTGTACATGTGATTCCTGAGCTTATTACAGTAACAAGTTTTCTCCAATGCTACTGGGCATATTCTTCATGTCTGCCTTTCCAGACTACTGACTCAATTTAAGATTACATCCCTTGGTCCTTTGCTTTTATTGTATTCACCCTGTAAAACTCATTCCCTTCACATCGTAGGATGTGTAGGGACAGGGGGCCAGTCCAAGACTGGGCTTAAGATGTGTTTGGTGCTGTTTCTTTGGCATGATTCTCTCTTTCTTTGATCTGTGAAACTCTCTAGCCTTTTGTCATGACTATTGGGGTTCAGGGCTAGAGTGTCAGAGGCTGCTGAAGTATTAATTGGCTGGTATTGGTTGATTTTTCTCACTACTACATTCAGGCTGCTACCTCTGCAGTGTGGTGTGCAGGGCATCACTGAGTCACTGAGGAAAGAAATGGTAAATTAAGTAGATTTCAAAATTGCCCATTGAACTCACATCATTAAATAATTCTATAAGAAATTCATAAACGGAGACAAGTACAAGGATTAAAATGCTATAAATCACATTGGGGGCGGGGGGAGTCTACGCTTATTTTGCCCTTTGTTCTGACCATAAAGCATCCACAGCTAGGTATGGTTCTGCCCACTGCTTAACAATAAGTACCTGAAAAAAAGCGTGACCCCTGAGTGCCCCCAAAAGGAAGATTATTGTAACAGCATTTATCCAATCTTCAAGAGTCAAGTAAAAACACCTTTGTGTCTCTCAAGTTGCACTTGCCCCAGTGAGGCATTAAAGTTTCTCCATTTTTTTTTCCCTCTGACCTCCTCCTGCTTTGGTACTTTCCCCTTCTCAATTCCTTTTTATCCAGCAGCAAAGAAGCAGGGAAGGAACAGTGTTCATCTAACATAGAAGATATTTTCCTTTCTCATTCATCCCCAGATGACAAGAAAGTTCTATCCACACGTCCAGTGGTATTTTTCTCTACCATAATTCTTGGTCATCCGATCCTGTCTCTGCTGTTGTTAGGTGCCATCGAGCCGGTTCCAACTCATAGAGACCCTGTGTACAACAGAACGAAACACTGCCTGGTCCTGCGCCATCCTCACAATTGTTGTTATGCTTGAGTCCACTGTTGCAGCCACTGTGTCAATCCATCTAGTTGAGTGTCTTCCTCGTTTTCACTGACACTTTACTTTACTAAGCATGATGTCCTTCTCCAGGGTCTGATCCCTACTGATAACATGTCCAAAGTATGTGAGATGTAATCTCGCCATCCTTGCTTCTGTGGAGCATTCTGCCTGTACCTCTTCCAAGACAGATTTGTTTGTCCTTCTGGTGGTCCATGGTATATTCAATGTTCTTCACCAATACCACAATTCAAAGGCATCGATTCTTCTTTGGTCTTCCTAATTCATCATCCTATCTCTATGGAGTTGTTTATCTAAATTGTCCTCATGCTCTCTGTTTCTAACTAGTCTGTAAACTTCATAAAGGCAAAACAAACAAATGAACTCGTTGCCATCTGACTCATAATGATCCTATAGGACAGAGTAGAACTGCCCCACAGGGTTTCCAAGAAGTGGCTGGTGGATTCAAATTGCCAACCTTTTGGTAAGCAGCCAAACTCTTAACTGCTGTGCTACCAGGGCTCCTCATGAAGGTAAGAAAAGTTCTATTTTCAAATCACTGTACTTCAGTACAATGAAATAGTACCTGGCCCAAAATTAGTGCTCTGGTTTTCCAAGGCTATGTACAAATCACCCCTAAGTGTAGTAGTTTAAAGCTATAACAATCTCTTGCAGTTTCTGTTGGTCAGGAATTAGCCTTTCCTAAGACCCACAGTCTCTGTGATTCTGGTTCAGGGTCTCTCATGCAGTTGCAGGAGATGCAACAGCTAAAGATTTTCTGGAAATCTTTCTAGCATGGCCTCTGAACTTCTCAATGTGGTCTCTCCTCATCACCCTAGTTGGACTTTCTTACAGCATGATCGTCTCAAGGCAGGAGGATTACTTACATGGCACCTGAATTCTTCAAGACTAAGTATTCCTGTTGCAAGGCAAAGCTACAAAGCTTTTCCAGCCTGGCTTCTGAAGCCACCCAACATCATTTCATCCAACTATATTCTGTATAAGTGAGTTGCAAGCCTACCCAGATTCAAGGAGAGAGGAATTAGACTCTACTTCATGATGGGAGTATGGCAAGGTTCCAGAAGAGCATTTGGGGCTGAAGATATACTGTTGTTCCATCTTTGGAAATTATAATCTGCCTCAGGGAGTGCTCAAGCATTGTTTGTTAGAGAATAAATAAATGTCTTCTGAAAGATTTCTCTGTCTCTCCTACTAGAGATTTTCCTGGACATCAATTTTTACAGAATCATAGTTTTATCCCAGTCTTTCAGTATCTCCATTGGTAACTTCATTCTATCCTATTTGTGACTGGTTCTCTGTATTCTACTAATTCAACTATTTTATCCCTTTGGTTACTACATTTTTTCTCCTTAACTGTTTTTTTTTTTTTTTTTTTTTTTTTTGGATGGCATATGTTTTCAGTACTGGAATGCATGCTTGCTAAATGAGTGTGTTTAAATGTTTGATTGGTAACATGGATTTTGAGAAATATGATCTGGTAATACAAGCCACTAATGAGGCAAGTGGCACTGTGGTTCCACCGAACTGTGGTATGAAAATATACCAATGAGAACTAGATAAGTAATTTATTGCAGGCACCTTTCCATTAGTTACATGGGGAGCCTATGGTTTTCCAAATGATGGAGAAAAAACAAAACAAACCCATCAGGGCTCCCTAACTATCACACAGGAAAGCCATAATTATGCTTGCAGAGCTTATCTCACAGAAATAAAGGACATAAAGGAAAAAAAGACAAAAGTTTACAAAACTAACACATCCAGGAAGCATCACCTCATAGAATGCTCAATCTACACAACAATGAGGCTCCAACTTAGGTCTGCTGAGCTTCACGCATTTCAAGAGGGGCTCACCTGGACACTAAATGCATTAGAACCAGAATAACTCCTTACCTCTGAGGTCCAGAGGCATAAAAAGTGGCTGGCATACCATTTATGTCAATGTTAACAAAAAAGTGACTAAACATTAGTTCTCATTTTTTTTTTTAGTCTGTATTTTCTCCCTCTGATTTCTGTATAGTCTTACCTGCCAAGAAGATTCTGTTAAGCTTAAATTTCTGTAGTTTGTCTTAAGGATCTGTCAAAAAAATCCAGTACACCTCTCTTCTCTCTTCCCTCAAAAGACATATCACACCATTCCCCACCCTACTTGAGAATCACTTGCTTTAGAGATTTAATACATTTACCCCTGTTCATAATTTTCAGATTTCTGTTTTCTTACCTTACCTCTTCCAAGACATCCAATTTTATATTTCTGTTTATGTCTCCATAAGCTCACAATAGTTGTTGTTATTAGGTGCCATTGAGTGGTTCTGGCTCATAGTGACCCCATGTCCAACAGAACAAAACACTGTCTGGTCCTGCGCCACCCTCACAATCGTTGCTGTGCCTGAGCCCATTGTTGCAGCCACTGTGTCAGTCCATCTCGTTGAGGGTCTTCCTCTTTTTCATTGACCCTCTGCTTTACCAGGCATGATATCCTTCTCCAGGGACTGATCCCTCCTGATAACATGTCTAAAGTAAATTTAACAGGACTGCACTGAACTATTTTCCACATTAGCTTCTCTTCATCTCCTTCTCAAAGAAGACTGCCTTGAGTAAGAAGTTTTTAATTCCTTAAATTTTCCTTGTCAGGATTTGTAAACGAAATTCCAATCTATCAAAGCATTCAGTCTATTGGTAAGAAAATGGTTAGTTTAATGACTGGTATTCCTCAGATTTAAGGAAAAGGGTAGTAGAAGGGTTTCAACTTTATCAGGTAGGCTCTATTCAACCCCTTTACCCTCCCTGTACACCAACACACACACAGGCAACCTTCCTAGAATTAGAGATATTTCATTAAAGGGGTCTCTAATTCATTGATATGCCTGGCTGTGATGTTTCACTGAGTGTTTCATATAGCTTATCCCATTACATCCTCACATCAACCCTATAAGGGAGATACTGTTACTATCTCATTTTACAAACAAGAAACTGAGGTTCAGAGAGGTTAAATAACAAAGATCACACAGAAATTGGCAGCAGAGATGGGATTTGAATCAAAGCATCCAACCTCAGAATCTTCTCTTCTAGTGGTTGTACTTAGCTGGCACTTGTTTACTATACAATGGTCAATGCAGGATTTTGAAAAATGCCTTGAGATCGGACTCAGGACACCAGGATCTCAGTCCTGGCTGTGTCTCAAATGGATAAATAATTTTTGCTAGTCATTTCATTCTTAACTGAGTCAGTATCCTTACCTATAAAATTAGAGAAAAATACATATTCTCACTCTACCTCAAAGGCTGTTTTGAAAATAAAAATCAAATTAAATAATGTAAATTTTATATATGAAAGTGCTTAGCAAACCATGATGTGCACAAATATGAGGTATTATTGGCATGACTAGGTAAACAATACATAAAAAAAGAAAAGACTTAAAATCCAGAGAGAATAATATGTAAAATAGGATGCCAGAAAAGACAAGGAGAGGGTGGTGTTGCTGTTGACGATCTCTTTAGTAAAAGCTACAAGAAGGGATACATGTGTACAAGTCTAATTCTTCAAGGCTAAACATGCCAGAGAAAAATCCCAAATACCTCACAGATCATGAAGCAAAAAGTGTAAAATTACACTGCTAGTTAGATGAAGAAACACAGTCAGGTGTGCTTCAGACCATATTTGAGATGATTTTGAGAGTTAACTATGTCTTCTTAATAGCAAAGAGAAAGAGGAAGTGAGAAGAAAGAGAAATAAATTGGGTTACATAAATTGCAAGACAACACAGCAAAACTGCGAGGTACTCACAGGTTGTCCCTGACTTCTGAATAGCCAGGAGGCCATTAGAAAAAGGGGACCAATCACATCCTTCTGATCAGAGCCTGAATACACGTTAGTACATGAAAAGTAGTTTCTATTACTTACAAGAAGCAGACCACATACAACAGGAAAGCAGTCCCCTTTACTCAAAATCTGTGCAGGCGGAGATAATGAATCTTCCATCTACATCCCACTTTGTGCAACGGAGAGGGACTTAAAAAAGGGGGCCTACCTTCAGCCAGTTCCCCCAGCCAGGTAGACTTATTTAGGTAGGCTAATACTTCTGAACACCCATGGACTGCCAGAAGAATGAACAAATCTGTCTTGGAAGAAGTACAGCCAGAATGCATCTTAGAAGCAAGGACAGCAAGACTTTGTCTCACATACTTTGAACGTGTTATCAAGAGGGACCAGTCCCTGAAGAAGGACATCATGCTTGGCAAAGCGAAGGGTCAGTGATAAAGAGGAAGACCCTCAATGAGATGGTTTGACACAGTAGCTGCAACAATGGGCTCAAACATAGCAATGACTGTGAGGATGGCGCATGACCAGGCAGTGTTTTGTTCTGTTGTACACATGGTTGCTATGAGTCAGCACCTAACGACAACAACAAACTCTTTTGCTATTCATGCTTCTTACTAACACCATAGCAGAGGGACAGCCAAAATTCCTTTCCAACCATTTTATACCTGAAGCTTACGTAGCAAGCTACAAGGACAAACATCAGGCCTCAGTGTGGGGAGCAATGGGGTCCTCATCATGCCCCCTCCCTTCCTGAGGCTTATTGCCAAGGTGATGTGTTGGAGACTGCCAACTTATTAGTATATGTTTAAGTGTAGCCTGGTTGTTTTATAAAACAAAGAGCACCTTAATTTCTATTTTCAGAAACCAGAGACAAAAGGCCAAATCTAGTTCTTTGTCCCACATAAGAAAAAGATAGTAGTTTCCTTAGAATTAGATCAATCAATAAATGTTTTCAGAAAATATTTCAGTTAAATAGATGGATTCTGTTTCGATGATGGGAGATGTTGAGCAAAACGGCACATGGAACAATCAGTTGGAGGGTCTTGGTTTGAGTTCTTCCAGAAGCAGAACTTGAGATAAAGATTTCAGTGCAAGCGGTTTATTCAGGGGTGACCCAGGAAGTACTAGAAGGATTGTGGGGAAGTGAGAAAAGGTAATATAGAGTGCATTTACTAGCAGGAAAATCCTGTAGGCATCTGAGCTCAATCCCACTGAGGACCTCTGAGAAACTATGTCGAATACATCTCAGAGTTGTTCCTTTTGTAACTCCTGTTGTTACCAATATCTAGAATGTCTCAGTATTCCCATTCAGTTCTCTGCTCTTCTAACTCTGATATAGCCAATTCCCTTGATTAAACACCCACTGTTTGAAATACTGGAGCCCTGGTGGCACAGTGGTAAAGAGCTCAGCTGCTAACCAGAAGGTCGGCAGTTTCAATCCACCAGCCATTCCTTGAAAACCTTTGGGGCAGTTCTACTCTGTCTTATAGGGTCACTATGAGTCAGAATCAACTCAATGGCAACGAGAGTTTTTATTTGAAATATCTAGATTGGAACCAACTGTGCTACTGCAACCCCTTCCTCTCTTTTTCTCAGAGATGCTGACCCTGACTTCATTGACCTGCTGAACCAATGACAGCACCAGACATGTTATCATATGAGGAAAAAAATTTTAACTTTATTTCCTTCATAATTTGTGATTTGGCTTTTATCATACCCCTAAAGGATCAAAACAAACTTTGTCTAAACAAAGTTAGCCAAAAATGCATACTGCACTTTATTTGGTCACTTCTCTCCATTTATTTATTTCTATTTTAGCAGTGTACCTGATAGACTGGTCTCATCCGGTTTATTCACAGAGCTAGTATTTCCTTCCTAATGTGTCACGTACTATCTGTCATGGAGATCCTAGATCGTAAGGGAGACAGACATCTAAAGATTCTGCGTCCAGTTCTTTTTGAAACAAAGTGAGATGTTCTGTTCTATGTTACTCCATGCTCTCTTTGGACGTGGGGCATACTCTTCTTGTGGTTAATCACAGGAGCGCAAGATTAAAACCAAGCCAGACAAGCACACTTACAATTTCTGTTTGTGTGGCATTCACTAACATTCTACTGTCCACATTGAGTCAGGTGGCCAAGCCCAACATTTATGGGGCTGAAAAGCTTTTCTGCCCACAATGGGGGTGCTGAAAAGTAATTCTCAAATTTTAACATGCATGGAAATCCCATGGAGAGCTTGTTGACCCAGATTGTGGGGCCCCTACCCCCAGAGTTTCTGATTCAGTGGGTTTAATGTGGGGCCTGATAATTTATATTTCTAACAAATTCCCTGGTGATGCTGATGCTGCTGGTTCAGTGATCACACTTTGAGAATCATTGATCGAAATGATCACATACGCATCTAAAGATGCTATGTCATGTCTAAGAAGAGTGGGAGATAAGAGTGTAAAGTCAGAAATGAATAAAAAAAAAAAAAGATTAGTCTTGTGAGTAGTCTTTATGAGAAAATGCAGAAGGATCTCGGTTTAATTAGCCTAAAGAAGGGCAGTGAAAAGAGAACTTAATAACAGTCTTCAAGCATGTAGTGGGATAGAGAGCAGCTGTTTTTCTAAGGACAGGAAAAGGGTTACAATGTACCAGGAGAGATTCAAGTTAGCCATGAGCAAGAATAGCTCATCTGCAAGGCGGGAGACATAGCATGTACACTAAGCAGTCATACAGAATCAGAATTAGATCATTTAAAGCACAAATTGCTACCTTTACATAATTTTTTTACTTTTGCCCTGCCCTAGAGGAAAATGAGAACCATCTTTAAGGGTTACTTTTGACTCTATAACTCTCTAAAGACTGATGTGAGAATGGGAGAAACAACAATAAGGAGTTAAAGGGAGAGATCCTAAGCAGAGAATGCCTTCGTTAATTGTGAGTGCATTCAAAGATACTACCAGTAGATTTTCTCATAAAAAGCAACGTTTTCTAAAGGCAGACAGCTTTAGGGGAAGGACTGGAAAGAGTGCACCAATGAAAGTCAGATAACGGGGCTCTCGGCCTAGATTCTGCCCCATTTTTGTTGATAGCTCAATTATCTCAATCTTTCTGAGTTTTAGGTTTCTCCTCTGTGAAAATGGGGATAATCATATGGACAATGTTAAGTTGCTGGTATGATCCAAAGAGATAATAAATGAGAAATTGTTTTGTAAACCATAAAATGCTACTAGAATGCTGGCCTTGTGGTTATCTGAGAATGGTGGCCATGACATGGATGGTCCTCACATCAATGTTTTACACTTTGGAATCTCAAACATCAGAAGGGGAGTGGTTTGTGTCTTTGGACCTCAGATGCTGAAAGTTCAGCAATTGGATTCTCAGTTCAAGGCGTACTGTGTACATCAGCTGGTGCAAGGTCCTTCTCTTGTTTTATTTTATAATTTCCCCATTTAACCTCATTCCTAGTCCCATCCTCTCATCCCTGACCCCCATAATTTTGGTATATTTATTTTGGGATTTATTTATTTATGTGTGAATGATATTGTGCTTTATATCTCGCTCTGTGTTTACTCAATACCACGTTTTCTTCAACGTATCCATTTCACATTATGTACCTCTAGTGACTACTATACTGCTAATTCTTTTTTAATTAGATTCTTGATATAAGGTAATAAACTTTTTATTTTGCCAATTAAGGAGATAAGACAAACAAATGTCTACCATCTATTCTATCATTTCATGAGAAAGGCTATTTTAACAGCAAAAAATAAGAAAAAATAGAAGCTCAAGCTAAAGCAAAGCTTTTATGTTGAGTACACCTAAATCATCTGGATTCATGAAAAACTCATTTGTGGACAGTGAAGTTTTATCATGGGCTGGAATTTGGGAAACCATTAAGGATCAGCAGATCTTAGGCTTTGGGCCACAGACACCTCTGAGTGTCTAAAGACAACTGAGTATTCTACAAAAGGGAGAAAAGTACACTTGTTCAAACACACACACACTTTTTAACATAAAATTTCAGGAGCTTGCAGATCCTCTGAGGACAGAGGAACTATTAGAGACCCACTAAAGATCTCTCTATGAACAGCAGATTAAGAGGGAATTTCAAGGCTTTACTACTGTTGTTGTTTTTGTGTGCCGTCCATTCGATTCTGACTCACAGGACCCTGTAAGACTGAGTAGAGCTGCCCAGTAGGCTGTAATCTTTACAGGGAGCCCAGGTGGCCCAGTGGTTAAGCTTTTTGGTTGCTAACCAAAAGGTTGCCAGTTTGAATCCACCAGCTGCTCTTTGGAAATTCTATGGGGCAGTTCTACTCTGTCCTATAGGGTCATTATGAGTCAGAATCAACTTGACAGCAGTTGGTTTGGTTTGTTTTTTTTTTTTTTTTTTGGTTTGGTGAATCTTTACAGGAGCAGATCACCAGGTCTTTTCTTCTGCAGCGCTGCTGGTGAGTTCAAAACACCGACCTTTTAGTTTGCAACCAAGTGCTTAACCACTGAGCCGTGAGAGCTCCTGGCTTTACTACCAGAGATATCACTAGATGTATCAGAATCTTTAGTTCTATCTATGCTGGCTAGAGGAGCCAACATGGAAGAAAGGTACATTCTTTAAAGTGTCAATTAACTAATGTGAATTCCTGGAACCATCAAATCCTTTCAGGATATAGGGATGATGAATGAATGGTTGTAGAAAAGAAGCACTTCAGCCATCCATTAGGATAGCATTGTGTTCCCTCAGTGAGCAGATCTATATGGATAGTTCTTCCGGTTACTTTCAATGTAGTGACTTTTTCTTCAGAAAATATGATTGATGTCGCTGTGCTTCCATGCACACATCATTAGTCTGTGGCAGATAAGCTCAGATGGTCGGAGCACTGTTCTAATGAGACGAAGGTTAGGGGTTCAGTGCCCATGTGGGCCACTTAGCCTTTGTCTCATTCATGTCCCCAGACTACTTCCGACACAGGCCACCTGTCTTGAAAATGTATATCTGTAGACAGAGGGAGGAGTCATGTAAAAGGGTTTGGATAGATCACTAGAAATCTATCATGACTTCTGGGAAATCAACCCATCTAAGAATTCCTGATGGTTGATAAGGAAACTCACATTCATTTAAAAAGGAGAGCAAGCATAATAGTCAAGACATGCATGGTCTCAGTGAAGCGGATTTTGTGAATAGCTTTTTAAATTGTCACTGAATTTTCCATCCCAATAATACATAACTGAATGAGAATATGTTAGACAAAACAGTGGTAAGGGGTCTCCACTTTAAGTAAATTAAATATAAATATTTACCAACATATAGAAGGGTAAGCATTCACTTTGCAGAAAATTCCTCATTTTACAAAGAGCAACAACCACAGATATTCATTATTTAATCAGCAAATTCGCCCTTAAATATAATTGAAAAGAGAGTCCAATTGAACAAAACTTTTCAATCTCATATGTCTTGTGTAGAGCAACACATATGTTTGCTCCAAATTTGATCTTCCTCACTTCTCCCATTTTAGGTAAAGGCGTTAGGATTTAACACAAGCCAGAGATTAGGAAATGATCCTCAAGTTCTCCTGTCCCATAAACTTTCCTCCCAAGCCCACACAAAGGCAGGTTTTGTTCTTTTCACTCCTTCATGGTTCTCATATCTGTCCCCCAACTCCCATTCTCATTACCACCACTTTCATTCAAACTGTGGTTATTTCCTTCCTGGACTACCACAGCACCCATCTGACTATTCTGTCATCCTTCCCCAACACTGAGGAAAGGTTAGGAGTAAGCTCTAGAGTCTGACTGCTTGGGTTCAATTGGGTTTAAAGCCAATTCTACCATTTACCATCTATGCGACTTGTAACCTGTGCCTCAGTTTTTTCACCTGTAAGTTGGGAATAATAATAATAACCTCCTTGGATTGTTGTGATGATATAAATTAGTTAATTTGTGAAATACTTTCAGAAAATTGCCTGGAATATAGTATGCACTTAATACATTAATTTTTATTATTATTACTATTAATCATCATTATTATTTCTATACTTACAACATGGACTCTGATGGCAACTGTTCAGGTTTAAATATCACTTCAAGACTTTCTAATCAAGTTACTTTGGGCAAGTTGATGTTGTTGTTAGGTGCTGTCAAGTTAGCTCCGACTCATGGCAACCTTATGTATAACAGCACAAAATGTTGCCTGGTTCTGTGCAATCTTCATGATTGTTAGTATGTTTGAGTCCATTATTTTCGCTATTGTGTCCATCCAGGAAGTTATCAACACTCTAATTTCATTTCTTCATCAGGAAAAAGGTTTACCACATTGAGTGAATGATGGTATCTGTATCATATTTTTTGGTGAAGACTAAATTATGTATTGCAGTAAAGTGCTCAGGACCATGCCTGGAACATTTAGAATGCTTGACAAATGTAAACAAGTGCATAGTACTGTATCAATAAAAACCTGTGCCACTCCCTGTTTGACATCATGTAACAATTCTCCATCAAACATAGCTATTGTCCCCAACTTCTTAGAAGATAAGAAATCCTTTTTTAACATCAAACATTTCAAGAACCGTCACATAGTGACTATAAATATTCTAAATATCTATATGAGACTTTAGCAACATGACATACTGAGCTGATACAGAGAGAATCCTTCCATATACAAACATTTAAAGATGTTGAAAAAAATACAAGTTTCAATGCACAGGCAAATTAAATAGAACTAAAGGAACTCTCCAGGTATTAGAATCTGGGAGTTAAGGTCAAGCTAGAGCAGATCCCAAAACTGTTCAATGGAATATCTTTCCAGATATGGGTCTGGGGTTTGTGGCTGGGACTTTAAGACCTACACTAAGACAAGTGAAGAAATCTCTCACCTGGACTAGGTGAAGAGCTGGAATAAGTCATTTTTATAAAGTCTGGAGTCTCCAAGAACTTCCCAGGCCATTAAAAGAGGAATCTGAAACTCCATTCACCAACCTGGGGACATAGCAATGCAATTTTCCATCTGCCTGAGACTATAGGAAAGAAACAATCTCTGGCAAGAAATTAAAACCCCAAGCTTGTGCTATGAGTGAATGTGAGGCCCACACTTATATTTTAATGTGGTATTGCAGGCCCAAAATAAGAAACTAACATGAAAATTGTGTCAATAATGTAAAATCCTGAGAAATTCTCAGGAAAAAAGTAAAACTGCTATTTAGGGAAAATCTAGGGGGCATATGACTCCCTGAAATCAAAGACCTCCACCAAAGCACATAAGAAAAAAGTATTACCATAGGTACAAAATTAGGATGCCAATAGCTGAACAATAAGAAAAATAATAAAAAATAAAAGTGCTAAAAATTAGTAAAGAATTAAAAGAGCTATAAATCATAACCAAAGAACAAGAGATATGCAACAAAGCAGGCAATTTTAATGACAAACTTTTTAGAAACTCTAGAAATTAAAATTGTAGTCGTTAATTTGTTTCAAGAGAATGGATGGGTTAAACTGCAGATTAGACTAAGTTGACAAGAGAATTAATAAACTGGAAAACAGAGTTGAGTAATTCATTCAGAATTCAGCATAGATAAATAAATAAAATTAAAAAGGAGTTCACAGACTTCCAGCAAAATGGCGCTCTAGGCAGAAGCACCACACCGTCCCTCCACAGCAAAGATCCGAAAAACTAAGCCAAACAGAGAAAACAACAATCCTGAAACCCTAAAACACCAAATGAAGAGATGAAGAACTCAGCCAAGCACCAAATGGAGTGAGAAAACTGACAGAGAATGGAGAGCAAGGAGAGATTCGTGCAGAGGTCCTCTAACAGCTAACGCAGCGCAGATCCGCCATCTTGGACTCCAATCTGAGACCAGAAAGCAGATTCACAGAACTTCCAGCGGGAGACAAAACAACCGGTAATTTGCAATATACCCTTTCCCACCCGCAACCCTTCTTCACCCCCACTCAGCCTCCTCTGCTTCCCGTGGCTACAATCTCTTGTCCGGGAAGCACCGGCTGCTTGGATTCCACCCACCCAAAAGGGCCGACTCTCTGAGTGCCATTTGTTGGCTGCTTGTGTTGCTTTTTTCCACTTCTTTGGATTTCTTTCTTACCTCTCACCACCTCCCCCTCCTTTCACTCAAATACCTGGCTCCGTGTGCCATCTTTGCTTCTTCCTGAGGGGCTGCAGAGATCCAGTAATTTGTGATATATGCTTTCCCACCCCCAACTCTTCTCCACCTACACTCCGCCTCCTCTGCTTCCTGTGGCCACAATCTCTTGTCTGGGAGACACCGGCTGCTTGGATTCCACCAGCCCGCATTAGCTGGTTCTCTGAGTGCCATTTGTTGGCTGCTGGTGTTGCTTTTTTTCTGCTTCTTTTGATTTCTTCCTTACCTCTCACCACCTCCCCCTCCTTTTGCTCAAATATCTGGCTCCGTGCACCATCTTTCCTTCTTCCCGAGGGCCTGTGGAGCTCCATTTGAGTGTGCAGCTGCTTCCCGGTCTGGGCTGCTGTGCGGGTGGTATCCCAGGGCTCTTGTTCATTTCTTTGCTTTGAATTGTTTGCTTGTTTTATTTTCCTTTTCTTGACTTGGGAGCCCGTTCTGGCCAGGCAGTACTGTGTGGCTTGAAAACTACCCCCTCGGCTTGTACAGACATGCAGAGGGATCCCTGAGGGCATTTCTTTATTAATTGTTTTTTTTTTTTCTTTTTCTGTTTTTTGGGGGGTTTTTCTCGCTCTTTTTTTTAACATTTGTTTAGTTTTATTTTCTCTTTTTGTCTTTCTTCATTACTCAGTTTCACGTCTCTCTGTATCTTCCTTCTCTTTCTGTTCCCTGAATACCTGGTGTTGTGTACCTCTACAACTTCTAGCCAGGCTGTACTACAACACCTGAGAGAAACTTCCCCAGACCTCATGGCCACACCGGTGGGGTCCCTAGGAACTTTGCTGTTCTTTAACATTTCCAATTTTTATTTATTCGTTCTTTTCTTTTCCTTTTTCCTTCCTCTTCCCCTTTTTGGTATTCTCCATTTCATAGTCTCTCATCTCTCCACTCCAATGGCAAGCTCCCCTAGCATTCTTTTTTGTTTGTTTGTATGTTTTTGGCTCCTGTTCATCTCTCCTCTCTCCCATATCCATCTTAGCTCAACACATAACAATCTCCCCACTACATCCTGCTTACCTGCACTGTGCACTTAACATCACACCACCAAGCAGCACAGGCACGGACTACTGGAACCTGCCCTGCACTGATTATCAACCCACCCTGGTGGCTGTGGTGGGTGCCACAAACAACCCGTCCCAATAACTCCTCTTCAGCTAGACCTGCCCTACCGTACCATATCTGAGTGACTGACCCTGCCAGTTGGAGAAGGAGGTGAAAAGCATTGTGCCCACAGACAAGCAAACAACAAAGAACACACAGTCTGCCTGCTCAGACATAGTCAAATTAAAAAAAAAAAAAAAAAAAAAGAAGGGATGAAACTAACAAATCTACAATCAATAAATGAGAAAAATAACTACTGAATATCCCGAAGACAGCAGAAAATATCAAAACATTTACAAAAACAGGACAGGATGATTCCAGTAAGAGTCCAAAATAAAACACCAGATGACTCTCCTCTGGAAGAAAATGCACTAGAACTACCTGATAGGGAATTCAAATCTCTAATACTCAGAATTCTCCAAGAGCTGAAACAAAAAGCTGACTAACATGAAGAAAAAATAGACAAATTCATGGAAAATACAGACAAAAAATTGGAAGAATTCAGGAAAATAATGCAGGCACAAAATGCCAAAATAAATCCACAACTAGAAATTATACAAAGACAACGATTAGGAATCCAAAAGATAAACAACAAGATTCCAGAAATGGATGGTGTCATAGAAGGGCTGAGAAGCAGATGTGAAACAGGGGAAGACAGGATCAGTGGAATTGAAGACAAACACTTGGATGCAACACTGTTTGAGGAAAACTCAGAAAAAAGAACAAGGAAAAATGAAGAGACCCTAAGAGTTATGTGGGATACAATCAAAAGCAAAAATTTTCAAGTGATTGGAGTTGCAGAACAGGGAGAGAAAACAGAAAACACAGAGAGGATCATTGAAGAACTGCTGACAGAAAACTTCCCCAATATCATGAAAGATGAAAAGCTGGCCATCCAAGAAGCTCAACAAACCCCATATAGGAGAGACCCCAAAAGAAAATCACCAAGGTATATCATAATCACACTTGCCAAAATCAAAGACAAAGAATCCTGAGAGCAGTTCATGAAAAACAAAAAGTCACATATAGAGGAGAAACAATAAGACTAAGCTCAGATTATTTGGCAGAAACCATGTAGGCAAGAAGGCAATGGGATGACATATATAAAATCTTGAAAGAAAAAAATTGTCAGCCAAGAATAATATCTCCTGCAAAACTCTCGTTCAGATATGATGGTGAAATAAGGTCATTTCCAGATAAACAGAAATTAAGGGAATATGTAAAAGCAAAACCAAACTTACAAGAATTATTAAAGCGAGTTCTTTGATCTGAGAACAAACAGCTTCAGCTCACAGGCAGAAACTAGGATGCAGGACCATACCAGCTGGATACCAATCTAGGAAATGACTTCTCAAGGACTATCCAAAACCAAAAGAAATACAACAAGGAAGCAGAGCAGTGAATCAGTAAATGACAACAACATCAAAACAATAAAAGAGGGAATAAACCGCATAGGTATAGAACCTTCTAATGGAGAGGAAGGCAAGGCGATACCAAGTAATGGTAGACTGCTTCAAACTTAGAAAGATAAGGGTAAAATTCATGGTAACCACAAAGAAAGTTAACAAACATACTCATAAAAATAAAGAGGAAAAACACAAAGTCTCAGCAAAAAAAAAAACCTACAAAAACAAAAGAAATTTTAAAAAAAACTCCACAGACAAAAGTAACTCAGCACAAGAGAGTAAGAAGAAGAAAGAAAATGTCAGCACCACAAAACAAAGCACTACAAAATGACAGCAACAAACTCACATCTATCAATAATGACACTGAATGTAAATGGACTCAATGCACCCATAAAGAGATGGAGAGTGACAGAATGGATAAGAAAACAAGATCCATCAATATGCTGTCTACAAGAGACACACCTTAGAAACAAAGATGTGAATTTATTAAAAGTCAAAGGTTGGAAAAAAATATATCAACTACCAAAAAAGAGCAGGAGTGGCAATTCTAATCTCAGATAAAATAGACTTTAAAACAAAATCCACCATAAAAGACAAAGAAGGACACTATATAATGATTAAGGGGATGATCCATCATGAAGACATAACCATAATAAACATCTACACACCCAGTGACAGGGCACCAAAATACATAAAACAAACTCTAACAACACTGAAAAGAGAAATTGACTGTTCCACAATAATAGTAGGAGACTTCAACACAGCACTCTCAGTAAAAGACAGAACAACTAAGAAGAAACTCAGCAAAGATACGGAAGACCTAAAGGGCACAATCAGCCAACTTGACCTCATAGACATATGTAGAACACTCCATCCAACTGCTGCAAAGTACAGATTCTTTTCCAATGCGCATGGAACGTTCTCCAGAATAGACCACATCTTAGGTCACAGAGCAATCCTCAACAAGATCCAAAACGTTGAGATAATTCAAAGTATCTTCTCTGACCACAATGCCATCAAGGTAGAAATTAACAACAGAAAGAGCAAGGAAAAAAAATCAATTACATGGAAACTGAATAATACCCTGCTTACACAAATAGAACAAATAGAAAGAGAAGAGCAAAAAAAGCCCGCAGACGCTGGAAGAAAGGAAATAGTAAAGATCAGAGCAGAAATAAAAGAAATAGAGAACAGAAAACAATAGAAAGAATCAACAAAACCAAAAGTTGGTTCTTTGAAAGAATGAAGAAAATCGACAAACCACTGGCCAGACTGACAAAAGAAAAACAGGAGAGGACACAAATAACCCAAATAAGAAATGAAATGGGGGACATTACAACAGACCCAACTGAAATAAAAAGGATTAGAACAGAATATTATGAAAAACTATACCCCAACAAATTTGAAAACCTAGAGGAAATGGATAAATTTCTAGAAACACAATACCTACCCAAACTACAACAAAGTGATGTTTAAAATCTGAACAGACCCATAACAAGAAAAGGCATTGAAAAGGTAATAAAAAAAAAATTCCAACAAAAAAAAAGCCCAGGCACAGATGGCTTCACTGGAGAATTCTACAAAACATTTACAGAAGAGCTTGTACCAGTTCTACTCAAGCTATTTCAGAGCATAGAAAAGGAAGCAGCACCTCGAAATTCATTCTATGGAGCCAGCATAATGCTGATACCAAAACCAGGCAAAGACGTCACAAAAAAAGAAAATTACAGACTAATATCGTTCATGAATATAGATGCAAAAATTCTGAACAAAATTCTAGTCAACAGAATTCAGCATTGTATCAAAAAAATAATATACCACGACCAAGTAGGACTCATACCAGGTATGCAAGGATGGTTCAACATTAGAAAATCAATCAATGTAATCCACCACATCAATAAAAGGAAAGAAAAGAATCACATGATTGTCTCAGTTAATGCAGAAAAGGCATTTGACAAAGTCCAACACCCATTCCTGATAAAAACTCTCAATAAAATAGGTATAGAAGGGAAATTTCTCAACGGAATAAAGGGCATCTATGCAAAACCAATGGCCAACATCATTCTTAATGGAGAGAGGCTGAAAACATTCCCCTTGCAAACAAGAGCAAGACAAGGATGCCCTTTATCTCCACTCCTATTTAACATTGTGCTGGAAGTTCTAGCTAGAGCAATAAGGCAAGAAAAAGGAAAAAAGGGCATCCAGATTGGTAATGAATAAGTTAAACTGTCCCTGTTTGCAGATGATATGATGCTATACATTGAAAACCCTAAAGACTCCACGAGAAATCTACTGGAACTAATAGAAAGATTCAGCAGAGTAGCAGGATACAAGGTAAACATACAAAAATCAGTTGGATTCCTACAAATAAGGAGAATGATGAAAAGGAGATCAGGAAAACAATACCATTTATAATAGCCCCTAAAAAGATAAAATAGTTAAGAATAACTCTAACCAGGGATGTAAAAGACCTATACAAAGAAAACTACAAAACACTACTGCAAGAAACCCAAAGGGATCTACATAAATGGAAAAACATACCATGCTCATGGATAGGCAGACTCAACATTATGAAAATGTCAATTCCACCCAAAGCAATTTACACAAATACAACACAATCCCAATCCAAATACCAACAACATTCTTCAAAGAGATGGAAAAACTAATCATTAACTTTATATGGAAAGGGAAGAAGCTCTGAATAAGTAAAGCACTACTGAAGAAGAAGAATAAAGTTGGCGGACTAACACTACCTGACTTCAGAACCTACTATACAGCTACAGTAGTCAAAACAGCCTGGTACTGGTACAACGACAGATACATTGACCAATGAAACAGAATTGAGAACACAGATGCAAATCCATCCACCTACGGTCACCTGATCTTCGACAAGGGCCCAAAGGCCATCAAATGGGGAAAAGACAGTCTTTTTAACAAATGGTGCTAGCAAAACTGGATATCCAGCTGCAAAAAAATGAAACAGGACCCATACCTCACACCGTATACAGAAACTACTTCAAAATGGATCAAAGATCTGAATAGAAAGCCTAAAACTATAAAGTTCATAGAAGAAAAAATAGGACCAACACTTCAGGCCTTAATACATGGCATTAACAGGATACAAACCATAACTCTCAACGCACAAACCCCGAAAGATAAGCTAGATAACTGGGATCTTCTAAAAATCAAACACCTATGCTCTTCAAAAGACTTCACCAAAAGAGTTAAAAGAAAACCTACAGACTGGGAAAAAATTTTTGGACAGTACTAATCTCCATAATCTACAAGAAAAGCCAACACCTCTACAACAAAAGGACAAATAATCCTATTAAAAAATGGGCAAAGGAAATGAACAGACACTTCACCAAAGAAGACATTCAAATGGCCAAAAGACACATGAGGAAATGCTTGCGACCACTAGCCATTAGAGAAATGCAAATTAAAACCACAATGAGATACCATCTCACGCCGGCATTACTGGCACGAATCAAAAACACTGAAAATAACAAATGTTGTAGGGGCTGCAGGGAGATCGGAACTCTTATGCACTGCTGGTGGGAATGCAAAATGATACAACCATTTTGGAAAAGGATATGGCACTTCCTTAAAAAGCTAGAAATAAACATACCATATGATCCAGCAATCCCACTCCTAGGACTATATCCTAGAGAAATAAGAGTCGTCACTTGAATACACATATGCACACCCACGTTCATGGCAGCATTGTTCACAATAGCAAAAAGATGGAAACAACCTAGATGCCCATCAACAGATGGATGGATAAACAAACTATGGTACATACACATAACGGAGTACTATGCAACGAGAAAGAACAATGATGAATCTGTGAAGCATCTCATAAGATGGATGAAACCGGAGGACATTATGCTGAGTGAAATAAGTCAATCACAAAAGGACAAATACTGTATCAGACCTCTATTGTAAAAACCCATGAAAAAGTTCACACACAAAATGTAACAATCTTTGTTGGTTACAAGGGATGGGAAAGGTGGGGGGGAAATACTAAATAAGCAATAGATAAGTGGTAGCTTTGGTGAAGGGTGAGACAGTATACAATACAGGGGAAACCAGCACAACTTGTACAAAGAAAGGTCATGGAAGCTCCATAGACACATCCAAACTCCCTGAGGGACTGAATTGCTGGGTGGAGGGCTGTGGGGACCATGGTCTCGGGGAACAGCTAGATCAATTCTCGTAACACAGTTTATAAAGACAATGTTCTACCTTCTACCTTGGTGAGTAGCGTCTGGGGTCTTAAAAGCCTGTGAACAGCCATCTAAGATACTCCACTGGTCTCATCCCTTCGGGAGCAAGGGAGAATGAAGAGAACAGGATACAAGGAAAAGATTAGTCCAAAGGACTAATGGACCACAGCTACCAAGGCCTCCGCCAGACTGAGTCCAGTAAAGCTAGATGGTGCCCGGCTACCACCACTGACTTTTCTGACCAGGATCCCAACAGAGGGTTCTGGACAGAGTTGGAGAAGGATGTAGAACAAAATTCTAACTCACAAATAAAGACCAGATTTACTGGCCTAAAGGAGACTAGAGAAACCCCAGGAGTGTGGCCCCCAGACACCCTTTTAGCTCAGTGGTGAAGTCATCTCCGAGGTTCACCGTTCAGCCTGGAAGTGGACAGCCTCATAAAACCAAATGGGACTAATGAGGTACAGCAGTCCAGGGACAAGGGCCAGAAGGCAGAAGGGTACTGGGAAGCTGCTGATAGGGAACCCAAGGTTGAGTAAGGATAGTGTTGATGTGTTGTGAGGTTGTTAACGATTGTCATAGGGCAACATGTGTACTAACTGTTAAATGAGAAACTATTTTGTTCTGTAAGCCTTCATCTAAAGTCAGAATAGCAGCACTATTGGAAGAGCGTAGTTGATGTCACTGAACTGTGCATGTAGAAATTTTTGAAATGGTGTATCTTTGAATAGTATATTTCACGAGAAAAAAAAGGTCCAGAAGGGAGAGGGTTGACATGTTGTGGGGTTGTTAACCAATGTCATAAAACAATATGTGTACTACTGTTTCATGAGAAACTGTACTGTAAGCCTTCACCTGAAGTACAATAAAAAAAAAGCAAAAAAATAAAATAAAATAAAAAGTTTACTACAAAAAAAAGGAGTTCACAACAGAGATAATGTCCAATATTCATCTAATAAGGATTCTGCCAGTTTAAAAAAATCAAATATTTAAGTTGTCAAGGATTTCATTTTACTTGTGTCCACAACCAACACCCTTGAAAGCAGCAGTCAAGAAATCAAAAGATGTATTGCATTGGGAAAATCTTCTGCAAAAGATTTCTTTAAAGTGTTGAAAAGCAAAGATGTCACCTTAAGGACTAAGGTGAGTCTGAACCAAGCCTTGGTGTTTTCAGTCATCTCAAATGCATGTGAAAGCTAGACAATGAATAAGGAAGACTAAAGAAGAATTGATGCCTTTGAAACACGGTGTTGGCGAAGAATATTGACTATACCATGGAGTGCCAGAACAAACAAATCTGTCTTGGAAGAAATACAGCCAGAATGCTCCTTAGAAACGAGGGTGGCCAGACTTCGTCTTACATACTTTGAACATGTTATCAGGAGGGATCAGTCCCTGGAGAAAGACATCATGCTTGGTAAAGTTGAGGGTCAATGAAAAAGAAGAAGGCTCTCAACAAGATGGATTGACACATTGGCTACAACAATGGGCTCAAGCATAACAAAGATTGTGAGGATGGCGCAAGACTGGGCAGTGTTTCATTCTGTTATACACAGGGTCTCTATGAGTTGGAAACAAGTCAATGGCACCTAACAACAACAACAAACAAAAAAATTAAGATAATATTTCAAGAGAAAATAGTTAATAGTTTCTGAAATTGAAGAATACCATGAGACCCTAGATAAACAAGCACCCCAATTCCCAAACAAATAAGAAACAAATTCACACCTAGACTCAACAGAATAAAATGAGAAAACAAAGAAAAAAAATTTAAATCAATTAGGAAAAAAAGAGAGATTATCTACAACGAAACACAATGGGGCTGACTGCAAGCGTCTCATCATCTATAATGCAGGCCAGAAGAAATATTATAACTTGTCAATTTATGTCAGTTAAGCTATTATTTAAAAGTGACAGGAAAATAAAGATATTTTAAGACAAATATTAGGGAATATTTGAGACTTTTACTCAAGAAATATTAAGGAAAACATTGAAAAGAATGCAATTGAATGCATAGGAAAAAATGTGAGTTATAAGATGCATTGATGAGTAACCCAAAACCAAACCAAACCCGGTGCTGTCAAGTCGATTCCAACTCATAGCAACCCTACAAAACAGAGTGGACGTGCCCCATAGGGTTTCCGAGGAGTGGCTGGTGGATTTGAACTGCCAACCTTTTGGTTAGCAGCCAAGCTCTTAACCACTGTGCCACCAGGTCTCCTTGATGAGTAAAGAAATTCAAAAATATATAAGTAAATATAAATTAATCTAAATTGACTTAAAAAAAAAACAAAAATATACCTAAATTGAAAGAGTTTAAAAACAAAGAATCAGAATACTAGTCGGCAATAACATGGAAGGTAAAGTGAGCTAAAACGTTCTGTTCCTCTGGAAGAGGGTAGAAATGTTGATTAAACTTAGACTCTGTTACATCAAAAGTGATTGATAAAAAATAAGAGTATTGCTCAACCAGATTCTCTGGGGCTTGGTGTTTTCATAATTCATGAAGCTGATATTATTTCCTCTGTAAAGAAAAAATGCAAAAACTTTTAGTTTTGCCAATTTTATAAAAACTGTTACGGATTGAATTGTATCCCCCACAAAAAAAGATATGTTGAAGTCTTAACTCTTTCAGCAATGAATGTGACCTTGTTCGGGGAAGTAGAGTGAGTCCTAATCTTAATCCTTTTTGAATGATGTCTTATAAAAGCAAAGGACATACACAGAAACTGAGTCACACACCAGGGATAAACAGCTCAGAACTGTGAGAAAATGAATTTCTGTTCTTTAAATGCACTCACTTTGTGGTATTTTATGGAAGCTGTAGGAAATGAAAACAAAAACATATGACCATGTAAACACATTACTAGGGCTTGAAGAGGATCAAGCAAGGGAGGGGCCATGAAGTTTATTCTTTCTTAGCTTCACAGTAAATCCTGTAGTGTAACTTTTAAAATATTTAAAATAAAATTCTTAAATCACTTTCCAATCCAGGAAGGAGGTGAGCATATCAAAAAATTTTTAAATGCTATCAAATCAATAAATCAAAGAAAAGAAAAATTAAGCAAAGGAAAATTGTTGAAAATAGAAAACATGACAACATAGTATAAAATGTCCAAATAAATCAGTAATCATAATAAAAGTCACATAATAAGGATGGCAAAGCTTCCATCAGCCTGAACAGCTGGAGGTCAGAAGAGCTACCCTAGGGTCCTGGACATCTTTAAGAGACAAACTTCTTATTCTTTGACCCAGTGGAATCTTGGTGTCTATTTGTTAATATGTTTTATTATTATTATAGGTCATTGTTACAACATTTTAGATTATATACATATATTTCAAGTTCACACAAAACATAAAAATTGACTATGTACTACTCACAGTCTATACAAATACAAAGAATTAATAGCAAGCAGGCCATGTGCTCTGATCATCATGCATAATATTAGAATTTAGTAGCAAAAAGATAACCATAGGAAAAGTTTCATTTGCTGACTATGAAAATAATTCTAAGAAATTCATGGATTAAAGAAAACAGTAAAAATTAGAGAAAATTTTAGGCTACAATAATAAAAACACTAATTAATAAACCTGGTAGGAAGTAAGAAAAGCAGTAATTACTTACAGCCTTAAGAGCATATATTAGAAAAAAAAAATTTTAAAAGACTGAAAATTTATTAGCTAAATATTCAACTTGAGAAATTTTTATAAGTTATAAAAAATAGATCTAAAGAAAAAAGAAGAAAATAAAAAGATAACAGATATTAATGAACTAGAAAACAAAGAAATAATAATGAGAAAGAAAGTCAGCAAAAAAGAGGGAGACCCTCAATGAGATGAATTGACCCAGTGGCTGCAACAATGAACTCAAACATAGCAATGACTGTGAGGATGGCACAAGACCAGGCAACATTTCATTCTGTTATATATAAGGTCACTGTGAGTTGAAGCTGATTTGACGACACCTAATAGCAATCACGTATGAATGGAGAGAGAAAGAAAGATTTGAATGAGTCACATCTCACAATATCCTTCTTATCCAATTATATATTAATATAGAGTTGTTCATGCTAATATCTACTCAACTTCATTAAGATCTTTGTTAGGTTACTAGGCTATTTTCAATACTGTTAATGTCATCATGTCAATTATTTTAATGGTACAGATTCCACCAGTCAAATTCATATAAAATTCTATTATTGGGTTAAAAGTTTCCAAATTATAACTTACACCTCTCTGAGTGTGTATTCTGATTGATTAGGCATCTTGCATTTTATTAATCCTTTTAAAGAACTGTGGGAGATATAAGAATCATATCAGACATGATACCTACCATCAAGAAACAAGACATAAATGCAGGAAAGATAATGAAATTTAATGATGACAATGATGACAACGAACACTTAGCACTTACCAGGATTAAATCGTTTAATTCTCACAAATGCTCTACAGGGTAAGTACTATAATTATCCCAATTCACTGATGAGGAAGCTGAAGTATAGAGATATTAAGTAACTTTTCAAGTGTTCAACCTGGTAAGTGGCAGAGGAGGGTTTGTACCTAACCTAGTTTGTAAGCCAGAGTGGCAATATGTTGGGCATTTACCAGCTTTGCCTCAAGCTGGTAAAGACTGAGCTGATAAACAGTTGGCCAGTGGATTGACCATAGGGATCAGATGACCCTGCAAGCAAAAAGAAGCACCACATTTATAGATAAAACAAACATATAAACATTCAAACCAAAGTCTGTATCCAATATATCATTTGATCTTTACAACCGTGAGACTTCAACAAAATATGTAATAGGTGCTATGGATTGACTTATGTCCCCCCAAAATGTGTATCAACTTGGCTGGGCCATAATTCCCAGTATTAAGTCATTGTCCACCATTTTGTCATCTGATGTGATTTTCCTATGTGTTGTAAATCCTACCTCTATGATATTAAGGAGGTGGGATTAGTGGCAGTTATGTTAGTAAGGCAGGACTCAATCTACAAGATTAGGTTTTGTTTTAAGTTAATCTCTTTCAAGATATAAAAGAGGGAAGTGAGCAGAAAGACTAGGGGACTTCATACCACCAAGAAACAAGAGCCAGGAGAATAGTACATCCTTTGGACGTGGGGTCCCTGAGCTGAGAAATTCCTCAACCAGGGGAAGATGGATGACAAGGACATTCCCCCAGAGCCAACAGAGAGAGAAAGCCTTCCCCTGGAGCTGGCACCCTGAATTCAGACTTCTAGCCTCCTAATCTTGGAGAGAATAAATTTCTCTTTGTTAAAGCCATCCACTTATGGTATTTCTGTTATAGCAGCACTAGATAACTAAGACAATAGGTACAACTCTAATCCACAAACTACATTTTAAAAGAAATACTGATTTTTTAAATTTTCTTTAAATCCTTAAAATCTTGTTTCTGAACCCCATTCTGCCAGGTTGGCAGGAAATTCCATCTTTGTTATTATTAGGGTCTTGTCCTCACTTCCAGGGTCACATGATCCTTGGTGGCTGACTTGGTGCCCAAAAAATGAGGGAGGGTTCTCTCTCATTGCCAGTCTGCATGCCCGAACCTGCAGGAGTCTCAGGAAGTCCAAGAATTCTCTGGTTCTGGGGAAAGCCCCTGCCCGTGCTTTGCTGCTTCGGTACAGAGAAAATATGGGATGTAGGGGGCAGGAAGGACAGATAAATCAAAATGTTATTCTGTCATTACTTGTGAGCTTCAGAAAAACGAAGTGATTTGTGCACAATCACAGCTAATAAAGGGATGCCAGGAATTAAACACTGATCTTCAAAGAGTCACTGAGCAGAAGGCAAAAAAGCACTCTGTAGTCCCTTGAGTAAAAAGGAAGCGCATGCAGCCCCTGGAAAACTCATGGAAGTACAACAAAGATGTAGTAGAATCCCAGTGTGGGGCAGGATCCCAGGCTAGAGGCTGCTTGCCTTAACACGGATGCCTGTCTTCACACACAAGGTCGTCATTTGGAGGAAACCTCCTTGTAAACTTGATTTTAACAACACATATGTTTAATAATCAAGGAAAATCTTATTCATTTCTACCAAATCCTAAGCTTCAAGAATGATATACCTACCTAAAGTTCTAAAACCATTCCTTATAATTGATATTTAAGGAGAACTAGATAGTTTTTGCAAATAAGGTCTCTCAAATTCAAAACATTAAAAAGAGTTTGTTAAGCTTGAAATTCATATAACTTATTCTGCTTAACTCTAAGCATGCAAATTTTCAAATGTTGTTTGAGTCAACCAATCATAAAGGTCATTTGTACTTGTTTCCACTGGGTGATCATTTCAGACCCCAGATTAGTCCCAAATCCTGAGGTCTAGTCTACCTTTTACCTTCTCGGTGGACCCCTGGATAGAATCAGGTACCTATTAGACTGGGCAATAAGAATTTGGAAGTGGCAAGCTGTGGAGGTCCATGTTTTTATTCCCTGCTCTCCAAGGCTGTGCCTCCCATGTTGCTATGATATTGGCACTGAAATAATTCAGTCTTGAATAGAAAGAACAAGCTTCTCAGGCTGGCTTGTTTACTCTTATTTCTTCTTCAATTTTGTTTTTTTCTTTGTATCACCTTCTATATTGTCTTTCATCAGATATATATATATATAAACATATATATACATATATGCATGTATATACATATACATACATATATATATATATATATATATATATATATATATATATATATATATATATATATATGGAGCTCCTAGGTGGTGCAAACAATTAACATGCTCAGCTGCTAAAGAAAAGTTTGGTGGTTTGAGACCACCCAGAGGCACCTTAAAAGAAAGACTTGGAAATCTGCTTCCAAAAAAATCATCTGTTGAAAATCCTTTGAAGCATAGTTTTTGTTGACACACAAGATTGTCATGAGTTGAGGTTGACTCCACCACATACACATATCAAACCCATTGCTGTCAAGTTGATTCTGATTCATAGTGACCCTATAGGTCAGGGTAGAATTGCCCCATAGGGCTTCCAAGGAGTGGCTGGTGGATTTGAACTGCCAACCTTTTTTGGTTAGCAGCCATAGCTCGCTTGCTGTAGCTCTTAACTACTGTGCCATCAGGGCTCCATATACATATACATATATACATATTATAATCACAGAACTAATTCTACCTCTAAATGTCCTCTAAAATGATCATAGCTATTCCTTCCAACTGGCCCGTATCGAAAGTACACCCGACAGTCTCTAGCACGTCCCACACTGAATTCCACAATAGAGGCAGTCCTAGGGAAAGAGAAACCTCCTTCACTCCCTCATCTTTCCAGTTAGGGGTGCAGGGGAGACAGCCCCCAATGGACCCCGGGCAATGACCTGGTGGGTCCTTTAAACCACTGTACACAGAACATTAAGAAAATCTTCCAAAATACAAACCAAAAAATATTGTTTATTATCAGAAAAAGAAGAGGCGAGGCAAAGCTGAATCTTCCTCCCTCAACCTCAGAATGCCAGTTAGCGCTGGGAAGGAGTCTTTTATTGCACAGATAATTCAGATGGAGAAATCTTTCTGTCAGGGTGGGGACAGCCTCTGGGCTGAACAGGGCCACAAGTTCAACTCACCTTCGTGGCCTCACTGCTCCACAACTGAACGTGGCTTGGAATAAAGGTATAAATTAGCAGCACAGCGCATGGGGATTTAGCCTTCAAATGCCCCTCCATTAACCTTATACCCTCGCCATGCCTACAATCACCATGTGGAAAAAAGGTCCCTGTGTGGCCTGGCAGAAGGTAGCACAAATGTTTGACTGACTTTTGAATTAAGAGAGAGAAAAAGAATCCTAACTGCGGCATATAAAAGACATAGCAATTTAGAGTTTGGTTGTTGCCTGTGGAAGGTATATGATTTTTTTCACCCCTCCTCTATTTTTCCCTTTAAAAAAAAAATTGTTAAGTTTTTCAACATTGTGGCCTTAGGAGGTAATTTGCTAAATAGGGCAAAATTAGCTGATTTTTGGACCATTTAAAAGAACATTTCTTTTGAAAGCATATAAAACGTATTAAAGCAATCTTCGAAGTCTTTACCCCTGCTTGAGATTTTAATTTACTCCGAACTAATAAATTATCCCCCCTCTCAGAAGCTATTGAAAAATTTCAGTTAAATCCTTTTTAAATTTTAATGTGTTCAATTGAATCCTGAGCAATTTAGACACACATACTCACAGCTTGGGGTGGTCAGCTCACCCAGGCAAGACTGAAAAGGGGTCAGATCAACGTGAACTCCTCTGTCCCCTGGGATTACCAAGGTGGTATTAACGAATGCGATTTCCCCCACACATACAGGTCTGATTGTTGGATAATTACTTTTCCACAACAGCATTTAACAAATGCCCCTATTTGAAGGCCAAGACCATTTTCTCTACAGCTGGAGGAAGCTGGAAGCAGGCAGGAAGAGGTGGAAGCCGCGAGGGGGTGGAGGTGGGCGAGGGACGGGGGAGGGAAGCGGGGAGGCGGGTGGCTCTAATCTGAGTCTGGGACCTCTGCACAGCGGATCTGGGTCACTTTGGTCGTGGAGTTTGCTGAAACACAAAGACTCACTTTATGTCAAGCAGGGCTCTGCGTTACCTCTGCACACTTATCAGAAATATTTTTTTCAGGCTATCAATTATTGTATTTGAACATTGCATCCTGGCTCTGGGGAGCCCTTAGCAAGCTGTAGCAAAAATCAATCCAGTTTTACAACTTTTACCTTGGCAGAGCTCCAGCTCTTTTTCTACATTACCGGGTAATTTAAAGATGCCATATCTCTTTCAGTGGCACAGATATATTCCCAAGTATGACATGTCCTTGATACGAACAATAATTTTTTTCAAGTTTGCACTGGGTAGTCTGGGTAGGGTTAACTTTCATGGTGGGTGGGGTAAGTGTTATAGGACCATTCCCATAGTCGGGCCATCTCGTCAATAATAATAACTACAATAGGGGTAGTAGGACTAATGGCGTTGTCTTCATTGCTTCTCCCTTCCATGCTGTCTGTTATATATGACAGCAGCCATGAGCGCTAATTTTATCTGATCAGGTAGGAGAACCTACTGCATTTTAAAAATCACGGATGGATACTAGAGCCTGAGTCCCTAGGAAAAAAAGCCAAGCCTTCGATATGCCTGTGAACACATGACCCGCCAGAACGTGCCTCCTTCATTTACTGGGGACAGAAGGGTCAACTGTCTTGTTGGCTGAGTGCACAAATGTGCGGATTAAGGCACAGGCCACGTGGCTGGCACCAGCCGAGAAGGTTATGTATCAACAGCCAGGGTGGCACGATTTTAAGAGCATATGGTGTTGCTCAAGGGAAAATTTCCTACCTCTCATATGGAAGGAAATTTGGGCGGCAACTGCTGGCCTCCCGTAGGGCTGAGCTGGTGGAGGTGGCAGAAATAATTGGCGAATTCTGGGATTCAGAGTAGCTGTGAAGAAATAGAATGGAAAAAGAAGGCTTACCATACAGCTGCATTTGGAAAAGACTTTTTAATCTGGGGGTTTTTAGAAGCCACCACCATCTCAATCAACTGCTGTAATGAATCCTCACGTAGATAGGGCTGGTTTTCTGATTCCTTATTCTGTGCTTGTAGTGCAAAATGTGTTTTATCCAGTTTCTGTTCACCTCATTTCTAGAAGTTACCTCAGAGCACTTAGCCAGAGGCTGATACAATCCTCTTCCTTTATTCGTGCGGGTCTCCACAGGATGTTTGGGGAGCTAGGGTTGCTGTGAGAACAGAGAACAGAAAGTTAAATGAAAGGTAAATGTTCAGAAGCTGCAATAAAAAACCGTCAAATTAAAAATTCTCCCATCCCTCATTGACTCATTCATTCACTCTTTCATCCATTCTGGTTCTCAGATATAATCTGTGGTGATAATGCCATATGAAAAACTAAAGTAAACTCATACAGGTAGCCCCCGACTTACAATGACGTACTGTAGTTACAAAGAACCGCACTTATGGCGCTCCCATTCTGAAAATGCCTGAGGGTTCAAAAACATTGACAAAAATAAGCTGCCAGTATACTACAGGAGTAACTCCAAGGCCTGGAAGACTGGTTTTTAAATTGTTTCATCCCAAAAGTGTGCACCTACTGCCTTAAAATGAGCATTCCTTTCCAAATTCTGCTGCTTCTTGATAACGCCCCAAGACATCCTCCTCACGTAGATGATCTAAATCAAGATGTGCAAGTGGTGTATCTACCTCCCAGTACGACAGCTGTGATTCAGCCTATGGATCAAGGTGCAGTCACCACCTTCAAGGCATACTACCTACAGACTACATTTGCGCAGGCAATAGCTGCAACAAGGTGAGGTATGGTAACATTACTCGATTTCTGGAAAATTTATAATATTCTATCTTGAACATTGCATCTTCCTGAGAGGAAGTTACAGGAAAATGCATGCAAGGAATATGGAAAAAATTGTTGAGTTATGTAAACACGCTCCCAGCATTTGCTCAGGATAATATGTCAAGAACGTTGAATTTAGAACTTGATATCACTGATGTGGAACAGCTCGTAGATGACAAAGAAGGAGAATTGACGGATCAGGACTTGATATATTTTAAAGAGAAAACATGCTGAAGAAGAAAGAAAGAATGAGGAAGAAGAAGGAGAAGTCGTCAAAAAATGACAGTGAAAGGATTAGCTGAAGTTTTTTCTAAACTAAATCAGGATTCAGTTGCTTGAAAACATGGCCCCAAATGCTGATTGTTTTGCTAACATAGATTCGGGAAACAGTAAGACGTTACGGTGAAGTATATGAAGAAAAAAATAAAAGGACCATACAGACGATTCTCACTGATTTTCTAACTAGAAACACCATGCCCATTTCCAGGGATAATCCAGATGATCAAGAACCTTCCGCTAAATGGAGTTATTACTGCAACTGACAAAATTCCAACGTTCTCCAATGCTTCTTTGTTGAAGTAATTTTTTTATGATTCGTGTATTTTTTTAATGTATATACGTATGGATTGACACAGTGGCTGCAACTATGGGCTCGAGCATGGCAAAGATTGTGAGGATGGTGCAGGACAGGGCAGGGTTTTGTTCTGTTGTACGTAGGGTGGCTATGAGTCAGAATGAACTCAACGGCACCTAGCAACAACAATGTATGTATTAAAATATATCTGTGAGTTTATATGTAGTGTTTCTAAACCCAAAGACAAATAAAGATCAGATATATAAAGGTACTGATAGTAAAAGGCAATAATAATGAAAACTAAAAAATAAAGAGGTATTCGACTTAACGTCAGAACCAACTTAAGATGGGGTCACTGAAACAGAATCTAGTCATAAATCAGGGACTACCTGTGTAGAAATTACAGTTTCTTCCAGCTACTAGATTCTGAAAGGATTTAAGAGAAGTTTCTGTTTTACTTTGCTTTTGTATGTATTTTTTAAACTTTTTTATTTTAAAATAATTATAAATTCACAGGAAGTTGCACAAATAGCACAGAGAGGTCTTGTGTACCTTTCACTCAGTTGCCCCCAATGGTTGTTGTTGTCAGCTGCCGTCAAATCAGCCCCCGACTGATGGTGACCGCATGCTCAATGGGACTGGACAGTTGTGATCCATAGGGTTTTCATTGCCAGATTTTTGGAAGTAGATCACCAGGCTTTTCTTCCTAGTCCATCTTAGTCTGGAAGATCTGCTGGAACCTGCTCAGTATCATAACAATATGCAAGCCCTCTCTGACAGACAAGTGGTGGCTGTGTCTGAGGAGCACTGGCCGGATTTGAACCTGGCTCTTCCACATGGAAGGTGAGAATCCTACCACTGAACCATCACTGCCTTCCCCTAGTGGTTATTGTTGCTTGGTGCCTTCTAGTCAGTTCTGACTCATAGCAACACCTTGTGTAACATAACAAAACATTTCTTGGTCTTGTGCCAGCCTCACAATAACAGGTATGTTTCAGCCTATTGTTGTAGCCACTTTGTCAATCCATCTCTCTGAGGGTCTTCCTCTTTTTCACTGACCCTCTACCTTACCAAGCATGATGTCCTTCTCCAGGGACTGGTCCCTCCTAATAACATGTTCAAAGTAAGTGAGACAAAGTCTTACTGTCTTCACTTCTAAGCAGCATTCTGGCTATACTTCTTCCAAGACAGATTTCTTTGTTCTTCTGGCAATCCATTGTATATTTAATATTCTTCACCAACACCATAATTCAAATGTGTCAGTTCTTTGGTCTTCCTTTTTCATTGTCCAGCTTTCTCATGCATATGAAAAGACCATGGCTTGGGTCAGGGGCACCACAGCCCTTTCAAGACTGAATTCTTTTCTGATTTTAATACTTGGTTGGGTTTTTGTTTTTTCATTGAGTGTGTCTGAATTTTTGGTAGGTCATATGGGTTATGTGGGACATATATGTCCCTCTGGACTCTGGGGATAGGATTAGTGGGATGAGAAACACAACTTCCAGATAACACACCAAACCAAAACAACCAAACTCATTGCCATTGAGTCGATTTCAACTCATAGCTATAAAGGCTGTAATCTTTACGGAAGCAGACTGCCACACCTTGCTCCCTCAGAGTGGCTGGTGGGTTCAAATTGCTGATGCTGTGGTTCACAGTCTAGCGCTTAACCACTGCACCACCAGGGCTCCTCAAATAACACACAGGAACCTGGAAATATATACTTACAAAGCTTATCTCATCGTACAAAAGCTAAAAAAGGCAAAAGTTTTGCACAATCACGCTCCAGGATGCGCCACCTAATACAATACCCTGTAATTTGCAGAACATGCCCGTTTCTTCCATTTCAAACAGTTACACAGGTCCCTACCTGCTGGCAGCAACCCCAGAGGTGGAAAATGTAGGTGGATGCTGTACGTCCCTCGGGTCATGAAAGGCATAGTCATCAAAGTGGTATCTTTGCTTTTTCAGATTTTAAAGAGGTCTTTGGCAGCAGATTTGCCTAGTGCAATATATTGTTTGATTTTTTGACTGCTGCTTCCATGGACCTTGATTGTTGTTCCAAGTAAAATCAAATCCTTCACAACTTCAATTTTACATTTTTCATAATTACAGTACAATATCAAAATCAGGAATTTGATATTAGTATATTGTGTGTGTATAGTTCTATGTCATTTTATTACGTGAGCATACACACCTAACCACAACCAGAGTCAAGATATAGAACTGTTCCATCCCCACAGAGATCTCCCTATGCACCCTTCATAGTCAAACCCACACCTCTCCCATTACCATCCGTAAATCCTAGCAAACACTAATCTGTTTTCTCATCACTATAATTTTGCCACTTCAAGAATATTATGTAAATGGAATCACACAGTATACGATATTTTGACCTTGGCTTTTTTCACTCAGCATAATGCCCTTGAGACACATGTAAGCTGTTGTGTATATCAGTAGATCATTCCTCTTTATTGCTGAGTAGTATTCCACGTTGAAGGACATTGTGGGAGTTTCCAGTTTGGAGCTATTACAAATAAAGCTCTATGAACAATCATGTGCAGGGTTTTGTGTGGATGTAAGTTCTCATTTCTCTTGGATAAATGTCCAGGAGTGCAATTGCTGGGTCATATAGTAAGTATATGTTTAGTTTTTCAAGAAAATGTCTATTTTCTAGAGTTGCTGTATCATTTTATATTCCCAAGAGCAATGTACGAGAGAGCCAGTTTCTCCACATCTTGACTATCATTTGGTATGTTATCATTTTTTTGTTTTAGCTGTTCTAAGAGGTGTGTAGCGTTCTTACATCATAGTCTTAGTTTACATTTCTCTAACGGCTACTGATGTTGAGCATCTTTTCATGTGCTTATATGTCATCTGTGAATCCTATTTGGTGAAAATGTCTCTTCATTTTCTATTTTCTAATTGAATTGTTTCTTGAAATTCTGAATTTTGAGAATATATATGTTCCTGACATTAGTACTTTGTTGGATATGCAGTTTGCAAATATTTTCTCATGGTCTGTAGGTTATCTTTTCATCCCCTTAATGTAAGGGTCTTTAGCAAACCAAAAGTGTTTAATTTCGATGAAGTCAAATTTTTACTTTTATGGATTGTGCTTTTGGTGTCATGTCTAAGAACTCTTCACCAAGCTCTGAGTTCACCAAGATTTCCTCCTATGTTCTAGATGTTTTATAGTTTTGCATTTTGTATATATATATGATCCATTTTGAGTTAATTTTTGTATATATGTGAGGTTTAGGTCAAGGTTCATATTTTTGCCTATGGATACCTAATTGTTCCACTACCATTAGTTGAAAACGCTGTCCTTCCTTCACTGAATTGTTTTTGTACCCTTGTCAGAAATCAGTGGGGCATATTTGTGTGAGTCTATTTTTGAGTTCTATAGTCTCTTCCATTTATCTAAGTGTTCAGTGATTGTCCTGTTGTCTGTTATTGGCTTCTAGTTTGATTTTCTTATGGTCAGAGAACACACTCTGTATGATTTCAATTCTTTTAAACTTTTGAGTTTTGTTTTATGGCCCAGTATGTAGTCTACCTCATATATTTCTGTGAACACTTAAAAAGGATGAGTTTTCTGCTGTTGTGGTGTGAAGTATTCTATAAATATCAATTAGATCCACTTGGTTGATATTGTTGTTGAGTCCTTCTATATCCTGGCTCATTTTTTTTCTAGTTGTTCTATCAACTGTTGAGAGGTGGTGTTGACATCTCCAAGTATAATTATGGATTTGTGCGTTTCTATCCAGTTTTGTTTCGTATTTTGCAGCTCTGTTGTTTAGTACGTACGCTTTTAGAACTGCCATGTCTTCTTGGTGGATTCATCTTTAACTATCATGTAATGTTTGTTCCTTTCTGTCCCGGGTAATCTACTTTATCTGATATTATTATATCCATTCATGCTTTCCTTTGAATAAAATGTGCATAGCATATCTTTCTTCATCCTATTACACTCAACTTCTGTATATCATTGTTTGATGTGAGTTTCTTGTAAATAGTATATAGTTGGGTCATGTTGGTTTTTCTTTCTAATTCGCTATGCCAATCTCTGTCTTTTGTTTTCTAAATTATTTATGTTTAATGTAATTATTGATATATTAAGGCTTAAGTCTGTCGTTTAATGTTTCATTTTCTCTTTGATCTCTGTTTTTTCATTTCTCTATTTCATTTTTCCTGCCTTCCTGTGGATTACTTGAACGTTTTTTAGAATCCTGTTTTTATTTATCTATAGTGTTTCTGGGAGCCCTGGTGGTGCAGTGGTTAAGAGCTGGGCTGCTAACCAAAAGATTGGCAGTTTGAATCCACCAGCTGCTCCAAGGAAACCCTGTGAAGCAGTTCTATTCTGTCCTGTAGGTTCACTATGAGTCAGAATCGACTCGAGGGCAATGGGTAGTAGTAGCAGTATTCCGCAACAAGTTTGGTTTTGGTTTGCATAGTGGTTTTGAGTATATGTCTTTGAATAGATTTTTTTAAAGATTACTTTAGGTATTACTATATATATAGAACTTACTACCATATATAATAGTGTCGACATTTTGCCAGTTCAAGCATAGAAATTTATTTCCCTTTATGTCCCTTTAACCTCCCCCAATTACAATCATTTTAAATAGTTCCTCTATATACGTTGAAATCCACATTCCATTGTGTTATAATTTTTGTTTCAACCATCAAGCATAATTTAGAAAACTTACAAGGAGAAAGACTATTATTATATTTACCCATAGTTTTGTTCTTTCCATGTTCTTTCTTTCTTCCTGATGTTCCAAGATTCCTTCTTTTGTTGTTTTCTTTCTCTTTTAGAGAACTTCTTTTAGCCATTCTTTTAAGGTAGGTCTGCTGGTAACAAATTCTCTTAGTTTTCCCTCATCTGAGAAAGTCTTGATTTGAGCCATCATTCTTGAAGGATATTTTCATTGGACATAGACTTCTGGGTTGACAGTTCTTTTCTTTCAGTACTTGGAAAATATAGTGCCACTTCTTCCCGGTCCTTCTCATTACTATTCCCCATATGTCCTCCACTGACACCACAAGACACAAGATGGTGGCATTGTGACTGCCGAGTAGTAATGAAAATCCTGACTCACTAGGTCTCCTCTGGCAACAACCCAGTCAGAGGGAGAAGGGGCATCTCCTGATTGCAGGTGAAGGTGGAAGTCAAGGCTTCCAGTGACTGGTGTCCATTGACATCTCTTGAGGAGCAGCAGAAGGTAGAGGAGGGGTGTTCACTACCACCTACTGATGATGAAAGTGCCAGCTCCCCCTTGGCCTTGTCTGACCACCCCAGCAGGGGTAGAGCATGAGGCAACTTAGTACAACCTTCTGAGGGTGGAAGCCTAGCTCCCCACTTAGCCTTTGCTGACAGCTTTTTGTCTGGAGCAGAATGTTTATTGTCTCCAAGTTTTCTGCTAAGCTGCCCCCTTCCTGGTCCTTCTACTTTTTTTCTTGGGATGCTTTTTGTCTGTACTCCTTGGTGTTTCCAGGTTGCTGGTTTCTGCAGTATCCAGTTTGGGGTATATGAGGCAAAAGAAAACCCAGGAAATCATTGACGTATTGTTCCTTGGTTCCTGAGGTCCCTAACCAATCTACCTTTTTCTCTCCCCCTTTCAGAGTATTCTTATGCTTGTTTCATATATAATGTCTAGGGTTTTTAATTGCACTTAGCAGGAGGAATAAGGAAAAGTATGTCTCTTACATCTTCCCAGAAGCAGAAATCTTATTCTCATGTCTTTTAAAATTATTATTTAGTTTAAAAATGACTTTTTCCTTTGACAGTTCTATAGCTGAATTCATTAATGGACAAATGAGTTATTTTTTCAGGTAGTGAACTTTACCACATAAGTAGCATTTGTGTTCATTAAAATTTGAAAGCAAATATAAACAACAAAGAGTTCTGATGATAACGGCCTCATTTTAATATTTATGTAGAAGCTACTGCATCATAAATATTGAGTTATGCTATTATCCCTGTCTATCTTGGCTTTTAATAAATGTAGAACTGGCAAATATTACTACATATATTCCTTATTTAGCTTTGAACTTAAGAATGGAAAATGTATTTCCTCATTAAAATTTGAAAAATGTCTATTTTGTGAATAGAATTTCTACAGATCCTATTTCACTATTTATCTCTCCACCACTACCAAAATATTCTCCCAACCTTGCTCTGTCTTCATCATTTTTGTAAATGCAGATAAATATAAAAATACTCCCACATCTTATAGCTTGAAAAAGCAATGAAATAAGGATCTGTTTCTCATCTGCTCAGTTTCCTTTTTAATTAAATGGAAAAAAAAAGAAGTTAAAGTAAAGGGAAAAAGAAAACAAACAGGAGTAAACCTGGGCAAAGCGGGAGTTAGATGTCAAGGGAAGGAACAGAGGAGGGAGGAAAGAGTGGAAAGAGGAGAGATAATCAAAGGAGCCATGAAGGATTCTGTTTTGTCTGTGGCTGAGAGGTCATATTCAGACATCCCTTGAGATTGGATCTAAAATTGCGTGTGTTAAGAATCCTCCATTACTCGATGGCAGCGGGTAACCGGTAATCTTCACAGGGGCAGATTGCTAGGTCTTTTCTCCCATGGAGCCACTGGTGGGTTCAAACTGCTAACCTTTCTGTTAGAGCCAAGCGCTTTAACCATTGAACCAGACTCAAACCATTGACTCAAACCAAAAACCAAACCCGTTGCTGTTGAGTTGATTCCAAGTCATACTGATCCTAGAGGACAGAGTGAAACTGCCCTGTAAGGTTTGCAATGACGGACTGGTGGATTCAGAGACTGCCGAACTTTTTGGTTAGCTGTCCAATGCTTAACCACTGTGCAACCAGGGCTCCCGGACTCAAATTCGGTGATCGTAATAATAATACGTTTGTGCATCCAGAATACTAAATCCTCACAATGGTGACGTTATCAGCGGCATAGGAGCCATGTCACTCACTGGTGACCTAGCACACTGTCTAGTGCATGTCAAGCCATAAATATATGCAGTAAGAATGAAATCTACTGGGGGAACAATATCCTTAGTGGGACCTCTCTGAAGATTCTGGTCCTTTTGAGATTTCTGGGGAAATGCACACATACTTAGACACACACACATATAAAAAAAAAAATCATTGCCAATATATATGTTTGAACACAGTTCTTCTATTCAGCATGTTCAGGAATAATATTTCAAACTTCCTTCAAATAAGTAGGTCAGAACTTGGCATGGTAATTTCTGAGAGGTGTAGGGATAGCAAATACATTTGAACTCTTGCGAGAACGGCACCTGTTTGATGGTGGCTACTTTGGTGTGCTATATTGAGAAGGCTTCCAAGGCAAGTAAAGGAAAGAGTGGCAGAGGAGGGGCAGGAAGAACCGTGGGACACTGCAGCATATCATAAATTTGAAGTTTTGAAATAAGGAGAGCTATGACTGGCAGAGTATAAAATAAAAAGCCCGTTGTCATCGAGGCAATTCCAACTCGTAGGCACGGCAAACACACACTCCAGTTATCCTGAGGCAGTTGGTGAAGGCAACAGAGTGTAGCGGTTATTAGTCAGACACTCTGCAACCATACTCTGTAAGTTCAAATCTGGATTCCATCATTAACTAGTTGTGTGATCTTGGGAAACTGAACCTCTCCATTCTTCAGCGTCCTCATTGGTGAAGGAGAATGATAATAATGATAGGAGCTACCTCAAAGAGTTATTGTGAGAATTGAACGATCTAAGTTTGTAAAGCACTGATACATAAAAAGTGCTAGATAAATAAATGGACGCCTGGCAGCTCAACAGTTAAGAGCTGGCGGGTAACCAAAAGGTCGGCAGTTCCAGTCGACCAGCTGCTCCTTGGAAACCCTATGGGGCAGTTCTACTCTGTCCTCCAGGGTCACTATGAGTCGGAATCCACTCAGTGGCAAAGAGTTTAGATAAATAAATATTTATTTATCTTTATTATTAGTCTGAGTAGTCCCTTAATATTTTCATCATACCTTTTTTTTGAACAATATATACAGTAAAACCTGCAAAAGGCAGAAACTGTGTAAGGAAGGAACCTACTAGAGAAGGAAAATTCAAATATTTTCCACTAGTAGAGAGTGATAGAAAAGTGGTAAATCTGCACCCTGTCAAAAGCAGAAAACTTGGGAGACCTGGAAGACAAGGCAGTCCTGTCAAGTTCCTGCTTTCACAGGTTTCACTGTAAATATATACATATATATATGGAAGCCTGGTGGCACAGTAGTTAAGTGCTTAGCTGTTAACTGAAAGGTCAGCCATTCAAACCAATCAGCCACTCCACGGGAGAAAGATGTGGCACTCTTCCTCCATAAAGATTATAGCCTTGCAAACCCCATGGGGCAGTTCTACTCTGTCCTATAGGGTCTCTATGAGATGGAAGTAACTCAATAGCAACAGGTATGTGTGTGTGTATACATATATATATAGCTTCTTGTTTGTTTTTTGTGAAACAATCATCACCATCTATTTCCAAAACTTTTTCATCATCCTAAACAGAAACTCTGTACCCATTAAACAATACCTCTTCATCCCCACCTCTCACTCCAACCACCTAGAAACCAACAGACTGTCTCTGTGCATTTGCCTACACTATGTATTTTATGGAAACCTGGTGGCACAGTGGTTAAGAGCTTGGCCGCTAAACCAAAAGGTTGGCAGTTTGAATTCACCAAATGCTCCTTGGAAACCCCATGGGGCAGTTCTACTCTCTCCTATGGGTTGCTATGAGTTGGAATTGACTAGACGGCAACGGGTTTTGTTGGCATCTATTTTATATAAGTAGTATCATACAGTATGTATCTTTTTGTTTCTGACTTACTTCACCAAGCATAATGTTTTCAAGGTTCCTCCATGTCATAGCATGCATTTCATCATATCTTTTGACAAGAATGTATCCTGCGGTTGAAAATGGAATTGTTCAGAAAAGAGGGAGAAAGGTGAACACAGCAGTGTGACATAGCTTTTTCCTCTAGGACACATGCCTCACTCAACCACACACCATCCCACCACCATTCCCAAGACTGTCTTCTCATAAATGAGCAAACCAGAAAAACTGAGGGGGCTGGGTCATCAAGAACCAGATGCAATAGACTGCTTATCATCTGGCAATCTACAGAGGGGTCCTGCCAGTGGGAGCAGTGGGATGTGGCTCATCACACCCCCAGTCAGTGTTCTAGGGAAGTGCTGAGAAGAGCAGGAAGAGTATGCTATGGGACCCTTCCCCCTCATTCTCCTGGATCTCCTTGAGGCAGAGCTGCCTGGCATCCCTGCTCCTGTGAGACAGAGCATGAGAGACGCCATCCACCTCCCTGTGTTGAAGGGCTGCCAATCATCTTTTGCTTGGTTTCCTTCCCATGTTGAACACCAAAATCTAGCATCATAAATGAGAAAAAAAAATCCATTGGATGGAGCCTGGTGCTAACAAGGCCAAGACTGAGTCTTCAGTTCACAAATGCTTCAATTGACTTTGCACAGAACCAGCAGACTGTTCCCCAGACTCTGCCAGCCTTTTTGCAAATGTGGATTGGGTGAGAAAATCTGAGTTAAGGATGACCTATTACCATTGCCAGGGGACCATTCAAAGTGCAGACTTACGGATAATGGCTCAGGACCCCTACACCTAAAGGGAAGTAGATACAATGACAGCGTGCTGTGTGTCTCTGTTGTCCTACAGTATGTAACAGCTGACTGTTCCATAGGTTACTGTGAGCACACTTTGCCCTAGCTCTTTCACTCTAAAGTTACTACTTGTTACATACAAGGCACTATGCTACTCTCTCTAAACCCACCACCATCAAGTGGATTCTGCCTCATGGCAAGAACTACGAAATAAAGTAAGACAAAATCTCTCTCAGGAAAAGAAGAGAGGAGAGCAAAGGCGAGGAGAAGAGAGAAGAAGAGAGGAGGGCATAATGGGAAGAGAAGAGGTAGTGAGGGAAGAAATGAAGAAAGAAGGAAGGAGAGAAAGAAATTTTACTATCTACTGTATTCCAGGTTGGAGCCCCTGGGTGGTGCAAATGGTTAACCCGCTTGGCTGCTAAACCAAAGGCTGAAGGTTTGAGTCCACTCACAGTTGTCTCAGAAGAAAGGGCTAATGACTTACTTCCGGAAAATCTGCCACTGAAAACCCTGAGGAGCACGGTTCCACTCTGAAACACATGGCGTTGCCATGAGTTAGAATCAAATCAACAGCAACTGGTTTACTGGGGTATTCCAGGTGACTCAGTGATAGAATTCTCACCTTCCATGTGGGAGACATGGGTTCAATTCCTAACCAATGCACTTCATACACAGTCACCACTACTTTGTCAGTGGAGGCTTTCATGTTGCTATGATGCTGAACACATTTTAGTAGAGCTTCCAGACTAAGACAGACTAGGAAGAAAGGTCTGGTGATCTACTTCCAAAAATCAGCCAAAAATAAGAATACTATGGATCACAATGGTCTGATCTGCAACTTATCATGAGGATGGCGCAGAGCCAGGTAACATTTTGTTCCATTGGGTACGGGGCTGTCATGAGTCAAGGGTAACTCAGTGGCAACTACCATCAACAACAACACTGTACTCCAAGACTGTGATTTTTGTTTCTTAACACATGTTATCTTGCTTAACACTTGCACCAACCATATGGGTAAAAAGTATTATACCCATTTTACACGCAAGAAAGTAACTAGCTCAGATTATTTAGAGTTTGAACAGAACAATGAAAGTACAAAAAGTTTTCAATGGCCATTTTTCAGCCTGTTGGAATTGATGTGGTGGTGGAAAGTAAGCTAGACTAGAAGCAGAAGCTCCATGCTCTGGACTACACACTGGTTGATAAGCTAGATGATCCTAGGCAAGTTGCAGAAACTCCCTGGGCCTCTGCTTCTTAAGCTGAAGACGGTTAGGTTGAACCATCAGGTGGAGAGCCTGCAGACCCTTCTGTACAGCCACATGATGTGTTAAAACACATTGAATCTGGTTGCCAAAGGCAAGGCCTGCAATATCCAGCTCTAGCCTTCACCACTGTCACCTATGATCTTTATCTGAGTCATGGCACCAGAACCATCAAAGAAAAAAATGCACTGGGTAATGTTAACACAGGTAAAGATGACTTTATTCAAAAGGATTATTGCAAAAATGGGGGAAAGGGACTATTGCAATATTGCAATAGAGGAAAAAAACAGTAAGTCTGATCTCAGAGGGTGAGATGGTTTTTAAAGGCTGGAGGGAGTTAAAGGAAGAAATACTGGAGTCCTGAAGGACTTGAGGGGGAGATTAAGCAATGGGTTTGTCGATCATATGAAGTTTCCTCCTGAGTTTACTGTTAAGGCCTAAAGGAACATGTCCCAACTGGATTCTAAGAGGGCCAGGGAGAGGTCTGGGGCCTTGAGTCAGGAAGAAGCCTGCCTAAAGGTTAGTCAAGCTGAGGGGTCAGCTGGTCAGTCGTTTTCCAGAACACAAAAGGTTGGGGGAATTTCTTTAACCATCACTGTTTTGCAGGAGGACAGGACTCAGGTAAAATTCCACGTGGTTAGCCTGTATGCTGCTACTTCCCACTTTGGTTACCACCCCCTGAAGACACTGAAGTTTGCAATCTCTGTACAGGCTGAACCCTTCCAGATCCTACAGTTTAGAAGATTAACCTCAAATGACAGGCTTTTTCCAACATTTGTACCAAAAATTCATTTGCAGCTTTCAGATCTTGAAACATTCACTTATTCTGAAAGGAGCACCTGAAATAATTTAATGTCCGCGGTCTTTCCAAAGACTTACTTTCCTGTGTTAATCCACCAAATATTCAGCTCTTTTAAAGATCTGTGTGTATTGGTCCAACCCTTCTTACAGACACCCAGGAAACTGGGCCAGATAAAAGCAACAGTTTGGAAAAAAAAAAAAAGTAAGCATTGACCTCAAGTTAGGAAACTGGCCCAGAACTACACAAGCTCAGGTGTCAAGTACCCTGGAGGGCTTTCTGTGGCTTTTCAGGAAACGTTTGTAGTGCTAATAAAGTTGCATTCAATCAGATACATTGGTTCAGTGGCGATCATAAACTAACACAAAGAGTGTTTCCACCTAGATGTTTTAGATCTCCATGCCAAGTGACTATGTAAACAGACAGAAAAGAAGCCAGTTCTCAGGATATGCCCGCCCAGTTCCTTTCCTTCAAGAAATGAGACAAAGTTTGTTCACTGAGCAGAGAAAGTGTTGGGCCAGAGTCCACGTGTCTTCTCTGAAGGATATCATGTTCCCAATCCCACGACACCAATGTCAGTGCCAACCTCAGAGAGGAGTTGCACGTCCTCTCACCTGCTAATGAGTCCTGCCAGGAGTAGGCTGTGCTGGGGGCGGAAGGGATGGCTGCAGGAAGCAGACGTTCCCTCTGTATCCCTGGAACCTGTCCGCCACATCTGGAATGTTCTCAGCGGGGTGGCACTTCATGTTTGTGTTTTGACTAGTCCTTGAAGTGGCTGCTGGAGTGGGGAGATGCAGATGAGGGCACTTAGCACTTCAAAGTCCTGGAGGCCTTCTTCTTAAACTTGGGACTCTAAGAAAAATAGCGGGAGAAAAACACACCAGCGCGCCAAGCCCAGGAGCTGAGAGGCTGGGCGACAGCCATGAGCATCCGGGGCCGAGAGGGGAGGGGCTGGCGCAGCCCGCACGTGCATACATCAGTCAGGGAGGGGTTGTTGGACGGATGCCAGTCACATCAGCTGTCACCCTAAGAAAATAAGTGCTTTAAGAACAGAAGAGAAAAGGTAAAGTGCTGGTCACTTTTGTCCTGGAGGTGGCAGTGAGTGCAGCGCTAATGGGAAGAGGAGGCCCAGAGGCTGAGTGGCCAAGGTGGCCTCTCGGTCTAGTCGATGCTATTGATGAGGTTTGGGGCTGTGAACTACTGCACGCCTCCTGCACTCCATCCTTCACTCTGTCTCGAAGACAGCTATCTTCTGTCTCCGTTTAGCTTTGTCCTTCAAAGGCAAGCGCACAGCATGGGTGCTCTGTGAATTGTCACATGGGCAGTTTGATTCCCTTAAAGAGAAGCTAACATAGTGACCTGATTTCAGGGGACTGATGGCCTTTGAGAAAGAAAATATTTAAACAATAACCATGCTGGATGTGTGCCGCAAATTCAAAGGTGAGGAATCTTTTTAAAAGTCTTTTAAAAGAAATCCTTAGCATACATAGACTGAACTCTACACCACCAAATATATGTATGAAAACAAAGGAAGTGTGAAAATCCAGATGTCTGTCTCGGCTGGCAGACGCCTGAGTGTTTGGCCATCCAAATAATTGATCGAATTGCTTAATTTTTTATCTGAGTGTTTGATATCATGAGAAGAAAGCATAAAACAAAGTACATGAAAATTATATGCTTAATTGCTAAATTAATTTTTTTGGTTGCTTGCTTTGTATGAACTTAAGCAGAGCAATGATGTATCATAGTACAAGTTCTGAAATTTTTAGTTATTTTTATTTTCTAAAAAACAAAGTTCTGGGGAAAACATTAATTTTCCTTACTCAAGAAAATATGCATTAGGTATCTATCTGAAAATTAAAATATTGACATGAAATTCAAAAGGTACATCACTTGTGTTAGGAAGAAACAAATTTCCAGCCAAGAGACCAAGACCACTAATAACACCCCTTAAAAATGCTTTAAAATCATGATGTGAGGAGTTAGCGGTAAAAATTACTTACTTGGTTATGCAAAATGTTTTTTTGAGAATCAAATAAATGTAAAGTAGAAATCATTGTCGTTACCAAATAATATTTTGTTTAAATCCCCTTTACCTTATACCTTAATAGTTAACTTAGGTTTATCAAACAGATATATTATTGGCATTAAAAAAAGCTTTTAAAAGATTCCCATTGTAACAATCTGGGGCATTTGTTAATGACAAGAGTGTCATTCTTAACTGAATTTCTAGGCTTTTGTTATCACAATGTCACTGTCAAAATTTTAGAACCTCAAAATCATTCTATGCATTTAAATTTCTTACCTAAGAGAGAAAATTACTTAAGAGTGAGGATTCGGTTGTATGGAAAGAGAAGCAAAGTTTGGTGATCAATATCATTAATCAGTTTTTTCACCAAATAACAATTTTTGAAAAATCAGCAAGTATGTGTTTAAACAGACAGATCGTCTTGTCCTCCTTCTGATCTCCAGAGTAGTAATTTTATGACCTTTCTTCTCTGGGGGCACAGTGGGTGCCGTGTAAGTTTTCTTCAACATCAAAGTATATGCTTGGTTGGTTTTGCCCAATTGTTTGACCCGAAGCGATGGCCAGTTTGCTTTACAGAGAACAACCCATGAAAAACAACTGATAGTAACCACGGACTTTTCTTTTGTTACAAAGCCTTTTGCTTCCTGCTCCCCACAAGTAGACCTGCCCATCAGCAACCCTTAAGGATGAGACGGCCCTGAGTAAAAGGAGGTAAGAGCAGAAGACACGGAGATGCCCAGCACCTTGGGCCAATCGCTGTGTACCTGCTAATGAGGCTGACATGTTTGGACGAAGCAACCCAATTTGCATTTGTCACCAGAGTGAGACATTAGCAGTGTGAATATTGAGAGGGACAGATGTGCCCCAGCAGGGCTGCCGCCTCAGACAGCCTGCTGTGCTACCAACACCAGAGAGATTGCCAGCCCAAGGGACACCACCTCGCTCGCCTCCGAGCAGCCCGCTGGTACTGCCAGACACAGAAGAAGAACAGAAAGACATATGTCTTTCCACAAGGCCCTGGGATCCTGGCTCACGGACGGGGCACAAATTGGCTGGTGCCCCATTGTGTGCTGAATTTACAGGTCCGTGGGGACTGTTTGTTGTCCTTTGAGTACGATGGCCCTTCATCTTTTCTGACGCCACACCCATTCTTCCTGTGTTCTTCAAAGAGGCAAAGAGTTTACTCTACTTGGCTCTTTTCTGAGTTGGTGTGTACTGCTCCACCATTGTCACCACGTTCTCATTCATCATCTTCTGTTTCTTTCAAAGATCTGAAAAAATAGCAAGCCTACCGTTCAGGGTAGCTGGTGCTACTCCCTGACCGATGGAAGACACTTTGATATTATATTTGATTTTCTTCCTAGGTTTATTTTCATAATAAGAAGAGAATTTTATGTTAGGCTGAATTAGAATTCTTAATTTGTAATATTTTTTATGCCACTGTGTGGTTTAAGACAGGGGTCAGCAAACTTTTTCTGTAAGGAGCCAATAGAAAAGTGTTAGGCTTTGTGTGTATCTGTTATAACCACCTAACTCTGCTATTGTAGTGCAAAAGGCAACACATAAATGAATGGATGTGGCTGTGTTCCAATAAAACTTTATTTATTAAAAACAGGCAGAGGGCCAGATTTTTCCTTCGGGTTACAGTTTGCTGACCTCTGGTTTAGGACAAGACTACCTAAAAGATAAATGCACATTTTTCAGAATCCAGTCCTGGTTTGGAAAAACAGTTGATGCAGCACATCATACAGCAGAAAGGCAGGGCATTAAATCCAGATGCCCAGGATCTGACCTCAGCTCCTTGCCTCACAACTGAAGAACCTTGGCAAAGCCACTCACCCTCTCTGAGCCTGTAAAATGAGGACATGACCTTCTCTCAGGCACCGCCTTGCTATCAGGGTTAAACAAAGTGTCTTTTAAAGCTTAATGCAGTGTAGCCAACAGTAAACACCCAGTAAATGTTAGTTCCTCCAAACTGTCTGCAAGATTGGTCACTGCCCCCTTCCCCTGCATCCTGAGCCTCTCTGTTTCTCAAACCCTCCTGATTTTTCTCTCTCAACTCTAACCTATTTTCACAATGCTGCACATTCCACCTAGTGATGGGCATCTCCACCCAGATATCCCACTAATTGTCACTTTAAAAGTTCACAGCCAAGTTGATTACCCAGAATCCCACTCCCTCACGTTTAATTTCCGTTACTAGCATCCCATTCCCCCAGCCGACCCCCACATACAAACCACTGCCAAATCTTGTAGATTCATCCTCAAATCCTTCCCCTACTCTTTTCCATATTCATCTTATTTCGGATCCTAATTATCATCTCAGCCTGGCATTCAAGACCCTTCTGGATCAGACTTCAGTCTACCTTTCCAGCTTCATTGCCTGCTCCTCTGCTTCAAACTTATCCTGATGCCAAACTGGGCTATGTGCTTTCTGGCTCCTCCATTTTTCCTCATGCTCTTCCTTCTGCCTGGAATGCCATCACCCAGGTCCACCTTTCAAAATCCCACCCATCTTTCAGGGTCTTCCCCATGCATCTCCTTGCCAGATTCTTCCTGCAGGGACACCTTCCCCCATTAAGTTCCATTGCTTATAGATGTATCACACAATGGGCATTTACCAAATCCTGAGTTGTGTTACTGTTATTTTTAGGTTTTCCTCTCACCTGACTGTAGCTCTTTGAAGGCAAGAGTTGTACCACTCATGTTGTTCGGTGCCCCCTGCATCTCCTGGCAGAGTCCTTAGCGAAGAGCAGGTGCTGGAGTTTAATGTGTTATATGAGCTGTTCAGGTCCCACCCTGGCCAGTGTTAGATATGGATGACATATTGAGAGGGAATATATGACAGTGGTGACAGCTGGGATTAGCTCTTACCTTTGTCGTGTCAAGGTGGTCAGTGCTGAGAACGTTAATTTTCCTCTCCACGCTTCTCTTTAGTTCTCTATAAAATAGAGGTAACCAGTCCCTAGTGTAGGGCCAGAGGTCTGCTTAGGACCCAGCTCCCACAGTTTGTTGTTCTCAGCCCCATGCACTCCTTTCACCTTTGTCATGCTAATGGTGCTCCAGAAAAGGGGGGATGAGATTTTCCATAACCATGTGGGGGTAGGACAAACTAGAAAGAAGGGACAATAAAACATTAATTTTGGCCAACTTTTGATTCCCAGACCAGGCTACCTGTCATTACATATTTTCACTCGAGAGGGGTGGATCAAGAGCTCAAGTCTGTAGTAGGATTTAAAAAAAAAAAAGAAGAAGTATGTAATTCCATTCTCTGAACTGAGATTTGTGGAAGCTGCAGGTCTTTCTAGCTCTAATGGCCACTGTAGAGTGGGGACCACAGAAAGCAAGGGGCTGCCAAGCCTCTCTCATTCATAGGCTTGCACTATAGAGGTCTTGGGACGTTCAGCCTTTAGACAGCTCGGAGAGGAGTGTGGCTGTGACTGTGGCACCAGAGAACCAGGGACACTCTTTGGAGAAGCCCTGCCACTCACCTAGTAGAGGTTATGAGGGCACTCTGGGTGCATGCCACATTAAGGTTTACATGGGGCCTGGCACAAGGAAGTAGTCAGTATGTGCTGTGTGATGTTACTGCTACCCATGAGTATGTCTAGGAAATCCCTGAATGCAGGGCTTTCTGCTTTACTCACATTCCCAGCAACAGGTAGAGAAAGCATCCACATTGAGTGCCAGTCATAGGACTTGTAATCCTTGTCAGAAAACATGAGGGAAAAAGAACTTTGTCCAGAGAAATCAGAAGGAAAGTTTCGTGCTATGTAGGTTTCTCCTGGATGGGAACATTGGAGGGGAAAAACAATAGTTCTCTCCAGAGGAATTTTCTCAGGAGAACAGAGCATTTCACAGCTGTGATGTGGCTTGAAAACCTGTCTCTAGTCTTGAGATCTCCCCTGTGTCATTGGACACATTATTAGGTTTGAATAACTTCTTTGGTGTAAAAGAAAGTAAAAATCATAGAGAGGCAGGGAAGAAAAGTCTGTGAGGTCTGGCTGAGACTTTTGACATTATATCTTCCACTGGAACACATTTTGTCCACAAGTTTGGAAGGTTATAAATGAAAAAACTGTATTTTTAGAATCAGAAAAAAAAATGATTTGAAAGAGAATAGAATGAAAAAGATAATCAGGCCTCATCAAATTATACCCTCTAGTCACCTAGAAAATTGTAGACTCAAATAAAAGTGTGTTTTGTTACTGATAAGCAATAACAATGTAATAATTAGATAACTTACTGACCGCTAACTCTGAGGGAATCTATTTGGAGTATGGATGAAATAAAATCCTTGTCCTTAAAGAAAATTTGATCTAATCAGGGCTAACTAAGGCAAGAATGGCAAAGCATAAATGCTGGGTTATTAGATACCGTTGAGTCGCTTCCAACTCGTGGCGAACCTATATGCAACAGAATGAACACTGCCAGGTCCTTTGCCATCTTCACAATCGTTTGCTATGTTTGAGCCCTTTTTTGCAGCCACAGTGTCAGTCCATCTCATTGAGGGTCTTCCTCTTTTTCGCTGACCCTCTACTTTCCCAAGCATGATGTCCTTCTCCAACAACTGGTCCCTCCTGATAACACGTCCCAAGTACTTAAGGCAAAGTCCTGCCATCCTCATTTCTAAGGAGCATTCTGGCTTTACTTCTTCCAACACCATAATTCAGAGACATCAATTCTTCTTAGGTCGTCCTTATTCATTGTCCAGCATTCACAAGCATATGAGATGATTGAAAATACTATGGCTTGAGTCAGGCCCACCGTAGTTCTCAAAATGATATCTTTTCTTTTTAACACCTGAAAGAGGTCTTTTGCAGCAGATTTGTTCAGTGCAATAAGTTGTTTGATTTCTTCATTGCTGTTTCCATGGGTATTGATCGTGGATCCAAGCAAAATGAAATCCTTGACAACTTCAATCTTTTCTCTATTTATCATGATACTGCTTATTGGTCCAGTTGTGAAGGATTTTTGTTTTCTTTACGTTGAAGTGTAATCCACACTGAAGGCTGTAGTCTTTGATCTTCATCAGTAACTGCTTCAAGTCCTCTGCACTTTCAGCAAGCAAGATTGTGTCATTTGCATATCGCAGGTTGTTAATAAGTTTTCCAAAAATCCTGATGCCACATTCTTCTTCATATAGTCCAGTTTCTCAGATTATTTTCTCAACACACAGATTGAATAAGTATGGTGAAAGGATAAAACCCTGACATACACCTTTCCTGAATTTAAACCACTCAGTACCCCCTAGTTCTGTCGAAACGACTGCTTCTTGGTCTATGTACAGGTTCCTCATGAGCACGATTAAGTGTTCTGGAATTACCGTTCTTCACAGTGTTATCCATAATTTGTTATGATCCACATAGTTGAACGCCTTTATAGAGACATTAAAACACAGGTAAACATCTTTCTGGTATTCTCTGCTTTCAGCCAAGATCCATCTGACATCAGTAATGATATCACTTGTTCCATGTCTTCTTCTGAATTAGGCTTGAAATTCTGGAAGTTCCCTGTCCATGTACTGCTGCAACCATTTTTAAATTATCTTCAGTAAAATTTTACTTACATGTGCTATTAATGATATTGTTCAATAATTTCTGCATTCTGTTGGATCACCTTTCTTTGGAATGGGCACAAATATGGATCTCTTCCAGTCAGTTGGCCAGATAGCTGTCTTCCAAATTTCTTAGCATAAATGAGTGAGCACTTCCAGCCTTGCATTCATTGTTGAAACATCTCAATTGTTATTCCGTCAATTCTTGGAGCCTTGTTTTTCGCCAATGCCTTCAGTGTAGCTTGGACTTCTTCCTTCAGTACTATCATTCTTGATCATATGCTACCTCCTGAAATGGTTGAGTAACAGCAGAACATCATCTGATATAGTGCCAGAAGATGAGCTCCTCAGGTTGGAAGGCACTCAAAATACAACAGGGAAAGAGCTGCCTCCTCAAAGTAGAGTTGACCTTAATGACGTGGATGAAGTAAAGCGTTCAGGACCTTCATTTGCTGATATGGCATGACTCAAAATTAAAAGAAATAGCTGCAAACTTCCATTGTAATTGAACATGGAATGTACGAAGTATGATCAAAACAAAAAACCAAACCTGTTGCCATCAGGTCAATTCCAACTCATAGCAACCCTATAGGACAGAGTAGAACTTCCCCATAGGGTTTCCAGGGAGTACCTGGTGGATTTAAACTGCCTACCTTTTGGTTAGCCTTCTAACTCTTAACCACTACGCCACCAGGGTTTCTGAAATATGCTCAGTAGTTGGAAAATATGGCCTTAGTGATAGAAATGATGCTGGAGATCGTATGATAGAATTTTCCAAGACCAGCGACTTATTCAGTGGAAACGCCTTTTTTCAGCAACATAAATGGTGATATACATGTGGAATACACATGAATCTAATCAACTACATCTGTGGAAAGAGATGCTGGAGAAGCTCAGTATCATCAGTCAGAACAAGGCCAGGGCCTGGCTGTAGAACAGACAATCATTTGTCCTTATGCAAGTTCAAGCTGAAGCTGAAGAAAATTAAAAGAAGTCCATGAGAGCCAAAGTATGCCCTTGAATATACCCCGCTTGAATTTAGAGACCACCTCAAGGATAGATTTAATGCACTGAATACAAATGACCAAAGACCAGATGAGTTATGGAATGACATCAAGGACATCATACACAAAGAAAGCAAAAGGTCATTAAAAAGACAGGAAAGAAAGAAAGAAAAACAAAATACATGTCAGAAGAGACTCTGAAACTTGATCTTCACCTTAAAGTAACTAAAGCAAATGGAGGAAATGATGAAGTAAAGTAGCTGAACAGATTGCAAAGGGCAGCTTGAGAAGACAAAATAAAGTATTCATGGTGCAATGGATCTCTTTTGCGTGGCCTTTCTCCTCATGATCTTGTAACTCTCACTCAAGTGATTGGGTGAGACTGTGCAAATAAGGGAATTGTGGTCCACCAAGAAGATTGATTGAAGCCGTGATGGCATAGTGGTTAAGAGCTATGGCTACAAACCAAAAGGGTCACCAGTTCAAATCCACCAGCCCCTCCTTGGAAACACTATGGGGTGGTTCTAGCCTGGGTTATAGAGTTGCTATGAGTCAGAATTGACTAGATGGCAATGGATTTGGGTTTTGTTTTGTTTTGGGTTTTTTTTTTTTTTTTTTTTTTTTTTAAGGGGATTCGTCAGTAGACTAGATGTTTCTCGAGGTGCTTCCCTGCTTTAAGAAGGAGACAGCTCCTTCAAGATGGTGGAGTAGACAGACACTTTCGGTGGTCCCTCTTACAACAGATACCCAAAAAAGCAACTGAATCAATTATATATGATAATCTAAGAGCCCTGAACATCAAAGGCAAAGTTGAGGAATCGGAATGAGTGGCAGAGGGAGGGAGAGATGGTTCAGAAGCAGCAAGGAGTTGTCAGACCTAACCCAGCAGGAGCTGGCATCCTGGAGGCCTGATAAGCTGCCTTGTGCAGTGAGGCAAGCTGGTGTTTGGGACATGTTTTTCACCTTGGGAGAGAGTCTGCTGAGGCCTCCAGAGCCAGTGAAAAGCAGCGTTCAATCAGCAAAAGATAAATAAATGTGTTTAACCTACCGTGTGAATCAAAAAACACCCCGTTTGGGAAGAAACTCTCTACCATTTACCTGCTCCCTCCCTGCTCTGCACTGGGTACTGGGCCAGCTTCAGCAATTGCCTCATCCCCTGGGCAGGAAGTAGTACCCATCACACACCCTGAGCCATTCTCCCAGGCTTGGAGAGGAAACAAATTAACAAACAAGAAAAAATAATCTGCCAGGTCCCCTAACCCTGGAACTCAGGGCAGGCACAGCTCCTTTGCCTAGGCACAGACATAAGGGGTCCACAGACTTTGAATGCCTTTTGCCCGTGCATAGACCTGTGTAAGCCCATTTCAACAGCGTAGGCCCTCATTACCACAGTACAACAGGGTATATACTTGAAATCTAACTTCACTGTATCAGCTATATGTTGGAGTAGCAGGTTCGTGACATTTGATATTGCTCTTCCCATTAAGCAGGGTCCTCACCTACCCACACCAGGGCCCTGAGGGATAGTGGTTCCACCCACACCACCTAGCCACCTGTGACAGGGTCCAAGAATAAGTGGTGCCTCCCAGTCCTTACAGCCAAAACCACTGGGTGCCCATAGTCTGGCTGCAAAACCCACCCACCTATGTGCTCTAGGGAACAGGGACAAGCTTTCCTCCCAGACACTCAGGGGCAGCTGTCAGCCCGCTGCCTTGCTCAAAGCGTGACCCCCTACTATAGCCAGATACCTATGCCTACTCCAATCACTCTTGCCAGTCTAGGACTGGAGGTGAGAGCCTGCACCACACACTTCATGACTGACTATCAGGACACCTGAGATGAATCCACACAAAAAAAGTAAACGGAGTCATGGGCTCACATACGTAGTAACAGATCTAACCACCTGGTGACAGAACATTAGTGCTTCAAAGGCAGCAATAATCAAACCAGCTCACATGAGCAGCCTATTTGGACATATCAAAACAAGAAGCTAGAACACAGTAAGCAAACATAAAAAAATAATATAATCACTTATTGATGGATCAGAGACAACAGTCAATATCAAATCACATAAAGAGGCAGACCATGATGGCTTCAGCAAGCTCCAAAAACAAAGAATTAAGAAATCTTCTGGAGGAAAGGAATTTCTTGTAATTACCAGAGGTAGAATACAAAAGATTAATATACAGAATTCTTCAAGATATCAGGAAGGAGTTCAGGCAAAACACAAAACAAGCCAAGGAACACACAGAAAAAGCAATAGAGGAACTTAAGAAGATCACAGAAAATCACAATGACAAATTTAACAGACTTCAAGAATCCATAGAGAGACAGCAAAAGAAATCCAGAAGATTAACAATAAAATTTCAGAATTAGACAACTCAATAGAAAGTCATAGGAGCAGAATTGAGGCAATGGAAGTCAGAATTAGTGAGATTAAAGATAAAGAACTTGACACCAACTTATCAGAGGAAAAATCAGATAAAAGAATTTTAAAAAATGAAGAAGTCCTAAGAATTATGTGGGACTTTATCAAGATGAATAACCTATAAGTGATTGGAGTACCAAAATGAGGGGGATAACAGAAAATACAGAGAGAATTGTTGAATATTTCTTGGCAGAAAAGATATCTATCCAAGATGCTCATCGAGCTCCACATAAAGTAGATCACAAAAGAAAGTCACCAAGACATATATACACAAACTTGCCAAAACCAAAGATAGAGAGAATTTTAAGAGTGGCTAGGGATAAAGGAAAAGTCATCTACAAAGGAGAGTCAGTAAGAATAAGCTCAGACTACTCAGCAGAAACCATGCAGGCAAGAAGGCAATGAGATGACATACATAAAGCCTTGAAGAAAAAAATTGCCATCCAAGAATTATATACCCAGCAAAACTGTCTCTCAAATATGATGGCAAAATTAGGGCATTTCCGTAAACAGAAGTTTAGGGAATTTGCAAAAACGAAACCAAAATTATAAGAAATACTTAATAGAGTCCTCCAGTTAGAAAATCAATAACATCAGATAACAACCCAGGACAAGAACACAGGACAGAGCAACCAGATATCAACCCAGATAGGGAAGTCACAAAAATAAATCAAAGCTAAAGCACTGAAAATAGGGAAACAGAGACGTCAATATGTAAAAGATGACAACATTAAAACAAAAAAAAGAGGGATTAAAAAATATAGTCATAGATTTTTCATCTGGAGAGGAAGTCAAGATGATATAAAGAAAAAAAGATGGTTTTAAACTTAGAATTTAATGGGGATAAATATTAAGGTAACCACAAATGAAACTAATAATCCTACACATCACAATAAAAAAAAAACAAGAAAAACATAAAGACTCAGCAAATACAAAATCAACAGCAATGTAAAAGATGAAAAGAAAATACATAAAGAAAAATGACTCAGCACAGAAAATTAAGTGGAACAAAAACTGTCAACAACACACAAAAAAAGACATCAAAATGACAGCCTTAAATTCATACCTATCAATAATTACACTGAATTTAAATGGACTAAATGCACCAATAAAGAGACAGAGAGTGGCAGAATGGATTTTAAAAACACCATCTATCTAGATGCTACCTACAAGAGACACACCTTTGACTTAAAGACACAAACAAACTAAAACTCAAAGGATGGAAGAAAATATATCAAGCAACAACAATCAAAAAAGAGCTGGAGTGGCAATATTAATCTCTGACAAAATAGACTTTAAAATCCACCACAAAGGATAAGGAAGGACACTGTATAATGATCAAAGGGTCAATACACCAGGAGGACATGACCATAATAAATATTTACCCACTGAACGACAGGGCTCCAAAATATGTAAGACAAACTCTTATGGCATTGAAAAGAGACACAGACACCTCCACAATAATAGTAGGAGACTTCAACATACAACTTTGGTGAAGGATAGAATATCCAGAAAGAAGCTCAGTAAAGACACAGAAGATGTAAATGCCACAATCAACCAACTTGACCTAACAGACATATACAGAAAATATACTTTCTTTTCCAGAGCACATGGAGCATTCTCTAGAATAGACCAGATATCAAGCCATAAACAAGCCTTAACAGAATCCAAAGCATTGAAATATGACAAACCATTTTTTCTGACCATAAAGCCATAAAAGTGGAAATCAATAACAGAAAAAGCAGGATAAAAAAAAAAAATCAAATATATGGAAACTGACTAACACCTTGCTCAAAAACTACTGGGTTATAGAAGAAATTAAGGATGGAATACAGAATTTCACAGAATCAAATGAGAATGAAAACACATCCTACCAGAACCTTTAGGACACAGCAAAAGCAGTGCTCAGAGGTCAATTTATAGCAATAAATGCACACATCCAAAAAGAAGAAAGGGCCAAAATCAAAACATTAACCCTACAACTTGAACAAATAGAAAGAAAGCAGCAAAAGAAGCCCTTGGGCATGAGAAGAAAGCAAATAATAAAAATTAGAGCAGAATTAAATGAAATAGAAAATAGAAAAACAAATTGAAAGTGTTAACAAGACACAAAGCTAGTTCTTTGAAAAGATCAAAAAAAATCGATAAAACATTGGCCAAACTGACAAAAGAAAAACAGGAGAGGAAGCAAATAACCAGAATAAGAAATGAGATGGGGGATATCACAACAGATCCAACTGAGATTAAAAGAATCATAACAGAATACTATGGAAAAATGTACTCTAACAAATCTGAAAACCTTGAGGAAATGGACAAATTTCTTGAAAATCACTACCTACCTAAACAAACACAAACAGAGGTAGAATTACTAAGTGAACCTATAACAAAGAAGAGATTGAAAAAGTAATTAAAAAACTCCCAACAAAAAAAAAGTCCTGGCCCTGATGGTTTCACTGGAGAATTCTACCCAACTTTCAGAGAAGAGTTAACACCACTACTACTAAAGGTGTTTCAGAGCATAGAAAAAGAGGAATACTCTCAAACTCATTCTATGAAGCCAACATAACCCTGATACCAAAACCAAGTAAAACTACTACAAAAAAAGAAAATTACAGACCATTATCCCTCATGAACATAGATGCAAAAATCCTCAACAAAATTCTAGCCAATAGAATCATACAATCCAGCAATCCCACTCCTGGGAATATATCCTAGAGAAATAAGAGTCATCACTCAAATACACATATGCACACCTATGTTCATGGCAGCATTGTTCACAATAGCAAAAAGATGGAAACAACCTAGATGTCCATCAACAGATGAATGGATAAACAAACTATGGTACATACACACAATGGAGTACTATGCAACGAGAAAGAACAATGATGAATCTGTGAAGCATCTCATAGCATGGATGAAACTGGAGGACATTATGCTGAGTGAAATAAGTCAATCACAAAAGGACAAATATTGTATGAGACCTCTATTGTAAAAACCCATGAAAAAGTTTACACACAAAAAGTAACAATCTTTGTTGGTTACAAGGGATCGGAGGGGTGGGGGGGAAATACTAAATAGGTAATAGATAATTGGTGTCTTTGGTGAAGGGTGAGACAGTACACAATACTGGGGAAAACAGCACAACTTGTACAAGGAAAGATCATGGAAGCTCCACAGACATATCCAAACTCCCTGAGGGACTGAATCGCTGGGCAGAGGGCTGTGGGGACCATGGTCTCGGGGAACATCTAGCTCAATTGGCATAACACAGTTTATAAAGGCAATGTTCTACATTCTACCTTGGTGAGTAGCGTCTGGGGTCTTAAAACCCTGTGAGCAGCCATCTAAGATACTCCACTGGTCTCATCCCTTCGGGAGCAAGGGAGAATGAAGAGAACAGGATACAAGGAAAAGATTAGTCCAAAGGACTAATGGACCACAGCTACCAAGGCCTCCACCAGACTGAGTCCAGTACAGCTAGATGGTGCCTGGCTACCACCACTGACGGCTCTGACCGGGATCCCAACAGAGGGTTCTGGACAGACCTGGAGAAGGATGTAGAACAAAACTCTAACTCACAAAAAAAAGACCAGATTTACTGGCCTAAAGGAGACTGGAGAAACCCCGAAAATATGGTCCCCAGAAACCCTTTTAGCTCAGTGAAGTCAGTTCTGAGCTTCACCGTTCAGCCAGGGATTGGACAGCCCCGTAAAACCAAACGGGACTCATGAGGCACAGCAGTCCAGGGACAAGGGCTAGAAGGCAGAAGGGGACAGGAAAGCTGGTGACAGGGAACCCAAGGCTGAGTAAGGACAGTGTTGATGTGTTGTGAGGTTGTTAACCATTGTCATAGGGCAACATGTGTACTAACTGTTTAATGAGAAACTATTTTGTTCTGTAAACCTTCATCTAACTTGAGAATAGCAGCACAATTGAAAGAACATAGTTGATGTCACTGAACTGTGCATGCAGAAATTTTTGAAATGGTGTATCTTTGGCTATGTATATTTTCACTGAAAAAAAAGAAACAGGTCGAGAAGGGAGAGGGTTGACATGTCGTGGGGTTGTTAACCAATGTCATAAAACAGTATGTGTACTACTGTTTAATGAGAAACTATTTGTTCTGTAAACCTTCACCTGAAGTACAAAAAAAAAAAATTCTAGCCAATAGAATTCAACAATATATTAAAAAAATAATTCAATATGGCCAAGTGGGATTCATACCAGGTATGAAGGGATGGTTCAACATTAGAAAAGCAATCAGTGTAATCCATCACATAAATAAAACAAAAACCAAGAACCACATGATCTTATTAATTGATGCAGAAAAAGCATTTGACAAAGTCCAACACCCATTCATGATAAAAACCCTCAGCAAAATAGGAATAGAAGGGAAATTCTTCAGCATAATAAAGGGAATTTATACAAACCCAACAGCCAACATCATCCTAAATGGGGGGAGTCAGAAAGCATTCTCCTTGAGAACGGGAACCAGACAAGTATTCCCTTTATCACCAGCCATTCAACATTGTGCTGGAGGTCCTAGCCAGAGCACTTAGGCTAGAAAAAGAAATAAAGGGCATCCAAATTGGTAAGGAAGAAGTAAACGTATTTCTATTTGCAGATGTTTTGATCTCATACACAGAAAACCCCAAATAATCCACAAGAAAACTACTGGAACTAATAGAGATTTCAGCAAAGTATCAGAATACAAGATAAACATACAAAAATCAGTTGGATTCCTCTACACCAACAAAGAGAACTTCGAAGAGGAAATCACCAAATCAATACCATTTACCATAGCCCCCAAGAAGATAAAATACTTAGGAATAAATCTAACCAGAAACATAAAAGACCTATACAAAGGAAAACTACAGGACACTACTGCAAGAAACCAAAAGAGATCTACATAAGTGGCAAAACACACCTTGCTCATGGATAGGAAGAATCAATATTGTGAAAATGTGAATTCTACCCAAAGCTATCTACAGATACAATGCAATCCCAATCCAAATTCCAATGGCATTTTTTAATGAGATGGAGAAAGAAGTCACCAACTTCATATGGAAAGGAAAGGGGCCCCAAATACGTAAAGCATTACTGAAGAAGAAGAACAAAGTGAGAGGCCTCATACTACCTGATTTTAGAACCTATTACACTGCGATAGTCAAAACATCCTGGTACTGGTACAACAACAGATACATCGACCAATAGAACAGAATTGAGAATCCAGACATAAATTCATCCACCTGTAAGGAGCTGATATTTGACAAAGTTCCAAAGTCCGTTAGTTGGGGAAAAGACAGTCTCTTTAAAAAAAACCAAACCCATTGCCATCGAGTCAATTCCGACTCATAGCAACCCTGTAGGACAGAGTAGAACTGTCCCATAGGATTTCCAAGGAGTGGCTGGTGGATTTGAACTGCCGACCAATATGGTTAGCAGTCGTAGCTCCCCGTAGCTCTTAGCTAGTTATGATCATAGAGAGGTTGAATTCCGGGCATTCCATGTTTAATAGCATGTTCTTCAATCGATGTTCACCAGGTTGGTGTGGGAGAATACGACCTATATCTGATGCTGCCTGTAAGGTGTGTGTGTGTGTGTATACTCTGTGTGTTAGTATGTTATGTATGCGTGCATATACTACATGTGTAAATTATCCTATTCTTTTAATGTTTTCCATTTAAGATTATATGACATGTTTTGGCAACCTTGACTCTTTCTGGGGTGTAAAATACTGTGACTCCAGGTGAAGTGACAGGTAGCAATAATATGGCATGCCAGTAAAACAGAAGCACTGGCCCTGAGGTAATCTTCAAAAACACCTGAGGGATGGAAATGTGGCATTTCTTATACTTGGCATATGGCATTAGTACTCATGAGTAAAATTAAATGCTTTATTTGAAGATGTCAATGAATTTTGAGGCAATGTTTCTCTTTGGCAATTATTTGCTTATGGGTGATTCACTGGAAGTCCAGGGTCTGCATGGAAAACACACTTGGCCTGAGAAGCACATACATTAAGGATGAAGGATTAATTCTGCCACTTTCTGATGCTATCTAACATTCATATAGCATTGGTTTCAAGCCTGACTAACACCCTTTGGATTTCAATTCCGTTTATTCTTGTTAATTTTCTAATTTCTAGTGGGAAAAGCATGTTAAACAGATATAGCACATCCAGTAGAATCCATCCGCGATGCTTTGTTGAGTTAAATATAAATGTATTGGGAGCTCGGAGTCACATCTCCCTATAAATCACTACACATGGTTAAAAAAAAAAAAAAAGGAATTGTTTAAAACTATGTGGGCAAAGCAGGTGAAAAAGTGATTGAAGCCATCTTGTATTTACATTCTCCCTTCACTTGCAGTTAGTCTTAAATCATATCCTTTTGCTAACTGAAAACAGTGACTTTTTGAAAAGCTATTCCATTGATGGTGGGAATGCAAAATGGTACAGTCATTGTGAAAAACAGTGTGGTAGTTCCTCAAAAAACTAGAAATAGAACTACCATATAACCCAGCAATTCCACTCCAAGGTATATACCCAAAAGACTTGAAAGCAAAGACTCCAACAGAGACTTGTACACCAATGTTCACTGCAGCACTATTCACAATAGTCAAAAGGTGGAAACAACCTATATGCCCATCAACAGATGAATGGAGAAACAAAATGTGGTACATACATACATACAAAGGAATACTACTCAGCCAGTAGGAGAAATGAAGTCTTGATACATGCTACAATATGGATGGAGCTGGAAGACATTATGCTGAATGAAATAAATCAATCATAAAAGGATAACTATTGTATGACCTCACTCATATAAAAAGACAATAAAACACAGTTATATAGAAATCAAAGTTTATTAGTGGTTACCAAGGGCAGAATGGAAGAAGAAAAGGGGGGTTAATGGTGATGGAAAAATTGCCTTTATTAAGGGTAGGGTTGCACAGCCAAAATTATTGTAATTGCTATCAATAAGCTGTACATTTTTAAAAAGTTGAATTGGCAGAAGTTGTATGATAGACATGTTTATACCAACTACCAACAACAACAACAAAAAGTAGCTGTTGAGGCTGCTTATGGACATCCAAACACCTCATGGAATTTGTTTTCTTGGTTTAGAGGTTTAGGGTCATAGTTTCATGGGACCTCTCAGTTAACTGGCCTAATGACATGTTTAGTGCTTCTGTTCTATCTCCTAGTTCATTGTGTAGTGCCTGTGGTCTTAAAAGCTTTCAAGTGGCCATCCAAGGCACAACAATTGGTCTCTATTCTCCTGGAGAAACAGAGGAAGGAGAGTCAGGAATAGGAGGAGGATATGGAAGGTGTGGCTAATTGCCTCCATGAACTACTGCCACCTTTGCCATGAGACCAGAAGAACTGGATGGTGCCCAGCTACCATTACTGTACGTTTTGATCAAAGGTTCCATAGAAGAATTCTTATCAAAAGGGGGAAAATGCAGAATAGAATTTCAAATTCTCATGGACTCCAGACTTTATGGAGCCATAGAGGAATCCCTGATACTATTGCCCTGAGATAATCTTTAAACCTTAAGACAAAAATATACCCTGAAGTCTCCTTAAACCAAAGTCTTCTTAAAACCAAACAATAGTTTAGCTTAATTTTACTAGTTACTTTTTTACTAAAGGGTCTGCCTTTAGCATTGTGCTCTTTTAAGAACTATCTATATGGGATCAAACTGACAATAGCAACTCGAAAGATTAGATAGGAACCTTAGGGGGCAGTGAGTTTATGTTAACGTAGGAGGAACAACTCCAAAAAGTAGGGTGAGAATTGTTGTACAACTCAAAGAATAAAATCAACGTCACTAAACTGTACATGTAGAAACTGTTGAATTGGTGTATGTTTTGCTGTGTATAGTCTCAAGAACAACAACAAAATAAACAAAACTTAGAAAAAAATATGATCTTTTAATGGCGTTTTTTGGAATATCCTTTTTGTTTATGTGTTAGTTTGTTTTTGTTTAGAAAGGAAGTGAAAGCCCAACTATATTCTCTAGGTTATATCTACAAAAGTAACCTTCCGTGATGTATTGATTCCATTCTGTATCTTAACATGCTTTGTGATTTTTTTATGAACCAAAGAAGCAAAAATTTTGGCAAATTAGTTCCCTCATTAAAGCTGGGTTAGAAGAGGGTTATATACATTATCAAAAGATATTTTCATCTTGAGTCAAAGTAGACCACAGAGTGAAGCCAAGCTCTCTTCCTTCCTGGATCAGAGGTGTAAGCAGGCTAAGCAGCAGGAAGTCTGGGAATGGGGAAAACCTAAGGCTCATTACTGCCTGTGTTTTTGGAAATTTGTGTAATGACAATGGCTTCACAATGTGGGCACAAAACCAAAAAAGGATTTAGTGTTTTCACCTAGATTCTAACCTCTATTTTCAACCATAAATACACAATTTTAAAATAAGCTTTCATGACTCTATTTGCATATGCTAACTTGTCCACCCTATTTTGTGGGAATAGAGAATATCATGTCCTCTCAGGGCTAAAAGAGCAACAGAAAGGATAGGGAATAGATCCTCATGCCCCATGGGCCCTGGCCCTCAACCTTGATTCTCATCCCTTCAGTAATGCCCAACTGTGATGATTTCTGGAGATCTTCTCTTGCCTGTTTATATCCTTGGGAAGTCAAGACTGCCAGATGATAAGTTTGAAAAAATTCTGCCTAGGCGATAATAGGAAGCTGAGGCAGAGGATAACCATTGTACAGTGTAACCTCAAAGCTCATAGAGTCCCTGAAATGTGCTTGGATCAGCTTTGTTTTATCGGCTTTAAGTAACGGTGCTTTCACCATCAGCTGGTAAACAAGTTACCACAACTTAAAAGATGCCAACAAATGAGCTGGGGAACTAACAGACAGTTGACTATGACCAAGGTAAATTTAACCTACTTTGTGGAGCAGAAGTTAAATCTGAGTGTTCTGATCATCTATTGGTATTTACTTAGACAGATGCAATATTGTGTTATCTAGCACCCTATACTTGTAAAACCTATTTCAAGGCTGGTTTAGCCTGCAATTTTACCACTAATTGCATGTCTTTGCCTTTTTAATTAGCAAAATAACTCTTCTTCAGCTTTGGTATTTATTCACAGATATCATGATGTTAGTTGCTGTTGAGTCAGCTTCAACTCCTGGTGACCCATTGTTATGGATTGAATTGTGTCCCCAAAAAATGTGTATCAACTTGGCTAGGTTGTGATTCCCAGTATTGTGTGGTTGTTCTCTATTTTGTGATCTGATGTGATTTTCCTATGTGTTGTAAATTCTAATCTCTGCCTGTGGTTAATGAGGCAAGATTAGGTTATGTTAAAGAGGATTAGGGTGGGAAATAACACCCTTACTTAGGTCACAGCCCTGATCCAATGTAAAGGGGAGTTTCCCTGGGGTGTGGCCTACTTCACCTTTTATAAGACACAAAAGGAGAGAGAAGAGAGCAGAGAGAGGGACTTCATACCACCAGAAAAGAAGCACCGAAAGAGGAACGTGTCCTTTGGATTTGACATCCCTGTGCTGAGAAGCTCCTAAACCAGGGGAAGATTAATGACAAGGACTTTCCCCCAGAACCAACAGAGAGCGAAAGCCTTCCCTGGGAGCTGGCACCCTGAATTCAGACCTGTAGCCTCCTAGACTGTGAGAGCATAAATTTCTGTTTGTTAAAGTCATCCGCTTATAGTATTTCTGTTATAGCAGCACTAAATAACTAAGACACCCATGTACAATAGAACAAAGTGCTGCCTGGTCATATGTCATCTTCACTGGTATGCTCAAGTCCATTGCCGTGGCCACTGTGTATTTTGAGTGCCTTCCAACCTAGGGTGCTCATCTTCAAGCACTATATCAGACAATATTCTGTTGTGGTCCATAGGAGTTTCAATGGCTAATTTTCAGAAGTAGATCACCAGGCCTTCCTTCCTAGTCTGTCTGGAAGGTCTGCTGAAACCTGTCCACCATGAGTGACCCGGCTGGTATTTGAAATGCCAGTGGCAGCCTCCAGCATCATAGCAATAGACAAGCCACCACAGTACAAGAAACTGGCAGACAATTGTTGGACAGATACCATATTAGTACCTAAATCATGGTTTTGGAATCATTATTTCTCATTATTGCATGACCAGTCATTCCAAAGATAAATTTCCATATTGCCCAACCCTGGATGTTGTCCCCACTTCTCTAGATCTTTTAATTAAGTTAAATTTATTTAATTTTATAAAAATATGCCACATTAAGTATGCAAATCTAGGAGTACTTTCCCCATGGCAAAATACTTTAAAGTTCCTGTACCATGTCTATTGTGAACCTCTTACCTATAAATATTTCAGTACATTTATTATTGCTTAGAGGGTGCCTGGGTGGCACAAATAGTGCTCAGCTACCAGCTGAAAGATTGATGGTTCGAATCCACCCAGTTCTACTCTGAAACACATGGGGTCGCCATGAGCAGGGAAGAATTAGCCAGTAAACAGGGTATGCACAGGCTTACAGTAAACAAGTTACTCACGGGTTTATTTGTGCTTACTCACTACTCTGTAGTGCACAATTTCAGATAGATTTTACAATGTGGTGCAAAACAGGTGAAATTGTGCACTATAGATTAGTAAGTAAGCACAGGTAAGCCCATGTGTACCTTGCTTATTGGGTAATCCACCCCTGGCCATGAACTGGAATAGACTTGATGGCAACCAGTTTGGGTTTTTTCACCATTATTGCTAAAAGATGCCACCTGAAAAGCCAGACAGTTCACAGTAGCTAAGATCCCACATTTAATCACCTGAACACCTCAATGACAAACACAGGCCAAGATGTGTTTTTTACATTTAATATTTAAGTATTATTAATTCTGAAGCACAGACTCACAAGTCCAATATGCCTCACAAACCAGGCAGCAGCCTCCCACACATCTCATCTAAAACTTGAAAGTTAGCTTCCTTCTCCCTACGACGTCGTTATGTACCATCATCCTAATGTTTTCCACTTGTGTTGTTCCTTTTACCCAAATGCTTTATAAGCATTATCTCATTAATCCTCACAAATGCCCCTGTTAACCAAATCCTACATTAACAATGTATGAAGAAGAATTATCATAAATAATCAACATTAAACACCTTCCTGTCAAAATAAGTAGAAAACGACATTTTGCAGTGCAGAACTCTTGATTTTTATTGTTTATTCATGTACTCACTAATTTGCAAAATTCTATAATCCACAATGGGTTCCCCTGTCATTAGTGCTAATTAGTGGGATTTTACTGTACTAATAAATCAACATTATCCAAACACAGTGCATGGAGAAAGGGGTTATAATACATTCCTGCATATGAATTTTTAAAAATTAGGTAGTGGTTCCCCACTGCAGTCAGATTTTCAGTGATAGGATTCTGATGTAGATCCTGTTCTACAGCTGGATTTTTAGAGAGAGAGCATGCATCTTTTTAATGATTGTGCATTTGTGCTGAGTCAGACACACCCTATACAAGGAGCCCCAGCATCGAAGGAGAGGAATAGGCTGATGGGATCACATTGTCCAATGCACTGAGGTAGAAGCTGAGTAATAAAGGAGCTTGTTCAAGGTCACATAGTTGATGTGAGAGCCCAGCTGAAACTCAAATATTCTGACATCAACAGTCTCGTTTCCTTGTCATGTATCATACTGGCCACCCATGTCAAAACTGTGAACACACAACTCCAGTAAAGTGTTGTTTTTCAGATGCCCTGAAATATCCATAATCCCCATTCAGATCCATTCATTTCCCAGTCTTCCAACCCAATATATTTAATAGTCCCCATTCTGCTACCCTTGCTCCTCTGCCCCTTCTTTTGCTTAGCTGTGAACTATGTGCTTCTTGTTCATATAACATAGTATGTATTATTTTCTCATAACAACATTCAGTAAATTAAATTAAACTTCATGACTGGTATATACCTCAGCTCTCCTAAGGCATTTATCTGACCCAGGATCCATTTATTGAACAGTATAACTCCCAGCCTCATATCATCATTTAATTACAATAGACGAAAATGTTTCCTCGGCCAGTTGGCATGATGCAGGTTACGCAGTCACTGACCCACATCTGTACAACTGTTTCTCAGGTCTTTGGAAAGCCCAGCTCTCTGGTTGGCCAGTAATGACCCACAGCCAATCAGTGCAAATGTTTTTTGACTGTATTGTTGCATGTGTATTTTGCAATAAATGACATTTAACGGTAGTCATGGAAGACTCAGTATTTTTCTGCATCTTTTCAATGTGTTGGGGGTCAAAGGAAAGTTCCAAGATCACAATAGTAACAAATCATCCAATGTGACAGAGATAATGAAGAGGACAGTGGCTACTTGGCTCCTCAGAATCTTTCTAAAAAACAGTGCATAGTTTTCCCTTTATAATAGATGGAGATATTTTCTAGGTGATCTTCCAAGGTTCTTCTAAGTTCTGTGATTCCTTGATACTGTCAACAGACCCTTTAAATCTTGTACTTTCTCCCATATTTCTGTGACCTTTTAACTAATGTACATTTATATGTGTTGGTGAATATTAAATATATATATGTACAAAGCACTGAAAAAATAAGTATAATATTTCCATACTGTACAAAGGATACTCAGAATCTCACTAATAAATACATTGGCATATTTGCTACTCTGTAATCCAAGTAGGAAAAACTTTCTGGTTTCTGTTTAGGCTGAATGAATTAAAAAAGACTTCAAAATTACATTTGGACAAGTACCCTGAAGTTTGGCTTCTTATTCAAATCTTGCACAAATTTCTGTCGACTGCCAAATTGGTCTGTAGTGAGGGGTTAGCTTGCAAATATCCTGGACCTTGGTGTGCCTTTTCATCTGCTGTTATTCCTATCAGATCATAAAATAAATTTTGAGGTGGCTCAATTAAATGAGAAAATGTTGGAAACACACCTCAGAGTCAAGTGGGAGGAAAGAATGATCAAAGTTGAGCACATTTGGTTTCAAACTCAGCATGTCGTATTGGATATGCTAAATATCATATTTTATCATGGGAGAAATATAATATGCTTCTCCAACTGTTTAATAGTGAGGAGGTCAGGACTGTTTTTGAAGAAGGAAGTCTTTGATTTGAGAGACGTCCTGTCTTAGTTTTAAGGTCTCATCTGAAACATTTAAAATGTGATTTCCACTGAAGATCACCAACTGTGTGTCTTTGTGTGAGTCTGCATGTGTGTGGGATCCATTTGAAGTATTGGGTCTTGACTGTTGTAGCTACTCATTATATTGTTTAAAATATTAATATTCTGCTTTATGATGACTATTTTAATAAATTGGAAATGGTTAGAAAACTATATGAAAAAGAGATTCCTCTAGCATACTTAGTATGTTTTTAAAAAGATATTGTAGTTGATCGCTTTGACTATAGACTTAACCCTTATTTACAGAAATAAAGGCCAAGACCTTCTTTTGGCAGTGGGAAACAGAACAACTGTGATATCCAAGACATTTGTTGTGGCTCTTCATTTGGCCCTCTTCTTCTCAGCTCATGAAGTGGCAATCAGATCATTAGCTGTCAATTATAAGTTGTGCCATTATAAACAATAGGATTTAGAAAAATACATTTCCTAAAAATGAATACATAAGTAAAGCAGAATGTCACGGTGAGTAATCAGCCCTGAATTTTCCCAGGTGATTCGTGTAAATTCAAAAATTAGTATTGACTTCACCTGCTTCTTGAACAACAACAAAAAACGCAGACAGCTGGTTGTACAGATTCGGACATAATTACAATTAGTAATTACTATGTTGTTTCTAAACAGGAAGTTCATGGGGAAGATCTTAGGATGCTGTAAGTGTTTAGCTACAAGATTCTTTTCAACATTTTTAGTCGTGAAAAGAGTCACTGATGGATTTCCTCATGAAAAATAAAACTGCATGGCAATGCAAAAGAAAAGAAAAAAGCATAACTTCTGTTCCAAATTTCACAAAGAAGGGAGCAAAGAGAAAGTATTGCAAAGAGAGAACTGTGCATGGGTGTGAATAAGAGCTTGGATTTCCAAAAAGTGAATATTTTTGAATTTCCGAAGAGGGTTTTATTAATTGCAAATATTTTATGTAGTATTGTATGGCTCGCTAGATACTATTCAACCCTGATTTCCCGTTGTGCCAGAAATATTACAAGTAAATCCTTAATGAGTTGTCCCAGTCATTGTACTGGTATAATATCATCCAGCACTGCATGTTCCAATGGAAGGTATTATGTTTCAGCAAGTTGAACTAGGGAAGTGGTTCTCAACCAGGGTCAATTTTGCCCCCCGGGGAACATTTGCAATGTCTGGACACATTTTTGTTTGTAATGGCTGAATGCAGGGAAGGGTACTGGCATTTAGTGGGTAGAGGGCAGGAGTGCAGCTAAACATCCTGCAGTGCACAGAACAGCCCGCAGTGACAAAGAATCATCCGGCACAAATGTCAAGAGAGTTAAGTTTGAGAAACCCTGAACAAGGGTGAACCAGGACAGTCGCCAGTGTTAGGTAATATAGTGCTCAGGTGTCTGTCGTCTACTTGTCTATCACCTGGACTCTAAAAGCTGACATTCTGGATGTTTTACCAGTGGGAGAGTCTCTCGGGTAGCTCTGACTGCTCCTTACAGTAGGGTGCAGCTGGATGGAAATTTGCCTGGAGCAGAAATCCCTTTTGTTGCTCCCTATTTATCATTATCGTCATTACTTTTTTACTTTGGCTAACAGATGTTTCTTTAGTGCTCTGACATCCTTTTTAATTTGCACATTTATTAATTTGGCTGGCTGAGAGCACAGTTCTTTACCTGTGGAATCCTCCCAGCACCTCTGGATGGGTGGCATGTGCATAAAGTTGTCCTGGCCCGCCATCCGTGGTGAGCATGCATTTTTAACCTATTGCATCCTTAAACAGGATCATTTGATGACCAGTGTAATTTTGGCTTTTCTCCTATCTCTCATTCCAAGTGAAAGGAACTGATTGTGCCTGAGTCCATTTACTTGTCCACTCTAGGGAGAATTGTTTGGGGTCTAACATACACCCTCACAACATCCCATTTATAGCTGTGACAAAGAAGTAAGCAATTAATCAGACATCCCCTCTAACAATACTGACCTGCCAGCATTCACATGCTTTAATTAAAATCGCGGCACAATATATGCCAGGAGTAACAGCCTAGCAATGTCTCTACAAGGCGGTGGGCTGCTTCCCTTACCAGCCCTGAAGCAAACACATATTGTGGACGTCCCTGGCACGGGACCTTTAATGAGGAGGAAGGAAGTCTCCAGGGACAGTTTGTGCACGTTGCTGCTCACCTACAAAAGCAGATGCTGTCCATATCATGCTCATTCAGAGGCTTTAGCATAAAAGGATGCACCCAGTAGAGAGACTGCCTTGCTCCTTTCATTCTCTTTTTTTCTTCTTCTTTGTTTTTCTCGCTCTCTCTTTTTTAGGAGGTTACGCAGATGAGTAGAAGCCATGCTACCCAGTAGTTTTGGGCTTAATTCACCTCTGCTGCTTCAAATATAAAATGTCACTGCAACATTGAGATTTTAAAACGTTTAAATATCAGTAAGCACAGAAAAAGCTGGATTTTTTTTTCTTGCTGTGTTAACTCACCCTTGAGACAGGTTTTAGCCTCTTGATATTCATACCTACTCCCCAACTGTTCTGCCTTTCTTGTACACGGTAATACCATGGTTTTAAAACCAATAAGGGTACCTTGCATTTATAGAATTAGAGTGTGAAGACTTTGGAAAGATCCTTGTATGCATTCTTTCATTGCATTTACACTTATTTTTATTCCAGGCTATTGTATGATTTCATTGAAACATGTCAACATTGTTTGAAATATACCTGAAACCTATTATTCTCTTCTTGCATTTTAGCACCCCCTCATTTATCAATTGCCTTCATTTCCTGCATTTGAACTGTTGATGGGGGGCTGGAGAGTACTTTTCAACATAAGCCAAGCTAGCTTAAAATGCCTGTAAGGTCTCATGCCCCGCACTCATTATCTTCCACCTCGAGTTAAAGTATTATCACTATTATTTGCATTCAGCTAAAATTTCATGACACTTCTTTGTGAAAAGTATTTTTTAAAAGTTAGTCAGATTAGCAAATGTTCCACTATCACAGCTATCTAACAGTGTCATTAACAGTGTTAATGGTGTTATACCCGCCTCACCATCACTCAGATTCCCGGTTGATTTTCAAAAGTCCATGTGCCTTTTTCTAGGAATCCAAATCCTTAATGTCTTCATTCACGTTTCTCCCCCAAGCCGCCCTCAAAACTTGTGACCTTTGTGGTTTGTACTATAAACTGCGTTCGTAGCTTATCTTTCTTTCCATATGTGGCTCTTAAATGTCTGGGGGCATCTATGGGAAAACTTCTACCCCTCAGTCTCTCAGAAGGGAAAGCGCTCTGAATTCCTCTTCCCCCAACTGCCGTCTCCTGTCTCAGGGTCTCCATGCTCCTTTCACTTCCCAGAGCCCAAAGCCTCAGTCTCACTGTGTTTATCCACTCTTCCCTCAGGGCACTGCATATGGTGAACTTCCTTCTCCACTCAACAGCCCATTACACACTCTCTTTTTCATATCCTGCCCCCTTTCAAGCTTGTGTTCTTTTTCCTTTGAAGGGCACTGATACTTCCCACGATGGTTTTCGAGTTGGAAATATGAAACTTAAAACTTTCCCTCAACTCCCTCTTCCCCCTCTCTACTTCCCTTCGGCGTTTATTAAAATAATCACACACACACACACACACACACACACACACACACACACACGCACAGTGCGTGCGCAATTCCTGGGTTTATCGCTACCAACCCTGCTACCTCAGAATGTGAGTATTACAGCTAGCCGTCTTTTAATCATATTGGCTGATTATCACATAAAACAATGCATAAGCTCAACAGAGAGGATATGCATCCTTTGGCAGTAGCCAAATATAATTTATTTTCAAAAGAAATTATGACACAGAAAAATAAATTCCTTACCCAATTTGATTTCTCTCTCACCATCTCCATTATGTCTGCCTAATCTATTTCCTAAAATATTGTCTAAAGAGTAGGGACACCCAAACCATGTTCTTTGAAATACTAGTCCTTTGGATTAAACACTGGATTAAGCTGATTTCTCTCTTAGTTATTTGCTTTTATGTTTAAAGGGAAAATAATAGGTATTAATATTTACTGGACACCTCCTGGATATCAAGGGCTCGAAATTCTCTATCCCATTTAGTTCTTTTAATCACCTGATGAGATCAATAGCATTATCAACATTCTTTATACACAGATAAACCTCTTAAAGAAAACAATATATTAATTTTAAAGTACTACTGTTTTACAACCTTGCACTTTGTGGGGAAAAAAAAAGTTATTCAAACTCTCGATCAAAGTCTTTACCATCACTAGATGAGCCACTTTCTGAATCCTTTAAAACAGGTTGGCAGCGCTCATCATCAAAGTTTCCATCTATTAGGTCTGAGATACAGAATTTTGAATCCATTATCCTAAGCCACAGAACATTAGGGCAATCGTTTATTTCATCCGTCCCATTTACATTGCCGTTGTTTTTGTGTGCCATGGAGTCCATCCTGACTAACAGAGACCCTGTAAGACAGAGTAGAACTGCCCCATAGGGTTTCCTAGGCTGAATGTTTTATGGGAGCAGATCAGCTTGCCTTTTCTCCTTCAGAGCAGGCGAACCACCAACCTTTCAGTTAGCAGCTGAGTGCTTAACCATTGTGCCACCAGGGATCCTTACATTTACATTCGATTTTACAAAATATGATTGGAAAGTCTTTAAGCCTATGAGGTAACAGAAAGTCATGGTTTTCATTAGCTTATCTCTATAAGCGTCCAAAGCCACAACTGATTGAAGTGGTTTCAAGCTATAAAGTTTTCCCCAAATACTAGTTCGTTGTTTGTTTAAAAAAAATAAGAGAATAGCCAGTAGAAAAAAAAATTAGTGAAGATTCAAATGTAAGGCAACTGCATCTTTTCTGAGGGGTAATTTTGTGGTGATGAAGCGGGCAGGAGGCGGGAGGGATTTTTGCTACATATCCCAGCACATATGGTAACAGGTTTGAACAATGTCACACAGCAGCTTAATTGATACTGGGTCAGCATGCCCTTTGACCTTGAGGGTCACTAGAAGTAAGGCAATGCCTATATTTTCCAAGGCATGAAGAAAAATAGGACAGATTGATGGTGAGAGAGAGTGCAGGAGGAGAAATAATAGCACAGTCCCCTTAGGATGGGAAGAGTAGATGATAAACTCTTCAAGGTCAAGGGTATATCTGTCATTTCCAAATGATGCAGAGTAGGGGTCCATAAACTAAGGCTGGAGACCAAATCTATCCCCCTACCTGTTTTTGTAACTGCCTCTTCATTGAAGGAGTCCTCGGATGGTACAAATTGTTAATGCCCTAGGCTGCTAAATAAAAGTTTGGAGGTTCAAGTCTACCCTGAGGGACCTCAGAAAGAAGACCTGGTGATCTACTTTCAAAAAATCAGCTTTGAAAACTCTGTGGAGCACAGTTCTACCCTGACACAAATGGGGTCACCGTGAGTAAGAGTCAACTCAACAGCAATGAGGTTTTTTTACTGTTTTTTATTGACTTTGTGGAGTAATACCGATTTCTCCCTTAACCAGGACGACTTTTGAGAAAATTACTTCTAAATTGCTTTAATATCCTAGAAAAAAAGATTATATTAATCAAGATAAAAACAGGTTTGACCTAAAGGAGTTTTCTTAAGTAAAAATGTCTTAGTGTTCTTAAGACTGGGAGGTGATACAAATCCCTAGTTTTAGAGTCAGACAGACCTGGGACAAAAGAGCCTACTGGCTAGGTGGGACACCCAAACAAGGTGCTTATGGTCGCTGAGAGCATTTCTTTCTTTTCTTTTTTTTTTTTTTTTAATTGTGTTTTAGGTGAAAGTTTACAGTGCAAATTAGTTTCTCATTCAAAAATTTATACACAAATTGTTTTGTGACAGTGGTTCCAAACCCCACAAAGTGTCAGCACTCTTCCCCTTTCCCTTTCCACCCCAGGTTCCCCATGTCCATTTGTCCAGGTTTCCTGTCCATTCCTGCCTTCTCATCTTTGCTTTTGGGCAAGTGTTGCCCATTAGTTCTCGTATACTTGATTGAACGAAGAATCATGTTCCTCATGTGTTACTGTCTGCTTTATAGGCCTGTCTAATCTTCGGCTGAAAGGTGGACTTTGGGAGTGGCCTCCGTTCTGAGTTAACAAGGTGTCTGGGGGCCGTAGTCTCGGGGGTCCCTCCAGTCTCTGTCAGAACAGTAAGTCTGGTCTTTGAGTATGTGTGTGAATTGAGACTATTTCTTTATCTTTAAAACGGGGCTAACAATACCCACCTCCAGTGCTTTTGTGATTATGCCTGACACAGAGTAGGGGTGTAACCAGCCACCCCAAGCTACCTGACCAAGGGCAATTTATAATCGTTTACGATTCTGTGGGTTTTCTGGGCAGTTCTGCTGGTCACTCAGGTATCCTCAGTCAACTGCAGGGCAGCTGAGGGCTGCATTCAGCTGGGACAGCTCAGCTTCTCTCCATGGGGTCTCTCATCCTGGGCTTCCCATGGTGTATCTGCTTCAGGGCACCTTCTGAGAGAAAGCACATGAGTTTATCAAGCCTCTGTTGGCACCACATTTATCCTAGAGGCCAAAGCAAGACACATGGCCAAGCCCTGGCACAAGTGGAATTCCACATCTTGATGGGAAGAGAGGCAAAATATTCGTGACCGTTTCCAATTCACCACTCTTGCTCAAAATGATGCTTAGCAACAGATAGAATTTTGTCTTTTTCAACTTATGCCAGTTCTTGTTTCACTGCTGGACAGCCACTTCTCAAGTCTCAGGAATGCTTTAATGTGCCGACATGATTCCTTTCCATGCTGTAATATGGTCTATTAGGAGTTACCATTACTATGCTATTACTGTTCTCAGCACGGGGAGACTGACACCCAGGAAGGCCACATAACTGGCCCGTGATTACACTGAGAAAGTGGCAGAGGCTGTATTGCAAACCCAAGCAGTCTGGCTCTGAAGTCTCTTCCCCACCTCCACTACGGCTTCCGCAACCAGCTACCATCCAACAGGGTCAAAGTGAGTTTGCCAGATGCCCATTTGCATACGAGTTCTCCCCAGTGAGAACCATCCCCACACAACAGCATTGACTACAGGCCCTAGAACCCAGCCCAGCCGTGGGCATGCAGGCCAGCTAGCAGTCTGAGTGCAAAGCCAGTTTCCTCTCCCACCACTGCCTGTCAGGTTAGAATTGGAGGATTCCATGGCCTGGCAGTTTCTTCTCTCCAGGCACTCCCAGTATGTCCCAAGCACCCAGGGTGGGATCTAATGGATATGAGCTAAATGTGAAATTACGTCTTTCTGATTGCCTTTCAGATAATGGAAATGCAAAGTAAACTCAACAGCCAGTTATCACTTGTCCAGGTTTGCTCAGGGCCTTTCCAGTTTTAAGGAGCCCTGATGACGCAGTGGTTAAATCACTCAGCTGCTAACCAAGAGCTTGGCGGTTCGAACCCACCGGTCACTCTGTGGGAGAAAGATGTGGCAGTCTGCTTCCAAAAACATTTGCAGCCTTGGAAACCCTATGGGACTGTTCTACTCTGTAGGGTCGTTACGAGTCAGAATCAACTCAATGGTAGTGGGTTTGGTTCGCAGTTTTAGCACTAAAATTCCCCCAATGAAATCCCACAATCCTGGACTACCTGTCTGGTCACCTGGTTACTAGACTGGTCAGCTCTATGCCTAGAAGCCTCAGAAAACAGGGCTTAACTGACTGACCAACCAAAGGGATGAGAGAGGACACTTTGACTGATTTGGTTCACCACTGTATTTTCAGAGCCTAGTACAGTGCCTGGCACAAAGTTGAAGAAATGCTTGTTGAATAAATGAATGTGTAACTGATTGGATAAATGAATCTAGTTCAGAGGAGGTAGTCCTGAAACCTACTACATAAAAGAGTGAGTGAGGACATGGAAGTCCAAAAATACAACTCAGCATTAGTCCCATAGCGTGCACTGGAAAACCTTAATGCCCTACTGGTTCCTTCTAAAACAAGAAGGAATGGACAAAGTTACTGGCATAGAAGGCTACTAAGTGGTTGATTCAAGTAACTTAAGCAAATAAACAGTGTCCCCTTGAAGTTACATTTAGTGACATTCTGACCAACATTTTGGTGAGTCCAGAAAAATCATCTTTTATACAAGGGAACCACTTTCCCTTAAACTTTCTTGATTATTATATTTCAGGGATGAGACCCAACAGGTGAGCAGCTACTTTGCCTCAGTTAAGTTATGGATGAGTGAAAAGAGGTTCTTACCTACAGGTGAAGGGCAGTATAGTCCAGAGCACACTTGGATTTGAATTCTGGCTTTGCCACTTTCCATCTGTGTGATGTTGAGTAATAGCACTTGACTTCTCTAAGCCCTCGTTTTCTCACACTCAAAACAGAAATACAGTGATGACTGTCTTTTGGAATTATGGTGAGAATTCAGCATGATGCCATATCCTGGTTAGCCTAGGATAAAAAGCCAGTTGCCATCGAGTCAACTCCAACTCATAGTGACCACATGTGTGCCAAAATAGAACTGTGCTTCATATGGTTTTCAGTGGCTGATTTTTTGGAAGTAGATCACCAGGCCTTTCTTCTGAGGCACCTCTGCGTAGATTTGAACTTCCAGCCTTTCAGGTTAGCAGCCAAGTACATTAACTATTTGTACCACCAGGGATTCCTTAGCCTAGGATCCCAAAACCAAACGCACTGCCATCAAGTAGATTCTGACTCATAGCAACCTTATGGGACAGAATAGAACTGCCCCGTCATCCCTGTGGAATTATCAATAGACCGATTTTCAGTTTCAAAGATTTCCTATATGTTTGAAATACTATATGCTCCCCTGATACATATGGTGCTTAGCACCAGGCCTGAGACACAGTAGGTACCCCATTGAGTACCATGGCTTCATATGCTGTAATTTTTCTAAATTTTGAACTAATTTTTTAAAAATGTGTACATTTTAAAACTATTTTTACTATAGTGAAAAAAATTGATATTCAAGAAATGTGAAAGCATGTTCAAAGTTGTTATGCCATGTGGGCAGCAAACAAAAATAAAATAAACCTGTTGCCATCAAGTAGATTCCAACTCATAGTGACCCTATAGGACAGAGTAGAACTGCTCCATAGGGTTTTCAAGGAGTGGCTAGTGGATTCGAACTGCTGACCTTTTGGTTAGCAGCTGAGCTCTTCACCAGTGCACCACCAGGGCTCGAGTTGGTAAAATAAAATATCATTTAGGAAAAAGGAAGCATGGCCATTTTCGTTGGTGCAGTAATGATGATAATCTGAGCACTTACGTCAGGGCTTCTTGTGCACCGCGTGCTGCTCCAAGTGTTTTCCACTTGTTAATTCCTCCAAGCCCTCGCACAATTCCCCGTCAACCCTATTTTACAGAAGGGGAAACGGACGTATGTGGGGCACCCAGTGAGTAAGTGACAGAGCTGGCTTTGAACATGGCCAGCCTGACTCCAGAGTCTGTGCCCTTGACTCTGTTGAGGTACTTCAACACTGCTAATCTTACCCCCATTGATGGCAGTGTTTGTTATCTGTCAAGGACTGCGGAGCCAGGTAAAATAGGGGACTGTTGTCAGAATCGACTCGACAGCAAGTGGTTGGTTCTAAGAAAGAAAAGAGATCCCATCGCACTTGGCCTTCAGGACCGTTTTGGCCTCCAGGTCTCTTTTGCTTCTTTCCAAGTTCTGCACTGTGTTCTAAGAGAGCTGAGGTTCTGGGTAGTTGGTCGGCTGGGAAAAATGATTAACTTTCTCTCTTAAAAATCAACACATTTTACCCCAGGGAGGTTTCAGAATATCTTACCTCTCTTTAAGGCTGATCATTTTTCTAATAACTACCTGAGCATTTTTTTTTTCAATCATACCCAGAGAAGACATGAGCCCCACTCTAAGATAATAGGAATAGCTCAGATTCTACTCTCATTAATATAATGATTCCGTAACACAATGACAGATAAAAGAACTTTCTTTTTATTCTACTCAAGGCTGGTTTTACATAAAAATAGACCATAACTCAGAGTCTGTAATGTCTATGGAAAGGTTATACTCGTTACCATCCAAATAGGCTGAGCTAATAAAAATTATATTTGTTACAATCCAAATAGATTAACCGGCCTTAAGGGCTTAGCTATGTGTTACACTTTTCAATTTTCTTATAATTAAATTAACATAAAATAGTCTTCACAAATAAATGGCTGTTTCAGAAATAGTTAAGCTCTGTTTAACAAAAATAGCCATTCTATTTACACGTGCAGCTGCTCAGGTAGAACTCGAAAGGAAAAGAGACACTGCTCTGTAGAGTGGACGCATGACCAAAAGATTAGCAGGAAGACTCCTTCTCTCTTGTCCTGATGACACCACAGGCGCCCCAGCAGGTGACCAAGAATCAACCAGGCCCCTCTCACATACTGCCTCTGGACTGAGAGTCACCTGGGCCACCTCCCTGCTCTTCTCTGGGCACTTCCAGCCGGTGGACACAATGGCACGGACCTCAGCTCCAGCACTCGGCTTTCCTGCTACTCTCAAAGCTCATTAACTGAGGTTCTGCTGCTATTTTCTTAGCTCAGCCTTCCTTTTGTTCTCCGGTAAGCCTGGCTCCTAGATGTTGCCTTCCAGCTGCAAATTCTATTAGAATCCCATGCCTGTTTTTTAAAATAGTTTATTCCAAACTTGCATGGTTTTGTGCAGGTGCGATTTGACTGCTCTACCCACAAGTGCTCACAACGTTGGGCAAACTGTGATGATGTAAGTCTCTACGCTGAAAATGGCTTCAACAAAAGAGTTGATGCTCCAGTGTTGGCTGATTTCCTTAGAGTGTTATGACCCCCACAAAGCTGAGTAGCTAATTCAGGTTGGCCATTTGTTCTATTCTGTAACTGTCTCAAGGAGAGATACAGAATAAGTATAACAAGTTACATGTTCATTGTCATTTGAAACCATCATAAGCTTGGGGTTTTTTCAGTTCTGAAAGTCGAAAGGGAGAAAATGTATAAGGAAAAGAGATGGGTGATAACAATGGGTGGGTGTTTAGATGCCAGGCATAGGACTAGGTGCTGTGCTAAACACCTTTACCTGCTTCATCTCATTTAAGCCATCCATCTTCCTATTAGGTGAAAGCATCCAATTTAGAAATGGGGAAATAAAGGTTTCAGAGCAAGCGTGAGACAGAGCATACTGTCCAAACCCAGAAATAAGGAGAACCATTGACGGAGGTGGGAAGCTAGGTACACACCTGGGAAACATCAGGAGTATTTCTGAAAACCTAAGATGTGAAACAGAATGGTCATTCACAGTCAAATTTGTATAAAAGGGTTTTATAGTTAAAATATGGCTGATAACCATCAATCCTGAGTATTCTTCTTCTTTGAGCTCAGTGCTTCAACTGTCAAAAATAAAATACAATTTAATAGGGCTATGTGATAATATGGAGCCCTGGTAGCACAGTGGTTAAGAGCTCAGCTGCTAACCGAAAGGTTGGCGGTTCAAATCCACCAGCTGCTCCTTGGAAACCCTATGAGGCAGTTCTACTCTGTCCTATAGCTTCGCTATAAGTCGGAATTGACTCGATGGCAGCGGGTTTGGGGGTATATGATAATATGGGTGTCTCTGGATGGCACAAAAGGTTAAGCACTCAGCTGCTAACTAAAAGGTTGAAAGTTCAAGTCCACCCAGAGGTGCCTTGGAAGAAAGCTCTGGCAATCTACTTCCAAAAAATCAAACATTGAAACCCTATGGGGCACAGTTCTACTCTGAAACATATACGGTTGCCATGAGTTGGGGTCAGCTCCATGGCAACTGGTTTGGTTTTTTTGTTTGTTTTATATGATATTGTAATGAAAATACTCACATCAGCAGCCTCTTGTATATCACCGTGATTATCACCTTGAAAAAAAGTAGAACTTAGAAAATACCTTGATCATGTTGGACAAGCTGTGCAGGCTCTTCAAATCCCTGTGTGCCCCCTGCTGCTGCCCACCTTTCGGCAATCTAGCCCTCGTTAACACTTCCATCAGAGGATGAGCAAGAAAAATAGAGATAAGACTCAAATGAGTCAGTTTTGCTGCACATCAGCAGCTTTTGTTGAAGGTTTGATGAGGGAGGAGGTCAAAAGTAATAGCTGAAATGAGGCATCTCCATTATCTGTGGAGCTCATTTATTTATAACATCCCTATTCCTTATCGTCATGTGGCTCTGCACTTAAGAAGTTAAGAAGATTAAAATGCTTTAATTCAAAGTGCTCCAGTAAGGTAGGTGGCGAGAAACATTGTAATTCGTATTTTATAGCTCCTTCCCACCTCCTAAAACCTCTTTTTTTCTAGTTTATGTGGTGGTGAGCTTATTTATCTTTATTTCTCAAGTGTCTAGCGCAAAGTAGATGTTCAACAAATCTTATTTTGAAAAAACCACCTGTTTTTCATGTTCTACACTGGTTCTCAAACTTAACTACACATGAATTTGCCTGAGGAACTTTAAGAACTACTGATGCCTGAGTCCCATCCCCAAGAGATTCTGATTTCATCCACATGGGTTTGGCCTGGACACTGGGAAATGTTTCAAGATCCCCAGGGCACCAAAATCCCGCTACTGTCAATCAGTTGCAACTCACAGCGACCCCACAGGGTTTCCAAAGCTGTAACTCTCTACAGAAGCAGACTGCCACATCTTTCTCCCATGGGTGGCTCATGGGTTGGAACCGCCACCCTTTGGGTTAGCAGCAGAGCTCTTAACCCCTTCGCCACCAGGGCTCCTTCCAAACCAAACCAAACCCATTGCCGTCGAGTGGATTCCCACTCATAGTGACCCTTTAGGACGCAGTGGAACTGCCCCGTAGGATTTCCAAGGAGCAGCTGGAGGATTCGAACTGCTGACCTTTTGGAGAGAAATAGTTGTGTCAAAATGAGGAAGAATGGTTCCCTGTGGTCCCCACAAGAGCCTTTCCTCCGGATTTCTCCACTCCTTGGCTCCCAGTGGCCCTTGGCACACACATCCCACGGCACTCGGAAGGCAAAGCCCCACAGAGCTCTCCCAGAGCAGCTTCCAGCGGGAGGCAGCTGAGACCCTTCCCTTCCTGCCACCCACTTTTCTCTCAGCTTTTCTGTCGCTCGGCTGTGTGGTCCTTTCAGCACACGCAGGGTTGACTGACATCTCCCTGGTTTAAAGTGTATCAGTTCATCCCAGTGATCAAAAGCTAAATGACTCGTGCTTCCCTCGGGACTTTCTTTATCACTCTCCCCCGACCCCTTTCTGGAGCCTGTTTTTAACTGGAGCTATGATTCTTGGTTTCGCCAGAGACCAAGCTCTCTGGGGAATTCTGCATTAAAATCTTTTCAGCCTCAGAACTGATAGCGATATGTCTATCCTGTTGTATGATAAATGCAAATATTCCTCCGGGAGAAATACCACTATTCCATAGACCCCCTCCTTCCGTGAAATGAGGACACAATTAAAACAAACAGTGTTACAAAGAGTAAGGAGAACACTGACCTACATAGTAATAAACACCAGGAGCCTTCTATTTCAGATCTGAAATCGAGTTGAAATTCCTCCGCACACACCTGGGACATTTGTCCTAAGAATACTTGGTAAAAATCAACTGTCAGAGACAAGAAGGACCTAGAAATGGCCTAGCCCAGGGGTTATTAACTAGGGACGCATCTCAAAATCACCTGAGGAGATTTTTCAAAACGGACTAGAGATTCTAATTCACAACTTTCCTTTGAATTGTCAAGGAATTAAAATGTTTCCGGTTTACGCTGTATTTTGGTATCGCTATTTGGAGGGTTGGGGGAAGGGGGTTATTTTTGTCCTTGTTATTTTCTACAAAGTGAGAAAAGCACCAATCATTCAGGAGCTATAGTTCTACCTTTCACTTTCACTTTGGTATGTGAATTTTTTACACCCTCACAATCTTCGATTAAGTAGGGAGACAGAAAGTGGAATGGTGGGGCTCATATATGAACAAAGAGAAACCAATGAGGTTGACATATTTGATCTTTTCTCCCCCCTTTCCTTTGATTGAAGCCCTGTAACATTCCCTCCCCTGCCACTTCAATTGCTCATTCATGTCATTTCTTTGCTTCATTTGCCTTTCTCATCTTACAGATTTTCCCCCTTTACTTCTTTTGGTCCCTTTTCCCTCTCACCATCCCATCCCCCTATTCAAACCCTCCTGGATAAAAATGAAAATGACTTTACCATACATCTGACACTTGGTGTTTCATGATATAAGACAAGGATCCAAACTTCAGGTTTTTGTCCCTAGTTCGTTTCCATGCCACTGTATACAAAGTGTACCTCAGTGATTCTCAAACTACGCAAACATAAAAAAAGGATGGATTATTAGAAATGAAGATTCCAAGGCCTTTCCCCAACAGAATCTGATTCAGTAAGTACAGGGTTATGTCCAAACATTTTTAACAAGAACACAAAGGTATTATAATGCAAATAGTCCAAGGAATGGAGTCCCTGGGTGGTGTAAACAGTTGTGTTCAACTGCTCATCAAAAGGCTAGAAGTTCGAGTCCACCCAGTGGTACCTCTCAAAAAAGGCCTGGCAATCTACTTTCAAACAATAGGCAATGAAAAATCTCATGAACACAGTTCTACTGTAACACACATGGGTCTGCCATGAGTTGGAGTCAACTTGATGGCCACTAGTTTTAGTCCAAGGAATATACATCAAAGAACACTGGTCTGGTGATAGAGCACTCAGATTCTTGGTTGAAATCTCTGTACTAAACTTTGAGCTACCAGCTCTGAACTCTAGAAGTCTCCTTTGGTCAAAAGGGAATTGTCATCGCATCTACTCAGCAGGATTTGGTTAGAGATTAGATAAAAAAATTCATGCAAACCACTTACTACAATGTCTGGCATTTCACAAGTAGTCAGTGTTATTGGCTTGATTCCTATCTAAGCTGTTCTGTACTAATTCTCAAAAATCTTACAGTTGCTCTTCTGATAAGAGAAAATAAAACTCTTCTGGAAATTTAACTTTTGTCTGAACGTCAATGTACCTCCACATAATGCCAGTCCTGAACCTTGGGAAGTTGGGACTACGGGAATAGTCTCCTTAGAGGCTCTCCTGCCTCTGTCATCACCCATCGCCAATCAGCCTTTCAGTATGCAGCAAGAGTCATCTTTGTAAAAGACAATAAATTTCAATTTTTTGTATCATTCCAATCTTCTTAGCATAAGAAATAAACTCCCTCAAAAAATGGCTGCAACTCCCATTGCAAACCTTATATCCTAATCTTCCTCTGAAGGCTCTGTTCCAGGCATACAGAACTTGATAAAATTCCCAAATATAAAGTCACCACATACCCCATGTAGGGTGACTTTGCTCAGACTGCACTCTCTTTTTCACTGACCCTCTTTTTACCAAGCATGATGTCTTTCTCCAGGGACTGATCCCTCCTGATAACATGTCCAAAGTACATCGAGGCAAAATCCCACCATCCTCCTTTCCAGGGAGCACACTGGCAGTACTTCTTCCAAGACAGATTTGTTCGTTCTTCCGGCAGTCCATGGTATATTCAATATTCTTCACCAACACCGTAATTCAAAGGCATCAATTCTTCTTCAGGCTTCCTTATTCATTATCGAGCTTTCTCATGCATGTTGAAAATACCATAGCTTGGGTCAGGCACACCTTAGTCCTCAAAGTGACATTTTTACTTTTTAACACTTAAAGAGGCCTTTTACAGCAAATTTACCCAATGCAATTCATCGTTTGCTTTCTTGACTGCTACTTCCACAGGCGTTGAGTATGGATCCAAGTAAAATGAAATCCTTGAAAACTTCAATATTTTCTCTGTTTATCATGATGTTGCTTATTGGTCCAGTTGTGAGGATTTTTGTTTTCTTTATGTTGAGGTGTAATCCACACTGAAGACTGTAGTCTTTGATCTTCATCAGTAAGTGCTTCAAGTCCTCTTCACATTCAGCAAGCAAGGTTATGTCATCTGCGTATCACAGGTTTGTTAATGAGTCTTCCTGCAATCCTGATGCCTCATTCTTCTTCATAAAGTCCAGCTCCTCAGATTATATTCACAGTATACAGGTTGAATAAGCATGGTTAAAGGATACAACCCTGACACATACCTTTCGTTATTTTAAACCACACAGTATTCCCTTGTTTTGTTTGAACAGCTGCCTCTTGGTCTATGTACAGGTTCCACGTGAGACCAATGAAGTGTTCTGGAATTCCAATTCTTTATAATGTTACCCACTGTTGTTATGATCCACACAGTCCAATGCCTTTGAATAGTCAATAAAACACGGGTAAACATCTTTCTGCTATTTGCTGCTTTCAGCCAAGATCCACCTGACATCAGCAATGATATCCCTCATTCCGCGTCCTCTTCTGAATCAGGCTTGAATTTCTGGCAGTTTCCTGTCGATTTATTGCTGCAACTGGTTTTGAATGATCTTCAGCAAAATTTTACTTGGGTGTGATATTAATGGTATTATTCGATAATTTCCACATTCTGTTGGATCTCCTCTCTTTGGAATGGCCACAAAGACGGGTCTCTTCTAGTCTGTTGGCCAAGTAGCTGTCTTCTAAATTTCTTGGCATAGATGAGTGAGAGCCTCCACCTCCAGCACCACATCCCTTTATTGAAATATCTCAATTGGTATTCGTCAATTCCTGAAGCCTTGTTTTTCACCAATGCCTTCAGTGCAGCTTGGACTATTTCCTTCCATACCATCAGTTCTTGATCATATGCTACCTCCTGAAATGGCTGAATGTTAATTATTTTTGGTACAGTGATTCTGCATGTTCCTTCCATCTTTTTTGGATGCTTCCTAAGTCATTCAATATTTTGCCCACAGAATCCTTCAATATTGCAATTCAAGGCTTGAAGTTCTTCTTCAGTTCTTTCAGCTTGAGAAATGCTGAGCCTGTTCTTCCCTTTTCTAACTCCAGGTCTTGGCACATTTCATTATAATACTTTACTTTGTCTTCTGAAGTTGCCCTTTGAAATCTTCTGTTCGGCTATTTTACTTCATCATTTCTTCCATTTACTTTAGCTATTCCATGTTCTCTTCTGACATCCATTCTGGTCTTTTCTTTCCCGTATTTTTAATGACCTCTTACTTTCTTCATATTATGATGTTCTTGACGTCATGCCACAACTCATCTGGTCTTTGGTCATTAGTGTTCAATGTGTCAAATCTATTCTTGAAATGGTCTCTAAATTCAGGTGGGATATACTCAAGTTTGTATTCTGGCTCTTGTGGACTTCTTTTAATTTTCTTCAGCTTCACCTTGAACTAGCACATGAGCAACTGATGATCTGTTCCACAATCAACCCCTGGCCTTGTTCTGACTGATGATATTGAGCTTCTCCATCATCTCTTTCCATAGATGTAGTTGATAAGATTACTGTGCATTCCATCTGGCAAGATCCATGTGTATAGTCACTGTTCACGTTGTTGAAAAAAAAGTATTTCCAATGACTAGGTCATTGATCTTGCAAAATACTATCATGCGATCTCTGTCACTAAGATCATATTTCCCAACTACTGGTCTTTCTTCTTTTCCAGCTTTCGCATTCCTATCACCAGCAATTATCAATGCATCTTGATTGCATGTTTGATCAATTTCAGACTGCAGAAGTTGGTAAATATTTTCAATTTCTTCAGCTTTGGCATTAGTGGTTAATGCATAAATTTGAATAATACTCTTATTAACTTGTCTTTCTTGTAGGTGTATGGATATTATCTTATCACTGACAGTGTTGTACTTCAGAATAGATCCTGAAATGTTCTTTTTGACAATGAATGTGATGCCATTCCCCTTCAATTTGTCATTCCTGGCATAGTAGACCATATGATTGTCTGATTCAAAATGGCCAATACCAGTCCATTCCAGCTCACTAATGCCTAGGATATCTATCTTTATGCATTCCATTTCATTTTTGATGACTTCCAATTTTCTAGATTCATATTTTGTACATTCCATGTTCCGATTACTAATGGATGTTTTCAGCTGTTTCTTCTCATTTTGAGTTGCGCCACATCAGCAAATGACAGTCCTGAAAGCTTTACTCCAGCTGTTTCTTCTCAACTCTACTTTGAGAAGGCTACTCCCTTCAGTTGTATTTGCAGTGCCTTCCAACCTGAGGGGCTTATCTTCTAGCACTATATCAGACAATGCTCTGCTGCTATTTATAATGTTTTCGCCGACCAATTTTTTTAGAAGGCAGGTCCATCTTCCTAGTCTGTCTTAGTCTGGAAACTCAGCTGAAACCTGTCCACCATGAGTGGCCCTGCTGGTATTTGAAATACCACTGGCATAGCATCCAGCATCACAGCAACATGCAAGCCACCACAGTACAACAAATGGATAGACGAGTGGTAGATGTTCTAATAGCCATCTTTGAAACTTTAGAGTTGGAAGGAATCTTAGAAATCATAGCCCAGCTCTTTCATTTCATAGAAGAGGATCGTTCTGCAAGTTCAGAGAGGTAAAGGCCACCCCGCTTAGAAAAGGCAGTGTCTTCTTAACCCTATGACACACTTCTAGTACAAAATATTGCTATTTTCTGTGTTTCAAAACACACACAAAAAACTTCTTAAATGAACATATATAGGCAGCATCCCCTTCATTTTGACTTATGCCCAAAGACAATAAATAAAAGTTTGATTTAAAGGTCTTTTTTTACAAGGCAAAAACAAAGAAAAATGGATAATCCATCTCTGGATTCTCCACAGTACTTAGGGCTATGTCTTACTCATAGTCGGCATATATTAACTATAGACAGTATTAATAACTAATTACACTATTCTAAGCACTTTATGTATATTAATTCATTTAATCCTCACAATAATTTAATGAGGTTGGTTCCATTATCTGTGGCATTTTACAGATAAAGAAATTGAGGCACAGAGAAAATCTATCAATTTACTCAAAGTCCATTAATGCATAAACGAGTGAATGAATAAGTCAAGGAATCTGAATGATGCTTTGAGGTGTATGCTTAAGCATTGCCTAGTCACACCCCTCTCCTTCAGACAAGCTCTGATCTAAATTTTTTTACTTTGTTTTTTGTTATTGTTTTGCTGTTTTTGTTGTTGTTGAAGGTAAGAGAGTGCAGGGAAAATCACATTAATACTTAAGTCATTGACTATAAACATTCAACACTCTATACTGGTATTTTTATATCAAGGCCCAGTACACACACTTAGATTAAAATAAGTTTTCACAAAATAATACCTACTTTATTATATACTGTAATGTATTCTGTTATTTTCTATTCTATTCTATTCTAGACTAGTGTAGTCTATTCTATTCTATTTAATTCTTCAATGCAGATCATGACCCACAAAATTGATTTCATGAGCCACTGATGGGTTACAATCAACTTCTTGAAAAACAACACTGCTTTATATAATAGACTAACCTGATAAGTAGATTTTTTTTTCTGCCTTCAGCTGCAGAAATTCAGTGTAAAAATGTTGTACATATATATTTAAAAGCTTTCAGGATATATATATATATATATATATATACACACATTTTTTTTTTTTTTAATGAATGCTTTGTTGTTCGCCAGGAGTGAGAAGGACCTACAGATTTCAGAGGTTTCGGCTCTGGAAACTCATTTAATTTTTCTCCAGTCCTATCACAGTATGTTTCCTTTCATTGGATGTGACCTTCTTAAGAGGAATACATTTTACAGTTAAAGAAACAATTCCGATCAGACAACAGATAGTGACTCCATTTAAGTTCTAAATTGTGAAACCCAAATGCATCTCAAGACTTTAAGGTGAATTCAGGTTCTTCTTGTGAATTTCCAGTACTGCAGTAACGCTGTTTTCTTGACACATCATCTATTATGTAATGAACTTCCTCAGCGTGTCAGAGCCAAAGCTGATGCTGTGATAATTCGGTTTGATTCATTCTGTCAGAGGCAGCAGTATATGACCTGGAGATTTGCATCTTCCAATGTCGTAGTGAGGAAAAAAAGCAAGAAATGAATTAAAATGCATTTTGGAATGATGACATCAAAAAGAAAAAAAAAGCTAATGTATTAAAAAAGGATGATAAAAAGATAGTTTTGAAGCATTTCCTATTTCTATATTCTGTTTATTTTTAAAGCATGAGGGAATAAAAAACAGTGCATACCCAAATGAATTGAAATGTGGTTTCCTGAAAATATTCAGATCTTATTCATAGGAGTGAATGCTCTATGAGACCAAAGGAACACAAATAAGTGTGTCACCATAGTACTAACAAAACATGGTAATTAACTTCTTAAAAGACCTTTTTGATATTGGTTTTCTTTCCATCAAAAGATGGTAATTCTTTTGCCCTTTCCCTAAATCATAATGGAGTCACTTTTAATCAGCCAGGACAAAAGAAGATTCTAAATATATTGAGTAATCTAAAAATTCATTAGTATTTGGCACTGGAATCCAGTGTTTCTAAAGCTAATCAAATTAGTACGCACTCCTTGAAGATCATGATGTGGACCCAGAAGCCTTCCGGATGGCAGGCAGAGACTAACCTAGGACGCTAGTATTGCAGATAGATCATCTGTTTTCAATTCATCAGGACTTCAGTCCAATGATTCTGGAACTTAAATGGTCATCAGGAACACCTGGAGGGTTTGTTTATGGATTGTTGAGTCCTACCCCCAGAGTTCTCATTCAGTAGGTCTGGGTATCACTGAAGGATCCCTGATGGCACAGTGGTTAAGCTCTGGGCTGCTAACCAAAATGTTGTTGGTTGAAACCCACCAGCTGCTCTGCGCAAGAAAGACATGGCAGTCTGCTTCTGTAAAGATTACAGTCTTGGAAACCCTATGGGGAAGTTCTACTCTGCCCTACAGGGTCGCTATGAGTTAGAATCAACTTGATGGCAATGCGTTTGGTTTCGAGTTTGGGCACCAACAGTTGTTATGTCAATTCTAACTCATGGTGACCCCATGTGTGTCAGAGTAGAACTGTGCTCCATTGGGTTTTCAGTGGTTGATTTTCCAGAAGTAGATTACCAGGCCATTCTTCCAGATGTCTCTTGGTAGACTGGGACCTCCAACCTTTGGGTTAGCAGCTGAGCATGTCTAACAAGCATCCTGAAGCTGCTGTCCAGGACACACTTTGAGACTTCTGCTCTAGTCCCATTTTGTGGAATTAGAACACTTAAACTCTATTCCAAGGTTAAGATATAAACAAAAAACAAACAAACCAGTTGCTGTCGAGTCCATTCTGACTCATAGCATCCCTATAGGACAGAGCAGAACTGCCCTGCAGAGTTTCCAAGGAGTGGCTGGTGGATTCTAACTGCCGACCTTTTGGCTAGCAGCCCAAGCTCTCAACCACGGAGCCAGCAGGGCTCCAGAGTAAGGGATAGAGCCTCCCTAATTTCTGCAAAATGGGGATCAAATTGACTGAAAATCCAAATAGCACCAACGGAAGTGATCTGCAGAACTACTACGAGGAGACCAAGAATGTCTGCACTCAGCTAAAACTTGTAGAATGTTAAACTATCGCTGAGGTTCTCAAGGTCTTATCCTTCAAGGAAAAAAAAGAAAGTTTTGTTACACTTAAATAATGATTATACAAATCAGTGGAGCAGACCTCATTCTCCCTTTCAATAAATAGCCGGTATCAGCTCACGACGCCAGACAGAGAAAGAGCAAGCAATGCCGGCCTCTGGATCACAGGAGAAGATTGTAATTTAACTGTGGGTGAAATAAGGATTTGGGGGCACAAATTCTGTTAAACACAGGGAAGGTTAAAAAAAAAAGAAAGTTAAGCAAAGCAATTGAGAGAAGCAGTGCTCTTGGTAACTGTCACTCCGAAATAGTTCATCAACTGACTTATTGGATAGCTGACCGGCTATAGCTGGTTTAGATGTGATTCCATTTCCCACAATTCCACTGGCTGTTCATGCAGAGCAAAGATGCGGTTGTGATTCCCATAAAAAGCAGCAGTTTCGCCCTCAGAAACGGAGCACGGTAAATGGGGAGTAGCAGATTGTTTTAAGAGAAAAGGTCTTTATTAAAATTCAACGAAAAAAATAAGCTGAGATGATTTAGAAAGCGTTATGCATTTATTGAACAAACCCTGCTAAAGACATTTCAGCAAACTGTGTTTAAAAAGTAATAAATAGCTATTGTGCTTACTTCATAAACTTGTCAGACTGTCTTCATTTTATTTTCCCGAACAAACTGAATTTCTGTACTGCTCATCCCCAGCCAGTTAATAAATACATCACCCTAAAAAGTGCTGTGGTATTAAATTTACAGCAGATAAAATATGGATGAAGATGCTGTGCCTCAGGTACGTCAAGTGTGATTTAATATCTCACACTCCTCTTATGAGGAGTAAAAGATTACTGGGCGGCTTAGACCGCCAGAGAGGGACCTTTGCCCCTGAGTAACAGCCACTCAGCAAATAGGGCCAAATGAAGACGGAGAATAACATATAGATTTGCCATAAGAAAAAATTGATCTAAATCCGTATATCAAATCTGCTGATCAGACTTCTGGAGAAATGCCTTATAATCTTTAGCATGCAATTGCAGAAACTTCGGCTGGACAGGAGACCTTCCTGAAAGCATCTGGGATGTTTGGGGTTTTTCAATATTTCACAACAGTATCGTCATCATTACTACTTGCCTTTTATATCGTTGGAATAAAATCTCCTCAGAAGAAAATGCTCTTTTACTTAATGTCTTAGTAGTGAATGTTTTCCTCTCCTGGTGGAAACTTTAAGCTCTTTGAGTATTTCAGAGATCTGGAGATTTTTATAAATGAAGGCGTTGTTCCCCAGGGAAATTTCGCAACAATCTGATTTAATTTATATCTTTTTTAAAAGTTCTGTCTAAAATGATTTAAAAAAAAAAAAAAAAGGTCTCTAAGGAAAACATTTGTTAGCACAGAAAATAAATTCTTATGATTAACATTTTGCCATCCAAAAACACTGGTGACTGAGAGGGTTCTCCGCACTTCAAAGTCATGGAGGAATGAGTTTTAAAACAAGAGTGAAAAAGGAAGCAAATTGCTGCTGAGCTATTTTTATTTCAAATATATGAAAGTAGAGTTGGTAACTGCCATGTATAAATCTTCAAAGTGTGGCTTGCCAAAGATCTTCCTCTAAAGACTGCTGTGAAAAAATAAACTTTAGCAATTCAAGTGGCATTTTCTTTTCACCATGGAAGTGAGGAAAGTGTCCCCGTGTCCCAGGGGCTCCTGGGATCCTCTGAGTTCCCAAAGAGCAGCGTGGCTTTGCTAATTTAAAAAAAAAAAAAAAAAATTTGAGCTCTGGGCCTTTGCAAATAAAAGCTTTTGTTGCCTCCCCCAAAATGTCACCGCTCCAAGGTTTGAGGTTTTTTGTTTATTTGTTTTTCACTGGGCACTTTTGTGCTCAATTGGTAATTGGCTTTACTGAGCCAGAGGGGACTGGGGACAAGGTTGTTTATTTCAGATTTCTACAGTGGTGAATAGTGAGGCATTGGCACTAACAGGTTTGCACAAAAGCTATGAGTCTTAGCATGTATGAGTTGGAAGGGAATATCCCAAAACACGTAAAAGAGGGGATTGAGTGGTGTGGCTTGAGGTGTGTGTGTGTGTGTGTGTGTGTGTGTGTGCGTGCACGCATTGATAATGGAAGCTCTCCTATTAGAAATAAAAACTCTCTGAAGGAGATTCGCTGGACAGGCCCACACCCTCTTCCCAGACTGGCCAGATGTCGCTCATTCAAACAGTCGTCCATCTCTGCACCTTTCTAAACAAGAGCTTTCCCCATTCCAGCTGCATGATGGATTGGCCAGGACAGGGTGACATTTTCTTGAGTGACAGATGTGCCCGCTGCAGCCGCTCCACTGGCGCTCCCGGCTTCCTTGGGATCAGCTGCTCCTGGAGGAGCTGGTAGTGTTCCCTTTGTTTGCATCTGTGGGGAGGAGGGTGAGGTAGGGTGGCTAGGGGGAATAGAGAGAGAGACAGTAACAGGACAGAGGGAGACAGAGACTCACTCTTTATGCCTGGGTTCTTGAAAAAATATCTATGTGTATAGATGTGCGCCCACCAGAGAGAAGAGCTGGAGGCAACTGGTAAGGACTTAGAGGTTGTGTGGGGACAAGGAAGCTTTTAATGGCACACAGCTTCAAACCCATGAAAGCTTCCTCTTTTCCAAACTGACAAGATTCTACAGACAGGGAAAGGTTAGGTTTTAGTCAACAGTTGAAAGGAAAATAACGTCTCGATTTTTAAATATTATAATATCTTCCAAAGACTAATTTCCCCTTACCATGCCTCCATTTCGTTTTTATTCTTTATTTTCCTCCCATCCTCACCTTACAGATGATCCTGTCAACTGTTCTCAATGTGCAGTGTGTTCTTTAAACACTAAAATACTGGAAATGATGCTCTCAGGGAATTTACACTCACCTTGCTCTACTGGCTGGTAATAGAGCCCAGCCTGAGGAGGAAGTGAAGGAAGCCTCTTCACTTACAGCCTTTCATTTTGATTTAATGTATGTGGAAAAGATCTGCATATGAGCCATAGTGACTTGGGTTTTGAACCGTATTTGCAAAATCAGCTCTTGGAGGAATAAACTTGACTAACTGGAAACGCTCCCACAATAATTCGTTCAGATTTCAAAACAACTAGTGTGTGACCGTTTATTTTCTATTTTTTTTAAAAGCTAACAATACTACCAATTATCCCTTTTATGAATCCTGTTAATGGCTGTTTACTTGCAGTAAATTAATATCACACTGTCAGAGACACAGCACTCCTGTATATTATAGCATTTTTACTTACAACAGGCTACAATATAGACCTTCCGGCTTCACTCCTGGTAAGCCAGACTAGAGGTATCACACAAAATCTTGGCAACTTCTGGTGCTTCCAGTAACCCTCACCACTTCTTGTTTTCTGCCTTCCCCCTCTGCTAAGATTCTTCACAGGAGTGTGGCCACTTGACATCAACCTGTAAGTGAGGAGAGACACAGTCTTCACATCTGCCTTTACTAGTACCCAGTTTAGCCCCAAAATTAGCTGTAGCTAATGTTGTGATATGGAGTTGTTTTTTTTTTAAATTCAGATGGAAACCCAAGTCACATCCTGGTGTATATGTATTTTAACAGACTTTTTAGAACAGTTTGAAATTGTTCCTGGTGTATTTTTAATGTTGTCTTTTTATTTATTTTCTAATGATGAAAGGCACTAAAAATATTTGGAAATTGTAAGCCATGGCTTTTGATCCTCAGGGTTTAGAATTTTCAGGCTCTGAAACAATGGTGGAAGAAAAAACGAGTCGTTCAGAACTGCACTGACACTATGATGAAATAAATTTACCTGAAATGAAAACCCAAAAATGAAGATATAGAGATAAATGTCATTAGTATTTAAAAAGGAAATGGATTGTTTACGTTTTCCTCCCTTAGGAAAAATATCTTACAGATGAAATTGCTGAATCAAAAGGAAAATAAATTTTTAGTGTTTAATGTACGTACACGTGCATACACACAAACATACATAACTATGCATGCAATTGTCCTTCTAAAATGTTGTACCGATGAACGCTTCTCAAATTTATTTAAGGGAATGTCCATTTCCCCAAACATGGAAAATACTGATCATTCTTATCCTTTTAAATTTATGACAAACTGTGTCTTGTTTTAATTTGAAATTGCTGATATCTGCAGTTTAATGTTTTTTTTTTCACATGTCTTTTAGTCTGGTGAATTTTTCCTGATTTTATCCCCTTTGTCTATTGGGATGTTCATCTTTTTTTTTTAAAAACTGATATTGAAAAGCTCTTTTATATATTAAGGGTATTAACATTCTCATTTATGTTACAAGAATGTTCTCCCAGTTTTTTATTTGCCTTTTGAAAGTATTTTTTCCCTTTTTAAACTAATTATTTTGTCGTGTTAGTTTTTTTCACTTGTTTATTTTAACATAATAAAGCATATTAATTTTTTCTTTCAGTTTCTGCAACCAGTACAATGCTAAGGAAGGCTTTCCTACCCATCTCAACATTATATATTCACCTGTCTTTTCTGCTAACATTTTGTTCCAATAATCTGACAAGTCTTATGCCAGTGCCACACTGTTTTCAGCTTTATAGGTTATATTTTAATATCTGTTAAAGCAAATTTCATCTCTCCTTTTTTCCAATATTTCCTCCTACTCTTGAGTATTTAGCCGTTCAAGTGGATTATTTGGAAGAATCATGTTAAGTTCCAAATTCTGACTGAGATTTTTATTAAACTTTATTAAATTTGAGAAAAAAATGCTTTTTCATTACTGTGTCTTCCCATCCAAAAATATAGCAGCCTTTTTTTTAATTTGTGTAAGAGCCTTTTAATCAGGTCACTCAGTAGAGTTTTAGTTTCTCATGTCACTTGAGCACTTGCGTTTCTAAGAATACTCCTGGCTATTATATATTTGCTGTTGCTCCTGTAAATAGGATTTTTATGCCATTTTAAATACTTACTGTCGTTAGAGTAGAAATTTATTCCTTCTTAAATTTATTTTCTTACCGATTGAAGCTTCTTATTAGCTGTTTCCTAACGCTGTTTCATCGATTCCTTTTTATTTTACAGGTCAATAATCCTATCATCTACAAATAATAATTTTCTCTCTCCATGCCCAATATGTATTTGCCATATTTTGATTCCTTGCCTAATTTAATTGGCTTATATTTTCTGAAAACTTAGATAACAATGGTAACGATAGTCGTCTTTGTTCTTCTTCTGCGTTTAAAGAAGTACTGCCACCCTTTACCATAGCACGTGATGGTTTTGTGGTTTGATACATTCTATGTCCGTTTGGCGGACATGTTGTTTTCGTCAACAGCAGATGTTGAATTTTACATAATGATTTATTGGCCCTAATGAGACAATGTGTCTCCTTTTTCTACAGTTATAATGAATTACACTAATGTATTTCAAAATATTTTTGTATTCCTGGAATAAACCTTAATTGATCGTGGTGGATATGATTTTAAAGTACTGCTGAATTTATTCTGGTAATATTTTATTTAGGAATTTTGTTTACCCTCAAAAGCGATATTGATCTATAGTTTATTTTTTGTTGTTGTTGCTGTTCAACTTTTGACAAGATTTGATATTAGGATTATGTTACCTTGATAAAGATTTCATACAACTTGCTCTATTTCTTTTCTATACAACAGTTTAGGTAACTTGGATATCATTGTTCCTTGAAATTTTAATGGGATTCTTCTGGGCCTAAGATCATTTTTTTCCATTTTTTCCAGTTATTGATCTGTTTAATTTTTCTACTTCTCATTGAGTAATTTTCATAATTTACATCCTACAAAAGCATCTACTTAGTACAGAATTGAAAATATATTAGTATACAGTTGCACAAAGTATTCCCTTTTAATTTTTAACCTCCTATAGCTCTTGTTTTAGATCATTTATTCCCTATAACTAGTTATTAATTATTTTTCAATTTGTTACACACTGAGTTTTTTTTCTAGCTTCTTTGTTAAATTCTTATTATTTATTTTTACATTGTTTTTTTTTGTTGTTGTTGACATACAGGCATTTTATGAAAATAAATGATTTTAATCTGAGTACAGTTTTGACTATATCATGTAAGTATTTACGTGTAATAATTTTAACAAAATTCTTTTATACTATCTACCTTTGTTTTATTTTATTCATCTAAAGGTTTTTAAATATTAAGGAGAATAGTTTTTTATAGAATTTTTTTCCTTCTTTTTTTTCCCATACAAAAATTTATACATACATTGCTATTTGACCCCAACTGCTCTCCCATACTGTGACAGCACACTCCTCCTTTACACCCCTGATTCCCCATGTCCATTCAACCAGCTTCTAACCCTCTATGCCTTCCCATCTCACCTCCGGACAGAAGCTGCCTGTTTAGTCTCTTGTATCTACTTAAGCTAAGAGGCACACTCCTCATGACTATCCCCTTATGTCCCACAGTCCAGTCCAATCCCTGTCTGAAGAGTTGGCCTCGGAAATTGTTTTAGTTCTGGGGTGATAGAGAATCCAGGGGCCATGTTTTCTGGGGTTCCTCCAGTCTCAGACCATTAAGTCTGGTCTTACTAGAATTTGAGTTCTGCACCCCACATTTTGAGCGCTCCATCAGAGACTCTCTGTTGTGTTCCCTGTCAGGGCGGTCATTGGCGGTAGCTGGGCACCGTCTAGTTCTTCTGGTCTCAGACTGATGAAGTCTCTGGTTTATGTGGCCCTTTCTGTCTCTCGGGCTACTACTTTCCTTGTGTCTTTGGTGTTCTTCATTCTCCTTTACTCCAGGTGATTGGGACAAATTGATGCATTTTAGATGGCCGCTTGCAAGTTTTTAAGACCCCAGATACCACTCACCAAAGTAGGATGCAGAACATTTTCTTAATAAGCTTTCTTATGCTATGGAATTATTTTTAATTAAAAATTCCATTGTACTGTTGTCAGAGATGGCAACGGGTTTGGTTTTTGTTTTTTTGTTATGTGCTAAATTTTAATTTTTTCCACTTATTTTTATTTTTCTTAATATATATATTATGCTTATTTAATTGGCTCTTTGTATTGATATGATAGAGAAATGGGTATGTTAAAATTTCCCTAGACTATTGTATTTTTTCCATTTCTCCTATTGTTAGATAACTTCTTCTTCATATATTTAAATTCCATGTTATTTCACACACAAACGCTCATAATAGTTATCATTTTACATTGGATCACATCTAAATCATCATACTTTGTTTTATGATATATGTATGTCTTTGTGCATCATTGACTTCAAATTTTTATTACTTTGTTTTAGGTATACTTCTTATGAGCACCATATAGTTGACTTTTTTAAACTTTAATTAAAATTTTATTCTTATCAAATTGTGAATTCTTCCCATTTGTATTAATATCATGACAGATTTGTTTGGCAATATTTCCCTCTTATGTTGTATTTTGTGTTTTTAGATTTCTTTTAATTTTTTCTTGGAGGTTTTTTGTGTGTGTTTTCTGCCTTTTTTATTTGGTCAGTATTTTCATTAATTTCTTTCTCTCATAATTTTGGATTTATGCAACCTATTTTTAGTCATGGAAACTTTAAAATTAAAAAAAAAAAAGTTTTCTCTGCTTTTAACATCACCCACTCCAAAAATAAATGAAAGCTATTGACATCACCAATGAACTTTCCACATCCTCCCCACAGGTTTGACCATATATTTTTGCTCTGAAATTTTTTATTTTATAAAATAAGTCCTAAGTAGACTTATGATTCTATTATTGTATCTTTCTTCTTTCAAGCTTTATAGCATATGTATTCTCCCTATCCCTGCAGATACAATTCTGACTTAATGATTTGCTCTTATACAATTTCTTTTACACTATGATTTCCTCATTCCTTAATTGTTTGTTTAATGTCTATGTTGAGTTTATTAGATCTGTAATTTTTTTCAGGAATGAAATATTGTTGTTACACTTCCTCTTAGGTTCCTGGTGTATCTGATAATGTTTTTCGGTTGCTTTCACACATAAACACAGTTGGCTTGGTATAGAATTTTGGAGTCAAATCACTTTTTCACCAAACTCTACAGAAAATGCCCCCACTGTATTCTGGTATCTAATTTGTGAAGAACACTATGGCTAACCTGACTTTATTTAAATTTTTTTTCAAACCTGTTTCTTATTTATCATATTTTATATTGTCCCCTGCTTGAGTGATTTCTATGGACTTCAAATAAAACTGTTTCAGCAAGAAGTTCTAGGTATTGGTGTTTGCTGGGTACACAATAAGCCTTTTAAATCAGGGTAATTCATGAATTTCTTCAGCTAATGAAGTATTTCTTATAATACAGAGTTTTAAACTGTGTTTTAGAAACTGTGAGGTTTAGCAGAAAAGTTCTAAGGCCTGGAATGATAGCATGAGAAGACAAAGAGGACGATAAGCAGACCCTGTGGACCTCCAATGCACCTTTTCAATCATCGCAGTCCCACTTATATTGTTTTGATCTCTTTTCAAGGTTCTGTGTAGTGCAGTGGTTAAGTGCTAGGTTGCTAACCAAAAGGTCAACAGTTCGAATCCACCAGCTGCTCCTGGGAAACTCTATGGGGCAGTTCTAGTTTGTCCTATAATGTTGCTATGAGTTGAAATAGACTCAACAGCAACAGGTTTTGTGTGTGTGCGTGTGCGTGTGCGTGTGCGTGTCTGTGCAGTTTTTATTGGGAGGGGGATGTACATTGGGAAAAAATAATTTTTACATTCATTTTCCCATTATAACATTGAATAGTGGTAGTGAAGGCCTAATGGTGAGTCGGAGTCCTGGTGGTGTAGTAGTTAAGAGCTACGGCTGCTAACCAAAAGGTTGGGAGTTCAAATACACCAGTCACTCCTTGGAAACACTAAGGGGCAGTTCTGCTCTCTCCTGTAGGGTTGCTATCTATGAGTCAGACTCAACTTGATGGCAACAGGTTTTGTTTTTTCTGGTTAATGGTGAGTCAGGACTCGAACCATCACCCAGCAATCAGGAAGATACTCCCACAACAGTGTCAGTGAAGGCCGCATGGGGAAATGGAACTCCTACTCCTGTCCAGCAGTAATGAGAAAATAACTCTAGGTGTCAATGGACCCAAGAAGAGAACCTGGTTTTCTACTTCCATCCAGCAGTAACAAGGCAGCACCACCCACTTCTTTGCAGGAGTGGTGTCAGAGGAAGCCAGCTAAAAGAGAAGGTTTAAATAAGACCCAGAATCTCATAACAACTGTCCAGACTACAATACAAAATCACTCATTATATAAAGAACTATGAAGCTTACAAAAAAAAATGGAAAAAGACAATCAATAGATGCTGAACAGAGAGTTAGAATTATCTGAAAAAGATTTTAAAGCAGCCATGGGAAAATTCTTTGATGAGCATATATGGGCACACTTGAAATAAATGAAAAAATAAAAAACCTCAGCAAAGAAATAGAAAGTCTCTAAATAAATAGAAGTTATAAAGAAGAACTGAACAGACACTTTAGAACTGAAAAACACAATAGTCGAAATAGGAAGCTTAGTGAATAGGCGTAACTGCAGAATAGAAGGGACAGAAAAGCAAATCAATGAATTGGAAAGAAGAAAAATAGAAATTATTAAATTGAACAACAGAGAGAAAATAGACTAAAAACAAACAAACAAACAAAAAACCAGAGCCTCTGGAACCTGTGGAACTATAACAAAAGTTTGAGTACTTGTGTCATCGAAGTCCTGGGAGGAGAAGAGAAAGACAGCAAAGCTGAGAAGTCCTCAAAGATGTAACATAGAAAACTTCTAAAGTTGCTGAGACACACAGATTCAAGTAGCTAAACAAACTCTACACAGGATAAACCCAAAGAAATCTACAGTAAGACAAATCATTATTAAATTTCTGAAAATTAAAGACAAAAAAAATTAAAAACAGCAGGAGCAAAAAGACACCTTAACAGTAGGAGAAAAAAACAATTAGAATGACAGCAGTTTTCTCACTAGAAACCCTAGAAGTCAGAAGGAAGTGACACAATATGTTTTAAGTGCTGAAAGAAAAGAACTGTCAACCCAAATCCCAAAAATATCTTTCAGTAATGTAGGTGAAATTAAAATATCTCAGGTGAAGGAAAACTAAGGGAATTTATCACCAGCTGATCTCCCCTAAAAGAATAGCTAGAGAGAGATCCACAAACAGAAAGGAAAGAGATAAATGAAGGAACCTTGGCAGAGGTGTAACTAGGGTATGACAGATATTGCACCAGCCCTGGGTGCATGGTGCCACTGAACAGTTTATATTAACCTGGTATGGCCGATGGGGTATCTATGGAAAATGGCGCTTATGGCAAGCACTGAAATTGTGTTCTGTCCAAACATCTGACACCCCTCTTTTAGATACCTTTACCGTAATACCAGTTCCAAAATGCAAGTCAAGCTCGCTAATCTTTTAATCAACATAGTACTGTGCTTGAGGGAGGATGCTGGGCCATACGGGGTTAATAGAAACTGCTCAGTGGTGCCAAACACCCAGGGCCGGTGCAATACCATAGATATGCCACTGAACCTTGGAAGATCAAAAAGGAACAAAGAACATGGTAAGTTAAAATATGAGTAAATACAATAGCTTTGACAGTTGAAGCAAAAATTATAATACTATCTGATGTAGTTCTAAAGGTTGGGAGAGGAAATATTTAAGACAATTATACTGTACATAAGAGAGAGTAAAGGGACCTAAAGGGACATAAGAGTTTTATAGCTCACTTGAACTGATCAAATGATGACTACAGTAGTCTGTGATAAGTTATGTATGTATAATGACATATCTACAGCAACCACTAAAAAAGCTTTAGAAAGAGCTACTCTCAAAAACAATAAATAAATTAAAATGGAAATCTAACAAAAATTCAAAAAACCCATAGGAAGGCAGGAGAAAGTAAACAAAGAAATGAAAAACCGGAGAACAAAAACAAAATGGCAGACTTAAGCCCTAACATATAAAAAATCACAGTAAACACAAATGGTCTAAAGACGACAATTAAAAGACAGAGAATGGCAGAGTGGATTAGAAAATATGGCCCAGAATATTAGTTACCTATTGCTGCTGTAACAGATTACCATGAGCTTAGTGGCTTAAAACAACACAAATTTAGTCTGTGGCCTATTACAGTTCTGGATGCCAGAAATCTAAAATCAGTTTCATTGGGCTACAGTGAAGGTATCTGCAGAGCAAAGCTCCCTCTGGAAACTTGTAGGTAGAATCCATTTCCTTGCCTTTTCCAGCTTCTATAGTCACATGTCTTGCATTCCCAGGGTCATGGCCCCTTCTTCCACTTTCAAAGTCAGCAGTATATCGTCATATATAGAACACACCACCCAAATACAGGGGACTGCACATTCTTTAAGTGCCCACGGAGTGGAAAATATACCAACATACTACATATCCTGGACCATAAAACAAACTTCAACAAACTGAAAGAATTGATATTATGCAGAATGTATTCTTCAATCACAGTGGATTCAAACTAGAAATCAGTAACAGAAACATAGTAGGAAAATCTTCAAACGCTTGGAAATTAAGCAGTATATTTCTATATAATTCATAGGTCAAAGCAGATGTCTCCAGGGAAATTTTAAAAAAATCTATATTGAACTAAAAGAATAAGAAAAAATATATATAGCAAAACTTACAGGATGCAGCTAAAGCTGTTCTGAGACGGAAATTTATAGCACTAGTTGCATACATTAGAAAAGAGGGAATGTCATAGATCAATGATCTAAGGTTCCATCTCAAGAACCTAGAAATAAAAGAGCAAAATAAACCCAAAAGTAAGCAAAAAGAAGGAAATAATAAAGATAAGAGCAGAAATCAAGGAGATGGAAAAGAGTAAAACAACGGAAAAAAATCAATGAAATAAAAAGCTGGATCATTGAAAAGATCAATACAACTGACAAAACTTTAGCAAGTCAGACAAAGGAAAAAAGTTACAAATATTATGAATGAAATGGGATATTATTACAGAAACTTCAAACATCAAAGGAATAATAATGAAATACAATGAACTCTACATGAATTTGACAACTTAGATGAAATAGACCAATTCCTTGAAAACCACGAACTACCATATTACCTAAATAAAAAGATAATTTAAATAGCCCTTAACCTTTTAAGGAAAATGTACTTGTAATTTTTAAAAACTCCCCAAAAAAAATTCCAGACCCAAATGGTTTCACTGGATAATTCTACCAAATGTTTAAATAACAATTAATACTGATTCTCCAGGAGAAGCAGTGCTTAGGGGAAAATTTATAGCATCAGATGCATGTATTAGAAAATAAGTTAATTATAAAATCAATAGTTAGAAATTTCACCTTGGGAAACTCGAAAAAAGAAGAACAAATTAAACCCAAAATAACCAGAAGAAAGAAACAATAAATATTACATCAAAAATCAATGAAATTGAAAACAGGAAATTAGAAGAGAAAATCAATGAAAGCAAACCTGGGTCTTTGAAAAAATAATAAAATTGATAAACCTTTACACAAGCTAACTGTCTTAGGCTGGGTTCTCTAGAGAAGCAAAACCAGTAAAGCGTATAAATATATATATATAGAGAGAGAGAGAGATTTATATCAAGGAAATAGCTCATGCTATTGTAGAGGCTAGAACATCCCAAGTCTGTGGATCAGGGAAGAGGCCTCTCCCAAGTCCCGCAGCCACAGAAGCTGGTGAGCCCAAGATCGGCAGGTTGGAGAGCAGGGCTTCTGCTCACAGGCTGTGAAGATTGACAAATCCCAAGTTCAGCAGATAAGCTGACAACTCAAGTCCCAAGAACCAGAAATGAGACGACAGGAGGCAGCTGCAGGATCCAGAGTGAGCAAAAAGCCAGAATGTCTGCTTATATTCAGATGCAGGCCACACCCCCAAGGAGACTCCCTTTCATCTGATTGGCTACTCACAGTATATCCAATCATGGGAGTAATCACATTAAAACACTGAGAACCATGACCCAGCCAAGCTGACATACAATCTTAACCATCACACTAACCAAGAAAAGAAAAGAAAGACACAAATTACTAATATCAACAGTGAGAGAGGGGCCATCCCAACTGATGCTATGGATATTAAAAGGATAGTGAAGAAATATTATGAACAACTCCATGCTCACTAATTTGATAACTTAAATGAAAAATGTCAAGTCCTTAAAAGACACAATCTACCAAAACTCACACAAGGAGAAACAGATAATCTGAATAGATACACGTCTATTAATTAAATTGAAACAACAATAATCTCCTAAAATAGAGAACCCTAGGCCCAGGTGGTTTCACAGATGAATTCTACCAAATATGTAAAGAAGAAGTGACATCAATCCTCTGTAATCTCCTCCAGAAACTAGAAGCAGAAGGAATGAAGAGCATTACTCTATGAGGCAGCATTGCTCTAATATCAAAACACTAACTCCTCACAATCTCCTCCAGAAAACAGAATTGGAAGATTATACCTTAACATAAGGAAAACAAAAATCCTCACTAGACCAATAGGCAACATCATGAGAAACAGAGAAAATACTGAAGTTGTCAAATTTCATGTTACTTGGACCCACAATCGACTCACATGGAAGCAGGAGTCAAGAAATCAAACAACATACTGCACTGGGCAAATCTACTGCAAAAGATCTCTTTAAAGTGTTCAAAAGCAAAGATGTCACCTTGAGGACTAAGGTGTTCTTGACTCAAGCCATGGTATTTTCAAACACCTCATATGCATGTGAAAGCTGGACAATGAATGAGAACCAAAGACTTGGTGCCTTTGAATTATGGTGTTGGCAAAGAATATCGAATATAGCATGGACTGCCAGAAGAACGAACAAATCTATCTTGGAAGAAGTACAGCCAGAATGCTCCTTAGAAGTGAGGGTAGTGAGGCTTCATCTCACTTACCTTAGACATGTTATCAGGAGGGACCAGTCCCTAAAGAAGCACAACATGCTTGTTAAAGTGGAGGATCAGTGAAGGAGAGGAAGACACTCAATGAGATTGAATGACAGAAATGGGCTTCAGAAATGGGCTTGAACATAGCAACGATTGTGAGGATGATGCAGACCAGACAGTGTTTCATTCTGTTGTGCATGGGGTTGTTATGAGTTTGCACTGAACAATAAGAGTATTACCCCAGAATAAATCCAGAAAAAAAAAAGTACAAAAAAAAGAAAACTAGAGACCAACATCACTCCTGACTGTAGATTCAAAAATTCTTAACAAAACACTAGCAAATAGAATTCAGCAAAATATAAAAGTAATTACACACCAAAACCAAATAAGGTTTACTCCAGGGACAAAACATTTTTTCAGTATTTGAAAACCAATCAGTGTAATCTATCATATTAATAGGGCAAAACACAAAAGTCACATTCTCATACAAACTGATGCAGAAAAACAGTGTGACAAAATTCAACACCCATTCATGATAAGAACTCTCAGAAAAAATAGGAATTGGTGGAATTTCCTCAACTGATGAAGAACATCTACCAGAAACCTATAGTTCACATTATACTTAGGGTGAAAATGAATGCTTGGGAAAATGAATGAAGATTGGGAAAAAGGCAAGGATGTATTCTCTCATCACTGCTATTCAACATAACGCTGGAATATCTAACCAGAGCAATATGGCATGAAATAGAAATAACAGGCATGCAGACAGAAAGGAAGGCATAAAACTTTCCCTAAATGCAGATGACATGATTGTCTTTATAGAATATCCCAAGGAATATACAAAAAAACAAACAAACAAACAAACAAACCTCCTAGAACTACTAAATGAGTTTAGCAAAGAAAGTCTGAGGATATAAAATAAACATACAAAAATAAATTGTATTTCTACCTACTAGCAATAAACATGTAGAAACTGAAATTAAAAACACAAAGCCATTTATGATTGCTAAAAAAACTGAGATACTTAAGTGTGAATGTGATGAAATATGTACAGGTCTTATATGCTAAAAACTACAAAGCTAATGAAAGAAATCAAAAGAGATCTAAATAAATGGAGAGACATAGCACATTCATGAATCATTGGAAAACTCAACATAGAAAAGCTATCAATCACTCCCAAATTGATAAAGAGGTTTAACCCAATGTTTAACAAAATCCCAACAAGAGTTTTTGTAGATATAGCCAAGATTATTCTAAAATTTATATGGATAAACAAAGAAACTAAGAATAGCTAAAACAATTTTGACAACAAAAGAATAAACCAGAAGGAACAAGTTTACCCAATTTAAAGACTTACTATATAGCTACAGTAGTCAAGACTGTGAGTTTTTGGTGGTGGAAAAGACTGAAATCAATGGAACAGAATAAAGACCTCAGAAATAGACCCACATCAATATGCCCAACCGATTTTGACAAAAGTGCCAAAGCAATTCAATGGAGGAAAGACAGCCTTGTTAATAAATGGTGCTGAAGCAATTGAACATTCACAGGCAAAAAAAAAAAAAAAAAAAAAAAGTGAGCCTTGACCTAAATCTCCCACTTAATACAAAAATTAACTCAAAATGGATCACAAATTTAAATATAGGTCATAATAATATAAAACTTATAGAAAAAAAGAAAAGAAAAACGTCAGGATCTAGAACTAGGCAAAATATTCTTAGACTTGACACCCAAACCACAATCTATAAAAGGAAAAATTGATAAATAGACTTCATCAGAATTAAAAGCTTTCGTTCTGTGAAAGACTCTTTAAGAGGGGAAAAGATACAGAGTGGGAGAAAATATCTGCAAATCACATACCCAACAAAGAACTAATATCTAGAATATATTTTAAAAACCTGAAACTCGACAGCAAAAAAATTCAAAAAAAACATAGGCAAAAGAGATGAAGAGATATTTTTCTAAAAAAATATACAGAATATGAATATGGCAAATAATCACATTAAAATATCTTCAACATTATTATTCACTAGGGAAATTCAAATTAAAACTACCGTGATATACCACATCAGCATGGCTAAAATAAAAACTAGGGACAACACCAAATATTGGTGAGGATGCAAAGGAATACTGGTAAGGAGACAACAGATATATTGCTTCTAACCTAAAAAAACAAACCCATTGCTGTCCAGTTAATTCCAACTCATAGCAACCCTATAGGACAGAGTAGAACTGCCCAATAGGATTTCCAAGAAGCGGCTGGTAGATTCGAACTGCCAACCTTTTGGTTAGCAGTCAAGCTTTCAACCACTGTGCCACCAGGGCTAGGAATGTAAAATGCTACAGCCACTTTGGAAAAAAATCTGCCCAGTTTTTTTTTAAAAAACTAGACATGTAATTACCATACAGTCCAACAATTGTACTTCTGGACATTTTTGCCTAATAATGAAAACTTATGTTCACACAAAAATCTGTACAAGAATGCTTATGTATGCTATATTCGTAATTGTTCAAAAGTGGAAACAACCCAAACGTCCTCGAATAGCTGAATGGGTAAACAAACTGTGGTAAATGCACACCATGGAATACTACTCAGCAATATAAAAGAATGAACTATATGTACATGCAACAACCTGAATGAATCTCCAGAGAATTATACTGAGTAAGAAAAGCCAATCTCAAAAGGTTGCATACTGCATCATTGCATTTATACATGTAGCACATTCTATAAATGGCCACATGATAGAAACAGAAAAGAAATTAGTGGTTGCAAGGGGTTAAGAAGAGAGTAGAAGTGGGAGGGAAGTAGGTATAGCTCTAAAAGGTCAACATAAGGAATCCTTGTGGTGTTGAAAATGTTCTATATTTTGATATATCAATACCCTGGTTGTGATACTGTACTATAGGTTTGCAAGATGTTATCAGTGGGGGAAACTGGGTAAAGAATACAAAGGACTTCTCTATATTATTTCTTACAACTGCATATCAATCTATAATTTTCTCAAAATTAAACATTTAATTTAAAAAAATACTGATGGGACCAGGTACTTGATAATCATCTGAAGACAAGTCAGCTCATGGGGAGTACAAAAGGCAAAAAATGAGAGTCTTGTAAAATGAAAATGATTTGGGACACAAAATTCAGCTGAAACTTTCAAGATGGGAAACACGTTTATCATAGCATTACCAAATATTCAAGCCTTCACTCATCTCCCATTGAATTCAATGAAACAAGATCTGGGAGAGCTTGAATTAAACAAGATAATATCCAAGATCCTTGTAAAGTCCCAAAATTTATTGATTTTCCATTTCACTGATTTAGTAAATGAGCTCAACTAATTTTCAAGAACTGTGAAGAATCTGAGAGTCTCTCCTACTTACAACCTGACAAGTTAGTTTGCCTTAGTTTCACAAATGCTGGTATAAGACTTGAGACTCCTGGGTCAGAAGCAAAAGACAACATATTACTTGAAACACTAGCAGTAGCCAGAGAATCCACATTTGCACTGATTCCTCAATCCTCAATTTCCACAAGGTACAAACAGGGCTACTTTTATGCACTGTGGGCTGTGTTTCAATAGAGAAACCCTGAGCTTAAGAAATGTGTATCTTTTATAATGGGCATTGAGCTCTAGCGATAAAGAGGATGATACTATAAGAAACTAACCTTTTAGCTTGCAAGTAAGGTAAAATCTTCTTTGCTCTAGATGGAGATACTCTGTCTCCCAAGGCTGTTTACTATATAAGCATCCTTGAAAAGATAATACAGAGCAAAGGTAGCCAGTGCCTCTGCTCACAAGATGTGCAGGAACACAAAAGGCCCATGGAGAATTGTTTCCTAACACTAATAGTTTTAAAACCAAGACTTGGAATTATAGTAGTTTTCCATATGTTCTGAAACTTTGTTCAAATTATTTACCTTTTATGGGTGGAAAGGTGGTTTAGAAAGGAAAATAAATAAATAAAAGACAGTCCAGGAAAATGATCACTTTAATTTTGATGGGTTGGTTTAGTTTGCTTAGTTTTCAAGAATATGTAAAATAGAACTTTAATGGCATTTTCGAAGGAAAATATGGAAAATTTTATACATCACTAACCCAGTTACCCATTGCTGCATACCAAACCACCAACACTTGGTGATTTAAAACAACAATTTATCATTATCTCTGTGGTTCTGTGGGTTATCTAGGCTCAGCTGAGCTGTTGCTGCTTAGGGTTTCTCATGCAGTTGCAGTCAGGTGCTGGCAGGGTCTGAGTTATCTGAAGGCTTCTTCACTCTTGTTTCTGACACATGGGCTAGAATGGCTAGAAGAGTGAGCCTGGTCAGGTATCTCTCTCTCTCCTTGTTGCCTCTTGATCTAACTTGAGCTTCCTCTTAGCGTAGTAAATCTCAAGGCAGTCTAACTTCTTACATGGTGCCTGGATTATTCCTGAGTGAGTGTTGCATGAGACTGAGGCAGAAGTTGCAAGCTTTCTTATAACCTAAACTCACAGCTTCATTTCCACTTCATTCCAGATTCTTCATGTGGGCAAGGTGGGGTGGAGTGAGGAGTGGGGAAAGGACTCCACAAGAGTATGAATGTGTGGCTCATTGAAAGCATTCACTTTTTAAAATTTTACTTATTTTGTTGTTGTTATTGTTGAGAATAGACACAGCAAAACATACACCAATTCAACAGTTTCTGCATGTACAATTCAGTGACATTGATTACATTCTTTGAGTTGTGCAACAATTCTTACCCTACTTTTCTGAGTTGTTCCTTCCTCATTAAACTCACTGCCCCCCAAGGTTCTTATCTAACTTTTCAAGATGCTGTTGTCAGTTGGATCCCATATAGATCGTTCTTACAAGAGCATAATGCTGAAGACAGATATTGTTTTACTAGTTAAGCTAAACAATTGTTTGGTTTTAAGAAGACTTCAGGGGATATTTCTGTAGCGTTCACTTTAAAATCTGCCACTTGAATAATTCTTCAGAAAATTCAGATTGGAGAGTGTGGAAGTATGTGTGTGTGTATATATATATACATATTTATATTTGTATAGTATGTGTTACACACCCAGGAGTGGAAAACTGTTGATCTAGAATCAGAAGCCCAACTTTGAATCTGAATTTTCAGTACTTAACGACTGTATAATCTTAGGCAAGCTATGTGTCTTCTCAAAGCCTGTTTCCCTCAGCTTTAAGAGAGAAATAAAATTACTCCACACAAAGATAGACAGTAAGGGATACTGAAGAAAATATGAAAGCACTTCAAATATCTAATAAAAATACACATATGAATACTATAGAGAAAAAACTCTTCTAACGCACATATTTTTGAGATCGTAACTTCTGCTTTACGAAATGGAAAATGCTCTTCTGCTCAAATCATCTGAATGTATTTCAAATAATGTAAGTAAACTTGGATCTTGGTTATGTTGCAGAGACCTTATCCCGTCTTTGATGTATCCTGTAATAACAAGCAGGATGCACAGTGCCCCACTTTGCAGGTGATGCTGAGCCTATCTGTCACAGGTGACAAGGGTCTGTGGTGAAATACAGGAGGAGGTGGCCAGCTCCAAAGTTGTACTATTAAATTACAGTCTGCCCACGGAGAGTGATCTCTTGTTTCAGCAGGAAGTACTCGTCCCCAAGACTGTAAAACCACACGCACTCTAAAATAGGCTGTCACACAGAGCATCATAAATTATTGAAGTCAACTATTCCATCATTCATTCATTCATTCATGCTGGAACCTTAAGCTACAGAGAGTGGTCTGCCTGTAGGGAAAAAACACAAAATCAAAACCTTGTTTCTGATTTTCTTTGATTCCTTTTCTTAACTACTTTAGGAGAAGCTATAAGACAGCTTTAATTATGTAATATCTTTTTAGTTTTGTATAATTGAATGCTTCATATTGTTGTTCAGGATGGAAAAAAATCTATTTCAGAAACAAAAGTGAAATAATCATTTTTATATGCCAAATGTTCACAAATGTAAAGAACTTCTATGTAAAACAAAACATAAAGAGACAAAGATATTTTCTCCTTGATTCCCATTATAATTTCAGATTTGAATTCTTGTGGGAAAATAATCTAAATGCAATACAAATCCCCTTTTAGAGTCTTGCCATCTATTCCAAGGAACGCCCTGCCTTACTGGTATGCATTCTGTGTGCCTATAATTCCCCTCACCCCATCTCAACTAGAATAGCTAGTCAAATGAACAATCAGTCCACAAGATCTTGGCATGCTCACTAAATGTAGCATAAATTAAAGTGTATCATTCAGTGAATTTCTGTTTGTTTAGAAGGTCTTAAAGATTTTATGATGCAGAGGCGGGACCAAGATGGCTGAGTAATCAGATGCCTCGGTGGACCCTCTTACAACAAAGACCTGAACAAACAAGTGAATCGATTATATATGACAACCAAGGAGCCCTGAACATCAAAGGCAAACTTGATGAACCAGACTGAGTGGCAGACGGAGGGAGAGACAGTTTGGAAGCAGTGAGGAGTTGCCAGACCTGACCTGGCAAAAGCCTGAGCCCTTCAGGCCTGATCAGCTCATGGGTGAGTGGTGAGGCAGGAAAGCAGTGCTGCTCGGGAGGCATTTTCTGCACCAGCAGAGACCCAGCAGCAGAGCTTCTACTCGGCCACCCAGAACAAGTGAGAAGCAGCCATAGATCTGCAAAAAGATAAGTACTTGTGTCCAACCACACAGATCAAAAACACCCCCCTTTGGGAAAAACCTCTCTCCTATTTACCTCCCCACTCCCTTTTCTGCACTGGGTCCCCTACCAGCTTCAGCAGTTGCTGAGTCCCCTGGGCTGGAAGTAGGATCCATCATATGCCCTGAGCTGTTCTCCCTGCCTTGGAGAGTGAACTAATTAACAAATAGGAAAAAAATAAACTGCCAGCTCCCCTAAGCCAGGAACTCAGGGTAGGCACAGCTACTTTGCCTAGGCACAGGCATAAGGGATACATGGACTTTGAGTGCCTTTCTCCCTGCATAGACTTGTGTGGGCCCATTTCAACAGTCTAGGCCCTCATTACCACAGTACAACAGGGTATATACCTGAAGTCTAGCTATGAAGTGGCAGGTTCATGACATTTGACACTGCTCTGCCTATTAAGCAAGGTTTTCACCTACGCACATCAGGGGCCTGAGAACTGGTGGCTTCACCCACGCCACCTAGCCACCTGGGATAAGAGCCCAAGAATAAGAGGTGCCCCCTGGTCCTTACAGCCAACAGCATTGGGTGTTCATAGTCCAGCTTCAAAACCCACCCACCTACACAGTCTAGGGAACAGGGACACACCTTCCTCCTGGACACTCAAGGGAAGCCCTCAGCCCCCTGACTTGCTCAGAGTGTGTCCCCCTGCTGCAGCCAGATGCCTCTGCCTACACCAATCACCCATGCCTGTCTAGGACTGTAGGTGAGAGCCTACACCACCAATTTGGTGGCTATCTACCTGGGCACCTGAGCTGAATGCATACAGGAGGAGTGGGCAGACTTCTGAGCTCACATACCTAGTAACAGATCTAACCACCTGGTGACAGGACATTAGAGCTTCAAAGTTGCCAATAATCAAACTAACTCACACGAGCAACCTATTTGGGCATATCCAAACAAAACAAGAAGATAGGGCAGTAAGGAAACATAAAATAAATAAATATAATAACTTATTGATAGCTCAGAGACAACAGTCAATATCAAATCACATAAAGAGGTAGTCCATGATGCCTTAAGCAAGCTCCCAAAATAAAGTATTTAGAAATTTTCCAGAGGAGGAAAATTTCTTGGAAATCTCAGAGGCAGAATACAAAAGAATTTACAGAACTCTTCAAGAGATTAGTAAGGAAATTAATCAAAATGCAGAACACATAATAGAGGAAATTAAAAAGATTAGAGAAGAGCATAATGACAACTACAACAGACTGCAAGAATCAATAGAGAGACACCGATCAGAAATCCAAAGGATTAACAATAAAATTTCAGAATTAGACAACTCAATAGAAAGTCATAGGAGCAGAATTGAGGCAATGGAAATCAGAATTAGTGAGACTGAAGATAAAGCACTTGACACCAATGTATATGAAGAAAAATCAGACAAAAGGATTTTAAAAAAATGAAGAAACCCTAAGAATTGTGTGGGATTCTGTCAAGAAAAATAACCTACGAGTGATTGGAGTACCAGAACTGGAGGATAAAAGAAAATACAGAGAGAATTGTAGAAGATTTGTGGGCGGAAAACTTCCCTGATATTGTGAAAGATGAGAAGGTATCTATCTAAGATGCTCATTGAACACCACATAAGGTTGATCCCAAAATAAAGTCACCAAGAAATACTATAATCAAACTTGCCAAAACCAAAGATAGAGAATTTTAAGAGTGGCTAAGGGTAAATGAAAAGTCATCTACAAAGGACAGTCAATAAGAATAAGGTCGGACTACTCAGCAGAAACCATGCAGGCAAGAAGGCAATGAGATGACATATATAAAGCCTTGAAGGAAAAAAAATGCCAGCCAAGAATTATATCTCCAGGGAGTTCTGGCAAAATGGCACTCTATGCAGAAGTACCACACTGTCCCTCCACAGCAAAGATCTGAAAAACTAAGCCAAACAGAGAATACAACAATCCTGAAACCCTAAAACATCAAATGAAGAGATAAAAAACTCAGCCAAGCACCAAATGGAGTGAGAAAACTGACAGAGAACGGACAGCAAGGAGAGATTCATGCAGAGGTCCCCTACCATCTTGGACTCCTACCGGAGACCAGCAAACAGGGGTACGAGAAAGCAGCCTCACAGAGCGTCCAGCGGGAGACAGAACAACTGGTACTTTGCGGTGTGCGCTTTCCCACCCCCCACCTCTCTTTGCCCCAGCTCGGCCTCCTCTGCTTCCCGCGGCCACAGTCTCTTGACTGGGAAGCACCGGCTGCTTGGATTCCACACACCCAAGTGGGTGGCTTTCTGGGTGCCATTTGTTGCCTGCTAGTGTTGCTTTTTTTTTCTGCTTCTTTTGATTTCTCACTTGCCTCTCGCCACCTCCCCCTCCTTTCACTCGAGTGCCTGGCTCTGTGCACCACCTTTGCTTCTTCCTGAGGGGCTGCAGAGCGCCGGCAATTTGTGATATACGCTTTCCCACTCTCCACCCTTCTTCCCCCACACTCGGCCTCCTCTGCTTCCCAAAGACACAGTCTCTTGTCCAGAAACACCAGCCTGCACTAGCTGGCTCTCTGAGTGCCATTTGTTGGCTGCTGGTGTTGTTTTTTTTTTTTTTTTTTTCCTTCCCTGCTTCTTTGGATTTCTTGCTTGCCTCTCCCCGCCTCCCCCTCCTTTCACTCTAGTGCCTGGCTCTCTATATCTTCCTTCTCTTTCTGATCCCTGAATACCAGGTGTTGTATACCTCTACGCCTTCTATCCAGGCTGTACTGCAACATCTGAGAGCGACTTCCCCAGACCTCACAGCTGCATCGGTGGGATCCCTGGGAACTTTGCAGTTCTTTAACCTCTCTGATTTTTATTTATTCATTCTTTTCTTTTCTTCCTCTTCCCCTTTCTGTTTTTATCCATTTCATAGTCTCTCATCTCTCCATTCCAACGGCAAGCTTCCCCAGCATTCTTTTATGAATGTTCATGTGTTTTTGGCTCCTGTTCCTCTCTCCCATATCCATCTTAGCTCCACACATAACAATCTCCCCGCTGCATCCTGCCTACCTGTACTGTGCGCTTGACATCACACCACCAAGCAATACAGGCACAGCCTACTGGAACCTGCCCTGCACTGATTACCGAACCGCCCTGGAGGCTGTAGTAAGTGCCACAAACAACCCATCCCAGTAACTCCTCTTCAGCTAGACCTGCCCTGCTGTACCATATCTGAGTGACCGACCCTGCCAGGTGGAGAAGGAGGTGAAAAGTATTGAGCACACAGATGAGCAAACAACAAAGCACACAGTCTGTCTGCTCAGACATAGTCAAATTTTTTTTTAAAAAAACGGACGAAACAAATCAACAATCAATAAATGAGAAAAATAACTACTGAATGCCCCCAAAACAGCAGAGAATATCAAAACATTTACAAAAACAGGACAGGATGGTTCCAGTAGGCATCCAAAACAAAACAACAGATGACTGTCCTGTGGAAGAAAATGCACTAGAAGTACCTGATAGGGAATTCAAATCTCTAATACTTGGAATTCTCCAAGAACTGAGGCAAAAAGCTGACAAACATGAGGAAAAAATAGACAAATTCATGGAAAATACAGACAAAAAATTGGAAGAATTCAGGAAGATGATGCAGGAACAAAATGCCAAAATAAATTCACAACTAGAAATTATACAAAAACAACAATTAGAAATCCAAAAGATAAACAACAAGCTTTCAGAAATGGATGATGTCATAGAAGGGCTGAGAAGCAGATCTCAAACCGTGGAAGACAGGATCAGTGGAACTGAAGACAAACACTTGGATACAACTCTGTTTCAGGAAAACTCAGAAAAAATAACAAAGAAAAATGAAGAGACCCTGAGACTTATGTGGGACACAATCAAAAGCAAAAATCTGTGAGTGATCGGCATTAAAGAACAGGGGGAGAAAACAGAAAACACAAAGAGGATCATTGAGGAACTGCTGACAGAAAACTTCCCCAATATCATGAAAGATGAAAAGCTGGCCATCCAAGAAGCTCAACGAACCCCATATAGAACAGACCCCAAAATAAAATCACCAAGGCATATCATATTCACACTCGCCAAAACCAAAGACAAACAAAGAATACTGAGAACAGCTCATGAAAAACAAGAAGTCACATACAGAGGAGAAACAATAAGACTAAGCTCAGATTATTTGGCAGAAACCATACAGGCAAGAAGGCAATGGGATGACATATATAAAATCTTGAAAGAAAAAATTGTCAGCCAAGAATAATATATCCTGCAAAATTCTCATTCAAATTTGATGGTGAAATTAGGTCATTTCCAGATAAACAGAAACTAAGGGAATATGTAAAAGTCAAACCAAACTTACAAGAATTATTAAAGGGAGTACTTTGATCTGATGACAAACAGCTTCAGCCCACAGGCAGAACATAGGATGCAGGATCATACGAGCCAGACACCATTCTAAGAAATGAACTCTCGAGGACTATCCAAAACCAAAAGAAATACAACAGGGAATCAGAACAGTCAATCAATGGATGACAACAACATCAAAACAATGAAAGACGGAATAAATGGCATAGGTATAGAACCTTCTAATGGAGAGGAAGGCAAGGTGATACCAAGTAATGGTAGACTGCTTCAAACTTAGAAAGATAAGGGTAAAATTCATGGTAACCACAAAGAAAGTTAACAAACCAACTCATAAAAATAAAGACGAAAAACATAAAGTCTCAGCAAAAACAAAACCTACAAAAACAAAAGAAATGAAAAAAAATCCACAAACAAAAGTAACTCAGCATAAGAGAGTAAGAAGAACAAAGAAAATTCAGCACCACAAAAAAAAGCACTATAAAATGAGAGCAACGAACTCACATCTATCAATAATTACACTGAATGTAAATGGACTCAATGCACCCATAAAGAGACAGAGAGTGACAGAATGGATAAGAAAACAGGATCCATCAATATGCTGTCTACAAGAGACACACCTTAGAAACAAAGATGTCAATTTATTAAAAGTCAAAGGTTGGAAAAAAATATATCAAGCTAACAACTACCAAAAAAGAGCAGGAGTGGCAATTCTAATCTCAGATAAAATAGACTTTAAAACAAAATCCACCATAAAAGACAAAGAAGGATACTATATAATGATTAAGGGGAGGATGCATCATGAAGACATAACCATAATAAACATCTACGCACCGAATGACAGGGCTCCAAAATACATAAAATAAACTCTAATAACACTGAAAAGAGAAATTGACAGTTCCACAATGATAGTAGGAGACTTCAACACACCACTCTCAGTAAAGGACAGAACAACTAAGAAGAAACTCAGCAAAGATACAGAACACCTAAAGGGTACGATCAGCCAACTTGACCTCATAGACATTTATAGAACACTCCATCCAACCGCTGCAAAGTACACATTCTTTTCCAATGCACATGGAACGTTCTCCAGAATAGACCACATCTTAGGCCACAGAGCAATCCTCAGCAAGATCCAAAATGTTGAGATAATTCAAAGTATCTTCTCTGACCACAATGCCATCAAGGTAGAAATTAACAAGTGAAAGAGCAAGGAAAAAAAATCAACTACATGGAAACTGAATAATACCCTGCTTACACATCACTGGGTAACAGAAGAAATCAGAGATAGAATCAAAAATTTCCTAGAATCAAACGAGAATGAAACACATCATACCAAAACCTTTGGGACACAGCAAAGGCAGTCCTCAGAGGACAATTTATAGCAATAGATGCACATATCAAAAAAGAAGAAAGGGACAAAATCAAAATATTAACTACAGAACTCAAACAAATAGAAAGAGAAGAGCAAAAAAAGCCCACAACCACCGGAAGAAAGGAAATAGTAAAGATCAGAGCAGAAATAAATGAAATAGAGAACAGAAAAACAATAGAAAGAATCAACAAGACCAAAAGTTGGTTCTTTGAAAGAATCAACAAAATCGACAAACCACTGGCCAGACTGACAAAAGAAAAACAGCAGAGGACACAAATAACCGAAATAAGAAATTAAATGTGGGACATTACAACAGACCCAACTGAAATAAAAATGATTATAACAGAATATTATGAAAAACTATACTCCAACAAATTTGAAAACCTAGAGGAAATGGATAAATTTCTAGAAACACACGGCCTACCCAAACTACAACAAAGTGATGTTGAAAATCTGAACAGACCCATAACAAGAGAAGAAATTGAAAAGGTAATAAAAGAACTCCGAACCAAAAAAAGCCCTGGCCCAGATGGCTTCACTGGAGAATTCTACAAAACATTTACAGAAGAACTTGTAGCAGTACTACTCAAGCTATTTCAGAGCATAGAAGAGGAAGCAACACTTCCAAATTCATTCTATGAATCCAGCATAACGCTGATACCAAAACCAGGAAAAGACGTCACAAAAAAAGAAAATTACAGACCAATATCTCTCATGAATATAGATGCAAACATTCTGAACAAAATTCTAGCCAATAGAATTCAGCATCATGTCAAAAAAATAAGACACCACGACCAAGTAGGATTCATACCAGGTATGCAAGGATGGTTCAACATTAGAAAATCAATCAATGTAATCCACCACATAAACAAAAGGAAAGAAAAGAATCACATGATCATCTCAATTGACACAGAAAAGGCATTTGACAAAGTCCAACACCCATTCCTGATAAAAACTCTCAATAAAATAGGGATAGAAGGGAAATTTCTCAACATAATAAAGGGCATCTATGCAAAGCCAATGGCCAACATCATTCTTAATGGACAGAGACTGAAAACATTCCCCTTGAAAACAGGAACGAGACAAGGATGCCCTTTATCACCACTCCTACTTAACATTGTGCTGGAAGTTCTAGCTAGAGCAATAAGGCAAGAAAAAGAAATCAAGAGCATCCAAATTGGTAATGAAGAAGTTAAACTGTCCCTGTATGCAGATGATATGATACTATACATAGAAAACCCTAAAGACTCCATGAGAAATCTACTGGAACTAATAGAAAGATTCAGCAGAGTAGCAGGATACAAGATAAACATTCAAAAATCAGTTGGATTCCTATACACCAATAAGGAGAACGATGAAAAGAAAATCAGGAAAACAATACATTTTCAATAGCCCCTAAAAAGATAAAATACTTAGGAATAAATCTGACCAGGGATGTAAAAGACCTATACAAAGAAAACTACAAAACACTACTGCATGCAAACCAAAGGGATCTACATAAATGGAAAAACATACCATGCTCATGGATAAGCAGACTCAACATTATGAAAATGTCAATTCTACCCAAAGCAATTTACAAATACAACGCAATCCCGATCCAAATACCAACAACATTCTTCAAAGAGATGGAAAAACTAATCATTAACTCTATATGGAAAGGGAAGAAGCCCCGAATAAGTAAAGCACTACTGAAGAAGAAGAATAAAGTTGGAGGACTCACACTACCTGACTTCAGAACCTACTATACAGCTACAGTAGTCAAAACAGCCTGGTACTGGTACAACGACAGATACATTGACCAATGGAACAGAATTGAGAACACAGATGTAAATCCATCCACCTACGGTCACCTGATCTTCAACAAGCGCCCAAAGTCCATCAAATGGGGAAAAGACAGTCTTTTTAACAAATGGTGCTAGCAAAACTGGATATCCAGCTGCAAAAAAATGAAACAGGACCCATACCTCACACCGTATACAAAAACTACTTCAAAATGGATCAAAGACCTGAATATAAAGCCTAAAACTATAAAGTTCATAGAAGAAAAAATAGGACCAACACTACAGGCCTTAATACATGGCATTAACAGGATACAAATCATAACCATCAACACACAAACCCCAACAGATAAGCTAGATAACTGGGATCTTCTGAAAATCAAACACCTATGCTCTTCAAAAGACTTCACCAAAAGAGTTAAAAGAGAACCTACAGACTGGGAAAAAAATTTTGGACTGTACAAGTCAGACAAAGGTCTAATCTCTTTAATCTACAAGAAAATCCAACACCTCTACCATAAAAAGACAAATAATCCTATTAACAAATGGGCAAAGGAAATGAACAGACACTTCACCAAAGAAGACATTCAAATGGCCAACAGACACATGAGGAAATGCTCGCGATCACTAGCCATTAGAGAAATGCAAATTAAAACCACAATGAGATACCATCTCACCCCGGCATTACTGGCACGAATCAAAAACACTAGAAATAACAAATGTTGGAGGGGCTGCGGGGAGATCGGAACTCTTATGCACTGCTGTTGGGAATGCAAAATGATACAACCATTTTGGAAAATGATACGGCACTTCCTCAGAAAGCTAGAAATACACATACCATTCGATCCAGCTATCCCACTCCTAGGAATATATCCTAGAGAAATAAGAGTCGTCACTCGAATAGACATATGCACACCTATATTCATGGCAGCATTTTTCACAATAGCAAAACGATGGAAACAACCTAGATGCCCATCAACAGATGAATGGATAAACAAACTATGGTACATACACATAACGGAGTACTATGCAACGAGAAAGAACAATGATGAATCTGTGAAGCATCTCATAACATGGATGAAACTGGAGGACATTATGCTGAGTGAAATAAGTCAATCACAAAAGGACAAATATTGTATGAGGCCTCTATTGTAAAAACCCGTGAAATGGATCACACACAAATTGTAACAATCTTTGTTGGTTACCAGGGAAGGGAGGGTTGGGGGGAGAAATACTAAATAGGCAATAGATAAGTGGTATCTTGGGTGACGGGTGAGACAGTACACAATACAGGAGAAACTAACACAACCTGTACAAGGAAAGGTCATGGAAGCCCCATAGACACATCCAAACTCCCTGAGGGAGTGAATTGCTGGGCGGAGGGCTGTGGGGACCATGGTCTCAGGGAACATCTAGCTCAACTAGCATGACACAGCTTATAAAGACAATGCTCTACATTCTACCTTGGTGAGTAGTGTCTGGGGTCTTAAAAGCCTGTGAGCGGCCATCTAAGATACTCCCCTGGTCTCATCCCTTCGGGAGCAGGGGAGAATGAAAAGAATAGGATACAAGGTAAAGATTCGTCCAAAGGACTAATTGTCCACAGCTACCAAGGCCTCCACCAGACTGAATCCAGTACAGCTAGATGGTGCCAGGCTGCCACCACTGACTGCTCTGAATAATCACAACAGAGGGTTCTGGACAGAGCTGGAGAAGGATGTAGAGCATAATTCTAACTCACAAAAAAAAAAGACCAGATTACTGGCCTAAAGGAGATTGGAGAAACCTCGAGAGTATGGCCCCCAGACACCCTTTTAGCTCAGTGGTGAAGTTACCTTTGAGGTTCACGGTTCAGCCTGGGAGTGGACAGCCCCGTAAAACCAAATGAGACTAACGAGGTACAGGAGTCCAGTGACAAGGGCCAGAAGGCAGAAGGGGACAAGGAAGCTGGTGATAGGGAACCCAAGGTTGAGTAAGGATATTGTTGATGTGTTGTGAGATTGTTGACCATTGTCATAGGGCAACATTTGTAGTAACTGTTAAATGAGAAACTATTTTGTTCTGTAAGCCTTCATCTTATGTGAGAGTGACAGTACAATTGGAAGAGCGTAGTCAATGTCACTGAACTGTGTATTTGGGAATTTTTGAAAGGTGTATCTCTGGCTATGTGTATTTTCACCAAAAAAAAAAAAAAAAAAGGTTGAGAATTTAGAGAGTTGATATGTTGTGGGGTTGTTGAGCAATGTCATAGAACAACATGTGTACTGCTGTTTCATGAGAGACTATTTGTCCTGTGGGCCTTCACCTGAAGTACAATAAAATATAAATAATAATAATAATAATAATTCACCATGATCAAGGATTTATACCAGGTAAGCAGGGATGGTTCAACATTGGGAAAGCAGTCAATGTGATCCATCACATAAATAAAACAAAAGACAAGAACCACATGATCTTATCAATCAATGCAGAAAAGGCATTTGACAAAGTCCAACACCCATTCATGATAAAAACTCTCAGCAAAATAGTAATAGAAAGGAAATTCTTCAGCATAATAAAGGAAATTTATACAAAGCCAACAGTCAACATCATCCTAAATGGAGAGAGTCAGGAAGCATTCTCCTTAAGAATGGGAAACAGACAAGGATATCCTTTATCACCACTCATCCAACATTGTGCTGGAGGTCCTAGCCAGAGCACCTAGGCTAGAAAAAGAAAAAAAGGGCATCCAAATTGCTAGGGAAGAAGTCAAAGTATCTTTATTTGCTGATGATATGATCTTATACATAAAACCCCAAATAATCCATAAGAAAACTACTGGAGCAAATAGAAGATTTCAGCAAAGTATCAGGATACAAGATAAACATAAAAAATTCAGTTGGATTCCTTTACACCAACAAAGAGAACCTCGAAGAGGAAATCACCGAATCAATACCATTTACCATAGCCCCCAAGAAGTTAAAAAACTTAGGAATAAATCTAACCAGCGACGTAAAAGACGTATACAATGAAAACTGCAAGACACCACTGCAAGAAACCAAAACAGACCTGCATAAGTGGAAAAACATACCTTGCTCATGGATAGGAAGACTCAACTTTGTGAAAATGTCAATTCTACCCAAAGTGATCTACAGATACAATGCAGTCCCCATCCAAATTCCACTAGCATTTTTTAATGAGATGGAGAAACAAATCACCAACTTCATATGGAAAGGGAAGAGGCCCTAGATAAGTAAAGCATTACTCAAGAAGAAGAACAAAGTGGGAGGCCTCACACTACCTGATTTTAGAACTATTATACTGTGGTAGTCAAAACATCCTGGTACTGGTACAACAACAGATATGTAGACCAATAGAACAGACATAAATCCATCCACCTATAAGGAACTGATATTTGACAAAGGCCCAAAGTCTGTTAACTGGGGAAAAGACAGTCTCTTTAACAAATGGTGCCGGCATAACTAGATACCCATCTGCAAAAAACTGAAACAAGACCCATACCACACCATGCACAAAAACTAACTCAAAATGGATCAAAGACTTAAATACAAAATCGAAAATGATAAAGATCATGGAAGAAAAAATAGGGACAATGATAGGAGCCCTAATACATGGCATAAACACAATACGAACCATAAATAACAATGCACAAGCACCAGAAGAGAGACTAGATAACTGGGAGCTCCTAAAAATCAAACAATTTTGCTCATCAAAAGACTTCACCAAAAGAGTAAAAAGACAACCTACAGCCTGGGAAAAAAAATTTTGGCTACAACAAATCCGATCAAGGTCTAATCTCTAAAATCTACAAGATACTGCAAAACACCGACAACAAAAAGACAAATAACCCAATTAAAAAATGAGCAAAGGATATGAACAGACTCTTCACCAAAGAAGATATTCAGGCGGCTAACAGACATATGAAGAAATGCTCACCATCATTAGCTGTTAGAGAAATGCAGATCAAAACTACAAGAGACATCATCTCACTCCAACAAGGCTAGCATTAATCCAAAAAACACAAAATAATAAATGCTGGAGAGGTTGTGGAGAGACTGGAACACTTACAAATTCTTGGTGGGAATGTAAAATGGTACAACCACTTTGGAAATCAATGTGGTGCTTCCTTAAAAAGCTAGAAATAGAAGTATCATACGATCCAGTTATCCCACTCCTTGGAATATATCCTAGAGAAATAAGAGCTGTCACACGAATAGATATATGCACACCCATGTTCATTGCAGCACTGTTCACAAGAGCAAAAAGATGGAAACAACCTAGGTGCCGATTAACAGAAGAATGGATAAACAAATTATGCTATATTCACACAATGGAATACTATACAATGACAAAGAACAATGATGAAGCTGTGAAGTGTCTTATAACATGGAAGACTCTGGAGGGCATTATGCTGAGTGAATTTAGTCAGTCACAGAAGGACAAATATTGTATAAGACCAGTATTATAAGAACTCAAGAAAAGGTTTAAACACAGAAGAAAACATTCTTTGATGGTTACAAGGGTGGGGAGGGAGGGTGAGGGTTATTTACTAACTAGATAGTAGATAAGAATTATCTTAGGTGAAGGGAAGGACAGCACTCACTACAGGGGAAGTCAGCACAACTGTACTAAACCAAAGCTAAGAAGTTTCCTGAATACAATCAAACACTTTGAGAGACAGAGTAGCAGGGATAGGGGTCTGGGGACCGTGCTTTCAGGGGACATCTAGGTCAATTGGCATAACAAAGCTTATTAAGAAAATGTTTTGCATCCTACTTTGGTGAGTGGTGTCTGGGGTCTTAAAAGCTTGAAAGCGGCCATCTAAGATGCATCAATTGGCCCAACCACCTGGAGTGGAAGAGAATGAAGAACTCCGACGTCACAAGGAAAGTAGTAGCCCAAGAGACAGAAAGGGCCACATAAACCAGAGACTTCATCAGCCTGAGACCAAAAGAACTAGATGGTACCCAGCTACAGCCAATGACCACCCTGACAGGGAACACAACAGAGAGTCCCTGATGGAGCAGGAGAAAGGTGGGGCACAGAACTGAAATTCTAGTAAGAAGACCAGACTTAATGGTCTGACTCAGACTGGAGGAACTCCAGAAAGCATGGCCCCTGGATTCTCTATCAGCCCAGAACTAAAACAATTTCTGAGGCCAACTCTTCAGACAGGGATTGAACTGGACTTTGGGACATAAAGGGATACTCGTGAGGAGTGTGCCTCTTAGCTCAAGTAGATACAAGAGACTAAATGGGCAGCTTCTGTCTGGAGGTGAGATGGGAAGGCAGAGAGGGTTAGGAGCTGGTTGAATGGACACAGAGAATCAGGGGTGGAAAGGAGTAGTGTGCTGTCACAGTATGGGGAGAGCAATTGGGGTTACACTGCAATGTGTGTGCAAATCTTTTTATGGGAGACTAACTTGAAATGCAAACTTCATTTAAGCTACAACAATAAAAAAAAGAAGAAAAAAGATTCTATGAGGCACCACAGTAGCCACACCACTGCTCCACATACTCCACAGTATTTTAAAGCTATGCCAGCCACATGGAATACTCTTTGGACTGTTGGACTTTACAACTTTGTTTGATCTCTCAGACTACATAGTTATCAAAAGATCAGTGTGCAGTGAAAGAGATTCACTATCTATTTACAAGGACTTCCTACCACTACCTTCTGTAGCAGTGCCATTACTATAGGTGTTAATTATACTGGCCTTTCTAAAGTAAGGAAAGAAAAGAGAAGAGAGAAGCATGCCTGCCAAATCATTTCTGTAATTTCTCATAAATTTTTCTTTAAAACCAGTAAAGCCTGTAAATATATGTATATATATATAGAGAGAGAGACACGCACTATTCTCCTGGCTGTTGTTTCTTGGTGGTATGAGGTCCCCATGTCTCTCTGCTGGCTTCTGTCTTATATACCTCAAAAGAGATTAACTCAAGACACAACCTAATCTTGTAGGTTGAGTCCTGTCTAATTAACATAACTGCATCTAATTCTGCCTCATTAACATCCTAGAGGTAGGATTTACAACACATAGGAAAGTCACATCAGATGATAAAATGGTGAACAATCACACAGTACTAGGAATCACGGCCTAGCCAAGTTGACACACATTTTTGGGGACACAATTCAATCCCTAACAGAGCCTGAGAGTGTCAATAAAGCTGAGTACCATTCCCAATGGGTGGAGGATACTGGGATAGTAAATTGCATCTGCTACTGAGATGGGCATCATCTTTGTAGTTGAAGAGAACACAAAATTATTGTTTTCAGTGGAGTGACTTTCTTTTCGAATTAGGAAAGCAAAGCACTCAAGAGTATGTTTTTAAAAAAAAGATGTGAACCTGCTTATTTATTATAAAAGCCCCTCGGATAATATGATACATGGAAGCTGTTCATGTGTTACGGATGGCACTAATTCCATGAGAAAATTGCACCAAGAGCATGAAAGTCAGTAACATGACGTGAAAATCCAAGAGCCTTCAATTACATTAGAGGAGCTAATCCATTATATTAATCTTTTACACAGTTCCTTTCTATCAAATCAGATTAGCAAATTTGGTTTAAACTAATGTGCTATAAGAATATTATCATTTTTATTAAGTATGAGAAAATTGTGGCTTTGCTTATATTGAATGATTGATCTTATTCATTCCTCTATATCAGATTAGTGATAAAGAAGACCTTTGGTGTTCTGTATTCCCAGTGTCTTAGTAATGAAGACCTGAATCTGATAACTCAGATTAAAGAAAGTTTAGATTAAGACACAAAGGGATAATTGTAGGTCCTTAGATGAAAACCACAGGTTTAAATTTAGATACCGGGGTTTTTAACTTCCAATTTTATCGACTTCCAACCTCCCATAGTGCTGCCAACTTATCGGTTCCTCTCACTTCCTGTAGGTTGTACATCAATTTGAAAATGCTGATTCAGCCCCAAAATAACCCCTATGGAGTATTACTTCCATTGAAATAAGATACAAAGAGTAGCTTAGCAACTTTTCTCACAGTCTCATTAATTGGAACACTGAAGAAGTAGCTTTGTGGTTGATATTCATTCCTTCCCCAAACTTACTCTCAGATGATGGCCTTGCTTCCTATTTCCCTGAGAAAGCGGAAGCAATCAGAAGAGAACTTCCACAAATTCACACCACCGCATCAACTCTCTACACAGTTTAATCCAATTGCTCAATTAACTCTTCTCATCTTATTGACATAACAGCATTCTCTCCTCCTTGATGCATGTGCTTCACTTGCTTTGGGGGATGCCACACATTCCTGATTCCCTCCTGCATTACTGGTGGGTCTTTCTCAGTCCTTTTGCTTCTTCTTCCTCTTCTCCCAGATGTCTTAACGTTGAACTTCTCCAGAGAGAAGTCCTTTGCCTTTTTCTCTACCAACACTCACCTCCTTGGTGGTTTCATTAGTCCGTGCCTACCTGCAGCCTTCTCCATCTCAGTTAAGTCAACTCTTTTCTTTCAGTTGCTCAAGTCTTAAAGTCATTCTCAAATCTTCTCTTTCTCTCTCCCATACATCAAAGCTATTAGGAATTCTTCTGTTTTTACCTGTAAAATATATCCAGAACCCAACTTTTCAACACATCCGTGACTATCACCTTGGTCAGAGCCACCAACATCTCTTATCCAGACTACTGCATCAGCCTTCTAACTAGACACCCTACTTCTGTCCCTACTGTCTAAAACCCCACAACTTCCAGAGGAAGCCTCTAAAACAGAAATTAGTCATCTGTTCGAAACTCTTTAATAGTTCCCCATTTTCACTCAGAGTAAAGGTCAAAGTGTTCACCATGGCTACCAAAGCCCTTTGTGGTCTGCCCCCCACCGGCCCCCTGCAGTTCTCTCTTTGACCTCGTCTACTACTCTCTCCATCATTCATTCTACTCCAGCCATCCCAGCCTCCTTGCTCTTCCTCCAGGGTAATCCTTTGTCCTAGGGCATTTGCTGAGCAGTTTTCTCTGCCTGGAACTGCCTTGCCCCCAGTATCCATATGATTAACTTAAAAAACCCATTGCTGTTGAGTTGATTCAGACTTATAGCAAACCTATACGACAGAGTAGAACTGCCATATAGTGTTTCCTAGCTGTAAATCTTTACAGAAGCACACTGCTATATTTCACTCTTTAATTTCCCTAGAATTTATTTGGCACACTGCCACATCTTTCTCCCAGGGAGTGACTGGTGGGTTCAAACCAACGACCTTTTGGTTAGCATCCAAGGACTTTAACCACTGCATCACTAGGGCTTCTTATGATTAACCTACTCACGTCCAAGTCTTTGCTCATTTCTTGAGGCCTATTGCAATCACTCGATTTATTACCTCAACCTACCTTCCTGCCTTCCTTACCCCTTGCCGCCTATATCCTTGCCCACATTTTTGAAACTTCTTATGCTACTTTGCTTTTTCTTTTCACCACAGCATTTATCACTTTCTAACATACTGCATAACTAACTTATTTGATGTGTTTACTATTAATATTCTGTCTTCCATTACTAAAACGTGAATCCCACATACGCAGGAATCTTGGTTTGGTCACTTACATACCCTGAGCACTTGGGTGAGTGCCTGATATATAGTAGGCACTCAATAAATGTTTGATGAGTATATGAATTCATTAAGCATTTTATCATCTGTAAAAATTATTTGTGAATATCTCATTTTTATTTTGCATTTTTCTAATGATTAAACAATACAAACCCATTGGGACTTTATGAAAATGCATCATATATTAACATATAAAGATATAAATAAAAATCTTTAAAACATTCACCAATCAGTAAAAAACTTAACTTTTTAACATTTTTTACTATAAATATTTAAAGATTGGATCATATTGTAGCCACTATTACCTACATTCCTCCCCTTTCAACACTTTTTTATATTTTGGTGTAAAAATGATGCTTTTTTCATGACATTAAGAAGGCATCAAAAACAATTTTTCCATAGCTGCATAGTATCAAATCACACAAGTTACCATGTTTTTGCCTAATCATGATCATTTAGATTGTTTCCATGTATTTGATATTATTTGTTTTTCTTGTGTATTTGAATGGGCTCTTCACATGTTTTCCTTTGTGATTCTTTACATTTTTTAAGTTCTTCACCATTCATGTATCTGGTAGATGTTCATCATAGTATTTTCCAACTTTTTTATGGCTTTTTCTTTTTTCTTTTCTTAATGATTTACTCTTCAATTCCCCTAGAGTTTATTTGGAGATATGATATGAGTTGAGACTCTACTGTGATATTTTTCCCCCAAAGGTATCTAATTGTCCTGCACCTTTTATTAATCTTCCTTTTCCTACAGATTTGGAATGCCACCTTTGTCATCTACCAAACCCTCATGTGTAAATATCACTCCAATAGCTGCATAATTTGTCATCCTAGATGACACAACCTTGCTTGTTGAAAGAGAAGACTTGAAGAACTTAATGATTAAGATCAGAGACTATGGCCTTCAGTATGGATTACACCTCAACATAAAGAAAACAAAAATCCTCACAACTGGACCAATAAGCAACTTCATGATAAATGGAGAAAATATTGACATTGTCAAGGATTTCATTTTACTTGGATCCACAATCAATGCCCATGGAAGCAGCAATCAAGAAACCAAACAGCATATTGATTGGGCAAATCTGCTGCAAAAGACCTCTTTGAAGTGTTAAAAAGCAAAGATGTCACTTTGAAGACTAAGGTATACTGACCCAAGCCATAGTATTTTCAATCACCTCATATGCATAAGAAAGCTGGACAATGAACTAGGAAGACCGAAGAAGAACTGATGCCTTTGAATTATGGTGTTGGTGAAGAATATTAAATATACACCATGGACTACCAGAAGAACAAACAAATCTGTCTTGGAAGAAGTACAGCCAGAGTGCTCCTTGGAAGTGAGGATGGCGAGATGTCATCTCACCTCCTTTGGACACGTTATCAGGAGGTATCAGTTCTTGGAGAAGGACATCATGCTGGGTAAAGCAGAAGGTCACTGAAAAAGAGGAAGACTCTCAATGAGATGGGCTGACACAGTGGCTGCAACGATGGGCTCAAACATAGCAAGGATTGTGAGGATGGCGCAGGACCAGACAGTGTTTGGTTCTGTTGTACATAAGGGTCACTGTGAGTCGGAACCGACTTGATGGCACCTAACAAGAACAACATACTTATTACATAAGATCTATTACCTTAGCATTTTTCTCAGATTTTACCATAGCATTTATTGCTCTGTATTGTAATTGCTTATTCTTCTCTCTCCCCTGCTAGGTTATAGGCTCTTTCTTTTAGGGTTTTTTTTTTTTTTTTTTTTCTGGATCCAGCATGGTGTCTGGTTTACAGTAGCTCTTAAACAGACTTTGATGAATCTGTGGCCACTCTAGATACCTTGACATTCAAAGAGCCAGGCAGGGTGAGGTGGATGAATCAAAGCCTTTTAGCCACTCTGGCCTTGGAGATTGTAGGACTGGATTCTGATACAAAAACATAGAATCTCAGGTCTGGGAGTAATAGTAGGAAGTCTAGGCAGTCTTTTCACAGAGCCAGTCTTAGGAGATGGTGTGATTTTACCGTTTTTAGAAAGCTGCTTTGCTTCAAAATAAAATTTCTAGTACCTAACTCCCAAGTACCTGAATTTCCACAGCTGCATATTCATTCTTTTGGCTTTAGATGTTTACCTGGGAAAAATTCAGTTGTTTATTTAATGAACACTATTGCTTCTAGTAGTAGTCTTCTACTAACTGAAAGGTGGTGGTTCGAATCTACCCAGAGGCGCCTAGGAGGAAAAACCTAACAGTCTATTTCCAAACAATCACAGACTTTGAAAACCCTATGAAGTGCAGTTCTACTCTGCAACATATGGGGCTGTATGTGTTGGAATTAACTTGATGACAACTTGCTTTATTGCTCCTGTACTGTAAATCCCTACAAGACCTACACAAACTCTAACTAGCGTGTACGTTGCTTCATTCCCAGCACCTAGCATAGTGATTAACATATAGTACACACTAAATAAATATTTTCTGAATGAATCATCAAGTGAATTGAGATCAAAAGAGTAAGTCCGAGCAACCATTTTCACTAGATGTGAACATGTTTACAAAATGAAAATGAACATGAAAATGAAAATAAACGTAAACTCATAACCTCTGAGGAGAAAGTCAATAGAATGGAAAGAATGAGTGCAGAATTAGCAGGAAGGGAGGAGTGATTATCATTTCAGATCATTAAAATTTTATCCAAATTATGCCTTAATTATGCAAGTCAGATATTGTCACTTATATTCATAACCTCCAGGTAAAGATATATTACAATGTCCATCCAAGATAATTTTTTTTGAGTTTTAAAAGTCTCTACTCTTCCAAGTACCTGTTGTTGCATAATAAACTTTCCAAAACTTAGTGATATAAAACATCAGTTTGTTATTATCTCACAGATCTAGTGGTGATGGGTTCAGCTAGTTGGTTCTTGCTTGTGGTCCCTCATACAGTCACAGTTCAATGGCGGCTGAGACTAGAGTCATCTGAAGACTTCTTCTTTCACATGTCTGGCATCTCTCCAAGCAACCTCTCTGCTTGGCTAGCCTGAGCTTCCTCACAGCATGGTAGCCTCATGATAATCAGGTTTTTGGAGGCCCAAGTTCCAAAAATGATTGTTCTCAAAGACTCAGGCAAAACCTGCAAATCTTCTTTTGACGTAGTTTCAGAAGTTTAAAATTTCACATTTGCCACGTTCTATTTCTCATTAAGGCCAGCACAGATTCAAGGGGAAGGAAATTGGACTCCACCTTTCAGTGGGAAGAATGTCAAAGACTTTGTGACCATCCTTCATCCTTCACATCTGCTCTAAGAAAAATGCTTATCTTACATCCAAGTAAAATCTTTCTTGCTTTAATATGAAGCCCTTCTCCTTATTTTGTCATCTTGGAAAAAACAACAGATAACTGGAAAGCTTTCATTTGTTATCAACACTTTCTATAATTAGAAATATTTACATCTTATCTAGAATTGGGCTTTCTCTGTCTAAAATAGGCAACCAGTAGCTAGTACTAAAACTATGGTACTCTCCAATTCCAATATCTTTAGGATTCTGCATGGAACTCTTCGCTCATCCTTTAGTGTTGTATAAAAAATTTAAAAATCATCTTCTTAATAAATACTTATTTTCTGTGACTGAACCCCAACCACTCAAATCACAGACAAAACATTACTTTCCCTCAATTGCTAATTACTATTGAGTTATTATTGTCCTGATAGGAACAGTTCTGAATTTACACATAAAAGATGAAGTTATTACAACATTTTGAAGAAAATCTTTGAAGCTAATTATCTAAAGATTAGAGAAAGGATATCTTTTAATTAATTTCAAACCCTGGATTGAGTACTAAGCAGAAACATAAAAGAAAGATTTCTAGTAGGAAGTGGTGGTTATGGAAGATGCTTCCTCCCCTTGAGGATTGCCATTTAATTTTCAACATTGATTTGAAATAAATGCTGGTATGATCTCCAAGGAAGAATGTTTCAGTTATAAACCTAAAGGAGAAGCACACAGTACAATAAGCAAAATATATGTTGTGCTCCTTTGTGAAACCACATTCCATACTCTGTGCTTGGTTTTAATGAAGTTGTTTACTTTTACACACTCACTGTCCTCATAGATATATGTCACAGAGGGTAAGCTTTTGAACAGCACGCCTCATGACCTAACTGATCTTTATGTTTGCTTTCTCTCCACTTAGAATTCAACACACTTCTTGGCAGTTTAATGTTTGATAAGGGAATCACCACAAATATTTTGCTGTTCCCTATAATCATGGCAAACTTAAATTTTAAAACTATTCAGTCAAAATTATGTGAATGGCACATACTTTGTGTCACACTAGGTTTAAAATTACCTACCAGTTAAATAATGTATGAGTCTCTGGAAATTTTATATATCTTAATTTCTTGATTGTTTTAAACCAACATTTACAGAATACCTACTAGATGTCAGACACCAAGTAGGTGCTGAGGACACAAGAATTAATACTGTGACAATCCAGTCAAGAAGATGGATACCAAGTGGGTGATATTGGAGATGAGAGAAGAGGCCAAAATGGATATTTAGGAATTATAATCAACAGACTCAGAGTGTAAGTAAGAAGGAGTCTAAGCTCACTCTTAAATTTCTCACTGGAGGTAACTTACTGGAGTGTGATGAATTTAGTAAAGTTAGGAAACACCAGATGAAGGTCATGTTTAAGAAAGAGATAATGAGTTCAGTTGGGGGATGTGTTAAGTTTAAGATGTATGTGAGACATCAAAGTGGTGATATTCTGTTGACATTTCTCAAGTCTTCACATAAGACTAAAACCAAAAAGCTAAACCAAACCTGTTGTCGTTGAGTCAATTCTGACTCATAGCAACCCTATAGGACTTAAGACTAAGGGGCTTTAACATCAGCTAAGGAACTTTTAAAAATGCAGATGCCAGTGTCTCTCCTCCCACACCACCTTGAGCCTAATAAATCAGATTGGCCCAGGAGCTCCTAGTGGAATTCCAAACACAGCTTTGAAAATGACTGACATAGTTTAATACATTTGTCTAGAGCCTAAGGTTTATCACTTTTAAATTTAAATTTGAGATTCATTACTACTCAAGTAGTAGTTGAAGTTTTGGGTGTGAATGAAATTACCTAGAAGTAACGAGGAGAATGAGGTAAAAAAGAGGACAAAGGATAGAACATATGAAACATCCTAGCATTAAAAGTGGAGTCAAAGCACAGAGACTGGAGAAACCCCCGAGAGTATAGCCCTCAGACACCCTTACGGTCACTCCTGAGGTTCACACTTCAGCCAAAGATTAGACAGGCCCATAAAACAAAAAGAGACTAAGCGGGCACACCAGCCCAGGGGCAAGGACTAGAAGGCAGGAGGGGACAGTAAAGTTGGTAACGAGAAACCCAAGGTCAAGAAGGGGAGAATGTTGACACGTAGTGGGGTTGGCAACCGATGTCACAAAACATTACGTGTATTGTTTAATGAGAAGCTAGTTTGCTCTGTAAACTTTCATCTAAAATACAATAAAAACATTTAAAAAAAAAAAAGTGGAGTCAAAGTAAAAGGAGACTTCCAAGGGGAGACCAAGTAGGAATCACTTGGGCACTGTCAGAGAATGAGTTGAGAATGAAGGCACAAGGTAGAACTGATGGTAAGGAAGCTTGAAGAAAGAGTTGAGAGAAGAGAGAACTGGTGGTCTGATTCTCCACGGGACCTGGTAGTAAGAGACCTGGAACACTTTAGAGGATGCGTCTTAAATAAAAGGAGGAAGCAGAAAGGAAGAAATCCAAGGATAAGGACGGAGGTATATAAGTTGGTAATGAAGGTAATAAGCGAGGGAAAGCTAATACATTTTGTGGCAGATGGCCTCAATTTTATCTGTGAGGTATGAGAAAAAGAAGTTCCTAAAAGTGAAACAGTTTAGGGTAATCCTTGAAGATATGGGAAGAGCATGGATCAGAGACACCAAAAAAGATAGGGTTGTGTAACTTTCTGCAGAAGTGCTCAGCATCTCAGGTGTCAGAGCAAGAATTCCAGTTCTGGTTCCAGTCCTAGTTGCCATCAAGCCAATTGCGACTCATGGTGATCCTGTGTGTGTCAGAGCAGAACTGTGCTCCATAGGGTTTTCAATGTCTGATTGTTTGGAAGTAGATCACTAGGCCATTCTTTCCAGGAGCCTCTGAGTAGCTTTGCACTGCCAACCTTTCAGTTAGCAGCTGAAGGCATTTGCTGTTTGCACCACTCAGGGACTCCAGGAGCAGGAATACCAACCAATTAATTAAAGGAGGATTTGAAGATTGCAAAAAGATGCAGGGGAAAGAGGGAGGCTGAAATGATGAGCTATGGAGTCCAGGATAAATTGGAAAAAAAGAAAAAAGAAAGAAACCATAAACAGTAACTAGTGGAAATAAAAGGGAAGGTTAAGGACTTGAATTCAAAGAGCAACAAGAGAGAGCAATGAAAGGGAGTGGTTTCAAAAGTGGGACATAGGAGTTTAACATTTCAGAGGTAGAGCAGATTCCAAATGTCCACAGGAGTAAGCTGCTGAATACGGGAAGTCTGAAGGCCAAGAAATTCTGAGCTTGGGTTAATGGGAGGGACATTAAATAACATAAATATTAAAGCCCCATGGGAGTAATAGGAATGAAAAGGAAGAGTATGATTTGAGGACCAAAGTCCTCAGTGATCAAGGTGAAGGGGACACACACAAAAAAAAAGAAGGGATGGAGAGGATTGAGCTAGCTGATGGCATGATTCTTGAAGGAAAAGTGTTTTTTACATGGACTTAAAAGTAAGCGTTCAAGAGCAGCAGGAAGTTAGAAAATGCCACTGCTATTCTCCTACCCACACTCCAACCTCCAACGTTCCAGCTGCCACGGGTTTTCTAATACACACATTTGTTGATATCCCTCCACTTTTTAAAATTCCTCCAGAGCTTTCATCACCCTCAGAGTAAACGTGATCTATATGTGGCTCATCATGATTGGGTCCCGGCTTCCTTTTCCTCCCTACCCAGAACTCTCTGTCCAATCATGGCAACTATTTGGTGTACCTTAAGCATATGCTGCTTTCCGGCCACAATGCCTTTGCACATGCTGGTTCTTTTGCATGTGCGACCTCTCCTAGGTCATTCTGGTAGGCTCCCCCTCAGTCCATGTGTTACCCCCTGGGAAGCCCATCCAGACCCTACGGTCTGATTCATTTCCTGCCCGATATACTCTTCTAGCACCCTGTGCTTAACTTTTTTGTAGAACTTTCCACTTTGTGTAAAAATCAACAATATAGAAGTCTCTTCCCTACTAGGCTGACTTCTTTGAGGACAACTCTAAGTTTTTATCTGCTTTCTGCATCTCCAGACCATATCACTGTGCCTGAAATGTAACAAGAACTCAGTAAATGTTGACTGAAGTGATGGTTGCCAGCCAAGTTACTCAGTTGAATTACATCATAGGTTTGTTGACCATTCATAATCTCACAATCACCACGAACTCATACACAGTTTCCAATAATGATTGCAATCATCTAGTTTTCATATTGGCACATATAATTGATAATTTGTTAGGGCCCCTCATTCTAATGCTTTTATGTAAGAGATAAAATTACACTTTTCCAGAGGCAAAGGAAAGAAAAGAAGCACAGTTCCCTAACTCCCCCATTTAAGTGCCCTTTGCTACCCTGAGCAGTTTCTCAGTAAAGAACTGTGTTTTTCTTAAAGCTTCAATGTTGAGCCAGTGATAACTTTGAGGGTATGTTTGCCACCTTCTGTGAGGTCACTAATCCAGTCCTTGTTTATTATGGTCCTTGGACTCGGCTGAAGTCATCTTCCTGTGTGGATAATGAGCCAGAGACAATGACAGTTGGAGCCTCCATGTACAAATACCTGGAAGGAGGAAGATGTGGCCATTCCACACTCAGAACACTCTATTCTGCATTTGTTATTTATGTATTCCATTCTGTGTAAGCCTTATCTAGTTTATTTATTATTTTTTCACTCATTCATTCATTCATCCACCCATCCATCCATTTATTTATTTATTTTTAGGTACTTATACTGCATCTGCTTTGGTTTTTCTTATCTCCTTACCAAATTTAGCACATTGGGATTCTAGGTACCAAAATTTCTAACAGCTCATTGCACCTGATAGAGCCTTAGTGGTGCACTGGTTAAGAGCTTGTCTGCTAACCAAAAGGTTGGCAGTTTTAATTCACTAGCCACTCCTTGGAAACCCTATGGGGCAGTTGTACTCTGTCCTATAGAGTCACTCTGAGTTGGAATTGACTTGACACCAACTGGTTGATTGCACCTGACACGGAAACAAATTTTCCGCTGGCCATGGTAGTGGAGAGAATCGTTGCCAGAAAAAGCATTGTTTTCTGAAACCTCTAGTGTTGCTGTGATGTAGATTTATAAATTCCACATCCAGACTGCAGATTATTTTAATAATTACACATTTAAAAAAATTTGTCCCTGGAGGACAACTCTCTAATTGCCATATTTAATAACAGAAAGAGGAGACATCTCTTTGGAAGTGCCCCTCATGTTTTGACAACTTTATTTACCATATTTTTAAGCCAATAACTACACCTTCTACCTTTGTTTGCCAGCCATGCCCTCCGCCATGAGGTATTTTCATAAGCACCACTATGCCAATTTTTTTTACATGTTGCTGTAAAAAAAAAAAAAATTTAGCATAGCACTCTTACAAAGATATCTCGCAGGAGATGGCAAGGCTGCCAAACAAAGATAGCGTGTGTTATTTGTGTAAAAATATGGTTATCTTAGGTATCTAGTGCTGCTATAACAGAAATACAACCAGTGGATGGCTTTAACAAATCGAAATTTATTCTCTCATAGTCTAGGAGGCTAGAACTCTGAATTCAGGGTGCCAGTTCCTGGAGAAGGCTTTCTCTGTCAGTTCTGGAGGAAAGTCCCTGTCATCAATCTCCCCCTGTCTAGGAGTTAGCTTCTCAGCGCAGGGACCCCAGGTCCAAAGGATGCACTTGGCTCCCGGTGCTTCTTTCTTGGTGGCATGAGGTCCCTCTCCTCTTTGCTGGATTCTCTCTTTTATATCTCAAAAGAAATACACAAGATACAACCTAATCCTGTAGATTGAGTCCTGCCTTATTAACGTAACTGCCTCTAATCCTACCTCATAAACATCTTAGAGGTTAGGATTTACAATACATAGGATAATCACATCAAATCAAAAATGGTGGACAGCCACACAATACTGGAAACCATGGCTTAGCCAAGTTGACACATATTTTGGGGGGACACAACTCAATACATAACAATGGTATTTATTTTATATTAGCACAGAAAAGTAATGTCATTGCTAATCCTTACTTCACATTGTAAATTTAATGCTATAGTTATTAATTTTTTTAAATATGGTCATTTACAATCTCTCACTGAAGACAAGCTAGAGCCCAAGAAGTTGTTTTCCTCTCTTTCAGCTTCTAAACTTAGAGTCAGATCCAGACTCATAAGGAGAGGCATCTGGGGCCAGTGGCACAAAAGCACTTCATGAATATGTGTCCCATCTGGACCCTCCCTCACCTTGAGACATTAATACTTAACATATTCTGACAATGGTTGTTTGGCCAAAAAGGTTTTTAACTGAGGACAGCCATTGCCTTTTTGGCCATCAGAGCCCCCAGTCATCCTGTCTAAATCCTCTGTCCCCAAGGTATTTGGTCTTGCCCTTGAGCATTCCCAAGTCTGCAACTTTCTCAGCTACATATGGCCCATTGACAGTTAGCAGCTGTCAGGCAGGCATGCCGTGCAGACCCAGCTGGTCAACTGAGGCCACGTCTAGACAAAGTGAACGGACACAGCCCATCAGTTCCATTTGGCCACCAGACAAGCATGGGGCTCGTCAGAGTGGAGCAGAGAGCCACACCGTGGTCCTGTCTGCCCGGGGTAGGCTTCACACATCTGCTCAGGGAAAGCAGAAGTCGTGCTCCAGAGCCTTTGTTGTCCATCTTCATTACACTCAGTGACTCATTTTGACCTGAAGTCCCCACCTCCACATAGTCCATCTGAAGAAGCATTTCCTAAAATCTCCTCACTGAGCATCCTGCCTGGCAGAGGAACCTAATTCACTGCTCTAAAGTTTCTAATCTCTTTCCTTATCAAATGCAGGCTATGGTGGAAAGGGAATATTAAAAAAAAGAAAAAAAAAAAGAGGAAGAAAAAGTAAATTTTCCTCCCATTTCTAATATTGTTGCCGTGTGTTGTTGAGTCGATTCCAACTTATAGTGACCACATGACAGAGTAGAACTGCCCCATAGGATTTTCGAGGCTGTAATCTTTATGACAGCAGATCACCAGGTCTTTCTCCTGAGGAGCCACTGGGTGGGTTCAAACTGCCAACTTTTCAGTTAGCAGCTGAGTGCTTAACCATTGCACCACCACAGTTCCTTCCATTTCTAATATATGGCATATATTGAAGAAAAAAACCAGCAAAATCTAACATAGTCACAAATATTAAAGATGACTGAACAGTCCATTCCACCTTTGGTCAAAATGCTAATGCAGCTTTACAATATTCTAAATAACCAATCTCTTTTGAAGAATTAAACAAAAAAATCACAAAATCTTCCTGCAGACATAAAACATTTCCCTGTAAACTTACTAGCAGTTCTAGTGACAGGCTATCCTTTATTATGAATCAAGAAAAACGGTTATCAGAATAGTCTGGGTACACTTTACAAGAGAAAAAAGGAAAGACGGAAGACTGAACAAAATCTGCTCTAGGAAGCAAAACTTGTGTGGCTTCCAATAACTTCAGGGCTAAGATGCACTTTATGCCTCTCACCAAACATGTGGCTCCATGCAGAAATATGCCAAAACAACACAGTTTGGGCTCATTGTATCCTAATTAATACTATAATGAGCTTCCTTAGATAGCCACATCCTTAATCAGCCCTATCAAAACTATGTCTGCTCAGAAAAAAGACTCATGTTCATTCTGCTTAGTGCCTGGCAATGGTTAAGCACCATTCCAAAAACCCCACTGCTGTCAATTCTGACTCATAGCGACCCTATAGGACTGGGTAGAACAGTCCCATAGGGTTTCCAAGGCTGCACATCTTTAGGGAAGCAGATTGCCACATCTTTCTCCTGCAGAGCTGCTAGTGGTTTTGAACCACCAACCTTCCGGTTAGCGGTCCAGCGCTTTCACCACTGCTCCACCAAGGCTCCTAAGCACCATTAATACTCTATAATTTCATTGTATGTTATTGTAATCATATCAGCATATATCTCAGCAGCTACAGAAGGCTCAATAGGCTGCTTGTGAATTATCAGTCACATGACGCTGCTTCTCCAAGAGACTGTCTTCTGTCACAGCCAGACCCCTCTTGCCCTCCCCGCAGGCAGTAGCCTAAGCAGGTATTAATAAAGGTCTCCTTTTTTAAATTGCACAGCTCTAAATGGTCTTTAAGGGACCCAGCAGTAATCTCAAGATCCCTATATTTTAGCAGGCAAGCAGGACAGTGGAATTAATAAGAGCCCTTTCTGTGTAAACTGCTCCCTGCTCTAAGGCTATATCGTGATGTCAGGGCGCTAAGAGAATTTTAAATGCACAGGATGGATTGTTTGTGTTGCAAAAGCGAAACAGGGGGCAAAGGCTAAGAGACTTGAGAAAATTGAAAGACTGCCAGGGATGCTGGGATGCAAATAGCAACAAAACAGGGATAAATGCTCCTGCTCACATATGCAGGAGTCCTGCAGAAGAGGGGAAAAAAAAAGGTTATTAATTTTCACCAGGCTGTATCTTACAGCTGGTGGCTCAGCATCAGTTTTTGGTGTAATGAAAACGGCCTGAGCAGAAGATAGATGGTTCATAAAGTGGACCATTTAGATGCAATCGAGCCTCAATCTGCCCAGTGACTAATCATGTCCCCCCAGTAAAGCTCAATTCCACTAACAGACTTTTTTTTTTTTTTTTTTTTTCTGGCTGTACCAGTGAATTGTAGCCGGGTCTAAGTTCAAGGCAGGCAGGGAATTATCTTGATTTATTAGCGTACTCCCTGGCCGTGCCACTTGCTCTGCTGTGGCTTTGTGGGCTTCTGCCCTGTTGCTGTTGGGGTGTAATTTTTACTGTTCCCCTGTGACTAGTACACAGCATCATTTTCAGCTGCTAGAAAAATGGGCTGCTTTTGCACCTGTAATTTTTCTTCTTTTACCGCTGAAGGTATATAATATATCTCTAAAGTGCGTAATAAGTTTCTGAAAAACGTGTTTTTAAAAGAAATTGATTCCAGCGGTTTATAAGCCGAGCAAGGACACATAAGGAAATGTACCAGATTGCAAAGGTACGCTCGGGTGATGAGGCAGCCATTCCTTCCCTTCCGTTCAGTACATTCCCACTTCCAGGGTGTAATTTCAGACATTTTTCTATATAGTAGTTGCTTCTCATAATGAACTCTGATCAAATAAAAATGTTGTTTATATTGAGACTTTACAAGTCCTGATTACATATAAAATAGGGTAGAATCCCTCATAATAACATTTAATTGTGAGAAAGAAAAGATTCCAGTAGAAGAGCATTCAGCTGCATTTGCTCTGTGTTCCTTTGCATAATGCCATTTATAGATCGTTCAATTATGACATTATTAAGCCCTGCATAAGAGTAACACACTGGTTCCCCGTATTTTTAGACCTATGGAAAATAAATCTGGGTGTGATTTCCATTATTTTGACTGCGAGTTATTCACAAAAGGCCCTTGGTTTTTATGAGGACGTGCTGCACCCATTGGCTAATGAATTCGGATGCTTCACCCGTAATCTTGCAAGCATCGTCAGGAGACTCCGGTTGCCGTGGACACTCGAAGACGCCAAGTCTCTTCATCTTGGGCTCTACAGACAGACTAACTGAGCATTATGAACAACCCAACAAATGGCAGGGGGAAGAGGTGTGATCTGGTTTATTCTGAGCCCTCCAAGGTTATTCTTCCTTTTTCTGAAGGACCTGACAGATACGATAGGCAATAAGCAGGGGAAAACGCTGCTGCAAACCTCCATGATCATACATCTTCCACGAAAGGAGCCCAAGTTCTCAGATACCTGTGTCTGCAGCTTCATCCCGTCAGTAACGTCCATGTTCTGAAGGCAGCAGAAGGTAGATTCATTACTTCCAGGGCAGCCTCACAGACCTGTACCTGTCTATTTAGCAGGGTAGGTTTTCACCTGTCTTCTTCCGTTTCCTACAGAGCTTTGACCAATGCATCTGTGAACTACCTTCCGCAATAAAAGAAGTGGGCGTGTGTGAGGCTGACCACGCCTACAGTTTGGGCAGCAAAATAAGGTGGAGAAGCATTGCAGTCGTCATTTAAGTCAAGCGTACTAACAGAACATGGAGCCCTTGTGGCGCCACGCTTAAGAGTTCTCTGTTGCTAACCAAAAGGTTGGCGGATTGAAACCCACCCAGCGGCTCTTCGGCAAAAAGACCTGGCCATCTGCTTTCATAAAGGTTACAGCCTAGAAGCCCCTACGGGGCAATTCTACTCTGTTACATGGGATTGCAACTAGTCGAAATTGACTCTCGACGGCACCCAACAGCAACATTAGCAGAACAGGTCTATAATGACATGTAAGAACAGCCAGTGCTTTCTGCCATTTATGTACCAAACATGCATTACAGCCTTAGAACTAATTGCCGTCAAGTCGATTCTGACTCATAGCTACCCTACAGGAAAGTGTAGAACTGCCCCATAGGGTTTCCAAAGCTGTAAATCTTTACAGAATCAGATGCCACATCTCTCTCCCACAGAGCGGCTCCTGGGTTTGAACGGCCACCTTTCTGGTTAGCAGCCAAGCATTTAACCATTGTGCCACCGAGTTCCTTGCATTGCAGATTTAGTGTGTGTCAAATACTAGGATAAATTTGCAGAACACGGGTGAATGAGGCATAGCCCTTTTCCTTAAAGGCCTTGCAATTTTGAATGACTAATTACTAAATAAATAAATGCATGGATGTTTCTGGCATGAGATACGCTGTATGTATTAGAAAGAATAAGGCCAATGGTCAGAAAGCCCCCAGTTCTAGTCAGAGATACCTATGATCTGTGTGGCTTTGGGGAAGTCACTGAACTTCTCTGTGCCTTGTTCCCATAACTATATAAGGTGCATAATGATCCTTGGCCCATTCATCACTAAAGGTTGTTTTGGAAATAAACGAAATGGCATTTAAAATGGCATTTGTGCAGGTGCCATAGGAATGCAAAGAATTATCATTGTTACCTGTAAGGACAGTCATAGTATTGTGGATGCTATGTCCTGCCCTAGAGTTCCTGGTTGAGGGAGAAGGGAAAGCTGAAATACAGCTCACTCTCAGCTCACCAAGCCATGTGCTCTGCAGAAAGAGGCATACTTTTCTAATGTGCACAAACGCCCCAAATGGGCTACCAACAGTGTGTGCAAATGTGCAAAGTACGTCCAAATAGGCCTGGGAACCATTCCGTCACTGAGCATTCACACAAACTGTAAGTACTTGGGCCTTCACTTGCTTCTGTTATGTTCCACACTGACATTTGACATCAAGCTATAATACCTGGGAAAACTACATCTTGGTTAAATGACTTTTTTTTTTTTTTTTTTACTTAGCCCATGTAAATATAGCCTTAATTTTTAGTTCACAAAAACATAAATGTACACAAGGTGAGGAAGTTTTCATAAATGCAAGCATAGCTCTTTCAGTGAGTAGATCAAATTCTTTAGCAATAGTCCTTGATTAAATCACTCTGCTAAGAGATAAATAGGTTCAATGTGCTCTCCACACAGGGCCCATTGAACTGAGGGCTAGAATTATTTTTTCATGTGTTCTTAAGCCTTTCCTAACAAACTAAACTACCCCCCCCCCACACACACATATGTCACTGTCCCTGTCCCTACCCAGCTTTATTGTCTTTATAGCACTGGTAAATACTGACATCGTATTTCTAGTTTTGTTTCTTTTGTTATTTTCTATTTTCCCAGTTAGGGGATTGCTATGGATTGAATTGTATCCCCCTGTCTTGGTTATCTAGTGCTGCTGTAACAGAAATACCACAAGCGTTCAGCTTTAACAAACAAAAGTTTAGTCTCCACAGTCTAGTAGGCTAGAAGCCCGAATTCAGGGAGCCAGCTCCAGGGGAAGTCTTTCTGACGGCTCTGGAGGAAGGTCCTTGACAATCTTCCCTTGGTCTAGGAGCTTCTCCACCCAGGAATCCCAGGTCCAAAGGATGAGCTCTGCTCCTGGCACTACTTTCCTGGTGGTATGAGGTCCCCTAGTCTCTCTGCTCGCTTCTGTCTTTTATATCTCAAAAGAGGTTAATTTAAGACACAATCTAATCTTGTAGATTAATTGAGTACTACCTCATTAACATAACTGCCACTAATCCCACCTCATTAACATCATAGAGATAGGAGTTACAACATATAGAAAAATCACATCAGGTGACAAAACGGTAGACAATCACACAGTACTGGGAATCCTGGCCTAGCCAAGTTGACACACATTTTTGGGGGACACAATTCAATCCATAATCCCCCCCAAGATTAATGTGGAAGTTCTAACCTCTGTTCCTATAAATATGACCTTGTTTGGAAATAGGGGTTATCTTCTGTTATGTTAAATGAGGTAATACCAGAGAAGAGTGAGTACTAAACCTAACCACTTTTGTGTGGTGTCTTATTTAAAAAGAGCAGGCTAGATACAGGCACACGCACGGGGGAAGAGATGATGTGAGAATCATACAAAACGAAGGATTGCCGGAAGTCATTGGAAACTAGAAGAGAGGCCCATAGAAGTAGTGGCCAAGACCCTGATTCGGACCTTCAACCTCCAGAACTACGAGAAAATACATTATTTCTGCTCTTTAAAGACACTCACTGGTGATATATTTGGTTATGGTAGGACTAGGTAACTAAGGCAAGGATCTTGAACAAATATTGAACTTCAGTTTCCTCGCCTGTGAAATGAAGGTGCTACATCCTGCAGGACCACCAGGAGGTGGTGAAGGTAAAGAACTGATCAAGGCTGTGATGAGCTCTTGACAGTACTAGATGAAAGGCCTCAAGAATGCCTGAATCCTGCCTAAAACACAGCAAGACTTTCACACCAAGTCCCTGAGGGGAATGCTGAAGTGGTATCAGCAAAGAAATTAATCCTTCCATGGCAGCCAGGCTTATGCGTAAATCCCAGTGTGGCGCTCTTCCACGAGTGAGCCTGGAGCAGTGGCAAGCCTTAAAACCAGTCTGGGGGGCTAACCCATCTCCAGGTAGGGCAGTAGATAAAAGGATGAGGGTTTCTGGTAACAGTCAAAAGCAAAGAGTAACCCTGCCCAATGCATCAGCCACGTGGAGGCAGAAGGCTGACCTGATGTGTGTGTGTGTGTGTGTGTGTGTGTGTGTGTGTGTGTGTATAAGTGTAATGCAGTAGAGGAAGGGGTTGTTGGAAGGACAAGGTATACCAGCATCCTGATTACCCCTTCTGTAGCCAGAAGGACAGAAAGAAAAATAGAGCATCAGAAAGAAGCAAATCCATAGGTCTGAAATGAAACTCACAGTGGTCTTACCCACTAACAAACTCACAAAATAATGTTCCAAAACAGGACCAATAAACAGCAACTCCTCCTTAGAGGTGGGAGACAGGGCACTGCTGAAATGGGCAGTGAACTCTTTTGCACCCACACAAAGGTCTAAGACCTACAGGGTACTCAGTACATGACAGTCACTGTCATAAGGATGATATCATAATAGAAAGTCTCCCAAATAAAATGGACTAAAAAGAATGCATTCCTTTTGAGTTGCCTGAGTGAGGGTTATATTCAAGCCTGCCACACATGGGTATGTAGGTTATCATCCTCTGTGAAGGGTGTCTGAACCCCACTTCAGGTTGTTTAAGCTGGGTTTTTGTTTTTCATTTTTTTTTTTGTTTTTCAAAAAATCTTGTATGGCCTGAAAGGATTGGAAAGAGTGAAAGATAAAATCACACCATCTCAAGACTTCTACCATTTTATAAAAGAATAACACGGAGATTTTGCTAGCATCTCTGTGGAAAGACAAGAGCTTTTGGATTCTACCGTCCAAGTCTCAGAAAGCTGAATGGCTTACTAGTTCTGTGTTGCAAATAAAATCAACACTTCTCTCTGTAAGTTATCAGCTTGTTTCCAAAAACATTTGGATTAATCTAGTATCTACTTGTCTGAATGTTAAGATAATTGTGACAACTGGGTAAAATGTTTGTCAGTAAAACATTGAATCCAAATAAACTATAATATTCACTGAGCATATTTTACAAACCAGTAGGAATTAGGGATAAGACCTACACTAAAGGTATTATCTTTCCACATCGTAAATATTGAAGATTAGATTGGTAAACTGGATCTGAGAACAAAACCAACTCAATGTCGCTGAGTCAACACTAACTCTTGGAGACCTCATGTGTGTCAGAGTAGAACTGCGCTCCACAGGGTTTTCAGTGGCGGAATTTTCAGAAGTAGATCACCAAGCTTTTCTTCTGAGACATTTCTGGGTGGACTCAAACCTCCAAACTTTTGGTTAGCAGCCGAGCACTTTAACCATTTGTACCACCCAGGGATTCCCAGAACAAAATAGGGAGTAAGAATTCACATTGACAGAGATAGTCTGTCAGTGCTATACACTTCCATGGGTTCTATATGTCTCTGTGAAACTCTTTATTTACACTAGTGTGACAATATATGTGTCCTGTCAGTAGAAGTGTGTGTGTGTGAGAGAGAGTGAATGAGAGAGAGAGAGAAGGAGGCAGCAAAGGCGACAAAGGGGGATATGTGCTATTCATGCTGGGACACAAGTATGCTAATTGGTTAATTATGTATTGATTAGGCAGCAAAAAATGATTTTTAAAGCCCAACGGGCCACAAATTATTGACTTTTCTACACTGAGGAAAACTGTTTTTTGAGTGGAAAATTATATTAACAGTAATAATAAAAATGATTAGCATCATTACAAAACGCTGATATCTCAATTGTCCTCGCATAGTGCCATGTTCTATTACATTCAAATTTCTTAAGGATTGATCCATACATTGTTTCTTTTCTTTTCTTTTTTGTTTTCAGCTTGGCAAATGACGTGGTTTAGCCAAAGCCTTATAGGCTCCATTCTCTCCTCACCTAGAATCAAGTTTGAAAATAAGAACTAATTGAACTCATCCCCAAAAGAAAGGCAGACAAGAACTTAGGAAAGCTTTTTGTTTTCAGGTTCTACTTTTGTTTGTGATGTCTACCAAAAATCACTGACAATTCTAAAGGGGGAGTGTTGGATGCGGGAGCAAGAAGACACAGGGGATTTAAAACAGTGGTGTCGTTGTTTGGGATCCCTGGATGGTATAAACGGTTAATGCATTCAGCTGCTAACTGAAAGGTTGAAGGTTTGAGTCCACCCAGATGTGTCTCAGAAGAAAGACCTAGTGATCTACTTCCAAAAAATCCGCCGTTGAAAATCCTATGGAGTGGAGTTCTACTCTGACACACATGGGGTCACCATGAGTCAGAATCAACTCCCTGGCAACAGTTTTTTGTGTTTTTTTTGTTTGTTTGTTTTTTCTTTTTTTGGTCAGTGTTCACCTGAAGTGCTTAATGCTATTTCCTGAGCAGGTAACAATACGCAAAAGTACTTCTCAGACTCCCTGCCCCCCACGACATGTGGGGGAGGAAGGCATTATCATGGTTGGCAGCTGACTTTCCTTTTCTATTTCTTCCTGTAATGTACGCTTAGCAATAAAGCCTTACTGGTCGGTTCAGAAACCAAGGCGGATCCTCAATCCCTAGTTGCCCTTGTTATAGGATGCACCCTTATCTGCTAAGCAGCAAAAAAGGGAGAAGTTGATGCAAGTTTTTGCCCTTATACTGAGATTTCCAAACCACTTATATGACCCGTACTCAGCACATGACTATCAACCACAGGTTCAAGAGCAGTTTAGGGAGGACAAAAATATCATTATATTCATGGTCTTTGTTCATATCTCAAAAACATCAAGCATCTGGATAGTGCAGACACTGAAAAATTCAGACCAGGGAAGAGGGGCCCATGGCTATGTGATATTTTAAGAGTATCAAGATTCAGCCCCCGGACACTCTTTCGGGGATGGACAGGTGCATTCTTTACTCACTAGTTTCCAGACTGGGGAGCTGAAGTCTGCAGTCCTCAGGACGACTTTTGTTCTAACCAAGTCATTTAAATGGTGTGTGGGTAGAGCATCAGTGAAACAAGTTAAACTCCTGGAATCTCTGAGTTGTGGTCAATATTTGTATAGACTCAGTTGCTATAACCTCATAAGGAAATGCCACCAAGGGTTTCCACGATTCATACCTGAGCAGCTGCAAATACCAAGTTAGCAACCAGAAAACGGAAGTCTTCCCATGTTACCACCTGACTCTCCAAAAAGGAGAATTTATCAAATCTGACCTGATCCTCCTGCAACTGATAGAGTCCACTCCTCCCAAGAGAATATTTTACACAAGCGGGATCAAAATAGGATCGGCCTCTTAGCGTCAAGGTTTCTCTTTACGGGCAAGGAGTCAAGGATCGACTTCTCTAAAGTATTAAACCAGAAGCTTTAAATTCCAGTGTGATGATGAAGGTTTAAGAAAAGCAATGAGCATAGCCTTTTCCATGCTTTGATGTTTAAAAGCACCGTTCCGATTGGTCCCTGTCATGGATTGAGTTGTGTCCCCCAAAAATATCTGTCAGCTTGGCTGAGTCATAAGTCCTAGGATTGCATGACTGTGTTATCTAATGTGATTTCCTTATGTGTTGTAAACTCTATCACTATGATTAGATTATATGTGATCTCCTTATGTGTTGTAAATTCTGTCACTGTGATGAGGTTATACTGATGAGGTTGACAAGATGAGTGTCTTACTGCAATCTCTTTTGAGATATAAAAGAGAGAAGCGAGCAGAGGCACATGGGAACCTCATACCACCAAGAAAGCAGTGCCGGGAGCAGAGCGTGTCCTTTGGACCTGAGGTTCCTGCGCTGAGATGCTTCCAGACCAAAGGAAGACTGATGCATCACCAGGACTTTCTCCCAGAGCCAACAGAGAGAGAGAAAGCCTTCTCCTGGAGCTGATGCCCTGAATTTGGACTTGTAGACTACTGGACTATGAGAAAATAAACTTCTCTTTGTTAAAGCCATCCACTTGCAGTATTTCTGTTAGAGCAACACTAGATGACTAAGACAGTCCCTTTGTTCAACGGATCTTGATGAGCACATATTATGTACCAGGAACTGTTCTAGCCGCTCAAGATATGTTACGTCGGTGAAAAAAACAGACAAAAATCCCTGCCCTCGTGGAGAGAAAAAAAAAAAATCTGTTAATTGATTTGATAACACAGCCCCACAGTATCCCCAGAAACAGTTACCAAGACAGCGCAATTCCTTTGGTGTAATGTTAGTTTCTAAGTTTTGCTTATAATCTAAGGTACGTTAGTAAGTACTTTGAACCAAAAAACCAAACCCAATGCCATCCAGTCGATTCCAACCCATAGCAACCCTATAGGGCAGCGTAGACGTGCCCCTTAGGGTTTTCAAGGAGCTGCTGGTGAATTCAAACTGCCAGCCTTTTGGTTGGCAGCCATAGCTCTTAACCACTGCACCACCAGGGCTCCAACTACTTTGATATGGTGATAAAATGGCAGCAGTGACATAGAACAGTAGCGTTCTCAGTCTCTCCAGGGCTGAAATGGTTGAAACAGTAAACTAGTGAAAATCTGGAATGTTAAGCTTGGAGTTGAATTCATCCAACCCTACGATGAACAAATTTCAGGAATGAAGTGTACAGGTGAGAGTTCAAAACCTTCAGTCTGTCCTCATGCAGGTGCCAGTTCTCAAGGAGACATTTACCCTTCTGGGAAATCGAGCTGAGACCACCAAATCACCTTCTAGGAAGGTGGACCATGTCCACACAGCCGCTGAAAGAATCCTTTGGGGTCTTCACAGGTTCTGGTTGGACGTCAGCCAGCCATTCAGAGGTGAAAGGTTCTCTAGCCTATGACAAATCCCTCAGCCATCCAATTCCCTATAAGATAGAATGGCTTTCCTGTGTTTGCCACGTCCCTCTTTTCCTCCTTCATTTTTCATTTGTCTTTATCAGTAGACGTCTGGAAAACCTAATTGCTGTTGTTTCCATCTTGAACAGGCTAATAGGTATCAGAGAGGAAAAAGCTTTCTTTCCCCTCTGAATTTACAAAAAAAATAATAATAACAGTAATGGCAATAAAATAAAAGCTCATATTGATAAGGTAAATATAATCCTCCTTTTGCCTTAACAAAATTTGCTTTCATTAAGAGAGAATATGCAGCATAGTTCCTTGATTACTTTGGTATGTTGCATTCACTAGCATAAATAAACCTACAGCTTTATAGCTGGAAAGGCAGCTATTTTAAAGATGAAAAAATTTCAGCTTCTGGATGGCTGCTTTCATTTAACACAGCTTCAAATGAATTTATGGACTGTTCTATAATGTTTTCTGCATACACCAAATGGCAGACTTTAGGCAGAAACCCAATATATGTTTAGTTACTATATAATAAACATAATATTTACATGGGCTATGTACTGTGTTAAGAATCAAGAGCAGTTGCTCTATAAACTGTTATTGAATTCTCTAACATACAGTCCTAAACCAAGTGGCCCATCAAGATTCCAGAAGAATTCTTAAGAAGAGACCCTGACCCCCAACATGCACACACACACACACACACACACGTGTGTTTTTTGGCTCACACGTGTGTGCATGCAAACCCATGACTCCTTTATTTTTTAAAAGTCTCTTCAATCAAAATGTTGAAAACAATCTCATTTCTTTGGCCACTAGGATGACAATGCAGTTTAAGACATTGTTGCTTAGCTTTAAAGATGTCTCTGTGGTTTTGAAGAATATTTCAGGCTCTTAATTTTTTATCTTTTATTTTTTAAATCCCAGCAGACAGAGAAGCCAGTTCATTTCTTAAGCAATAAACACAAAGCAGGGGGTGGGGTGCTGAATAAGTAGGCTTATATGGAATTTTTCTTAGAAAAGCTCACTAGTTAGGCACTATAACACTTCAGTTGATATTTCTACAGTGCAAACACGGTAGTGGAAATTAAGTTGCCCCAGCAAATTCAGTTTAGTGGAAATTTGTTATGAATGAAATGCTGCTGGTGGCCCTGGAACATTGAATTTATCCACCAAATAATATCTCAGAAATACCACTTCAGAAGAAATCAGCTCTAAATAATTGATAAATTTGGTTTGTTTAGAAACCTTTTGACCTCTGTAATAGAAAGTAAAAACACATTTCAGTTATTAAAGTCACATATATTCCCTCTGGTAGGGGGAGCTTTTAATTTTAAGCTGGACTCTGGAGGGGCCATTTGATAAAGCTTGGAAAAAAAATTTTCAGCTGCTGCTGTTGGATTCGGCTCAACCTCCTTTGGGAAAATAGCAAAAGATAAATTTGTAGCTTTTCATAACACATAAGAAAACTTCAGAGATTTTAAACATTAAGGCCTATTGGGAGCAATAGATGGCCGTTTGGAGTAGCCCCTTCTCCTGACCCTCCTCCATCCCCAGACTGTCTCTAGCTCTGTCTCTCTGTCCTCCCCACCTCTGTCTCTCTGTCTCTCTTTTCTTTTGAAAGAAGGTTTAAATGTTCATGCTGTTAAAATAAAGGAACAGAGAATCAGCATTTCCTATTACGGTAAAGCATTTCTTTTTCAGTAAGAGTGACGGTTCTTATCTGCTATATTTAGCCCAATTCTAAGTTCCAGAAATAAAATAGCAAGATATTATTTAAAATATTTTCTTATTTAAATGTTTTTTAAAAACACATTTATTAAATAAATAATTTTATTGCCTTTTTCTCTATTGTAATGAAAGTATAGCTTAGTGACTGCTACCCGGCACAGCTTTCCGTGGTGAAGAGGATTCCCTGAAAAAAATGAACAAGAAGTACAAAGGAATTGCATTTTATAACATTATTGTCAAAATCATTTAAACATTTAAAATACAACCCTGTAAATACCTTTTTAATGTGAAGAAACTGAAGTAAAAAAAATTCACCTCTATTGTTTTATTTGCCTAAGATATGTGCTCAAATTACATAGCTCAGATATGCAGATTTTTATGTGTACTTTATAAAGGCTGTATCTAAAGAACGTACATTGAAAATACCTTTCTACTACTTGTGTATACCTAGCACAGCCTCAATTGCATTTGGACATTATTTTATTCTTCTCTGGGTTTGTGAAGCAAAGACTTGTATCTGATCTTTATGATATTCCGTATGAACCCAACATGCCCTTTGTACCCAATGGATGATTAAAAGTACTCATTGTTGACAAACCTTACTTCTGTCTCTTAAATATCAAAAGCAAGTAGTAAAGTTTATGGAAGTCCTTCCTCAGTCACTTATTGCCTGTTGAGGAAAATAAAATGTTTGGATTCTGTTTTTCAGATTTCTCCAGCTCCATCCCATCAGACTGCTTCCCCTCCCTCTGGCTACCGTCAGTTATATCATGGGCTGGTACATCCTGTTTCAAGTAACTTCCTTTAATTCCAACATGTACTGAGCACTATGCTCCAGTCATCAGGGCTGGATTCTCAGAGCTTCTGGGTAAAGATACAGATATGAGGTCTCCAAAATGTAGAAAAAAGTTTCTTATATTGGTGTGGTTGAAGAAAGGTGGTAGTGGGCAATGATCTAGTCCTTCAGCTTGATTTTGAGGCCACCTGAATAAAAGGGTTTTAGGAGGTAATATGGAATGATTGGGGTGTGTGGGAGATACATGTATATACATAAAGAAGAGAAACAACTTTCTTGTTTCTTAGCTGAGTATAAAGAGGGTGAGTTTGAGAGGGGGAAGAGAAATCGCTGAAGGAGTTAGTGTGAGTACATATCTGCGTCTGAGGAAAGAAGAGTTTACTAAGTAACAGGCAATAAGGCAGTCCATCAAAAAATAAATATCTCATTTCCTTGGATTTAAAAGAGCTGCTCAAGGACTCTTTGAAACTAGACAAGACTGCAAGACTCTAGTGCACTGGGGCCACCAAGGCAATAAACAGTCCTCCCGTCCATCGGCTCCTTGCCTTCACGCACAATCACATGAAGTCGTACGTCCTTTCTTTACATCTCACTCCCATGCAAAAGAATCATGATTTGTCTTCACCATCTGGGGCTGTGCTTCCTCAATACACATTTAGATTTTTATCTTTAAGAACCAATTGGCTAAAACTAAATGAAATGTCCCAATTCACAGGAAAAAGAGAACTCAGAAGGACTAACTCCACAATTCATTGGAACCTCATGATAAAAAATCAATGAAATCAAAGGTGAGGAGATCTTTCAGTTTAAGCTAATAAAAATGTGTCCCAAATTTTAAGCCTTATTTAATATTTTTGCTCCTAGCTCTTCTGCTTCTTATTCCCTTTTCTGTTGTGACTGTCTTAGTTATCTAGTGCTGCTGTAATAGAAATATCACAGGTGAATGGCTTTACTCTCTCACAGTCTAGGAGGTTAGAAGTTCACATTCAGGGGACCAGCTCCAGGGATAAAGCTTTCTCTCTCTGTTGGCTCTTGTCATCAGTCTTCCCTTGGTCTAGGAGCTTCTCGGTGTAGAGACCCTGCGTCCAAAGGACATGCTCTGCTCCTGGTGCTTCTTTCTTGGTGGTATGAGGTCCCCAACTCTCTGCTTGCTTCTCTCTCCTTTCGTCTCTTGTAAGATAAAAGATGATGCAAGCGACGCCCCAAGGAAACTCCCCTTACATCGGATCAGGGCTGTGACCTGAGTAAGGGTGTTACATCCCACCCTAATCCTCTTTAACATAACCTAATCTTGCCTTATTAACCATAGGCAGAGATTAGGATTTACAGCATAGGAAAACTACATCAGATGATAAAATGGAGGACAACCACACAATACCGGGAATCACGGCCTAGACAAGTTGATGCACATTTTGGGGGACACAGTTCAATCCATAACACTGTCGGATTGCTGTGTCTAACAGTGAGAGAGGGTTTCTGGTCTTGTTCTTGACACTAAAGAAGACATCTCTAGAAGTTCAAAGAAATTGGCTTCTAATGGGCTCTCCTTGTGTTTGGGACATGTTTTTCTGTTTCCAATTTACTAAAAATTATTAAGTGTGGATACTTTATTGTATTTAATTGATGAATTGAATTTCTTTGTTTCTCCTTGAGGACATTGGTACTCTTCCATTTCATGTAATTTTGTTTTTGATTATAGAGACTTTTTAGGATATTCATGTGACCTAATTTTCTCAGACTTAAAATAGGTTCTAGGCTAAATAATATGAAAGTACTTTCTATTAATCTTCAGCAAGTTGAATGTCCTCATCTAGTGTACCATAGAATTTTAAATAAGCCCTAAGCATTTGTCATAAATACATTCATCTTTCTTTCTTTCTTTCTTTCTTTCTTTCTTTCTTTCTTTCTTCTTCTTCTCCCCACCCCCACCCTCACCCCCTTCATTCTTGTGCCTATTTCTGGTAGGAAATGCCTATCATAACCTTAGTTTTCTTGGCATTAATTCAAAAATAATTTAAAGGCCTGTCACCCAATACTAGACTAAATCATCTGGAAAGGGGTGAACTGGCACTTAAGACTCTGTGTTTGTTAAAGTGTATCAGAGTGAAATATTGTAACTAGTTTGTTCTTATTTCTCAGTTTTGCTAAACCAACGTCAGTTACATCTGTCTAGAGCAGTGTCAGTTTGAATTAAAATTAAAATTTTCTTTCCATCATCAGGAAATAATTTCACAATTGGGCTGACAAGACCTAACTTCATTGTCATTAGAAAATGTGTTACATAAATAATTTTCTGTAGACTCTTTATGTTTTTATAGCTAATCCTGGAAAAGATCAAATTAAAGGTACTATTTGAGAAAATCTTCATAGCTCTCCTGAACAAGCCAGCCTTTGAGGAGCACCCTGGTGCCCAGTTACATGCCTGAAATTTGTTGCCTGATCATTTGACCCTAAGTCCTGCTTTCATTACATCAGTCACTCACTCTGCAACTCCTTTTCGCCTCAAAAGATTTTTTCGGTGTTCACAAACTCCTGGTTGTGAAACATGAGTTCAGTGTGGAGAGCTTTCATTCGATGGCACTTTGTTTACTAGTAAGAGGCACTGCATTTTTCATGTTGCTCTATCCACACATCTTGACAGTTTATCAAAAATTCTAGAATACGATGACTCCTTTACTTTCAAAAATATAATAAGGGAGACTGGTTCAATCTAAAATATTGTTTTACTAATTTTAAATTATATATATTGTATTAGCATGCTATTTCTATGCAAGTTTAATATCATACTCTAATTTTATAATTTTAAATACAAAATTATGAGACAACTTCTCTTAAAACCCAGTTAAAATGCATTAATGACTTCTTGTGTTTACTGATTAATATAAAATCTTCATAACCTCCACATGGACATCTCCAGTCCTACCTTTTCAACCAAGGTCTAATCTACCTCTAACTTCCTACTGGTTGTTTTACTTGAAATGTTTACAATTTCTTCCAAATACATAACTCTATGTACATCTTCCCCAACCCAATCAGGAAGTCTGTCCCTGCCAGTGGTATAACCATGATCCTAGTCTCCAAATCTGGGGCCATCTTGGAATTCACTCCTCACCTCCAATATCCATATTAGTCTGTCATTAAATCTGTATTGACTGCCTACTGAGCGCCAGGCTCTTTTTGTCTCTGAAGTGTCTAATACTCATCCTTTCTCTTCATTCCCACTGTCATTCTAATTCAGGTTCTCATCATCTCTTACCTGGGTAACTGCAACTGTTACCTCTCCTGCCCCCTCTTCCACACAGACAACTCACCAACAGCCATCAGGCCCACTGCAGTCTAACCAACATCTCGAAAGCATCTTTTCATTAAGTCATCCTACTGCCAGAAGCATTCATTGCTTCACATTCCAGTGTCTCAAATCTAAGCTTATTTATTAGGCCAGAATCTTCATAATCTGCCCTCCTTATATCTTTGCAGCCTAGCTTCCCATTACCAAAAAACCAGTTGCCATCAAGTCAGCTCTGATTCACGATGACCCCATGTTGTCAGAGTAGAACCGTGCTCCATATGGTTTTCACTGGCTGTTTTTCTAGAAGCAGATGGCCGGTCTTTCTTCCAAGATACCTCTGGTCAGGCTTGAACCTCCAACCTTTCAGTTAGCAGCCGAGTGGGTCAGCCATTTTGCACCATCCATCTTGCACCATCCATCATTACCCAGTGTATAACGTGGCCTCCATCTAAAGACCATGCTGGACTCCTTCCTGTCTCCAAGCCATCTCATATGCTCTTTCTTCACCTGTAATTCTCTCTATTCTCCCTTTCCTCAAACAAAACTATTTCTACCTTTGAAAACTTACCTGATAATTCCAAGTGTTATTGATGTCACAACACCCTGGAAAACACCTACAGCCAGTTCAATCCAATTTCATATTTACAATTTACCAGTGAGCACAACTTCTCACCAACCAATTGATCAGCTCATTCAGAACAGAGTCCATGTCTTACATACCAAAACCAAAACCAAACCCATTGCCATGGAGTCAATTCCAACTCATAGCGACCCTATAGGACAGAGTAGAACTGCCCCATAAGGTTTCCAAGGATCAGCTGGTGGATTCGAACTGCCAAACTTTGGTTAGCAGCCGAGCTCTTAACCACTGCACCACCAGGGCTCCAGGTCTTATGTACCTTCTGTAATTCCTTTGGGGGCTACCAGAGTGCTTTGCTTCTAGATGGAACATGTTGGTTGATTAATTACTTATCTCCCTTCCATCTCTAGTACGCACTACAAAACCACTGAGTGAGCTTTATTCATAACTATACCTACTTTAGTAAAAGCAGAAGGAAGTAGAAAGAGGCAAATAATGTTCACTGAATAAGAACGGATACTCTTCAGGAGAGAGAATGCAGCTACATAGCTGCCACAGTCATTTGGCAAAAGTCAGGCTTTATTTCTAAGCAGTATGACACCCTCCCAAGATAAGGAACACTCTGGTAGACTATTATTTCTGGTATGAAAATACACTTTTGGAGCTGTTGAACTAGGGTTCTTCCGATTGCTTGCAGATCCAAGATTGCAGGTATCCATCATTTTCAAATTAATAGTGTGGGTGGGATTGTTGAAACTGTCCCTATGATCGGAATCTTGGCCTCAGCTCTCTGGTTGATTTGCATGTGCAGACCATGTCAATATGTTTCTGGAGAGTCTGATGAAAAATACAGGAATAAAGATCAGAAATTGCATTTCCTGCTTGGCTTAACTGAGAGGAGACTTGCAGGGTGGGAGTTGCCTTCGCCTTTGGCCATGAGACAATTGTATCAGAGTGTTCTGTTTTGTTCTGGCTAGATAGTGTCTACTTATCAAAAGCAGGAAATTGCATTTTAACTTGGATCTGTAGGATGCTGGGGAGGGGCTGATCTGGTTATAAAGATGGAGGTGGGAGGAGGGCTAAAGAAGAGAACAGTCAGTACTAGACTGTTGACAGGCCTGTGGCCATCAGGAGCTTGGCAGGAATAGAAACTACATTAAAAAAAGAAAAAGAAAGAAAGAAAAGGACATGGATTCATGATGTGAGCAAGCTTGTCTTCTCCAGATGTAAAAAAAACTTAAGTTATTTTTCTGATCTGGAGGGGAACACTGTTACCACTATGGAGTTGGAGCATTATAACCAGCTACATAATATCAGTGCTGATTCAGTTAAAACCCTGAAGAGGAAATAAGCGGCAAAGTTGTCTGATGCCATATTACAGGCATCATTGATATTGAGATAGGAATATCTAAATGCCAGGAAAGATCTTGGGGGGGAAATGAAGGGAAAATGTATTTTGTAAGCAGCCTTTTGTTTGTGTTCAGTTTATAATGAATGTAGTAAGAGATCTGAGGACTAATTTTAGCTAATGAAAAGACAATAAGGGCTATTAGGGAATTTTAATATACAGGAACATGAAAGCAAAATCACATTTATTCACTCTTCTGTAAACAAAAGCATATAAATACTAATTGGACATTTAGCAATTAAAATTTGATCTAACAGCATGCATAGAACTAGTTAGTTCTTACCTTTTAAGTAGGTGTTTGGAAGGCACAGATTCATCAATTTTCCAAGTAAAAGATGTGTGTGTGTGTGCATTTCAAAGAAACGAAAAAGGCAAAGATAGACTTCATATATAAATTTCTTAATATACAACTATATTATATATGTAAGTGAATAAAGAAATGTGGAATCTGTTATAAAGCAAAATAGCATGAGTGTATATTACTAAAATTAGAGTTAAAATTTGTAATTAAGATAGGAAAAAGAATGGAAGTATACTATGCAATAATGTGTCTTCTTAGACTTTTAATTCTTTTATGTTCCTGTAACTCAGTTCAGATTGTAATTATTGTTCTGACATTATAGGTTAGTGTGGATTATACATTAAATACACAAAAACACTGTTTTCATTCTTAAATCTTTGTAGCTTTTCTTCTGCTCATCTCAAGGTAATAGTCCTTCAAGGAGGAAACTACCGGAGTGGGTTTTTAAAATGTTGATTTTACTATAACTGATATTCCATCTTCTGTAATTAATGGTAAAGAATTACAAATCAGAAGATAAACCAACTTAACTAAGGGTTAATCTTCATTTGAAAAAGATTTGTATTTGAGAATTGTATACACGGGCTTGAAATCAGATATTAACTAGATATACTTTCCATAATATATTTAATATGAAAATGCATACAGAGACTATTTTAAAGAAGAAAAAAAAGAGAATTTCTTCAGATTTAAAGAAGTAGTTTCAGTCTTTTTTATTATTATTATTGTGTGTAAAACTATTTAATTAAAATGTTAAAGTAATAAGACCCTATTTCATATTTCAGTATTTGCAGGAAGTAGATCAAGATTAACTCTTTTAAAAAAAAAAAAAAAAAAAAGTTTGTTTTCATTGCTCCAGCACTTCACCTTCTGTTAGAAGCACCTAGCCTCTATTTATTTATTTATTTTTAATGTACTTACATCTCAAGCAGCTCTGGTTAAAACATAGTTAATGTACCAACCGCAATTAGCCAACTGTCAAAGGCTAAACTCCCAACCGTTGATAAGCTTCATTTAACTAATTTGAGAAGTGGAAGTTAGAAAAGAAAAAAAATTTTTTTTTTCAGAAAGGTAGCTTGTTTCCTTATTTCCTGTCTAGTGAGCCAAGTGCTGTGACCTGTGTTTAAAAGGGCTCTTTGTAATTAAGACAGCGAGTCTCCAAGTGAACAGCTCTCACAGCAGGAGAGGGAAAAAATTTTTTTTTTAAAAGGAGGCGGAAGCATGACACTGTTTAACGAAGTAATCGGAGCACAGCCAATACCTGTTCTTCTCTGCCAGCGAGTCTCCCGCGCAGGGGACATCACGGCTGCCATTGGCTCTGTGTCCGTGTCATGGAGCCCCGAGTCCATTAAGACCTTGGCTAGTGGGCCTACCGCGGGGGCAGCGTTCCCCCGGCACTGCCTGCGCAGAGGCATCCAGAAACTGATCAACCGTGTTATATCAATAACATTCGTACACGGGGTTGTGTAAATTGATCTTTTACAATTTCTCTCGGTAACAGTCTCTGTAACCAACAAGATAAATCATTTCTCCTGTGGCTTTTTTATTGATTGCTGAGACCTGTATAAAAATTACATTGCCCAAGCTGTGAAGTGAGCATCCTCATAAAAGAAGACTTTTTATTTACAGTCAAAATATGTGTAGGTCCAGATCGAGTGCAGATTTACTAGCTCAGAACTACAAGAACAGTGAGATTTTAACAGACTCAAAGGAAAGGAAAAAGTAGGCTTCCACTACCAAATCTAGCTATTACAAACTTCAAGGATTCACACAATACATCTCAAATTAAAACCACTACTTTTACAAAAGAAAACTTTGCACATTTAGGTTTAAGTTTACCAGTCAGTAGAAAACCGTCTGCTTAAAAGGAGACAGAAAAACTGCCACAGGTATATTAATCTTTGCAATGATTTTTAGAAACACACACCAACTCTTAGGATTATGTCCCCGATTCTTTTTATAACATTAAAAACCAAAAACCCAACCCCCTTTTCATTTTGTCAAGAAAGCTTTGGAAGCTTAGACAAAAATCAGAGCAAGATGCACCCCAGAGATGAGATTTGATCTTTTTTAAGAAGTTTAATTCACATTATTTAAAATGGTGGTGATCATGAAAATATCTTTAATTCTGTTTTAAGAATAATTTGAAATTCTGGAGAGCTTAGATTTTTAAATATAATTGACATATGACAATCGATATCTTTGAATATAGATTTTATATAGATAGTATCTTGGAACATAAACTTTCTTTTCAGTTCTAATTTTCTACCAAAGGAATACACATTATTGCCATTCAAAAACACTCTTTTTAGTATACGTGCTCCCAAATTGAGCACTAAAAACACAGTTTTTGAGAAGAGTTTAAAAATAAAAACTCTGTGCATATCACCCCTTACACTTTTTGGAGTAACTTCCTTTGAGTGTGCAATTTTGAATCACCTGCTAATAAATGCAGTTGCTTCCTGAGGCAGAAAAACAGTCTGAGCTCCAGAATCCACTTTTTGAAAATTGCAAAAGAAAAACGTTGAATATTCTCGCGTTATCTCGTGAGTTAATGATGTTTATAAAATAAAGAGTCCTCCCTAAGTTATGGCTGCCTAAAATCACTTGCCGTGTACACGCTGTGAGGCGGGTATTGTGTTTCAACTCAAATGGCATTTCACAGACCTAAGAATCTGAACACAGCCTTTTGTATACATCTAAGAGGCGAGGACAGAGATGGTCCTTTTTTGTCCCTTTCGCCTTGAGTCTTTGCCCGGTTTCTCTGAAGCTGTGCCTTTTATTTGCAGTTTTAGAGAAGGCTCTTTCAATGGCAGGCCGAAAAAGGAGGGGGACAGAGCAGGGTTGTTTGGGCTCAGTTTCCTCGCTTTCCTGCCCAGGAAGAGAAGTGACGGTGTAAAAATCTGGAGTTAAGGTGCCCTCACCTCTCCAGGAGGCATTTTCGTGGGGGAAAGAACAGCAGCAACAGCATGTGTATTTTGAGCAAACAACATTAAGAGGAAAAAAAATCCACTGGTTCTAGAAGCAAGTTAGAAAGGGGAGGTTGCTACACAGCGTGGCTGTCTCCTAATTATAAAAGAAGCCTTTTCAAGTGCTGATGTAGCGACCTGTTCACAGCTCGGCCTGCACAGTTCACTGTTCAGTCCTGGTGCTGTGTTCTCCACGCGGCTGCAGGCCCAGCGCCTCACAGGGCAGAGTTCAGCCTGTGTTTACATCGTGGCGATTCTTTCCCTGTGCACAAAGACCCTATAATATGCCCAGGTTCGCCGACTGTCCTTTAGTTCTTTGGAAGTCTTTATTTAGTTCTTTCTTTGGAGCAACGCTTTATCGGCTCTTTTCCCAGCATTGTCCCGTGGGGATATTGACAGCGGCCACCAAAATCCTAGTAAAAACTGCTACAGACGGCGAAGGATTTGGGGTTTGTTTCTGAGTCTCTTTAGGTTTGGGTTTTTGTTTGTAGTTTGGGTTCTTCCCCCGCCCCCCCTCGCGTGGGAATGCAAAATCGCCGGGGCCCATGTTGAGCCACATCCTCTCCATTTCTCCCGGGATTGTTACCAATCTGCGGCCGCACATTGTCGGCAATTGTGGGAAAGGGCCGTCTGCCTTTCAGCCGCTCTTCGCAGCCCTAATGAGGGAACAATCCGGCTACACGGAGTTGCCGGAGGGGTCAGGCGCGGCGCCTGGGCACAAAGGACGCAGCGCCGCAGCCCCTGACAGCGCTATAAATTGGCCATCCAAAGGCCAGCGCTTGGTGGTCCCCCCTGGAGAAAAGAACCGCCTGCGAGAGCGCGAAAAGACGAGTCGGGGAAGCTCGCCAGGGAACGAGTGGCGATTTTTCCAGATCACCTTGCTGGAACTTAGCGTGGCAGAGGTCAGACCAGCGGGACAATAGCAGGGTCCAAGGTTGAATTCCAGGAGGGAAGCTTAACCCGGGACTCCCAGGTCAAGCAGAATAAATGGGGTGGAAGGGCTGAAGTCGGGGGAGCCGAGGGGGCCCCAAAGTCAGAGGGTCGCGGGGCGGAGCCTGTAGTTATCAATTAGAGCCCCAGAAAGCCCAGGCAGAGGCACCTGCGACCAAGGAACGACATCAGCTTGGTGAAGACTTTCTGCCGCTCACGCTTAAGAGTTTTTTGGTCCCAAGCCAATGTGTGGGTTTCGTTTTTCGTTTTCGTTCTGTCTCTTTTCTTTCTTTTTTAATATATTTTAGTACATACCTTGTCAGAGGAGGAGAAGATGAGAAAATCACTATGGATGTGGGGTTTTGTTTGCTTTCTTTTTTGGTGGGGAAGTTTGATTGCTTTCCCTCATGAATGACATACATATAATGCAAAGTACCTTTTGAAGAGTTTTTATTTAAAACCAAACAGTTTTTTAAGAAAAAAAATTTTTTTTCCAATTTCAGGGAAATAAATGACATGAAGCTGCTCTGTTTGTATTTTGCATCCGTATTTTTTTCTTTTTTAATCTCTTCAAGGAACAGAGACAGAGAAAAAAAGGGAAATTAGGAGTGGAAGGAGGGGAAAGCTTAAGTAGGAGAGGATTTAAGTGCGCTTTTAACTTTTAAGATTGTACTTTTTAAAGAACGTTTGCCAAAATAATGTCAATAAATGTAGCCAGATATCTGGTTTTAATAGGATGATTCAGGAGTTTTGGTCTATTGCAGGCTTGTGGGAGCTGCCAAAATCCTCAGCCAATCACGTTTCCCTAGACTCATGAATTTCAATTAAATGAGCCCAAAGGGTTGATTGCTAGAAACGGTAACTATTTGCCTCACAAATTGAGTTTGCACATGCTGTGGTTGGAAGAGTTTCCCTCTTTATCTTAATTCTGCTGGAGATCAAAATATCACCATTTAGAGGGCAAAGGTCAGCTGTGTACAGAGCAGGTGATAAAGGTATGGGTTAGTTACTGCTACTTCAATCCAGAAAGGACTAGGCCCAGTGCCAGGCACTTCAGTCCCCCCCTCCTCCCCCCACACTCTGTCCTCTCTCTTTGGGATTTCTAACTCAGGAGATACAAGGCATTGCCTATGCAACGCTGCTAAAAGTAAGAGAGAGCCAGTGTTTGTAAAGACTCCCCTCCTTTGTGACAGACCCTGTGGGTTTCCTCTGCCAGGTGCCTCTGGATGGGAAGGTGTGGTGGCAGGCTCCTCCCTGTCCTGCAGCTGTGGCTCAGCCTCAGCAACAAGACCAGGGGAGAAGAGGACAGGCCAGCGGTGTTACCTGATCTAACAGACCCCCCAGGAGAATTCAGGCCGGGGCAGCCCACTGGTGATACCATCTCTCAGTCTTCCTCCTTTGTTGGGTAGACAAGTGATGTGGCCACAAAAAATAAACAACAAAAAGCTGGCAGTGGGGGGAATGGAGGGGGCAGGTGAGAAGATTAATAGTCCAAAGGGGTAGATAGAAAAGCAGAGAGGAGATGGAGTGATAGAAAGAGAGTACGAGGGTATGCTTTTATATATAAGACACAAACCACTTGACTTAGGGGTATGCTGAAGGGCCTTTAGTTGTTTTTTTCTTTTCCCTTTCTATTATGCCCTGAACACCTCAAAGCATAAGGTTGCCTAAAAGAGGGTGAGTTTTACTTATAGCCCCCAATTTCTCTAGGTGTAGGAGAAGCACTGTGGAATAAGGAGAAAGGAAAGTGTAGGTCTGAAGAGCCTCTCCAGGAAGCAATGTGACCTAATACTCTTCATACAGAGCCACAAAATTAGATAAATGCATATTTAGGTGTTATTCCTGAAAGGAAAAAAGAAAACTCACTTCTAAGGTATGTAGGATTGAGTTTCCTTCTTAATCTGATTACCTTCCGACAGATGACTTGAGTCCTGAGCATGGGTAATAATTGATAAACTTCTTGGGGCAGGGGGTTACAGAAAAACCATTCCGAGACAAAAAGAACATGGTATATGTTTAAATTATGGACCTAAATTAAGTTGAACAACAATTTTGCCCACATCCTTCAGGTTCTTTCCAGAGATCCCTAATAAAAATCACATTTTCTCATAATTTATATAGAAATAGAAGCCAAAAGCATATCTTTCAAACTATGGGAAACCATCCACAAACAATATCCCAAATAGGAAAAACAACACTTCTTTAAAATGGAAAGTGAGGAACACGGTGGGGAGTGGGAAATCATTTTTAAGTTATATCCTGTTATTATTCTTTATGAATATGATGCTGATTTTCAGAAATACGCACAAATGCAAAATTCCCTAACTACCCCTAAAATAGTCTGTTGAAAACGATGCTGCTCTACACTGTAAGAGGGCACTGCAAAAGGTAATTCTATTCTGTTCTCAGACTACTTGAAGCTGAAAAATCTTCTATTCACTAACAACCTATTATGTTTACTTTCATAGTATTGCTACTACCTGGAGTGGTTAAGAAAACCTTGGAGAGCGAATAAACTTGAAGGATAACTCATAATTAATATCCCTGCAGACTTCCATGTACACTGTCTAGTCATTCTAAACAAGCAATTAAAAAGGACCTTTGAAATCACAGCACTTATATGTGATGCTATTAATATCTATTCATCACCTCCTATTATGTAAACACAGGTGAGGGTAGGAAAGTGCATGGTTATACTTTTCACTTGAGTACATTTCCTGTCCCCTATGGGGGAAGACTAGATGCACTTCTGGATTCTTCACTGATTCCATTCAGTTGTTCTGTGTAAAAAGCTTGAATGATTTTTCCATTTCCCACCTACTTCCAAGTTATTGGAATAATGTATTTAAAAAGAGAAGGAAAACATAGACTAAGAGAATATTCTCATTCTAACGCTGTATTATAAGCATGTCACACTTTCTTAAAGAATGGTGTGTGTAGTAAAGGAATGATAAAAAGTGATGTGGGGAAGAAAGAAAATACAGCCGAGAGGCCCTGTTGCTGAGTGTGCTAAGCAACAGACAACCTCAAAGGAGTCTCACTTGGAATCCTGACTCTGCTGTCAATTCACTCCATGCCTTTGGGTAAATCACTTAACCTTTCTAGGTCTCAGTTTCCCCATGGGCAAAATGGCGGTTATTATAATAACCCCCTTACCGGTATTTTTCGAAGAACAAAGATTACAAATGAATGCAAAGCATTTTTTGTGTTAAGAATGACATACGAGTACTAAGACATGGCATAAGCTTGTAGATCACAATATACTTTTCCAGAAACAACAGGCAGATATTCCAAGAATGGAATGATAAAAGAAATGAGGGACCACCAAACCAATTAGAATCAAGAGAGTCCTTTAGAAAGAATTTATGATGAGTCGGTGACCAAAAATGGGGAAGTGGAAAGGAGAATTAACTCTATTTTTTTAAAATTATTCTCAAAAGTGATTTTGGTGTAGCAAACCAAAAAATATACTTAGTGAGTCTAAGATTGTATAAATACCAGATTGGATATTATGTATTTACATGCAGAAGATAGGTACACAGTTTAGAGAAGGTAGTTTATGTAAAAGGACATGGGATGTCTTGTTCAGTATTTACAATGTCTGTCTCTTTATTATTTTTTTTTTCACTGTGCTTTAGGTGAAAGTTTACAGAGCAAATTAGTTTACCATTCAATAGTTTGTACATAAAGTGCTCCATGACATTGCTTGCATTTCCCACAATGTGGATTTTCTACCCCTTCCTGCCTTCTCATCTTTGCTTTTTAATCTCGTGTCATTGATTGTTCTAAGAAACATGTTCCTCTAGGCTGTTACTGTTTATTTTTTGGGCTTGTCTATTGTTTGTTTGAAAGCTGGTCTCCAGGAATGGCTTGAGTTCCAGATCAGAAGGATGTCTTAGGGCCATATTCTGGAGGGCTCCTCCAGTCTCTGTCAGACTAGTAAGTCTGGTCTTTTTTGTGAATTTGATTTTTTGTTCTACGTTTTTCCTCCCACTCTGTCCAGGACTCTCTGTTGTCATCCCAGTCATAGTGGTCAGTAGTGTAGCCAGGCACCACCTAGTTCTTCTGGTCTTGGGGTCGTGTAGGCTGTGGTTCACGTGGTCCATTCGTCCTTCGGACTAATTGCTCCCTTGAGTCTTTGGTTTTCTTCACTCTCCTTTACTCCGGATGTAAAAGACCAATGGATGTATCTTAGACGGCCACTCGCAAGCTTTTAAGACCCCAGACGGTATTCACCAAAGTAAGATGCAAAACATTGTCTTTATGAACTATGTTGTGCCAGTTGACATAGATGTCTCCCAAGTCTGTGGTCCTTCACCTTCTAGCCTAGGAACTTCGTCCCACAAGGTGTTTGGTTATGTCTAAGAAGTTTCCATTGACTGTGCCCCTTGTGTCCTCTATTATCTATATTGTACATACAATTATACAGAAATATCCACAACCAAACCTATATCTGAAGGTGGGTATGTTCCCTTACACCCTCCCACACCTCTTTAGCATACCTATCTACCTGGGTATCCATTCATAAATTATTGTTTGTTAATACTATTGCTGCAGGGTTGTCCACGTTACAGTAATCACTGTAGTTGCCCTTTATTCGTGCGTTCCTCTCGATGTCTTCCTCTGCCATGGTCATGTTGTGCTCACTTCCCTCATACTGTGTGTTGCCTTTCCCTTCACCAGTATTAACACATGTCTTCTATCCAGTCGGAGTGTTGCTGGCACAGTGGTTAAGAGCTCGGCTACTGGCCAAGAGGTCAGCCGTTCGAATCCACCAGCCGCTCCTTGGAAACCCCATGGGGCAGTTCTACTCTGTCCTATAGTGTCACTACAAGTAGGAACTGACTTGACGGCAGCGGGTTTGGTTTGGTTTCTGGGTTTTTCTATCTAGTTAGTAATTTTCCCTCCCTCCCCCTCCCATCTCTGGTAACCATCAAAGAATTTTTTTTCTTTGTGCAAACCTTTTCTCGTTTTTTTATAATAATGGTCTCATACAATACTTTTCCTTTGGTGATTGACTTATCTCTCTCAGCTTAATGTCCATCAAATTCATTCATGTAGTGAGATATTTCACGGGTTTGTAGTTATTCTTTATCATTGTGTAGTATTCCATGGTGTGTATGTATCACAGTTTGTTTATCCATTCATCCATTGATGGACACTTAGATTGTTTCTATGATGTATGTCTTGTTCTGTGGTTAGGAGGATTTTACACATAGCTTTTCAACAGGATGGGAGAATATGTAATGATTAACTAAACCAAAAAAAAAAAAAAAAGTTCTGTAATCCTTTTCTTTTGTTTGGAGCTAAGCTGATCAAAGTCTCTATTTTTATTGTATTTTTTTTAAATGAGGTTTAGAATATTTGACATGCAACAACCTATGCTTTTATACCCAAGTTTACTTCTAAAAAATTAAGAAGTTCAAATTTAAACAAAGGTTGAATTTAAAAGCACATTTAAAGTCATATTTCTTTTTTTATAGCATCTCAAGACTGAATAAAAATGACAAATGGACAACACATTTAAAACATTCATTTATGACAAAAGATTAGTAGTCTGCATATAAAAAAAAAAAAAAACCATTTCCATTGAGTCAATTCTGACTCATAGCAACACTATAAGACAGAGTGTAACTGCCCCCTAGGGTTTCCAAACAGGTGGTGGATTTGAACTGCCGACCTTGTGATTAGCAACCGAGCTCTTAACCACTGTGCCACTAGGGTCCCATAGTCTGCATATAGTGAGCATTATTACCAGTCAATTTAAAAAAAAAAAAAAGATGAACAATTCAGTAGGGGGAAGAAAAAGGACCATTGACATGAACAAATAATTTGCAAAATAATAAATATAATTGTCTAACTCATGTGAAAAATATTTAAGCTCAATAATAAATTAAAATTAAAATACCCTGTGCTATGCATCAAGCGATAGAAATAAACAAAAATATCTATTATACACTATAAAAAGCACTGTGCCTTTACCCCAGCCACTTCACTTCTAGGAGTTTGTGTTAAAAAATAAAATAAAATAAAAAACCATAGTACTCCAAGATTTAACTATAAGGATAATTATTACAGTATCGCTTGCTGTATTGATTAATTGGAAACAACTCCAAATGTGCAACAAGGCAATTGGTTAAATAAACTAAGATATATGCATAAAATGCAATATTACGTAGCTAATAGAAAAAAGGCCGTAATGTAGACGAATACATGATGAATAGAAGGATATTTAAAATGTGCTAGATGCAAAAAAAAAAAAAAGTAGTTTAGAAACAAATAAATGGTATGGTTCTATTTTGAAGAAAGAAGGAAGCAGTATCAGGCAGGATAAGCTAGTTTATGTTGCAGTAACAAAAATTCCAAAATGTTAGTGGTTTGTAACAACAAAGGTTGAGCATCGCTTATGCTACCGCTTCCTCTCAGGGCAGCTGGCGCTCTGCTCCACATCTCCTCACTCTGTGTCCTGGAGATGAAGCAGTCACCATCTCTAACATTGCTGGCCACTGTAGCACAGGGAACAAGAGCTCTAGAACTGTACTGTACGACAAGGTAGTCACTAGCCTTATTGAAATGATGCTAGTGTGGATCGAGATGTGCTATAAGCATAAAATACACACCAGATTTCAAAGACTTGGGGCAAAAAATTTAAAAAATAGAGAACATAAAATATCTGTATAATATTTACATTGACCACGTGTTGAAATGATAATATCTTGAATGTCTTGGATTAAAGGAAACATATCACTAAAAAATTTCACATATTTCTGTTACTATTGTAATGTGACTACTAGAATATTTAAAATTACATATGTGGCTCACATTTGCGTCTTGGAGTTTATTTCTGTTGGACAGTGCTCTAGACTGCCTTGCATTCACAATGAATGTTCTCCTGAAAAAAGCTCAGGGGCCAACAAATGTATGTTTGTGTGCAGATATATCTATACAGGGGCCCTGGTGGCACAGTGGTTAAGAGCTCGGCTTCTAACCAAAAGGTCAGCAGTTCGAATCCACCAGCAGTTCCTTGGAAACCCTATAGGGCAGTTCTACTCAGTCCTATAGGGTCGCTATGAGTCGGAATCAACTCGACGGCAACAGGTACATCTATACATACCGAAAAACCTGGAATTACATACTCCGAAAACTTAACTGGTGCTATCACTTGATAACGGGATCCCATGTGATTCTGAATTCTTTCTTTTCGCTTACCTTTGTTTTTAAATCATCTACAAGAAATGAACGATATCCAAAATTACTCATCATGCCATTTGCTCAGGGATCAAAACGATGTGTAGTTATATTGAGTTGAACTACAGAAAGGCAGGATAACAGTGTGTGTATTCTAGAGGCAGAATGCTTGGGTTCAAGTTGCTAGCAGTATGCCTTTGGACAGACTGATTAACCTCTCTCTACCTCAGTTAATCAATCTGTAAAATGGAGGTAGTGTCCGTATCTACCTTATAGGGGTATGTGTAAAAATCTAATGAGATTATGTATATGTAAAGAAGTGAGAAACCTTTCCATAAATGATATCTATTATTATTAATTTCTAGCTCTCTTCAATTTTCAAGTTTAAAGTAAAGTTGAGATACAGTCAAATCTCCAGGTGATGTTTGGAGAAGCACTGGTGTTCTTTCTTTCATTTTTGCTCATCCCTTCCCTTTAAATAGCTCTAACTTGGAAATTTTTTTTTTCTGTCATATCTCCACAAGCTATTGATTTGTCAGGAGAAAAACACAAAGACTTTTACATTTCTGCAGCATTGTCTCCGGAATTAACACTCCACTTGTGAATTTAAGGAAGCAAAACACCATTCAGTGTTTTAAGAGTGTATAAAATGTACAAAAAGGAGAATGGCTTTGACAAGTTAACATCAGTTTGAATGAGACTAGAGAAATGGAATTCTGTAGATGAGTGCTTTCATTTTAAATGGTTTTACTTGCTTTCAGATGATTAGACAATTTTGTTTCATTCCCTTCAAATTTACAAATTAATATTTTTAAGAGATGAAGTTAATAACCAGTTGAGTTAAAACATATTAAAAACCATAAAGGTTTCCTCAGTTGAAATTCAGAGTCTTGCTGTATAAAACTGACTTCGAGTTGCAATAAAATAGCAATGTCATGCAATATTATATTTGTATTTCCCAGTTCAATTGCTTTTTATTTTCAAACTGTAGGCCACTAAGATACGCCTGAGTGAAATTTCCTAGAAGCCAAATAATTAATCCAACATTTATTCAAAATGCTGAACTAACTTATATAATTCTTCAAATGAATATCACATCTTTGATGGAGATACACAAATTGTTTCAACCTTAGGTTTAACAAGGTGTGTCATAAAGTAGTCTGATTAATCAAGAACACCTTGTAATTTGTTAAACTGGAATGTAGCTACCTAACTCCCTGAATATTTTAATAAAATGCCTGTAACACTTCCCAACCAAAACTGTACCTGGGTACTTTCTGAAGAGAAAATGGTGCCAACACCAACAGAAGGTAGGAGAAGGCTTAATCTCAAAAGATACCAGCTATTCCTGTACCCTCTGCAATCTCAATGTGAAATCAAAATTGAGATTCTAGGCTTAGAATTCAATTAAAATAAACACTTTAAACTCAATTATTTCACTATTTTGGGTAAAAAAAAAAAATCATTGAATTTTTCTGGTCAAGTTTTTTTAATTATCTGCCCCACTCCACCCCACTTTTTATAGGCGCGGTCTTGTTTTAAAGTTCCACTGCGGCAATACACATGCCAGCCAGAAAATGCAGATATTAAGGGATTTTATTCTTAACAGGCTAAATTTGTCTCTAGCGAAAGACAAAAACATTGTAAAGCTGATAAGTCTATGATTTTAAGTAAAAACCCTCATTCAAGTGTGAGTGCTTTATAGGTTTAGCTCTGGTCAGAGTTAATTGTATTCTTCCTATATATCACTCCAACTATATGAAAGTTGTTTATGCAAATGTGAAATTGTTGCTATGGCAGAATCTTTCTAACTATGTAAGGTTGTAATGTTAACCTCCCTTTCAAGATCAGAATTCCACACATTTTAAACCTGCAAACATCCAAAATTCACACTTCAACACCTGTGCCCACAACACGCACTAGTCTCAGACACAAGCCTTCAAGTTTTTTTGGTCTACAATTTATATAGTTTCTCTAAATTTCATTTAGTGTCTTAACTTCAAAATTCTTTTGAAAATGTCTATTTTTGCACTTTTTATTTCTTTTATTTCCCATACTCCCTCCCATTGAAAAAGTCAAAAGTTTCTATCATACCTAATATGCTAAACAACTTAAAACGATTCTTTTATACAATTGTTCTCAGATCTTTTAAAAGTTGTTTAACTAATGTTTCATCTTTCTGCCCTGGACAAGGTTACCATGTTAGCCTAATTAGGAATTATTAGAACCCAGATCACAGTGCCTATGGGCAACCCTATTTTCCAGCTGACTGTCTGTATCGTCTCTCCTGTATCTCCAACTGTATTCTGGTCCCTCTGAATTTGGAGGTAAACAAGGAAGGTAATAGATATTGTAAGGATGATGAGGAAAGTGGTAGGCTGCTCCAACACATGAGCCATTGCTGACTTCTAGGGAAGGAATTAGAAGTTAGGTAGAAAAAATGGGTCATTGCCTTCTCTGACAGTATATCTGGTCACACTCAAGTGTCTTACTCTCTCAATGTTTGTGCTATGCCATCCTCATTTACTGTAGTTCTCTAGCCTGGAATTGTCTCTAAACTTTTTCTAATCCGTTCACAACAAGATTCAACTTAAGATGCCTCCTCTATCAAAACTTCCTTGTCTAACATCTCTCCGTAATTTTTGTTGTTGTTAGGTGCCGTCAAATCGATTCTGACTTATAGGGACCCTGTGTAACAGAGTAGAACTGCCCCATAGGGTTCCCAATGGCTGCCATCTTTACGGGAGTAGATCACCAAGTCTTTCTCCTGTGGAGCTGCAGGGTGGGTTTGAACAGCCAACCTTTAGGTTAGCAACTGAGTGGTTAACCATTGTGCCACCATGGATCCTTCTCCCAGATTTACCACTCTCTCTGGGAGCCCTGGTGGCACCGTGGTTAAGAGCTCAGCTTCTAACCAAAAGACCGACAGTTTGAATCCACCAGACATTCCTTGGAAACCCTATGGGGCAGTTCTCCTCTGCCCTATAGTGTCGCTATGAGTCGGAATCGACTGGACAGCTATGCATTTGGTTTGGTTTATCGCTCTCTTATTCGTTGGTCCCAGTCATTCTACTGCAGAACATGTCCTAGTCTTAGTTCTGCCATTTGGTTTCTGTGTTGCCCTTAATCACTTCACCTCTTTGAGCTTTCATTTGCTCATTTGTAAAATGTGGACACATTAAGGTAGTAAGCACCATCTTAATTGTTGTTTGACCGTTACTGTTGTTATTGTTGTTGTTAGGTGCCGTCAAGTTGGTTCTGATTCATAGCAACCCTGTGTACAACAGAGCAAAACACTGCCTAGTCCTGCACCATCCTCACAATCATTGTTATGCTTGAGCTCATTGTTGCAGCCACTGTGCCAATCCATCTCGTTGAGGGTCTTTCTCTTTTTCACTGACTTTACCAAGCATGATGTCCTCCTCCAGGGACTGGTCCCTCCTGATGACGTGTCCAAAGTACCTCACCATGCAAAGTCTCACCATCCTCACTTCTAAGGAGCATTCTGGCTGTACTTCTTCCAAGACAGATTTGTTCGTTCTTCTGGAAGTCTATGGTATAGTCAATATTCTTTGCCAACACCGTAATTTAAAAGCATCAAGTCTTCTTCTGTCGTCCTTATTCCTTGTCCGGTTTTCACATGCATATGAGATGATTGAAAACATCATGGCTTGAGTCAGGTGCACCTTAGTCCTCAAAGTGACGTCTTTGCTTTTAAACACCTGGAAGAGTTCTTCTGCAGCAGATTTGCCCAATACAACGTGTCCTTTGATCTCTTGACTGCTGTTTCCATGGGCATTGATTGTGGATCCAACTAAAATTAAATCCTTTACAACTTCGTTATTACTTTTGTAAATTGCACTACACCTCATTCACTGACATGGGCAATTCTTGTGTAAGTGAATGAGTGCATATGGAATGTTCAGACATGCAAATTATATTACTGCATTCTATTGGTGCACAGTTTTGTTTTGGTTTGTTGGGATTTTTTCCGGTTGTAGCTTCCAACAAAGTAACAATAAACACCAGTAAGGCCTGTCTTAGTTATTAAGGGCTGTTATAACAGGAATACCACCAATGGATGGCTTTAACAAACAGAAATGTGTTCTCTCACAGTCCAGTAGGCTAGAAGTCCGAATTCAGGGCACCAGCTCCAGGAGAAGGCTTTCTCTCTCTGTCAGCTCGGGGGAGAAGGTCCTTGTCATCAGTCTTCCCCTGGTCTAGGAGCTTCTCAGGCACAGGGACCTCAGGTACAAAGGAAGCACTCTGCTCCTGGCACTACTTTCTCTGTGGTATGAGCTCCCCCAGTCTCCCTGCTGGCTTCCCTCTTTTATATCTCAGAAGAGATTTAAGATACAACTTAATCTTATAGATTGAGTTCTACCTCATTAGCATAACTGCCTCTAATCCTGCCTCATTAACATCATAGAGGTAAGGCTTACAACACGTAAGAAAACCACATCAGATGACAAAATGGTGGGCAATCATACAATACAGGCAGTCATGGCCCAGCCAAGTTGACATGTATTTTGAGGGGACACAATTCAATCCATAAAAAGGCCCAAAAGGTAAAATGCAGTAGGAATGAATATGAGGCTGTTCATTTAAGTTTAGAAATCAGTTTCAGAAGTAGAGCACTTATATATTTGACAGACATTTTTATTAGGTGCCCACTAGGGCCAGGCTGGGTCCTGACGACATAAAGATGAAAAAATGTCCCCGTTCTTAAAACTCACAGATTCACAGTGCTGAGGAGGCACGGGGTGGTGGGGTGTGGGGGGCGGGAGGAATAGAGAGAAGACAGACAAACAAATAAATAGAATACATATTGAAATAAAAAGTGTGACAGACTTGAGATTTGATGAGAGCACAAAAAGAGAGAAATTAATTTTGCTGGGTTGTGGTTAAGATCAGGGAGTACTGAATAAGATTCTGAAGAGGAGAAGGGCCAGCTAGGCTAAAGTTGTATTTGGCTAGCAATGGCTGCTAACATTGACTCACCCGGCTTCTTGCAAAAATAACAATGAAGACAGAGAAGATAAGAATCCAAGCTATCATCAACTAATAAGTTGCAGCTAATAAGTTGCAGAGCTGTTCCATAAACCCAAGGGTATCCTGCTTTTAACCACTAACCTATGCTGCCTCTCAGTCTAATAAACGATAGACTTCTGTTCCAGCTAAACTTAATACACAAAGGAGACAGTAGGAGAACTACTAAATAAAAAAGCATTTTTTCTTCCACAAAATCTGGAAATAAAATAATACAGTGAACAGTTTTATTGCCAAAAACTTGAGGAATGATTTACTGTGTCTTTAAAGGAAGGACCTAAACCATTTGAATTTTTTTTTTTTTTTCTTTTCAATCGTAAAGACTACTAAGCCACCTAGGACTTCATATTATCTGCTGTTAAACTCCCTTTTATATGCATTTTTATATAGAACCTGTAAATACTACTGTACCAGTTCTCAAAAATTAGTGCATGGAGTATGTTCTCTACATATGCAAGCACAAAAATAATAATAATAATAAGGAAGTACACTAAAGTGCATGATGAAATTCTAAGAAACTATTCCCCCTTTGGACTTTTCTACAGTTTTCACATATTCTACAAAGAACATGCATTTTTTAAGTAAAAAAATAGTATATACAAATTCTTTTTTATACCATTGGATTATAATTTTTCTTTTTAAATGCCTATGGTGGGGGGTGGGGAGAAAAACCTAGCCAAAGTGGCATATAGAATTATGATGATTTTTGCTTTGTATAATTGTTTCTTCTCCCCTATATTTTAAAATGAGCTTCTATTACTCCAAAAATGGATAAAAATTAATTTTATTAAAATAGTAAGGGAAAATGCTCAAGAACAATAATAGAAGAAAAAGAGGAGGAGAGCTCCAGAAGAGTTCACCAGGCAGCAAAGTTGTTACCCGAGAAGTCTAGCATCTTTCCTGGCACAGCTTGTCCAGAGAATGGCTAGGGACCCAGAGTCACCTAGAAGGGTGGGAGAGGAGGGGACTGAGCCCTAAAAAATGGTGCTTCTCCTAGAAATGAATGGAGATGCTCCTCCTAGGGAGAGAAAGGACAGATGAGTGAAGATACAGCTGCTTAGAAGCACAGAATAAGGAAGCTGAATACGTATATGCTCTAAACTAAGGCAGAGAGCTAGAGGAGGCGCAGGGCTGGAAACTTCCCTGGGAAAGCTGTTAGAATGAAAAAGTGGACCAAGAGAGGAAGAGCTTAAATTTCAGGGCCAGGATGAGATCGTTGTTGTTGTTGTTGGGTGCCACAGAGTCAGTTTTCAACTCATAGTGACCCCATGTGACACAATAGAACTGCCCCATAGAGTTTTCTAGGCTGTAATCTTTACAGGAACAGATCACCAGGTCTTTCTTCCACTGAGCCCCTGGGTGGGTGAGATTAGCAATGTGTTGTGGAGCCAGTCGCACCTTTGGGAAAGACCTGGGCTGAAGTGTTCAGTGAAAGGATGCTTGGCTCATCAACAGATGAATGGATAAACAAACTATGGTACATACACACAGTGGAGTACTATCCAATGAGAAAGAACAACAATGAATCTGTGAAGCATCTCATAACATGGATGAAACTGGAGGACATTATGCTGAGTGAAATAAGTCAATCACAAAAGGACTAATATTGTATGAGACCTCTATTGTAAAAACCCATGAAAAAGTTCACTCACAAAATGTAACAATCTCTGTTGGTTACCAGGAATGGGAGGGGTGGGGGGGGAAATACTAAATAGGCAATAGATAAGTGGTATCTTGGGTGAAGGGTGAGACAGTACACTATACAAGGGAAACCAGCACAACTTGTACAAGGAAAGGTCATGGAAGCTCCATAGACACATCCAAACTCCCTGAGGGACTGAATTGCTTGGTGGAGTGCTTTTGGGACCATGGTCTCGGGGAACATCTAGCTCAATTGGCGTAACACAGTTTATAAAGACAATGTTCTACGTTCTACCTTGGTGAGTAGTGTCTCGGGTCTTAAAAGCCTGTGAGCAGCCATCTAAGATACTCCACTGGTCTCATCCCTCCGGTACCAAGGGAGAATGAAGAGAACAGGATACAAGGAAAAGATTAGTCTGAAGGACTAATGGACCACAGCTACCAAGGCCTCCACCGGACTGAGTCCAGTACAGCTAGATGGTGCCCGGCTGCCACCACTGACTGCTCTGACCAGGATCACAACAGAGGGTTCTGGACAGAGCTGGAGAAGGATGTAGAAAAAATTCTAACTCACACACAAAAAAAGACCAGATTTACTGGCCTAAAGGAGACTGGAGAAACTCCGAGAGTAGGGCCTCCAGACTCCCTTTTAGCTCAGTGGTGAAGTTATCTCCGAGGTTCACAGTTCAGCCTGGGAGTGGACAACCCCGTAAAACCAAATGGGACTAATGAGTTACAGCAATCCAGGGACAAGGGCCAGAAGGCAGAAGGGGACAGGGAAGCTGGTGATAAGGAACCCAAGGATGACTAAGGATAGTGTTGATGTGTTGTGAGGTTGTTAACCATTGTCATAGGGCAACATGTGTACTAACTGTTAAATGAGAAACTATTTTGTTCTGTAAGCCTTCATCTAAAATGAGAATAGCAGCACGCTTGAAAGAGCGCAGTCGATGTCACTGAACTGAAATGGTGTATCTTTGGCTATGTATATTTTCACCAAAAAAAAAAGGTCGAGAAGGGAGAGGGTTGACATGTTGTGGGGTTGTTAACCAGTGTCATAAAACAATATGTGTACTACTGTTCCATGAGAAACTATTTGTTCTGTAAGCCTTCACCTGAAGTACAATAAAATAAAAAAAAAGCAGAAAGGATGCTTGTTATGAGTTGAAATGTGTCCCCCAAAATTATGTGTTGGAGTCCTGATTTCTATACCTGTGAATGTAATCCTAACTGGACAATAGGATTTTCTTTCTTATGTTAATGATGTCATATCAGTGTACGGTGTGTCCTCAACCTAATCATATATGAGTGCTGTAAAGAGCAGCAGAGACACAGACAAGCATGCACCAGTGTGGAACACAGATGCTATATGGTGGCAGCAGAAGAACACCAAGGATTGCTGGCTACTAGATGATGAAACCAAAAAAGATGTCACCTTGAAGACTAAGGTGCCCCTGGCCCAAGCCATGGTGTTTTCAATTGCCTCATATGCATGCAAAAGCTGGACAATGAATAAGGAAGACCAAAGAAGAACTGACACTTTTGAATTGTGATGTTCGTGAAGAATATTGAATATACCATGGACTGCCAAAGGAACGAACAAGTTTGTCTTGGAAGAAGTACAACCAGAATGCTCCTTAGAAGCAAAGATGGTGAAACTCTGTCTCACATACTCTGGACACGTTGTTAGGAGGAATAGTCCATGGAGAAGGACATCATGCTTGATAAAGGAGAGGGTCAGTGAAAAAGACGAAGACCCTCAACAAGATGGATTGACACAGCAGCTGCAGCAATGGGCTCAAGCATAACAATTGTGAGGATGGCGCGGGACCAGGCAGTGTTTCATTCTGTTGTATATAGAGTCACTATGAGTCGGAACCAACTCAATGGCACCTAACAACAAGAAGATGAAGTAGACAAGGACCTCTCCCTACAGCCAGTGCCCTGCCTTCAGACTTCTAGCCTCCTGAGCTGTGAGAAAATAAATTTCCATTCGTTAAAACCACCCACTTGTGGTATTTCTGTCACAGCAGCACTTGAAAACTAAGACACTGCAGAATTGGTGGGTAGAGGCTGGATTCTAGGCCCAACTCGGCCACTACCCAGCTATGCAACTTGGTGAAGACACAGCCTCCCTGGACTACTATTTCCTCATTGTCAGGCCAGGCGTTCTCACCTCAAGTCCAGTTTCCTTCCCCTCATCCTAGTCTTTCTGGTCATCCATTCCGCCATCCTACTTGAACGTTTGCTGTGAACTGAACATTGTGCTGCACGCACAACGTTACAAAATGAAATCGGACTTGTCCTGCCCTTGAGGTGTTCACATAACAACTGTCCCTTGAAGTCATTATGGATTGAGTAAAAAATTGTGGCATTTCAGATTTCCACAGGTGAGTGACAGTCCATGCGTGCTAGTGAACGCCGACCAACTCTTCTTCGACATGCCTCTTACACGGAAATGAGAAGATCATCTACTTCCAAGACCTTTTCACAGAAGGTTTATCTCCTCTCCCTTTTCAGGAACATGACTTCTGAATTTCATTCACCAGTGTATTTATTTATTTATTTTAGTCCAAGAAATAACCCACTCCAGTTCTTTAAGTAAACGAGTATTCTAAATGTACCTGAATTTTCAAAAAGTCCAACTGAAAACACCACTGTAGACTGGTAGCAACGGAACTTCCTGAGAGATTTGCCAGGAGCGCTTGGCCTCAGACAGACCAGGAATACCACAGGACCCTTTATTATTAGCTTTCAGTATTTCCATTCCAAGCCCTGGTAAATACAGGGCTAGGAGAGAGAAAAATTAATGGGAATATTTTCAAACCTTCGGAAAACTTAGGATTTGCTATTTGGCAGGAAGGTTAAGAGGGTGGTTAAAGAAAAAAAAGTGCAAATGCTCAAAACTTTCTTTAAGATTGAGCTCAAGTCCAATTTACTCTGATATTTTTTCACACTGGAGCTAGCAAGGTTGCATTTTTTTTTCCCCCTAACAACTCTTCCTTTATTCTATGGAATGTTTAATTTGCCCTTTGAAAGAAAGTATGATTTGTTCCATTTTTCCATGTGCAATTTCTGTTCTATTTACAGACTAAGATAAGAATCAAGAAGGATTCATGTGCCAAAAGCATAAATTCAAGCCTGAGAGAGGGAATCCGAGCCCTAAGTCCCAGCTTGGCTCGCTGGCTGGATGATTCCGGTTGTACAGCTTTGTCAGCGTTGTGTTCTCATCTGACTCCGTGATACACTGCGTGCTAACAAACACGATTGCTCCAAACAGCCGTTGAATCAAATCACAGGCTAAACCCACATCAAAGAGTGTGTTTTGCAAAACATCACTACTTTACGTGAAGAAAGCTACCAAAAACTTTTAAAAACCGCGTGGTTCACCTAGTCCCCCCTTATACCTACGTGATGACAGTGAGCTATGAAAGCACTAATTACTATGCTTTACAAGTACAGTAGGTCTGTCCCCAAAGATCTAATTGAAATTATCCCTGTCGATAATAACCGACAATATCTAACTGGGGGCCTTTTTTAATAAAAATAGGTCTACTGAACAAACTCAAACTTCTGACCCAAAACAAAGTAATAAGCAAGTTATGAAGTAAGCCAGTTAAATCTGATTTAAATAGCATTTTGTTCTGCCTTCTTCTGGATATCTCAGCTATAAGTTGTTTCATGGACTTTCACCATCTTGAATAATTTGCTTTCCAGTCCAGTCAGTTTTCAGCTGTCTGGCCCAGCAAAAGTGTTAGTGGTACTCACTCATACCGACCGCCCTACTCCCACCCATCCACTTTTTACTCTGAGCATGCATTGCTCTAATCAGTTCTCCATAGCGCAGAGAAACTGCTTCGCATTTTTTCAGACAAACGTGTTAATTGCCATCACATTCACAGGCAAAATGAAGGACTTTCTTTTTCACCCTACTTAGTACATCTACTTAGATTCAACACAAACTACAACCTCCGTCTCGCAGAAACAAGGACAAGGTCCCTCTTTTCTAAACATTACATTCTTTCAAACAAACAAACAAAAATTCATGGCTTAAACACACACACATTCACATACATATTCAGATAAATTGCATCATTAAAATGGCGGATCTAATTTATTATATTAACTTTACTAGTTAAAGAACAAGTGGTAAAAGGGACTCAAAAATATTAATCAGGGCTTCTGAAAGTGTTAAGTCCAGCTGTGAAGCATCTTCTGATGGTGTCAGCTTTCCTGAACTCAGTTATCCCATCTAATTCTGCCACCAACTTCTCTGTCTATCATGGATTCTTAGGAAGCAGTGTGTTGTGGGTAAAAAAAAATACATCCCTTTGATCCCTCTTCAAGTGTGAGGAGTAAACTCTTAGACTTACCCAGTAGTGTATACCCAGAGTTAGTGCCCAAATGCAAAAGAGTTATAAGGAGGTCTAAGTGTAAGAATGAAGCCCTAGTGGTGCAAGGGTTAAACTTTCACCTGCTAGCCAAAAAAGTTGGTGATTCCAACCCACTCAGAGGCTCCACAGGAGAAAAGACCTGGTGGACTGCTCCCATAAAGACTAGCCTAGGAAACCCTATGAGACAGTTCTATGTCCTATAGGGTCACTGTGAGTGTGAATTGACTCAATGGCATACAACAAGTGTAAGAAGCCATGACTCACTTCCAGTTCCTGAGTACACAGTTATAACGCAAGTTATAAGAAAGGGGAAACTTCTGGGTCACTACTGGGTGGCTACGTGCTCCAGATTAATTACCAAATAAATATTATTTTCATAAATATTTTAAAAATATATATAATGGTTGTCTATAAAGTAATTGTTGGGAACTACATTTCATTTTTTATATTTATACCTTAAAAACTTTCAAATTCCTTTCAGTCTTCGGGGAGTAATTGGCAAAAGGAGAGCTGCACTAGGGGGTCTACTGTCCTGACATCACTCAAAATTCACTCATAAAATTGACAAACGAAAAGTGCTACAAGGTCTCCTATTCCTAAGAGGTTGGCAGTCTCCAAAATGAGGTATGGTGCATTATCCAACACTGGCCGAAGCGTGATGGCATAAAAACTCACACACGTTGCTGGAGAGAATATAAATTAGGGCAAACTTACTGGAGAGCAGATTGACACATGGATGAAGACTTTTACCAATGTTCCTATCCTTTGACCTAATAATTGCACTTCTTGGAATTTATCCCAAGGGAATTATCAGAAAAGCAAACAAAGAATTATATCCAAGGATGTTCATTGCAATGCTATTTATAAGAGCAAAAAACTGCCACTGCCTAATTAACCAACAGTAGGGATTTAGCTAAGTAAATTACAGTAAATTCATAGAACAGAATGTTAGCAGCCATTAAGAACCATGTGTTCAAAGAATGCAAAATGGCTTAGGGAAATGCAGGCCATAGCACATTAAATGCAATGTGACCCCAGCTTTGTAAATACGTGTATGTTCCGATGATGTTTAAGTATGCGTATATAAAAATTGCAAGAATAAAAACCACATTGACTGAGGTTTACTAAATACCAAGCAAGAAATATGATTTAAAAAACTGACAGGAATTACTTTATTTAATTAACCAAATAATTCCTAAAATGAATATTTTGATTCCTATTTTAACAATGAGGAAACCAGAGCAGAGAGATTAAATTTGTTTAAGATCACTCAGCTAGTGAGCCGGTATTTGATCCTAGATGATTTAGTTCCTATATAACACTATCCACTGTGTCGTTCTGTGGAGTGACACAGTGGCTGCAACAATGGGCTCAAGCATAATAACAATTATGAGGATGGCACTGGACTGGGCAGTGTTTCTTTCTGTTGTCCAGGACCTCTGTGAGTCAGAAGCGACTAGACATCACCTAACAACTACAGCTATACTGTTCTATGGGTTATTTTTCTTCTCATATGATTTGTGTATTTTTTCAAATTTTCCCAATAAACATTTCACTTTGATAACCAGTTTTTAAAAGATTTTAGTGGTGTGCAAAACGAGAGTAATGGGTATAATTATTGAAATTAGACTATTATAGTCTTACTGAAGCGAACTTATATTTTTGGTTTGTTAAAAGGAGAAGACAGCTTTATAGTTTTGTTTATTGATTAATTATTATTTTGAAAATGCACCATTTGTTTTGTCTTGTTATATGTTTTGGCACTTTTGTATGTAATGTAGCATTTTCTGAAGCAGGAGAGAAATATTGATGCAGAAATACCTTAAAAGTAAAAATACAGTGATGGGGAACCCAAGGTTGAGTAAGGATATTGTTGATGTGTTGTGAGATTGTTAACCATTGTCATAGGGCAACATGTGTAGTAACTGTTAAATGAGAAACTATTTTGTTCTGTAAGCCTTCATCTTAAGTGAGAATAACAGCACAATTCGAAGAGCGTAGTCAATGTCACTGAACTGTGCATGTAGAAATTTTTGAAATGGTGTATCTTTGGCTATGTGTGTTTTCACCAAAAAAAAAGGTTGAGAAGTTAGAGGGTTGACATGTTGTGGGGTTGTTAACCAATGTCATAAAACAATATGTGTACTACTGTTTCATGAGAAACTATTTGTTCTGTAAGCCTTCACCTGAAGTACAGTAAAAAAAAAAATTAAATTAAAAAAAAAAGTAAAAATACAAAAATACCTTCTAGGTGTCTTCAATATTCTTAACAGAAAGTAAGATAAGCTGTTGAGAGAGAGGAGGGCAGGGGCAAAGATTGAGGAGATAAGGAGAATAACAGTTCTGAAATAACTGCCATGTAAGTAGTATGAGCCAATTAGAGGTAAATAAAAGATGTCCTTGGGTGGTGCAAACGGTTAGCACGCTCAGATGCTGACTGAAAGGTTGGAGGTTTGAGTCCATCCAGAGATGCCTCAGAAGTAAGGTCTGGCAAGCAATCCACCTCCGAAAATTCAGCCATTGAAAATCTGATGGAGCACAGTTCCACTCTGACACACGTGGGGTGGCCATGAATTGGCAACTGGTTTTTAAAGGATGGAGTATGATCATTGTTAATAATAATGAGGATAAGAGACAAATGAACAAGAAGAAGGCTATGCCAAATTTGGGCACCAGATATCAGGGCAACTCTCTCCTACTCTCACTGCCTGAGAGGCTGAGTGGAGAGAGGAGGGTGGTGGTGGGGAGAGAGGATGCACACACACGTTCGATTGCAGGTGGTTGCTCTGGCTGAAGATGGGTAGGTTTCTTCATCAGAGCATCAGCTGGGCAGCAGCGTGGTTTTAGCCATGAAGACTGTGGCAGATGGAAGAAGTGGTGCAGGTCCAGGAGAGGCATAGGCTGTTCTGGCTGACAGAGGCTGGGACTCTGCGAGAGCCCACTGAGTGCAGCGTGGTGGGCAATGGTGCCATGGCTGTTGAGGTGTGATGGCTCAGGGAGAGTGCTGAGTTAGACACCTCAGAGAGGAGACTGACTTCCAAACAGTGCCCAGCGCAGCAGAAGTGAGAGGAAGGGATCCAAAAACGGACACTGGGAATGCCAGAGAAGGGGCAGGGAGAAAATACATGAGACAGATTCTGAAGTCACCTAGGAAGTTTGAGGTGGTTCAGGAGGACTCAGTGGTCATCAGCTGAGGTGAGTTTTAGTCAAATGGCATACATTTTGAATCATGAAAAGGGAAAAGAAAGTAAAGTGATGATTTAGTTATGATGTCTTGAGAAAATAAGAGTTAGACAGTATAAAACCCTTTTTAATAAAGTTTAATACTGAATGACAGTAAGTAGTACACCAACGAGCTGCCCTACAAGAGAGAAAAGCTTATGTCAATGTGGGCATATTATATATGCATTAAAATTATGCTGATTGAATTTTTTCTTTTTTATTGTGGTAAAATATATATAACCTAAAATTTAACCATTTTTAAGTGTACAGCTCAGTGCCATTAAGTACTTTCCCAATGTTGTATAACCATTGCCACTATCTATTTTTAAAACATTTTCATCATCCCAAACAGAAATTCTATACCCATTAAGTAATAAATCCCCACTGACTCTGGTCCTAGCTCCTGGTAACCACTATTGTACTTTCTGTCTCCATGAATTTGTCTATTCTAGATTTCCAATTGCCTCATATGCTTGTGAAAACTGGACAATGAATAAGGAAGACCAAAGAATTGATGCCTTTGAATTATGGTGCTGGCAAAGAATATTGAACATACCATGGACTACCAGAAGAACAAATAGTTCTGTCTTGGAAGAAGTACAGCCAGAACTCTCATTAGAAGCAAGGATGGCAAGACTTTGTCTCACATACTTTGGGTATGTTATCAGGAAGGACCAGTCCCAGGAGAAGTACATCATGCTTGGTAAAGTAGAGGGTCAGTGAAAAAGAGGAAGACCTTCGATGAGATGGACTGACCAAGTGGCTGCAACAAAGGGCTCAAGCACCACAAAGATTGTGAGGATGGCACAGGACTGGGCAGTGGTTTGTTCTGTTTTACATGGGGTCGCTATGAGTGAGAACTGACTTGACAATACCTAACAACAACAACAGATATCTCACATAAGTAGAATCATACCATATTTGTCCTTTTGTATCCAGCTTATTCACTTAGCATAATGTTTTCAAGGTTCACCGTGTTGTAGCTTGTATCAGAATTTCATTCCTTTTTATGGCTGAAAAATATTCTGTTGTATGTGCGTATCACATTTTATTTATCCATTCTTCCGCTGAGGGACACTTGAGTTGTTTCCACTTTTTGGCTGTTGTGAATAATGCTGCTATAAACATCGGGTTGCAAGTATCTGTTTGAGTCCCTGCTTTCAATTCTTTTGGGTATTTACCTAGGAGTGGAATTGCTAGGTCATGTGGTAATTTCATGTTTAACACTTTGAGCAACCAACAAACTGTTTTCCACGGCTGGTAGACCATTTAACTTTCCCACCAGGAATGCGTAAGGTGAAGGCTATGTATGAAAAACCCACAGCTAACATCATACTCAATGGGGAAAGATAGATAGCTTTTCCCCTAAAATTAGAAACAAGACAAGGATGCCCGCTTTCACCACTTCTATTCAACATAGGACCGGAAGTTCTAGCCAGAGTAATTAGGCAAGAAAAAGAAATAAAAGGTATTAAAAATGGAAATGAAGAAGCAAAATCATCTCTGTTCAGAAGTAAAATTATCTCTGACATGATCTTATATGTAGAAACCTCTAACAAATCCACAAAAATATTCTCTTTTTTGTTTAATTTTTTTTATTGTACTTTAGATGAAGGTTTACAGAACAAATAGTTTCTCATTAAACAGTCAGTTTGCATATTGTTTTACACAAAATAATTCTTAGAGCTAATAAAGGAGCTCAGCAAAGGTGCGGGGTACAATATTAGCACACAAAAATCAGTTGTATTTCTATACAGCAGCAATGAACAATCTGAAGAAGTTACTAAAACAATTTTATTTACAATAGCATTAAAAAGAACCAAAATACTTAGAAGTAAATTTAACCAAGGAGATGAAAGACTTGTACACTGAAAACTATAAAACGTTGAAATAAATTAAAGACCTAAACAAAGGGGAAAAAAAATCTCATGTTCATAGACTGGAATACTTAGTATTGTTAAGATGACAATACTACCCAAAATGATATACAAATTCAATGCAATTCCTATCAAAATTCCGATAGTATATTCTGGAAAAGTAGAAAAACCCATTCTAAAATTCATATGGAATCTCAAGGAACCTCCAAATAGCCAAAACAATATGCAAAAGAAAAAAGTTGGAGGACTCACACTAGTTTCAAAACCTACTATCAAGCTACAGTAATTAAAACAGTCTGATACTAGCATAAAGATAGACTTATAAACCAGTGGAACAGAATAGACAGCCCAGAAATAAACCTTCACATATACGGTCAATTGATTTTTGGCAAGAATATCAAGAATATTCAATAGGGAAAGGTCAGTCTTTTCAACCAATGATGCTGGGGAACTGGAAATCCATCTGCAAAAGAATGAAGTTGAACTCTTACCTTACACTGTATACAAAAATCAACTTAAAATGGGTCAAAGACCTAAATCTAAGGACTGAAACCATAAAACTCCTAGAATGAAATGTAGAGGAAAATCTTCACCACTTCGGATTTGACAAATGGATTCTTAGATAAGACACCAAAAACACAAGCAACAAAAGAAAAATTAGGTAAATGGAACTTTATCAAAACTAAAAACTTTTGTGCATCGAAGGGCACTATTAAGAGAGTGAAAAGACAACTCACAGAATGGAAGAAAATATTTGCAAGTTTCATATCTAGTAAGAGGTCATTATCCAGAATATATAAAGAGCTCCCATAACACAACAATAAAAATAACAATCTAAGTAAAAAATAGGCAAAAGACTTGAATAAACAGTTCTCCAAAGAAGTCATACAAATCTAATGCCAATGAGATACCACTTTACACCCACTTACATGGCTATTCCAAAAACAAAAAATAAAAACTGCTGGAGAGGATGAGGAGAGATTGGAACACTCATACATTATTTATTAAATTTTAAGTACAAAAAAAGGTATTTTAGAATGTAATTTCAAAAATATTTCAGAACACTTAAGTAGTATTATGTTAATTATTTTTCTTAAATTCATAGAGAAGAAATGAGCAGGAAATACCCCCAAATATCAATAATGGTTTCCCTGTAGGTAGGAGTGTTGGGAGTAATGTTTTTCTTCCTCATGCCTCTATATAGTTTCTAAATTTTCTACAATCAGAAAGTGTTTATTCCTTCAGTAAGTAGAAAATCAAATATTTGGAAAATTTTTTGATGACTTCAATGGAAATCATAAACTCTGTTCTAGGTTCACCACAATGGATGCCATCTACCAGCCTAGTCACATTTCTTCCCATCCTTCTTTCTCCCCTACCTTGTACACACGTACATGCACACACACACAAAACTGTGCCTCAGCCACCACTCCTTGTCTACCACTTTCATCCTATTTGTGTCTGATTCCCCACCTTTGTGCCCTGTAACCTCTGATCTCTAATGACTGAATCCCAACCACATTTCAAGGCCCATCAGAAGTGTAAACTCCTCCCTCAAGCCTTCTTCCATTGTTCCATCAGGAATAACTACCTGCCTGCTTTGTAACTCTGCAGCACATCATATCTCTTTTCCATTCCTACATTCTATCCTGCACAGTAATTTGTGTGCATATAACTTCCCTCCATCACACCATAACCTCCTTGATGGTGGGAGTTCTCTTCTTTTTATTCTTGTGTCTGTCCTCCATAGCACTTAGCTCAGTATCTGACATATAATAAGCATGCAACAAAAATGTATTGAACTGATTTGAAAATATCCCCTAGGGAGCAATGAAATCTTCAATTCCCTTCTTTCAGCTTGGCAGCTGAGCTCTTGGGTGTGGAAGATGTGACCTCCACAGGATAATGAATGGGAGATAAAGTATCTTTGGGGAAAAGACGAAGTCCAGTCATACGAACAATTTGAAGGAAGAAATGATAAAAGTGTTTCGGATCTCTGGGCCTTGCCCATGGGAAGGAGACCAGAGCAAGTATGACTGTTCATCTGAGAACAGCAGGGGTAGGAAATGTGGGCTCAAGGAAACTTCTTCTCCAAGGTATGACCATGGGAGGTGGAGTGAGAACTAGGCAGAGGCAGAACGGGAGAGAGACCTCTGTAGTGTTCTAACGGATAGCCAAGCCACTGAGAAGAAAGAGGAATAAATACTGTAGACACTAGACCATAAGTCAATACATACACATGGCAATAGTCTGCCAAGAAGGATCCCAGGATGCCAAAAGGAGTATATCATTGGGTCCAGAATCTGTCCCCCCAACCCTGCCCCCTTCTAAACAGTATGATTTTCATCAAAATTTCTGGCAACGTGTTTAAATTTAAATACTTAGTTTTATTCTTCCACAACCATTTCCTGATATAGTTTCTTCACAACCAAATCTTAAGCAACCTATCGTCAGTCCATTTACTATGATTTCAAGGGAGAAAATGGCCTAGAACAATTTTCTTGCCTACTATTTAAGGCAAAACCTGTTGCCGTGGAGTGGATTCCGACTCATAGCAACCCTATAGGACAGAGTAGAACTGCCCCATAGAGTTTCCAAGGACTGGCTGATGGATTCGAACTGCTGACCTTTGGTTAGCAGCCATAGCTCTTAACCACTGTGCCTCCAGGGCTCCTAATTAAGGCAAATAGGGACTAAATCCTAACAGCAGTACTTTTACATTGTCCTGCAACTGGTACTGGAGCGCATTTCACCACATTAACATTTTCCTAGAAAGTGACACAGTCTTAATATGGAATACTTCATCATATTCATTATCACCTATTTACACTCATGTAAACTGGTGCTCCCAGAATAACCAAACTTTAAAATGTTAATATAAATATTATGCCTCTTTTAATTGCACTAGACATCTCCTTAAGTAGTTTAATCCCAGCAAGACCCCTCACCAATAAACAAAAAACATATTTTTGGCAGCTTCCCTACACAGTACAAAGTAAAGAGGAAAGTAAATGTTCTCCACAACAGCGGCCAGCGAGTTGCCTCGCCCCCTGGGTGTTTTGAGGCTGAAGTTGTCCATGCAAACTCTAGTTCAAGGTTAATCACCCATTAGTTTGCAGAACTTCTAGTAACTGAGAGGACTGTTTGAACTTGGCTACCTCTGGGCTGATGGGTAATGTGGGAAGGCTCAAAGAAGATCTACTTGCCAGGGGATATCTAAGTGTTAAGTCAGCTAGAAATCACTTTAATGGTGCTGGAGGAGGCAGAGTCCAGGCCATTTTATTAAAGCAAGTTACTGCAACAGCCACCTTCTTTTTGGTCCAGCTGGTACACCAGACAGCCCGCAGGGGATCAGGCCCCCTTGACAGCTCCACAGTCCCTGGGAATTACCAAGCTTAGATTGAGGCGACTGGCATTAATTTGGATTGCTTAAATAATATACAGTTTCAGAGGAATTTGCTTTTATTAATTAGTTGGATAATTTGATGTGACATGATTGCGTTTGCACATAGAAAAATGAGAGGAATTCTTGCTGTCAATTGAAGAGGCTTTGACTTTCTCTTATAATGGATTTCCTTTCCCCAAAACTAAAAACCTTTTAAATGCATTTCTGTGTCTCCATGTTCTATTTACTAATTACTAAACCGTTACCATAAAATTGGCTTCTTCCTTTCCAACCTTTACAGAATTGTTATTGAGCCCGTTTTCACCCACACGCCCACTCAAACTGCTGAACTTGCAGAGTACAGATATTTTGAAAGCTATAGGGTTCTGTTAATAACTTTTAATCTGCATTTCTAGCACCATATTTATACCCCAGCATTTACTTTTATTCTCTCAATATCTACATAGTTTAAGTATTTTTATTCACTTTGGGTACCAAAGCTTTCACGATACAATTTTTCAAAAAGAGTGTATGAAAAATATTGGACATGTCTTTGCCCCTTAGAGAGTCTTATACTTCAACAGGCAGTTGATTTATGGAGGCATACTAATTGCTAATCACTGGGTGCTAAGTTTGGTAAGTTTGTGTGGCCTCGCTCTCTTTCTAAATTCAGGATTTCTCCTGCCCCTGTGATAGGAAAATTCTGAATCATTGTTGGTATGATATTCACATCATTGTACTGAATAACACTGAGCATAAGTGCACTTTAAACATATTTCTCTAAACCTTGGGAAAAGAACAGTAAAAGCTATAAACCCCGACTTTACAGATTCTTTGGTGTTCTCGTAAGTGGTCTGCAATTAACGCTCTGTGAAAATAGACAGTGTACTATGAAGTATTCCTTCGTACGGCTGAGGTTACCATAAGGCACTCGGTGTTTACTCATAAGTAACGTTGTGACGAGGTCCATGGGTGGCACAAACGGCTTATGTTCATCTACTAACCTAGCGATTGATGGTTTGAGCCCACCCCGTAGTGTCATGGAAGAAAGGTCTGGCGATCTGCTTCTGTAAAGATTACAGCCAAGAAAACCCTACAGTTCTACTCTGTAACACATGGGGTTGCCATGAGTTGAAACTGACTTGACAGCAATGGATTAATATTGTGACAAAGCAAAACTAAAATCCTAGCCCTGAGGAACTCTCAGTCCAAAGGAATGTGGGAGCTAATGTGGAAGACTGTAAAAATCTCTAAGTTAAAATTCAATGAACTGCACAAGGAGGTCTAAAACCCCAATATAAATTTTTAAATGTCTTTCTATTAGATTCATTTATTCTCTTCTATTTTCCAAACGTGATACCTATTATTGATCACTACGGGCATAACTACAGCTATATCGAATGCTTGTTTGGTCCTAGTGAACCATGTGGTTAATCCAACTCCCCATCTCAATAATTTGATAAAGATTCAGTAGTAAGAATTACTGTTTGATCATAGATAGGAATTGTGAGCAAGTTGGAATATCTCTAAGCCTCAGTTTCTGCAGCTGGAAGGGAACTCCTCTGGCTCAATGGTCTGAGCATTGTTTACCAATGAAATCTCTGCTGTGATTTAAACTAAAAGCAGAGCATTTGAAGGGCACTGCAGCGCATGCGCAGTACAGATTTAAAAGGTTTTCAAGGAGGACATGAGCTTAATGGAATTGGAAGGAGATGAGGAGGAGACCACCCTAGCTCCCAAAGGAGATGCTAAGTTGACAGAAGATAAGAGATGCTGAAAATAAGGAAAGAAGGATTCTTCCAAGGTACAGAACCTCAGTGTCGTGAAGTAATTGCACAGTAAGAAAAATAACTAACAAAATAGGAGATGGGGCCATGAAAGAACTATTGCCTTCCCTCTGTTGTTGTCTGCTAAGTGACTGTATTTAAATATCATTTGCTGTTGATAATGATTAATTCAGGCCATGTTATTTTCCCCCATAGGCAATATACTCTCCTTTACTAAAAAAAAAAAAAAAAACTGTCCTTGTGAGACTTAATTTGGCTACATTCATTAAGATTTATATATATCTATACCTTTGAAAATAATATGAATAATATCTATTGAGCAGTTACTATGTCCCAGAAACTGTTTTAAATGCTTACATATAATGATCCTCACAGCAACTTTATGAGTGAGCCGTATTATCAATCTCATCTTACAGAGGCACAGAATGGGTCAGTAACTTGATCTACTTCTGAAGAATCAGCCATTGAAAACTTCACGGAGCACAGTTCTACTCTGACACCCATGGGGTTGCTATGAGTCAGAATTGACTCAACAGCAAGTGGTTTTAATTCCCGAAGATGGAGTTGGACTTGTTATATTGCCCTTTCATCCAGGTTTGTGGATTTCCAGTCACCTTGACTGATTTCAGGCTCAAAAAAAAAATCCTTCAGGGAAACATATGGAAATATGTCTATTGAACAGATAATTTTCTAATATAAGAAAATTTTTTACCAACTCAGAAAAAGACCTGACTAAAATATTGGGTGTTGAACAAAATTTACTACAAACTGCACTGTTCAAAAGATGGAATGCAGAAAGAGGACCATAACTCCCTGTCTAGGAATTTCCATTGGTTAGAATGTTCCTTAGCTTAGCAACTCTATGTGTGGTCTCCAGAGTTAATGCACCGTATTTTCCATGGTTTGATGAAGACTCCAAAGCCCTTAAGATATGAATTGCTATAATTCCTAAATCAAACTGCATTCAGTTCTGTTCCAGACCATTGCGGGGTAATAAGACCGGTATTTCTTATTTTAATTAGTCATTTTATACTTCTAACAACTTCTTTGACAATCTTGGATTACTGGTTTGTTTATATGTGATAAAAACCATGTTTGGCTAAAAATATGAATGCTACATTTGAATGTCCATTTACATTTTAGTAGTTATGGAAATATATTTTCTAGTCCTTTAGATTATAGCTTTTTATAGACACTGAATACAATCACCTAATCTATTTTAATATTATCTCCTTTTCAGCTTTCTCATGAGTATCTCTAACACAGTAGAGATATCAAGTTGGTAGTATGAATTTAAGACAAAATGCCTGAACACTCATCAGAAACTGTCTTTTGTTTTTGTTTTGCAAAGAAATTTGCTACTGACATTGGAAATTTTCGAGATAAACAAGGAAGTCATTTGGATACATAAATGTATTGTGTGATGTTGCTACATTTTAAAATCGCTTAGTGGGAAGACTTTGCTTTTATCCTTCTATCCTGAATATAGTGTCTTTATACATGATACTGCTTAATAATGATTTATTGAATTAATAAATAAATAAATGCACTTTATATCATGATGAAAGACTACTTTTTCTCCAAGTGTATATACCACATAGTGACTGCATATATATCACAAAGCACATAAAACAACTAAAATATACAAAATTATATATATAATGGTGATATATGTAATATATAAATAGTATCCTTTGATCCTTGACAGAATATTTATTTATTTCCCACTTATTACATACCTACTGTGTTTTATATGGAGCCGGGGTTAAGCGTTCGGCTGCTAACCAAAAGGTTGGTAGTTCAAATCTACCAGCTACTCCTTAGAAATCCTATGGGGCAGACTACTTTGTTCTACAGGGTCACTATGAGTTGGAATCGACTAGACAGAAACAGGTTTTGTTTTGTTTTTTGGTATGTTTTATATTCCACGTCAGATGCTTTTTAATAAATTAATGTTTAGCATAAGTATGCAAAGGGGATTGCACTCCACTCTCCATTTGACAGAAGAAGTAAAGTAACATGGACAAATGACACAGCTAGAATGCTCCAGATTCAGAATTCCTGTGTGGTTCTGTCTGAGTTCAAAGTCTTTCCACTGAACTGTCCTGCCTCCTCTTTAGTCATTTTAGGAAATAGAAAAGCAAAGTTTTATTTTGGTACACACTAAACTCAGGAAACTCATTTCCTGAGAATTCGGTCCTGAAAATAAGCAAGAATGTCTTAAAAGATTTGGAAAATGTAAGAATGATAGGTGTATGTCCCTTTGAAAGCATCTATGCATTACCCACCAAGCTTCAAGTAGGACAGTATGTCATTTCACCCCCTGGTTCCATTGTTGGCAAAGGAGTTCTGGAATGCCTCTGGTCCAGTGCACAGGTTCCAGGACCCCCAGATCCCCAGATGCCACGCTCATTAGAGGGGATACAAAGCCAGTCTCTCTCCAAGTCTTTCCTTTTTTGGCCAAAGGCCATTGTAAAACTTTTGAAACCAAATCAACAACAAAAACACATATTCCTCAAAGTTAGAAATGCTAGAGATGAAACAAGAAATGGAGGTTAAATTTCCAAGCTCAAAATGAAAGTTTTGGATTGAATTGTGTCCCCCCAAAAATGTGTGTCAGATTGGCTAGGCCATGATTCCCAGGATTGTGTGATTGTTCACCATTTTGTCATCTGACATGATTTTCCTGTGTGTTGTAAATCCTACCTCTATGATGTTAATGAGGTGGGATTAGAGGCAGTTATGTTAGTGAGGCAGGACTCAATCTACAAAATTAGGTTGTGTTTTAAGCCAATCTCTTTTGAGATATAAGAGAGGCAAGCAGAGAGACATAGGGACCTCATACCATCAAGAAACAAGAGCCAGGAGAATAGCACGTCCTTTGGACCTGAGGTCCCTGTGATAAGAAGCTCCTTGACCTGGGAGAATTGATGACAAAACCCTTCCCCCAGAGCCGACAGAGAAAGAAATCCTTCCCCTGGAGATGGCACCCTGAATTCAGACTTCTAGCCTTCTAGATGGTGAGAGAATAAATTTCTCCTTGTTAAAGTCATCCACTTGTGATATTTCTGTTATAGCAGTACCAGATAACTAAGACAATTAGTTTCAGAATTTTGGTGATATTTACATAGGAACCATTCTGAAGCCCCCTTGTGAGCAACCTGGAATTGGAATTAAAGCTCTAGTCCTGGCTCCTCCACTCACCAGTGTGTGACTTTAACAAGTTACTGTGTTCCCTAGATTACAATGTTCTTTCTCCTAACAAAACCACATATGCAATCACAATTAGGAAAACAAATACAAATGAAGCTGCTGGGATTGGAGCCAGATGCCACCCAGTCAGCCTCCCTCTGGCCCCCAAGTCGTAGTCCTTAGGCCCCTCAAGAAAACTCTATGGCCTTGAAGGACACTCACGTACCTTCCAGCCCTGAGCTATACAATCATGAGACTCCTAATGTCTTCAACAAAAATAATTCTCTAGAAATTCTTAAAGGAACCAGTTTACAGAATGAGAATCCATGAGTCATCACCATGAGCGTATTGGACACCAAGAAACAAAACTTCCAAAATGTATTCTTGAGTTCTGTAACTGCAAGTTACAAACACCTTGAAAAAGTCTGACTGAATTCCAGATAAAATAACAGAATAACAAGTGCTGTTTTATAAGCATGAGAACCACCAATGCGGACCAAAACACTCTAAAATCAATTATGAAAAGTTGGGTATGGAGGCGGCTTCAGATGATATTGCTGGCTTAGGGATATAAATGTAGGGGTGGTATTCATGACATGCTGTCAGATCCCTGGGAACGAATGAGAACACCCAGGGAGAGAATGCCTAATGAGAGGAGGTAATGCCAGAGGTGGAGTCCCGCAGAGCCTGAGCTCAGTCAGGACCAGCCAGGGTGAGCCGAGGGGAGCAGGAGAGGGTGTTGTCTCAAAAGCTAAAAGAAATGTGTTCTAGAAAGAGAGAGCGGTCAACTGCTGACCACTGCTGGAGGCTGAGTGAGGTGGAGTCAGAAGAGAGAGCAGCCCCAGCATTTGGCAACCTTGACAAGAACAGACGGAGTGCAGGGGGAGAGGAGAAGTTGACCATGGTGGGCTGAAGAGTGAATGAGCAGTGAGGAAGTGAGTCACACAGGACCCTGTGCTCAGAAGGGCCCCATGCTTAGAATTTTATGCTCTGTGGTGGCTGCCTTGAAGTTCTTACTAATTTTGTATTTGAATTTGTGCTTTGTCAGTGAAATTCCACGGGAGGATGAGATGGTAGAGCATGCACTGGGGGTTTGGAACCTCAGCTTGCGCACAGTCTTGCTTCTTTCTCACCTCCTAGGATAGGTTCTCATTCATCTAGGGCTGCAAACTCACCAGGTCACACTGGCAAGGGGAGGCCCAGATTCTACTGTTGACTTCAACCCTTAGAAGGGCTGGGCAAGGGCATGGTGAAGGTCATGGTCAATCCCATGTTTTGCAGCATCTCAGAACAGGGCAAGACAATAGCCATCTTCTTCACAGGTTGGCAGCACCACGGCACAGTCAGCAGGCAGCTCAGTGGGCTTGGTTGCCTATTCTCATCCAGGTACAGAACACATCCCCACACAGAAGTGGTAATCCCTTGAGGGCAAATGTCCACCATGGGTGGGGGCAGAAGCCTATGAGAAGGAAAGATTGACTTCTTTGCCCCTGGCTGAGCCCTATATTTCCGTTTTGCACTGGGCTCTGCAAATTTTACAGCCAGCCATAGCGAAGGCAATAACTTTTTTAAGTTTAACTTTGAAAAGTAGCAGAAAAAAAGTGGAGCAGAAGCTAGTAGGAGATATAAGGTCAACGTTTGTTATTTTTTTAGGATGGAATGTACTAAATATGCTCGCATACTGTTGGGAATAATGGGGTACAGAGGGAAAGACTTTTGAAGCAAGAGGGGGAGGAGAATTACAGGGTATGAAGACATTTAGAAAGCAAGAGAATCTAAAGCTACAACCAGGTAGATAATCTGACCTCTTCATCTATCAAAATAGGAAGGAAGAAGACAGAGGATGCAAATATAGGTAAGTGTATAGGTTTGGTAGTGGGAGGATGATGTGTTAGAGTCTGCTGGCTTCTGTTTACTCAATAAAACATAAGAGATGGTCATCAGCTGAGTGTAAAGGTGGAAGAGGGATATGGAAAGTTTGAGAAGAGAAATGAGGGAGCAAAAGAACTACAAGACATAGTAGAATTGATGGTTTCTTCCATGTCACTTATCACAATGTTTGATTGTTTTGCACACTTGTCTATTTTCATTTTGTCTCTCTTCCTGAGAGGATGTGAGCTCCATAAGAAGAGGGACTGTATCATCTTTCCACAGCTCTATCTCAGCGCCCAGCACAGGCCCTGGCTCATAGTGGAACATGACAGTTGTTGCAAAGAAGGAAGGAGGGAACGAAGGAACGAAGGAAGGAGTCAGGTATGATAGTTTAATGGAATCATTGTTCTTATGTAGCCTATGTGTCCTAACAAAGTGTGCACTTGACGTAATTAGTATGTCAGGGACCAGGTAATCAGCAAACACTTACACCTTTGTGAATTGATGTGAATGAGCAAGTGGCCTTATGTTCTGGAAGTGCCAAATCAAGACTCCATCCTGGGCAGACCCTACCTGGTCCCCTGCTTAACTCCCCCTTTGACCACTCCCTCTCTCGGTCTGCAGTCATAACTTCCCTTCGCGTGGAGATGGTTATGAAGCAATTTGTCTTCTCCTGGAGTGGCTGAGCCCTTCTAATAGACAGGAATTGCCTTTCCTTTTCATGTTTATTAAGTAGCAAGTCAAAGGCTGGCCCAGATGAGAAGGTAATTGCCATGACTAAGTTCAGGCCCTTTCCAAAATTCTTCCCAGTCAGCTGGTGGGGGAGGTAATTATTTAATGAGTAAGGGCCCAAGTGCAGTCCTACGGGGTAAAGGTTAATAAGCAGAGCTTTAGTGTTTTGAAGCAGATGTACACCAGAGTAGCGTCAACAATGGAGTTCGGCTGACACAGAGCCACCTTGTCATCCCCAATGGGGAGAGTTTAAATCCTGCTTCTGATAGCCTAAATGCAGGTATTCTGCTCTTGGGTAGATTTTTTAAGTCCAGCATATAACATTTCTAAGAAGACCCAAATATCGTCCATGTTCTATATAATGATATGCAGGACAAGTTAATTCACTTAGCAATAACTGACAATTGTCTTCAGTACACTTCCTGATGATAGCCAGTTCTGTCCACACATGCCTCCTCTGAGGAAAGACTGAGGCCAATATCAGTCTCCCCATTTTACCTATAAAGAAACTGAGGCATAAGGTGAAATGACTCAGAGATCCTTATATTGTAGAAAACATTCCACATTTACAAATCATATTCACTCACATTATTTATTTCCATAACAACAATAGAAAATGACATAGACAAATATTAGTTCCATCTTATAGAGAGGGAAATAGAATTCAGAGGGCCTAATGTTGTACCTAGGTACCTGAGAGGCAAAAACTATTTGCACTCAACTACCAGCTATGACTACTAACCAAAAGGTCAGCAGTTCAAACTTATCAGCCGCTCCTTGGGAACCCTATGGGGCAGTTCTACTCTGTACAATAGGGTCGCTATGAGTCGGAATCAGCTCGACAGCAACAGGTTTGCTTTTGGTTTGGTACCAACCCAAAGGTTGGTGGTTCAAACCCACCCAAAGGCAACATGGAAGAAAGTCCTGATGATCTACTTCCATAAAGATTACAGCCAAGAAAACCCTATGGAGAAGTTCTACCCTGTAACATATGGGGTGGCCATGAATTGGAATCGACTTGGCAGCAACGGGTTATGGTTATTATGATTAATGTTGCACAGTTGGTAAATGGTAGATTTAGGATTGGAACCCAAGTAATTGGATTTCTACTTTAGTGCTCTTTTAACTTCACCACTCTCCTTCACAACCAGATAAGGGCCAAAGATAGTCACAGTGATAGAGTCAGCTGCTCTGCAACCCTGAGGAAATTAACTGTTACGCTCACTGAGAACTGGGAATCTGTTTACTCCTCTCTATTCCTTCCTTAGATCTGTACTTAGATCAAGAGGCAGTCATTCGAACAGAACAAGGGGATACTTCATGGTTTAAATTCAGGAAATGTGTGCGTCAGAGTTGTATCCTTTCACCATACTTGTGCAAATAATCCAAGAAACTGGACTACATGAGTAAGAACTCGGCATTAGGATTGGAGGAAGACTCGTTAACAACCTGCATTATGCAGATGACATAACCTTGCTTGCTGAAAGTGAAAAAAACTTAAAGCACTTACTGATGAAGATCCAAGACCACAGCCTTCAGTATGGACTACACATCAACATAAAGAAAACAAAAATCCTCACAACTGGACCAATAAGCAACATCATGATAAATGGAGAAAAGATTGAAGTTGTCAAGGATTTCATTTTGCTTGGATTCACAATCAATGCCCATCAAAGCAGCAGTCAATAAATCAGACGACGCATTGTATTCGGCAAATCTGCTGCAGGAAATCTCTTTAAAGTGTTAAAAAAGCAAAGACGTCACCTTGAAGACTAAGGCATGCCTGGCAGAAGCCATGGTGTTTTCAATCACCTCATATGCATGTGAAAGCTGGACAATTAATAAGGAAAACCAAAGAAGAATTGATGCCTTTGAATTATGGTATTGGTGAAGAATAATGAATATGCCATAGACTTCCAGAAGAACAAACAGATCTGTCTTGGAAGAATTACAGTCAGAATACTCATTAGAAGCAAGGATGGCAAGACTTCATCTCACATACTTTGGACTTGTTATCAGGAGGGGCCAAATCCTGAAGAAGGACATCATGCTTGGTAAAATAGAGGATCATCAAACAAGAGGAAGACCTTCAATGAGATGGATTGACACAGTGGCTGTAACAATGGGCTCAAGCATAGCAAAGATTATGAAGATGGCGCAGGACCGGGCAGTGTTTCGTTCTGTTGTGTGTACGGTCACTATGAGTCAGAACTGACGACAACACGTAACAACAGCAACATTCCTTCCCACTGCAGACCGAAGAGCTGACCGGAAGGATATGAGGCAATAAGAAAGAAATGTCTCTACTCCACTTATAAGATGACCTAATGATACTGGCTTTCAAAGGGAAAGAAACTCCAGAAGTTTTGTGATAACTTTGAATCTCAAAGGGAAATTGTCAAAGTTCCAATCCTTCTTGTTCCATGTAAATCTCCTCTACAGAATCTGTGAATGCAAAAGCATACGTGTCCAAGGGAGGCTGCCTAACTCCCCAGGGCTGCTTCCAAGATCCAAATGCCAATAGAAGAGTTGGGAGGGGGTAACATATAACCACATGCCAATAGAACCTCATTAAGGCTTTCACTTGTCCCAGACATTCATGCCTTCATGCATGCCTTCATTCATTAAAAAAAAAAAAAAAAAAAAAGATTAAAAATTCCATTTTACAACTGTGTTGGTATAATGATGAATATACTAATATTATATGTTAAATAGTTTTCTTTGTCCTAAAAATTCCTTTTGTCTTCTGATTTTAAAAGAAATTTAAGTATTTTGTGAGCCCCTAAGCGTATTGTGGGATCTCAGCACTACCTCCAGTGCCTAATGGGTAAGCCTGCCCTGGACACAAAGCTGAAGATCCTCCCCAAGTCACATGCTATATTGACTTTCCCTACTGTGTTTCATTTCCTTGAAATGATGACTAATCATACTCATGTCATATATAAGATCAAAGATGGAAAACATTTATATCTTCATTATCTATGATGTCAGAGAACTCTCAAATCTCTAGCTATAATTTTAATCTTTCTGCTTTTGTTAAGCTTCCAAGAGTTGAATTGTCACCAAATATGTTAGTACTACAAAATGTCATTAAGTTAGCTGAGCTCACCCTTCCAGCTGTTACAATAAATGGACAAAATAAAGGAAAACCAAAACCCCGAGTGGTTTTAACAACTCGATGATTGATGATTGATTTCTATTTCTCTTTTCTCCTCCCCTGAATTTGGCTGCAAACTACTCAGCTACCTCCCCAGTGTTTTTGGCCCTTTCCAACATGGAGAAATCAAGCTAGGTTTTCATGCCTTGGAAACTCTTACATACTCAACCCCCAAGCCTTTTGAGCTGCAGCCATAATTAGTTGTAATGTGTTTACGGGGCCAAGAGAATTTAAAACATGCAAGACATGAGTCAGGAAAGGATGATATCAAAATCCATATTTATTCTGGGTTTTAGTCTAATCTCATTGGGTTCCACACACATCATTGTTTTTCTTGAATATTAGCAATGTAGGGAGAGACAGGGAAATTCCCACAGGAGTTATACATTCAGGTCCATACCAAACAAATTCAGATTTCCTTGTGGAAGGGTTTATGGTCCCTAAACTCACATCCTAGAGAATAGGTTTAGCCCTGAAAGGTCATGTTTTGTTTTCCTTTCGTTTGGCTAATCACCCAATAAATATTTTCTCTCATGGCCAAAAATTATCTTGAAATATATGTGAGCCTATTGAATGTCAAAAAACACTGACACACGGTTAAAGGTAGTGATGCCGGAAGCCAGCTGTGACATTGGGAAGCTGCGTTCACTCTGTCTAGCCATGAGAACTGTACTGAATAAACTCCTAACGTTGTTGTTCAGTGCCATTGAGTCAATTCCGACTCATAGTGACCCCATGTGACAGAACAGAACTGTCCCATAGGGTTTTCTAGGCTGTAATCTTTACAGGAGCAGATGGCCAGACCTTTCTCCCACAGAGCTGCTGGGTGGATTCGAACTTCCAGCCCCTCTGTTAGCAGCCAAGTGCTTAACCATTGCACCACCAGCGCTCCTTAAACTCTTCCACAGAGATTCAAATCTATGTTTGTTTCACAAATGCCTTGAAAATTCTTCTCATTTTCATGGCCTATAATTTCTATGAACACTCTATTTGAAAGACAAAACCTGGGCTGGTTTCAGACAATAGCAAAATAAGCAACTAATTCCACAGTGTAATTCAAAAACCTCTAAGAACATTCCCTTTCCCCAAGGAGATCCCAACACCCACCCATCTCTGTGCCCACCCCTCAGACCTGCCATCATGTCACACCTCTACCATTCATGTCATCCCTTTGTGTGATGGTCTTGTCTCCAACAAGCCTCTGTTAAAACACAGATGGTTTTCCCAAAGCAGCTTATACATCAACAGTCACTAACACATGAAAGCAGGGATTCTTAACCTGTGTTCATGGATTCTGGCTCCGCCAAGCGGGGAAGATCTAGAAAATGTATGCAAAATATTTGAAAGTAGGAAAGAGAGAAGACTCCAAACATTTTCTTAGGAAGAGGGTTATAATTTTCATTAGATTCTCTGAGTCCCTCCCTCCAAAGACTCAACCTTACAGGACATTTATTTAATGGGCTAATACCTTTTCTCTGGGGTGGAGGGATAGTAATAATAGCAAACATCATAAGGGTAATTGTTGTTGTGTGCCACAGAGTCGATTCAGACTCATAGCTGATTGTCTTGGATCTGGGATTCGAACCCAGGGATGTGGACTCCAGAGCCCACGTCAGGAATCATATTGTACCTTGAAAAGGATAGGGCAGAAAAACACGGGAAGCTTGATCTCATCTAGTTACTAAAAGTAGGCAGAGTTAGCAAGAAGAAGAACAACGTGGGAGGCCTTACACTACCTGATTTCAGGACCTATTGAACTGCCACAGTAGTCAAGACAGCCTGGTACTGGTACAACAACAGATACATAGACCAATGGAACAGCGTTGAGAATCCAGATATAAGCTCATCCACCTATGAGCAGCTAATATTTGACAAACGCCCAAAGTCCATTAATTGGGGAAAAGACAGTCTCTTTAACAAATGGTGCTGGCATAATTGGATATCTATATGCAAAAAACTGAAACAAGACCCATATCTCACACCATGTACAAAAACTAACTCAAAATGGATCAAAGACTTAAATATAAAATCGAAAACGATAAAGATCATGGAAGAAAAAATAGGGACAACGCTAGGAGCCCTAATACATGGCATAAACACAATACCAACCATAAGTAACAATGCACAAGCACCAGAAGAGAGACTAGATAAATGGGAGCTCCTAAAAATCAAACACTTAAATTCATCAAAAGACATCACCAAAAGAGTCAAAAGACAACCTACAGACTGGGGAAAAAATTTTGGCTACGACAAATCCAATTAGCGTCTAGTCTGTAAAATCTACAAGATACTGCAAAACCTCAACAGCAAAAAGACAAATCATCCAATTAAAAAATGGGCAAAGGTATGAACACGCACTTCACCAAACACGATATTCAGGCAGCTAACAGACACATGAAGAAATGCTCACGATCATTAGCAATTAGAGAAATGCAGATCAAAACTACAATGAGATATCATCTCACCCCAACAAGGCTAGCATTAATCCAAAAAACACAAAATAACAAATGCTGGAGAGGTTGTGGAGAGACTGGAACACTTCTACACTGTTGGTGGGAATGTAAAATGGTACAACCACTTTGGAAATCGATTTGGTGCTTCCTTAATAAGTTAGAAATAGAAGTACCGTAAGATCCAGCTATCCCGCTCCTTGGAATATATCCTAGAGAAATAAGAGCCGTCACACGAATAGATATATGCACACCCATGTTCATTGCAGCACTGTTCACAATAGCAAAAAGATGGAAACAACCTAGGTGTCCATCAACAGACGAATGGATAAACAAATTGTGGTATATCCACACAATGGAATACTTAGCAACTATAAACAACAACGATGAAGCCAAGAAACATCGTATAACATGGAGGAAACTGTAAGTTATTATGCTGAGTGAATTTAGTCAGTCACAGAAGGACAAATACTGTATAAGACTACTATTATAAGAACTCAAGAAAAGGTTTAAACACAGACGAAAACATTCTTTGATGGTTACGGGGGTGGGGAGGGAGGGCGAGGGTTATTCACTAACTAGATAGTAGATAAGAAACATCTTAGGTGAAGGGAAGGACAGCACACACTACAGGGGAAGCCAACACAACTGGACTAAACCAAAGCTAAGAAGTTTCCTCAATACAATCAAATACTTTGAGACAGAGTAGCAGGGATGCAGGGTCTGAGGAGCATGCTTTCAGGGGACATCTATGTCAATTGGCATAGCAAAGCTTATTAAGAAAATGTTCTGCATTCTACTTCGATGACTGGTGTCTGGGGTCTTAAAAGCTTGCAATCAGCCATCTAAGATGCATCAGTTTGTCCCAACCACTTGGAGTAAAGGAGAATGAAGAACACCAAAGACATAAGGAAAGTATTAGCCCAAGAGACAGAATGGACCACATAAACCAGAGACTTCGTCAGCCTGAAACCAGAAGAACTAGATGGTGCCTGGCTACCACCAATGAAAGTCCTGACAGGGAACACAACAGAGGGTCCCTGATGGAGCAGTAGAACAATGGGATGCAGAGCTCAAATTCTAGTATGAAGACCAGACTTAATGGTCTGACTGAGACTGGCGGAACCCCACAAAGCGTGGCCCCTGGACTCTCTATCAGCCCAGAACTAAAACAATTTCCGAGGCCAACTCTTCCGACAGGGATTGGACTGGACTGTGGGACATAAAGTGATACTTGTGAAGAATGTGCCTCTTAGTCAAGTAGCTACAAGAGACCAAAGGGGCGGCTTCTGTCCAGAGGTGAGATGGAAAGGCAGAGAGAATTAGGAGCTGGTTAAATGTTCATGGGGAATCAGGGGCGGAGGGGTGGAGTGTGCTGTCGCAGAATGGGGTGAGGGGTTGGGATCTCATAACTATGTATGTAAAAAAAAAAAAATTTCTGTATGGGAGACTAACTTGAAAAGTAAACTTCATTTAAGTACAACAATAAAATAAGATTTTAAAAAAAGTAGGCAGAGTTAGGCTGCTGAGCATTGGCATGTATACACTACATTTCTTTCAATATACCCTACCAATGTCCATCAAGCACTAACGATTAGATACATAAATAACGTTGGAAATCATTAAAACAGGAATGAGCAAGAAACAAGTAATAGAAGAGCGTTTGTTGAGGGATAAGGGTATAAGAAGCTGCTTACCTGGAGGTCAGTGGTGACTGGTCTTTTGGAACATCACTTTTACTCACATATTTGGAGGAAAACATTAGGTTAGTTCATTGGTAATTTAAAATCATATTTTTGGATTAGAACAAATACTGACATGATTTAAGCTAGAATATAAATGTCATATGAATTTGTATAATATTTACATTTTGTAGAAGGAGCCCTGGTGGCGCATTGGTTAAAGCACTCAGCTGCGAACCGAAAGGTGGCAGTTTGAACCCACCAGGCACTCTGTGGGAGAAAATTGCGGCAGTCTGCTTCCATAAAGATTGACAGCCTTGGAAATCCTGTGCGGCAGTTCTACTCTGTCCTACAGAGTTGCTATGAGTCATTACCCAGTGGGTAATGGGTACATTTTTGTAAATTTTACAATGAAAATTTTCAAACATAAGCAAAAGTAAAGAGACGTTTTATATAGTACTCACTCGGACTCAACTATTACCAAGAATTTTGCGTTATTTCTTTCTTTCTCCCTTTTCTTCTTTCCTTCTTTCTTTTCTATACAATTAGTATTTTTTAAAAATTCCAATCCTTATATCATTTCACCTCTGTATATTTGCATGTATCTCTAGAAAAATAGACATTTTCTTACGTAGCAACCTTGCTATTATCACACTCCAAAAACTTCATGTCTTGATATCATGTAAAACCCAGTTCATATCCAAATGTCCTTGAGTGTCTCAGTTTGTCTTTGCAAGGTGGTAGGTATGAGGGTCTCAAAAACTTCCCTTTATCGCATGACTGATTATCTCGTAAGTTCCTTTTACTTGAACTTCCCCTCCTCTTTTTCGTTTTGTTTTCTGTCATTGGTTTCTTGAGGATATCAGGCCAGCTGTCCATTTGAAGTCCCACTCCCTGGATTCATCTGTTCATTTCCTCTCGGTGTCATTTAAATTATGTTTCTACTGCCTTATTTTCTGTAAATTGGAAGTTAGCTCTAAACATTCAGTTGGATAAAGGCTCAACCCTAATCTTCTGCGTTTTCATTTTTTACATGACTATTTCATAGGTGATGTACTCCCTACTGCATCACATCAAGACACCTCGTGTTGGGTCGTCCCACTCATCATGATGGTAAGACTGACCAGTGGGCTCAGAGGATGGCAGTCTGGTCTTCCAGTGGAAACATCCCAATAAACTTTCATTTATTGGTTTCCTCCACTGATAATCTCTGCCTAAATCAGATACTTCATTACAGATTGCAAGACAGTGAACTTCTAATTATGTTGTGTCTACATAAGAAACTACCCTAAAACTTAATGGCTTAAAACAGCAACCATTATTTTCTCACAATACTGTGGGTCACAATTCAGACAGGGCATTGCTGGGCAGTTTTCCTGATCCATGTGGCATGATTGGGGTCATTCACTCAACTGCATTCAGCTGGTGACAGGGCTGGGCTAGAAAAGTCTGAGAAAGTTCCCCTTACCTGTCTGGCTCCTCTGTGCTCCTCCACATGGTCTCTCTTTCCAAATGACTAGCCTTGGGCTTCCTTACAGCATGATGGTCTCTGGGTAGTCAGACATCTTACATGACAATTGACTTCCAAGAAAGAGTGTTCCAAGTGATAAAGGCAAAAGCTGCAGATCTCTTAGGGTCCAGCCCTGGAAATCACCTAGCATCACTTCCACCTCATTCCATTGGTGACAACAAGGCACACGGCCAGTCTAAACTATCTCTTGGTGGGTTTGTTGCAAGGTCACGTTGCAAAAGAGCATTGCAGATACTGCTGCAGCTATCTTCGAAAACACGATCACACTTCTGTGATGGTGAATCAGAGGGTGGCAGTCTGTTCCCTCCTACATAAATTTCCCATCACACTCACAACTAATGGTTTCCTCTATTGAGAGCCTCTGCTTGGAGCAGATAGTTCATTATATATTATAAATGGTGAGTCAGAATTGATCCCATGACAACTGGTGGTTTCTAGGCACTAGGGATGGTCATTGATGCAGAGTTGCCTTCGCTTCTAGGCAGGGCTAGAAAATACTTTTATCAAGTCAGGAGTTACTAATGATGTTCACGTTTAACATTGCAGGGATTTTACCTATCACCTTTGAGTTACACTTGTTTTCTCTTATGCTAAAAACATTGACTCCAAATTCTCATCTGCTTTATCCTACAAAACAAGTAAAAATAATGTCAGATTAATATTGACAGTATTACTACTAAGCATAAGATTGTAGTTATGTGTCACTGAGTTGATCTTAACTCATAGTGACCGCATGTGGCAGAGTATAACTGACCTATAGGGTTTGCTAGGCTGTAATCTTTACTGAATAAAATTTAAAACTGTGTTGCAGTTCTATTTATCCTTATAAAATATTCCACCATGGATATTCAGATTAAATAATGTCATCTAAAGTCACTTGGGGACCCTGGTGGCACAGTGGTTGAGTGTTTGGCTGCAAACCAAAAGGTCAGCCGTTCTGATCCACCAGCCACTCCTTGGAAACCCTATGGGGCAGTTCTACTTTGTCCTATAGGGCTACAATGAGTCAGAATCAACTTGACAGCAATGGATTTTTAAAGTCACTTGAAATAATTCTTTTCTCTGTGTGATCCTGTCTCCATATTGATACAGAGAAGGTTCATTTATTTCAGATTTTTCAATTTTTAAAGATATTAGAATTTTACATATTTTTTTGAATCTGCAAAACATTTACATGATTCGAAGGAGTCTCATTTCCATCTTGTCTCCTTTGCTGTCTCCAGTAGACAACAATTTGTATTCATTTTTGGATTATCTCACCAGGGCTTCTTCATGAAAAATACAAGCAAACAGGTAAATATAGTGATATTGCATTTCTTTCTCACACAAAACACTTGTGTTCTATACTTCATCGTTTTCACCCTGTAACGTAAACTGGGATCACTCCATGCTCATTTCTCTCTTTTTTTTTTTTTTTTAGTCATATAGAATTTCATTGTGTAGCTATTCCATTGTTTTTTCCCATAGTCCCTATTGATGGAGACACCTGGATTATTTCCAAACTTTTGCTAATACAAATATGCTGCAAAGAATAATTTTGTGTATACGATTTTTTTGTATTTGGGGCAGTGTATCTGAGGAGATAGATTCCTAGAAGTGAGATTTCTGGAACAAAGGGTAAAATCATATATAATTTTTCTAGATACTGCCTAATTTTCCTCCACAGGGGTTGTACCATTTTACGTGTTCACCAGCCATATATGATAAGGCCTGTCTCCTCACAGCCTCACCCACAAATTACGCTGGAGAACAGAGTTTCTGCCAATCTGACACATAAAAAAATGATGTCTAAGTTCACTCTTAATTTTCCTTTCCTTCACGAAGAATGGGGTCAAGCATCTTTTTATATGTTTAAGAGCGATTTTCATTTCTTCTGTGACCTGCGTGTTGATATCTTTTTGCCCATTTTTCTATCATGTTGTTCGTTTTCTTCTCACATTTTAGAAGCCCTTTATTATTAATGCCATTAGCCATTTATTTTTTGTTCTTTTTTTATTTTTTCCCATACAAAAATTTATACATACACTGTTATTGCTCTCCCCCTACTGTGACAGCACACTCCTCCTTTCCACCCCTGATTCCCCATGTCCATTCAACCAGCTCCCAACCCTCTCTGCCTTCCCATCTCACCTCTGGACCATTAGCCATTTATCATACAAGCTTGCCAATATTTGTCTTTTGACTTTTTTTATGATGGTTTTTGCCCACATGGATTTTTGAGGTGATAAAAACCAAAAAAACTACAACAACGCAGTTGCCGTCAAGTCGATTCCAACTCATAGCAACTCTATTGGACAGGGTAGAACTGTGCCATAGGGTTTCCAAGCAGCAGCTGGTGTATTTGAACTGCTGACCTTCTGGTTAGCAGATATAGCTCTTAACCACTGCACTACCAGGGCTCCTTTGAGGTGATCTGATATTTAAAGACATTTGATGGTTTCGAGGCTTCCTCGGGCCCAGCCTGCAGACCAACAAGAGCACAAGTGCTCTCTCTTCTGCTGTTCTGAGGAAAAGTCTGAGAGGCTACCACTTAGATTAAGTTAAGCCACTGCAGTTAATAACCAAATTTAACTCTGAGCCTGCTACTTACCCCTTGATAAGCCAGTCTAGGAAGAAGTGTCTTAGCAGGAAGGAGAACTCGGTCTATCCCTTTGCCTTAGAAGCAATGGAACATCTTCCCTCAGGGACCCTTGTGGAAGACAGCCTCTTCAGAGATCTTCAGAAGCAGGCTGAGGCCTACTGAGGAGCCTCTACCCCTAGCTAGAACTACACATCTCAAATGAGAGCAGAGGTCATGGTTCCCAAGATGGGAAATAGTTATGTTCATGTTGCCATGGCTGGGTCTGAGGAAAGAATCAGGTCCTTCTGACTTAATCAGGACTCAGCTAGAATAGATTATGTTTATGTTGTTAAGGTTCAGAAAAGTGGCTCACAGACAGTACGCTATTTTAAGTGCCCAAATCAAAAACCAAACTCGTTGGCATGGAGTCAATTCTGACTCATGATAACCCCATGTGTTACACAGTAGAGCTGCTCCATAGGGTTTCCTTGGCTATAATCTTTACAAAAGCAGAACACCAGGACTTTTCTTCAGCAGTACCACTGGGTGTGTTTGAACCACCAACCTTTAGGTTAGTAGTCCAGCACAAACTGTTGGTGCCACCCAGAGACCTTATATGTGCCCCGGCACACCATAAGTTTTGTATGATAAATGTTTGGTGAATGACTCACTCTCAGGGCCTCCTGACTAGTGAGAGAAGACAGTGGGCAGAAGCTGGTTGTTGTTTTTGTTTCCAAGGAAAATGAAATTGCATATTCATGAGATGTGGAACCCTAAGAGGCTGAGAAGGTATCCAGTTATTTCACTCTAAGGTCAGAGAAAGGACAGTGAAGACAACATTGGATTCTGTCATCATGTTATCTGTTCCCTACCCTAATCACAAGCCAACAATTAAAAAAACGTTAAAATAATGATATTATAACAGCTGGTTTCATGTCAAGCTTTTAAATTTACAAAGCACTTTCACATTTTACTCTCACAACAGCCATCCGAGTATAAGTTAAAGTGTGTTTAATGACCAGAAAACCAAGGGTAAGAAAGGTTAATTGGCTCAAGACCACACACCTAGCAAATGGTGTAGGCAGGACTTGAATTCAGGCTCAGGGCTGGCTTGGATTAATGCTCTGCTATTACTTTCTTGAAATTCTTAATAATGTTTTAACAAGACACCACTCGTTTTCATTTTGCTCAGGACCCTGCAAATTATGTGGCTGGTCCTGCCCAAACTCTACATTTTCCCCCCTAAGAATTAAAATAGCAAACAAGATTTCTGGTACATCTTTTGCTTCAGATAGAATTGGTATCTAGGTTTTGCTGAAAGCCAGTGTTCAGATTACTGAAGATCTTAACACCCCAGGACAGAGCTCCAATGGTTCACTGGACTGAGCCCCTAGAACTATGCCATGTGCATATAGCTACCTCACAACCGTTTTTAATGACATTCTTTGGTGCCTAAAATACCTGTTAAATAGCTCTTATTATTATTTAAGTCGGGCCACGTATCCCTACAAAACAAACAAACAACACAGTACAAGCACATTTGTTGAAAAAGAAAGAGAGAGAGAGAGAGCAAGAAAGAAAAGAGGGGGAGAAAGAAAAGAAAATGTTTGTTTCTGGAATTTTGTTATAACAAATATCGATCCAGTACATAGAACTTCATACGGAACTCTAAAATCTATTTTTTGTAGAGAGATCTATATTAAAGCCAGTTTGTGTTAATAAGCTTTAATCAGTAATTCCTTGGAGCTGGAAGAATTCTTACCTCTTTCAAACATATCTGACGTGACAAAAAGACCCAGAAAGTCCCATTTGTGGTGTCATTCTTGGATCACAAAAGGCTTCGGTTTAAAATGCATCTTTAATTGTTCTGCAAAAAAGGTATATAGGTTGCTTTCCAAAATTGTTAAATTCACAGAGTAATTAAGTTAAAGGACACTAAAAGGAAGAAAAGAACGTGAGCAGGGATAGCTAAAGATAAAGAAAACCTGATCAATGTATATTCATTTATTCCAAAAACACTTTATAAGGAACCCCTTATATTCCAGGCCTCTTACTAAGCACTAGGATTCAAAGAGAAATATTATAAATATAAAAAGCTTTCTAATAAATATGATTACCTGGATCCTAATTACTTAAGGAATATATAAATTATCTACTTTTTTTCCTTTGCCGTCATGGGTCATATGCTAAAATATTTAGTCGAAGAAATTTTGTATAAATTTTAAAGGAGAAAGAAATGCTTCCTAGCATCCATTAGCTGGAATAGCACGATGGCCAGTTTAACCAGTTTCTTAAACAAGTCGATTAGAGAAGATCTTTCAGGTATCCAATTTGATTTATTATTCACTTGGGGATTAACAGAGAATGGAGCTTGCTATGAATTCCTCTGTAGGTTTTATTATATTGACATTTCAGTGGATAGATAATATATAGAACCTCTGGGCATATCACTATCAAGGATGCTATTGATTCTATCAGCAGAATTATCCTGCAATTTTCCCTCATAACTATTTATGCAACTCTTGGTGGTTTGTAATTCAGTGGTAATCATTTTCTGTGGTTGCTGCGATTCTCTTTCCATGGGGTACCTAGACTATGCACTGCAACAAGATTTGATTTTAAGCCAAAAGATGCGGGGTTTCATTTGAAAATAATGGAGAGGAGATCAAAGAAGTTCTAGAATTAGAATTAATTGTTAAAGATGAGAAGGAAACGTTAGTCTTTCATTTTATTAGTTTCATGAGGTGTAGGACAGATAAGGCGTGGCAGGGTGGGAAAACACAGATAAAATCAGAGGCATTTTCCTAAGGGTAGCTTGAGAGGAAATTAGCAGGAACCTGATGCTGAACAAAGTTGCCTCTACTTTTCCTTGATCTCTGCCCCTGCTGGCTGCCACCCCTCTGGGGGCCACTTCGGAGCGCTTCCCAGGCAAGTCTGGGGACGACCAGCCGAGAGTGAGGTGGACGGAGAAAGGGTTTGTTTTTACTCGTTTAACTGGACGATGTAGCATGACAGTGATTACGTAAAACATACTGGTTTACTTTTCTCCATCGGCAGGGAAGAAGAAACAAAACAGAAATGCATCGTACTAAAGCACCCAGAGTTTAGATGCATCCGAAATATCCAACCAACGGTCCTTCAAAACCTGAAGTAGGACCCGTATGTCTTCTTACGACAGCCTGAAGGAGTGGGAAAAGAGTACCGTGATTAAGTCCCCAAAAACGAGGGTAACGCAAGTGTCAGAACTTTAGCTCCTAATTTTGTTCAAACTTCGTCTCTAAGAGGACACATTCTAAGTCACAGAGTCGTGAGTCATTAAAGATTTGTACGAGGGTAACAAGGAATCCTGCGGCTGCATAGCAGCCTGCCACATCTATAACCGTGGCTTCATTTTCCTGCAGATTGAAACCAACCGAACAGGGTTACTCCCCATCCAAAACAAGCTACTGCACCTCAAGCAACTAAAAACCAACTGCACCGTCACTCAAAACTATTGTATTGCAAGTTATATCGGGCTACTAATTGTGCAACAGCTCTAGCCTTTCCCCACTGCCTTGGAACAGTACCTGTTCTTCTACTGGAATCTACCTCCAGCCCCAGCTCTCCCATGCCTGGCCTGTGAATGCATCACCTCTTTTTTGGCCTTCCTGGCAAAATCTTGTTGGTTTCCTTCCTACCTCCACATGACTGCTAAAACCTAGATGGAAGCCTGCCTTAATACTTGCTTTCTTAATCTAGGAAATAAACGGAGCCTCTTGCCTTGTAATACACAGTCTGCCTCATTCATAAAGTCTTGTCCTAGAAAATGCCTCATTCATTCCTGCAGAAGACCCACATTTGGGAGGGCAAAGGCATTCAAAACCTTGGGAGATACAAGACAATAGCGGGATGCTTGGCAGCAGCTTCGAGGCTGCTTTAGCAACAGGCACCCATGCCAGGGAGAGGATAAAACGCTACAGTTGTTTACTTGTCTCTCTGTGGCAAAAAGACTCTCTTCACCGATAATATAGATGCCAAAGCCTCAGGACCTGAGCAATGAAATGATGAGCTTCGCCATGGATTGGCATGAAGTCATGGACTCCAAGATAGCAAGGCGTTTTGCCTGAAAGCATTGGTTGTTTCAAGAGAAGACGAGAATTGTGAGATTTTGTTGTCAATCAGAGAGAGGTCAGCTGGCTTTCTCTCCCACTGAAAGTTACACAAAATGCCCCCATGCCCTCTCAGGCCCTCCGATAGAGCCAGGCTTGTCTTTCCATTTGCAGCCAAAGGCTTCTGCTCTCATTGCAGAAACATATCAGAAGCAACTTAAATGTTTCCAACGTTACCCACACTAGTAATTGCAAAACAATAAACACGACAAAATTCCGAGTATAAGGCATCCAGTGTAACTCCTTTTGCGGAGAGAGCCCTTTGGAATTCTAGGCATAATAGGTCTGTGTTTATTTCTCAACCAGCGGCATAATGTGACTGATTTACAAGAGTTTAACTCAAGTGTTAATCTGACAGTGAAGAAGAGCTTCTTACTGGCACAGTCACTTACACTATCATATTAGTTGCCTCATCTATTAAAGCAGTGTGGTTGATAATTGGAATGCTTTTATGTCTAGTGGTTCTGACAAGCCTCTCTTCAGGTCACATATGGGCGGTCTAGCTCTCTGCTCAGCCCCACAGTGGCAAATAATTTAAACTGAGGAAGTATTGTTCTCCTCGTATTGTGAGCAAGGGCAGTTCAAGGAAAGTGAGACAGTGCACTGCCTACCTGCTGGTGAGCAGTAAAATAAGATGAACATGATACCGGGTTGGGAGTACAATTAAATCTATGTTGCACCAATGTGTTGGTGGACAGATGAGTTTCCACATGGCAGAGCTTTATGATCTTTAAGGTAGACTGAACGAATAGATTGGTGTGGTGCGCACTGAAGTTACTAAGGATGAGAAAGCAGGCAGCCGTACATTTGAACTACAGGTTTCTCATATGCTCCACGTCATGCTGAGTTTTTATAGCTCCTGGCTTTCAAAAAGCCTGTTTCAAAGAGGTTTGCGCTAGACTGGGCATGCAGTTTTGCTCTGCAGATATTGTCGCTACCGATTTAGTGGAATGCAATTAGGAAGCCTAAATTAAGTGGTAATGGAGAACCAGCTCTTGAAACTGGGGTTTCCACGGCAACCACTGCTTACAATACAGCCTTCAGTTAGTTTTCCCACTTTATCTGCAAAATGCACAATTGAGCTTTAAAACAGCTCGGTGCTGAAAAACACACTGTAAACAACTGTTTGCAATGAGAGTTTTACACTGTCTTTGAATACAACAAACTATCACATAAAATTTACGGTCCGCACGAATAAAGAAAATTCCAGGTTGTCAATCAGTGAGTGGTTTTAAAATGTATTATTCCTTTCCCGATTTTGGATTTATTTTTCAGGGAAGATGTCACATATCATGGGGTCTCTTAACTTTGGTCATTCTTGCTCTGTTATCAGCTCCCCTGACAATCTGTCTATTCCATCGTTCCCTTGCTCAAATGCTTTCTTTCTTTTTTTTTTTTTTTTTTTTTTCATTTTGGAAAATGCCGAATTCTCTTAAATAAGAACACAATGTCCTCCTTCTTCAGGTTCTTTTCATATTTTAATAATATTTTACTGATTCCGCTTTTACTTCCTTTTGTACCATGTCACAGACTTGACAAGACTTTCATATTTACTAGTTTGTATTTATCCTTTTTCCAGATTAATACTCTTTTCAGTCTTTTAAAGCCCATGCTCCATTTCTTTATCCATTCAATGGTTAACCAACGAGAAATTTCTTGTGCCAACCTAGGAGGACAAAATAACACAGAATTAAAAGATAATACCAAGGTAGGCATGTTTTTAAACACTCAATTGTTTAAGATAACCATTGCAAATTTGGGCTTTTGTAAAATCCATTTTCTTTCATAGTAGGGAATCTCCTATATCATTGTTACAGGGTTGAGGCTTTTGTTCAGGTGCATCAGGAACACACACACGCACACACACACACACACACACACGCATGTGTACAGATACATCATACATGCACTTACTTAGTGAAAAAAATCAAGTTGGAGGATGCTGGAATCAAACTTGGGGTCTCCTAGCTGCAACGCTCTGTTTAATTGCCAGTCTTAAGGGGCTGAGCGCGGGAACATGTCTGGACAGATTCAGGCAGCTGGTGCAAACTCATGAATCCTCCGCAGCACAGAAGGTAATGTTTCCCAGCAGTATGTGCTCTCTCAAGGTTGTCGTATTATACGTGTGCTATTTTCACTGTGAGAACACGCAGAGAGAGAGAGGCAGACAGCATGAGGGTGTCATAATATTACCTCCCGTTTATGTGGCTTTTGGTGAGAAAACTAGATTCTGGTGTCAGCAGTCACGTCTGAGTCTCTATTTGATATGTTCTCTGTAGGCTCTGAATATGCCAGGTGGAGAACATGCCCTTCACAGCAAGCCTGGCCGCGGGAGTTCAGATTTGTTGCAGTCCCCAGTTTTGACCGAAAGGAGCTTTCGATGGTGCTGGTCTTTACAGAAAATTCCATTTTTCTCATGACTCGGTGATAGTCTCAAGGTTGCTTCTACAATATTTGAGAATATAAATGCTGAAGACAGCCAAAGAACCACGTTTAAAAAAGGGGGACAGATGTTAATAAGGCGCGTGATATTTTGAAAGTGTCTTTGTTGCCTATCTTGACGTTGTAAAACTCAGTGTTTTACTGAAGCTCTTTGTTATGAAAACAATGTTCCATTTAAATCTTTAAGAATTTGAGCCTGGAGAAACTGTGTACATCCTTTTGTATACAGTTTCTCCAGGTAATTGATAAACATGAGAAAAATTATCCAATCCCATCGTGACTAATGATGAGGCATGTTGCTTTTCTTTCCCAGGCTTTACGTTAAAATGTTAATTCAGTGAGTCCGACATTTAAATCTTCTACAGGGAGAAGCCGAGTGGAGGAATATACTCACAACTTTTGTAAGGCATCTTGTTTCAACACTACTGGCATTTTCTCCAAAACACACAAGGGCACACTGAAAGTATTCTCTCTGGCAACAATGTGCACATTGATGCGTACGCATTCAATTCCGTTTGACAAATCTTTGGGGCAGAGAGAAGGTCCCAGTGTAAGGAAATATCTTCGCATATTCCAAAACTACAACATTTAAAAAAAAAAAAAAAGCCTTCATTTTTAGACTAACCATATGTTCAATTGATTTGGCCTCTCCAGGGAGCAGGTTTGAATTCAGGCCGCTGATATCGCGGGGGGCTGCCTCCCAGAGAAGGCCATGTGGGGTCAGAAGTACTTCCGACGGTATTTCCTGTGCTGCAGTGCTCTGCTCCTAACTGTACAAAGAACTCCACACGCTGTTTGCTCAGACTGCCAGGAACCCTGGTGATCAGGCCAGGTGAAGTGGACAGGCCCTTGAGTGCCTCCGCGCAAGTGTGGGCCCTTCCTTCCGCGCGCAAAACAGAGCTTCAGAGTCTGAGCCGCAAGCCCTCAGACCCCTCCCGGATTTCCTGCCTCAGCAGCCATGCCCTAAAAAGAAAGAAATCCATCACTGCAGAATTCTTAGACAGTCACAACTATCTCCTTAACTCTTCCCATTTCCTTTTTCTTCTATGTATATTTTAATGTCAAGTATCTTCTCTGTACCACAGAAGTCACGTTCTGGGTAGAATTAAAAGAAAATTAACTCTGGAGGTTCGGGGGTGGAAGTTTTCCACCTTGTATTGCATCTCAGCCGCTTAAAGTGAAACCTGAATAATGGGAATAACACTAACCCACATCCGTTTTTCTACTTGAAGTCACAACTTAGGTTTCGATTCCACTTGGTATTATTTTAATAGCCGTATTGAATATTCCATATTTCATTATGAGGTCAGCACACACGGCAGGGTGCTAGGAAAGTTCTATTGGATCTTTGCAGTTTGTTTTGGTTTTGAGGATTAAATGCATGTTTAATCTTTAAATAAACATATAAGGCTGCTGACTTCCTTTCTCAAGGAAACTATGGTTAAATTATTATGCCAAATGATTATATTTCATCCTGTCTCCAAGACGTGGGCGAAGGGGGGGAGAGGGTGGCTATGTGTGTTTTTCCTTAAGCAATGTTAGTTTTAAATATTTCAGAACCCCAAAGGTTAATGTGGATTAAAATGTTGCCTGATGTGAAATTTAGACATTGAAATAAATGTGGTCTGTGGAAGATGAGGATCTCTGTTTTGATTACACGGAAATGCTTTTGCAGTGCTTTTCTTTCAGGTGAAGTAAACATCTTAAAAATAAGCACAATAAATATGTTTCTAAGCACAGTGTATTGTAATTGTAATTAGCTCTTCCTCCTTTATGAGGTTGCATGCATCAGGTTATGTCTAATTACTCTCAAGCAGTTTGCTGGTTTCCTATTTTGTGAAAAGTCTAACAATACATCTTTGCAACCACAGACACTCATTTGCTTATGCTGAGGCCTGTATGGGCAACTCACTTTCTTTTTTTTTTTTTTTTTTTTTTCATTTGGGGGAAAAACATTAAAGAAGAGTATCATTAGGGATTTCTCTTAACCCAGCAATCTATGCATACTACAGAGAATCAGTGCTCCGTATGCTGGCTGAGATTCTGCAACAAATTTTTGCCTTTGTAGACTTTTCCTTCAAGAAGCTGCTGATTCCATAGAAATTGATTATATGTGATGTTCTTATCACTACTTACAATATCTAATTGCTTTTTCTCCACAGATTTGTATTTGACTTGTTGGTTGCAAAACGACTAATGAAGGAAGCCCCTTCACTGGACAAACGTGTCCCAAAGCGCAAGGTGGTGTTGACAACAAATCAGATTTGAATGAAATGTGTCAAATTTGGTTTCAATACAGTTGAAGGTCTCAGAAGTGAACATGCAGCTGAGATCTCTGCGCTTCAAAAGTTTCTTTTAATAACGTCTTCAAACCACATGAAAAGTGTGCACAGCATATAGCTTTACTTAGAATACCTGGACATTTAGAAATCGATTTTACGTATGGCATATCCTGTAATTTTTATTCTGATGAACATCTGAGGACGTGTGATTTGGAATTCTCTGGATGATCTTAAATGCCAAACAGACAGGTTGACACAGTTCAAAACTAAATTAAAACTAAAGACAGAACTGTAGATGCAACGAGCTATTCTTCCAAAAAATATATATATATAATATTAAAGCAATAATCCAATAGCAGAGAGCCTTGGTGGCACAATGATTAAGCACTCTGCTGCTAACCAAAAGGTCAGTCGTTTGAACCCACCATCAGCTCCTTGGGAGTAAAAAAGACCTGGAATTCAGTTCAGGTAAGGATTACAGCCTAGGAAACTCTACGGAGCAGATCTGCTCTGTCATAGGATTGCTATGAGTAGGAATCAGCTCAACAACAGATACTCGTTGGTCTCCTGATTAAAAAGAGATATGTCATTCACAACAAAATTTTGTTTCAATATTCTCTAATGCCTTTGGTTAAGATTTGTTGTTAGAACAGCATACACTCAAAAAAAAAAAAATTAGACCACTGATATGTTAAATTGACAGTCGGATCAATTGTTTGAACCTTGAGTTCACCTTTTTATAAGGCTCTGACGGTTTTGGGTTGAGCCAAAAAATTGTGCTTCTGTCCTAATTGAAAATAGCCCCGTTATCTCTAAATCTGAGCACATCCAACAGTGAAAGCTTAGGTCACCTTAGGTGAAGTTTTGTTCTTGCTAAAAACTTCACAGATAAATTCCTGAGGTAAGTTTTCCTACAACATCACATCGGGCTAAGCTGGTTTCATCCTTATGAAAATGGCCAAGTCTGCATGCGTCGGTATGTTCCCCCTTGTCTCACCATATCATATGTATACACATTGCTTTTCCACAGTATGGTTATTTATAAAACTCCAGTTTCTTTGCATGTGGTCAGCACTTAATAAATGTTCTCTGAATTTAATTGAAAGGAACTGAATTAAACGAGTTTAATAATACAGTAATCACTTTGACGTATTTTACGATATCGTAAATATTTGCTAAAGTAACTGTCTCCTGACCATACTGGAAGCCCTTTGAGAGCAGGAATTGTGTCTTATTTGTCTCTATAACAACAGCACCTGAAAGAGTGCTTAACACAAAGGTGGCTGGGAAGACTCTGAGGCATGCATGCATGAGTGCGTGAAAAAGCGTGCTGGTTGAGTTGGTAAGTAAGACTTTACCTGAAGAAGAATGGAAGATATCTCCTTGTGCTGGACCATCACATCAGGAAGACACAATGATCAATAAATCATTTGAAGACACAAGTATAATTTTTGAACAGCCTCATAGGAATTAATGTTGTTTGTTAAAAAAAAAAAAAAAAAAAAAAAACCCTGTGGAGTACAGTTCTAAACCAAAGCTCATGGGGTCACCATGAGTCGGAATTGACTTGACAGCAAGTGGTTTTCTCGGTATACCCTAGAGTAAAGCGCTGAATTAACGGTAACACAATGCATGATCTGCTTAGCTCCACAAGTTACATTATAATAATAAAAATAGCAAACAGTTCCATGAGGTTTACTATGAGCCAGGCCTTGTTCTCGGTGCTTTACAAGTGTTAACTCATTTAATCCTCATTACAGCCCTAATTGCACAGTCCCATTTCACAGATGAGAAAACTGAAGCACAGAAAGATTCAGTAACCTGTTCAAGGTCACACAGCCAGTAAGTGGTGAAGCCAGAATCTGAAACCTGGCAGTTGGGCTCTAGGGTCTGTGCAATACACTATGGTGCCTCCTAGCCAAATAATGGTAATAATTTATTCACTTATTTTCCTGTCTTCATTGTGTGAGACTGGATACGTGCAGACCACATCTGTGTGTGTTTTGTGGGCTTATCAGTCCAATTTTATAAAATTGGAAATTAAGAATACCAACCTGTCCACATGCCTCATCGGCCTCTCCTAAAGCCCTCTGTCCCTCCAGGAGCACTAATTTGACTATTCTACCAACCTAGGAGCCCTGGTGGCATAGTGATTAAGAGCTCAGCCACTAACCAAAAGGTCAGCAGTTCAAATCCACCAGCCACTCCTTGGAAACCCTATGGGGCACTTCTACTCCGGGTAGCTATGAGTCAGAATCGAGTCAATGGCAACAAATTTGGTTTGATTTGGGCAACCTATGACCCTCTGAGATACCTCTAAGCAATTTTTTTCTCTTCTCATACTGCTATTAACCACTATCTCTTCCAAATACCTGCCCCAAAGCATTTTGTCTAGTTCAACTTACCTCAATCTTCACAGCTACTCTTCTTCTCCTGTCTCTAAATCTATTGGTTTCTCCTATGTTTCTATTATTTGCAGCTGAGTTTTTTTTCCTATTGACATCCTTAAACCATTTATTCACCTCTAACGTGGAAAAACAAAGCTTTTAAAATTAATATAATTACATATTAGATTGCTTACTCTCTAAAACCTTGTCCCAAAAAACAAAGTTGTACTTAATGAGTTCTCTAACTTGCATTGATGCACTTCAGGAAATGAAATGCTCCCCATTTTCATAACTTGATTTGAAAGGAGACACTGTATGATGCATCAGGATGCTTGTCCTCCAGTCCCGTTATATGAAAGTGACAAAGCAAGTGACCAAATAAACTCTTCTGTGCTGCACACAATTTTTTGTTCCTCTGCCCATCTACCCTTTTCTTTCAAAGAGTTTCGTCCTTTGTGTCAACGTTCTTCCAATACAGGAATTGCTTCTGTTGGATTTAGGCCATGATAAAAAACACTCTGTTTGCAACTGAGACTTTCCAACGAGACAATACGATCGTCAAACTAGGAGGCATCATTCTTTTCATTGCCACCAAGGAGGAACAATTGTTGAGAAAATTTAAAGGCGCAAAAAGAACTCTGTTCCAATTAAGTGACAACCAGTTCCCATTCAGTTGATTCTGACTCATGGCAACCCATGTGTGCCAGAGTAGAACTGTGATCCATAGGGTTGATTTTTCTGGAAGCAGATCTCCAGGTTTTTCTTCCAAGGCACCTCTGGATAGATTCCAACTTCCAACCTCTTAGTTAGCAGCCAACTATGTTAGCCATTTGCACCACCCAAGGATTAGGTCACTAGAAGAGATTTTAAAAGAGTGGTATGGGGTATGTTTGTTCCTCTTTGAACCAGGAGAAGTTATTGCCACTGATTTCCCTCTACAGAAGGGCAGAACTGAGCCTCTTGCACTCATTCTATATTTTCTGCCTATGTGTGTGCCAGGAACTGAACCAGGCAGCACCTACATGGGAAAGCAGACATGCACACACATAAATAAGGTGCAAAATAACAAGGATTACAGTAAAAGGAAATGCAAAATGTTATTGGAGCATAGATGAGAGAGTAACTCACACTGCTAGTGAACCTTCTGGAAAGGTTTCTTAAGGGAAGCCTTTTACATCACAATTTTCCAGTTGACAGAGAAGTGATACCCAAAAAAAAATCAGCATGCTAAAAGGCACCAAAAAAAAAAAAAAAAAACCCAACCCCTTGCCGTCAAGTTGATTCTGACTCATAGCTAAAAGACACAGAAGAATAAATATTCTGAAGTATTAAAGGAAGAGCAAGAAGCTTGACATAGCTGAAAGGTTGTAGGGGTGGGAAATAAGAAGTAAATCAGACTTTTTGGAAGTAAATCAGACGTTTTTGAAGAGATATCCAAGAAAAGCTACTTCTTTGTTCATTCAGCAAATATTTACTGAGCACATACTAGTGCCAGACACATATTGGCGCTAAAGCAGTGAGCAAGCAGACCTGATACCAGCCCTCCCAGAAGGTGCAGTCTAGTGGAGAAATCAGGCCTTAAACAAACAATTAACCATGGACCAGAGTACTGATTTCTGAACAACATTATCATGGCTACTTAAAGCTTTATAGTGTAAGACAAATGGAACTTAAAATTTTCCAAAACCTCCTCCCTGCCAAAAAATGACATAATCCAATTCATCACATTTCAAATACTATACATCTTCCAAAATGTGGAGTTTTCTTTGCCACTTCACTCGGGTGGCAACAACAGAATACCAAAAAATAAAAGTAAGGAAGAATTGTGTGGCACCTAAGTGAAAGAAAACACAAGAGTCTGCAAAATGACTTAAAGAGGTATTATCATCATCAAAAACCCTAGTAATACATGCTGGTGCTTCATCATTTTCAGTCTAAACTTTGTACCAGGTACTCTGTTGATAGCTGTGCTTGCACCTTCTCGTTAAACCTCACCACAAGCCTTTAAGCTGCAATGTGGACAGTCATGTCAGGCTATCCAATTTCCAGACCTAAATCAGTTCAAAAACCTATAACCCCTTTCACGAAGGAGAATCTGGGTACAATTCAAGAAGGATTCTGCTATAATACCAGAAGCATATTGTATCTATAATACACACAAAGGGCTCTTGGTTTTCATATACGTAACTCTTGCGTCCTTCCAAAGGGCCCATGGCTCTTTACTTAGTTATCTATACAATGAGGAAATAAAAAGACCCAGATCTTTCAGGGGCTATTAGACACTTTGGCTCTGCGTTAACACTACTTGGAGAGAACCCAGCATGCTATTCAGGCCCACCAATCAAAGTGAAGAGTTAGGAAACTGAGATGATAAACAGATCTGTGAGCTCATCTTGTGGTGATCACCTCCGTTCCTAAGTGTATAGCTGCCATAGATAGCCTTAGAAATTGGGCCACGAAGTGAGACAGCTCCAAGTGGAAACTGTGGAACTGTATTCCCATACTATGTCTTCATACAGAATAGTAAAACAAAAGCAATATCACACATGACCGGTGGAATCATGGAGATAAGTACCATCATCAAAGACCTGAAAGACACAGAAGTATTGATTTTTATCACATCACCATTTAACTCACCTCTTTAGTCTATGGAAACCCTGGTGGCATAGTGGTTAAGTGCTACAGCTGCTAACCAAAAGTTTGGCAGTTCGAATCTACCAGTTGCTCCTTGGAAACTCTGTGGGGCAGTTCTACTCTGTCCTATAGGGTCACTATGAGTCAGAATCAACTTGATGGCAGTGAGTTTTGTTTATATACTACACTAACTTGTGCTACTTCTATCTGTTTACCAGTAACTCATGAGGCATCAACTTTTCGGAAGGCTCAGGACAAGAGAAGGCTCTCCAGATAGTAAGGTTGCTGCAAACATTTGGACACAGCAAATCCATTAGTGCTCAAAGTGCCTGAGGCAGAGTAGGATACTGGACAGAGCCTGCAGCAAACCTAACAGAAAAATAATAGTTCAGGCTCATAGGCTTTGAAGCAAGGTTATGTTCCCAAGAAAATAATCATTCTCCTTTTGAGAAACAGCTCCTGGCTTACTTCTGCATCCAGGTAAACTGAATATTTGACTATGGGACAACAAGTAACCATGTGTTCTGAGTTCACCATCCAGAACTGGGTGTTATCTGAATTACCAAGCCATGAAGTTGAATGTGCCCAGCACTCAAGCATGTCAGCCTCAAGCTTCATGGAGAGCTCTTTATGGACGGTTGGCTAAAAAGAAAAAATGGAGCCTGGCTTACAGACTTATTTTGCATGATAATGCTGGTAACAATCATAAGAGGACTTTTCCACAATTGCAACCCCACTTTGTGAAAGACAATGGAAAGAGAAAATCCTCCTATTTGGCAGAACTTTGAGCAGAACATCTAGTTTTCCACTTTTTCTAGAAGTAGAAATATCCAGAGGCACAGATCTATACTGATTCATGGGAGATGGTTAATGGTTTGGTCATATCGTCAAGGGTTTGGAAAAGAGCAAGAGTGAAGGATTAGTGACAAGGAGATTTGCAGAATAGATATAAACCCAAAACCCATTGCTGTCAGGTCGATTCCAACTCATAATGACCCTATAAGACAGAATAGAACTACCCCATAGGATTTCCAAGGAGCAGCTGGTGGATTTGAACTGCCGACCTTTTGGTTAGCAGCCGAAGTCTTAACCAATGCGCCACCAGGGCATATGATTGTACGTATTCAGATGGGCCCAGAGTGTGGTGTGGAAATCGTCACCAAAACGTCTCCTTTCAGAAGAGGAACAAGATTACTATCCCAACTATCCTAGTGCTTTCTCAATGGGCTCACGGCATAAATGAAGGAGATACATGGATTTCCCTTCTCCAAGGCTGATCTAGCTGGCCTCATAATTCAAAGAGTCCAGCGAGCCACAGAGTAGCAGCTCAGTTATAACTGGATCCTTTCTAAAAGGGAAAAACATTGCTGCCTTCCTTGGTATGGAGATAGAGGGGTATGGATGTTTCCTTTGTCGTCCACCTTGCTTTTACCAACAACTCTCAAGGGACTTAATGAATGCAGTGTTCACAAACACAGTATCCTATACGTTATTTCTGATTAAGGAACTGACTGTATAGCAAAGGAAGTGAGGCAATGTCATGATACTCAAAGAATTCACCAAGTGTACCATGCGCTATGTTCCCAGAACTAGCTGGGCTTAAAGAAGGATGGAATGGTTTACTGAAGGCTCAACTGTGGCACCAACAGAGAAACAACACCTTGCAAAGTTAAGGTGCTGTCCTACACGGGCAGTCTATGCTCTGAACCAGCAGACATTATATGGTGCTGTTTTTTTCTTACTGGAAAGAACTGGTCCAGAATCCAAGGGATGAAAGTGAAGTCAGCATTTCTCACTTTTCCACTTAATAGTGCACCTACAAAATGTATCTGCTTCTTGTACCTATAACTTTGGGTTTTACTTTTCCAGAGATCTTGATACCCAGAGAGGAATTCTTCCAGAGGGGAACACAGCAATGATACAATGATCTGTAGCTTCTACCTCTCTACAACTCTGGGTGCACTCATCAGCCATCACTGACAAGGCACTTGCTTGGCAGTGTAGATATCGGTGGAGGCAGTTAAGGTTTACTACCAGCAGTTCCCCAGGTGGGTAGCTTCCTACAGCAGCAGTGGCTGCTTTCTTACTCATGGCACAGATAATGAAGTTCAAACAGTTAACATGCTCAGCTGCTAACCAAAAAGTTGGAGGTTCAAGTCCACCAGAGCACTTTGGAAGAAAGGCCTGGCAATCCACCTCTGAAAAATCAGCCATTGAAAACCCTACGGAGCACAGTTCTACTTACTCTGACACACACTGGATTGCCATGAGTCTGAATTGACTTGTCAGCAAATGGGGGAAAAAAAAGCTGTTTGCCTACACATTTAGCCTACATACAGATCCTCTAATTCTCCAATAATTTTGTAAGTATCAAATAACTGATCATAAACTCTCTTCTGTTTAAACTAGCTAGAGTGGTTTTGGTTGTTTACAAATGATCAATAACTAATCAAGTGGTGGAAGCACATTGTGGTAACAGGTATCAAAAAACCTTTAAAATATGTTGCTCTTTGACACAGAATTCTCTTCTAGGAATTTATCCAATGAAAACAAATGGACAAGGGTACAAAAATGCATGAACACAAATGTACCTTTTTCTAATTCAGAAAAATTGAAGTTAACCTCAGTCTCTAACAAATGGTGATTGGTAAGTAAAAGAGAGTACTCTGTATCATCAAAATCAGTCCAGGAAATTCAGAATATTCTACCTTTCAATAGAGAAGAAAAATCTCATGGAATTTAGAGTTAATATATATTTCTCAAAAAGAACACAATTCATGAACACACGCAGCTTAGTATTTAACTTTCCATAAATGGTTATTTATTCTTTCACTGTGTATTTGGAGAAGAGGGGAAGCAATGATGACCAGCAAAACAGACTCTCAGATACTTTGTATATAACTTACCAGGTTTCTAATTAAAAAGTAAAATATACATTTTTTACAGTTTTAAATTATACTAACTAAAGTCATAGTGCACAATCCAGTCATTATTTATTTCATAACTATTTATTCAGTGCTCACCATATGCCATAAATGCTGGAGAAACCAAGATGAAAAAGACACAGACCTGCCCTAAAGAAGCTTTTGGTGTAGCAGGAGGGACTGCAACTATTGGTTAAACGTCAAAATTTGGCCCTAATTAAGCGAGTGCTCTCACTGCTTGCTCTCTCCCTTTCAGCCTGTTGGACATGTTCTGAGGGAGCCACCAGTTATATCAGAATACAGTCAGAGTTCAACTGCAATGTATGATGAGCGTCTTAAAAATTTTCCTTCTACTACTTTTAGATCCAAGAGTACAGTTATATAAGAACTTCAAATAATTTCCTGATCTTTATTCTTCCTTTTTGTAAATCAGGATTTTATTAATATAATTCTATCCTTAAACCTTGGCTTATCTAACATTATTATAGGCAGAAAAAGTTGGCTTCTTTGCCAGAGTAAATGCTGGTTATGCAATTTACAGCATGCCCCACCCCCTCTTGTGCTCTTAGCCCACGTAAGTCCGTTTCAGTTGGCTGACGTCTCCAATGTTCTATTACATGACACACATTCTAGATTTTCTGCAATGCCTGAAGCTAAGCCAAGAGAGATACTAAAGTCCACCTGTGCGTTTTGTGGAATGAAAGGACAGCTATAAATCAGTCTTTCATTACCCAATAATTGTGCTCAGGTATTAAAAACTTCCTGGATCAGATTTCCTTAGTCATTGATTCACAACCAAATTTTTATGAGATAAAGTAAAGAACAATGTCATCAAGCGTGCATTTGGATTTTAAAAATCAACACTCAGCTGTTGAGCTGTATCAGAGAAGTTCCTGGTTTAACCTTCCACACACTCCCCATATGAATTCAGGTGTTGCAGGAAACAAAAGTATTTCCTCTACATTCATAGCTCCATTTTTTTTAAAAGCAACCAATCATTGCGCCTTTATTTTGTGCCTGAGCTTGAGCCCTGCCCCATCCAAGACACGCTCCCTACACTCAGAGGCAGTCTAGCAGGTTGGAGGCATATGAATCAGTATCAAAGATTCAAACATTGTATATAATTATTAAATTCTGTGCTAGGGAATCTCCAACCATAGGGGACACACAGATAGAGAGGTGGAGATACGGGGAGAGAGATTGAAAAATCAATAAAGATTGGAGGAAAAGGGGCTTGAAGGACAGATAAGCTTTAGACGGACAAAGGGAAGATGAACGATATGCCAGGTGAAGAAGTTAGCAATCTCAGAAAGGCCCCCTAGCTGAGAGTGATGCAGGGAGCAGAGGAAACAACATTGGAAGGTTCTTTAAAACTTTTATCTTCAAGTTCATTATATAAAAACAACCAAGGTGCGATAATTATGCCAGTCACTATGTTCTATGCTTTATTCATGTCCTAATGAATCCTCATAACAAGACTTTGAAGTTGGCATTATTATAAGAGGAAGAAACCGAGACTCAAAGATGTTAATCAGCCTGACCAAGGTCAACAACCAACAAGTTCTAAAGTCAGAAATGAAACCCATATTTGTCTGGCCCCAAATCCTTTGCTCTTTTTTCCTTTCCCCATTGCTTCGCTGGCGGTGAGCTAACCTCCCACGCCATAAAATCCAAGTGCAGGGTGAATCCATCTTAACTGTTGTAGCTAAAATCAAAGCTACCTTAATTTCATGATGGGACACTTCCCACTCCCAGGGTTTTCCTGGGGACAGACCTTGCAGGAAAAACACCTGCTGCTGGGATGATGGGTTTTCTAGGGCTGAACCTGTTCCCTTGGAGCTCTCTAGGGAAGCTGGGGGAGCAATAGCCCTGGCTCTGACTTCAGAGATAACCCCTTCAGCCCTCTAAACTACAAGAGAAAAATCACCTTCACTGCATCTCCTGAGGCACTTAAGGAAGCAAAGGAACTCTTTGATTTTCATTACTGTTGTTGATACTGTTGTAGCAACGTTAGGCACGGGGCCACCACTCCAGGCACTAACGCTGCCATTGGCTTAAGAACTCCTTGGACGGAGGGGGCTTTGTCTCTCTCCCCACAGTTATCAGGAGGGAAAATATTGCTGCTTAGAGGAGATATCGGCAAGTTTGGTCAAACTTTCATTCACCCTTGAACATGAAGCTCTAGTCCCCAACCTAGATATCTGCAAAATGAGATAACCTGCAGTAAATCAGTGAAATTTTTACTTTTCACTACGGTAATCATATGAATTATAATGAAAACCTGGAAACTACTAAGAGTGAAAGGGGGCAGCATTAATAAATAAGTGGAAAACAGGTGTAAAGCAAAGGCAGACAGGAGGATATTTCATTCGAGGAAAGCAACTATACTGAAGTTATAGGTTATACATAATTGTGTAAGATATATTTAAACAGTAGTAACTTTAGTAAGTGCAAAGGGACAGGAAGAAAAAGGGTGAAAAACACAATGAAAGAGGTGGGGTCAAGATGGCAGAGTAGTCAGACACTTCCTGTGATCCCTCTTACCACAAAGACCCGAAAAAACTAACGAAGTGATTATATATGACAATCTAGGAGCCCTGAACATCAAAGGCAAAGTTGAGGAATCGGACAGAGCAGCAGGGGGAGGGAGAGACAGCTCAGAAGCAGAAAGGAGCTGCCAGACTTGACCAGATAGGAAACAACACCCTGCAGGCCGGATCAGCTGGCTTGCATGGTGAGGCAAGCAGTGGCATTCAGGACACACTTTCCACATCAGTAGAGACCGAGTGGCGGAGATTCTCCTCAAGCCTACAGAACCAGTGAAAAGTGGCAATCAATCAGCAAAAGATAAATACATGTGTCTAACCTACCATGTGGATCAAAAAACACCCACCCTCTTTGGGAATAACCTCTCTCCCATTTACCTGCCCTCTCCTTACTCTGCACTGGGTCCCAGCCAGCTTCTGTGATTGCCGAGTCCCCTGGGCCAAAAGTAGGACCTGTCACAGGCCCTGAGCCATTCTTCTGGACTCAGAGAGAGAACAAATTAACAAACAGGAAAAAATAAACTGCCAACCCCCCTAACCCAGGAACACAGGATAGGACAGCTCCTTTGCCTAGGCACAGGCATAAGGGGTCCACAGACTTTGAATGCCTTTCACCCCTGCATAGATCTGTGTGGGCCCATTTCAACAGCATAAGCCCTCATTACCATGGTACAACAGGGTATATACCTGAAGCCTAATTTAAATTGTATCAGCTGTATGGTAGAGTGGCAGGTTCATGACATTTGACACCACTCTGCCCATTAAGCAGGGTTCTCACCTACCCACATCAGAGGCCATAGCACCTAGCCACCCATGAAAGGGATCCAAAAATAAGTGGTACCTCCCAGTCCTTACAGCCAATAGCATTGAGTGTCCATAGTCTGGCTGCAAAACTCACCTACCTATGCTCTCAAGGGAACAGGGACACACTTTCTTTGCAGACACTCAGGGGCAGCCGTCAACCCCCTGCCTTGCTCAGTGCTTGACCTCCTACTGCAGCCAGATACCTGTGCCTACTCCAATCAATCATCCCTCCCTGTTTAGAAATGTAGGTGAGAGCTTGCACCACACACTCTGTGACCAACTACCTGGACACCTGAGCTGAATCCATATAAGAAAAGTAAACGGACTCCTGAGCTTACATAACTGGTAACAGATCTAACCACCTGGTGACAGGATGTTAGAGCTTCAAAGGCACCAATAATCAAACTAGCTCACACGAGCAGGCTATTTGGGTATATCAAAACAAAACAAGAAGCTAGGACACAGTAAGAAAACATAAAATAAATAAATATAATAACTTATTGATGGCTCGGAGACTACAGTCAATATTAAGTCACATAAAGAGGCAGGCCACGATGGCTTCAGCAAGCTCCCAAAACAAAGAACCAAGAAATCTTCTGGAGGATGAGAACTTCTTGGAATTACTGGAGGTAGAATACAAAAGATTAATACACAGAACTCTTCAAGATATCAGGAAGGAGATCAGGCAAAATGCAGACCAATACAAGGAACACACAGACGAAGCAATAGAGGAACTTCAGAAGATTAGAGAAGAACATAATGACAAATTTAACAGGCTGCGAGAATCCATAGAGGGACAGCAAACAGAAATCCAGAAGATTAACAATAAAATTTCAGAATTAGACTACTCAATAGAGAGTCATAGGAGCAGAACTGAGGCAATGGAAGTCAGAATTAGTGAGATTGAAGATAAAGCACTTGACACCAACTTATTTGAGGAAAAATCAGATAAGAGAATTTAAAAAATGAAGATACCCTAAGAATTATGTGGGACTCTATCAAAAGGAATAACCTATGAGTGATTGGAGTACCAGAACGGGGTGGGGGGGGGATAACAGAAAATACAGAGAATTGTTGAAGATTTGTTGGCAGAAAACTTCCCTGATATTGTGAAACATGAGAGACATCTATCCAAGATGCTCATCGAAACCTATAGAAGGTAGATCCCAAAAGAAAGTCACAAAGACACACTATAATTACACTTGCCAAAACCAAAGATAAAGAGAGAATTTTAAGAGTGGCTAGGGATAAATGAAAAGTCATCTTCAAAGGAGAGGCAATAAGACTAAGCTCAGACTACTCAGCAGAAACCAAGCATGCAAGAAGGAAATGGGATGATATATATAAAGCCTTGAAGGAAAAAAATTGCTAGCCAAGAATTATATACCCAGCAAAACTGTCTCTCAAATATGATGGTGAAATTAGAGAATTTCCAGATCAACAGAAGTTCAAGGAATTTGCAAAAACCAAGCCAGAATTACAAGAAATACTACAGGGAGTCCTCTGGTTAGAAAATCAGTAACATCAGATAACAACCCAAGACTAGAACACAGGACAGAGCAACCAGATACCAACCCAGATAGGGAAGTCACAAAAATAAATCAAAGCTAAAACACTGAAAATAGGGAAACAGACATCAATATGTAGAAGATGACAATATCAAAACAAAAAAGATGGACTAAAAAATGTAGTCATAGATCTTTCATATGGAGACAAAATCAAGGCGACATAAAAAAATAAAAGATTGGTTTAAACTCAGAAAAATAAGGGTAAATATTAAGGTAACCATAAAGGAAACTAACACTCCTACATATCAAAATAAAAAACAAGAAAAACATAAAGACTCAGCAAATACTAAATCAACAACAATGAAAAAGTTGAAAAGAAAAACAACTCAGCACAGAAAATTAAGTAGAACAAAGAAACCATCAACAATAAAAAAAAAGAAAGACATCAAAATGACAGCACTAAACTCATACTTACCAATAATTATACTGAATGTAAATGGACTAAATGCACCAATAAAGAGATAGAGATTAGGAGAATGGATTAAAAAAAAACATGATCCATCTATATGCTGCCTAGAAAAGACACACCCTAGACTCAAAGACACAAACAAACTAGAACTCAAAGGATAGAAAAAAATATCAAACAAACAACAATCAAAAAAGAGAAGGAGTGGCAAAAGTAATCTCTGACAAAATAGACTTTAAAGTAAAATCCACCACAAAGGATAAGGAAGGACACTATATAATGATTAAAGGGTCAATACACCAGGAGAACATAACCATAATAAATATTTATGCACCCAACAACATGGCTCCAAAATACATAAAACAAACTCTAACAGCATTGAAAAGAGAGATAAGCAGCTCCACAATAACAGTAGAAGGCTTTAGCACACCACTTTCAGTGAAAGACAGAATATAGAAAGAAGTTCAGTAAAGACACAGTAGAGCTAAATGCTACAATCAAACAACTTGATCTCATAGACATATACAGAACACTCCACCCAACAGCAGCCAAGTACATTTTATTTTCCAGTGCACGTGGAACATTCTCCAGAATAGACCACATATCAGGCCATAAAGCAAGTCTTAACAGATTCCAAAGCATCAAAATATTACAAAGCATCTTTTCTGACTATAAAGCCATGAAAGTAAAATCAAAAACAGAAAAAGCAAGGAAAAAAATCAAGCACATGGAAATTGAACAACACTTTGCGTAAAAACTACTGGGTTATAGAAGAAATTAAGGATGGAATAAAGAAATGCACAGAATCAAATGAGAATGAAAACACATCCTACCAGAACCTTTGGGATGAAGCAGAAGCAGTGCTCAGAGGTCAATTTATAGCAATAAATGCACACATCCAAAAAGAAGAAAGGGCCAATATCAAAACATTAAGCCTACAACTCGAAAAAATAGGGAGCAGCAAAAGAAGCCCTTGGGCACCAGAAGAAGGCAAATAATAAAAATTAGAGCAGAATTAAATGAAATATAAAATAAGAAAACAATTTAAAGAGTTAACAAGATCAAAAGCTGGTTCTTTGAAAAGATCAACAAAATCAATAAACCATTGGCCAAACTGAGAAAAGAAAAACAGGAGAGGAAGCAAATAACTCAAATAAGAAATGAGATGGGAGATATCACAACAGACCCAACTGAAATTAAAAGAATCATAACAGAATCCTATGAAAAACTGTACTCTAACAATTTGAAAACATAGAGGAAATGGAAAAATTTCTAGAAACACACTACCTACCTCAATTAACACAAACAGAGGTAGAATAACTAAATAAACCTTTAAAAAAGAAGATATTGAAAAGGTAATTTAAAAACGCCCAACAAAAAAAAAGCCCTGGCCCTGACTGTTTCAATGGAGAATTCTACCCAACTTTGAGAGAAGAGTTAACACCACTACTAAAGGTATTTCATAGCATAGAAAAGGATAGAATATTCCTAAACTTATTCTATGAAGCCAGAATAACCCTGAGACTAAAACTAAGTAAAGATACCACAAAAAAAGAAAACTACAGACCAATATCACTCACAAACATAGATGCAAAAATCCTCAACAAAGTATGTGAGATGAAGTCTCAACATCCTCAATTCCAAAGAGCACTCTGGCTGTACTTCTTCCAAGACAGACTTGCTCATTCTTCTGGTAGTCCATGGTATGTTCTATATTCTTCGCCAACATCATAATTCAAAGGCATTAATTCTTCTCCAGTCTTCCTTATTCATTGTCCAGCTTTTGCAATGAATATGAGGTGAATGAAAACACCATGGCTTGGGTTAGGCACACCTTAGTCCTCAACGTGACATCTTTGCTTTTTAACACTTAAAAGAGGTCTTTTGCAGCAGATTTGTCCAATGTAACAAGTCATTTAGGAACTCTACTGATGCATTATTTTCAAGTAATGAAAACCCAAAAGTGTAGTAACCACTATCCTGTATTGAAAATGGATTCTCTTTGTAAAGGAATGTGGGCAAATGTATACTTCTTTGTATTTTTTTTTATTGTGCTTTAAGTGAAAGTTTATAGTCAAGTCAGCTTCTCATACAAAAATTTATACACACGTTGTTATGTGACCCTGGTTGCTCTCGCTACAATGTGATGGCACACTCCTCCTTTCCACCCTAGACTTCCTATGTCCATTCAATCAGCTCCTGTCCCTTTCTGCCTTCTCATCTCACCTCTGGACAGGAACCACCCATTTAATCTCATGTATCTATTTGAGCTAAGAACCACATTTCTCACAAGTATCATTTTATGTCTTGTAGTCCAGTCTAATCTTAAAGGCTGCCTACCACACCAACATTTAACTTTGCTAAACTTTTTCTCACTACCTAATATCATAATTGGAGTCCCTGGGTGGCACAGACAGTTAACATGCTTGGCTGTTAACAGAGAGGCACCTGGAAAGAAATACCTGTCAAGCTACTTCTGAGAAATCAGCCCCCGAAGACCCTATGGAACACAGATCTACTCTTGCACACATGGGGTCACCATGAGTTGGAATCAAGTTGATGGCAAATGGTTTTAGTTTAATTTCACAATTATTTCATAAATATAAATGCAATTTTGATTATAAAATACTAAGAAAAATATAGTGTTGATATAAAGGACAATCTTTCTCACTAGACTTATATAACTGCATGAAAACACACCACATTCTCATTTTTCTAACTTCACCAAGAACACTTACATGGCTATTTGTTTTATTTACTGTTTTTGATCTCCACCAACTAGGATAAATATTTTGTCTCATTGAGAACTACATCTCCAGTGACTGTAACAGTGACTAACATAAAGTAGGAGACATATAAATACTTGTCGAATAAATGAATGATGAAACCTTTAAGTTGGATTGGTAATAAGCAGCAGAACAAGGCTTGGGAACAATGATCTTGGTCTTTCCACCCAAAAGGGCAAAACTGGTGCAGTTGAACGCAAAACACAAGAGGCAGACGGTGATCTCAAAGAGCCTTCAAGTTAAAGAGACAAGCTACAGCACAGGCAGAAAGAAGCACCACTTGTGCACAATTACAAGAAGCAGGAATTTTTCTATGACTTAAAAAGAGCAGCCTCTTTAGGAATGATGTTCATAGGATTTGGTCTTTAAAGGTAACTTAGATCAATTATAGGTGTAGATATTAAGAACAGCAGTCTTAAAGAAAAAGATTTCTCATCATCATTGGCTGAATCCCATGTCTTTTATTACAGGTGGGGCAAGACTAAAAAATAACAATAAAGTCGCTGTGCAGTTGATTCTAACTCATAGCAACCTTATAGGACAGAGTAAAACTACCCCATAGGGTTTCCAAGGAGCCGCTGGTGGATTCGAACTGCTGACCATTTTGGTTAGCAACCAGGCTTTTAACCACTGCACCTTCAGGGCTCCAAAACCTATTGCTGTCTAGTCGATTCCAACTCAGTGCAGACCTATAGGACAGAGTAGAACTGCCACATACAACTAAGACTAGGAGGGGTTTAAACCCTTGCTCAGGGTCACAGAGCTGGATTCTAATCATCGTCAATGGTTTCTCTTGCTTTTCGTTCTTTGTTGGCCTTCAACACCTGGGATCATCCCTACCCCGACTCCAACCACAAGACAAAAAACCTCAGTCCAAGGTAGCCCTGGACTCCACAGAATATTCTACTTCACCTCTCCCCTCCACCTTTCAGTGGAAATCCAGGGAAATGTCCCACCAGGATTTACCCAAAGCCCTGTTCCATCCTATTCCGAGTGAGATAATGTAGATAAAATAAAAGTGAACTCAACATTGTTTTTCCAATTTGTTGCTAAATAATTGTTCCTCCCAAAAGAAGGCTTAGTAAATATGAGTTATAATATAATCTAAATTTTTGCTTTATAAAGGGGAAAATGATTCTGTTTTTCTTAATTCTGATACACCTTGTTTTATGCAACAGGTGTGTTTCTTTAAAAATGAAAAAAAGGAATTATTTTAAACACACACACACCACTAATTTAAATTCACTAAAGAGTTAGCTATTTAGAGGAATTCTGTTGTAAATCCTTTCACAAACTGAAGAACGTTTAAGTAATTACCCTCTAATTTATGTGCTCTGTAACGTCAACTATTTAAATGTCTGGCTTTCTTAATTTGAGGCACACCCGCATTTATAGAACCTCTTTAAAACTCATTATGGCTGACAAATGTATTTCTTTCTCTTCTTTAACAGACTGAAAACTATTTTGGTGAAATAGGCAGAAGATACCAATTATTCTGGCAACTGTTGAAACACTTGCTCATTGTAAAGAAGATTTCTGATGAACGAATCTAGGTTAGATATGACCAAGAACCAAGTTGTCTTATTTTAAAAACATATTGTTAGCACATATGTTTTAAGTCCCTATAATTTGTATTCAATCTTTAAATCCCTGTAATTTGTATTCAACCTAGTAATAATTTACTTGGTGGTTAACCATGATGTGTTTTTAGTTCTCAATAAACTTAATTGAACACAGTTAACAAGTAACATAAGTTAGCACAAGGACTATTAGAAAATATTTGAAACGTTTGAAAATATCTTTAAAAAATATTTATTCATCTAATAAGTTATCTCTCACATGTCATTAAGCCAAGATAAAAAAAAAAAAAAAACTCAATGAAGATTTTGCTCCTTATTTGTGACAATGCAGCTTTCCAAATTTGGTCTTTATTCGATGGAAGCAAGCATGCTGAGACAGAGTATCCCTTTTGCTACTACATTTTTTCTTCTTAATTTTTTTTTTTTTTTGAGGGGGGAGGATGGCACGTGTTTTCAGTATTAGAATGCATGCTTACTAATTGAATGTGTTTAAATTTTTGGTTGCTAATATGGATTTTGAGAAATACAATCTTGTAATACAAGCCACCAAAGAGGCAAGTGGCACTTTGGCGCCACCGATCTGTGGCATGACAGTATGCCAGTGAGAACTAGGTAGATAATTTATTGCTGGCGCCTTTCCATTAGGTTACATGGGGAACCTCTGGTTTTCCAAATATGACACAGAAAAACCAAAACAAGCCCATCAGGCCTCCCTAACTATTGCACAGGAAAGCCATAATTATGTTTGCCAACCTTATCTCACAGAAATAAAGGGAAAAAAGACAAAAGTTTACAAAACTAGCACATCCAGGAAGCATCCTTAATAGAATGCTCAACCTACACAGCAATGAGGCTCCAACTCCAGTCTTCTGAGCTTCATGAATTTCATAAGTGACCCACCTTGACACTAAATGCATTAGAACCAGTAGAATGCCTCCTGTCTGAGGTCCAGAGGCATAAAAAGTTGCTGGTATACTGTTAAATCAATAGTAATGAAAGGGGTATCAGAACTTTACCCATTCAAGAGGAACAAGATACTGTCTGTATTTGGGGGATAGAAGAAGCTGCTTAGCCATCAAAGTGAAGAGCTGAATGTTATGAATTGAACTGTGTGTCCTAAAAATACGGGTTTTAATCCTAACCTCTGTACCTGTGATGGAGCCCTGGTGGTGCGGTGGTTAAGGGCGTGGCTGCTAACTGAAAGGCTGGCAGTTCAAATCTACCAGCCACCCCTTGGAAACCCTATGAGGCAGTTCTACTCTATCCTATAGGGTTTCTATGAGTCAGAATCAACTTGAAGGCAATGGGTTTGGTTTTTTTGGTTTGTTTGTTTATGCCTGTGGTTATAATCCCATTTGGGAATGAGATGTCTTGTTATATTAATGAGGCAGGATTAGTGTAGGGTGTACCTTGAGTCAGTCTCTTTTGAGCTACAAAAGAGATTAAACAAGCAATCAAGCAAGCAGAGATGGGGGAAGATTGATGCCAAGCCACATGGAGATCTCCAAGGAACCAGGAAACAGAAGCTGAAGAGACAAGGACCTTCCTCCAGAGCTGACAGAGAGAGAAAGTGTTTCCCTAGTGTTGGCCCCGTGAATTCAGACTTCTAGCCTCCTAGTCTGTAAGAAAATAAATTTCTGTTTGTTAAACGCCATCTACTGATGGTATTTCTGTTATAGCAGCACTAGATAACTGAGACGCTGAAAGTACGGACACAGATGTGCTGGGGTGTATGTGAATAAGGCCATTGACACGCAGGTGGGCTCAAATCTCCCCTGTGACTTGGCTGAGAAGAGTCTATGGCCACCATACTGGGGTTACCATGGTACACCTCCAGAGGCACGATTCACATCAAGTGTAAGTGCTCAGCTGCTAATCGGAAGGTCAAGGGCTCAAAACCACCAGCAGCTCTGTGGGGGAAAGATGTGGCAGTCTGCTTCTGTAAAGATTTACAGCCTTGGAAACCCTATGTGGCAGTTCTACGCTGTTCTACAGAGTCACTAGGAGTCAGAATCGACTGTCGACCACAGATTTGGTTTGGTTTTTGGTAGCATGAATGGAGTCCCCTAGAGCATAATCCAAGGACAGTTTTTCACATATGTGACTGGCACCCCTTTGAGGTGTATCATGGCTCCCTGCTATTCTCTCCTCTCTTCAAATTCAGCTCCACAAGACTCTGGTCTAAATATGAGTTTAAGGAAAAAAAGAAAAGAAAAAAAAAAACTTTCTTTTTTTTTTTGCCTTTCTCAATCCAACCTGATCATATTCAGTTAAGTATATGGTAGGTACACCCAGACAATGGAAAAATTGTAACTCTTCTACATCACCAGCCACACCAAAGGTCAGGACGACTTCATACATGTGTTACTTTTGAGAATGAACTCAAGAAGGTTCTGGTAAGACTGGAGAGAGCACTGTGAACACACTTTGATTTTAGCCCCTTGAGACCCACTTCAAACTTCTCACCGCAAGAACTGTAAGATAATAAAGTTGGATTGTTTTATACAAACCACTAAGTTTGTGATAATTTGTTACAGCAGCAATAGGATACTGACACACAGGTTCTCTCCCCCAGGAGACTCTGAGTTTCTCAAAAGCAAAGATACATTGTGGTCATCTTTTTATCCCCAGAAATTATCTCACTATCTGGCACAGAGTAAGAGCTCCAGAAATTTTTGCTGAATTGAACTAAATTGAACATCATTGTGCAACTGATATTTCATTTTATTCACTGCATACCTCACTATTAAACGTCGATATAGCCTTTAAAAAAAAAAACTGTTGCATTTGGGAGAAAGATGTGACAGTCTGCTTCTGTAAAGATTACAGCTTTGGAAATCCCAGGGGGGCGGTTCTACCCTGTCCTATAGGGTCGCTATGAGTCGGAATCTACTTGACAGCAACGGGTTTGGTTTTGGAAACACCTACAAATCACCATGGGGACACAAAACAGGGTCATGAGGATCTTATAGTGCCACAGAAAGATTCCTGGCAGGAGTGACATCTAAATTGAGACCTGGAGGATGAGGAGGAGTTAGCAAGGCCGGGATGGGGATGGGAGACTAGAAAGAGGAAAGTAGCAAAATTAAAATAAATGAGGCTGGAGACATCACAAAGCCAGGTCATTAAAGCCTAACCTATGTGGAGAAATTCACCCTTCATTGTATATTGAAGGGTGTTATGTAGGGACATGATATGCTTAGGAGTATTTTTTAAAAATCCACTCTGTTTGCAGGATGGTAAAGAAGTAGAGAAGAACAATACCCAGGAGAGAGATGGATGATTAGGCTGTAGCTACAAGCCAGATTGATTCAATTACTCATTTAACAAATATGAACTACTGAGCTTCTACTATATGCCAGATAATGAGCAATGCGACCCAAAATAGGCCCAGTTCTTGAGCTCGTGGAATGCCCACTTGCAGAAAAAGATAAGCATCGCATAATCACACAAATAGATAATTACAAACCAGGATAAATGCTATGAAGGAAAAGTATGGGCAGAGGAGTTACATGACTCCTCTGGCAGAAGGAAACATGGGAAATCGGAAGGAAAGCCAATTGGGGAATGATGGTGGCCTGAAATAAAATAATGCCAAGGGAGAGATAACTTTGACTGATATGTGACTGGTTGGCTGATTGTTGAGAGGAGCTGAGTGGGGGAGAACCTTGGGCAACTGGGCAGAGAGAGAGAACTTGAGATGAGGGGTAGGCTTGGAACGGAGAGATGAAGATGAAGTGATCAAGTCAAACTCAGACATTCTGGATTTGCTGTGGGACATTCAAATGGAGATGTTAATAAATAAGTGGATCTGAAGATGCATCTGAACTTCAGAAGAAAGCTGAAGGATGCAGATATGGAATAGAAATGAAGCCAGAAACCACAGGAAGGGAGGTTAACGAAAACATGGTGATGGCCCATATAGTATCAAGTCATCTAAGATATAAGAGAATAATAATCTCCTACGAAGACTTGGAATGAGTATCTTGAGATGGAGGAGAAAAAGCTAGCAAATGTATTCTTCAAACAGGAACATGACATTATTGATGTTCTTTAGAAGGGCACATAACTAGAGTTGTCTTACCTAGAGTGACAATAGCTTTGTACCAATCCACCTGTCTCCCTCCATGCTGTTCCTGCTTACAGCTGAATGACAGGGATGTACCAGGTGGTGGGCCAGACTTTGGATAAAACTGGTGACCACAAGCCCGAAGAAACCAATTGTTCCATGGAATGATAAAACCTACGAAGTTTGTCTTATCAAATGAATGAATCAATCACTGACTATCATGTTCGTACTCATACATTTACCCATCTGTATATGCTTATTTATGCACTCAGGTAATTCAGCACTCACATTTTCATTTAATACTCTAAATAGTTAATATAAATCACTCGGGTATTGGTGGAATGGGAATTTAAATTCTATGAATAATTGCTCCAACCCCCTACTTTATTTTATTTATGAAAGCACAACTATTTTGTGTATAAGCTCATGAAAACAACAGGCTACAGAAGTAAAAACGTCTGCACACGGCAGATCAACAGCCCGGCTATCCAGGTGTCCTGCTCATTTTGGTCAGATTTATAACTGATAACTGATTGCTGTAGTAGATCAATCATGAACTTCGCTACTTTGATCTTGAAACTTCTGAAACCAATTATTGGGCCCACTATGTTTTAAGGAGGAGCCCTTGTGGCGCAGTGGGTAAGAGCTCGGCTGCTAACCAAAAGGCCAGCAGTTTGAATCCACCAGCTGCTCCTTGGAAACCCTATGGGGCAGTTTTACTCTATCTTATAGAGTCCCTGAGTTGGAATCGACTTGACCGCAACAGGTTTGTTTTGTTTGTTTTGTTTTGGTTTGGTTTTTTTGGTGTTATGTTCTGAGGATGGTTATTTCAACTATTGCCAAATCTTCCTAATCAATTGACTTCCTAAAACCACACCTGATATCATTGCAGGCCGAATGTGTGACTCTCAGTTTCTCAGATGGTCTAGAGACTGTAATTGAAAACTACTCTGGAAGCAGGTTTAAAGATAGGTTTAAGCCTGGTCGTGATATTTGTATTCAGAGTCAAAAGTATGTGGAAGGCTTATATGAAATATAAATGTAAAGGGACCAAAGTTTATTCATGGTTGCCAGGGGTGGGTGGGAGGGAAGGGGAGAGGGGAAGTCATTGCTTAGGAAGCACTGAGTACCTGTTAATAGTGATGGAAGATTTGGCAATGGATACAGGTGATGGTTGCACAACCTGATTAGTGTAATCAATGTCACTGAATTGCACATGGAAAAAATGATGAATTGGCCAAAAAAATGTGTGGAAGACTGCACAGAAACTTTGCCATCACTGTCCTTATCATCGTAGCTTATAGTACTGATTCTTACTACACCCCAGGCATTGCAAAAAGCACCACTTTCCTAAGCCCTAATGTAAAAAAAGACATGTGGAGTCTGCTACAAAGCACACCAGCGATGCTTTTTTTCCAATGATATTCAATACCATTAAATATCACAGCAACATCACAGGCAAGGTCCCTTTGAACAATGCATTTATCTACTGAAACATTTCCTCTGCAGTATGTTAATCTACTATGATGACTAAATTCCAATGTAAATCCTGAAATACTGCACACACACACACAAATACAACAGTACATAGAATATTTATTCTTTTATGCTTAAAATTATCTTAATTTTTCAAGATCTTAAAAAGCCTTGGCACATCTTATTTCTTCTAAATCTTTAATAAGTCTCAGGAAAGTAAATCTGAAAATCTATCTATCAGCTTCTCTTTCACTCTCTTTGTATCGTGAACCTTTGTCTTTGCCTCCAGCCTACACTCCCACTGCTGTTGAGTTGATTCCAACTCATAGCGACCCTATAGGACAGAGGAGAACTGCCCCACAGGGTTTCCAAGGAGTGGCTGGTGGATTTGAACTGCCAGCCTTTCGGTTAACAACCCAGCTCTTAACCACTATGCCACCAGGGCTCCATAGCCTACACTAGGTAACAGCAATCAGCAATGGGAATCTGTGTAAAGTTGCCATCAACCTCCAATCACAGTCATTGTTTATTGAGAATGAACAGTATGTCAGATAACACAGAGACCTTATTTCATGTGATCTACCAAAAAATAAAAATGAGCGTAGGAGGTATCATTGAGGGACTTGAGGCTGAGCAAGGCTAAATCACAGACACAAGGCTCCACTAGACTTCCAAAGCCCACCACACAGGAGACTGAGTTAGTGAGAGGCACTGTCTCTGACCATCTTCCCTTTGGAGAATCTTGTTGCACCTCACTCCTCATTCTTGTCTATGCACACGTCCACTAAAAGGGTACTTTTAAGCAGAGATTACCTAGTTACTAACATGATTTTTTTTAAATTTTATGAATAGAGATTAAATGGCCACCCAACAAAGGAGGGGAATAAGGAGCCCCTGTGTTGAATAACCACTATCTGCCTGTCAGTTTGTTGTACTGTGATGGCTTATGTGTTACTGTATTGCTGGAAGCTATGCCACCAGTATTTCAAATACAAACAGGGTCATCCATGGTGGACAGGTTTTAGTGGAGCTTTCAGACTAAGACAGACTAGGAAGAAAGGCCTGATGATCTACTTCTAAAAACTAGCCAACAAAAATCTTATTGATCAGAACAGAACATTGTCTAGCTCACTTGCTTTGGACATGTCATCAGAAAGAATCAAGCATTAGAGAAGGACTTCATGTTTGGTGAAGCAGAGGGTCAACAGAGGGCTGGGGTGACCCTCCGTGAGATGGATCAGCACAATAGCCGCAAGGATGTTGGCAATCAGAGGATGATGCAGGACCTGGCATTGTCTCATTCCATTGTACGTAAAGTTGCCGTGAGTAGGAGTCGATCCCATGGCAGCTAACAATAACAACAGCATGTTGAATAAACTTTAAAGTTCTTTCAGAATCTAAAATATCATGATATTAAATAAGAAAACTGACTAATTTTTCCTCACAAATTTATTTTTTGTGTGGAAGGTTGATTGGATCCATTAAGCACAGCCCAGGATTCTCTCCTTGGTGCTATGCAACCAAACCCAGTGCCGTCGAGTCAGTTCTGACTCACAGCAACTCCATGGGGTTTCTGAGACTGTAAATCTCTATGGAAGCAGACTGCCACATCTTTCTCCCAAGGAGCCACTGGTGGTTTCAAACCATCAATCTTTCAGTTGGCAGTCGATCGCTTTAACCACTGCACCACCAGGGCTCCTATGCAAGAGGTTTATTTTCCTTTATGCTGATTTCCTGAGCCCTAGGGATCCAGGCATGCTTTTAGGATAGAAAGCTAATTTTAAGAGCAAGGAAGCTTTTGTCCTCTGTCATACAATAACACAGGATAGGTAGGCTGGCTGCTCTGCTCCCTGAAAGCATTAGAGGACTTTGGTTCTTTCCACCAGTTTCCCCACCATCCTCCAGGCTATGGTCCTCATCTTCATATTCAGAGCTAGTTGTAGGCTCTTCTGTATTTCAACACCTACCACGGGGAGGCGATATGTTAGGACCTAGGCCTAGAAATCTGGAGATCTACCGAAAATCAGCCAAGGAAAACCCTATGGATCACCACAGCTCAATTAGCAACCAATCGTGAGGATGGCACAGGATCAGGTAGTGTTTTGTCCCTTGTGCATGAGGTCGTTATGAGTCAGAGACCTACTTGAAGGCAGATGGCGTAACTTAGCAAAGGCCTAGAAATGTCTTCCATCACTTCTGTTCACATCCCATTGCCAAGAACTTAGACAGATGCCTGCAAGAGGGACTTGAAACATAGTCCCTAGCTGAAAGGCCACATAAACAGCTACAACTATAGGATTACCTTGAAAAGACGGGAATATAGATTTTGGTGGACAGCCAACTGTCTTCACACTGATATACACCCATAATTCTTGGGTACGTGGTGCAGCAGAAGGTTAAGTTCACACTACAGAAATTAAGCAGTGACTCAAAGGGGGAAAAAAAAGAAGCCTTAATGAATTCAGATAAACAATAAACAAAATATTAGTCTTTCTTATACAACATCATGAGCTTGAATTTTCCACATATTTACTTCAAATCTCTGTTTTACTTAGAACAACTTTTTGAGAATGAGAGGCCATAATACCTCTGAACACACACATAAATGGGACCCATCTCGGAAGAGTAATAATAGATCAAAAAATATATATTTCTGCATGACACAGAGGTCAAGGATGTATCCAGGATGCCTCCAAATCTGAAAATGAGGCCGAGTTGGAAATCAAAACAAAATCTAAGGCTCTCCAAGCCAAAACATAAGGGCCTTAGACACACATATGGTTTCCATCTCTAGCTGAAAGAGCTGGATCTAAATGGAGTTTCAAAGCACATATGCAGTTTCATAAATAGAATTAGGTAGATCAGGATGCCTTCCAACCCAGAAGTTTCAGCAATGTCCTTTGCACCACTGAAAATTTGCCGTTCTAAAATTTATTCTTTGTTAAAGTTTCCTGGCTGGTCTTGGGTCCTCATAAAATTTGGTTCTCACATGCACTGGGAAAGCTTTAAAGACTCGCTTTGCGAGAGGGCTAATGAGAATGCCAGAATTTTCGTTTTGGGTTCAGTAGGTAAATAAGCCATCTATTCACAAATTGAACATTTGAAAAGCACCTCAATAGCAGGAATTTTTCCGACCTTTCAAAAGAATGGACATTCCATCAAAAGAGCTTGAGCAACACAGTGATTAAAGTTAAAACTAAGATCTTTCTATAGTCGAGAAGAATGTGCAGAATATAAAGCTGTAACTCTCTCAGATTCCACTGTCAAGATGCAGTACCCAGCCACCTTTAAAGACCATAAACTTGAAAATAAAAAGAAAATTCTAAAAGCACGAACCTCAGAGTGATTAAAGGAGCGCTGAAGATGTACCCTGAAGACCTAATTTGCCCCTATTTATTCTAAATTTACCGAGCCACTGTTCAACTCTCAATTTTATCAAGGTAATGGAAACCCACATAGGGGAAGCCAAAGTTACATATGGAAATTGTATCTTGTGCCTATTTTATTTTCTAAGATAAGTATATTAACACATTGCTTCTCAATAAGTTTCTGTGTGGGTGTGTGCAATGGTTTCTTTTTCAGCTACTTTTGGGCTGGAATAGCTGACTTATCTGCCCAAACTCATGATATAATTCCTCCAGTTGCTATGATTCTAGCAAAAAAAAAAAAAAAAAGCTAGAATAATACCTGCCCTTCACATTAGCCAATTGATCTAAATCTTATCATTTTAATAGATTTCTACCCAGCCAATACTATTTAAATACAACAGCTACTTAGACCATTCATGGGGAAAAAATTCCACTTGAGGTCTCTCAAATTTACCATGTCAGCTGTACAAAACTCAAATTTCTCAGAAAATTTCCAACCTGCTCCTTTGCTCTGTGTTACAAAGACGTGGCAGTAATTGTCTGGATTAATTAATCTATTCTGTTAGGAGAAGGCTGGAAGTCAGCCAGGGTGTATGCCTTATGGTTAAGTTATTGAAACTGAGTTGTCAATAGGAAACTAGGATAGTGCAGTTACTAGGTGAATTCAGAACTCTCTCAAAACTAGTCTACAAAGGTATCGTGGAAGATACATAAATACACATTTGCCAATACGTGTTTTCTTCTGTGGAGCATGGTTTTTTATGAATTACAGGATTTGGTCTTTAGAATCTTCCTTAACCCAATCTTTTATTTTACAGATGACGGACATGAGGTTCAGGGAGGTGAAGTAACTTGTCCAAGTTCGCAATGCCTTTTAACTCCCTCTCCAAGGCTCCTTCTTTATCACATAACTTGCTGCCAAACCCTTTCCAATATTCAGCTTGAGGAAGACAAGTTGTGGGAATCTGAAAACCGCATGTTCAACGCTAGGATAACTTGCGTTTCCCCTCAAACGTTTGAAAAGCTGGTAGGAAGTTAGAGGAGTGGAAAATGTGATGATCAGAGAGTCTGCTGAAGGAAGAGGAAACGCTCAAGGGTAACAGGCTCTCGTACTTGCTGTGGCTCTTTGGGGTCAGGCTAAAAGAAATATTCCTGGAGAGGGTCCTGGAAAAACAAGAAGAGAGAGAGAAATCTCATTTGTTCTGCCTCTCCTTTCTCAATAAGACAAGTAAATGCTGGCAACCCACACACCTGGCGAGCTGATAGAATAGCCTGTGGAACACTTGCCCATTCACCTGGCAGAGTCAGGCTGGCTGAATACACATGACTGTTCTCGAAGCTCCTTCTTGAAGTGACAAGCCAAAACAAAATTTGCCCTTTTGCTTTTCTGAGAAAGACTATACTAAAGAGGCTCCTCTCTCTCTTTGAAGAAGAAATTCCAAAAGTCAGGTTAGAAAAGCAGCCCTAATTTAAAGGCAAAACCTCTGACTCTTTGATTGGGAGTGTTAGAGGTTTTCTTTTTAATGAATAGATTTTTAATGAGTAAAATCCAAATAAATTACTTATTTTCTGTATGTGTTGGTTGGTATACACTAAGCTATATTAACAAACAAAGGCCAAATGGCAGAACCTTAATCTAATACAAGTTTTTACTGAAGTACTTTCTCTTATATCCCAATATCAGTTTTACATTTCTTTCTATATAAGGGGGTTCTCTAGAAGCCGCACTGACAACACATGTGAGTAGAATAACATATGTACATTTGTCACATGCCCTTCACTGGCAGTTCGGATTCATCAAGGGCCTCCTAGAGACAGTCAGCTGCTACTCTGTGGCTAAGGAGCCCTGATGGCACAACGGTTAAGGGTTTGGCTGCTAACGGAAAGGTTGGTGGTTCCAATCCACCAGCCACTCCGTGGAGGGAAAAGACCTGGTGATCTGCTTCCATAAAGAATATAGCCTAGGAAACCCTATGGGGCAGTTATAGTCTGTCACATGGGTTGGCTATTAGTCAGAATCAACTCAATAGCATCCAACAACTACTACATTGTGTCACTAGAATGCCTGTATCCACAAGAGTAGGGTCAGAGAATATAGGACAGAGAATTAAACTTGGATCACAATGGGAAGTGCCACACAGCTTATGCAGGTTTAACCATCCCAAACTTTGCCAGACTCTGCCAGTTAGTGAGCTAGACTGGGGAGGATAATACCCATTAGAATTCACGTACTCTACCCTCGTAGCCACGGTGAGTTTTTAAATCATGATTTCTGCTACTAGTTGGCATGTCTACTCACCATCTGATCAGCAAATATTCACTTTAGTACTCTAAGAATATCTGGCATCGTATTAGGCACTCTTCAAGCTTCTGAGGGCAGAATGTGTGATTCTCTGCTCTCCTAATTGTCTTTGGGGTTATCTTAGCCTCTCCTGCCTCTATAACCAGTAGTTCCACATTGCCAATATTCAGTGCAGATTTCCGACTCAAACAGAATGGACCCAGAGTATCCTCCAGGGATTTTTATAGCCTGGTGTGATTTGTGTTTAAGTGTTATGTTTGGTGATTACTAATGGAAATGGGAGCCTCGGATTCTCGGCTTTTTTGAAAGGCAGAATGGTAGCATATGGATTCAGCACTGCACTCCCCTTTTCACTAACCTGCAGGAGCACCATGTCAGGCTGAATGGTTCCAGAGCAGAATATCAATTAGGCAAGCAGAGGCTTGAGGGGGTTTTCAAGAACCCTCCTACCAAATGCTTCTCTCCAATTCTGACTGCTGGTGTTTTTATTCAGTACCTGTCACTTTATTGCCTAGTCTCTTTGAAATGATGGCCACTTAAGAAAAACAACAAAAACAAGTGAAGGATACAGAGGCTCCTTCCCTCAAACTATTTCCAAAACATCCCTTACCATCAGACATCTGGAATCTATTAGACATTCGGGAGAGTCTCGGTGACAGAACTGAATAAAATCTATGTGAATTACATACTCCCTGTATTTGTTGGGATGCTATGCTATAGTAACAAATAAAGGCCAAAAGAACAGGGACTTAAGCTAATAAAAGTTTGTATCTCACTCATGCGAAGTCCAGTGCTCTTCCAACTGGTGTCTCAAAGATTCTGACTCCTTACATCTTGTGAAGCTATCATTTCAACACATGGCTTATAGCAGAAGAGAGCCTGTAAAACTCATGCCTCTCTTCACTGCCTAGGACTGAAAACTCAGAGGCAATTGTGCTATACTAGTTACTTGGTCCCTGACAACTTCCAGGGAGTCTTCCCACATGCGCAGGAATGAAAGGAGACCCAGATATGGATAAGCAGTAGGCATCTCAACCACTTCCACCAATGGACAAACTCATACACTGTGTGTCAGATATTTTAATTCCAACCATCTTCATAATTGTCAGCACCTGCCATGTCTGAAGAGCGCAGCAAGTTCCATTCCTTCAGGGACAAACGTCTAACAGTGATCCCAAGCCCCTGTCTTCCAGGCCCACACAAGGTGCCAAGGTTTTTCATTAGCAGCATCCAGGAACATCATGACATCTCTTATTTACCTAGAGACAGACTGATTCTTTTTGCACCAATCTAGCCACCAAAACTTCAAGACTAACAGGATAAGAGAACTTCAATTCTCCAGAACTTCTTATAGCATGGGAAATCAGTTTTTGGTTAGAAAAGTACTTTAGGCAGTGGTTTGGTATAAACTCACAAATGCTGAGGAATCATGCGGTAGACAAGAAAAGCTGAAGTTATTCCAGATAAAGGAGAAGAAAACAAGGAAGTTGGGGCCTGCAGAAGGTCCCATTCCCTGAGATATGAACCCTCCCTAGGAAAACTCCTATCTTTGATAGAGCTACTGGACTCAGAATGACATGGGTAAGAGCAACCTTTCATGAAAACCAATGATGTGGGGCTAAGAAGGCAATGTTCAAGCATGAGGCAAAAGTAGAGATTTAAGGAAGTAAGCACTAAGAACAAGAATTATAGGAAAGATTTTGGAATCTCCCAAGGCCATGGAATTAGGATCTCAGTTAAGTTTGACCAGATCTTCAAGGGCAGGTGCCCCCATTGATACCTTGCTCACACAGGGGAATGTCTTTAGTCAAATCATTAGGGATTAAGATTCTCATGGCCCTTAGTGGGTCAAGTTCTGGCTCAGCAGACCTTGTAGGAATGAAGATTCAAAGGGTCTGGCTGAAGCAGGTCAAATTTTAAATTGTACTGGATGTAGACCCCCTGAATTCCTGTAGGTATACCACAGGAGATGAGGTGCAACTGCTGTAAAGTAATTAACTCATTTCATATTGTCCCTTCTGGTGCCTTAAAGTTATGTCTTCTGAACACCTACAGTGAAATACACATACTTTCACCTCTTATGGAACTTATACTGCCTTGTATTCATTTGGGAATTTATTAGAGCTTTTTCCACCACCACCACCACCATCATTGCTCACACACACACCTTGAGGAATTAAAACCTAGACAAATTTGCCTCTTCTACAGGGATCAGCATGGTGCCTGGCCTATGATGTTGTTGCTAGTTGTCGTTGAGTCAATTTTGACTCATAGCAACCCCATGTGACAAAGTTTTCTTGGCTATAATCTTTGTTATTTTTTTTTTTTATTGTGCTTTAAGTGAAAGTTTACAGTTCAAGTTAGTTTCTCATACAAACATTTATACACACATTTGTTATGTGGCCCTAATTGCGCCAAATCGATTTCCAAAGTGGTTATACCATTTTACAGTCCCACCAGCAGTGTATAAGTGTCCCAATCTCTCCACAACCTCTCCAACATTTATTGTTTTCTGTTTTTTGGATTAATGCTAGCCTTGTTGGGGTGAGATGGTATCTCATCGTAGTTTTGATTTGCATTTCTTTAATGGTTAATGATCGTGAGCATTTCTTCGTGTATCTGGTGGCTGCCTGAATGTCTTCTTTGGTGAAGTGCCTGATCATAACCTTTGTCCATTTTTTCAAGTGGGTTATTTGTCTTTTTTGTTGTTGAGGTTTTGCAGTATCTTGTAGATTTTAGAGATTAGACACTGATCAGATTTATCATAGCCAAAAATTTTTTCCCAGTCTGTAGGTTGTCTTTTTACTCTTTTGGTGAAGTCTTTTGATGAGTATAAGTGTTTGATTTTTAACAGCTCCCAGTTCTCTACTTTCTCTTCTGGTGTTTGTGCATTGTTACTAATGTTTTATATTCTGTTTATGTGATGTATTAGGGCTCCTAGCATTGTCCCTACTTTTTCTTCCATGATCTTTATTGTTTTCAATTTTATATTCAGGTCTTTGATACATTTTGAGATATTTTTTGTGCATGGTGTGAGGTATGGGTCTTGTTTCATTTTTTTGCAGATGGATATCCAGTTATGCCAGCACCATTTGTTCAAGAGACTGTCTTCTCCCCAACTAATGGACTTTGGGTCTTTGTCTAATATCAGCTACTCATAGGTGAATGAATTTATGTCTGGATTCTCAATTCTGTTCTGTTGGTCTATGTATCTGTTGTTGTACCGGTACCAGGCTGTTTTGACGACTGTGGCACTGTAATAGGTTCTAAAATCAGGTATGAGGCCTCTCACTTTGTTCTTCTTCAGTAATGCTTTAGTTATCTGGGGCTTCTTCCCTTTCCATATGAAGCTAGTGATTTGTTTCTCCATCTGATTAAAAAATGCCATTGGAATTTGGATCAGGATTGCATTGTATCTGTAGATAGCTTTGGGTAGAATTGACATTTTCACAATGTTAAGTCTTCCTATCATGAGCAAGGTATGGTTTTCCACTTATGCAGGTCTCTTTTGGTTTCTTGCAGTAGTGTCTTATAGTTTTCTTTATATAGGTCTTTTACATCTCTGGTTAGATTTATTCCTAACTATTTTATCTTCTTGGGGGCTATTGTAAATGATATTGATTTGGTGATTTCCTCTTGGAAATTCTCTTTGTTGGTGTAGAGGAATCCAACTGATTTTTGTGTGTTTATCTTGTATCCTGATACTTTGCTGAAATCTTCTATTAGTTCCAGCAGTTTTCCTGTGGATTCTTTCGGGTTTTCTGTGTATAAAATCATATCATCTGCAAATAGAGATACTTACACTTCTTCCTTACCAATTTGGATGCCCTTTGTTTCTTTTTCTAGCCTAATTGCTCTGGCTAGGACCTCCAGCACAACGTTGAATAAGAGTGGTGTTAAAGGGCATCCTTGTCTGGTTCCTGTTCTCAAGGGGAATGCTTTCAAACTCTCTCCATTTAGGATGATGTTGGCTGTTGCCTTTGTATAACTGCGTTTTTTTATGTTGAGGAATTTCCCTTCTACTCCTATTTGGCTGAGAATTGTTACCATGAATAGGTGTTGGACTTTGTCAAATGCCTTTTCTGCATCAATCAATAAGATCATGTGGTTCTTGTCTTTTATTTTATTTACGTGATGGATTACATTGACTGTTTTTCTAATGTTGAACCATCCCTGCATACCTGGTATGAATCCCACTTGGTCATGGTGAATTATTTTTGATATGTTGTTGAATTCTATTGGCTAGAATTTTGTTGAGGATTTTTGCGCCTATGTTCATGAAGGATATTGGTCTGTAATTTTTTTTTGTGCGTGTGGTGTCTTTACCTGGTTTTCGTATCAGGGTGATGCTGGCTTCATAGAATGAGTTTGGGAGTATTCTATCCTTTTCTGTGCTCTGAGATACCTTTAGTGGTAGTGGTGGTAACTCTTTTCTCAAAGTTTGGTAGCATTCTCCATTGAAACTGTCAGGGCCAGCTTTTTTTTGTTGGGGAGTTTCTAAATTACCTTTTCAATCTCTTCTTTTGTTAAAGATTTATTTAGTTGTTCTACCTCTGTTTGTGTTAGTTTAGGTAGGTAGTGTGTTTCTAGAAATTTTTCCATTTTCTCTAGATTTTCAAATTATTAGAGTACAATTTTTCATAGTATCCTGCTATGATTCTTTTAATTTCAGTTGGGTCTGTTGTGATATCTCCATCTCGTTTCTTAAACGGGTTATTTGCTTCCTCTTCTGTTTTTCTTTTGTCAGTTTGGCCAATGATTTATCGATTTTTTGATCTTTTCAAAAGAACTAGATTTTGGTCTTGTTAACTCTTTCAATTGTTTTCCTATTTTCTATTTCATTTAATTCTGCTCTAATTTTTATTATTTGCTTTCTTCTGGTGCCCAAGGGCTTCTTTTGCTGTTCTCTTTCTATTTGTTCTAGTTGTGAGGTTAACGTTTTGATTTTGGCCCTTTCTTCTTTTTGTATGTGTACATTTATTGCTATAAATTGACCTCTGAGCACTGCTTCTGCTTCATCCCAAAGGTTCTGGTAGGATGTGTTTTCATTCTCATTTGATTCTGCAAATTTATTTATTCCATCCTTAATTTCTTCTATAACCCAGTAGTTTTTGAGCAAGGCATTGTTCAGTTTCCATGGGTTTGATTTTTTGTTTTTTTCCTTGCTTTTTCTGTTATTGATTTCTACTTTATGGCTTTATGGTCAGAAAATATGCTTTGTAATATTTCAATGCTTTGTATTCTATTAAGGCTTGCTTTATGGCCTGATATCTGGTCTATTCTGGAGAATGTTCCATGTGCATTGGAAAAGAAAGTATACTTGCCTGCTGTTGGGTAGAGTGTTCTGTATATGTCTATGAGATCAAGTTGGATGATTGTGTCATTTAGATCTTCCATGTCTTTGTTGAGCTTCTTTCTGGATGTTCTGTCCTTCACAGAAAGTGGTGTGTGGAAGTCTCCTATTATTGTGGAGCTGTCTATCTCTCTTTTTAATGCATTAGAGATTCTTTTATGTATTTTGGAGTCCTGTTCTCGGGTATGTAAATATTCGTTATGGTTATGTCCTCCTGGTGTATTGACTCTTTAATCATTATATAGTATCCTTCCTTATCCTTTGTGGTGGATTTTACTTTAAAGTCTATTTCGTCAGAGATTAATATTGCCGCTCCTGCTCTTTTTTGATTGTTGTTTGCTTGATATATTTTTTCCATCCTTTGAGTTTCAGTTTGTGTCTTTAAGTCGAAGTTGTGTCTCTTGCAGGCAGCACATAGGCAGCTCTTGCTTTTTTATCCACTCTGTCACTGTCTGTCCCTTTATTGATGCAGTTAGTTCATTTACATTCAGCGTAATTATTGATCGGTATGAGTTTAGTGCTGTCATTGTGGTGCCTTTTTGTGTGTGTGTGTGTTGTTGACACTTTCTTTGTTCCACTTAGTCTTCTGTGCTGAGTAGTTTTTCTTTATGTATTTTCTTTTTGTCTTTTTCATTTTTGTTGATTTTTTATTTGCTGAGTCTTTATTTTTTTTCCTTTTTTTATTTTGATGTGTAGGATTGTTAGTTTCCTTTGGGGTTACCTTAATATTTATCCCTATTTTTCTAAGTTTAAACCAATCTTTTATTTCTTTATATCACCTTTACTTCCTCTCCATATGAAAGATCTAGGACTATATTTTCTAGTCCCTCTTTTTTGTTTGATGTTGTCATCTTGTACATATTGATGTTTCTGTTTCCCTGTTTTCAGTGTTTTAGCTTTGATTTATTTTTGTGACTTCCCTATCTAGGTTGATATCTGGTTGCCCTGTCCTGTGTTCTAGTCTTAGGTTGTTATCTGATGTTATTGATTTTCTAACTAGAGTACTCCCTTTTAGTATTTCTTGTAATTTTTCTTTTGTTTTTGCAAATTCCTTAAACTTTTGTTTATCTCGAAATGCCCTAATTTCACAATCATATTTGAGAGACAGTTTTGCTGGATATATAATTCTTGGCTGGCAATTTTTTTCTTCAAGTCTTTGTATGTCATCCCACTGCCTTCTTGCCTACATGGTTTCTGCTGAGTAGCCCAGGTTTAGTCTTATTGACTATCCTTTGTAGTTGAGTTTTTGTTTATCCTTAGCCACTCTTAAAATTCTCTCTTTATCTTTGGTTTTGGCAAGTTTGATTATAATATACCTTGGAGTCTTTCCTTTGGGATCTACCTTGTGTGGAGCTCGATGAGCATCTTGGATAGACATCTTCTCATCTTTCATGATATCAGGGAAATTTTCTGCCAACAAATCTCCAACAATTCTCTCTGTATTTTCTGTTATCCCCCCTTGTTCTGGTTCTCCAATCACTGGTAGCTTATTCTTCTTGATACAGTCCCACATAATTCTTAGTGTTTCTTCATTTTTTTTTTTAATCCTTTTATCTGATTTTTCCTCAAATAAGTTGGTGTCAAGTGCTTTATCTTCAATCTCACTAATTCTGACTTTCATTGCCTCAATTCAGCTCCTATGACTTTCTATTGAGTTGTCTAATTCTGAAATTTTATTGTTAGTCTTCTGGATTTCTGATTGCTGTCTCTCTATGGATTCCTGCAGCCTGTTAAATTTGTCATTATGCTCTTCTCTAATCTAAAGTTCCTCTATTGCTTTGTCTGTATGTTCCTTGGCTTGGTCTGTGTTTTGCCTGATCTCCTTCGTGATCTCTTGAAGGTTTCTGTATACTAATCTTTCATATTCTACCTCTGGTAATTCCAAGAAGTTCTCTTCCTCCAGAAGATTTCTAAATTCTTTGTTTATATGATTTGATATTGACTGTTGTCTCCGAGCCATCAATAAGTTATTATATTTATTTATTTTATGTTTGCTACTGTGTCCTAGCTTCTTGTTTTATTTTGTTTTGATATGCCCAAATAGGCTACTGGTGTGAGCTAGTTTGATTATTGGAGCTTTTGAAGCTCTAACATCCTGTCACCAGCTGCTAAGACCTGTTACTAGGTATGTGAGCCCAGGAGTCTGTTTACTTTTCTTGTATGGATTCAGCTCTGGTTTCCAGGTAGTTGGTCACCAAGTATGTGGTGCAGGCTCTCACCTACAGTCTTAGAAGGGTAGGGATGATTGGAGTAGGCATAGGTATCTGGCTGCAGTAGGAGGTCATGCGCTGAGCAAGACAGGGGGTTGACAGTTGCCCCTGAGTGTCTGGGAGAAAAGCGTGTCCCTGATCCCTAGAATGCGTAGGTGTGTGGATTTTGCGGCCAGACTATGGGTACCCAGTGCTGTTGGCTGTAAGGACTGGGAGGCACCACTTATTCTTGGACCCCTGTTGCAAGTGGCTAGGTGGCATGGGTGGATCCACAAGTCCTCATGCCCCTGATATGGGTAGGTGAGGGCACTGCTTAATGGGCAAACTGGTGTCAAATGTCACAAACCTGCCACTCCACCATATAGCTGATATAGTTGAAGTTAGGCTTCAGGTATATACCTTGTTGTACTGTGCTAATGAGGGCCTATGCTGTTGAAATGGGCCCACACAGGTCTATGCAGGGGTGAAAGGCATTCAAAGTCTGTGGACCCCTTATGCCTGTGCCTAGGCAAATGAGCTGTGCCTGCCCTGAGTTCCTGGCTTAGAGGAGCTGGCAGACTACTTTTTCCTGTTTGTTAATTTGTTCCCTTTCCAAGGTCAGGAGAATGGCTCAGGGCCCATGATGGGTCTCCAACCCAGGGGACGCAGCATTGCTGAAGCCAGCCAGGAACTGGTCCAGAGTGGGGAGGGAGCAAGTAAATGGGAGAAATTTTCTTCCCAAAGAGGGTGTTTTTTTGAGCCGCACGGTAGGTTAGACTCATGTACTTATCTTTTGCTGATTGAGCACCACTTTTCACTGGTTCTTGAGGCTTGAGTAGACTCTCTGCAACTCAGTCTCTCCTGATGTGGAAAACGTGTCCCAAACTCCACTGCTTGCCTCACCATGGACGCCAGCCGATCCAGCCTGTAGGTGCCAGTTTCTGCCAGGTTAGGCCTGACAACTCCTCCCTGCTTCTGAACCATCTGTCCCTCCCCTTACCACTCAGTTTGATTCCTCAACTTTGCCTCTGATGTTCAGGGCTACTAGATTGTCATATATAATTGAGTCACTTTTTTGGGGGGTCTTTGTTGTAAGAGGGACCACCGGAAGTGTCTGACTACTGTGCCATCTTTGCCTGCCCCTAAGCTATAATCTTTATGGGAGCAGATTGCCAGGTCTTCTCTCCCATGGAGCCACTGAGTAAGTTCAAACTGCCAACCTTTTGGTTAGTAGCCAAGTGCTTAACTGTTGCACCACCAGGGATACTAGCAGATACTTAATTACCCTATTTCCTATCCTATCAGGTGGGAACAGTGGTAGAAATCACACAGGATAAAGAAGAGACAGTGTTGTGTGATGATTAGCACCAAGGTTATATATTATGACAGCATTAGCATGGATTCCAGCTGCAGTTCCTTGTGTCTATTAAAAGCACCTATTTCCTAGGGTTGTGTTGATGATTAGATTAATTTAATTTAATATAAAATATTAATATATAAAGTATTAATATAATTTAATAGGAAATTAATACAAAATTGTGGGCATAAGAGCTAGCATGTAATAAGCCTCAGTAAATGTTGGCTGCTATAATAGTTACTGCCCTCACTGAATATGGACAAAGAGCCCTGGTGGCAAAATGGCTAAGCACCCAGCTGCTAACTGAAAGGTTGGTGGTTCTAACTCGGCAGATGCTCTGCAGGAGAAAAAGCTGGCAATCTGCTTCCACAAAGATTACAGCTTACGAAACCCTATGGGGCAATTCTGCTCTGTCCTATAGGGTCACTGTGAGTCAGAATCAACTTGACAGCACATGACAACAACAACAACAGCATGAATATGAACAAAGAAAGAAATGATTTCTTAGACGTGGCTCACCATGATACCAGCTTAGTTGGACTGGGGGATATTGGAGGAGAAAAACAACCAGGACCAGGAGCCCTGCAGGTCACTTGGAGGAGATCACAGCATGAGAAAGTCCACTTTATCTTGATGAATCACTTGATGTCTGTTTAGAAATTTTAGGTATCAGCTAACTAGACTGGGGGAGATGGAAAAGTAGGGGAAAGCAGAACACAGCTCCAAGAAGCCCTGATATTACATGATGTGGCAGAGACCATTAGTGGTTCCCCAATATGTTCTCCACTTCTTCCATAAACCAGTTGCTCTCAAGTTGACTCACACTCATGTGCTCCATAGGATTTTCAAAGGCTGATTTTTTGGAAGTAGATCTCCAGGCTTTCTTCTGAGAAGTCTCTGGGTGGACTCAAACCTCCTACCTTTTGGTTAGTAACCAAGCACATTAACCATTTGCACCACCCAGAAACTCCACTTCTTCCATATTACATGGTTTTTGTCTGGCACTGGCCACCCAGAATAAAGACAGCTAGGTGTAGTCATGTGACTAAGGCCTGGCCAATGGGATGTAAGTGAAAGCATTGTATAGCAGCTTCTGGGAAACTTTCTTAAGAAACAGTAGTCATGTGCCGTTTGTCCTTTCTTCCAGTCCCTCTTTCTTGCTGGCAGGAATGCAGATGTGATGGGCAGAGCTAAGATGGTCATCTTGGACCAAGAGGTGTCCTTGGGAATGGATACCCAAGTGGAGCCACAATAAAGAAGAAGCAACTACAGATGGAAGATGGACATCTCTGGAATCTAGTGTGTTGGACAAGTGCAGTCCCAGTTACTCCACAAGACAGAGAAAGGAAGGAGGGTGAGACTAATAAGAACTTGACCGTCTACATCCAGATTTTTATGTATAGGAGAAATAAATCTCTATCTTGCTTAAGCTAGAGTTACCCTAGGTCTCATTTTATTGCAGAAATCTGTTGACATCAAGTCAATTCCGACTCATAGAAACCCTACAGGACACAGTCGAACTACCCCATAGGTTTTTCAAGGAGTGGCTGGTGAATTAAAACTGACAATCTTTTGGTTAGCAGCCAAGCTGTTAACCACTGTGCCACCAGGGCTCCCACTTAATATATAGTTAAACTAAATCTTGGATGGTAGTAACTTATTCTAATTATGTGGCTGTTGATGACATTTCCACTTAGTCTACCAGCCTTTGTTGTTCATTATATTCTATTCAATTGTTCTGGGATACTAGCATTTATTATAACATTAATCTTATTTTAACTGTGTTATAATCTCACTTCCATTTAAACACTCTTCAACGTGAAGATTGAATGTCGGTCTACTAGTGTCCATCTTGCCTGAATATTGTCACAGTTCTTACAGATTTAATAAAGAATTGGAGGCCAGAACAAAGCTTCACAGTTTTGTCTAAAGCTGGCCCCAGGAACACCTTTTCTGCCAGTGGTAATACATACAAAATCTTCTCTGAAAAGATTTCTGGCCTTCCCGCATTCCAAAGAGTCATCCCCAAACATGAACGCAGCATTCTCTATCACCCAGTGTAAATCAGTATTCATTCTGGGGGAGTGTTGATTTGCAAAGATCACTGAATGCAAGGCAGCTCCTTATAATGGACAATGGACGAGGTTGGCAGCACCCACACTGTACATTCAGACAGCTCCTCCGTTCAGAAGCCGGGTCTCGGAGATGCCGACTGCTGGCACAGTGGATTGTGCTGCTGACCCAGACGGAGAAGAAGAAAAGAAATGGAGGGGAGGCAGTTCCAGCCAGGTGGCACTCTGCAGTCGGCACCCTGGCTGTTCCACGTGCCATTATCTTATGTGACTGATGGGAGGTCATGTTTTCAGGGTCAGAGCGCCCCACCTCCCCTCCTGTGACTACGGCAGCCCCACACGCAGACTTTGGCCCTGAGATTAAAACTAATCTATTATTTAGTTGGCAGGGATTTTTTTTTTTTTTATACCTTATATGTTTGTGCTATTTTACTATTTTACAAGCCTTGTTGTTGTTCTTGTTCATTGTCGTTAGCTGCATCAAGTCAGCCCCAACTCATGGTGACATTAAGTGCAATAGAACAAAAGGTTGCCCCGTCCTGTGCCATCTTCTTGATTTTTGATATGTCTGAATCCATTGCTGTGGCTTTGTGTCAATCCATCTCATAGAGGGTTTCCCTTGTTTACGAGCCTTAAACAGGTGTTATTCTATTTAATTCTCATGCCAAATTTTAGGAGGTAGGCTTGGAAGATACCATCCTCCGTATTTTAGAACTGAGGAAATCAAGGCACTGGAGTTGCCAACCACACGCCCACAACCGAATGGCCTGTCCTCCCAAAGGGAGATTTGGGCTGCCCCTGAGACCTGCCCAGGGCAGCCTAGAGGGTGGGCTTGGGGAGCTGTGAATCATACATGCAGAGCAGCTGAGAGGTGAGTTTCACACTCCCCCTGCTTCAGCTCCTGGTCAGCCATTCTGCTGGGAGTCAGAGCCACTCTCCAAGCAGAGCAGGGGGCTGAGTTCCCAGTAGGCAGTCCACCAACCCTGCACAAAACACAGACCTGGCACCTAACACACACTTTCTCTGCCCCTGTGTGTGCCTAGAAATTACTGGAGAATCAAATGAGATCCATCTTACTTTGGTGATTTGATTGCTTTTTCATTAAAAAGAGGGAAATAGATACAATTTCTTTTGTTTTACTACAGTCCAAGTAGTTAATGCCACGTCTTGCCAAAAAGCACAAGTGTGTGCTCTCTGCCACTTACAGAGTTAAGGGGACGTTTGACCTGAAGTAGGAATTGTATAGCTTAGAACTAATACACAAAAGGGGACACACACACATACATCAAAACACAGACTGGAGAAATAAATCAAGATTCCAGTGTTCTCAAGCACAGGCCCTCCGTCAAGTAAGATGGTCTGCTGTGCAGTTAATGGGCTTAATAGATCGGCAGCTATCAGATTGATTTGAGATTGTATAAACACTTCGAAAAGGAGTGTACTGGTGCCCAGAACATCGCTAGCTGTTCTTTTCAGGTGGGCATAAACGAGCAATGTACATCAAGCTGCACATTATCCTCTGTTGTGATTTCACCATTGAAGAACCGGGAAAAGGTTGGGATGCAATTAACAGAGCAGAGTGACCTGCGATGGGGGTTAACCTGTCAGGGCAGATGCAACCATAAATCAGCATCCTAGCTTCATGCAGATGACATCAGAAAGAAATTATAAAGTTTGGCTTTAAGGCAGCGAAATTAAACAGCGCTACTCTATCCAGACAATGCTTCTTTTTTTCCCTAGAAATTAGAATAGGTCTTTAGAGACAGATGGACTTTTGGTTTTTGCAAACTGTAGAACAGGCAGACAAAATGCAATATGCACAGAGAATCGATGGCAGTTGTGTTTATGCTTTTTTTTTTTTTTTTCCATTTACCAAGATGGCGTAGGTTCTGTCTTCTTCTGTGGTGAAGGATATGTTCTGTTTTTTTTAAAGTCTAATAATAATACTTTTAAACCATTATTACCTTTTTTTTTTTTTTTTGAAGACTCGGTCAGAGCTTATTTATGAGCAGACATCAATTTATCATGATGTTAAGAAAGCAAATGGATTTGCTGAATGCCTCCTATGTGCCATGAGTTTACTTTGTTTCTCTCTTTCATATTTTCATGACATCCCTCCAAGGCACGTTTTATTGGAATCATTTTGCAGATGATGAAACTGAGGCCCAAAAAAAACAATTTTCCTGAAGTCACATGAGGAATAAGTGTTAGGACTGGAATTCCAAAGTTCGAAGGACACGAAGTCCAGGTCACCATCCCAGAGTACTGAGGTTGCTTTACTACGGAATTCTCCCATTACCTCCTATCAGTGTTAGTAGTAATTTTACACAGGGTGAAGGGATTACCATAATAAACTACCTAACTGTTCTTGAGGATCGACTCTGTGCCAGCTCTTTTACTTGCATTGTTTGGAAGAGTCAAGATCATTAAGTCCTAAGTATACCATCTACCTCAGAGTCAGCACTCATACATGTTGTTGTTACTGCTTCAGTCAATCCACTCAACACACTTTCCACTTGTATAATTTCACACTCATTGTAAAGGTAAAAATGAGCCCTGGTGGTACAATGGTTAAGCACCCGGCTGTTAGCCAAAAGGTCGGCAGTTCAAACCCACCAGCCACTTCATAGGAGAAAGATATGGCAGTCTGCTTTCATAAAGATTTACAACCTTGGAAACCCTATGGTGTGGTTCTGTTCTGTCCTATAAGGTCACCATGAGCCAGAATTGGCTCAATGGCAGTGGGTTTGGTAGAGGTAAGGAAAGGAAGGCTCAGACAGATTAAGTAACTTATGCAATATTTCACACAACTAGTAAGTCAGGGCCAGGCAAGACACAAAAAATGTTCTTTAAATTCTATGTCACATAGTCCCTATATCACATCGCATATCTACTATATTACATAGTCTCCATCAATAATTAAAGATAAAAGATACCTTGAAGCTGTGCATCCCAAAATCCTTCATATATATATATATATAATTGAGGATCCAAGAGAGGAAAGAGTTGGCCAAGGTAGGTAGGGAAGGAGTCAGGTGGGTGGATTCCAGTCTTGTGAACATCCTGCCACCCCAGCAGTAGAATATCCAGCTGAACAGCTACAAAGGGAGGCCAATGCATCAGGTACCAGAGGCTGCAAAAGGAATACCATACTATTTCATTTGGAAACCTACACATTGATTCCGGGAAAGAAGATTTGGATAAAAAAGGATAGGACCTTTTACGTGAAATATGAGCTCAGAAACACTCACAAGCGGCCAAGGTTACTAAATAATTAATCAGGAGCAGGCAGTGGCAGTTTGAAATGTAAATGGGATGGATGAAGGTGTGATGCTGTCATCTAGGAGAGGCTGATGTGACTGGAATCATGAACCGGCCATACCTCCTCCCAGTGCAAGCACACACACAAAGACAAAGCGAGGCTCTCAGACAAAGGACCCCAGAACCCCTAATTTCAGCCTTTGACCTGTGGTTCACTTTCATGTCCCTGTCCACAAAGAGATGTTAAAAAATGAGGAAGAGCCAGCTGGGCATGAGGGAGGGGACACAAAGCTATCTGAAGAAATGTTACCTGACAAGGCTGCAGGCCACACCCTTGAGAACAACTTTATTTTCCTTGTTTTCCTGCTTCTTGAAAAAAAAAATGCACCTTTTGTCTCTCCTCCCTCCCCTTTCTTCCCAAATTCTCCAGAGCTCTTCCTGCAAGTGGTCCTGTGTGACTCAAAAGCAGACAACAGCTGCGAGCAAAGGAGCCAAAAGACAGACAATGGGAAAAGGAAGAGGTGACAGAGGATACTTTACCTTACCAAATCAGGAAATGCTGAGGCTTAAAAAACATATAAATAAAGTCTAGGAAAGACAAAATGTCTCTCCACTAACCAGTCATCAGAATCTTTATTCTAGTAAAATAGGACAGCTTGGCATTTAAACCATAGAGTCTGAGATCTAGACAGCAATTTCATGGCTAGCACAGCCTGGTACATAGCAGGTGCTAAATGTCTATTAATTCCTTTTTCCCTCTGTCCTTAGCTAATACGCCTTCCCGCACAGGCAAGACTCCCCTTAAGTTCATTAACCTCTCCAGGCTTTAGTTTGCTTCTCGGTAAAATGGGGATGATCCTGGTGCCCACCTCATAGGGCAATGTACATTAAAGTCTGAACCCCTGCCTGGCACGCCCTTGAACTAATGTAGTTATTGTTGTTGCTATTCCAGATTTACGAAACAGTGTATGCAACATGGAGTCGTTGGGTGGTGCAAATGGTTAACGCGCTGGGTTGCTAACCAAAATAGAAGTTCAAATCCACCCAGAGGCACCCTGGAAGAAAGGCTTGAAGCTCCACTTCCAAAACATCAGCCATTAAAAACCCCGTGGAGCACAGTTTTACTCCGACACACATGGGGTCGCCACCAGTTGAGGTCGACTCAAAAGCAACTGATTTTTTATGTACAACCTAGTAAGGAAGCATGGTTTGTTCAGGGAAATTGTCAATACGTCTGGGTAGCAAAAACACAGGGTTCAAAGGCAGGGGGTGGCAAGACAGACAAGTGGAGAGGCACGCATGGGCTAGGACAAGGGGATGAGAACTTGGGACTCTGGAGTTATGCTGTCCAGTGTGAGTAATGAGAAGCCTGCTAGACCTGGATAAGAAGGTGGCTGAAGTGGAATGGAGCCAGATACAAGAGAAAGTTAAAGATGATCTAAACTAGTTTAGTGAGGATGGGAATTGAGAGAGACAATGGAAGATGTTAAGGAAACTAATGAATGGCATTTCTTTGTGTTATCCTAATACCACACTGGGTAAAGTAGAGGGTCAACAAAAATGAGAGAAACCCTCAATGAGATGGATGGACGCAATAGTCAAAATAATAGATTCAAACATACCAAGAAGCATGGAGATGGCACAGGATCGGGCAGTTTCTTTCTGTTATGCATAAGGTCACCATGAGTCAGAGCCACCTCTACTGCAATTAACAACAACACCACTGTCAGTGCATAGGGCGAAGGGAGGAGGGGCGGAATGGGGTGCCAAGCTGCTGTCTCGTTCAGGGGCTAAATCCACTGAGTGGGTTCTCAGCGGCCCTAAGGATTCTCCTCCTTGAGATGTTACTATCATTTCCTGGTTCTTTTTCCCAGCTGACGGCTACTTCCCTGCGTCTCTCCCTCCCCTTCCTCTTGCACCTTTGTTTTCTCTCTGCTGCTCTGTCTTCCTCTCTCCTGTTCTCTACCTATCTTCTGTCCTTCTCTTTATCATCCTTACCCTCTCTCCTCTGGAACTTCCCCCACAGAAGCCTGCACCTGCCTTACGATACTCTCTGTATGTCTTTCCTTTTCCCTACATTTCCGCTTTTTGTTGGTAGTTGTGAAAGTGAAGTTCAGTGTCAGGAGTAGAAGGGCTGAGGGTAACCGGGAGGAAACAAGTAAGGTTTTGTTTTTATTTCACTCCAAAAGATTCCTACTCCCTTCTCCACTTTCCTTTCCTCACCTCCCACCCTATGCCTATTATTTCAGGTACTGTCCAACTGCGCACCAACTGTATACTTGGAGAATTCTGGTTAATTTCTAAATAGAAGCTCATAAAAATATACAAAAGAAATCTATAATGGAAATAAACCTAGAACAGAGCTACACACTACAACTTAACCTCCTATATAGCCACAAATTGCTATGATGCATGTATTTTTCCAAATGTAAAAATCTACTTCTTGATGCTTTACGACTCAGGGAGACAATATTGCATAACTCTTAAGTTCATAGACACTTTCTTTCCAAGCATTTATTATTTATGGTATATATATTTCGATAGAAAGATGATGATATGGTTCATAATTTAAAAGTTTATTGGTAGGACTCCTAAAACTCTGTAATTTTCAAGGACATCCACTGCTTCACTATAAAACATACATTTTGGAAATGGGAGTTCAATGCATCAACTGGGAAATATTATTTTTAAGAAATTGGAAGTTAATTTCTATTTAATCTGGGGAATATTTTCCAAAGGGAAAAAGAACTCCATTCTAAAGGAAAAACTCTGAGCTTTTACTATCACAGTGAACATGTGTAGAGGAATTGAACTGTTAAGGGGGTGTGTGTGTGTGTATGTGTGTGTGTGTGTGTGTTTTCATTTCTCAAAGAACCATAGGTTTACACACAGAATATTGTAACCAGTTATCCTTCATGCCCATCAAGTATGGAGTAAGAAGCCAGTGGCTTAAACTTGAGTGAGAGATTCCAGTTCACCAGGAAAAAAAAAAAAAAAAAAGCATTCCTGACAATGAGGATTGTTAGGACATTAATTAACCACTTCCTGTCGAGTTGACTCTCAATCACAACAACCCCACGTGTGTCAGAGTAGAACTGTGCTCCATAGGGTTTGTAATCGCTGATTTTTCACAAGTAGATTGCCAGACCTTTCTTCAGAGGAAGGAGCCCTGGTGATGCTGTGGTTAAAGCACTCAGCTTCTAACTGAAAGTTGGGCAGTTCAAACCCACCAGCCACTCCACTGGAGAAAGATGTGGCAGTCTGCTTCCGTAAAGATTTTATCGCTTTGGAAACCCTATGGGGCAGTTCTACTCTGTCCTATAGAGTCGCTATGAGTCAGAATTGACTCAACAGCAGTGAGTTTGGTTTGGGTGGATTGTTCAGAAGTGTCTCTGGGTGGACTCAAACCTCCAAGCTTTCGGTTAGCAGCTGAGCATGTTAACCATTTGCACCACCCAGGGACTCCAGAACATTAGCAGCAGTTGCCGAAGAGGACAGGAACTTCCTTCCCTGGAGGGCTTCACCGTTGCTATAGGCCCTCTTCTCTCTTGGAGGGCTTAGGTTTGTTATCCTCTCCAAAGGTGCCAGCTTGAAAGGAAAGCAGCAAGACAACTTCCCCAAGTTCATCCATGTCACACCTCTTCTCCAGGACCACAGAGCAAGAAGGCAGAGTGTGCATCCTAAGGTCAAAGGCCTGCTCTGCCACTTACCAGCTGTGGGGTCCTGGGCAAGTCATTTATTTGCACTCTGCCTCAATTGTTCAGCTACACAATAAACATGATAATAAGCATACATCCTCCTAAGCTTATAGTGAAGGTAAAAATAGGTGTGAATGTGCTTATTAAGGAGAAGCTCCCTACCAGTGTTGATCCTTATTAGGTGCTGCATGAAATGCATGGGTTGGTAGTCCATGATCCCTGTCCCCAAAGGGATTAAAACCTGCAGAGGTGCCAATCATAGTTTCGGGCCTTTGAGTCTAAATTGCAGGGCTTTACACATGTAAGAAACGTGTTAAGTTGTACAAATAGGCAATTCAAAGGCCAAATCAGCCCATAGCCATTCTCCAGTCTCTGACTGGAGTCAGTCACACTGATTCCCTTTGGTCCACACAATTACTAAGAAAGGCCCAAAATGTCTATTTGGACAATGACTCCCAGTTAAACCATAGACTTGGTGTCTGTCCATTCAGAGGGTCAAAGACCCCAGAGTGTCATTCGTTCTAACTACACTGATGAGCTTGACGAGATCAGCCCCATGATTCTAATCCCTCTGTAACATTTTTGCAGATAGAAAGCCTGGCAGCTCTTCCATGGCCTTCACAGCTAGATATGATGGAGCGGTCAGATTCCGACTCATAGCAACCCTGTAGGGCAGAGTAGAGCTGCCCCATAGGGTTTCCAAGGAGTGGCTGGTGGATTCAAACTGCCAACCTTTTGGTTAGCAGCTGAACGCTCAACCACTGCACCACCAGGGCTCCATCTGATTCGACAGTCTGTCAAAATCTACCTAGAGACGAGGCCAACCCAGGCACTCCAGACCTCATAAGTGAGCATCATCAGTAACTTTCCTTTTGAATACATTTAATATTTCTCCTCAATAGCCCCACAGCTAACTGACCCAAATGCCACATTCGCAATGAGAACAATAGCTGGGTGTGTCTGGTTCTCATTTCACTTTCCTTTGAATTTGACTTAATGTCAGGCCCAGACCATTAACCTAAAGCTGTCAGGAATGGTAGAAGTTGGTTCTGTATTTCCAGGGATGGAGCGTTAGAGTTAAGATTGTATCTCCAAGAGAAGTCACTGAAAGCAGACCAAAGAAGGAGAAGGACCTTATCACTGACCTCTTGAGGCTGGAACCAAGGGGGAGGCTGGCCTAGGTTGCTTCCATTGACCATCACTGGTCCCTACCACTGGTGTCTTCTAGCCACAAGAGGTCCAGGCCCCTGATATGGCAAGGAACCTTCTCTCACAAACACATCTGCGACACTGTGGAGTGAACAGCCCTCCTACCATTGTCTAATCCACGGACACAGGTGGGCTTTGGTTTCTAGAAACCAAGTACAGTAAAACCTGTGAAAACTGGAACCTGCGTAAGGCAAGAACCTGTCAGAGAAGGAAAATGCCAACATTTTCCGCTAAAACGAACAACAGAAAAAGTGGTAAGACTGCACCCTGTCAAAGGCAGAAAACTTGCAAGACCCAGAAAAGGAAGGCAGTCCGGTCAAGTTCTGGCTCTCACAGGTTTCACCATACAGTACAATCTACCATCTCCTACGAAAGCTAGCAGTCAGTTGAAATGACCTTTCTTGGCCAATAGCCCTCTTACTTATTTCACCTAAGAATATAAAATATGATGTCTTTTATGCCTGAAATACTATTTGGTAAAAATAAAAATGTTTACGATCTTTATATTTTTATGATATATATGTATATATTTTTCAGTATCTATAAATGTTCTCAAGCTTCAATAACTCCTTTACTATTTCATGAAGGTTTTGTTGGCTGCTTTTGGGGGTAAGGGGTAGGGGAAGGATTTAGCTAAAAGTAGCCCTGGTGGTACAATGGTTAAGCACTTGGCTGCTAACCAAAAGGTGGGCTGTTCAAATGCATCAGCGGCTTCATGGGAGAAAAAACCTGATGATCTGCTCCCACAAAGATTTACGGCCTAGGAAACCCCATGGGTCAGTTCTACTCTGTCACATAGGGTCCCCATGAGTTGGAGTCAACTCAGTGGCACACAACAACAGTATGAAATGCAGAATATGAAAAATTCCATGTTTTGAACACTTTTTTGTGCACTAAGAACTAATAATTGGGGCGGAGGACAAGCAGAAGAATTTTAGAGAGGGAACTGCCTCTCAGTAAGTAAGAAAGAATAAACAAATTAGAGATAAACAAGTACCAGAGTTCAACCACAGAGCACAGGCATAAAAGATAGATCCTTAGGAGGCTTCTGTGAGTAGAAAAGTAGAGGAAGTAGAGGGGACCTATCTCATAGGGTGGGGGGTCAAGAGAGTCCCAAGAGGGACAGCATAGGGAAGGAGGGGTTGCAAAATGCAAGACTGGTTTTCTTTCTTTACTTCCTGCTTACGAAACAGAGAGAAGGAAACTTCCTATTATACCCCTCCTTTAAGAATGTGTGTAGGAAGGAGAGGAGTCTCGTCTCTTTCACTCGTTACCCCAAACTGTGGCACTAGCTGCATGTACATGGCTTCATATGCTCCATCTCTGGGTCAATCTCTGTCCAGGACTCATCCTGGACTGGTAGCAGATTCTTCCACCCCCATCTGGCAGGGTCAGCCACAGCAGGAGGACTAGCTATTGCTTGAACTTGAATGAGTGAGTGTACATTCAAAGTGTTCAAGAGCCTGAATTGGGTTGTCTGTTTCTGACGTTACTAGATCGAGGGTTGTCTTCTTAAAGCTTGAGGACTGTATCATGCTCATCGCTGTTTTATAGAAAATATATTCCAGATGTATGGCATGTTCCAGTTGAACATGAAAGGCGGGCTCATTTGATTTACAATAGCCCAAGAATTTAGCATTGATCCCTCTCTCCACCTGGTACCTGTTCCATGACTATCTCCAAAACTTCACGGAAATACCCCAAAAAGTAGAAGATAAAATCACTGAAAATCAAGAAATACAGAAAAGGCAATATGCTGCTGTAATGGAATGAGTTCTGTACTTAAAGGCTAAAGATAAAGGTTCAAAAACATCTCCACCCGTGACTAATTGAGTGACTGTGAACAAGTCATTGACCTCTCTGAGCTCCAGTTTCCCTTGCCCATTACACAAAGATTCCAATTCACTACCTGTCCTCGTAGGATCATGGCTTAGATGAAGAAAAGCACTTGGTGGTCCCCAGCCCAGGCCCTGTCCCCACAAAAGTGTTTAATGAACATATTTCCAAAGTACTAAGGGATCTTCTACTAAAATCCCACTATTCCCAGAAATCAGTTTATACTACTAAAATGTCTGCATCAACCTCTAAAAGAGATTGCAATATCTTTTGAGACCATACCCTTTCAATGTCCCTGGGACATGTTTTCTGTGAGAGAACCTGGAACTGTCTCCTGAAAACAACTCCTTGAGGCCTTTTCAGTCAGGACTCAGATAAGCAGTATCAGAAGGCACAGCAGCTGTGGCTTCAAAAGTGAAGGACAAGCCCTTTGTTCTCAAATTACTACCTACAGCTTGCCTCTAGCAAGAAATTAATCCCTCTGGCCACAGTTGGAGAAAAGCAATAGACTGTAAGCTCCTTGCAAAACCATAAGCACAATGAGGACAGGAACCCCATCTGTTTGGATCACCACTGTTTTCCTTTTCCTGGGACAGAGAATAGCACATAGGAGGCACTCACTAATGACTGATGAATGCATGAACACTGGTAAAATACTCTCTTGGAGGCCTGCACCATGACTGCAAGCTCCAGGGCACTAGCGGAAGAAGAAGGCCCAACAACGGAGCCATGTAAAGATCGACTATGAGACTCTGCCTGGAGGAGTGGGGAGGATGAGGGAGAAGGAGCTGGAGGATGAGGGAGAAGGGCTTCCATGGGGAGAGAAGTTTCCAAAGGGGGCCATAACATCAAAGACCCATTCTGCCTATTTGTGGACATTGCCTGTGGCCAGCCCTGCTTTGGAGTCTGTCACTCCACTTGCTCAGTCACATCAGAAAACAGACCCAGCTGAAACATACGTTCTGAATTGTCCATATAGCACCTGCTGCTAAATTCTCTCATTTCAAGTACTCATCTCAGCCCCAAATCATGCATTTATTACTTTCCTGTTCCAGGGACAAATTTCATAGCCTGTTTGCATCCTCCCAAGCCTAGCTCCATCTGGGCATATAGCAAAGGAACCAGTACCATTGAGTGAATGATTGAAAGTATGCTGGGTATTCAGTAACTAGAAACGCTCAGGCAAGGAAAAGATGAATCATCCCAGAAAAAATTTCTGGATCAGGGGTAAGGAAATTATCTTAAACACATTTCCATATTGTTAGGGAGGCGTTTCCTGTTCTTAACTGAAGTCACTCTCTTTCCCTTCAGTCTCCTCCTTGCTTTATTCTGAAGCTCAGGTAATGTTGTCACCATCAATTCCATCATCTGTCAGTCTTTCTCTCTCTCTCTCTCTCACTGTCTTTCCTCATAATTTATTGGTCACTATGTCCTGCCTATTTTACTCTCCAAACTTGTCTCCAGTCTATCCCTTCCTCTGTCTCTCTTTCCATCTCAAGACTTACTTTCATAACTACTTATCTAGACTACCTCAGTACCTTCCATCTTGATCTTACAGCCTGCAGCTCTCCGCCCTCCACTCTTCCCTCTCCTCATCCATTTACCAAAATGTCTCCTGAGTGTTCTTTATGAAACATAAATCTGAGTGTCTTTTCTCAATCTGGGCTCCCATGCTTCTTGCACTATATACTCATCAACACCAAACTACCACATTCCAGCAATCACTATCGCCAGAGACTTAAAATTTCCCTCACAACAGCACTGTGAGGTAGGCATTGTCATTCCCATTTTACAAATGAGGAAGCAGAGACTTGAAGGGATAGATAGATACATCATTTGTATACTGCTAAGAACTGGCAAAGTCAGGAGCCCCAGCCAGACTGGCCTGATTCCAAAGGCACTTCTCTGGAGTACCTCCATTCAGTGTCATTTAAAAGTTCTGAGTCCTCTCCAATTTCCCAGGACCAATTGAAAGTAATCTCTTAGTCCATCTGAGGTGTCTCCATAATTAAAACACGTACCACTCTGTAGCTTACTTGTAAGTCTCTGCCCTACCCCACAAGACTGAATTCCTTGAAGATAAGGATCATTTTGTGTCCCCAGTACTGAGCGTAGTGCTGGCACTCAAAAAAGGATTTTGAATCAATTGATGGTCTGATAAATGAATGCGTGAATAAATGAATGAATGAATGTCATGTACTCAAGTGGTCTCTTTCCTTTGTTTCTTCCATAAGAAAACTCAATTTATTTGCTTGGCTATGTTAGAAATTTTGGAAATTATTTTACTGGTTAAAGAATATTATCAGTTCAAAGTTAAATTTTCAGCATTTAAGGATGGAGATGCCCTTACAATACAAATGCTCTTGTTTTTGTCATGGTTGTTGCTGTTTTTGTTTACTATGGAATGTCACCATGCTTGAATTTTAAGCAGATGGGTTTGGGTCCCATTCATAATTTCCCTGATTTAGGAAAAGTCATTATCACAGAAGGAGACAGTATCACTTGCCAACTGCTAGAGCCCAACAGCAGGCTTTGATCTTGGCACACATGGCTGCCATTTTATGTTACCGGTGATCTTGCCACAAGCTGCTTGTACTATTTGTCCTGCCGATGATGTGGGCAAAGTATAAAGCCGGGGCTCACCCTTCTCCAGGGGACATTGAGATTCCTGGGCATTGTACCAATTCAGCCATATGTCACCACAGAAAGTAACTGCTTTTTCCATATATGATCATAACTAATGTTGCAAAGCCTGTTTTGCCTGGATCCTTTTACAGGACCTATGCAAAATATGCTGTGAGCTTTCACTCCAGATTTCTTTCTTAGGATGAATGGCTCTGAACACACATGGGAACAAGCTCTTATTCTGTTCATCAGGAATGATAATTATTCCAGAGGCTAATTCTCATCGAGTTAGTTATATGGGGCGAAGTTCTGGCTCATGAACAGGAGCCGATGGAAACAGGGCTCTTAATGGCCAAATACACCCAGTGTTCTCCTTTCAATTCTTTCATTTTTTTCTGTCTTTACCTTTTAGAAAATGTTAATGTATTCCTGATGAATTCAGTGTGAAAAAAAATATGTTTATCAGCTTGGGTTTAAAATTTTTATTCATAATAAGAATATGGTGGCACTGCCAAGCCTCCCTCAAGTCAATCCACAAACATTTGCCAGCTATTCTGGGCATCAGAAAGTAAAATGACCACAAAGATAGTTCAAAGTAAGGAAATCTGATGCCAAAACAGTAAGCAAACGTATCTTAATCAGGTAGGGATGCTTTGTTCTTGATGCATTGGGTTGAGAAAAGCAGGCTCTGATGGCAGACACCCTGGAAGTTGTCAGTTGGTAATTGCATAAGTTGTGCCTTTAGCCAGGGCCAAATGGATGATAAGTTTGTCACTGTTAACAGGTGCTAGTTATTTGGAGCAAACCATACTTTCTCTTGCAAAATTAAACTACTGAATTTCTTGAATATATTTCCTCATCTATAAAATGAGAGTTAGGGGAGATAAGTGTTGTGGCCCTGTTCCACTCAATCTCTGATCCTAAGTACCTTTGACAATCTCTCTTCCCTTAGAAGACCCTGGATGGGGTAAATGGTTAAGTACTGGACTACTAACCAAAAGGTTGGTGGTTCAAACTCACCCAGAGGGGCCTCAGAAGAAAAGCCTAGCCATCTGCTTCCGAAAGGTCACAGCCTTGAAAACCCTATGGAGCACAGTTCTGCTCTGCACAGGTGGGGTCGCCATGAGTTGGAATAGACTCGACAGCAACTGGTTTGGTTTTGGTTTGGTTCTCTTTTCCCTTAGGTTCCTCTGAGGCTGTAAACCCCCTCACCCCCATGTAGATGTCCACAACCCCTCCCCACATACTGAGCCCAGCTGGCCTTGTACTTTATGAAAGAGAGTCCACCTCAACCGCTTAAAGGCTTCCCTTGGTAAACGACTGCACCCAAAAAGCCTGCAGGTCCACAGCCTGCATCCGGTGCCACAGGTGAGGTCTTTAGTTTGTTGTAAAAGGAATTCCAGCATGACATAGCTCCTCTCAGCACAAAGAAGTGCTGAAGCACTAAGGGAAGGAAAAAAAGAATAACTCCGAAAGCAAGGCAGCAGCTAGGAGAAAGATGTCAGGATTGGATCAGCCTTTGCCCTCACAGGGCTCAGTACCTGTTGACTTTACTCTGTTGTCCTCAACTGTAAACAGAATTGTGCAGGAACCGCCAAGACCCAGAAGATACATCCTGGCCACAGGGGCGCCTCGGAAGCCTCCCCTTGTGCCTGGAGCAAACAGTGCTGCTTGCTCTGTGGTCAAATCAGGGACAGCCAGTCCTCCAGTTGTTTGATTTCTAAACCTGCCTCCATATCCCCGAGGTGTCTCTGAGAGCCCAGGGCTTGCAAATCAACACAACATTTAATTAACTGCACATTAAAGTTTCCATCTTTCAAAGAAGGGAATTAGGGACAGTGCACTTTCTGAAGCATTCATTAATGAAAAAATAAAAATTCTAAAGCCTCCCGAGTTCAGGGTGGTCCTTACCATTCTAGGTGGTTGCCTACCCTGATTCTCAGGGTTGAGCCAGTTCCTTTAAATATGCTACCACATTCGGGTTCCTCTTGCATGCAAAAATGTTTAACCCTCTGCTATTCAGTCTTGGGTACCCTCAATTATCCTTAAGAGTTTTCAGGAAATGCTCAAGAATGTTCCTAAGTATACTTATTTGTGAATTCCTTTTCATTAAAATAAAGGGTATATATACAGTACTTTAGAAACCCCAGTGTCATAGTGGTTAAGAGCTACGGCTGCTAACCAAAAGGCCAGAAGTTTGAATCCACCAGGCGCTCCTTGGAAACCCTATGGGGCAGTTCTACTCTGTCCTGTAAGGTCGCTATGAGTCGGAATCAATTCGATGGCAGTGGGTTTGGTTTGGTTTTATACAGTAGTTTTAAGAGAGGCATGAGTAATAAAATTAAATAATTGTCTCTGCCATCTATGGTATGGTTGTGAGTTACTGCTGCCCCCGAGGATTACAGGGTCACACGGATCACCACTAAAAAGGAATATAGCACCATCGGGTTGACTTTAGGGAGCAATAGAGATGGTGAAGGAAACAAAGTGATAGATAGACCAGAGTATATCCAGTGCAATTCACCTCAAACAGCCTTGACCCATGACATCAAAATTACGTGCTGCTTCTGGTTATATGCACATACCTACACTACACACACATATCTGACTGAGGTCAAAAAGCACAGGAAGTGAAGAGTATTACTCAGGAGTAGGTAGGTACTAGTCCTGTTCCTGTCTGCATCTCTGCTCTTCCTTTACCTCAACTGAAAAACAAGATTTGCAGGAGCACCTGCAAGGCTTTCTGTTATAATCGCTGTTGTATCACTTTTTTTCTTCAGTGTTTGTATTCATGCAATTTTTTTAATTTAGTTTCATATTTCCAATTCTATTTGTTTCTTTCTCCATAGTATTTTTTTCAGTTTATTGTGGAAAAATAGGTATAACATAAAATTTGCCAAGTACACCATTTTAAGTGTACAATTCAGTGACATTAATCACCGTTACAATGCTGGGCACTCATCATCACTATCTATTTGCAAAACTTTTCATCACCCCAAACAGCAACTGTAACCATTACACAATAACTCCCACCATTCTCCCCTCCATTGTATCATTCTTCAAAGGAATTTTCTTGTAATGCTTTGTTTTGTTACATGGTTTCTTTCAATGTTATCAAGTCTTTCAGAAAAAGACTGGCACTTATTTAACTTCGTATTACGCATTGTGCCTATTTTATGTAGCCATGCTACAAAATTTTATTTCCTTTCTATTATGTGCCAGGAAATGTGCTAAGCATGAGGGGATATAGACACTGGCCCTGTGCCCCTGGAGGAGGCAAACAAATAAGAATAGATAAGTCAAATAATTATAAATTGTAATTAGTACTATGTACGGAAAACAGCAAGTGTTTAAGATAAGAAATAATGGAGCAGAGGAGAGCTACTTTAGATGGATGCTTAGGAACAGACTGGATGTGGAGGGGACATTCAAGAGGAGCCGCAGAAGGAAGAGAAGGAGCTAGCTATACAAAGAGTGGGGAGAAAAGTATTCCTGGCAGAGATATTTCCACACAGCAGACACACTATAACTGTTTCTTGACTTGTTGATAAAAGTTAATATAAGTAGATCTAATACATTCAAATTAGTAAGCCAATCTAGTCAAAATATGCATGTGTGTAGACAAAGCAACCAAGAAGTGAATTTGTCACTGGCTTCCTGTCCCTGCTGGGCCCACCTGAGACACTTAAGCACACTCCTGGCTCAGCGCTCGCTCCCCCTCAAGCCTTTTCCTTTTCATCTCATTTCAGATCTTTGGTCAGTGCTCAGCATGTATTGATACAGTCACTGGAACACTAGAGAATTCTAGGTTTTCATCGACAATTCTTTCAAAATAGTTATTTCTGGTCTTTGGATTTTCTCAGCAATAAGGCATCATGGTGGAGACTGCATCAATTTCTTAGACTCTTTTCCTTGAAGTAGCCTGCTATATCATCCCATATCACGAAAGTGCAGAGAGAGCGAGGGGGACATAATCACTAGATCCCAAAGCTTGTGTGGTTGGCTTTGGGTCATTTAAATTTGTGTCACTTCTTCTGATGGAGGAAGGAACTGAAACACTGCAGGCTGCTCAGCCACATTGCTTTCACTGCGTTGGTTATGAAGACATTGTCTCTCAGCAACCAATCTACTCTTTGATATCTGCTTTGTGATTGTGGGGCTGGGACTCTGTAAAGCAACCACATTCTCCTGGCTCCCTATCAGACTCTGTCTATAGGGGGAATTTAGGTGGAGATTGTGAAGTAGGAAATATCTAGTGTTGAACTATCTAGTGAAGTTGTTTTTACTGACTGGACCCTGGCTGATACACCCACCCAGAGGTAAGTGTTTCTCTTACTAATTAATCAATAGTTAGTGTCCATGTGCTCCAAAACCAAAACCAAACCTGTTGCCCTCGAGTTGATTCTGATTCATAGCAACCTTATAGGACGGAGTAAAACTCCCCCATAGAGTTTCCAAGGAGAAGCTGGTGGATTCGAACTGCCAACCTCTTGGTTAAGAGCCGAGCTCTTAACCACTGCCCCATGTGCTCAGGAACCTGTAATGTGCCCCCTTACTACACCTGATCTCTTTAATGACTAAGGTGTGCCTGGCCGAAGTCATGGTCTTCTCAATTGTCTCATGTGTATGTGAAAGCTGGACAATGAAAAAAGAAGACAGAAGAACTGATGCATTCAGTTTGTGGTGTTGGTGAAGCATACTGAATATAGGAAAGATTAAGAGATGGTGGTGCAGTGGTGAAGAGCTAAGGCTGCTAACAAAGAGGTTGGCAGTTAGATTCCACCAGCCACTCCTTGGAAATACTATGGGGCAGTTCTACTCTGTCCTATAAGGTTGCTATGAGTCAGAATCGACTCAGTGGCAATGGGTTGGTTTTGGTTTTTATATCAGTAGACCTTACTGAAACACATGTTGTTGTTAGGTGCTGTTGAGTCGGCTCCGACTTACAGTCACCTTATGTACAACAGAGCAAAACATTGCCCAGTCCTGCACTATCCTCACAGTAGTAGATATGTTTGAGCCCATTATTGCGGCCACTGTGTCAATCCATCTCATAGAGGGTCTTTCTCTTTTTTGTTGACTCCTTACTTTATCGAGCATGATGTCCTTCTCCAGGGACTGGTCCCTCCTGATAACATGTCCAAAATAAGCAAGACAAAGTCTGGTCATCTTCACTTCTAAGAAGCATTCTGACTGTACTTCCTCCAAGACAGATTTGTTCATTCTTCTGGAAGTCCATGGTATATTCAATATTCTTCACCACCACCATAATTCAAAACATTTATTCCCACACAGGTCTATGTAATCGTGGAAGACTCATGCCACCACCCAGACATTATAATTCAGGAAGTCTGTGATGTGTCTCCAGCATTTGTTTATTTATTTTGATTCTTTAACATGGTATGCAATAGGTGTCTAATTATTTCATTCTCATGATACTTCTGTGAGAGTCAGGGAACAAGTCCGCCCCATTAAAAACTATTAACAGAAATGAGCCATCTCAATAAGTGTGGATCCCCTAGATCATTCAGACTCAGAAATAGCATGATTCAATCCCAACTGCTTGGTCGAAGGATTTCTGCTGCCTTCCACTGCCAAATTTTGATGGACGATGCCTTTTTAGCTTTGGTCGAGATTTAATTTGTGTTGCAATGGAAAACTTTCAATTATCAATGACAAAAGGCAATATTTCAATACTCCTTGAGAATAGGCTTCAAAGGTTTCATCTCTTTTTAAAAAGCATTTCAGCTTTATTTTGACGTGGCAGAAAAGTTTTGCATGCATCCTCACATCCACTGTTGTGACAGCTGTATTTAATGAGTGCAAAATGATCAGAAAAACATCCTTTGCTGTGGGTTGCCAGTTGATGACAGGGGAGAGGTGATGCTGTAATTGGAACAGTGAAGTCATTCACACATCTGCTGAGGAGGTATTCCTACCCGTCTGGTCTATACCAGGCTGCTCGATGCATGACCTGAGAGCTGAATCAGACCTGCAGATCCATGTCCCATGGCTCTCTTCTTCAAACAGTGGGGTGAAGACACAACTGGACCACTTCAGCCTGGTGCTGCTGAGAAGCTCATCCAAAGTCAAGGTCATCTAAATCTTCCAGGTATCTGACTTACTGAGAGATCTTTCTGGGTATAATAACATACCTACAGTTAACAAACTCAGGAGAAAATAAAGAAGGGAAACTTTAAATAACTCAGGTGTAAAGGCCTAAATCAGAAAATAAAGGTCTTCCTTTATCATCATTTCTCATTTTAATGGTGCAAATGGTTAAGCACTCAAATACTAATTGGAAAGGTTGGCAGTTCAAACCCATCCAAAGGCACCTCGGCAGACAAGCCTGGCAGTCTGTTTCTGAAAGGTCACAGCCTTGAAAACCCTATAGAAAGTTCTACTCTGCACACATGGGGTCACCATGAGTCAGAATCAACTAAACTGCAACTAACAACATTATTTTAATATTGTGGCATTTCTGTTGAGCAAATATTCATTTCACACACACGCTGACCTACATGGAAAGAGGTTACTTTCCTACCTGACCAATATTGAGCTTGGCCATGTGACTTCCTTTGGCCAATGACATGTGGACAGACATGACCATATGCTACTTTAGAACCTAAGCATTAAGGTATTGCTTGTTTTTGCTCACCCCTTGAGAGCTTCCACTTCTACCTGGGGGAAAAGAAAAAAGCAAGAGTCAGCGCTATTCTTTCAGATGACCCTCGGAGAATGAGAGACAAGTGAAACAGACCTCCTGAGCTTGACCTGCAGCTTGAAGCAGTTGTTCCAACTGGCCCATGCACCTGCAGAGCATACTTGGAAGAGAGTTGCCTGAGTCCCAGTTAGATCACCCAAGCCACAGTTAACCTGCAGCCTAGTGAGCATGAGAATAAATGACTGTGAAGTCACTGAGATTTGAATTAGTTGTTACTCAGCATTGTTGTGTTGTTTTTTAAGACTTTTTTTATAAATATAATTTACATTGTGGTGCATATATATGTAATGAATTGTTTGCCATTTCAACACTCTTCACATGTACAATTCAGTGACATTAATTATGCTTATCATGTTGTTCAACCATTACCATCTTCTACTTCCAAATTTTCCCATCACCCTTAGCAGATACAGATCACCAACAATGCATGCCTGATTATGTCACAGAAAAAATATTCCAGCTCTGCTATATGCAGTGGGCAGTTCTACCTTTGCCTACAGATCTCCCAACATGGTGTCAGGGAGATACACTTAACCATTGTGCCACCAGGGCCCATCACTGCAGCACCAGTCCCCGGTCAGGGCAAGCAGATGGAACAAACACTCAAGTCAATAAATTCTATTTATGCATGACAAAACTAGTAATAGCCCCATGCTTAACTACATTTTCACCTTTTGGTTCCATTTGGGGATCATGGAATTTGCTTAATAACAATGGAGGTGTAGTTGCAGTACGGATTCCAAGGGAATGACTTTGTCCCAACATTCTTTATTTTTTATTACCTCTTCGTATGCTTATACCAAACCCGTTGTCATTGAGTAGATTCCAACTCCAGGTGATCCTATAGGACAGAGTAGAACTGCCCCACAGGGTTTCCCAGGAGTGGCTGGTGGATTCGAACTGCCAGCTTCTTGGTTCGCAGCTGTAGCTCTTAACCACGGTGCCACACCTTTATAGGGTATAACTAAAAGTACCTAATTGTGTCTATCTCTCTTTTTTTTTTAATCTCTGCTTTTCTGTATGGTTCTATTTCCTATATTCTCTCTTTCCTCAATCTGAAAAGACAGCAGAAATTAATTGTCACACTGAACTATTATGACAATTTACTCTTGAGGGGAGAATCCTGTGGGTGTCTAAAAGCTTACTCTAAGTTATAGCTGCTTAATTTATGCTTCAACTGATGAATAATTAGGGAAGCAATTAATTTTAAAATGCAAATGTGCAATGGGTCTCACTGTTCTGTTTTGTTTTGTTTTAAATATCTTTTGTCCTCAGTTCTACTTGTGTTAGAGTCTTAATGGATTTAGTTTAGCAAAGGAATGAAATTATTTTTTCTAATGCTTTATTTACTTGATTGAATCGGACTTTTCATCAAATATTGACTACAAATGTTTGTTTAAGATCATCTGCCATAGAATTTAATAGAAATAAAAACCCGTAATACAGAACCATCGTTTTTTTACCTGTCTTGTCAAAGAGCTATCTGAATCAGTGACAGAAGAGGTTTACAGCAATGTGCCTGTCTATATGATCTGGTTGTTGTTTTCTAGTCAGAGGAAAAATTCCTTTTTATCTCTGAAAATGTCACATAGATATTCTTTGAGAAGAGAAAACTTCCGAACTGAAATGCCAAGTAAGACTAGCTTTTCTTTCTTTTATATTCTCCAGTGCTGGGAAAATAGTTAAATGTCCACTAAATATTCCTTTCATTTATTCATATATATGTAATTAATTGTTCATTCATTCAACATTTACTGATGGCTACTATATATTTTAATGCTCTACTCTATGCTAGGTTGGCCAGTCCCTACTCTCAAAAGGGAAACCCTGGTGGTGTAGTGGTTAAGAGCTACAGCTGCTAACCAAAAGGTCGGCAGTTTGAATCCATCAGGTGCTCCTTGGAAACCCTATGAGGCAGTTCTACTCTGTCCTTTAGAATCGCTATGAGTTGGAATTGACTCAATAGCAACGGATTACGAATTTTACTCTCAAAAGAGTTCACAGTCTCCTGGGAAAGCCAGACAAGAAAAAAAGCTCTAGTATGTTTTTGTCATAGCACTATCTGACATCTTTTTATATATGTGTTTATTATCTTTCTCCTTAACTAGAATGTGAGCTCCATGAGGGCAGGGACTGTACCTGTATTTCTACCATCTGAGCAGTGCCTACTGCACAATAGCCCATGAAACAGAACCCATTGCCGTCAAGTCAATTCCTACTCATAGCGACACTATAGGACAGAGTAGAACTGCCCCATAGGGCTTCCAAGGAGTGGCTAGTGGATTTGAACTGCTGACCTTTTGGTTAGCAGCCAAACACTTGACCACAGCACCACCAGGGCTCTGTTGCACGATAGGCACTCAGTAAATACCTGTGACTATTGAAAGAACAAGAGTGATAGTTTAGAGATGTAAATAGGATGAAACATAAGTCCAAAGAAGGGGATGTCTTTCTAGAAGGTGGTGGAAAGTGGATTGATCAGAAAGGTTTCAAGGTTTCAAGGAACCAGGTCTGAGGGGATCTGCAGGAGTTTGCCAGAAGATCAGAGTTAGGAAGGGCATAGGAGGTGTCAAGTCCTGAAGGAGTGAGAAATCTGGATATGCTTGGGAATGAAAAGGAGATATGTTTCCCTGGAGCATAGGACCTTCGGGAAATGACAGGACATGGGACTAGACAGGAAGGGAAAGAAGAAAAGAACTTGTTGCCATCAAGTAGATTCAGACTTACGACGACCCTATGTGTTACAGAGTAGAACTGCTCCATATGGTTTGTGATCTTGGCTGTAATCTTTACGGAAACAGACCACTAGGCATTTCCTACACAGAGCCATTGAGTGGGTTTGAACCCCCAATCTTTTAGGTTAGTAGTCAAGTGTCAACCATTTGTGCTACCTAGGGACCTAGACAGGTAGGGAGAAGTCATCTCATATCTAGAGGAAGAACCTTAGTCTTTACTCTGTGATCAGTGATGATTGATTGATTGAAATATTGAAATGCTAAATTACTAACGTGAACATTTAAGAAAAAACATTGTCCACTTCTGGCAGAAAGTTGAAGCCTTGTTTTTTTAAACCTATAGCACTATTCCGCTGAGACATGACTTGGCTTGAGGGTACAGTCAGGGCCCTACCTGTTAATGCCAAGAGAGTACCTGGTCACTAACCAGACAAGTCAGATGTCACTATGTCTTTCGTTCCATTGTCTAAATATTTAAAAGGAAACCAGAATTTTGGTCTAAATTATCTGCACAATTCCACAATTCTCTGTTTGCATTAAGGACAGACTCAAGGAAAGAAAAAAATATTTTTTAGGCTAAACATTAGCTATATAAAGCTTACGTTTCAAACCACATCCAAGTTATTTGCCTCTGTTTTTCACCCATGTAAGAAAATATTTCATATGTGAAAAACTAATGAAAGACCATTGGACCAGTTTATTGGATTGTTTTCTTTTGTTTCATGGGCTTTGCTGTTTTAAAAAAGGAAGGAAGCAATTAAATGGATCATATATGTAGATACAATCATCGCCTTCTGCCTGATACAGGTGGAGGTAATCAATAAGTGGTAGCAGCTTACTTTTAATCTAATTGTGAATTCTTCCCATGTGTACACACACTTCAGCCAAGGGATGACAAGGATTTCTGAACTTCAAAAAAAAAAGAGGAGGAATCACAATAAATATTTCATTGTCTAGTCAACCCAGTTTATGAAGCCTGATTATCTTGTTCAGCCGCCAGAGATTACTACCGGAAGCTTCCGCAGATGTTCTCCATTCCCGCCAAGCTTACCACTACATCTACAGCAGGGAAGTGGGGCTGAGCATCTCCACTCCAGAAGCCCAGCTGCTAGGGGAGAAAGAGAGAGAAAGAGCCACATCCACCATGGGAGAGGCCTGGATATCACCAGTCACCTCCTGGCAGGCCACCTAACTAGTTCCCAAATTGGGTTAGTTGACCATGATTGACCAAGCCTTATTCTAATCTGGTTGCTCTGGTTTCTAATCTGTTCTAAACTGTGAAGATCAGGGAATATGCGGCTCCCGGTTTCCTGGGGCAGCAGGCAGATAATCGCCTTCAGTTCCCACTGTCAACAGGCATCCTGAAAAGGATGACGCTAATTGAACAAATATTGGACAAGAGTTTAACAAGGGCTTCTGGGGGCTTTTTGTGGACCCAGGGCACTCTTGTGTCTCTCTCTCTGAGCTACACAGCTCCATGGTTTTCAGTAATGATGGGGCTATGTATATTTGCTTTATTTGTTGTTGGTGTACATTTTTAAATTCATATTACTTGTTATAATTCTTCTGATATGCATTTTTTTTCTTCCCACTTTGGATCATACCTATATATTTTAGGTTGTCCTTCCACCAGTCTTTAACCCCATCTACTCCTTGGATGTGGTCATAGTGGCTGTACCACCAAATATAATCCCGCCCCCCCAAAAAACCAAACCCGTTGCCGTCAAGTTGATTCCGACTCATAGCGACCCTACAGAATATATACTGTTGTCATAAAAGAGATTAGACCTAGTGTGAAATAAGACAGAGCTTAGTACTGTTACTATTCTGTCACAAAACAGCACTCAGGAATGAGACCAGCCAAGCTAAGATTCTCAAAGAGATGTTCTAGGAGAATTCTAGTCTTTTTTTTTCTTTTTTTAAACCACAAAGTCAACATTTTAAAGGTAAATGTGATACTCCAGTAGCCTTAACCAGAGTCTTAATGGCAGAAAATGAGTTTACACAAATTAGAAGAGGCCAAACCTAGTACCTCAGATCACTGGAATGGCTCATATTTGCTTGGCAATCTCAGAAAAGATAGGGATTTGGGTTGCCCTGAATATTTTACTTTTCTAGTCCAGTTTTCAAGGGTTGAGGAGTTTCAGTGACCCTATTGGACAGAGTAGAACTGCCCCATAGAGTTTCCAAGGAGCACCTGGTGGATCTGAACTGCTGACCTTCTGGCTAGCAGATGTAGCTCTTACCACTACACCGCAAGGGTTCCCTCTAGTGCCGTAGGTAACGATAAATCATTCATTACATACTTACCAAGGTTTTGTGGTACCATTTGCGTCTGCTAATGATCAAGTTTTACTAAAGATAGAATTAAAACATGAATGAAATATAAATCATTTTGTAAGATACCGAATTTCTGTGTGTTTCTCATAGGAAATTATGTGTAGGATTATTAAAACCAGAATTTTCTAATACTGGTACAAAGCTTGAACTATTTTACCCACAAAATAAGAGTTTCAGACAAGTATTTATGTACTTTGATATTAATGAGCAGGGAGAAAGACTTTTGATCCTTAAAAAAAAAAGTTACCTCCTGTAAAGCAAAAGGTAGAACAACATCCAATCGCCAATTTTCCTAATTAGAAAATGTCCAAGATGGAGTTTTGAATTTTTTTCAACTAGCTTTCATGACCTTCCCATAGAAAGTTGGATGTAAATTTTCCCTTTTAGACATGTCATTTTCATTAATACCACTGTGATATATAACTAATAACAGTTAAGTATAATTATGACACAGTATTTAGAAAATAATTGTGGTGAGACAGCATTTAGTGGCTGACTTTGAACTACTTCCTTTGTGTTTTGCTCTTCAGCTCTGCTCACTCACAGCCCCCCAGAAAGCAGACATGGAGCGTTAGAAAGGACAGGCATTTCCCATGCTTTTACGTTCTTCCATTTTTGTTCCATGTTATTTTTCCTTCATTGATGATCTAATTTTTTAGGCATTTCTTTCTGAATGGAACTGATTGCATCTATAAATAAAGCATTGATAAAATGACCATAACTTTTAAAGTGTGATTTGACTTTACAAATAAAAATCCTATCCTACCAAAATGTCTCCTAGGCCCAGTTATTGTTTGATTTCTTGTTTGATTTTTGTTGTTTGTTTGGTTTGTGCACCAGGAAGCAGGGAAGTCTCTTTGGATCTGCATCTAAGTTGCATAGACTCAGAAAACCCCAAGACGAGAAGTGGTATTGGCATGCAGGAGAAAGTCAAATTCCAGTTCCTATTGTTTTAATGAAGGAGCCCTGGTAGCGCAATGGTTAACCACTAACCAAAAGGTTGCTGTTCGAACCCACAGGTGGCTCTACAAGAGAAAAGACCTGGCAATCTGCTCCCATAAAGACTGTAGCCTAGGAAACCCTATGAGGCAGTTCTACTCTGTCCTACAGGGTCGCTATGAGTCAGAATCAACTCGACAGCACACAACAACAAACTCCTTGAGGCCTTGGACCAGTACTTTCAAGACCATTCACCTGTAGCAATAAAAAGCCAGCGTTTGTACAGTTATGGACATCCAAGACCAAAATGGCTGAGGAAACAGTGGGCTTCCAATCAGGTCTCAACCCAAAGGGCTAGGAGGGCGCTGAAAATGCCTGCCTGATTTACAACTCGGTCAACCAAGCAGGAGTCCTAATTAAGAGATAAAAAGGGGGAACACAAGTGTACCTCAAAGAACAGCAGTGAGGCCTGCAAACAAAGTAAGGGCATAAAATAGACTGTTCTAGTCATTTACAGTAGCTTGAACTGCCAAATACCTTACGTCCTGTAGTTGACAAAACCCTGTGGACAGTTTAGAACTGGTCAGATTACTACAGAAGGAAGTGTTATCCTTGATGAGTGGCAGAGTTTGTGGCACCCTTGAGACCTCTCAAGTTAGACTTGGAAACCCTTTACACCTGTGATCTACTACTGGTCACCAAAGGACCCCTCTGCAGGAGTGTGAAAATATTAGAACGTCTTTTATCATATCCTTTTGAATTTTGACTTTGTTATGTATTTTATAATGTATATAATCTATTAGTATAATAGTATATGGATAGATGGATGGATGGATGGATAGAGAGAGAGAGAGAGGGAGATAGATAGATGCTATCGAGTTGACTCCAACTCATGGCAACCTTATATACAATATAATGAAATGTCACCCAGTCCTGCATCATCCTCATGATCACTGACATGTTCAAATCCATTGTCGTGACTATTGTGCCAATCCATCTCACCAAAGGTCTCCCTCATCCCTGCAGGCCCTCTGAGACTTCACTAAATATGATGTCCTCCTCCAGCGATACAACCCTTCTGATGATGTGCCCAAAGCAGCAAGTCAGACAGTGTTCTGTTGTGATCCATAAGGTTTTCTTTGGCTAATTTTCAGAAGTAGATCCTGGGCATTTCTTCCTAGTCTGTTTTAGTCTGGAAGCTCTGCTGAAACCCGTCCACCATGGGCAAACTTGCTAGTATTTAAAATACCTGTGACATTGTTTCCAGCATCACAGCAACATACAAGCCACCACCGTATGACAAACTGACAGGTGATGGAGTACAATGATAGAGGTGTGCAATTTATAAATAAACTGATAGGCATATATTGGTTTATTTCATATCACTCAAAATATTTTAGTGATAAGGGTAAGCAATCAAAAAGAAAATCACTGCTCTAGGCAACCTATCCTTTAAGAAACTCTTGTATCTGTAAGTAAAACCAAGAGCACCATATATATTTTTGGATACGAGCTGTCCTCTGTGCCTTACCAGCGGGATAGAAAAAGGGTGGAGATAAAGTGGAGAGTGGGGAGATCATACTTAGCAGGGAATTGAACTGATTGCAAAGGAGAAGAGATGGGACAAGGCCACAGGTAAAACAGGAAACGGAGTGTGAGAATTTCCACAGAGTCGAATAGCAATTGTGGGGTTTGCTGCCAAATGGCAAAGATTATCAAGCTGATCTGGGAATCCCATTGGCATTCAAATCCCATGCTTCCATTCAGGAGAAAAAGGGTTCTAGAGGTAGAAAAGGAACCCTGATGGTGCAATGGTTACGCGCTTGGGTGGTTACCTAAAGGTGGGCAGTTCAAACCCACCCAGCAGCTCCATAGGAGAAAAGACCTGGCGATTGGCTGCCATAAAGATTACAGCATAGGGAACCCTACAGGCCAGTTTTACTCGTCTTACAGGATCACTGTAAGTCAGAATCGACTCAACGGCACACAACAACAACAGAGGTAGAAAATGAGGCATTGATGGGTCAGTAGTAGAATTCTGCCATGCAGGAGACCCAAGTTCAATTCCCAGACAATGCATTTTATGCACAGCCACCACCCATCTGTCAGTGGAGGCTTGCGTGTTGCCGTCATGCTGAACAGGTTTCAGCCGAGCTTCCAGGCTACAACAGACTAGGAAGAAAGCCCTGGCAATCAGCCAATGAAAACCCTGCAGATTACAACAGTCCAATCCACAACCAATTTCGGAGATGGTGAAGGACCAGGCAGTGTTTCATCCCACTGTGCATGGGGTCACCATGAGTCAGGAGCCAACTCGACAACAGCTACCAACAACCGTAGAATGGTTTCATCCTCCTGAGAAAGAGATTATGTTCTTACTTGGCTTATATATTCCCTGAATCTAACTTAAAATGAAACAGCCACTTCTCTATTTAGCTGGGTGTGATTGCACCCACAACTGGATGTTAGGCTTTCCAGAACCTTACACTTCACACACACACACACACACACACACACACACACACACACACTTGAACACTCACACACATGCACACACATACACAATAGATCCATAAACTTAAGTCCATGGCTCTGAAACATGGATACCTCAAGATCTATTTGCAGAATACTAAATGTACTATCTCTAATTAGAAATATAAATAAGTAAAAAATTTAAAAATATGTCATATCCATCATTTTCACTAAGTTGACACTACGTGCATTATTTTACTGAATAATGGACCCAGGAAAAGTGTTTCTTAATAAAAAGGGAAAACCAAGATGATCACAAGCTTGATAAATAGAAAGAAAGGGTACTTACAATCTATACCAATGTGGGAAACTGTACCTCATTGTTTCCAGTGACATCTTCCAAAAAAACCAAACCAGCTGCTGTCTAGTCAACTCCAACTCATGACAACCCTATGTGTGTCAGAGTAGAACTGTGCTCCACGGGGTTTTCAGTGGCTGGTTTTTTGGAAGCCGATCACCAGATCTTTCTTCTGAGGTGGCACCTTTCAGTTAGCAGCCTAGCGTGTTAACTGTTAGCACTACCCAAGGACTCCACAGAAAACCGTTATATGGATATGCCACAACTTATTCTATCAGACCCTACTGATGGGCATTTACGTGGTTTCCAGCTGTTTGCTGCAGCAAGGAATATCTTTATGCCAGTTTTCTGAAGGGTAAATTTCTATACAGCATGATCTCTGGCCTCTGGAGAGGGCTGTCCTTTGGACAGCAAAGTACTCAGAATAAATGCAAGTTTACATTCCTCCTACACATTGCAGCTTCCAGGAATCTTTCACAAACATTATCTCCTGTGACCTGTCAGGTTGGAAGGACTTCTTCCATGTTATGCTCTCAGAGGACTTAATCGGCGTGCATTCAGGCCCAGCGTTAGCAAGCCAGCCAGAATGATGCCCATAGTTTGACTCCCAGACCAGTGCTCATTCCACAAACCCTTGATGTTTGAAACCACGGTCGCACTCCACCTTCTACCCAAAAAAATAGTTTGTAATAGTTGAAATGAACATCTAGGTGAAATGTTAAAGGGAAACGGAAATACGTCCAAGTAGTTTGCAACTTGAGAGATGTGGCCTTTTGGTGAGAGGTCGGCAGCAATAACTTTGGGAGCAGAGGCAATGGGGACACGCCCTTCACCTATCAGAGGCTCCTCTGTGTCTCTGACTTGCCTCCTGTGTTCCAGGACGGCCCGGGACCCAATGAGGCAAGGGGCCGGTTCTACCGCTGGAGGCTTTTGATCTAGTTGAAAGTTAAATGGGATATGGCAAGGAGAAGTTCTCACCAAAGGATCGCTTCTGAACACCCAACTTTGTTCACTTATTCAACATAGGAAATAACAGTGCACTCTGAGTCAGGCTATGCTAGGGTTCTAGCGGTGAGAAAAATAGACCCAGGCCTGGGCCTCACTTAGCTGACAGTCCAGAGCCTGGTCACTCACTCAAAGCCTTGCGACATCACCGAAGAACTTGTCAGAAAAGTAGATTCTCAGGCCCCACTCCAGATCTGCGGGACCAGAATCTGCATTTTAACAAGACCACCTCTGCCCCCGTGAGTCAGACGCATGTTGAAGTTTGGAAGGCAGTGATTGAGACGCTCATTTCCGGGGGCGGAGTCACCAGTAAACTCGCTACGCACCGGCTTGCACTGAGCAAGGTATACGTGGGCTTAATTTTATTTACTTGCTAATCTGTGGTGAGCAATTTCCCTTGGGTTTCACCACATCTTTGACGTGGTGTGGGACAGATGAAATTGTGCACTGCAGACTGGTGGGAAGGCACAACTGGGCCCGTGTGGACCTTGCTTATTAGGTAATCCGGCCCTGCTCATTTCTATGAATGAAAATCAGACCATAGACTCCAAAGAAATGTAATGTGGGTTCCCTTCCCTTGACTTTTCAAGAGACTTGGTATGGGAGAAAATAACTGTGGATGTCAAATCTCAAACGGATCTTAGAATTCACCTAGTTCAGCTAATTTCAGATGATGAAACCAGGGCTTCAAACTGGTTCATTCCGGTTTGCATTTTCATCTCAGATATACTGAATCAGAATCTACATTTTAACAGGATCCCCAGGTGATTCTTATGTAGAATAATATTTTAGAACCACTGCTCTACTAGTACGGAGCCCTGGTGGCACAGTGGTTAAGAGCTCAAGCTGCTAACCAAAAGGTCTGCAGTTCTAATCCACCAGCTGCCCCTTGGAAATGCTATGGGGCAGTTCCACTCTGTCCTATAGGGTCGCTATGAGTTGGAATCAACTCAAGGGAAAAGGGGTTGGGTTTTATCTTTTTTTTGGCTCTTCTAGTGGTTCTCAGAGTTGGTCCCTAACCAGCAGTATTAGCACTTGTTAGAAACGCAAATTCTCAGCAGGGGTTCGAACAGGAAGGAAACAGTTCAAAGTCCTGGATAAAACAGAAACCCAGAGAAATTAAGTGATTTCTAAGTGAAAAGGCCAAGATCAGAACAAAGGATTTTTACTCTCAAGTTCAATGTGCTCATTGCACACGAATGCTCACACAGATGATAAAAACCTCGAGAAAGAGGCTGAGAAAAGCCAAGTAATGGTGTCTGTAAGAAGTCCCTTGGTGGCACAAATGGTTAACGAGCTTGGCTGCTAACCTAGGTGGTACAAATAGTTTCCACTCAACTACTAAACTAAAGGTTGGTGGTTGAAACCCACCCAGCAGCAGCTTAGAAGAAATGCCTGACAGTCTGCTTCCATAAAGATTGCAGCCATTAAAACCCTGTGGAACCAATGGAACAGAATTGAGAACCCAGAAGTAAATCCATCTACCTACGGACAGCTAACCTTCAACAAATGGTCAAAGTCCATTAAATGGGGAAGAGACAGTCTCTTTAACAAATAATAATGGCAAGACTAGATATCCATGTGCAGAAAAGGAAACAGGATCCATACCTTACACCATACACAAAAACTAACTCAAAATGGATCAAAGACCTAAATGGAAAACCTAAAACTATAAAGATCATGGGGGAAAAATAGGGAAAGTGCTAGCGACGCTAATATATGGCAAAAATAGAATACCAAACTTAACTAAAAATACACAAATAGCTTCAGATAAACTAGATAACTGGGACCTCCTAAAAATTAAACACTTATGCTCATCAAAAGATGTCTCCAAAACAGTAAAAAGGAAACCTACAAACTGGGGGAAAAAAATTTTGGCTATGCCATACTCAACAAGGGTCTAATCTCTAAAATTTATAGAAAACTTCAGCACCTCAACAACAAAGAGACAAACAAGCTAATTTAAAAATGGGCGAAGGACATGAACAGACACTTCACCAGGGAAGACATTCAGGTGGCTAACAAATACCTGAAGAGATGCTCACGATCATTAGCCATTAAAAAAAAAAAAAAAACTCACTGTAGTTGAGTCAATTCCAACTCATAATGATTCTATAGGACAGAGTAGAACTGCCCCATAGGTTTCCAAGGCTATAAATCTCTATGGAAGCAGACTGACATCTTTTTCCCTCAGAGTGGCTGATGGGTTTGAGCCACCAACCTTTTTGTTGGCAATCAAGCACTTAAACACTGCACCACCAGGGCTCCTCTCATTAGAGAGATGCAAATCAAAACTACAATGAGATACCATTTCACTCCAGCAAGAATGGCACTGATCCAAAAATCGGAAAACAGCAAATGCTGGCGAGGTTGTGGGGAGACTGGAACACTTATACACTGCTGGTGGGAATGTAAAATGCTACAGCCACTATGGAAAATGGTATGGTGCTTCCTTAAAAAGCTAGAAATAGAAATACCATATGATCCAGCAATTCCACTACTAGGTATATATCCTAGAGAAATAACAGACATGAAAAAAATAGACATATACACACCCTTCCATGTTCACTGCAGCATTATTCACGATAGCAAAAAGATGGAAACAACCTAAATGCCCATAGATGAATGGATCAAAAGACTGTGGTACATACACACAATGGAATACTATGCAACAGTAAAGAATAATGATGAATTCATAAAACATCTCACTACACGTATGAATCTGGAGGGCATTATGCTGAGTGAAATAAGTCAATCACGAAAGGACAAATATTGTATGAGACCCCTATTACAAAAAGTTAAAAAACAGGTTTACATGCAGAAAGTAACATTCATTGATGGTTATCAGGGATGGAAGAGGGATAGAGAGAAAACCACCAACTAGATAGTAGACACATGTTAACTTTGGTGAAGGGAAAGGCAATACAAAATATGGGGAAAGTCAGCACAACATGACCATGGCAAAGAAAGACACTGAGAGGTACACAAGAATAAAAAGCAACTATGCTAAATACTACAACATATACAACCCTGCAACAACAGTAATAATAAACAATGATTTACAAGTGGACTCATAGACAGGTATGTGTGCTGAATAGGTATGGAAGGGTGTATGGGAGTACACCCACGTGCATCTATAGATTAAGTGGTGGATATTTCTACATACATGTTTGTATGTGCTGCATGTATAGTCATATATACAATGGAGCACACAGAGAGCTCAATCAGGAAAACTTCTTAGACATAACCAAACACTTGGCAGGACTGAGTTACTGGGCTTGAGGGCTGGGGACCATCATCTTGGGGGACACCTAGGTCAATTGGTATAACATAGCTCATAAAGTCAATGTTCTATATCCTACTTTGGTGAGTAGCATCTGGGGTCTTAAAAGCTTGAAAGCAGCTATCTAAGACACAACTATTGGTCTCTTCCCATCCAGAGCAAAGGACAGTGGAGAAAACCAAAGACCCAAAGAAGCAATTAGTTCAAAGGCATAATGGCCCACATGAACCACAGCCTCCACTAGCGTGAAACCAGAAGAACTAGATGGTGCCCAGCTACCACTACTGAATGCCCTAACCAGGATCACAACAGAGTGTCCTGGACAGAGAGGGAGAAAAATGTAGAACAAAATCCATATTCATAAAAAAGACCAGATTTACTGGTCTGCTAGAGACTGGAGGAACCCCCAAGACTATGGCCCTTAGCCACCCCTCTAACTTGAATCTGAAACCACTCCCAGAGTTCACTTACAGCCGAAGAATAGACAGGCCTATAAAATAAACAATAACACTCATGAGGAATGCTCTCCTTAGAACAATCAACTATACAAAACCAAAAGGGCAACATGTGCCCAAAAGCAAAGATGAGAAGGCAGGGAGGGGCAAGAAAACCAGAGGAATGGAAATGGGGAAATTAGGGTGGAAATAGGGAGAGTGCTGACACATTGCAGGAACTGCAACCAATGTTACACTTTGTATATAAATTATTATATGGGAAACTAATTTGCTCTGTAAACTTTCACCTAAAGCACAATTTAAAAAAAAAAAAAAAACCTATAGAGCAGTTCTACTCTGTAACATATGGAATTGACTCAACGGCAATCAGTTTGGTTTTTTGTAAGAGAAGAGGCAGAGGGAATGAAACAGGGAGAATGAGGAAGTTTAGCCCTTGTGAATCGCCCTTGTGAAGATTCTGAGGATGCTATCCAAGACCTGTTGTTCTGGTCCTGTAAAGTTTACAGCCTAGGAAACCCTATAGGGCAATTCTGCTCTGTTCTATATTGTCACTATGAGTTGGAATCAACTCGATGGCACACAACAATAACAACAACATCAAAAAGGTTGGGGGCAGGTCATTTCTACAACCTGTTTAAAAGTTTGCCTTTTTTAGACCCTGAAAGTTGACTCAGATAAAGAAATACTGACCTTGGCTTCCCAAGGTGAATGTGCTCTTACTTTAAAGATGGTATTCCAGTCCATAAGACTCACCATGGCACAGGAAGATGACCCTCCGTCTGGGCTCAACAAGTGAACTCAGGGAGTCTAAGACTCTCCTCATAAGGTTTACCCCAAAGCCCTCAAACCCCTTGGCTAGGTGGTCGAAAAATCGAGCAATGGGCTCTGTGTCAGAATGTGCATAAATTACAACACAGTGTGTTGAGACGGGCTACAGAAACTAGCTTATCCACCAAAAGCCCTCTTTTAAATCTAAGCAACTGAACAAAGATCTTCAAGACAACCCACAGCTCTTACTCTTCCTCTCCACTCATTTTTAAGTCTTCTGCACTGGACTGCTTTAACACCTAAACTTAAATCAACTTGAAAGATTCCTCCCTGAGAACCGACACATTTTCTCAAAAACCAGATAGATTCAAAATGAACACACACAGCCATTCTTTCCACTCTGTGGTATCAGAGGGCAGTGTTCTGAGCCGTGTGTGCCAGAGACTGGCAGATCTGGGCCAGAGGTATGTGATGGGCCTTCTGCTTCTTTTCTTGCCATACCAGTAATAAATAATCAATTTGAGAAGGTTGATAGAAAGAGACAAGAGTGAAAAGTGGGCATGATGCATTTATGAGAAAGATTTTTCCTGGGCTGCTTAAGTATAGTGCCTTTATTTTTTCAATCACATTAAAAGCCGGAGAGAACACCTGTTTCATGGCACCGGACCACAGCTCATATATATGATTAGATGGATCACACACTGTCAGAAATAACAACAACAAAAAAAAAAAATCAAGGGAAAGAATGACTTGACAAGTTAATAAAAAAATTGTATTGTTTCCAATTTAGAGAGAAAGATAGGCACCGAACCCAAATCGCCAGAGGATAGAAACACTTCGTTTCTAGTTGAATTCCCACAAAATGCTCGTGAATGTGGTTTCTGACATTGAAACAGAGGGTATTTTTTGATGGATTTCTTTAACTCTTTCCCCAAAAGCTGAGATTCTGGAATCAGAACTCACTCTGTGCTTCCCAATCTTTCTGGCTTAAACAGAAGTAGTCTTTGTCGGCTCCACGAGAAATGTTTCCACCAAGGCTAATAGAGCTAAGGATTTGTTACTTAATCTAATGGCAATGCCTTTCCAATAGGCATGCACAGAATCATTGATTAGTGTGCCCTCTCCTTGTTTGCATTGGAACACTGTTCAATTTACACCAATTAAAGAATGCTTGGTTTGGGTATTGAAGAATAATTAAAGGATGTAAATCCCCAAGGGCTTCTAAAAATAACATCTGACTAGACTGGTGATTACGGCATGAAGGCAGCATTACTATTTAAATAGTTTGACTTATACATAAAATCATTACAGTCCATCCCCAAGAAGGGTGACATTGGGTCAATGTATGTACTTGCCTGGTCACCCTAAACAAATTTGACAAGTCTAATTTTAAGTAATTGCTCAGAGTTTAGTGGCAGCTTCTGTCACCACAAGGGAAGCTGTCTGGACCACATCTTGTAATTGAGATGTGTCTTTAAACTGTAAGTGTCAACCCAAAATGCAAATGTGCTCTCAGAAAAAGGTTAAGGGTAGTGATAGCTCTAGTGAATCCTTTTTACAGTCAAATTTCTACATGAAAACTTTACTGTAGTATTAGCCAACTAATCAATTAATTCTACCTCATCCACTATGGGACATAAAGAATTTTCTAGCTGGATCAGGCTCTAGAGTTTATCTAGAGATCCTCTGAAAATATGGTCCGTGGACCAGCAGCATCAGCATCACCTGGGACCTTGTTAGAATACAAAATCTTGAGCTCCATCCCAGACCTGCTGAATGAGAACCTCTGGGGGTGAGGTCTGGCAACACCTGCTTTAACGAGTCCTACCAGTGATTCTGAAGCTCACTCAAGTTTAAGAACTATAGATCTAGACCCAACGAGTGACTTTATAGATGATTAAATGGAGGCCCAGCAGGTTAGATAATTTGCCTAACATCACACAGGTAACTGTAGTTCAGCCCAAATTAGCAGGCTGATAATGTGGAGATGGAGTCCCTGGGTGGTACCAACAGTTGACAACTTGGCTGCTAACCAAAAGGTTGACATTTGAGGCCACCCAGAGGCACCTCAGAAGAAAGGCCTGATGATCTACTTCTGAAAAATCAGCCATTGGAAACCCTATGGAGCACAGTTCTACTCACACACATGGCGTGGCCATGAGTTGCAGTTGACTCGACAGCAACTGGTGCTGGGTGCTGGTAAATGTGGAGACTGGGGCTGATGATAGTATGCTCAAAACTTTTCATTCATGGAATTTGGGGCAATTTTTATCTTACATGTTAATCTTAGAATTTTAATGAAACCCCTGGCCAATTAAGTGATTGAGAGTTACTTTTTTGTTATTCGGTTAAAGTTCCTCTTCTGGCACATCAGAGACTGAACCTCCTGTCCCCAGTGGCTGGGTGCAGCCATCGGACTAGTAGGGGGAAGTGGCTCCCAGAGGCGGAGCTTTCATTGCTAGTGCAAGAGGCTTGAGACGTTCCTTCTTCAAACCGCGGGAGATCATGGGTATACACAGGCAGAAAATGACCCTCCATCACCCTGGGTCCCTGAATGACTACAATAAGCAAAGCCTCCTGCCAACCCTCACTGGCCTTGTAACAAGATGATAGACTTTGTTATATTAAGCCACTGATATTTGGGGAATGTCTTTATAAGCCAGTATATCACAGGACCCTTTGGGACTTCTGGACAGTTCCTTTGCACTATTAGGCTGGTGATGGTTATCCTGGTTGTGATATTGTGCTCTTTTGCAAGATGTTGCCATTGGTGGAGACTTGAGAAAGAATATATTGGATCTCTGTATTATTTCTTACAACTGCATGTGAACCTACCATTATGTCAAAATAAAAAGTTTAATTTAAAAAAAAAAGTGAGCAATGGGTAGGACAGAAAGGAGGTGAAAAAGAACCATCCTTCCTATTTAGAATATAATTGAATATAATGAGATTTCTAAGAAGGAGGAAGGAAGGATGCAAACTAAATTTGAATTACTAACCAAATGACAGAGTTTGGATTTAATTTTCTTTTTTACTTAAAAAAAACTGCCTTTTGGCATTTTATCCCAGTCTGACAACCCTTTAGCCACACATAGCCTATTTAGCTAACTACGAATGAGTGATGAAATCAGAACTGAAAAACAAGGACTGTCTCGTTTGCAGGCTACATCAGCTCGTGTTTCCAGGGCCTCCCTCACCAAGCAGCTCTATCATACACTAAACTGTAAGAAAAAGTTTTCTTTCTGCCTTGCCCAAGGCTTCCAATAGATTGATAAAACCTATTCACATTTGCTTCTTCTAAATATACACCCTTCCTCTCCCGCTCCCTGTTCTTCTTAAGCACCCCAAACCGCCCAGGTGAGCCTGTGCACCCAGCCTGCCACCCCCACCACGCTCTCTCCCTTCTACTCTTCTTTCTTCCTGGGTCTCTCTCTCTGAGGCTTCAGTCATTTCATTCCAGGGCTCTCTGCAGGGCGGGGGTAAAATGTGCCTCTGAATGAGGAGGAGTAGACAGGGTGGATTAATGGCAGCGGCAGAAGAGTGATACAGCCGAGCAGAACAAAACGAGGGTGACCCGGACAAAACAAAGCGCCACAATAGATCATTTCTGAAAAGTCATCCAGGCAGGTCTGAAACCCAGGGCTGAGCGTTCCAGGGCAGTTACACATACACAGGCTTTCAAGAGGCATGAATGGAAACTGAACAGTAACTCTTTCTCATACCTCTTTTCAGGGGTCTTGTCGGCAAAGAAAGATTTACCATTCAATTCCCATACTTTTATGTGGGAAATTAGGAATTTGCCCCTTAAAAAGAAATTGCCTTTTAAACTCCCATAAGTTGTGGCTATTTTATAGATTTACCAAAATTTCCTCCTCCTTTTCCACTTTCCACTTATATTCCATTAAAAAAAAAAAAAAAGATGCTCATAAACACACACACAAACATTTACACTTTTCTTAGGACTCTTTTATCCAGCCACAGAGGTATTTCATCTTTCTGCTCAAGATAGTGTTGTTTTTCGTTCTTTACAATTTCTTGCTTTCACCACATTTCATCCCACACCCAACTCCTTTTCTGAATAAAAAGACTCCTACTCGAAAATATTAATCACCGTATATCTGAAAAGGTAGCAAGTGTTAGACCAAGCTGGTGAAAAGGTCAGAAGCAAAATAAAATAAGACCTTCATTCACTCATTTACTCACAGGCGTTTATTGAGTAGCTACTGGTGTGAATTCCTTGTACTAGCCCTGAATACACGCTACTTTCCAATTGTCTAATAAAAACAATCAAGTTTTACTAGAACAGAGCTCAATAAAACAGTCTCCAGTTGGAATGGGCTGGCCCATTCTCTAGCAGGGGGACGGCACTCATCTGCCTCCTTCCTTCTCAGAAGACCACAATGTTTTTCCATCTTAATCTCATTAACCTTCCCTATCAGTTTCACCGTGGTAGAAATGAAGACTTGAAAACGTGCCGTTCCTCGCCTGAGACACGGGCTGAGAGAAGTCAAGCTTTGGCTACCAGCCAGTCCATTTGATCCTACTCCCCAGGCCTCTTCCAGGGGTTTTTTGGAGCAGAGGAAGCGAGCAAAAACAAGGGAACTCTGCCATAGTAAGCCTAGCCATGTGTGACCCCATGCTTCCCTCTTCCCTCATCCTCCCCCCAGGAAACCCCGTCGCTGAGGGCGGAGTCCTGGGCCCAGGGAAGCCTTTGCCCAGGCACCTCTCAGTGAGGGGAGCAGCTGTTTTGAGGTGGCCATTCTCCAGGGGCAGTCAAGCATCCCCTGATTCCCTAGGAGAATCCTTTGGGGTGAGAGATAGAAAGGAGCCACGGGGGGGGGGGGGGAGATAAAGCAAGGTTTTCCTCCTAAGGCAGGTCTGTGAGGAGAGGCTGGGGTGCACTAACCATTTCCGGATGTGCAAAAGCTGAAGTTTGGACTTCTTTTCTTAGATGTACGAAAACTAACTTAGTAAAAGCTAGTCACGCAAAATACTTAACTTGGAATATTTCGGACCCTGATGTCACTACCCCATTAAAATAGAGATAACTCAAACAATTTCCTAAATCTAACCACAATGTTAAAAACTTGAGAAAGAAAGCCCCAATAATAACTGCACCGAAATTTGCAAGTCTGGAAACTGTACCACTTCCCCCTGGAATAACTTGCATGTTAATAGTGATATACGTCAAAGAGCCAGGACTTTGCTCTTTACAAGGCAAAATCATATTAAAAAAATTAATATTTGAAGGAAATGATGACTCTTAACTATGAACCTCGCTTGCTTGAGATACATTTAAAAAAACCGTTGCCGTCGAGTTGATTCCGGCTTGTAGTTTTAGATGGGCTTGGAGGTTTTGTAAATCATAATATTTCCACTTCTTTCTTTACTATCTCTAAACCAGGGATAGAAATTCCAGAGTTCAGACCTTTTAGAAGCTTTCGAAAGCCCCACCACGACAACTCTTACAACTTCCCAAAAAGCAGTGCTCCCTGCCTCTGAGGAAACCCCCTTTTCAACAGCCTCAGCCACCACCAAGGACTACAGATGTGGAGGAGATGACAGCACCATTAAACTCTAAACCAGCAGTTCCCCGTCTGTTTGGAATTGGGACAGCAAATTGCTTAAGAAACTTATTTTCCCAACTTAACTCTTAAAACTACTGGCTTTTTTTTTTAAATTAAACTGAATTCAATAGTGAATTATATTACTGGATAAATTCTTCTGTGATTTTTTTTTTAATAACCTTTTCCTACCGCCACTGCCAGGACTGCAATGGCCTATGGCCTCTGCAGAAACTCTTACCTTGTCACAGTCCTTTCTCCACAAAGCAATAGAAGTGATCTTATAACATAAATCAAGTGAATTATTCCCCTAAAGCTCTCCAATAGCCTTCTACTGTACTGAAAGTGAAACCAAGACCTGGTCCACACTCATATTGCCAATCTCCTATTGCACCTCTCTCCACTGTTCATTGTCAACTTCATTTCCTTTTTCTCAAGACGTTCTCCCTTGCACAGGCTCCTGTTGCTTAGAATGGCCATGTCGCCACTCCTTGCTTCCCGCTCCTGGCTTCATCTTTTCCTTTAGGGCTCAGCTTAAACTCCACTTTCTCAAGAATCCTACCCTGACCATCCTATCTAAGGTAGCTTTCGCCTGTCCATCTGTCTCTAGCCCAGTCCCATGTGTATGTCCTTCACAACACATATTCCAACCTGTAAGTGTTTTATTTTTATGTCTGTCCACTGGTTTTTGTCTGTCTCCCCTACTAGGATGTAGGCTCCAGGAAGGTAAGAACATGACCCTTTTTACCATCACCAGCACCTAGCACATTGCCTGATACAGAGTGAGTGCTAAACAAATATTTGTGGAGGGAGGGGAGAAAAGAAGGAATGACAGAAGACAAACTATTGACATCAACGATCTGCTTCACAGACCAGAAATGTTCTGTTCTATTTAGGCTAAAACCTAAGCTCTTGTATTAAACACACCCCAAAAAAACAGTGGCTCATAAGATAGAATTGATTTCTCTTTTACATAATATTCTGGAGTTGGGCATTCCGGGCTGGCAGAATGTTGTTTCACCTGGTAAGTAAGAGATCCAGATTCTCGCCCTGTTGTTGCTCCTCTATCCTGCTGGGCACTGCTCATTGGCTTGGTTGAATGGGGTTGCCAGCACATCCAGGTTCCAGCCCACTGGAAGAGAGAAAGCCCAGAAAGAGTGATTTCCTTTAAAGATATGGAATAGAAGTTCTATCTATTACTTCTGCTCATATTTCATAGTCAATAACTTAGTTTCCTGGCCTGCAGAGAAGATTGGGTAATATAGTCACTAGCTGGATGATTCCATGTCCTGGAAGAAAAAGAAATTGGATTTAGGGTAAGCTAGCCCTCTGTTCCTAGACTCCTCCCTGGGTTGAAAACATTCTGTCACCTTTCCAGGGGTAGCAGACTCTGTACTCAGACTCTTTCCTTGATTGGATGAGGAAGACCTCCCAAGCAGGGTCGCCACCTCCACACTGCAGAGCTCATAGGAGCTGAAGAAGATGGTACCACCTCAGGGTAGCAGAACCACACAGCTGCCTTGGATACTAAGATTCCAGCACATCCAATCCTTCCCTTCCTCTCTTGATTCTGAAGCTCAGGAAATATCCAGGTGCATTTTGGTTTTAAAGCTTAAATTCTTCCATTCAATTCTTCACCCCCCACGTAAGAACATGCAAAAACTGATGGACATGAATGTCAGCTATTCTAATTTGCAACGAGGAATAAAGACCAATGGTCAAGTTGACCGCTTTAGCATCCCCAAGACAATCCTACCTCAGCAGCTTCCTTCTCGTGAGACCTTGAGCAAATTACTTAATGCCTGTGATGGGTAAGGTAGTGTGTCAACTTGGCTGGGACATGATCCCCGGTGGGTTGGCAGTATGATGTTGTGATCACTTCCATGATGAGATGTGATATAATGTGATCACCTCTGTGATGGGATCTGTTGTGAATAGCCAATCAGTTGAAAGGGCGTTTCCTCATGTGTGTGGCCTGCACTGAATATAAGTGGACGTTCTGGCAAGGCTCGTGGGCTTTTGCTCCATCTGGATCCTGCAGCTGACTTCTGTTCATCTGACCTCCAGTTCTCAGGACTTGAGCTAGCAGCTTACCTGTGGTCTTGCCTGCTGATCTTGGGATTCGCTGATCTTCACAGCCTGTGAGCAAGAGCCCTGATCTCTGACCTGTTGATCTTGGGTTCACCAGCCCCTGCGGCTACATGAATTTGGAAACATGTCTATCCTGACCCATGGAGTTGGGACGTTCCAGCCTCTACAACCACGTGAACATTTCCTTAATATATTATATGCTTTACTGATTTTGCTTCTCTAGAGAACCAAGCCTAAGACAACATCCCTAAGTCTCAGTTTGCTTACCTCCAAAATGGGAGCTAAACACCTGCCTCATGTGGTTATTATTAGAATTATATTAGCTGTAAAGATCTTATTACAATGTCTGGCACATAAGTATTTATTTGTCTTTCAGTTAATAGCTCTTTCTTTCTAATTCCCAGCCTGGCAAACCATCACTCTTCCTCAATCTAATCAAATTCCTTCAAATTATACTACATTCTCCTGTTGCCTAGTCTTCCTTGCATCACACAAGTAGTCCTTAACTCACTCCTCCCACAATTCTTGTCCCATACTTGTTCATATTTTCACACAACACCTTCGGCCGTCCTCTGACGATTTCATGAGTATTTTTCTGCTCTCTTTGGCTAGATTGCAAGCTCCCTGAAAGTAGTAGGAACCATATAGGATTCATGTAGTTCATAACGTCTAACACAATGGAGGCTGCATAATAGCCATTCAACAAACCCTCAGTTGAGTTCTTGACATGAGTTATTGGTATGAAGACATCACTAGATTAAAGCTAGGTCTACATAACCCCCAGAAAAACAAATTAATTCAGCAGATTAATCCCAAACATTGATTGGTTCAGGATTTCTTTTTTAAAATAGTAAAACATCCTGCTTATGTGAACTGAATAATTGACTTACTATCCCTGAAGCTGAAAATGTTGCCCAAAATTATATTACGTGCTGGAACTTCTGGTAACTCACGATGCTGACTTCTGGGTGGTGTTTATTCTGTGCCACAAACACCTGAATTCCTAAAATTGAAATCAATCCAGATTCTGTGTTTGGGGTTCCAGCACTTTGTGGACTGGTACATGTGTCTGACAAAAATCTGGGGAATGCTTGGCCTTTCAGTCCTCTGAGAATTATGCCATTTTCCAAGAAAAGCTAAATAGCTCATTCATGTTTCACCCTCTGTTCTTCCAGGCTGGTTTCCTGAGGATATTTTTCAGCCAGACTATTTTTTTAATAGACTGCTGTAAATTGAGAGTTTTAAACTTAAACTTATATTGAGTAATTCTTGAATGTACTATGAAATGAAGAATATTTTCCTTGTTTCATCAATTACAGATGAAAACAATGTACACATGGATGGCATCCACTCACTGGTTTTTATGAAGACAAATTCCCCCGAGAGTATAACTCAAATCCACAAGAAATGTCTCAGTTCTTTTCCTAATGAAATTAATTAATAAGAACCATCAGCTAACAAAGCTGTTGTTGCTTTTTTCTTTTTTCTTTTATTTTTTTTTATTTCTGCCTTACTTTTGCCATCAAGAGAAGTGGGGATTTCTCCCAAAGATTCCACAAGAAAACTTCTAGAGCTAATAGAGGAATTTAGCAAAGTTGCAGGGTACAAGGTCAACAAACAAAAATCACTTTGGTTTCTATGCACCAGCAGTGAGAAATCTGAAGAGGAAATTAGGGAAACAATCCCATTCACAATAGCATCTAAGAGAATGAAATACCTAAGAATAAATCTAACCAAGGACATGAAGGACTTTTACAATAAAAACACTGCTGAAAGAGATTAAAGTCTTAAATAAATGGAGAGATGTTCCATGTTCATGGATTGGATGACTTAATATTGTTAAGATGTCAATACTACCCAAAGTGGGTAGTATTATAGATTCAACATAATCCCAATCAAAATTCCAACCACCATCTTTATAGAAACAGAAAAACCAAGCCACTATTTTGTATGAAACATCGAGAGGCCTCAAATCCCTAAAACAATGTTGAAAGAGAAGAACAAAGTAGGAGGACTCACACTTCCTGATTTTAAAACATACTATACAGCTACATGCGTTGGTTAAGAGCTCGGCTGCTAACCAAAAGGCTGGCAGTTCGAATCCACCAGCTGCTCCTCGGAAACCCTATGGGGCAGTTCTACTCTGCCCTATAGGGTCACTATGAGTCAGAATCAACTCGACGGCAACAGATTTGGTTTGATTTATACAGCTACAGTACTCAAAACAGCCTGGTAGTGGTATAACAACAGACATATAGACCAATGGAATAGAACTGAGAGTCCAGAAATAAACTCACTCATCTATAGTCAAGTATTTTTGAAAAGGGTACTAAGTCTATTCAATGGGAAAGAAGAGTCTCTCAATAAATGGTGCTAGGAAAATTGGATTTCCATATGCAGAAAAGTGAAACAGGATCCATGCCTCACAGTATACACAAAAACAAATTCAAAATGGACTAAGAGCCTAAACGTGCAAACTAAAACAATAAAATTCTTAAAAGAAAAAGCAGGGGCAACACAGTCAGGCCAAGCAATGGATTATTTAACATAATAACAAAAGCACAAACAGCAACAGACAAAATAAAAAAATGGAACCTTATAAAAATTAAAAACTTTTTTCTTTATCAAAAGACTTTACAAAAAAAGTGAAAAGACAAGCTAGCAACTGGGAGAATATCTTTGGAAACCATATATCTGACAAAAATCTGATAACAATAATACTGTACATATAAAACTTTGACAGCTTAACAACAAAAAGACAACCCAATCATAAAATGGGCAAAGGACTTGAATAGACAGTTCACCAAAGAAGACATTCAAATGGCCATCAAACACATGAAAAGATGCTCAGCATCACTAGCCATGACAGAGATGCAAATCAAAACCACAGTGAAGTACTCCCACTAAGATGGTTAAGACTTAAAAAAAAAAAAAAAAAAAAAAAAAACCCTGAAAATAACCAATGTTGGTGAGGATATGGGAAAGTTGGAACGCCTCCTCATTGCTGGTGGGAATGCAAAATGGTACAGCTGTTGAGGACAACAGTGTACTGGCTCCTCAAAAACTAAAAATAGAACTACCATATGACCCAACAATTCCATTCCTAGGTATATATCCAAAAGACTTGAAAGCAGAGGCTCAGAGACTTGTACACCAGTGTTCACTGCAGCACTATTGAAAATAGCCAAAAGGTGGAAACAACCTAAATGCCCATCAGTAGATGAATTGATAAACAAAATGTGGTACATGTATACAATGGAAGAGTACTCAGCCAGCAGAAGTGAAGCCTTGATACATGCTACAATACGGATTGAGCTGGAAGACATTATACTGAGTGAAATAAGTCAATCACAAAAGGTATGACCTCACATACATAAAAAGACAAGAAAAGGTAAATGTACAAAGAATAAAGTTTATTAGTGGTTACCAGGGGTGGGAGGTAGGAAGAAAGGGAGGGGGGGTGGTTAACGGTGATGGAAGTACCTCTGATTAAGGGTAGGGTTGCACAGCCGATTATTGTAATTGCTGTCAATAAATTGTACACCTGTAGCAAGCTGAACTGGCAAAAGTTGTGTGATACACAATGGAGTACTATGCAACGAAAAAGAACAACAATGAATCTGTGAACCATCTCATAACATGGATGAAACTGGAGGACATTAAGCTGATTGAAATAAGTCAATCACAAAAGGACAAATATTGTATAAGACCTCTATTGTAAAAACCCATGAAAAAGTTCACACGCGAAGTGTAACAATCTTTGTTGGTTACCAGGAATGGGAGGGGTTGGGGGGGGGAATACTAAATAGATAATAGATAAGTGGTATCTTGGGTGAAGGGGAAGCACAACTTGTACTAGGAAAGGTCATGGAAGCCCCACAGACACATCGAAACTCCCTGAGGGACTGAATTCCTGGGCGGAGGGCTCTGGGGACCATGGTCTTGGGGAACATCTAGCTCAGCTGGCATGACACAGCTTATAAAGACAATGCTCTACATTCTACCTTGGTGAGTAGTATCTGGGGTCTTAAAAGCCTGTGAGCGGCCATCTAAGATACTCCACTGGTCTCATTTCCCATAGCATTTATCACTTTCTAACCTACTCTAGGTAGCAGCCCCGGGTCCCCATAGGAAACAGAAATTTTTGAAATGGTGTATCTTTGGCTATGTGTGTTTTCACCAAAAAAAAAAAAAGAGGTTGAGAAGTTAGAGGGTTGACGTGTTGTGGGATTGTTAACCAATGTCATAAAACAACATGTGTACTTCTGTTTCATGAGAAACTATTTGTTCCGTAAGCCTTCACCTGAAGTACAATAAATAAATAAATAAATAAATAAAAAGTTGTGTGATAGACATATTCACAATGATCAAAAAAAGTGGCTGCTGAGGCTTCTTATGTACAACTAAAAACCTCATGGGATTTGATTCCTTGGTTTGGAGGTTTAGGGTCATGGTTTCACAGGACACTCCAGTTAATTGGCCTAATAATGTGTTTAGTGCTTCTGTTCTACCCCCTAATTCTGTGTAGTGCCTGGGGTCTTAAAAGCTTGCAAGTGGCCATCCAAGGTACAGAAACTGGTCTCTATTTGCCTGGAGCAACAAAGGAAGAAGGAGCATCAGGAATAGGAGGAGGATATGGAATGTGTGGCTAATTGCCTTCATGAACAACTGCCTCCTTTGCCATGACACCAGTAAAACTGGATGGTGAATGGCTACCATTACTGAACATTTTGATCAAAGGCTCTACAGAAGAATTTTGACCAAAAGAGGGAAAATGCAGAATGGAATTTCAAATTCTCATGGGCTCAAGACTTTCTGGAGCCATTAAGGGTGTATGAACCCCTGAAACTATTGCTCTGAAATAATCTTTAAACCTTAAACCAAATATATGCCCTGAAGTTTTCTTAAAAGCAAACAATAGTTTAGTTTACCTAGTAAAAAATGTCTGCCTTGAGCACTATGCTCTATTAAGAACTATCCATCTATATAGGATATTGACAACAGCAACTTGAAAGACTAGATAGGAGGCTTAGGGGGCAGTGAGTTTATGTTGATGGGGGAGGAACAACTCTGAAAAGGAGGGTGAGAATGGCTGCATAACTTGAAGATTGTAATCCGTGTCACTAAACGGTACATGCAGAAACTGTTGAATTGGTGTGTGCTTTGCTGTGTATATTCTCAACAACAACAACACAATAAATAAATTTTAAAAAAGAAGAAGAAGAAGAAGTGGAGATTTCCTATTTCAAGATTTTTTTGCACAGGAAACCCTAGTATGGCCTTAACACAGACTGGAGTCTCTAAAGGGAAATTGTTGGAGTAACCTGAAAAACTTGAACAAAGGAGCTAATCTCCTTGATTGGATGACATTCATCAAGAGTTTCCAGAAGGAAGCCAAGTGTAAGAAAGCTAAGAGACTAGTAAGTATATATATATATATATATATATATATATATATATATATATATATATATATACATACATTTAATAATCATTTAAAAAGAGGTTGCCCTTGAGTCAATTTTGACTCATGGAAACCACATGCGGATCTGCGTAGAGCAGTGCTCCATTGAGTTTTCAGTAGCTGAGTTTTCAGAAGTAGATCACGCACCAAGCCTTTCTTCCGAGGCACCTCTGAGCAGATTTGAACCTTCAGCCTTTGGGTTAGCAGCCATTTGCACCACCCAGGGACTAGGGCACGTTCCAAACCATCTGAATTGGTGGACCCTATTTTCAAGAAGAAGTGATGCCATGAATAGCAGAGCACTGAGCCCAGATCCACTCCCCAAAACTAAACAATAAGTTTATATTCAGACAAGGAAAATACTCGGTTTGGCTTAAGCGGACAGTTCAGCCCAGTGTGAACTGCATAAGCAAAAGGAGTCCAAGGATCTATAAAAGTTGTCTGGAAAACAAAAAGACACTAGTGAAAGATGTTAAAGGGGCAAATGTGTTATCTTTATTTTCACAGTAATAAAAAGAAGACCCTAGTCAACAGAGGTGGCCTGGTAATATATAAACGTGCCTCCCCCAAAGCCAAAGATAAAGCAGTCTTCCTTGAAATTAGGAAATCAGTAAAGGCTTCAGGGAGGAGAAACACTTGAACTGGGTCTTTAAGCCATGGAGGACTAAGTGCACGGCTGACTCAAGAAAGTACCGGGGCTCAATGAGCATAGAGCTAGGGGCAGAGGTACAGGGGTGAGAGAACAAATGGAGGCAGGGTGGGTGGTGAAGGGTCTCAGTGACCATAGTAAGGAGTTGGGATGTCAACCTGTAGGCTATTGGGAGCTTGCTGAGCTGGGCTACGAATAAGTAGGTATTTGTCTACACCTTACAGTACATGAGGATTAGCCAAGCATTACAGAACACGGTTGCTGCCTTCAGAGAACGTGCAATGGCGCCTCCCCGGTTTCATAATGATGATGAATTATCTAGCTGATCAATGAGTAATTGAGTCACAGGGGAGCAATGCAGCCTGACGTCCAGTGACATTTAGTCCAAATCTGTGCAGGTAATTACCAGCAATATTATTGATGATCTGGGAGTATGAAAGAAAAGACTTTCATTTCCCAGAGCATTTATCGCTTTCTAACCTACTCTAGGTAGCAGCCCCGGGTCCCCATAGGAAACAGATGGTCCATGGAAATGGGTAGCTGGGGAGGGGCTAATGAAGGATCTGTTTACAGAAGTGTAGTTGGGGTTAAGAAAACCAAACTGTAGTGGAGCAGTTGTCACCCCTAGGCCTGGAGGGGATTGGGGAGGGGTGATTCCCAAGACTCACCCACCATCACAGAGGAAAGCAATTGGATCATCCTCCACCGGGCAGGAAGAAGTGGGGGGACAAAGACCCTGGCCTCACTCTCCTGGTCTTCAGCCTCCAGTTGGTGCCCCACTTTGATCCGACCCAGCCAGAACCTGAGGGCAAGGAAGCCATGCATGCCGTCTTTTACTCATCCACCTCCCCAGGCTATACCACGGAGTAGGGCGGAAAAGGGTAGAGAGGGGGTCTGAAGGGACAAATGGAAAATGTCCAGCCTATGTACTGTATACTTTACTTTGAAACACCCCTTCGTTATTATCTACCTTCCCCCACTAGAATGTAAACTCCAAGAAGGGAGGGATTTTAGTAAGTCTTGATCCCTATAGTGTCCCAAATACCTGCACACACAAACACACACACACAGACACCCCAAAACCACTTGCATTAAGTCAGTTCCTACTCACGGCAACCCCATGTGTGTCAGAGTAGAACTGACTCCACAGAGTTTTCAATGGCTTATTTTTCAGAAGTAGATCCCCAGGCCTTTCTTCCAACATGCCTCTAGACGGACTCGAACCTCCAACCTTTCAGTTAGCAGCTGAGCACATTAACCATTTGCACCACCTACCCAGAGACTCCACCTGTACAGAAGAGGCACTCAAACATTTGTTGAATAAATAAATAGGAGCTAAGAAGAAAATTATCTGCTCTGTATTTAACAGCAAGTAACTAATGAAACAAGCAATATTTTTTTAAAGGTAAAAAATATTCCTTAACGGAGCATTTCACTACGGTAAACTGTTCTTATTTTGGCCATTCTGCCCAAGGGAAAATATAGCCAAGATATACAACAAGGAAAATACAGTGGGGTAGAAGATTTGCTGAAAATACTATATTTATGCTTTGCTTGGAGTGAAGAAAAGTTTGGGGAAGTCGACTATTTTAAATTGCCTCAAAAAATATAATACATCCTTCTCCCAACTTTTCAGACCTCTGGTCTAAGAATGAGGGGACAGTTGCCAGGATTATTAAAGAGACCCTGTGTTAAACAGTGGAAAGCTGTCAGGCTGTGGAATTTTCTGCCATGGGAGGTTTTAGAAACCTGTGTTGTCTGGATTTGATGGCAGGTAATGACATTAACTAATTACAAAACTAATCCCATTTGTAGCTGTGGAAGCCAACATCATGATAAGTGTAATCAAATCCCTGACTTCAGGCCTTCAGAAATCAGAGGATAAGTTTTCTCCCCTTGCAAAGCTTGACCAGATGCTTTCCAGGGTTCTTTGTCTGAGTATCATGAAAGCTGCAGATACCAAAGAGAGTCCAAACCAGCCTTCTGAATGACAGCACCAGGGTTCTGACTGGCACGGAGCATGGGAACGATGGGACTTCCATTTGAAGATGAGCCTTGCTAACCTCCTCAGGGGCTCAGTAAAGCAGAGTTCCTGGCCCCTTTCTCCTTCCTTCAAAGCCTAAAGACCTGTACCTCCCACCCCCATCACTGGTTGGGTCACCTTGAACAAATTATAACCCAGTAGAGCCTCAGTTTCTTCCTCTACAAAGTAGAGAAAGAAATATCTGTCTTATTTCTGTCAGCAAATTAATGTGAGCATCCAGTAAAATTTAGTTTACTTTGTATGCCATAAAAGTAATAACAACAAAAACCTCATTGCCATCGAGTTGATTCTAACTCATGGTGCCCCCGGGTGTTTCAGAATAGAACTGTGCTCCATACGGTTTTCAATAGCTGTAATCTTATGGAAAGCTCCCTAGGTGGCGCAAACAGTTTGCACTCAACTACTGGCTTAAAGGTTGGCAGTTCAAAACCACCCAGCAGCACCACAGAAGAAAGGCCTGCCAGTCTGCTTCTGCAGAGATTACAGCCAAGAAAACCCTATGGAGCAGTTCTTCTCTGTAACACATGGCGTCACCATGAGTCAAAATCAACTCGATGGCAGTGGGTTGGGTTTGTTTTTTTTAATTTTATGGAAGTAGATTGCCAGGCCTTTCTTCCATGGCACCACTGAGTGGATTCGAACCACCAACCTCTAGATTAGTAGTCATGTGCAAACCATTTGCACTACCCAGAAACCTATTTGCATGTCACAAGGCACAATAAATATAAAAAGTCTTGCTATTATTAACCCAAACTATGGCCCAAGTATCTATACTATGAATACCTTAATCACCAAAAAGGTGGAGAGCTATGAAAATAAAGAAGCTAGCCACCTTCTAGTGGTCAGTAGCTTTCTCTACCCTCTGCCCACGTCCCTCTGCTGTCTTCGGCCCCCTGGGAGGCAGGGAATGAGGCTGATCTCTTTCAAAGCATTTCCAGCACTTTAAGGAGACAATAGAGCAAGGAGCTGTGGACAGGCCTGGCTCATTCTCATCTGGTAACATTCCTTAAGCCCCAATGTAAAACTTGAAAGGAAATGAAACACTCAATGTAAACACTATCTTTCAATCACTCGGAAAATTATCTACCTCTACTTTCTATCTCTTACCAGTTCACTCACCCTCAATTAAAGCTGTCCTTTGAGTTAAGTCTCACTTTTCAGAAACCAAGCAATGGCTTAAGAAAGAGAAAAACATTAAGAGACAGATTTCAATTAACTTTGCCATTGATTTTTGTGTAATTCTAGGGGAAACGTTACTTTTTCAGTAAAGTGGGGGCAAAGAACTCAGGTGCTAATGACGGTGGTGGGCAAGGCTGGAGACATGTGTGGTCATGGTCCCTGGGGCCCATTTAAAAGCAAAAATATTAGGAACATAGTCTGGAAAATGAAGGCTGCCGAATTATTCCCGACAATGGAGGGTCTTTCATTCAGGTAGAAAGCCTTTGGTGAGGAAAGTGTTTCTTCTTACTTTTTTTTATTTTAATGTAACTTATGTATCTAGTAGGTCCCTGGGTGGCACAAACGGTCTGCACTACTACTTACCTAAAGGTTGGCAGTTCAAACTCACCCAAAAGCACCTCAGAAGAAAGGCCTGGTGATCTACTTCCATAAGATTACAGCCACCAAAAATCCTAGGGAGCTCAGTTCTACTCATACACATGAGGAATCAACTCATCAGCCACTGATCTGGGTGTTTTGGTTTGGTTTGGTTTTCTTTGGTTTACAAATGTGGTGTTTTATATAAGTGGGCAGTTTCTTTAACGGGTCAATAATATCCATATCCAACCTTGCTTTTTCAAAAGCTGCTGTTGTTTCATAATTGTGTAATACGTAGGACCATAACAAGGGAATCCTGGATTAACATGTGTGTACACGCACACATACGCACACACGCAGGCCACATAACTACTAGAGAGGAGACCAGTGATCTAGATCTGATTTTTAATGCGTTGTGTCATTGAATGTCTATCAGAAGAAAAACGTCTCTGTGCAAATAGATTTAAAACAACAGGCAGTTTAATCAGATAAGTACACAGCATTCATCTCTGTCCCCAAGAAATATGATTTCAGCATAATGAATGAAGAGAAGGAGCTCATCAGAATACTTCTCCTCCAAGCAATGGCATGAAACCAACTGCCATCAAGAACCCTTTCCTGCGGCGGGGGTCAGAACAGGATCTGCTGCTGGGATCATTATCAACATCATCAATAGTTTACAATTAGAACTGAGCAAAGGAAATAAAGTATATATATAAAGGACGTAATTAGGAGTTTTATTTTTAAAGGTTTATTCTATCTTCGACCTCCAAATACACAACCTGATGGAGCGGTCAGTCCTGTGATGTGACTACCCAACTCTGAGACACCCCAACAAGGGCAAGCAGGTTCGCTTTTGTGGGGGTCAGTGATCAGAAAACACCTTTCAAGCAAGTGAAAGAGGAGGGAATTGAAGCATGCTTTCTCTTCTCAAAGCAAGTGCAAACAGTAAGAGGATTCAATTACAGGGCCACCTAAGGCAGGGTTGTAAATGTGGGTTTGTTGCTTGCTGGTCTCCTCTGAAGGAGAGTGTCAGATTTATGCTCTGCAGAGTGATGCTGAGGGCCTGTCATTCCCATAGAGAAACAACAGTGGGGTGGGTGAGGGAGACTCGCTGCGGATGCCAGGTGCCGGCCCACCGTGTGGCACACCATGTGGCACACAGAAAGCTAATTCTCATGCATCCATTGACCGCCCACTGTATGCCAGGCTCTGCTCCCCAGGCTTGACCCCTCACATGACCCTGTGAGGTAGATCCTGTTTTTAGCTTGTTAAACAGATAATGCAGACACGCTAAGTGACTTGTCCAAGGTCATACAGCTTGTCAGTGTTAGAAAAGAATTCAAAGCCAGGAGTTCAACCCCAAGGGTACCAGGCATAACCACCATGCTGCTGCTCAATTGAACTGAATCTAATTGAATGGAAAATCGGAGGGGTGGGGGGCTTAAAAGAAGGCAGGAAATGATTTGGTTTAATTGCAATAAAAGCCATCTGCCCAGTTTTCCCCCACCATCTCAGCTGTGTTCAGCAACATTTCCACAAGCACTACAGAGAGACAAAACATCCTTTTTCCCCTTACCTTCCTGAATCTCTGACCTGAATCCACCTGTATAGGATCCCTCAGCTCAGAAACCAGTCCCGGAACTGAGAACCACTCACAGATGCTAGAGTGATCAAGGGGTCAGTAAATAGGTCAGCCAAAAGGCCCCCAGAATTCTGAACCTCAGCACCCCTTCCCCATCACACAGCAAGAGTGCAAGGCACCCCAGTGCGAACCATCCATTTCAACCTTTTGCAGAATACGTCTATTCCACATACGTAGCTAGTGTGAATATCAGTCCACAACTCAGGTATATAAATAACTTTTTTTTTATAATTTAATTTCTATTTTGAACATCATTCTTCAAAGGTAGCAGAAACTCACTGTCAGTGTCTCCCCTTTCCCCTAAGTTGTGGCTAATTTGGGGAATTCTTTAGTTCTAAGACTTAGGAGGGGAGAGGTCATCAATCCTTGACGTCATGTGTTTACTCAGGCAGCCTCTGAGATGTCAGTCAATCCCACCATCTGGTCCAGACAAGTTCACACAAGCGCATTGGACATGTTCTTATTTCGCCCATAGGGCCCCTTTAAAACCAGTTGCCAGAGTCAATCCTGACTCATGGCGACCCCATGTGTGTCAGAGTAGAACTGTGCTCCACAGGGTTTTCAGTGGCTGATTTTTCAGAAGTAGATTACCCCTTTGGATATGGCTGTTTTCCCTGGTATCCGGAGGGCAAGGAGCAGGTCCCCTTCTCTCTAGAGCCACCACCGTGACTACTTGTTATTACTTCTACACAGACTTCTCTATCACCTGTGGTGTTTTCTCTCAAACCTTTAGCCAGGCCTTCTGGCCTTTCTGGTCTCTTAAGAACCAGGGCTGCTGAAAGCCAAACAATGTATTTGGTAAAGCTTGCATTTGGATGAATGTAACAAAAACCCAACAACAGAGGCTTGACCAAGCAGAACTTTATTATGGTATGTAACAGAAAAAATCTTGTACAGTGCTCAAAGACGCTATCTGGAAACCAGGCTCTTTCTGTCTTCCAACAGAGCCACTGTCTAGCAATGGCAGCTGCCCCCCCTGAGCGTCACAGGCCTTTCAAACAGAAAGGAGCCAGAAGTCAAAGCAGCAGCTACAAAGACTTTGATGTACTTTTCATGGGTCAGGACTCTAGTCATTTCACTGCTCCAATTTGTACAGGAGTGTGGGAAGGTGAGAGTTTAGCTTTCTAGCCTGCAAAGTGGATGAATGCCAGTTATTAGGGGATTGAAGAGGGTTTTGAGTGTGTCAACCTAGAGAATCAGACACAACCAGGAAAAGACTCGTTTTTCACTGTCACTTCCCTTCCCCAAAGCAATGAGCGGGCACTGGCCTAATTGCTTGAGTGAGGTAACTGAGAGGCAAAAAGTTGGAGAATGCTTCCTAAAATATTCTCCTGCCTCCTGTACTGGAGAACACATGGGTATATGAGCAGGCAGCCTACAGAAAGTTCAAAAGCTATTCATTCCTTGCAGGTCTCAGACTCAGTGAACTGGACGCCTGTGTCCTGTGATTCTAATTCCTACTACTGACTTGCTACATGACCTTATAGCAGGGGACTGATTTTTATCTGTACCCCGGCTTGGCCTAAGAGACCCAGCAGGTACTTGATGAACACATGTTGGACCACTGAGGCTTCCATATTTATGAAGTGAGGAGGCTGGGCCAGATCATCACAGCAGGGCCTTGCTTTCCTAACATATATGTCACTGGGTGACCCAGTTACTGAGGGAGACCCACACAGGCTCAGCCTTTCAATGCCAGTTATGTATTACCCAGCTCCTTTAGGGGAGCCTTAGAGGGTCAGGTCAAGCTCAGATCATCCCCAGAGGTCCAAGGACTGCTGCCCCCACCCATGCACCCCCACCTCACTTCTCCTATCGCTTTTAAATCACTTTGGTTGCAACATGGTTTAACAGAAAGTCTGACTGACCTGAGTCCCAATCCTGGGTCTGCTACCTTTTGACCTTAGGAAAATTACTCCGGACTGAGCCCTTTATTTCCTTATGTGTAAAATTAAGATAATGACATCTACCTTGATGGCTTGCTGTGAAGATGCGAGATAATGAACGTAAAGTGCCCGCCCACAAAGACAGGTTTAGCACATGGTAACGGCTCTTCTTCTTGCAGAAGACCCTGGAGGCTCAGACTGGGCCAGGAAGAGAACCCAAAACAGTGCTGCCTTTGAGACAAGTGAAGGAGGAAATTTTTATCTCTAATCCACAGCAATATCTTTTGGCTCTTAAGGTGCCTTTAGTACTAGCAAATGCTTCCATATAATCATTTCACCTCAGTGTAAGAGAACAGTCTATTAGTCTACACTGAGTTTAGCACAACCCATAAATGATGTGCTTGCCAAAAATAAATACAATCAATCTTAGGCTACATTAGTGATGTAAGATATCTAGAACAAGGAAGACTAGAGTCCTGTGTGCTTGATCAGACCATACCTGAAATTCTGGTGCAGTTCTGTGAGCTGCCCTGCAGCATGGTCAGAGGAGGAAGACTGGTGTGGCCACCAGCCACCAAAACTCTTCCACAAAGTCAGCTTGAAGAAATGAGAGTGCTTTGCCTAATGGGGGGAAAAAAAGATAAAGCTATCTTCAAAGAGTTGGAGAGAACTTTCACGTAAAAGAGGAAGTAGCCTTATTAGTATATGTGTATCAAGAAGTAAAACCAGAGCCAATAATGGAGAGCTAATGAAGGTTAGCTCAGGTTTTGACTCAAGGAAGAGATTTCAGTTATGGCATTTGAAGATGACGTCCAGCCCTGAGAGGTGGCGAGCTCCAAAAGTTAAAGGTATTCAAGATTAGAGAATGACTGGTTCTTGAGGAGGTCATATCATACCTGCCTCATGCAGTTGTGGTGAGGACTAATGTGATGGTAGTTTCAGACCCCTCTTAAATGCCACCTGAGACCTACTTAGCCATACTGCTTCTGGGGCCGTTGGCCACGTGCTTCACCCCAGCTGCTATGCAGTAGATTTCATGCCAGTACAACCCAATGGATCCTCTCCTGTGTCCACTCAACTGGCCTCTCGCCTCATACTCTAGGGCTTTCCTGTTGCCCCTGAACATGAGACATCCCAGGAGAACTCAATGTTCAACCATGCTCAACCTGGAGATAACAGAGGGAGAGAAAACCAAAAGACAAACCAGTTTCTGTCAAGTCAACTCTGACTCATGACAACCCCATGTGTGTCACGGTAGAACTGTGATCCTTAGGGTTTTCAATGGCTGATTTTTTGGAAGCAAATCCCCAGGCCTTTCTTCTAAGGCATCTCTGGGTGGACTCAAACTGCCAACCTTTTGGTCAGCAGCCAATCACATTAACCATTTGCACCACCCAGGAACTCCAAGAGGGGGTAAGAAGTAGGCATTGCTGCCCCAAAAGGAAAACCATTGACCAATCAGAGGTACAAACTAGCAAATATTTTTTTTTTCCCTTCTACACTTTCTGTCCATTCAATCAGTCTGCCCTAAGATGTAGCACCTTCTGCTCTGGGAGGATGGTCCCTGTATTAGTTCCTAGAGCTGCCATGACAAATTACTACGAACTTGCTGGATTGAAACAATTGAGATTTATTCTCTCACAGTTCTGGAAGTTGGAAGTCCAAAATCAATATGCTAGTCTTAAACCAAGGTGTTGACAGGGCTGTGCTCCCTCCAGAAGCTCTAGAGGAGAATCCATTTCTTGCCTCTTCCAGTTTCTGGCAGCTGCCAGCATTCCCTGGTTTGTGGCTGCATCATTGCAATCTTTTGCCTTTGTGGTCACACTGCCACCTCCTTTTCTGGTAAATTTCCCTCTTCCTTTCTCTTATAATAACACTTGTCATTTAGGGTCCACCCAGATAACCCATCTCAAGATCCTTAACTTAATCACATCTGCAAAGTCTTTGCCATACATGGGAACATTCACAGGTCTGGTAATTAGGACGTGCACGTATCTTTGAGCGTCATTATTTAGCCTACCACAGTCCCAGAATCAAGTAATCAGTAACACTTCATACTAGTGGCCACAACCATAACCAAAAACCAAACACATTGCCACCGAGTCAGTTCTGACTCATAGTGACCCTATACAACAGAGTAGATCTGCCTTCTAAGGTTTCCAAGGAGTGGCTAGTAGATTTGAACTGCTGACCTTCTGGTTAGCAGCCATAGCTCTTAACCACTGTACCACCAGGGCTCCTTGTATTTATTCCTTTCAACACAGCCTCACTAACCTTTCCCTAACTCCTGCTATCCTGGCATTGAACTCTTTCCTAAGGTAACAGCACATGACGTTTTCCTACGCTCTCCCCAAAGTGACTTACGTAAACCAGTAAGAACAGCGCACGTAGTAAGGGTAGTAGTCGCAAACATAGTAATAGCAGTAACAGTTACTACAGTTTCCAAAGGGGTTTAACTTTCTTCCGGAGTATTGATTAATTACTGAAGAACTAGGTTTATACACTGTGGAAATGGAGGTCATCTACTGCAGTGGAATTTTGCACCGTGTTGAAAGATGTATTTCCCCTTTACAAAATATTTCCAGCACAATGACAATTTTTCAGTAGAATACCTGATAAAAGAAAAATAGAATTAGAAAAAGAAACTTCCAGTGTATTCTAGATCAAATGGAAAAACATTGACTCCTTTACAGAAACATTAAGTAAAATGAATGTTTCCAAATCCTTTACAGATGAAAAGTGTTACGTGCATCAGTGCTAAATCCTGTTATGAATATGCCTTTTCTGCGCTAAAACATATTACATGCCATAGAACAGATATGCTGGGGACATCTGAGAAGTAACAAGTTCTTGGATGAAGCTCAGAACCAGATATAACCACCTGGAAATTCAGTCAGCAGAGCTGTGATCACCTTGAGACAGAGGTAGAGGAGAGCGCTTTTAATGTATCTCTCAGAGGTCTTTGCAAGTGACAATTGTCCAATGGAAGATTCTGGAAGGTGTTTTTTTAAAAAAAAAAAAATCAGGCAACTTCATTGGCACCTGTGTTTCTGAGAAGTATGTGATTTTCAGGTTCATGGAAAGACCTGCACAGAACCAGTTGCCAACAATACTGAATATGTGGAAAATATTGACAAACTTTCTTGGCAAAAAAGGGGAAGTATCAAAAACAGTCAGAAACTTTCCAGAACTAAACTATCCTGTCAAGACCAGGCAAATTCAATATTTGGTGGATCCTGCTTCCTCCAGGAACATTTGATAATCATCGTCTCGAAAATTAAAAGACACATCAGTGACTAAACACAATATGAATGTAGTCTGTATTTAACAGCATGGTGAAGGCAATCTACATCTGGTACACCCATATTTAGTATATGTCACTTAACAGGACAGTTCCTGTTTGATAATTTCTCTGACATGGAGTCTCTTGGATTTTATGCACAAATTCTTAACTTTCAAATCTCCTAAGCCTACATTGTCTCCATCCTCTTATTGCTGCTACAGCAACATTCCAATCTCTCTCTTTCTTCTCATGGTACTGTACACTCTGAAAGCAACATTTCACTATCTTGCTCTCTCCTTCTTCTCATGGTATGTACATACACACAGACACATGCTCACACACCCAAAAAAAACCCCATAGAACAAGGTGTTAGGAAACACCTTGCAGAGTGAAAGGATTGCTCCCCCTTTCCCATCCCATCCCCTCTCTCTTTCTCCATATCACAAAGTAAGAGCCAACACATTGGGCAGAACAGGGGAAATGAGAAGAAGAATATATACAGTTCTGGAGGAATCCAGCCAGAGAGGTTCAAGAACAGAATGATTCTGAGAGTTCTCCAACTCTTCTTTCTACAGTCATCACTCTCCCTGAAAAAATTTAGCTTTTTTTCCAGCATCTAGTGGGCTCTCAAATAATGTTGAATGATAAATGAATGAATGAACAAATGAACTAAAGAACTGAACATTTCTGAAGCCAGGGAAAGAAACAGGATATAAAGAAGCTTTGCAGCATACTGAAAAAAGCACTAACTTAGAGCCAGGAGACTGAACTCCCAGATCTTCTACTGGTTTTCTATTTCAACTTGGACAAACTGTCTAAGTCTCATTTCCTCATATGCCTAATAGGGATAATAACATTTAATCTGATGTTTTTACAGATAATATCTATACCAAAAATATAGCACTTTATAGTTTAGAAAACCCTTTGACTTACTTGATCCTCCCAACCACCAACTGGTGTCAAAAGTTGCCCTTCTCCCATAGTCTTGGAAGATATCTAGGTCAACTGGCATAACATAGTTCATAAAGAAAATGTTCTACATCCTGCTTTGATGAGTAGCGTCTGTAGTCTTAAAAGCTTGCAAGTGGCCATCTAAGATACATCTATTGGTCCCATCCCATCCAGAGCAATGGAGAATGAAGAAAAACCAAAGATAGAAGGAAATATTAGTCCAAAGGACTAATAGACCACACAAACCACACCTCCACCAGCCTAAGCCTATAAGAATTAAATGGTGCCAGCTACCACCACCAAAGGCTCTGACAGTGATCACAATAGAGGATCCCAGACAGAGCAGGAGAAAAATGTAGAACAAAATTTAAATTCACTAAAAAGGCCAGACTTACTGGTCTGACAGAGATTGGAAGAACCCCTGAGACTACGGCCCCCAGACACCCTGCCAGCTCAGAAATGAAGCCTCTCCCAAAGTCCACCTTTCACCCAAACCTTAGACAGGCCTTTAAAATAAAACAAAACACTTGTGAGGATTGTGCTTCTTAGTATAATCAAGTATACGAGACCACATGGGCAATATCTGCCCAAAAGCAAAGTCAAGAAGGCAGGAAGGGACAGGAAAACTGGATGAATGAACATGGGGAACCCGGGGTGGAAACGGGGAGAGTGCATTGTGGGGACTGCAACGAACGTCATAAAACAATTTGTATGTAAATTTTTGAATGAAAAACTAATTGGTGCTGTAAACTTTCACCTGAAGCACAATAAAATAAAAAAAGAAAAAAAAAGAAAGAAAAAAAAGGTGCCCTTCTTTTGGCCTGGAAGCAGAAGTCTAGAGTGCTGACCATAGGGTCTTGAAGTGATTACTATAAAGATATACTCCAAGCCAGAAATTCCAGCCATGTCTGCACCTTCTCCTCCAGGCAGCCAACAGAGGAGGGGCCCTGCCATAATGAATGACTTGCCAAGAGACAACAGGGACAGAACCTGTTTTCAAACCATGACATCTTGCCCCAAAGCCTTCTCACCTCCTGCCATTCACAGCACCTGCACTGAACACCCATAAAATTAGGACATCACCCAAGACCTTCAGTAGTTCTCCAAATGAGTCCCACTATAAAAATTCCTACAAGTATGTTTCTCAGCATGTAGTAGGTATTTAGTAGATACTCAATGAATTAGATGGAATACATCAGCAAAATTTTTTGGTAAAGAACTAGATAGTAAATATTTTAGGCTTTCAGGCCATATGGTCTATGTGGCAACTACGCAACATTGTAATATGAAAGCAGCCGTGGACAATTCATAAACAAATGGGTGTGGCTGGGTTCCAATAAAACTTTATTTATAAAAATAGAAGGCTGGTCAGATTTAGCCCGTGGGCTGTTATTTGCCAACCCTTGGACGACATCAACTTTGAGAAAAGTCTTAATATCAAAAACTTTGTTTTAACACTTCTTTTTGGAGGCAAGGTCTGGACAACTCTTGATTAACGCATATATCCAGGCACTATGCCTGTCTTCATCTGCTGTCCTTTGATAAACACCAAGTGGCAGAGGGGGACATCAAGCATCCATTCTTCAATTGCAGTTATTCTGAAACACAAAGCAGGGACAGAGATTAAAACCACACCAGAGGTCTTCGTGACATACCCAGCATATTAAGCACCTCTCGTCAAATTGTACTGAGTTAGCTGTGTATCTTCATAAAGAAAATAGAACTATTCTTTCACTTAATAGTCTTTTAGTAAGGGTGTCAGGGGGAGGCAGGTTTACTAAAGGCTCTTATAAAATGCCAGTTGAAAGGAAATAGTGCTCCTTGGCACCATGGAATTTTTTTCATGTGAAACTCCATGATCACTTTTCATTTGGTTTCTCAAGCACCCCATGGCACCCATCCATGTATTAGGCTAATAACCGCATGAATCTAGTCAAAAGGAACCAAGCAATTATTTTAATTAGAAGAGAACAAAAATAACACTCCTGGCTTCTGTTTGAAGGGGCAAGGAAGAAGTAGTCAGGGTTCAAAAAGATCCCACAAAATATTTTTGTGAAAGGAAAATAATTCAGGCCAAATTTAGAATGTAGTTGCATTAAATGGGCCAAATAAAATGAATGGCACCACTGTGCAACTAGGACCCATTCATATATAAGAGCCCCAGAAAGTCCATTTTTACGTGATAGCATTTCAAAAGTATGGCCGATTTTACAAAGTGAAAGTGAGTGTCTAGTAAAGACTTAATGATTCTAGTGAATCTCCTACATAATTTCTTAAAGAGTTTCTGCATCCACTTTTTTATTAATAAGAGAAAAGAGAAGAGCATTGGTCCATTTTCTTTTTAAGAAGACTTCTTTTTATTATTTAAATTCTTTGAGTAAATTGCTGAAAGTAGATTTTCTCTGGAAAATCTATCTTCTTGGAAAATCTATCTTCTTAGAAAATCCTTGTTACCAAGTCATTCTATAAAAAGTAGATTTTACCTTAAGAGGGTTTTAATTGATTTCAACTCAACTCGGTTATACAGGAAGAGATTATATCTGCAGATTTTCCAGAGCCGTTGTCTTCCTACCCACCTCTGGCCGTGGCAGTTTGGGCATTTTATTCCATCCCAGGCTTCTACAAACTAGTCACTGTTGTTCCTTCTATTTGGATCTACAAATGTGTATTGAGCATCTGTTATATACCAGGCACACAGCAACTTCTGGGTTCACATAGACGCCTAAGACGTGGACCTTGCCCACAAAGAGTTCACAGTCTATTCAGAGAGTGAGAGGTGTGGGCAGAGAGGAGACCCATGCAGCCTTGGCTGGGTGGGGACTGGAGAATAGCTGGCCTAAACTGACACCAGCAAGAATAGAGTTTCCAGGTGAAAGACACAGATGATCTATTCCAGGGAGACAAATCAGCATAGACAAAGGCTGGGACGCAAAGAACACCAAGTGTGTACTGGGAAACTACAAGCAGATAGTGCTATTGAAATGTGAAGCCAAAGACTAAAGTGTGGCAAGGGAGCAAGCTGAAGAAGTAAGCAAGAGCCAAGTCATGGAAGAACTTGTATGTCCTGTTGACGAGCCTGGGCTTCATCTTGTAAAGCAATGGAGAGCTACCATACAGTTTTCAGCAAGGGACTAACGTGGTCAGCTTTCCATCTGAGAGAGAGCGCTTGGATGGGGATGAAGAACATAAAATGGAAACTAAGTGTCTTACAAATGCCACAGCTCAGGCATAAAGTGACAAGGTCTTGAACTATGACAACAGTAAGTAGGAATGGAGAGATGAGGTGAAATATGAGATGTATAGTACATAAGGAGATCTGTTTGAAAAATCTGTGGAACAGTGACTGGAAGGTCAAAATAGGTAATAAAATTGGCTTTGGAAAGTCTCAGAAGGGATCTGGTATTTTAAGTGAATGCTTGTTGTATGTCAAAAAAACAAAAACCTGCTCATCTTACAGGTCTTCTTCTAAGCTCAGGATGGCCTTAGACTGTAGGATCTGGAATTGAACTACAGTAACAAACTTTCAGGTCCCTGGGTAGCACAAGGGGTTTGTGCTCATCTACTAACCTAAAGGTTGCTAGTTCAAGCCACCCAGTGACACCGTGGAAGAAAGGCCCGGCAATCTGTTTCCATAAACATTACAGCCAAGAAAACCCTCTGGAGCAGTTCTACTCTATAACATATGCAGTCACCATGAGTCAGAATCAACTCCAAGCAACTGGTTTGGTAACAAACTTTCAGCCTTGGACACATGAGTATAATGCTAAGTACCATATGGCAACTTCCAGCAGATAGTTTAACTTCTATTTACCATCCCACAGAAAATTTGCATCAAACCAGTTTCATGCCTTAAGTTTAAGTTAAAATGTACAAAATCCTGAAAGGAAAGAAAATTATGGTGAATTCTAACTCAGGATAAACTACTTATATTCTTAATTATTATATTATATTAGACTCATTATATTTTATTTTTAAAAGGATTTAAAGAAGACACTTTTCAACTAAAGTTACAAGCCAGTAGAACCTTGATAATACACTTGACAAGGACATTACAATAAAGGAAAATCACTGGTAAATCTCATTCATAAGCATTGTTATAAAAAATATTTTTAAAAATATGAACTCACATAAAGCAATATGTAAAATAAATATCTCAGCCAAGTTGGGTTTAGTCCTGAAATCCAAGATTGGTTTAACATTCAAAACCCATTAAATAATTCACATTAAGAGAATAAAGGAGAAAAATCATATGGTCTTTCTTGTAAGTATGTGGGCACTTAATTTATGATAAAAATGTGCTGCACAGCATTGAAGAAAGAAGCTTTTCCACTGATGGTGCAGGGTAAATGAATATCGTAGAGGGGGAGAAAAAAAAAGACTTGAACCCAATCTCACACTATATATAAAATCAAAGCCATGTGGATTGTAGATATGAAAAGTAAAGCAATAAAGCTTTCAGAAGATAATAATAAGATGATATTTTCACGACCTTTAGGTAAGCAAAGCTCTCTTAAATAAAACATAGAAAGCAATAGCCATGAAGGAAAGCACTGGTAAATTAGACCACTGTCTTAGTTATCTTGTGCTGGTATAACAGAAGTAGCACAAGTGGATGGCTTTAACAACGAGAAATTTATTCTCTCACAGTCCAATAGGCTAGAAGCCCAAATTCAGAGCATAGGCTCCAGGGGAAGGCTTTTTCTCTCAGACAGCTCTGGAGGAAGATCCTTGTTGTCATCAATCTTCCCTCAGACTAGGAGCTTCTCTGCGCAGGAACCTCGGGTCCAAAGGACTTGCTCCGCTCCTGGCGCTGCTTTCTTGGTGATACGAGGTCCCCCTTCTCCGCTCACTTCCCTTTCCTTTTTCTCTCTTGAAACTCCCTCTACGTTGGATCAGGGATGTGACCTTAGTAAGGGTGTTACAATCCTACCCTAATCCTCTTTAACATAAAATTACAACCACAAAATGGAGGACAACCACACAATACTGGGAATCATGCCCCCACAACCCCACATATTTTAGGGGGGACATAATTCAATCCATGAAAACCACATTAAAATTAAAATCTTCTGTTCATCCAAATATTCTATTAAGTGAAAAGTCAAACTTCAGAGCGCTACGTGATATTTGTAACACATTGTGTCCCCCAAATGTGTGTGTCAATTTGGTTAGGCCATGATTCCCAGTAGTGTGTTGTCTTCCATTTTGTGATTGATGTAATTTTCCTACGTGTTGTAAATCCTAATCTCTGCCTGTGGTTAATGAGTCAAGATCACTTTATGTTAAATAAGATTATGGTGGGATGTAACACCCTAATTCAGGTCACATCCCTAATCCAATGTAAAGGGAGTTTCCCTGGGGTATTGCCTGTATCACCTTTTATCTTACTAGAGATAAAAGAGAGAAGCAAGCAGAGAGACAAGGGGACCTCACACCACCAAGAAAGTAGCACTGGGAGCAGAGCGTGTCCTTTGGACCCAGGGTTCCTGTGTGGAGAAGCTCCTAGACCAAGGGAAGGTTGATGACACGGGCTTTCCTCCAGAGCCAACAGAGAGAGAAAGCCTTCCCCTAGAGCTGGCGCCCTAAATTAGGACTTCTAGCCCACTAGACTGTGAGAGAATAAATTTCTCTTTGTTAAAGCAATCTGCTTGTGGCATTTCTGTTATAGCAGCACTAGATGACTAAGACACACATATAACCAAAAACAATTCCTATACAGAATATATAAAGATCTCCTACAAATCAATAATAAAAGATGAACAATTTAATTTTTTTTAAAAATGAGCGGAAGATTTAAAAAGACCCTTCACAAAAGAGAATATCCTAATGGCTAATATACCTAAAACAGACGCTCAACTTATTAATAATCAGGGAGATCAAATTACAACCATAATGAGATACACACCCACCGGAATGACTAAAATCAAAAAGACAGAACACCCAGGTGCTAACAAGGATATCGAGTAGCTGTAATTCTCACCTACTATTGGTGGGAGTTTAAACTGATACAACCTCCTTGGAAAATTGTTTGATATTATCTACTAAAGTTGACAATACTCATACCCTATGAATTAGTCACTCCCCCTTAGCATATATACCCAAAAGAAATATAGGTACACATGCACCAAAGATTTGTACAAAAAAAGTTTATGGCAGCACTGTCTAAAACAGGCTAAAACTGAAAACCACCCAAATGTTCATCAACAGTAACATGGATAAACTGTCACCCATTATTGATACAACGAGGAAATGCAACAAGGAAAACATGCTATAATCACACCTAACAACAGAGACACTGCTCACAAACACCTACAATCTAATTCCAAAAAGCACAACCAATCTGTGGTGTTAGAAGTCAGGACAGTGGTTACCTTTGAGGCGGAAGAAAGCGTACCTGTCACAGGAGCAACCTGGAATATTGGTCATATTCTCTTTCTTGACCTAGGGGTGGTTATGGGATGTATTCACTTTATGATGATGCATTGATTAGCACGTTTTTGTTCTCTGCACACTTCCCTATGTGGAATTTCAGTAAAACTTCAATTTCAAAAATGTCTCAATGCTGACTTTCAACTGACTTTCACTTTATTAAATAAAGTAAATGAAGGAATTAATACAGAAAATATTATATAATATCTTTATTAAAATCAATCAGTGATTTGTTCTTCCCTGGGTTCATTGCACCCAGATCTCGATTCAACAGAAAATAGGAAGAATCATGCATATGATTAGAGCTCAGCTGGACTTGAAGGAAGAGAATGCCTTTCTCATGAGGGAAAAAGTCAATAACATTGGGAGCTTTTGCAGTTTAGCTAAGACGTGGGTAATATGTGAGAGGGAAAAAAAAATCAAAAAGGAGGCTAAAGGCCAGATGTATAAAACAACGACAATAACGAATGGCCTGCTGGAAGCTCCGATGTTTCTAGCCTTATTATATAAAGTGGGATTAAAAGGTAACAAACTTAGGCTGGCTACAAGGAAATGCTTTCTCATGAAATGTATAACTGACCTGTAGCCAATGGTTTAGAAAAATCTAACTCCTCCAAAAAAAAAAAAAAAAGGATTAGCTATTTATAGTAGCAGCACCAGCATCTGCAGTTACACTAGCTAGTATTATATTACAAAGACTCCCCCTCTCCCAGGCACAAACTGATGGCCAGCCTAGGGTCAGGAAGAAAATTTCCCCTTTGGTGTAGTATTTCTCAGCTGTTATCCAACACCGAGCAATTCATGGCTTCATAGCCTTTGCACCTTCCCTCAAGGCACCTGGCATGGGCCTCTCCTGGATCCAGGATGCTGTACTACACTGGCTATTGTTTTAATCCAGGATGGCAACACCTGTAGGCCCCTACTTAGGCAACACCTTGTGTTTCCAAAAAGGTAAACACAATAAAGACAATCAAAATTGTTCCTAACACGACTGTTTTTCCATCAACAATCTATAAATAGATGGAAAAATCCAGTACATGTGTGAAATAAACAGAGCAGGTATGCCTACACAGAGGTAATTCCAAGACAGCTCTGTAATTTAGCAGCTTGGATTTTCAATCGTTGCCTCTGTAGGTATAAAACATTATGAAAAATGCAGATGTTATTCATCACACTGATTGTCCTGTGCGCTTGCATACCTTATATCATGTATTTTTTTCAGGGCTTTTCACTTCAGAGAAATCACTACTTAATGACACTTCAGACTTTGGGAATTTTTCTGATGGCACACTGGAATTCCCTCAGGGACAGGCCTGTGAATAAGTGGATTTTTTTTTAAAGATCATTAACAGATATTACAAACCAATTCAAACTGAGCATTTTCCTTGCAAATTACCTTTAACTTTTAAAACTATTGGAAAAAAAGGAAAAAAAGACAGTGAGTGATTTAATTTACTTAACCTGTCTACAAATTGCAGCTTTGTATCCCATCAGTGATTGCATTTCCAACCAAAAAATATCTCTAACTATCCCTAATAGAGATATTTTTCTAAATTATCACATTCGGTGAGTTATATTTCAAAAGATGGTAATATTTATTTTTGAATTTATCAAGTTGCACTGAAATGGAGAATGTTTATTCTATTGATACGTTTAAAGTAAAAACAGAGCCCTGCGCTGCCTATATCTGTTGCTTCATTAACTCTCCAGTAATTAGCAGGTTTATAATTTCCTGAGTGAATGGATGACAGCTTTTCGGTGATACGGTGTGTGGGGTTTTTTTTTTGGGGGGGGGGCAAGGGGTGTGGGGAGGGCTCCTTTTATTTAATGATCAAACCATAGTTTCTGGGCTAAAGAGCTAATATTTGGGGTGAGAAGCACCTTTCTTCCCTGCATACATCAGGCCCGATTCTTATTTGCGTCAACACCCCGTCGTGTATGTTTTCCATTCAAAGAGCTCCTGTGGACTTCAAAGGGAGCTGCATGCAAGGACGGACTACATGGGAGTCCTGACAGGCTCCAGAACATGCCCAGAGCCTCGGAGAAACCATGCCAAGAGCAGCTCACGCTGGAGCCCCCAAACCATGTCACAGAATTAAAGGGTCTCCCCTGCCCACACCACCCCACAGTGCACGTGGGAAATGTCCCCAGGCTTGCCAAGCACAGAGTTGGTCTCTCTGGCTACTACTTATAAATATTTGATGAGTGGAGCTCCATTTATAAGAAAGTATGTTAATAAGAGTATTCATTGAGACCTGTGTCCAATGCAGACTTTAAAAGCTTCATTGTTTGAGGCACTAGAGGTTTCCTTTTTTTTTTTTTAAGAGCAGAATCAACTTACCACAAATCAAACAAAGAAATTTCACATCCTTTTGGACGTCTAGTTGAAAAACAACACGTAGCATGCGCATATTCAGTAGTCACAGAGTGAGATTAGGGAGGCCAGATCTTTCGTCTCCCTGGTCAGTAGACAGGAACTGCGGCTACCTGTAGGCTCCTACCTGCTTCCCACAAACTCCTACAGCAAAGGCCTCTGGGACCACTGGCAAAGGGCCCAAGCAACTCCATCTCAGGCCACTGTGGATACAATTTGTCTTGGGCTCATGGAAAGTTCACCAGAACAGAGGTTCATGTTCCAGTGGGTCACTCAGAGATGTGGGACCTCAGCACGTCTTTTTATGCTTTTCTGAGGCTCAGTTTCCTTATCTGCATGATGGGAATAGTATGAATGCCTGCTCCACCTAGCACATTGGGTTACTATAAAGATGGAGCGACATCATGTTTGTGAAAGCACTTCATACAGTTCGTGTTTCAGGGAGATGGTTTCTCATTAACATTTTCTATCATTTCAGGCACATTTCTAAACATCCCACTTTTTATTCTTGCCACTGTAGCTTGGTGTTTATGTGAAAATAAATTGAAAAGGAAGTGGTTTTTTCATCTAATAGAAGTTAAAACCAAAGTTTAAAAATAAAATAAAATAGGTTTTCTGAGCATGGAACATCCATCTGTAGTATTTATTTTGCACTCATTCAATAAATTGTTATCACCCACTGAGACTGAGGCTGAGATGCTCCACATACGTCATTGTGTTGGATAACTAGCACACTTTACCTTCCCTTTGCACTTACAATAAAATCGACCTTCCAAATATGAGCCATGAGGCCAGGCATGATCTGGCGCCTACTTAACCTCTCAGCCCTTTGATGATCTCCCAGTGCTCACAGCTCCTCTGACATTTCTGTGAAGAGGCCAAGTTTGATCCACCTGGGGCCTTCACCCACGTGATTCTGCTTCCCGGATCTCCCTTCACCCCACTATTCACCTGTTGGCTCCTTTTCTTCATTCCTGACTCGGCTTAAATGTCCTGTCATCAGACTTTCCATCACTTCCTGATCAAAAACAACCTCAGTCCAGATACTCACTCTCGTGGCCCCTTTTGGATTCCTTCAGTGCAATCATTACCATACAAGGCACTCTTTCAATTGGTACTATATATCCCCCAACAAAACACCTACCGACGAAGATCAAAGACTACAGCCTTCAGTATGGATTACATCTCAACATAAAGAAAACTAAAGTCCTCGCAACTGGACCAATAAGCAACATCATGATAAACGGAGAAAAGATTGAGGTTGTCAAAGAGTTCATTTTACTTGGATCCACGATCAGCGCCCATGGAAGCAGAATTCAAGAAATCAAATGACTCATTGCATTCGGCAAATCTGCTGCAAAAGATGTCTTTAAAAAGCAAAGATGCCACTTCGAGCACTAAGGTGCGCCTGATCAAAGTGATGGTATTTTCAACCACCTCATATGCATGCAAAAGCTGGACAATGAATTAGGAAGACCAAAAAATTAAAGCCTTTGAATTATGGTGTTGGTAGAATATTGAATATACCAAGGACTGCCAGAAGAACAAATCTGTCTTGGAAGAAGTACAGCCAGAATGCTGCTTAGAAGCAAGGATGGCGAGACTTCATCTCACATATTTTGGGCATGCTATCAGGAGGAACCAGTTCCTAGAGAAGAACATCATGCTTGGTAAAGTAGAGAGTCAGCGAAAGAGAGGAAGACCCTCAACAAGATGGATTGATACAATGGCTGCAACAATGGGCTCAAACATAGCAATGATTATGAGGACGATGCAAGACCGGGCAGAGTTTCATTCTGTCATACACAGGGTCACTACGAGTCAGAACCGACTCAATAGCACCCAACAACAACATCCCCCCAACAAGGTCCCTGAGAGGCACAAGTAGTTTGTGCTCATCTACTAAATCTAAAGGTTGGCAGTCTGCAGAAGAAAGGGCTGGTGATCCGCTTCCATAAAGATCACAGCCAAGAAAACTCTGTGGAGCAGTTCTACTCTGTAACACATGGAGTCGCCATGAGCTGGAATCGACTGAAGGCGAAAGGTCTGGTTGTTGGTCTTTATTCCCTCAACTCAACTGTGATTTCCAGGAGGGCAGAGGTCATCTCTGTTCTGTTTCTCACTTTGTCCCCAGCCCCTATCACAGTGCCTGCAATGTGACAGACACAGGAAACAGTTTTCCCTTAAAGCAGCTGAAAACCAAAAAAACCAAACCCATTGCTGTCGAGTCAATTCCGACTCATAGTGAGCTAATACAACAGAGTACAGCTGCCCCATATTGGTGGATATGAATTGCCAGCCTTTTGGTTAGCAGCCAAGCTCTTAACCACAGAGCCACCAGGGCTCCTTAAAGTAGCTTACCTGGTACAAAATAAAGCCTGAATCAGATGCTTTGTTTTATCCACTGCAGTGACAGTTCATGAACTAAAGGAGAAGAAAGTGCTCATTTTTCCTCCCCTACCAAACCCAAGCTCTTTTCTCTGCTCAAGCTCCAGTTAATCAGAACCTCCTCACTGCCAGCCGGCTACTCACACCTGATCTGGAAGGAGTACCTGTGTCTGCTCCCAGCCTGCGGAAATGTCTTACCTGTTGGCCTGAGTCCTGCCTACCAAGGAGGTTGTGACTTTCCTCTATCGTCTAAGTGACTCAGGCTCAGGTGCCCTCCAAGGTCCAGGGTGTGACTCCCAGGGTTGTTGTGGGGAGGCAGGCCGTCCAGCTGCCCAGGCTCACAGCAGGTGTTCTCTGTGACTCCCCTGCCAGCGTTAACACGGGCTCCAGTGACAGCCCCAGAGCCTTAGCTCTCTGTTACCTAATGAATTCCCCACCCTGTGCTGGACAGTGAAGAATGGCAGGCAACACTCACAACTATAGGTTATTTTTATTCTTTAATGTTTTTTCTTTATTGGATGATTTTCAAATTATAGAAGTAATACATACTTGTTGTAACAAGTGAAACAATACTCAAACAGATGAATAAAAGCAAAGACAATTATTTCTACCTGTCCCACCCACTTCGTTACCACTTACTTGAGATTACCAAGGGCATGCATGCATCTGCACAAATAGATGCATGTACGTTGTCCGGTGCCATCGAGTCAGCTCCAACTTATGGCAACCCGTGAACAACAGAACAAAATGTTGCACTGTTCTAGGCACGGGGGATGAAGCAATGAACAAAACAAAGATTCCTGAATTCCTGCAGCTGACATTCTAGATGTGGAGAGGCCACATACACAGGATATTTTGCAGGGCTGTAAGTCCTATGAAGACAACACGCAGTGGTGTGACCGGGGAGGGAGGTCAGGGAAAGCCTTTCTGGGGCAGCGATGCTCCTGAATATTGAGCAGGGCCCCGTCCTGTGACAATCTGGAGGAAGGGTGAACAACTGAACAAAACCTTGCCTGGTCTTGAGCCATCTTCACAAACGTGTGCTCGAGTCCATTGATATGGCCATTGTATATTTTGAGTGCCTTCTAACTTAGGGGACTCGTTATCTAGCACTATATTGTATAATACTCTGTTGTGATCCACAGGGTTTTCACTGACTGATTTTCAGAAGTAGATCACCAGGACTTTCTTCCTAGTCTGCCTTTGTCTGGAAGCTCCACTGAAACCTATCAACCATGGGTGACCCTACTGGTATTTGAAATACCAGTGGCATAGCTTCCAACATCACAGCTACACACAAGCCACCACAGTAGGATAAACTGACAGACAGGTGGTGGATATATAGAGATAGATATAGATATACCTCCTATGTAATTTTACGTAAGTGGGGTCATATACATGCTGGGCAACATTTCATTCTGCTGTAGATGGGGTCACCATGATTCAGAGCCAACTCAAAGGCGATTAACAACATACCTGCTGGAGGAATTTTAATGCAGTATTTTATTTTTATTTAATTATCCATCAATCTATCTTTCATGCCTTTCCCAGGTACGGTTACTCTAGTGGCTTACTGAAAAGCACAGGTGTACATACCTGTGTGCAAAGTACCCATTCTCCCTTTCTGCTCTTGATCACACCAGCTCTGGTTACACTGGAATTCAGGTGAGTCTTCAGAGAAGTGGCACTGCTGTTTCCATCTCTTCTCAGTTGGTAATTTGGGGGCATCTGATCCCTGCTCCACCCACCTTTTGTAAAAAAAAAAAAAAAAAAAACTCAAGCAACCCCTGAGCACAGTCTCTTTGGCTTGCTACAGTTCCTTGGCCAGGAGCACTGGTCTGTCTCCTTCCCTTCTGTTTCTAATTGGCTCTCATTTCTAGCTGCCAGCCCCTCTATTGTCTCTGACCTTGTCTGTTTCTAGTGACTTTCTCAAAGGTCTGTATCTCTAAGCCAAAGGCCTCTTTTCCTCTAGCCACAGGAGTGTCCCCCATTCCTCTTCTGGCAAGGCTGACCCGAGTCCTCACTCAGAATCTGACCACGCCTCTGCCCATTTGTCTGCAGGTCACCCACTCCTTCTGATCCTCACCCTGCCAGGTCATGCATTCAATCAACACATCTGTATATTAATTTGTAGATTTCAAACATATTCAAATAGAGTACTTCAATAAATTCTTACCATAGCCCCATGAAACAGAGAAAGAAAGCTAAGTATATTGCCTCCCAAGATACATAAGTATTAAAAGACCTTAACAGGTAATTTCCAAAAAGACATTAAAATGGCCACATGAAAATATATTCAATTTCACTCTTAATAAAATAAATAAGTATAAAAACATTGCTATAGTTTTTGGAAACTAGGAAATGAGAAAATATTTAAAAGAATAATAGCAATACTCTTCAGGGAGGAAAGTGGTGGTACGCTAAATCATTGTAGGTGAGAGTGTAAGCTGGTGGTCCTTTCTGATCAATAACTTGCCAACATATATTGAACTAGAAAACCATAGAACCATTCGATTCCTCTTTTAGGAATTTAGCTCAAGGAAATAAGTTAAGCTATGTAGAAAGTTTTAGCTACAAGAATATTTTAATATGCAATTGATTAAGTTGAAGTACAGTCATACAAGTAAATGCTCTGATTTTTTTTTAAATGATAGTGTAGAAGAATATATAATTTCTTGCAAAGATATATTAAACTTTTAAAAAGCAGATTATTGTAAAATAATGTGTACAGTCTGACTCCTATATATATGACAGATAGTTATACGTATAGATGCAGATGTTATATACTCCAAAATGTCAAGAAAAGTTATTCCCAAGTGATAGGATTTTGAGTGATTTTTATTTTCTTAATTTCTGCTCGTCTTTATTTTCTAAATTATTTTCAATAACCAGGTATACTTTTGTAAAGAGAAAAAGAAGAAAATGTTAACATTAAATTTTAAAAATTGCCCTTGTCTAAATGGAATAGGTTCTACATTTGATTCTTTTGTCTGTTTACTTATTCATTCATCCATTCATTCAACAAATATTTATTAAACCCTACCATGTACAAGAAGCCCTGGTGGTACAGCGGTTAAGAGCTCGGCTGCTAACCAAAAGGTCAGCAGTTCAAATTCACCAGCTGCTCCTTGGAAACCTATGGGGCAATTCTACTCTGTCCTATAGGGTCACTCTGAGTCAGAATCGACTCAAAGACAACAAATTTCAGTTTACATGTACAAAACACTGGGGTAGGTGATAACAATACAGTGGTTAACATTAAAATTAAAAACTAATAATAAAAGACTTTGCCTTTGCCCCTGGGAGGCTGCTCCTGGTAAATGGGAGAAAGTCAGCGGTGGTTGCTGGCTTCAGCAGCAAATGCCACCAGGCACAGTGGGAGTTAATCAGGCATTATTCTTCCCTAAATCCATGAAATGGGCCTCAGAGGATAGCAATGCATCCAGTCATGCTTGAATGAGACTTGGCCTAGGAATGGGACCTCAAAAAGTAGCATCTAAAAGAAGGTTGGGAAGTGGGTAATGGAGAGAAAGGACAGCAAGAATCAAACTTGCTCTGAGTGCTCTAAGCTATTGTGTTTCCTATCATCTTGGGACAAATGATGGGAGTAGCCTGGCTGTGGGAGAAACACAGTCCTATACATCACACGACTATAGATGTTAATTGGAAGTACCAAAATGATTGTTCTTTTAAATAAGTGACTAATAAAAATTCAACAAAATTCTCCCAAAGGGTCCCTCTGATTCTGCATCTTGAATAAGTATCGCTATTATATGGCACTTCCTTTAACTTGGAGGATTAGACGCTCCCACCCACATCAAAGCAGGTTTTCCCAGCATGTAAGCCATCCCCCGGAAGTGTGGCCCTTGCACAGTCTGCAGAAAGTCTTTTTGTTACTCCATGGGATCATCGTCATATTCCAAGTTACCTCAAGGCATCTGCTTTGAGTTGTTTTTCCCACAAATGGTGCAGTATTTGTGTTGATTCTTCCCCAGAAGGCCACTAGTGACCACTGTTTATTTGAAGGTCTGGCTGAGGTTAGGAGGGAAGTCTGTGGAGGGGCACCATTGTGAAGGGAACCAGCCCTCGTGGGGACTGAACCTGCGACCTCATTAGTACAGGGTTCTAATCAACTGAGCCACCAGGCACATTCCTCATTTAAGGCACTGAGGCAGTAATTTGCTAAATGTTAATTCTTAGATTAACTACAGATGAGTAGAGCTCCTAGGGAAAAGAAAAAAAAAAAGGAGAGAGATTTGTTAATTCCTGAAACGAAATTTAGGTCATCAGTCGATGGTCCTTTTGGTTCGTTTTAAGGTATAATTCCAGAATCTTCCAATGACACCCATCAGGGTGTTTGCATTCATGATTTTTTTTAATCAATATTCTGATCAGGAGACTTCCAGGGAAAAAAGCAAACTGTGTTACTTCTGCGCTTGCAAAACACTGCAAGTAATTTTCGTATCGATTTCCCTGCGGTTTCTAATTCTCAGGCACAAAATATAGGTGGCAAGATGAAGGAATGGGTTCCATAACTGAAGCAGAGAAGGTCCCTCCCAGAGCAGGAAAGTCTGGACCCCATTACGACCCTCCAGAACCCTAACTCTTGTGGAGAGAAGACAGTTTCACTCTCTGAGGGGAGGGAGCCCCCAGATCCACCGACCTGTCTCGAGGCACACTGTAACCAATCCATCCACCCTTCTTACCTTATCCCAAACCAGTCCCTGACGAGCCAGTTTTAAAAACAGCAAATATGGTTTGGAACAAAGTTTTGACGCTAACTTGGTATCCTGTGCTCATATTAAGTTTCTATGAATATTCCACTGACTTTTCAACTCCGAAGGAAAGTTTCCAGTCCAAGACTACATTTAACATTCAGGCCATTTCAACTTCAGTTGCTCCCACCCTGACAGCGATCTTTGAAACTGATATGGCCCTGAAAAAAGCCAGAATAACTTTTTTAAAATATTAATAATAATGGGATAGCTTCCCAGTCTTTGTAGTTTTAGGGAAGAACCTCTGTGAGAAAGCACTCAGGGAATTGAATCGAGTGTGTGCCATACCAGCTTTTTCATGGAAAAGCCTGCTTTAAAATGCATGGTTGTTTTGCAGGAGAATCTCTATGAAGCGGAAGAGGACAGGAACCTAGCCTAGTGTTTTGCACTTGTCACTTTTTGCCCCGGCAGCTTTACGATCAGATGCCCAACCTATAATCCCTGAGGTTTCCTTAAATGCCCAATAGCTGCAAGACATGGGAGAGGCAGCACAAAGTCTAGATAAGAGGACCAGCCTGGTGCCTCAGTAGCACCCCAGTTCTGCCATCCTTCTTTCAGATGCTACTTTTTCAGCTGGAGGTTTTGGGAAAATTCAACATTCTCTCTGAGGTATCAATTTCCTCACCTGTAAAGTGATAGCGACTGTTGTTAGCTATCGTGGAGTCAGCCACCAACTCATAGCGACCACATGCGCAACTGAGCGATACACTGGTTCTGCACCAGCCACATGACCAGTTGCAGATAAGACCACTGTGATCCATAGGGTTTTCAGTGGCTGATTTTCAGAACTAGATCTGCAGTCCTTTCCTCCTAGTCTGTCTTAGTCTGAAAGCTCCGCTGAATCCTGTTCAGCATCGTAACAACAAGCAAGCCTCCGCTGATAAAGACAGGTGGTGGCTGCGCATGAGGTGCACTGGCCAAGAATCATATCCAAGTCTCCTGCGTGAAAGGGGAGAATTCTACCACTGAACCACCAATGCCTCGATAAGAAACCATCCGCCCTAAAAAATAAAAATAAAAAAAAAATTGCCATTGAGTCAATTTCGACTCATAGCAACCCTGCAGACAGAGTAGAACTGCCCCATAGGATTTCCAAGAAGCACCTGGTAGATTTGACCTCTTGGTCAGCAGCCGAACGCTTAACTACTATGCCACCAGAGTTTCCATAACAGCTACAATTACTACAAAATAGATTTGCTTTCTCCATACAAGATAACGGGCATAGAATTCTTTAGCACATTGCCTAGTACTTAGTAAGTACTCCTAAAATCTTAACTATAATTGTAGCTCCTATCTGCCTCCTGAGGAAAACACAGTTGTTTTATTGTAATACGTCTACATTTCAAATATCCCTTCCTTTATAAATCTAAAATAAGAATTGAATAGGTGCTATACTTATACATCCATAAAGGCAAATACTGATGATCAAACCAAACACAACCAAGCTTAAATAGTATGTTCTGATTCAAATAGTTAATAGGCAGCAACCTAAAATGAAAATAGCTAGCTCTGATTTCGAGATGACACTTTTAAAAACATTTCCTTGTGGAAATGCATCATAAAATGGCATGAGGAGCTTTCCATAATAGCATGTTCAAAGTATGTAATCTTAAGATCATGATTCTCTACAACATACCAAATGTTAGTCAACTTAAAAGATTTCAAATTCTAAATGTATAAAGTTAACATCCACTAATTCAAATAAAGTCAAACCAAAAACATTTTTATCTGAAAATACAATCTGAGACAACATCTTTAGATATTCAAGGAACATCCTGATAACCATTTAGTAAGTTACAAATTTAAAACTTCTGCTCAAGTTGAAGTTGACTGTTAGGATGTAAATAAATAGAAACTAAATTGCCAAATAGTATCTATCTTCTGGTTATGAACGCAATTGCTACTTTAATCTCCAGCAGGGAATTTTGGTTTAATAAAATAAATATTTTTAATTTCCTCTATGCATTTCCTCAAACCATGCCAATGCACTTCTCTATGGCTCACTTAAAGAGTTAATTAAGCAGCCCCCACTTACTTAAAAGAGGATGTTTGATTTTCTTAGGAAGACGGAGAAATGGACGTAAGCACTCATTGTTTTAATGCACTGAGCCCTTAATCACTACCAGTTCTGATTCATCAGAAAAGTCGTACTCGTGAGGTTTCCTTTTTGGTCACTAAATATTGTCTTTCATTTCATTTTGGGATATTTATTTCTTGCCAGAAAATGATACTGTGTTTTTCCCCCTAATGATGAAGGATGAAAGATGGAGAGAATTCCATTTGGTGATTATTGGACCATGAAGAAGCAAACTGATTCAGAAAACAAATCCCCAAAAGGAAAAAAAAAATTATTATGTGAGATGGAAGCATGGAATTCTTGGCAAATATTCAATTGGAGCCAGGTTTGGAAATTTAGTAACATGCTTATTTTATTAATAATCTGGGGGTAGGAAAAGGTAAAGTAATAGGGCTTTACTCTTGGGCCAGAACCTCTCTGGTCTCCACACGACAGACACAAGCACCTGGGAGCCTTGCAAAGCATCATCAAAACTACGCATGCCATTGGCCAGGGCCCAAGAGGCCATCCCTCAGCACATAAGACAGAGTCTAGTGACAGAACCTACAGCTCGTGAGGGAAGTCACTTCCAAAACTCTTCTCTGAACACAATTCCCAGAGACCTGGAGCATCACACTCAAATCAGGGCAGGCAGATGAATTTGTGAAGTGATATCCACCAATTAAGATGATTCTGGGTAATAGCTCTGTCCTGGGTAATTGTGCCACCTCAACCTGGACTGGTCCTTCTGGCTTCTCTCTGCTAGTTGCTGAGCAGAGTTTTGCAGAATTCATCCTACCTTTGGGAATCCAGGAGGCCTGGTGGCGCAGTGGGTTCAGCGCATGGCTGCTAACCGAAAAGTCATCAGTTTAAACCCACCAGCCGCTCCATTGGAGAAAGATGAGGCATTTTGCTTCTGTAAAGATTTACAGCCTTGGAACCCCTATGGGGCGGTTCTACTCTACCCTATAGGTCACTGTAAGTCAGAATCAACTCTATAGCAGCAGATTTGGTTGGTTTTGGTTTGGAAATCCTGACCATCCATACCTGTGCACTTCAACAGGGTACACTTGAGTGGTATATGTGATAAAGAAGTTAGAAGTAGGTGCTGCAGTGACACACAGCTCCTTTTTGGGACCTGCAGTTTATACAGTGTTTTTTTTTTTTTTTTCTTTTTGAGCTCTGGGTTCTCTCTGAAGTTTAAAGGAGAAGAGAAGATGCCACAGGAAGAATACTGAAAGGGGAAAAATACAAATTAAAAAGGAAGAAAGACAGGTCTAGTCCAAACCTAATCCCCAACAAGTTCTGATTTGTCACTTTTCTTCCCAGACCTTTTTAATTCCTGGATTATGCTTTGTGTAGAGAAAAACAAACGTAACTACTGAAAACATTACCTAATTTTATGGCCTCCATTGTGGTTTCAAGAGAAACATAATATGGGTCATATGAGCGTACATTTGTAATGGTAAATGGTGGTAGTAGTCCTGGTGGTGATGGTGGTGGTAGCCGTGATGGTGGTAACGATGATAGTGGTAACAGCGGTGGGAGTGATGATGATGATGGTGGTGGTGCTAGTGGTGATTACACCCAACTTCCAAAAACAAATCAGTTAAAGACTTTGGCTTCTACTGATAGAGACTTAAGAAGTCTACTCATCTTTGAGTCTCAACTTTCTTATCCATCAAATGTTGATTAATCTGATCACAAGATGTTGTTCTTTGATTAAGGCTTGAAAGGCACTTAAAAAAAATAAAAAGAAATAGAGTTAAAGCAATCACCTAAGGATTGTACTTCTCTCCATGAGTAAATTTTTATTTTTCACTATTTTCATCCCATGTCACTGAAAGCCTTTCAAAGAATCAATAGTTCTTGAAGCTGTTATATTACAAGATTGCAAGGATGCAGGAGTTTTAATTAATGGGGACCATTGTGGAGATAAAGGAGCCCTGGTGGTGCAAACAGTTTAAAGGTTGGCAGTCCAAGCCCACCCAGTGGTACCACGGAAGGAAAGGTCTGGCGATCTGCTGGCATTAAGATTACAGCCAAGAAACCTGTATAGAGCAGATCTACTCCACAGCACATGAGGCTGCCACAAGTCAGAAATGACTCACCTGCAACCAACAATAACAACAACCCCTTGGTAGTTAGGCATGGTCACGTGACTTGCTTTGGCCAATGAAATGTAAGCAGAAGTGGCGTGTGTCACTTCTGGGAAGAAGCATTAGACTCTGTGTGAGAGTCACCGCGACTACATGTCTCTGCTAAGGGAATATGGAAGCACGTTCTGAGACGAAGTCTCCATCACCCTGAGCCCCTAAGTGTCTACAGTTGGCAAACTCCCCTTCTGATCCACAACGGACATGAAGTAGGAACAAGAAATAAACTCTGTGTATCAAGCCACTGAGATTTTGGTGATTATTTTTTACCACAACATAACAACAGTGGCACAAACAGTCTGCACTCAACTACTAACCTAAATGGAGCCCTGGTGGCGCAGTGGTTAAGTGCTCGGCGGCTAACCAAAAGGCCAGCAGTTCGAATCTACCAGCCACCTCTTAGAAACCCTGTGGGGCAGTTCTACACTGTCCTATAGGGTCGCTATGAGTTGGAATCAACTCGACAGCAACGGGTTTGATTTTGGTTTATTAACCTAAATGCTGGCAGTTCAAATCCACTCAGGAGCACCACCGAAGAAAAGCCTAGTGATCTGCTTCCATAAAGATTACAGCCAAGAAAACCCTATGGAGCAGTTCTACTCTGTAACACATGGGGTCGCCATGAGTCAGAATCAGCCAGTAATGGGTATCCTAACAGATATAGATAGCAAATGGCAAAAACAAGGAAGTTTAAAATCACCGATGGCCACATCTGAAAGAAGGAATTTATGTTTCTCCCAGAAGAAACCAAACCCTCAAGGACTTATGTTATCAAATCACTAACTGTGAGGCATTTAATCATTCCACACTGAAGATCTATTCTAGACAAAAGGTACACCATGACCTGCAAGCCATTGAAAATCACTCTAGTCCACACACAAGATCATTTTGAGATCTCTTTTGGCTGAGTTCTATTTCTAACAATAAACCATGTCCTTACTACTCTCCAGGCAGACATACACAGATGCCTTACCATTGTCAGAACTGTTCATTTAAAGACTGCACGTCTCAAGACATAAGCCCCCTTAAGGAACTTGACTTTTAAGTGAACCAAATCTCACAAACGTTAGTACATGTCCACATTCAAAGTGAGGAGGCAAATGTGAAAAGCCCATCTATGCCCACCCTCCACACCCCACCCCACAAACTCTACCACCACCCAGCGCTGTAGCTGTGCATGAAAAATCTAACACATGCAAAGTATAGAGGCTCTTTGAAAATGTGGCCCAGTCAAAATTTGCAGTCTTGCAGGGTCTTGTCAACAACAACAAAGAGGAAAGAAAAGGAAAGTTTTTCTTTTCTCTGAACTGGGGAATGAAAATAAAACTCCTCTTTTCTACGGGGCTGAATGGCTCCACTTGTCCCCACTCTGGAGGATCTCTTACTAGCCATTACCTTCGTAATAGCCAAGTGGCTTTTTAGTGGCCACGTCTTTCTTCCCAAATGAATCACATGGCAGCAGTGGCCTCGAAGAGATGCTTCGGTTCCCTGCTGAGGGACCCGGGGCCCTGACACCATCTTCGCGGTCATTGTGAAGATAAAATGAAATGGAGGATACGGATGTGCTTTGAATCACTGAAAGTGCTATATTAACGGCATTACTGCTACCCTATCTAGCAGCCACCATGCCTATTGTGTTTAATGTACACCGTTTTAAGTTACCTGATGTCTCCATTTAGTTAAGGGCAAAGGGGATTAACACTTGTTGAAAATGTTCCAAACGCAAAATCCTTGCAAAAACCCTGTAAATTGGCTATTATTGTCTCAATTTTAGAGGAAGTGGTGGCACAGAGAACTCAGTGATTTACCCAGGGTGACACAAGGAGGGGTTCATGGTTAGTGGAGACGCCAGGACAGAATCCCTGTCTGTTCCATGACACACACACACACAGTGTTACCTCCCATCTGAGGAGTCTTCCCAGCCAAGTTTGCTCCAAAAAGGATGGCTCTGGAGCTGCCTTCTATTTAGTTGCTGGGAAGAATGTACTAATCGGCGCCGGTTAAGTTTGCTAGGCTGAACTGTCAACCTAGTGTTTCTCAGATCTGGCCAAAGCCTAACTTACAAAGAAAGACGTACAAGTAAGTGAGGAAGAAAAGACAGGGCTTGTGCCCGTTAGGAAGAGAAGGCAAGACGGAGCAACTGTTGAAAAAGCATTAGGGAGAGGCAAGTCCAGTTAGAAATGTGATGGAAACTGTACGAAAAGTTAGTTGTACATCAGCATACTTTGGTTTGGAATTTCCAATAGCTTGGCAACTCTCTACAGGAAGAACATAGGATAGTCTATCCATAAAGGCAAAGAGAATAGGGAGGGACAAGGATGCTATGAATAAAGGATAATAGGTAGATGCTTAAGGAATTTTGAGAGGGAAACTGATGGTAGGCAGAGAGGAAATTCCAGCAGTATCAGTGGGGAAGAAAGGAATCAAAGAATAAAGCAAAGAAAAAAAAGTGGAAAATGGGAGATTGATTTTTAAACATTAAAAGGGAAAAAAGGCCGAAGGGGAAAAAATTCAAGGAGCATAAAAACTAAAATAGAGGGGCATACGATGGTCAAGGAGCCCTAGTGGCATAGTGGTTAAGCCTTCAGCTGCTAACCAAAAGGTCGGCATTTCAAATCCACCAGTCACTCCTTGGAAACCCTACCGGGCGGTTCTAGTCCATCCTATAGGGTCGCTATGAGTCAGAATCCACTTGATGGCAACAAGTTTGGGTTTGGTACGATGGTCAAAAATATTTCTGCCAAAAGTAAACACCTACTATCCCCTTAGTAAACAAGCAGAAATTAGCATCTAGAAGTACTAGAAAAATCACAAAGGACCAGTTCGTCTAACTTAGGTTAAGAACGCTAGTAAATACATTAGCTACTTAGAAAGGAAATACCAAAATAAGACATAAGAAAGGCTTTTAATATTCGAAACATATGCAGGTTTCTAAAAAAAAAAAAAAATCACAGTGTAAATCTCCAGGTTTTTATTTAAGGCTTCTTCTTCTACTTATTTTCCTATTTTATATACCCAAAAGTTACACATTCATCTCAAATAATTACAAAAGATATTTGCAATCCATTTCTTTACTCCTGTGCAAAAGGCATCACAAGACATTCCTCATTTCAATATGTCTATATTCCTTTATAGCAGTCTTTAATTTTGATCTATCTACTTGAATTATCCAATTCATGTTTTAAAATTTACCCCTCCTTGATTCGTTTACTGAGTTAACTGGTTCACCAACTTAACTGGAATTTGTAACTGAATGTATCACTCATTTCAGTCAAAATGGCCCAGCCATTTAAGCATCTAGATCCATGATGCACTTTCCTCATTATTAATTAATTTGCACTCCTTCATCACACAGTGTATTGGCAAAATGGCTTTTCTTAAGATCTGGATCTACAATACGAGCATTTACTACTGCACTCACAGGCCCATAAATTCACAAAGTTGGAGGGATAATTTAGTAGTCCATGTCTTTTATTATGGAGAATTATACCTTTAAAAAGAACATTTCCTGATCTCCTTTAGTAATTCTTTCCATCAGAAAGGTCTTCCTGGTTGATAATATGAAGAAAAGAGGAAATTTAAGACTTAATATAGTATTTTTAGAAAAATGAATAAAAAAGAAAATATTCCCACATTTAAAACATAAATGTTTTCCAGCCCAGAATATAAAAATACAGTTTACTGGAACTGTCCTGGGCCATTTTTGTAACATCATAGTCATATTTTCTAAAGAATGTCTATAAAAAAATTAATTCGATTTCTAGTCTCTGGGCTTCCACTGAAGAGGAACAAAGTGGAAGAACATTTGGGGTTTTTTTTTTCATCCAGGCACCTTTTTCGTATTTACTTAGCAAAACTGCTCTGAAATTAACATAAACAATTGATTAATAGTATAAATACAAAAGTTCAAGAGACATAAGAAAGTATGCTCTGGGTGGACCCCAGCTTAGAAATTCAAGAGTGGTAGGGTCTCATTCTCTGCTGTGCCAATGTAGAATCACTCAGAGGTGGAGTTCCATCCCCCAGTTATGAATAATAATATCCAATGGAAAAAATTACCATGATAAAACAAAAGGTGTTTCCAAGTCAAAATAATGTATATTAAATGCAACGGGAATACCAGGGATTTAGGGAAGAGACATGGAAAGGTCTGAATAAGATGCATTCCCAAAGACTGTGGCAGGGATATTTTTTGGTTTCTCTCTGATTTCATGGGCTGTCTTATGATTTCCCATTGCACTTCAACACTGAATCACTGTGAAAGTAACAATACTTTCAACTGGTAAAGCAATTTTTTCTAAGGACCTTTTGATATACTTCATTTCGTTTCTTCTCCCGAAGTCCTTATGATACTGAACTCAAATACTATTAATCCTTGTATATATGCATGTGAATAAAGAAATATATTGTTAATTGAAAGCATTATAGTTAAGCCTAAGCCAGTTTATTTTATCGATGACATGCTATCCAACTTTATGGTGGTTGCTTTGCCAACGATATGCTCAGAGAGTTTTCCACGAGCATATTCCTAAATAGAAAGCTCAAGTGTGGTTTTTCCAGAACACAGATGCGCAGCACAGTTTACTGAAGGGTGGAGAACCTCACTGGAGTGACCTGCGGAGAATCAAAGGGGGGCAGCACAACGAGGCTCTCCTATGACAGTCTCAGTCATTTCAGATCGCTTCCAATGGAGACAAAGTGGCATCAAAAGTAGACAGTTTTATTTCCTGTCTTCCCAAAGATGAAAACACAACATCATTAGTCAAATTGACTCTGAATTTCAGGTTGATCGCATTCCGGTTGAGTCAACATTTCTTTCCATCAAGGTAAATACTGTAAAAAGCAGACCAGTGACTTAATTGCTTAAGAAAAAATTCAGTGCAAGATGTATTTTTAGTTTTGACAATGCTTTGGAGCATCAGACTTCAAGTCCTTCAAGAAAAAAGAAAAAACACTATCTTTTGTATGTGTTGTTGCCTTCCTCATTGAAAAGTGGTCTGTGATATTTCAGTGCTTAACCATGTTTCTTTTGCTATTTCACCAAGTCATGAAAAATTCTGTCATTAGAAATACGAATTGGCAATCAGTCAGTCAATCCCAACGTTCTCAGGTTTCCAAGTGCCATCGTACACATCTCAATGCACCTTAAGTCAGACTTCTCATGAAGCTCGTGACTGCAGACATCACAGCCCTCTAGGACCCCTTCAAGCCATCTTCCCCAAAAAACAGTCTTCCTGTGGATTTGAACTCAGAAAACGTTATCTCCTCTTGTTATGATGAAAGAGTTTTAATAGTTCTGCAATATAAATCTACACTTGCTGTAAGACAGAAGGAAAGAAAGGTGGCGGAGGGTGCCTGCCTCTGAGGTTGGAATCTGGTTCCTAGCACCCATGTGGAGTTAGTTCACATGCACAGCTGCCATACTGACATGATAGATCTGAAGGGCTACAAAAAAAATAATCTCAGAGAATCTGTCCAATTAATACCTCTCAAATTAAGAATCTTTACACAATAGATCATATCTGTTTTGGAGGTTGGGTATAATATGACACCATGGTAACTGACAGGAAAGTGAAAATTTTAGAGAGCCTTCTAGATGTTGGAGCTACACTGTGTCAGATATATAGAAATAAGAAATCGCCTAACCTGAGTGCTCACTAGAACAATATTCTCCTTGGTCCAGGTAGGGCTCTCTTAACTGACTGTGACCTAAGGCTGTTAAGGAAGAAGTCACTATCCCGGCAGTAACAACAGGAGAGTCCACATTTGCTATTCTTCATTTGCCCACTCTGAGGAATTCTCTCTGACCCCTGGGGTTGGAATATCAGGCTGAACCTTTTGGAATTTACCATAAACCTGGCATCTGGACTCAGCAGTAAAGCCCTCTGAATTCAAAACAGTACTGTTTCCTGGTGAAGAATTGCAGCTCCAAATTCCTTAGGCTCAAAACTGATGGGAAAACAGATCTGGAGCATTCTTCTGATTTAGGAATCATTCAAACTGACAACAGATAAGAAATTGACAATGAGATACGAAATCCTTAATTTACACAGCTGTTTTCTTTTTCCTTCCACATGTAAAGAACAGAGTGTCCTTGACCTTGATTTTCTCACTTCTCTCAGTTTAAAGCACAGTCCATAACATTAATTAAAATGTGTGTGAGCTGGAGGGCGGAAGTTATATTTCATATGCTGCACTACATGGCATTCTAGAAAAGCTGTACAGTTTTTAGGTGTGCTTTTTTTCCCAACTTGATATGTATGCAATCCTACACACTACTCAGCATAACCTCACCTATAGTCCACACAGGACCTCCACAATTAACAACCAAAAATAAATGCAGTCAATAGAACAAATACTGAGGGCACTGTGGCTTATAGATGTAAGTGGATGGAGGTAAGTTTCTGACACAGAACGCAGAATGTTGGAGCTGGAAAGGGCATGAGACTATCTACTGCAACCCTTTTATTTTACAGATGAGGTTAACAGAAAAAAGTGCTTACCTACTTAAGGTTGAGCGACTACTAGGGGTACCCCAGGTCTTTTTTATAAACCCAAATCTTTCCACTGTAGCAGGGTCATGAGCCTCTTTGAGATACTGATGTAAGTTCAGCCTTTTCCAGGAGAAAAAAAAAAAAATCACATGCATATACACACACAAATGCCTGCATGTAAACTCAGAGGATACACAGAGCGCCTGAAGTTCATGCCTGGATGCTTAATGGGTCCATGATCCCCAGGTTAAGAACTCTTGCACTTCAAGAAGCAGTTTTTCTAAGCCTAAGTATGAAGCATTACTTTTAACCTCATTCAAAATATTACTCCCAGAATATGAAATAGATTTAATGATATGATCTCTAAAATTCAGGGAAAAAGCAGTTTCAACTACTCAGACAGATGATTTAATCCCTAATCAATATTTCCATATTTTTAAAATGGATAAAATAAAAAAAAAGTGCAAAAGAAATTTAAACCTACATATATTTTACTACCGATTTCACATATGGACATGGAATAACTTTTCTCCTAATATGGAGATGGCTCAGCAGTATTTAAATGATTCCTTACTCCAAGTCGTATAAATACGCACCAGATGTATCTTTTGTAAATGTTATGTTTTTCAACTTCTCAGCATTTGCAAGCAGCTGAAAGCTATGTCAAGCACGCTTTAATGGGGCATAAAAGTGCATTGTATTCACAGAGATGGCACAGCTCTGTAACAGGTGAAAATACAATGTTTCAATGGATAGGTACATTTTCATTTTATTGATTTACACTGCATAATAGAATGCCCTTTATTCTTCTTTACATGCAAGTTCTATATCAATTGAAATATAACTAGATATAAAAAATCACGCTTACTTTAATGGAGTCACTATTTGACAGAAAATTCAAAACACACAGTTTTGTGGCTAGAAGGTAGCTTCAAGATCAACTAATCCTACACCATGGTTTTACAAATGAGAAAACTGAAACCAAACGGGTCAAATGAGGCAGCCAACTCACTAAGCAAGCTGTAGCAGAGGCTGTATGAATGTATACACCCCTGAATTTAAGCAACTTTACTGAGCTCTTTATATTATCTGCCTCTTGACTACCTAAACAAAAACTAGAAGCAGTAAAACATACATCATTTATTGATTTCCTGGGATTTACTGGGAAGAAGTAGAACGTGATCTATATTTTGCAAACTGTCAAATTATCTTACGTGAAGTTAAGATATGGTATTTTGGGAAGCAAAATGCCAATTACTACCATTAAAAATTGTCAAAGAATATCATAATGCCCTTTCTCTGGTATAAAATTCTAATGAACTCAAGATTAGCTTTTTTATCATGCAAACAAAAGATCTGGTAGTAAATTCCCCTCAGAACATTTTTTCTTTGAGGTTAAAATATATCAAAGGTGTTTAGAAAATATTTCCAAGCCATGTGCAATTGATAGTTCATCCTAAAAACAGTGTCTTTTTAAATAAATGTTAACATACATTGATGGCTTATTATAAGACTTTTTTTTCTTTTCTTTTCTTTTTTTTTTTTTTTTTTTTTTTGCTGTGTAGAAAGCAAAACCATACCTCCTGCCATTTTACGCGACTTTCTAACATCTCTAAACAGAGCACAGTACTTGAAGGTATGCATGCATTTGTGCTAACTTAGCTTCTTTCCACCTTTCGTTTCCTTCCACCGTGCTTTCTTATAAACTGCCTCAAATTCATTCTTGGAATGAAGAAGAGTATTAATTACTTGGATTCATTAACTAATCGGTGAAAAACATTTTCCGAAAACCAAGTCCTCTTCTCACTTTGACCTCTACAAATAATATTTTACCCTTTGGGGGACAGTGGCAGCAATGAATATTTCCTTTAAAATGAAATAATTATTGAAGTTCTTTCAAACTTTAAGTCACTTTTTCTGTCAGTGGAGTCCCTGTGTTTCTAAAAGCTCCATAGCTGACTCTATATCCTCGCAGACCCACAAAGAGACCACGTATTTTTCCTCCAGCCAGGAACCAGCATTTGCACAAATGCACACTACTGAACTCTGCTACCCAGTAAGGAAGGGTACAAAAGAGCAATCCCAGATTCAGACTCCTTTGTGGGGCAGAGCCCATCTCTGAGTCCAGCCTCACTGATTCACACTGAAAGGGCCTGAAATAGCTTCACTCTTTTCTCAATGATTTTGAGGTCAATAAGGATGTTTAAGTCATCGTGATCCTGTTTGTGAGGCATCCATATAATCCCTGCTAAGGTCGGAGTGAGGTCCCTGGGTTACACGGACAGTTTTCTCTCAGTTACCAACTGAAAGGTTAGTGGTTAAAATCCAACCAGTGGCACCATGGAAGAAAGGCCCGGCAATCAGTTCTACTCTGAAGTATATGCGGTTGCCATTAATAGGAATCAACGGCAAGGGGGTTGGTTGTTTTTCTGTTTGTTTGTTTCTGTTCTTTAAGGTGTAAGCGAGCTGAACACCATAAGGAACAGAACAAGCTGAACCAGCCCCCTGGGCTTTTCTGTCACGTGACTCAGTGCCTCAGCCCTGACTGGGTGTCCCTCGTAGTTTAGAAGCAGGAATAGTCTCCTGAGGCATGTGTGGGGACACTGTTTCCCACCAACAGCCTATTTTCTTCCTCAGGGTGTTCATATACAGAGAAACAGACACATGACTATACACATATGTAGTTCAAGCGAGTTCGTGTATATACGCACATGCACTTATCATAACTTGCTATAACCAAAACCAAACCCGTCGCCATCGAGTCGATTCTGACTCATAGCGACTCTACAGGACAGGGTAGAACTGCCCCACAGGGTTTCCAAGGAGCAGCTGGTGGATTCGAACTGCTGACCTTTTGGTTAACAGCCGATAGCTTAACCACTGCCACCAGAGCTCCGTATGGACCCTCCAGACCAAATTATAATAATCATTTCAGGTGAATCTGTTGAGCCTCGTTCTGCTCTCAGTATCATGTAGGGCCAGGAGACTTGGCAAAGACTGGAGTAATGGTGTGTAAAGGAGCCTTACGAGCCAGTACCATCCTTGTTTAGATAAGAGACCCAAAGGTGGTCTTGCACTCTCCAAGGTCACAGGACAGCTTGCAAGCTGGTACCGAGGCGCCCCTCAAGGGGAAAATCCCATCAAACGTAAAATGATGATAAAGAGGCCGGGGCGGGGTTGGGGCGGGGGAGTCCGTACTAAACAATCTCACCTCCAGTGGGTTCGCTTTGCATTTCATAATGTCTTCTCCATAAAGAACACTGTCTATGCTAAAACTGATAGCCAACAAGCCCCTTGCCGTGGAGTCAATTCCAACTCATAGCGACCCTATAGGACAGGGTAGAACTGTCTCATAGGGTTTCCAAGGAGCTGCTGGTGGATTTGAACTGCTAACCTTTTGGTTAGCAGCCGAGCTCTTAACCACTGCCCCACCAGGGCTCCGAGAGCCACCATCTGTAGTCGGCAAAGAAATTGTTTCTTTGCAACATCAGCCTACCCACACTCCACTCCTTCTTCTCTCCGAGTTTCGCCAACACCTTTGGGAACCAATTCAAATGCTTTCTCAGTTTCGCTGTACAGAACTATAACATCTTTCAAGCACAAGGCTGGGCGCAAGGAAATTAAGAAAACGAAAACGGACTATATTCAGTGTTTAACAAACCTGTTGTTGTTCGGTGCGGTCAAGTCAGCTCTGACTCATAGCAACCCCATGTACAAGAGAACGAAGCACTTCCTGATCCTGCGCCATCCTAACCCTTAGAAAAATGTAGATGAAACTGGTGGGGTTTTCTCCCCCTCTCTACAGAACCAGTTCAGCTGTTACTCTATGCCATTGAACTTACTAACAGCATTGACTTACAATCTAGAATCAGCTCACTGATGCAGCCAAAGCTGGTGTGGCACTGACTTCTAAGACCCAGGGTACCAGAGGCTGGAACTTTCTTTAACTTCTACTGCAGCAGCCTACACTCCCACACGCCGTGTGGGAGCTGGGCCTTGTGAGCTAGTCATGTTTAACAGAAAATAGTGATCTCTGTGTGGCCTGGGGAAGAAAGAAAAGATAAAGATGTGATTACACCCACGCTCTTTGACGGGTCACTTGTGCTGATGCAACCTGTTTTTTGTGTCTACTGATTTACTCCAACAGCACCTCATCACCTGGGCTTAGTTAGAACCTCACAGATGAGGCCTCTGCTCCTGCTACCACAATGTTTGCTTACTATGCGCTTCACCAAAGTCGGTAGTATTAAATTGCATTATTTTCAAGTTACTTATAGATCTGTAGCAAAAGACTTTTTTAAATCTCGTCAGAACTGTTTTTAATGTCTTGTTGTTTTTCTTTCTCTCTGGATTCTGTGTCTTGGGCTGAGGATGGTTAATAGCAGCCAGCCCTGATTGGTCCACATCTGTTTCTTTATAGAAACCTTACTCGCCAAGTAGCTGGACAGCAAGACCCATTGGTATTCATGGCAAGTACTTGCTAAACAATAATGGCAATAATTGCCTCTGATTCTTGTGTTTACAACACTGCCAAAGTATCATTAGGGCCTTATTTATAGATAATAATGCTTATTAATCACAAGTATTTGAATTTTGGAATGTATTAGATTAATATTCTTTTGTACCTCAGTTCTGTACTAATGCTGTGAAAGACATTTACTGAATGCAACTCACTCGGAATGCTTATTTTGAGCTGCAAAATAATGTGCGTGATTTGCAGGTGAAAGATAAAGAAATTACATGACTACCTCCACCGTGATCAGCGGCCAACATGGAGAATTAGGCCCTAACTCTAAAATGAGAAAGGAAAGAAAGCAAAATAAATATTTCTAGAGGTACTATTATTTTTAATCTTTTTAAATTCTTATGATAGGAAAACTTTCTGCAGATAAGTCTATTATTTTGTTTTGCCTTAGATCTTCAATGGATGGCATCGCTTTATTGAAAAGGGTCCAGGATGCGGACTAGTGATTCTGTTAACAATTTCACATTTTCTAAGTTTTTGAAGGCCTGTGAGAAAAACGTAGCATAAGGATGAGTGATAGCTGTAAACAACAGTAGTACAACCTTAGGTCTAAATGCCCAGTTCTTAACCATGCCTTTTTCATTTATTCATAAATATATTTCTATATGTGTAATTTCTGTGCAAGCAAACATTAACACTATTATTTCCTTATTTTTATGCATATCTACAAATATGAATCATTAAAATTTTCAAGAGATTATCACACTTTTTCTAAGATGAATCCAGTCACATCTGTTCTGTTAATGTTACAAAACAGCCTTGGAAATACATATCAACCACTATTACCCCATGGTTTTTGCTTGGCCGTTCTCTCTTGAAATTATAGCAAAATGAAATCAGTAATCTTTTCTTTATCCGGAATAAATTTTTATTTGTCCTAACAGTATTTATGCTTTACATGTTAGAACAATACTTCAGCTTATTTGATTAGATAAATACAAAAGGTAGTGACATACTTTTCCAGAAAACTTAGCAGAACAGAAGTACATTAGTATAGACTCTAAGCAGCATTTTTAAATAATATTTTCAAGAAAGTATCTTTTTTAAAAAATTGCCGGTAATAAATGTTTCCTAATGTTCTTTAGCTCAAACCCAAATCACTCTCAATCTTATCCTACTCTATCAAAAACTACTTTAAAATAGTCTCCATGCCTAATTAGCACCTACAATACATAACATTATCCTCTCTTACTCTCTCCATTATCATCCCTCACAGAAAGTAAAGGGACTGCACCTTTCAATTCATTGAACTACACTGAAAAAATTGTCCTCCCTAAAATACCCTTGTTCAGCAAATGTTTCCAAGTCACAGCAGACAGGGAGACTAAGATCTTAATTCATTAAATGTATAATATTAACATTTCGATCCATTGCTAAAGGTAAGTAACTTGAATGGTCCCAGTTAAACTAGTTAAGAATAATTTAAAGTATTTCATAACACGTGTGTGTGTGTGTGTGTGTGTGTGTGTGTGTGTGTGTGTGTGACTCCCCTCATGGAGCAAAGAAAAGTGAACAATTATCTTGTAATTTCAACCACTCTACTCAGCAAACTTGGCAAATCAACTCCCTTAACTTAATTCTGAGGTAAACAGCTTCACCCATATAATGACCTCAACTTTCCACCACACTTTATACAAGTACACGTATATGTGTCCATTCAGGTGCGTGTATTCATCTCTGTTAACACCGGTAGAATGAGGAATTAAGCAGTATCTTATGGAATTAATCAATATATTATTAATTTAATCAATACAGAAACCAATCTAGATAGTTCAAATTCCATTGTCTTTTTCCCCCCTTAATAGCTAGAAGGAAGAGAAGGCAGCAATGCCTGAATTATCAAGATAATTAATTCAATTCTCCAATTTATTTTGCCTGTGGTAGACTTTGCCCGGTTCTCTGTTTAAAAGATGCCGATAGCTGGATGAGGAAAGAAAATCAATGTTTTCAGGGGGCACAGATGTTCTCAGTATATGTAATGTGTGTCATTGATGGTGTCTAACCATTGAGGCTGAAGACCTTAAATCTCCCTTGGTGCTTCTCTGAACCTTACTAAATAGCCTCACCCGCCTGGCATGGATGGATGGAAGGAAGAAGGGAGGAGGGGGAGAAAAAGATTAGTTTATTAAGTTGGGTTTAAATTCAAGGGTATTGAAAAGATAATTCACTATGAAAAATGGTTTGACAGAAAAATTTGTACCGCACCAATATCCTAGCAGTTTTCTAAGAGCCTAGTTGGATATGAAACTTGAGATCTGTCAACGTTTTCTAGTTTCCGTGATTTAATAAGCATTTTTCCTTCTTTTCTTTAACTGCCAAATTTTTTAATGAAATTGAATCTTGGATCCCTACATTCTGGGGAGTTTTATTTGCTAGATTGTAGTTCTGTCTGCTTTTACGTTACAGAATGCCAAGGTATTTCTTCTTACAAATCTTTCTACATGTGTAACTGGAGCCTGTGAAAATAGCTCTTTACCCACTTCATTAATTAAATCAACAGAAAAAAATTATATGTTCACATTTTTGCAGTGAATGACTCTTCATTCCATTTTTTGCATAAACACTGCATTTTAAAATCATTATATAGGCTATGTCTCCTTACAACACACCATACGATCAGAAAGAAAACTTTTTAAAATAAAAGCTTAACTTATTTTTGCAGTTGATCTTAAACCCCAGCTAAAATGTTTTCACTTCTTTCCAAGCAATAGTCTTTTTTATTTTTATTTTTTTTCACCTGTGGTGTTGCCATCGTTTTGACTTGAAACTTTGGAAGCAATAAAGAAACAAACCTCAAAATGCAGTTGGGCTAAACTGATTTTTATTTTCCCAAGCCCATCACTAATATTTAGACACCACTGATGAGTCATGAGTGTTTTAAATACTCTCTCTAAAATAAATAAGCAATAAATTACATGTGGGAATAAATATCATCGTAGGCATCGTACATATTTTACAGTAAAGGATATACATTTACATAAACATGGAAAAGCAAATAAAATATTTCATCGTATAAGTAAAATGAACTCTTATGACGTGAGACCACTCCTCCTACCAGGGTGTTCAAGAAAATTTCAAAACTTTATCATTTCAATTCCTTTATCAAATAGGACAAATCTTTTAAAGTATGAAATTCAGGTCTTACATTTCTTCACATTTGCTCACCACAAGTGAGCCTGTGGAATTTTGCCAATAAATGCCAATGTATTCATTTTAACTCTAAGTCTTATTTTCAACGCCCCCCAAAAAAAACCTTTGAAACCCCAAACATTCAAAATGCATTTAACAAGAAGCAAATAACTAACATGGCATCCCATATTATTCAAGTACAAATATATGCTTCAAATTTGCTTTTACAATTTTAATCACTACTAGACTACTGAATGTCTTGTAACAAATACAGAAGACTTTAAAATCAACTACTTAAAAATTTTTTTTTACTGTAGAATGGAAAATAAAACTAATGCTCTTTTTTATGACATTAAGGGTTTAATTTTTTCCTAAGACAATTTTTAATCTAAAGCAGACAAAAAATACATAGCTGACATTAATTTTACTAGACAGAATGTTTATATTTTAAGTGTGCATTCGAAAGTATGCTGCTCTTTTTGTTTTATGTGAAACAAGTTAAAATTCATGGAACTTTTAATTGGAGGGTGCTTAAAATATTAATATTATGCATATGTAATTTACTGATTTCTGTGGTGTCACCTAGCACAATTCAGATTTCAAAAGAAATCTTGAATTTTTTTGCAGTAAGAATTCTTTATTAGTTCCTTGTAATATTGCTTAACTTTTTAAGCCAAGATGCTGATGCTTTAAAAGATTTATAAAGGCTCAGTCATCTTCCTCTGATTTTAAGACTGTTACACAATGTATTGTTAATCGTAGGAGTTTGGTATATTACACATGGGCATGTTATATGCAAATGTATTCATTTGGGGTATGTATATATTTTGTTATGTTATGTACGTAAACATTTACCCTCATGCATATGTATATTTACATCATGTATAAATATGTGTAGGATATTACCAAACTGTACTATACTTAAAGACGACTAGGAACTTCTAAAGATGCAATATTTTAGTTAGTTGTTGGAGCTGTTTTCTATTAAAGTAATTAGGTTTTGTTGGGTTTTGTTTAGCTTTTTGTTTGTCTGCTTGTTTCACAGTCCCAAAGGTGGGCTGTTTATAGACATAGTTTAGTTATTTGCTGTTCTCTAAAAAGGTGGTTCTATAAGTTTACGTTAACATATGCTTTAAATAATAAGAGTGCTCCCTTCCCTTTACCTTTCTCTCCTCTTAGGAAAAACTATTGGCAAGCAGCTTAGTAAATTATTCAAAGAAAAGCTAAACTTTGATCCTAAAAACAAAAGCTTATCGAGTCAAAGGCTAACATTTTTCCACTCACATTTTTAATAATATATAGCTGTCTATAAATGATCCTATTTAGATGTAATTTATTTAGATGTGAATTATCTTACTTAGATGTAATTTAAATTATATCGAGATACTGGGTAGTGAGGGTCTCTTAAGGTAACCACAGAGTGTGTGTAAATATTACTTAAAACCTATATTCAGGACAAGGGGTCTTTTAAAGAATTACGATCAGTAGTAAAAGCATTTAATACTAATAAATCCAAGAAACAAAAAAATATATATCACAAGTTTTCCCAAAATCACTGAAAATCCTTAGACACCAACATCAGGACAAAATTTAGAGGGCAAGTAAAAGCACTTAGAAAGTTTCTTTTTAGAATCCTCTGTATCTGATGTTATCAACAATACGGCTTGACAATTGGGTTCATCTCTTCAGTGAAGCAGAGAAGTGTGGAACCTTTCTCTGTATTCTCTCTGCCCTATTTTCCCTTTGAGAGTTGAACACCCTTAGTAGGACTGAGGGAAGGAGGGAGTCCCTGGGTAATGTTTTAAAGAAGTAAGAATTTAATTTGGCCCAAGTTTTCTTCTGCTTGTCTACGTTTCTCTTTTCTACCAAGAGATAATTGACAGCCCCTGTTTTGTATGAAATTATGGAAATCACAGGCTGGAGGGAAAGGGGAATCATTACCTAAAAATCGAAAAGGTGTAGGTGTCTTTTACTTCCCAAAAAAATTTCCCATCATTGGAAAGGCGTCAGTAAGTTGCAAAGAGGTTGAAGAAAGCTGCATATAACAGGTCCAGAAGTGGTCTGCTAAAGACACCCCTAAAGTGGCTTGTAATTGGCTCCTGCATCTTCCTTATCCCTCCAGAAATAAAAACAAGATCCATGCGGCAATCTTTTAAGGCCAGAGCAGAGAGGAAGCAAATAAACAATTCCCTAAAACGTGGCTTCCCTGTGGGTACACTCATCTAATGAGCAGGCTGGACGGTGGAAATGCTGTCCGTGACATTTCTCAGCGAACACAGTCCCTCTCAGCCTTCCCATCGCTCACGTGAGTCAGGGTGTCCATGAATATTCCCGGACCGCAAGGGGGACCTCTTTGGGAATCAGAGGGGAAGTAGGCGGAAAGCGGGAGACACGTGTAGAGAACCAGATAAATTAATAATAATAATAAGCTCTACGGTTGCAGATTTACATGTCGAGGCTGAAAAGGTTGAGCTTGCACCAGAGCATCATGTAAAGCTCCTGCCCTGCCCTGCGCGCGCACCGCACTCACACGCAAACACGCCCTCACTCACATGTCCACATCCACACTCTCACACACACATGTACGCACACACGCACGCACGCGCACACACACACACACACACACACACACACACACACACACACTCCTCCAAGCCGCTCGATTCGCCAGACCGAAGTGGAAGCAGCCCCCTCCGAGGCGCGCACGCTGGGAGGTGAGGCGGCCAGCCCCGCCGGACAACAACGCACTCTCCGGGGGCGCGCAGCGGGCGGGCGTCCGCGGCGGGCCGGGAACGAGCGGCACGGCCGCAGCCCCGACAGCCGGCCGGCCTGGAGCGGCGGGGCGGGCGCTCGGTGCCGGAGAAGGGGCGGGAGCCGAGCCGCGAACCGCGGGCGGGGTGGGGTGACAACACCGCCCCTTCCTCCACGCGCCCCGCTCTCCCTCCGCCCTGCCGCGCTCTCCGCCACCGGCGCTCGGGCTGGAGAACGGCACCGAGTGCCCGCAGGCTGATCCTGGGGCCGCGGAGCAGGGGGCGCGGGGACACCCAAGCGGCCGGCTACGGCAGGGGCTGCGTCCCGCGCCGGCCGCCCGGGCGGGGCCGCGCCTCCAGGGGGCGCCGGCGAGTTGGCGCTCCGCGTGGGCCCCGCCGCCAGCCCGGGGAGCGCGGAGGAGGGGCAGCGGCGGCGAAGCGCTCGGTTCCCGCCTCGCCTTTCCCGGAGGGTCGGGCGGAGCCAGGGAAAGCAATTAGCTGCCCCGAGGCTGTGCTCCCCACAGGCGGAGGATGGGGTGCTTTGACACTTGTCATTAACGGGGGCCGCCACGGCGTCGCGGTGCGCTGTCTCTCGTCCTCCGCTGCTGCAGGGGGCAGTTTGCCCCTAGACTGGGCGGCTTTGCTCGGCTTCACCGTTCCTGCGAGGTTGGCAGGGGCCGGCCTCTCCTCGGGGAACCGCGCAGGGCGCCTCAGAGTTCCTCGCCCTCGTGGGAAGGAGGCGGATGAAGCACACGCCTTGCTTCCAGGCTGGGAATGGCCCGAAAGGGCCAGAAGTCTCACCGGCGAGCTACGCCCTCTGCTTCCCCCGAAGTCACCCCAAACGGCCGCCACTTTCCTGGCCGAGTGGTCCGACACCCCCAGGAAAGGACCCCGCGGGTGCGGCGGCTCTGGGCTGCGGGCTGGGGAACCCCGGAAATGGCAGCGACGCCGCGCCGGTGGCCGGGCCCCTGCCTGGCTCCTTTGGCTCGGGTGGAGCTCCGCGCCCCTGCGGGGAGTGCGCCCACGCAGCCTCGCTCTCCAGGGGGAGTGGGCGCCATGCTCCCAGAGGAGCAAAGCTCGCGTCCTCGCGGAGCACCTGGGCTGGGGCGCTCAATCCGGCCCAGGAACCCCTGAGCTACGGGCGCTCCAAATAGTCCGGGGGAGCGCCCAGGGCCGAAATGGCCCTCTGAGTAGACCTGGCTTTGTGAAAGCCCGAGGCCAGGGGTGTCAACGCCCCTTTCTTACTCCTGAAGTTCAGGTGAGCTCTGGGTGGTGACTGTCGCCCTGACTGACCTGGACCCATCAGCTGAGGCCAGGGATGTGCGGATATATTATTTTAAAGACTCACATAAATGGGAGATTTTTATCAGGCAGCCCAGATTACTTAAAGCGTTCCATTTCTCCACGATCCAATTTTATTAGGATTTACTTTCATTTGTGCTCGGCTTCTCTGGGGAAATAATGCTTTGATTAATGTAATCCTGGTCCGGGATTCGCCACATGCCCCTCGCCCCTCTCCCAAGAGAAGGGGCCTGTTTGACAAACAATAACAGAGCAGCAACTCTTGCAATCGGCCCATACCTTTGGGGGGTGGCGTGGGGAGAGGGTGACGCACGATCACACTCCGCTTGTTAAATGCAATGGCGAGAAGGGGGCGGCGGTCTCTGCACTGGACGAACTTTCCAGAACGCAGAGCACTGGGCTCGGGGCCGCGGTGCGGGCCTGCCAGGCTCAGCGCTCTCGGGGCTGCTCCCGGGGAGGGGACCCGGGCAGGGTACGCGTGTCTGAGCCCGCCTGCCTTCTTTTGCTCAGGGTGTCTGCCTCTTTGTCCCCCGCCACAGGCCTCCGCGGTGACGATCTGCGCGCTGCCCGCGTCTCCCCCGGACCCAGAGCGGGGGCCGAGTGGCGAGCGCGTCCGCAGCGCCCCCCGCGGCCCCCGAAGCACCTCGAGAGCGGATCTTTGGCCTAAACCAGGCTCCGACCGGAGGCGCCCCGCAGAAACCTCGGCCCAGAAACCTAGAGCATGGGACCCAATTCAACGGCTTTCCGCAGACAGACAGACAATAAAAATCCTCAGGCGCAGGGACCGAGAGATGCGCCTGGCCTTTGCTGCCAGCTGAGTGCCGGGCGCTTGGCTTCTGCGGCCCGCTCGCCCTGCTCGCGCGTACCCCGGCCCCTCCCCGAAGGGAGAAGAGCTCAGTTAAGGAAAGGACAGAAGGAAAGAAATCCCAGGCACGGAGACGCCCTCGGATGCTCCCCTTGTCCTCGTCCCCGTCGCCCCTGTCCCCACTCCCACCTTCCCCAGCTCGGGGAGGGCAGGGACGCGGCGACTGCGAGGGGGTCCTGCCCTCCTCTGCCGGAACAAAGCCCGCCGCGGGAGCTCGCGGCCCGGCCGCACAGAGAGCCGGTGACAAAGGCGACCGGGAGGCGGGCTGCGCCGAGCTTCCAGTCTGCACTCCTACAACTGGGTGGGAAGAAGGGCCCGGCAGATGAGGGTGCGCTTGACACCCGGTTTTAGCTGGGCTGCAGCATCTCGCTCCCATTTGCCCAGTGACCTGTTAGGGTGACTCAGCGTTTACCTCAGTCGCTCTCCAGCCACCCACCATCTCCCGCTCTCGTGGTGCCTCCTTTCGCCAGTCTTCTCCAGCCCTCCCTCCGGCTTTCCCCACCTTCCTCCTTTTACCTTACCCCCTCTCCCGTAGCCTTTCTAACCCCTCTCCCTTTTCTTTTCCATAAAAAAAAACCAATGCTAATTGACTTCTGAAGGCCGCTCTGGGTGTTCAAATAACAGCTTCAGAACGCCCTTACGCCGCCGTGTTGGGGAGGAGGGGAGGGAGTAATGGGATCCTTTTAATTTTATTATGCAAACTGTGCTCTAAATAAAATACAATGCCATTAGAAGGTGGTCTAAGGAAGCGGAGCTCGGATCTGGGGCCCCACAAATCGGGGACTCAGGAGAAGTAGCTTCTGGTGCCCACAAATTACTACGGGGGGGGAGGGGGGAGGACCCCGCCGCCGTGGACTGTGTCCCCAAGGCAAAGCTTTCTGTAGATCTGACTTTCAAACTCTAGAGAGGAATCGCCGGCCGGACGCCTGCGGTAAAATCGTTTTATGTTCGAATTTAGGATTCCCTAATAGTATTTTTCTAAGTGAACTTGTTTGTTTTTGCGGTGTGATTTAAATAAAAAAAATTTAAAAAAACAGATCACACCATTTGGACAATACATGCCTTGACTTCAGGAGGCTTTTTGCAGCACTCGGATATAATACTCAATTAAGATTTAACGTCTATCAAACTCCACTGTAAAGCTGGGATCCTACCCTTGGGCTTTACTGAGTAACCAAACTCTCTGCAGAAAATTGAGGGGAGGGGTGAACATTCCCAGCAATAACGGACTTTAATTTGGGACCAACAAACCCGAGGTGCACGAAGCTACAGTGGGCAAGCTCACTTAATTCTTACCACCGAAGTCTCTTTACCAGCTATTTTAATGCTGAAATTACATTGCTGCAAACCAGGCAGTATTTGAGGTTTCCAATATCAATGAATGCACTTGGTACTGTTTAAAAAGTGAACAACAACAGTCACACTTTCTAGAAAACACCCATGAGGTTGACCGACCCAGGGTGGGGTCCGAGGAGGAAGCAGGACAGTAAAGTGGGTGCATCTGTATTCACAGGCGAGAAGACACCGCATGAGCACCATTTGGGGAAATGCCAAAAAGAGCAGCCTCAAGCCTGGCATACTGCAATCTGCACCCAACTCCTCAGACATTCGCTAAGTTCAAACGTCAAAAAAATCGAATAATAAAAAAAACTTTGCCAAAGTGCAAGAATTGTTTTTTGGTGTGCCACAATTACACTCTTATCCACCACAAGGCTACCGGCTCCCACCCAGAAAGAGGATGCTATAATACACAGGGAGCCTTTGGGGTAGTGCATGGCCCCAAGGGAGAGAAGGGTTCAATTCTGTTAGAATCACAAGCTCAAAAAAATCCAACCACCCCTCTGTTAAAGCTGTTAATATTTCTGAGTTTTGTTTAAATACACACACACACACCCCAAGGGGGGGGGGAACACCCAGTTGACCTTGGAATATTTTTCTACCTAGGACATATCCACATGTATTTGTTAATAAATAACAATAATAATAATAATCACTCAGGTCAACCAACTGGGTTCTATGTTACCTAGCCCTGTGCATTTAAATTCGATGAAGACCACTGTAGTGGTGGGATGGGGGCAGACTGTAAGACTAGTCCTTCACACAGTCCATTATACTGTGTCATTCCCAAGCGTTTGGTAGCTTTCACTACCAGGTACACACATCCGGCTAGAGTGGGGAAAGTATTGGAAATAGGTTGTTTTAAAGGCATAGACTTGATTACCAACTTATCATGCCTTCTTAATTTAGATTCCACAATCTGAAATGCCCCGTGGTTTAAAGCTGTCCCCCTAAGACTCGGAATGAAAGCTTCTTACTTTAGGGTGAGAAATCATAGTGTCTTTGAATTTATAATTACTCCTCCAAACCAACGTAGGAAAAATAAGAGCTTGTTCCTTTCCTGCAGATCAGATAAATCAGTTATCAAAGTGATACAAAGAAGGGGGGAAGCAGGGGATCCACTGGAAAGCTTCAAAAAAACTTAGCAAAACCGAGGACCAACTCAGCCACTGCCAAGATGACAAATTCTATTTCCACCCAAAAGCTACTGCTGAAGTCTTCTCCCATGCCTGTAACACACAGTGTGGATTGTGAGTATGCGTAACATTTTAATTTGTAAATGCTAATCTCGGGCCACTGTGCTTCCAGTAAACACTGCAGCAGTATCAGGGCACCTTACCATTCTCACATGGAAGCAAATGAGTAAATACCCACTTTGTGTTTTGTACATTTGACCCAGGTAATGTACTTCGTTTTCTCATTTGCCAAAAGCAATTTCACCATCCCCAACAATTAAAAGTCTGTAGCTTTGCCCAGCACTCTGGATCTTAATTCATACCCAGCTTGATCGTTTCCACCCCCCAAATCATTACAGAACACTAAAGCAGTCTATAAAATATCAGTTCTTCTCAAATTAACTTGTTGCTTTACTCAGAGTTCTTACTTTCTATTTACTTTTACTTTGGGGAACCCAGGACTATACATGTCCTGAGGGGCAAGCATTTCTTTTTTGCTTTCAGCTTTTTTAAGTACATTTGCGAGAAAGAAATCAGAGTAGCAGCCAAGATAGTACCAATCATGGATCCCATAAAAAGTGATACAGAGAAAATCATGCTCTGAATATGTATAATTAGTGCTTAACCAACGTTTTGCAAAACTCCTGGCTAAATAGAAAAGTGTCCTTTTCCCCTAATAATTTTTAAATGCATTTAGCAGCCCCAGGCATGCAAAGTAAGCTAGAGCTTTGAAACATTTGTCCAGTTCATGTGGATCCCCCCGCCCCCGCCAAAAAAGTCTTTTGTCTGAAATGTGAGAGCTGAAGAAAAAGCAATGTTTGGCCTCAAATTACACAGTTTTCTCAATTCTCCACTTTGTTTTATTATCAAAAACCTGACAGTACATTTCCTGACTATAAATGTGAGCGCTCGGGGATGAAAATCATGGAATTAAAATGTTTTTCAGAGGGCCTCCATTACTTATATTATTTCCGTAATCTTTCAACCGTTCTAAATTAAAATTCCCCTTAAATTCAAACTCTGACTTTTTACAGCTAGTTTCAAAGTAAAACTTCTCAAGGCTGGAACCTGGTTTGACCTGGAGTTCAGTTAGAAAGAACGCGGTATCTTTCCCCCTCTTCCAGAGGAACGTTAGCGCTTTCCCGTAACGTGCCCCTTTACTAACAGGCGCTGTGACACATTCCCAGGTGTGTTCCACTACTGAACCGTGGAAGCCAGCTCCTTACTTCCAGTCACTCATGGCTTCCCTTTCTTGGTCACGCTCTCTAAGTCTCCTTGGGAAAATTGTTAGTGACAAACTAATTCCTCAGAACTGGTCAGGATCTGCCCTTCACCATTTTAGGAAGTTTTCCACACATCTTTTTCATCCTTTACACCACCAGGAAGTTCAGTCTTCATTGGCAGTATCTAAAAAATCTTGGAGGGGAAGACCTTGTGCTCTATTAAAACTTTCTACAAATGGGTTAAGTAATATTGTAGCTAAAAGTTTCAAACCCACAGTTACATCTAACAGCTGGTTATTTCGTATTTTCTTTTCCCTACCAAGTCTTTCAAGGACACATTCAAACCTTTCTTAAAACCATAGGCAGACCAAGAATTAAACTAGCCGTTAAATATCAAATGAAGTAAAAGAGATCCTGGACGCCTTGACAAAATCTCCAGGGACGTGAGTTTTATTTAGAAGTCAGAGCATGTATCAGGTTGGAGAACCGTTCATGATTTAACAGATAACACCTTAGAATGCATTTTGTTTTGACTATTTTGCAAAAAAATACAACCTGAAAGGTAGCTTCTTAAGTAGCTTATTACATACCCTTAATAATAATTTTTAAAATGTTATTCTCACAGCCCAATCCTATTTTCCAGCCTTACACATACTTCATTGACAGAAATGAATGAACGTTTTTCCAACTGTCTTTCTGGGCCACTTCACAGACTTAGGTGGGTGGGGGATGAGGAGGTCATTGTCCTGATATTTTAAAATCCTGTATTATGCAATGTATTCACTCCACATGGTGAATATGCATGCAAAGGTAGGGGCGTTTGTTCCTTTGGCAAGTTTAGATGAGCAGATTTGCTTTTGAAACAGCTACATTTTACTCAGTATCCGCTAAAATGAGTCAGTGCGCCCCCTGCTGACAAACCAGTGGTGCTACTCCTGAGCATTTCCAAAGTTTATTTTGTTCAGTAAACCGTGTCATATAAAATTAACAACCAATAAAATTAGCTTATATGTTTCAACTGTAAAAGTCCAAAACAAAATAAAGCTAGTTTTAGTGGCGCTAGAAACCTCTAGTTTGGCTCCTTCTCTTTGGCTGAACCAAGGTCCTTTTATCTAAAGCCCAGTGCACAAACATATAGCTTAATGTGACTAGTGTTCTTCCTTTTCTTTCTTTCTCTATGGCAACCAATATGCTCTGCTCAGAAATGTTCCCCATCAAGGAAACAAATGATCTTCAGGGAGCAGCTCTATATGGCATCTGGTCCAATGGAGCACACAGAGTTAACCCCAGTCAAAAGCGACGCTGCCAAGCACGTAAACAACGAGTGGAAAACTAGCCATTCTTACCCCCCTCCCCAACTGAAACCTCTTCCTCCCTCCTTACAAACCATTTCACTGATCCGGCATCAACTGTTTCCAAAGAAACTACCAATTCTAAATTGCAAGGTGTTCTTTGCACAAAAGTGCAGCAAAATTCCAGCCGTTTGACGCCCTCCCCACCCCATCACCCCAGACGCTGCTCCTTTAAAAGAACAAAACCAAGAAGCTTTAAAAATCCTCTCCAGCCTATTTAACTAAGGTAAGTTATTCATGGGCCCGGACGTGGCCTAGCTATTTTCCCCAGCCATAGTTATTTAATTAACTGCACCTAGCAAGTAATTAAGGAGCCCTGGTGGCCCAGTGGTTAAAGCACTCAGCTACTAACCAAAAGGTGACAGTTCGAACCCACCAGCCTCTCTTCAGGAGAAAGATGTGGCAATCTGCTTTCGTAAAGATTAACAGCCTTAGAAACCTCTGGGGGCAGTTTTACTCTGTCCTAGAGGGTCACTGTGTATCCGACTCTGGACGGCAGTGGGTTTGGTTTAGAGCAAGTAACTGCACTCTCCAATTTTACAAAATCCAGGGACAATGGCAAGGGGGCCAAGGCAGCTGTCAAAAATGGAACACAGTAAAATCTAGTCTGTGATGCTAAAGCTCCTTTGAGAATAAAATGTAGGGATGTCCTGGTTAGTTTTGATTGATCACCCTCTTTCTGGTGGACTTTCACAACCGAGCTGGGAGGCTGTGACTAACCGCCTGCTCCCCAGATGCAGCATTAACCAGGGGTGTACTGACTTCCTGCTTCTTCTTCCACCCTCGCCTCCTTCCCCCCACCTCTCTGCCCTCTCTTTGCCAAGGCCCCCCTCCTCACTCCCAGCAGGAGTCCCCCATCCCAACTCCAGGCAAGCATACACACTTCACCACAACACCACTGGCTACAGAAAGGAGTTTTTTCCCTTCTACTCCTTATTCTCTGAAAAAAAAAATCCAAAACAAGAAATATTTATGATCCTGTGTGCTTTACAACTGCTTCTTTTCTATGGTTTTTTTTTTCCCCCCTTACAATCAACAATTAAAATTAACAGCACTTCCCCAATACCCCCTCCCGAAAGGAAAGTGTCACCACCAGAGAACTGCTTTGCTGTGTACAGCTTTGGAACGAGTTCATCTTTTTATGTAATATTATAGCAGGGTTGGGTTTTTGGTTTTGGTTTTTGTTTTTTTACTACCCCCCCGCCACACACACACACTCTTTCTTTCCCTCAGACAGTGTCTCTGTGAACCCTTTCTTGTCGCAAGCCATGAAAATAGTCTCCCAGACCTACAGGAACATAAGTAAATAAACCAGAAAGGAGGGGGAGAAAAAGAGAAAACAGGGAAAGAAAATGAAAAACACTTACCGAGCAAACTTCCAGGGTTAGGTTTTAAAATAAAAGAAGATGTTTTATTTTGGGTTTTAAATAAGATGACTGGGGGGTGGGGGGGAAGGCATATTCTCAACTCCCCAGACCGATGCGTCCTTAGCCTTCCCTTTACACTGTCTCCTCTGAGCCCAGCTCTCCACTAGTCTATTATTTTCACCAAAATGTATGAAAATGTATGCAAATGAAAATCAGCACTAACTGTTCTCCCCTTGTTATATACTTTGGATTTTTTTTTTTTCCAGACAAAACAATCACGCTCCGCAAAGGGAGGGGGCGGATGGGGTAGGGCTGGGGGGGGGGGAGGCTGGGGAGCGACTAGGAAACTAAGTAGAGGAATGGGGGGGAAGGGGACAGACCTCGGAACAGAAGTATATTTCTGTAATCGAGGAGCACAGCATTTTGGGGGGCTTCCCATAGGCGCGCACACACCCTCCTTGAAAAGAAAGAAAGTGGATCTGCTAGCAGAGGCGCTATCACGTGTCATCAGGCCACCTGAGACTGCTTTTGAAAGCGTGTACTGTGAAATTCATAGCAGTAATTTAGACAAAATCCTCACTGTATATTAATGAAAGGCGGCCCCATGGCTCTGTTCCTATCCTCCCCATTCAGTGTAAACAAAACCACGAGACTCTCTTGGTTTTTGAGCCGGATCCAAGCAAAATCGGCAGGAAAGGAAAACACGGGGTGCTGGCACCGACTATTCAAACGTCTGCACCTGGAGATCTCAGATTTATTCAATGAAATCTGTGTTCCATCGTTTATATATATGTACATATATGCATACATAAATATAAAAAGGATCCTCTGGGGGACGCAGGGGAAAAAATCTGTTCTGTTTGGGGTTTGGTTACCATTGCCTTTCAGATCTATACGTAAGCAATAATGGCTTTGCTAAAACCTACCTACGCTGGTATCTTTCACCCGGCAAGCAGGGGCTGGACACAATCCTACATCAATTCTACGCGTCTACTGTTAATCTGGAGATCACGCCAAGGCTGCGTAGCTGAGGCTGGGCTGGAGAGCTCAGGATTTAACTGAGTTCACCCAACTGCGCTCGGCAGAACAATTATTCACCCAGAGAGAAGGGCAGGCCGGTTCACATTTTAATCGGCACCCACCGGCGGCTCGCCATCTCCGTACCCGGCACCGCTGGGCGGCGAGCGCCGCTGGGGCTCCGGAGTGCCGACTGCAAGCACAGGCTGGGGGCGGCGGGCGCCGAAATAGCGCACCCGCACCTGGGGGTGCGGGGTGCGCGCACACGCACACTCATTAGGAGCGATGTATTTATTGAACGGCCGAGTTAGGTTAGCTCATTGGAAATCCCCGAGGAGGGTTCAATTTGCCCTTGTTTTCGTTGCCACTTTCTCTTTTTTCTTGGTTCGCGGAGGTTCCTCTGTGCCGCCTTTCCGCTCGGCCGCGTCCGCCCCCCACCCCCTCCTCCCGCCTCCCGGAACACTCCCCCTCCCGTCCCCCTTAACTCTTTCAGCCGGTCTGGGGCTGAGAAAACCCTGGTCGCCGCCAGCCGCAACCACCGCGCAAACCCCTGTGAGGCAGAAAAGAAAGGAAAAAGCACCACCATGCCTAAGAATAGCAAGCAAACAAAACCCCGGCACTGATAACCACACAGAGAGGTAAATGTACACACACACACACACACACACACACACATACCACAATGTAAGCGGTGCAGCAGTGAGGGCGCGGCTAGCGGATCGCCATTCGGGGGCCCGGGCCCTGGTGGAACGGGAATTCCTAAAGCCCTTTGGGCCGCACACACTTACTATGTATCTACGGGGAAAGGTCGGGCTGACTGCTTTGCAAACACATCGTGTGGCTCCGCTGACCGGCACCCTCCAAACTCGCAAGGGCACGCACCGTACTTGCAGAAATCCCAGGGGAGGAGGGAGGGAGGGAGGGAGAGAAGGGGTGGAGGAGAGCGCGAGCAGCGGCGGGGAGCCGTCCGTCTCGCACGCGCGGCCACCGCGCAGTCCTGGGCTGCAGGTTTACCCGAGAAAGGCATCCGAGAACTTAAACAAAGGGGGCCGCCGCCGGCGCGCAGCGGCTGCGGAAAGTTGCGGTGGCGGATTTCCAAGGAGCGTGGCTACCCCCGGAGCTTTCGGCGACGCGAGCCCCCCATTGCCACCCCCGCCGAAACTGAAATGAGGGCCTGCTGGTGAAGGGAAGAGGAAACTTTGCAACCACTGGGGACACCTCTGTCTATAGGTAGTAGCTGGAACGGTGCGTTCCTGCCGCGCGCTTTACGAATCAGGCCGGGGGAGGGGGCGACAGAACGCAGGATTAGCTGGGGTGGGGAGGGTGCGATTTTTTCCATGATTTTCCCCCCTCTTCATTTTCTTTCCGATTCTTTCCCCCCTCCTCCTCTTCTCTCGTCCCTCCCTCCATTTTCTCTCCCCTTTCTCCCCCCTCCCAGACCCTCGGCGAACGCCCCGAGCCGCCCAAGCAACGCCGACATCTCGGCCGAACGCGAAGACAAGATGTGGCGGCGGGGCAGGGGGGAGGAGGAGGGAGGGGAGAGTGCGGGGGGGAGGGAGGACGGGGGACGACAGATTTCCAGCTTCTACGACGCTTTGCCTAAATTAAAAAGCAGCCAATCGGAACGGCCGGAAGGGGGGCCGCGCGTCCTGAACCAGTCATTCCGAGCCTGCCAATCACGCAGCGGGTAGCCAATCAGCGGGGGCCCTGGTGCTCGACTTCCTTGTATTTGGGAAAGTGTGGTGGTGGGTGCGCGCTCTCGGCGGAGGGTAAACATTCGACAGTCCCCGCTCTGATAGGGAGGGACAGAGAGCGAACTGTCAGATCGGAGAGAGAGCGGGCGAGCGAGAGAGGAAGAGAGAGGAAGAGAGGAAGAGGGAGGGAGAGGGAAAGTGCGACAGGGAGAGAGAGAGCGAAAGAGGGCGCCGAGCTGAGCTCCGCTGCAACTCCGCTCCCGCACGGCCGGCGTCGGCACCAGCAGCGTCCGCGCGCTCCAGCAGCCGTGCAACTGGCCCACTGGAGTTGATTGTGTACCAAGGACCCCCTATATGCACACACACATCTCCACCAATGCACTTTTCTTCCTCCTCCTCCAGACAACTGCTGGGAAAAAAATAAAACACCAAACCCAACCGTCAGCGGCAAGGTAACGGAGCACTTCAGCCTCATTTTTTTTTTTTCCTGTTCAGTTTTTGCCTTGTTATATTTGCTTCCTAATTTCTGCCCAAAAGGAAAGATGTCGCATCAGACTGTGACTGTTGCGAGGAGAATGAAAAAGGACTCTTGTTTCAGAGGCAACCGAGAGCTCCTCCGGCAATAGCAAGTTCAGAGACATGCATCAGCGCCAGAAGTTTTCCTAGGATAGAGCAAAACTTGAAACGAGAGGACCAGAGGGGGAGACCAGGAGCCAGCCTCCGCGCTCTGCACACGCCAGCAGCCAGCAGCACCACGCCTTCACGGAAGGAAAAAGTTTTAGTACTCGAAGGGAAACCGATGAAATGTGTTCCTGAGGAGCTACGCGAGCGGCCGACGGAAGGAACGGGGCCGGTGGCCCAGCGCACCGCACTCGCTTAAGGCGGCACGGAGCCGCTGCGTTCTTTGTTGTCTCCTGTGACACCCTCACTTAACAGGTGAACCGAGCCCCCCGCGCCCGGGGCCGAGTCCGCGCTCGCCCGCTGCACTGGGAGGAGGAGCCGACCCGGCCTAGGCCCCCTCCCCACCCGGCCCGTCCCGCTGGAGCCAGACGAGCGCGCCGGGGCTGGGGGGGAGTCACGACCCTCCCTGACCGGGGCGGCCACGGAGTGCGCCCCGGCAAGCGAGCCCCCCTCCCCAGAGCGCTGCAGCTGCTGCTGCTGCTTCTGCGGCTGCTGACCCAGGCCGGGCGGCCACCCCCGCACCCTGCCGAGCGCCGGTGCAGCTGCAGCCCGGGGCCGCGGCGGCGGCGGCGGCGGCGGGGGCGGAGGCGGAGGAGGAGGAGGAGAAGGCGGCGGGGCCGGCGGGGGCCCGGGGCGGGGGAGGCGGCGGCGGAGGCAGGCGGGGGGGCGCGGCGGCGGCGGCGGCGGCGGCGGCGGCGGCGGCGGCGGCGGCGGCGGCCGCGGCTGCTGCGGCGGCGGCGGTGGTGGCGGCGGTGGGGTGGCGGGAGCGGAGCGGCATGGCCACGGCGGCTTCTAACCCCTACCTGCCGGGGAACAGCCTGCTGGCTGCCGGCTCCATCGTGCACTCGGACGCAGCGGGCGCCGGCGGCGGCGGCGGCGGCGGCGGCGGGGGCGGCGGCGGCGGGGGCGGCGCGGGGGGCGGCGGCGGCGGCATGCAGCCAGGCAGCGCCGCCGTGACCTCGGGCGCCTACCGGGGGGACCCGTCCTCCGTCAAGATGGTCCAGAGCGACTTCATGCAGGGTGCCATGGCCGCCAGCAACGGCGGCCATATGCTGAGCCACGCGCACCAGTGGGTCACCGCCCTGCCCCACGCCGCCGCCGCCGCCGCCGCCGCCGCCGCCGCCGCCGTGGAGGCCAGCTCGCCGTGGTCGGGCAGCTCGGTGGGCATGGCCGGCAGCCCCCAGCAGCCGCCGCAGCCGCCGCCGCCGCCGCCGCCGCCGCCCCCGCCGCCCCCGCAGGGCCCCGACGTGAAGGGCGGCGCCGGGCGCGACGATCTGCACGCGGGCACCGCGCTGCACCACCGCGGGCCGCCGCACCTCGGGCCCCCGCCGCCGCCCCCTCACCAGGGCCACCCCGGGGGCTGGGGGGCCGCCGCCGCCGCCGCCGCCGCCGCCGCCGCTGCCGCCGCCGCCGCCGCGCACCTCCCGTCCATGGCCGGGGGCCAGCAGCCGCCGCCGCAGAGCCTGCTCTACTCTCAGCCCGGGGGCTTCACGGTGAACGGCATGCTGAGCGCGCCCCCGGGGCCCGGTGGCGGCGGCGGCGCAGGCGGCGGCGGCCAGAGCCTAGTGCACCCGGGGCTGGTGCGCGGGGACACGCCCGAGCTGGCCGAGCACCACCACCACCACCACCACCACCACCACGCGCACCCGCACCCGCCGCACCCGCACCACGCGCAGGGGCCCCCGCACCACGGCGGCGGCGGCGGCGGGGCCGGGCCCGGACTCAACAGCCACGACCCTCACTCCGACGAGGACACGCCGACCTCCGACGATCTGGAGCAGTTCGCCAAGCAGTTCAAGCAGCGGCGCATCAAGCTGGGCTTCACGCAGGCCGACGTGGGGCTGGCGCTGGGCACGCTCTACGGCAACGTGTTCTCGCAGACCACCATCTGCCGCTTCGAGGCCCTGCAGCTGAGCTTCAAGAACATGTGCAAGCTCAAGCCGCTGCTGAACAAGTGGCTGGAGGAGGCGGACTCGAGCACCGGCAGCCCCACCAGCATCGACAAGATCGCGGCGCAGGGCCGCAAGCGCAAGAAGCGGACCTCCATCGAGGTGAGCGTCAAGGGCGCGCTCGAGAGCCATTTCCTCAAGTGCCCCAAGCCCTCGGCGCAGGAGATCACCAACCTGGCCGACAGCCTGCAGCTCGAGAAGGAGGTGGTGCGGGTCTGGTTCTGCAACCGACGCCAGAAGGAGAAGCGCATGACGCCACCCGGCATCCAACAGCAGACGCCCGACGATGTCTATTCGCAGGTCGGCACCGTGAGCGCCGACACGCCGCCGCCCCACCACGGGCTGCAGACGAGCGTGCAGTGAAGGCGAGGGGCGCAGAGAGAACGAGGGCCGCCGCCGCCACCGCCTCCGCAGCTGCAGTCAGCACCGCCACCGCCTCCGCCGCCGCCGCCGCCGCCGCCGCACCGACCACTGACCCGGGCTGCTGCCGTGCCAGGGCCCCGGTCCGCCGCCCTCCCCTCAGGCCAAAGACAGGCAGGCCCGCCCTTGGAGGAAGAAAGCAAGTGAAAGACGGACCAAGGAGACTTTTTTTTTTTTTTTGGCAACCCAAGGAAGGGGAGGGGGCAAAAAAAAAAAGCATAATAAATACCCGAACTGTTTTATATATATATATACACACACATATATATATATACAGAACAACAAAGAAAAACCGGAATAGGAAAATGGGGCGATCAGGAGATCTCTTTTATACTGTGGTGGTGTGTCGGTTTCGGTTTTGGTTTTAAAGAAGGATGAAGATGCGTAACGCACCAGAACTGCACTCCTGAGGTTTTTCCCACCTTGAGATGTCCTACTCGGCAGTGGTGGACAGCACCTGCCTCGTCCTCTCTTCTTAAAAAAACAAAACAAAACAAAATGTCCTCCTCCCTTCCACTTCCTCCCTGCAAAGGGCTGTCTAAAGTGATTCACGGAAACTTTCTTTCCTAGGAGCGATCTGGAAAGAAAACAGAGGCACCGGGTTTGATCAGGGGATGACTCCCTGTGCTCCAGGACCCTGTTTTTCTTGTCCTCATTAAAGTCATTTGGGGACAAGCAGAAATCGACTGAAATGGGAAGGAGGGGGAAAAAAAAAAGTCTCCGGAAAAAAATATTCACAGCTTCTGAAATTAACAGACTGAATAGCAAAGCCAAAAGAAAAATAAGTATCCTCAAAGTAACCTTGGAAATAAAACCCTCCCTAAAGAGCAGAGGGATGGGGGAGGGAGAAGAGAGCGTCCATGAAGAGTGGCGAGAGGCTCCTGGGCCAAGTCGGAGGACCGGGCGGGCGGACTAGGCGCGAAGCGAGGGCGCAGCCTGCGAGGCCGCCGAGTGAGTCCCGGTCAGCAAACCCTGGTTTTGACGGCTGCCACTCGGGGTGGACGATGCCTAAAAATTCCACCGCTAATATTTTTTTTATTAATACTTTTTATTTTTTATTTCTGGGCTGACTCCGATAAAGGGATTTAGAAAGACTGAGCACCTCCCGCTGCACTTCTCTGAACTTCTCTCCTCAATCCGTTGCCAACTTTGATTGAATGGGTGCTGTGGATGTGATTATATAATACTGCCATTTCCAAGCAGTGTTTTTGGTAGGTTTTAATAAACAGACTTTTCAAAAGACGGCAATATAGAATTGTTAGATCCGTTGCTGATCTAAAAATATTTGCTTTATATTTTCATTAAATGACTTCTTTTAATATTTTATTCAGAATACTTATGAACTGCTGCAAAACGGTAATTTATTTTTCCCCAGATCTTGTATTACGTGTTTTTTTCAGACGAGCACAAATCAAAATGAAATGAAAATATGGACAGTTGTTAGGTAATAAGGGTATCTTTTGATGTGATAATTTGATTGTAATTTAATTTGAGTAGTGATTCCGTAAGAGCTGATCGAGAAAATAAATTTGTTAGAATGAAATAGTCTGTGTCTGATGCGTAAACACTGAGTGGGAAGAAAGAGTCCTTTAGAAAATATTTTTCTTACTAATGCAGATCCCTAAATGATAGCATCGAGGAAGTAGAGCCTCCTCCGCTGAAGGTATACTTGGAGATGGGAAGAGAAGGGCAGACAGACATAACAAGTTGCTAGTGTTTTGACATAGTAGCCACTCCTTCATCCGTAAATTTCACACTATTTTTTTTGCTCCCTTCATTTTAGTGGGTGCTTTTAGTAGGAGGTGAGATTGTCTAAATACTAGCCCTTTTCTTGGAAATACCTGTGTTCTTAACCAGAAGACTGAACTACATCACCAGACATAATGTGCCAACCGGTTAATACAGAACTACATGCCCTCCCAAAGCGGAGCCTCTCCTCCCTCTACAATATTGCTATGTCTCATTCCTCTTTTTCTGAAGACATAATTATGAAGGATAGCTTTCAAGTCTATAAAATATTTTGATATCAATTACTTCCCATTAACTATGTAATTAAATTTAAATTATTAAGTCCCCCCCCCCCCCCGTAATGAAAGCATATACTTCTAAGACCCTGACTATGGTCCACACTGTGTTAACTTCTGTGTGATTACCAGCTCAGACTTAAGGGTGTACATTTCTCTGGTGGTCTTTCCCCAGTAATGATTAGATCTCTTCTTTACTGGGGCAGGGGGTTTGAGCTTTTTAGATCACTCTTTAGATACATTCTCCATTTATCAAGTTAAGGTATCAATATTTACAATGCGGGAAAATGAAAGTGTAATGCCTTGGTTTGAGAGTACTAAAGACGCAAAAGGCTCTGCCTAGTTGAGTCCCTCAATATTGTACTTAAAAAAAAAAGTGCTGATAAAGCAATGCTTTTATAGACTAATTTTCCCCTAAGCTCACCTGGTCTCCCCTCACTGTTTGCCTTCTAATCTTCACTCCCTCTCCCTGTGATATCCTTGCAGGGGTTTTAAAACCTGGAAAACTGAGATAAACGAGGGACAGTTATTTCTTCCAGACAGGCCCTATGTCACTTTCATAAATCAAGCCCAGCCAGATGGCCGTGTATTGGGTTGCATTATTTTAAACACCAGATTGTACTCAAAATCACAATCATTTTGATTTGTGAAATCTGAAAAAGGCCATATTTGTTAAACAGAGAGTAGGGGGGAAAATGAAGACAAGACAAGAAACCACAATTTTCTTTGCATCCTTGTTGCCTATTCTCTTGCCACTGTAATTGCTCTGCCCAGTGAATTTATAACCTAGAGTGGGAAGAGGGGACAAAGTTCATTTTTTGAGGGTCTACTGGGGGCAAGCAAAGAAGGCCTCATTGGAAAGCTGAGGACTGGGTGGGGCTGTTTTCACGTGGTGGACACTATTGGCACATGAGATGAAATCCTGTTTTTCCTCCCGGGATAGTGGTGGTCGATTAGAGACGGAATGAGTCTATTTAAAATTTTTGGAGGTATTTGCTTACTTGATTTGGCTGACAACAAAAGAGCTAACATTAAATTTCACAGTTTCCTATTAAAAAGCAACCTTTGCTGATTACTTTGGAAGAAGCCCTGATCTGGGGATCGCAGAGTAATTTTTAACCCCTTTGGTTTCATTATTTTGCATTTTGTAAAGTGAGCTAATGCTTGCACTCCATTTAAAACGAAAAACAAAAAAATCAACCCTTTGAATGTATTTACGAAATGATATTCATGGTTGAAAAAACAAGAGGGCAGATACAACTGAGAGGTTTTGTGCTAAGGCTTATATTGTTACACATGTAAATAATGAAAATATTGTTACATATCACCAGATCTTCTTAATGAATTTGGTCATTGTGTTCTTTTGCAGCCAAGTGTCTTGTGCTTCGTAAAGTGTCTGTTTGTTTCCTCCATTTCAATCCACTCCCCCCCCCCCACCTCCTCCCCTTCCAGCCCCAAGGAAAGTGACAAAGTTCTGTTCCATCAGTCTGGCAATCCCAAAGCTAGGCCCGTTTATAGTTTACATTCTCCTGGAATTCTAGTCCACTTGTCCAAGCCTCAGTCACCTCATTTACCCAACCACCCTCTCCTGGTGAGTTTGTGCGATAAATCATTCAAGGTGTATTTAAAATAGTCACTTCACTGTTGCTCTGCTTTTTTTTATTTTTATTTTTTCCCTCTCTCAGTATTTAGCCAAGGACTACTTCTTTGTTCCAAAATAGAATTGTTCATTATTGATCTTAGAGATTTCCTCTGCTTCCCTGTAGCTTCCAGTGTTTGCTCATTATCATGCTCATAATCTGTTTTGTATGAATGGTTTTTCAACATTCAGAGAATTAATTGGTTCTAATATTAAATGCAGTATATACTATTGATAGCTTTATCGATAAGTGTAATATTTTAAATAATTTTAACAATTAAATTTGTTTTTTAAATTATATATTTGTAAAGTATTTATCCTGTTGGAAACAACAATATATTGTTGTATTTATTCGTTTATTTTTATAATAAATGATCAACCTCTTCAAGCTAAATCAAAAATGATACTTTTATATATTTATACAAAATGCATTTTAAAAGATGGGCATGTTTGCACCAATTTGTATGGAAATAGAGTAAAATCCATCAATAACTTGTAGCTTTTAGGACTAAATTGAAGGAAGAAACTCTCTCCACATGGAGCTTAGTTCGCCCAACTTCCAGGGTAATTAATCAAACTCTAAAATGGATGCAACAAGTATTGGCACTGGATGCAGACTTGAAATTAATTATTTAGGAGGTGGACCTGTTTTTTTTCAAGACAGGAAGATAGAAATTAAAGAATTCTTTTCTTTCATGAAATGCACGTAGCTGGCGGGAACGATTAGAACAGACACTATGTATCAGTGATAAAACCTAATACCTGGCTGTGCTCAGACATCTTTGCTGGGGAAGGGTGTTGAAAGACAGTTAAGAGTTTGAGGTTATCAGTGACCCAGAAGCAAGGGGGTGTGGCACAAAGAGTTGTGTTAGGTTAAAAAAAAAAAAAAAAAAAGTTAGATCCTCTTAAAATGGGTGCGTGAAGAACCTCTTTCTCCTAGTCGTGTTGCTGATAGCATAAGCGATCAGTACAGATGTTGTTGTTGAGAGCGATGCATGTAAAAAGTGTGGTGGCCGCCTCTCCTCTCCGGCTCTGCAAGTTCTTTCTGTAGATCTCTTGGTCCTCTCACTTCTTCAGGGCGGCTGTTCCTAGCGCCTGAAGGTCACCGCGTGACCTCCCGCTGCTGGAGCCCCACCGTGGGCTTGATCTTGATCTCAATAAGGAAATCAGTGGGCTCTGGGTTTGCCTCCTGAACTTTCCAGTGTAGGGAAGGAAATGGTGCGGAGGCTGGAAGAGCTGGGGGTGAGGGCAGCGGAGATAGCAAGAGGGATACTTGTGTAATCAGATTCTTTGATTTTGTTAGCCTGGCTCATGGCCTATTAATTAGATTACTCTCTCTTTCATTCTTATTTCACATCCGTGTTTGTTCCTGTATCCTAAAATGTGGGCGCGAGCGTGGCGAGCAGGAGCCTATGATGTCACCGCATGCCAGCCCCGGCCGCCTGGTCTTCTGGCAGGCTGTGAGCTGCAGTTCTTTATGAGTCCGGTTTTCAAGAAAGAGTCAGCTCTGGAAGTGACCTCAGAGGGGTCTGGGAATAGGGCAATAGGCATTCTCTTGGCGACATGATGTGTGTGCTGGTGTGTCTATGTGCGCTCTGCGTGCATGTGGGTGGGTGTGAGGGGAGGGGAGGTTGCGGAAAGTCAGCCTTGCCTCGGAAACCCTGGGGATGCGAGCAGCTTCCTCGGGTGTAGAGTCCTGCCTCAGGTGAAAATAGATTCTGAGAGGCGGAGGAATGGAGGTGGCGGGGAGCCCGGGAGCCTAGCGTCAGTAGCTCAGCTTCTATCCCGGAGGGGGAGGGCCGGGCGCCGAGAAGCAGAGGTGGCAGTGGCTGTGGGGCGGCCCGGCGCCCGTCAGCTGCCCTCCCTGCTCTGCCCGGCCGGCTGCCCGACCGTGCGGCCCAGCGGTGGCAGCTGTTGCGGGTCTCACAAGTTGTTTTCCTCGTGGCGACTGTGCAGCAAAACGCACGATCCTTTCTCAAAGATTTAAATTTCGCGGATGAATTACCATACAGCGGTTGCTTAGCAACTAAATTCAAGCAGGGCTAAGAATATGCAAGCTTTTTGTATTCTCATTAATAAAAGCGCCACTGTGACACAGCAACCCGAGTTTGGATCACTGCAACTTCTGTAAAAGCGGTAGGAGAACACAAACCGATCCTGCCATTTAATTACAGATCAAAATGGCTCGCAACGCGATGTTTTGTTCATCTATCTGCCCAAAAGCGATGTAAAAAATAACCGCTTTTCAAGAGCAGTAGTAAATTCTTTCTTTCTTTTTTTTAATGGAGTCGTCTTTGGGGGTTACTGATAATTGTCAACGGAAACCTTTCGAAGCACTAGTTGAAATATCCCTTTTCATCAACATTTCGACGAATCTCCCCCTCGGTCCCCTGCTCTCCTTCTTCAGCCTAATAATAACAGTTAATATGATGATGGTGGCGAGAATATTCAGGCCATGGGAGCAATTGGCAGAGTAACGGAGAAGCCCAGGTCGCTGGAGAAGTCTGAGGAGGAGAGGGAAGAAAGAAGGCAAACTTTGGAAAGTTTCCTTGGAAGGTTAGAGGAGCTGCTGAAAGCTCAAGTTGGCTCGGGTTCAGCGGGTTGTGGAGATAACTTTTTGGAAGGCATGTTGGGAAGTAAAAGGTCGAAATGCCTGTCCATCTTAGCTTGACGTCTGCGGATTTTCCATTCTGGGGTTCAGCCTTCTCTGCGGGGGAGCTCAGCTGCCGCCTCCCCCCTCTGCCGGCAGTGGAGTTCAGGGCCTGGCCTCACCGGGGCTCTCTCTGAAACCCAGTCCCCCGCTGCCCCAACCCTGGAGTCCAGGACAAAGTAAAGACAGAGCTGGACCCGTGACCCCCTGGCCCTTCACAGACTGTGGTCCAGACCAGACACCAGAGTCTGTCATGGACTTGGGTGGGGGGTACTTGATTTCTCTTCGAGAAGGATGCCGTGCAGGGTGTGTGGGCGTGGAGAGGGGCGCGCTGCCTCCGAATGAGGTTCCAACCTGCAACCTTTTGCTGCAGTCCCAGTGCGGGGCGTGGGGGGAGAGAAAGGGGCAGATTATAATGGCCTCGTGACCAGGGAGGTCGCGTTGTTTAGGAGGGCTCCGAGGTTTAGAAAGCTGGGACGGCGGAGCTGGGGGGAGGGCAAGAGGAGGCTGGCTGCCTTGTGGAAATTTCAGGCAGCCAGGCCCTGCAGGCTGCACTGGGTTTGGAGTTCTTGAGCAGCGCTGGGCGCTTGGCCGAGACGGCGCGCCCCTGCGTGGCCCACGCCTGGGCTTCCCGCGCACTGGAAATCCGAGCGCCCCACAAACTCCGAGGAGGGCTGCCTGTGGCCGGTCCCCTCCTCCTCCAGCCGCGTCCCCGCCCGGGGATGGAGGACCCCGGCCCTGTGCGGAGGTAATGAGGCTGGCGGTGGGAGTGTAGACGGTAGGGAAAGGCCAAAAGAACAAGTCTGTGTCCAATCCACCGGCCCAACAGAACCGCACTTCGCTCTTTGAAGCTGCACCAGGAGACTCTGGTCAGCTTTAGAAAGATCCAGGGCCAAAAGTGAAATTTCCAGTTCGATTCCGATATAATTTCCCAGGGAGCCAACCAGCCTCCTCTCCACCCACCCCCACCCCTACCCCGCACTTGGCAAACGTGAGAACAGTAGAGGTGACGCTCCCCCAAGTCAACCTAGCCGCTTAAGGCTAAAGGACCCCACAACTGACTCAACCCCACTGCTTTCTAGTGAATGCAAAAAAAGAAAAGAAAAAAGTGGAAATCAAACCATGAGTTGAAATATTTGCTGTATTACATGCTCAGAGGCATTACAGTTCTTTTTTCAGTAAAACGTACATAAAAAGCAGGAAGCCATGTATTTACAAATACAATTCCTCTAGACAAGTCGACATTCCATGTATGTAATTCATTAATGGAACTCGTTCCTTCTCCTCCTTTCAGAAACAGAAATGTTAGCTTTTAAAAGTAGCTGGGTGCTTGGGGGTAGGGGAAAGAGAGTGGTTAGTTTACCTGTTCCTCGCAGAAGGAGCAGGGATGTGTGGCCAATTCCTGTCTTTGGGGATTTAAAATAGCATAAAGTAACCATTTAAAATATATGGGGAGTATTTTTTTTTTTCTTTTCAGAAAATAAGTTTGTTGATTGTGGTTGCTGTCACCAGAGTGGTCCATGGGAAATGTGCTGGTGATATGACCCTGGTTGGTGTGTGTGCTTGTGTGTGTGTGTGTGTCTGTGTCTGTACAAGAACAAAACTAGAATTTAAATAACTCCAGTTGGTTAGGAATATGCCTAAATTTTATCCATAAAACTGACTTAGTTTCCTTAGTTTTAGAAATGCCCATGGAAATGTGCCTGCCAACTTTCCTCTTTCCTCCCAGGAGTTACACCCAGGTGACTACTTCCTGATCACCTGGCTAGCCAGTATAATGTACCTTGAGAACCTGAACCTGTTTTTTGTTTTTTGTTTTTTTAATTCGGGAAATTTTCTCTAAATCAATCCCCTTGCTCTTGCACATTGGGAGAGGGGCATTGTTTGGGAGAGAGCCATGCAGGGGAAGGAGGAATCAAGTGTGACTTCTCTGTGTGACTGAGTGGTGAGTAAACATCAAAAGTGCAAGACACACCTGAAGTGTATCCAAAGCTTTTTAAGGTCCAAATATTAGACATATTTCCAAAGGACAAAAGGAATGATAACCGCTGCCATGTTTCATTGTTATAGTTACAAAATGATGGGATGGATATTAAGAGGGTAGCAAAAATATCTTTTTAATACAAAAAAAAAAGAAAAAAAAGATGAGAGGTGTTCTGATGAGCTTCCTGGGAGATCACGTGCTGGTTTTGTCCTGCAAGACTGACTCTCAGCAGAAGGAAGCCCATTTAGTCGGCTGGAACACTGCACACTGAAATAGAATAGACATTCATTTCAAGGAGCTCACCTTGCACCGTAGGGAAAAAAAAGCTGCCAAAACCTGCCACCCTCACTCAAGCTAGGCTCGGACCCGGAAGCCTCGGAGGTGTGATTGGGGCCCAGCGTGGTATTCCATTCAGCCCCTGTAGGGTCTCTCAGGGAGTGAATCTACTTTTTATTTACATTTCCAAGGTTGAAAAATTCTCCTGCAGTGTTAAAAAAAAATTTTTAAATAAATTAAATAGGTCTAATCAGAAAGTATAAGTATCACCCAGAAACTAACAAAATGAAAACAAATGTCTTACACGCTTGATCTTGAGAATATGTAAGCCACAATAGTGAAAAATCAATCAATGAAATAAAAATTACTACTTTTAATTAACTTTTTTTAAACAAATGTTTCCAAGTACTCAGGCAACCCTACTGATTGTACTCCTCAAAGGTTTCTTCCAAATAGGGCTTTTACAATGTTTCAACCCTGAGAGAAATGTCTTTTACTCATCCAAAAACTATTTAATAGTTGTCCTGGCTGTTGCTAACAAAGGATGCTAGGCAAACAGCTGCGAGTCCCACGCAGACTTTGGGAGTGGAGGTGCAGGATACAGAAAGGTACTGGGCAACCAACGCCTGAAATGGGCTTTCTGATTTTAAATGAGGAGGGGCAGGCCAAGGTCAGCATTATTTACATATGTACCTGATCCACGGGCTTTCCTTTATTTATCAGAGGAAGGCCTGTAGGTGAGGGGGTGGGTGTGAGGGGAGAGACCAAAAGAGAGATCAGTTACCCTTCCCCTTTGTTTCTGAGCCTTGAACTGGGACTTCAAGGAGGAGAATAAAAGCCCCCAGAGAAGGAAGTATCCGCCTCCATTTGCATCACCCTGACACCCCCTCCAGAGCGTTCTGGCTGATTGGAGGCAAAATGGTAACTTGAGGAAGCGCTGTGCAAGTGTTATGTAACAAACATAACCTTCTGTGGGGAGAGATGCTCACACCTGATCCTCTCCAAATGACCATGTGGCAGGGTCAAGGGCCCAGAGAGGAGGAATGAAGACAAATTAAATCGGGAGACTGGGCAACTGCGTAGCCACACATAAGGTGCATGGAAATGGTCACACTTCTACCTTCTGTGTGCCTGAGCAACTTTCAAGCATTCCGCCTGAAGCTGTACCTGGAGCTAAGGAAGAATGTACTTAAATAGAGGGTGGGGAGGCAAACCTACCCAGGAACCCCAGGTCCTAGTTGCCCCGTGGCCAGTAGGAGCCAGGTTAGTTTAGAGCTGTGCCATCCTCAGCCGGCTCTTTCTGTCAGGATCCCCACGTTTTTTACCGTGTGTTGGCATATCACCCCCGTGAGCCCTGCCGTGGTGGCCACCTCAGTAACCCCAATCACCCTTTCCCCAGGCAGGAGAACTACTCATTCACCAAGAGCAGGACTCCGCCGCCCCAGCTGCCCGAGGTCACATTCAGAAAGTCGGTGAGTTCTTCTGTGAGAGTCTTCGCCGCAAACGCGCAGGCGGTGCAACCCCTGTTTATTTGCCCCAAGCACGAAGGGGAGAGCGTGGTACGTAACCAATGGACAAAAGGGCCTTTTGCAAGAGGTGCTCTGGAGCAGAGTGGTTGATCCCCGGGATATCGCTTCAGATCCCCTCGCCAGGCCCTCTGCGGGAGAGGAGGGGAGCTGAGGGGCCCGGGAGGGGGAGCTGCTGACGGCGCGCACGCTGACAAAGCTATAACAAAGGCTTCATGCAAAACTAGCAGCCGAGGATCTTTAAAGGATCATACACCTTACGGGCGTGTCCCCAGCTCCTGGGACGCAGAAGCCCTCTGACTCTCCCCCGGTGCTCCGCAGACCTGCCTGGGCTGTCAGTGGTGCGGGACTGACTGGCTACCGGGTCTCGCAGCCTCTGCCCCTGCGCTCCCCGCAGGCTGCCGCGGGCATGGGTGGATGGCTAAGCCTGGGCCCGCAGGGCCTCTTTGGTGGCGGTTCCTCGGGAGGCGTGGTGAGGCAGTGGAATTGTTGGGCAACATGCCTCGCCCTTGGGTAGCTCTGGGAAGGTCGCAGGCTGCGATCTGGCCTGGTGATGCGAGACCAGAAGCACTCCACAAGCCTCCCTGCTGGGCAAGAGCGCTTGAGAAGCGGGGAGCGCCCGGAGTTGGCAGGGTGTCTGAGTCGCCAGGGCCTTTACAGGAAAGGAAACTGGATGCTGTGGAAAGGAAGCCCCCAGGACGCGCTGTGGGGGCGTGCTCCTCCGCCCACTCACTCTGCGAGGCTAGGTGCGCTTTCACCTGCGGCTAATCCAGGGCACTCCCTCCCTGCTGAGGCTCTCAGAGGACCCCGGTTCTCGGATTTCCCTACCCTGCGCCCCGCACCGCCACGGGGACCCTGGCCTGCCCTAGAGCCCGCGCGCAGCCCCGGCCTCCAGCTAGTAGATAGGAATTGGTCTCGGCGGTGATTTCCTTGGCGTCCTGAGCACCGGGGAGTGGAAAGAGTTGAAACCTATTCACCAGAGTAACTGGCAGAATGAAAAAAAAAAAAAAAAAAAACCCTGAAGACCCTTCACTTCACCCTAATGCCCTCTCTCATGTTCCGAAGGCCACCGGTGCAGATCTCGCGTGCCTCTCCGAGTTGGTGGAAGAGGCATGGCTTCTGGAACTCGCTGTCCCAGGAGTGGGACTCCGCACAGAAAAGGGGGGAAGCGAAAGACTTGGGGTCCCAGCTGGAGTTCAGGACCAGCAGCAGGTGGAGGAACCAATCAGGGCGAAGGTGTCCCAACTTCAGTGAGAAATTGGATTGTGAAGATGTAACTTTGGGGAAGGGGTAGAGCGGATGTAAAATGCGGCCAGTGACTGCCCCTCTCTTTCACTGTGTTTCCTTTCTTGGGGAAGCCCCGAGGAGACGCTGCAGACCTCGGGCTTTCAGCTGCGGACGCTCAGCCCACCAGACCTCCCTGAACTGCCCAGGTGGAGGATCTGCTAAAGCTGACTCAAGTCCTCGGGCCAGGCTTCCAGGGCTCTTGTCTCTTCCACCATCACTGGCCTGGTCTGAGATTGGGCTCCTACCTCCCAAATGGCCGCTGACTTGGGGCCTATTGGGAATTCCAGCCAGTCACCCCAGCAAGGCCGAGAGGGGCGGAGGCAATGAGTGGCGCAGCTCTTACCCCTGGCCACCTACAAGAGCAAATGAGACGCATTTCGGCTCATCAGTCCACTCTATTTTACGCAGCCTAATGTGTCCATGTCTTGTCAACTATTCTAGTCAGGAAGAATAGCAGAAAGGTTTTTTTTTTTTTCTTTTAATTTATTTTGTGGTTTCCAACTGCAATTCCATAGAGGGTTATGGGGTGAGGGTGGGGACAGGGAGCCTTGCTGACATGAACATTATAGAAACCCTACTAAAATGCAGCCTTAGGTCACAAAGAAGAAATAATAATAAAAAGAGGTGTGGTGGGATTACGGCTGCTGACAAGAGACTTTGACGAAATTAAGTTGATTCTGGCAGGGAAAAGTTTAAAGCTGCAAAATCTCTTTCTGGCTAAGACACAAAACTCAGGTGTATTTACTTGGGTGCAGTGGACAAACCAATGCCTTTCTCCTGAATAATGTGCGGGGGCCACCTAGTGAGGTCTTAGGGGTGTACTAGGAAGGGAGAAGAGAGAAGACTTTTCTGAGGCCATGGAGGCCCCATCTGGGCTAAAGCGTATTTGCTCTCCCCTGCATGTGTCCATTTCCAAACAAGTGGTAAGTTGCGAAAACTTGCCCCTGACCCTCACCAGATTCCCCAGTCTGTCCGAGGTTTCTGAGAAAGCAGGTCCTCTCAGACCTGGGTAATGCAAGCCTCCTGTAAGGTAAGCGGACAGGGTGGCAGGCCCGAGGGACCAAATGGCCTCTGGTGTTCTGCCCCAGGCCATCTGCACGGCTCGCTTGGGCACTCTGGGAGAGCTCTGGTCGTTCTTCCAGCAGCAGAGTCCTAAAACTTCTGGCTGGACAGTCAGGCAGGACCCCGGGGCCAAAGTTACCTAGGGTCAGCTCCACCCTGCAACCACCTCCCCCTCCTCACAGGCGTTTGGGATTTCAGGCCTGCCTGCCTGCACCTGACCCAAGGAAGGGAAACAACTGGTTTTCATCGTCTTGTTCCCAAGTCCTGCCTCCCCCTCCTCCTGCCATGCTTCGTGGTGGGTAAAGCCTGAACCACTAAGGGTTAGCAGGGAACCTTGTCCCAGCCACTTGCCCCTTCTTTCATGGAGTGTTGGGTGCCTCTGAGTTCTTGGGACCATCAGGGCTATTACATTAAGCTCTGTCTCTGAGGGTGAACTGCCCACTTAAAGAGGTATAACCCCCCCAACCCCGACCATCGAGTGAATTCCAACTCCTAGCGACCCTATAGGACGGAGTAGAACTGCCCCATAGGGTTTCCAAGGATTTGAACTGCTGACCTTTTGGTTAGCAGCCAAGCTCTTACCCACTGAGCCACCAGGGCTCCTAAAGAGCTCTAGTAGGTTTCATTTCAGGACGCATGGTCTCACCTAGGTTGCCAATAGCCTGGGCCAGGCAGAAGAGGCCTGTATCCAGGGAGCCACTGAAGTGAGACGACCCCAGGCTCCTTTCATTCAAGCCAGGTTTCTGGACCCTTCTGGTGACTGAACTAATCCCACTCCATCCTGTTACCTATGGAGGATCCCTTTCCTGCTGCATTTATTTCTTGGCTGGGCTGACGTGTGAAATGCCCCACTGCGGGGCGATTAATCTTGACAAAATAGAACTGGGGAGGGAGGTTACGCGCTTCACATCAAGAGAAGGGGCCACACAGAGCTCTGAAACTATGAAAACTTTTACACAGCTTAGAAGAGGAGGGTGCTTCTTGCAAGCAGCTCAGGTTTCTGCCATGCGGCCTGGGCATTTCTATACCAGAACCAGATGTATGCTTCTGCTGTTGGCTTCTACCCAAGAGGCGAGGTGCTGGGGACTTGTTCCCAACAAGATTCTGAACACATTACCCCAAACAGCCAGTGTTCTAAAAGGCCAGTATGAAGGGCTGAACCGTGGGGCAATGAACAGAGGTGATCTGCAACGCTGAGATGAACTGCTGGCTCCTCCAAGTGCCCGTTGCCTAGCTGGCCTGCTTCATGGTGGCTGGCCAGAGCCCTTGCAAACTGCCCTCTCCTCTCTTCTTGCTGTAGATTCCGACAGCAATTCATTTCCTTCCTCCCTCCATGCTTCCTCCCCCATTCCAGAACTGAACATGGACTTCTATTTAGGTGTCAATGAAGAGTCAAGGAGATGTAAATAGTAAGTTAACTCAGCCATAGTAGCCAGTAAGCCAACAGGCTATTCTCAGTAACCTTTCTTTTCAAACAGTCACTCTGCTTAGGACAGGCCAAAACCATTGCAACCCAGGAGCAAAATGAAATTTAAAGACTTAAACCCAGTTCCTGTTTCTTCTTTGCTCCCTGGGTTCACCACCGCCATCCATCACTTTCTCACCTCCCAACCATCCCAGTACCCTTCACCCCATCTGAAGACTTAACACACTTGTTCCTTAAAATCTTCTGAGTTGTCAGCATTGCCCCATTTCTGCATCCACACCAAGCATGTTGTGACCAATATCATCAATTACACTTTGCATAACTTGACAGGCCAAAAAAGGCTATTATTTACCGGAAGTAGCAATACTTTACTGAAAGTAATAAATTCAACATTGACCATGGATACCTACTGGTTAACTCTTTGAAAATGTAATCTTCATCTTTTTCTTTTTTTTTTTAACCTCCTTTTTTTGGCGTGGAGTGCTGTAAAAATCTTAGGTAGCAGAATTTTAAAACATCTTGATCACCTTGAGTAGGTGTGGAGTCCTCAATTCCAATCATTAGTAATAAACTCATTAATAGTCATAATTGGTATTTAATTGCTAGATCTGATTGGTGCTTTACTCCCGACCCAATTTAGTCCTGTTGAAAAGTACAGGTGGTCCAAAATCGGTAAAAGGAAGCCATTTGCAGGCAATTTTTTCAAGCAGAAGGGAAAGTACTTTTGTTATATTTGCAGACATGTGTCTCACACATTTTTTTGCTTTTTGTAAACTGTCTAAGCATAAACATTACAGATCTGGGTTTTAGTTTCTCCAGATGGGATCATAAAGTACCTAGTAGATCTTTTTTTTTTTAATAGGTACTATAGAATTGAGGACACATGGCTGCTGTTCACATTGAAGGCCGAACAAACTTAATGGGAAAGCAAAAAAGAACTGAATCGCTGGTGTAGTCGAGTAACTGAGCAAGTTCTCTTTATTCCTTCGCAGGAAGAGGGTAGGCGGCAGGGGAGCGAAAAGTTTCCCGGGGTCTTTGAAGAGGGGCGCAGCAAGGTGGGCCAGAGCTTCCCGCTGTGGTTCTCCTGGGCTCCGGGGTTTTCCCGACCTCTCTTCCCAGATCACCCACCCCCATACACACACACACACACACACACACACACACACACACACACACACACACACGCACACACACACTCCTGTGCTGGAGGACTTCATTTCAACCTGTCTCCCCCTTTCAGAAACTTACCAGAGAACTTTCTCGCCAAGAGTGTCCTCCTCGCTTCTTCCACGTCCCCACTCCTCTTGCCCCCGACACCCTCGTTCCGGGTTACCCCGAGTTCCGGACTCACCCGGCGCAGTTCTTCCACTCCATATACAGACAGGAAACCGGCCTCATTCTGGGCAAAATTTGAAACCACATTTTATCAACACCATCCAAGACAAGAGGGCACACTCAGGGCTCTGAGACCAGGGGCCCGCTTCTTGCAGAAAATGGGGTATGGGGGAAGGGGGGGAAAGGCGAAAAGCCCTTCCTCCAACCCTGATTTCAGCTTTCTTATGGAAATGAACACAACGTCCAGCTCGCCCGGAGCCCGACTCCTAGTCCCCAGCCCCCTTTCTCTCTAACCCTTTCCTCCCACTAATCCCGTCAGCCCCTCCCAGCCTCTCGTTCTCCCCGTGGGAAGACGTGTGTTTCCAGCGTTGGCAGCTGCGCGCCCGAGGACGCGGGGAGCGCATCCCGCGGACTCCCCACCGCTCCCGGCCCGCGACTGCGGCCGGCGCCGGTTAGCGTCCGCCGGAGCCGGCCGGCAAACGACATTAAATATTCATAGAGAAGCGCTACTTTCTTAAAGGAGAACCTACCAGGCGGGAAAGTTTCCAGCCCAGGGAAAGCACAAAGGACATTCTCGGCTCGGCTTTTTCTCGAGTTTGGGGAAAACGCATCCCTGTTCTTGGCAGCGCACGCTCAGGCTGGCGTAAGGCATTAAACTAGCGGATGGAAGTACTTTCTCGTCAAGTCATCTTTCTTGGAGGGTGTGGGAGAAGAGGCGAACTTTGTGGGGGAGAGAAAGTTCGCTCCCTGATCACTGGTTCAAGTTATTTTATAATTGGCTGTCGCATCTTACGCCCTACGGTTCCCAGGGTTTTACAAATAAAAGGAGCCTGTTTGACTTCACGCCGGCTCCACAGCATTAGGAGTGGCAATAAAGTGTGCCCTGTGTCGTTTGAAACACACACACACGCTAAGTTTATTAAACCTTACACTGAGCACCAATTTCCATTTGAAATGGTAAAAAAATAAAAATAAAAACCGATCTGCCCCTGCACCTTTCTCTTAAAAAGAGATCACCAGGCTTTTGAAGGCTTGAGCGGTAAGTCAGGACGGAGAAAGGGGCTTTAACACAGGCGTTATTGAGCCTCGCATCTGAGCTGTGTGTCTCGACTTTGCACGTCTCCCATCCCTTTCTTCCGCCGCACCGAGGTCCCCCGTTGGTGTTTAGCCGAGCGCCGGCTTCCGGAGGCCGCGGCCGGCCGGGCGGCGTGGGGCTGGATGCGGCCGCGGGCGCGTCTGCGCGGCCCTCTCGGGGACCCTTCCGCGGACTCAGGAGCCACCAGAAGTGGGAGAAGCCCGAAGTTCCCGCGGGCGGTGCGAAGGGGCCGAAGGTCCCAGACCCTCTCAGGAGCGCGCCCTTCCTGGGGCCGGACAGACCTGCGCAGGCGACCACGCCGGTGGGAGGGGGACGCTCGCACTCTAAGCCTGCCACACGCGCGCGCGCAGACACACGCACACACACTCACAACCCGCAGTTCTTTTTGTTCCGGGCCAGCTCACTTTTACAAAGTGGTTACAAAGTCTTTAGCGCCATCTAACGGGAGCAGTAAAAAGTCAATTCTGGGTGCAGGTTAGGACTAATGAGCCGCCCGGACTGGGTCCGGAGGGTCCCCTCCTCCTGCACTTTGGGACCTTGACCTCTTCTCCCGTGTGCACAGACACGCGGGAACTTCGGAGGTCCCGAAGCCCACATTCCCAGGGACCGGGGCGGTCCAGGGCGGCGCCCACGCGCCTGGGGACCGTCCCCTGCGCTCAGGCCCTCGCGTCCCCTTCCGTGCTCCTCCCAGGCAAAGAGAAGAGGAAGGATCATCTTGCACCTGCTTTAACGGGGCCCTGGTGTCGTCTAGGCGCTTTGTGCCTGTGATGGAAAGTCCCAAGGAGCCCTGAGCAGGTGCACCTGATTTTCTAAAGGAACAAGCACATAGTGAAGGGATCAGAGGAGCTTCTAGAGGAATCGGGAAAGGAAGGCAGAAGAATGATGGGAAGGAGGTAAAGGAACATAATGGAACCAGACAAAAAAGGAGGAGTGTGCAGTTGAGGGCAGTTGGGTCCTGCAGCGGCCCCAGGAGAGTCCAAGCCTCAGTGTCTCCCAGGGAGAGAGGGGTTGGGTTCCGGAAATTGGGAACTGCAGTTTGGAGACGTTTGCTGAGTGGTGAAGCTGAGGACGGGCCTTTGGGAGGGGAAGAGAAAGCTGGGCACAGGAGAGGGGCCAAGGGACTCACCTGAGGTGAGGTATGGAGCTTGAGGAGAGCTAGGTGGCTCCTGAGGGTTAAGGGCCACAGTGAAGACCAGTCATGAGGAGATACAAATGTAGACCATGAACTCCTGTCAGGTCAGCAGAACCTTCACAGAGCCTCAGAAAGTTCCAGAAGGGCTGGTGTCCCAGGACCAGCTGTGAAAACAAGGAGAAGGGAGGAGAGGTACCAGTCAGATCTCACAGCTGCCCGTCTGCCCTGCTTTTTAACAATGTGGGGGAATTGTCTCCATGCTTCCAACCAAAGGGCCAGAGACAGGAACCAGCCTCTGAGCCTTCCACAGACACCAGGGTGGTTGGCCCTGGTGATGGAACCAGAGGGCTGGGCTGGCGTCTGGATTTCCCGGGGAGGGCAATGGATCTCAGCAGTCTAGGCCCAGATGGCTTTGTTAAAGGACTAAGCACCTTTCTGCCCTGACTTCCCAGGCCCCATTTTCTAGGTATATAGAATGGAGATTAGAATATCTGCTCCTCCTCTCTCATGGATGTTGGGAAGGTAGAACATGATGTCAGATGTAAAAACATTTTTTGACAAAGTGTAGATATAAAACTTAATAAAATAAAATACTAAAAAGGCGAATTAGTCCCAGATTTTAATAGAGTAGAAATATCCTGATAATTATTTTAAAACTCTGATCTTTAACTTTCGAGTTCCAGTTCTAGAAACAGGAGCCCCTTCCCTTTTTCTTTGGCATATGTTATGATTTAATGAACAGTTAACATTGCATCAATATTAGGGGAAATGAAAATGAAATAATATGGTAGATTTATAAGATCAGTATTTTTTCATCTCTTGAGAATGAAGATGGAAAACCGATGATGTTTCGAGGTTGCCTGTGTGTATTTTAAAAAATCTACCCTTTCCTCAAGCTAGAAACAGTCACATTTTATAAGCCAATGTATACACAGGAAGGTGGGGTGTGTGTGTGTGTGTGTGTGTGTGTGTGTGTGTGCCCATGCATCCAGAAGTGACACGGAGTCCAGAGACTCTGCGCTTCCCTAAGACGGTCAGGCCCAGAAGCGCTTTCTCTGGCTCCCTCCATGTTCCAGCGGCTACAATCACAGGGAGGATTCCTTTTCCACTTTCCTCTCATGATGATAAAACCAAACAGAACTTCTGGGAGAAACTTCGTCAAAAAAAGGAAGAAAAGAAAGAACTGAGGGGAGAAGGTAGGAGAAAAGCTGTATAGCTGTCTCTCTTGTCTTCTAGTGGTCTACTGTTAGCCTTCATCAGATGCTCACTGTTTGCGTTCTTTGGCCTGAAGTTGTCCTGGAGCGCTGGGGCAACCCGCGGAGGGAGAGAAGGAAGGGCAGGGCAGTGCACAGCCTTTGTTTGTCCTATGGTCTGGGAGCAGTCTGCCCACCTCTCACTTCCCCCGGGCCAAAAGCTGCTAGTTAGACTGGAAGCAGAAAAGTCACAATTTCCTACCACTGACCATGTCAATCCACTCACAGTATTGTTCTTGATCCAGTCATTGCAAAACCCAGGTGAATTTTTCAACTTTGTTGCTGCAACTGCTCCAGCTGGCCCAGGAGCATCGTCCACTCTGCAATGGAGGAACAGTCACGTACAAGTACAGGTGGCACAGAAGGGGGTACAGCCTGCTCAGCTGGTAAGAGAAGTGTCCACTGCAGGCCTGCCTATCTGTCCAAGAGAGGCAGCTATAAGCAGTGGGCCCGATGACATTTGTACAATACATTCCAACATGCCAAGGGTCTTCAAGTAGAGTATATCGCAAGGCAAACCTTGTGATTTTCCCCATTTACAGATGAGGACATTGACGTCCAGGAACGTTGTAACTTATAGCAGTCTGATTATGAGTGTCAGGACATTATGCTCAGAAACTTCAGCCAGACCTGATGGGATTAACAAAACTGGGGTACAATGTTATTTACCCACTTAATGTACATGGCTGACAACCTTCAGAGTCCTGGTGGCACAGTGGTTAAGAGCTCAGCTGCTCACCAAAAGATCAGCAATTCAAATCCACCAGCCACTCCTTGGAAACCTTATGGGGCAGTTCTACTCTGTCCCATAGGGTCACTATTAGTCGGAATCAACTCGGTGGCCAAGGGTTTTTTTTTTTTTTTCCTTTGATAACCCTAGAAGAGCAATTTCTTTTCTCTTCCCTCCATTTTGTTTCCCCACAAGGTGTCAGCTGAAGAGCAGGACTGTATTCCCCAAGATTATTAAGGACAAACGTTGATTTACCTTTCTTCCAACTACCCAGGCATCCAGTGTGATGAGTGGGGTATGTACACCAAACAGCAGCCTCAGTAGCAAAAGAACCAACCCTAAAGGCTGTAGTTTGACAGGTAAGGTCCTCCTCCCACACATCCCAATCACAGTATTTAACTGCACTTTCCAGGTGTTACAACCTGACACCATGCAATTTATGCTAAATCAAATTCCCATATTGGAACCTATTTGGCCTTAATTCATGAAAAGTGAACTGCCCTATTTCCTCTCTTCCCTAAGTAGAGAACTGTGATTGCCTCTCAAAACAGGACTCATTCTGAGTCAGTTATTTTTTTCTTAGAGTGTCGCAACCCTACTTTCCCTTCCATTCATCACCCCAGTCTGTGTATGTTTCTAAAAAGCGAAAACCTCTTTACCTACCAAAAATTGGAATAATGTCACCAGTTGAATCTACTGAATATAAGGTTTGGATCAAAGCAATCTATAACACTTGAGGATTCTATAACCTGTAGCCCTTCCTTAATAAAGCTGCCTGGAAAATCTAAACTTTTTCCCTAATTCTCAAAAGGGGTCATCAATAAGAAACTGCTAGCAGAATGGAGGAGTCCCTGGGTGGTGCAAATGGTTAACACCCTTGGCTGCTAACCGAAAGGCTGGAGATTCAAGTCCATCTAGAGGTGCCTCGGAAGAAAGGCCTAGTGATCTACTTCCAAACTCAGCCATTGAAAACCCTATGGAACACAGTTCCACTCACACACAGGGTCACCATGAGCTGAAGTCAACTTGATGGCAACTGGTTTAGCAGAATGGATAGAGAAGAAACTGTGAAGTCTTGGATTATAAGAGAAGTAGGGAATGATCTGGGTAAATGTGCTGGACTTCTCAAATCCCCTCCAGCCCTGTGACTTCCAATAATGAGAGTCTTCAAAGAGAGTGAACAAGTGGGGCCAGCAGGTAGCGTGGTGATGGTGGTGGTGGTGGTGGTGCGGAAGCAGGGAGATCATCACAAAATGAGTGGATTTGGGGAAAGAGGAGAAAGGAGGAACATTTACAAACTATGTCCATAAAGTGTCCAAGATGGAGGGGCACACAGTACTAACACCCTTTGATGATCATGTTTTGGCCCTTCCTTATAATCAGAAGTTGGGACTGTATTATTAGTGAGCCCTAGTGCTTTCTTTAGAGGGCGTTGGTGGTTCAGTGGTAGAATTCTCACCTTCCATACGGGGACCCAGGTTCAATTCCTGGCTAATGTACCTAATGCACAGCCACCACCCATCTGCCCGTGGAGGCTTGCACGTTCCTGCGATGCTGAACAGGTTCCAGCAGCAGAACTTCTAAGCTAAGACTGACTAGGAAGAAAGGCCTGGAGATCTACTTCTGAAAAACCAACCAGTGAAAACCCTATGGATCACAACAGTTGTACCCCTTTGAGCGTGAGGTCGCTGTGATTCCTGGCTGACTGCAGGGCAGCTAACAACAAAAACAACAACATTCCTGTCTTTGTGTCCAGAAGCAGATTAGAGATACACGCTCCCTTAAGTAGAGCGGAGACCTGGAGGAGCAGTGGTTAAGAGCTGGGCTGCTAACCAACAGGTCAGAAGTTTGAATCCATCAGCCACTCCTTGGAGACCCTATGGGGCAGTTCTGCTCTGTCCTATAGGGTCACTATGAGTTGGAATTGACTCGATGGCAATGGGATTTTTTTTTTTTTTTAAAGTAGAGAGGGGAGCAAAGATTGCTGCTTTCCTCTTCCTGGATTCCTTGATTTACTCAAATTGAAATTAAAGGGCACACTAGTGCCCAGATATTGGCTGTGTGGGTGACTAGTGGAAATGAAAACGTGAAGTCCCTTTTCCAAGAAAAGGGCTGAGAAATAGCAACTGTGCAAGCAGGAGGGCTGTCATTCTACTCCCAGAATCCCCTCCTGCCTTTTGATGATTTGAACTTGAGGCCATCTCAAATACAAAGCAACCTTCTACTTCCAATCTACGGTAACCTCCTGCCAGCCGTACTTGGTATTTATGCGTAGTGTGTGTGCAAAGTGCTCTATTAGCCCTCGCCTCTTTTTTCATTTCATGTTAGTCATTCCTGTGGAGACAGGTTAGTGTTTTATTCCCACATTTTAAGTGAAAGTATCAAGCGTGGGCACAAAATAATAAGTGGAAACGACCGTGGTGACAGGGCTGTGGCCGAAGCACCCAGCCTGAGCTTTTAATTGGCCCATTGAGCCGCACTGTTTCTTTCATCTGACAGGAGGGTTGGCACAAGACAGAGATGAGAAAAACCAGAGCAGCCAGCCTTGGCGGAGCCCTCGACTTGCTGGCAACCGAGCCCACTTTGCCATTTGCTGAGCCACTAAGGCTTGGTGGTGTTTTAGCTCTTTGGGGCGCAGGGGGAGTGGAGACAGGAGGTTGGAATACCCTTCGGGAAAGGTGCTGTGGAGGCAGTTCTCAGGCCCTCAGCTCCAAGTGTTGGTCTCGCCCTCCCCTTTAATGGCTGCATCTACTCGCCAGAGAGAAGGGTATACTGCGAATCAGGAGCTCCATAACTTAAGACAAAAGAAAAAAAAAAAAAAAAAATCACCAGAGTCTCTCTCTCGTCCTCTCACACACACACTCATTTCCTCTTCCCTTGTTAAAGCCACTTCCACATAAAAGAAAAGAGTGCAGAAGGGATTACATTCAGGGGGCGCTGGGACCTGGAGGTCTCCCAGCATTCTGAAAGGGCTTTGTAGTGCTTGGATTCAAGCCATTTGTTTCTAGAGAGAATCATATTGGGTAGGAGCTTGCTTTTTCCATTTGCAATGGCTTATTAAGTATAAGCATCTCTCTTCTCTCTGTTTACTGAGTGATTAGCTCTCCCTCCAACTGACCCTGCCAGGGGAAATAGCCAGAGTGTGTCCTTAACACACAGTTACCCTGCAAAATGTCCTTCCCATAAACCCAGAGACCACAGGCAGGACTCTGTGGTTAGTTTTGGTGTCTTATTTTTATAGCCTGCAACGAGGATCCCCACTGATGGCAAAGATTGTGTACGAATGCCAGTCATATTTAGACAGTCCCGTTCTGATCACAGTGGAGAGAGAGAAATGGAACTTAGCTGGAGCAGAGGCAAGCGAGTGTTCTGTCGTCTGCACTGTGGCTTGGCTAGGAGGCCCCAGCCTCTGGGTCCAATTACAGTGACAGAATCTTTTCTAAGTTGCACAACAACCTTCTCCACCAAAAACTGTCCTTTGCTGTCCTCGTAGGAACTGTTTCCAGAGGACAAAGCCTAAGGGAAAGGGCTCTTTCACCCACCTGTATACAGGTAGTTTCAAAAACTGGGGACTTGTAGGCAATAAAGATTAACCAGATACTGGCTGGATAGTAGCTGGTTACCTGGCCCAACTGAGTGGTGTCTAGTAGATCAGTTAAGGAGCCCTGGTGGCCCAGCGGTTAAAACACTTGGCTACTAACCAAAAGGTCAGCGGTTTGAACTCACCGTCGCTCTGTGGGGAAACAAAGCGGCAGTCTGCTTCCGTAAAGATTACAGCCTTGGAAACCCTATGGGGCAGTTCTACTCTGTCCTACAGAGTTGCTACAAGTCGTAATCAACTGGATGGCAACAGGTTTGTTTGTTTTGGTTTTGGTCTTAGTAGATCCGTTTAGCAGAAGGACAGACTGGCTGTCCTCGCAGACCTAGCCTTAATAAGCCAGACTCCAAAGGTCAGAGTGGAAACAAAATCATGCAATTTACTCAAATTTCAGAGGCTGAATTCAATTGTAGGGGTCGGTCTGGAAACTAGGATGAATTTCTTCCAACTAAGTGGATTCTTTTTCCTCTCTACCGATTTCTTTACTATGGTACAGGGAGAGCCTAAGTTGCATCATAAATATTGGCCACCTGCATATACCGTAGTGTAGACTGTAATGAAACAATCAGATGAACTATTGTCAATCTCTTGCACATTCTCAGTGGAAACTCAATGCTTTTCTTGTGTTTGTGTGATAAGACTGCATTCTCACAATTCATTGGTTAAAATTCTTTATGGATGCTGTATTTATCGTATGAATCTAGTATTATTTTACACTTGGTACAATACAGGACTGAGGCAGAACCTGTATCTTGGAGTTGGCATCTGGCCTAAGGGCTGAGATTATTTAATTTGCCAGTCATCCCAGATTTACCAACCTCTGATGAAAAATAATCTTCTCAGGTTAAATTACTGAGCCGCAGGGCTCTGGGTGGTGGCAAAGATGGACGTGAGTTCTGTTTGGCCTCCAGATTCACTGCACTATGTCCTGAGATTTGTGTGTGTGTGTGCGTGTGTATTGTATATGTGGAGCTCCGGGGTGGTGCAAATGGTTAACATGCTTGGCAGCTAAGCCAAAGGCTGGAGGTTCGTAGTACACCCAGAGACACCTCAGAAGAAAGGCTGGTGATCCATTTCTGAAAAATCAGCCACTGAAAACCTTATGGAGCACAGTTCTGTTCTGAAACACATGGGGTTGTCATGAGTTGGAATCAACTCAATGGCAACTGGTATATACATGTATATGTATATGTATGTATGTATATGTATATCTATACGTATATGCATATGTATATATGTATATGTATGCACCTACAAACATATATACAAATCTGTCTTGGAAGAAGTACAGCCAGAATGCTCATTAGAAGCGAGGATGGCGAGACTTCGTCTCACATACTTTGGACATGTTCTCAGGAGGGACCAGTCCCTGGAGAAGGACATCAGGCTTGGAACAGTAGAGGGTCAGCAAAAAAGAGGAAGACCCTCAATGAGATGGATTGACACAGTGACTGCAACAATGGGCTCAAGTATAACAACGATTGTGAAGATGGTGCAGGACTGAGCAGTGTTTTGTTCTGTTGTACACAGGGTCGCTATGAGTTGGAACTGACTCGACAGCACCTAACAACAACAATGCACACATATATATTTATATAACAGTTGTATAAATATATCTGGAAACTCTGGTGGCGTGGTTAGGAGTTACGGCTGCTAACCAAAAGTTCAGCAGTTAGAATCCACCAGGCGCTCCTTGGAAACACTATGGGGCAGTTCTACTCTGTCCTATAGGGTCACCGTGAGTTGGAATCCACTGGATGGCAACGGGTTTTTGGTTTTTTGTATAAATATGCATGTACGTATACACACACACACACACATATATATGATTCTCGGGAGGTGCAAACAGTTAAGCACTTGACTACTAGCTGGAAGTTTGCCAGTTCAAACCCACCCAGAGGTGCCTTGGAAAAGGCCCGGCATCTGCTTCTGAAACGTTACAGCCTTGAAAACCCCATGGAGTAATTCTACTCTGCTCACCAGGCATCTCCATGAGTTGGAATTGACTTGAGGGCAACTAACAATAACATATATACACACACACACAGACTGAAAGAGAGGAAGGCTATTTCTTTAGCCCCATTGAGCTCTGACCACAGTTCCTTCTCCTCTGGATGTCCAAGAGACCAGAACCCAGATGGGGGACATGAGCTGGCATTGGGGTAAAATGGCTGTAAATCTCTGCCAGTGTTCTCAGATAAAGTGTGGTTATCCCAGGTGACAGCACCCGGAAGGGGTAAGAAAGCTGGCTTTTCATGTTGCTTGTTCTTAGCTTCCTATTTGTTCTCTTTGTGTGTTTTTTACAGTCTTTAAAAAAAAAAAAAAACTTGCCTGTCTCAGCTACACTGCTAAGAAATCACCAGAAGCAAGTTTTTTTTTCCACATGTGGGCCAGAAGTTTTAAAGATAACTGCTTAGTCCTATGGCATGCAGAATGGGCCCGTGTTATGGACTGAACTGTGTCTCCCAAAAATGTGTGCTGTAAATCCTAACCTCTATACCTGTGGTGAAGCCCTGGTGGTGCAGTGGTTAAGAATTTGGCTGCTAACCAAAAGCTCAGCAGTTCATATCTACCCTATGGGAGCAGTTCTCTCCTGTCCTATAGGGTTTCTGTGAGTGGGAATCTACTTGATGGCAATGAGTGTTTTTTTTGTTGTTGTTGGGTTTTTTTTAAATGCCTGTCTGTGGTTATAATCCCATTTGGAAATAGGTTGTCTTTGTTATGTTAATGAGGCATGATTAGTGTAGGGAGTGTCTTGAGTCAATCTCTTACAAGAGATAAAATGAGCAGATTAAGTAAGCAGAGATGGGGGAAGAGAGATGTCAAGCCGCATGAAGATCACCCAGGAGCAGAAGCTCAGAAAAGACAAGGACCTTCCTCCAGAGCCAACAGAGAGAGAAAGAGTTCCCCTAGAGCTGGCACCCTGAATTCAGACTCGTAGCCTCCTGAACTGTGAGAGAATAAATTCTGTTTGTTAAAGCCCTCGACTTGTGGCATTTCTATTATAGCAGCACTAGATGACGGAGACAATCTGCAGTAATAAAGTGAGAGAATCCTATGGGGAAGAGCAGACTGAGAGAGCAGGGTGGAACAGGCTTATTCAGCCTCCTTTCTCCACGGCATGTCCTCCCTCCATCCTCGGGACGTCTTTGCTTTGTTTTAGAGGTCCTATCCTGTACCTGCACTTGATAAACGGATACCAGCTGAGGAGGTGGAGGCAAGAGTCCAGGTTACAGAAACAAGTCACAGCATGAGCGAGGGGTGTCTTTCAGGAGCATCAATTCACTAGCTGATTCCTTGGGGACAAGTTAAGTAACTTAACTGATACATAATTTAAAGCAGTGCATTTATACAAAAACAAGCAGAATAGATTATACAAAAGAATACAAAATCATTATATCCTTTAAAAACAAAAACCAAGACTTCAAATGCATTTCCGGACTGGAGGTGGTGGCGTTGGCCCAATATCTGCCCGTTCTTATCCAAGCACAGGCAGTTTCTGACATCAGTGACATTTCAGTGCAAAAACTTGCGAATAGTACCTTACAGCTTATTCCACCTCCTTTACGTGGTACAGATTTAAGTTCCAGGACATTATATTTTCAGATTCATCTTCTCCCCACCCACTCCTGTCCCCCGCCACACAGACAGATTTGGGGCCACCTGTTCAGTCCCCATTCAGGAGGAGGGAAAGACTCCTGCCAGATTCTTCTTCGCTGTGTGTCCTCCACAACAATGGCCCTCTCCAAAGTTACAGGAGGAGAAAACCCTCCCCTGGTCCCGCTTCCAGCTTCTCTGCTTGTTCAGGGTGCAATCTGTAGAGAGAGTAGCCGGCGCTGGCTGGGGAGGAGCCAACGGATACCCATGAGAAGCCATTGTTCTAGGGGGAGCCCTACAAACACACTCACATTTCCTACCTGGTCCTCAGCACTCCCTGTGCTGGCCATGCTCCCCGTGGAGACGGTTACCCCATTTGCGGTTACTGCCAGAGCTGCTGGCACCTTCCCTGTAATAGTTTATGTAAGTCTACTCTTGTTTCTGCAGGTGATGCAATCAAATCCATCCTGATTTGTTCGACTCCCCACACCTGGAGGTAGTTGCCAGCACACTCTGCTTTCCCATTTGCTCCTAAAGATCAGTGTGTGCTTTGCTGGCACCGTCTTTTGTGAGTTTCGTGGCTGTCGCTGCGTTCCCAAGAGTGATGCCTGTAAACACGGTACTGGCCTCTTCGGGAAAAGGCTTGGGACAATCTATATCTGTTCTGGGCACCACAGAAGGCTATCCTTTACCCTGAGGAAGAGATCATGGAATTGGACTCAGTTTACAACTTTGAGCTTTAAAAAGTTAATGAGGCAGAGACAGTGTATCAAAAACACATTATTACATAAAACAACTTATTAGATTAATAGGGTTATTTTTCATAAGCTCATAGAATTTAGACTCTTAGATGAAAACCCAACCCTTTGCTGTCAATTCCAACTCATGACATCTATTTTTTTCACACATAACCTTCTTTTATTCACATACAATCTTTTTGACATATACAGTGGTTACACAAAGTTTCAGTGTGCCATCTCTCATTCTCCCTCTCTCCGTTTCTTCTATATATATGTGTGTGTGTATAAATTAAATATATATCTGTTTTTAAGTTTAATTTGTTTTTAATGGGCTTTTCAGCTGCTTGTCTTGACCTTCTTCAGAAAGAGCCTTAGATGTGTCTATGAAGCAGTTGCCATTGAGTTGACTCCAACTCATGGCAACTCCATGTGTGTCAGAGTAGAACTGTGCTCCATAGGGTTTTTTTCCAATGGCTGATTTTGTGGAAGTAGATCCCCAGGCCTACTGGTTAGCAGCTGAGCGAGTTAACTGTTTGCACCACCCAGGGACTCTGGTGTGTCTGTTTTTGTGGTGGTGGTGTGCCGTCAAGTCAAATCCGACTCATAGCGACCTTATAGGACAGAGTTGAACTGCCCCGTAGGGTTTCCAAGGCTGTAAATCCTTCCAGAAGCAGGTCACCACATCTTCCTCCTGCAGTAGAAAGGTTCAAACTGCTGACCTTTCGTTTAACAGCCGAGCACTTAACCACTGCACCAGCAGGGATCCCTGGTATGTCTATAAATACCAGTAAATTTGCCTGAATTCGATAAAATAATTTTGATTAAAATTAACTATGGTAATTTGTTAAGAAAGTTCAAGCAGAGCGAGTCTGTGTGGTTCACAGAATCAGTTTGCTTTCCAGCCACTTGGGTTGGTACTTGCCCTGAGTTCTCTATGAGAGTATGGACTTAGGTAGGGCAACGCACACCTAGGCTATCTATCATTAGATGATTATCCTCTTTTCCTCCACTCCAGTGCATCTCAGGGTTGCTCTTTCTTGCCCGTTTAGAAAGAGCAGAAAGAAGAAGAAATAAAATCCACACTTTTAAGGAAAACAATGAAGAAAGTTAATAGTTTGCTTATTGTCAAGTAGATAGAGAGTCACTAAAAGATTGTTACAGCAGATTAAACTCTACTGTTAAGGGATGGGTTTCTAAGGAATATGCAGAGTATTTCAAAGTGAAAAGTTTTGTTTGTCTGTTTGTTTTTCAAGTCTTATCTGAATTTAAAATTTCATTTATTGGCCTGATTTAAGGAGTGTAGTCTTCCTGGTTGGAAAGGAGGTCTAGAAGCTTTTACTTACCCTTTCCTTCCTTCAGCCTAAGCTAATCTATCCACAGAGTGAATCCTCAGAACTAAAATATTGTTCATCCTGACTTTTAAGATGGCAAACATTGATGTCTGAGTAATCCAGGGAGCTTCAGTGAGTGTTTATCTAGATTCTGACATTGTGTGACAAAAACACTTGAAATCTCAGTTCAGCAACAAATTCACATTCTAAGTGCTTTCAGAGTTATGCACGCCTTTTATATGGTTCTTTTCTCTTTTTAAAAAAATTTTAATTAGCTTTCTTTCTCTAGGAAAGAACCAAGAAGTGTCAGAGAATAAAGTGAAAGCTTTCCAAAGGGTATTAGGATAAGAATTGAATACCAGAACAACAGGTGAAAATGCAAGGTAATAATAGTAAGTAAGAAGAATATTGAATATCAGAAAATAATAGCCATCTAAAGGTAATTCTGTACCTAGATAGGTCCTGGTGGGAAAATCCTTCCCACGTCAGTCTGCAAGGCAAGCACCTAGCAGAGAGGTGGGAATGACCAGCTTGGCTTCTTTGTGAAAAGCAGGTCTTTCCTGTGGAGAATTGCAGGGATTACCCCTAAGTGGATTAAGGGGAAGTACTGGAGAAAATGAGCCTGCATTTTCTGACCTGCAGTTCAGTGACAGGCCCACCTCCAGTGCCCAGGACCATTAGAGGAGTGGAATCCCCCTGTGTGTAATGCACCAGCCACACAGCAAGCAGTGTGCTTCAGCAGCATCTCCTCCCCCAGGCCTGTTGCAACCTTGGCCTTGAGCTTTGTGAATCAGTCTAAGACCGTGGATTAGCGTGGGTCCATAGAAGCTGCACACTGACAAGTTTTGTTTTTTTGTCCCCCTCTCCCTCCAGGTGGGCATGAACTCTCTTTGGTCTACCATTAGGCAGGGCTGAAATGGGCAGGTTTTCTCTTTGTAGGAGCTTTACGCAAATGTGTTATCACACCAGAAGATCTGGCAACAGAGAGTCAGGAAGATTACACGGTAGCTTTGGATTCTGTCCAGCTCACCATTCTCAGCCTGTTTCTCTTCTTTTAGCTTCTGGGGGACTCTAACAAGTGCAGTTCTCTACTTTCATTCCATTGTCGTCCAGTGGATTCCGACTCATAGCGACCCTATAGGACAGAGTAGAACTGCCCTACAGGCTTTCCAAGGAGCAGCTGGTGGGTTCAAACTGCCGACCTTTTGGTTAGTAGCCAAGCTCTTAACCACTGTGCCACCAGGGCTCCAAACTTCCATTGCAGAGGGACAAAAACATATTTCCTCTCCAAGAGCCAATGGCATATTCAGTGGGAGAAAGTCAGCACATTGGGTTCTAAAGTTGCAAACATTTACCAATGAATATCATTGTTGTTCTGACTCTTGAGATGGATATGAGAGGGTGAGGGTGAAAGGTGGATTTGAAAAAAGCCCCTTCATTGGTAGGAAGTCAGAATATATTTGGGATAGTAGGAAGTGCCATATCTAGAAAGATCTTTCCTTAGAATTGCTAAACTTGCCAGTAGCTTATGGACAGAACTGGGAGAGGGCAGGCAATGGGAGGAGGGTGAAAAGACAACATTTTCTGCAACTCTTTGTCTCCATAAGTGACTCCCTAGTGGTCCATACCAAACCACCACAGATGATGTAGAATTCCTAATCTATAGGCACTGATGAGAATAGAGACTATGCTCCTTAAATTAGAGATGACACTAATCAGCTATCATCGACAAGAAAAGGATTGTGGAATGGGGTGGCAGGGAAGAGGGTGACTATACTGGATGGAACAAGATTAAAATTCAAAATGATTTTTAAATAGTGGCGAAAACTCAAAAGACATTTATTTGAGGAGGAAGAGATCAAAAAGAAATCCATTAGGAACAAACTCAAGGGTTAGGCCCTTGAAGATGGAAACATCCAATGGCAAGAGCGACTGGTCAAGCATAGGGTGATAACTTGTGGAATTCAATGCTCTTAACTCTTGAAACTGCTTGCAAAGGCCCCCTTGAGCAGCTAGCAGAGGAGTCCTTCTCTCTGCTCTGCTCTGCTCTGATTCTTTAAGGTGGCTGAGCTCTTATTGCCACTGCAGGAAACCACCCTGCTGCTCCCCAAACATCACACTCATGACTGTGCATCAATTTAGGAAGAGCTGCACTGTGAGCCTAAAATCAGCTCATGAAGTATGTTGGAAACACCATTAGCTGAGGAAGCCAGAGCACACGGAGGCACTTTTTTCTGCAGTGGTTGCCCCACTCCAGCCTGTTTCAAGAGATCCAAACCTGTAACTCTAACTAATGAGGGTCGTTGCAGGGCACACATGTCTCAGCTGAATTAGGCAAAATTCTCCATCCCTATGAAAAACCCACAAGGGTTTGGGGCCATAAGCTTACAAAGAGTTTTTTCTTTGATCCGGAAAGGCTAACATGAGTCTTGTATTGTGGTGAAAAAACCAAGCCTCATTCTGGGATGTTTTTAAAAGTGGAACAGGCAGGAAGCCTTAGTCTGTCATGGTGGAGGGACTTCTGTCCTGGAAGCCACAATTCCAGAAGGACAAGAAAAAACTTGGGAAGTGCTCGAAGGGACAATAAGGCTAATGGGAAAAGCTTCTAGAAAAGTAGGTTGGTTAGTCTGAAACAGGGAAGCTAGAGATCATTTAACACTGAGCAGTTCAAAGCATGTACTAATGCTTATTGAACATTTAGTGTGTGCTGGGAACTAGGGGGAGGAAAGCAGTGTTGATGTAAAACGTGGAACCCAGTCTCAAGCTGTTATTGAGAGAAAAGGTGCTTTTCCATCTTTAATAAATATAGAAAAGGAAAAAATTAGTTTAAACATTAAGCATAAAGGATTTAGGTTAAACTCTATATTATTAAAAAATGTCTGGCCAATGACCTGTATGGTAGAATATTCTCAGCTTTGGAACATATCCACCCATTTTTTGTGAAAGCCATCACTGATATGACTGAAAAGGTCAGCAGATTTTCCTTCCTGCACATGATATATGTTGCATAACCAACCAACCAGTTGTCATGCAGTCGATTCCGATTCACGGCGACCCCATCTGTTTCAGAGTAGAACTGCGCTCCATAGGGTTTTTCAGTGGCTGATTTATTAGAAGTAGATTATCAGGCCTTTCTTCTGAGGTGCCCTGGGTGAACTTGAACCTCCAACCTTTTGGTTAGTAGCCAAGTGCTTACAGTCTGCACCACTTAGGGGTCCACGTGTTGCATAGATAAGGCTAATAGAAAGAATCATAGAACAGTGAAAGCCTCTGAAAACCTTCTTCCAAGAGGGCTTTAAACGTAGGTTGGCATCTATCTATATGGGGCCATTTTAGATGTGGACTTGCTCCATGTCTTTAGCCTGGATTAGACAACCCAATCAAACGAAATGGTTCCACTGTAGATATCTTATCTTGGCAATGGAATTTTAAATTTCTGAAGTTCAAGGAGAAAATCTTGTATTCTTCATATCCCCTACAGAGCCTCCAAGCATGCCAGCGCACAGTGGATGCCCAGTCAATGTGGGTTGAAGTGCCCCATCCGCCAAGGCCTTTCCCACCCCATCTGCGTCCATTGGCGTGTGTAATACACACCGCACACAAACACCCATGCCTACCACCAGCCACCAAGAGGCATCTCTCAACATACAGCTCTCCATTCATCTGCAAAAGCGTTTTATTTTCAGGCTCTAAATAGAGGTACTAAAAACAGTGTTAAAAGGGGGGAACACTTAAGAAGTGCAATCTTTTATTCCGAACAACAATTAGGAATAGTTAAGTACTTAAATAATTTTTAAATTTCCTTTTGTAGGCTCCTTGCCCATGCTGTATGGTACCCGCTTTTCATAAGAGTGAAGAGGGGGTACCGACAATAAGAAAGTGCTATCATTCATTATCTCTCAAAAGTGCATCCATTTCAGATAGAATATGCCTTTAGTAACAAAGCTGCACTTTAAAAAGACACCTTTCATCTGAAAAGCACACACCCCGCTCTTTATGTAGGCAGTCTTGCTACATGTGCAAAATGGGCATATTTTTGCAGGTTCCTAGGGGGCAAATGTTAAACGTTTTTCAAAGGGTTCAGGTTTATTAGGAAGGTCTAACAGATTAGTTTCTGTTGTTGGAGAAATCAAGACGCTAAGTGGGTTTTGAATAATAGGAAACGCGTGAAGTGCTGCCTGGTGAGATAAAATCATCCCTGGATGAAAGGGCAGCTGGGATGCTAAGCCAGCAGCGAGCTTGGCCATCTCCTTTTCTTCATTTTGCCGTGATTTGGAAAGCTTTCAGAACATGGTGAGTACATTTTTTGTTGTTGTTGTTGATCAAGGATTTCTGCATCTTGGAAGGTACTGGCCTTGATTATGGGCAGAAAAAAAAAAATGCGATGTCTTTCAAAGCGTGGTTTTGTTATCTGGACTCGAGAAAATGCTTATGTAAATCCCACCCCCATGATAAGGAAGAAATATGAAGGGAATATCTGTTAAAACTTGTCATACGGAGTCCTTGGTTTCCGGCCTAATGTGCCACTCCTTACCCACCCATCCACCCACCCCACTTCCTTCCAGCAGTCTAAGGAGAGTAGCAGTAGCCGGTTTGGGGCTTCTGTTTAACACCTGCAAATCTTGGCTAAGAGACCTCCCTCTTTTCTCCTCTGTCTTCCACCACCCCCCTCCCACACATCCAAGCACTTTGAGTCGGCTCTTCCTAAATTATCTCACTGAAAAGAGGGGGGAAGACTTTTTGCAATGATACCGCATAGGCCCAAAATGCCTGTTTTCACTGGTCCTCATCAGTAACCCTTCATCAAAATTTGATAATCCTTTTTAAAATTAAAGGGGCCCTGGTGGCACAGTGGTTAAGCATTCGGCTGCTAACCGAAAGTTCGGTGGTACCAAGCCACCAGCTGCTCTGCGGGAGAAAGATGTAACAGTCAGCTGCTGTAAAGATTTGGCAGTTCTACTCTGTCCTATAGGGTCACTATGAGTTGGAATCGACTCAACGGCAACAGGTGTTGAAATAAGCTGAACAGAGCTTCTACTAACTATATTGAGGCCTTACTGCAACTCTGTTTGACATGGCGTGGAACTCTTCCTAAGAGGTCCGCATCATCTTAATCTTAGCTATAATAAAAGCTGACCATATCTGTTGCTGTTGAGTCAATTCTGACTCCTAGCGACCCTGTAGGACAGAGTAGAACTGCCCCATAGGGTTTCCTAGGCTGTAAATCTTTACAGAAGCAGACTGCCACAGCTTTCTCCTGCAGAGCAGCTGGTGGGTTCGTACCACTGAACCTTCAGTTAGCAGCCGAGCACTGTGCCACCAGGGCTTCTTTTAGCTGTAAAACCAAACCCATGGCTGTTGAGTCAATTCTGACTCGTAGCAACCCTACAGGACAGAGTAGACCTGCCTCATAGGGTTTCAAAGGAGCGGCTGGTGGATTGGAATTGCCAACATTTGGGTTACTAGTTGAGCTGTTAACCACTGTGCCACTAGGGCTCCTGTCTAATTAATAGGCACTTTTAATACACAGCAAGTAAGTTATCAAATAATCTTATCTTGTAAGTTTTGATTTTTATTAACTGACCTATCAGAATCCAAAGGGAAGTAACAATTTTGACCTTGGTGGCCTGTCTAGGTGTAATGGGAAGTGTCGTGGATTGAATTATGTCTGCCCCAAAAGGTGTGTATCAGTTTGGCTGGGCCATGATTCCCGGTATCGGGTGATTTTCCTATATGTTGTCAGTCCTGCCTCTATGATGTTAACGAGGGAAGATGGGCGGCAGTTGTGTTAGTGAGGCAGGACTCAATCTACAAGATTGGATTGTGTCCTGAGGCCATCTCTTGAGAAGTGAACAGAGAGACAGGGGGACCTCGTACCACGAAGAAAGAAGCACCAGGAGCAGAGCGCATCTTTGGACCTGGGGTCCCTGTGCAGAGAAGCTCCTAGTCCAGGGGAAGACTGATGAGAAGGCCCACGGAGACAGAAAGCCTTCCCCTGGAGCTGACGCCCTGAATTTGGACTTTAAGCCTACTTTACTATGAGGAAATAAACTTCTCTTTGTTAAAGCCAGCCACTTGTGGTATTTCTGTTATAGCACAGACTAAGACAGGAGACAGCCTCTTGTCTTTTCACCTGTGGAGAGCACCCTTCCTGCTTTGCGAGGGGCTCCCCTTGCACGTGTTACACACAGGGCTGACCCTTGCAGAACTCTCAAATTGCAAGATTTATCCTCCCCTGGGTCTCCCTCGCTTTCCACGGCCACGGTAAAATACCCGAGGGGACGGCGTCTCATTTAGTCCGACTCGCTATTTGTCTAAGGAACTGCCCGAGTCTAATAAGACAGGGACAGTTGACATCAAGCACTCCTGTGAAAAAGAAACGTACCACCACTCAGGATATGCCCAAGGTGGCACGGTAGTTAAGTACTTGGCTGCTAACCAAAATGTCGGCAGTTCGAATCCACCAGCCGCTTCTTGGAAACCCTATGGGGCAGTTCTACTCTGTCCTGTAGAGGTGCTATGAGTCGGAATCGACTCGATGGCAACAGGTAAATATACGTATAAAATACTTGGAGTTTTCCACTTTTCCCTCTCTCTAACTGAAGCGAGTCTCCAGACCCCTGATTCAATGTTTTTTCACTTACGCTGGGAAGTGACAATCCCACTCATCATTTCAAACTGGTGGTGCCTTGGCCACTGTGCAAGGCTGGCCTGTTATTCCACACCCAGGGTGCAAGAGGCAGAGAGATGCCCTGCCCCGATCTGTTCCACCTGCAGGCCAGATGGGTGAATTTTAGTCACGGGCTTCTGGAGGTCAGGTCCCAGTCGTGCTTCTTATCTAGCCAAGTGAGCCTAAATCAAAAAACTCGTTGCCATCAAGTCAATTCCGGCAAGGCAGAGATCACTACTGTAGATCTACAAAAGAGTTAGTTTAATAAGGGAGCATAAAGTAGTTAATAGCACAGCCTTTGGAACCAGACTGGCCTAGATTAACATTTAAGCTACTCCAGTTACTAGCTGTGCAGTCATGGGGAAGTTTCTTCATCTCTCTGAACCTTGAATGTCCCTATATGTAAGCTCAGAAAGAAGCCCCTGGGTGGCGCTAATGGTTTGCTCTTGGCTACTAACTGAAAGGTTGGCGGTTTGAATCCACCCAGTAGCACCACAAAAGAAAGGCCTGGTGATCTGCTTCCATAAGATTACAGTCAAGAAAACCCTATGGAGCAGTTACACTCTGTAACACATGGGGTCACCTTGAATTGGAATCAACTAGACGGCAAGGGGTTTGGTTTTTTGCTTTTAAGCTGAAAAAAGTAAAATCTACCCCCTAGATTTTTGTGAGGATTAAATGAGATAATTTATGAAGCATCATCTAGCACCATGCCTGAAATCTACATTCAGCAAATACTAGTTCCTTTCCATTCAGGGTCTCTTTAAATCATTTTACTTACCCATATATAATAGCCTTGAGGGGTGTCATTCAATTCCATTTAATATATTTTTATATTATTAATTATACATTAATTTATATCAGTATTTTATACCTACATAACATACAGTAATTACATATTAATATTTTCATACATTAAAAACTAATAAATATTTAATATTTATTGGATATATCCCCAATGAATATATATTGCATGTCTATCATGTGTAAAGCATGAACATCTGTATGGGCCTATTTTTTGAAGCTCGGGTGATCTGATCATTTTGACCAAATATTCAAGCTTGCTTATTCAAAATTACAATGATAGCAACATATTACAAATTAATTTGAAAACCAGTTCCAAAATGTGATAAGAGGGTTTGAAGACAACTGAATTCTTTGATTTTTTTTTACTCTTTTTTCTGTATTTTAGATGAAAATTTACACAGCCAATTAGGTTCCCATTTAACAATTTCTATACAAATTGTTCGATGTCATTGGTTACAATTTTCACAATGTGTCAGCATTCTGATTATTTCCATCCTGTGTGTTCTATTTCCATTGATCTAGCTTTTCTTCTCCTCCTTGCCTTCTCGTCTTTGCTTTTGGGTAAATGTTGACTGTTTGGTGTCATATAGTTGATTGTTTAAGGGACGCGTTTCTCATGGGTGATACTGTTTATTTTATAAGCCAGTCTATTATTTGGCTGAAAGGCGACCTCTAGGAGAGACTTCAGTGCCAAGTTCAAAGGCTATCTCAGGGTGATAGTCTTGAAGGTTCCTCTAGTCTCTATCAGTCCAGTAGATCTGGCCTTTTTTAGGAATTTGAGTTTTGGTCTACATTTTTCTCCCATTCTATCCAGGACCTTCTATTGTGTCCCTGGTCAGAACGGTCAGTAGTGGTAGCCAGGCACCATCTACTTCTTCTGGTCTCAGTTTAGAAGATGCCATGGTTTGTGTGAGCTATTAGTCCTGGGGACTAGTTTCTTCTTTGAGTCTTTGGTTTCCTTCATTCTCTTTCACTCCAGATGAGTAGAGACCAATAGTTTTATCTCAAATGGCCACTCAAAAGCTTTTAAGACCCCAGATGCTACTCACCAAACTAGGGTGTATAGCATTAACTTCGTGAACTGTGTTAGGCTGATTGACTAGGTTATCCCACTAGAGTATGGTCCTAAGCCTTTTGACCCAGTAAACGAATCCCACAAGTTGTTTGGATATGTCTAGGAAGTCTCTGTAACTGTACCCATTATGTGCTTTGTTATATATATGGGTATATATGCAGCACACATAAACGTGTATATACGTATGCCTACAGATACACCTATCCCTGCACATGCATACACTTACATATGCCTTCCTATACACATATATGCATACGCTTCTACCTATGTAACCATACACATATCTTTTGGTTGTTATTACTATTGTTGCAAAATTGTATGTATTATAGCATTTATTGAAGTTGTCCCTTTTTCTTGTGTACTTCCTAGTGTCTTTACTTACCTTGGTCAGGTTGTGCTGTCTTCACCCATATTTGGTTTTGCCTTTCCCATCACCAAAAGTAACAAGTGTCTACTATCTAGAAAGTGATTCCCCCTCCCTCTCCCTCCCATCCCTGGTAACCATCAAAGAACTTTGCTTTCTGTGTTGATCTATTCCTGACTTTTTATAATAGTGGGACCATGCAATATTTGTCCTTTTGTGAATGACTTACTTCACTCAGCGTAATGTCCCCCAGATTCATCCATGTTACAAGATGTTTTGCAGACTCCTCATTATTCTTTATAAGCCAAAAACCAAAACCCATTTCTGCCGAGCTGATTCCGACTCATAGCGACCCTATAGGACAGAGTAGAACTGTCCCATAGGGTTTCCAAGGGGCAGCTGGTGGATTTGAACTTCCAACCATTTGGTTAGCAGCTGAACTCTTAACCACTGCACCATGGTAGTATTCCACTGTATGTATTTACCACAGTTTGTTTATCCATTCATCCATTGATGGGCATTTAGGTTATTGCCGTCTTTTTGCTATTGTGAATAATGCTGCAGTGAACATAGGTGTGCGTGTCTATTCATGTCGTTGCTCTTATATCTCTTGAACATATACCTAGGACGGGGATTGCTGGATCATAAGATATTTTTATGTCTAGCCTTTTGAGGAAGTGCCATACCATTTTTCATAGTGGTCATACCATTTTACCAATACCGGCAGTGTTTAGTGTCCCAATCTCCCCATAACCCCCCCAGCATTTGTTATTTTCTGGTTTTTTGATCATTGCCATTTTTACAAGAGTTAGATAGTATCTCATTGTAATTTTGATTTGCATCTCTGTAAGGCTAATGATTGTGAGCATTTCTTCTTGTATTTGTTTGGCCATCAGAATGTCCTCTTTGGTAAAGACAACTGAATTCTGGAGAAGAGTTTAGGTGGGTACATTCTCCAAGTGAGAATTGTGGCCATGTGTTTGGAAAATGAACCTTTAATTTGTGTGTAGGGAAAGAAGAATTGCCTCTTCTGTCAACGGATTTCTGTTCATAGTCATTCTGTGAATTATAAAATTTTTATGGAAAAAAATTTCTGTGTGAATCTTTTCTTTCCTCAGAGGACTTTAAGGCACAGTCTACCTAACATCAAACATTCCTGTGAAAAATTAAAAATTCAGTCGATCAACCAGCTGTTTCTAAGTATACAAAAACATGGTACAAACCATCCGAAATTTTCACTTTTTGGTTGGAGAAATAATTTAGACAGAGCCTAAAGCACATTATGCACTTAGCTCATTGAAGATCACAACATTCCTGAGGTATAAAGAGAGAAATCTTATCAGCAAAACTTTTCCATCAGGTGACTGATGAGCACACCCATGCTGAGACCAAACCTACTGATGTACTGATGTTGTGAGCTGAACTCTGAGACTCTGAGATGGAGAGCCCTGCTTAAAGGTCAGTGGATCCATAAACACTCTGTACTCTTCCACACCATAGACCCTTCTGCTATCAAATGGCAGGGCTGGACAGAGACAGCCATACTTTCTAAGCTTCTGAATCCATGATTTTATCATCCCATTTTCTAGTGAAGATGGTCCTACTGAGAGAGTAAAAAGTTAGGAATACCTGTCACCCTCAGTGTGGGGACAGGAACACCCAATCCCATCACATCAAAGACAACTTCCTCAGAAGTCATTCAGTCTGGCAAAATTAGAGAGCTGCTGCAGCTTTAGAGCAATTCAAGTTACTTTAGTATTCAATAATCTCAGTTTTGAAGACTTGGCCATTTAAATGAGTCATACTTTAGATTGATACAATGGAAGAGGAGTAATGAAGATCAAACAAGACAGCTTTCTTTGAGAAGTTTACCCATGTAGAAGACTGTAAGATTAGACTCAGGAAATAATCATTGACATTGACATTGTTTCATTGAATTAAAAATGGCACACTCCTTCACAGACAACTCCAAATGTATACAGAAGAGGGTGGCCTCAGAAAAATTAAGTCTGATAGACAACAGATAATATAGATACAACTTCCCAGTGTATTAACACAAAACTTGAAATTCAGGGCTTGCTGAGTCATCCAATGGTGTGCTCACAGACCCCATGCTTACACTTTTTTCCATAACAAACACCACAAAGTGGGTGGCTTTAAAGAACTGAAACGTATTTTCTCACAATTCTGGAGGCTAGAAGCCCAAATCAGAACGTAGGCCACTTGGATTTCTTCTGAGGGCTTTGAGAGAGGAACTGTTCCATGCCTCTCTCTAAATTCTGGTGGTTCCAGCTATCCTTGGCATTTCTTTGCTGCTTATAGACACTTCAAATGGTGGCTGTCTTCCCCTGTGTCACTCAGAAGGGATTAGGATGAAGACCTACCCTACTCCAGTATAGCCTCATTTAACTTAACTGATAATAAAAGAAAAATCCTACTTCCAAACAAGGTCATATTCACAGGTACAGGGATTAAGACTTCTTTTGGGGACACCATTCAATCCGTAACACACTTGCTTTCTGAAAACAAAATAAACACAAGTAGGCAAAGTAAAATTTTGCTGAAGATCATTCAAAAGCAACTGCAGCAGTATATCAACAGAGAGCTGCCAGAAATTCAGGCCGGATTCAGAAGAGGATGTGGAATGAGAGCTGTCATTGCTGAGGTGAGATGGATCTTGGCTGAAAGCAGGGAATACCAGAAAGTTGTTCACCAGTGTTTTATTGACTATACAAAGGCAGTCGACTGCGTGGATCATAAGAAATCGTGGATAACGTTGCAAAGAATGGGAATTCCAGAACACTGATGAACAATTGATGCCTTTGAATTGTGGTGTTGGGGAAGAATATTGAATATACCATGGACTGCCAGAAGAAGAAACAACTCTGTCTCGGAAGAAATACAGCCAGAATGCTCCTTGGAAGGGAGGATGGCGAGACTTTGTCTCAAGTACTTTGGACATATTATCAGGAGGTACCAGTCCCTGGAGAAGGACATCACACTTAGTAAAGTAGAGGGTCAGTGAAAGAGAGGAAGACCCTCAACGAGATGGATTGGCACAGTGCCTGCAACGATGGGCTGAAGCATAACAATGATTGTGAGTATGGCACAGGACTGGGCAGTGTTTAGTTCTGTTGTATACAGGGTTGATGTGAATCAGAAGCGACTTGACAGCACCTAACAACAGCAACAGGCAAAGATGAATTAGAAACACTCCTAAAATGATTAGGCTCCCCACTGATGAGGTCCATCAATTTTGGGATGGTTTGCCTTTTTGCTCACTCTAGGTCTGGATTTCACCCTGAAAAAGCCTAGGCCAAGGCCCTGAGGAGGGAGCTGTTTGGATCAGCTTGCTGGACTGTAGACTATAACAGAACAAGCCCAGAATCGTGCTGCTAGGGTATGACCACGCAGGAAAAATGAAGGAGTCTCTGGGTAATCTGCAGAGGGCAATGGTTGAACTTTTATTTAAGGAAAGAAATGTCTTGGGCCAGAACTATTCAAACAGACTGTATCACTTTCAACAAGGATATAATTGTACTGACTTCACTGAGTTGAATGAAGATTAAAAGATGTAGTGCGTGTAAAGGGACTTACACAAAGTAGACACTTAGTAAATGTTAGCTCCCATGGCATAGCTACATATAACTGGTCGTGATTGCCACTCATGACGACCCCATGAGTTTCAGAGTAGAACTGTGCTCCATATGGTCTTTAAAGGCTGATTTTTTGGAAGTAGCTCACCATAACTGTCTTTTGAGGTGCCCCAGGAGACTCGCACCTCTAACCTTTCAGTTAGCAGCCAAATTTGTTAACTGTTTGTACCACCTAGGGATTCCCATAGCTATACATACAATATATTATATACAATTATATTGGTATTAAAAAAAAAAAAAAAAACCATTGCTGTCAAGTCGATTCCAACTCATAGTGACCCTATAGGACAGCGTAGAACTGCCCCATAGAGTTTCCAAGGAGCATCTGGTGGAATTGAACTGCTGACCCTTTGGTTAGCAGCCGTAGCCCTTAACCACTACGCCACTAGGGTTTCCATATTGGTATAGACATTAGCATATTGATTACATAAAATGCTCTTTGTAGAAGATAATAGACTAGCTAGCAGTCTTCAGGGTCTGACTCTCTGAGTTGAGATTCCAACTCTGCCAATAATAAAGTCCGTGCTCCATGGCCTTGAGTACATTCCTCAGCCTCTCTGTGCTTCAGTATCCTTGTTGGTCAAATGGGGCTGTATGAAAGCTTCTGTGAGGATTAAAGGGGATAAGATATGTAAAGCACATAGGCAGTACCTAGTACATAGAAGTGCTTGATAAATGTTAAAAACACAACCCACTGCCATTGAGTTGACTCCGACTCATAGTGACCCTGTAGGACAGAGTAGAACTACCCCATGGAGTTTCCAAGGCTGTAATCTTTATGGGAGCAAAGTGCCACATCTTTCCCTTTCAGAGTGGCTGATGGATTCGAACAACCGACCTTTCAGTTAGCAGCCGCATTCTTAACCACTGTGCCACCAGGGCTCCTTTTGATAAATGTTAGGTCTTTTAATTATTTAAATTAATAATCCTACGTAGAACGGTCCTTCTCTGCATTTACCACACAGACACATTGCTTTAATTTAATGATCCAACTTTCAAAACTGCTTTCATGTCCTTATATATCATTTGCTTTTCCCATGATCCTGTGAGATATGCCGGCCAAGGATTTCCACTTATAAGAGAGAAAAACATGAGAGTGAGTTCAGGTGAGCTGTCTGCTCACATAGCTCACAGTGGAGGTCCAGCCCACAGTTCAGCCTGAAGAGGCCAACCTCACTCCCTCCCCTGGCCCTCCACTCTCCACTGGCTGCCAAGTTGGATCTGCATTCTCCTAAGGGGCAAAGTGGTAACTAGGAAGGAAAGAGTTAATCCGGCTCAGTAGTTCTGTCACATCACCACAAATTCAGCTAAGGGTAAGCTGGATGGACTGAACCCAGGAGCCCCGAGGAGTTCACAAGGTAGCTGGGGTGTGCTCCTTGTGACAGAATTAGCTGAAGAGAGTCCTCAGAGAGCAAACAAATGCACACATAGACGATAAAGGTCATTAAAAAACTCAAGCCAGTTGCCATCAAGTTGGCCTGGACTCATGGCAACCCCGTGTGTGTCAGGGTAGAACTGTGCTCCATAGGGTTTTCAATGGCTGATTTTTCAGAAGTAGATTGCCAGGTCTTTCTTCTGAAGCACCTCTGCATGGACTCAAACCTCTAACCTTTATGTTAGAAGTGGAACGCACTAACCATTTGCACCACCCAGGGTCATTTTAACGGGAGTCTAAAAGGCAAACTGTCGAATGAGTCTGCACAGATATAGGCCAAAACGACCCTACAATGGGCAGTTGACCCTGCAGACTGCGGGTTTTCCTGTGTTGTCCTAGAAACCTGGCCTCAGCCCTGCGCCTCCTGATGGTGTGAAGACCCAGCAATGCACAGGAGTCTCCGAGAACTCACACCGGGCTGTTCAGTCTGTTTGTGGGCCTGGAGTTTTCTTTCTTTCTATGCATGTGCTCATCTTCTCCCTTTAAATGTGCTATTTGCCTGAGGGACTTTATCTAGAGCTCTAAAAAAAAAAAATCCTAATAAATCAGACCTACCACCCAGACTGGAGCGTATTCCACTCTGTGTATTTTCCTCACCAGCATCTGTCCCTCAAGCATCTTCTCTACTTTAAATGCAGCAGCACCTTTTTGTACTGAGCTGTCCTCAGAGCCCCTGTTTTGTTTATTTCTCTACAGGGTCCTACGATTTCAAAGGCAATCAAACTTGATGGAAACTCAAGGGTTATTAAAAAAAAAAAAAAATTCCTCACTACCAACTGCCCATATATTTTAGGTAAACAGCAAACTACAACCAGGTCATTGTGAATCTCTTCACTTGGTTCAGCTCCTTCAGATGCCGTGATTTACAGGACTTTGCTCTCTACCTTCTGGTTGTTTATTTTCCTTAATAGTCTTTTATGAGCAGCCTTATCAGAAGCTTTCTGAAAAGTACAGTAAATTACGTCCACTGGGTCAACTTTGTCTCCAGTTTTATTAATCTGGAAATTATAACTGTAATATTTCCTGAAAACGTCTGATACTACGGAAGCCGCAAATGTGGTAATTAACATGCAATTTGAAGAATTTATTCCCAGATAGCCAGACACAGGGAAAAACAGAACAGCCCCGGGAGATGAACAAGTCTTAATGAGAAATTCTACCACCCCACCCTGGCCACGGATTTATGTGACTTCCCACTTCCTGTGCCCAAATTTCCTAACGTCGGAGGTAAAGGTTGGTCTAATTGATAAAAACGTTGGGGAGAAAGCTTGTTCATTTAGGAGTTTTGAGCATATTCATAACCCCATAGCGTTTGCTGTGTCCCAAATAAGTATCTCCCGTCAATGGAAGCATCAGATCTGGGAGGTCACAGGCCAGCTAGTCCTGAGGAGTATGGATGCCTCTCTAGGGAGCTTCCAGAACAGTCTCCAAGGAGGGCCAGCTGTGACCTGCAGGTGGTTGGCTTAGTGTATTCTGGCAAGTGGAAAGCTAGGGCAGATGATCAGGGAGGCTGGCCTCAGGCACAGAAGGGCTTGGTAGACAGGCAATCAGCCTTAGGAAGCCCAGACAGCAGGTAGCAGGAACTCAGAAGCAGAGACCAGAGTCCAGTATCCAAGAGGAAGGCAGGAACAAGTAGCAGGGTGCCAAACCACAAAGGCAGGCAGGGCATCAGTGACTGCCACCCAGCTCCAGGTTGGTGCTCAGAACTGAGGACTTTCCAGCTCTCTGTAACTTTACCCTCCTGTGTCTTCATGCTTTAGAAGTTAGACCCAAACCTAGCTGTGCGTGGGGTCCCAGAGTCCATCCTCCTGTCCACGGCCCCGTGTTTGGAGGAACTGATGGTCCCAGTTACCCGCACCCCCACCGAGTTTGCATGTTTTTCCCAGTCTACAGTGTTGGCGAGGTGGCATGGCATAGCCCAAAGGAAATGGATTTGAGAACAGATCCAGAGTCAGATTCCAGCTGTGCTAAAGAGGCTTGTATGACCCTAAGCCAAAGATCCCCCAGCAGCTTGTTATGAAGACTAAATAAGATAATGCATTGTCTCTCAACGTTTAGTCAGCTATATCACACCTGCATTATATTGTCCATACCTTTGCATCAACTGTATTTTACTTAATTGTTTTTAATCACATCACAACCTCATCCATCAGTGGTACACTTAGCACACTTTGGGAAACACTGAGATTATGCCAATAAATCACCTGGCACAGAGCCGGGTTTATAGTAGAGACGGATTAAATGTCAGTTTCCTCCCCAATCGCTCTGCTCAGTTTCCTCATGGTACTCTGCTCCCCATTGCACCACCTCTGGGAAGCTAGTGAAGCCTAGACCCTGGTCTTTAGGCTCAGGGTCTCCTGGACGGAGGCCTGTTTCAACTAAGATGGACTTCTCTAGAATCATGATGTCAGCACACCCGGCCACCTATATTGCCTGGATGCTATGTCTCATTCACCAGGTCAGACCTCTTGGCCTGGCTGCAAGCATGGACTGTACCTAAGAACATCAAGTACCTTAAACTTCGACTGTTAGCCACCCTTCTTTGGGTCTGTCCTCTACCTGGGTTGGACTTTTGAGTTCCTACCTGTCTTAGTCTAGGTTCTCTAGAGAAGCAAAACCAGTGAAGAGTATAAATATTTAGAGAGAGAGTTTTATATCAAGGAAATAGCTCACAAGATGGCAGAAGTTGGACCATCCCAAGTCCATGGATCAGGATAGAGGCTTCTCTCAATTCACAGAGCCACAGGGGCTGGTGGACCCAAGATTAGCAGGTCAGAGAGCAGGGCTCCCGCTCACAGACTGTGAAGATCTACAAATCCCAAGACTGGCAGATAAGCTGATAGCTCAAGTCCCAAAAACCAGAGGTCAAACGAAGAAGAGGCAGCTACAGGATCCAGAGTCAGCAAAAAAGCCAGAACCTCTGCTTATATTTGGATGCAGGCCACACCCCTAAGGAAACTCCCTTTCAACAGATTGGCTACTCATAGCAGATTCCATCATGGGGATGATCACATACAAACACTGAGAAACATGGCCCAGCCAAGTTGACACACAATCTGAAACATCACACTACCCTAAACATCCCTATTTTCTCCTCTCTCCTTACAATCTTGCCATTAAAATCCCAGTATACCCTCAGTCAGAAACTTAAGGTGAGTCCCCCAGATACTGGATGGGAGGTAAAACGTGGGGCTTAACTACCAGAGCAGGAGAAAAACAACAAGTTGGCATCGCATTTTAGAGTTGAAAGGACTTCACTTTATAGCTGAGGTAAATGAAGTCAACAATGTAAAGTGATCTAGCTGCCTAAGATCACACCACTAGTTAGTGAGAGTTAGAGTTAAAACCCAGATCCTCTGTCATAAACCAACCACTTGCTGTTGAGTCAATTCCCACTCATGGCAACCCCATGTATGTCAGAGTAGGACAGTGCTCCACAGGGTTTTCAATGGCTGATTTTTGGAAGTAGATCACTAGGGATTTTTTCCAAGGTGCCCCTGGGTGGATTCAAACTGCCAACCTTTTGGTCAAGAGGCTCTCTCATACTGAATCTTTATTCCTACAGAGGATGCCAAGAGCTTCTCCACCCAGAGATGGGGACCCGGTTCTCTGTTTCCCAAAACCTGGCAGGTGTTTAGGAACTATTCATTTTGTTAGAGCTACGCCTGGGAGAGAAAAATGAACTTCTCAACTGTCCCTTTAACCAAAAGATTGGCAGTTCAAATCAAGAAGTGCCTTGGAAGAAAGGTCTGGTGATCTACTGAAAAATAAGCCATTGGAAACTCTATGGTGTGCAGTTCTACTCTAAAACACATGGGGTTGCCATGAGTTGGAATTGACTTGATGGCACCTGGTTTTTTGTTGTTTTTTGAACTGTCCCTTTACTCATCCATTTCTATCTCCTCATCTAAAACAGGGAGAAGAAAGGAGAGGTGGAGGTCAAGGGGAGTGAGCCACCACACAACCTACCAAACCAACCCCCAGGACCACTACCCAAACCAAACCACAACCAAAGCCGTTGAGTTGATTCCGATTCATGGTGACCCTATAGGACACAGTAGAACTGTCCCATAAGGTTTCCAAGGAGAGGCTTGGGATTTGAACTGCTGACCTTTTGATTAACAGCCAAGCTCTTAACCACTGTGCCACCAGGGCTCCGTCAGCCCACAAACCCTGGTGGTGAGCAACTCAAACTCTCCCAAAAGGCGCAAGACAGAACCAGAGCCAGGGAGGGGCTGTCCCCAGTGGAGACAACAAAGGTGATCAGAGGCCTCAGGCAAAGAAATTACTAGCTCTAAAAAGGAACAGAGAAATCAGTCTTTTAGTCTATACATTGCAGAAACATTTGGATAAAAAAATGAAATATCGCCTCAGACCAGGTGTTTTGTATACATTTCAACCAGTGCTTAGATATTTGGAAACACTGGATGTTTCCGGATATTTCAGTATCCCTTCAACAACCAAAACATGGAAGCCAATGAGGTTTTTCATTCTGAAGCTTTATGAAGATAGATCAAGAGATATACTTGGCTAGGTTTAAGTTGATTAACTCCAACTCATGTGGCTACTGAAAACCGAAACTCAAACCCACTGCTGTCGAGTCGATTCCAATTCACAGTGACCCTATAGGACAGAGTAGAACTGCCCCATAGTGTTTCTGAGGAGCAGCTGGTGGATTCAAACCGCCGACCTTTTGGTTAGCAGCCAAACGCTTACCCACTGTGCCACTGGGGCTCCATGACTATTGGAGTATCTAAGAACTAAAAAATATGTTTCTTTAAGTGAAGTTTTCCTGGGAATACTGTTGGGATTAGAGGCATATAAATATGATCATAAAGTAAAATAATAAATGATCAAACCATTGTGATGGATTATACTGTTGATTTCAAAGGCAATAATTATTAAATAAAATTTCTACAGATAATAGAAATTCTAGTATCAAAAACGTAAAGTGTTTGATACTAGAATTTCTATCACATGTAAGTAGTTTCATACTGACTGTTTGCATGTATCATGACGATGAAGTATACCATGCCATATGAGCATTCCAGAGTGCTTCTTTGGTGGTTCTTACTAATAGAACGTACGAAGGAAAAATATTTTTTTTTAAAATAAGTAACTTTGAATTTGCATCTACTTGTACCTTTGAATATTTTTCCTAGGTGTTAGTTAGATTCAGAATAAGGTCATTTTCCACATTTTTTGCACCTTTCTCTGCCTGAGTTAAAATGCTCACTAAAAGGTCAGCATTTTGAAGGCTAATAACTACAGAATATGGGGAGAATGTATTCCGGTAGTCCACTTGGGGGAATCAACATTTTTTTTCCTGTTAAATTTTTCATGGAGTTTCTGCTAATAGTATGACAGGTATCTGACAGCAGAACCAGAAGATAAAATAGATACAGAAAGTTATTCCATCACTGATTGGAAGGAAGGAGCCAGGATAGCATGCAGGGGCTGCTGCTGAAAACCCTCCTCGCAGAAGGAACGCAGGGAAAATGAAACCCATGATTCTGACCGAGTTAGGAAATTGAAATTCTACCATGAGCAGCCCAGTAACCATGTGACGCTGATGACACACTGCAAAGAGGAACAAACTTCCTCACTGATGACAAGAGGCCTGAGAGCAGACAGAGGCAGCCCTGACACGCAATCAGTCACTCAGAGGTATTGGCTGTGTGTGTGTGTGTGAGTGTGTGTGTGTGCGCGCACGTGTGTGTTTACATGAGTGCACATGGAGGAAACGCTACTGCTAGAGCACATCAGGTGTAAACCCAGAGCAGAACTTCAGAAGGGAGCCAGATACTTCCCTTTCCCCTTCCAGGGAAGGGGAGACAGGGAAAGGGACCCACTTCCGCCTCCTCTGTGCCTGGGGATACAGCATTTCTGGCACAGAGGAGGGAATCAGATTCCAAAGCACAAAACACAGCCCTCTCTGCAGAATTTATCTATATGTGGTGGCGTCGTATTCTGTTATGGATTTCTGTGGGGCTGGATCAGATTAAATACCCTGAATCCAAGTCATCCTTTAGCATTGTAAATATTGGCTTGGAAAAAATTTTTCAGTAATGAATATAATGCAGAATAATGAACAGTAGCCAAAAACAGAGAAGACATAAAGCCAATCAAAGGAAGGGCAGATGTTTTTAAAAAGTCTTTTGCTATTTGGGATTGTGATCCAACAAAAGCAATTATGTCTCTGCTTTCTCAATTTCAAAACAGGAGGGAAGCGCTTTGAGGCTTCCCAATGCTCTCATCCCATCTACACTGCGCACACGGAACACAGGGGATCACGATACCACATGTAGCCAAAGGCTACCGAGGCCAAACAAGGCTCATCATTTGGAACAGCCAGTGAGTTAAGGATGTGTCCGATTAGGCAGGTGAAATGCATATATTCCAAGATTGCCCATTTGTGCGTATATGTGTATACACACGTATCAAGAAGCCTAATTAAGCCCTGTTTTCCATCAGATAAAAGAATCACAGAAACAAAACCATAGGCCTAAACACAGGTGGAAATGATGTTAGGTGGCTCGTGTAGCAACTAGGGAAAAGAGGTGACCTGGGCCTTCGTCAGAAGATGAGTGAAGCAGCGAGCTGAGGTTTGCCTTCCTGCCAAGGTGACTGGTGTCTTTGTGATATCTGACTTTGTGGCCTCCAATTCTCACCAGTGGAGGGCTAGGTGAAATAAAAAGGCTATGGTCGGAGTGTCTCCCTGACTCGGGCCATAAAATATGCATACTGCATGTGGTTAGGTAGCACATTAGCAATTGACAAGTGCACGTCAAATAAAGGTGTCCTGACTCTGCACAGCTTGACAGAAAAACATGGAATGGTTAAAGAAGGAAGAAGAACAGCGTGCAGGAGAACCGTTCCATTTCATTCCTTATATGTACAAACATGAATAATTTGACGTGATGTTTAGACAGTTTTCCCCTAACTTAAGTCTTTTAATTAAAATGAAAGGAAGGAAATACGCTTTAAATATGAATGCAAGAAGGTGTGCGCCGACAGCCCCCAGCCTTCCCGCTCCTCTCTTTCTGTTGTTAGAGAGCACAATCAAATCTCATCTTCTCGCGCCGCCTTTTCATAATGTTTACAGTTGTTTCAGGTAACACATAAACCATGCTGAGGATGATATTCTCCTTATTACATGTCAAGGGCGCATATTAAACTAGAGCATTTCCCTGATTCTGCTATTTACCTTTGTGGCAAATCTGTCGATGTATTGTCCTCAACTCACCAGGCAATATTGTGGTGCTGCCTGCGGCCGGGCAAGGTAAATGCTAACTTCCAGCGTGTGCCAAGCGGCACGCCCTTGGCTTGCCATCAGGTGATTGAGAGCAGTGTGTTCTGGGCTGAAAAATGGGCTCAGGTGTTGGCTCTAATAAATTACATGATTATTAAAACTCCACACCATTGCAGTCTACATTATTTCCTTCTGCCTTCTGCCGGCTGCCCTGTTCCTGTGCCGTTTTGCCTCTGTTGTCTGCGTGCTTAACTTGTAAAATGCTAAAGAAGTTTTGATATTTACCTGTTTAGGATTAAATTGCAAAATGATCTGCTTAGTTCTGTTCTAAATTAAGGTCTGCATGAAATGTCATAGCATTTATCTTTCATAAAACGAGACAGCAAGGACACTAATTTCCTAGGTATTCAATCACTGCCCTGTGCCACTTGAGGGACAGCCCAGGAATGAGCCTGCCCACAGTTCACAGCACACTGACAGCCCCAGGATGGAATCATAAAAGTCAATTAATCATTAAAAGCTGTTACAAGCACATATCGAACCAGTCTGGAACAAAATGTTAATCAGTCCAACATCAATATAATAAATTCCTGCAAATTGGAGTGATCGATACCTTTAGGGCCTAATGAATCAATTTGAGGGCACTGGGCTGCTCCTTGGGGTCCCCATGACATGGCTGCCAGGCGAGTGTTACATCTCTAGGCATGCTGCCAGCACAGGTCACCTATCCCAACAGGCCGTTCACATCAGCCACAGTTACCACGGTGACAGCATGTCAGTGTCGCCCCAGTGTCCTTCTAGGTAAGGTGGAAACCAATGCATCACTGCCTTTGATGGATTTGTCAATAATACTTAGCAGGGCGGGGGGGAACTGCTCACAGAACTCACGGGGCGACGGTCCCCAAGCCATTTGGTATGATTTAATTGTCTGAAGAGGTGTGTGCTTCTGCATATATGCAGGAACTAAACAGTGGTCACAGGAAGAGGAAGTTGGCAGTCAGGGCGACCGTGTTGGGAAAACGGGGCAGAAAATAACAGGCAGCCAGAGCCGTGGCCAGGCTGGTGATGCATTAACCAAGTAGCTGTGTAAGTAAGAAATAACCCGGAGCTCCTCAGATTAAGAATTTATTAGCTACAAAATTTTAATACATTACTCATGAGTGGAAATGGAGTTGTGTATTAATCCCCTCAAGGCTTAGGATCAGCGGCAACGTTTCTAGACACCTGCTTACAGACCGTAGATGTTCGCAAAGAAAAGTGCATCAGTGTAAATTTGGGCCAGGAGGAGTGATTGGTGTGGGTCTTTCCCTCTCTCTCTCCCTCTCTGGGCCTCTCTCCCTCTTTCTCTCTTCCCATCCCCCCGTCCTCACCACCTATTATTACCTACAACCTCTTCCTTGCCCAAACAGAACCATGTCTCCCAAAGCTTGAAGCAGATAGGACGCACAGAGACGGAGATTCTAACCAGCTTCGTCATCATCTGTTTTAAAAAATCAGACTTTTCATGTTCCAAACCATTTTATCTTTTGTTACGCCTATTAAAACTGACCAGTGCAGGGAGCTGAGGGCAGCTTCAGGACTGCAGAGAGGAATGAAACCTCTTTAGAGATACAAAGAAATCTCGGCTACCAAGACTCTGGGGACTCATCATGTTCCAGAACCATCACTGTCATTTAACATAAAACATAAAGGTTAACAATGAATAAAAGAATACCCTTGTTGATTATTCTGACAGTCTCAAAGTATAACTTTCCCCCCTGGATTGCTATTATATAGTAGAGGGACTACCCATGCTGCCAGTTATTTTATGCTTTTCCATTGCACCAATAGTTTCCTTTGCTTTAGTCCTGTGCAGGAATTGTATCTCCCAAGCAATCATTTCTTCCTTTCCAGAAGAATGGAAGCCATGCAAGTCCAAAGACATGTTAATTTCTACCAGCTAGCTATTTTAAAAGATTTATTTTCCTCCCTAAAAAAAAAAAAAAAGAGAGAGTAAAAATAATTTTTTATTACGGTGGTCTGAATTATAGGAAACATCAAAATAAATTACAAATTCTACACTAAAGAAATAACCTATTCAACACACTGAGACAGGAGGATGTTAAGGGTATGCAGACAAAGGTAATACAGTGCCTCTACTTAATTGCCCTGACACCGTGCTCAGTTCCTCCAGCTACACTCTGAGAGCTTAAAATCTCTCATTGTTATTAATTGTATTCCTTTTAGAATGTAATGTCATATCGCCGCAGGCTGAGCTAATGAAACATCCCCATATTACCAAAATAGGCATATTTCTTTTTGTTCAACACGTTCTATCAAAACTGTCTACTGGAGACATTGTGTTAAAGATTCTTTCATAGAGTAATATAAAGAATATCTCAACTACCTCAACATTTCTATTACACGATTACTAAAATGCCCAGGAGGGCTAAACAATATAGTGTGAATTCAGTTATCCTATAAGACTTTAGAAATATTGCTAATTCCTGCCTCTGATTTATGTTAATATTAATGCTAGATTACATGCTATGGCTCCTGAACAGCCACTGCATACCAATTTGCACAAAGGCAGGGGCACTCCGATGCACCGGAGCTATATGCGTCTATTATAATGAGAATCTGAATTATTTATCTCTATTTATCCTACAGGAGTTCACTTGACCCCAGCCACATTTTCTTTTCCTCCTGCACATCACTGCATGTAAACATGACTTCCGAGCTCGGCACACTTCATAGGCTCTGTTCTTCTTCAGCCACGAGGCACAGCGATAGGCAGTAGACAAAAATGTTACACCACTGAGAGAATTCATTTAAGCATTTATTTGAGGTAAACTCTCCTAATTAAGTCAGCTTTAACACAGACACCCAAATGGCAGCATGCATATGTGTCTGGCGCCTAAACATCGTCTGGTGAGCCCAAAGGAAGTCAGGCAGCAGCAGGCCAAGGAGACAGTTAATAAATCCAGCCTCTCCTTCCTATAACCTTTCTGTTAGACAAATGTTTGTCTGTGAGGAGTTCGGGGACTCTGAGGGTTCTGGTGGCAGGACAGTCTTTCCATTCTTGGGCTGTGGGTTACATGCTTGCATGTAGATCAGATATATTAGGAAGAGCTGGTGGTTCTAATTTTGCTCTTGATACTCAAGTCTGCTTGGTAAATGGTGGGACCAGTATTCCTGGGTTCCTCTTATTCCAGGACTCTGTAGAAAGGCTGTGGTGAGTTAGAACGATTCAAAGTCTTAGGGAGGATTCGGCCTCATAGCTATGGAATGGCCTTAGCTTTCAGGGATGATGAAGACTTGAGAGGACCTGCTGGATAAAATAGGACATGGTGGGGTACCATGGCAATAAAACCAGTGGCTTTAAAAAAAAACTGATATTTCTGTTGGAACAAGAAGAGAGAGTTGTAAGCAACTGGAATTCTTGATGTTTTAGGTCCCCAAAGAGGCATTAAAAGGAAGCCCTTTGGTGCTTGCTGAGGGACTGTTTGAGGGTCAATTGTTGGGGACTAACTATAGTAGGTTGAACAATTAAAGCCCCTTGGAAGATGATCAAATTATATGCCTTTGGAAACCAAAGACTCAAAGAAGAAAATAGTCTACAGAACCAATAGTCTACACAAACAACTACACCACCTACCCTGAAATCAGAAGAACTAGATGGTGCCCAGCTACCACTACCGAACACTCTGATCAGGGACCCAATAGATGGTCCCAGGTAGAATGGGAGAAAAATGTAGAACAAAACTCAAATTCCTAAAAAAAGGCTAGACTTTCTGGACTGGTAGAGACTAGATGAGGCCCTGAGACTATCGTCCTGAGATACTCTTTAAACTTGGAACTCAAACCACTCCCAGAGGTCATCTTTCAGCCAAATGATAGATTCAGCCAAATAATATCACCCATGAGTACTGTGCTGCTCAAAATAATCACCTAGATGAAACCAAATAGTTAGCATTTACCCTAAACCAAAGATGAGAAGGCTAGGCAGGACAGGGAAGTTAGATTAGTGGAAACAGAAAAACCAAAATGGAAATAACGAGAAAGCTGATATATCATGAAGGATGTAGCCAATGTCACTGAACAATATGTACAGAAATTGCTAAATGAGAACCTAATTACCTGTGTAAACTTTCACCAAAAATACAATAAAATATTTTTTTAAAACTACATGCCTTTTTTTTCATCTGAACTTATTAGAGAATAGTGCATCAAAAATCACCTATAGGCCAAATGTAAGTTGTATATAAAATAGGATTGAAATAGTTAGAACAAAAAAAAAATTCTAGAAACATAAGTTTAAGTACTCCCAAACTAGTGTCTTTTAACTTTGGAAAATGCTCTATTTATAATACAAAAATTGGCAGCAACTCAATCAAGTATTGATGAGCATATAAGGCAAATGGCAACACAGTGGAATTAACCAGTTAATGACCAATAATTTGGATAAAGTGAGTCTAAAACAAGAATACAAAAACATTAGGATAGTTATACTGAGACTGAGAATCATGTGGGATATAATAACATATTCTTCTTTTATTTTGTTCATGGTGCAATAATATAACACAGTACAGACACTTTCATAGTAGACCTTATAGAAATGCAAACTCAGAAATATATCGAAATTGGCTACTGGTTCCTGTTTCTTTATCCTTTTCAGTTTACCAAAGGGGAAAGGCTAAATTCTGAAGGTTGTGACGTGGTGAGAGAGGTGTTGTGGAAGGTATGGTGCGGCACGCAGGCAGGAAAAGGGCAGGCAATCCAGACTTGGAAAGGAGAGAGGCGGAGGGTAGGTCCCGGTATCCACTGAATTCCCCAGGCCCAATCTCCCCATTTGAGCCCACGAAACAGGTGCCAACTAACTGGGAAATTCCTGGAATGGTACCACTATCCCAGGAATCCTAGCTGTCCCTGAGGCCAGAATCAACGACATGGCTATTTCACCAGCCCAGACAACCATCATCATGGTGACAAGGCTTGGCTGGGACCAACGTGGGTTTGGAAATGAGCAGCTGGACACCTGGAACTCTTAGCTGGCTGGCTGCTCATATTCATCCTGGTCTATTAATCCCCCAGTAGCATGACCTTTCATTTCATACAACTAAATTTTTTGGACCCAACTCATAGCTTTATGGCAAGCTTTTACAGTATATTTTCTCTGTTTTAAAATTCCACTCTGTTATAAAAGTAACACATGCAACTTGCAAAATATTCAGACTATACAAAAATGTATAAAGTAAAAGCACCCTTTAATCTCACCTGTCAGAGTTAATTACTGTTACAGTTTGATGTATGTTATTTCAGATTTTTATCTATGTACGGATCAATATGTAACTGAAGAAGAGTTTTGTTTTAACAAAGTTACATTTAAGATGCCTATTAAGCATTAATGTGGAAATACTTGACCGGAGATCTCCTTTGGAAATCATAATAGATGGGATTTAAAGCCACTGAAATGGATGAGGTCAATTATGTTTTAATGCTGGGGTTATTGTTTGTATGTTTATTTGCTTGCTTCTTGGCATACAAATGCATTTTTATTTTTAGGTAGTCAAGAGCTGGCAATCATTCCTTACATGGTTTCTAATTTTTGTATCATATTTATAAAGATTTTCCTTCTTCCAAGGTTACAAAATATTCATTGTTTTCCCTTTATATCTTTGACCTGTTTGAATTTATTTTGGTGAAGAGTAAAACAGTGATCCTGCTTTATATTTCAAAGGGCTAGTCAACTAGCCCAAAATATGTTTTTAACAATCCAACTTCTTTGCATTGATACACAACTTTTATAATACAGAAAATGCCCAGATATCTTTGGGTCTATTCCTTGACTGTCCATTCTGTTCCGTTAGTCTGCTTGTCTATTTCTGTACCAGTATCTCCCTGTTTCATTACTGTAGCTTTATTTTACATTTCAATGGCTGGTAGAGACAGTTTTCTGTTGTTTTTCTTTTTTTCCAGAATTGTCCTGGCTATTCTCAAATAAGTGCTTATACTTTCAGATGAACTTTAGCATTATTTTGTCATGTTAAAAAAAAAAAAGTTGTGTTAGGATTGCATTGGAGAGGACTGACTTCTAAAAGTGCCAACTTTTCCTTTGCGAGAACAAAGTTTTTCTTCATTATACAAGTCTTCTTTTTTTCTTTTCTTTTTTGAAAGTCCCTCAGCAGATTTTTATCATTTTCTTCGCATAGGTTCTGGACATTTCTTGTGTAACTTATTCCTACGTATTTTGTGTTTTTGTTTTTCTGTTGTGAATAGAATCTTTGAATTACACCCTGATTTCTCCCACTCGTTCTCCACATCAATCTGTTAGCAAGTACTGGGAGTTCTGCATCTGAAACATATGTCAAACCTATGCATGTTTCTCTATCACCACCCCATCATCTCTCACCTAAACCACAAATTATTCTGTTCCCACCAATACTTGCTAAAATTCAGTTTCTACATATCTGCTAAAGTTAGCTTTTTAGACTGTACATTAAATCATGTTAACACCCCTCCTTTTAAAGCACTTCAGTGGTTTCCTACTGCATTTCAATTGACTCAATCTCCTCACCATGTCCGGTGTGATGCTGCCCTGAGCCCTTCCTCTCCACACCAGCTCTTCACCTCCTTCAACGGGCAAGCTCTTTCCCGCTTGCTTTTCCTCTTTCCCACTTGCTTTTCCCTATCTAATTCCTTCCCTTCGCTCTTTCATGACTGCTGCTTCTCTTGCTTCATGTCTCAGCTTAGATTCCACCCAGTCACTTTACGTAATGTAGAGCTCCTCCCAGCCCCCTGCCCCAACCTTTGCCAGGGCTATTATTCCCATCACATTGCTCTCTCTCATTCTTCAACAGCACTTACAACTATCTCAAAAGTCCTGTTTGTCTATTTGTCGTTTGTTTGTTTATGTATGGTTATCTCCTTCAACTACAATGCAAGTTACTGGTGAGCAAGGGCTCTGTCTCGTTATAGCTGTATCCCCAGTGCTTGCCACAGTGGAGCCTCTCCACAAAAATGTGTTGAAGAAACGAACAGGATATCGTCTTGCCTTCTATTCCTCTGCATATTGTTTGTGTCGTAAAAAGCTATTTTTTTAAAGTAACTGGCCACCTATTCCTTTTCTTTTAAAACAATGCTTTACTTAATTCTCATGAGGTTTTCCAGATATACAATTATAACATATCATTTGCAAATAATAAAAAATTTGCCTCTATTTTTACGCTATACCTCTGATTTTGTTTTTAATTTCCTTGTCTAGCACTTCTGGAACAATTTTAAATATTATTAGTTGCTACTGATGTTAAGAGAAACAATTCTAGGGTTTTACCACAAATACGATACTAACAATGGAATGAATACGTGTATGTATATGTGTATTTTTTAAGTTTTATCGTGTTAAAGAAGTATGAATCTAGACCCATTATAGGAAGGTTTTCTTAAAAATCAGGGTTGTATATTAATTAAGACTCGTTTCAGCATTTATTCAGACCAACAAATGATGGGTGATTAATTTATTAAAATGAATTATATCAATAGATTGCTTAATATTGAACTATTAGTGCATTCCTGGAGTGATCTATCTTGGTCATTTTTAATATACTGCCAATTTCTATTTGCCAATATTTTATTCAGGACCTTTGTGGCAATATTCATGAGTCCCCATACATTTAGGTGGTAGTTCATATAAGGTTCACATTTCAGGAGTGTCCTTGATGAATAAGCTTGGGAACAAGAGCGTCTTTATAAGTGAAGATGAGATAGAGGACAGAATGAAAGAAAAAAAAGGAAGGAAGGAAGAAAAACAGGATTCAGAATAACATCCTCACTCCAGTTTATAATATGGTGAAAATTCAAGAATTTCATAGAAGTGCCTAAAGCTCAACCACAGCTAACAAAATGCCCTGCAGAAATAGCATATTCATTTAGAACATTACTTTTTGAAAAGTACAGAATTGTAGGAGAAAGGCTGGAGCAACTTTTAAGAGCATGTGACCACCCCATCGAAGTAGAAAGGAGTACCAAGGGACTCTCCTACTAGCACACCTGTCCCCAGAGATGATCTGAGCCCTGCTGTGGCCGAATGATCCTCTATGATCTAATGACGATATGGAAACCAAGTAGTACAATCTAGAATCGACTCAAGCAAAGGTGAAGAGGATTCCCTTTCTTCCGTCCATGTAACTCTTCAGCTTTACTTAAATCCAGTTTAAACGTGCTTTCACTAAAGATTTTCCAGTGGTCTACAGAAAAGAAAGCACAAATCAATCTCTAATCTAAGCAATGCATGAAGACATCAAGTGCACTACAATATTTAATTTATTTCATAAGTTGTTGAGACTAGATAATGATGCTTAGTTAATTGTTACCTGTTTATAATACTAGAAAACATTTTGACAAAATGGACACAAGTATACGCTTAAAAACATCTGACCATATTCAAATCTGTAGCATAATAGCATGATATACATTTCAGGAAGTATAATGTTCTTTCTTTTCCTTTTTCTTTCTTTTTTTAAGTACTTGCTGTTTTTAAAGATTCCTAGAGAACCAGATGGGTGATGGAAAGTCTCAAAATACCAGGTTTCACATGTGATACTAATATTGGGAGAAAAAAGTGACACTAGGAATTATTTAGTTATTCTGAAACCTGCCACTTTTCAAAAACAGCATCAGAATTAGAAAAGAAAGAATTAATCGTGTAACACTGGGTTCTCATGTTTGTGGTGCAACTAGTGAATCATGAGGCAAAAATCTCTTCAAATGGTTACCCTAGACCCTTGTCCGGGCCCAGGCCACTGCCTTCCACCTGAGAAAGAATTCCCAAACTACCTAATGAAGGGGGAAACTCTGCCCAGGATCCCCTGGGAATCTGGACAGGAGCCCAGAGATTTGTGAGAGATGACCCACACATGCTAGCCTGGGATACAGAGAGGAAACTTCTTCAACACCAGCCTAACGATTAGATGAAATCTCTCAGGAGACCTTGATCTTGGAGTTATCCTGGTGCTTGACCTTTTCCCTGGCCCGGCTGGTTACAGCCCTCTGTATCTGTGCTTGCCCACAGACTAGCTCCCACAGCCTGGCTGTGCACTGATGCAGCTGCCGGTGCCGCCTCCCTGTGGCTGCAGGCTGGTCCAGGTCAGGCTGCTTCCCGGCTGGGCTCCCAACAGCCACAGTCCATTCCCATTTGGACATAAAACCATAGAAGTGGAAATCCAGTTTTACAACGAGCTAGTGACTGGTAATGATGATGTGAATGATGCTTATGAGACTTTTATTTAATTTTAAATCAATTGTGCATTCTAATTCATTAATAAAGGGAAAAAAGAAAGAATACAGGAGTGCTTTAATCTCTTGTCATTATTCAAATAGAGGAGAGTACTTCTTCATGTAAAATTCTTAGGGAAATTGTCAATTTCCCATTTTCCCTGAAAGTCTATTTTTACAGAAGACCTTAAGCCCAACTCATTCTGTAAAAATTAGATTTGACTTTATTTGATGTTATGTAGACAAGAGGGAAAAACAAAGGTCCAACCAAATGCTTGACTGAATTTTTCATAATTCAGTAATTTTTGTTATTGTATAGATGGTCTAAAAATAACATTACAAGCCAACAAACAATTTAGCTTTGGGTAATAATAAAAATATGATAGTCTTTATAGACATAATTAAAGACCAAAAATGTGCTATTAATAGAGAGACTTCAAGGTTCTTTATGGGGTTGAAACTCTTCATCTCAAATCTTCCTTGGGCTACCCTGCTTTTCCTGGGGGGTCAAGTTAAGGTCAAGGTTGGGCGATGGTGATCTTGCTCTCTCTCCAGCTCTGCGTAGACTTAGAAGAGCAAAATATCTGCATGCAATCTCTTCTCTACTGTTTGAATTAAGTGTGCAGGAGAGAAAAATTACCTTCAGAGTCATCTTTCCCTCCACTCAGTGGCCCCTTTTCCACTTACAGTCATGTGACTGTGGACCAATCACTTGAACGTTCTGGGTTGTGTTTCACTCATCACAGCTTTAAAATAACAGTACATACGTCATAGGACCTACTGTGGGAATTAAACAAAGGATTATTTCTCAGTTATTGTGACAGTGAAGTGCTTATGTTAGCTAATGGCATTATTATACCTGAAGAAGAGTACAAAATTTTCCAAATGGAGGAATGATTTTGAAGTTATTCAGAGTTTAGTCAGTAGTTATATTTTGTTGCAGAACAGGATTTAGTTGACTTTCAGAATAAGTGCCGACGTACATGCTGGAGACTTGCTGAGCAGTCACGTATGAAGGCATCGAACATTGCAAGGGACGCAGTAAGAAGGATTGGCTGCTGTGACAGCCCAGGAAGTGGGCAGACGCTGTCCTGAGCAGCGCTGTCATTAAGGTCACGGTCAAGGGGCAGAGTGTATGTATAAGGCTAGTAGACTGGTAGGAGGAGAAGTGTGGTGGTGGGGATCATGTCCTGAAAGTATGTGAGCAGAACATTTCACAGCAGGCCTATGGCTAGCTTGGAAGACTTGGACACCTTTAAGTGACCTGATGGAGCCCTGGTGGCGTAGTGGTTAAGAGCTCAGGCTGCTAACCAAAAGGTTGGCTGTTCAAATCCACCAGCTACTCCTTGGAAACCCAATGGGACAGGTCTACTCTGTCCTATAGGGTCGCTAGGAGTCGGAATGGACTCGATGGCACACAGTAAGTGTCCCTGATACATAGAAAGTGGAGAATGTGAATTTATTCCCATGTGTTTCAAATCAGGTTAAAAACAAAGGTAAGGAGGAAAGTGGAGAAAAAATGTGGAAGGAAAGGAGAGGACAACCATTGCTATTGTGAGTTGCTGTCTAGTCCATTCTGACTCAGCCTTTCTGTTAGTAGTTGAGTGCTTTACCATTTGCGCCACCCAGGGAGTCCTGGACAACTATTGAAAGATGAGTCATTCCAAGTGTGGACGTATGAGAAGCATAACGCAGTCAACCTCAGCTTATGAGAGATCTAAACGAGCAGAATGCTCAGTCACTAGATTTTTGGCACCTTATCTCTTTTTTGTGTGTGTGTTTTGTGTATGTATATATATAAATATATGCACAAAACCAAACCCACTGCCGTGGAGTCGATTCCGACTCATAGTGGCCCCACAGGTCTCCAAGGTTGTAAATTTCTACGGAAGCAGACTGCCCCTTCTTTCTCCTGCAGAGTCACTGGTGGTTGAACCGCCCACCTTTCAGTTAGCAGTCCATCACTTTAACCACTGCGCCACCAGGGCTTCTTCTGTGTGTGTGTATACACACACACACACACACACACACACACATATATGTGTTGTTTTTGTTATGTGCTGTTGAGTAAGTTCTGACTCATAGCAACCCTATAGGACAGAGTAGAACTGCCTCATGGTGTTTCCAAGGGGCGGATGGTGGATTTGAACTGCCAGTGTTTTGGTTAGCGGCCGAGCTCTTAACCACTATGCCACCAAGGCTCATATATGTATATATATAGAACTGTAAGCAACATGTTGGACAAGTATGGAAAGGGCCTTGTTTAAATGACTATATAAATACAAGCTGTTATATAATGTTGTTATATTAAGAATTTAAGAGCCAGCTTTTAGAAGTCTTTCCACTGCAATAAAACCAATCAATTAAAGTGTAAATCTGATTGAGAAAGTCCTGTGTGTATAACTCTTTGAGATGTTCACCCTCCTCACAGGATCAAGTCCAGAGACTCACAAGATCCTCTCTACCTCGGCTCCAGCTTCAGTCCCTCGAGTCCCCCAACACCTGGGTCAGTCCCAGTCATGGGACTCATCCCATTCCCATTCTGGAGCACTGATGTGCTGTATTTGATTGTTGTCACTGCATGAAAGAGGGGCCTAACCTAACCTAACCTAACCCCTTGCCGTTGAGTCAATTCCAACTCATAATGACCCTATAGGACAGAGTAGAACTGCCCCACAGGGTTTCCAAGGAGTGCCTGGTGGATTCGAACCGCAGACCTTTTGGTTAGCAGCTGTAGCTCTTAACCACCAGGCTTTCTGAAAGAGGGACCACATTTTATTAATGTTATTAGGACAAGCACCAAGCACCAAACATAGCACCTTGTAGGTACTCAACATATATTTCTTGAATAAAGGAGGAAGGGTTTTGGAGCTGGGAAAACTTCCTGCCGTGTGTCAATGACTGCATGTATGGGACTGGCCAATCTGTCTTCATGCAAGGCTGGCCCTGCATCCATTTCTGGATCAAAGTCTTTGTATTCTCACTCGAAAGCTGTTTAAAAAGAATGCTAACAAAAAAGCATGTAGCACTGGTGACCTCCGTGCGGTTACTAACAGGTGGAGAGGGATATTCCACTCAAATTAATTACCTGTGCAATTTTCTTTCTTTCTCTCTCCCACTCTTTCTTTTCTCTCCCTCCCTTTCTTCCGTCCTCCCTCCCTCCCTCCTTTCTTCCTTCTTTTCACATTTCCAAAGAATCATTTTTCTCCTTATTATTCAGAATTTGAAAAGAAGAATCAAAGTGTGTGTTTTATTTTATTTTGGTGTAACTGTGTTCCAGACTTGAATATGGAACTGTAACCTAGGTCATATCCACACTATGATAGGATTGGGTGTAAATTTTAGGCCATTCAGTTTGCTGGGGGCTGTTAGCCCCAGCCCAGATGAGTAGAAATTGCAATGAGCCATTGTCCTGCTGCTCTGTACGGGTACAGATGCGGTGAAGTCAGCATCCTTCTTGATTCGGAGGTGTATGACATTCACTGTTCCAGCGCTATTCTCACCTTGCAGACTAGCCTGGGTTTGCTTTGGACAGAAATCTGGAATGCGTTCAAGCATTACTCATCTCTAGATTTTTTTCACTCACTTGGGAGTATTTTTTACATTTAATACTCCCAAGATTCACGGTTTTATGGTTTTGAGAAAGTCCTACATGTAGAACTCTTTGAGGTATTCACACTGCCCCCAGGACCAAGTCCAGGGACTCACAAAGTCCTCTCTGCCTTGGCTCTATCTTCAGCACCTTGAAGGGCTATATGGAAGAGAAAAAACTAGTGGGACTTAATAAGTGAAGGGTTTCAAACAACCCAGGTGTCATGCAATTCAAATAGGACTTTAGTCAGTCTTGTTCTCTGGCCCCAGGGCCAAAGGTGGCGCTTTTTAACTGTGACAAGCAAACCGTCAGTGGATTGTTCTGTTTCGTTTTTAAAGAATAGAGTCCCCAGCTGCTGTTAATGTCGCTGTTCTCTATGTCTGTGAGAGCTTGGAAGCCTGTACTATCAGAACATTTAGCTGACTATTTCTGCCAGCTAAATACTTACTCAGTCCAGGAATTAAACAATCAGGAGGGTGTAATACTGGAAGGAACATTTCATAAAAGTACATATGAATAATGTTAGTTTGCTCTGATCTGAATTGAACTGTCATCTCCCACACCGGCATTTTTTTTAAGAAAACTTTTCATTTAAGTATAATAGACATAGAGAAAACACAGGCATACATATATGTCCTAAATGTATAGCCTGATAAATTTTTGCAGTTATTTTATTTCTGTTATTTGGATTATTAGAAACAGAAGCTAAGTACGTTTTGATTATCCACCATTAAAACAAAAAGGAAAAATTGCCTATATGTATACAGAACCTCTGTCTTTGAACTGAGGCTAATTTACAATGAACGTCCAGTGTTTTAGGCTGTGAAACCTACATATGGCACAAGAATTATAACTGGGTTTTCTATTGGCCCTCACGTTCTGCTTCCATTACAAGTCCTCTATCAAAGCCACATACTTATTCATCCTCCCCGCATATGTCCTTGGGATATTTCTATTTAGTAAGAAAGCAGTAACAGTGAACATCTCTGTTTTATTAAGTTTGTTAAACAACAGAATATCTGGTCTATTGGCCAGAATTTGTTAATCTGTTATCATAGCACTGTCCCAGCTCATCTCGTAGAGGCTGCTTTCCAACTCATTCTTGGGTTCATGCTTATGAATGGTGTTAATCTACTTATTAGCTCAACTGAGGGCTAATTATTGATGTAAAATCTTAGCAACACTTTCCTGTATGTTATGTACGTTTCCCAGTGCTCTACTTCATCTCCTAGATCCTTCGCTTGGTTTCTTTATAAGAAAACAAAATAGAAAAAAAAAAAAAACAAGTAGGTGCCATCAAGTTGATTCCAACTCATCACGACCCCATTTGTATCAGAGTAGAACTCTGCTCTATAGGTTTTCAATGGTTGCTTTTTTGGCAGTAGATCACCAGGCCTTTCTTCTGAGGAAGCTCTGGGTGGACTTGAACCACCAACCTTCCAGATAGTAGCAAGTGTTTTAACTATTTGTACCCAGGGACTCCTTATTTATGACAGGAGCTGATCATTTCTGCACAAGCTTCAGCAGGCTATAATGTGGAAGTTAAAAGGGGAAAACACTGAAGAGTAAGATTTCTTTTTTTAAGAGGAATAACCAGGGCAAATATCCCTTATCTTTGCATAACCAAGGACCTCCTGGGCCCGATGTTTTTTAAGTGTTGTCTACCGAATCATGCTAATTAAATAGCAGGGATTTCAGCTTGAGCCTGGGCTGTGTCCATGGTGAGGGTTCCGGCGTAACTATATCTGCAGACTGGAAGGCAGTCTGAATCAGAATCTGGCCGCATGTGGACTTTTGCTTTAACTGGAGGAGGAGGGACAGGATTGCAGTGTGAAGTTCCCTGGCGACGGGGGTGGAAAATGGAAGGAAAGAGACCATGTCCGCCTCCCACTCCCTCATCCCACCCAGGGACAAGTTCTGATCCCTAGCAGGAGGTTGCTGTAGAGAGAAGCTAAAAACATGGAGGGACTCCCCAAAACCATGCTAAAAGCAGTGCTATTTCAGGGCTCTGTGACAAAGGGTAACACAGAGTAGGGTAAAGGGACAGTCTCCCTACCTCTCTGTGGATCCCTGCACCACTCGGGCACAGGAAGGCTCCCACACAGTGTATGTCCAGAGGAGGCAGCAGAAACGGTCATGCTGGCCAGGAGATATGTCTGAAATCCCTGGGTGGCACAAACAGTTAGGCACTTGACTGCTAACTGAAAGGTTGGTGGTTCGGATCCACCCAGCAGTACCTCGGAAGAAAGCTCTAGAGATCTGCTTCCGAAAAACTCAGCCATGGAAAACCCTGTGGAACAGAGTTCTACTCTGACACATACGGGCTCGAGTCGACAGTGACTGATTTGGTTTCTTGGTTTAATGGATGCAGCAGTGCAGCAGGTAAGTTTGCTCAGGAGATCAGAAGGCCCATGGAGGAGATTTGTAGCAAGTGGGGGTCCTGCATGTTGGGAGCAGACAAGATCCAGGGTGTTCTGAGTTATTTCAAGTGAATAAATTCCCACCAAAACATGTAATCTGGGGAGACCTAGGGCAATTTGGGTTAATTAAATAACAATTTATTGGTTTTCCAAATTACGTTAGTCTTTACAAGTTTTGATAGAGTGAGTGCACTGTTTCAAGTAGCAGACCATGTTGCCAACGTAATACCTGAAATTCAGGCAGGCAACAATGAGACTGGCTTTTTGTGAACTAGCCTAAGACAGTTGAGTTGTTCAACAATGTCACCTTCTGTCTTACTTTCTGCTAAGCCTGTGGCTTTGCTTACAACGGCTTCATTTGGGGTTACAGAAGCAGCAGACTTTTTAAAACTGTCTCTCAGTCAACCTAGATTTTATGCTGCAGACACTGAGCCCTGCCCTTTGCAGGACAAAATTTCCCTTCACCACTTCTGGTCACCAGACTCTGTCTACCTGAGTTCATCTCTCTCTTTTGGGCCTATGCTAAAAGCAGCAAGAAGCAGCCAATACCCATCAGAATTCTCTATTTTTTCCAACCATTTTCCCCTGGAACTGAGACTCGGTCAGTATATGGTCTGACTCCCAGCTTACTGCAGAAGATGGTTTTACTAAACGTTTTCTCATGTCATGAAAGGAGCCACTGACCTTCCAGTCTGCAATTTCTGAGTCCTTGAAACTGGTTTCCTTTGCACAGCCAATGCCACATATTTTAGGCAGTTCTGTTACCAAATTCTATTTCATCTGGACATGCTCTACTTCTGAAAAAGAAAAAGAAAAAACTGGTTGCCATCGAGTCAATTCCGACTCATAGCGACCCTATAGGACAGAGTAGAACTGCCCCACAGGGTTTCCAAGGAGTGGCTGGTGGATTTGAACTGCCGACCTTTCAGTTAACAGCCGAGCTCTTAACCACTATACCCCCAGGGCGCCATACTTCTAATGGGGATCCAAAACAAAAGTGACTTAAATTAAATAGATGTTTATTTCCCACTTATGCACCTGGCCACAAGTAGGTGATCCAGGGCTGACGTGTGGCTGTGCTCCACTGGGTCATTCACAGATGTCTTGCCATCTCTAAGGTGTTACTCTTGACTGTATGGCACAAGAAGTCTCACTTCCATATCCATGTTCCAAGCAGCAAGATATGGACGAGAGAAGAAGAATGAGCACACCTCCTCCCTTTAAGGACTTTATCCAGAGCCTGTGCCCGTTACTTTTGCTCATAATCTCCCATCTAGAACTTAATCACATGGCTGCACCTAGTTGCTAGGGAGGCTAAGAAGTTGTCTTTTTCTATGAGGCCACAGACCCAGCTCACAACTGGGGATCTATTATGAACCAAGAGAAAGTAGAGAATGTATATGGAGGCAATCAGCAGCCTCTGCCTCAGCCCGTCCAGCTGGACAGCAGTGGTGGAGGTGTGAATGTCCTGAGATGAGGCTGATTACTCAGGCTCTATAGGTGGTGTCCATACTGGATGCTTACGTACTTGAGAGGGATACTATCAATAATCACACCAGGACTATAGGCACGGGCAGTTTGCCCCAGGCAAGCCTCTATATATGGTTATCCTACACTTAGGTCATGTCATGGATATTGGATTTTTAAAATGATGAGAAGCTACGGAATAATTCTAACTAGGGTAGGGTCATGATCATATCTGAATTTTTAGAAAAGCATTTTGAATGTTATGTAGAAAATTGATTGGGGGATAAACTCAAACCCCAATCTTCTGCCTCCAAATCCAATGGGTTATTTAAGAGACATGGAAAGGCACATTTGCCTCCAACTAGCCCTCCCATCAGCCCACTCTGACACCTGTGTTCTCATTGCTTTGGATTAAGAATAAGATTTCTCTCCAGGAAGTGCCACAATCTACAATTTTGTCTGAAGTTATATTAACAAGAGTTTCAGCAATATGAAACTATTACTGATCCTTCTCCTTTACAATCTTTAACCAAAATAGTTTTCCCATTCACCTTTCACTTATGATTCTTCATAACCTTATCTCCCCTTCTTTTGAAACATTCATTTTCTCGTTTTCTGAATTGATTTACCCCCTTCTGACATCTTGCATCTGTTGGTTCCACCTTGAGCTGCACTTACCTTGTCTGTTTGATTATGAAATACTGCCTCTACCGACCACACTCCTCCCTGGTTCCATAAACCAGTGCCCAAATTATTTCTGGTTTGTAAAAGGAGATTAGCTCTGCACATCTTCCTCCACAAATCTAGGATATGCAAACATAATCCTGTGTGTGTGTATTAAGTGCAACACACTTTTTATAAAGCATCAACCATTACAGTTATAGCTTACTCTGAGGCTGCAAAGATATTTTAATCAAATATTTTTAAGTGTATGGAGGGAGCATACTACCTAGGTTCTATTACGAAGCATTTTGGTAAGAAAGTAATCTTTAGTCTACTTTGGCGCAATCTGGGTTTCATGCTTTTGGTTCCTAGTCATGCCTACAAGTAGTTACAGGAACTGGGAAACCAACTTCTCTACCAGTGTTTCCATTTGGTAGGTATTTTCGGACATCACTTATGCCTCAGAAAGATAACCTTTATGTCTCTATCAGAGATTAGTTTTAGTGACTTGCATATCAAATCACTGTGAGAGAAGCCTTCTATAGAAATGGACACAGAATTGAATGGGGGTTGGAAGAATGTGCTGGAGAGATTGGAAATAGAGACAGGAAGGGGGTAGGTGAGAAATGCCCAAGGTTTTTTCTGGCTCCCCTGGACTTGTGCCCCTTATGCAAACCATCAAAACAGAAGCAGGACATGGAGGACATCACTGTACCAACCTGTGACAGTTAATGTTATGTGTCATCTTGGCTAGGCTGTGATTCTCAGTGGCTTGGCAGATACTGGACTGGTTGCATTGCCATAAGGTAATACAATGTAATTACTTTCCATGATGTGATCTGATGTAATCAGCCAGTCATTTGAAAGGGAGTTTCCTTGGGAGTGTGGCTTGCCTCCAGTATATAAGTGGATGTCCCGGAAAAGCTCATTCTCTCTCGACTCTGAACTCTTAACTCTTCTCTTCGTCTGGCCTCCAGTTCCTGGGATGTAAACCTGCAAAAGTCTCCAGCCTGCTTCCCAAACTACAAATCTTGGATTCGCCAGCCCTCACAACCCCATGAGCCAGTAGAGGTCTCCAGCCTGCCACCTGACCTAGAGATCTGGGTTTGGGAATTGTGTGAGCCCCACAATTGGTGAGCCATTTCCTTGAAGTAAATCTCTTTCTCTCTCTTTATATATGTATGTATGTATGTATATATATATATATATATTTAAAACCAGTCTCACTGGTTTTGCTCCTCTAGAGAACCCGGACTAAGGCACCACCAAACAGATTCTCAGTAGAATGTGCAGAACTGGGTGCTTTGGCCGTGAGCCATGCAGAACCCAGAGAAGGCTTAGAGGAAAAGTCCTCATATCCAGAAATAATTTTAAAATGGTAAAAAAGTAAGACCACAAAGAAATGCTAAATGATTCATGATTATTTAGCCTGGAATTAAAATTAAGGAGAAAAGGCCATTAATTTTCCTCAGACTTAGAAGAGCAGTTCCCAGCAGCAGTTCTGAACCTCCACTCTGACAGAACAGAGAAAATCCACCCAGCCACGAAGGATTTAGACTCTGAGGTAGAATTTCCTGATAGGAGCTATTTTGTTTGTTTGTTTTAAAAACCATTTTGCACTAGGTTGCGAATGCTTCCTTTTTTGGTCGCCTTTTTAAAGATACACTCAAACATAGAGATGGAAGGGAGAGAGAGCAAGAAAGCAAATTTAACGTATACTAGAGCGATTTTCTTTTTTTTATTATTATTATTTTCATAAGTTGACTGGACAAGCAGTCAGGGGCGGGGAGCAAAACGCCAAGATTTTTCGACTTTTCGCTCCCTGCCCTCCGCAAGAGCTTAATAATACTCACAACACAGGTAGAAGCAAAGAAATAGAGGAGCAGACAAAAACAAGAAAAAAATAAAGAAGAAGAAAGAAATCCAATGAAGAAAGTGCTTCACAGAGAGATGAAGGAACATGCCCTAGGGCATGAAGCTCACCGGTCCAGGCCAATGTTCAACATCAGGCCTGACTGACTCCAAATCATATGGTGCCATGATTCCCGTGGCACATACATGTCAGGCTGTACGGGCAGTCGGCAATGAGGTCCGGGGGCCCAGAACCTTCTGGCAGCCCAGCATGTCCCTAAGATAGCTTTCAGCTGGCCAGGAGCTTCTCCTTGCTGTGACTGTGGCACTTCCATTTACGTGACACAATCTCTCAGAGTCCTTTTATGCTCACCTAGTTAATTTGAAAAGTGCATTTCCTCTTCCGGTTAATGTCTATCATCTTAATAGATGATGAGGTAAAAATACGTACCAGTATACAGTAAAAATGTCAATACTACAGAAAAATACAAAATATAAAGAAAAGTCTTCTTTCTTTCCTGACCAGTCCCTTTCCACAGAGGAAATCACTATTAATAGTTCTGTGTGTGTGTCCTTCCAAAAAAATTGCCTTCTGCCAAAATATCCTAACCCAAACAGTGATCAATATTGTGAGAGTCTGAGGCAGAATAATCATGTGGAAATAATTTGCATGTGTGTGTGTGTGTGTGTGTGTGTGTGTGTGTTTTACTTATTTTTTTTTAAAACACTTCACTAATTATTTATGTTGAAACCAAAAAGCCAAGCACCTTGCCATCAAGCCAACCTCCACCTATGGTGACCCTGTGTATTATATAGCAGACCTGCTCCATAGGATTTTCTTGGCTGTAATCTTTACTGAAGCAGACTGCCAGGCCTTTCTTCTGCAGCGCTGCCAGTGGGTTCCATCCACCAACCTTTAGGTTAGTGGTGGAGTGCAAACCATTTGAGCCAGCCAGGCACTTTATTAATCACATTAACCAAGGCTTATTAATAATTCTGTAGGTCAGCATGGTGACAACTTTTTTATACATATTACCTTACTTAATCTTCACTATAGCCTTATGCAGTAGATATTATTATCGTTTTACAGATAAAACCCTTCAGGAGAAAAGTCTCCTGAAGTCTTAAGTACTAAGGAGTGGACCACGAATTGAACCTGGGCAGTGTGACTTCAGATCTTGCATTGTCAGCCATAGCAATAGATAGCCATTTATTCCGGAAATGATACAGAAGCTTAAGAAAAATGGAGAAAAGAGGAAAAACACCACTCGGAGACCACTTGCCCGAATAAAATTCGCGTTTGCATTTATGTTGAACTATGTCCTTACAATCCCTTTACTTCCTGAACTCAAAATCTAGACATAGAATCCTATCACTGATGTAGCTGCCTGATTCGTGAGTGTTTATTTACATGAAGAGTTCTAAAATAGGAAACGAATTCAGTCCCTGTCCATTTTTGACTCACAGCGACCCCATGTGACACAGCAGAACTACCCCATAGGGTATTCTAGACTGTAATCTTCATGAAAGCAGATCATCAGGTCTTTCTCCCATGGAGCCACTGGGTGAGTTCCAACTATCAACAAATGCGCCACCAGGGCTCCTTATAACTCACCTGACGGAAGGGCTGTCCTGAAAAATTCAGAACTTGCTGTCACTATACCTCAGGTGAGGGGAGGAAAACGAAGGGTTGTAACTGCACATGGCCTTCCCATTGATGCCGTCCTAGCAAGGACCCCAAAATGGCAAGAAAAGATGGTCAGACAAGCAGTCATCCTGTAAGGCTGCTGGACACCGACCGACAGAGCCTCTCCCTACAGCCTATGGATGGCTGACCGCATACCATCACCAAAAGGCCAGGAACAGTGACTGGGTGACACAGATGTCAAACACCACAGCCTCCTATCTTAGACTGACACAGAACCACAGGACTGTGTCAGACCCAGTAATATTTTGGGTCACTTTGAAATATAAACCCATTGCCGTTGAGTTGATTCTGACTCATAGTGACCCTATAGGACAAAGTAGAACTGCTCCATAGGGTTTCCAAGGAGCAGCTGGTGGGTTGGAACTGTCGACCTTTCGTTCAGCAGCTTGAGCTTAACCACTGTGCCGCTAGGGCTCCGTGAAATATAAGAAGGATATTTGTTACACCTGAATATCATTGTATTTATAATTCAGTCACTGTTCAGGAGAGGGAAACAGCTACAGAAATCGATTTACAAACTGTCTAGCTGGGTATAGATATTTGTTTTTATTAATTATGAAGAAAACAAGATTTGCAATAGCCTTCTCACATTAGCCTTATAGATGTTATTAGGTTTAAATGTATTTAAGGAAAACTGACTGAAAAGCGTGTTACAAATAGCACTGTAAGAAAGCTGCTGAGCAATACATATTTCATATCACTCCTGAATGTGGTCAGATATAAATAGCAGCACAGACATTTAAGAGCTATTCTTACTGAAAAAAAAAGTAATTAATTGGTGTTATACACAAAGGACGCCTCTCTATGTTTTTTTTTTTTTTTCCCGGTAACCAGCACAGCTTTAATTATAAGTAATTGTTCTCACAATCAGACGGCTCGTAAGTTCTGCATTTTAGACGGTGATTATGCACCGATACACTAATCTATCGCTTTCATTATTTTAGTCATTGGTGTGTAAATTTGTATTTAATTCAGACAACATACTAGGCAGTTTCCCCCGTTACTTTCTTTCAAAGGATGCATTCTTAAAGCAGAATTTGGATGATTTCGATTTTCGTTCATCTGCTTTACTTAGGGAAGTAGTAGGACATTGTTTTATCTTTGGCTGATTACGGGGTAAATACGACGGCATCACATGATCAAGGAGCTGGATTTGTTACCAGTGAATCAGAATTTTCCTAGACATCTTCTGTAGAACTGCATTTCCTACCTCATTAGAATGAGCTGAATCTGGCAGAAATTCCCCTACAGAAATCTCCTAATGCATTCCCTGGGGTCCACTCCTTACCTCCTCCAGAATTTGTAGGTTTCTTTCCTCCCAAGCGAGATACTGCAACTGTCGCCTGGCTCACTCCACTCCAGTGCACTATTCACGATACTGGCCCTTTGCATATCTAAGTGAATTTCAAAAATCAAATTCAAAAGCCTTCCCAGGGCTTCTGATGGGAATGCAGTAGATTCACCTTGTCCTTGTGGAGGACACCATTATTTTGTTTTCTGATCTCTTATGCATGCATGAAGAAATTCTTTGTTTCCTGAACGGAGTAAGTTTCCTTGAATGTGAGACAAATGGTGATAACCTTTGCTTCTTTTCTAACTCGCGCTGCGATGTGGTAATCCTATTCGTAGGCCAAAAAATACCCCGTTGCTGCTGAGTTGAGTCCAACTCATAGCGACCATATAGGACAGAGATGAACTGCCCCATAGGGTTTTCAAGGAGGGGCTGGTGGATTCCAACTGCCAACCTTTTGGTTAACAGCTAAACACTCAACCACTGCACCACCAGGCTCCATTCCTAGGTCAGAGGGTTTTAAATGAAAAAATGGAATTAAAAATCCTATCCATACTTATAAAAAATAAAAGAATCAAGTGATATCTTTGGTAAACATTGGTTTAATAACCCTCATAGAAGAAGAAAAAAGATCTTTCAATTAAAGTTGGGACTACATCATCGGACCTCTAGCAATGTGGTTATCCTTTTCAAAACATATTTAAAATTAGAAACACTGAACAAAATTTACATTTTAAATGACTCATTTTCCTCATTAGTCCATTTTTATTAGGCTTTCTTATTGAATGTGCGTAATATGGAGTTGAACTAGCTCAGTATCTACACTGCTTTATGCACTGTATTCTATCTTTCTTTCCCAGGTAAAGTTTTTATTGCCTAAGCAAAAAATTGACAGTAATTTGATGTTTATTGAGGAACTTCTGTGATCATAGATATTTAGTGAGCATAGGACTCATGTTGAAGAAGAAGAAAAAGAAGAGCGAGGGCATATTCCTGTCTTGAAGGAATTCATAATCTACAAAATAATGTGTGTATGGGTATACCCCAATGCAAACACACACACACACACACACAAACACACACACAATCAGCCCTTGTTCAAGATACATAGATGAATACAGGAAAAATTGGAAAACTGGGCACTTCAGAACCAGGAGGGTCTCCGACAGAAGAGGGACCAGATTTATATTGGAGTTAATTTTGGGGAGTTCCCAGTTTTCAGATAAAGTAATCCCATGTTTTATTTAAGAATTTTGATTCCACAGGGTTATTTAACCAATGCTTACCAGTACTTTACCAGTTTTTACTTATACGAAAACTAGAAAATTGTTTTGGGAAGAAGTGAGAGATTACAGGGTTGAGAAAACTTGAAGGTGTCTGACGACGCAAGAAAAGGTTTCCAGGCCAGAAAGGGGCAAGTCAAGAGCAAAGAGAAGTTGAAATTGTTGAGAACAGGTCACCTGTCTGTACAAAAGCAAAAACCCACTGACACCTTGAGTTGATGCTGACTCATAGCGACCCTATAGGAAGTAGTAGAACTGCCCCGTGGGACTTCCAATGCTATAATCTTTATGGAAACAGAGAGCCACATCTTTCTCCCGCAGTCAGCTGGTATATTTGAACCACCAACCTTTCAGTTAGCAGCTGAGTGCTTATCCACTGTGCCACCAGGGCTCCTTTCTGTCTGTATTGAACCAGTGAAACACAAGACAGGCAATATCTTGAGAACAAGTGATAGAGAAGGGAAGGGCTTTTAAAATCAGGTAGAATTGCTCCAAACAGGCAATCGAGCGTTATGGGTATCACTGATATGTTAACGTTGTGATTAATCTCACTTTACATATGTTCTTGTTTAAAGCACTTTAAACCAATCCCCCAAACCAAAGATTAGTAAAAGTGAAACATCCTATAATAATATGTGTTCAGCCTCTGCCTACAGAATCTCAAAGCATGTCATTTTAGTGGAAAAAGAAAAATGCAGTCATTGGACATGTATGGAAAAAAACCTTAAGCAATCGCGGTATTCAAATGTTTAGTTTCCATCCCCTCCGTGGAGCCCCGGCACAGCGGTTAAGCGCTCGGCTGCTGAAAGAGTATTGCCTAAGACGGCGGTAACTTGGGGGCAGCCCTACTTTTAAACGTGTAGAACATTTTTCAGCAGCCGTTTGTCGACTCCAATTGATGGGAACCCTGTGTGTGTTAGAGTAGAACTGTGCTCCGTAAGGTTTTCAATGGCTGATTTTTCAGAAAAAGATATCCAGGTCTTTCTTCCGAGGACCCTCTGGGTGGACTTGAAACTTCAGCCTTTCAGTTAGCAGCCCAGCTTGTCGACCATTTGCCCCAGCCAGGTAGCAAACTGTTAAAGCAGGCAGCACCTCAGGTGTGTAAATGGGACACTGACTCTGTTTCCATCCATTGGCGTGAACAAGAAAAGCTGACTCACACCATGTGCCTGATATATAGCCTTTCTGTCACTTGCGATACATGTATCAGGTACTCAGTAAATGTTTTTGAATTAAAGACATTAATTTGCCTCTTTACAAAGTGGTTTGTACTTCATGCAAAAAAGAACTTCAGTCATACATCAATTTAACCAAGACAGTTAATGGGTGAGGGACTCACCCTGCAAACTCTATCGAGAGCAAAGGCAGAAGTTTGGAATTGCACAAGCAAGCAAGCTAAGGACTCAACCATTAGCAGACTAAGTATGCCTATATTTTGTATTTTTTTCCCATTTCCTTTTAAAGGAGTAATTCTGCAGTAGCTAAACAGGGTGTTGTAAGCAATATATGCCTTTGGTAAAAATGAAAGAATTATAAGCAAAAAGATAAATGGATATCATTAGAATTCTGAGAAACTAATTTACAAGTAGTATCCATTAAAATTTTTCAGCTATAAAACACAGATATCCATATTATTTTTACTGAGTTCATGTAAAATTTTGTGGAAAGAGAGAGAGATTATTTACAACCTAGGAAAAACCATGCTGCTACTGGAGAATTTTCTTACAGTTGCGATGCATGTCAAATAATACTTTGGCTGTGAAACAAACATGTCCGTCAGCACTTGTAAGGCAGAACAAAGACAGCTTGAGCAGCTGAAGTGAATCATACAGCAAGTAGATGAGAATGATCTCTCCTGCATATACAACTCAAAGGCTGTCAGTAAAATGAATATTCTACTACTTTTACTAGATAATGTTGTTGTTAGCTGCTGTTGAGTCAGCCGCCAATGAACTGGATGGTCCGGTCCTGTGCCATCCCCATGACTGGTTGCAGATCAGATTGTTGTGATCTATAGGGTTTTCATTGGCTAATCTTTCAAAGCAGGTCACCAGATCTTTCTTCTTAGTCTGTCTTAGTCTCAGAGTTCTGCTGAAACTTGTGCAGGGACGGATTACCCAATAAGCCAAGTATGGATGGACTTACTTTGGTTTGTTTACTCACCTCTAGTGCACAGATTATGCACTACAGATTAGTAAGTAAACACAACTAAGCTCGTGCGTACCTTGCTTACTGGTTAATCCACCCCTGCAGTTCAGCATCATAGCAACACCCAAGTCTCCACTGACAGACGGGTGAGGGAATTGAACCTGGGTTGCCCACATGGAAGGCGAGAATTCTACCACTGAGCCATCAATGCCCCCTTACCAGATAATGTTATTGTTCTTAATCGTTGCTGAGTTGATTCTGACTCTTGGTAACCCCACGTGTTACAGGGTGGAACAGCTCCATAGGGTTTTCTTAGCTGTAATCTTTATGCAAGCAGATCGCTAGGCCTTTTCTTCTGCAGCACTGCTGGGTGGGTTTGAACTCCCAACCTTTAGGTAGGCAGTGGAGCATAAACCTTTTGTGCCACTAGATAATGGAAGGTGTTACATTAACAAAGTAAAAGGCAGGCATGGCCGTGAGTGTTTCCTGGAACTAGGGGCCAGCAAGAGCGGAAGCCTATGCACTTACCGGGGCCCTGGACGGCTCTTTAGGGAGAAATGCAGGCAGAACACCTGGGCTGTAAAAGGGGCATTGTCTTTTCTGAAAGGGCTTTGCTTCGATCTTTCCATCGGTTGAGACTGTGTCGAGCAATACTTTTCAAAAGTTGTATCACTGCATGAGACTAAATGGGCAGCCTCTGTCTGGAGGTGAGATGAGAAGGCAGAGAGGGTCAGGAGCTGGTTGAATGGACAAGGGATATCAGGGGTGGAAAGGAGGAGTGTGCTGTCACAGTATAGGGAGAGCAATTAGGGTCACATAACAATGCATGTATCAATTTTTGTATGAGAGACTAACTTGAATTGTAAACTTTCACTTAAAGTACAACAATTAAAAAAAAAAAGTTGTATCACTAAACAGGCCTTGAATCTTGACTGTGAAGATTTTAACCTTCATAAGCCTTTCCAGGGCATGATGATTGGCCATCTATTTCAGCTTCGTCCAGAAGTAGACCAGTTTTTACTAAACCATTAGGTTACCCCAACCCTGAGGAGAAATATGGAGTACCTGGGTGGCACAAATGGTTAACACACTTGGCTGCTAACCAAAAGGTTGGAAGTTTGAGTCCACTCAGAGGTGCCCTGGAAGAAAGGCCTGGAGAACTACGTCCAAAACAATCAGCCATTGAAAACCCTATGGAGCAGTCCTATTCTATAACATATGGAGTCGCTATGAGTTGGAATCGATTCGATGGATGGGTTTTATAAAGACTTTAGCCTCAGGAAGCTTGCAGTCTACTCAGAAAGCTGACACACACACCTGTAAAGAGATAAGAAATCCATTTTCTAGGCAGTAAATCAGTTTCACACAAGCAATATGGAATGCTAACTTCTCTAGGAACCCCCAGAAAAGAGAGAGCTTTCTTCCGGCTACAATGACCAGGGCATTTTTCAATAGTGGAGGATGTGTTGCATCAAGGTGGATATTATGGGGTTGGAAGGAGCCCAGGAGATAACCTAGCACTGGCTCTGTGGATGGGAACAATTGTTAGTCCTCCAAATTTGCTTGTGTGTGAGACACAGGCTGTCTGAGAACAACTAGCCAGCCAACCCTCTACCGACTCCTTCAGCCTGGTTGTGTTTGTGCGAACAGAACCTTCCTTCACGCTCTTGCCCCACTTAATCGTCTACTAAAATTCTAATACACTCCCGTCAAATGATGCCCATAGGGAGAAGGAGAGAACAAAGCCAAGATGAAATTTTTCTGAAAGTTTTCTTTTGTCTATGTAATCTCAATCCAGCTTTTTATAAACTGATTTGCAAATGGGCCTAACTTGCAATATCTCATTAGGTCTGCCTTGGCAGTTTGTAGGGGCAGGGAACCATCATGGTATTTTTTTTTTTTTTTTAATCTTATTTTTCTATCTTTCCAATAGCATCTGGACAATCTTTCAATTCTTGTCTGGTGATAATGAAATCATTAAAAAAATGTACCCGAACCCTTTTTGCTTCTCTCTGTGCCATTTGGAACATATGTGAATAAATTCAACACCACTTGCTCATTGGTATTCTTTCTTTTCTCTCTCCCTTGTTTTTAAAAACTCTGTTTGAATTCAGTCGTTAAAAGACCTAGGCATCTGAGTTAAGTATGATGCTGGAGGACACTCCATGTCCTCCACATGGCCCTGATCTAGACAAGCAGCCACAATCTACCCTGTGCATTTTTGTGGCTTAAGTTACCTAGAGTCTGGGGTCTTTCATTGTTGATAGGTTACACGTTGATTCTATTGCAATGAAAAGCCAGTTTGGGCATAGTACAAATATTTCATAGATGACCAGAGGGAATCAAGCTATGCCTTTGGGACTAGTAGCTAAAATATCTTAGAGTATTTGACACAGATCCAAGAACGTCTTTCCCTTCTTGGAAACTATGTTCCCAGTCTTTTCCAGCCAAGGGGCTCATGGTAAGTGAGAAGAGAGCAACTCTGTCGCATCCCAAGAGAGGTCTCCTGGAAGAGGTGGGAAAGGCTTCTCCATGAGGAGCGTTTGCTCCGAAGCATAAAAGGTTCAGCCTCCAGCCTATCATTCAAAAAGTTTTTAAAGCCTTTTTTAAGGAAACAATTTAAACCCAGCTGCACTTATCGATCAGTGATTTGCTTTTGCTTTGTTTTGAGGGATTTATAATCTGCTTTTAAATGTTTTTTGTTCCTGGCCTTCATTGATGGCAAGTTCTGCCTGAGGCTACTTCTCAAAACATGTCACTGGAGCTTTCAAATCTACGTGAATAACTACAATAATTTTAATCTGGATCTTTCCTCCCCCGACTCCACCCCATCCCCGCCTTCTCCTCTGTACACAGAGGAAATGTTAGAGGGTTGTAAAAATTTTTCATCGAATTCTGCCAAACCTAAAACCTATAAAAAGTAATCATTTGTCTTTCAAAAAAAAGAGAGAGCAAGGGAGCAAATTCTACTTCCACTGTCAGAGCCAATTAGGGTTTATTTTCCCAAGTACATTCCGTTAGTCTCCAAAACCATACAGCTTCTAAAGCCTCGTCTCCGCCTGATATCTGCTGCAATTAAAAAATAAATAAATTTCCAAAAATATCTGGATTGTAGTCGAACACACTATTTTTTTAAACAAATAGATTTTATAGGAACTTTTGTTTACAGCCTTTAAAGTTTGTAATTGCCCCCTTTTTGACATTGTGAAATAGTGATGTTTTTAAAACTACCATAAAATAGTGGTTAGTTTATTATTACAATATGAACTGAAGACCAGAAATTGTGCTCCTAATTCAAATAATCATTTCTGATATTTCTCAAGCTTATAGAAACCAAAAACACTTAGAAGACGTCTGTCCTTTGATTGTTTTTAATGAAACTCACACGTGTTATTTTTTTAATAAAAGCATATGCTTACATATGTATGATCTCCACAAGTTTATTTAACAAGAAACCAAATATGTGAGCAAAACAGCTTTCTCCGACGAGGCTTTAATTGTCTTTCATGCATGTTCTATAGATCATTACCGAATGTTTAGAGATCCTGCAAGGAAGAACTTTACACCAAAGAAGAGGTAACAGATCTTCCTTGTTTATAGAAAGGACAGCTCCTAATAGACCATATTAGTTTTAACACAAACTATTGAACCCCCTTCATTACATTTTTCTGTGTTCTGTTTCGGCATCTCGTTAGCTCTGGGAAGGAGGTGCAAACTCCTGAGGAAAGCAAGCACACATTGAGACAATTACAGATCATGGTTATTAGATAAGCCTCGGGAGGATGTTTTTCTTGGGCTGCTCACAAGCATTTTGAAAGAGTCGTGTTCCAGGTCTGAGGGCCCGTGTTTCTTCCTCTCAAACTATGAGCAGCTGTAGCACATGACCTACTTCTGTAGGGCCCTGTAATGATTTCCTTCCTTCGGAGGCTTCAGGAGTCCTCCTTCTGCCCTGTGAATAAAAGGGACAAATATTTTAATCCAACCAAAATGCTGAAGCAGGTTTTGTTGGTTTCAGGGAAGAAACTCAATACAGCTCCAGCACTGAGTGTAGGCCTCAAATTGGAACCATCTGGGCTGCAGAGGGCTCAGAGACCTTTGGGGAAGGCAGGGGTATTCTTGCCTAGGGCTGCAGCCCATACACCTGCAGAGATGGCCCACGTCTTGGCAGGCTGGCTGGACTCACCCAGGAATTGATGCCGTTCACATGGCAAAGGAGCACTCACTCCATGGCTTTAGCGGTTCCCAATACCATGTAAGGAAGGCAACACCTACTCAGGTGACAACTTCTGAAGTAAAAGTGAGGAATGCCTCTTTATTCTTTTGGAACATACTGGACACAAGTTACACAGAAATAATTTCCTAATGATTTATTTTTAGTGGCCAGAGGAGAAAGTCCTCAGGAAACCATAGGCTGGAGTCCACAATATTTTCAGTGTTATCCTTAAAGTTGGGGGTGGGGTGGGGGTGGTGTTTAAAAAACAACACAGGCATGTTTGATATTCTCTGCATTCTTTTATTTATTTATTTTTTGCTTGCAGTGTTGCTATTAATGTTGGCTGGCTTTACTTACCAACTAAGTGAAAGTATTTTTCAAATGTGCTCTGATGTCTAAATGTATAAGACTCGCCAGTTCCTGGAAGGTTATTTTAAGTAAAATAATGTTTTAATTTTGTATTGCAAACTCTCTATGTGTGAAGGATGACAGTATCAACCCATTTCCAAATAGAAATGACGAAGACTTTTGCTTAATCAAAGACCAGAAAGCTTATCACTTATTTTTCACCGGCTCAGGATATATTTTTTGAATAAAAGGGACATTGAGAACAGACTGAAATTGTATATGTTATCCATTTAATAATTATATTTTTCAAATATTAGTTTATGAGAAATGTATCATTTTTAATCTGGGCTTTAAATTATTTATTATAGTTAAAAGCATAATGATTTCAGTATGGCCATTACAGAAATCCTAAATAATATGACAAAATCTGAAATCCTGAGAGTGCAAGCCCCGTAAAAATCTTAATACCAAAGTCAAGGGCAATATATTCAGAAAAGGTAGGTAATTGGCAAAGAGATGGCAAGGGGAAAATGTAGGAGAGGTTGTTGAAATTTTGAGTTCAGCTACATTCTTAGACATGTAAATTTATCTGGCTTCCTCTAATCTTTTTAAATAAGCCAGCAGACTACACATTTTTGTTTATTCTAATTAATTTTATTGGGTTTTTTTGTAATTAAATTTCTTGGCTGATGGAAATTAAACAGGCAAGATGGAGATAATGTACACCAGTTAAACGCTGTGTATGTATTTTAAAGGAAAGAATTGTTAGCAGTATTTTTTTTTTAATTCCTAAAGGGAAAGTAAGCATTAAAAATAATATTTTGACAGCAAGACTAAACATCTAATGTTTTAAAAGTCCTAAGAATATAAAGGTCACATACGGTGCAAGGTTTCCAAGTGCATTATAAAGGGTGATAGGACCGTGCTGTGTCTCAGTGGCTGAAGCCTTCTCACATGCATGCCAGCTGAGGGATGATGGAAAGTTACGTCAGTTGGGTTTACTTTTTTTGCCCTGTTCCAAATTTATACGCATGAATCTAAATTTTTAACCAAATCTTTGTTCTCTTTCCTCTTGAGGATGTTTTCACGTTCCTGCCCACACACCCAGATGCAGCAGATAGATCTTCCTACCTCCCCACCTGAACAGCCTTCACTGCTGGGCAGCCACGGGGTGAGGCTTAATGGAGCTGAGCACACTTCCTATCAAGCTTCCTGTGGAAAGCCAGTCAGCTGAGACTGGGAAAGGCCCAGCTACAATGTGCCAGAAGCCCAGTCAAAATCAAATGGGGCAACGTCAAGGAAGCATCTCCCTGCCATTGAGGGCTATTATTTTGTTCATTAAAGACTAGAGAGAGAGAAGGGGAACAAACAGACTGGGACAGAGGGGAGTGGAGGCTCCACATGAGTATCCCTGAGGGGGCTGGGAACACAAATCCAGTTGACTTGTCACAAACTGATGTCACTTAGATTGTAAATGACTAGTAAAAATATCATAGTGTTCCTAAAAAAAAAAAAAGAAGAAGAATAGAGACTGGAGTCTCTCCAGAAAACTCTGGAGCTTTCTCATTTATATAGCTCTGAGAGAATACCTATACCCAATACCTGTTCCAAAGAATAGTGACTCTCTGAAAAGTGTCAATGCCTGGACTCAGGAAATTAAGAAACTCTCTGGTGTGTGTCTTCACTAGTATTTTTAAATACAAGGTTTGCTATCATCAACTTAGCTTCTAAATTAAAGGAATGTTCACCACAATCACCAACCAACGAGTCCATGTCCTGATGATGTTACTTGAAAAGCACAGTTCTCAACAAACAAGAATGATTTCATGTAAAATCCACGTTTGATGTATTTGAGCAAAGTGCAGCCTCTTCTCGGAGAAGGGGAATGAATAGTGGGAGTGAGTAATTTCAGATTGATTTATGAACTGGGAAAGGACTTCTGATTTTCACTTTTTTTGGCCAAAATGGCCAGGGGGTGATAAAGATTGGCTCTCCAGCCTTCACTGCCAAATCTTAACTGCCTGAAAACTTACAGAAATGCTTGATTAAAACTAGGATCCAAATCTCTGGTTGCCTTCAGCAAACCACAGCACTGGGTGGGAAGAACAGTGCCAGGCTGCAGATTTAGTGTAGTTACTCGGCGCTTGCTGCAAGTACCGCTCTCCTCCTGTTTAATAATTAATTTGACTTTAAAGCCCCAAGGATCTGGACTCAGCACCAGCTTCACAAAGCCGTACAGAAACAAAATGCTTCCAGAACTGGAGGGGGCATAGAAGAAGAAAGAATCTAACGTTTCAAGAAATATCACATGAGGCCGGGGAGTGGGAGTAGGGTGAGACTTGGAGGGGGAAAGAACCAGGGTGGAGAAATTTAAAATAAAATAAATACACACAAAAGCCAGGTTATTCACAGCCACTGGCACCAAGGCTGTGAGCTGCACAGTGAGCCAAAAGTCATCCATTCGGGAAGCCGACGTGGTGCCCTCAGGCTAGTCAGGACCGAGAGGGTAATGGGCTCAGTCTCTGGAAAAGAAGCCCAGCCTGGCTCTTCATTAGTGGCCTCTGCTCATTACTCATTAGTCAAAGCATCGCCCTGGAAAAGGCATCAGAGGTAGGTGTCGTCCCTCCCCGGGCTCTCCTCATCCTCCACCCCACCCCCACAACGCCACACTTCCCTTCCTAGGAGAAGTGGCCAGAGCAGGGGTGGATTATCCAACATGCAAGGTAAGCACGGTGCTTACCTTGCTTACCAGATCATCTGCAGTCAACAATGTCACATTTTTCACCACATCAAAGATTCTGCTTCTAGCTATGGCTGGCGTCTGTCCCTCTCCCAACTCCACAGAACCTTCCTACAGAATCAAAGCCTCTTTTTTCATTTACAATCCCTGACAGAGGTGGATGACCCAGTAAACAAGGTAAGCACGGGCTTACTTGTGCTTACTGACTAATCTGTGTTCACTAGTACAGACTAGTCAGTAAGCACAATGGAGACCGTGCTTACTGTGCTTGCTGGGTCATCCACCGCTGGGCAGGAGAATTCACTGGTGTAAGGCTAGCCATGGAGGGAGTGTGGACACACACAGTGGAAGGAAAAGGGGGGAGCTTGTCCCTGCCAGAGTGGGAGCTGCTCTGTGCATTAAGAACAACACAGAAAACCAAGCAAGTTTCTAATTGTTACAGAAGCTAACACCCAACTCAGCAACAAGGTAACTGCAAAAAGAAGGCCAACATTCAGCGGGTTTCTTGCATTGTGCTTTGTGGTTTTTATAAATGTTTGCTTTCTCTAAACTGGTGAATCCAGCACAGAAAGTGATACACTGTGGAGGCTTAGAACAGGCAGAAGCCACTAACAGCTTATCAACTCTGTTATAATACATATGATCCAAGGAAAATCGTTACCAGAATGACTGTATGTGAACACACCTTCAAACTCAATCGTTTATCAAGCCACACAGACTGTTCTTTTGTACACCAGGAAGTCTAAATTCCCCAAAGTAGTGCAAAGATATGATACAAACAAGCAATGAACAGATTAATTAAATGAAATGAAGGCCCGGGTGACCAAAGCAAAGAGGAAAGCTGTTTAAACACCAAATCGTGTTGACTTTTTGCTTATTATTATCATAAAGAAGACACAGTATAGAACACTCACACATATCCTCTGAGATTGTAGTACGGTATTTTGAAAAAAGACATTAAAGTAATTAAATGGTTGAGTTGAACAACTAATGACCCAAATATTTTTCCTAATCCTGACAAAGGGCTGTTTTTAATACTCGACAATTATCAAATCGATATGGATTTTTATTATATTTTACATTATACACAAATTAGTTATAAAATGCTTAAATCACACCTCCTTTGTATCTGCCCGGCCCCTGCTAGAGATTGATGGCATTGCCTTGAAAATGCAGCAGCTGTTTTTTTAAAATAATACAAAGTGAGGTTTTGTATTCCTCTTGACTGACCCCTTAAAACTGTGCCAAGGTCAACTTTGGAACGAGTTTCCAGTTACTCAACAATTTCAAAACCAGAAGGTCAATATGTTTTCTCTATTTTTGAGTCAGAGAATATCATGCTGCCATTTTTTTTAATTTCAATTTCAGATCCAAGTTAATGTTCCTGTTGTCTTACAAATCTCAAAATGATTTAGCTCTCCAAGAGGGACCTGACCTCGAACAAGTTATCTAACCTCTCATGCCTCTGTGTGCTCATCTGTAAAATGGGGAGCATCACGGCTCTTACCTCACCGGGTCGTTATAAGAACGCAACCGCATAATGCGGGCTTGCTGCAGAGAGAGCACGCCTCAAATTTAAAATTAGTGAAGGGCGTCTCTTCCTCACGTGTCCCTGAAACTCTCCTTAACTGATACTCTTACCAGTACCAGTACCAATTGTCATCCAGTCGATTCCGACTCCTGGTGACCTCACGTGTGTCAGAGTAGAACTGTGCTCCATAGGATTTGAATGGCTGATTTTTTGGGAGCAGATCGCCAGGCCTTTCTTCTGAGTTGCTTTTGGGTGAACTCAAACCTCAAACTTTCATTCAGCAGCTGAGCATGTTAACCGTTTGCACCACCCAGGGACACATATAACTCGTATTACCAAGATGAGAGATTTTAGCTTCCGTATCAGTAAAATCATTGCTTACAGTCAGTTTCTTAAAATAACAGATTTGTACACACAGGTTTATTGTAAGAAAGAACAAGAAAATGGCTCCATTCTAATCCTTGACATACCATCCATAAAAGGAAGTAGTGTGGGTTCTGTCACTGCTTACTGGTAAAGAATAGACTCTCAGTATGTAGACAAACTAAAATAAAGCAAAAGTGAGGATTATTATGTTGGAGAAGAATCATTACGTATAATATACTTGTTGACTCAATTCACGAAGCTTTCAGAACATGCTGTTGTTTGTCATTGAGTCAATTCCGACTCGTGGCAACCCCAGGTGTGCAGAGGAGAACAGCACTCCGTAGGATTTTCAAGGCTGTGACCTTTCAGGCCTGTTTTCCAAGGTGCCTCTGGGTGGGTTCAAACTGCCAAACTTTTGGCTAGCAGTCGAGCTCTTAACCAATTGCACCACCTTGAACCCAGGTATATCCAGGCTAAGAAGGAAGCTAACAAGCTGTGCCAGGCTTCAAAGTGTCATGGTTCTTGGCCACGCCAAACTGGACAAAGCTTGGTACAGCACTGCCCGGTCATCTATACGTTTTTCATATAGAACTTTGTGACCTATTAATTTGTGATGAAACAGAAGACATGTTTTAAAATGCAGTTCACATTATGCTTCCATAATCTTTAGCTTCCCACTGTCTTCCTCTCTGGAAACTGTCCTTCGCAGATACCTTGTCCATAATTGCCTTTTCTTACAATGGCTACGTCACTCCAGCCACAGCGCAAGAGAGAATAGGGCTATTTAAACTCATTTCTATTTTAGAATTTCTTACCTCAAGAAGGATAGATGTATATTCCTGTTCCTTCAAATTTTTCTCTTTAGGGGTCTCTTGGGTTTTCATCTGGGGGTTTGCTAAACACATCGGTCCAAGGAAGGTATTTGAGCAGCATATAATTGTATTAGATGCTGGTCACCGCATTGCTTCAACATGAAGCTTTCAAAGAAAATCAAAGTGAAAAAAATAAGATCTGGTATTGGTTATTAACTCTACCTCAGGTTGACTTCTTCAGGGGCAATTAAATAGCAGCTCTGGGCTGTTAAGTTTAGTGGCCTTACTTGTAGGTGACATCTCTTCTTCAAGGACAACCTCAGTTCAGATGTGTTTTGATTTTACTTTGATAAAACTGAGGCTGCCTCTTCAAAACCAGATTTCATTTGAAATGATACGTGTGACCACTCTATGTGCTCTGACCTTTCTTCTTTAAGAAACAAGTTTTGCATTACCAGGTAAATGCCCTTTTCATGTAATTTTCATGGAACACTGGTGACATCCTGTGGTCAGTTTGGTTTAAGGCAGCCAGTCTTTCTCGGCAACAATCTCAGGGAATAAAGAAATAAATGTCCCACATACATTCTAGTTTGTTTTACAAGACCAAAAGGAAAAAAACAAAATTCTAGTTCCTAATCATCTTGACAATATGGAAATCTCCTATTTTGAACCAAACTTTTCAGTGCGAAAGTGAGACAGAGCCAGTTCTAGTAATCAGAAATTTTTGGAAGGATGGGTATTTCGTTGAAACAAAATGCAGCTTTATCAAAACAGAAGAAGACTGACAGAGACCGAAGGAACCCCTGAGACTATGACCCCAGGGCACTTTGCTAACCCAGAACTGAAACCACCCCCGAAGCCCACTTTTCAGACAAAGATTAGAGAGGCCTATCAAACAAATGATAACGCACGTGAGGAACGTGCTTCGTAGTCCAATCAAATATGCCAGACCAAACGGGCAACTCCTGCCCAAAAGCAGGATGAAAGGGCAGGAAGGGACAGGAACTGGATGAATGGACACATGGAACCCGGGAAGGGAAGGCAGAGTCTGCTGTCACATTGTGGGAATTGCAACCAATGTCACAAAAAAACTCACGTGCATAAATTTTTGAATGAGAAACTACCTTGAGCTGTAAACTTTCACCTAAAACACAATAATATTTAAAAAACAAAAAACACAGAGGAAGAGCCCCATGACATCATACATTGCTGTTAAATTATTTCTGGCGCTTACCATCTGCTACTGTAAGTTTTCTGTACCTTGGCTCAACCTCTAGTTCTCCGAGTAGACTTGCATTCTGTAAAAGAGCACACAGCATGGCTGAGAGAGAAAACAGTGGGTATTTTGGCATTTTTACACGGCAGATAGTGCACCATGACACTAAATTGAAGTCATTTGGTTGTAAATGTGATATTACACTTGACGGTTTCCCCGGCAAAGCACTGAGCAGCTCATATTGAATAGATGCAAAGAAATGGAACTCAGGGAGCAAAGCCAATCACCACAGTAGCTGACCAAAGGGGCTCATAAAAGCATATGTCAGTAGTTTAGAATCATAACTCAGCTCAAAGTACGTGCTACCAGGAGCGACCTGCTTGGCTTAAGCAGCGGAGAGAGCGCAGGCGACGGAGTTTATGTTGTTCTTCTGTTTATTAAAAATGGATGGGAGCACTTGACAGAAAAATCCAACTTCTGGTCATGGCTCTTTAATCCCTGTTGTATCTGTCAGAGGTATGTGTCTGGAGTTCCAACAAGACTCTAGAAGTAAGATCACTGGTGGGCTTTGGTATTTTCTCTAATTTTGAATGGAAGAGGATGCCAACCACCTCGAACGAGAGATAGGATGGGAGGTTATTTTTGTCCCAGCTACTTTAATGGACATTAAATCGAAGTGCACTGGTTTAAGATAAAAATCCTTACAGCTAACACTTTCGGCGCCATTATTTGTCACAGAGCCTTCTTCGGGAGAAGAAAGCTAAAGATGAATGTCGACTCAAGCCTAATAACATGGCTCTTTTATGAGAAGCACAGCTCTTGGAAATAGTTCTACAGGCATGTGGGTACCTGTCCTAGTTATCTAGTGCTGCTATAACAGAAATACCACCAGGGGATGGCCTTAACAAAGAGATGTTTATTCTCCCACAGTCTAGTAAGCTAGAAATCAGAATTCAGGGTGCCGGCTCCAGGGGAAGTCTTTCTCTCTCTGTCAGCTTTGGGGGAAGGTCCTTGTCATTAGTCTTCTCTCGGTCTGGGAACCTCAGGACCAAAGGACATGCTCTGCTCCTGGCACTGCTTTCTTGGTGGTATGAGGTCCCCATGTCTCTCTGCTCACTTCTCTTTTTTATATCTCAAAAGACATTAGCTTAAGACACTATCTAATCTTGTAGACCTCATCAATATAACTGCCACTAATCCATCTCATTACATCATAGTGATAGGATTTACAACATATAGGGAAATCACCTTAGATGACAAAATGGTAGACAATCATACAATACTGGGAATCATGACCTAGCCAAGTTGACAGACATTTTGGGGGGACACAATTCAATCCATGACAGTACTTTTGCCTACTCCTTACGTCCTCATATGGTCATCGAAGTGCAGTCCTCTATTAAATAATCTGTAGGCCTCTGCATTGGTGCCTCAACCAAAATGGAGATAAGACCCCAGTTAATCAAATCAGAAGAAAGGACCAGCAGTATTCAAGCCCTTGTGTTGGGAATACTGTTCACTTGTAAGAAAGTATGTGTTTCAAAGCCTTCATTCTGCATCTTATGCAGTGTTACTGTTGAGCAAGGTGGCGGGATGAGGAGAAACACTGTTTTTCTTGCTGATTTGGGGCTTGGATGCTGGAGTCCACATTTCTGAATCTCCAGAGTCACAGGCTTCTTGGGTGTTTCACCACTGCCTGTTGCCATTGAGTCAATTTTGTCTCACGGTGACCCCATGTGTTACAGAGTGGAACTGCCCCATTGGGAGGTTTTCTTGGCTGTAATCTTTACAGAGGCAGATCACCAGGCTTTTCTTTCATGGTGCTTCTGGGTGGGTTTGAACTGCCAACCTTTTAGTGTGTAGTCAAGTGTAAACTATTTGCTCTACCCAGGGACTAACCTTGGGTGTAAAAGGTATAACATTACAACAATAATTTAGCAACAATAATATCAACAATAATTTAGCACATACCTCAAAGGATTTTGTAAGGATTAAATGAGATCATGCATGTAAATCACTTAAACACAGCACCTGGCCCATAGGAAGCACTCAGTAAGTGTTGTTCTTGAAATTATTATGATTAACCTCCTCCTCATCATTATTATGAATACCACTGTTTGCTTTAAGCTGTGCTGTTTCTACGCAATATTCTCAACTACAGTTAGGAGCATGCACAGAGAAGCAAGGGTGAGGCCAGAGAGGGTCCTTCCAGGTAAACGTATTCCATTGGCTGAGGCTATTATTTAACTAATAATTTTGAACCCTTTGCTGAGCTAAAGGAGAGCTGGTGTCACAAAGAGTAAAGTGCTCGATTACTAACTGAAAGGTTGGGAGTTCAAGTCCACTGCTCCATGGGAGAAAGACTTGGAGCTCTACCTGATTACAGCCAAGAAAACCAGATAACGTAGTTCTACTCTGTCATGTGGGATCATTCTGAGTTGGAATCAACTTGATGGCAGCACCTAACAGCAACATTGTGAGCTAAGTATTGCGAATGATACAGAGAAGTATTAAACGTAGTTTCTGCTTTCAGTAAACTTAAATCCATTCCATGTTGGTGGACATGGGAAGTTTTCTGTGCAGTCAGTCTTAAGACAACAGCTTTAAAATAAAGTAGTTGAAGCCCCTGAAGGGAGAACAGTGCTGAGTAGAGTGAGAATTCAGGAGAGAGCAGGGAATGGAACTTAGTATCTGCTACACTTGTGGTCTCATCTTCTGGGATTAGCTGGAATCACGCTCTTGAGGGCCTCCAGTAGGTCTCAGAACCTCTTTGTGTACCCTTAGGTCTCTTCAAATTTGGTCTGTTTTGAAATATACACTATGGATCCCTTCCTTTGCCTAATGATCTCCATCAATGGAGAATGAAAAATAGTCTGAGCTATGAGTATCCAATCGGCATGTAGCAAGTCTGAGATACAAGTTAGAAGCTCTAATAGCCTTGCTTGTTGTGGTCTTTTCTTCATCTCTGATTTAGACTCCAAGTAAATGCTAAAAATACTTACTGAATACTCACGATGGTGGTATAAACCATGATGCCAGATCTGGCTGGAGAGATCAAGATGACATGACTCCACCTTCAGGGAACTTACATTATTCTAGACAGAAAGGAGCACTGTGTACATAAATAAGCACCACGCAAGACAATAAACTTTAGGTGACATATGTGAAGAGCAAACAATGTGGGATAGAGGTCAGAGCAGGGAATGGAGCCCTTCTGCTGTGAGGAATCAGGTATGATTTCCGAATTAAGAGAGTTTTTTTTTTTTTTTTTAAACTAGGTCTCAGAAGATGATTAGGGGCTGCACATGTGTGATCGGGGTGTCTAAGAGACGGCATTCCAAGCAGAGGGATCAGACATCTAGGGCCAAGACATCATGGAGTTTACACTGGAAGGAATATTTAGAGAACCTACAAAGTATCCATTGGAAATTTCTGCTTGGCAAGGACAAGCAAAAATGTTTCAAGGAATGCTTTGGGAAATTTTAACCTGTTAATCTTGTCAGAACCAGTTCATTCCACCCAAAGAGGTGCATCCACATTTGGAATTCTAATTAACCCTATGGTTTTTACTTACACTGCGTCTCAAGCCTGCTGACCCCTCCCTTTCTTATTCTGCCAGAGCGGGTAAATCTGAGGGCCGAGGGCAGCGACATCATAAAGGCACTGTGAGCCGTATTTTCAATTTTTATTAGCATTTCTTATTTGCCCACTGCCTGATTTCTTTTAGGCTTGACATAATTTGCATGATTGCGTTAATCCAAGTGTGAAATGCAGTAGGGATCGGATTCAATGGGTGGCCAGAAAAGCAGCATTACTAGAACATAAAAGAGATGGAGCAGGGTGCTGCTTCCACAAGCCCAGGTGCAAACGGACTACAATGGGAGATTCAAACTGATCTGCAGGATGGGGAGGGGACGCTCCCAAAGAATAAGCTGTGTGCACTCTGCATAGGAAATGCATATTTAAAGGCCCTTCTGGGGGAAATCTTTCTCAAGCTAAGAGCTATATTTGAGCTGGGCAAACAAACGCCCTCCATGTGGCATCAAAACCTCTCAGTCTAACCCCTCTGGTTCTCCTTGTAGGAGAGATATTTCCAGCACTATGTTTATTTTTTTTTTAACTTTTTTATTTTGAAATAGTTTTAGATTTATAGAAGAGTTGCAAAGATAGTACAGAGTTCCTCTATACCCTTCCCCCTCGCTTCTCCTAATGTTAGTGTCTTGTATCACTGTGCTACAAAATTGGCACCACTAAGAAATTAACGTTTGCACAATACTATTCACTAAACTACAGACTTGATTCAGATTTCCCCAGCTTTTCCACTAATGTCACTTTATTTATTTTGAAAGAGATATGTCATCCCTACTTGTTTCAGTAATTGTCTGGAACCAACAGAGAAAGTCATTCTTGATTCCGTTCTGCAACCTGATGGAGCTATTTGGCCCTCTGGGCTCATTAGGGTGAAAAGCACACTCCCCGTAAAGCCAAGCAGAGCACAAGAGCCCTCCACATCCTTTCTGGAATCTCTGGGGATGACAGGTTTTCTGCTCAGTCATTCCTGGAGCACGGAGAAGTACAGAAAGCCAGCTCCAAGGAACAGCTGTTAGTCTGCTGCCAATCAACCAACCTTGGCTTTAGAGTGCTGGTTGTCCTCATAGACCATCAGACCCAAAGGAAAGACCTGCAGTGGCAGCACAAGGACGTTCAACCAGGGGACATTTGGTGGGGATATTACCAGACAGGGATTGTTGCCATTTGCTTTTTTATTGCAAACTTCTTTAAAGCAATACATAAGTCTCTTATATCGCCTTACAATTTTTTCCAAATAATTTCATTGTTTTGTGAAGTTTAAGTTTAAAAATATTTTATATCAATGTTATTAAAACCATACCTAAAAGTTCATATTTTACAATCTTTAAATATTCTTATCTATAATATATATGATACAGTTTAACTTGATCAAATTATAAATAAGTGGCAGTGGCTCTTTTGTTCACTTTAAATTAAGAGTTAAAGAAAAAGCATATTTTGTTGATGAATTAATTTTAAGGTGATAGATTGTACCACTCTTGGAGACTGGATGTATATTAAAATGCAAGTTGAGATTTAACCACGTATTGCTGTGTCAAATGCACTAAAAAAAAACTTTACGGCCTGATATTTAGAAATCTTGCCAATTGCCCTTAAAAAAATCAGCTGGCTTATTTTTTATAATTTTTGCCTTTTTTTTTTTCTCTCGATGACAAGATAAGCGAGAAAGTTTCACACTGATATTTGTTAAAACTCTGCAAATAATACATTGTGGGTACGGTTAGTTTGACACTTGTAATTCCCTATAAATAAAAAGCCAAATTGGTTATATTTTATTTTATTTAACATTGAATTTTAAAAAACCAGTGGCAGCATTGTTCGCAAGAGAAGACGTTCTGCAGATCAGTGCAGGTGATCTTGAGAGGATTTACAGATTCATCGCCATTTTTATACTCCTTAGTAACTATTTTGTAATATCAGTGTTCTTACGCTTGTCTTTCTAACCAAACGACCAAATATAAGTCATAATACATGTCTAAGAAATAAAGGAGCCTTGGTGATGCAATGGTTAAGTGCTCAGCTGCTAACCAAAAGGTTGGTGGCTTGAACCCACCCAGGGGTTCTGTGGGAGAAAGACCTGGCTATCTGTTCCCGTAAAGATTATAGCCTAGAAAACCCTATGGGGCAGTTCTACTCTGTCCTGTGGAGTCACCATGAGTCAAAAATTGACTTGACGGCACTTGACAACCACAACAACAAGAAATAAGTAAGTTAGAATTGCACAGTGGTCAAAACCATTCAGCCATATAACAGTTCAGGTGAGAGACATCAACGGAGTCACCAGCATGCAATCTAAAGTTACTCCCAGCCATACTCGCAAGATATCTTTTGGAGGGCTCCCAAGTTGTCTTGTCTAAAAGGAAACACATTTCAAAAGTGATTTTATCTGTTAAGTCTATTAAGTCTACCAGTGTGGAGCCCTGGGACACCTTCACATATATCTCAAACATCAAGGTACAGAAAGGCCCATGAACAGGCACTGCAGGCTTTGGACATGTAGGGGACAGAGAAGGGACGAAAATGGAAAGGAAGGGGAAAGGGTTAGAAGTTGAAGTCCATTACTGTTGATGGGCTGCCTTCAGTTTCATCACCTTTGACCTCTTCTCCCTTATGGTTCTTGTGTCTGAACACTCTTGTCCCCCAAATTCACAAGAAGTTTCCCGTCAAAACTTCATGACAGATCACTCCATGTGGATAGAGCTAGGTGGCCAGCCCAGGTGGGGAGGAGGAGAGAGGAAAGGGGAACTTATGTATTCAAGGAAAAAAAAATCTTATTCTAGTCTCTATTCTAGAAAGAAAATATTTTATCCACTTAATCTGGGACATTGATCCAATTATCCATTGTCATAGACACAATGCTGCAACAGTAAGGGAAGTTACATAGTTTGGCGTATTTCTTTTGTTTGTTTTTCTTTTATTTTATCCACAGAAAACTTTGGATTCTTATAGCAATTTTACTCGCCCCTCTCCACAAGATACAAGGGAGTAGCTGAATTTCTAAATATTACTTTGATCAGACTGTTAAAACCACCTGGCACATTAGCACGTGATACAACTTTTAGAAAAATATACAACTTTTCTTACAGGAGTTAACTGTTATCCTCTGGGGGTCCTAGGGGTGGTGAGGGGGAATAAACAAGAAAATAATCTGTTTCAGGACAAATTGTAATGGGAAATTTTTAAATTATCCCCTGGCTATTTCTCAATCTGTCTTGGAGGAAGTATAGCCAAAATGCTCCTGAGAAGCAAGAATGGTGAGACTTTGTCTTGCTGACTTGGGACATGTTCTCAGGTGGGACGCGTCCCTAGAGAAGGACAATCATGCTTGGTAAAGTAGGAGGTCAGCTAAAAAGAGGAAGAGTCTCAACGATATGGATCGACACAGTGGCTACAACAATGGGCTCAAACATAGCAATGAGTGTGAGGACAGTGCAGGACCGGGCAACATTTTGTTCTATGAGTCAGAGTCGACTCAACGACACCTAACATTTCTCAATAGATATGTAACTCGGCAAACTCAGTTCTGATAGTTCCACCTTGTAAGGTTGGTGGTTCAAATCCACCCAGGGCACCTTGAAGAAAGTCCTGACTAATACTTCCGAAAGACCACAGCCATTGAAAACTCTGTGGTGTGCAGTTCTACGCTGAAGGACATGGTGTCACCACGAATCAATCAGTGGTAACTGGCTTGGTTTTTTGGTTTATTTGAGTTAACATTGGGCTATGGGTAGAAGCCCTGATGGTGCAGCGGTTAAGAGCTCAGCTGCTAACCAAAAGGTCAGCGGTTCGAATCCACCAGCCGCTCCTTGAAAACCCTATGGGGCAGTTCTACTCTGTCCTATAGGGTCACTGTGAGTTGGAATCAACGGCAACAAGTTTTTACGGGTACGAAGACAAATCATAAAACTATTTCATAAGAGTGATGGAATCCGAATTTCTCACCTGACCTCTCTGCTATGTGCTCCTCTTTCATCCATTACTTTAGGTTCGGGAGATAGATTTTAAAGAGAGCACAGCACTTGTCTATTTAGCTCACTATTATATTCCCAGTGGTTATTGGAACATAGGAGAGCCTCGATAAATATTTATTTAACAAATGAATGAATCTATGAATGAAGTGGGTGGTGAAAATGGCAAAATATACCTACCCATCAAGAAATTCACACAAAGAAAAAGCTATGAGAAGGGTCTGCGCCCTTCCTAGTCAGTTGACTCATAAACTCAGACCTGTAAATGCAATTTTAAAAAACCAGACTTGCAGTGTATCTGCCTTGCTGACAGTGGATAAAAGAATATTTGTAAAAGAAGATTGCTTTTTTACTTTTAATTATGGAAATTTAAAAAATATGCAAAAGTAGAAAGAGCTCTTATACTCATCACACAGCTTCAAGAATTATTTATACAAGGCCACACTTCTATACTCCACTTACCCATCACCTCCACCCTGCACTGGATTATTTGAAAGCAAATCCCAGATATCATGTAATTTCATGCGTAAATATTTCAGAATGTATCCCTAAAAGATAATTACTATCATCATATCTTAAAAAACTTAACAAAAAATCCTTAATACTATCAAATTTCTAATCACCATCAAAAATTTTCAGGTAGTTTTTCCATAACTTTTCATTGAAATTTGGCTTATTCAAATCAAGATCCATACAAAGACCAAACTGCATTCAGCTGATACATCTCCTAAGTCTTTTTTAATTTATGGGTTCCTCCTTCTTCGTTTCACTTTTTTCGCAGTTTTTATGTTGAAGGAACAGGATTGTTGGCTTTGTAGCATTTCCCACATTCTGGATTTTCATTGCATCCCCCATGGTGTCTTTTAAATGTGTTCCTCAGTCCCCTATATTTCCTATAAAATGGTAGTTAGATTTAGAGGCTTGATGAGATTTGGATTACTGTTGTGTACCTCTTATTATATCATATCAGGTGGTCATAATATCTGGCTGCCTCTCTTTTTAGTGATGTTAAGATTAATTAATAGGTTTAGTCCTTGTCAGACTGATCTGTCTATTATGATGTTCCCTATCAGCTACTCACATAAAGGTTTAACATCCATTGATGATAATTGGCTAGATTAATCCTCTCATTGGGGTTTTAAAATGGTGATATTCTACTTCTCCCACTCCTTGTAGAAGCAGATTTTCTTAAATACAAGGCATTTTTTCACGATCCTCCATCATCTCATATATAAAATGGGAATAATGATACCTGCCTTAACTACCTCACAGAGCTGTTGGGTGGATGCCTAAAGCATTTGGTAAGCTGAAGTCACTATACAAATGTGTGGTAGATGCCATGGTTGATTTCCCAGGAGTCATTCCCCATCGGAGTGAGCACACTCATTGTGTGTATACTCTATAAAAAACATTGTGCAAAATACTAGTGAAATTTATCAGAGACAGATTTTCAGGAATGGACTACATATGATTTCTAGTTAAAACTGTCAGCTCTGATGTCTGTGCTGGGAAATGATGCTAGCCTATGACTTCAGGATCCTCTTGAATTTGGTTTTCTCTTTAATGTGAGACCATCTTAAAACCTCTTTGCAGGATAATAACATTTATGAGTGGAGGTAACATTGACTTCAGTTGCACCTTGGGGAAATGCTAAATGTCTTCCCAGAATTGTGACTTGCCATGCATGGCTTGTAAGACAATGTCAAAAGCACTTTAAAATGTACGTTTAAAATGTATAATTGTTTTTTCCATTCATGGAATATTTTTCTTTTAGAACACAAAATAATGTAATTCATCCTAAAGGATATTTTAAAATTCCAGCAATATCCTATATGCAAAAAACCTTGCATCTTATTTTGATGAAACGTCTTGTCATCCTAGATTGCAATATAAAGCTGTATACTTTGGAAAATGTAAGAGAAGGAAACTGAAGGTCTTTAAGGGCATTCTTAAGCATCCAAAGTGCTACAGAGAATTCTGGCTGTTGAGAGCCAGGCTGGATGTGGGGGATGCTGGAAATCACAACCTAGTAGAAAATATTTAAATCCATGTCCTTGCCTGGGGGTGAGGGGGGAGACAGTAGAAACCCAGGCCAAGTGAAGAGAAAGGGCCAATATCAGAAAATGAAAGTGGATGTAGAAAATGGAAAAGAGAAGTGAGGATGGTAAGCAGGACTTGACTCCGGAAAGTGCCAACTTCAGGGTTGAGAAACATGGATGAAGCATAAAAACAGGAAGTAGAGTCTCTAGAACAAATAAAACCAAAGAATAAGTACAGGACACACTATCCAAGATGTCTTGAGAGAGAGGAAAGGACTCATGTTTGGTCTAGGGAGATACAGACCAATGAAATTAACAGGGCTACCTAGAGAAGAGAACAGAAAGGTCCAACTAAGGTAAGGATGAGGCTTTAAGATTGGTATAGATTTTACTTTAAATGGGAATCAGTGGTTGGTGCAAATAGTTAATGAGCTTGGCTGCTAACCAAAAGGTTGAAGGCTCAAGTCCACCCAGAGGTACCTCAGAAGAAAGGCCTGGGGATCTACTTCTGAAAAATCAGTCATTGAAAAACCTATGGACTTCCTGTCTGGAGCAAAAAAGGGTGAAGAAAACCAAATACTCAAGGAAACAGCTAGTCCAAAGGAGTAACGGACCACATGAACCATGACCCCCACTAGCCTGAGACCAGAAGAACTAGATGGTGCCCAGCTACCAGTACCAACTGCTCTGACTGGGACCACAATAGTAGATCAAGGACAGAGTGGGAGAGAAATGTAGAACAAAACTCAAACTCATAAATAAGACCAGACTTACTGGTCTGATAGAACTGGTGGAACCCCCAAGACTATAGCCCTTAGACACCCTTCAAACTTGGAGCTGAAATCACTCCCAGAGATCACATTTACTCATACAATAGCCAGGCCTATAAAACGAACAATAACACCAGTGAAGAATGTATATCTCAGAACAATCAACTATATGAGACCTATAGGGCAGCATTTGCCCGAAAGCAAAGTTCAGAAAGCTGGCAGAGGAATGAAAGCTGGACGAATGGACATGGGGAAGGAGGAAAGGGGGAGAGCGCTGACACATTCAGGGGTTTGCAACCAATGCCAAGAAACAAGCTGTGTATAAATCGTTGAATGGGAAACTAATTTCCTCTGTAAACTTTCACCTAACAACAATAAAATGTTCAAAAAAAAAAGTCCTGTGGAGCACAATTCTACTCTGATACACATGGAGTTAGCATGAGTCAGAATTGACTCAACAGCAACTGATGGTGGTGGTAGTAGTTACTTTAAATCAGTGTGGTGGTCCCAGACACATAAAGAAATGGCATGCCTTTTCAGGGCTCATGCACCAAGGTAACTTAGAGAAGGTAATGAGTGTAGGAATGGGTGAAGCCAGGGATAAGTCAAGGCTCCAAAATAAACAAAGTCTACAGGCAGAAAGATCCTATGTCACTCTTTAGTGAGTGAAGATGGGAGTTCTAGAGTCAGATACAAAGTGAGCAAGATATCAATCCAAGGTTTAACGTCAGAAGGGACACAGTCAGGGTCAAGTACTCAACTAATGAACTAGAGGAAGCCAGATTGCTGTAAGACCAATCTTAGGTCAAGGTCCAGGGGAAATTTGCAGTCAAGGTCATTGTGCACTGACATGACTAGAGCCAGTGTTAACAACTCAGTAAAAGGAGGTAACTGCTATGGATGCTCTTGCTAGAGAATCTCCTCTGAGGACATAGCACCTCAGCCCTGTTGTTGTGGTTGTTAGGTGCTGTCGAGTCAGTTCCAACACATAGCAACCCTATGTACAACAGAACAAAACACTGTCCGATCTCTCCCCCCGCCCCAATAATAGTTGTTATACTTCTGGATTGTTTCAGCCACTGTGTCAATCCATCGTGTTGAGGGTCTTCATTTTTTTCACTGACCCTCTGCTTTACTAAGCATGACGTCCTTCTCCAGGGACTGATCCTTCCTGATAACATGTCCAAAGTATGTGAGATTAAGTCTTGTCATCCTTGCTTCTATAGAGCATTCTGTCTGTACTTCTTCCAATACAGATTTATTCATTCTTTTGGCAGTCCATGGTATATTCCATGTTCTTCGCCAACACCATAATTCAAAGGCGTCAATTCTTCTTCAGTCTTTGATCTTCCATGTATAAGGAAAACCTCAACCCTACAGGTGCCTTTCTGTCACCCTTAAGATCCTGGGCATTGAAAAGAGCAAACAATAGTTTTGACCCCCCAAATCATTATGGCAAAGAATATACAAGGGATTGGCTCATGAAAGTCCTGGCAAATGTGCCGGAGTATTCAGCTAGGACTGGACTGGGAAATCTTCCATTTGCCCCTCCAAGTTCACTCCCCCATACTCTTCCAACCTGCTCAGAGACCAGGGAGGCTAACCTGTATAGATGTTATCAAAGGGCTCCATTGCCCTGTGGCCTCTGGTTGGGTTTGGCCAATAGAGGACACCAGCAGGAGGTCAGAGGGAGGGTAGAGAGCGAAGGCAGGGTATTTATTCTCTCAGCATCTTCCTTGCTAAGTCACTGTGGGTTGACTGTGACCTTCTACAAAAGGCCACAACTCCTGTCAGACAGCTCAATCCATTCGGCCAAATCACACTCATACTTTTCTCTCTCTATCTCTCTGTCTCTGTCTATCTCTCCTCTCCATGTACACAGACATATATACTCCCCTTGTCCCCACTGAGTCTTGGTATGGCAAAGCTCCTGCTATTAGTAGCCATAAGTACTGCATCATATCTTGTTGCTTTTCCTAAACTTCACCCACACCTCTGTAAAGAATCCTTTTATTAAGTTCTGCTTTGAGTGTGCTGTTAGGATTTTGACTGATGTAGGGACTAACCTAACCATTGCCAATAAAGTTGTTTCTGTGTTTGTTTTACTTGCAGGATAGATTTCTAAGAGAAGTTGGTAAAACAATCTCCTTACTTGTGATGAAAAAAAAAGGGCAAGTCGACCCTCTTGTGGGAGTCAGTGAGTGGTCGAGCAGAAAACCAGGGCCTCCTGCCTCCACCCCATATCATAGTGATAATAAGAAAAATCAGCCTACAGACATGGCAGCTTGCTCTAGAAACTACAACATTACCAGGAGGTGTTCGTCCACACTCGTTTTACCAGGCCGGTCCATTCTTGCCCTGAATGCCTGTTTCAGTAAGACCCCTACAGCCAAGCCATTGGAACACCAGCGTTGCTGAAAGTGCCAGGAGCAGCAGCAACTTGGGAGTGCATAGAGGCATAAGGTCTTTTATATGACCTATCAGAGCTACTGTTTGGTAAAGCTCTTCTTCTTGTTACTGGGAGGGATGGATTCCCTGTTGCCAACAGTCACATGCATTCAGGAAGTCAACTCAGTAAGGAGGAACAGGGGCCAGTAAAGAGCTCCCTCCTCTCTCAACCCTCTTCATCTTTAAATTCTAGAATCTGGATTTCTGTGAAGGTCAGCAAATCCTGACTCCCTGACATTCAGCAAGACTTTCTAGTACCTCTTTAGTGACTGCCACAAGACACCTCAGCACTTTGGGATGAAACAAATGACTCAGTGGAAACGTTAATCAACAAATATTCCCTGAGCTTTTTATAGAAGCAATACCCTGTGAATGGTTCTACAGGCAAGTTGGTTCTCAAAGGTCTGGTTTAAAGAGTCCAATCCACTCTTTCTAACCTAAATTAGTCAAACTCTTCAAGTAGCCCAAATCCACCAGGTGATTGCAGTGTTAATTTTAATTTCCCATTCTTCTAATTGACTCCTTCATTCATTGATTCCACAGATATTTCTGGTTTTCTAGGTACTGGGTCTGTACCAGGTTATGAGAATAAATAAAGCCATGGTCCCTGCCCAAATCTATCCAGGAAAAAGACAAGTGAACAATTGCCTGGAACACAGTGGGAGCCTCTGAACACAGAGTGGTGAGAGGTCAGAGGAAGGAGCAACTGATTCTGCTGGGGTTAGGGTGGGGCCAGTGGGGTCAGAAAAGGCTCTCAGATCAGAGGTGGTGACAATCTGAATTGGGTTTTGAAAGATGAATGGGATTTTTCCAGGCAAAGGAAGGGGAGAAGGACATTCCAAAAGGAATAGCATGAATAAAGCTTGCCTCTGCCAGTTCACCCCATGTGCTCTCTTCAATACAACCTCTAAATATTGGAATCCCTTGGGCCTTGGGTCAGGTTCTCATCTATCCTCTATCACACTTTCTCATTAGTGAACATATTTAATCTTGTGCTTTTAAATCTCTGTGCTGGTGTCTCCAGACCTCAGAACTCTCCTGTGTGCTCCAGGCTCATCTGTACATCTGAAGATTTACATTTTCATTTGGATGTTTATAGGCATTTTAAGAGTATCCTACCCAAACTGGCTGTCAGCTAAGGGCCACACTTTCTGAAGAAATCTCAGAGTCTTCTTTCACTCCTCCCTCACCCCATCCAGTATATCATCAGGACCTTTTGGTTCTAATGCTAAAATATACCTCAAATCCAACCATTTCCCTCCATCCGCATTGTCACTTCCCACATCTAAGCCACCTTCATACTTGCCTGGATTACTGGAATCATTTGTCTACTGGTCTCCCCATCCCTGCTTTGGTCCCACCTCAACCATTCTATTCTCCATAGAGCAGCCAGGCTGATCTTTTTAAAGCATAATTAGTTTTATTCTCCCACTTAAAACACTTTAATGAGCTCCTATTGCACTTTAAATAAAACCCCACACTGCCTAGCCTGGCTTATGAAGGTCTATGTCAGTTCCTAAAACCTATGAACCTCATACACAAAGGACTCCATGCTCGTGTCTTCTCCCCCTAGATCTTTGTGTAGTGGCTCTTCTCATCTCCCTTCCTTCATCTCTTCACATCTTCTTCCTCTCCCTTGATCCATGATGGCTTGGAGCTAGAACTGACCTATTGTCTTAGTTTATACTTTTGATGGAGTTCCTGGATGATGCCAATGGTTAAGCGCTCAACTACTAGCCAATGGGCTGGCAGTTCAAACCCACCCAGACACACCTCAGAAGACAGGCATGGTAATCTGCTTCCAAAAGGTCACAGCCTTGAAAACCCTATGGAGCAGTTCTATTCTGCACACATGGGATTGCCATGAGTTGGAATCAACTCGATGGAAACTAACGAGAACAACATGCTTCTAACATGTTAGGCCTAAGTGCTTCTGAGGACAGAGAAGAAAAGATGAAGGAGCTGGCGAGTTAACTACCTACGGAGTAAGGTTGCACCAAGGGATTAGACCACTCTGACTCCTACTCCCTCCCTAGCCCAGCTCAGTAGCAAAGGAAAGCAAAAATAAAGATGAAACTCAAGGTTAACAAGAATCAAGTAGGACAAGTTAATAATTTTCATATAATTATGTGCTCCCCTAGCAAACTTCAGAACAGCCTCTGCTCTTCCATTTCTACTTCCAAAATCCATAAAAATTACTTTTAATGTTTGAGATGATTATAATATGGTGTGATGGTTAAGATTGTGTGTCACCTTGGCTGGTCCATGATTCTTAGTGTTTATACGTGATCACTCCCATGATTGAATCCGCTGTGAGTAGCCAATCAGTTGCAAGAGAATTTCCTTAGGGGTGTGGCCTGCATCCAAATATAAGCAGACATTCTGGCTTTTTGCTCTCTCTGGATCCTGTAGCTGCCTCCTGTTCATTTGACCTCTGGTTCTTGGGACTTGAGATGTCAGCTTATCTGCTTGTCCCGTGATTTATCGATCTTTGCAGCCTGTGAGCGGAGTCCTGCTTTCTGACCTGCTGATCTTGGGTTTGCCAGCCCCTGCGTCTACGTGAATCGAGAGAAGCCTCTGTCCTAATCCATGGACCTGAGATGTTCCAGCTCTACAATCACATGAGCTGTTTCTTTGATATAAATCTCTCTATATATATATTTATACCCTTTACTGGTTTTGCTTCTCTAGAGGACCCAGCCTAAGACATATGGAATTAAAAAAAGGAGGATATCTGTTTGGGAAATACAAAATTAAATACAGTATTTAATCTAACCATCAGCTGATGTCCTTCTTTTTCAATTTATTTAAATCACATTCCATTCACCGTATGCGTGTACAATATAACTGATGGTGGTTCAGTCTCTGCTGGGTACATACTATAAGCTAGATAATAAGCATACCAGGTACAGGGGATGCACAGATGAATTAGTCACCCTATCTGTCTTGAAGGAAGTTCAGAGGACAGACAAACATGTCAACAATGAGTTAAAACAGTATGATATCTGCAGTGGTAGGAGTGTGTGCAATGTAGGGAAGAGGAGAATGTAAGAGAAATATAAATTTTGCATGTGATAAAAATAGAAATAATTTGTGGCCAGGGATCAGACTGTGGCAGTTTTCAAACACGGCTCCCGAATTCTTTGACACTTCTCCCATCAAGAGATGAAGTCTGTGTCCCCTCCCCTTGAATCTGGGCTCTGTGACTGCTTGACTGATAGAATGAGGTGGCAGTGGCACTGTGTCAGTTTTTCAAGCCCAGGCCTTAAAGAACGGGCAGTTTCTATGCCTTGTTTCTGTGTTTCCCTGCTCTTGGGAGCTGCTGCCATGCCTTGAAAAAGCCCAAAGTAGCCCACTTGGAAAGAACATGTGGAGAGGCACTGAGACTTCATGAAGAGAGAGAGAGAGATGCTGCCCAGTCCCCGAATGCTCCAGCCTTTATCGTTCCAGCTTCAGCCACTGTCTGACTGGGCTCCACCAGGGAGTTCTTCTGCTGGTCTCCGGTGGGGTCTTTCATGCAGTCGCAGTCAGTAAGTGGCTGGGGCTGAAGTCATCTGAAGGCTTCAACTGGGACACAGGGACAGTTGACCTTCTCCCTTTCCACGTAGCCTTGGGCCTTTCCATGTGGCTATCTTTGCCTAGTGGAGCCCTGGTGGTGCAGTGGTTAAGGGCTCAGCTGCTAACCGAAAGGTTGGCATTTCAAATCCACCAGCCACTCCCCCAGGAAAAAGATATGGCAGTCTGTTTCCATAAAGGTTACAGCCTTGGAAATCCTATGAGGAAGTTCTACTTTGTCTTATAGGGTTGCTATGAGTCGGAATTGACTCAGCAGCAATGGGTTTATGAGATTATCTTTGCCCATCTTTTCAAGGCTGTGCCAGAATAGTTGGATCTTTATGAGGCAATTGTCTTCTGCCAGAGAGAGTGTTCCAAGAGAATGAGGCAGAAGCTGCAAGGCTTCCTATGGCCTAGTCTCAGAAGGCTTGCTGCCAGCCCAGATCCCATGTTGAGGGAGCCATATAAGGGCCTGAATACCAGGAGACATGGTTCATTGTGGTCACATCTTTGAAGATTAAAAGGTAGCTTAGATATTATCCTGTAGATAATAGGGAGCCATCAAAGTCTTTTAAGTAGGAGAGAGATGTGTTTAGACTTTTGTTTAAAATAATCATCTGGGGTTAATTGGACAAGATCAGGAGAGAATTATCCATTTCCTTAGCAGGTGACACCAGGGACATCTGGGGAGGCTTGAAGACCTCTGAAATGCCTAGATGGCAGGGCCAGAAGCCCTGTGGCACCAAAAGCAGAAAGTCTCAGACCATGTACAGAGCAGAGCAGCCAGAGCTGCCTCAACAAAGCAGCTTAAGTATGATCTAAATTCTCTCTACCACCTTCGAATGTAAATTCCTAATGTTCCAGAGGAAACAAAGAAATGAGTAAAGCACATATCTTGGTTCTATTTGTTGTGTGATGATGTGGAAACGGCAATTATGGGGCGGGGGAGTGGTTAAATTAGAAATAAAAGCAAGCACAACCGTGAATTCTATCATGGCGAGAGTCTATACTGCATCTTCACACCATCTAGTTGGTTTTGCCTTTGAGAAACCATCAGCCCAACTGGGAGCTTAGGGGTATGAAAGTAGATGCTGGTGGGGAAGGAACAGGCTGCCAACATTGCTGTGTATCTATTGTGTGCCAGGCTCTGGCTCAGCTCTTGACAAATAGTATTTCAGTTCCTTCGCACAATGGCCATCCAAGGCAGGTATCACCATCTTGTTGTTCAAGATGAAGAAGTCAAAACATAACTCATCCAAGATCACCCAACATATAAATACTGGAGCCAGAAATTGAAAGCATGGCTGACTCCAAAGCCCATGCTATGGACTGTATCATTTTTTTCTATTAGTTCCTTTCAGCATTTTGTTGTCAGAATGTTTACAAATGAAGAAGAAAAGGACTTTATAGCTGAATATATTCTGTGAATTCTGAGGTGTGACTCTGGTCACAAGAAGTATAATAAATGCTTCTAAAAGGTAAGCTGGGGCTTTGAGTCACAGCCACTTCCAACCCAGAGTTTAAACTTCTTTTATTTATCAGCTCCCTTTAGGAAGAGAAATCCCTCTACTCTCCTATTTAAGAATTCTCAGTGGAGTTCAGCTGGAAAAACTGGCAAATGCTACTTTTATGTCTTCTATTTCTATCATTTCCACAATGCTTCTATTGCTTGGGCTTTTTCAACCCGTTAAACAAAAAGCAAAGTTTGGCAGAGCCAGAGATTTTCATCTGGCACCCTCTGCACTAAGCTGAGGTTCTTCTTTATCATTGTGAACCAGTTGAGTTCCCAGCTCAGTAACATGGAGTCCTGGTGAATGCAGACTCAGAATGCAGAGAGGCTGAAAGCTCAGAAAGCCCACAATCATCAGCCAGGCTCTGTTGTGCCTTAGGTATCACTTAGAATCCGGTCAAGAGACTGAAACCACACCAGTTATTTTAACAGATAATCTAATGTCAAGAACTGTTTAGTAAGTATTAAGGAACTGAAAAGGCAAAAAGGAAAACTAAGCACTTGGCTGTTAACCAAAAGATCAGTGGTTCGAACCCAACAGCTCCTCCACAGGAGAAAGAAGTGGCAGTCTGCTTTCGTAGAGATTTATAGCCTTGGAAACCCTATATAAGGTCGCTGTAAGTTGGAATCAACTCAGTGGCAGTGGGTTTTAAGATATCACAGGAGTCCCTGGGTGGTGTAAAAAGTCAAGGCACTGGGTTGCCAACTGAAATGTTGGAGGTTCAAGTCCAACCAGAGACACCTCAGAAGAAAGGCTTGGTGACCTACTTCTGAAAAGTAAGCCATGAAAATCCTATGGAGCACAGTTCTCTGACATGGGGTCGCCATGAATCACAGTCAGCTTGAAAGCTACTGGTTTTTTTTTTTTTTTTAAGATATCACGGAAGTGGCAACTGCAGGAAGCAGCTATTTTCCCCTAGGGCTGGTGGAACAAAGGAAAGAGGCTGGAATTATTTAAATTTAGAAGCTTGAAGAAGAGGCCCTACATAGCTAGAACTGAGATTTCTGAAGAGGGGGCTGGTGCCTCTGACAGAGTGAGAAGAAGCTGGTTCGGTGAGTACTGGAAATAACACAGACTAGATTCAACTGGAGACAGGTACAGGAAGCAAACCGGAAGGAGTGTGTCTGTCTCTCACCAACGTGCACCCTAGTGCTTCCTGTTGGCAGAGTGTAACGGGGAAGCAGCTGGCAAAGCAAAAATGTGGTTTGCAGAGTCCTGGCCCCAGCTTCATAAAATAGTATAGAAGTAGGTTTGAAACTGAGAGATGATAGCTTAATAAGTGGCATATTTAGTAAGACTTTGAAAATAAATTTTTCACCAGAGGACATCTCCCCCTTCTTCCCCCGCAACACACACACAAAATCATAGCACTGTAAAGACACTCATTTGGGAAAATGTTTTAGTTTAACCACTTGCTTTTTATATTAAGCCATTGCCTTGGTACTGGAAGGAAAAAAGTCTTACATTATTATTGGAAACCCTGCATTCAAGTAATGCAAATCTGTCTTCAAGTTCATTTAACAAAGTGACATTTAAATTAGTAAGAAGAATGGAATAAACTCTATGTTATTTGCAATCTCCCAATACACTGGGATGAAATTGTCCTGGGATCAGCAACTGATTAAGCTGATTATATACCTCATACATGTAGGATGTGGTTTGCAACCGGCCACAATCAAAATACAATCTACTTCTGTTAGTATAATAATGTAGATGCTATAAAAGGCATCTCTTGGTAAGAGTTTTTCATTTACATTTCTCCCACTATTAGCAGGGTATTTTCACAGCCGTGCTCTATCTTCTCTCTGCCTTAAACTCTAAATTCTTAGCATGTAATTTTTCTGACTTCTCTGATTATAAGAGAACTCTGATGCATGGTGTGAAGGGAGGTGGCCAAGCTGTGAGCAGCTGGGAGACCGTACGCAACACACGGTAGACTTGAAAATGGCATCAAGAGAGGGTGCTTCCCAAAAGGGTGTTGGGCAAAATGTAAGGTGGACTCACTGAGAAGCTCAAACTTAGCTAAGCTCTCAGTGAAAAGTTATCAACCAAAGAAAAGGCATCCTGTCTGTGCATTGTGGAGAAGACGAGGCCTTACTGTTCCTTTTAGTGGGCATGAGGGCAGTAATCCCCTGGGGCAATGGCTCATCAAAAAGGAAGAAAAATCTAAGTTACTCATTCACCATTTGGATGACCAACTACTGCCTGTGTCCCTTCTGTAATCAGCATGTCAGTGATTGGGATAGTGGGTCCCTTCCTGGGCCAGTTCATGAAAGGAGATGTTATATGAGGTTGTATACTGGGTTGAACAGTGCTCCCTCCCCAAAATTTGTGTCCACCTGGAACCTTTGAATGTGACCTTATTTGGAAATAGGGTCTTTACATATGTCATCAAGTTAAGATGAAGTCATACTGGACTAGTGTGAACCCTAAATTCAATATGACCTGTGTCTTCATAAAAGAGAAAAATTTGGGCACAGACACACAGGGGAAGAGATGGGAGTGATGTATCTACAAGCCAAGGAACGCCAAGGATTGTCAGCAATCCCCAGAAGTCAGAAGAGGCAAGAAAGGATTCTTCCCTAGAAACTTCAGAGGGAGCATGGACCTGCCAATACCTTGATTTTGAACTTCTGGCCTCTAGAACTGTGAGAGAATAAATTTCTGTTGTTTTAAGCCACCCAGTTTGTGGTACTTTGTTACAGCAACTCTAAGAAACTAATACAGTGTGGAAGAGCTCTTGTGCATTTGCTTCTAGCAGGTCATGCAGGAATACATGAGTATCCTTCAACCTTCTCTCCATCTCCTCCGCCACATCCTAGTCCATGCTGTCATCATTCTTGCCTAGACTTCTCTAGTCATCTTCTGGTTGGTCTTTCCAATCTTCTTCTTGTCCCCCTCTAATATATCCTCCATAAAATAGTCAGAATTAAGCTCTTAATGACTCAGATTGGATCATGACCTTCCCTTCTTTAAAAGCTTCCAGAAGTTGCCATTTCTCTTAGACTAAAATCAAAAGGTTTTAGCAAAGCTTAGAGGATCCTTCGTGATCTTATCTGTGTTTACCCCTAGAACTTTATTTGGTGCCATTCTCTTTCTTGTTCACTCTGTGCCAGCCGTACGTCTGTTGTGTTCTTCCATTTGCATCTCTCAGAAATGTTCCTTTTCCCCAAGTCTTGCATATATAATTCTTACTCATTTTTATCCCTGACCTCAGAAGTCACTGCCTCAAAAAAGCTTCCCTTGATCCACCCTACCCTTTTCCCTATTCTGGCTGGGGTGTCCTTGTTGTTCATTTTCTTCCTGATCCTAATCATAACTCATATTCAAAGTGTGTTTATTTAATTAATATCCTGATACCCCACTAGAAAGTAAGCTTGAACAAGATAGGATCTTGGCTTTTTCTTTTTTTAATTAGCTGTTGTATTGCTAGCACCTAACATAGGTACTCAATAAATATTTGTTGAATGGATTGTTGTTGTTAGCTCTTATTGAGTCAGCCCCTGACTCATGACTATTCCGTGCACAACAGAACTGAAGTCTTCCTGGTCCTGCACCATTCCCATGATGAGTTACAGATTGGACCATTGTGATCCATGAGGTCTTCCTTGACTGATTTTCAGAAATAGATTCCCAGGCCCTTCTTCCTTGCCCTTCTTAGTCTAGAAGCACCATTCATAACTGTTCAGCATCGTGGCAACACAAGCTTCCACTGACAGATGGTTGACAGCTGATGTACATGAGGTGCACTGGCTGGAAGTCGAACCCAGATCTCTCATGGAAGACGAGAATTCTACCACTGAACTACCAATGCCCTCATTGAATGGACTAGCAATACAATAACAGATCCTTAGACATACTGTCCTCAAAACCAATTCCCTGACATGGGGAACTTTTTATTCAAGTTTATCCCTTAGGGTCCAACTTGTTGGTATCTTTTCAAGGCACTTTCCCTCTCAGTGATATTTTTCCTCTCTTCACAAGCTGCCAGCTGCTAGCATCCAAAACCAGACTAATTTATTCTCCACCTCAGATTACCTTTTCACTTAGGTGGGCCCTAAACTAAGCGCCGCGACTGCCTTTGCACATTTGAAAATGAATTAAAGTGATCTGCCAATTAAAGGAGCCCAGGTGGCACTGTGGTTAAGAGCTTGGCTGCAAACCAGAAGGTCGGCAGTTCCAATCCACCAGCTGCTCCTTGGAAACCCTGTGGGGCAGTTCTACTCTGTCCTAAAAGTTGGCTTTTCTGGTCTCCACCCTTTAACACCACTGGGAGAAGGCCTAAACTGAGAGTTTGTCTTTTATCAAGGACCCCTCCAGTGCTAGTTTCTGTAAGTAAAGGGGAAATGTGCATTAAAAAAGTGAAGGGGGAGAAATAATTCTTTTCTTTTTCCAATCTCCAGAGCAACCTCTTAGAGTCGTGACAATTTTTCCTTCCTGTTACATGCATGGTTTACATGTGGTGTCTAAACCCAGCGAGCAAGGTGCTGGTCACAGGACAGTGACTTCAGCCCCAAATGGAGAAAAACGTCCCCACTTTAGGGTGGAGTCTGAGTTCATTCATCCAAAGTGCCAGGCACAATTCTGGTGAAGCAAGCAAACCTGGCACTGCCCACACAGGAGTGTGCTGCAGAGGGTGAGGCAATAAAGGGAGAGGTCTTGGTGATGTTCAGCAAGGAATTGGTCTCATGGTTAAACATCCCTGAAATATGTCAAAATGTTTTTAAAGTAAGGGCCATGTGTTGTGTGTCATAAACATTTCACTTCTTATTTTAAAATATTCAAACTAACATAGATACCGTGGAGAATATTTTACACTAGATAAAGAGGAATTACATTTGCATGTATACTCATGAAGGAAAAATACTAAATACACTCAAAGAATCTTTTACTGCCTTAACAATAGTAACAATTTTTCTAGAACTATAGGTAGATGGCAAGAGGAAACTAAGGTGCATTGAAAGGTTTTATGAATTAATGGCTGAGACAGAATTAATACACCAGTGTTAACTAATATTAGATTACTAATAATCCCTCAGCAACAATCAAAGGTAGTTTTCTCTGATGATGACAATCAGGTTACGTGGTATCATATGCACTAAAAACTCAAATGGAATCCAATCCCACCCCAGCGATACAAGCAAGCTCCTCCATGAGAAATTTGCCAGTGTAATTGCTATGGTACCAAATTCTAAAGGGAGTTATTACTCTGATAGAATTCATCAGACCCCAGAACACAGAAAGAGTCTGCTATTATTAAACCGGTACAAAATGGACAAGTTTGACCTAGCAACATCAAAAAAGTCCAGGTTTTTCACTCTGACTGTCCCTAAATTCAGCAGTTTGGCTTTATTTTTTAACTTTAAATGCTTAAAACTGAGAATTATAATCCAAATGGGACAATCATACTTTGAACTTCCATAAGCATCTTTCATTCAAAATTTTTTGCTCAATTTATGTTACGGAGCCATTTTCATCATACTAAGCTTTACATGGAGTCCCTGGGTAGTGCAAACAGTTAACCCACTCAGCTGCTCACAGAAAGGTTGGAGGTTTGAGTCTACCCAGAAGTGCCTTGGAAGAAAAGCCTGGTGATCTAATTCTGAAAAATCAACCATTGAAAATCCACTGGACCACAGTTTTACTCGGACACACACAGGGTCATCATGAATTGAAGCCGACTTGACAGCAACTGATTAAGTTCTAAGTAGAGAATAGATGAACAGAGAGACAGCCAGCAGATCTGTCCAAGGTCATTTGGTTAGTGGCAGAGTTGGAGGCGAGTCTCTGGCTTCTCATTTATCAGGTAAACTTGGCCATTATTAACTATGTCTGCATTCTCCAATTCCAGGGCATTCAGGGAGGAGAAAAGGGACATTTCAGAATTGACCCTAGTAGAAGCCTGAGTGGTTTATGGAGGCTGGTTAATTCGATGTTCTACAATTTAAAAAAAAAAATTTTAAGGTTTTATTAGATGGATTCTTGATTTAAAGAGGTACTTCAGGAAGTAATCAACTGTTTTACTGTCAAATTGAGATAATAGCATTTCTCAGCCTGTATAAACTCAAATAATATCTATATCTTGGCCAGAACACAAAAAGAATGAAACATTTTAGAACAAACTGACTGGAAAGGGGTCTTTACAACTCAAAACCCCTAAGACTCACTGATTAAGATGCAACACGAACTGATCAAGGAGATGTGATAAGATTTTATCAACATCCGTTTATTTCTGATTATGTAGTAAACGAGAAAGAGAAAAGGACAGTAAGTAGAAAGAAGGGAGAAAATAAGAATGGTGATTTTTTAAAAAAACCCTCTAATGTTAAATATAAAACATGTCTTCATTATTCCAAAAACCTCCAGTTAATTCAATTTACTCAATTAAAAAAGAAGTCATTTAAAAATACTTGTGTCATTCTGCTTCTTTTACTAATGATTTAATTTTCTACCAATTTCTAAACTAAGTCACAATGTTAACAACCCACTGTTCAGTCATCAGTATAAAGTTGACCCTTTAGGACGGAGCCAGATCATCTTAGCGAATGCAGAGGGGGCATGATGAACATCCCGCCGCTGCTGCCACCACTTTTGTTCAAGTCAAAGTTAAAGCAAAACATTGTTTCGTCTTGGCTAAAATATCATTTAGATTTGTGTCCTCTAGGAAGGACATGATTTCCCTGCCAATAAGCAGAATGACTCAGGACCGAATCATATAATCAGTATCTGACAATAGCTGAGATAGGAGAGATGCCACCTTACATGGTCATGGGCAAGGCTGGTTTACAGAGCTAGTTATATAGATAAGGATCTGCCTGTAAAAGGATTACAATCCAAAGGAAGTAAGCAATCAATATTTAGCCTGAGCGAGGTCAAGTCTTCTAGCCCACTGGGGTCACTCTTTAATATGTGGATATGACTGGAACCCCCAGCACATATACCATGGGTCATCTAGTACTCTCCTCTGTGTCTAAGGACTCTGGAGGGAGGAGGAAGAACTCCAGATTCCTATTTCTATTTCCATTCTCAGGGTCAACTTCATGCTTTGTGGCTCAGCATAATCTTCCCTCATGGATGCAGCTCCCCTTCCTCCTATTTTGTGAAATATTCTCTACAGAAGTTTTAGGAACAATAAAGAGGGCATTGCACCACAGGACAGAACAGGAAACAGCTGAAAACCGAATCACTGTTTTCAAATTCTGTCCACTCTTTGTTGCCAAAGGCCTCTTTTTCTTTGGCTCCCAGCTAGCCAACATGTTACTTTCTCTACTAATACCTTCTCATCTCTATTCTGAGTCTTTGGGACCCCACAAAGCTTCTTCCTTGATAGCAGCCAATGAACAAATTCTAGATTATTTCTACGCTATCATAATCCACTAGGATGGTTTCAACTGCTAGGAAGAAAACAACATCTAATTAAAACCATACCACATTATTGTTGACTTCATCAGAAGTTCAAATATTAGGTTATCTCAGAGTTGGTTCTGCAGCCAAACCACATCATGAAAGATTAAGGTTTGTCCCTCTTTCCAATCTAACGTTCTTTGAGTGTTGGCGCATACCCTCATACTGGTGGCCTTATGTTGCAAGACGGTTGTTCTAGCTCCAGGCATTACACCCATGTTTAAAAAAACAAACAAACAAAAAAAACCCACGAAACCCATTGCCGTCAAGTCAAATCAATTCCTACTCCTAGTGACCCTATAGGACAGAGTAGAACTGCCCCATAGGGTTTCCAAGGAGCGCCTGGCAGATTCAAACTGCCAACCTTTTGGTTAGCATCCGTAGCCCTTAACCAGTACGCCACCAGGGTTTCCCACCCATGTTTAAGATGGGGAAAAAAGCATTACCACATAACTCTCTTCTTATGCCAAATTCTTATCATGAAAGCAAATTTTCCCAGAATCCCGTCATTAGCTAGAGCTGGGTCATGTGATTCTGGGAAAGGAAAATAGGATTGTCGTGACTGGCTCATTACTGCCCTGCATAAAACACAGATTATTGTACCAAAAAAAAAAAGGCATGACAACGGACGATGTCTGGTGTAGGAGCTGAGCCTTTCATAATCACAGAGGGCAATTAGGATTTGTATCAGTTGCTACATTTTTTTCCCAGTACTTGTTTCCTTTTACTCTGTATGTTGCCTTCACTTGTTCTGACTGCACACCAGCTTCCTCTGCTTAAGGGGAAACATGTTAGCAGAATGATCCTTAATTTTACATCTTATGCTTCTGCTACTCCTTTTCAGAATTAGATAAAAACATAAAACAAAAATTAATAGGAAGATCTTTGCTTGGGCCAACTCAGGTCAGGTGGCCAACCCTAGACCAATCCAATGTGGCAGGGAGAGGGAATAAAGACAATGATTCCCACAGCTTGAATTAGAAGTGTTCTCTGAACCAATTAAAGTGGACTGAGAGATAGGATCATATAAGAAAAGAGAAGTTCTGGAGATGGCCTCCTGGAAGGGGCCCAGTTACCAGGAACAGGAGGGGAGGGCTGCTTGGAGTCAGCCCATAGACATCCATCACAAGCTGCTTTTGACTCCCTAGCACCCCAGAAAGTAAAGGGAGCCACTGCCATTAATGATTAATATACTGTCTTGTGCTGGGTTCCCTAGAAAGCATAGCCTGAAATCAAGATTTTTGAGCTGCACTTTATTAGAGAGTACAATTTTAGAGAGGCAGTCCACAGGTGGTGCAAAGAGTTAATATGCTCCACTGCTAACCAAAAGATTGGAGGTTTGCATTCACCCAGATGTGCCTCAGAAGAAAGACCTGGTGATCTATTTCCAAAAAATGCAGTCATTGAAAACCCTGTGGAGCGCAGTTCTACTCTGACACACGTGGCATTGCCATGAGTCAGAGTCAGCTCCAAGATAACTGGCACAATCCCAGGGAAGTAAGAGTGATGGAAAGGAGGAGCGAGGGAAGGATGGTGGAGTGCCAGTCTGAGAGTGTGTTGTCAGGCTGCCATGACTTGGTATCAAGCTCATCTGATCAACTGATTGTTCCATCTCACTGGACCATCCTCCCTGTGAACTAGAGTCTCAGTCTGAGAAGGGTAGGGAGGGAGAGGAATTGATACACCAGCTCCTGTCTTCTATTGGTCAAATTTTTTGCCCATGGACATTAACTACTTTCATTGAACTTCGGTGCCAAGTGGATCCTTCAGCATCTCATGCTTCCGCAGCAACAGGAAGCCCCATAAGAGGAGGTAAGAGGTGCATGGAGGGAGAATGAAATTGAGCCTTGTGAAGACAGATGCTGGGGTCACTGTGAGGAGCCCAAGCAAGGTTAGTGAGTGTTATGGATTGAATTATGTCCCCCCAAAACATGTATCAACTTGGCTAGGCCATAATTCCCAGTGCTGTGTGATTGCCCACCATTTTGTGATCTGATGTGATTTTCCTATGTGTAGTAAATCCTGCCTCTATGATGTTAATGCGAGCCCTGGTGGCACAGTGGTTAAAAGCTTGGCTGCTAACCAAAAGGCTGGAAGTTCAAATCCACCAGCTGCTCCTTGGAAGCCCTATGGGGTAGTTCTACTCCGTCGCTATGAGTCGGAATGCACTCAAAGGCAAAGGGTATGGTATGCTGTATGAAGCTGATGAGGCAGGATTAGAGGCAGTTATGTTAACGAGGCAGGACTCAGTCTACAGGATTAGGTTGTATCTTGAGTCAATCTCTTTTGGGATATTAAAGAGAGAATCGAGCAGAGAGACAGGGGGACATCATACCACCAAGAAAGTAGTGCTGGGGGTGGAGCATGTCCTTTGGACCCAGGGTCCCTGCACTTCCCCTAGACCAGGGGAAGACTGATGACAAGCACATTCCCCCAGAAGTGACAGAGAAAGGAAGCCTTCTCCTAGAGCTGGCACCTTGATTTCAGACTTCTAGCCTCCTAAACTGTGAGAGAATAAACTTCTGTTTGTCAAAGCCCCCCCGCCTTGTGGTATTTCTGTTACAGCGGCACTAGACGACTAACACCTGAACATGGTTGCTGTGAGTAAAACAAACGTCTGAGGGTCCAGAAGACAGGTGAGTGAGACTCAGGGACGTGGGCTGGTGGCTGAGAGGTGTCAGATACAGGCTGTAACCTCTTCCATTCCATTCCAAGTAAGTGTTCACCACAGATACACTGAGTGCAAGCTGCTTTACTAGAAGGGAAACACTTTGAGGAACAGGAGGGAGTCCCTGCCCTGAAGAAAATTAAAATCTAGTTCAGAAAGTAAGATATGTGCTTGTGCAAAGATAACTAACAACACAGGCTTAGACACTGAAAACAGTGAATACAGAAATACTTCTTATTTCTTCATTTGTTCATTCACAAACGTTTATTGAGCACCGACTATCTACTGGGCAATCAGGCATTCGAAGATACATGATATCAGATACCTTACAGTATAATTATGCTTGCTATTAGCATTGATAATCCTGAGGTGTTTTTAAAACACTTTAGTTGGAATTTATATATTTGTGTAATAAGATCTAGATTCATTTCAATGAGTGTGAAGAGGTGGTTTTTCAAGAACATCTATAAATAAATGTTAATTCCCTTGGGTTTCTTTTCTTGAAATATTTGAATTCTGAGAGAAGAAAAACAATGGGATGATAGTTTATCTCTATGAATAGTACTGTAAATAAGCCCCATTGCTGCCACTTGAACCATCCGTACAGTGAGTAAGGGGAACAGAATTGAAAAACTCATCTAATTCAGAATCTCCATTCTTCCACTTACCAGCTGTGTGACTTTGGGCAAATCCCAATCTTTTCAATCCTATTTTCTTGTGTAAAATATTGGAAGAGAAATACCTGTCCTGCCTGCCTCAAAAAACCTGTTGCTCTCAAGTTGATTCTGACTCATAGCAACCCTATAGGACAGAGCAGAACTGCCCCATGGGGTTTCCAAGGAGCAGCTGGTGGATTCGAACTGTTGACCTTCTGGTTAGCAGCCTGAGCTCTTAACCACGGCGCCACCACAGCACAGTATTAAAATAACATCTTACATGTGTGTAAATTTCACAGTTAACAATGCTTTCACAAAATTTAAGCTAATAGATTCGTTATAACCCTTGATCTTCTCAACCACAAAAGGGATTAATATATTAGAAAGTACTTTGTAAATTTTAAGATATATTAGAATAGCAAGGAGTTCTTCTAAAGTAAAAATAATGATTAGTTTAACTTAGTAGTACTGTAATACCTTGCATTTGTATATAACAAAATTTTTAGAGTATACAGATATAAATACGGATCTGGGCTTAAGTGTGGAGAAGAATGGCACATCTTGGAGATGTTCGCTGCTTCTCTTAACTGTCTAGTGAATGGGCATTTCAGATGAATTAAGTGTTAACAGAGCTCATGTTGTTATTGTTGTTAGGTGCCATCTATTCCGACTCATAGTGACCCCATGTACAACAGAACAAAACACTGCCTGGTCCTGCGCCATCCTCACAATCATTGCCATGCTTGAGCCCATTGTTGCAGCCACTGTGTCAATCCATCTCGTTGAGGGTCTTTCTCTTTTTCGCCGATCCTCTACTTTACCAGTCATGATGTCCTTCTCCAGGGACTGGTCCCTCCTGATAACTCGTCCAAAGAAGTCTTTAATCATTGCGTTCACGCTATCAGTCCTAAGGACTACATCTCCATTCACGAGTTCAATAAGTAATTGTTGTTAGGTGCCATGGAGTCAATTCCAACTCATGGTAACTGGTATAGCTCAGTGGTGGGGCCCTGGGTTCAATCCCTAGCACCTCTATTCCACAAGTGATAGCACTTTAAATTTAAATTGTGAACTTCTTACTCTTATATTAAAATACTTTCACCTTTACTAACATTAGTTTACAAAATATAACATTCTACAGTAGTAATTTTTATTCTTCATATTTTGCAGCCTGGAAACAGAGGAGTGATGGGAATTCCTTGAAATGTCAGAGCAAATTATTGGCAAAGACAAAAGGGAAAAAACCCAAAACAAACAAGCAAAAATTCCTTTCTGCTAGATCACATTGCCTTCCAACTCTAATAGCACCACTGAAATTCCACTCTGAACTGAAGTTACATAAAATTAAATTCTATATTTATGGAGAGCTTTGAAAAATTAAGACACATTTCTTACTAAGGGTAAAAACCTCCTAAATGCAAGGAATTGTTACAAAAAAATGTTTCAGCTCATTTTTCATTCAGTGAGTAATAAAAGGAGAAGGATGAAAATTGATATAATTAACACATAGACTCAAAAATAAGGCTTATCTTGCCTTTCTAGTCTTACAGACGTATTGCACGTGGTTCTTTAATTACCCTTCAATACATAGGTAAGCAAAGGCTTAACGCAAATAACTAGTTTTCGTTCTGATGAATATAATGTTTACCTTACATTTCAGGCTGCAGCATAATATATTGGTCATACTTACAGCAATAATCATTCTAGAGACTCTGACTTAAAATGTTTTTAGCATTGGAATTGTTTTTAAGAACACAGTTACATCCTTATCCCTCCTTTGCATAAGGAAGGGCTACCACTTCAGTGAGAGGAAATTTACTCTTCCATTCACCGATCTACTCATTCATATAGTAATTGAGTGCCTACTGTGTGTTCTGTTGTGTTGTTGTTAGAAGCAGTTGAGTTGGCCCCAACTCATGGTGACCCATGCACAGCAGAACAAAAAGTTGCCAAGTATTGCACTGTCCCCATGATTGGTTGCAGATCAGACCATTGTGATTTACAAGATTGTCATTGGCTGATTTTCTAAAGTAGATTGTTAGGCCTTTCTTCCTAGTCCATCTTAGTGTGCAAGTTCAGCATTATAGGAACACGCAAGAAACCACTGACAGATGCGTAGTGGCTGCGCATGAGGTCCATTGGCTGGGAATCAAACCTGGGTCTCCCACGTGGAAGGCAAGAATTCTACTACTTAACTACTTTATGGCCTATGCACTAGGAATATAGCAGTGTGAAAAAATATCATTTACACACACGTCTCATGACCTACATTCTAGCTAGGGTAGAGAGATGATAAACAAAAACAAATTAGTATGTAATAAGGAAGTGTAAATACTTTGGAGAAAAATCAAGTGGAGAAGAAGGATAACAGCTGGGGGGTTGCAATTTAAATAATGTGATTCAAGGAAAACCTCACTGAGAAGGGGGCATTTGAACATATTCTTGAAGAGGTGAGGAGGCTACATGGATATCTGGGGTAAGAGAGACCCAGGAAGAGGGAGCCGCAAGGGCAAAGGCCCTGCCTGGGAGCGTGCCTGGCATACTTGAAAAAAAAGGCAAAAAGGTGAGCCTGGCTGGAGCAGTGAGCAAGCAGGGTCTAGTAGCAGATGAGCTTAGAGAAGTAAGTGGAGTTTGTTGGGGGGGTGTGGAAAGGTGGAGATCCTCTAGAGCCTTTTTATTATATTATTAGTTTATAGTGCTTTAGACGAAGGTTTACAGAGTAAATTAGTTTCTCGTTAAACAATTAATACGTATGCTGTTTCGTGACATTGGTTGCCAACCCCACGACGTGTCAACACTCTCCCCTTCTCAACCTTGCGCTCCCCATTATCAGCTTTCCTGTCTCCTCCTGCCTTCTAATACTTGCTCCTGGGTTGGTGGGCCCATTTAGTCTCATTTTGTATTATGGCTCTATCTAATCTGTGGCTAAAGGGTGAACCTCAGGAGTGACAAAAATGATACTCGTGAAGAGTATGCTTCTTAGTTGAAGTAGACACACAAGACTAAATGGGCAGCTCCTGTCTGGAGGTGAGATGAGAAGGCAGACAAGGATAGCAGCTTGTTGAATAGACACAGGAAATCCAGGGTGGAAAGGGGGAGTGTGCTGTCACGTTATAGCGATAGCAGCTAGAGTCACATTAATAATGTGTGTATAAATTTTTGTATGAGAAATTAACTTGAGCTGTAAACTTCCACCTAAAGCACAATTTTTTTTAAAAAAAGGGTGTCCGAGGGCCATGCTCTTAGGGTTTCTCCGGTCTCTATCAGACCAGTAAGTCTGGTCTTTTTGTGTGAGTTAGAATTTTGTTCTACATTTATCTCCGGCTCTGTCTGGGATCCACTATTGTGATCGCTGTTAGGGCAGTCGGTGGTGGCAGCCGGGCACCATCTTGTTATGCTGGACTCAGTCTGGTGGAGGCTGTGGTAGTTGTGGTTCATTAGTCCTTTGGACTAATCTTTCTCTAGGGCTTTTTTAGATTATTTCAAAGGCTCCTTTTACTCTGAGTGAGATGGAACCATTGGAAGATTTTGAATAGAGCAATGACATAATCTGACTGACATTTTAAGACTGCAATAGTAGAAAGAAGAAGGTCACTTAGAAGGTTATTACAACAATACGAGGTGGCATGAGCCAAATGGGAGCAGTAGAGGTGGTAAGAAACGAGTGGGTTCTAGATGTATTCTGTAGATCCAACATGATTTCCTGATGTGTCGGATGTGAGGCTGAGAGAAGGAAGAGTCAAGGCTGACTCCAGGTTTTTGGTTTGAGAATTGGAAATGTGGAGTGAAGTGATATGGGGTTGGAGAAGGGCTTGGGGTGGGGGTGGGGGAGACAGAGAGCTTTAGGTCACTTTGGGGTATGTTAAGATTAAGATGTTTACTAGCCAGCCAAGTGGAGGTGTCAAGTAGACAGTTGGACTTACCAGTCTGTATTTCAGAGAGGTGATGAGGACTGGAGATTTAAATTTGGAGTTGGAAGTCATAAAATGGCATGAGATTATCAAAAGAGTAAGTGCAGCTAGAAAAGGTTAGCGGTCCTGGGACACTCCAACATTAAGAAAGTCAAGACATAAGGAGGAATTGGCAAAGTCAGGAGGAAAATCAGGAATTTTCGGTGTCCTGGAAGCTAAATGGAGGAAGTGTTCCAAGGATGGACTGACCAGATGTGACAAATGCTACTCCTGATGAGTTAAAGAAAATAACAAATGAAAATTAATGATGCATTTAGCCAAGTAGAAGTCATTGTTGGCCTTATCAGTGGAGTGTAAGGGGGGGAAGCCTGACTGGAGGGGGGTTAAGATAGTACAGTAATTGGCAAATTATACTGTGAAGGTGAACAGAGAAATGGAATAGTGGCTTGACAGGGAAGTGAGGCTAAGGAAGGGGATTTTACGTATAACACTGCCTAGATTAGGTCTCACTGAGAAATTTACTTAGAGTGCAATCTAATACCTTGATGTGAGTGGCACCAAGGAGTAAGATGTACTGATAACATTTTTAAAAAGCTTTTTTTTAATTTGGTAAAAATATACAGTCATATACCATTTCAACAGTTTGTAGGTGTACAACTCAGTGATGTTGATTACATTCTTCAAGTTGTGCAACATTCCCACCATCCTTCTCCAAACTATTTTACCACCATTGACTTAAACTCACTGCTCCCTAAACTTCTCATCTAACCTTTCAAGTTGCTGTTGTCAATTTGATCTCACATAGATAACTGCTTAAAAGAACACAATGCTCAAGGCAGACATACTTTACTTATAAAGATAAACTAATGTTTAGTTCAAAGAAGACTTCAGGGGATAGTTTTGTTTTAAGATTTAAAGTTTAAAGATTATCTCAGAGCAATAGTTTTGAGGGTTTGTCCAGCAAAGTCTGGATTCCCTTGACAAATGCGAAATTCTGTTCCACAGTTTTACAGCTTTTGATCAGGATTCCTCTATAGAATCTTTGAACAAAATGTCTGTAATGGTAGCTGGGCATGTTCCAGTTCTTCTGGCCTCATAGCAAAGGAGGCAGTTATTCATGGAGGTAACCAGATGTACAGTTCATTTCCTCCGCCAGTGTCTGACTCACCTTCTTCCTCTGTTACTCCAGGTGAATGGAGACCTATTGCTGTGCCCTGGATGGCCGCTTCACAGCTTTTAGGACACAGGCACTATGCTATGAACTAGGAGATAGAACAGAAGTACTGAGAAACAGTATTAGGCCAACTGATTGTGACATCCCTCAACACTATGAGCCTAAACTTCCAAACCAAGAAAACAAATCCCATGAGGTGTTTGGTTGTATCTAAGTGGGCTCAACAGCTGCTCTTTTTTTTTTTTTTTTTGGTAAAAAAAAAAAAAATCACATTTGCCAAATCAATATTTTTCTGGTATACTGCAGAGTGATATCAATTATATTAATCAGCTGTACAACCGTTACCCTTAAAATAATTTAAAATAAATTGATGTAATAACATCAAAGAATATCATTTTTAAAGAATTAAAGATAACATTTTAAACATTTAAAAATAATATAAAATAAAAATTTAAAAATAATTTTTAAATAACCTTTAAAAGACAATTTAAAATTTTAAAAAGAATTTAAAATAATGTTTTTAAAAAGTGGTCATATAGCATCATATTTAGCCCAGTGGTTAGGGTCAATACTATCAACTAGAGTTTATAATTGAAAAAACACAGAAGTATAAGTATCCAACTCTGCAAACAGTTCTTTCCCCATGATATCACGTAGAAAGCAAACAACTCGGAGTCAGGAGCCATGCCTAAGAACTCAGTCCCCAAAGAGCCCATTTGTGTCTGCAATTGATGTAAGTGCTGCTGGTGAAACCATTATCAGGAATGCTAATGTGCATAATGGAATACAGAACTAGTTGAATATATAAACTAAATGTTTTACATGAGAAACAAAAATTTCAAAGGGCATAACTAAAAGATGAACTTCAGACATAAATATAGACATGTTCTATGAAAAGTACAGTTATAAAAATATCTACTATTTGTAACACATCTACTATCAGCTAGTAAATTTACATACCTTGTCACTAATTACCACCAACCACCTGCATTGTTGGTGCCAATGTACTGGTTATACAGACTCAGGAGACTGAGGCTCAAGGAGGTTTGTAACTAAATAGCTAATAACTGGCCATGATGGAATGTGGACCAGATTGTTGGTATCTGACAGCAAAGCCCATACTTTTTTCTTGGCACCATGAAACTTTACAAAAAGCAGAATTAAAGTCAATTGATGTAATTGCTGTCAGTAAGTAGTACACCTGTAAAAAGCTGAATTGGCAAAATTGTGTGATAGATATATTTACAACAATGGGGGAAAAAAAAGAGTAGGTGCTGAGGCTGCTTATGTGCTACCAAACACTTCATGGGATTTGGTTCCCTGATTTGGAGGTTTAGGGTCATAGTTTCTTGTAACATCCCATTTAACTGGCCTAATCTCGTGCTTAGTGCTTCTGTTCTCCCTCCTAGTTTTCTGTGTAGTGTCTGAGGTCTTAAAAGCTAGCAAGTGGCCACCCATGGTACAATAGTAGATCTCTATTCACCCGCAGCAACAGAGGAAGAATAGTAAGGAATCGGAAGATGAAATGGAATGTGAGACTAATTGCCTCCGTGAACTACTGCCCCTTTGGCATGAGACAGAAGAACTGGATGGTGCCCAACTACCATTACTGAACATCTTAATCAGATTCTATAGAAAAATCATAATCAAGAGGGGGAAAATGCAGAAAAGAATTTCAAATTCTCATGGAATCCAGATTTTCTGGAGCCATAGAGGCTGGATGAACTCCTGAAACTATTGCCCTGAGATAATCTCTTAACCTTAAACCAAAAATATCCCCGAAATCTTCTCAAAACTAAACAATAGTTTAGCTTAATTAGTAAAGACTGTCTGCCTTGAGCATTATAACATATCTATGTGGGATCAAATTGACAACAGCAACTCAAAAGATTAGATGGGAAACTTAGGGGGCAGGAGATTATGTTAATGGGGGAGGGACAACTCAGAAAAGGAGAACGGTTGCACAACTCAGAGAAGGTAATCAATGTCACTGAGTCGCCCATGTAGAAACTGTCGAATTGGTGTATACTCTCAAAAACAAAAATAAAATAATTATTTTAAAAAGAGCAAAATTAAGTAAACTTCCTGTTCAGGACATACAAAATCTTCTTAGGGGAAAATGAGAAATGTGCAGCTAAAGAATAAATACTACTTAAAGGAAAATGGACAAAGATTATTCAGAAGTCTGCAGTGTTGAAGGAATTCTGTTCTTTTGAAGAGTATTAAGAAAATTCAAAAGGAGTACCAGAAACAGTAGTTGGCGGAGGAGATCTTCAAATACTTTCTGAGCTGAGCTGGTAAAAATTGTGGGTATTTGAATGAATCCCTCCTGAGATCACTACGCAGTGTTACTACATTGTGGCCAAAACATCAAAGTGTGCTCTTGATAATTTTTTTTAAAACAATTTGTAGAATTCTGTTATTTATCCAGAGACACAAACATAGATAATATTCGACAAAGTACCAAAATTTAAATTGAATGTGTCAAGTTTCCATCATCATATTATGTCACATTATATTGCTATTTAAGCATAATGTCAGTGATTATATATTGGCCACCTGCCTAAATGCTGGTTCACATCTATAATTTAAATACATATCATACTAAATAGTGTCATCATGCAAAAGCCAACAGCTACTCAGTGGTTGGTGTTTTCCCCCTTCCTTAAACTCAAAGAAGTTCATTCTGTTCTCTAGCACACAGGTGTAACGTAGGAAAATGCCTTGAATATTCCACCCATGCATTTGCCTGAGAAATTAATTGATTTTTTAAGTTATAAAAATGTACTTGCTTTTCCATCTGAGTGGGTGAATGGAAATGGGAAGAAATGTATCATTTCCAGCTGATGTATTTATGTACTGAAGCCTTGAAAACATTTCAAAATAAACAGTCCTAAATAGTGAGGCTAATTTAAATTTTGCCCTGAAATGTCTGTCATACTTATTGTTTTGCATTGAACTAATACAAATGAAAATTAGATTAAGTACATTTCAGTACATCTGGAACTTGTCTTATATAAAAAGTCACTTGCTGTGGATATAAGGTCAGGAAAAACTCATATATCTCCTTTTGGTCTCAGGGTAAATCCTGTTCTAGGGATATATAGTCATGTAACCGTTCTAACCCCAAACCCTTTGCTGTTGAGTCAATTGCGACTCATAGCGACCCATTTAAGACAGAGTAGAACTGCCCCATAGGGTTTCTAAAGAGCAGCTGGTGGATTTGAACTGCTGACCTTTTGGATAGCAGCAGAATTTTTAACCACTGTGCCACCCGGGCTCCAACTGTTCTAAAGTCACATAGAATAGTTACTCTTCATGTGGTTATACTACCAACTGAATACATGTTGTTGTGTTGTGCCTTTGAGTTGATTCTGACTCATGGCAACCCCATGTTACAGAGTAGAACTGCTTCCACAAGGTTTTCTTGGTTATAGTCTTTACAGGAGCAGATGGCCAGGCCTCTTCTTCCATGAAGCCACTGGGCGGGTTCAAATCACCAGCTCTTCAGTTACCAGCCAAGCGCAAACTGTGCCACCCAGGGGCCTTCTGAAATATCTTCTTACACTCAAAGACAATGAATGTGAGGCAATGACGGAATTTGAAAGAGCATGTCGGGGAGGTGGTAATCATGGTACGTACACCTCTCCTAACCACAGTGAATGTTAGAACAATGTGGACAAATAGATGGCCTCTGCACTCAGTCCCTATCATCTACTGGACTGTCATGTGCACTGTCACTGTGTCTGCTACTGTGAAACGGTCTCTGTAACAGCTTGGGTTGTTACAGAAAGCCTGTTTCAGTTCTCCAGAGCCCAAATTAAACAGTTCCAGATTGTGGTACTTGTAGAAGGAAACAAAAGGCCTACTTAACTTGATATTGTGAACCAAAAAGAAAAGATGTTAAGAGGCATTAATTGCCCATCTTTCTAGTCTCACCCCCCGGCCCCAACTGGCAGCATCTCATTATCTGGGCATTCTTCCCCGGGACGGTTGTGAACCGTCGAAGATGTGATGCTAATGACCTCTCTTGTAGACTGACTTGACTATTGCTAGTTCGTTATTTTGTCTAGCTTGGCTTGCTCTTTTGGGGGAGTTGACAAGGAGGCATTTAGATCTTCAAGCACTGTGGTAGATGACTAACAGTGGTTACAAATTATTTGCAGCTCCTTTCATCAAGAGGTGGGGTTTTCCCTACCCCTTGAATCTGGGATGCTTCATGACTTGCTTTGAACGATAGAATGCAGCAGCAGTGACACTGTCTGAGTACCAAGCCTAAGTCTTTGGAGACATTGTAGCTTCTTCTCTTGCTTCTGGGAACCCATCTCTAACCATCTGAACAAGCCCAGGTTGGCCTTGAAACATCACTTACAGAGAGGCCCTAACCATCACAACTGTCCCAGCCCTCCCAGCTAAGGGCCCAGACGTGTGAGTGAGCCTTGCCAAGAGGTGCCAAGCCAGGGAGAGACAACAAGGGTGACTCCACCGAGCTCAGTACAAGTTGTAAGTTCGAGGTAGCATGTTACTCAGCAATAGATCACTGTCTGAGCAAGCATGGTAAGTCCCATACCAGCCCTCTCATAGAGCTTCACTATCTTCTCTCCTCCTTTCTGTTGGAGGAAGACTGCTTCTAATAGATCCTAATCTGCCATTGGTGATTATATCCATGACTGCTTTATCTCCCTTAAACAACAAGCCTAACTGTGAAAATGAAGATGCTTCTCTAGATAGTGTATGCTGACCAACACAAAATTAACTCTAGTCCATTCTACATATTAAACCAAAAGATATTCACTAGACTGAACTTTAAACATAGAGTAATAGTTCTTTCTCTTTCCAAAGATGAGAAAAACTGTAACAACATAGGTTTTACTCCTTACACCCAAATCTCGGTTAGCTAATAACAAAAGTTTTTGAAAGAATCTCCTATATATTTGCACAAAAAGTCATTGACCTCACAAAAATACAGTATGTCAAGAAGAAGCAAGGCATGGTAGAAAAAATACCACGTGGGCAGAAACCTAACTTCTCCCTTTAGTCTTCAACCACAGTGGAGTATTGTCTGGAGCATATCACTTTATTATTCTGGGTCTTACTTCCTTCATCTGTATAATGGATGTTTGGACAAATGATGAGCTTTGGGAAAGAAATCTTCATATTAAAAGACAGAGACATAAAGTTTCAACTTGCCAGGCTGAATTGACTCCCAACAATCCACCCAGAACTTGCAGGCTGTGGAGGGAAAATTCACTGTTTTAATTATTCAGTGAGGGAATGGTATTGGTAGACTATGGCAGATTGGCTTACCATACACTATTCTCCATCTGCCCTTCCACTTCCATTCTTCATCCTTTTCTGCTCTGCTCTGTGCAGGACTATATCTCCTGGGCTCCTTTTCTGGCTCCTTCTGGTTGGCTGCGGTCAGTAGGAGGCACCAGCTGGTGACTAGAGGTCAGAGGGCAAGAGGGGCTGAGGTTCAGCTTCAGTACCATGGTTCTGACATGGCTGGTTCTCTCCATGACTACAGTTCCTGCCAGACTGACTGTGGCTCCTTCTTCTTGGTAGGATTTAGCTGAAACCCAGTGGATTCTTGAATTCCACAACCACATATAAAAGAATCAGGAGAGCCTCGTAAAGGATTTGTGAAGAAGTTTTCTGTAAAGAGAATTATACCATATCACCCTCAACCCAAAAGAAGAAGTGTGGAGGTGGGCTTCCTCTTTCATCTCAAGTCAAGAGAGGAGCTTCAGTAGATCTCTTCCCTTTCAATAGACCCCCAATTCCCCCTGAAGTGGACAGGTACAACTTCCACATGGGAAATCTAGAAGGTGACAAATTGGTTGGCTAGATGTTCTGGAAGCAAAGTGAAGGAGGATTGTTGGTGCACAGTAATTTCTCTGAATCCCCAAAGTTTGTCCAGGTGATAAATTGTGGTGCTTCTCATGGACCCAGTGTGAGTGATGCATGGAAAGAGAGCCAGTATGTAGTTGAAGTTTCAGGTCTTACCCAGGAACATCTCTCGGAGGAGCAATGGGACATAGGTACACAGAAGCTGGAGGTGAAACATCGGATTATTATTATTATTATTATTATTATTATTCTCCTGCACTGAAGGAACTACAGATGAAAGATTACCAGTGATGAGACTCTCCAAAGAATCAGCAGAAGTGTCCTACAAAATCAAGACTGAATTTTAAAACTCTGTCAGGACCAGAGAGCACAAATCTCTCTTATGAAAGTACCAGGAAGATTTTTTTCCCTCTCCTTACCTCTCCTGTTTTCTGCTCCACTGCACTTTCACCTTCATGGGGTCAGAGCCATGGTAAGCAACATGGGGAGAAGAGTGGAGAAGGGGGGAGAAAGGATCACACGCCACTTCCTTGGCTTCCTATCTGCAGAAGATAACAACTGGACATGGGGAGAGGTTATAAATGAAATCAAGTTTGAAGATTCCATTATTACAGATAAGATGATACATAAGAGGGGTTTAATCCTCAGCTTGCAAATAAACCTCTATTTTCAGAGGGCTAGAATTGGTGTGGGTAATAGCTAGATATTGTTTTGGCATGGTATTCAAAAAGAAAAATGGTGTGCAAACCATAGTGACTAAACTTTTGCTTTTGCTGCCCTAAAAATCAAGTTAACAAGGATCAAAGAAACACCTGACTCAGAGATAGCTTGGTAGTCTCTAAAATGTTCGTATAAGTTATTCTTTTCATATATTACGTCAATGCCATATGTCAGAGAAGTAGGCAGTAGGGAGAAGGAGAAGATCCTACCTACAACACCCAATTTGTCTATTAGCAGCCATGGTCTTGGGCTTGTATTGATAATATAACTTATGAGGCACAATAGGCTTCACTCAGTGCCAAATTTACTTACCTTCAAAAAAGGGTAAAAGTGGATCACAGACATAAATGTAAAACATTAGACTATAAAACGTTTAGAAAAACAAACAGAAAAGAAAATCTTTGGGAATTAGGACTAGGTGAAGAGTGTTTAGACTTGCCACCAAAAACATGATCCATAAAAGGAAAAACTGATAAAAAAAAAAAATATATATAGACCTCAACAAAATTAAAAACTTTTGCTCTGTTAAAGATCTTGTTATGAGGATGAAAAGACAAGCTACAGAATAGGGTGAAATGTTTGAAAACCACATATCCAACAAAGGGCTTTTATCTAGAACTATCTAGATACTAGTCTAGAACTATCTAGACTTGAATCTCAAAACTCATTAAAAAACAAATGATCTAATTAGAAAATGGGAAAAAGGCATGAATGGACATTTTGCTGAAGAGGATATACAGATGGCAAATAATCACTGGAAAGTTGTTTAACATCATTAGCCATTAGGGAAATGCAAATTAAAATCACAGTGAGATATCACTACACAGCTATCAGAACGACTTTCACTATGAAGCTACAATGCTCGAGACAGTGTGGTATTGATTATAGATAAACAGCTCAATGGAACAGAATAGAGAGCTCAGAAACAGACCCACAAAAATATAGTCAATTGATCTGTGACAAAGGAGGAAAGGCAACTCAGTAGAGAAAGGATAGTCTTTTCAACAAATGGTGCTGGAATAACGACATCCATATGCAAAAAAAAAAAAAAAAAGAAGAAGAAACTAGACACAGAGCTCACATCTTTCACAAAAAATAACTCAAAATAGATCACAGACCTGAATGTAAGACAAAACTATACAACTTCTAGATGATAACATAGGCGAATTCTAGGCGACCTTGGGTTTGTTAATGCTTTTTAGATATAACACCAAAAGCATGATCCATAAGAGAAAAATTGATAAGTTGGACTTCATTAAAATTAAAATACCTGCATTGTTCACAACAGCAAAAAGATGGAAACTACCTAGATGCCCATCAACAGATGAATAGATAAGCAAACTATGGTACATACACACAATGGAGTACTCCGCAACGATGAAGCACAATGATGAATCTGTGAAGCATCTCACAACATGGATGAATCTGGAGGGAAATATGCTGAGTGAAATCAGTCAGTCACAAAAGGACAAATATTGTATGAGACCACTACTGTAAAATCTCATGAAAAGGTTTACACAAAAAAAAAAAGTCTTTGATGGTTACGAGGGAAAGGAGGGGTAGGGATAGAAAAACACTAAATAGACAATAGATAAGTGGTAACTTTGGTGAAGGGTAAGACAGTCCATAACACTGGGGAAGCCAGCACAACATGTCCAAGACAAGGTCATGGAAGCACTGTAGACACATCCAAACTCCCTAAGGGACTGAATTACTGGGCTGAAGGCTCTGGAGACCATGGTCTCGGGGAACACCTAGCTCATTGGGCGTAACATAGTTTATAAAGAAAATGTTTCACATTCTACTCTGGTGAGTAGTATCTGGGGTCTTAAAAGCTACTGTGAAGCCATCTAAGATACTAAGCTGGTCTCACCCTGTCTGGAGCAAGGGAAAGACACAAAGGGAAGATTAGACCAAATGACTGATGGACCACAAGTACTACAGCCTCCACCAGACTGAGTCCAGCACAACTAGACGGTGCCCGGCTACCACCACCAACTGCTCTGACAGGGATCACAATAAAGAGTCCCAGACAGAGCTGGAGAAAAACATAGAACAAAATTCTAACTCAAAAATAAAAAGACCAGACTTACTAATCTGACAGAGACTGGAGAAACCCTGAGAGTATGGCCCCTGGACACCCTTTTAGCTCAGTAATGAAGTCATTCCTGAGGTTCACCTTTCAGCCAAAGATTAGTCAGGCCCACAAAACAAAACAAGACTAAAGGGGCACACCAGCCCAGGGGCAAGAACTAGAAGAAAAGGCGGGACAGGAAAGCTGGTAATAGGAAACCCAAGGTCGAGAAGGGGAGAGTGTTGACATGTTGTGGGGTTGGTAATCAATGTCACCAAAGAATATATGCACTAATTGTTTAATGAGAGGCTAGTTTGCTTTGTAAACCTTCATCTAAAGTACAATTTAAAAAAAAACAGAAAAAAATTAAAATATTTGCTCTGCAAAAGACACTGTTAAGAACATTAAAAGACAAGCCACATACTGGGAGAAAATATTTGCAAAACACGTATCTGATAAAGAACTCATATCCAAGTTATACAAAGAACTCCTAAAATTCAACAACAAGAAAGCAAACAACTCAATTACAAAATGAGCAAAAGATCTGAACAGACACCTCTCCAAAGAATGTATACAGAAGACAAGCATATAAAAAGATGTTCAACATCATATATCATTAGAGAATTTCAATTTAAAACAACAACGAGACCCCACTACACACCCATTAGAATGGTTAAAATTCAAGATAATGACAACACCAAATGCAGGATGTGGAGCAACAGGAACTCTCAGTCATTGCTGGTGGGAATGCTAGATGGTACAGCCACTTTGGAAGACAGTTTGGCAGTTTCTTATAAATCTAAACATAGGCTTACCTAAGATCCAGAAGTCACACCCCTAGGTATTTACCCCCCCACTTTTTTAACCCAATATTTACTGAGGTATTTGAAAATGTGTGTCTGCACAAAAATCTGCACACAAAAGTTTATTGCAGCTTTATTCATAACTGACAAAAAATGTAAGCAAACAAGATTTTCTTCTCTAAGTGAACGGATAAACAACCTGTGGTATATCCATTCAAATGGAGTGTTATTTAGGGATAAGAAGAAATAAGCTACCAAGCCACAAAAAGACATGAAAGGGACTGGAGAAACCCCCAGAGTATGGCCCCCGGACATCCTTTCAACTCAGTACTAAAGTCACTCTTGAGGTTCACCCCTCAGGCAAAGATTAGACAGGCCTATAAAACAAACAATAACACCGGCAGTTCAACCATGCATACGAGACTAAATGGGCACATCAGCCCAGGGGCAAGGAAGAGAAGGCAGGAGAGGACAGAAAAGCTGAATGAATGGAAATCAGGAACCCAAGGTCGAGAAGGGGAGAGTGTTGATGTGTCACGGGGTTGGCAACCAATGTCAAGTAACGATATGTGTATTAATTGTTTAATGGGAAACTAATTGGCTCTGTAAATTTTCACCTAAAGCACAATTTAAAAAAAAAGACACAAAGGAAACTTAAATGCCAGTCTGTAGGTTACATAATTTATTATTTCTATATGACAGTCTGGAAAAGGCAAAACTATAGAGACAGTAAAAAGATCAATGGCTTCCAGAGGTTGATAGGGAGGGGAGAGGGATGAATCGTTGGAGCACAGGGCATTTTAAGGTCAGGAAAATCAGTCTGCATGATACTCTAATGGTGGACACATGACACTATGCTTTTTGTCAAAATCTATAGGACTGCACAAACCAAAGAGTGAACTCTAATGTAAACTATGGTCTCTAGTTGCTTACAATGCAGCAGTACCGGTTCAATCGTAACAAATATACCACACTAATGCAAGATGTTAATAATAAGGAAAACTGTGTGCAGCAAGGAGAAGGGGTATATGGAACTCTCTGTACTATCTGTGGAAATCCTGGTGGTATAGCAGTTAAGTGCTACGGCTGCTAACCAAAAGGTCGGTGATTCAAATCCACCAGGCACTCCTTGGAAACTCTATGGGGCAGTCCTACTCTATCTTATAGAGTTGCTATGAGTTGGAATCGACTCAACAGCAATGGGTTTTGGTACTATCTGCACAATTTTTCTGTAAGCCTAAAACTGTTCAAAAAAATAAAGTCTATTAAAATACACTCAAATAAAAATAGTGATGACACCGAATGTTGGTGAGGATGTGGAGAAATTGGATCACTGATACATTACTGGTGGGAATGTAAAATGCTACAGCCACTCTGGAAAATAGTCTGGCATTTTCTTCTAAAACATGCACCTATCATACAACCCAGCCATCACATTCTTGGGAATTTATCTCAGAGAAATGAAGCTTAGTGTTCACACATAAACATGTGCACAAATGTTCATAGCAGCTTTATATGTAATAGCCAAAAACTAAAAACAACCCAAATGGTTAAACAAACCGTGGCACATCCACGCCATGGAGCATTACTTAGCAATAAAAAGGAGCAAACTATTGATAGACCCAATAACTCGGATGAATCTCCGGGGAATTATTCTGAGTAAAAGAAAGTCTATCTCAAAAGGTTACATATTGTATGATTCCACTTATAAAACATTTCTGAAATAACAAGATTATAGAGACGGAGAATTTCATAGCGGTTGCCAGCAGTTATGAATGGGGTGGGGGGGGGGCTTGAAAAAGGGTACAGCTATAAATGGATAGTACGAAGGAGCTCTTGTAATTATGGAACAGCTCTGTATCTTGACTGTGGTGGTTACATGAACCTACACATGGGATAAACTTACATGTGACTATACACACACATAAGTGAGTTCATGTTATACTGGTGAAATTTGAATAAGCTCTGTGAATTGTCTCCATGTCAATTTTCTGGTAGTGATACTGTACTACAGTTATGACAGATACCACCATTGGGAAAAACTGGGTGAAGGATGCATGGGACCTCCAAGCATGTTTTTACAACTTCCTGGGAATCTAAAATTATTTCAAAGTAAAAATTTAAAACAAAAAAGGATACAGGACAAGCAATACTGCATACACAGCAACAGCAAAGATGAGGTCTCATGACTCCTAGGCACAGGTTTCCATATACCTGTCATTCAACACTCCGGATGGATTACAAGAGATGAGGCTGAGTGGGTGTGGGTCAGTTCAGTTCAGCGAAGCCTTCCACTAGACAGACATGTAACTCCCATCCTCCAGTGCAGCTTTATTTAGTTAATGTTGTTGTCGTTAGGTGACGTCAAGTTGGTTCCGACTCTTAGTGACCCTATGTACAACAGAATGAAACACTGCCCGGTTCTGCACCATCCTCGCAATCCTTAAGCTTGAGCCCATCATTGCAGCCACTGTGTCAATCCATCTCCTTGAGGGTCTTCCTCTTTTTCACTGACCCTCAATTTTACCAAGCATGATGCCCTTCTCTAGGGACTGGTCCCTTCTAATAACATGTCCAAAGTACTTGAGATGAAGTCTCCCCATCCTTCTCAGAATGCTTCTAAGGAGCATTCTGACTGTACTTCTTCCTTCCAAGACAAACTGGTTCATTCTTCCAGCAGTCCATGATATATTCACTATTCATCACCAACAGCGTAATTCAAAGGCATCAATTCTTCTTCGGTGTTCCGGAATTCCCATTCTTCACAATGTTATCCCTAATTTGTTATGATCCACACAGTCAAATGCCTTTGCATGATCAATAAAACATAAGTAAACATCTTTCTGGTATTCTCTGCTTTCAGCCAAGATCCAGCTGACATCAACAATGATATTCTTTGTTCCATGCTCTCTTCTGGATCTGGTGAATTTCTGGCAATTCCCTGTCGATGTACTGCTGCAATCACTTTTGAACCATCTTCAGGAAAATTTTGTGTGTGGTATTAAAGACATTGATCAATAATTCCCACATTCTATTGGATCACCTCTCTTAGGAATGGGCACAAACATGGATCTCTGCCAGTCAGTTGGCCAGGTAGCTGTCTTCGAAATTTCTTGGCATAGGAGTGAGCACTTCCAGCACTGCATCCATTTGTTCAAACATCTTAGTTGATATTCCGTCAATTCCTGGAGACTTACTTTTCACCAATGCCTTCAGTGCAGCTTGGACTTCTTCCTTTAGTACCATTGGTTCCTGATCATCTGCTACCTCCTGAAATGGTTGAATATCAACTAAATCTTTTTGGTACAGTGACTCTGTGTATTTCTTCCATCTTCTTTTGATGCTTCCTTCATCATTTAATATTTTCCCAGTAGAATCCTTCAATATTGCAACTACAGGCTGGAATTTTTTATTCAGTTCTTTTAGCTTGAGAAATGCCAAGCCTCTTATTCCCTTTTGGCTTTCTAACTACAGGACTTTGCACATTTCACTATAATACTTTACTCTGTCTTCTCGAGCTGCCCTTTGAAATCTGTTCAGCTTTTTTACTTCGTCAGTTCTTCCTTTCACTTTAGCTACTCGACATTCAAAAGCAGCTTTCAGAGTCTCTTCTGACATCCATTTTGGTCTTTTCTTCCTTTCCTTTCTTTTTAATGACCTCTTGCTTTCTTCATGTGTGATTTCCTTGATGTCATTCCACAACTTGTCTGGTCTTAGTCATTAGTGTTCAATGCGTCAAATCTATTCTTGAGAATTCACATGGGATATACTCAAGGTCATAATTTGGCTCTCGTGGACTTGTTCTAATTTCCTTCAGCTTCAACTTGAACTTGCATATGAGTAATTGATGGTCTGTTCCGCAGTTGGCCCCTGGCCTTGTTCTGACTGCTATTGAGCTTTTCCATCACCTCTTTCCATATACGTAGTCAATTTGATTCCTGTGTATTCCATCTGACGAGGTCCACGTCTATAGTCGCTGTTTGTGTTGGTGAAAAAAGGTACTTGCAATGAAGAAGCCGTTGGTCTTGTAAAATTCTATCATGCGATCTCCAGCATCGTTTCTATCACCAAGGCTATATTTTCCAACTACCGATCCTTCTTTGTTTCCAACTTTCGCATTCCAATCACCAGTGATTATCAATACTTCCTGATTGCATGTTCGATCAATTTTAGACTGCTGAAGTTGGTACGAATCTTCAACTTCTTCTACTTTGGCCTTAGTGGTGGGTGCGTAAATTTGACTAATAGTCGTATTAACTGGTCTTCCTTGTAGGCATGGATGTTATCCTGTCACTCTCATTGTACTTCAGGATAGATCTTGAAGTGTTCTTTTTGATGATAAATGCAGCACCATTCCTCTTCAAGTTGTCATTCCCAGCATAGTAGACCATATGTTTGTCCAATTCAACGTAGCCAGTACCAGTCCATTTCAGCTCACTAATGCCTAGGATATTGATGTTTATGCATTTCATTGCATTTTTGATGACTTCCAATTTTCCTAAATTCATATTTCATACATTCCACATTCCAATTATTAATGGACATTTGTAGCTGTTTTTTTCTCATTTTGAGTCATGCCACATTAGCAAATAAAGGCTCCAAAAGCTTGATTCCCTCCACAGCATTAAGGTCAACTCTACTTTGAGGAGGCTGCTCTTCCCCAGTCGTATTTTGAGTGCCTTTCAACCTTAGGGGCTCATCTTCCAGCACTATATCAGACAATGTTCTGCCGCTATTCATCAGTTTTCACTGGCTAATTTTTCAGAGGTAGACTGCCAGGTCATTCTTCCTAGTCTGTCTTAGTTTGGAAGTTCAGCTGAAACCTGCCAACATGGGTGACCCTGCTGGTATTTGAAATATTGTTGGCATTGCTTCCAGCATCACAGCAACAGGCAAGCCACTATAATATGACAAAGTAGAATAGTATTGGTACATAAAATTTTACCTTTGTCTTTGAGGTTTTTAAATTATACTATACTGTATTTAGACATATATTTTATTATCTATCCTGTGAACTCTTTCAACTTGAGGTCTCTCATGTTTCTTTAATTCTTGGAAATTCTCAGCCATTTTTCTCAAATGTTTCATTCCCTCCTCAAAGATATAAGAGTAAATTTTAGTAACAAGTAGTTGTTTTTACAAAAAGAAGAAACCATGTGGAAATATCAAATATGAAAACTATAACTGCTGAAATAAAGAACTGAGCAGATGATATGAATTTCAGAATGAATCCCACCAAAGATTTCATATGCTTGAAGAACAGATCAAGAAATGCTCCCTGAGAACACAAGGTGGAGTAAGGATATTCTTGATGTGCTGTGAGATTGTTAACCATTGTCATAGGGCAACATGTGTAGTAACTGTTAAATGAATAACTATTTCTTCTGTAAGCCTTCATCTTAAGTGAGAATAACAGCACAGTTGGAAGAGCGTAGTCAATGTCACTGAACTGTGAATGTAGAAATTTTTGAAACGGTGTATCTTTGGCCATCTGTAATTTTCATCAAAAAAAAAGGTTGAGAATTTAGAGGCTTAATACGTTGTGGGGTTGTTAACCAATGTCAAAAAACAACATGTGTACTACTATTTCATGAGAAACTATTTGCTCTGTAAGCTTTCACCTGAAGTATAATAAAATATATATTAAAAAAAAAAAAAAAAAAAAAGATTAAGCAAGTTATAGGAGATGTCAAACAACCACATTTTTATAGGAGAGATACTGATTGTAAAGAATATAAATTATTGCTTATTGCAAGTTGTCATTGAAAAGGCCCCATAATTCATTGGTTTCTTCTTCAAAATATACTCATTCGACTGCAATAGATGTTTAAGGTGTTGAATTGCAAGAGTCAAGAACTGTTTTGTGGTTTTTCAAAATGCAAAATTGGAAGAATTAAATTAGATTCAATTAATTTTATTTTCAATTAATTCTACATTCAAAGTGTCTAATTCTATTGATTTAGATATGGTTATGTTACAAACTACTTAATATTCATACAGTATAAAGGACTCTATAACCAATAGGATGGATATTACTTTATGATGCTTATTTTCACCTACTCATAGAAACATACAACACTGTTTCTAAAAGAGAATACGTTTAGAAGTTTAATGACACTTGTAAGAACCATCCATTCTAGAACTGCAAATATAAAATTTTAAGAATTATGAAAGCTTTCCATTGAGATATTATAAAATTATTTTATTTACTTATTTAAATATATATCATTTGTTATCTATTTATGTAGATAAATTTTAAATGATTGTAAATATAATACTTAATAATATTTTCTTAAATGAGTAATTAAACCTAATATTCAGGCTTATATAAAAATATTTCCCATTTAAAAAAAAAAAAAGAAATGCTCCCTGAAAGCCTGAGGAAATAATAAACTGTCAGTGTCCACTTAATGGAAGCCCCAAAGGAGAGGAAGAAAAAAAAAAAAACCAGCTCTTCCACACTGAGCAGCTCAGCATTGGCAAGGAAGGTTCTGTTGATAACTATGCCTGTGGGCCCTACACCCTTGACAAGGTAATCACTGACCTGGTCTTGGACAGAATTTGCAAGCTGGCTGACCAGTGCACAAATCTTCAGGACCGCTTGGTTTGCCACAGCTTTGGTAGCAGGACCAGTTCTGGATTCATGTCCCTATTGATAGACTGTATCTCTGTTGATTTTGACAAGAAAACCAAGTTGAAATTCTTCATCTACTTGTACTCTCGGTTTCTACAGGTGTAGTTAAGCTCTACAACTCCATGCTTCCACCTACATCATCCTAGAGCACTCTGATTGTGCTTCATGGTCCACAGTGAGACCACCTATGATATTTGTCATAGAAACCATGCTCTTGAACACCCACCCTATAGGAATATAGCTGCCTTGCTAGTCAGATTGTGTCTCAGTCATTGCATCCCAAAGGTTTGATGGTGCCCTGAATGTTGATCTAACAGAATTCCAAACCAACCTGGGTCTTATCCTTGTATTCACCTCTACCTTGCCTCATATGTCTCAGGAAAACCTATTTTGACCAGCTTCGTGTAGCAGAGTTTACCAACGCTTTCTTTGAGCCAGACAAGAAGATGATGAATTCCAATTCTCTCCATGGTAAACACATGAACTACTGCCTGTTGACCATGCTGTTGTTAGGTGACATTGAGTCAGTTCTGACTCATAGCAACCCTATAGGACAGAATAGAACTGCCCCATAGGGTTTCCAAGGAGTGTTTGGTGGATTTGAACTGCTGACCTTTTGGTTAGCAGCCTGTATCTTAACCACTACAGCCATATTAATGCTGTCATTCCATCATCAGGGCCAAGTACAGCATCCAGTTTGTAGATCAGTGGCCTGTTAGCTTCAAAGTGGACATTAATTACCAGCCTCATACAGTGGTCCCTGTTGGGGATCCAAGATTCAGAGAGCCGGTGCATGCTATGCAACATCATAGCTACCTCTGAGGCCTGGGCTTACCTGGATTACAAGTTTGACAAGACATATCCATAGTATGTCTTTATTTTCTGATAAATGGCTGATGCATTTTAGGAGGAAGAGTTTTCAAAGGCATATGAGGACATTATGAGCAGGTTGGTGAGGATCCTGGTGAGAGAGACAGTAAAGAAGAAGGATAAATTACTAGATACCTATTTCTTTCAGTTCTCTAGCATAGCATACCACACTAATTGATGGAAAATAAAGTTGAATGGTTAGATTGCCTTCACTCCCAACTGTGATCATGTCAGAATTTTCCATGTGTACCTGCAAAACTCCCATCAGGTCTCTGAAATTAAAGGATTTAAAAATATATATATATGGCATGCTGCATGGTAATAAGCATGAATTCATTAAAGTGTACAGACATTTTCCTCATAAGGAATAACAGATTTTCAGCAAGTAGCAGTCTTCTCTAAGTTTATAGCAATATTTCCTTAAGTTTATTCCATGGAACATTAGTCCCAAGAGATCATGCATGGGAAAAGATTTTGTAATAACTAAGTTAGAAGATCCTACAGGAGGTATCATAATTCACATTAGCATACAAAAAGCTCTGAATAATCCTGTAGTAAAGACATATCTATTATTGTAGTTACAGACACATACACACACAATCTTTGCTAGGCATGCTGTTGTTAGTCGTTAGTTGCTGTCAGGTTGATGCCGACTAATGGCAACCCCATGTGTGCAGAGTAGAAGTGCTCCACAGGGTTTCCAAGGCTGTGACCTTCCGGAAGCAGATCACCTGGCCTGTCTTCCGAGGTGCCTCTGGATAGGTTTGAACCACCAACCTCTTGGCTAGTAGTTGAGCGCTTAACCATTTGTACTATGCAGCGACTCCTTTGCTATGTATAACCGACCACTATTGCCTTTTAGGGAGGCTAGATCTTGCCACCTGCTGAGAATCTGTAGTTCAGTTATCAAGGGTACAATGTGTTAGCTGGTTCTAGCCTAAGTGAGCAAAGTGTAGGTTTGTTTCTTTGCTCAAATATCCTCTGCATTTCTCTGATTACTTTTAAAATGCCCATTCCAAAAAGCCCATTTTATATACCGTAAATTTTTGTCTGCCACTGTAGTGAAGTCACACCATATTCACATAACATACTCACATAAATTCAACTATGCCCTCTCAGTTTTAAAAAAAAAAAAAGATAGAAAAATACTAATCAGAATGGTGCAAGAGTCTGGCAGCCATTCTTCTCGAAGACTACATGTCCCAAAGTAAATATGAGGTAAGAGACATGAATCTGCTGGTTCCTCAGTTGTTCTCAGTTCCTGAAGGAATGTATCCCTGAGTATGATTCTAATGTCTAAAAATACATAATTATCATAAAACATGGTGTGGTAAGCCAAATAATGGCTCCCTGAAAATGTCCGCATTCTAATCCTTGAAGCCTATGAATATGTTACCTTGCATGGCAAAAGGGACACTGCAGATAATAAGTAATTTAAGAATCTTGAGATGGGGAGATTATCCTGGATTATCTGGATGGGTGAAATGTAATCACAAGAGTTCTTATATTAGGGAGGCAGGAGGGAGGAAGAAGAAGGTGATGTGGTGACAAAAGCAGAAATTGAAGTGATGTGGCCACAAGCCAAGTAATGCTGGCAGCCTCTAAAAGCAGAAAGGGGCAAGGAACAGATTCTCCCCTGGGGTTTCCGGAAGGAACTATCCCTTCTGACACCTTAATTTTAGCCCCGAAGTATCATTTGGACTTCTGACTTCCAGAATTATAAGAGAATAAATTGGCTTTGTTTTAAGTCACTAAATTTGTCATAATTTGACATAGCAGTAATAGGAAAATAATACCCATGGCCTCTAAATACAAGCCAAAGAAGTTGGCCATGCTCCTACACTGGAGGAAAAACTGCTTATGATAGTCTTATGCAGGTATCCAAAATGTCTCATTCCTAAGCAGCTGCTGCCAGTGCCCCATCTATACCCCTTTGGCCCTGTTTCCTTGTATGCTGCCCCTTCACTCCTCTGTTCTTTTAGCAGCCACCTGACTAAAATCAAGTATGATTGCCTACTGTTGTTAGGTATAGTCTGGTAGATTTCAACCCCACGTGACACAGTAAAACTTGCAGGGTTTTCTAGGCTATAATCTTTACAGGAGCAGATTGCCAGGTCTTTCTCCTGTGGAGCCACTGGCTGGGTTCGAACCATCAACCTTTCGGTTAGCAGCTGAGCTCTTAATCATTGCACCTCTAGGGCTCCTTGATTGTGTACTAAGCATGCCTAAATAAATACATAAACAAATACATACATACAGGGTATGTGGGTAGAGGAGCCCCTTGATCTGTTTACTCACCAGGGGCCACTAGAATACCAGAAAGTGTCACCAGGGCTTCTATTTGCTGAGGACCTAATTGTTTTTCTGGGAGAAACTGTGAAAATGTATTAGAAGGGGATTATGAGCCCAAGGACTAAGACTCAAAAGAAGAAGGGATATCGCTTTCTCTGGATGAATGCCCAGCGTGGACAGGGAATTCAGAGGTTGGGACATCCAGCTGCTTCAGGTTCACCTCCGCACATTGGTAACTTGTTGGTGTTACAGTAACTTTCTGGGGGAAAAAAATTGTGTAATGCCACTCAAATTTCTTTTAGACACAGCTCAAAGGAATTCCCAAGATCTGTAATCAACACCCACGTAAGCAGCAGTGAAGAAATCAAAAGACACATTACAATGGGAAAATCTGCTGCAAATGATCTCTTTAAAGTCTTAAAAAGCAAAGATGTCACTTTAAGGACTAAGGTGCGCCTGACCCAAGCCATGGTGTTTTCAATCACCTCATATAGATGTGAAAGCTAGGCAATGAATAAGGAAGACGAAAGAAGAATTGATGCCTTTGAATTATGGTGTTGGTGAAGAATATCGAATATGCCATGGGCTACCAAAAGAATGAACAAATCCGTCTTGGACAGAGTACAGTCAGAATGCTCCTTAGAAGTAAGGATGGCAGACTTCATCTCACATGCTTTGGACATGTTATCAGGAGGGACCAGTCCCTGGAGAAGAACATCATATTTAGTAGAGAGTCAGTGAAAAAGAGAAAGGCCCTCAACAAGATGGATTGACACAGTGGCTACAGCAATGGGCTCAAGCATAACAACTATCATGAGGATGGTGCAAGACCGGGCAGTGTTTCGTTCTGTTGTACTTGGGGTGGTTATGAGTCAGAAGCGACTCAATGGCACCTGACAAAAACAACAACAAAGGAATTTGTCCCAAGTTCCTCAAAAGAGAGCACAGAAACAATAAAAGGAATACTGCTAAAAACTGAGAAGCCAAGGCTTTGCTGATACAACTGAGGGGAAAGAGTCCCTCCAACGTCCTGTCAAAAATCTGAAAGCACAGAGAAACACCAAAAATTAGTGTAACAGAATATATGCATTGTGAGTAGATATGATTTGAATCAGGTAGCGTCAACCTGGAAAGTATCTGGAAGGCACTCCAAAGGAGGGACAATGAAAATGAGTTATATAGCTCATTGTCATGTTAATTTCTAGGAGCCCTGGTGGCGCAGTGGTTTAAGAGGTCAGTTGGTCTGGAGTTCGAATCCACCAGCTGCTCCTTGGAAACCTATTGGGCAGCTCTACTCTGTTCTATAGGGTCACTATGAGTCAGAATCAACTCAGCAGCAATGGGTAGAGTACCTTTCAGAAGCAGATCACCAGGCCTGTCTCCTGAGGCATCTTTGTGGGTTCAAACCACCAACCTTTTGGGTAGTAGTCCAGTGCTTAACCATTTGCTCCACCCAGGGACTCCACAAACAGTGTAGTATCTATTCATGTGTCTACAGGAACCTAGTCCCTACAGAAGTTCATTTTAAACTAAAGATCCTTAAAAGATAAGTAAGTCAAGTTTAAGTAAGTTAAGTTAAATTTAAGGGCTCCTAACTGTTATAGGTTGATTTGTGTTCCCCAAAAAGACATGTCCAAGTCCTTAAACCCCAACCAAAAAACCAAACCCACTGCCATTGAGCCGATTCCGACTCACATAGGGTTTCCAAGGCTAATAAATCTCTACAGAGGCAGACTGCCACATCTTTCTCCCACGGAGCTACTGGTGGTTTGGAGCCACTGGTGGTTTATGAACCACCAACTTTTATGGTTAGCAGTCAATAGCTTTAACCACTGTGCCACCAGGGCTCCTTCCATAAACACCAGTCCCTGTGAATGTGACCTCAGCTGGAAATAAAGTCTTCGCAGGTGTAATTAATTAGTTAACACGAGGTTGTACCAGAGTAGAGTGGGCCCTAATCCAACATGACTAACGTCCTTATTTTAAAAAAGAGACACAGGAAGACACAGAGGAAAGACAGCCACATGAAGAGAGAGACAGAGGTTGGAGTTATGTTGCCATAGCCAAGGAACGCCTGGGCTACCAGAAGCTGGAACAGGCAAGGAAAGGTTCTCCCCTAGAGACTTTGGAGGGAGCATAGCCCAAAATGACATCTTGATTTCAGACCTGGAGCCTCCAGAACCGTGAGAAAACAAAGTTCTGTTATTTTTAAGTTACCTGCTTCGTGGTAATTTGTGGCAGCAACCCTAGCAAACTAATAACGCCAGCCCATTTGCTCCGGAAGTACACTTGTAGCTTCTTCTAAGTGTTGAAAGCATCTGCCAGGGATTGAATTATGTCCCCCAAAAAATGTGTGTATCAGTTTGGCTGGGCCAGGATTCCCGGTATTGTGTGATTTTCCTATATGTTGTAAATCCTGCCTCTATGATGTTAATGAGGGAGGATGGGCGGCAGTTGTGTTAGTGAGGTAGGACCTGATCTACAAGACTGGATTGTGTCCTGAGGCAATCTCTTGAGCTATAAAAGAGAGAAGTGAGCAGAGAGACAGGGGGAACCTCATACCACTAAGAAAGCAGTGCCAGGAGCAGAGCATGTCCTTTGGACCTGGGGTCTCTGCACGGAGAAGCTCCTAGGCCGGAGGAACACTGATGAGAAGGACGACAGAGAGAGAAAGTCTTCCCCTGGAACTGATGCCCTGAATTTGGACTTTTAGCCTACTTTGCTGTGAGGAATTAAACTTTTCTTTGTTAAAGTCATCCACTTGTGATATTTCTGTTATAGCAGCACTAGATAACTAAGACAGCATCTTAATATAGAGTTTATTTTTTTCAATTATGTAAGAATTATATGTTCAAAAGAAAATACTTGCAATACACAGAAAGAAGAAATAATCTCTACAGTCATGCCCTGCTAAACAACCACAGTTAACATTTTGGTGTTTGCGTCTAGGATTTTAAGGAGCCCTGGTGGCACAGAAGTTAACTGCTCTGCTGCTAACCAAAAGTTCGGCAGTTCAAATCCACAAGCCGCTCCTTGGAAACCCTACGGAGCAGTTTCACCCTGTCCTCTAGGCTCACTATGACTTGGAATCAACTCAACGGCGATGGGTTTGGTTTTCGGTTTTGTAGGATTTTAAAGCACTTAACAGAGTGTGGTGACTAAAATCCATTTTTGTTTCCTGAAAAGAATTTTTTCTAAGGTTTATAAAGGTAATTAGGTGACTAGGTTTATCTGTACTTCATGTCTGGAGAATTACACTTGCTCAAATACAAGGGATGGATCAGTGCATTCTATCATTACAAGATTGCCTGTCACTCTCACCTGAGTGCTTATCTAGATGGATAAAGGACAACAATGAAAGCAGTATTAGTTACACAGAGCATTGGGTATTAGCTTACTGAAGAGGAGCTCTAGGAGCACTGGTGACACAATGGTTAAAGCGCTTGGTTGCTAACTGAAAGGTCAGTCGTTCAAACCCACCAGCCACTGTGAGGGAGAAAGACGTGACAGTCGGCTTCCGTAAAGGTTACACCTTTGAAAACCTTATGTATGGGGCAGTTCTACCATCCTATAAGGTCGCTGAGTTGGAATCGACTGGAAGGCAACGGGTTTGGGTTTTGGTTTATATTAATATCTTCCATTTAAGAGAGTTAAGCATTAGCAAGTCCTGTTCTGAGACTTAGCAAGAATCATCCGCTTCCTGAGAGTCAGCTTTTGGGTTGAAGAGGTTTTTCAGTGGAAATATGTGCATTTGATGAATGCTAATTACATGGTTCCAAATCTTCTTCAGCCAATCCATTTGCAGCTGTTATCCAAGTTATTTTATAAATGTCTGAAACAGCTGTCAACATTCTGAGGGGGAAGCTCTTCCATCAATGAACTGACAGAAATGCAATACTTAGATTTCCTGAGCAGACGGCAAGAGAACATATTATGTATCTATTTAGTGATGTTGCCAGCAATGAGAAGAAACGATTGATACTGCTGTTGTGTTTTAAAATGTTGAGGAATGTTTTCACGCTCATGGGCATGGAAAAGACATTAGAACGGCACACTGCTTGGGTCGGAGAACCACAAAGTCAAATGGAGTGTTTGAGTGTCCTAGGGAAACATGCAGTAGCAATCTTACTTCCATTCAATAAGAATGCTTCTAGTGGTATATGGCAACATTGTAAATCATATTTTAATTAAAATTTTAGTACTTGTTGATGTTCTTTGTTTATTGTCTCAATAAAACATTTTTTTAACAGATGACATCTGGACATTTTGCTTAATTTCTCTCTTTTTTCCCCTATAAAATTCTTTAGTAAATCTAATTCTCGAAAAAGGCATCAGACTGACAGCTCTGTAAATGAAGCCTTTTCTTCAGTCACAGAATCAGTGTGTTCAGAAAACTGACTGCATGCTGCTATTGGCCTCAATTCCACACTAGAGACACTATTTCTTCAAAGAAGGCTTGAGGTCACTTTAAACTTTGATCTAGCATTTTCTTCTTGGCTAAAGTTGCAGCCTTAGTTATAAAAATGAGCATCTGTTATAGCAGAGCTTTCTGGATCCTCATGTGTCAGAAACTTGATTGAACTTGCTATGTCTTTCCATCTGCAAATGATCCCCAAATGGTTCTTGAACTACCATGACTACTTAAAGGTAACCCAGTATTTTTCTTTCAAGAATGGAAGAACCCCCAGTCTGCTGTAGCTATTCATGTAACCATGTTCCTGCATGGACACTTGTAATTTGTCACATGCCGGTAACCAAAGAACATAATAAGTATGTATAGGTTTGGGAAAGTCTGCCGGGTTAAGTCATGCCAGCAGAATGTACAGATACCCATCTCTGCAAATTCGATACTGTGTTTCTGATGACCAACTATATGAAACATTTTGCCATTGTTGCTGTTCCCTCATAGATGGAAATAGCAGTAATCATTGCTTGATATCCCTAGGCAGTTTTCAAAAACACACAAAATAATTTTTTGACTTTCAAATGAAGATTAAAAATAGAAAGTCCTCTTTGTTGACTTTGAGGCTTCTTTAAGTATTGCTGGATAACTTCCCCGCCTCTACACACACACAATTTATGTTTCACTCCTTATTTCCTTTTCTTTTTTCCCTTAACTGACCTACTTCTAAGGGACAACCATGCTTGGGTTTCCCAGACACAGCTGAAAACACAAAAACTTGAGCGCAAGGGACTTATTCGGGAAGTGCTCCCAGGAGAAACCAGTAAGGGAAAAGGGTAAGCAGGAGAGGGAAGGGGAAGACACCAAGCAAGGAAGTGATTTCAGGTGAAGTTCCCTGAGAGAAGATTGAGCATGTTCTGACAGAGGAACCCTGGAATATAAGTGTTGCCTTAATTTATCCCAACTGGGGACAAGAGAGCTGGGATTTCACAGGCCACACCAGTCAGCAGTTGGCTAAGGGCTATCCTGAGGGGGCATAAACTCCCAGGCTCTTGCTGCTTTCTGTGCTTGTGCAGAAAGTGGTGCCAGGAGACCTTGAGCAGACCTTCCAAGAAACACATGGGTGTGGACAGTTAGAAACAAAAACGTAGAGAAGCCAGGGAAGGGGTGTACAGGAATAAAGGGGTCTAGTTGAATCTGGGCCAATCCCAAACAGTGTCTGATACAGGTAGGAATGTCAGACAATATGCCCGGGCTTGTAGAATGAGGACAAGTGCCCATGTGCAACATGTTTACTGCAAAAATGAGGAGAAGAAAGCATAGAGCAAAGATCATCAACCTTAGCTGAACGTTAGAATCACCTGGGGAGCTTTTAAAAATCCCAATACTCAGGTCACACCTCAGACCATTGAATCAGAATCTCTGGAAGTGGGATCCAGACATCAGTAATTTTTTTTTTAAGCTCCCCAAGTAATTCCAACATGTAGCCAATGTTAAGAACCTTTGGCATAGAGCACTGTCTCAATATTTATGGCACTTAACAAAACAATGGAGTTACCTTTCTTAATGAAATGACTTTTCTTCATGATGTTTAACAAAATGTTCTGTTCCTCAACACCAAACCAAAACCAAACACGTTGTCGTTGATTTGATTCCAACTGATAGCGACCCTGTAATATATTAATGGGAAAATGTCTTGCTTTTTGTGAAAACATCAGTCTTTTTTTCATTAATATATACTTTTACATTTATTTAAAAGTTAACTGGTGCAGGGCAAGCTAGTAAGAGTTTTTTTTTAGAAATCAACATGAGAAGCATGTTACTATTTTAAAACTGAAAAATACAGGGGACTATTTCAAGAAATAATAAGGAAGGTGTTCTTTATTCTAGCAAAAAAAAAATTTAAAGAGATCACTACCAAGCTAAGAGAGAAAAGGTCTATGTAAAGAGGATAATAAGTCAATCCAGGAAAATGGCAAGGAAATGATGAAAGCGATATCTTAGCCAATTATTTTTCTAAATCTTTATTTACTCAATCTTACTGTGGATTCTGAGACTAAGCTTGATCCCCCTGGCCAAGGGAGCATTTCATAAAACCTGGATGTCAATACTTAGTGTAAATGAGTGTTTTTGGTGCTGAAATTCTTTCAGAAACCATTAAAGGATTTTTCTCACATTATTCAGGGTAATTTTTATTTACTCCGTGTATAAAGAAATTAAGAACATCTAAACAATTTAAGGGATAACTCTATTTTCACAACCAATCCAGGTAACATTTTGACTTGTCTTTGGCATATTTTATCTTCATAGCGTTAGTAGGTGGCTTTCTTATGTTAAAAATAACACTTTTCTGTTTTTAACATGTGCTTTTAGCATTTAAAATATGCAAGCCAGTGTATCTAAACTTGTCATTGTTTCCAGTATTCTTAAAATCTAATGTAGTTGCTGTGAGAATCAAGTGAGATAAAATATGTTTAAATGCTTTGAAAAGCATAAATTATTGGCTAAATATAAGGGATGAATTTTGTTCTAGGTATGCTTATAAAGCTAATTTTACAAAGTCTTAAGAAGTGGAAACTTGTAAACTAAACCACAGAGTTGAGTCTTATGTGCAATAAATTTAATTAATTCCTGAAGGTGCTGAACTTTGAGTAATTCAATTAAATAATTATTACAATAATTCTTTTATAGAAATACACAGATGCTGGATTTGCACACAAAATGAAATGGAGCTTTCTACAGATATATGAACAGAATATGAAACACCTGTGAATGTTGTAGGAAAGGAAAAACCAGTTTTTGTTTATGAGGAATTGAAAATAGGTAGAAAAAAACCCTATTATGAAAATGGTAACAAGGAAGAAAGGCATTTGCCAAATAACTGGCAGTTCTCGTTATCTTTCACCCCAAATCACAGAAGCAGAGCCACATCAAGGACATGCTGTTTGGAAAACTGTCATGATAATCATAATTATCTGATTAATCATTGTTACATTTGCCTTGCTTCAAGAGCTAAGATGCCATTTTCTGCTATTAGAAGGAAGGCATCTTTACTGCAAGCATAAAAATCTTCAATGATTCTTTCTTGTGTAATAAAAATAGAGGTGGACCCATGGGACAGCCACAGTGCTATTATAATGGCCAGACCTACATTGAGTTAACTAAGCACCAAACCAAATTCTACTAACAATGTTAGTAGAAGGCACACACAAACATACTCACACACATTCACATTCTCAATTTAGAAAAAGCAAATCAAATGACAAAATTATTAAAGATAATATATATACGATATCAAACAAAATTGAACAGTAATCAATACATAGATCTTGACCACTGCAGGACAGTGAAGACAGAGGGGAAAAAAGTCAACTTAGGTCTTATGTAACCATTCATTCAACCAACATGCATTTACTGATTGCCTAATATGTGCCAGGCATAGTCTTGAGCTGGAGATACAATATGAACAAACAGACATGAACCCCGTACTCGAGGAGTTTGAAAAGGACCTCAAATTCATCTCGTCTAACCAACTACTGGATGCTTAAGCCCACTCTGCAATATCCCCATTAAGTGGTTGTTGCAAAAACTGTTGATGAGCTTGCTCAACATCCATTCCAACTCCCTTCCTTCAATGAACATTTATGTTTCAGGTTCTGGGTACTACCTGGAAAACTGTTACGAACAGTACCGCTAAGACTAGAAAATTAAAAATCTCTCCCAGACTCCCTTGCAGCTAGAGTTCCACATATGATTTCATTTTTGCCAGTCAGAGGCACTCATACGAGACTTGAATTCGTAACTGAATTAGTAGGAATAGATAGGCAGAGCACGAAGCATCCACTTAGCTGGTGCAGATCATGGCAGAGATGGTGTGGCGTGCTGTGCTTGGCACCTTCCTACAGCAGTGCTGGCAGCTTTCCTGTTCACGGCAGAAGCAGTCTAGTTTCAGGGGCTGGGAGTTGTTCCTGGAAGTTCATCTACAATCTGACACACCTGCACTTCCAATGATTTGTAAGCTACTTAATAACTGGTAATAAATCTCTTTCTACTGAAACCAGTTAGAGTGGTTTCTGGTGCCTGCAACTGAACACGAACTGATACAATGTCACTAACCCAATGTTTGTACTTATTGTTGAACAGGAATCCCAACAGGTGTAAATCCACAATACTGATTAATTACACACAAGAGACAAAAGAGGATAAAAACTAAACTCCCATTGCTTTTCTCATATTCTCTCTTTCCAACAATAGGCCAAATTTGCAAAAACAAAAAAAGGTGGGGGGAAGTCGTGCTAATTCTTACTATGGATTTTATCTTTCCTGCTATAAACTGCATGAGTTTGTTGCATTCCTAAATAGAATTCTTGATTCTGACAACAAAAACAACAATCACCTTGATCGGTTAGGAAGTTACTTGACAAGTGCATGAACTGAGGTGAGAAACCTATATCCAAAGACTGACAAGTATAATTCAGATCATAGGAAATTATGAATTTACTATATAATTTTCTTCTAAGCTTCAAAGGTCATTAGGAATGTAACTCTAATAGCTTGGTTTGAAAACTGCTGTACTTATTTCAGGAATCTGTATTTCCCAGGATAAAAGTTTCCTTTGAATCTAAAGTCGAAGAAACATCTTACAAGTGTTTACAAATTTTTTTAAATTATTTTATTGTGCTTTAGGTGAAAGCTTACATAGCAAACTAGTTTTCATTTGATAGTTTGTACACAAAGTGTTCCATGACATTGGTTTCATTCTCCCACAATGTGCCTGCCCTCCCCCCTTTCTGTCCTAGGTTCCCCACTTCTTTTTGTCCTGAATTGCTACCCTTCCTGCCTTCCCATCTTTCCTTTAGGTCAAATGTTGCCCTTTTGGTCTCGTATAATAAATTGTTCTAAGGAATACTTTCCTCTTGGGTGTTATTTTACGGGCCTGTCTATGGTTTGGCCAATGGGTGGTCTCCAGTGATGGCTTTAGTTCCAGTTCAGAAGGGTGTCTTAGGGCCATAGTCTCAGGGGTTCCACCAGTCTCTATCAGACCACTAAGTCTGGTCTTTTTTGTGACTTTGATTTTTTTTGTTCTGCAACTTTTCTCCCACTTTGTCCAGGACCCTCTCACAGGACTCTTGTGATCCCAGTCAGAGCAGTCAGTAGTGGTAGCTGGCACCATCTAGTTCTTCTGGTTTCAGGGTCATGTAAGCTGTGGTTCATGTGGTCGATTAGTTCTTTGAACTAATTGCTCCTCTGGGTCTTTAGTTTCCTTAATTCTCTTTTGCTCTGGATGGTAAGAGACCAATAGTTGTATCTTAGATGGATGCTTGCAAGCTTTTAAGACCCCAGCTACTCACCAAAGTAGGATGCAGAACTTTGTCTTCATGAACTATGTTGTGCCAATTGATGTAGATGTCCCCCAAGTCTATGGTCCTTCACCTTCGAGTCTAGGAACTTTGTCCTTTGAGGTGTTTGGTTATGTCTAAGAAGTTGCCCTGTGGCATTTGAGTGTTCTATTGTCTTTATTGATATATAAGCATCACCTACAGTTATGTATGTATAAATATCCACCACCAGACCTATATCTGCAGATGAGTGTGCAGGTATACCCTCCGCACACCTCTTGTCATACCTATCTAGCTATGTATCCATTCATAAATTAGTGTTTGTTAATACTATTGTTTCAGGATTGTCTATGCCATAGTAATCACCATTGTCACCCTCTGTTCTTGCATTCCTCTCAGTGTCCTCTCATGCCTTGGTCATGTTTTGCTGACTTCCCCTATATTGTGTATTGCCTTTCCCTTCACCAAAATTAACATGTGTCTTCTATCTATTTAATAATTCCACTCCCCCTCAACCATCAAAGAAAGTTTTGTTCGTTTGTTTTTTTCTGTGTGTAAACCTAGGTGTTTACAATTTAATAATAGCAAACTCTATTCATAAAGAGATGAGACAGCTGAATCACACACTAGCTGAAACCAGTCAGAGCTGAAATTGGACACAACTTTAGATATCAGATATGGTTCTTGATTTTGGAAAACGGGCCAGGAATGTTTCTGTAGTATAAATAGGAAAAAGGGTACGCAAATGCTTAAGAATCATCTAAGGATATTGAAGAATTAGTTTTAATAGCATGGTTTGATATGATGAGGTAGAATATTCTACTTTGTAGCTATTATAAAATAGGGTAGGCTAATTGCTTTCAGAGATAGTTTAGAAGTGGTTCTGCATAAGAGTAAAGAAATGAATTAGATAGTTTCTTTATTTTGATTTGCAGCTCTATAAAATGTTTAGGAAATAAAACCATCTTGATCATTTGGCAGGAAACAATGTTTTCCTCCTTAAACTTCCAAATCACTTTGTAATTCTTTCTAGAATTATGATATTTGTATAAATATCTTTTCTCCCAAACAAGCTTATAAGCTCCTGAAAGGCAGGTACCATGTCCAGATGGTTCTTATTACAGAACCTTGAAAATCATGTGTCAATAAAAATTGATTAATAAAATAAAAGCGTTGGTTTTTGTGTAGATTAAATTCTTTAACTTCTGCAGTAGCAAAATTTCCGTTTTACAGCTAGTCTGCAAAGTCAGCAGAGATACTGGGCAGGAGTGTCCATGTCTCTAAATCATGAAATCTCCAGGTCTGTGATGCTTAAAGTTGTGTGTCAACTTGGCTGGGCCATGATCCTCTGTGGTTTTGCAGTTTTTATGTAGTTTGGCAGTTTTTAATGACGTAATCACCTCCATGATGAGGTCTGTTGTGAGCAGCCAATCAGTTGGAACGGAGTTTCCTTGGGGGTGCAGCCTGATTCAATATAGGTAGACTTTCTGGCAAGGTTTGTGGGCTTTTGCTCACTGTGGATACTGCAGCTGGCTCCTGGTAATCTGACTTCCGGTCCTTGGGACTTGAGCTAGCAATTTACCTGCCATCTTACCTGCTGATCTTGGGATTTGTCGGCCTCCACAACCTGTGAGCCAGAGGCCTCCTATCTGACCTTCCTCTCTTGGATTCACCAGCATCTGCAGCTACAGTGAGTCAGGAGATACCTCCAGCCTGACTCACCCACTTGGGACTTTCCAGCCTCTACAACCACGTGAGCTATCTCCTTTATATAAATCTCTCTCTAAATATATTTATACGCTGCACTGGTTTTGCTTTTCTAGAGATCCCAGCCTACGACAAAGTCCCTGGCTGGCCTATCTGGACGGATCCTTTGGGTCCTGGAGGCCCAGCATTCCTGGCCTTCTTTGCGTAGACAAAATCTGAAATAGTTCTGGAGTTCATGTTTGTATCAGGAAGCATTAATCAAGTGCCCCTATGTAACACTCATGTTAGGCACCATAGAAAGCAGGATGTAACGTACATGTGGACATTGAGCCTGGTGTAAGACATTAAGAATGGCGGGAACTATGGTGACTGGGCTGGTGTGTGATCAATCTAAAGATACCCACATTTAAGTTTAACATATACATACAAAACTGTGCAGGCCAAATAAAACACATCTGAAGGGAAGTCTGGTTTTGACCCCTGAAAAGCAATCTAGACAAATAGACAAATATAATCTCTTGTGCTTACTAGCAGACGGAATAGGTGATAACTGTGAAGCCACTGCATAGCATCAACTGGGTTTGGGTGCTGAAGCAAGAGGACAATGAACTGGGTCCCTGAAGAGAAACATAACAGTGAGCAGATGGCATGGAAAAAGTGACAAAAGGGTGAGAGTGAGAGCTCTGAAGACACACTTTGCCTAATTCACAATTCTGCTTAGGACTGGGCATAATATAGAACAGTGATTAGGTGTGGACACTCTAGTGCCACATTGCCCAGCTCCATCCCTTGCTAGTTGTGTTAGTCTGGGTTCTCTAGAGGGGCAAAACCAGTGAAGCATGCATATAAATATATATAGAGAGATTTATTTCAAGGAAATGGTTCAAGCAATTTTGCAGGCTGGCAAGTCCCCATCAATGGGTGAGGTGGCAGGCTGAAGGCTTCTCCAGACTCATGTGGTTGCAGGGGCTGATGAACGCTGATGAACCCAAAATCTGCAGGTCAGATGGCAGGCTGGAGGCCCCTGCTGGTTTACATCCCAGGAACTGGGGTAGGATGGGGAGAAGATTGCAGGATAGGAAAGAGAGTGAGCTTTGCTAGAACATCCATTTATATCATGGATGCAGGCCACATCCCCTAGGAAACTTCTCTTCCAACTGATTGGCTGCTCATATCAGATCACAAAATGGGAGGTGATGCATAGTGTCTGCCAAACCACTGAGAATTATAGCCTAGCCAAGCTGTCACATAGCATTACCCATCACAGTAGTCATGAGACTTTGTGCCTCAGCTCCCTTGTGACAATTATGATGATAATAATATTGCCTCCCTCATGGAGTGTTGTTAGAATTAAATGAGATAAAACTCTTAAGGTGCTTAAAATAATGCTAATTTAATGCCATATAAAAAAACCAAAACCAAACCCATTGCCATCAAGTCGATTCTGGCTCATAGCAACCCTATAGGACAGAGTAGAATTGCCCTATGGTGTTTCCAAGGAGCACCTGGTGGATCTGAACTGCCAACCTTTTGGTTAGCTGCTGTAGCTCTTAGCCACTATGCCACCAGGGTTTCCAATGTCATATAGTGCTATATAATGCTCTTACAAATTTTTATTTTGTGTGTGTGTGTGTGTGTGTGTGTGTGTGTGTGTGTGTATTTATATGGGAGTCCCTTGGTGGAGCAAATGGTTAAGTGCTTGACTTAACAGCCAAAAGGTTGGTGGTTCAAACCCACTTGGAGGTGCCTTGGAAGAAAGGCCTGGAGATCTGCTTCCAAAAGGTCAGAGCTATGAAAACCTTGTGGAGCAGATCTACTCTGCACAAATGGGGGCGACATGAGTCAGGATTGACTCGACAGCAACTAACAACAACAATTCATATCATTCTCTTCTGTATTTCTTAAAATTGTCTCCCATGGTCCATCTAAATCCATACACTTTCTCTGGTACACTAGAGATACGTTGCTCTTACTTTTGCTTCTTCAAAAGGTTAAGAATGAAAACGACACTTCAGAACATTTCTCATTTTTTGTGCCTGGATCACAATCTTCTTCAGGTCATTTATATTTTCAGGCTGCACCGACTTCTTAGGAGCAATGCATTTGATAAGTTGCTTCCCTGCTGTGTAAAGTAGCACTTCCTCTATTTGTCCTAAAATAGTCTCTTTTATGCCTCAAGGAGTTACACTTTGGAATTTGATTACTTTGATTCTTTTCACCCTACCCTTTGTGATTTTATTTATTTAAAATTTAATTTATTGATGTTATCGAATATTTCATTGATTTAAGTATTCCATTATATTGCTTCTTAACATTCTTTAAAAAAAAAATCTTAAAATCCTTGTCTCCTGAAGATATCCAAGTCATTTAGTTGCCTTTTTCTAGATTTTATTTACCTCCACTCAGCTTCCATCTCAGGGGAGTCCTGAACTGAAGCCAAATCCATTCCCAGGACATGGGTAAATGAAACACCTATAATCCCATAGAACATTTTCTACACACTAGCACTTCAGATAGGGGGACCACTCACCTCTCATCGCCCTATGATCATCTACATGTACATTAAATATGTGTGTGTGCGCGCGCGCAAAACCCATTGCCAGCCAGTCCATTCCAACTCATGGTAACCCCATCGGACAGAGTGGAACTGCCCCATAGCATTTCCAAAGAGCGGCTAATGGGTTAGAACTGCCAATCTTTTGGTTAGCAGCTGAGATCTTAACCACTACTCCACCAGGGCTCTCTCTCTCTTTCTCTGTCTCTCTCTCTCTCTCTCACACACACACACACACACACACACACACACATACATACATATACACACACACACACACACACACACAAAGTAATCACAAACCCGGTCAAAGAGACACCAGCCCTCTGCACATTGCCCCAGAACTTGTGCATGTTGGAAGTCATTTTCAGTGCACAGCAAACAGTGCAATCAATCCACCTTTATGTTCCATGTAAATTTGTTTTATTTTTGATAACTAAGCCTGCAGAAATGATGCTTAAAGCATCACAACAGCTTTGACTGACAGCTCCCTAAGTGCTGTCTCTTTTAAAACATAATTGACAGCTGGTAGGTAAAGAGCGTACGTAAATGGATTTGGTCTATATTGAACACATCGAAAAAAAATCAAAGAAAATATTTGTTCTATATGCTTTTTATTAAAATTCAATTAATATGGTAAAATATAAGCACCTTGGGAGAGCAAATATGCTTGTAGGCCAAGACAAGTTCAGTTTTTAAATTGCTATAGAAGCTTGATGTAAAGTAATTACAGCTAAAATTACCTGTATTATAAAATGTTTAAAAATTTTTAGTAGAAGTTGTATTACTCATTTTCTTACCCAGTATATACTGTTTATTTAGTTAAGATTGGTCTAGATAATTAGACTTTCCAAGTTGTAGATTTAAGTTCCATTCAAGTTATCTTTTGTGTGCAACTGCCTGTGTGGGTTAAGTTAAAAATCTGGCTACACAGAAGCAAAACCAAAAAGAAAAAAAAAAAAAAAACCAGTGGCTGTCAAGTCGATTCCAACTCGTAGGGACCCTATACGAAAGAGTAGAATTGCCCCATAGGGTTTCCAAGGAGCAGCTGATGGATTCAAACTGCTGACCTTTTTGGTTAGCAGCTGAGCTCTTAACCACTGTGCCTCCGGGGCTCTGTACAGAGAAGTAAGAACTGTGAATTACCAGGAGAGTATTTTGCTTGGCCTCACCCCCAGGTATAGTAAGTCTGACTTGAGACCCAAGAATTTGCATTTCTAACAAATTCCCAGGTGTATTAGTTATTTATTGCTGTGTAACAAATTACCCCGTGTTTTAGCAGCTTGAAACAACAAATATTTATTATCTCACAGTTTCTGTGGGTCAGGAGTCCAGGAGCAGTTTTCCTGGCTCAGGATGTCTCAAAGATTGTAGCTAAGGTATCTGAAGATTTGGCTAGAGGATCCACTTTCAAGTTGGCTTATTCACGTGGCTATTAGCAAGAAGCTTCAGTATTTCACTATGTGAGTCTCTCAATAGGGCTGTCTCTCAGGGCGTCTGACTTCCCTCAGACTGGGTGCTTCAAGAAAGAGAGAGCAAGCAGGAAGCCACAGTATCTTTTATGACCTAGTCTCCAAAACTGCACACACTATGACTTCCACTTTATTCTATTCCTCAGAGGCAAGTCAGTAAGTCCAGCTCATACCCCTTGGGGGGGAATTAGGCTCCACCTCTTGAAAGGAGAAGAATCAAGAATAACTGTGGACATTTTAAAACCAATACACAAGGCAATACTGATCTTCCTAGTCTGGACCACACTTTGGAGAACCATTGGTCTAATCCTACCCTCTGGTTAGATGGATGAAAACCACAGGGTTCCCATAAGCTAAATGATTCTTCACGTGTCACAGAGTGAGTCTGTTGGAGGACTAGGGTAAGAACTCTGATTTCCTGACCCACATTTAGTGTACTTTTCATGAACCACACAGCATTTGGTCATCTTTGATCAAAAGTTCTCTGGAGAGTTTGGTTATCTGTAAAACTCATTAAACCTTTGCATTTTTTCTAGGTTAGGGTTTTCCCCCCCAAATTTTATTTATTTTGTTGTTGTTGTTGAGAATATACACAGTAAAACATACACCAATTCAACAGTTTCTACTTGAACAATTTAGTGACGTTGATTATATTCTTCGAGTTGTGCTACCATTCTCATCGTCTTTTCTGAGTTATTCCTCCCTCACTAACATAAACTCCCTGCCCTCTAAGGCTCCTATCTAATCTTTTGAGTTGCTGTTGTCAGTTTGATCCTGTAATAAATTGTTCTTAAAAGAGAGGGTTTTCATATTGATCTACAGAACTCTGCAGTTCCATGCAAGCTTTCTATAAATTCTTTAAAAGTAAGAGGGGTCACACACTGAGTAGGGAGAGAGTAGGGAACAAAGAGGAGATGAAAGAGGAAACAGGAATAAGGAAATGAGGTATGAGAAAGAAAGGAAAAAAATAACTTAAATAATGCATACCATAGGCCTGTCTCTTTCAATGTGAATCAGGGTGAGACGGGAGATGAAACTCTTCCAGTTATATGTATAAATAATATATATGCAGAGTACCTACCACTCATCCAAAGACAAAGAACACTGCAATAGCATTGAAGCCTCCCATGTTCCCTGCTCATGGCATCCCTCCCCCTCCTCCTGGGGGTATTACCACCCTGAATTCTGTGTTTATCATTAGCTTGCTTTTCTTTAAGGTTTTACTATATAGGATTAAAACCTTAAACAATATCTTGCTTAGTTGCAAAGTAGGGTTCCTCTTGCCCAGAGGCAAGGCATCTGGAAAGCAGCAGCAGCAGCTGAGTTGCAGACCGGTACCAGATCCCAGATAAGGCCTCGGGGAAGCGGTGGTCCCCCGTAGCGCGAGGATTTAGAGCTGGAGAGGACTGGGAGGGAAGGCAGGACTACTGGTTGATTTCACGAGGGCTGACCAATTTACCCTCCTACCAGCAGCATCTAACAGGTCCTGCTATCCCACATCTCAACAACATTTGGTGTTAGTGCCAAATTTTGACTTTTAGAACCAAACCCTTACATTAAATGTGGCTTCACCATATTGGACTTTGGGGACTTTATATTTCTGGTACCCAGTAATGCCTGATGCCTACAGCGTAACAGGTGTACAGTAAAGGAGAGAAACGTGAAATGAATCTAACCTTTGGCTGTTTGATAAACTTATAGTTTTCTTTCATGTTTTAAATGTTTATCAGAACATTTCTGATTTCAATCTCCCCTTCTAGCTCCAAATTATGTACCTAACATCAACCTATAGCGGTATATTTGTTTCCAAAGCTAGCGGCTACACAGGAAATTTAATACAGTAGTACAAATGTTGTCACTAGAGTTGGGAAATGTTTTTGCTTTATTGCAGTCTAGTAAAAGGTTGTAAAATAAATTTTAGAAAAAAAAAAAATACAAGAAAACAACCTCCACAACTCCTAGCCCTAACTTTAGTATTTATCTAATTCTTATTGCTCCAACATTAATGATTTTTAAAAATACTATAAATTCTGCTTCTACATACTTATTTGGTTGTTTTCTACTTGCTTAAATTGCCACAGTTAAGTTTTGTTTTGTTTTTTTAAATTTTACAAAGTACAAGAAGAGCTGGAGGCATCTGTTTTAACGAACTATAAAGTCTTGGTTCCCAGATGCTAGTTCATGGACCTCTGCCATTCCTGGTGACAGATTCACTAGTTTACAAGGAAATGACAAAAAGAACAGCAGAGTGAGATTCTCATACAGCTAGATGAAAGGACTATTCTTTATTCTGAGATCATGTTCTTCCTACATTTTTGATATCGAAATATGTGTTTTATGAAATGACAGTGATAGATGACATTTGCTTGACAACTTTATGTGACCTCAGATTTTTTTGTATATGTGCATTTTAATTTTTTCTTATCTGCCTAATCTAAATGTTTAGAAACCTTTTTAGAGTGGTTTAATAAATACATCATTTAATGTATACTTCATAGAAAACACTCGGGGAGTTACTATCAGGAGCACACAAGTCTCAGGAAGCAAGACATACTTATCTCTATTCAACAACTATTTATTTAGTTCCGATAGGATTTCAAGTAAGGCTTAGTACTAACACTGTGAGGAGTGAAAAGGCACTTCGTCCTCACTAGTTTACCCTTTAGCTTGTGCATCATATAGTTAAGAAACCATGTAAAAGTGAGTGCCTTAATGAAAATAAGTGCCGTCGGAGTAGCTAAATAGAAGCTAGAGTGGGTTAGCAGTTGCTAGAGTAAGAGAATCTTGGCCTGGACCCTGGACAGAGTAGAACTGCCCCGTAGAGTTTCCAAGGAGTGCCTGGTGTATTCAAACTGCCGACCTTTTGGTCAGCAGATGTAGCACTTAACCACTATGCCACCAGGTTTCCCTGAAGAATGTAGGAAGGTTCAATCAAACCTGTTGCCATCAAGTCAATTCCAACTCACAGCGACCCTACAGGATAGAGTAGAACTGCCCCATAGGGTTTCCAAGGAGCAGCCAGTGGATTTGAACTGCCGATATTCTGGTTAGCAGCCAAGCTTTTAACCACTGTGCCAGCAGGCCTCCATGTAGGAAGGTAGGGGAGAGGAAAACTAATGCTAGCAAGGCAGACAGGCACTCCTTAGAGCATGATGAGGACCAAACGGGAGAGGAAATTGGAGTACTGTGAAGACTGGAGAGGAAGGTGAGGGTAGGCTGGTAGGGCCCTGACCACTCCGCAAAGGTTTACACAGAGCCTCTGTTGGGGGCAGCAATGGGTATAAGAAGGAAGGACTGGCTAAAGAGACACATGGAAAGGTTAAAAATAAAATTTTCACAATATTAAATTAGTATGTGAACTCATTAGTTTTATTTTTCAGTTCATAAGCAGGGAACATCTAGTCTGGAAAAACCTCCAAAGACTCTTATACCCCACCCTATCAACACTGCCATGGAAACGGGGCCAGAACAGCGTTTTTGTAATAACAATTTACCCTGAAACACAGCTTCCAGTCTGACCCTGGAGTTTCTGTTTCCCGAAACTGACTGAATTCTTCAAAAGAGCACAATGTCTAAGGCAAAAATGCCCTTACTAATTAGCAAGACTGTGGCACAGTGGGTAAGTGCTCTGCTGCTGACCGAAAGACTGGTGGTTTGAACCCACCAGCTGCTCCGCTGGAGAAAGATGTGGCAGTCTGCTTCATAAAGATTAGTCTTGGAAACCTTATGGGGCAGTTCTACTTTGTCCTACAGGGTCACATGAGTTGGAGATGGGCGACTCAATGGCTGTAGGTTTGTTTGGTTGGCTGGTTTTTACTGTTTAACTTAAAGGCAACTTTTAAGAGACCAGTTTCTTCAAGGTTCAAAAGGTCATCTAAGGGCAGATGACCTGGGTGGGGCGCCTCAACTCCATGGACCCCAGAAATCTGGATTCCAGGAGAATTAAAACCGTTTCTCAGGTGTTAGTACCAAAAAGACTTAGAAAATAACTAAATTCTTTGTGGTTGTTGTTAGGTGCCATTGAGTGGATTCCGACTCAGAACGACCCTAGAGGTGCAAAAAACTAGAGGCTAAGGTAAACGGCGTGCTCACCAAGGAAATCCACCAGTGCCCGATCCCAGGCAGGGGGTGGAGTCGGCCTCTCCCCAAGGCCTCCACGCACCCAATCAGCGACGAGCTGCCTGGGCACGCAAACACGCCTCCTATTCAAAACGCCTAGGAAGCTTTTCCTCTGACAGCCTCAGGAACCCGGAGAGTCGGCGCCTGCGCATTCTTCAGGTTCCGCCCCTTGCTCCTCCCCGACCGGGGTCTCCCTCAGCCAACATGGCGGCTCCCTGTGTGTTCTGCGGTGCTGCAGGTTTCTACCGGTTCTTTCTACGAAGTAGGGTTCCTCTTGCCCAGAGGCAAGGCATCTGGAAAGCAGCAGCAGCAGCTGAGTTGCAGACCGGTACCAGATCCCAGGTAAGGCCTCGGGGAAGTGGAAGCGGTGGTCCCCGTAGCGCGAGGATTTAGAGCCGGAGAGGACTGGGAGGGAAGGCAGGACTACGCCTCCTGCGAGCCGGCCACCTCCCGGCGTCTCGCACGTCCTTAGACGGGGACCCTCGGTTCTTAGATATTTAGTAGACCCTAGGGTCTGAGGTTGGGGGTGGGTGGGTATTGGCTTGCAGCGGCCACGCGGGAGGTTGTTGCTGGTTTTCGCGTGTTGTAGTGAGGGGGGATTATCTGCAGACAGAATTGAAGCAGCCCTTTTCTTGACTTGGCCGCCCGGCTAAGGGGATCCCGTGCCTAAGCGTGGTGTTGAGTCCTGACCCTCCCGCGTGCACCGTGGACCAGAGGAGAGGAGAGGTGCTGCTGGGTGCCTGCGGGAGGGCCGCGCCAGAGGGTGTGGGTGAGAACTAGCCTCCTGCATTGGAGAGGACTGGATGGAGAAAGTCAAACAGTGGTGAGGATAGTGACTTTTAAAGTGCCTTGCATCTGTGCAGTTTTTGTTTTCTTAAGTTTCTCCAAAGTTTGTATTTGGAGAGCTGAAGGCCAGAACTTGTACTTTTCACTTACTGCTGTTGGCGCTGGGAAGCCAAGTTTCTAGCTTCACATCTGGTTGAATGATAATGCCAGTTCTTTGCTGTGGGAACTCAGAAGGAGGAACAGCGTTAGAGAGGGAAGAAAATGAGTTCAGTTTGGGATATATTGTGTTTAGACATCTGTGGGATATCCGCATTCCCAGTATGCCCATAGATAGGCAGGCCTACAGCTCAGGAAGAAAACGGATTGGAGACTTAGAAACCTTCTTACCTTGTAGATAGTAATTGAGGCCTTGGAAATGAATTAGATCACCTAGGGAGGGTATTGGAGCCCTGGTGGCACAGTGGTTAAGAGCTTGGCTGCTAACCAAGAGGTCAGCAGTTGGAATCCACCAGCTGCTCCTTGGAAACCCTATGGGGCAGCTCTACTTTGTCCTGTAGGCTCGCGATGAGTTGGAATCGACTCGACTCGTTTGGTTTGGCTTTTGTTCTAGGGAGGATGTACTGAATGAGGAGTAGGCAGAGGGACAGGACCCTGAAGGAGAAACAGGACAAGGGAAAAGGGGCTCCAAGAAATTGAGAAATAGCTGCTAGAGAAATAGGGGGGGAGCCAGACAGGGTGGCGTCGTGGAATATGAGAAGAGCGCTTCAAGGAAGGAGAGTGCTACAGTACCGAATACTGCAGAGAAGTCAGGCAGCTACTGTGCTTTAAAAACCATACCGAAAAAGAATACCGCCTTTTCCTGTCTTTTGTTTAATAGTTTAACCTAAGCCAACCATCCATCCATTTATCTATCATTTATTTTTTTTGTGCTTAATGCTTTCTTTTTTTAATTGTAAAAATATAGATAACACAGCATTTGTCATTTCAATGTTTTTCACGTATACAATTCTTAATCGGTAAATATCCTGGAAGTCTGATTATTTCTTTATGCATCTCTTTGAGTATATCTCCACTGTCTACACATAATTATCTATTAAAGGTACTATAGCGTACAGAATGTTTTTGTTGATGCTTAATGTGCATGGAGGGGGGATTTTTTTGGCTAACTTTCTCTCCCTTCTCCCCACCCCCAACTTAATACATATCCTTCTATGTCATTCTCCATGTTCTTATAATCATGTATATGCATATGCATACTTTTTAAAAAAAATGGGACCATATTGGATCCCTTTCTACTTTTTGATTTTCTTATTTACAGTATATAGTAGAAACCCTTCGTCTATCTTATCTGACTAGATATAAATTCTATCAATTTATAGATAGAGTTACAGAGCAAGTGACCTCATAGCAAGAGCAATAGTCACCTGTTGTTAGTTGCCATTGAACTTATAAGTGTTTAAAACATTTTTTTAGCTGCTGTGTGGGTGTATCAAAGTTAATGTAAAAATTGATAGACATTTGCTTTGTTTCTGCCATCTTGCCTATAGTAAAGTGCTGAATTAAACATCCTTTTATAGTTCTTAGGTACTGATGCTTTTATTTCTGTGGGAGAGGTTTCCAGTCGTGAGATCATTGCTGCAAAGGATGCATACATCTTAAATGTTAATCGATATTGCCATATAGCTTTCCAGAAAGTCTGTAGCAATTCACATTCCATCATTGATGTATGAAAATGCCCCTTTTACTACCAGCATTAAGTATTTACCACTTTTTTTTTGGCAGTAAATAGGTGAAGAATGATGTTCATCTCCTTGACTGCTCTTGAAATAAAGCTTTTTTTTCCTCTTTTTTCCCAATATGGCAGACTTTTACTGAGCCCTGTACCTTAGCCAATGAAGTAAACCAGTGAAGTAGACAATTAATTGTCAAGTGAAGAATTACTAGACATTATCAACCCTTGGCACTCTCAAGGGATAATCCTGAGACTGGGAGATCCCCAGATTCAAGAGTACCACCACAGCATCTGTTTTGCCACAAGAAGTATAGTTGAGATATAACTAAAAGACTTAACTGATTCCTTCAGACCCTCAACGATGCCATATAGACGGCAAAAGCTTTTTTTTTTTTCTCCTGGCACAGAGCTTGTCGTTCTTAAATATTAATTTTTTTTTCACTTCTCTTTCCAGCATTAGTAGTTATATTTCCCTTGTGGACTATGTGACATAAAACAATGACATTTTTAATCACTACACGAGAGTGATTAAAACACTATGCCTATTTTATTCAAATCTGGGTCATAAGCTAGTAGTGAGTTATGAAGCCTGTTTAGAGGTTATGGACAACATTAAAGAAGGGAAAGGGGAGAATAGAATAAAAGTACAGGTCATACAGTGAAGTGTTTTTGTGTTTTATTTATATGTGTGTGTACAAGGTGGTGATATAAACAGTAGATATTGTTGTGGGTCACAGTCAAAGTTTAAAAAATACTGATGCAGGGAAAAAAACATGTTTGTTGAGCTTTGACTCTCATTTGGGCTTCCTCACTAACAGATTTCCTACATACCAATCTTGTGGTATGCATGTTTATATGAATGCTCAATACAATTACAAATATCTGTGTCCCAATTTTAAGGCAGAGAAGGGAATCTTACTTGTGAGTGGCCAAACTTCTCAGCATATAAGCCCATGAATATCACAGATACACTATATACTAGAGATTTCTGAAAGTCAGCCAGTGAAAACCCTATGGATCACAATAGGCAGATCTGCAGCTGATCATGGGGATAGCGCAGGACCAGTTAACGTTTCCTTCTCTTGGGCGTGCGGTCTCCATGAGTCAGGGGCCGACTCCACAGCAGCTAACCGAAGAGTACAGAATTGCAGGAGCTGATCTGGACTGGAGTTGCAGAGGACAGTGTTGTGGTCATGACCAGCTTCCTAGAAGGGTGACGATAAAGTGGAGTCAGGTCTCTAACAGCAGTTAGTTATATGAAGAAAGAGAAGTATTCTGCTCTAGGGACAAATCTTCTTCAGTGCAGGTCTCTTAGCTCCTCTTGGCCCCCTGAGGACAGGCTCCTCCTGGCCCCATCAGGACAGACTCCTGGTCCTCTCAGGACAGGCTCCTCTTGGCCCTGCTATCTGTTGCCGCAGGCTCTGCCCCTGGGCCCATCTGGGCCTGTTGCTGCTAGCTCTCCTGCTGGGCCCCTTCCCGGCCTCTTGCTGTCTTCAGTGTTACAGCCCTTGACCGGTGTTACAGCTCTTTTATGAGGTTCTTTGCCTTCTCTCTCTCTCTGCTTCTCCTGCTTTCTTCCTGCTGCTTCTCTTCTTGTTTCTTTCTGTCCGCCTAACCTCTGTGGGGCTGGCTGCGTATCTGTACACAACTCCTTGTCAATTTCAAGGCACAGCCCCTCCCACTGGGGGCAACAAACTGACCAGTCCCCTCTCAGTAGGCCACAGACACTTCACTTGCATAGTAGGCTGGCTGGGCTACAACTCATGCCATTTGCATAGCCTGTTGACCAGTCCCTGCAAGGTGCATACCAGTTGCAGGGCAGGCTGCAGCCCAAAACTGAAAAACCAAACCCATTGCCGCTGAGTTGATTCCGACTCATAGCAACCCTATAGGACAGAGTAGAACTACCCTATAGGGTTTCCCGGAAGCAGCTGGTGGATTTGAATTGCCAACCTTTTGTTAACAGCTGAGCTTTTAACCACTGGGCCACCAGGGCTCCTGGCTGCAGCCCAGGACCAGACAAAAAGTATCAAAACCATGTTGTGTACAACTTACCTCGGAAATGTCAGTCAACCTGGACAAAAGTAACAAACCCTCTAGGGTAGAAAGTTAGACTAGGGCAAAGGTAGCTTCTCAGGGCTTAGGGGAAAGATCTCTCATGCTGCCTTTCCAAAGAACCATGGCAAAAGGCGACATGAAAGATCTCATTTCACCACAGGTCCTGTTCAGCCAGGTGTTGGCTGGGGCTGTAGTCATCTCAAGGCCTGACTGGGGGAGGGTTCCCTTCCTAGTTCACTCATGTGGTTGTTAGCAGGATTCAGTTCCTTGCAGGCTGTTGGACTGAGGGCCTCAGTTCCTTGATGGCTGCTAGCTGGAGCCCTCCCACCCCCAGTTCTTGACACGTGGGGCCTCCCTATAGGGCAGCTCACAACATGGCGGCTAGCTTCCATCATAATGAGCAAGAGAGTGCGAGCAGGATGGAAGACAGTCTCTTTGTAACCCAGTCTTGGAAATGACATCTCATTGCTTTTGTATTCTGTTCATCAGAAGCAAGTCATTAGGTCCAGCCTTGCACCCAAGAGGAGGGGATTGCACAGAGGCAGGAACCCCAGATGACATATCAGTGCCTGGGGCAGCGGGAGGGGTGGAATCCCTGTGCCACAACATAAAAGGAGCAGCAGCAAGTGTGATATAATTACTGATATTTTAAAACTACATGAATGTCCTTATTTCTAGAATTAGCCTGTTGAACCAAATCAGTAATAAGAAATGTTTAGTGAAGAAATTTCTTCCTTGTATCAGTTTAATATAAGGACCATGAACTAAAGTCTAAAGCTAAGCTAAACCTATTATTGTAAGGCATTTAAAGATAGGCCATGTCTGTATCCTAAAACAAGTTAATACCCGCAGGCTAAGGTTACTATTCCCAAGTACTTGCCCGTTTACTCAGTCATGTCTTCTGCTTCCTGTGTTACGTTTGCTTCTTTTTTAAAGTAATGTCGTTTTACTCTTAATTCCGTGTGTGTCAAATGTCACAACTCACTTGACATTCACCAGTCAGTATCAAATACGAATGTTTATAGTAGATAAAACCAAAAAAACCAAACCCCTTGCTGTGGAGTCAGTTCTGATTCATAGCAACCCCATTTGTTGCAGAGTAGAACTGCTCCATAGGGTTTTCTTGGCTGTAATTTTTACAGAAGCAAATCACCAGGCCTTTCTTCTGCAGTGCAACTGGGTGGGTTCGAACCGCCGCCTTTAGATTAGAAGTTGAGTGCAACTGTTTGTGCCACCCAGGCACCTTTTATAGCAGATAAGGAGGTAGTCTATCACTTACAGGTGTTTTCGTTTTTAATGTGTTGAAATGCTAATAGCTTAAGATACTTTACAAGCACAGGCTTTTAAGAAAGCTTTTGAACAGAAGACAAGTTCTAACAACTTTCTTAATAAGTCTTTTACCTTGTTTCTGGACTTTTGTCAACTGAGTGCTGTAATTAAAAAAGACAACTGAATATTCTGGTTTATTTAGAGAAGACGGCCTTCAAGATAGCTGTTTAATTTAAAATTTTTTTCTTTCACTTTATATTTTCTTTTAGATAGTAAGGCTAAAACACGTCACAGTTGTAACAACAAAGAAAAATGTCGCAGCCTCAAGACATGAAATGTACACAGCGGATTTTATTAAAAAGCAGCTTGAAGAGTTCAACATAGGAAAGAGACATTTAGCCAACATGATGGGAGAAGATCCAGAAACTTTTAGCCAAGAGGACATTGATGTAAGTACAGTCCCTCTGTTGGAAAAGTAATTACTGTAGCATTTTAGATATTGAAAGCACTTTTCTTCAACACAAGCCTCTTATTTCCATGTAAATTTTAATCAAACCGTCAGAATGAGGAAAAATGCCACTATACATTGCCAGTTGGAACCATGGTTTGCAAGAGAGATGCTACTCTTATTTGAAGCATTATACAATGTAGTGGATTGTAGAATTTAGTTAGAAATAGATACTTTCCTTGATTCACGGTCATAGGAGCCACTATACATGCTTATGTACTATTTGGAAACATCCTATTCTGTAGTCTTAGACACAGCTTTCTTGCAAAATGATAAACAGATGGTAATGGAAATTTAGTCACGTTTACAGGATATCGCATAAGTAAACCTTGGCCCAGTGTTTTAATCCACTCTAGTGTACATTTAAATTTTCAGAGTGAGAGCATGTTCTGAGTGACTTGAGAATATTGTTAGAACTCTATTCTCTTTTACTCTAGAGTTACTATATTCTTAATAAATGTAGTAATGCTTTTCTACTTGATCTCCCAAGGTAGCTAGAGAAGGAGTTTAAATTTAACAATAAGCTTTGAAGTGTCTTCTAATTTTTAAAAAAGATAACATATAACATCCCATGTTGTTTTATATTTAACTGAAGAATAATTCTCTATATAGATTTAATATTTTTGTATTATTTTAATAATATTATGATTTTATGCATTTTAGTTTAAGTCCTTTTTTAAGGTATCTTTTTGTATACCTTTCCTAAATATTTGTAAATATTACTGAAGTGTATCTTCAGGACCCCAGATCAATATTTTGGACTCTACCAAAATAAGTAGTATTCCTTACTGCCCTTTCAGGTGTTGGTGATTTGGGGCTATGGCTCTCATAGCTGCTGTCCTCTTTTTGAATCTTATGATAATATGACGATGTTAAGAAAACTACCGTATTTTTCACAAATAGCACGCCACACAGGTAACTCACCCTCACGTATAACGCACATAGCACACCTAGGCAGATAATGCGCGAGGGGTTGCACGGTTGGCAAAAACGTACAACGCGCGCATCGCTTGCATCATTTTCATCACACTGCAGTCATGCACCGCACGATGTTCCCGGGCAACATCTGCCCGCATGTATGTCTGTGGTCCCATAAGGTGATAATAGAGTTCAGAAATCCTAACTGGAGAATGAGACATAGTGGACGTAACTGGATGCAGCAAACACGACAGCTTCCCGCACATAGCATGTGTATGTCATGTGTCTTGTACGGAAAATGATTATGCTGCCAGGCATATAAGGGTGCAGTACGTGTGTAACCTACAATACACATACCTTGATAGTCAATCTGCTGCCTGTGTTACTGGCTTATGTATGTACTGTGCTGTACTTCCTATCATTGTTTGAATGTGAACTTTCTCTACAAATAAAAACTTTACTGTATAACAGTGTGTGCTTCAGCTCTTAGGCAGCAGCATCCAATATCATGTATTGCCAGATACATTAGCTGAAATACAGTACTGTAGGTGTACAGTATCTTGGCTTTTTAGTCAATCCAGGCATACTACAGTATCCCATATAGCTTTGCTAAGTATGTAATATGGTGTTCACACAATGTCCAAATCACATAACATTCTATTTCGTAGTACATATTGTGGAGGTTAAGTGATGCGTGACTGTATTTATCACAGGTAGTGTAGATACCGCTCCACCTTTAGAAGAGGGCACTGAGATGCAGAAAGGCCAAGTATCATGTTTACTTACGGAAGTATGGAAAAAAGGAGAAGTTTTAAGACTTTAAACTTTGAACTTGATGTTCTTTCTTTCTTCATTTTTGCCTCGTTTCATAGGTAATAGATACCTGACAATATCCAGAATACATAATTTCTAGCTAGATGCACAGAGTTAGTATCTGCATACTCAAAACATTTGAGTTTTTTTTTTTAGAAGACTTGAAGGAAAGGAAAACAAGCAGAATAAGACCTTCTTCCTCTGCATTTTATAATGTACCCTTTAGAAAGAGGGAATAGGGAGCATCTTGGTACAAATAGTCATACTATAGTTTTTTTCTTTTCCAAATAGGGATAGAATACCTGCTCCTCTGAGTCTTCTCTCCTGAGACAACGTCTTTTATTGTTTACTTTTTTTTGTAATAGCTTTATTGAGATACAATTCATATACTATACAGTTCACCCATTTAAAGTGTACCCTTCACTGGTTTTTAATCTATTCATAGAATTGTACAACCATCACCACAATCAAGTTTAGAATATTTTCATCACCCCAAAAAGAAACTCCATACCCTGTCTTAATTACTTAGTGCTTCTATAGCACAAATGCCATAAGTGGTGGCTTTAAAAAACAGAAATTTATTTTCTCACAAGTCTGTACCTAAAAGTCCAAATCAGGGTCTCAGCTATGTCTGTTCCTTACTCGTCAATAGTTGTGGGAGTTCCTTGGTTCCTCGGCGTTCCTTGACTTGTAGACGATCCTCCCATGGTGTCTGTCTTCCCCTGTGTGTGTTGTGTCTGTGTCTATTCTGTGTTTTATTATAACTCAGAAGTGATTAGATTTAGGATCCACCCTACAGTGGTATGATCTCATTAACATAAAAAAAAATCCTATTTCCAAACAGGATCACATCCACAGGGACAAGGGCCAGGAATTCAACACATATATTTTTGGAGACACAGTTCAATCCCTGACATCCCCTTTAGCAGTCACTTTCCAATTCCCCATTTCCCTCCTGCATCCTGCCCCCCAGCCCAGGCCTAGGCAATCACTAATCTCTATAGATTGCCTATTCTGGACATTTTCTATAATGGAATCATATAATATGTGGTCCTTTGTGACTGGCTTCTTTAACCTAGCATGTCTTCAAGGTTCATCCATGTGGAGCATGTCTCAGTACTTTATTCCGCTTTATTGCTGAATAAAGTTCTGTTTTATCTGTGTACCACATTCTCCTTATCCATTCATCAGCTGACGGACATTTAGGTGTTTCCACCTTTTATTGTTGTTAGTTGCCGGCGAGTCAGTTCCGACTCACAGCGACCCCATGTACAGCAGAACAAAACACTGCCCAGTCCTGCACCATCTTCATGATCATTGTTATGCTTGAGCCCATTGTTGCAGCCGCTGTGTCAATCCATCTCATTGAGGGTCTTCCTCTTTTTTCTGACCCTCTGCTTTACCAAGCATGATGTCCTTCTCCAGGGACTGGTCTCTCCTGAAAAGTCGTCCAAAGTATGTGAGACATAGTCTCGCCATCCTTGTTTCTGAGGAGCATCTGGCTATACTTCTTCCAAGACACATTTGTTGGTTCTTTTGGCAGTCCGTGGTATATTATTACAATTGAATAAACTAATATTGATGCAATATTAGTAACTAAAGTCCAAAGTTTACATTAGCGTTCACTCTCTGCATTGAACAGCTCTATGGGTTTTGACAAATATCTAATGTCATGTGTCCTCCATTACGGTATCATACAGAATAGTTTCACCGCCCTGAAAATTCCTGTGCTCCACCTGTTTATCCCTCCTCTTCTTCTGCCCCTGAAAACCTGACACAAGTATACCTGTTGGTATACTTTTCCCTTCTTCGGAATGTTACATACTTCTAGAATCATACAGTATGTAGCCTTTTCAGACTGACTTCTTTCATTTAGCAATATGTATTTAAGGTTCCTCTTTGTCTTTTCGTGGCTCGATAGCTCTTTTTTTTTCCTGCCAGATAATGTTCCATTGTATTGATGCACCACAGTTTGTTTGTCCATTCGCCTGTTGGGGGACATCTTGGTTGCCTCTAGTTTTTGGCAGTTATGAATAAAGCTGCCATAAACATCTGTGTGCAGGTTTTTGTGTGAATATAAGATTCCAGCTCATTTGGGTAAATACCTAGAAGCACGATAGCTGGGTTGTATGGTAAGGCAATGCTTAGCTTTGCAACAAAGAATTCAGTCTTTCACCATTGAGTGTGATACTGCCTACTCATAGATGCCCTTTCTCAGGTTGAGGAAGTGCCTTTCTATTCCCAGTTCGTTGGATGTTTTTGTCATGAGGGGGTGTTAGATTTTTTTAACTGCTCTTTCTGCATCTACTGAGATGATTGTGTAGTTTGTCCTTTATCTTACTGATATGGTGTAGTACATTTATTGATATTCAGGTGTTAAATCAACCTTGCATTCCTGAGTCATATAATCCTTTTTATATGTTTCTGGACTCAGTTTGCTAATATTTTGAAGAGGATTTTTGCATTTATATTTATAATTGATACTGTCTGGGTCCAGTACTTTCTTATAATGCTTTTTTTTCTGATTTTGGTGTCAGGGTGATACTGGCCTCATATAATGAGTTGGGAGGTATTACCTCCCCTTTGAGTTTTTGGGGGAGAGTTTATGAAGAGTTGGTATTACTCTTCTTAAAATGTTTGGTAGAATTCACCAGTGAAGCCATCTGGACCTGGGCTTTTCTTTGTAGGTAGTTTCTTTTATTACTCTTTGCTTTTAGACATGGTCCTTCCTATCTTCTTGTGGCCTTTGTGTCTCTGTATAACTGTTCTCAGCAGCAGGAGGATCCTGTTGCCCAGCTGAGTTCACCAAGGCATTTTTGAGCAGTTCTTACCTACTTTTTTGTATCTACGTGGGGTATATTTACTGAGAGAAACAGAATCATTCAACAATTTTGTAATTCTATCTGAAGGGATGTTCACAAGATAAGTATATTAAAAATGAATTATGTTATTTGGAGTGGTTAGTTCATTGCTTCGATCTTTAATCAGAATATTAGTTTGGGATGATTAAAATTAATTTCATGAGGGTAGAGTTTATACAGAGTAGACATGTTCTACAGTTTAATTCAGCTACCTAGTTAAAAGTCTAGACTCACTAGAGAATTTTCACACAGATAAATTGGTGCCATTGTATTCAGAGGAAACCATTAGTTATTTTATATATTTTAGAAACCAGCTTTTCCATACTACTTACCCAACTGCTGAAATAATGTTAGCGGAAACCATCCATGTAATGTATTTAAGCAAAAATTTTACAAAGTAGAACTTTTTTATGCATTAAAATAACTTTAAAAATGTAAACAGTATATTTAGCTTTGGTTCTTGAAATATAGAATTATTTCCAGAGAGATGTTTAACAGCGCTGTAAATGTAAGTGACAGTCTTGTACTTTTAGAACGGCGTATTTGTATATATATATGGTGAAGGTGATTTAATGTCATTTTGTGCCATTGAACTAATAGAGCATAATAATAATCTCTCTTACATTTAGCCAATAAAGTAATGAAATCATAAAATAATATGAAAAAGATCCGATTGTTTATTTAAAATCGAAAAGGAAGCCGAATTACATGTGTTATGAGGAATATAGGTGCAGAACATGTAGAACTTTATTATTAAATTGACTTTTCTTGTTTGATAAATTCATTATAGTTTAAGTTATGCTGTGGAAAGACCTGGGTTTAGGACATTCCTTGCAGTGTCATTAACCAGCATAATTTTGAGCTAAGTCACATTCTGTCGTTCAGTTTTCTCATCTCTAAGATGAAAAAACGACACCTGGTGCCTACCCTGGAGTATAACTAAGGAGCATCAGGTTAGGTCGTGTGATGTGTTATTTTCACTCCTACTAGTAGTAATAAATAAAATCTCCCATAACTTGAATCATTCACTAGTTCTCTGATTGCCTTTCTCATACAAATCTCCCATGCCACCTGCATGTTGGGATAAATAGTCTGAAATACTGTTGAGTACATTGATGTATTGTTGATTAATTTACACTGGAGGTTGCATTATATCTCCTAGGTGGATATTTTGTCTCACCTAGCTTGCTATCTAACAGCTTATAGGGAAGTGAGTGTTACCATTTTCCCTGACACCGGAGACGTAATTCTGCTGTGTTGGACTTCGCTGCAAGTGATTGATCTGCTTCACTGAGTCTCATGTTTCATATCAATTAACTCTTGGCATTTTTTTAAACTGAGTGGACCCCCCCCCCCTTTGGCATATGAGGAGATGGAAAAGCAAAAGAGGGCAATGACAACTGTTACCAACACGTTAAAATGATACACCCATTACTGTTCTGCTTTCATTTACATTTTGAAACTTACATTTTTGAAAGGGGGTAAGCTGTGTATGTAAACTGGAAGAGAGACAGTATAGCTGATGACTCATATTTAGCATTTCCATACTGACAAAATTCTTAGTTATTTCTGACGACCAAAATACATAATTTGACAATCAAAATCCAGAAAATATTTTAAGCTTCCAGATAACCTTTGGAAGAACATTGTGATTGTTATTATATACTTAGAAATTATAATGCTTTTTTATTGTATACAATTTTTAAAATATATGAATTAAAAACGTGGTATAGTAATTTTCCTCTTAGTTAATATCAGGAAAGTAGATATTCCACAAAACTGATCTTTTCAGATAAAGGAAACGTATTTTTAATTATTATTTGTAATGAAAACTACCACCCCTTACTGGAAACCATCTATGTATGTGTAAGGAAGCATCTAGGAGCCTGCTATACAATAACATGCTTAATCTTCATAAAAACCTGTAGGGTAGGAATTACCTTTATTTTACTGTCAAGAAAACCAAGGCTGGACAAGATCTTTCTGTATCCAAAGTCTTTGTTCCTTCCACACTTTCCAAGATTAATTTTTTGTAATGCTTTGGAAAATAAATTGCAGTCTTCCCAACCTTATAAATAGTGAATATAATTTAACCTTACAATGCTTTAAGATTTTAATTTCTGGTATGGTTGTTAAACTGTGATATCTCTCTGACTGTGTGGCTTGTAGTACATATTTGTCCCTATACTAAATGGTCTGGCTTACTGATTCTTGTCATCTCCTTTCCTGTCAAGATGTCTTCATATCCGTGGGTCTGCCTCTAGCAGCTCTCACCTGCCTGCTAATCTGCTACCATAACTAAACTTGTTAGGCAAGTGAATGAAGACTGAGAGCCACTGAATCCTGAACGAGGTCCTGTACGCCCTTCCTACTGAGTAAAATCCATGAATTTATGTCATCTCTGTCAGCTCTTCATGGGTCTTCTTCCTTGATTTCTAGATTTAATTTATTCAGAGGATTGAGCTCAAGTAGAAATCTGACCTCACCGAGTATAACGCATAGAATTTGTGTTTAAAAATTGTATTTAGCTAATGTTTCCTTCATTATAAGGCTTTTTAAAAGAGTACAGATGTGGGTTGGTTTAAGGAAAAGAAAATACAATGGGTAAAATTTTGTGAATAAAACAGTTCTCGTCACTGTTGTTTATTTTTAATTACATTATTTAGCAGATTTGTTACTATTATTAAGGCTATAGTATTACATATCTCATAGAAACTGGATTTTTTTTTTGCAAAATTACTTTGCTATATTTAATGCCCAATCTGTATTAAATTTATATTAAAGAATTAGTAGGTGAAGAAATAGCAAATTAATTAAAAAGAAGTTAGTCATGGGCAAGTATAGATTTTCTCCATTTCAAAATAGTTAAAATTATTTTTTGCCAAATTAAATTATATTGACAATAAACAAACTACCCATTGCTTTTATGGGAGCTCTGGTGGCGCAGTGGTTAAGAGCTGTAGCTGTTAACCAAAAGGTCAGCAGTTTGAATCCACCAGCTGTTCCTTGGAAACCGTATGGAGGAGCAGTTCTACTCGGTCCGATAGGGTCACTATGAGTCGGAATCTACTCAACGGCAGTGAGTTTGGTTTGATTGTATTGCGCTTGTGCACCAAACTACCATGGTGTTACTACCGGTAATCCTCAAAAGATTTAACAGGAGAAAAAACAGGTTGCCTCTAACAATCAGTAGCGAATGAAGTGTTGTGCTGAAAATATTTTAAATACATGCTAATTGCTAACTGTGTCTTCTTTAATTTACGTTGTAAAGATAAACTTTTAGATCTAGTAGCAAGATTGTCAGACGTTATGTATTTTTTCTGTCTTTTCTGTTTAATAAGTTTATAAATATTTTGAAAATAAACCTTAATGCTATGGTTCTCATCTCCTGTGCTATAAACCTTTCACAGGTGACTGCAAAGGGTTGATCAATGTGTGAAAAGTCTTGGCTGTAACAATATACTGTACTGTTAAGACGACTCTGTCAGCTGGAACACTGAGCTGAGTGGGTTGTGTTAGTGTAAAGCAGTTAGACCGTGATCAAAAGAAGATTCTGTGTGCATGGAAACTATTAAGATCTAAGCCCTGCGGGTGTCTAACCTAGACAAGGCAGAAACAGTTTTCCTCAGTTAGTGATGCTGAAGCTAAAGGATGGCCAAGTGAATCCTGCGATCAACGCCTGTGGAAATTTTAGAGACATTGTAACACATTTCTGTGCTGGAGTAAGTAACTGGATTACAATTATTGCCAGTCTGTTTAGTATTTTTAAGTCTTTTAATCCTTTCACATGTGCCCTTAGAAATCCCTCTGCAGTCATGCTGTAGATACACACAAAAAGGCGAAGACCAGTGCTGGATATTCTCTATGTTTATATTTTCCTTTTTGTTGTAACATGTATCAGTTATGAAATTAGAGACATTTCAGTTATATTAAATATTATGAATTCAGAATTGCACTTGCATTCACTGATGTCTTTGTTTGGAATTAAAAGTTAAGTCCTACCTTACTGCAGAATTTCAGGAGAAAGCCAGCAAATTGATATATAACACCGCTGAAGCCTACCAATTACTTTTTAATTGGCATTATAGACCTCATTCTGAAACTAGAATGTTTTATTCTCCTCAGTGTGAATATGCTGTATGAAGTTTCTCTAATTGATTTGCTGTGCCCATTCCATTTGATGTATCATTTTTCACAATATTTCATAATTTGTGCTCACTTCTAATGAACAGAGTCGTTAGGACAGGCATGTCTAAGTACAACTGACAGCTAACATTAGGTGCCAGATGCAGTTTATAAAGCTATGTAGAACTGTAGAGAACAGTTTAAATAAATTAGCACCTGTACATTAGTCTCACTTGCTGGTAATTTATAAGCGAATCAGTAGAGATGACATTTAGGTAAGTCATTGATCAAGTTAACAGCTGCAAACCCACTGCCCAGCTGGGATACCTAATTAATAGAGATTGCATTCCTGACCCATTGCTTCTCCTGGGTTGAGTCTGCAATCCTTTTATACTACTTGATTTAAGCCTAAGAATATTGTTAAATGCTTTGCCTTCACTTTAGGGAACTGTCGAATTACCAATACTCTAGTTAAAACCTAAAAATATAAGAAACATGTTTAATAAGAGGATCATCTTACCCCATGACTTATTTGGTTAATTTTTTTATTCACTTTCTTTTTTTGGTTGACACTTTTTTGTTTTGGATTCAGGTTAAGCATTGGAGGCATGCTGTAGTTTCACAGATTTCTAAAAGCTTCTATGCTTATCATTGAATGTATACTTCACTTTTTTTTTTTAAGAAGCAGCTTTTGTGTGTGTGTGTGTGTGTGTGTGTGTGTGTGTGTGTGTGTGTGTGTGTGAGATCAACCAGCCCTTGAACCATATTTAATTTTTTAAAATGTGGTATTAGTTTAAAACACCTAAGAACTTTGCCTAGTTGAATTCCATACAAGTTCTAAAACAATATAGGAGATTTTAAGCTAGAACTTAATATAGGAAAATGTCCTTTGTTTTATATTCCTGTGACTCAAGTTTTCTTCTGAGTGAATTTAAACCTGAAAGATCAAGGCATTTTAGATTTTACATTTCCACACCAGAGAAGATGTGAGGGTTCTCTCTGTTCCCGGTAAGTTTTGAACCCCAAACTAAAAATTTCTGTGGTAGGTGGAATATTAGAAGAGCCTAACAGTGCATGTTATTTGTCAAGGACAAAGAAGAAAGTATAAATAACTTGTGCAGTCACCAGTAGATAGTTGGTTTAAAGCTTTCATAAAGCCTAAAGACCGTAAGTCTGTTATTGTTTGTTTGGTTTGGTTTTGGTACTGCCCATTTTGTTTTCACTATGTAAAAGAATATCAGGAATATGTATGTACGTGTGTGTGTGTGTGTGTATATACCTCTTTCCTAATATTAGAAATTCTCCCCACGTCCCTTTAATTTAGCATATTCAAAGAAACACTGGTATACTAATGGCTGAAGGCAAGCCAAAAAGCCCTCTTTAACAAATACATAAAGCAAACAGGAAAACCATGTTTGATTCTTGGGGACTAAACCTTAGAACTGTGGTTAAGTGGGTTTATAAAAATCATCTAGGCCAACTCCTTTATTGCATACATAGGAGATGAAAGTGAATCTTGAGGGGTTGATATTGACCAAAGGCCACACAGCAACTGGCAAAGCTGGCAATGGAAGGGGGAAGAGGAGGAGAAGTAAAGGGGAGAGAAGGGATCACATCCAAGTGGGAATATTTAGAATTTAGAAAGACATGAGCCCAGTTACCTAGTCTCTCCTACTTCTGAATTTTGGGCTTTATGTGAAAACAAATTAAGTATTATAACGATCATTTTTGATATGCCAGTATCAACAACCTTAAGTAAAAGAGTAAGGCTCTGAGCAACGAGTTTGTATCTATCTCAAATATAGGTACGTGGATGTTGATGATGTTTGAATACCAGTGTGTTCACTACAGGCCAGGTCCACACTCTGGTTCTTAACCTAAGAAAAGGCCTTTTGAAACACAAATATTAAGCCTAAAACAAACAAAAGGTATGGGCTAGCTATATTGTTTTCAAGCTTCTTGAAGAATCAGTAGTTGAGTCCCAACTGATATGCATACTTTTTTTTGGTGGGGGGAAGTGTTGGCTTAATAAGTTTCCATATGGGCTGTTTAGAAGTGAAAAAGAACTTATCTCAGATAATCTTGAAATTTCTGTTAATTTTGTCATGGTTGATAAACTTTGTCCAAGTGGGCCAAACCATAATTCTGATGTGCAATGCCAATTTTCCTCTAATTTTAAGATACTTGAAGGCCTAGGTCACTTCCTACGGGTGCTTTTTCTGTACTGCCTGGTAAGTGCCATACACAAAACAGAGAATCAAAAAACCTTAACAATTAATAGATACATTAAAATTAACAAATAACCAAGTATTTTGCTCACTACCTTTCTTCAGTGGTTTTCTGGTTGACCTAATTTTACCTATCGTAATATTTAAATTTTACATTATTTATCATGCTAATATAGATGTTTCTAAATAATATACCAGAAAAGCTACTTAAAAAAAGAAAAAGTGTTTTAATATTTTCTTTGCCTTCATATTTCTCATTTCTTTTCTAGTTGTAACTCTGAACCTTTCCCAACCAAATCTTTGGTGTAATTTAAAGTTTTATGTGAAATGGCTCTTCTTTTCCCAACCATTTTTGTTACTTATTCTTTATTATAATTATCCTATTTGAAATACTAGGAGCCCTGGTGGTGCAGTGGTTAAAGCGATTGACTGCTAACCCGAAGGTTAGAGGTCTGAAATCACCAGCGGCTTCACAGGAGAAAGATGTGGCAGTCTGCTTCTGTAGAGATTTACGGCCTTGGAAATCCCGATGGGGTCGCTATGAGTCGGAATCGACTTGACGGCAGTGGGTTTTTTTTAAAATTTGAAATACTATACTTCGTGTGATTGTAAGATAACATGCCAAAATTGGGCTACATTAGTTTCGTCAGACCCTGTGTCACTGTGCCAGAGCTGCGTGGTACTCACAGGTGATCCTTAATTTCCAGACAGCCAGGAGGCCATTAAAAAAAGGGCACTAAAAACTAACCTGGATTGCTCCATAAAGTCACACCCTCTTGATCAGAGCCTGAACGCACATTTGCTCAATGGAAAGCAGTTCTTATTACTTACAAAAAAAAGTGGACGGCGTGCAACAGGCGAGCCGTTTTCCTGGCTCAAAGGCTGTCCGGACAGTGATGACAGTTCTTCCATGTGCACCCCACTTTGTGTGGTGGGTGAAGGACTTAAAACTGGACTATCACAGGACTTCTCAATCCCCCCTGGCGTTTGGAAACTGCCCCAGTGGATATAAAGAGGCTTTCCACACAAGCCCTGTCCCTTCGTGGGTGAGGGATACAATGGGAGCCTACCTACTGCTAGTCTCCTGGCCAGGTCGGTCCACCTAGGTGGGCTGTAAGCTTAATGCTACATGTGCTGCACATTAGCACCATTGCTGAGAAGACAGAAAAATCCCTTGCCCAGCTATCTTATATCCCCAGCTTAAGTGACTAATTACACAGTGAAACCTCTGAAAGCCAGAACTCCATGGAACTGCCTTTTTTCTCTGGGGCTTGCAAGTTTTCTGCCTTTGAACAGGGTACTTACCACTCTTTCATCGCTGTCTGTTAGAATCCTACCTCATAAACACACAGCGAGTTTTCCTTCAACAGGTTTCTGCCTTACGCAGGTTCCAGCTTCCACAGGTTTTACTGTATATTTTTAACCCTGCTAACAAGCATCCAGGAATCCCTGGTGGGGTAGTGGTTAAGAGCTATCTATGGCTGCTAACCAAAAGGAGTACGAATGAAGTTGTCTACCATCTGCGAGGGGAGCTTGGGGAAGGCTTTGGAGAGAAACTGAGGAAGCCAAGAGGGTAAGGGTAGAGATGGAGAGTTAAGTATTGTGTCTGGAAGGGCTTGAGCAAATGCCTTTCTACTAAAATAAGCATCAAGTCACAGTGCCCCTGATAGACCAGACTAGGAGCCAGGCAGACTAAATAGTAGGGTGTGGCTGCTAGTTTTTCCTAGCCAGACCTTGATCTGGGACTATGTAATCCTGGTCAAAGGAGCCCTGGTGGCGCAATGGTTAAGAGCTCAGCTGCTAACTGAAGGGTCGGTGGTTCGAACCCACCAGCTGCTATGTGGGAGAAACAACCTGGTGATCTGCTCCTGTAAAGATTACAGCCTAGGAAACCCTATGGGGCAGTTCAACTCTGTCCTGTGGAGTCGCTGTGAGTCAGAATCAACCCGATGGCAACGGGTTTGGGTTTTTTGTATGGCATAAAGACTTCGGTTACAACAGGCTAGAGCTATGTGTGGTTATTTAAATTAAAATTCATTAAAATTAAAAGTCCAGGTCCTCAGTTGCACTAGCCATATATAAAGTGGACACCAGCCACATGGGCCCCCGGCTGTCTTATTGGACAGCACAGATTGTAGAATATTTCCATCATTGCAGGAAGTTTCTGTTGGACAGTGCAGGCTAGAGGATTGTTTCTTCATTTTCCCCCTAAATAAGAATTTGTATTTTTTGCCTTGTGTTACTTAGAAGAAAGAGGATGCTTTGGAACTGTAACATCAGTCTGCAGTTTTGTTTTTATAGTGTCTTCCATTGAAATGATCCAAAATATCTGAAGAATTGGTTTTGAAAAACAGTTCAAAAATACTATAAAAGAGTAAATTGAAATTTAGAAGTGTAGAAAATGGTTGTTTCAGTATCTCCTGAAAAAGCAATTGCAAACTAGAGATTATGGTAGAAGCCAGATTGAAATCAGTGGGGGAAAGGATAAGGGTATTTCTGAAAGTAGGTGGGTGCTTCTAAGAACAGGAATGCTGAGGGGGAAGTAAGAGTTATTTTCTGGCCTGGGTGGCACCCAGGAATCTTATATTACGTTGCTCCTCCACAAATATGGCAGCAATTGGTATGGAAAGGGAAAAAACGTGAGCATCCGCCCTTTGTGATTGCTGGGGAGTAGCTTGGAAGGAAGACAGGAGTGACAAGGATGAGGAGAGAATAGACTAGCCAGATGGTGTGGGCCTTGAGAGAGGATTGTCCCGTTTTGTTGAAATGAGGTGGGAGAGCAGCAGTAGCAGGGAAGGTGCTGTAGGAGAGGTGTAGACAAAGGGGTGCCTAGGGAAGTCAGGAGGCTTCCCGTGTGAGGTTACATTTGATCAGGGCGTTGAAAGACAAACAGGAACGTGTTAAATGGAGAAAGGGAACAACAGATATTCCAGGCAGAGAAAACAATATGCAAGGGCACTTGTTAAGGAGAAATGACTAAAGAGCCAGATGAAAAGCATCGCTGAAAAAAAGTAACTGACCACTCGCCTTTGTGCCCTCTGTGTGACCCATCTATGTGTCTGTCTGGGACCTGTGTGTACTGTTTTACTGTACAGTATTATTGCGTACTACCACAGCCCCCGGGTTTGAGATTATGCACGCGTCTGCCTCCACTGCTAGAATGAGCTGTATCTTATTCATCTTTCTAAACTAGTAGAGTGCCTAGAACATAGTAGGTGGGGTAAATATTTGTTGAATAAAATTTATGAAGGTAAATGGTTGATTTCTTTTCCTTTAAGGACATTTGGGTTATTTTCTTAATTTTACTACTTAATAGGTGAATATTCTTGATATCAGTGAAGAGGAAAATCTGTTTTCTGAGAGAGCTAGATTTTTTTTTTTTTAAAGCAGAGATTGCCTGTAAGACTTAGATATCCTTTGCAATAGGTGGTTTTTTTCGGGTTCTACCTGGAACAGGCAAAGAGCACATTTTAAATTAAATTTCAAAAGGTGTCAGCACTAGTTTGCCATTTATTTCAGTGTGATCTTGGGCTAGCTACTTAGCTGCTTCTTTGTCTGTAGAACAGAGGTAAGGTAGTGAATGCATGGCTTGTTTTATAAGTCTTCAAATGATGTGGGACAGTGCTTTACACAAACTGATAATGTCTGTAAAGTTAACATTTATTGAGTACCTGCTGTGTGCTATTCTTTTACAAATATTTAATCCTCACAACAACCAGATGAAGTTGATATACTTACAAATCAGAATCACCAGGATTGGTACTATGGCTATAAAAAGACAAAATACAGATTATCTGTTGGTATTTACACTTTAATAACATTTTCACGTTCACCACTGCCTTTCTTCTTAATTCTGAAAAGCAGTGAAAATAACGTCTTTACTATTTTATAGCATGTAATGCTCTGTCCAAAACATATCTAGAGGCTGCTCAGCTTAATACTATAACCTAAAATTCTCTTGTTCTTATAGTCACTATTTATTCCAAAAAGGGTGTTCACCTACTTGAGTTTTAACAAACTGTGTGTGTTAGCTGGGAGTTAACGCAGGCACAGAAAGCAGCAAAAATATATTTTCATAAAATCAAGGTAGTGCTTTGTTTGCTTCAGAATTTCTAAGAAATCTGTTTAGAATGCCCCTAGGAGATAAATGGAATAGGTTAGGGTCATGTTGTTAGCATTCCATGCATACTAAACAGATGACAGCATGCTGAGAATGTTACTTTTCTATTTCGTATGTGTGTTTTGGTTTCTATTTCGTATGTGTGTTTATCTACTATTCCATTTCTGTACCTTTTTCTTCCATCCTTTGTTCTTCGTTTTTATTGATTTGTGATTGCGCTTTTTATCTGACATGATGATTTTTGCTCTATGAACCTTCTTCATAGTCTATAAAGTCACTCTGTGTGTGTGTGTGTGTGTGTGTGTATGTGTATACCCAATACATAGTAAGAGATGATAAATTAATAAATATGTGTTAATTTTCTTTTAGCTCTGATTCTTTTTTAAAAGAAAGCCACGTTTCCTGACCTTTTTGGTTTAATTTCAGAATACTTCCAGCAAATTCTTTCTTGTTAGCATGCTTATTTTTTTTAAAGCAGAGATTGTCTGTAAGACTTAGATATCCTTTGCAGTAGATGGTTTATTTTCAGGTTCTACCAATTAACTTTTTCGTGAATTTTCTAAGTCTTAGTTTTTATAATAAATCCAACAGTGGAGTAGAATTCTTTACATTTTCATTTTCCTCTAGGTCTCATTCAGTGGTTACCTAATAAGTTAATGATAATTTTCATACTTGAAAAGGATGCCAGTGACCTTTGATCAGTTGTCTTTTCTCCCTTGTGATTATGATGCATTCAACCTAAGTAGAAAAGTTGTACTTACCATATTTTTATGCAGATAAAGTATGCCATGTACATTTATTTGCCAGCTGCACCCTCCCCCTCGCGAGGTATTTTCATAGGCCCACGATGCTATTTTTTTTTTTTTTTTTTTACAGTAACATGTAAAAAAAAAAAAACAGCATAGCAGCACTTATGAAAATACCCCACGGGGGAGGACATGGTTGGCAAACAAACAAAGAAGGCACGTGTTATTTGCATAAAAAATATGGTAGTCTTCCATGTTGTTTACGGTTCTAACCCAGGCCTTGGATTCAACCGTCCTTCTGCTAAAATGTTGCATCAGTCTTGGGGCCCTAGTTTTACACAGGGCTGCCATAATTCTACTATGAGAATGAGGGCTGAAATCTAACAGACCTACAGGTGCCATAGGGTGGTGGTAGCTCTGCTGAGACAGGCTGGGATTGGGAAGATCTTACATTCTTGTTTTTTTTTAATTCTAATATTTTATCCTCACTTTTTTATTTTGAAAATTTTCAGGTTTCCAGAAAAGTTGAATAGTCAATGACCACACACACGTATATATGCACAATATACTCTTCACTAAGATTTGCCAATTGTTTTCACTTGAATTTGCCAAACATTTTGCCACATTTCATTTCTCTCTCTGTATATATAAATTTTTTGACTGAATTATTAAAATTTGCAGACATCAAAACACTTCACTCCTAAATATATCAGCATACATCTCTTTCATACCATTATCTCCCACAATACCAATATCACATCTAATGGAATTATAATATCATATCATATATAGCCTATATTTAAATTTCCCTAATTGTCCCCCAAATGTCTTTATAGCTGGCCAGTTGTTTTGTAGAATCCAGACTACTTGTCTTGTATAATTGCCTCATGTTCTGGCTTTTTGATCGCATGCTCATGAGTAGATTCAAAATACAGAAAGAAAACTACTGAACTACTTAGGTGATATTGTGTACTTCTCATTGCATCACACCAGGAGATGCATAATGTCAGTTTGTCCCACTACTGATAATGATATGTCTGATCCCTTGGTTAAGATGGTGACCACTAGACCTCTTCATTGTACAAGTACCTTTTCCTCTCTTTAATTAGTAAGTAATCTGTAGGGTGATATTTTGGGTCCATGTGAATTTTTTTTTTTTCCAGTATCCTTTCAGTCAGTGGCTTTAACATTTACCAATGACCCTAGCCTGAAATGATGATTACACTGGGAGTTGGAAAACAATGATTTGCTGCTTCTGTCATTCCTTATACTTTTGTTAAGTAGTATTGTTCTATAAAAGAAGCACTTTTCTTTTCTCCTTGCCCCCCCACTTTGAGTGAGTGTGTGTGTGTGTACACTTTTAAATATATATACATACATGCTGAATGGGTTATAAGGCATTGTCATTATTCTTTTTGATGTTCAAATTGTCCCAGGTTTGGCCAGTGAGAGCCCCTTAAATCTGGCTTCTGTGTCCTTTGGAGCACTTCCTTATTTTCTGGCACAGGATGATGTTCTAGGCTCATCTTGGACTTGCCTTGCACCTAGAATCAGCCATTTATCTAAAGAACTCTGTTCCTCTTACTGGGAAATGGAATTTAGAAACCAAGGTCTGGGTATGAGGGGCCCCCCATCACTCCTGGGTTCCATTGCTTCTATGCTTTTTCAGGGGACAGAACTAAAATAATTTTTGTTTTTAAAGAGCATGAGTTTATATCAATGTGTCCAATTCAAACTTCCATGTTTTAGATTTCTTCTGAAATTTGGATTATTTAATATATAAAACATTTACATGGTTCAAAATTCAACCACATAAAAACTTACACCAAGAGAAGCCTTACTCTCATCCCTGTGCCTCTCACCCTACTCCCACTCATCCCTTAATAGATAACTATTTTTATTATTTCTGTTTTATCCTTGCTGTGTTTACGTTTGCAAAATGAAGTCTGTTTTCCTTTATTCTTACACACCTACTCCTCACTTATTGACTACCTCATTATCTGACATTTTGCATTTACAACGATAGTAAAAGATCTACTATCTGACTATTTTGCACATTAACAACATGCAGTGACATACGTTGAGGCATGAGGCGAGAGTAACGTAGGCTGTGATGGTTAAGGTTATGTATCAGCTTGGCTGGGCCATGATTCTCAGTGATCTTGCAGTTATGTAATGATATAATTTGGCAGTTATGTAATGATGTGGTCATCCTCCATTTTGTAATCTGATGTGGTCATCCTCCATTTTTGCATAACACCAATTTTCATGTAACAACCTGGTCTTTGGAACCTAACCATGTTGATAAGTGAGGAGTGGGTGTATATATATTTTTTCATGTTTCTGTTTCTTACATCAAAGCTAGCATTCTAGGTACACTCCTTTACATATTGCTTTTCTCAGCAATGTTTAAGAGCTAAGGCTGCTAAGGCAGTTCAAATCTACCAGCTAGCTGGTCCTTGGAAACCCTATGGGACAGTTGTATTCTTGTCCTGTAGGGTCGCTATGAGTTGGAATCAACTTGACGGCAGCAGGTTTTTGTTTTTAATATAGTACTTGACTGTGTAGGTGTACCATCATTTATTCACCCAACCTCTAACATATGAATGTTTTGATCTTTAATAACCTTTGCTTATGTTGTTTTATGTTTATGGAGGTTTATCTTCAGAGTAAATTCGTAAAAGTAGGATTGCTGGTAAACATATATGTAGTTTTGTTAGATAGTGCTAAAGTTCAGCCTACAGCTTGTACCATTTTACCCTCCCACAAGCACTGTATCACATTGTTTATAGCCTTACCAACAATAGGCTGTCAGGCTGTCAAATATTTGCTATTTCCGTTAGATGAAAAGTAGTATCTCAGAGTTTTAGTTGCACTTTTCTTCTTATAAGTACATGTGAGCCATATTTTCAAATGTTTAAGAATCGTTTGTAAATCATTTTCTATGAACTCTGTTCATGTCTTGCCCATTTTGTCTACTGAGCTTTTGATCTGTTTTTCTCTCCCTCGGTTTTTAAGACCTTTCTTATATATTATGAAGATTAGCACTTTGCCTGTAATATAAAAATGCAAATATTTTTCCCAGTTGGTCATTTATATTTTGACTTTGTTCATGGTCAATCTTTTTCTTTTATTGTTTCTGAATTTTGAGTCATAGTTAAAGACTTTGTCATACATAGGTTATAGAGTAATTCATCTATGTTGTCTTCTAGTACTTGTTTTAGTTTCATTTTCTGCATTTAGATCTCTGATTCATTTGGTGTTTATTCTAGTGTTTGGATCCAGTTTCATCTTTTTCCAAATGGCAATCCACTTATCTCAACATCACTTATTAAAAAGTGTACCTTTTTTCCTAGAGAGAAGGGAGAGGAGTTCCTGGTTTAAAAAAAAAAAATAAAATTTATTAAATTAGCGCTCTGATGTTTGATCTTATTTATTTTTCTTTTTTTAAGTTTAAATTTGATTGCCAAAGCTGAATGAGAGGATGAGAGAGAGCAGTTGGACCCAGAGCCACAACTGGGCCCCCTACTATAATAGAATTTACTCCCAAAATTATAAGCCCCTCCTTTCAAGGCAGAATCTGGTGCAGCCTGTTTACTGTATGGGTCGGTAGAGAAGGCTGTGTCTTGAGAAAAGGGTCTCTAAAGTAGCATCTCTGTGTTTTAATGAGCTACCAGTTCATTTAGAGTTCAGATAGGGTGCCAGGATTCAAGGTTACGGACTACTCATCTGACACTACTTAACAAGGATGAAAATGTGCTTTTTAAATGGTGAGGAGTGGTACTGAAGAAGACACTCTAATGACTTAAGCAGTTGTTCTCAAGGGTATGGGAGGCCAGTACTACTCTCTAGGGTGTAAGGAGCATTCGGAAATATGTGTGGTGTGAAATTTATCACAAGGAAAAGGATTTAGGGGTATTTCTGGCATATTTTGGAAAAGGACCATCTATGTTAAATGACCTACAGTGTGGGGGAAGGTTGTCTACAAGAGAGCTGTCACTCTAAAAATGCCAGTAGCATCCCCACTGAGACGCAGATGCTTAAGAGAACTTGTTTGAAAAGAGGGTAGTTTAAAAATCTCCTACAACTTCTGGGAAAAGCCCAAAGAGCATCTAAAAACATCAGGGGTGTCATAGTAGCTGAGACTTAGAGCCTGTTCTTTTCAGTATCCTGTCCTTTGGGTTAAATGATTGCTCCTGAACACAAAACCGCAGAAGTTGTATAGAAACACCTCTAGCTTTCCTTAACAACAACCACCAAGAAAAAAGAGCTATCATTTGTGGTATCACGTTCAAGGAGTGGCATGTTTGAAACTGACACTTGAAAATGGTCGATAACCAGTTTCATAGTTAGAATTTCTTTCTTCTTTTTTGGGGATATGTATTAGTTTCTGAGGGCTGCTGTAACAAAATACCACAAATTGGGTGGCTTGTAAGAACAGACGTTTATTGTCTCACAGTTCTGGAGGCTAGGAGTTGGAAATCATGGTATTGGCCATGTTTGTTTCTTCTGAGGGCTCTGAGGGAGTATGTGATCCATGCCTGTCTCCTAGTTTCTGGTAATAGCTGACGATCCTTGGCATTCTTTGGCCTATAGATGGATCACTCGAAGTCTCTACCTCCATCTTCACGTGGCTGTTTTCCCTGTTTCTCTCTGTGTTTCTCCTCCTCTTCTATAAGGGCACTATTCAGATTGGATTAGGGCCCACACTACTTCAGTATGACCTCATTTTAACTTAACTGATAACATCTTCAAAGACCTGTTTGGGAGTTAGGGTTTTAGTATATCTTTTGGGGGGATACAGTTTGATTCATAATGTCAAAAAACCCCAAACCTGTTGCCTTCGAGTCAATTCTGACTCATAGCAACCTTATAGGACAGAGTAGAACTGCTCCATAGGGTTTTCAAGGCTATGATCTTTACGGGGCAAACTGCCACATCTTTCTCCCACAGAGCGGCTGGTGGGTTCGAACTGCAGACCTTGTAGTTAGCAGCTGAGCACTTAACCGCTACTCTACTCTTCAATCCATAATTGAGGGTAGTAATTTTATTATCCCATTTAAAAAATTATGAAATGAGATAATGCCTATGAAAATCTTAATTCAGTGTGTGGCACACAGTAAGCTTATAGTAACTATTGTTTTAATGTTAACTTATTTTAATGAGTTGCTAATTAACTTTTGTGTATATTTCCAGAGAGCTATTGTTTACCTTTTTCCAAGTGGTTTGTTTGAGAAGCGAGCCCGGCCAGTAATGAAGGTAGTATCTTATTTAATATTTTTTAAATTTTTGCTAAAGTTTGTATGTTACAGTAATTACCTAATTCACTTTTAATTTATTTTACAGCATCCTGACCACATTTTCCCAAAACAAAGAGGTAGGTTTACTCAAGAATGAAATAAACATTTTCTTCTTTACTAAGTGTTATGCTGTAAATCAGCAGTCTCTTCATGTATGTATGGTGGAGACACACTCACATATTACGACAGTCGTGAAGCAGGTAAAAAATATTTTGTAACAAGTGATCAATGATTAGAGTTTGCAAACTATTTATTTTCAATTACATAAAATTAAAATTAAGTTAGATTTTATGCTTATACTAATGTCCAGCTAATTTATTTGCATAATAATGTGCCTTTTTGAGGGAGAGTTTGGTGCAGGTCTGCTGACAATAAAGTCTTTCAGCATTTGTTTATGTGAAAAATTTTAACTTCTGTTTTTGAATGGTATCATTGAACATATAGACTTCTCAATTTCTTTCAGCGCTTTAATGATGTCATTCCATTGTCTTCTGACTTGCATTGTATCTGATGGGCAGTTACCTATCATTCTTATTATGTCTCCTGCTTTCTATAGCTTCTTTTAAGATTTCCTCTTTATCTTTTAAAATGGGTTTAAAAAAAAAAATTCCTGAAGAAAGCATATAACAAGCTTTAAGGTTGCTAGGACATTGAAAAATATATTTACTATACATTAAAAGCTTCTTATCCACTGTGAACTGATGGTATTTGTCAGTTAATTGCAAAAGTCTTTTAAAGCTAAAAATCTTTTTTTTTTTTAATGCCCAAAATATTTAGCTTACATTTATTTATCAATCTTTTAATATAACCTTTTAGGTTTTTTCCTTTGTGTATGTGTCTGTTCCTCCTTGATTCATTTGCACATGCCACTGATGCCTTATCAAAACTTTTCAGTTTTGATTTCCTTACAGAGGAGCAAAGAACTTAAAGAAACTTCCTAAGAAATCTGAGTGCTAAATATTTCTAGGTTTTTATGAATTTTTCCCCTCATCCACACTAAAGTCGAACATAACTTTTTTTTTCGCAACTTACCTTTGAGTGTTTTTAAAGCATTCAACTTAGTTTTCATAGAAACAGCAGCTATCTTTTCTGTTTGCACTAATAGTTCATCTGTTTATGTAATGCTTAATTCATGTAATCATTGGAAGTAAGTACAACTGCAGTAAATAGATTTGGAGGAAACATACTAACTCTTAGAAGCATATAATTTAGCAGCAAAAATGTGTATGTATGCTATAGAATAGCCTGATAGCCACAAATGCTCAGTATGCTGGTAGCATTAGTATGTTTTAGAGAGTTAATTAAATAGAGATTGGGAAGAGAGCAGATATTTACATAATCAGATTTATTTGGTTTACATTTATGTTTCTGCAAAGTCTTGCCTGTGTTCAAAGCTAGGCATTCTGTTGTCCTACTTCTTCATCTCACTCTTTGAAATGGTGTTTTATTTTGAGTCTGTTTATAAATGTTTTGAACCTTTTAATAAGTCTGTTCTCTTATATTTCATCTTTCATATTTCATCAATTGTTATACATGGCTAATTATAAAGTATACCATTGATTTAATAATAGCTTTTGAGGAAAATAATAAAGATTTATTAGAAGTACATATTTATTTTAAAGCTGCAGCTCACTTTTATAGAAGTAAATCTGTATACACAAGGCACAGTAACTTGTACCTAGTGGCTTTTCTGCAGGACTTCAAACCAGTTCAGTCATGGTCAGTGAAGCAAAACTGGAGCAGGCACAAAGTTTTTAAAATTTGGGTGATTGAAACAGTAACCGGAACGGGAGAAATTATGGGTCAAAGCACTGGAATGGGAGACTCAGAAGAGGTGTAGTGAGCCCTTTCAGGCGCCTGATGCATGAGATTGGATTATTGGCAGGACTCTGGAAAGTGACACACATTGAAAGCCATGTGGTCGGCCGCCATCTCTGAGCAGGGCACCACTGTTTCCAACTCTCCTCAGACTCTGACGAGCAAGACAATTGGTTGCTATGCAATGTATACACTGCCCTTGTTTTCTAAGAGAGAGATTAAGTTTCCAGCAAGCCTTCAACCTGTAATTTTTCCTGTTCCAGTTATCATTCCAGTTCACCCAAATTTTGAAAATTTAGGTCTGTTCCAGTTTTGCTTCCTTGGCCATTACTGAACTGGGAACAACCAGTTTGAAGCCCTGCTTTTCTGTAAATGTCTGTAATGATGATGATTTTTTTTTTTCTTCTTGACTGGCTCCTAATTTTTGAACCTCTCAGCCCACCCACCTATGTGTTTTGTGTCTCTACTACTTGCATCTCTTATTATCTGCCACTCTGCTACTAGTTCTTTCTTTCAAATCATACTGACTTCCATGTATAAGAAACTTATTATTACTACCAGCCAGAATGTCACAACTGAAACTTCTAATACCTCCCTGCAGAATGTCCACGTGTTACCTTGAAGCATGTCAGTATTGGTAGAAATATCGTAAATTGCATTTAACTATGTTTAAACTGTATTCCTGGAGAATTAAGAAAAGATTTTTTGCCTCCCCCTTACCTACCTCCCAGTTTTGCTGTGCTTTGTAAATATAGGACAAACTGATTTTTTTATGTTAAAAATACCTGAACTTTTGACTTGCATACATTATAACAATTGCAATGTGCTACCATTTCCCTTATTGAAAGATAAAGCCTTCCAGATGTATTATGTAAACTGTTGTATTAGGTAAACATAAAAATCCTGCTCTATACAGTTTAAAGTAGAGATGAAAATATTGGGAAAAAACAAACATATATGTAGTAGATGACGAAAGCCAGAATGCTATGAGTTGGAGTTGATGGCAACAGGTATGGTTTTTAATATTAATATTAATACGCGGTCAGCTGCTGACCGAAAGGTTAGTGGTTCGAACCCACCAGCCATTCTGTGGGAGAAAGATGTGGCAGTCTGCTTCTGTAAAGATTTATCTTGGAAACCTATGAGGCAGTTGTGCTGTGTCCTATAGGGTCACTATGAGTTGGAATCAGCTTGGCGGCAACAGAATATTAGGGAAGAGGTTAATTGAGGCAAAGATCGTTAATTTATGTAGATAAAACTTAATCTCCATTAAGTGGATGAACCTTTTGCACCATACATGTTTAAAAAAAAGCCGTTAACTAAGGCTGTGGAGAATCTTAATAACACAGCACGATCTTACAGAGACAGATACAAAGAAAACATTTTCTTTTCAGCTGCTGATAGAATATTAATAGAATTATGTAACTGATCGTAAACAAATCCTAATAAAGTCCAAAAAGTAGAAATCATATAGATTAGATTTTCTGACTTAAAATCAGTAGAACCATGTAACTCTTGGGTTGAAAGGAAACCAAAATTTAAGCTGCAGACTATTTAGAAATACAAGAAGCAATGAGAACAGTTCATATCAAACCCTATGGGATATGGACGATGTGTTATGCAGAAGCAAATACATGCTTATTAAAACCATTGCTGTTGAGTCAATTCTGACTCATAGCAACCCTATAGGACAGAGTAGAACTGCGCTATAGGATTTCCAAGGAGCGGCCGGTGGATTCAAACTGCCGACCTTTTGGTTAGCAGCCAAACACTTAACCACTATGCCCCCAGAGCTCCGTCTACTTATTGGAAATTAAGAAAGACTGAAATAAATGAACTAAGAATTCAAGAAGCCAGAAAAACAAAAACTAAATTAATGAATGTAGTGAAGAAATTTAAAAGAAGGATATGATAAGTAACATTTAATTCTTTGGAAAAGCCATTTAAATCAATCAACTTCCGATACATCTGTTCAAGGAAGAAAGAAAATATAAGTAACAGTATTAAGAATTTTAAGTAATAATATTCAGAGAATATTTTATAAATATAAATATAAGATTGTTATAGGTAACTTTATTGTAATTACATTGAAAAATCTCCTAGATAGTAACAGTGCTATCATTTATTGAAACTTAGAGTGACCCAAGCACAGTTCTGAATGCTTCGCGTATATTAACTTATAGTCTGCACAGCAGTTTTAGTAAATAGGCCCTATTATTCCCCCCATTTTACGTATGTGGGAATTAAAGACACAGGTAGGAAACAACAGAGCCAGAATCTACACCCAGGTAGTCATGACTCCAGGGCATGTATAATTAACCCCTGTTGCCATCAAGTCGATTCTGACTCATAGTGACCCATTAGGACAGAGTAGAACTGTCCCATAGGGTTTCCAAGGAGCAGATGGTGAATTACATTCTATTAGCGCTCAGACAAATAGTTTAAAGAAAAAGATAATTATCAAAATTATGTTAATTTGAAGAATACTATTGTTGTTGTGTGCTGTGGGGCAATTCCGACTCATAGCGACCCTGTGTGAAGGAGTAGAACTGCTCCATAGGGTTTCCTAGGCTGTAATCTTTACGGGAGCAGATCACCAGGTCTTTTTTCCTATGGGTTGGCTAATGAGTTTGAACTGGTGGCCTTTTGGTTAGCAGCCGAGTGCTTATTGATTGTGCCACAAGGTAATTGGGATATAATCAAGGTGGTGTAAGGCCTAGAAGCTTGTATCAGTGAGTTCTATCATATGTTGAAGAAGCTCTTAACTTTTGTATTATGTAAACTGTTGCAGAGCAGGACAAAAAAAAAAAAAGCAAAAAACAGCTTCTATATTTATTTTAAAAGCTCACAGTTATCACATCTGAACACGAATTGCATAGAAAAGACATCTATAAATGTAGTCCCCAACTTAAGACAGGGTTCCGTTCTGATGACTCTGTGATAAGTTAGTTCTGACGTAAGTCAAATACAGTATGATTCTGTCTTTAAATGCCTTGAAACCAGGCATCAACTCCACCTCTTTGTGAATTTAGGTCCATTCTGGCATCCCTTTCCAAAACAAGCCTATTTCATCTATGTTGAAAATCTTATCATTAGTAATATGTACTACACAGTATTGCAGCACATAATTTGCTGTTTTTTTTTTTTTTTTTTTTTAAAAAAGAGGGACTGTCCTAAGTGCGGATCATTGTAACTCCAATATGCAGTAAGTAGGGGACTACCTGTAGTCTATTCTCACTAAATAAAATGCTAACAAACCAATTAAAACATTATATTGTAATATTCCAAAGGACCTCTGTATACCCAGGAATATAAGGATGATTTAGTATTAGGAAATTTATTAATGTAATTCTCTATGTTAATTGAGTTAAGGAAAAAATAATAATTGCCACAGATGCAAAATTACTTAATAAAATTCAGCATTCATTTTTTTGATTAAAAAAACTGAATAAACTGGAAATAGAAATTTTCTTAGATTGATAAAGACTCATAAGAAACGGAAACACATAAAATTTAAAAAATGTGTTATTGGATGTCTCCATATTAAGTTCAGGAACAAGATAGGTGTGCCTGCACTTGTTTCTGTTATTCGGTATTGTTTTTAGAAGTCTTAACCAGTGTGATAAAAAAAGGCAAAGAAATTCGCAATAAGGAAATGACTATTCATAGATGTTATGTGTGTCTACTTAGAAAATACAAAACCATAAACTAAAAACTATGTTAGAATTTCAGTAGATTTCATTATTTGGCTATCTGAATACTGGAACATTCAAACTATGAATTATTCTGGAAGAATTTTTTTAATGATACCCTTTTATAGAAACATGCCACAGTATAGCTGAAGAGTGAAATGTTGATCTTGTAGAGATCATGTGAACAGCATTCCAGTTGATGACATCAAGGCGGCCAAATCCACACAATAAAACCAGTGTGGAATGGAGTGGAATGGATGGTCTGAGTAACATGATGATCTTATTGATAATAAATGAATTGTGATCATTCACTGCCTTTATGTATTTTGGTAAGCAAGAACTGTTTTAAAAACATTGATTTCTAAGTCAGGGCAAAAAAAAAAAAAGCATTATTTCCAACTGTACAAATATATGTATACATACATATACATACATGCGTGCACACACACACACATATACATGTATACGTGTATTTCCTCTTAATCCATTTAGTAGAATTTTTTTAAAAAATGTATCCAGAAGATGACAGAATTGGGTCAAGACTTTTTAAAAAATCATTACGTGTTTTTGGAATTAAGAAATTCACACACTAGAACAGAATTAAATAAGGTAACTGTAAATAAATGGTATGGTAAAGGACAAATATAGAACTGTCATTATTTCTTACACAGTGAAACCTATGAGAGCCAGAACTCGACAGGACTGCCTTGTTTTCTGGGTCTCGCTAGTTTTTCACCTTTGACGGGGGCAGTCTTCCCGCTTTTCTGTAGCTTGTTTTGGTGGAAATATTTTCATTCTCCTTCTCTGACAGGTTAGTACTCTTACACAGATTCCAGCTTTCGCAGGTTTTACTGTATAACAAATGTTGTGACCTTAGGTCACACCAAAAGCAAAGGACAAAGATCGATAAATTGTCTATTTCAAAATTTAACACTTCTACTGGACAGAAAGGGAGTCCCTGGGTAGTACAAACCGTTAATGTGCTTGGCTGCTAACCGAAAAGCCAGAGGTTTGTGTCCACCTAGAGGCCATTGAAACCCTATGGAGCACAGTTCTATTGTGACACACATAGGGTCACCAGGAGTCGGAATCAACTCAGTGACAACTGGTATAATAGAAAAATGGGCAGAGGAAAATAGGCAGTTCATAAAGAAGAAAATAAATGTAGCCAGTAAACACATGAAAATATGCTGACTGTGTGAAGAAGAACATGGCATCAGGATTGGTGGAAGACTCAATGACGCAGATGACACAACTTTGCTCGTTGAAAGTGAAGAGGACTTGAAACACTGATGAAGATCAAAGACAACAGCTTTCAGTTATGGATTACACCTCAATATAAAGAAAATAAAAATCCTCACGACAGGACCAATAAGCGACTTCATGATAAACGGAGAAAATATTGAAGTTGTCAAGGATTTTACTTTACTTGGGTCCGTAGTCAACTCCCATAGAAGCAGCAGTCAGGAAATCAAACAATGTATTGCGTTGGGCAAATCTGCTGCAGAAGACCTCTTTGAATTGTTCAAAAGCAAAAATATCACTTTGTGGATGAAGGTGCACCGACCCAAGCCATGGTATTCTCAGTTGTCTCATAGGTATGCGAAGGCTTGACAGTGAATAAGGAAGACCCAAGAAGAACTGATGCCTTTGAATTATGGTGTTGGTGAAGAATAGTGAATATACCATGGACGGCCAGAAGAACAAACAAGTCTGTCTTGGAAGGAATAAAGCCAGAGGACTCCTTGGAAGTGAGGACGGCGAGACTTCATCTCATGCACTTTGGACATGTTATCAGAGGGATCAGTCCCTGGAGAAGGACATCATGCTTGGTAAAGTAGAGGGTCAGTGAAAAAGAGGAAGATCCTCAACCAGATGGACTGACACAGTGGCTGCAACAGTGGGCTTAAACATGGCAACGGTTTTTGTACATGGGGTCTCTATGAGTTGGAACAAACTAAACGGCACCTAACAACATCAACAGTAAAACAATAATGAGAGACTGTTATCAACCCATCGGATTTGCAGTTATAAATATTGTCAGCAGAAAATCAGAAGCAATCTAAATGTCCATCAATAGGGTAGCTAAATAAACTGTCAGTCATACTATGGAATAATATGCAGATGATAAAAAGAATGAGATAGAGCTAGGTGTATTAGCACAGATAAGACACATTGTTGGGTGGAAGAAGAAAGTAAAAATATAGTATGTCATGTAAATGCAGTTTAATACCATTTGTGTCTTAGGTATTTATATGTAAATGCACAGAAAAGAATCCAGAAAAATAAACAGCGAACTGATAACAATGGTTGCTTCTGATGATGGGATTCTAATATTTAATCTTTATAAGAAGAATATATTACTTGTATAATCAAAGTTAATTTTATTTAAAAAAAAGAAAAGAAACAGATAACTGAGTGAGGGGAGGAGGGAAAGCTCACTATCAACAGCAGCAAAAGCTAAAAATGCCTGCAACTAAAACTTGGAACAAATATGTAACAGATTTCCAAAGAAAAATATAAAACATAGTTAAAGGTTATAAATAAAAATATGAGTAGTTGGGAAGAGTCCATGCTTCTGTAATGGAAGGCTCAATACTGCAAAGTTACTACTCTCAAAATTATTAGTAAAATTAATAAAATTTCAAAGTCCTGATGAGGTTTTGGGGGGAAGTGTGTCAAGTTTGGAAACCCTAGTGGCATAGTGGTTAAGTGCTACGGCTGCTAACCAAAAGGTCGGCATTTTAAATCCAGTAGGTGCTCCTTGGAAACTCTAGGGGGCAGTTCCACTCTGTCCTATACGGTTGCTATGAATCGGAATCGACTTGATGGCAGTGGGTTTGGTTTTTTTTTTTGGCGTCAAGTTTATTTGAAAGAGTAAATGTGTCAGAAGCAGCAAGGAAGTTTAAAATATGTATAATAATGGAATTTACCCTGCCAGTTATCATAATACAGCTAAAAGTTCTGGTAATTAAAATATTGGAATGGTACAAAATAGGCAGACAAATAGACCAGTGAACAGAATACAGCATTCAGCACCGACATGTTTATTTATGCCATTTTTTTTTTAATTCTAAGACATTTTTTCAAATCTTAGCATCTTTGACAACAGGATGCATCTTACAATTAATGTAAACTATGATGAGTACTATAGTTTGACAGCTTTTTTTCTTTCTTTGTGGTATATAAATTATAGTATATGATAGGACATTGTAAAAACAGCTTGAGGGCAGTGTCTGACCTCCGCTTACTTCACAAGGGGAAAGGAGAATCAAGCCAACAGCGCAAGGCTCATTCCCATGAGGCGGAGGTCAGACACGCCTCCTCTCCCTGCCATCTTTACTAATTCTGACAACTACCGTCCCTCCCACAGCACCCTCTGCTAGGTTTGATAATTCATTGCAGTGTCCACACAGAACTCACAGATCATATTCACAATTACGGGGTTTATTAGGAAAGTAGCAGTTACAACTCATGCTCAGGAACACTCAGGATGTAGTCCTTCCATCAGGATAGCCTCTCCCCAGCTGTGCTTGCAGGCACGTCTCTCCCTGGCCCTCAGTCTCTGCTCAGAGGTACTCACCTTTCTCTCTCTGTGGGCCAGGAAGCCCACTGCATCATCTCCTGCTGCTGAGTCTCTCCTTTCTCGTTGGTGGTGAGCTCCTCCTCTCGGCTCTGGAATCGGCTCTCCTGAAGACAAAACTGACCAATCCCCTTGATAGGCCACAATTCCCCTATCACACAGTCACCAGGCTGGGAATTACAAGCCCATGGCCAGAAAGGTCACACACAAAAGTAATCGCACCCCAGACATCTTAAATCTGACATTTTAGATTCAGTGAAATTGTGTGTGTGTGTGTGTGTGTGTGTGTGTGTGTGTATTTAAATTTAGCTCAGGAGGTTCCTATCCCAGTACTCACAGTTATGAAGTTTCAGAGGTAAGCAAAAGTAGACACAACATTGAAGTATTAACTAACAAACTGATTATTTGTGAAATGAGACCCAACTCAAACGTCCTTCCAAGCTTTATGTAAGACGCTTATCTCCATCCTTGATATTTGTCTTTCTTTGTCACCATCTTGCTGACCACCTAACAGTACATTAACATTGATTGCATACTGATGTTACAAATATTGGAAAATATGCAGGACTTCATGAAATCTGTGAAAATAATGTTGGAGAACTACTTAAGTCATTGACAAAGTCACTGGCAAATTAAGGATCTGGTTTTATTTTTAAAGCTAAACTCCCAATCAAATCTTTTTTTCACTGTTTGTTATGAACTTTTGGCATCTATTTTAAGTGTGTTCACTTTAAGTGACCTATGTTTGGTATAAATTATCCTCAGAGAAGAAGGACATTCTACATATGATACAGGTGGCATTTCAATGGGAAAAGAGTGTACTATTCAAAAAAACTGTAATAGGGTAATGACTCTCTTTGCTGGACAAAATAATTTTTACATCTCTGCCTCACAAAAATAAATTCCAGATAAAATATCTGAACATGAAAACATATAAAAATTCCAAAGGCAAATAGTCTTTGAAAAGCCCAAGAGTCTTAGAGCATGCATTCTCAATGCGGTGGTATTGTCTCCGAGGGAGTGAAGATTGGTTCGTGGAGGGTAACAAAATCCTAGATATTACAGAGGTTGGTTGCCCTTACAGGACCACAGTACAGCAGCAGATGTCCAGTATATCTGTGGTATTAAAATTTCACTGGGCGGGAGCACAGGGGCGGGGACATTTAGGGAAAAAATGCCTAAAAAGGCTTAGTGGGGACAATAATTAAAAAAAAGTTTTGAAACACTGCCATAGAAGAACAGTGACAGATTTGACTGTATAAATTTTTTTTATATAAATATTTTAAAGTTCCTGATGATAAAAGACACCATAAACAAAATTAAAAGACTAGTGACAGACTGGGAGAAAATAATTTACAACTTATTTAATGGACAAAGGAATATTATCCTTATTATACAACAGCTCCTAAAAATAGTTAACAGCAAAACAGCCTAATGTGAGTAAAGGACATGCAGTGGTTGTTTGCTTTATTTCCTATGATAACTCCATTTCTCAGACCATTTGGAAGCCATGAGATGTGAATGAACATCTGCATTTCCAAAGTAATTACACCGTTTGGGGGGCCCCTTCTGTTTTAGGTAGGTTGACCTGAAGCCTCTGGGAGGTGTGTTACTACACGGTGGAGACAGATAATGTGGCATTAAAAAAATAAACAGTTTTTAATTTGTTTTCCTTTGTTATACTATGCCTGTTACTACTGTGTGAATGTATTGTATTTACAGCTGAACCTAAAATTTTTTTTGTTAAAAAGGATGATTTTGGCTATTTCATATGCCTTTATTTAAAACAAATTGCAGGAATTTTCGTGGTGAAATATTTGGGAATATTTTATTAAATATAAAGATTATGTTCATGGGTATAAAATATTAAATATCCTAAACGTTTACATGCTAAACTAGATATTAAAAATTATAAATATTAATGATATTCCTTTTTTGTTATCTTAAAAGTTAATTAGAATCATAAATGTGGCTTGTAATGGTAGTGAAATATAGCTATTTAGTCTCTCTATATGCGTATTTTATTTTTATTTACTTGTTTTCATTTGGCTTTTTATTAGCAATCCAGTGGGGAGAAGATGGCCGTCCATTTCATTTTCTTTTTTATACTGGCAAACAATCATATTATTCATTAATGCATGTAAGTATATTACATTTATGATAAATAATATTCACTGTAAGCTAAGTAACTAATTAGACCAGAGTTTTTTCTCAAAAACATCAGCATTTACTCAGTATTTTCATCATGGAGAAAAATAAGGCTTCTAGAGGTAAGTCAGTGTGTTGAAAGGCTTCATATTGTATTTAATTTTGCAAAAGATAAACTAGAGTTTATATCACGATGGTTTGTCCTTAAAATGCTTTTACTTACAAATTGAAATCAGGTTAGGAGATAGGTGTTCAACTCAATAGTAGTGCATGTATGTGCTTTTAAGGTAAGAAATGAGGCAGGATAGAGACAGAGTATGTACTGCTGTCAGGTGCTATAAGGCATTTACCTTGGGACAGAGTCACGTAGTTTATCTGTACTTTGTTTTTGTTATTTTTACACAATTTTTGCTTTTCATCGGTTAATACAATATATGAGTCTAGAATTTAGTCCCCAAAAAACAGCCTAAGAAATGATTTTATTACTCTTTGACCTCCAGCTGCATTTGAATATATTGTGAACAGCTTTTGTTTACTTTTCAGAGCTGTTAGTGTTTGATAGCATGCACATTTGGGAGTGTCCCCCAAAATTATTATGGGGGGGTGGGGGGAAGGCTGCTAATATCCAGTTAAAAATGACAGAAACCATTTTATTTTTAGACCACAATGTCAAGTTTGATTTCATTCTTTATATAATGTTATAAAGTTACAGAAATATTTATGGGGCTTCCCCTATCCACAGTCGGATTTCAATTGTTTAAATTCTGTGCAAACATTTACTCTGCTTTTTAGAATTATCTGGTGTTTATTCGTGCTCCACAAACCCAAAGGACCAAATCCCCACTTGTCAGGTACATTTATTTCTTGGGGGAAAAAAAAAGAAAACCTTTTTTTCGCTTTTTCTTGACCTTGGGCAAATGAGCTTCTTGCCCTGGCAGAAATGAAATGAATGATGAATGTGGAGTGTGTCTTTGCTGAGTAATGGAGCTGCAGCTCAGGCTTTGCACTGAGGTTTTCTCCTGCACAGCCTGAGGCTGCCCAAGGACCCCCGCTGTTCATTTAAATAGGTATGTCAAATCTGCCTCCAAACGCCGCTGGTTTGATCTGTGGTAATATTTGTGAAGGTTCCATATGGACTTGAGCCCCCTGCAGTGCTAAGAAATAATGTACAACGCTTCATGGTGCAGACGCAAATTTTCTCTGAAAAGGGATGCAATGCTGCGTTTTAGCTGTCGGAGAGGATGATGGAGCTGACGCGCTAGGCCTGTCAACTTGTTACACGGATGGGTTGCACGCAGCGAAGCTGTGGAAAATCTGTGCCTTTTAACTTTTCTACTTAATCACGGTTGTAGCATTGCCTTTAGACTGTATGCTACATTAATTCTCTTCCTGCCTTCTGCCTTTCATCCCAAGTTTCACGGAAAAAAGTAAAGCATGCAGGTCTTGTAGAGGAGCCTTATCAAACAGCTGTCATCCGACAAGCCATTTGCATTTGTTTTGGCTGAAACTGAGTAACCCAAGGGCAGGAGGTTTTGTTGCATTCCATCATAATGAGGAAATTACACACTGGATAAGGGGCCTAACTTTATTTTCAGTGTGTTTGTATATTTTAAGAGGTAATGTTCAAGAAACTGATCGGTTTCTCAGTAGATAAAATATTACCATCTCTCTTGACTAAAGTATCAAATTGTATCTGAATAATAAACACTGTTTCTTTTTTAGGTAATAGAATTTTTGTTACATATAAAAGAAACCCAGTGATTCAGGTTGCTTTATTGTGTTAAGTATTTTGACTCCCCAAACAATATGGGGTTTACCATTTGTTTCATTGTTCATCAGAATAATTTACATGTATGAATTACAGATACTTTGGTTTAACTTGAGCATTCTAATTCAGATAATAATCCCTGTATTTTTTTAAAAAGTGCTTCTTATGGAATTTTAAAGTAATTATATATATGGAAGAACATAGAATAAATGTTTTCCTAAATATATGCCAGTCACTTCAGCATCCATGTATGGTAAATTTTATTAATTATAACTTTAGTCACACCAGTCTCATTTCCTAGATAATGCAAATCAATATCATCCTAGACACTGTGACTTGGAAACAGTGACCAAATATTCACTGTTCTGCTCACAAAACTAGCCTTGTAGTTAAGTCAGGCATTGCATATAAAGTAAAACTATGAAACTTGAGACTGCTTTCTGTGTTTGCTGTCTCCTTTGTTCTACCGTGTCTTGGTGGTGGTGATGGGGGCTGGGGAGCAGGGCATCCTACCCTATATGTGAGAGGGTCATAACTCTCTTGCCACTTCCCAGTGCTGCAGGGGAATTGGTCCCCTGAAGGCTGTCACAGCTCTAAATACCTGGAAATGAATAGTTGATTTTACCATTATCTTTTGCAGATATAATTTTCTTCCTCTGTGACATGGTAAAAAGACACTTAAACCAAACTGTGTGCTTCCCGTGTCGTTGACAGTTTGTGATTGTGTGAGGCGTGACAGTTATCGGCTAAGCTTTTTGACAAGAAAACAGGTCTAGAGCAGGTGTGCAGATTTGCGAGGAGACTTTTCTAATGTTCGTTATTTATTAACCTTTCTTCTGTAATGTTAAACCTTTGTTTTAGTATTTGGTGACTGTTTACATGTTAAGCTTATATCAAGCTTATTAGAGCAACTAATGAAAGGTAGTCCTGATGCAATTGACAGTTAAAAGCTAAAGACAATATGCAGTGCTATAGTGAATACACTTTCCAGTTGACCTATATTTAGTCCATACAGTTTTTATGTGGACGTAGGGGAGTTTTCGTGGGTAGATGAGGATGGGAAGAAAGGTGCAGTTGATCCTTTCTGTCCAGAAATGTATGACAGGAAAGTAGAAAGTGAAGGAAAAGTTACTGATTCAAGGAGTTCTCACACTTTTTAAATGTGTAATGTTCTAAAGGTTCATTAGCAGGTTGGTTGGAGCTCCCATTTTCTTATGGATACAATGAGACACATGTCTTTAGATTCTTGGGAAAGTCAATAAAAACCCATTTATTTTACAGTATAGATAATGTGATGTACAAATATAATGAAAAAAGTACAAAACAGTACTAACAAATATTTAACAATAAAAAGTAGTTTTAATAGGAGGAAAGTAGAGACTTAGGAGTTTCTCAGAGGGTCATTCCTTGAGTGCTACACTGACTCATCTGTCTTATTTTTTTACCTCCAAATGGATGGCTTCCCATTTCCTTCAAAGCTGTGTAATCAGTAGGACTGGTATATTTTTTGGACATGATTTAGGGTTTCAGTTCAGGTTTCGGAAGCAGAAGGAAGAAATAGAAAATAAAAGTTTTCAGAAACAACTGAGCAAAAGCATAAAGGAAAGGGAAGTGTTTTTAAAGAGGATGTATGTATCTGTGCAAGAAACAATGCTACAGAGTAGAGTGACTGAGTTGTGAACAGCCTAGATTTAGACCAGGGAGAAAACCTGTGTACACCGTTAGCTGAGAGAAGAGAAGGGATAAGCCAGTAGAGTGGGCTGACCCCCTTGGATACACCAGCCTGCTGGGGCTGCCCATTGCCCACGGCAGCTTGATCCTGTCCAGGCCAGCCGAGCTGGTGGTGAGAGGAGGAGTGGGTTGGATTCATGAGCAAGATGTTTGCAACCTAGGTAGTCGCAGCTCAGCTGGTGCAGGTCCTTCAATTTTAAGACAAATAATTTGTTCAGGGTTTACTCATTTTATCAGTAGATAGGTATCTGAGAAAAATTTAAATTCACTCACTAAAAGTGAGTTGAACATAATTTTAAACTCATTACAGGAAATGATTATTTGGCTCTGGAGTGGGAGCCCTTTTATAAAATATGGTTCATTAGGTCAGAGCTTTGCCCGAAGTGCTTTCTGAGGAACTCAGGGTCTGAAATAGTCTTCAGGAAAGGGCTGTGGAGTTCAGGGCACACTGAGTATTCCTAATCCTGAGAGGCTCTGATAAGGAGGTACTCAGCATGTAAAAGCTCTGTGATGCCCTTCAGTAAAGAAACCTGTTGCTTTAACTCACTTCTGTTAAAACTTACTGGACCAGGGAACACTTTCTACCCAGAAGACGTTTTAATATCCCCTGAAACTAGTGCTTGGGAAAGGCTGTAAAGAATACTGAAAGCACTCTGTAGGTTGTAATTCTAGGCATTGCTCATCTCTAATAAACAGATTTTCTCAAAGGAGGGGTTAATAAAGCCTCCTGAATTTTAGGATTAGTATCAGCCGAACTCGTTAAGCATTTATTGAAATTTTACATAAGCCTCACCCCCAATCTTTAAGATAAGGGCGGTTAAGCATCTCTAAAAACCACACTGGGGATTTAGCATCTTACAGAAGCCTCCTTTAAAATTTAGGACTAGTCTGTGAGTCGGAATCAACTTCACAACAACGGGTTTGGTTTTTTTGTTTTTAACAGTAAACAACAGAGTACTTCATTGGAGTATTTCTTTAAATTAAAGGAATTATATAGCTACAGATGAAATTTATAACAAAAACAAAAATGTATAAAATGAAGAAATAAGTAAAATTATATACTTAAGCTGTTTGCGAAATTGAAAAAACAAGTTTACAATATGAAAGAAAACCAAGTAATTCTAACTTTTATAACTTATGCATAAACAGGGTTCATTTGCCCTTTGGAAGACGCTCATGACTTTCTTAGAAATTCTCCAGTTTATTTTCAATGACTTAAGTCACCTTCCATGCTCTTAGCCAGATGAGAACAACAGCTCCAGGAGAAGTGTGTGGCTTCATTATGTGAAGATTGCAGGCTCCATAAGCAAAAGTCCTGGGGACTGAGTGTTAAAGAACCCTTACTTAGTTTAGAGGTTTCTAAATCCTCTTTGTGACCTTGTGAATATTGAGAACATTCGCATGCAGTGCTCTTATCTCTGAAAATGGCATTAAAATAGTGACCCTTCTCACAGTGAGCTATTGTGAAATAACTACTTTACAACTATGTGAAGTGATTGTTGTTAAAAAGCTACAGACTGGCACTGAAATATATCGGCATGCTGTTTTAAGACTTTTCTTGACAGCAGGAGTTAATTCAGTAATTAATTCAGCAATAGAAATTGCTGTTCCAGAAGTATTTTTTAATATACATTTTCCTCACATAGAAATAATTACCATTGTATATCTTCTTGTATGCTCCAAGTGTAACAATTAGGAAAATTAATTTTTTGAAAAACCAATTCGATCTATTATTGTTGCTTCTATGTTTTGATTTTAATCAGATTACTTCTTTTATAATGGTATAATTGGTATTTTAATATATGATGGGGCTTTAATTTGAGTAGTAAAAATATATGGTACCCAAGTTACAAGAATTTCTATGTAATTCCTCCTGGGTGTGTACTTCCCTAAAGTACTTTTTTATATGTCCTATGTATGAGACTATTTCCTTTTTTGTGTTGAATAGCATTACATGATGTATATAGACTGTACAGCATATTGTATTCACAAAGTAATAGCAGGAGTCTACAATAGAAGTATGTCACTTGGAACTTTAGATATAGAAACCTGTCTTTAAGTTAATGATGAATGGATTATTTTTATTTCGTTAGGTTTTATATGTGTCATTGGCCAAAAATGAAGTTTATTATTTATCACTGAATTTCTTTGAAATGAAATTGATTTTCTCTGATCCCTTTAACAAATACAAATTTTAAGTCAGTTACTTTTCTATTACGGAACTAGTATCTAAGATAATTGCTATTAGTGTGTTATTATTTATTTTGTATATCAAAATACAGTTGGCTTTTCCTATTCTCCCCTGCTATGAAATGTTACTTGTTTACCCTTCCTAAAATTGGAATTTCCATATGATTACTATAACCAAAACAGATTCTAGAAGGATACTAAAAATCATATTGCTCATGCTATTGGAAGGGTTTAGTTTAAGCACTTCTTTTCTGCAACCTGAGCATCTGGTATTTTCAAATTAGGCACCTTCTAAATTTGCCTCATACATTATGGAAATCTGATGACACGCGGGGTGGGTAGGCTTGCTTTGATTTTATGAAATATTAATCATAGCTGTGATTAATGATTCAGCATTTCACATCTGGGTTATTCCTGTCATATTTGAAAATTACACTATTAAATACAGTCTATAAACATTGTGTAGGTGTGGTCATACTAATTCTCTAGTGTCCCTTAAAAATCAAGTGGAAACTTAACAATATAGGGAAAACTACCAGTGATAATATGTGATGTTGACAGTTCCTGGCATATTTTATCCCCTCAAGGATTTTTTGATGTAAATTAGCGCACACTTCTTCAGGGAGTGGAAGCTATAGACTCCTTTTTCCAGAGAACCGTTGTTTCTAACTAACCAAGTTAGAATCTCGACAGTGGTTTTACTGTGTAGAAAAGAAAGAATAGATAGAAATGGTGCACCAATAAAATTGTATTATTTGACTCTCGAATGTCATATCTCACCCCTGCTATCATTTCTTAAACATTACTATACGGTAGGTACTGTGCTAAGTACTTTATGTATATTTTCCTATTCAAGAAATGTATGGGGTGGCTTAATAAGTATTACCTAATTTGATGGATTCCAACCATCTAATTGAAAGCATTTGCCTTAAATGAATAGGATTTACCATGTTTGACTTTTTATGAGTTGTTTTCTCATATTCTAGTTAATTTACTTGCACCATTTAAAAATTATTATGGATCTAAATATAACACCAGAAGATAATGGCGTAGTGAAAGAATATTTTTTTAATATAGACTTAAAGTAAAAATTGTTCAGAGGTTGGTGGAAAATGATAATGAATTTAGCCACCGAATGTTGGCTTGAAACTTGTTCATAATAACCGGTAAATTATTGTTATTGTCTCAGTTATTCTAGAAAATGAAATACAGCCTTACAAGCAGGGGAGAATACTTTATTGCTGTTGTTGCTGTTCTCTTAGGTTCAAAATATCTTAACTAGTTTTGACAACATCTCTGACTTTTGTACTCTCAGAATCTCAAGACTCAGCACCAGACCAACTGAGCGCCTGATTCTTTTCCTTTCCCAGAGCACCCAATCTGAGTAGCAGCCCAGCTGAGGTTCTGGACGGGCAGTGAAATGCTATTTGCACCGTATCTGTCCACTTCGTACAAGTAGGGGAGGATTTATTTTGTAGGTTTCTGTTCTTCATTTTACTGGTTCAGGGCATTTGAGAATTGCTTTTTAGACACAGAGATGCTGATATAATTTCCAGTTGGAGTAATAATCCAGTATCTTAGTCTTGAAAAATGATTTAAAAGTACCCTAATCATAAATAAACCAGACTTGCCATTTCTTGGGAGACAATTTGTAAAATATATCTTTTTAATTGAATCGCAGGAAAAGGTTCTAATATGGTGGATGGTTCATAGTAGTTGTTCTTGCTTTCTTTAGGGTGGACGGTTTTGTTTTTGTTTTTTTGACTGTAAGATGTATTCCTCTGCTGATGCAGGTGATGGTTTTCTACTTTCGATGAAGTTGTGATACTTAATGTGGATGCTGAGATGAATTACTTAATTTGTCCCTTTGCAATTGTGCTGAACTAGACTCTCAGCAGTTCTCAGCCTTTAGTGTATATCACCTGGAGTCATGGTTAGAACAGATCACTGAGCCCTACTCCCAGAAGTTCCTTTCCAGGAAATTTGGAGCAGGGCCCAGAATATACATTTCTGACCAGTTCTAGGCTTTCGTGTGGTTGCTGCTGGTCTGGGGAATGCACCTGTAGAATTACTGAAATAGAGTGATGATTCACTTTTACCTTCAGTTCCTTATGGCCACCGGTTTTACAACTCATATTCAGTAAGTGCCACCTCTTTCTCTCTCTGCTTCTTTTCTTTCTCTCTTCTGAAGCTATCGATTCTACCTCCCTTAGAGTAAAAAAAAAAAAAAAAAAAAAATTTAAAGGTTCTTTTATGAGTCTCACCAGCCAAAGGAAATAAACTTCTACGTCCTTATCTCACTGAGATGTCCTGACTCATTGTCTCAGCTTTTCTTACCTATGTTTATGTTGTTGAAACTCAAAGGCGTGATCTTCTCATCCTAAGCTTCGTTTTTCCCTATGAGAGAAATGGATTCCTGAAGTACAGAGATTAGAGACTGAAAACACTAAAGTTCATACACTGGTAAATACAAAGACAATGGGGCACTTCTCCTGCTCTTAGAACAAACTCTTTATCGGCAACATTATGATGCAATATGGCCATCTAATCAGATCCAACAAGAAGTTACCCCCCAAGCTTGAAATTATTAATAACTGTTTGAGACATGGATTAGCATCTCCATCAGTAGCAAATTGTGTCTTCAGACATTTGCTAATGATATTGGAAGCTGTCATGATTAGCCATAAAAAAAATACCATTTATATCATCTTTAGCTCATCCTTTTAAAATTTCTAGCCAGGGAATGTTTTACAGAGTTAATCAAGTTCAGATTGTGGTTATGTATAAATTATAAATGAATAAATATGCTTATATTGGGTGTGAGTGCTCCAAAAAAAGTAAGATTGCTCAGGCAAAAAAATTGGGAGATCATTGTAGTATTCTGCTTGCTGTAAACTCATTTCCTGGAAAATGTGTTTTATTGGTAATCCTAACCCCTGTTGTTTAGATTACTACTTTTGACAAGTTCTAACAAAATGACAAACTTTTCCCTACCTGCATTGCAATTTAACAGGTGACATACATTCAGAGAATTTGTTTGAAAGTAAATTAATAGAAAGAAATTGAATAATGAAAAATAAATATAAAACTTTTTAAGATATACATGATATGATGAGGACTTAAATATTATGTAAACATTTTTAGGTAAATAGTTCAGCTATAAATACCATAACCTTTATTGGTTAATTTTCCAGTTTTAACATGTATGTTGCTATATAAACTATGATTTTTAAGGAAAATATTTGGACTTGTTTGTGGAACTCAAAGGTAAACAAGTAGATGTAGTTTTTTTATCGACCTCACTGAAGTGGAGTTGTAAAATTTTTATAGTTTATTTTAAAATCTGCTAAAGTTAAGTGTGCTACTATGTGTGATATTAAATTCTCATTGAAATTACTCTAACATCCTATAGTTTGAATGAGAAATTGTATTATTAAAAAGCATTTTCAGTTTTATTTACTGTGCACCTAGATGATTTGAGGAGGCTACTTTAGAAATCAGAGATATTCACAGGGAAAATATAACATATATTGTAAGTAATAATGTACAATCTCTTATTTTAGCATGTATATTTTGTCATAGGAAGCATATGGAAAGCTACTAGATATTGAAAAACGTCAAAATCAGTTGCAAGCGGAAGGTCTAGATCTGGAAAAAACTAAAACCAAGTAAGTTCTTTTTTTGCATTAAAACATAAAGAAAAATTTGAACTAAAAACATAACACTTTTCATTGGTATTTTTTAAGACATACCCGAAGGCTAAAATTTGTTCAGTATTTCAGCATTAATCATTAAAGTTAGGGTTCAAAATAATAGGTGTGTTTTATTTGGGAGGAAGCAAGTGCTGAAGTTGTTTTTTTCTTCATTCTAGATTAATGTATTAAAAGATATTCAGTTACTCTATTTGAATAGGGTTTCTGCAGAATTTTTGTCTGTATAAGTGCACATTTGCAAGCTTTAATATTTGGTATTTCACTATTTGGCTTCCATTTGGCAAAAAAGCTCAAGTCTTTGAGCACACCTTGTTTAAATTGTAAATACTACCTTTAGCCTTCATTTGGAATTTATTATGACTTCAGTTCACTGACAGGTTAACCTTGTGTTCATAACATCTCTTTAAAGTAAATTATGAAACATTTTTAAGAAATTAGGTAGGTTTTAATATCAGATGAATTTACAATGGCATATTTAACTCTTCAGACAAAATATTTGCTAAACTGTGTATGTTTTCTAAAGTAGATGAAGGAAATGGAGTAATATCTCTCAAAAAAGAGTTTATATGGATTAAATTGTACTTTTATATTTTATATAAGTGTGTTTCCAAATCATAAATTGCTACTCTATGTGGGATCTTTTGTGATATAACTCTAATTGCATGGTTAATTAAAAAGAGAATATATGTGATATTTTAACAGAGACCTGATTGGCAGCAGATGGCTGATTAAGGAGGAACTAGAAGAAATGTTAGTGGAAAAACTGTCAGATCAAGATGTGAGTAATTAATCTTTTTAATTTAAGGGGACCTGTGCTGTAAGAATGCAGACAATTGCTGTATTTAGGATCCTGATAGTGAGCTCCTCAGAGGCAGGTGTTCCGAAGACAATTTTCCCTTTAAAAAAAAACCACACATTTATCGTTGATTTCCGCCACGGGAGGACCTTATCTTTGGTCAGGAAAGTGACATGCCTGTTCCCCAGATACTCCTTTTATAAGTGCCCTTGTGTCCTGTGCCAGTTGTTTTAGGGGAGTGCGGCAGATGTCTCATTTCATCTCCTTCAGTAAAGCGTATAACTCATTTTATAAGCTAATGATAAGTCTAAGGAGCTGTTACAGGTTAAGTAGAAAAGAGATGAAGCACTTGGGTTACCATCCTGCAATTTGCTGCTTCCTGGCTTACCTTGTGTGTAGAGCTGTAAGGTCATTGTTTCTCATCCTGGGATCTGCACAACCACCTGTGTCAGAAGCACTGGGAATGTTGATGACAAAATGCCATTTCCTAAGCTGCTCCGAAGACCTAGCTGAGAATCTCAAGGAATTCTGGGTACATTTCCCAACGTTTCCAGGAGACTCTTCTACCAGCAAGTTTGTGACCCTGCTTTAGGTCTTAGCTGGGTTCCTAGTTTGTTAAATGTTCTGATATAGCCCAGTATTATCAGAGGAAACTTGGTGTTTTAAATATTTTGATGTTCTTTCTGGAAGATTTGAGTGTAGCTACCGTTTCCTAAATTGCTCCAAGATTGTTTCGTCCGTGGCAGTAGCCAACATTGTTAGTACCTTGCCACCATGTAGATGTTAAGTCACATACTTAAATCATGCTTTTTCTTGTTTAACATGTTGGCGAAATGAATGATTTGGAAAAAGTACACTTTGCTTAACCAAGGTGCCTGGCATTTGGTTAGCAGTAGATCCACAGTTAATTTCTAATATCCTTGCTGCGAAGTCAGTGCTACTGCACTTGGATCTAACTGAAAAATCTCTCTTCCCGTCTTCATTGGGAGCATCATTTCATAGTTTCTTCTATTTTCTGGCTGCTTTGAATTTTATAATACAGGTATATTTTTTCCACTTTGGAAGCATCCCAAGGAATTCAATACAGGTGTGAAGCTTTGAAAACAAAACAAGCTATATATATGTATGTATATATATGATAATCCTCTGTACTTTTGGGGTATTGGATATCAGAAGAAATGCTGAAGCTTATGGCTAGGATCAAGATGGAATGCAGGGGTGGTCAGTGACTTCTTAAACCTAGTTCACAAGCAAGGCTAGGAGTTACCTCCCCCTTTGTAGGTTCCAGGGAGTGGTCAGAGAGAGTGTGGGAGATGGGATGGAGAGAATAGCTGAGAGCAAAGAAGATAGGCCTGTGACTGGGAGGGAGGGTGAGAATGGAGCTGTGTCAAGCCAGTGCCATTGGTGCCTAAGTATTTCACCCTTACTTAGAAAATTGCCTCTTCTCTTATTGGAACATCACAGAAAGTTGTAGTTGAAGCAGTTCTTTTAATTTTAATCTTGCTGGTAGAATTTTTTTATATTTCAAAAATATTCCCCCCACGGGCCCAGGTCAGACGCAGTGCTGATGGCAGCCGGTCTTGTGTTTCATGCAATCTTTTTTTTAAATAATGTTTTACTGTGTTTTAGTTAAAAGTTTACACAGCAAATTAAGTTCTTCTTTAACAGTTTTTATACAAATTGTTCGATGTCATTGGTTACAATTTTCACAAGGTGTCAGCATTCCCGTTATTTCCATTCTGTGTGTTCTGTTTCCATTGATCTAGCTTTTCTTCTCCTCCTTGCCTTCTCATTTTTGCTTTTGGGTAACTGTTGACCATTTCGTCTCATATAGTTGATTGTTTAAGGGGCACATTTCTCATGTTGTTCATTTTGTAAGCCAACCTATTTGGCTAAAAGATGACCTCCAGAAGTGGCTTCAGTGCCAAGTTCAAAGGGTATCTTAAGGCGATAGTCTCGAGAGTTCCTTTAATCTCTATCAGCCCAGTAGGTCTGGCTTTTTTAGGAATTTGAGCTTTGTTCTATATTTTTCTCCCATTCTATCCAGGACCTTCTATTGTGTTCCTGATCAGAATGGTCAAGGGTGGTAGCTGGGCACCATATATTCCAAATTATTAATGGCAGAGGTTCACTGTAAAAGCCGTGGTGACAAAGAAGAGTATGGTTTTTAGGGTTGGCAGAAACATAAATGAGGGTTTCACAATCCATATTAACTAGGGATCTCAAGTATAAGTTGTTTCCTTCGGCATAAACACTTTAGGATGATTATTCTGGCTTCTAATTTTAAGGGGTTAATACCAAGTTGTTTACTTTCTAATCACATGTTCAAGAACTATTAAAAAAAATGCACAGAGTAGCAAGGATAATTTATTTCAAGAGGTTGCCCTTTAAGTCAAGTATCTCTTGAATTTTTAAATAGCTTGATTGTTCGGTTTTAAAGGAAATCATAAACATTAAAGTAACACAGCTTGAACAGCCAAAGATATATTTGCCAAATGTATTATGAAATATAATTTAAGAGGCACATTTTCTCAAAATCAAACTATTTCCATTTCACTGTACATAACTTACTGGAAATTATTTCTAAAGCTCCTTGATACAGTTCTAATATGAGAGTGGAAATTATACTTTGTGATCATCTAAATATTTTTTGAAAATGAATTTACATCTTAACTTCATATAATCATAATACAGAGAAATTGATTTTTTCTCTCCTGAATGATAAATTTCTTTGTTTCTGGAAAGAAAAGATTTAATCTAAAGCTACGCCGGGAAAGTGAGGCCTCTGCATGCTGTTTTCAAAGCAGCATGAAGATGCAGAAGTGTCATCCTGTCAAAATTCATCAAGAAAAGCAACATTGGAAAGATCAAGTATATAAAAATAGAAAAAACTTAGCAAATGCAATTACACTTGCATCTTCTAATGAATTTTTATTGTCTGCAGTATACGCAGTTCATTCGGCTGCTAGAAAGGTTTTCGACATTGCGATGTGGTGCTGCTGAAGAAGAATTTGTGCAGAGATTTCGCAAAAGTATAGCTATTCAATCCAAAAAACAGCTGATTGAACCTTTGCAGTATGATGACCAAGGAATGGCCTTCAGCAGAAGCGAAGGTAATGGCATTCCGTGGAGAAAAAATAAATTCAGGGAAGTTTGAGAAACTGCAGTTATTTTTATTTGCTGCTGTTCCCCGGGATTCGTTTGATTTTGTTTGTTAGTTTGCTTATTTTTGCTACAGCTCCCTTAGATTTCCTCATTGTTAATATTCTACTGAAGTTTTTTAAAAACTGAAACTTATACTGGCCCAGGAAAAAATCTGGATACATACCTATACGAACTTACTAACACTTTTTATTTTCACATATTTATATTAAATCATTTTATTTTCACATTTTCAACTGGTAGAGTCAATACACACTTATAATAAAGGGTCCTTCTATTAAATGAAGGTGCACAGTGACTCTGCATGTCAGATGTTAACACTGTGGAACTGGTGAAAACTTTTCAGGTCATCAACTCCCATTTTGCTTGTACAGAGACATTTGCCATGGTGTAACCTACTAAATGATATATCTGCAACTCTTAAAAAATTTAACATAACTCTTTTATCATTTCAACTGTCTTCTCTGTTTATTTCTACCCAATTATATTTTGTCATACTATTCATATATTTTTTAATTATTATAATCATATTGACTACAAAAGAAGAAGACCATGTAAATTTTTTTAAATAAATGTAAATAAATATGAATTACTCTTTTGGTTATTGAACCTAATTTAAAATCACATTAATGTCCCTAAAATGGACCTAAAGATAAAATTACATCTTAATAAGCTTTATTATATCTATTATGGTACAGTTTGCCTGTTTTATTTTTGTTTAACTTGTAATAGTTCTAGAACTTTCATATATGCAATATTCTATATTATTATTCTAGAAAAAATTATAATTGAATGGGAATTTTGTATTTTTTAATTTTTAATTTTTTTATTTTTTAAAGGTAAAAGAAAGAGTGCAAAAGCAGAAGTAGTAGTTTATGAACGTGGAAATGGAAAAATAAAAGTAAATGGAGTTGATTATTTGCTTTATTTCCCAGTGACACAGGACAGGTTAGTTCTTATTTTTGGTTTTGCTTTTCATTTTTTAAGAAAATATACTTGATAATACATAATGAGCAATTAAAAAGGCTTGTGATTTTTTCATTACATTTATCTAACCTGATTATATTTCTTTTTACCAATGTAATTTATCAAACCAGCAAGAGAGAAAGTATCCATTTTTTACCTAGTTTTCCAAAATTTTCTCCTAAAAATCTGTAGGTAAATATACAGGCAGTGAGAACAAAGAAACCTGCTGTTAATGGGTTAAAATAAGAGATCATCAGGCTTCACATAGTTCCCAGGTGCTAAAAAGACAATTTTATTTTTTAAACTTTGTATCCTGTGAGGAAATAGACATTAAACATCAATGTATACTATAATTTTCCTAATCCTCTCATATACCTATCTTAGATCCCTATGTGAGTTGCTGCATAAAGCCCTCTTCTTGAGACAGCTAATATTTTTCTGTTAAGTAGTTCTTTCTCTCCTAATTCTTCTCCTGTTCCTGAAAGTGTTGTGGTTTTCAAGGTCAAAAGGCTAAAGTTCTCATCCCTAGGCTTATATAAGGAAAAGAGGGCCTGTCTAATGTGGTGTAAGCTTCTGGACAGAATAACGACTGCATGAAACATATATTTATTTTGTTTGTATAACTGTGTCAAGAAGTAGCCCACTTTAACTCCATTTAATATAAATTAATTCTGTCATTATCCTAAGAGGAAAGGGATGAAAGAAGCTCTTATTTTCCTTATTAAAAGCCAGAGATTGTAACTTCAACATTTAGAACTGCTTGGAGCAATGGCACTTGACCTATTGTCTGTTAATTTGTTTTAATGTACAACTCCTGATGACTTAACAGCAAGTCTCAACTATGGCTAGATCTCAGAATTAAATTATATCCTTAGGTCTTATTCTTTTATTTGGATATAGCAAACATTTCCTAAGAATCTTATTCTAGGCATTATGAAGAGATCACAGCTGTTTAAGATATGATACCCATCCTCAAGAAACTTCCTGTCCGGTTGGGAAGTCTGGTTGTAGGGATTTAGGGCAGCTATTCCAGCCCTGGACTGGCCTTTCCTCTTGCAGGAACAGCTCAGGAGCTTACAAATTTAGCAGTGAAGTTAGCATTGACCAGGAGGAAAACTACTGAACCAAGAATCAAGTTATCTTGGTTCTAATTCTGTTTCTTAGCTGTGGGACTTAAGGCAAGATGCTTAAAAGTTACTTTCCTAATTGGTAGGGGAGGGAACTAAATAATCTCTAAGATGCTTGCCTCAGAGTCAACTGAACTACTTACTTAGCTTTTCAGAATCCTTTCTGTAGGCTGTTTCTATGCAAATACAGCAAACAGGTCATTGGGGATGTTGACTATGTCGCCTTCCCAGAGTCATTAAGAAATTTTTTTGTACAACATGTATTGCTATGTGCCTGATACTCTGAGGATACAAAGCTTAATAACCTTCTGATTTGGAAAGGCCAGTCAACTAATAAACCACCTCTTAACTGATAGTTTGTACAAAAGAAATGAGATTCCTTGCACAGTGGTAACCATGTAATAGAAGAGACAAGGTTAGCATTTTAAACAATTGTTGTTGTTGTTAGATGCTGTCGAGTCGGTTCCGACTCACAGCAACCTTATGTACAATAGAACGGAACACTGCCTGGTCCTGTGCCATCCTCACAGTCGTTGCTGTGTTTGAGCTCGTTGTTGCAGCCACTGTCAATCCATCTTGTTGAGGGTCTTCATCTTAAATTATACGCTATAGAATTGGTGCTATAGAAGTAGAGTTCAGGGAAGATATAAATGAGGAAGTCATTTATTAATTTTATTTTATATTTTTCCAAATAGCTTTGATTCATATAACAAAGAACAAAATAAATTTGGTTCTTTTAACTCAGAATTTCATCTTAGATTCCTGAGAGGAGAGAAGATGAATGGGTGAAATATTTTTGTGCCTTGTAGTTATTTTTTGCGTGAACTAGTTTGCAGTCTGGATTAATTAAAATTGATAGCTGTATAATGACCATTTCAATTGATACCTTTTGAACAATTTTTTTTTTTAATCTAGTTACAGTTGTAGTACTGTGTAACAGTTTTCCAACAACTTTCCAGCTGTCCAGAATGCTTGTAATGGTTCTTCCTTTCCTTGGTTGCTCTGGCTCCATACTGTGACATAGTTTTAGTAATTAAATTATAAAATCTTTTTTTTTTTTTAATTTTAGCCTAAGTTTCTTTTTTTATATAAGCATTTGTTAGGGAACCATAAAATTTAGGAATTGAGACAGATAAGGACTTAAGCTCTTAAACAAGTGGTTGTCCTGAGGCCTCTCAGTAACTTCTCTCATCTCGTAACCCACTTAACTGTGTTAGGAATGCCAGTAGATTCTATCTTGTCTTCTATTTTCTTACTGGAAAAATGAAACAATGGAATTAGATTATCGGTCTCTAAATTTTCTTTATGCATTATAATAATATGGCTGCCACCACTCTACTGATTTTATAACTTATTGCTATCTTTTCTTTCATTACTTTGAAGCATTTGTCCAAAAAACCAGTATAGGTTTATATAGTATCATACCACTGCTCGTGTGGCTGGAGGAACTGTTTCATTTCTTTATAGTTTTATTACAAATTCCAACCTGCTATGCCCTGTGAAGGTCTTCTGTCTGATCTGCGTGTGATTATTTTGCCAGTGTGATGTGAAGAGTAACACAGGAATGTCCTGTCCTTACCCATCTTCACCGTTATAATAAGCTTTATTTGGGGTCTAGAAAGCTACAGTGTCATTCAAAGCAAGGAAATACAATAAAAATGGACTTTTTAAAATAAAAACTCAACAGAGATATTAGGACAAAATAGAGGAATTGAAGTATGAGACAGAGGTAGCTATGAGCATTGTATCTGGCACATAAATGGTGTTCAGTAAACATTCGTTAAGTTGAGCTAAAGAAGGTCCAGGGCCATGTTTCATCTGTGTTCCATTTTCTGCCTCTCTGAAGCCTGCTCAGAACCACATGGCTACTCACTGACCGCTGAGTGAAGCAAGCCTAACTTGGGCTGTGCAGTATGCCGTTTGGTACCAGGGAGGTAGCAAGACCCTGCAATTTAGAGATTAGGAACATGTGTTTCAACGAGAGTGGGGGAGTTGAATGTAGTTTTAGTAACTTTAAACACTATATCAAGATGTGCACCATACATTAAGCAGATATATCATGGTAGACTTTATTTAGTGAATCTGAATGACATTTGATAACTGCTTGGGAACACGTATTAATATTATATCTGTCATTGTATCCAGAGAGATTAGATTCAGTTTATTAATGGAGTCCTCCAAATTTAAGACTTCTTTATGAGGTTATTTTCAAGCCTTGCAGTGTTCTCATGAGATGAAGGGAATCAACAAACAGTAAGATAAAGTGTACTGCTTGCTCTACCCAGGTAAAAGGAACAAACCTTAGGATTCTCAGTGAAGCATTCTAAACATCAGTAATAGCAGCGTTCCCATATCTTGGTTTAATGGATTGATCAGAAAGTATGAAAGGTGTAACACTGGCACGCATAATATGGTTTTAATAAATATTCAGAGTGGCAACAGCTTACAAAGTCATGTGTCTTTATAGTAAACCTGACTGTGTCGACTTGTGATTTGTCTTAGAGAACAGTTGATGTTCCCCTTTCACTTCCTCGACCGGCTTGGAAAACATGATGTGAACTGCACGGTCTCGGGGGGTGGGAGATCAGCTCAGGCTGGAGCCATACGCTTGGCGACTGCAAAGGCCTTATGCAGTTTTGTCACGGAGGACGAGGTCGAATGGATGAGACAAGGTAAGGGTCTGAATTGGAAAGCCAGGATTGTCCTGATATTATCTACCAGTGTGTCTGATTCTTGTACTGTTGTTGTATGCCGTCCGGTCGATTCCGACGCATAGCAACCCTGTAGGGCGAAATAGAAGGGCCCCATAGGCTTTTCTAGGCTGTAATCTTTACAGGAGCAGGTCGCCAGGTCTTTTCTTCTGCAGAGCCACTGGTGGGTTCGAACCTCCCACCTTTCAGTGGGCAGCTGAGCACTTCACCATTGCGCCACCAGGGCTTCTTATTCTTGTATGAAGTACCTGGAATTAGTGAGAAACTATTGAGTTAAGTATTTAATATTTCCGTTCTCTGGCTCCCCTTCGCATGCTCTGGAACTGTAGTAATACTTTCCAGTTTTGTTTTCCAGGGAGTGAACTTGAATTAGAAAAAGAAAAGGGGACGGAACAGGCACTCCCAGCAATGATTATTTTAGCCCTGCTGAAATGTTCAGTCCGGAGGGCTGGGAGAGTTTGTTTTAGTCCTAAGGTATAAGCTTTCATCCAGTTTAGCAAGGAGCCCTGTGGCGCAGTGGTTAAGAGTTTGGCTGCTAACCAGAAGGCTGGCAGTTTGAATCAACCAGCCGTTCCTTGGAAACTATGGGGCAGTTCTGCTGTGTCCTGTAGGGTGGTTGAGTCGGAATCGACTCGACAACGGATGGTTTAGCAAACACTTAGCTCTACTGTGTTTAACAGATCAATAGGTTGTTTTTATTTTGTCATAGATAATTTTTAATAATTATTTGATTTGTTGATAAAGCTATTAAGGTATTTATTTCCACAATTCTTGGAAATTTTCATTTTTCACTGTGATGTTAGTTCAAATTTTAGTTTTTTACTCCATTCTGTGTGACCCTGTCATCTGATTATGAACACAGGACTCCCTGCACAGTGTGACAAAGAATATACGATCTATTCTTTCATTAGGGTGCTGCTCTAAACTTTATAATAAATCAGGGGATTCTAGTGGAAGGTCATGTTTGCACTCTGCATGAGGGGAGCAAGAGCTGGGTGTGCTGCTGACCAGCTCTGTGAGCCTGGTGAGTCACTTAGCACCTCTGAGTCTGCATGTCCTCTCTGGGCAAATAGGAGGGATGGAACAGGTGATCTCTGCAGTCCCTCCCGGCACTCACCTCAGGGAATCCAATACTGTGGTAGAAATAAGCGCTGCCTATTCTTCAACCTGGTTAATTTTTTAAGCCTCTTAAAATCCATTTGCATATAAACAATTCACCATTATGTATGAGTCATATCTAGTCATTAAAATAAATTGATAGGACCTTAACAATTTGCTAGTTTGAGCTACTGAAAGTAATAAAGCATTATTATTTATAATTAAACCAGAATTTAGACAGGTGTTGTCTGCATTTTATCCAAAATATTGTTGCTTTGTTCTGTACTCTACAAGTAGCTCAGTAAGCTCACGGGTATGTCCACGTTTGAAGTTTTCATTTGCTACATGCCCATCAGTAGATCCATAGTTAAATACCTAAGCCTTGCATAGAATGAAATTAAATGCTATGTTAGAAGAGTAAACAAGATAATGAAAAGCTATGGTTTATTTATATATTTATAAAAGCAATTTAAGAGTTTTCTGATCACGGATAGTCGTTGAAATCTGTGGTCTTTACTAATACGCTGGGACTCTTCTGTTTGGGTCATCTGCTAAGAATAACTTGTTGATTGCCTAAAAATCATAATTGTTCCTGATGATTAGGAGACTGGAAGCTTCCGGTTTAAACTGAATTTATTCCTAGAATAAACTACTTGTGCTAAAAACACAATTCAAAAAATTATTTCTTAGATTCTGAAACAAAATGCCGAAGAATTTTATTATCATGCAGATTAAAAGTTTCTTTTCTCAAATGTTTGACAAATCATATTTTATGAATGTCTAAATTGGTCTATACATTTAACATATGATATCTATAGACAGTCAATTCTTATTATTCATGGTAGTTATGTTCTATAAAGTCACCATGAACTCTGAGTTAGTACATACTGAATCATTGTAGCTGGGAGAAACACAGGTTCTTGCAAGCCTCCGGCCACAACATTTTTGTCAACCAGTCAGTGCATAACCTTGTTCCATGTCTGTTTCTGTGTAAAGACACCTTATTGAGTATATACCATTAACTCAGTAACGGAGATCTCACAGCCGACAGCACTGTAACTCGCGCCTGAACAAAGCTTAGCTAACGCAGGAATTCTCTCTGTTAGGCACATCACAACCTTCGTGCCCTTGGGAACTCTAGACAGCACTTCAGCACTGTGCTTGGGGGCCATTTTAGACAGTGACATGGCCAGTAAAAACCACAAAAACACAGAAAACATGGCATAGAATGGCCACGAAGAGGATACTTGTTTACGTAAGAAAGCTGAAACAAGAAGGTGGAGCGTTGCCTTATTCACCCTCAGCTGGAAACCTGCTCATTGGCTGACTCGCAGTTTTCACCATTCTGTGCACGTCTGTGAATCACTACAAAGTGGCACGAGGAGTATTTTGGGGTTACAAATAAATTTTAGTGAGTAGGCAAATTAGCCAATACCGAATCCTGACAGCATGAAGTTTTTCTTTTCTACTGCTTGTCGCGATTAAAATTTTTGTACCTGTGATAATCAGCATGCAGGACAAGTTCCACTGCAATAAACGGTGACTGCCCACACAAGAGCAGCTTGACCTTCAGCTGGCCAAATTTAAACACCACAAAGGAGTCATAGTTTTCGTAAGAGAAGGAAAGCAGACAATAATGTAGCCGTCGTTCATCTCAGCCATTGGAAGAGTATCCTGATAAGAGTGAAAGTGAACGGCTGTCAGGCGCTTTGTACCGGGCTGGTCAATGCTCGCTGTAGGCTGGGTGTTTTCCTTGAGTTTTTGTCTCTGACAGCAGTGCCTATAATCTCACGCAGTTCACCTACTTCCCTGCTAGGCAACAGGCATTTTCCATGGTTCATAAATGTTTCTCTTTTTTATGCCACAGCTGGGCTGCTCACTACTGATCCACGTGTCAGAGAACGGAAGAAGCCAGGCCAAGAAGGCGCCCGCAGAAAGTTCACGTGGAAGAAGCGCTAAGTGTTTTTTGCCAGGAAAGAGGAGGCCTGGCCTGCGGCAGACGCGCAATAACTGTTTGTTGGCCAACGTCAGGGCAACACGAACTGACGGTTGTTTGAGTTGTGAGATGATGTATTTTTAAACGCTACTTTGTAAAGATTACCTTAAAAAATAAAATAAAAGTGATTTCGCTTCATTCTTCTGCTTTATTTTGTAAACTTTTGCAGAAGATAATTTTAGAAACATAATTCATAGGATCTTGGCATATTGGGCCTAAAAGGAACATTCAGCAAAATCTAGTCAAGTTACCTCATTTAGCAGATGAGGGCTCGGCCCCCAAAAGACTAAGCGAACTAGCAGAGCCAGGTCCCTCATTTAACGGTAGAGCTAGACTAGAGCCCATTTCTCCTGGTTCCCCATATGGCACTTGTGACATCGTGCATCTCAAAGCTGAGAGGTGAGAGTGCTTGTTCAGGAGAATGGAATAGTTGGGTGTCATAGGGAGGTGTTAAACTAAGGAGTTTGCCAGAGGACTCCTAAGGTCCCTTAAACTAAGAATCTTTGGTATTTTAACTTTAATGCAATTTTGTAGTAGACTTTTGAAGGGAAAAATAGTAATTAGATACAGGGGTACTATAAATCCACTCGGTTGTTTTTTAGTTAAGTAAAAATACTGCTTCGAGAATTAGACCCTTAGTGCTCAACTATCCTTTACCTAGAGAGTTCTAGACTACTGATTTCATAAATGTCTGTTTTTTTAAAAAAAAACTTGGTTAAATTCTTAAGTATTCGTGTTCACGTCAAATCCTCGGACAGTGAGTAAATATGATAATGAGAAATGACAGCAAGTATCCTCCTGTGGTACCCAGTGCATTTTCATCTCATCAGATGTGATTACAGAAAATGTCTTCTGTGGTTTCTTCCCTGTAGCAGTCGTTCTTCAGTAAAATCATCTGTGACGAGTTTTGGTCAGTAACGTTAATTTAACTTCTCTCTGCGGGAGCATACTTTTCACCACTGAGGAGAGAAGTGAAAAGTGGTTCTTTCTTGTGTGGGCATCCTGAGGTATTATGCGTGGGCCTGTGGGGCCATTAGCATTTATGGAGCACTTGCTGAGCTCTGGCTGTATCTGGGCTTCTCCGGGCCGGCGAGTCTGCTGAAGGGAGGAGTGGGAAGAGGAGGAGCGTACAGACTGAAGGGTCGTGAGAAGGAAAAGGGCAGTGCGTGTTCAGGAAACAGCACCCCGGCAGGGTGAGGGCAGAGGGCAGTGTGGAAGCTGGCTGGGCAAGGGGGCTGAGGCAGGTTTCTGGAGGGAGGGCTGGGAATGGCGTGGAGATAGATGTTGCTGTGCCGCCAATGGGGACTCACTGATTCTTCGTTTTCTCCTTCGAGGGAGCAACAGTGAGGATTGAAGTAAGACCAGTGGTTTTTCAAACTTCATTTTCATGACTGGACCCTTTATTTTTATTTATTTTAAATATTTAGTAGGATCACGGGACATAACATAGCACAATAAGATCTAAGTCTTGTTAAGCCTCACCCGTGTCTTCCTCTCTTCCTGTGAGGGACATCTCAGGAGCCTACAACTCAAGGAGAAACTATTTGAAAATCTCCACTTCAGGGAGATAAGTGGGCAGTTGGCTTTATTTGGAGCAGAGAGTAACTAGAAGCAGGTAGGCCTATTAAGAGTCTGTTAGAATAGTAAAGGAACAGGCGTTGAGAGCGCAGACTAGGACAGAGGCGTAGAGGATAGAGTGGAGGGGGATGGGTAGGAGAAGCGTTTCAGAGCAAACACTGGCAGAATCTGATCACTGATTGTGGGAGAGTAGTGGTGGGAGGAGAGGGAGATAGTCAATCTGAGCTAACTAGACCATTGGTAATGCCCATAAGTAAGACCCCTGGAAGAAAAGTTGATGGAAGACTTGTTGGGAGTTGACTTTTAGGTGTTTGGGACCATCTAGCTAGAGGTGCTTGGCATGCAGGAACTGAGAGGCTGTGCCTCGGAGGACAAGTCAGGCTGGTGATGGGTTTGGAAGGCCATCACTGGAAGGGGGATTTAAAACATGGAGGGGATCAACCAGGAGGAATGTACCATGGAAAGAAGACTAAGGCTTAAATCTTGAGCAACAGATTTAACATTTCAAGTCTGAGAAAAGAGAAAAGCTAGTGAAAAGAGGAATGATGATAGAGGAAGGAAACCAGGCAAAGGGGGTCGGGATGATGATCAAGAAGAGGCCCTTGGGAGAGAAAGAGGTCGCATGTGCCTTTCCCTGTGCTGGTTGGAAAAAGTAGTGGCTTTGGAGAAAACACTGGCTTTGTAAATCTTGCAGGCCTCTACCCCTCTGAGGCTCAGTTGCTTTGTGTTAAATTGGGGTAATTGTATTTGCCCACACAACTCCACCTGCCTTTTTGTGAAGATCAAATAAGATAAAGTATAATAGCACTTGGCAGTCTGCTCTGTGCCATCTATAACTTAGGAACTGGGTTGTGGAATATATACATGTGAGGCGGCTAAAGGAGATAAAATTAGACTCAAGCTCTTCCTTGTTCCTTTGTTCAGACTTGACGTGAAAGGCTCTTTTGTAAGCAAGTCGTGGCTGCAAGAGCAGGAAGCAGTTACCTTCCAGCCTTTGATTCTTGACCTTATCAAACATCTCAACTAACTTTGTTGGAAATACCTATCTGGAAGTATTTTTTGAACACCTGCTATGTGCATAGCGTTGGGAAGGACTCATCGTGACGCCATGTGACAAAGTAGAATTGCCCCGTAGCGTTTCCTAGGCTGTAATCTTCATGGGAGCAGATTGCCAGATCTTTTCTCCCATGGAGCCACTGGTGGGCTCAAACTGCCAACCTTTCAGTTAGCAGCTGAACGTTTAACCGTTGCCCCACCAGGGCTTCTGGGAAGGATGGCAAGGGCTATAGGAGCTATTTTTTTAAATAAGCATTTGACAAGATGATTGCCTTGAGATAACAGTAAGAGCTAATGCTTCTACAGTTTTTACTTTGTGCCAAATACCATTCTGAACGCTTTACAAATGAGAACTCGTTTAATTCTCAGAACAACTCTGTGAGGTACTTGGAAAATTGGTGCCCAGACAGGGTAAGTAACTTGCCCAAAATCACATAGCTAATGAGTGGCAGAACTAGATTCAAACATGGAATTCTGGCTCCAGAGTCTGTGCTCTTAACCACTATTTAATAATTCCAGGCAGAATATGATAGCAGCAAGTAAACAGATAGTATATGCTGAAATGATTCTCGCTTTATGAGATCACTTAGTCTGGTATAGTCAGAGGACTTTATGGAGGAGGTGGAATTTCAGCCACATCCTAATGGATGGGTAAGAATTGATTAATTAGCATTTTCATTATCCTCGACAACCAGCCTAAGGCCCGTGTTACATTCAGGAAGGAGATGTCATCAGCTCCTCCATCAAGATGGGAATGAAAGATCCTTATGAAGACAGTGAGCTTTAGGAGATCTGTGAAAGTTGTAAGTATGTATGCATTTTTTCTGGGGATCGATCTTAAGATGCCAAAGGGGCCCATCCTCGTATTAGTTCAGAATGAGGTGGTGGGAACCTCGATATGAGTCCAGAAATGGACCTAAAGTAAGGTGATTATACTGCTTGTTTGCCCAGGACAGCCCCAGGTTATACCTCTTGTCCTGGTGTCTCTGTTAAATGTTGTTTGACTAATTCATGACAACCTTATGTATAACAGAAGGAAACGTTGCCTGTCCTGTGTCAACTTTATGAACTTTCATATGTTTGAGCCCATTGTTGAGGCTATTGTGTCAGCCCATCTCATGGAAGGTTTTCCTCATTTTCACTGACGCTCTGCTTTACCAACATGATGTGCTTTTCTAGCAATTGGTGGTGTATCCAGAGTAAGCAAGATGAAGTCTCGCTATCCTCGCTTCTAAGGAGCATTCTGGTTGTATTTCTTCAGACTGATTTGTTTATTCTTCTGGCAGTCCACAGTATATTCAATATTCTTTGCCAACACCACAGTTCAAATTAGTGCCCTTTTTACTCCAAAATGTCCTGGTTTGCATGATAAATTATGTGGTCACTCTAGTTTTAGGAGGTCTATGAGACCTTGAAATGAGTTCCAAAGTTTTATGGATGTGTGCATTTTTTCTGGGGATCATAAGATGCCCAAAGGGGTTGGTCCATCCTTATATTAAGAACCACTGGTACAAGGAGTCTTTTTGTTGTTGTTGTTAAAGGAAAATGAATCTGGCCTCTGGGTGCCGCACTGAACCCAGAGAGGTGGAGAAGATGTTGGTAAACAGGAAACGAGGTAGGAGGCTGTGGTGATAAGGGCCTGCACTGGATGGGAGTACAAGTTTGCGACAAACACCAGGGCTGCACAGGTGTTGGTAATAATCTGTTTCTTAAGCTGGGAGATGAGTATTTTACTGCTCACTTCATTATACCTTCCAAATGTGATACACTTTTTATTAAGAAATATTTTATAATGAAAGCAAAAGACCACCCTGAGGGAGTAGGTGAGAAGTTCAGTCATAGGCTTTGGAGTTCATGTGTGACCTTGGGCAAGCTGACCTCTGTAAACCCCAGACTGCTCATTGTGAAACGGGGAGGATAGTAGTATCTCTCCCGAAGATTGCAAGGATTAAATAAAATCCACATAAGCCACTTAGCCCATAGGAAGTGCTCTGTAAATATTGGTTATGATTCTCATCAAAAAAATCCCCCTTTACCTCTGTTGGAGCCCTGGTGGCACAGCAGTTAAGAGCTCAACCTGCTAACCAAAAGGCCGGTAGTTGGAATCCACTGGCTGCTCCTTGGAATCCCTATGGGGCAGCTCTACTCTGTCCTATAGGGTTGCTATGAGTTGGAATCGACAGCAACGGGTTTGTTTGTTTCTTAACCTCTGTCAGTCAGTTAAAGAAAAGTGCAGATTGATCCAAGAGTTTGGAAGAGGGAAGGAATAGAGGTAATGGTATAAACAAATGGTTTCCTTGAAAATGAATGACAAAGTCATTCAGTACATTTTCCTTTTTTCGCACCAAGTTCATTGACTCGATTACTTAGACACAACAAAAACATGGCGATAAAAACGGTGGAGTGTAAAAATGACGTGGCAGAGGCATCTGACCCCTAACTTCACAAGGGGGAAGGAGAATCAAGATCAACAGTCCAAGGCTGATTGCTGTGAGGTGGAGGTCAGACATGCCTCCTCTCTCCACCATCTTTACCAATTCTGACACCAACCGTCCCTCCCAAGGCACTCTCTACTTCTCTGCTGGGTTCAGTAATTCATCGAAATGGCCACACAGAACTCACAGACGATACTCACAGTTATGGGGTTTATTAGGGAAGTAACAGGTTACCGTTCAGGTTCAGGAATGCTCAGGATACAGTTCTTCCATCAGGACAGCCTCTTAGCATGCCCACAGGCACACCTCTCTCTGGCCCCTCGGCCTCTCAGCCATTTGGGTGGCCTCTGCCCTGCTCGGGCAAGTGTTACAAAGCTCTTTTAGTTCTGCCGGTAAGTACCCAGAGGCACCCTACTCCGCCAGCAAGCCTCCTACCTGAAGGCGCTCAGCTTTAGCTCTGTGGTCTGGGAAGGCCACTGCAGCATCTCCTGCTGGTCTCTCACCTCTGCTGTCACCGTTTCTGTGCCACTGCCCCTCTCCATCTTCAGTGTCACAGCTTTCTCTCTCAGTCTCCTGGTTCCAGGAGCTTCTCAGCGCAGGGATCCTGGGTCCAAAGGATGCGCTCCACTCCAGGCTCTTTCTTGGTGGTAGTGAGATCCTCCCTTTCTGCTTCTGGGATGGCTTGTTTTAAGGCTATGACAAAACTGACCAATCCCCTTGTTAGTTTCCGTACACCTTATTTGCATGGACCCCCCCCCCCATGGGTGCCATGCACTTTATTTGCATTATTAGAAAGCTATCCAATCCCCTTGGTGGGTCACAATTACCCTATTTTCATAGTCCCACCCAGCCACTTGGGTGGGAATTAGGAGAACATGGCGAGAAAGGCCATATGAAAGCAATCCATCACACTGCATGGAGTGATTTGATGTAGACCAGGCATTTCCTTTGTTTTAGTGTTACTGTTAAAATGTCTAGGCTACTCTCAATTCAGGAAACCCTACTGTTGTGGATTGAACTACGTGCTGTAAATCTTGAACCCCATACATGTGAATGAAATCCCATTCGAGAGTAGGGTTTTCTTGGTTAATGTTAATGAGACAGTATTTGTGTAGGGTACATTTTAAGCTGATTACTTTTGAGTTATAAGGAGCGGCTTAGGCACGGAAGCAAGCGAGAACAAACTGGGGAAGACTGATGCCATGTGGAGACAGTCAAGGAGCTGAGGAACAGAAGAGGAGACAAAGGCGTTCTGCCAAAGCCACCGGGGAGAGAAGGACTTCCCCTAGCACTGGTACCCTGAATTTGGACTTCTAGCCTCCTAAGCTGAGAAGATAAGTTTCTGTTCTTTAAAGCCAGCCACTTGTGGCACTCCTGTTACAGGAGCACTAAGAAACTAAGACATCTACAGACACTGAATGTGTTCTGCTGCTCACAAAGCCATTAGAATTATATTCGGTAGCTCCTAGTGAGGAACTTGGAGATATTTGTGAGGATCAGTATGTGTATTTTGCAAACATTTAGGTCAGGTGCCTTTAATAGAAAGGCTGTAGCACATTCACCAAGTTTAAGAGGCAAGAACATGTGAAAAGGAAGCATGGATAGAATTGAGCATTTTATTAGAGTTAGAATTAAAGATGATGGTTTTCATACGTGAAGACCACAGCCTTAGCACTGTTACTACAGTTGTAGAATAGACAGGTCATAGTGTAAGCTTTTCAGTATTACTATCTTTTTGTGTCACCAAAGCTTAAAAATACCAACCAGAGATGTTCCTTCCAGGAAATTTTTTAAAAGTACAGGAAGAAACTCCTTTATTAGAGTGGTAAGTTCACATTACATTTCATTAAATTGCTGCTACTTAAAGCTTTTACAGAAGTTCAGACCACTTTGGGGTCTTATGAAAACTGTCCAGTAGAACACCAAATTTATTCCTTTTTCATTTTCCCAGGACTTAACTGCACTTCTCTTAGAAAAGATTGAAACCTCTCCAGCGAAGCCAGCCTCACAGTGGGAGGTCTTTCTCTCCATGTCAAGAATGAAAGACTCATACTGAATTCTCCGTAATTGTGTCTCATCTCACCGTAAACCCTCTCGACGGATGATGCCATCATTGCTTTTCTGAAGTAAACTATTCCCTCAGAGTGTCCCCATTATTTAGTTGAATTTTTCTTTTGTAATTTCTTGCTTATTTGCAGTGAGGGAAGGTAAGGGGAGAAGGTCTTTTTTTCATAGTGGTACTTAATAAAGTAAGGGAAGCTGAATATTCTGTTCCAGGGGTTATATTAGCCAGGACTCTCTTGGTTGCAGGTTACAGAAGTCCAACTTGAACTGTCTTTAAATTTAAAAAAATGGGCAAGGGATGCAGTTTATAGGGAAGCAGGCAGGGTATCTGATGTACTCAAGATCTTTGCAAGAAGGGCAGGAGCACCTGCAGTCTCAAGGATACAAATGCCACCAAAACACTCATCTCCACCCGTCTCTGTTTTATTCTCTTTATGTAGAACTGCTTCTTCTGCAGTACAAGAAACACCCCCTGTCAGTTCCAGATCCTGCCATCTCACAATTCTATACTGCTCTTCTCAGAGTTCCTCCAAAAACGCCAGGAAATGACTCATTGAGCTTCTAGGGAGCTGGAATCATGCTGGAATTATGGCAGCACCCACCAAAGCACATGGTTGGAGTGGGAAAAGGATAGTTCCTAGAAGATTGTTGTTGGGTGACTTCAAGTTGATTTTCAACTCATTGTGACCCCATGTGACAGAGTGGAACTGCCCCATAGGGTTTTCTAGGCTGTAGTCTTTACAGGAGCAAATCATCAGGTCTTTCTCCTGCAGAGCTGCTGGGTGGGTTGCCAAACTTTCGGTTAGCAGCCGAGCACTTAATAAGACCCACCAGGGAGTCTTATTCTCAGAAGGGTGGTAGGTTGCACAGACAAAAGAACTGTGCACTCCAGGATTGTCCCCAGGCTATCTTAAAATAAAAGGCGTCATTGTAAGCCTGTAGAATGCACGTCTGAATTTTCTCTCTGTCACAATGTTACTGGGGCCTCTTAACAAAACATCCTTCTATTTCATTTCCTTGCCATCAAAAAATAGAGCTTCTACCCACCTTTCCAGGCTTATTTCCTCCTTGTCTTAGTTACCTAGTGCTGCTGTAACAGAAATGCCACAAGTGGATGTCTTTAACAAACAGAAGTTTATTCTCTCACAGTCTAGGAGGCTAGAAGTCTGAATTCAGGGCACCAGCTCTCTTCTCTCTGTCAGTTCTGGGAGAAGGTCCTTGTCATCAATCTTCCCTTGGTCTAGGAGCTTTTCAGTGCAGGGACCTCAGGTCCAAAGGATGGGGCTCCACTCATGGTGCTTCTTTCTTGGTGGCGTGATGTCTCTCTCCTCTCTGCTTGCTTCTCTCTTTTATATCTAAAAAGAGATTGACTCAATATACAACCTAATCCTGTAGATTGAGTCCTGCCTCATTAACATAACTGCCTTTAATCCTGCCTCATTCACATCATAGAGGTAGGATTTACAACACATAAGATAATCACATCTGACAAAATGGTGGACAGCCACACAGTACTGGGAACTATGGCCTAGCTAAGTTGACGGACATTTTGGGGGGATACAATTCAATCCATAACACTCCTTCTTCCTACAAGACCCTTCACACCAGCCATCCCAGATGGCTGATCCCCAAATATACCACCTATTCTAACACCTCAGTGCCTTTGCTCCAGCTGAGCTGCCACCTCAACTGCCCTTCTCCCCATGAACTTGTCTGTACTTTGAAATCAGACCCCACTGGGAGGTGTGGCCCCACTTTTTCTGCACTGCCCCTTGCCCCCCACCTCTCCTGTGTGCATCCACAGCACTCACTATGCACATTTATTATAGCCCTCGTCATTGTTACGGTATTTCTGTCTTCCTCCCACAGAATAAGCTCAACAAAAGCAAGGGTAGTTTTGCCCATCTTGATGCCCCAGTGCCTGGCACACAGCACAGAAACTGTTGCCAAGGAGTTGAAGGCCCTCATACTGGTTGGTTACTCACAACCTTCAGATAATTCAGTAGGTAGTTATCTGCCTGCCTGCCTGTCTGTCATGTGCTGTCTGGATTCTTCTATCAGTCGACACACAGTTACTGATAACTCCTTTGGGTCCAGTAGTAAGGGGCTTACAAAAGAGTAAAGTCGGAGTTTTTGTCCTCCGAGCTTAGAGACTAATTAGAGAAACACAGCAAACACAGAGAAAACAATTAGAAGGCAATTACGTGCTTGGTTGTGAAGTGTTGCCTGTGAGTGCAGTCGTGATTGAGAGACGAGAGTTGGCCTGGGGCGTAGCAAGAGAAGCATTGCCTGGTGCTCATCCTCACAGCTATTACTTGACTTTGAACACATTCCTTAACTTCTCCAAGCCTCGGCTTTGTCTTCTCTTGGTTCTGTGAATTGGACAAGGTGCATGTGTGATGCCCAGCACAGAACAGGTGCTCCCGAAGCACTACTCTTGGTGTCTTTGCTGAACCTTGGCTTTCTTGTCTGCAAAATGGAGACAATATCCCTACTTTGCACCAATAGGAGAATTTACGTGAATACCTAGCCGAGTATCTGACAACACTACCCCAGGTTCTGGGTAAATAGGTATGACCAGTGTTAACTGAAAAAGTCAAAACTGCTTCAAGGAGAAACTGAATCCCAACAAGCAGGTAGCCTTAGACGGGCAAATAACATTAACAGTCACAGGCTGTTTATTCTTTTCAGCTGCCCAGCCTTCACTTCTGCCTGGGCCTTTTGTTGTCCCTATCTTTAAAACACTTATTGTTTGAAAAACATAGTGGATTAATTTTGATCTTCATACATAATTTCCCTAAATATAGGCCCAGAACGTATATAATTGTGTGGTATGTGAGAGGAGATTCTAACTGCTTGTGAGGCATCTCCAATCTGAGGGCCCCACGGCTACCTCAAACTTTCCCTCTTCAGAAGTAACCACATTATCACTTCCACTTTCGTTATCACCTCCACTTTTCTCCCACCCCTAGCATAAACCTCCACCCAGCTACCTCCTGAATTTTTTATCTGGTACTATGGGGAAGACGGTAGCTTGCCAGTAACATCTTGCCTAGTCTCCACATGCTTCTTCTCTGAGACTGCCTTGCTAATTGGAAAAAATCTTGGAAAGCAGATGTGTAAGGAAAATTTGAAGACCTGCAATAACCACCTAAAGCCCAAAACAAATCTTTAAATTACAAATTCAGCCTCCCGTTCAGAATGTAAACTACACCTGTATAACAAGAGAACGGGAGCTGAGATGTGTTATTCAGGGAGCACGACAATATGCTTGTGAGGTTTGAGGGGTACAGCAGGGACAAGTTACCCAATAAGCAAGGTACGCACGGGCTTACTTGTGCTTACTTACCAATCTGTAGTGCAGATTTCACCTGTTTTGTCACTGCATCAAAACAGGTGAGATCACGCACTACAGATTAGTAAGCAAATAAGATTAAGCCCGTGAGTACCTTGCTTACTGGTTAATCCACCCCCACCCCGTACCAAGACAAGAGTTGCTTGAGAATAAATTGACGGGACTTTTACATTTCCAGCTCACCTACTATATGGCTGTTACCGACTTCCTTATAGCAGTAGCTTAATTAGAATATCCTTAAACTAGTTGGTTAACTTTAGAGCTCACTAAGCAGAGTGATAGTAACTTGCTTGTTGCCCAGTAAATCTATTTTTAATCTTTTAAAATGGAAAAATTAAAACATTTTTCAGACACGAGTAATTTATATCATATTCTATACTCTTAATCTAACCAGCAAAAAGAATCCCTAGGCTTAGTATTAAGGTGTTGTGAGCCTCCAGAAAATAACACAATCCTGGCGACACTGTCATTTTACCCCAGTGAGACCCGCGTTGGACTTCTAACCTTCAGAATTGTAAGATAATAAATTTGTGTTATTTCAAGCCATGAAGTTTGTGGTACTTTGTTACAGCAGCCATAGAAAATACAGGCGTTTATTGAGTACAGTCCTGCGTCACTTAATGCCCACAATGTGTTCTGTGAAACAGGACGTTTTGTAATTTGGACGTTGTGGGAACACCATGTTACATACTTAGCGACGCTATGTGGGATACCTTTTGTTTCCCTCCCAGATCAATACTTCTCTTTTGCCTCTTGCTACTGCTCACCAGCACTGGTTTTGCGTGTTTGGGAGCCATGATGCACTTCAAGGTAATAGTTTCAAAAGAAAATTAAAGAGAAATAATGCTACAACACTCAAGAGATAGGGGATACACGAGATTGGATGCTGCTGCCTCTGAGTCAAAGCATACACTGTTGTACAGTAAAGTTTTTATTTGTAAGTAGGGAAAGTTCACATTAAAATAACGACAGAAAGTACAGTACATAGATAAGCCAGTACATAGGCGTTTATTATGATAACAAGACATATGTGTTGTAGGTTATATATGTACTGCATCATTATACTCCTGGCAGGGCAATCACTTTGTATACAAGAGACACGAGATACATGTGCTGTGTGTGGGAAGCTGTTGTGTTCGATATGTCTGGTTATGTCTGCTATGTCCCATTCTCTGATCGGGATTTCTGAACCCTATTATAAGCTTCTGGAATCATGGACATATATGTGGTCGGACGTTGCCCAAACAAATATTGTGTGGCACATGACTGTACGTATTATTATTACTTTCATGCCAGAGAAAATGGAGGCTGGTGGTTTCAAGTTTCAGCAAAGATCTCAAAAAGAATGAGATCAAGCTGGCGCAAGAACTCAGGATGCCTAGCGGTGGTGCCCGGTTGGATATGCCAAACACACTGTAAGGTCATAACAAGGCAAGGCCTTTCTAGAAACGATTTGTACATCGAATTCCCAAGTGAAACACAGTGAGACAGCCTTCTCGGAGGATATTTCTGTGAACAGATGGCCTGAGTGAAGAGCTTGTGTGGGTAATTTTAAACCTTCAGATGGCTCTACCATAAAAACTTATTTTCAGAAACATAGATTCCATGATTTGACATTAAAACAAAAAAATAACGAGTTTCTTTTTCCACGTGTGTTACTTTTATGACAAATCTCTGGGTGGCACAAATGGTTAAGCACTCGACTACAAGCCGAAAGGTTGATAGTGTGAACCTACCCAGGGGTGCCTTGGAAGAAAGTCCTGGTGGTCTGCTTCTAAAGGTCACAGCCTTGAAAACCCTATGGAACAGTGCTACGCTGCACACATGGAGCTGCCATGAGTCAGAATTGACTCCAAGGCAAAGAACACCACCTTCATGAGCCTCTCTGTGGCCCGAAGCCTCAGGCATGACCTGTGGCTGGGTTAACTGGTAGTGGCTGCCTGGAGTTCTGTATTGGGAGGATTCAGAATCCAAGTTCTGCTGGACTGGAAAGAACTGTGCTGGGTTAGTGATAATCACCCCAGGTGAGGCAGAGGCTGTGACAGCATTTGCTAGCCCAGTCTAGTGCAATGTTACCATTTCCAGGTGATAAAACCAAAGCTGAAGTAGACCGGCCAGAACTCTCCCCACTACCTCAGTGTGCAGGTTCCCCTAATAATCCTCTATTTCCTTCATTTATCTGACAAATGTTTATTGAGCACCTAATATGTACTGTCACCGTGTGAAACCAAACCTGCTGCAGTAGAGTTGATTTGGACTCACAGCGACCCTATAGGACAGAGTAGAACGGCTCCATAGGGTATCCAGCAACTGCTGGCTTCCAACTGCCGACCTTTTGGTTAGCAGCCGAGCTCTAAACCACTGTGCCATCAGGGTTCCGTCACTGTGCTAGGTGCTGAGAATGTTCCAGTGAGTAAAAGCAGAATTCCAGCCTTCATGGGGCTCATATTCCAGCAGGGAAGACAATTAACCAAGACAAGTACTTAGTGTTACAGATGGTGGAAAGCGCTATGCAGAAAGATACAGCAGGGAAGAGAGGGGAGTGTGAGGGTGGAGGGTGGCAAGGTAAATAGGGAAGTCAGGGAAGCCTCACCCCCAGGGTGGCATCTGAGCAGTGAACCGAAGGCTGTGAGGGAGCGAGCAGTTATATATCTGAGGAAACAGAACTCCAGGCAAAGGGATCAACTAACGGGAAGGCCCTGAGGTGGAGACAAGCTAGGCAGGCACCATCAAGAAACGGGAAGAGGCCAATGAGAAGAGCAGAGAGGAGATGGGAGCAGAGGGATAATAGCAGGCAGACCTACAGGGCTTTAAATTTATGGGAAAACACCGGATCTTCTCAGAGCGAGACGGGAGTGGTTGGAGGGTTCTGGGCAGAAGCTGGGGTGCCATGTTAAGAAGAGACTGAGAGGGTACGGGTGGAAGCAGGGAGACAAGTAGGAGGCTACCGCACTAATAATGCAGGTGACAGGTGATGGCGACTCGGACGGACCAGGGCACCAGTAGTGGAGGGAGAGACAAGGGGTTGGTCTCTGGAGTTTGAATCCTGGATTTGAAAGCCAAGTCCAAAATCAAATGAAAGTGATTCTTGATTTACCTAAAGTTGATGTTACGCTATCCTGTTACTTTATCAAGATTGCCAATAAATGTCAATTAATTAATATTATAACCCATATGGTGTAGCTGGTATAGCCTAACAATGTGTGTGGGGAGAAAATTCTGGAAACTAGTAATGAGGGTGAAAGATAAGTGAATAAGAAAGGGATGTTTTCCTTGATGTTCTGGATCGGTGGTTCTCAACCTTAGTGTGCCTCAGAATCACCTGGAAGGCTTGTTAGGTGGCATTGCTGGGCCCCACCCCCGTTTCTAATTCAGGCTCCGAGATAAGGCCTGATCATTTGCATTCCTAACAAGTTCCCAGTGAATGCTTTTGTATCTGGCCCAGGAACCACACTTTGGGAACCACTGGTCTAATTTATTCCAAGTTCTTGGGATAAGAACAAAATCATTAAATGTCTCAAGTGGAAGAGACCTTAAAAAAGAAACAAAAAAATCAAACCCGTTACCATCCAGTTGATAGTGACCCTATAGGACACAGTATAACTGCCCCATGGAGTTTCCAAGGACTGGCTGGTGGATCTGAACTGCCGACCTTTGGGTTAGCAGCCAAGCTCTTAACCACTGCGCCATGGGGGTCATTTAATCCAACTCCTGAAAACCCAAATTTCCCCATGCAGGCAACATAAACACTTGGAGCAGTGGTAAGACAATGGCGGCATGAAGGTCAAAAGGCGTGAGGACTGGATTCAGGTGTGCAGCTTCTGACACCCACCTCTTACCCCTTTTACAGATCAGGGAGCTGAGGCCAAAAGAGGTCGTGGTGACCCCAATTGGGATGAAAATACTATTTTTATTTCAATATGCTACTGTGATCAAATGTTGACTAGCTCTCATTTCTGAATTGTGTTAAGGGGTAATTTATTTGAAGTGAAAAAGGCAAATGGATAAGTATTTCTCTTAACTGAAAGAATATGCATGTATTATGACCATATTTGACTTTTAAAATTGTGTCTAGAAAAATTCTGAAAGAATATTTTCCAAACCATTTTGCTTATTGATAATTATTACTTTCTTCGTTATTCCTTTATGTATTGTCTGAGTTTTTATAAAGTTCATTCATAACTTTTATAACAAAGGAGAGAATGCAGTAATTTTCACTGGGAAAATAAAGAGCATACAGATTCCTAAACGATTAGTACCAGCGTTTAACCACAAGATGGAGTAGTTTACAACCGAATAAGCAAGTGAAAGCAAAGACTAGAGGGGAAGGGGATGGGATTCCTGCCCCCTTCCTGAATTTAATCCAGGTGATTCATGTGCATTTTAATGCCTCTTGAAAACATCAGGCATACTAATTATATTTTTAAATCCATCTATTGCAGATGAATAATCTCTAAATTCTGATTTATGATGTTTCTTAGGCTTATGTTTGATCTTATAATTATCTCACCTATTAAATTGATTCCGTTTAACGAAAGAGGTAAATTGTTATGAAAGACTAGAAACTAAAGTTGTAGTACTTAGCAGCAGTTTCTTTTAATGACAGAAAATTCTTGCACACAGAAGTCCTGTATACACTGCTTCCACCTCAAGCTGCCCCTCCTCCAATGTAGAAAGGCTGCCATTTTACTTCGCATTCCCATTTCAGAATGTGTATTCACATCAATGTTTGGAACCATTAACGAGCTCTCTAAACATTAGTGTACGAAAAAGAGAAAAGTAGAGAGAATTTAACTCAAAATAGAAGAAGACAAATGTTAAAAGACAGACTCAAAAACAAGCCTTAGACTGCAGTCCCTTCTGATACTTGAGTGAGAAGATGAGGAATCCAATTAGAGGGTGTTGGTGGCCTCTGCTGAAGTCACTGGGTGAGTATAAATGGTTAACGTGCTTGGCTGCTAACCACAAGGTTGTAGGTTTGACACCTGGAGTAAAGGAGAATGAAGAACAGTAGAGACACAAGGAAAGTATTAGCCCAAGAGACAGAAAGGGCCACATAAACCGGAGACTTCATCAGCCTGAGACCAGAAGAACTAGATGGTGCCCGGCTACCACCAATGACCGCCCTGACAGGGAACACAACAGAGAGTCCCTGCTGGAGCAGGAGAAAGGTGGGGCACAGAACTCAAATTCTAGTAAAAAGACCAGACTTAATGGTCTGACTGAGACTGGAGGAATCCCAGAAAGCATGGCCCCCAGGCTCTCTGTCAACCCAGAACTAAACAATTCCTGAGGCCAACTCTTCAGACAAAGATTAGACTGGACCGTAGGACATAAAATGATACTCACGGAGAGTGTGCTTCTTAGCTCAAGAAGATACATGAGACTAAATGGGCAGCTTCTGTCCTGAGGTGAGATGAGAAGGCAGAGAGGGTCAGGAGCTGGTCAAATGGATGTGGGAAATCAGGGGTGGAAAGGAGGAGTGTGCTGTCACAGTATAGAGAGAGTAATTAGGGTCACGTAACAATGTATGTATAGATTTTTGTATGAGAGACTAACTTAAATTGTAAACTTTCACTTAAACTACAACAATAAAAAAAAAAAAAAGGTTAGAGGTTTGAGGCCACCAGAAGTGCCTTGGAAGAAAGGCTTGGCAATCTATTTCAGAAAAACCAGCCATTGAAAACCCTATGGAGCATAGCTCTACTCTGACATACATGAGGTTGCCATGAGTCAGAATTGACTCCATGGCAACTGGGTGTTTTCTTTGTTTTTTATCTTGGTGCACCCTGCCAGGGACTTACCCTGGCAGAATGAAAGCTATGTTACCAGGTGTGCTGGATACAGAACTGGAAAGAACACCCTTCTCTCCCTGCCTCCCACCCACAAGCCATCCCTGTATAACAGTTAGGCTAGGAATGTTGTTAAAAGTTTGCTGTTGTTGCTGTTGTTTGCTGTTGTGTGTTGAGGAGTTGATTTCGACTCATACCAACCCCATGTGACAGAGTAGAACTGCCCCACAGGGTTTCTAAGCTGTACTCCTTACAAGAGCAGATTGCCAGGTCTTTTCTTCCCATGGAGCCACTGGTTGGTTCGAACCACTGACTTTTCCATTAGCAGCTGAGTGCTTAAGCATTGCGCCACCAGGACTCTTTAGAGTATACATACACCTTTTAAATTGACTTTCCATTTACTATCATAACCTTTCTTTCTATGTAGCTATAAGCTTCATAACTATAATTTTGATGACCTCATAATATTCTACCCATTGAGCCTATGTTCCGTAATTTGCTTAACTGGTTTCCATACTGTTTGCCATATGCACTTTTTAAAAATAATATTGTAAACAATGTGCCCCAAGTGTCCTTGTATGTATGCTTTTTCTTTCCTTTATCTTTGGGATAAATTCCCAAAACAAACTTGATTGAGTCGATGGACAAGATCTATTTTATACCTACTGACAAATGACTCCCCAGAAGTCATTTGCCATTTCCAACGTGTGAGTGTACCAGCTTCACTGTGTCAAGATCAGCACTGAACATTTTTATTTTTAAAAATGCCCCAGCTTCGTTCATGTGGAAGGACATCCACTCCTCTGTCCCCAGGGTGTCCCTCCTTGTTTAAGGCCAAAGGTCTCCTTTGTCCACATTATGTTAGCAGCCCATTCTCTGACCTCCTGGGCCGGGTCCCGCTGGTTATCCTTCTGCACCAGTTTTTACCCCTCAGTCTGTGAGCATGCTTGAGATTCCCCACCAGGCCAGAGCCCCTGCTAGCTACTGCCTGTTTGCTCTTCTCCCCAGGCGCCCTTCTCCAGACTTCTACGTCACATGCACTCCACTCCTCCCTCCCATGCCTCAGCCCACTGCAGTCTGTCTCCTGCTTCCACCACGCCACAGAATGGCTCTTTCTGAAGTCACCACTGATGTTGACTGCACAATTCAGTGGGCACCTGTCACCTTGTTTCATTTGATCTCTGTGATGTATTTGACAGCGGACTTCCTCAAACTTTCTCCTATCTTGCCTTCCGTGTCCTCCTATCCCTCTAACTTGTACCTCTAAATGTCTGCTGTCTTATCTTTCCTCACTCAGCAGTGGCATCACTGGGGGGTGCAGGGGGTGCAGACTGCACCCGGTGACATTGTCAGAGGGAGTGACACCAAAATGACTTCTGTAAAATTTTGCAATGTTTCAGCAGAAACTTATTATTTTTTCATTAAAATATCCCTATAGTTAGTTATAACAACAAAAACATTTTTCATAAACCCAGCTTACGTGTATCAACACACCTACAAGGCTGAAACTCTATGCTAATTTACTCTTTGAACTTTCTAATGTGCTCGGGTCACAGCTGTCATTATTACCCAATTACAATGATGCTTCAAATCACGGGGTTTTGTCTCCACGTGGAACAAGCACGTGCTGTTGTTTTCATAGCTATCAGTGTTTCTCACAGTAGCTGATTTTGTCGAATTTTGTGATGTTGATGATTAGTATCTGTGAACGTATATCAATAACTTTTTTGAGACTGAAGTAGTATTTAAAGGAAAAGAAGGAGTGATAAACGGGAATTACAATTTATATGAGTAACATTAGTACAAAAAACATTATTAAGGATTCTGTATGGTCTGGTATGGGAAGAGGTCCATGGGGGGGGTGACACCATGAGTTACCTCACTGTGTAACACCAACCCTAGTGGTACCACTGTCACCCATCACTTAGCCACTGCTGTGTCCCAGAACAGGAGCACAAGGCGGGTGACTGGCATGTGGGGCTGAGCTAGGTCTTCAGCCCTCTCTACACTGTCATGTCAGCTCTAAAATTTACAAACACCAGGAACCTTGGTGGCGCAGTGGTTAAGAGCCTGGCTGCTAACCAAAAGGTTAGTAGTTCGAATTCATCAGCTGCTCGTTGGAAACCGTATGGGGCAGTTCTACTCTGTCCTAAAGGTTCACTATGAGTCGGAATCGACTTGACGACAACGGGTTTGGTTGTTTTGGTTTTAGTGTGCCCTCCACCACTGGATTTCAGCTTTTCATTCTATATATATGCTCCCTCAACAGTCTCATCCATTCCAAGATTCTGAGTCTCCCATATTTACACTAATGGCTTCCAAATCTGTGTCTCCAACAAGCTCTTTCTCACTGCCTATTGGACACCTCTGAGTGTCTAGTCAGCATCACCAATTCAGCAGGTATAAACAGAACCTTTATTTTCCCCATCTCACCCTACTTGCCAGTTCACCTGTCTTTCCTTAGTGAATGACACCATTGTCCACCTACTCGGTCAAGTTAAAAAACTGAGTGTTCTTCCAGGTACCTCCCCTCCCTTACATCCAAGTTTACTCACTCATAGGAAGCTTGTACATTCTACCTCATAAAGATCTTGCAAATCTGTCCCTTTATGTCCATTCTTTGGTATCCATGAGTGGTGCAAATGGGATTTCAGCTGCTGACTGAAAGGTTGGAGGTTTGAGTCCACCCACAGGTGCCTTGGAAGAAAGATCTGGCAGTCTACTGAAAAATCAGCCATTGAGAACCCTATGGTGTAGAGTTCTACTCTGACACACATGGGGTTGTCATGATTCAGAAACAACTTGAAGGCATCCAGTTACTGGTTATGTTCATTGTTTATTGCTGACTGAGCAGTTCACAGCACCTTGTCAGCTCTTGCCTAGATTATTCCAATTGCCCAGCACATGGCCTCCGTTCTTGGTCGTTCTTCCTGAGAACATCATGAGAGGCAGTGGGCAGGGGTTAAGCGTGGAGGCTCTGGAGGCAGGCTTCTGAGTTTCAATTCCTGACTTTGTTTTTTTGCTATCTGTGTAACTTTGGGCAAGTTCTGTAACTTCTCCTTGCCTCCATTTGCTCATATGTAAGATGGAGATAAAAACAGCATACACCTCAAAGGAATAGATATGAGGATAGGGTGGCCACGTCTTTCTCCTGCAGAGCATCTGCTGGGTTCAAACTGCCAACCTTTCGGTTAGCAGCCCAATGCTTTACCACAGCACCACCAGGGCTCCTGGGCACCTATTAAGCACCCATTTAATGTTAGTTGCTATCATCATCATCATCATCACTGTACTCTGCATCACTAGGGAGCTCTTTCTGTCTTAGTTTCTCAGTGCTGCTATAACAGAAATACCACAAGGGGGTGGCTTTGACAAACAGAAATTTATTTCTGCACAGTTAGGAGGCTAGAAGTCCAAACTCAGGGCATTGGCTCTAAGGGAAGGCTTTGTCTCTGTCAGTTCTGGGGAAGGTCCTGTCTCTTTTCAGCTTCTGTTCCTCGGTTCTTTGGTGATTTTCCTGTGGCATGGCATCTATCTTCCCCCATCTGTGCTTGCTTGCTTCTGTGCCTAATCTATTTTCTATCTCAAAAGTGATTGGCTTAAGACACTCCCTACACTGATATGGCCTTATTAACACGACAAAGAAAACCCTATTCCCAAATGGGGTGACATCCACAGGTATGGTGATTAGTATTCCAACACATTTTTTTTTTTTTTTTTAAAGTTGCCTTCAAGTCAATTCTGACTCATAGCAACCCTATAGGACAGAGTAGAACTGCCCCATAGAGTTTCCAAGGAGCGGCTGGTGGATTTGAGCTGCTGACCTTTTGGTTAGCAGCCGAGCTCTTAACCACTATCCCACCAAGGCTCCAACACATATTGTGAGGGGACACAATTCAATCCGCAGCACTTTCTAAAGGGAAAATCTGATCCAACCAGTATCCCGCTCAAAACCGTTCAGTGTCCCCCCACCCCCCACCCCTGGCCCCTGTAGAGTAGAAATGCCACAGCTTGTAACCCAAACGCTTAAGGATCCTGTCAGTTGATCTCTTCAGGCCTCATGTCCAACCTCTCCCTGAGCTGCAGCCAAACAGCACTGCTTTCGTCTCTGGGACGGTGGATTTCACAGCTTTCAGCCTCTGAACAGCCTCCCCCTTCTTCCCAGGGGGCCTTTCCCTCCCCGTGGGAGACTGGATCGTAACCTCCTCCTTCAGGAAGCTTTAGCTGATCACAGCCCCAGGCAGAGCAAAAACTGGGTTCACAATAGTCCGACCCCTACACATTTATTGCGCATTTTCACACTGTGTGTTTGTGTCCTATCCCTGTCTCCCTTATGGGACTGTGAGTTCTTCCTCTCTGCCCCAGCGCAGCCTGTGATATAAGACAGGAAATCAATACCTAGTTGGCAAAGAAGGAAAGAATAAATGAATCTTTTCTCGGGGCCAGAGCTGTAGCAGAGGACAGTTTTTTGACTGTGGCTTAAAATGCAGTTTTTTTGTTTCTCTAAACATTGTGGCGGTAAGTATCCTCTCCTTCATCTACATAAGCTTACGTTTGGAACCAACAACGGCTTACGATGGTGTTTTACTGTGAAATTGTTTTGACAACGAGGGCAGGGCTGCATGACTGTCTTAGCTGCGTCCTGATCAGGAAGGCTGGTCTAGATAAAGTTATCTCAGGAGAAAACTGGTCAAAAGTCAGAATTGCAAGATAATCTGATTTTTTTCCCTAGTATATTATCTCTCCAGAACTGGTACATATTTGGAACAATTACAGCCATTACAGAGCCTTGGTGACAAAGTGGTTGAAGTGCTCGGTTGCTAACCGAAAGGTCAGCTGTTTGAACCCACCAGCTGCTCTTCAGGAGAAAAGATGTGGCAATCTGCTCCCATAAAGATTACAGCCTTGAAAACCCTATAGAGCAGTTGTTGGAAATCCTATAGGCAGGGTCACTATGAGTCGGAATAGACTCGACGGCATCTAACAACCATAACTTAGCCATTACATGAAACTCAGCTGTAAGCAGAGAAACTGGAGAGCTACTCACGAGGGAATTCCAGATGTTGTTTCTTATTCAGGCGGCATGCTCTGTGGTGCACCCCAGGTGTTCTGATACCCTCAACCCAGTAGCGTAGGTAAGAGTAGGGAGAAGAGGCACTGGACGTTGGTCCTTCTTTCCACCTCTGTTAGCTGGAAAAAGGGCTAACTTCTGTCTTCTTCAACTCTAATCACTTGAAGAGTGACAAGCAAACTTTGGTACCAGAAATTGTAAAGCCAAATTGGATGAGCTTTGGGGAAAAGCCATTTGTAGCTGAGAAATCTACTTCGATGTCAGCCCCCAGGACCACGGGAGTCCTGTCCCAGATCTCTGAAGCCAGCACAGATGACGGCTAGTCCTCTACGGACACTGTGTTGTATAGAAGCAGTGACGCAATCCTGACTGTAAATTCCGTCTTCAGAAGATGAACCACGGTTTCTGTTGGGCTTTCTTGAAATTTTTGAGGTGTATTTCTACACTCCTTTGTGCAGCCCCTGTCTCCACCTCTGAAGAGAGCACTGTCTTGCTGAACATTAGCTTTTGTTGTTAGTTGTTACTTGCCATCCAGCCAGATCCAACTCAAGGAGGCCTTATGGTCCCGTACCATCTTTATGATCGTTGGCATGTTTGAGTCTGTTGTTGTGACTATTGTCTCAGTTCATCTTATTGAGGGTTTCCCTGGTTTTCATTGACCTTCTACTTTACCAAACATGAAGGTAGTTTTTATCCTTCTTTTCTTAAACTCTAAATGATCAACACAAATACTTACAAGGTCATTGTGTATATTTATGCTACATATATTATAACTTGCCAGTACCACACCAGTTCGTAGGGACCACTTAGAGGATTGAAGGTTGTGTTTTTCCTAGGTGCAGTTAGGATAGTCTTAAATATCTGTCTCAAAACTAGAGCTATGCTTCTGGTCTGGACAATGGTCTTTCACTTGGAGAAGTCAAAACATGGAGTTGAGGGTTAGAGGAACCCTGGTGGCACAACGTTTAAGCACTAGGCTGCTAACTGAGACTGGTGGTTCTAACCGACCCAGCGGCTCCACAGGAAAAAGACCTGGCGATCTGTTTCCGTAACAGTTACAGCCCAGAAAACCCGATGGAGGAAATTTTGCTCTGTCACGTGGGGTCCCTGTGAGTCGAAATGAGCTCGACAGCACCTAACAACAACAACAGAAAACATCCTAGTTGAGTGCTCTCATTTACAGATGAGGAAACAGACATAAATATGCATGTCACCGATTTACCAAGAACACATAGCAAGTAGGTGGTACAGCCAAAATAAGAACCCAGGTTTCCTGCCTCCCAATTCTGCTCCTCATATTACATTTCTGTAACTGTGGTTTATGAGAAAGCAAACCCTGGGCCAAGAATCAGGCCAGATGCTGACACGCAGAGGCCACATACAGGTCCTATGCGCATGGCACTCACCGGTTAATGGGGGATCCTGACTCACCTTATGGCCATGTAAGACAAACTTGTTCATTCATTAATGCATCTACCTATCTACTCTGTCATTCATCTGGGAGGCAGCCTGTGGCTCTGGGTCTGAACCGCTTGGTTTGAATCCTGGCCATGCTGCCGACTATTTGTGTGATCTTGGGAAAGTTATTTGCCTCCCCAGACCTCATTTTCTGTATCTGTAAAATGGGGATGACAATAGTATCTACTTCATAGACTTGTTATAAGAAATAAATTAATGAATACATGTAAGGCACTTAGAATAGTGCCTGGCACATAGTAAGTTGTATAGAAGGCTTTGATCCAGCATAAAATTTCAGGAGAAATACCAAGCCTTCAATTCTGGAAGAAGGAGTGCACAGTCTGGTCTTTTTGAGGCCCTTTTCCCACAATCTTTGGTATGGCAAAGAATAATGTTGACGAAAATGTCTATGTGTCAGTCAGAGAGGCCCAACTTGACAGAAGTGGAGGAGGTATTGGGGTAACAGGAGCTTTTAGCTCATCTCAGTGCTCATGCGTCTCTGAGCTTGAAATTAACCAAGACGAACGTAAGATCACAAACAATATTTTGATATTATGCAAACAAGATGGCAATGTTTGTTTAAAAACATTAGCATAAATAAAATGTAAGGTTTATGGGTTTTTCTAACGAGAAAGGCAAGAAAGAAAGCCGAGTGGTAATTTCTGACAATTCATCTAAATGAGAAGAAGCATCCGGATGCTGTCAGTGAGAAAGCGTGCTGCTCTTGGCAAAAAGAGATACCAGAAAAAAAAGGAATGATGGAGATTTTCCCCCAAAACAATGATGCTGACCTTGATTAAGTTTCGTCTTTTTTTTTTTTTTTTTTTTTTAAGTTGTTGAGACAAGTGTAGACTCATGAGCACTTGTAAGAAATAATGCAGAGATTCTATGGACCCTTCACTCAGTTTCCCCCAATGGTAACATCTTGCATGATTATAATACAATATCACAACTAGGGAATTGACGTGGCTACAATCCATTGACCTTATTCAGATTTCACCAGTTCTATATGCACTTGTGTGTGTGTGTGTGTGTGTGCATTTAGTTCAATGCAACTTTATCACATGTGTAGATATGTGTAACCACTACTGCAGTTAAGATACAGAGCCGTTTTCTAACTACAAGGATCTCTCCTGCTACGCTTTTATTGATGCAATGCTTAAGTCCTCGGCTGCTAACCAGAAAGTTGTTTGTTCAAACCCACCCAGAAACTCGTGAGAGAAAGACCTGGCGATATGCTTCTGTAAACATGGCAAACAACAACAACAACACCCTTTTAATGTCAAATTCACCCAACCCCTCATTCCTTACCCTAGCTACCGCTCATCTATTCTCCATCTCTATAATTTTGTCATTTCAAGGATGACCTTTTTTTTAGAACTGTTACTGTCAAGCATTGGTGGTTCGGTAGTAGAATTCTCACCTGCCATGCAGGAGGCCTGGGTTCTATTCCCAGCCCATGAAAAGTTTACTTTGGAGCCCTGGTGGCACGGTGGTTAAGCACTTGGCTGCTAACCAAAAGGTCAGCAGTTCAAACCCACCAGCCACTCCTTGGAAACCCTGTGGGGCAGTTCTACTCTGTCCTATGGGGTCACTGTGAGTCGGAATCAACTCAACAACAGAGCATTTTGTATAAATGGAATCCTACATTATGTAACCTGTTGAGATTGACTTTTTTTTCACAGCACGATTCCCTTGAGATCCATCCAAGAAGCTGTGTGTATCAATAGTTTGTTCCTTTTTATTGCTGAGTAGTATTCTATGGTATGGATGTACCACAGTTTGTTCAACCATTCACTCACTGAATGGCTCTTTTCAGTTTGGGGCTATGAGGAATAAAACTGCTATGAACATCCATGTATATGTTTTGGTGTGAAGATAAGTCTTTGTTTCTCTGTCCAAGAGAAATGTCCAAGAGTGCAATTTCTGGAATGTATGGTCAGCAAATGTTGGGTTTTATAAGAAACTAGAGTGGCTGCACAACTTTACTTTGCCTCTAGCAATGTATGAGAAATCCAGTTTCTCTGCATGCTTGCCAGCATTTGGTGTTATCGTTGCTTTTTATTTTAGTCATTCTGATAGGCGTGCAGTGATTTCTTATTGTGGTTTTGTTTTCAATTTTCCTAGCGGCTAAAGATGTTGAGCATCTTCTCGTGCACCCATTTGCCATCTCCATATCTTATCTGGGGAAACGTTTGTTCGTGTCTTTTGCCTACTTTCTAATTGAGTTTGAAGAGTCCTTTATATGTGCTTTATCAGATACGTGGTTTACGAGTTTTCATGAAGATCTGTAAGCTTGTCTTTTCATCCGCTTCCATCCTCTTTTGCAGAACACTTTGAATTTTGATGTGGTCGATTTTTCCTCCTGCGATTGTGCTTTTGGTATCACACCTGAGCCCTAGGTCCTGAAGATTTTCTCCTATTTTTTGCTAAAAGTTTTCTAGCTTTACGTTTTACAATTTTTAAGTCTGTGATCAGTTTTGAGTTAGTTTGAGTTATAGAAGGTGTGATGTTTAAGTCAAAGTTCATTTTCTTCCCTGTGGTTGTTCAACTGTTCCAGCATCATTTGTTGAAAAGACTGCTGCAGTGCAATGAATGCCTTAATATGGCCGTTCTAGCTGTAGTCTTTGGGACTCGCACACAGTGACTGAGCGGGACTGTGCAAATAAGGTATGTAGAACCTGTTTTGCTTGTATGTTGGCTTGGCTGGGCCATGATTCCCCATATTGTGTGTCTGCCTTCCATTTTGTGATCTGATGTAGTTATTCTAATTATCCTACATTTTGTGTGTTGTAAATCCTGATTTCTGTATGTTAACGAGGCAGGATTAGTGTAGAGTGTATCTTGAGTCATAGCCTTGCAGGAGGGTATGACTCAGGTCCCAACCTTACTCAAGTCACACCCTTCCCTGGGGTGTAGCCCGCATCCAATGTACATGCGTGGGTGCTCTGGCTGGGCTCTCTCTCTCTCTGCATCTGGATCCTGCATCTGGTTCATCACTGTCTGACCTCCAGCTCTTGGGACTTAAGCCAGCTTCTTGGGCCGTCTCATCTGCTAATTCTGGGATTCGCCAGCTTCTGCAGCCCTGTGAGCCAGCAGCCTTGTTGTCTGGCCTGCCAATTTGAGTTCATTGGCCCCTGAGGCCACGTGAGTCAGGAGAAGCCTATGCCTGACCCATAGAAGGCATGTCCCTGTTATGGTTCGTGAGTTCTGTGAGATGTTGCAGTGAATTATGGAACCCAAAGACAAGAGGGAGAGTAAGTACTAAGGGGAGGAGGAGTAGCTGATGTTAGAGATGATGGAGTGGTACAGAAGTTTGGAAAAGTTGGACATTTGAGACGTCTTTAACCTCTGCCTCATAGGAACCGGCTTTGTGCTGATCCTTCTAAAAGAAATTATTCATTCAACTGTCCTTCTCCGTTGAATTGCTTTTGGTCATAGACGTCCACAGCAGTATTTGTTTCTGAGAAAGGGTGTAAGATGAACTGAGTTAAGTCTTGTACGTTTTCCTTTGATTTTCTCCTCTTTATCAACATAAAATTTTAACATGAGATGCTGGGCTGGTTTACAGACTAGGAGAGGGTATTGAATAAGGAATAGGATGAATCTCTACATATGGTATTACAGTTTTAACAGACCTGAAGCTACATATCCAAATGTGTGCTGGACACCAGACGTAGGCGGTCACCATTTCTCAAACCCTGCACCCCTCTGGACTTCCTGTCAGAGCCAGGACAACTGAAGATGATTTGTCTCACTATTTATAGTATCATCCTGATTTTGTTTTACATCAGGGATAGGATTTCCTGTCCTGAGTCCGCCCTCCCCGTTTTGCCCCTTATTCACAAGCTTGCTTTTGCATGTCACCGGTGTCACGCAGTGGTTAAGAGCACCGAGTTTCAGAGTGAAGGCTTTCCCCAACTTCGCTACTCAATAGCCCAGTGATTTGGGATGAGTCACTTACCTTGCTAAGCCTCAGTTGCTTAACTGTAAAATGAATTCAGGGAGATAGTGAAGACTAAGGAAGCTAATATATTCAGGGTGCATAGTGCAGTAGCTGGCACATAATAAAAATTTAATACATGATAGCTAGTATTGTTAGTGGCTTTGCACTGTTTCAAAAAATTGTTGTAAGATTTAAGTGCGTGAAGATATTTAAAGAATGTGCCTAAATGAGCATAAGTAAGATATTCAAAGACACACGTAAGGCTCCTAGGTAATTCCAGGAGCGAGAACCAAAAATGTCTTCAGTTGTATGAGAAGACTACAGTGAGAACTCGTGTGTTATGTAATGTCTGGCATGTTTATTGACAAAGTACTTAATTGATAAGCACAGAATTCCAGATAGTGCTCCCCTCTGGGGGAGGGCGGGGGGTGGGATGGGCCAGGAGCAGACATGAAACTGGACAGTATTGGGAACGATCAGCGAAGTGGGCGGTGAGTTGACAAGCGCTTGTTTATTAATACACATTATAAACATTCTTTTGCATAAATCAAATATTGTGCAATAAATGTCCTTAAAAATTAGCCTCACTGACTTGTAGCCATACCTAATGCATGTATACGTAATATTCACAAGTATATGTAAAACATAAAAATCGGTTTAGTTCAACAAATTTCTACCAAACTCCTACTGTTCCGTATGAATAAATAAATAGTAAGTATTATACATACATGATGAAAAAGGTTAACAAACACTGGAGGACAAGGTGAGTTTCAAAATATAGTTAATATATTAATCAGGGACGGTTTCTTGGAAGAAATAAATCCTTGATTTAAGGGAAATATGATTTAGCGATGGAATGAGCCAAGTAAAAAGTTGGCGTTTTTGAGGATTTTTTATACATTCCTCACCTCAAAAAAACTCACTACATACTAAGGATGTGCTGTATGTCGAGTAGTGTCCTGGGTGCCTTTATATACAAGGTAGGCTTTGATACTTATTGGAGATGAGAAAATCAAAGCTCAGAGTCACATCATATGTTAATTAAAGCAAGATTTTGAATCTGAACCTCAGATTACTCTCACTGTACCACAGCAACCATAGCCACTGATGTAGTGTCTTAGGCTGCGTTCTCTAGAGAAGCAAAATCAATAAAGTGTATAAGTATATATATATATATGTATATATATATATGTGCGTGTGTATATATATAAGAAACCAGTGGCTGTTGAGTCTATTCCCACTCATAGCGACCCTATAGGACAGAGTAGAACTTCCCCATGGGGTTTCCAAGGAGCAGCTGATGGATTGGAACTGCCGACCTTTTGGTTAGCCGCCAAACTCTTAACCACTTCACCTACAGAAAGAGATTTATATCAAGGAAATGGCTCACACAGTTGTAGAGGCTGAAATGTCCCAAGTCTGTGGGTCAGTGTCATGGATTGAATTGTGTCCTCCAAAAGTATCTGTCAACTTGTCTGGGTCATGATTCCCAGTATTGTATGATAGTGTACCATTTTGTAAATCTGATGTCATCTCCTTACGTGTTGTAAACTCTTTCACTATGATGAGGTTATACTGATGAGGCCTACAAGATTGGATAGTGTCTTAAGCCAATCTCTTCTGAGATATAAAGGAGAGAAGTGAGCAGAAGTGAGACACATGGGAACCTCATACCACTAAGAGAGCAGTGCCAGGAGCAGAGCGTGTCCTTCGGACCTGCAATTCCTGTGCAGGGAAGCTCCCAGAACAAGGGAAGATAGATGACATGGGCCTTCCTCCAGAGCTGACAGAGAAAGCATTCCCTTGGAGCTGATGCCCTGAATTTGGACTTGTAGCCTACTGGACTGTAAGAGAATATTTTCTGTTTGTTAAAGCCATCCACTTGTGGTGTTTCTGTTAGAGCAGCACTAGATGACTAAGACAGTCAGGATAGAGGCTTCTCCTGATTCACATAGCTGCAAGGGCTGGCGAACCCAAGATTGGCAGGTCAGACAGCAGAGCTCTTGCTCACAGGCTACGATGATGGACAAATCCCAAGACTGGCAGGCAAGACCACTAAGCTGTTAGCTCAAGCACCAAGGATCGGAGGTCAGACAAACATGAGCCAGCTGCAGGATCCAGAATGAGCAAAAGCCCATGAGCCTTGCCAGAATGTCCACTTATATTTGATGCAGGCCACAGGCCCAAAGAAACTCCCTTTTAACTGATTGACTGCTCACTGCAGATCCCATTATGAGGATGATCATATTACATCTAATCTCATCATGGAAGCGATCACAACATCATACAACTGCCAAACCACTGAGAATCATGGCCCGGCCAAGTTGACACACAACCTTAAGCATCACATGTGGTGTCCTCTGGATTTAGCAAAAATAAGGCCATTGATGACCTTCATGAGTGCAATTGCAGTGGAGTGGTGGGAAGAGAAACGACACTGCAATGGGGTGAGGAGGTGAGTGGAGGAGAGGAATCAGAGAAACAAGAGAGCAGGATGTGTGGCCACAGGAATGCTTAGTTTTGAAACGGGAGGACTTGAGCATGCTTAAATGCTGATGGAATGGAGGAGGGAGTGAAGATGTTGTGGGAGGACCAAAACCAAACCCGCTGCCATTGAGTCGATTCTGACTCATAGCGACCCTATAGGACAGAGTAGAATTTTCCCATAGAGTTTCCAAGGAGCACCTGGTGGATTTGAACTTTTGGCCTTTTGGTTAGCAGCCGTAGCTCTTAACCACTAAACCACCAGAGTTTACTTTGGGGGAGGAGGAGGTGACTATGCTAGGGGAGGTGAAGATGCCAGAGAGAATCCCTGGGGAAGCAAGAGAAGAGAGGACAGGAGGAGGAAACAGCCTTGGGCAATAGAAGGTTCAATGCTTCTGTTGTAATAGAAGGGAAGGAGGAAGGGTTGGTGTAGATGCAGATCAACTGGAACATTAGCTGACAAAAAGTTGTATAGAGCAGTGGCTCTTAACTGGGGCACACCTCCTGTACTGAAAATTTGTAGGGGCTCTTTTGTTGTGTGTGTATTTGGTTTTCACCATAATTGGGGGATGATATTGGCATTCACTGAACAGAGGCCAGAGATGCCGGATGCCCTGCAATAGTGGGATCGTTCTGCACAAGGAAGTCCCGTGTCAAACACAACTTTGAAAGTCTTTCCAGAAATTCCTGTAGGTGAGAAACCTGTTTATAATCATCCTAGACTAGACCTTCACTTTGATTCATATACAATCACAGAGTACTGTTAATATACACTGGGTTTTCCAGGAATGCTAATTGAAGGGAGATAAAATTTTATTTTGTAAAGAATTCTATCAAGAATGATTCACCATCTCAGAGAATTACCTCAACGTAGCAGTGCTGCTAGTGGTATGTGAGTTGTCGATGCGGCACATTGCCAGTAGCAGTGAGCACACCTAGCACCCAGTCCTGATTTCTAACTACTGTTCTTTACTAAAAAGGAATCAGGGCTCTTTGGAGAACTGGCTGATTTTTCTGGGGCAAAGAATGTACAAGATGAACTTGGATCATCAAAACTAATCAATAATGACAGAAAGCAGATAGTTGTGCCAGGGTTGGGGACTGACTGAAAAGGAGCCCAATAGAACTTTGTGGGATGATGATGTCTTGATTGTGGTGGTGGTTACACAGGTGTATACCTTTGTTAAAATTTAATGACTGAACTCCACAGTTAGAATGGGTATGCAAGTAATATCTCAGTGATGTTGATTTTTTTAAAAAAAGACTGAAGGAGAAAGTCAAAAGGATAAAGGAGCCTCCTTGAAGGGCTTCCTCTCATCAAATGGGGACAATTTGAACATCAAAAAAATAATGACATAAAGTAAGGAATAAACAAAAATCCAGAGCTCCATAGTGACAGGGAGAAAGAGATGGATGGATGGATGGATGGATGGATGGATGGATCTATGGATCCATATATAGTAAGTAAAAGTACAAAGAAAAGCAAGGAAATGATTACCACAGATGTCAGGGATTTTGGGTGAGGGAATAGAAGAAGGTGAGCTTTTAGGGTGCTTTTAAGGTTCAATTTCTTGATCCAGGTAGTGATTGTATCTAGGGTTCAGTAAAGTTTCTTTAATTTTAAAGAATTCTTTGTTAAGCTACACATGTCAGTAGGTATGTTATATTTCACAATAAAAAGCGCACACTCTGTGTGCAGAGGAAAAATCCAAGAAACCCATTTTAAAATACTATTTCAATCCATTGATTGAATTTCTCTATTCAAAGGGCCTATTAAATTTGACAATTAAAACTAGACCTAGTGCGTTCAGAGATCGGTGTCAGGGGCTCCAGCAGCGCCTGCTTAGGGCTAATTAATGAGCACTGTTGGTTCATTTTGGCTTCCTTTCTTCCCCTCCATGATATTCGGCTCCCCTTGATAATAAAAAGGCTGAATGATAACAATTTAAGATAGCAGGCACATTCCATCTCTCCTAGCTCAATCTTGGGTAAAATCTCTTCATCTTCAAAGTTGTTTTTTTTTTTTTAAATTCATTTTAACACATTTATTCCACTTTGCCCAGAAAATTATTTTGGTCTCAGACAACTCTTATTTATTCATTCTCAAGGATGAAAGTAGAAGCCCAAATAATGCAAAATGATACAAACCCAGAAACATTTTAGATTTGACTTTCAAATGTGGGCTTGTACTTCCATTTGATTATGGGTATGTTTAATAGTCTAGGGATTCAGTTTAGACAAATCACCGAGCTGTAGGGTAAACGTTTAGTGGGAAAAAGTCTGAGACTCTATCCCGTGTCCCGAGCTCCACTCATTGGTTGACATGTAGCCCCAGCGAGGGGGTAGCATGGTTCCTTAGACAGATGCAAAACACCCTGCTATGCCTGCTGGCTGCTCACTCATTTCCCTGAAGCAAGGGAAGCCAGAGCTTCCAGGGCATCATCTTAGATGTGAGATTAGTATGGGCTGCTCATGTCTGGGAAGGGAGCTTCTCCACCAAGATTACTTCTCAAGGGTCCAAGGAATTACCTTTTCTAGTCTTTCCTTCCTGGTCAATTCTAAGTTTCAGTTGTTAGGTTTTGGTCTTGATTTTTGCTATGTTGGACTTGTTTGTAGTTTTTATTAACAATTGAGCAAATGGGCTAGAGTTGGGTAATAGAATTTGGGACTTGGAATCAGATAATCAGCACCGTTCTCCACTGGATTCTGAGAACATTGTGTTCTATTTGAAAGGATTGGCTCTTTCTATATAATAAATCAAATTCTATTATTTTTCTACCCACTCTGGATAATATACAATGTAATTAAATACTCACAATGTGATAGAAAACGTAGGCTTGGGATTGCAAATTTCAGTTTAATTCGTACTCTATTTTATTCCCCCTTCACTAGCCACGTGAGTTTAGGGAGTCACTGAACTCTCTGGACCACCATGCTCCTCTCTGTGGACTTTGGATAACAACATCTGCCATACAGGCTATGGCGAGGCTGAAGTGAGATTAAATATGCAGAAGTGCTTTGCAAACTGTAAAATTCTACATCTTATTACTATTAATGAGTTTGCTCATTGAATCATTTCAGAATCTCACAGGTAGGTAATTTATTTACAAAGCATCTTTCTAAGGAACTGCGTGGTGTAGACCAGGGTTTCTCAACCTCAGCACCACAGGAGGCCAGATAACTGTGTTGTCTGGGCTGCCCTGTGCATTGCAGAATCCTTAGCAGCATCCTGGCCTCTAGCCACTCAACGTCAATGGCAACCGCCCCCGCCCCCCGCAAGCTGTGGCAACAAAACTGTCTCCAAACTAAAAAACCTGTTGCTGTCAAGTCAATTCCAACTCGTAGCGACCCTCTAGGACAGAATAGAACCGCCCCATACGGCTTCCAAGGAGCAGCTGGTGGATTCGAACCGTTGACCTTTTGGTTAGCAGCCGAGCTCTTAATCACTGTGCCACCAAGGCTCTGAACTGTCTCCAGACATTACCACATGTCCCCTGAGGGGCATGGGTGTAAAGGGTGATGTGCCCTGAGTAACTTTGACTTCTATGCCTGTGGAGAAGACCCAGTGAAAGAGCTGGACAAACTGGAAGAGCCACTCCTGAATCTTCACCCCCACTCCGGACTTCATCAGATGAGAGAATTTCTTGTCAACTGATAAATATTCTCTCTGTGTCCCTGTGTGCCTCTGTCTAGCTAGCAGTCAAATGGTCTTGACTGAACAGCGCCAGTGCCCCTTCCACAATTAGAAGCTCAGCATCACACTTACAAAAGCATCATTCAACTGGTTGTAGGGGATTGTGTTTAGAAACTTTAGGGCCTCCACAAACACTGCGTTGAAATTGAGAGGGTGCTTTACTGGGCTTGGTCATCCCTGCCTTGTAGAAGGGGAGCTGTCTTCTTCAGTTAAAGACAATAAAGAGTAGCTGCATTTGGGTTTTTTGGGGTTTTATTTTTTGTTTTGTTTTTGGTCCTGGGGTCAACTGATTTTACTAAGGTTAGATTGGGGAAATGGAATGAATACACGAACAGGGAAAGAAGTATAAGTTTGTATCAAATATAGGCTCCTAATTTTTAGCAAGTTTATTGTATTAGTCATCTATTGCTGGGTAAAAAATTACCACAGACTTAGTGGCTTGAAACAACACACATTTATTATCTCACAGTCTCTGTGGGTCAGGCGTGTAGGCGCTGCTCAGCTGGGTCCTCTGCTCAGGCCCTCGCAGGCTGCACTCAGGTGTCACCTGGGCTGTTCTCATCCCTTCCACGCTCAGTCAGGTGGTTGGCAGAATTCACTTCCTTGCGGTTGCAGGACTGAGAACTCCTGTTTCTTGCTGAGTGGAGGCTACCCTCAGCTCTTGCTGCATGGGCTTCCCAACATGGCTGTTTTCGTTTCAAAGCCAGCTTGGGAGAGAGTCTCTAAAGCAAGTCAGCCAACAAGATGGAGTTCTATATAACACAACGTATCACTGAAGTGACATCCCATCACCTTTGCTATATTCTCTTGGTTAGAAGCAAGCCACAGTTCCTACCCACATTCAAAGGGGGGAAATTATACAAGGGTATGAACACTATGAGGTGGGGATTTATGGACAAGGAGCCCTGGTGACGAAATAGTTAAGCACTTGGATGCTAACTGAAAGGTCAACGGTTCAAACCGACCAGCCGCTCCACAGGGTAAAGAAGTAGCAGTCTGCTTCCGTAAAGATTACAATGTTGGAAACCCTATAGGGCAGTTCTACTCTGTCCTATAGGGTCTCTATGAGTTGGAATCAACTCAGCAGCAACCAACAACAGCCACTGTCCACCACAATGATTATATCTATAACCAATCTGTCCACTATAATGGCCAAGTCAGGTAAAACAAACATACAAACAAATGGTCAAACTGTTTGAATTAGCCTGCTGAGTCAACATTTCGAGGCCTTCCTTCCTAAATTCTAACCATGCTATCTCCTCTCCTCATTATTGGTTGACTTATAAAAGGATAAGACAGCATCAGTGGGGCAGACACTCCCCCCAGTTCTTCCCAGCCTCCTCCTCCCTGTGTGCCTCCCATTACAGACACTGCAAAGCCAATACTGTACTCACTACTCCAACTTTCTTTGTAACAAGGGTTTTGTGTTTGATTTTTACCACTGGAAGAGAACTTTACACACCTGTAACTAAAATTTGCAGGGAAAAGAAGGAAGGAAGGGAGGGAAGGAGGGAGGAGAGAAGGGAGGAAGGGAGAGAGAAAAGAAAAGAAGACCTGCATTTTCTTGAACTGACCTCATACTGTCTTCTCCATTCCTACTGATGGTGTGACTGTGGGGGAAGGAAGGGGGCAGAGAACACCCACCTGCCCAAGTTCAAACTCCCTTTCCAGCTGTTTCTCTCCTCTGAGGGAACCTTACTTACCTCTTTTCATCTCCAAGATGGAGTCTGGGTGCAGGGAGAAACGTAATTCCCCTCCCCTCAGGTTTACGCCTGTTCCTTCAAGTCCTCGCTGACCTCTCACTCCACTGGTCCCTGGGTGTCTCAGGCTGCTGGTCACTGAGATGGCCTCTCTGGTCTGCTCCCTGCCCTCAGGCCAGCAGCAGCTGCCCATGTTCACAGCCCCCACTCAGCCTCCTCCACCAGGTCCTTGTACTTTGAGACTTTCTCACCTTGACCCTACATCTCTTCCAGTCCATGATTCTCTCAGCCTTCTGCATCCCCCCACATGTCATGAACTGGAATTAGGAACCAACCCTTGCCAGGACTGGTCTGCCATTCAGAAGGTGGTCAGTGCCCAAGGAATGAAGCCCCAAAGCCCCGTCCTGTGATTTCCTCCAAAACCTGTTGCTGGTAGAGTTGATTCTGACTCATAGTGACTCTGCAGGATGGAGTAGAACCACCCCATAGGGTTTCCAAGGATGTAAATCTTTACAGAAGTAGATTATCATGTCTTTCTCCTGAGAAGCAGCTGGTAGGTTCAAACTACCGACCTTTCAGTTAGCAACTGAGCGCTTAACCACTACATCACCATGGTACCTCTAGAAGTTTCAAGTGAGGGTGAGAGTAGGGTGGGACTAAGCCCAAGGCCCTCTCACGTAGGAAACCTCCTTATGCCATAATCTACATCTCTGCCACTCTAGGTTCTCAGCAAAACTCTACTCAGGACTTAGCTCTTGATATGTAATGAGATGCTTTTTTTGAAATATAGAAGGAAATATAAAACAAATCTTTCTTTTTCACTCCAGCAAGGTGTTTAAGAATGCCTTCCTGCCATGGACTTAAAATATTTCATTTGCCATACAAACCTGAGCAGATATTTCTTTTTCTAGGCAGTTTGCACCCTCCCTCTGGAGCCCTGAATGTCACTGATTCACTGGAAGGGGAGCCACGGACCTACATCATCTGCAAGAAAGGAAAAACACATCAGTTTAATATCACAAAGATGTTATACCTGCAGAGTCCTTCAGAAAGATCACTCAGGCTGCAGTGCAGAAAATGAATTCAACATGGACAAGACAGGAGGCAGTGAAGCTATTTAGGGTGCTGTTGCAAAAATCCAGGCAAAGGATGGCAATCGATTTAACTAAGTTGGAATGGAAAAAGACAAATTAAAGAAATATTAAGATGAAATCTTCATCAAGACTTCGTCTTCACTTGCTTGATCAAGGACGAGATAGCTTTCATATCAAAATAGTAGAAGGATTACATGAAATGCTTAGAATCAGCAAATGCATAGAGACAAAAGTTTATTAGTGGTTACCAGGGGCTGGAGGGTAGGGAGGAGGATAGGGAAATGGAAAGTTATTACTTAAGGGACACTGAGTTTCTGTTTAAGGAGATGAAAGTCATTTGAAAATGGATAGTGGTGATGATTGCACAACATGATGAATGTAATCAATGTTACTGAATTGTACACCTAAATATGGTTAAAATGGCAAATGTTTGGTTATATATTTGGCCACCATTTAAGAAAAAGCAGAAGGAGCAAGGTCAGGAGCTTGGGTAGGAGTGCACTGCAAGGTCTTTAGACCAAAAAGGAAGAAATGTAAGACTAGATCAGGCTAAATGTATTGACCTTGGCAATCAGGATTTAATGTGTTGGCTCTTTGTTGCGGGTTGGGTTTTCCAGAAGCAAATGCTGAGATGGAGCTTCAAGTGACAGATGTTTATTACAGATCAACACCTATGAAGGGAAAGGAGCAAAAGAAGGATTGGGCAGAGGAAGAAGTTAACTGCATTACAGGTCCCACGAAGTCTTGACCCACCTTGCAGGGACTCTGCAGTGAGAATGGCTCACCAGAGTCACAAAATAGCGGTGCCTTCATGCTTTACCTCATTCAGACACCAGATGAGGGCTATGACCTCAGGCAGGTGGCTTTCTACAGCTGAGGTGGACCCTGAAGGAGCTGGCAACTGGAGGCTGGTCATGCTGCTCCCCACACTGGACAGGAAATGCTTTTATTGTACACAAGGTTGCCATGAGTCAGAGTTGACTTGACAGCAGCTATCTGTCTATCTATCTTAGTTTCTTAGTGATACGGTAAGAAATATCACAAGTGGGTGACTTTAACAAACAGAAATTTATTTTCTCACAGTTTAGGAGGCTAAAAGTTCAAATTCAGGGCACTGGCTCTAGGGGAAGACTTTCTCTCTTTGTCGGCTCTGGGGGAAGATCCTTGTCTCTTTTCAGCTCCTGTCCCTTGGTTCTTTGGCGATCTTCATGTGGTGTGGCATCTGTCTTCCCCAATTTGTACTTGCTTGCTTGCTTCTGTGCCGAATCTGCTCTTTTTCTATCTCAGAAGTGATTGGCTTAAGACACACCCTACAGTGATATGGCCTTATTAACACAACAAAGAAAATTCTATTTCCAAATGGGGTTACAGCCACAGTGTCATGGATTGAATTGTGTCCCCCCAAAACATCTGTCAACTTAGCTAGGCCATGATTCCCAATATTATGTCATTGTCTACCATTTTGTCATCTGACATGATTTTCCTATGTGTTGTAGATCCTATCTCTATGATACTAACGAGAAGGGATTAGCAGCAGTTATGTTGATGAGGCAGGACTCAATCTACAAGATTACATTGTGTTTTCAGCCAATCTCTTTTGAGATATAAAAGAGAGAAGCGAGCAGAGAGACGGGGGGACCTCATACCACCAAGAAAGCAGGTCTGGGAGCAGAGTATGTCCTTTGGACCCAGAGTTCCTGCATGGAGAAGCTCCTAGACCAAGGGAAGATTGATAACAAGGGGCCTTCCCACAGAAATGACAGAGAGAGAAAGACTTGCCCTGGAGCTGGCCCCCTAAATGTGGACTTCTAGCTTCCTAGAGTGTGAGATAATAAATTTCTGTTTGTTAATGCCATCCACTTGTGGTATTTCTGTTATAGCAGCACTAAATAACTAAGACACACAGGTATAGGGGTTAGGATATACAACACATATTTTGAGGGGACACAATTTAATCCATACCACTATCTACCTATCTGTCTGTCTGTCTGCCTATCTATCTATGGTTGAGAAAACCCAGTTTAGTTCCTCTTCCATGGCAGAGGCACTCTTTTGTGTGATATTGTATTTTATAAATACCTTCACAATTCATGATTACTCCCATAAGTCAATCCATGTGACTTTACACCAGACCTCTTTGTCCCTGATCTTGCAATCTTATTACTTCTAGACTCCTGACCAGTCAGCCAGGCTGTTTACCACTGCCCATAAATCCACATATATTCTAATTTTGTGTGCCATGTCTCTTTCCACACAAAATCAATGAACAGGTGTACTGCTGAAAGCTCTGACCTTTAAGAGGATTTCTCCTTGCCACTGTCTTTCAAGGTCATTATTGAAAGATTTTAGTACAAGTTGTGTTATAGTTGCTGTCCATTTCAGCTTGCATCCACAAACTAAGTTAATCCACCTGTAAACTCAGCTCAGGCTTTTTTTTTTTTTTTTCATCCTTCTGCTCGCTGTAAGGGGCCCCCCACTTGGCTGTAGGTATGAGTTGAGGTTAAGATGGTGGTACAACAGAGGTGGATGCCATTGAAGTCTCATGCAGCTGCCTTGGCCCTCTGGTCCTTGTTGAGCTCCATCCTAGATGCATCATTTCCATCTAGCATCTTACAAAGGATTGTTACTGAGCCAGCCCAATCATATGACTTGTTCATAAGACCCAACTCATGATGGGCAACCCAGCTGTATGGTCACTTGCTATCTATGATCAGGAGACATGACTCTCCCGGGGTGTAATAACATGCCAGAAGTTGTTTTTAAAAACTGTATAATCCTTCACTGAAGATGGCGTGGCCTTGATCCAAAACCTCAGGGACCTGAGATATGATTCTTCCAAAGAGACTTGTCACAAATTCCATACATCATGTTTTCCAACCATCCATATTTTCATAGAGTCCAAGTAGCATGACTGAACTGAAGCCTAGACTTGCTGCAGAGCCCTTTTTTTAGTTGTTCTGGGCCCCAGTCAAAGCTGGGAGACACGTATGTCACCCACTATATGGGCAAGAAGTAGTACGAAATATGCTGTTGAATATGTTGCCTCCAAAACCTGAAAAGTCCCATTATATATTGTGTTTTCATCTTCAAGTAACACATGCAAGATGGAATAATTGGACTTTCATTTTTGAGGGGCTATCCAAGCACACTCCAAACCACAGGACTCCTACAAACTTCCCTGATGTAGCCAGTCCTTGGATCTTTGTAGGGTTTATCTCCCACCTTCTGGAGCACATGGGCCTTACCAAGGCCTCCAGCATGCTAGCCACCTTTTGCTTATCAAGCCCAATCAGCAGAATGTCATCTATGTAATGGATCAATACAGGATGTGCATATAGTCCAGGTTGTTGTTGTTGTGTGCCATCAAGTCGATTCTGACTCATAGAGACCCTATAGGTCAAAGTAGAACTGCCGCATAGGGTTTCCTAGGTTGTAATCTTTACAGGAGCGGATCACTAGGTCTTTTCTTCTGCAGAACTGCTGGTGGGTTTGAACCACTGACCTTTCAGTTAGCAGCAAGCACTTAACCATTGCACCACTGGGGCTTCTTTAGAGTCCAGGTATGTTCAGACAATATTATGACATAGTGTAGGTGAGTTAATACAATTCTGGGGAAAAACCGTATATGTATATTGTTGTCTGTTCCATGTGAAGGCAAATTATTTCTGATCCTCTTTTTTAAATTTTCATAGAAAAGAATCCATTAGCCAAATTAATAGCCTCATACCATGTACCAAAGGCTGTATTCCTCTGCTCTAGTAAAGTTATCACAACTGGCACTGCAGCTACAATCAGGGTGATTACTTAGTTGAGCTTGTAGTAGTCTCCAGTCCTCCTCCAGGATCCATCCAGTTTAACTGGTAATTAAAAAAGGATATGATAGAGATTACCACCCTGCATCCTTTACATCATTAAGAGTAACACCAATCTCTGCCACCACCACCACCCCTGCCCTAGTACAATATTGATTTTGATTTACTATCTTGGCTAGAGGGAGAGGTGGGTGTTTTCACAGCCTTTCACCTGGCCTTCCTCACTTTGAGACCTCTTACTCCACAGGCCAAGGACCCAAAGTGAGGGTTGCATCAACTGCCAAATATGTCAATTTCAGTTATACACTTGGGGACTACCAGGTGGGTCTGCAAATCCAGTGGATCCACTTTAATCTGGACTTTGGCCAGACTTCATTTATTACCTGGCTTCCATATGGCCCTGTTCCAACAAGGAGTCTATGGTAACACTTTGGGTCTCCAGGTGTCAATATTAATTCAGACACTATGTCCAACAGTCCTTCAAATATTGGGTATTTCTTTTCCCTCGGTGTAGTTACTTGAGTCAACAGCCATCGGTCCTTTTGGGGAAGGACATTACTGTGTCTACTGGCTATGTTATTGTAGTGTTCTTCATTTTAGGGAGCTGGCCGTCTCTCAGTCCATGAGTTCCAGGTATTAAAGCTGGCTTAGATCCAGAAACTAGGTAAAAGCCTGACATTTTATTGGGGCTACTGCCCTCAGCCTCCCACTCATCCATCCTTGATTTCTTTTGCTGATACAAGCTGAGTAGTATGCTTGTTGGTGATTCATCTATTTTGCCTCTAAGGACACTATAGCCTATTAACCATCTTCATTAACTCTCTGTGGGCCAGGCCCCCTTGGATGCCGTTCCAACCTTGCCAGTCATTATGATAGTTGATACCATCTGGCTTCTTGCTGTGAATTTCTCACCTGGCCTGTATTGTTTTGGGGGTTTTTAGTGAGTCAAGATCTGTAACAGCTTTTTCTACAGAAAAAGCTTACCTACAGAGGAGATCCATCACTCATCTCTTAATGAGACTGGTACTCCTCTCACCTGTGCATTCTTTGTGGCATTGGTAAATGATGTATTCTCTGGGCATTCCTTTGGAACGTGATCATCTGCTGGGTCTTCCAACCATACATAATGTATCTATTCAGCATGCCCATTTCCCTTAACCTTTTAATTCCTTTATCCACTGTATTCCAGTGCAAAAATTATGGCATTTGAAGTTCACTCAGTATAAGACATTGCTTTTTCCATACTTCTAGGAGCTCTCCAAGTAGTGAGTTCACACCATGTTCTGGGGTCCTTGGCAGGATGTTAAATCCTACACTTTGCAGGTGCATTCTCAAGTTGATAAACGATTCTGTATCCAATTTCATTTTCTGGTCCCTAGAATCCAGTCTCACATATACTGTCCCAGCTTTTGCTAGTGTATGTTGACCAGGTCTTAAAGCTCCTTTAGGATATAAACCTTCTCATTCTTTATCAGACCCAATCCACCACATCTCCAGCTGAGTTATACTGTTACTTGATCCTAATTATAGTCCTTGTAACCAGGAGGGGAAACAGGGGTTGGTCCTAAGGGGGACTTAGTTTGGGGCCCTTGTTGGGGAAAACCCTCTGCATTGTCTTCCAGCTCATGGTGGGTGATGAGAGTTCTAATACTTAACGTGAAGAGTTGGGTCAAGTCTGCAGGCTCAGAAGGTTCAAGAGATCTGGTGAGTCACCAGTAGGCATCCACCTAGATGATCCTGTGACAAGTGTCTGGGTCTTAACCAAGGCCTTGACCTTAGCATAACAGACCTACCTTGGCTGAGCATTTAACTACCTTTGAAGTTCAACTACTCTGACTAAGTCCTGGGCTTGGTTCCTCAGCGTCTGGCTTTCCCTCTGCTGTATCTGAGAGCTCCTTTGTATGCAAACAAAGAGTCTCCCTGGCTTTTACACATGGCTTTCAATTGTCTGTTATTCAACCTCATTTGTTTCTTGTCTTTTTGGAGAGCATCAGTGGGTTTTGGCAATGATGATCCAGTATCCTATTCTTATAGCTTCTATTTTCTTGATGCATCTCAAATGCCTGTACCTGCTAGTGTATTTCCTTCCACCGGCACACCTTCCCAATTCACCACTGGTAAAAGTTTTAAATGTGGGCTCAATACTTTATGCCAGAGGCTATCTGTACTCCACCTACCATCAGTGATGTGGCCTTCACTACAGGTTTTCTAGGGACAGGTTGTGTTCTCTCAAAGCAGATGCTGACATAGAGCTTGGTGAGCAAGAAGTTTATTAGGAGTCAGTACCTGTGAAGAAGAAGCTGGCCTTCCTCCCTTCAGAGAAAACCCACTATATCAGTTTCCTATTGCTCCTGTAACAAATTAACCACAAATGTAGTGGCTTCAAACAACACAAATTTATTATCTTACAGTTCTGGTGGTTAAAAGCTGAAAATGGGTTTTATGGGTTAAAATGAAGGTGTGAGCAGGGCTGCATTCCTTCTGGATGCCATAGGGGAGAATCCATTCCTTGCCTTTTGCAGTTTCTGAAAGCTACCTGCATTTATTCCTTAGCATGTGGCCCCTTCTACCAATGGCATCACTCTGACCTCAGCTTCCTTTATCATGCCTCCTTCCCTGAGTCTCCTGCCTCCCTATTTCCCTTATAGGACCCTTGTGATTACACAGTCTGCCCATCTCAAGATCCTTAACTTAATCACGTCTACAAGTCCCTTTTGCCTTGTAAGATAACATATTCACAAGTTCTAGAGACTAGAAGGTGGACATTTCCGTCTGCCATACCCACAATATGGACTTTTATAGTAATCATTTATTTCAATAAAGCTCCTTTAAAAAATGAATTGATTGGGCCTGCTGGTCACTACATAGTCACTTTCTAGCTAGGCCATGACATAGTCACTGGCCAGCTCATACTGGGCTGCCTTTGGCTCAGTGATCAGTCCCTGGCCTTGTCAATTTTGGTCAGGAAGATTGAATGCCATGTTACCAGGCATGCCTCCTTCACATGACTAAGGAGTGGCTTCTGACCACTTTGTGTTTCATAGACTTTAATACCACCACCCTAAGAGGTACATTACCAGTTGATGCCTCTAGTTGATGCCAAGCTGATTCTAACTCATGGCAACCCCATGTGTGTCAGGGAAAAACTGTGCTCCGTAGGGTTTTGAATGGCTGATTTTTCAGAAGTAGATCACTAGGCCTTTCTTCTGAGGCACCTCTGGGTGGACTCAAATCTCTAACCTCTCCATTAGCAGTCAAGCGTGTTAACCATTTGCACACTCAGGGACTCCAAGATGTATATTATGATCCCCATTTTAAAGATCAGAGAACTGAATCTCAAAGAGTTAAAGCCACTTGCTTCAGGTTGCTCAGCTAATAAGTAGCTGAGCTATGATTCAATGCCCTAGTCCATGTGATGCCAAAACCCACCCTCCTTCTACTTCATCACACTGCTACCCTTAATGAGAGAGGTAATCCTCTTTATTTAAAGTCATAGAATTAAAAATAGGATACTCCTATGCAAACACAATCTCTTTTTGTTGGTATGGCCAACTCTGAGAGTGGGGAAAAAAAAATGTTTTGAACTATGAGCCGAATGTAGTTGCCCCCTGAACGATCAGCAGCTCTAACTTGCATTTTCCTGAAATTTCCATTTGTTTATTTTATTGCCTATCATCAGGCTCTGCCGCAGAAAACCAGGAAGGGGAAAAAAGTGGACTGAGTCACCTTAGTGGATGTTTGGCTGGTTTCATGTGAGTGGAGCAGGGCTTGTGTTAATGGCTGTGGTCACAAAATGCATCCCAGGGTCATTACCGATAATGGGCAGCAACAAACAGCAGTAACAAAGCTGGCATGCAGCAACAGGCAGTGTAAAATTTTAATTGGGAGACACTTTCTGGAATTTGATTTTGAATGTCCTGTTGCTACAAAATGAAAACAGCTTTCAGGAGAGATAGGCATTATGACGGAGGTGAGTGTTTAGAATTTTGTGCACGTTTGCTTCAGAGATCTGAGAAAGGGATGCTAGCCAAATCGCTTCCCCTTGACACTTACAATGCAACAGCATCGGTAATAACGTCAAATTACAACCTATCTGAGAACCTAGTAAGTGTTTAGAGAGCATGTAATATGAGCATAAAAATATAGGCTAGTGTCCCTGTCGCAAGATCAATTCTGAAAAACTTTGTCTGAACACCTGCTATGTCCCTGGACATGGTGGTAGGGCCTGTGTATCTGAAATAGCAGCTTGTGACATCAAACAGCATGAAATCCAGCATCTCCCTGTACAGACCCAGGACTTGGCTGGAACTCAGAAGAGGCGACCAGGATGATGAAGAAGTGGACCAGGTGTCCTGGAAGGAGGGGGTACTTCAGCTGAGCCCAGAAAATAGAGAAGAGTTAAACGAACAAAGGAAAAAGCAGTGAAAACTTTAGATCGAAGAAGCCATATAAAAATGATTACTTAAGGCATTGCTTTTCAAATTGTGGTTTTTGACTGCAATTTGCCGATTAATTGGTTATGAAACAATTTAGTAGATTTTTAAAAATTATATGGAATAAAATAAAAAAGATCGGAGTATTTTGTACGTAGTGAGGGCAAGATTATTTTATGAAAATTTTAATGTGGTTTCATATACATAGGTGTGCATGTATATGAGTCTGTTTAGGGTATCTCTGTCTTCTCTGAGGCCAGTCTAACTCTAAATATCCCCTCTGAAACCAACTACATATGCAATTTTTCTTCCTCTGACTCTAACCGCCTGAGCCAGGTCAGATTTCACAAATTGAAGGACACTGTCCTCTGGACTGCCAAGTCTGCCCAAGACCTCAAATGCCAACCACAGGCTTGGGAGTCCCCACGACACTCTCACTTCTGACCTATTGGCTACAAATTCAGGGGTTCCCTCTACCCTCTCATGATGCCAGTCATAAGCTCAGGAGTGTCTAGGTCTCCCTCACTTTTGACCTGCCGGCTCCAAAGTCAGAGATCCTTATTACCCCTTTGGGCTTGCTACTTTGCTAGAATGACTCATGGAAAACACTACACTTACAGTGTTCCATAGCAAAAAGGATAGAAATGAAGGGACAGAGAGGGTGAGACCTAGGAGAGTCCCCAGTACAGAGCTTTTACATCCCCAAAAGAGATACATCACCTTCCCAAACACCGATGTCATTTACCAACCAGGAAGCTCATCAAGCTTCAGTGTCCAGGGTTTTTATTAGGGTTCATTACGTAGCCATGATTGAGTATATCATTGCCTACAGAGTTGAACTCAAACTCCAAGCTCCCTGCCCTGAGGTTGGGCTGATATCATGTGGGAGATCTTTCTGGCTTGGCCAGTCCTCACCCAAGAGTTACCTCATTAGCATAACCCGTCAGGTAGGTGTGGTCTGGAGCCCCTTCATGAATAACAAAGACTCCGGACACTGGGGAAATTCCAAGGTTTCAGCTGCTAACCAAAAGGTTGTTAGTTCAAATCCACCTGCTGGTCCTTGGAAACCCTATGGGGCAGTTCTACTCTGTCGTATAGTGTCACTGTGAGTTGGAATTGACTCGATGGCAGTGGGTTTTTGGTTTGGTTTTCCCAGGAACCAAGGACAAAGACCAAATTCTTCAGATAAAGTTAATTGTACACAGAGTCAAAATGTGAGATATATTTCTCTTTATGGGTCACTGTCCAAAAACATTTGTAAAACTGATTTAGAGGAAGTTGTTGTAAACTCATTATAAAACTACGGGGTCTGCAAATCAAATTCATTACATGAATCTACTTCTCTTGAAGCAAAAATCACTTGGTGATATGGATGCGGTGATTCTGGAGTCCTTTTGCCTGCATTGTGCCATAGGATAAATATCTCCCTAGAGAGTGATCGTATTAGCAATCCTTGGCATTTATCGAGTGCTCACCCTGTTCTAAGTGCTTCACTTGTATTGACCGTCCTTGCACACAACCCCCCTGTGAAGCAGGTAATATTGTTATCTTTATTTTATAGACGAGGACTCTGGAGCGTAGACGTTCACTTTCCCGTGGCCATGTAGCTAGGAAGGGCAGAGTGAAACTTGGAATTCAGGGTGACCCCAGCCTTCTTGTTCAGCTTATGTCTGTTAAAACAAAAATCATATTAAGCCAATAATAGAAACTGATTGACGTTTATTTAATATATGATTTGCAAATCAGGGTAACATTTCCACTAGGGAGTCAAAAATGTTCCAAAGATGAAAGAACTTCCAAAGATTCTTAACACCATTTTATTGACATTGTCATGGAAAACGGCAATGCTTTTATAACAACAATTTACCCTAAAACACAGCTTCTAGTCTGACCTTGGAGTTTTTGTTCCTTAAAACAGACTGCACACAGACAATTCTTCCAAAGAGCCCAAAGCCTAACACAAAACAGTCTTCACTAAGCTACTTCCTACACTATTGTTTGACTTAACGTAACTTTAGGAAACCAGTTTTCTCAAGGCTCGAGGTTCAGAAGAAAATCTCACAGCAATGACCTGGGTGGGTCACCCTAACTCCACGAACCCCAGAAATCTGGATTCTAGGAGAATTAAAATTATTTCTCATACCCGCTGATCTCTCCTAAGACTGTAAGCTTTTGGAAGGCAAAATCTGTCCAGCATCTAGAATCATCTGGAGGTTTCATTATTCAATCATGTGGTGCCTGGGCTGGGATACCTTGAAGGCTGGGACTGTTGACCTGAGCATCTGCCAGGGACCTCTCCATGTGGCTTGGGTATCTCCCAGCATGGTGACTGTGTCTGAGTTCTGGGTGGGAGTGTCCCAACAGGGAGCATGGGAGAGAGAGCGCTCCCAGTAAGCCAGAAAAGGCTATATGGCCTTTAAAAAAAAAAAATTGTTATTGTTTTTATTGAAAATACACACAGCAAAACATTTCAATAAATCAACAGTTTCTCCATGTACAATTTAGTGACATTGATTACATTCTTCAAGTTGTGCAAGCATACTTATCCTCATTTTCCAAATTGTCCCTCCCCCTTTAACAGAAATTCACTGTCCCCTGAGCTTCCTATCTAACCTTTCGAGTTGCTGTTGTCAATTTGATCCCATATCGATAGTTACTGAAAAGAGTGTAACGCTCAGTGCCTGGTCTTTTATGATCTTTTATGATCTAGCCCTAGAGATCATATGACAACTCTTCCGCCATCATCTGTTGGTCAAAGCAAGTCACAAACCATCCAGATTCAAGAGGAGGGGACATAGACCTACTTCTTGATGTTTTAAAATCACCCCAAATGACATTCTCAATTTTTTTAGTTTTCAGCTCATATATAAAAGCTTTCTTGTTGCTGGGATAACCGGATTTCCTTTGATGGGAGAGAGTGAGTTGCTCAAATTCCTTGTGATGCATGAGGCACTTTGTGGTTAATAATCTGCTGTTCATTATAATGATCTGTAGTCTCTATAATAGTAAATGGGCTGGAACCACAGATATATTTACTGCCTTAATTTAGTCGCTAGCACTAGGCTTATTTTAAAATATTTTCTCTCCATTTGGACTGAATGTCTTTTATCTAAGCTTATCTTTAATGGCAATAAGTTTAGTATTCCTCAACAGCTGGAAGCCCAGATATTATACATTTCCCCTTCTATTAATCTTGTGTAAGTTGATCTTTATAGCCGTTGAATCCATTCATCACTGCAAGCTGTCCTTTCACATTTGTATGGTCTTCCATTTAGCTAAACGAAACTCTATTTCTTTATCATGACTAAAGTTCTTTGTCATTTTAATAGTTCACAGAGTTCTTTCTTAGAGTTGGCACAGAGAGTCAGATTGTCCACAAAGAACAAATGGATGTTAATAATGTTCTTCACTATGTTTCATCTTAACCCATTACTAGGGCTCTTGAGCAAATTTATTCCCAAGGAGAATCAGAAGGTCTGAGTATCGCTAAAATATTCCACGATCTGTAAGAAGACCCACAGTTTGGCAATTCTCCCATGAGTTGAACTTGACACTGTGTTTCATTTGTTCATCTCATTCTACAAAAGCCTTAGACTTGATTTTACTCACCTCCATCATCCCTTATTGATATAGGCAAAATCAAAAGGTTTAACAAGTCAATATAATCCATATTACGAAATGCGAAAGGAAAAGACAGTTGAAAGTAAGGGAAGGGGAAAAGTGAGGGAAGCACGAGGAAAAGAGGACGGTATAGGGAGAAGAGAAAGGTTGGTTTTCTTCAGAAAAAGACCACTGAAATCCAGAACCACCCCAGGAGTAACTATGCTTTTCATTTCAGGAATGACCATATAAAGCAACAAGAAAAGTCAGCCCTGGTGGCCCAAACGGTTTGCTCTCGACTACTAACCTGAAGGTTGGTGGTTCAAACCCACCCAGTGGCTCTGCACAACAAAGGCCTGGGGATTTGCTTCCATAAAGTTTAACCAAAAAACAAACTCATTGCCTTTGAGTCGATTCCAGCTCATAGCCACCCTATAAGACAGGGTAGAACTACCCCATAGGGTTTCCAAGGCTTTAATCTTTAGGGAAGCAGACTGCCACATCTTTCTCCCGCAGAGCGGCTAGTGGTTTCAAACTTCTGGTTAGCAGCTGAGCACTTAATCACTGCGTCACCAGGGCTCCTTTCTTTAAAGATTACAGCCAAGAAAACCCTATGGAGCAGTTCTACTCCGCAACACGTGGGGTCTTCATGAGTTAGAACTGACTTAAAGGCAACGGGTTTGTTTTGCTTTCGGAGAAAGTAAAGATTCAGAATCAGCATGTCATAAATCGGGGCAACTGAAAGGTCCCACCCAGCCCCGTGGTAGGCACCTTCCTCCTCAGACCCTGACCAACTCCCAGCCCACCAACAGCTGAGCAGGCTTGAGTCATCTGCGCTATTTGCTAGGCTGGCTACAGGACGTGGAAATCCTGGCCTGAGCCAAGCCTCCTTGAGAGGACCGTCTATCATCTGTGTGTTATAGGAAGCACCACTTGTATCAATACGGCTTCAGGCAATGTGCAGGAGGTTAGGAATGCTGAAACCGTTCACGGCATTCCCAGCTCGCAATACACTTCCAGTCTAACTGCGCCATCACAACATCCACCAGAGCAGACAGCTTAATTGCTAATGTGGCGCTGGAGGCACCCTCGACGTGAGGGCCAGGCTCTAGGACCCAAGATCTCAGGCTGGGGAGCCAGGTCTTCTGCCCTGGCTTGTCAGAGGAGGCTGTACAGAGGCGGGAAGGCCTGGGAAAGCAGGAGAGTGAATCTTATGTCCCATTAACTGAGACCAGTTGGGCTGTGGTGGGTGGATAGAGAACAAACACTTCCCTTCAGCACCTCAAAGGTCATTTTCTGAAGCTGTGTCAATAAAAAAATCCACAATATTTAGAAATTCCACTGCAGCCTGCTGGTAAGTATCTGCATTCACCCCTACTCCACCCTTTGTCAGAAACAGAGAACAGCCACTTGGTCTTATGCATGATCCGCTTCTAATGCAGTAGGAATCCAGGCGCCAGCCCTTTCTTTCTGCTTAAAGTTAAGTTCTGAATCCTTTGGGGCACGGGCCTTCTGGGTTTAAATCCCCGTTGTTCTCCCACTTAGGGGATATCGGAAGCGTGAATGTTCCGAACCGAGCACTTTTCCAACCTTTCTGTGCCAGGCACTTTACATACATAAACACCTCCTAGCAACCCTGTGAAAACCATTGGCCATTGAGTTGATTCTGACTCATGGTGATCTATGTATATCCGGTAGAACTGTGCTCCACAGGGTTTTCAATGGCTAAGTTTTTGGAAATAGATTTCCAGGCCTTTCTTGTGAGGTAGATCTGGCAGGACTCAAACCACCAATCCTTCCATTAAAAGCCAAGACTTAACCATTTGCACCACCCAGGCACCGCAACCCTACTAGACAGGTTCCATTGACAGCTCTATTTTTTCCAATGGGGAAACTGAGACACAGAGCCTGCACTCTTAACTGCCCTGCTGTGCGCTCTTCACCATGCTCCCAAAGCCGAGCACTGGTGGGCCTGCCTTGACCCTGCAGTTACCAGAGTTTAGATAAGCCCGGTGCCTGGGTGCCCTTGGCGCAGCTCAGATCTCTTCATCCTGGAAAATGCTCTTCTGAGATACAGCTGAGAATCCATTTCCATCCTGTATCTACACAGGACTTAAATACAGAGCCTCCTCCGGGGGGCCTTTGATCCCATCCCCTGAGCTGGGCGTCCCTGAAAGAGGAATAGAAGGCCCATCTATTGCTTCACTAGACCCCAGAACTCCAGGCAGACCAGAGGGGGAACCCAGCTCTTCTGATGGGAGAACCCTATAACCCCACTGCAGGGCTCCAAGAGGCTGCCAGGAGCACTCAGCCCAGCTCTGTAGTTTGAAGCCTGCACTTGGGTTCAGACAGCCTGTGAGAATTGGATTGAAACCCCTAGGATTTAAGTCAAAATTCTGTATGTGCATTTTTCTGGAAGGATAAGCTTCAAGCAAATTTTTCAAGTGATCTGGGACACAGTAATGGCTGTGTGGAACAGTGCGCTCTCCAATTCATGGCCAATCAGCTACTGCAGGCCAGCGAAGATGTTGCATGACCCTTGCCCACCAGCAGCTTGAGGCAAAACTAGGGCCCGCAGCAAAGATGAGCAGCATAGATACAGCGCTAGATACAGAGCTGGTAAGTAATAACTGCCCCACCAGTAACTATGGGCTGTTAATAAATCATAATTGAGAATATTAGGGAATTATTCTAAATTTTGTAAGGTGGCATAATGATATTGTGATTATGTTTTTTAAAAGTCTCTTGGGGTGCTGATTAGATGAAAGAAGAATGGAAAATGTACACAATCAGTTGAAGCCGGCGTATGTTCATTATACTACTCTATTTTTTATTGTTTTAAATCCTATCATACAAGATTTTTAAAATAAAAATAAATCAGAGCAACTATGCTTACTAAGATGTAAATGACCGACCCAGGCAAAAGTATTACTTCTCCCAGAAAGGAAGCTCTGCAGGAGGAGAGGTGGGCCTGCAGGGTCATGCACGACAGGGTGGGTTCTGAGGCTGAACCCAGAACTGCACTGGTCCCCACGCCCCAACGTGCCCCTTCCTGCTAGGTGCTAGACGTTGGCGCTGGGAGGAGGAAACGGGAAGGAGGTGTGGGTCCCCTTCTCGGATGGTTCATGATCCTGGCGTTCTCCTCCCAGCTTGCCCCTTGCTAGCACTGTGCCCTCGGCCACTTCACTTTCAGGTCTCAGCTTTGCTATTCAGAAAATGCTTGGACCTTCAGGAAGAGAATGGAAGGGTGGGCGGAAATGAGGTAGGTCAAAGTGCACCCAGGAGTTGTCCAGGTGAGTGAGGGAGTCTGGCATTTTCATAAAACGCCTTTGGGACATGGGGTCCTCGACAGGACCACTATTAAGAAGGAATATATACATACACACACACGTATATCCATCCCTTCCTCCTTCTCTTCCTCTCACCCCGCCCCCGGGGGGGGCGGTACCCTGGTCCCTTGGGGGACGTTTGCAGAAGGGGATTCTGCCGAGGAGAGGAGGACTGGGGTCTGGGCCCCAGCAGCGCAGTCCCCGCCGCCGCGCAGGACGCGGCGCGCGGCCCCTCCCCGCCCTCCCGCTCGGCCACCGCCTCCTCTCTTCTTCCTCCTCCTCTCCTTCATCCTCCTCCTGGTCCCCCGCAGCCGCGGCTCGGGGAGCAGCCGGCGGCGCAGCGGCCACGCAGCCTTTGTCTCGGGCGCCGCCCGCGCGCCGGGCCCAGCGCAGCTGTAAGTGCAAGTGGCCGGGCCGCGGGGGGCTCGGCGGGGAGCGGGATGGCGGTCGCGGGCGCTCTCTGCAGGGAATGCGGGGCCGGGGATATCCTCCCGACGCCCGCAGCCCCGGGGTGCTCCGGGGCGGTGCTCGCCCTCGAGGCAGTGTCGGCGTGTGGGGGCGCGGGGGGCGCGGAGGGGGGCGCGGGGGCGGCGGAGAGGGGCGCCGGGCTCGGGGAGGGGTGCTGGCTCGCAGCGCACTGCAGCGTGGCGCCGCGGACGGGCGGCTTGGGTGCAAATCCTGTGGGCTCTGTTTCTCCGGGCAGAGGCCACGCGGGGACGGAGGAGGCAGAGGACAGGCAGTGATGGAGAAACGCGAGAGGAGCCGGAGGAGGCGTCACCATGACCATCACCACCATCACCATCCCTGACCATCGCCGATCCCAGCTCTCCCCAACCCTCATCCTCATCTCGTTTGCCTGTGTAACGCCAACTTTAACAGATTATTTCCCGTTTGTGGGCAATACTTTGAGAAAGTGACAGAGTGCGCCGAATTAGGCATTTCAGTACATCTACGGCGGGACGTTCAGTCACCTTTTGGGAGCCAGTGAGCTCCGTTTTCCCACCAGGAAAAGGGGGCGCATTAATGGTGCCTTCCTCGTGGTCTGTAGACCCCTGGGTGGCTTTCCGTTTTTCCAGTTCTGGTACAGGAAGTGTTGTGTATAGTTTTTGTCTCTCTCACGTGGTAATAATAATAATGATGATGACAAAGTAATATCTTCACTCAGCTGGATAATCAGGAGTTTTTGAAATTTCTCTCCTTTGACTTTGGAGTGTCAAAATCCCAGCAGAAGGAAAGCCAGACTTTGACTAAAAATAGCACCAGGAATAGAAGCAAAATAGATGCTTTTGAGGAAAATCACCAAAGGGGGTTGAGGGTGGTGGTTTTCATTTGAGATGGGGAAAGTGCCCTTGTAACATTTAGCGGCCCTCGAGCTCATTATTTTAGGTGCATAGTGTTCCGGGGGTGTTTTTCACCCTGCCTAATAAGTTTCCATGACAGTGTTCCCAGACTGGCATTTTACCCGATCTAAAGGGCTGCTAACCAGTCAGAAAAACACACATCAATGGTGACCCGGGACTGTGTGGGAGCCCAGTGGGAGAGGGCACTGGGGACCTTCTTATAACACATAAAACAGAAAACAAGCTCCTAAGCCCTCTGCTTTTTTGCTTACTGGTTACAAAACGAATCTTGAACTTTTGTATTTTGCATTGGAGGCTAAGAAAGACAGTTGATGTTGTTAGCTGCCACTGAGTGGGCCTGACCCACGGTGACCCCATGTGCAAGGGAGTGAAATGCTGCCCGGTCCTGCGCCAGCTCGGTGAGATCTCCATGAGATCTTTGTGATCGATAAGTAGACAACTGGACAATCGTACATTTCTTGACATGCTTGGAAAACTTTCTCACCGCAAAGTCACAATAGTAGGGCTCCTTTTTAACAGGCGCTGTGAAGGAGGCCCCCTTATGGTGTGGTTTGCCACATATCCTATTTCTACAATAAAAGAAGAAGGAAAAACGATCTTATAAAAAATAATGTGGACCTAGCTGAGCAGCAGTGGTCATCAGGTAGCTTCAAACCTTGAAATACAATCATACTTCGTTAACTCAAACCTCTCTCTGTTCAGTGAAATGGGATTTTAAAATAGTGTATATGGTTCTGTGGAGAATGACTTTGAATTTCTTTCCCTAAAAATATTTCAGGGCCTCAAATTTAAGTAAGGCATCAAAAACAAAAACCATTGCTGCTGAGTCTTTAGGAAAAGTAGAACTGCCCCATAGGGTTTTTTAAGGAACAGCCGGTGGATTCAAACTGCCAACCTTGTGGTTAGCAGCCAAGCTCTTAACCACTGTGCCACCAGGGCGCCTAGTAAGGCATAGTCCATCTAAAACAATCACATTTTGAGAACAAAGATTAAAAGGATTACTTCACCATGTTTTTAATTCTAGATCTTTGGGAAATAATTAGCACCTTAAGGAACTTTTAGGGATCCCTGAAGGGTGCAAATGGTTAAGCCTTTGACTACTAGCCAAAAGGCTGGTGATTTGAACCCACCCAGAGGTGCCTAAGAAGACAGGTCTGGTGATCTGCTTCTGAAAGGTCACAGCCTTGAAAACCTATGGAGCAGCTCAACTCTGCACACACAGGTCACCATGAGTTGGCATCGACTTGAGGGCAACTAACAAGAGACTTTTATGCCTTTGGTTGTTATTGCATTCTATTATTATATTCACGTGAATTGTTTGAGGCCATGTGAATTTGTATATCCCCATATGAATTATACTATAATTTTCAGAATAATTCTTTTTATTGAGGTGTAATTTACACACAGAGTCCTGGTGGCGCAGTGGTTAAGAACTCGGCTGCTAACCAAACGTCAGCAGTTCGAATCCACCAGCTGCTCCTTGGAACCCGTATGGGGAAGTTCTACTCTGTCCTGTAGGGTCACTATGAGTTGGAATCAACTCGACAGCAACCAGTTTAGTTTTTTGGTTTAATTTACCCACATAAAATGCAAAAATCTTAAGTGTACCTACAACTTGGTGAATTTTAACCTATGCATGCCTCCATATAACCACCACCAGAACATTTCCATCATCCATTATGCCCCTTCCCAGTCAGTACTCACTCACATGTACCCACTACTCTGATTTCTATCAACACAGAAAAATCATTCTCTTAAAATATTCTGTAAATTTCCCCCCATTAAATCTGGTTGGCCTCTTCCTTTAGCAGATCTGACCCAGTGCTAGGCCCTGTGCCTGCATGGATCAAACCTTACTCTCAAAGAGGCTGTAGTCCAGGAGGCAAATAAAGCCCCACACAGGCAACAGCCACAAAGGGTGTGTATCTTATAGAGGGTTATGGGAACCCAAGTGAGGCGGTATCTAACCCAGGGTTATGGGAACCCAAGGGAGGTGGTATCCAACCCAGGGTTGTGGGAACCCAAGGGGGGCGGTATCTAACCCAGGGTTTTGGGAGGGGGACAAAGAAGGCTTCTTTGAGGATGTGAATTTTTTAGCAGTGAACTGAAAAATGGGTAGAAGTTATCCATCAAAAACACGAGGTGGAAGGAAAAGGAAAGGATATTGCAGGTGGAAGGAGTTTCTTGAGCAGGGACGGATTACCCAATAAACAAGGTACACACAGACTTAATTGTGTTTACTTACTAATCTGTAGTGCACAATTTCACCTGATTTTGGTGCAGTTGTGCACTACAGGTTAGTAAGTAAACACAATTAAGCCTGTGCCTTCCTTGCTTACTGTAAGCCAGTGCATACCGTGCTTGCTGGTTAATCTGCCCCTGATCATGAGCCATGGAAATAAGAGAACATGGAGAGTTTGAGGAACACAGATAAGTCAGGATGATTGGAGTATAGGCCTGGGGAGAAGAGTGTAGAATACAACTAGAGAAGCAGGAGGGACCACTCAGAAAGATCCCAGCTCCATGGCAAGGCTGGAGGCTTTGTTTTCATGTGAGAATCCATGGACCAGCTTTAAGCATGGGCATGGCAAGATGAGATCTGAGGACACCTGGCTACCGTGTGGTGAAGAGATTATAGGACGGCCAAGGTGAAGCAAAGGAGCACTTGGGAGGCTGCCAGAGATCTGCAGGTGAGAGACGGGGTAACCTAGACTAGGCAGAGGCAATGGGAATGGGGAGAAATGGATGAACTTGAAATTTCAAGATTTAGAAAATAAAATCAACACAAGCTGGTGTTTGACAGGCGAGGATTCAAGAATGACCCTTAGTTTTCTGTCTTACAAAATGGATGGATCATTGTACCATTCGAACTATGGGAGAAGAATCTAGTTTAATGTAATATCCTTCTTTGATATGTTTCTTTTCTGAATAGGTTTAGTTTTATGTGCTTGTGGAAAATTTAGGTGGCAATAATTAGGAAGTAGTAACAAATGTTTATGCAGCACATTCTACATGCCAGGCATGCTCTGGGATCAGCCAGGGACAAAACAGGCACATTTTATCAGGCTGGAGCTGCAGCCTGGGGAGCCATCTGCGTGTAAATGGTGACTGAAGCTTAGTGTGAATGATTGCTCGGTACAATTTCAGTGAATGAGTAGAAACCTAAGATAAAATCCCAAGGAACAATGGGAGATTAAGGAACAGAAAGAGATGGAAGGGAAAGGAAAACAAGTGTGGGTTTCAAGGACTAGGGAGTGATGCCCAGCGTCAGGCACAGCTGAGAAGGAAGATGAGGAGATAAGGGCTGGAGCTGGTCTATGGTTCTTTTCAGAGTGGGGACCCTGAGCCAGCAACAGCAGCTGCAGCAGCAGCACATGAGAACATATTGTTGGCGCCACTGAGTCGATTCTGACTCATAGCGACCCCATGTAACAAAGTAGAACTGCCCCACAGGGTTTCCTAGGCTGTAATCTCTATTTGCTTGGTAAAGTAGAGGGTCAGCGAAAAAGAGGAAGACCCTCAGTGAGATGGATTGACATAGTGGCTGCAACAACGGGCTTAAGCATAACAACGATTGTGCGGATGGCGCAGGACTGGGCAGTGTTTTGTTCTGTTGTACATGCGGTCGATATGAGTCGGAATTGACTGGAAGGCACCTAACAGTCTTTATTTGAACAGAATGCCAGGAGGTCTTTTCTCCATGGAGCCGCTGGTGAGTTCGAACCTCTGACCTTTAGTTTAGCAGCTGAGCTGCTTAACCATTGTGCCACCAAGGTTCCTTCCTTAGAACATGTTAGAAATGCAAATTCTTTTTTTTTCTAAATTTTATTTGTTTTGTTGTTGTTGTTGTTAGGAATACACACAGCAAAACATACACTGATTGAGCAGTTTCTGTGTGTACAGTTTCTGTGTGTGCAGTTTCTGTGTGTACAGTTTCTGTGTGTACAGTTTAGTGACACTGATTACATTCTTCAAGTTGCACAATCTTTCTCACCCTCCTTTTCTGAGTTGTTCCTCCTCCATTAACATAAACTCACTGCCCCCTAAAGTTCCTATCTAATCTTTCCAGTTGCTGTTGTCAATTTGATCCTGTGTAGATAGTTCTTAAAAGAGTGTAATACTCAAGGCAGACCTTTTTTACTAGTTAAGCTAAACTATTATTTGGTTTTAAGATGCCTTCAGGGATATTTTTGGTTTGAAGTTTAAAGATTATCTCAGGACAATAGTTTCAGGGTTTCATCCACCCTCCATGGCTCCAGAAAATTTAGAGTCCATGGGATTTGAAATTCTCCCCCCTTTTGATCAGGATTCTTCTATGGAATATTTGATCAAAATGTTCAGTAACGGTAGCTGGGCACCATCCAGTGCTTCTGGTTTCATAGCAAACGATGCAGTTGTTCATGGAGGCAATTAGTCACACATTGCATGTTATCCCCTTATTTCTGACGCTCCTTCTTTCTCTGTTGCTCCAGGTGAATAGAGACCAATTGTTGTGCCTTGGATGGCCACTTCCAAGCTTTTAAGACCCCAGGCACTACACAACGAATTAGGAGGCAGAACAGAAGCACTAAATACGTTATTAGGCCAGTTAACTGGGATGTCCCATGAAACCATGACCCTAAACCTCCAAACCAAGAAACCAAATCCCATGAAGTGTTCAGTTGTACATAAGCAGCCTCAGCAGCTACTCCTCCTTCCTTCCTTTTTTTTTTTTTTGTTGTTGTAGTAAATGTATATATCACACAACTTCTGCCAATTGAACTTTTTACAGAAGAAATGCACATTTTTGAGCCCCACCTCAGACCTACTGAATCAGAAACCCTGGAGTGGGTCCCAGCAATCTATTTTAACAAGCCCTCCAGGTAATGCTGATGCTTACTAAATTTTGAGAACCACTGCTTTGTGGTGTTAAACGATAAGCAAGTCATTGGTGATTGGAAAACTTGGGAAAAGTGATTTCACTGGAGTTTCAGTGGGAATTTTTTTACATTTTAACAGAACTGTTAAAATTTTATTTTGGATTTAGAAATTTTTTTAATGTTTTTATTTTCTTTTGCATATTTGTTTTTTTTCTCTCTTTTATGTACTAGCCGATGATTGATTTGTATTTTATTACACTCTGTTGTGTATGATTTTTGAAGTTTTGTTTTTATCTACTTTGAAACACATCTTTTTATGGGGTCACAATAAACTAGGGCACCTGCATCATTGATATTGCTTCACTGCCCTTGACTGTGAAATTGAGGAATTAAAAATTGAAGCAGAGTGCAATCATGAAGATAAGTGAATCTCATCTCTGAATGGCATCCTGAGAAAACACCTAGATGGTTAAATTAGCTCTTCCAGAAAGTTCCAAGACTCTTATTACGGACGTATTTCCAGTTATTTGAACCCGTTAACTCATGTGAAGTAATTGGAAGTGTACCACTTTCATCTAAAGTGATCCAACAACATCACCATAATTATTGTACTTTGAATGCACTTATGGGGAAGAGGACTCTTAGTAGCTAGGTCTTTTTCTGAATCTTTTGTTGTCAGCCTCCTAAGTATTCCGTTTCATTTGACAGGAAGAATTAGAGCACATTACTACATTGTGCTGTCATGTTTTGCTGTCATCAGGGAAAGGCTATGGTAAATGAGAAGAAATTGTTGGAGATATTACCCTTTTTTTTTTAACTGATATTGTCTTTATTTAAAATTTTGATGTTTTATTCATCATGGATTTTTTTTAAATTGTGTTTTAGGTGAAAGTTTACAGCACAAATTAGTTTCTTATTCAAAAATTTGTACACAAATTGTTTTGTGACATGGATTTAGAGATATTACTCTTATTGCTACTCCTGTTCAAAATGAAGACTTTTATAATGTATAAAATGGTGTTTATAAGAGTGAGAACTGGTAGGTAGTTCCAGTGCTCTGTGCAGTGACAAGCACAGAGAAAGTCATCAATGCTGAGCGGACAGATGGTTGGACAGGTGGGGGTGGGTGGGTGAATGGCTAGTTGGATGGATGGGTGATTAGATGGGTGAATCAGTGAATAGATGGGTAAATGGACAGAAGAATTGATGGGTGGATAGACAGATAGATGGGTAGATGAATGGCTAAATAGATGGGTGGATGGATGGATGGAAAGATGGCTCAAGAGAGTTGTTCTGCCTAAAGAGAAAAACAATTTTTATAAAAAGATTTCCCCCTGTGGGGGGTAGAGTGAAATGAGCGGAAGTGAGATGAAGACTTAGGTTTTAGTGATGCTGTTTCTTATTTCTGATGTATCTCGTACACATCCTCTAACATCCCTGAGCCCCTTATATAAAAGGATAGTATCACCCACCCCATCTGCTGCCAGGTGTGTGGTCAGGACCAAATGGTCTAATGACCATGAATGTGCTTTTAAAACTGTAAAGTGCTGTAGAAGTGTAAGTAAGTCTTATTGTAGTTAGATAATGGATTGCAGTTTAGAGTTCTTTTTAAATATGTTGTAGCCCTGGTGACGCAGTGGTTAAAAGCTACAGCGAGCTCTGTCTGCTCACCAAAAGGTCGGCAGTTTGAATCCACCAGCCGCTCCTTGGAAACCCTATGGGGCAGTTCTACTCTGTCCTATAGGGTCACTATAAGTCGGAATCGACTCGACAGAAATGGGTTGTTGTTTTAAATAACGTTAGGACTGCACTTTCGCTCTGCTTGGGGGACATCCAAGTCCTTATTTGTGCCAGCCACAAAAAGACTCCTTTTTTTGTGGGGAAGAGACTCCTCTCTGGATTAGGCAATATAATTACCATGATTCCACATAGGTAGTATGCAGATTAGAAGCACACATAACCAGCATAGAAAACTTGTGATTTCAGGTATTATTATTGATTTAAAAAAATAAAGAAATTTGATTTAAGGGAAAATATGAGACCAATTGTAATACAGGTGAGATTTGACTATGGATGGGCAAAATTGTAAAGGGGGTGGGCACGAGAATGGCTCATGTTTGGGCAAATCTAGCTTAATGTATCTGAGAGTTGGTGCATTGGAAGTTATTCCTTGCTGAAAATATGTACAGTCAGTTGCTGGAGTCGATTCCAACTCATAGTGACCCCATGAGTGTCAGTAGAACTGTGCTCCACAGGGTTTCCAATGGCTGATTTTTTTACCTTTCTTCCAACAAGCCTCTAGGTGGACTTGAACCTCCAGCTTTTCAGTTAGCAGCCAAGTATGTTAACCGTTTGCACCCTATTTTTATTTCAATGCCAAGGGCATGCCACCAAGTACAGAGAGATCCATTTCTGCTGTCCCTCTGCTGGTGCTGATGATGCTTTGAGATAGGAGGGCTTATCTCTTTGTTGTTTACAAAGCTCATTCACAAACATTTCCTGTGCTCATATATTCTGTTAAATAGGTATTACCATTGCCAGTTTTAACATGAGGTGGGAGGGGAGAAGTTTCCTGTTGAGGCCACCACAGAACCAAGAGTCCAACCCAAGTGTTCTGGCCAGCCCAGTTTTCTTTTCACCTGACCACTTCTCTGTAAGGACGCTCCCAGCACACACGTGCCAGATGTCAGTAGCCTTGACCTGTCGATCTTTTTTACATGTTGATTCTTTTGAAGAATCATCAGCTGGGTGGGAATGGGATCAGCCTGGCAAGCCTCCAGCAAACGGCACATCACGAACACAACACCCAAGGAAAGCATGTCTCCCTTTGTGTGCTGTTGATCCTAGCAGAAGCGCAGGAGCCTCCTACTCAAGCTCAAGGTAGATTTTTGCAAAGCAGATGCGAGCTCTGACTCCGCTAGCACACCCCACCAGCTTGTGAGCCACATTCATGGGGACATCCTTGCGTCAGAATCATCTAACACGTAAAGGCAGTGGTGGTTTTAGCAAAGCGTTACTGGAGACTTGTGGCTTCTCAGGGATATAGTTTAGTCCAAAAACCAGTTGTCATCAGGTTGATTCTAACTCATAGCAACCAAATGTGTGTCAGAGTACACCTGTGCTCCATAAGGTTTTCAATGCTGATATTTCAGAAGTAATAGCCAGGCTTTTCTTCTGAGCTACCCATGGGTGGACTCGAACTGCCATACTTTCAGTTAGCAACTGACTGCCTTAACCATTTGTATCACCCAGGGTCAGTTTATAGTCAGTCCCTGTAAAACGGGCTCCTGTGCAAATTCACATGAAGAAAATAGATGCGTTCATTCATATAATCAGTTTGTTCATACATCCTACAAACATTTATGGACTCCTGTGACAAGAAGCCATAAAAAATAGGGGATTTTTGTCCAAGTATCTTTTTTCTTTATGTCCACTTACAAAAAAGAACGGAGATGGAAATTACGTAATAAGACAAAAGAGTTTTTAAATTGTTGGAATGCTAATGAGAACATCCTTTTGACTTTCATGTTAATTATTGCCCCTAAATGCTCGATTCTGTTTCAAAATTGCTTAGCAGATCTGGGGACTTTTATGAGAGCTTCTTTGCTAATTCATAGGCATCTTCGTGAAGCATGGCATTTGGATTTTTGTTTGGAAGACAACAATCATTGTGTATTTTCTGAGACAGAAGGCTTTGTGATTGCTATTCAAACCAGGTCATGACATGTTCTGTAGGAAACTGTCTCAAAACCAGAGCAAGTGGGTCTAAGAAAGGGCACAGAACTTGGAAACAGGCAACCCAGGGGCTAGGAAAAATATGTTCTTGGGTGCAAAGAAAGCAGGTTTTGCAGTCAAACTGTCCTGAGTTTGAGGCTTCACGAGCCTATTTAAGATGGTGGGTGACTCTGAGTGAGTCATTATGCTCTCTGCGCCTCAGTCTTCTTATCTGTAAAATAGGATTATGATAGACACTTGTAGGGATATTGTAGGGATCAACTAATATTTAAACTGAGGACTTCCCATACACCTGGAGCTATGCTAAATATTTCTCCTGCGTTATGTCATTTAATCCTCATAACGCCCTATGAGGGAGGTGCCAGTATTAGCCCCATTTTACAGATAAGGAAACTGAGTAGGTAAAGCATCGTCAGGTGTCTCGAACACAGTAGAGCTTCAGTAAATTTAGTGTCTATTAGTCTAGTCTTTTCTATTCTCTTAGCTAACTGTGAGCTTCGCCTCCCTGGGCTTCACTTTTCTCTTGAGTCACATGAGGATAAGGGTTCCTGCCCTAAGTACCTTACAGGCGTGTATGTCTGTGGGAAGTTCAAATAAAACTTGGACTATGAAACACTTTGTAATGTTACATGTAATGTTAAAGTGTGTTAGAGACGCATATGGAGCCCTGGTGGGGCCGTGGTTAAGAGCTACGGCTGCTAACCAAAAGGTCAGCAGTTCGAATCCACCAGCCACTCCTTGGAAACCCTATGGGGCAGTTCTAGTCTGTCCTATAGGGTCGGTATGAGTTGGAATTGACTCGATGGCAACAGGTACAGGTAGAGATGCATATGGCCATAGTACACCAGGTCGACGGGGCCTCTGATTGCTTCTGCCTTCCACACTGGGAACCCTAACGAGAAGGCAGAGGAGCCCCCCGAATAAAGGTGTCTTCCTATGTTCATGTCCCTGGTCACAGCTGCAGCCTCATCGTCTTAATCCCGCCTTTACATCTGACTTTTAGTAACTCTGTTAGGTAAGATATTTGAGCTCAGGCCTCAGGCTGTATTTCGGGGATTCGGGGTTTGATACCAGGGCAACAAAGAATGTTCCTTTCATAAGAAATTTGCTTATTAGTGGCATCTGTCTTTGGATGTTATGGCGTGAACCTTAGTTCTCTGGAAAATGTTTCCAGTTGCATTCCTGCTTCCTGCCAAGTAAACCCCTGGTCTCTGACCTTTTCCGTTGCTCCTTCTGAAATGGCACATGGTCTCACCACTGGCAAAATCATTTCTCCGTGGCCGCCTCATTTCAGTTCGAGCTTAGCGCTTAGTGGTTGGTTGTAGGGTGTGTGCTTTGTTGGGCAGTTACTGGACAGAGGAGGAAGGAGGAACGAACCTTCCCCTTGTCCAGAGGTCTGGCTTTCTGGGATGGAGGAGCCGCTGACAGAGTCAGAGGAGAGAAGGGGAAGAGGTAAGCTTGTGCCACCTGTGCCATCAGCATCTCCATTTCTACAGTGAGGAGGAGCAGAGGGAGGCACTGTGAATGACTTTGTCTGTGATTGTGTTTATGTTCAATATATTGAAAAAAAATGGTACATTTAGTCTCATTCTGAACTGAGTTACATGTCCACGGGTTAGAGTCCACTTTCTAGTTGTATTATAAGGACTCTTAGCTTGTTATTTTTAGGGAGACCTCTGTGCCTTGATTATAAATAGTGTTGGCTCTGATTTCTTACATGTAATCCAGGACTAGGAAATGTAAACATCCTTCTGGGGAAATGTTATTACTTTCCTGATGCACTCTAAGTAGTTACAGAAATAAAGTCTGACTTTCACTAAACAATTAACCTCATCGATAGAAAGTTAACAAACTCTTGATTTGTGGGCTTGCTAATTTTTCCTCTCTGCTACGTTGAAGGAAAAACATAGACACAACACAAGTGATTTCAAATGTTCACTGCTAACTGCTGATAGTATCAAAATGGCCATGACTTTCAGAGTCCACATTCAAAAAGCTGAAACTCTCAGAAGCTTTGTTTTCTATCTAAGCAGGTTTTGTGAAACCAAGTCTACTTGCCATGTGAAAAGGTCTCCAGAAGATTGACTTACGTGCCATCCCTAGAGACAAAATGGTGGGTTAGGAAGAGCTTGGGCAGGAGAAAGGACTCCGGGGTTTTAGTTCTGAATCCACCTCCATCTGTGTGCTTGACACTTGCAGGTATTTAGCCCCACTGAGTCTCAGTTTCCTCATGGTAAAATGGGGGTGTAGGCTACGTACTTGCCAAGACTTCATCCAGCGCTGCTATGCAATGAGTCTATGGTTCCATTCCTTCATGTACCATTTCCAGTCTCTTTCTTCTTAAATTCTGAACTCACCATCCATTAACTGTATGCTGTTACTATATACCCAATCGCTGAACACCACATGATGGAGAATAAAGTCACTACTGTTTATGTTCAATTGCTTCATTATTTTGGAGGGAAGGCGGGAGAGAGCTCTATGCAGGAAGCTCTAATTATAGTAATATAATACATTAGATTATAGCTCTCTTTCGCCCTATTTTATTGATAATCATAGCTTAGAAAAGCCAAGCCAAGATTTTTATTTCCATGCTTATATTGCCATAGTCCACACATCCAGCAAGAGACTAGGTCTCCCAAATGAGAAAGAAAAGGGGGGTACTCCACAGGCTGGTTGTGAACCTCAGTTTATCGAGGGTTCGCTTATGGAATGGTGGCACTGCCCTGGCCCACACAGCACTCATCAGTGAGAAACACACCATCTAGTGCTGACCTGGGCCCTAGTCCTCTGCATCTTTGGCTCAAGACCCCTGAGACTATGTCCCTCAAACTGTAGAAGTGTGCCCGTGGGAAGCTCCATCCTGCATCAACAGTGCAACATGGAAGCATCTTTCTAGAGAGTAAATTTTCCTTAAATTTTTTGCAGAAAAAAATATTAGCCGGATATTAAAATACAGTCAAGTTTATTATGGTGTAGAATGCAAAACTTGCATAAATATTTAACATAAAACAGAATGCTTAAAAGAATTTTCAAGCAAATAGAGACTGATATGGGGTATCCCCCCAGGTCCCCACTAGTATTCCTCTACTGTTCAGGGTGCTTTGGTGGAAAACATTGAAAATGTTAATTGCTAATATTTGTTGAGTGCTATGAACTGGTCTAAGCATGTTTCTGTGAGTCTCTATGGGCACTATTATTATCCCCATTTTACAGCTGAGGAATATGAGGTACAAAGAGGTTAAATAATCTGTCCAGTGGTTGTATAGTTAGTAAACAGCAGAGGTAAGATTTAAACCTAGGCAGCTTTTTCCTTCCCTTACTCCTCATACTGCCACCCACCCCCTTTACAGAGAAAGCACCTGCACCCCAAAAAGGTGAACTGTCCCTATCGCAGACATAATAAGTTGATCTAATAAAGGGTAGCGGGGCTTTGCTAGGCGCTTTCCAAAATTGATTCCAAGAAAAGCATAGTGGACTTGTTTCTAAATCTTCCTTCCCTGGACCTGCAGAGAAACCCAGGGCTGAACAGAATCTCCTGGGATTGGTGCACCTTCCAGAAGTAAGCAAACACTTCACTGCCATACCTCCTGCCTCCTGATGAAGCCAGCTCCAGCCTTGCCAGTCACTGACAGATCTGCTTTCCTTTCTGGACCACGGAGCTGAGAAGGCCTGATTCTGTGCAAGGAGAGAGATCCTCTGTCTTAGTTATCCAATGCTGCTATAACAGAAATACCACAAGTGGATGGCTTTAACGAAGAGAAATTTATTCTTTCACAGTCTAGGAGGCTAGAAGTCCAAATTCAAGGTGCCAGCTCCAGGGGAAGGCTTTCTCTCTCTGTTGATTCATCAATCTCCCCCTGCTCTAGTAGTGTCTCATCGCAGGGATCCAGGGTCCAAAGGAAGTGGCCCACTCCCAGCTCTGCTTTCTTGGTGATAGGAGGTCTCCCTGTCTCTCTGCTCACTTCTCTCTTTTATAGCTCAAAAGAGATTGACTCAAAATACAACCTGATCTTACAGATTGAGTTTGCCTCATTAACATAACTGCCTCTAATCCTGCCTCATTAACATCACAGAGATAGGATTTACAACAGGTAGGAAAATCACAACAGATGACAAAGTGGTGGACAATCACACAATACTGGGAATCAAGGCCTAGCCAAGTTGATGCACATTTTGGGGAAACACAGTTCAATGCATAACACCCTCCAAGTACATTTTATCTTGTGACAACAAAATGGATTGAAAAAATGTTTAAAGAGGGATCTGAGCAAAGGGTTATGGTTGTAATGGGGAGAAGACATGAATGAAAGAAAATACAACATATCAAAATTTGTGGGAAGCAGCTAAATCAGTGCTGAAAGGGAATTTTATAACACTAAATGCTTATCTTATAAGAGGAAAATTCTCAAATCAATAATCCAAACCTCTACCTCAAGAAACTAGAAAAAGATGAGCAAAATAAACCCAAAGCAAGCAGGAGGAAGAAAATAATAAAGAGGCAACCAGAAAACAATAAAATTGAAAACAGAGAGTAGAAATTATCAACTAAAAAGCTGGTTCTTTGAAAAGATTAAAAAAAAGGCAAACCACAGCAAGACTGACAGAAAAAAAGAAGGAAGACACAAATTCTAATATTAGGAATGAAATAAGAAATATCACTACAGATCCTACAGACATTAAAAAGATAATAAGAGAATACCATGAACAACAGTACACACATAAATCTGATAATTTAGATGAAATGAACCAATTTCTTTAAAAGCATAAACTATCATAATTTCCCCAATATGAAATGAGTAATTTGAACAGCCCTGTAACTATTAAGGAAATTGAATTATAATTTAAAAACTCCTGAAAAAAATCTCCAGTTTGAGACGATTTTATTGGAAAATTCTACCAAACATTTAAAGAAGAATTAACACTGATTCTACCCAGTATCTTCCAGAAAACAGAAGAGGAGAAAACATTTCCCAGTTCTTTTTATGAAGCCACTATTAACCTGAAACCAAAACCAAAGACGGTATGAAAAAAGAAAACTACACGCTAATAATGTCGGTATAAAATTCCTTTACAAAATATTAGCAAATAGAATTCAACAATTTATAAAAAGAATGATACACCATAACCAAGTGGGTTTTATACCAGGGATGCAAGACTGGTTCAGTATCTGAAAATCAATCAATGAAATTCACCATATTAACAAGCTAAAGAAGAAAACTCACATGATCATATCAATTGATACAGAAAAAGTATTTGGCAAAATCCAGTACCCGTTCATGATTAAAACTCAGAAAACAAGGAATAGAGAGAACTTCCTCAACTTGATAAGATACAAAAAACCTACAGCTAACATCATAATAAACGATGAAAGACTGAATGTTTTCTTTCTAAGATTGGGAACAAGGCAAGAATGTCCCCTGCGATCCAATGAGTTTCTTTTACGTGGTGTTTCTGGGTTTGTAATTCTCCCAAGATGATTGGTTGGGCTGCAATCTGCTAAAGGATTGGTCGGTTTGCTAACCACATAAATGACTTGCAAGGGATTGGTTGGTTTGCCACCTGCATAAGTGACTTGCAAGGATTGGTCAGTTTTAGATCCACCTTTACATGGACTGGCTGGAGAGGGCCCCCCATCCCAGTCTGACCTTTACCAGAATTGACTGGTGGGGGAGGGGGAGGGAAGATACACCCAGTGACTGATAAAAACCCTAGAACACGGAGGCACAGATCTTCCTGATCTATGAGAGCCAGGAGGGGGGCACATCCTTTGAACATGGGCCCCTGCGTTGAGAACCTCCTAGAAGAGCTGTAATACAGGTCAAGGGCTACAACATTGAGCAGTTAACACTGAAAATCAAGAGAAACGGTAGCAAGCACAGCAGAGCCGAGCCAAGTGGCAGAGAAACAGAGGCAGCAGTGTGAGCGATGGGAGCCATGAGACTGGCAGATGGCAGCAGTGGGCAGAGTCGGCCCATGGAGTGGAGCTGGGCACCTCTGGACAGGAGGTAGCCAACAGAACCCAGGCTTTTGCATACACCGTACGGGGTTTGCCTCTAAAAGTTTTGTCTTGAGAGCTGTCCTAATGCCAGCCGAACCTGGCAAGGGCCCAGGGTTGTCCTAAAGCTGCTGGTTGAGAGCCGGACCCATAAGCACAGGGGGCCAGAGCTAGCCAAGAAAAGCCATGGAGAGAGACAGACAGAGAAAGGGAGAAGAACACAGCCACGTGGCAGCTGACCTTACCTGGCCATACACCTGCTGAGAGAGACACCTGCTGACACCTGGTCCATCTTGTACCTGCGCAGTGACACAGAACTGGACATGGCTAATTGGGGAAGGATCAGTGGGTCGCCTTTTAGACGTTAAGTGTGTTCATCCCCTACAATGCTAAGTGGGGTACTCGGGAGTGGAGGGGACTACCTCAAATCTGTTCCTGTTATTTACTGTTTGCTCTCTGTAAGTTATCTGTTCTTGTTGATTACTGTTTAACTTTTACCATAAGTAATAACGGCTATCAACTACCAACACTCTGTAAGTGTCATGTGTGTACGAGCCAATCGGATGGGATAGCAGAGTCCTCATCCGGCAGTCTTACCGCTGCTTGTCATTTTGAGGTAACTTGCTTATGCACACAGTTCATCCCCTCTCACCACTCCTGTTCGACACGGGGCTGGAAGTTCTAGTTAGTGCAATAAGCAAAAAAAGAAAAGAAATGCAAGGCATACAAATCAGAAAGGAAGAAATAAAACTGTCCCCGTTTGTAGATGGCATGATGTCTATGTAGAAAATCCTAAAAAAATCTACCAAAAAAAAAAAAAAACTCTTAGAACTAAGTGGTTTCACAGAATACAAGATTCGCGAACAAAAATCTAGTGTATTTCTATCAACTAGCAATGAACACTTGGACAATTAAACTAAAAATACAATACCATTTACATTTGCTAAAAGTATTTATGTGTAAATATAGTAGAATACATACAAGACATAAACTGAAAACTGCACAACACTGATGAAAGAGAATCTAAATAAATGGAAAGATAGACCATGCTCATGGATTGGAAAAGATAGACCATGCTCATGGATTGGAAAAGATAGACCGTGCTCATGGATTGGAAGCCTAAGTATAGTGAAGTGTCAATTTTCCTCAAATTGGTATGCACATTTAATGCAATTTCTATCAAAATCCCGGCCATTTTTTTTTTAGAGTTAGACAAGATTATTCTAAAATATATAATGGAAGACAAAGGAACTAGAATAGCTAAAACAATTATGATAAAGGATCCAATTGGAGGAATCAGCCTACCTGATTTCAGGACTTATTATATAGCTACAGTATTCAAGTCTGTTTGGTATTGGTGAAGGGACAGAAAAATAGACCAATGGAACGTAATAGAGAACCCAGGAATAACCCCAAACAAGAAGAGCCACCTGATTTTTTTTACAAAGGTGCAAAGGCAATTCAGTGGAAGGGTAGTCTTTTCAACAAATGGTGTTGGACCAACTGGATTACGTAAGCAAAAAAAAGAAAAGAAAAAAAATCTTGACTTAAGCCTCATACCTTATACAAAAATTAACTCAAAATTGATCATAGATTCAAATATAAAACTATAAAACTTTTAGAAGAAAATGTAAGAGGGGTTGGTGAAATGTTCTTAGACTTGACATCAAAAGCATAGTCCATAAAAGAAAAAGAAAGAAAGAAAGAAATTGGATTTCATCAAAATTTAAAATGTTCTGCAAAAGACCTTGTTAAAAGAATGAAAAGAGAAGCTTTAGACCGGGAGAAAATACTTACAATGCACATATCTGGCCAAGGACTCTTTTCTAGAATTTATAATGAACTCTAAAAAATCAACAGTAAAAAACAAAAAACAAATAATTCAATTGGAAAATGGGCTAAATACATGAAGAAACATTTCACTGAAAAGAATTTACGTATGGCAAATAAGCAACATCACTAGCCATCAGAAGAAATGCAGATTAGCACTATGATGAGAGATCACTACATACCTATCAAAATAGTCAAAATAAAATCTAGTGACAATATCAAATAATCGTGAGGATGCAGAGAAAGCAGATCTCTCATACATTGCTGGTGGGAATGTAGAATGTCACAGCAACTCTGAAAAATAGTTTGGCAATTTCTTGAAAAAAACTAAACATACGCTTACCATATAACCCAGCTACCTTATTCCTGGGCATTTATTCCAGTGTAATAAAAACTTATGTCCACATAAAAACCTGTATACAAATGTTCATAGCAGCTTTATTTGTAACAGTCCCAAACTGGAAATGACCAAAATGTCTTACAATAGGTGAAAGATTAGCTAAACTGGTACATCCATACAATGGAATAGTTTCTATTAGTTCCAATTGCTGTTGAGTTAATTCCTACTCACAGTGACCGAAAGTGTGTCAGAGTAGAACTATGCTTCATGGGGTTTTCAATGCCTGATTTTTTTTTGGAAGTAGATCACCAGACCATTCTTCTGAGGCACCTCTGGGTGGACTTGAATCTCCAACCTTTTCATTTGCACCACCCAGGGACTACTTACTACTCAAGTATAAAAAGAAATGAACTATTGATGATACACATAACAATTTGTATGGGTCTCAAAGGCATTGTGCTAAGTGATTTGTATGCTGAAAACCTAAAAAGCCAATCTCAAAAAGCCACGCACCTTCTATATTTGTTTGCCAACCATGCCCTCCTCCCTCGAGGTATTTGCATGAAAACCACTATGCCAATTTTTTTTTTTTACATGTTGCTGTGAACATATTTGCATAGCGCTTTTAGGAAAATGCCTCACAGGGGGAGGGCGCGATTGGCAAACGTAGAAGCGCAAGTTATTTGCATGAAAATACAGTATATGATTCCATTTGAATAATATTCTCATAAAATTACAAATACTGAGAACAAATTAATGGTTGTCAGGGACTAGGGATGGGACAGAGGAAGGAAGGTGGTGTTATTATAAAAGGATAACCTGAAGGAGTTGGACTCATTGTGGTTTTGGGATAGTCCTGTATCTTGATTGTGGTGGTAGTTATACAAATCTACACGTGTGATAAAATGACATAGAACTAGATAAACAATGTAGATAGACAGACAGACTGTCAAGTCCACGCTGACTCACGTACAACAAGAGGGAAACGCTGCATGGTTCTGCCTCGTTCTCACAGTCGCTGGCATGTTCGAGTAGACAGTTGTGGTTCTTGTGCCAATTCATGTTACCAAGGGTATACCTCGCCCTTCCTGGCCATCTACGTCCTAGCCAGCAAATTCTACTATCAAATTCTATGAGTCTGAGAGCCAAGATGAAGCAGAGTCCAGAAGTCAAGGTTGGAGTTTCAGGGTGCTGGGGACCAAAGTTTCAAAAGAGAGGAAGCTAAGTAACAGAATTAAGCGCTACAGGCAGATGGGGGATGTCAACAGGAACAGAGAGAGAAGTGTGCCCCTAGGAGCTTTTATTTCGCTAAATCTTGTTCTAGGGGGTATTGATTTTGTCTGTAGTATGTTAAGCTTATGTTAGCGAGTAGTATACAAATAGTCCCTCATTAGCCGCAGGGGATACATTCCAAGACCCACCATGGATGCCTGAAAGCGCAGATAGTACCGAACCCTATATCTGAACTCTATATATACTCTGCTTTGTCCTATATATACATACCTGTGATAAAGTTTAATTTATAAATTAGGTACAGTAAGAGACTAACAACAGCTAATAATAAAATAGAACAATTATAACAATATACTGTAATAAAAGTTATGTGACTGTGGTCCCCAGGCGGGATGGAGCGGAAGAGCATCAGATTTCATCACTCTCCTCATTTAAAGTTTTCCCGACCTCTGTTGACTGGGTCACTGAAACTGCAGAAAGCGAAACCCAGATAAGGCGGGGAGGAGGGTTATTCTGCCTTACTCTTGATTGTACGGGTTTGTTTTCACAGAAAACCATCAACAAATGCGAAAACATTGCTTCCGCCTTGACTATGTGTGCATATTTAGGGAAAGCCAAGCTAAACGGATAATAAAATATTAGCTCATCCATTAACAGTCACCTAGTGGCAACTTAGACAAACTCCAGGTATAATCAGAGGAAATAAAACAGCCTCCGTGAGCTTGGCTTGGGACAGCAGCCTAGAAGAGGTGATATTTACTGCGCTGTTATGACCCCAGGCACTGAGTGCTTTCCACCCCTGTCAGCGTAATTGTCTTACGAGGTACGGACGATTATTATTCACATTTTATACATGAGGAAACAGAGGCACAGGAGGTTTAGAAACCAGAATTGAACCCCTTGTTTCTGGCTCCAGAATCCGGGCTCTTAACCACAGCCTGTATTAAACGCAGCAGCGTACCTAGCATGCCGGAGGGAGCGGTGCTGCTGCCGCTGCAGTACTGCTTCCTCCTCTCCCCTTGCCCCTTCTCATCCTCATCCTCATCCTCCCCCTCTTCTTCCTCCTCCTTCTCCCCCACACACCTCTGTCTCTTGTTGTTGTTAACTACTGTGGAGTCAGCCTGACTCATGGTGACCCACGCACAATGGCTCCAAATGCTGCCTGGATCTGCAACCGTCCTGATCCATAGGGTTTTCAGTGGCTGATATTTTGAAGTAGATCACCAGGTCTTTCTTCCTAGTTCATCTTAGTCTGAAAGCTCCTCTGAAATCTGTTCAGCATCATAACCAACAACCAGCCCATTGCTGTAGATTCTGACTTATAGCAACCTTATAGGATAGAGTAGAACTGCCCATAGGATTTCCAAGGAACGACTGGTGGATTCGAACTGCCGACCTTTTGGGTAGCATTGTAGCTCTTAACCACTGCACCACCAGGGCTCCAGCATCACAGCGACACACAATCCTCCACATACAGACAGGTAGTGATTTTGATCTGGAATCGAACTTAGATCCCCCACATTGGAGGTGAGAATTTTACCGCTAAACCAATACCCTCTTTGGGACATAACCCAAACCAACCCCATTGCTATTGAGTCAACTGACTCAGGGTGACCCCATGTGTTACAAACTAGAACTGCTTCATATGGTTTTCTTGGCTATAATCTTTATGGAAGCAGATCACCAGGCCTTTCTTCTATGGCGCTGCTGGTTGGGTTCAAACCACCAACCTTTAGGTTAGCAGTCAAGAGCAAACTGTTTGTGCCACCCAGGGACATTTTCATTGGGACATCCTATTGCTGTTGAGTCAATTCTGACTCACAGTGACCCTATGGGACAGAGTAGAACTGGGTTTCCAAGGAGCAGCTGCTGGATTCGCACTGCTGATCTTTTGGTTAGCAGCCAGCTCTTAACCACCGTGCCACCAGGGCTTTCTCTGGGACATAGTAGGTGCTTAATAAATGCCAGGCCCTATGTCACTCTCTAAGTGACCCATGTTACACCCTGAGTGTAGTTTTCTGGATTCCCTGATGACGTGTTCTGGAAAGACCCCTAGGCTCACTGAGCTCACTGGGTTTTTGTATTGAGCAGAACCCAGTCCCCAGCAGCAAGACTTCACACAGGCTAATGACCTGCTGAGCACTGAGCTGCAGGAGTCTGTTAACTGAGCCATGTGATGGGGGATGGAAGGCATCTGGCAACAGATGTGGGAGAAAGACGAACACTTGGCAGGGAGAATAAAAGACTCTTAGGCCAACATTCTCAGGCTAAAGCTCTAAGTTTTCACGTATATATTTTTTTCAACAGACAGCTGCTCAGTTATAGCGGAGGTGGTTCACGGCACTTTTAGTGTCTTGAGCAAAAGAAGTACCTAACAGCTCCACTTATTACATAGCTAGGTCCAAACATCTTTATATTTATGTTCTAACAACTTAGTTGTTGTCTGCCATGGAGTCGATCCCGACTCATAGCAACCCTATATGACAAAGTAGGACTGCCCCATAGGGTTTCCGAGGCTGTAATCTTTATGGAAGCAGACTGCCACATCTTTCTCCCTCGGAGCAGCTGGTGGGTTCGAACTGCCGACCTTTTGGTCAGCAGCAAAGCGGTTAACCGCTGCACCACTGGGGCTCCTTAACAACCTGGTAGTCCTCTGAAAAAATAATACATTAAATGGAAAAAAGAATGTTTTTATTTTATCCATAAATAACCACAATTATCCACTAACGGGATGTGTGTGCCTGTTGGGCACTGTGCAGTTTCTCAGATCTTGAGATCAGATTGTACACTGCTTTTCCACATTGATTTTTGCACTGTACTTGCTTTTTATCACAGCAATTGACCAAAAAAAAAAAATAATAGTATTGCAGAGATATGAATTTATTGAAAGAGACAAAGCATAATCTAATGCTAAAACTGTGAAGCACCTTGAGCTGGTCATTGGCACTGTGTGGGCCCCACGGGTGCCGAGTATTGCTGTGTTTCTAACTAGTCTACATCCTGGGGTGTTCGCTGCAGTGCCCCAGGTGTCTCAGCTCACAGTTTGGGAACTGAGGGCTAATCGTTTCCCAGGCTTTCTGAGTCAGTATTTTTCCTGCTTAAGAAAAGGTTCGCTGTTGAGTGCCAGATAAAAAACAGGACACCCAGTTAAATCTGAAATTTAGATAAACATCAAATAATTTTTCAGTATAAGTATGCCCCAAATATTGTGTGAGAGATAATTATACTAAAAAAAAATTATTTGTTGTTTATCATAAATTTAAATTTACCTGGGCATCCTGTATTTGTATTTGACAATTCTAGTCTTTGTTTATTTGGACTGATATAGTCCCCCTTCATTCTATGGGACTGTGGGCAGCTGGTTTGCATCCCAGATAGCTGAGGCAGCTGAGGTGGAGTGGACCAGTAGTGTGCTCTGCAGAAGCAGGGAGCTGAAACACTTTAGTACCAGTCTGCTGACTCTTCAGCTCACTAGCTGTGTGATCAGAGCAGATCACCCAACATTTTAGGCCTCAGTTTCCTCATCTGTGAAATGGGGAGAAGTAAGGTTAAATGAGTCCCTATACATCCCTACATTCCACTGTGCCCCACCCCCAGCACCCTTTTCGTGCCTAATAGAGCATGTTGTTGTTGCTGTTAGGTGCTATGGAGCTGGTTCCGACTCATAGTGACCCCATGTACTACAAAATGAAACATTGCCTGGTCCTGTGCCATCCTCACAATCGTTATGCTTGAGCCCATTGTTGCAGCCACTGCGTCAATCCATCTCGTTGAGGGTCTTCTCTTTTTCAATGACCCTGTACTTTATCAAACATGATGATATTCTCCAGGGACTGGTCCCTCTTGATAACACGTCCAAAGTATGTGAGATGAAGTCTCGTCATCCTCACTTCTAAGGAGCCTTCTGGCTGTACTTCTTCCAAGACAGATTTGTTCATTTTTTTGGCAGTCCATGGTATACTCAATATTCTTCGCCAACACTACAACTCAAAGGCGTCAATTTTTCTTCTGTCTTCCTTATTCATTGTCCAGCTTTCACATGCGTAAGAGGCAATTGAAAACACCATGGCTTGGGTCAGGTGCACCTTAGTCCTCAAAGTGACATCTTTGCTTTTTAACACTTTAAAGAGGTATTTTGCAGCAGATTTGCCCAATGCAATGCGTCGTTTGATTCCTTGACTGCTGTCTCTGCCACCAGACTGGGAGCTTCCTGACAGCAATGATCTTATTCCCTTTTTCATCCTGGGGCCTAGCAAAGTGCCACACAGAGTAGGGGCTGAATCAATGTTGGATAAGTAAATAAATGGGTAACTGAAGAAACAGCTCAAGGAAGGAAGAAATCAGTGCCTCTGAGGCTGCAGGGCCTTGGAGGTGACTGTGTTCAAAGTTCTTTCTTTACAGTCCTGAGGGGTCGCTTCCAGTGGGACCTGGCTGTTATATAATTGTTCACAGCATAACAGACCTGTTCCACAGCTCCGAGGCAGTGGCCTAAATTCCCTCCCTCTTTAATGGAAGGGGCATGTCTCCTGCAGGAATCAGTCATTTAGTGAGTGACCAGCAACTGTTTCTGTCCCTAATAGAAACCAGTATAGACAAGCTACTTGCTTGCTGAAGCTGAGGAAGGAATAGGAAATTAATTTCATCATCCCTGGTGTGTCCTTGCTAATTTGGAGATGGGTTCATCATGATGTTCTCCCTCAGATGGACCGCTCTCTTCAGGACAGGCAGTCCAAACACCTTTTTAATGAACTTCATGTACATATAACTCCCCTGTGAGCCCTCAAGCCTCTTGAAAAGCAAATTCAATATAAAATTAAAATTGGGAGCATCCATTCCACAATGAAAGAAAATTTACTGAATGGGGCATAAACGGTTGTTAATTATCCTTCCCTAAGTTTTCATTTCTTTTGTGACTGCTCGTGTCCACTGTCAGATCAGGAGTAGCAGGTACTAAAGTCTAGGTGAAAAACAATAGGGGGAAAACATGAAATTAAGAAAATTCTCCCAATCAACTTTTTGTGCAAATTGGGGAAAAGAGTATCGTTATTTCATTTTAGCAGCAGAACACCCCAGTGGAGTTTATCAGTTACTCTTGTCCTGCTGCAGCAAGTTGGAAAAGGCATGACATTCAAAGGCAGGGGCTTTGAACTCAGACAAGCCTAGATTTGAATCCTTGCCGTGCCCTTTCCCTTCTGTCCGTACAAACTTGTACAAGTTACTTCACCAGCTTTAACCTCTATTTGTCATCTGCAAAATGTTGTTGTTAGGTGCCACCTAAACAGTTTCAACTCATAGCAACCCTGTGCACAACAGAACAAAACACTGCCCAGTCCTGCGCCAACCTCACAATCGTTGTTATGCTTGAGCCCATTGTTGCAGCCACTGTGTCAATCCATCTCGTTGAAGGTCTTCCTCTCTTTCGCTGACCTTCTACTGATGACCTTTTCCCAGGACTGGTCCCTCCTGATAACATGTCCAAAGTATGTGAGATGAAGTCTCACCAATCCTCACTTCTAAGGAGCATTCTGGCTGTACTTCTTCCAAGAAAGATTTGTTCTTTCTTCTGGAAGTCCATGGTATATTCAATATTCTTCACCAACACCACAATTCAAAGACATCAATTCTTCTTCAGTCTTCCTTATCCATTTGGCTAGCTTTTGCATGCATATGAGGCCATTGAAAATACCATGGCTTGAGTCAGGCACACCTTAGTCCTCAAAGTGACATATTTGCTTTTTAATACTTTAAAGAGGTCTTTTGCAGCAGATTTGCCCAATGCAATACGTCCTTTGATTTCTTGACTGCTGCTTCCATGGACATTGATTGTGGATCCAAGTAAAATGAAATCATTGACTTCAATCTTTTCTCCATTTATTAGAGTGCTACTTATTGGTCCGGTTGTGAGGGTTTTTGTTTTCTTTATGTTGAGGTATAATCCATACTGAAGGCTGTGGTCTTTGATCTTCATCAGTAAGTGCTTCAAGTCCTCTTCGCTTTCAGCAGGCAAGGTTGTGTCATCTACATATCACAGGTTGTTAATGAATCTTCTTCCAATCTTGATGCCGTGTTCTTCTTCATATAGTCCAATTTCTCAGATTATTTGCTCAGCATACAGATGGAATAAACGTGGTGAAAAGATACAACCCTGATGCACACCTTTTCTGATTTTTAAATCACACAATATCCCCTTGTTCTGTTTGAACAACTGCCTCTTTGTCTATGTACAGATTCCTCCTGAGCACAATTAAGCGTTCTGGAATTCCCATTCTTCACAATGTTATCCATAATTTGTTATGATCCACACAGTTGAATGCCTTTCATAGTCAATAAAACACAGGTAAACATCTCTCTGGTAGTCTCTGCTTTCAGCCAGGATCCTTCTGACATTAGCCGTGATATCCCTTGTTCCACGTCCTCTTCTGAATCCAGCTTGAATTTCTGGCAATTATCTGTCATGTACTGCTGCGACCGTTTTTGAATTTACTTCAGCAAAATTCTACTTGTGTGTGATATTAATGGTATTGTTTGATAATTTTTGCATGCTGTTGGATCACTTTTCTTTGGAATGGGCCTGTCTTAGTCATCTAGTGCTACTCTAACAGAAATATCACAAGTGGATGGCTTTCACAAAGAGAAATTTATTTTCTAACAGTCTAGTAGGCTAGAAGTCCAAATTCAGGGCGTCAGCTCCAGGGGAAGGCTTTTTCTCTCTGTCGGCTCTGGAGGAAGGTCTTCGTCATCATCAATCTACCCCCAGACTAGGAGATTCTCTGCACAGGAACCTCGGGTCCAAAGGACGCGCTCTGCTCCTGGTACTTCTTTCTTGGTGGTATGAGGGCCCCAATTCTCTGCTTGCTTCTCTTTCCTTTTATCTCTTGAGAGATAAAACATGGTGCAGGCCACAGCCCAGGAAACTCCCTTTGCATTGGATCAGGGATGTGACCTGGGTAAGGGTGGTGTTACAATCCCACCCTAATCCTCTTTAACATAAAATTATAATCACAAAATGGAGGCCAACCACACAATTCTGGGAATCACGGCCCAGCCAGACTGCTACACACACTTTCTGGGGGACATAATTCAAACCATGACAGGGCCCAAATATGGATTTCTTCCAGCCAGTTGGCCAGGTAGCTCTCTTGCAAATTTCTTGGCATAGATTAGTGAGCACTTCCAGGGTTGCAATTCGTTTGTTGAAACATCTCAATTGTTATTCCCGTCAATTCCTGGAGCCTTGTTTTTTGCCAATGCCTTCAGGGCAGCTTGGACTTCTTCCTTGAATACCATCAGTCCTTGAGCATATGCTACCTCCTGAAATGGCTGAACATCAACCAATTCTTTTTGGTACAGTGACTGTGCGTACTCCTTCCATCTTCTTTGATGCTTCCTCGATCTGCAAAATAGGGATATAAAAAAAATGCCTTACAGAGCTGCTATAAGGCTAAATGAAACAGAATTTGCAAAGCAAGTAGCATATGCTCAATAAATACCAGCCTCTGATTTCTCCTTCCCACTGTATGTGGGATTTGTCATGGATAGAGCCATTTAGGGGTGGATTTACTTGTTAGGAAATTACTACTTGAAACAACAGACCAGTGGTAGACTAGATGACCAGAGCACAATAGGCAGAAAGGTGATTTTTTTTTTTATAAGACATGTTTTCCTTGGTCCACTTATTCATTCGTCATACATTCATTGTGTGCATTGAGAAAGATGCTGTGGTAGAAAAGGATTAGAAATCAGGCTCGTCCTTTGAAGCTTGGCGTGGGTGCATTTTGCCCTTTCCTACCGCCATGACTTATTTCCAAATTACCCTGAATATTTAGGTTGATTTGAGTGAGCTGTAGTGGTCTCGATGATCAGTGACTTCCTCCCATTACCGTAAACCCCAAGATGGCGGCTCGATGAGTTTCATTCATGGCTGCATCCGGCGCCCAGCACACCACAGAGAGAGCCCTCAACAGTCACACTGTTGGCTGACGACCGACCTGCATCCAGTAAATAATGCTTATTGCCTCATCTAATCCAATAAAACTTCCTCTTTCAGGAGACAAAATCAGAGGAGACAAAGGCAGGAGCATGGGGCATTTGGTAATTTTGTTTGTTTGGTTTTTGTTTTGTTTCCTCTGGTTCCACTGGGGCAGGAAACAAATGGAGTGGTCTAGATACTATGTCTACCGCCAAGAAAGAGCAAAGGTAGATGGCAACGCAGTTGGAAAGAACTTTGCAGAGTTAAAGGGTTTATAAAAAACTGTAAACAGACTGCACTACAGAGCCCAAAGGCAAGCAAGGATCATTGGAATCCTGTTACAGAAGAGATAGGGAGCACTTTCTTTTTATCACAAATTTTTTCCCTACGTTTTTGTTCCCTATGGAGAAATCTGTCTCCACAGATGTTTATAGTTCAGACTCCCAGAGGGCAGAAGCCTTCCATCCTGGCTGCTCAGAAGTTTTCTTCTGCTAACAGAACAGGATGAAGCCACTGACCCAGCCTAGAAAAGCCGGCTAATGTTAAAGAGGGAAGACAGGGCGCTCCGTGCCTGTGAGGCAGCAGATCTGCCTCAGGGCTTCCAGGAGGAGGGGGTGGTTTCTAGTCTTCCTTTTGGAAAAACAAGTACTCAGCAGAGACATTTTCATTGTCTGTTCTCATCACCATTACAGCAGGGCAGAGCCAGCACTGATACTTTTTTTTTTAAGTGCTGTCCTCAGATTGGAACCCATGCCCCTTTTTGATCATCAAAAGCGATTTATTACAACTGAGAAGCCTTCCTCGGCCTGTGTTGTCTAACATTTCTTCCGAGAGAGTGATCTAACGCACTTGCATCTCATCAATGGTGGAAATGAATGTTTCTCAGCTTAGCCTTTTCCTCCTTAACTCAGTATATCCATTTATTGAATACCCACTGTATACCAGGCACCATGCTTGGCTCTGGGGCAAAGATCCAGAGGACGTACTTGCCATCCTCAAGGAGCTCAGGCTCTAGAGGGAGAGAGAAGAAAACAAATTGATTTAGAACAGCTTGGAGGGGGCTGTCATTGAGGTGGAGTCCCTGAGTGGGACAAATTGTTAACATGCTCGTCTGCTAACTGAAAGGCTAGTGGGTGGGGTCCACCCAGAGGCACCCTGGAAAAAAGATCTCTGATTTACTTCTAGAAAATCAGCCATTGAAAACCCTGTGGAGTACAGTTCTACTCTGACACACATGGGGTCATCATAAGTTAGAGTTGACTCAACGACAACAGGTTGGTTATTGAGTTGTGTTGGGACACCCTGCGAACAGAAGATGGCGCCCTAATACACTCTGTGGGTGATGAGGTGGGGCCGGTCATGGAAGGGCACACGGAATTCAACAGGGCCATGGAGTCAGCAATAGGGGATCAGACAGGGAAAGAATCTTTCAGCAGTTATGAGAATGTTTACAAAGTTTAGGGCTGTGAAAGGGTTCACCCTGGGAAAAGCAAATGACTTGGCAAGGCTGAAGCCCCAGATGGATAGGGGAAGTGACAGAAGTTCAGACTAGAGAGGTCAGGGATGAGGCATGAGAGCCTTCAGTGCCTTACTTGTAGGATGCAGAACTTGATCATGAAGGCAATCGAGTCCATACACAGTTCATTGCACACTTCTGAAGAAAGGTATTCTACTATGGAAATTGTAAACACCAAAGTAGAATAGTATAACACACCTCCTCATACCCATTATCCAAGCTCAGTAGTTATCAAAGTATGGCCACCTGGTTTCACTTGTAATTTTCCACCACCTCCCTCCTCCTACTGGATTATTTTAAACCAAATTTCAGACATCCTGTCATTTGTCAGTATTTCAGAATGTATTTCTAAGAGAAAAAGACTCTTATGCTTAAAAAATTAACTATAATTCCACAATATCATCTAATCTGCAGCCAGTTTGCAAATTTCTCAGATTGTCTCAGTCTTTTAACTGTTGTGTGTTGGATCCAGACAACACCCACGCATTGCATTTGGTTGAAGTCTCTTAAGTCTTTTTAAATCATTAACAGCTCCTACATTCACCCTACCGCAGGTATTTGTATGTTGTAGAGGCCAGGTGATCTTTCCTGTGTAGTTTTCCATTATTTTCAGGATTCTTCCATCAAATGTCTGTCTGCCATTAGACTCCATGAGAGCAGGTCCCATACTGACTCCCCAATACCTAACACAGAGCTCAGCACGGAGCAGGTGCTGAGTGAGGGTTTGTTGTTTGAAGGAATTGGATGGGGAGGACAATTTGCTGGGGGACCCGTACCTGTGCCACCAAATTGATTCCAACTCATAGTGACCCAATAGGACAGAGTAGGACTGCCCCATACGGTTTCCAAGGCTGTAATCTTTACAGAAGCAGACTGCCACATCTTTCTCCCTTGGAGCGGCTGGTCGGTTCCAACCGACCATTCAGTTAGCAGCTGAGCGCTTAACCACTGTACCACCAGGGCCACTTTTTGCCGGGGGAGGAGTTGGCAAATATTTGTGTTGTCACTGAGAAAGCATTTAACGGTGAAGAAAATGAGTAACCCAACGAAATGCCACAAAGAGGTTGAAGGGAAGAGGAAGGGCCAACCTTGAGCTGACCTCCCACTGTTTTACTGCAGCCATGCTCTACCCTCTGGCTTACCCACTTAAACGGCAGAACAGTCTCTGAAAGAGAAGCCTTGACATGCAGTCAGCCAAGCAGATCTGATCACAGAAGCAAGTGAAAAATAAACAGCCAGTGCCTGGAATAGCTAATCAGAAGCCGAAAAAAATGTGTGTATGCAGCTTTCCTAGATGTCTGCCTGTCACCTTCTGGGTACATATTCACAAAGCCCTGGGGCACATCCAGTATCTGCGAGCTCTTATTTACTTGCAAGGGACTTCCAAGTATTTTATGAACATAATAAATGATTTTTAGGGCAAAGAAATGATCCTACTTCTCTTCCAAGAAAGAACAGTTGAACACTCAGGATCCTCCTCCAAATAATCCATCGTCTTCCAGGCAAATGCAGAAGCTCATGTGTCATCCTCTGTGACTGTGACTGTATAAAGGTCTTTAAACCTGTTATAGAACTACAGGTTGTCTTCAATTTAAGACAGGGTTCCGCTTCAATGGCTTCTTTGTAATCGGTTCTGACATAAGTAGAATACCTCATTTTTTTTTTTTTTTTTTTTAGTTTTCATTAACATTGCCCTTTATCATCAGTATCTTTATAAATCTGGCAGTGTTTTGAACAGAAAATCATAAAACTGAACATCTGGGAGTGAACATCTGAGAATGACAGCATCAGCAAGTTAAGCACTGCAACATGTTACTAACGATAACGTGTACAAAAAGGAAGAAAACAAACAAAAACGACGGTTGTAAGTGTGGTTCCTGTAATTCGATACGTCATAAATCAGTGACTACCTGTATAGGAGAAAGGGCCCTTAGAGATTATCCACTTTAAGATGACACCCTTATTTAACGATGAAGAAACTGAGGTCTTGAAGAGAACCAGCAAGTCAGAGAATGAGCTTTTACTGAGCACCAGCTATGTGCCTGGCATTGTGCTAGCTGCCCACCCCACCCCAACCCCACAATATGTCCTTCTTTTAAGCCTCATAAAATTTTTCAGTAGCTTGTTGGAAGCATTATGATGTACATTTTACTGATGAGGATTCCAGTTCTCAGAGAAGACAACTAAGTTGCCCAAACACCCAGAACTAATTATTGGCAGAGATTTGACCCAAACCCAAAGTCCCCTCATGCCTTATCAGTTAGGATGGGCTAGGCTATGACGTGGTAACAACCCCACAGAACAACAAAGGTCTATTGATTGGCTCCTTCAGGACAGATTCTGAGGGAGAAGCTGTCCCATGCCACTCGCTCATCTCGCTTCTGGTGGTTGCCAGCGATCTTTGGTAGTCATTGGCTCCTCCATCTCTGTCGTCACATGGCCTTCTTACAAGGACACCAGTCACTAGGTTTAGGGCCCATCCTAATCCAGCATGACCTCATCTTAACTAATTATACCTGCAAAGACCTTATTTCCAAATAAGTTCACATTCTGAGGTTCTGGATGGACATGCATTTTTGGAGGGACACTATCCAACCCAGTACAGGCCACCACAGACACTCTTTCCACTGGGCCTCCCGACCCCAGAAAGGTGCTGAGACAGCCCTTGGGTGGCAGAGGCCGTTCATGGCGGAGTCCACTCCTTCCTTCTCTCCACATTGCTCTTTCTGCTTTCCCAGGTTACCTCTACCGGGCTAAAAATTACCAACTTTTCTTTCAAAATCCTTATTCTTTCTCCTATGGCAAGGGCATACATATGTCAGCAAACATGTACAGATGGAAGGCCTGAAAGATGGTATGCAAAGAGAACTAAAATTACAAGCCACAAGGTGGCATTAAACAGTGTTCGGGCCTCCACAGATTCCTGATATAGTGTTTATTTTCTGCGTGATGTATGATGTTGAAAGATTTTTCTTTCTAGTCCATTTCTTTTTTTTTTCCTTCCAAATTGCACATAAAACATTTATGTTACTTTCACTTGAAAATAATTTAGGAAAGTAAAGGGATCTCCTAATTAGTATTTTACAAACATGTATGTGTGTTATTTTGGAGAAATTTTTAGCGAGCACAAAAGTGGAGAGAAGAGACTAGTATTGTGGTTGTTTAAAGGCATGTTTGCGAGTTCCTTAGCACACCTCTCCTCAAGAGGTGGAGTCTACGTCCCTCTCCCTTTGTGCCTGAGTGGGCATTTGTGACTGCCTCGACCAGAGAAGGTGATGGAAATAATGCTGTGAATTCTGAGCTAGGTTAGAGAAGGTAGTCAGAATCTTCCGGGCTGTCTCTTGGGTCATGTACCTTGGGAGCCCTGGGCTACCGTATAAGGAATCTGGTTACCCTGAAGAGTGGTTATACCGGAGAAATCAGAGAGAAAGAGAGAGAGAGGAGCTCAAGGAGCCCCAGCTTTCTGAGTCTCCCCAGCCCACATGCCAGACGTGTGTGAAGGAGCCTCTAAGCATTCTAGCCAGCCATCATTTATGACTATAATTGCATGAGAGACCCCCACCAAGAACCATCTAGCTGAGCTCAGTCATCGCCTAGAATTTTGAGAGACAATAATAACACGATTGTTGTTGTTCTAAACCTCTGAGTTTTGGGGTGATTTGTTACACAGCAATAGGTAACCAGAATAACATATAACGAACCCCACCCCCCCACCATACCTACATAGACATTACCCAGCTTCAACAATTAACAACTCATGGCCAATCTTGTTACATCTAATTCCCACCCAATTGCCCCGCTTCAAATTATTTTGAAGCAAATACCATATAGCTCATCATAACATTTCATCTGTAAATATTCCAGCATTTATCTAAAAGGAGAAAGACTTTAAATACTGTTGTTGTTGTTAGTTACCATTGAGTCGGCTCTGACTCATGGCAACCTTATGTATAACAGAATGAAACATTGACAAGCGCTACCTTATCTCCATGATTTTTGATATGTTTGAGCCCATTGTTCAGGCTATTGTGTCAATCCATCTCATTGAGAGTTTGCTTCATTTTCATTTACCCTCTGCTCTATCAAACAGGATGTGCTTTTCTAGTAATTGGTCTTTGGATGATGTGTCCAAAAGTAAGCAAGATTAAGTCGCACCGTTCTCACATCTAAGGAGCATTCTGGTTGTATTTCTTCTGCGACTCCTTCAGTTCATTCTTCTGGCAGTCCATGACACATTCAATGTTCTTCCCCGACATCACAATTCAAATGTATCAGTTCTTCTTCGGTCTTACTTATTCATTGTCCAGCTTTTGCATGCATATGGGGCCATTGAAAATACTGTGGCTTGGGTCAGGTGCACCTAAGTCCTAAAAGTGACATCTTTGCTTTTTAACACTTTAAAGATGTCTTTTGCAGTGGATTTGCCCAATGCAATATGTCATATGATTTCTTGACTACAGCTTCCATAGTCATTGCTTCTTGATCCAATCCTTGACAACTGGGTCAAACTGAATGGTTTAGAACCGAAATTGATTGTCCCACAGTTCTGGAGATTAGTAGTCCAAATTAGGGTATTGGCTGTGTTGATTCTTTCTGAGGGCTCTGGGAGAGGAATGGTTCCATGCCTTTCTCCAAGCTTCTGGTAATTCCAAATGTTCCTTGACTTGCAGCTACCGTGTCACGTGACATCCTTCCTCCGTCTTTCTGTCCCTATGTACCTTCTCTTTTATAAGGAAACCAGCCACATAAGATTAGGGCCCACCCTACTCCAGTATGAACCATGTTAACCTAACTGATAACATCTTCAAAGAACTTATAGTGTCACATTCACAAGTACAGGGTTAGCACTTCAACATATCTTTTTGAGGGACATAATTAAATCTATAATAGGGTATTAGGAAAGGATTCTAAATAAATGTCGTGAAATTCTATCAATGGAAACTTACTCCTTTTATCCTAAGCTTTGCATTTGCATCTCCCAGAATTTAAGTGGTAACCTTATAAGTCCCCACTGTTACTGCAAATTGCAGATTTGAGCCGCCTGCCCCAAAAGTCAATACTGAGATAGGGGTGAGGTGAGAAGCAAGAGGGTTTTCTTGTATATTGATATACAGGAGACAGAAGGGAATGAGCTCCTCCAAAAGACCTGTCTCCCTGACTGGAGACTGGCTGAAGGTCTTATACGGACAGGATTATAGTTTCTCTTCTGGTGGTCACGTTTCTCGCGTCTCAGACGATCTAACTTCTTATTGGCAATCCTTGAAGGTTGTCTGGCACCATTAGTCACGATTTTCACATCGCAGATGAGTTATTCCTAGTCCTTGAGGGTTATCAATTTGTTCTGCTACCCTCCGAGGAGAAACTTTAGTCAATCTTACTGGAATAGGAAGAGGGAGAAAGAAGAAGCAAAAAAAAAAAAAAAAAGAAAATACCACGAGGAAAAGCTGGGGCTGGTAATGGTGGCAAGCAATGGTGGTATTTGAGCTTTTGTAGCCTGTTCTACCACCACCCTAGTAAGAATTAATTTATTAGAGTGCTCTCTTCTGAGACCGAAGGGTCCAGGATGGCCTAATGGTACCGAGGAAGCCCAGAAATCACAAAAAAACCAAACCTGTTGCCGTCGAGTCGATTCCGATTCATAGCAACCCTATAGGACAGAGTAGAGCTGCCCCATAGAGTCTCCAAGGAGCACCTGGTGGATTTGAACTCCTGACCTTCTGGTTAGCAGCCATAACTCTTAACCGCTAAGCCACCCCAGGATTTCCAACAGAGCCCAGAAGAAGTGGTCAGTACAGACAGGCACATCTTCAGAGGCTTCCTTGCCCTTTGAGGCTGTGCTGGGGTTGATTAAAGCACAAAGCTAATGGGATAGACTGGATGATAGGATTTGGGTAGCCCCTGAAGTCCAAGTCTTCAAAGCTTAGTCCTTACTCCTGGTTCTTCTACTAACCAGCTAGGTGTTCTTGGACCTCCACAGACCTCAGTTTCCTGATATGTACAACGAGGATGTTGGGCTGTCAAAACCAAAGATCCTTCAGGCTCTAACATCCCTGATCTCACTAACCAGAGTGGCACTGACCGCCCAGAGGTTGGTGATGACTCATCTTTGCTTTTGTGGCTGCTGATGGTCTGTCAGTTAAGTGTGTATTTGGCTTCAAGGAATAAAAAACTGAACCAAAGGTGACTTTAGCAACAAAGACATTCGATTAACTCAGGGAACAAAAAGTACAGGGTCACAATCCAGGGCACAAAGGAGCCCTGGCAACGCAGTGGTTAAAGCACTCAGCTGCTAACTGAAAGGTTGGTGGTTGGAACCCATCAGCTGCTCCATGGGAGAAAAGACCTGGTGATCTGCTCCTGTAAAAATTACAGCCTTGGAAACTCTATGGGGCAGTTCTACTCTGTCCTATAGGGTTGCTATGAGTCGGAATTGGCTTCACGGCGACGGTGACAGCTCATTACTATCCTCAAGGACATTCCATCCACCTGCCCACATTGCTCATGTCTAATTTTCCATCCTTTGTGGCCTCATGAACACATAATGGCCATATTCCTCCCCATTCCACCCTTGCCACATGTAGCTCCTTGCTGTCGAGTCAATTCCCATTCATGGTGACCCTATGTGTTACAGAGTAGAACTATTCCCTGGGGTTTTCTTGGCTGTAATCTTTACGGAAGCAGATTGCCAGGCTTTTCTTCCATGGAACCACTGGATGGGTTCAAACTGCCAAACTTTTGGTTAGTAATCGCACATAAACCATCTGTGCCACCCAGGGACCTTTGCCCCATATAAACGCCCCTATAAACAGGAGCAAAGATCTTTCCCGCAAACACCTCAGTCAACTCCTCCTTACATCGGATTGGTCAGAACTGGGCCATATGTCTCCCCAGATCAGGGCCAGCCCATGTGCCCAGACGTCAGGGTCTGTGTGTACAGACCAAATCAGAGTTCCGTTGGCAGGAGGAGGAGGAAGGACTCTGTAGATAAGGCTCCCAGTATGTCAGTCATATGCACAGCTTATCTGACATGGTCCTTGGTCAGAATCACAGCATTAATAACAGCGCATTTCCTGTGGGAAATAAAATTGATTCCAAGATAATCTGTTTACAAAGCCACTTCCGAGAAATTGCATTGCCAAAAGGTAGGGCTTGTCTCTGTTTTACTCCCTCTCTGTATCAGGGGCACCTTATTATACGGCCTGTCTGACAGAAGCCAGGGTTCGCCCAGGCAAATACTTTCTGCCGTGACCTGAAGGAAGAACCGGCCCACAGTGCCCTCCCTTTTACTTGGAGCCTCTGCCAGATTTAGAGCTGGTGTCCTGAACTTGGCTGCAGGTGCGAGAGACAAAAAAAGCAGCAGAGGTGTCTCCATAGAAACCCCGAGAGACTCGGTGCTCCAGCCGCCTCCACAGAAAAGCATCCACTGGGCCCTCTCTAACCAGGGTGTAGATGCTGACAGAAAGCTACTTCCTGTTTCCATTTGTATTTTTTGAAAGGCCTCGGATGTGCTTTTCGATTTCTCCATGGGAACAATTCCCTATCACTAGCCCAATGTTGACCCCAGGACCCACGCAAGTGTAGTGAGAAGTAAAGGTGAGAAAGAGGACAGTGATGCGCTGTGACGTGTCTGTTAGAGAAAAGAAATACACACGGATGACAGAAGCTGGAGAGGTTAAAATCACTTTTTTTTTTTTTTTTAATTGTAGAGTTAGGGCTGAAGAATCTGTCACAGGGCAGTCAGCTATGTGAATCACACATGGGATTTGGAGGGTGATAATCCTGGCTCGGAGTCCCTGGTGGTGCAAACAGTTAACGTGCTCAGCTGCTCACTGAAAGGTTGGCGGGTTCCAGTCTACCCTGTGGTGCCTCAGAAGAAAGGCCTGGCAATCTACTTTTGAAAAATCGGCCATTGAAAATGCTATAGAGCACAGTTCTACTCTGACACATACAGAGTCACCAAGAGTCAGAGTCAACTCGAAGGCAATTAGTTTTAACCCTGGTTCAGACATCTATTGGCTGCGTGATTTGGGGCACGTCACCTAACTTCTCTGAGATGTGGTTCCCACAACTGTAAAATAGAGATCATATCTTTCACCAGGGGCTATTGTGAGAATTCCAGGTAAAGTTGATAAAGCCTTGAGTATGTATATATATATATGATAAACTAAAAAATGGAAACATTTTTATATCTTGAGAATCAGTATAATGTAACAGAACAAGTACAAGCTTTAGGGCTTGACCCTGTTCTGCTTTGTCCTCTCTGTGTGACCACTGGAAGGTCACTAAGCCTCGCTGAGAATCTGTAGACTGGGCTGATGTTATCTACAGTGAAAAGATGAGAGAAAACGTTCTTAAAGTACACAGCCTGGCCTCTGGCACGTAAGGGGTGGTACCTGTTTTTACTATTATGTATTAGATTGCCACATTTTGCACTCACATGTAGTCACTTATTGAACCTGATCTGTAGTGTGGTCTTTTCACCGTTGTGTTTTGGAGGTGAAGCGGACAAGCCTGTGGATGGACTGGATATGCAGTGGGGGTGGGGAAAGAGTGACTCAGGGACTGGGCAACTGAGGTGGACGGTAGTGCCCTTTGCACTGAGATGAGGAAGGCTAGGGAAGAACAGGGTTTGTGGTTATTGTTGTTTTGCTCTTTGGAGGAGGGATTGGGGAGGGAGAGAGCTGGAGCCAAGAGGACTGCTTTGAACAAGTCTGGATACCCAAGTGAAGCTATCGAGTAGGAAGCTGGATCAGCAAGTCTGGAGCGTCAGGGTATTGGTGCGGTCTGAAGGCATCATCCATGCTAAGGTTACATTGAGAACCACGGGTGGGGGTGATTCATGTGGAGCGGAGTGACAGGGGAGCCCAAAGAGACGCTCTGGTGATGTACGAGATTTCATTTCAGTTCCATCCGCTACTTCAGCGTCTGCCTAAACACAGAGATTAAAAAATAAATAAAGTTGCCGAGGTGATTCCAACTGATGGCGACCCCATGCATGTCAGAGTAGAACCGTGCTCCATAGGGTTTTCAATGGCTGGTTTTTTGGAAGTAGATAGCCAGGCCTTTCTTCCTAGTCTGTCTTGGCCTCGAAGCTCCGCTGAAACCTGTTCCACATCATAGTAACACACAAGCCTCCACTGACAGACAGATGGTGGCTCCTCACGAAGTGCATTGGCTGGGAATCGAACCCCAGTTTCCTGCATGGAAGACAAGAACTCTATCACTGAACCACCTAGGTGTGAAAGACTTCTAGGTGCTTGGAGTACACAGTGAACAAAACAGGCAGAGATCCCTGCCTTTGTGGTGCTTACCTGCCAGGGGAGGCTGCTTTCCAAGTTGAGCTCCTGCCGCTTCCTTCCCAAGTACAGATTCTGTGGTCACAGCTGAGGGCATCAGAGGTTCGCCACCAGAGGCTTCAGCTGCAGCCTTTCCCACCAACTTCTCTCTCCACAGTTTTCAGCACAATCCAGCCTTTATGAAGTCAGTTCAAAAGCATTTCAATAATTACCAAATCGCTATTCAGTATCCATTCCACAAATATGTATTGTGTGCCTACTGTGTGCTAAACCAAGCCCTTTGCCGTCAAGTCGATTTTGACTCATAGCGACCTTATAGGACAGAGTAGAACTGCCCCACAGGATTTCCAAGGAGCAGCTGGTGGATTTGAACTGCTGACCTTTTTAGTTAGCAGGTAAGCTCTTAACCACTGCACCACCAGAGATCCACTCTGTGCTAGACACTGTTATATGCAAACATTTTATTGCAGTTAACTTGCTTTTTTTTAATTTAATAATTTGGTCTGTATTTAACTAGTATTTTTATTTCATTTCCTGATTGTGTAAGAGCCACAAGCATAAGTAGTTTCTACCAATGTCTATATTTGTGCATATTTCAATAACGTAATAATTAAAGTAACTTATGTCAAGGGGGAGTCCCTGGATGGTGTCAACTGTTAACACAAAAGGTTGAAGGTTCGAGTCCCCCCAAAGGCACCTAAGAAGAAAGGCCTGGCAATCTACTTCCAAAAAAATCAGCCAATGAAAACCCAATGGAGCACCGTTCTACTCTCACACACATGGAGTCACCATTAGTTACAGTCAACTCAACAGCAACTGGTGTTGGTATGTCAAGGGAGGCCTGTAAGTAACTCGAGTCTAACCATGTCTTAATCTGAAGGAAGGGCTTGATGAGAATTGCAGATGGAAATGACAGGCCAGGGGCAGAGGTTTTCCACTGGATTTATCTTTTATTGCCCTTTCTTCAGACCTTGGGAAAACTAGTCTCAACAAAAGTATAGACAACCCTGAATACTATGTGGTACAAAGATTAACTTTGAGATTTCTGCTCTGGTTCAGATTTTCCTTTTGTATATCAGGGTCTTCCTCCAAGTTTACCAGTACAGGGACCACATCCTCACAGCTCTGTCACGTGCCCTCCCTACAAAGCTCCTCATGTTGAGCTTTGTGCATACATGTTGTCGTGGATTGAATAGTGTCCCCCAAAATACATGTCAACTTGGCTAGGCCATGATTCCCAGTATTGTGTGATGGTCCACCATTTTGTCATTTGATGTGATTTTCCTGTGTGTTGTAAATCCTACCTCTATAATGTTAAGGAGGTGGGATTAGGGGCAGTTATGTTAATGAGACAGGACTCAATCTACAAGATTAGGTTGTGTCTTAACTCAATCTCTTTTGAGATATAAAAGGGAAAAGCAAGCAGAGAGACAGAGGGATCTCCTATCACCAAGAAAGCATTGCTGGGAACAGAGTGCTTCCTTTGGACTTCGGGTCCCTGTGCTGAGAAGCTCCTAGACCAGGGGAAGATTGATGACAAGGACCTTCCCCCAGAGCTGACAGAGAAAGAAAGGCTTCCCCTAGAGCTGGCACCCTGAATTCGGACTTCTAGCCTTCTAGACTGTGAGAGAATAAATCTCTCTTTGTTAAAGCCATCCACTTGTGGTATATCTGTTGTAGCAGCGCTAGATGACTAAGACACCTGTAAAACAAATTTTACATGCTTGTTTATTTATTCTAACCAATCATAAAGGAAGGGGAGTAATCTCTGAGAAGCCACCAAGTACTCTTCGTCAATTAGATCATGTTCACTGTATCTGTGGCCTCTTTGCCTCCATTTCTTCCAGCCTTTTCTAGTTGGTCCCGTATCTTCTTCTTATTGGGGGAAATCAGTCGGAGGTTGCTTTTTATAACCTTTCTTTTCTGATTGATTTAGCTATTATTGGACCATTTTTATTTCTTCCTGAAGTATTCAGATTTAATCACATGTTTTTTCTCCTGCCTTTGGTTCAAGTGTGCTAATTATGTGGTATTTAGTCTGTCTCAAGTTTATGATTAGACTCTTCATTGTCCCTCCATTTGCTAAATTGCAGAGAATTTGTACTTTTAGGGCTCTTTCCATTCATGGTGTCATTACTTGAGAAAAGCCAAAAATAATAATAATAGTAATAATAATAAAGTAGGCTTAACTCAATGTTTTCAACTCCAGGTGTAGAATTCTACTTGCTGAATTGAAGCTGGTTGATTCTGTCGTCAGTCAGAGTGTGAGCGTTACTTTAGTTAACTCGGTACTAGAGTTTTTTCTAACAGTGAATGGTTGAAAAATCAGGGGAATTGGGATACTGAAGTGTTATTTTATCAAGTGGTTTTTGGTATTTTAGGTGTTGCTCTTGCTTTAGAAGCTTGCTTTGCAGACGAATATAAAGTTATCCAAATGGATGAAAGATGAATCTACTTTAGAAGCTGGGACTCCATTCTCTCCCTGGGGGTTTCTAGTGTGAGGAGGTCACTGGTTGGAAGCGGCTGAAGTGGTCCTTCCTTTCGGCATCAAGGGCTCCCCCGCAGCTGGCCCCTCCAGAATTTCTGACCTTTTCACAGCTGATTAGAAGATGTACTATAGAACGTTAGGTTAGGGGTTTGACTATGATTACTACTACTCTTCATCCATTCGTTCATTCAAACATTCAGTCAACAGATACTTGCTGTGTGCCTACTGTGTGTTGGGTACTGTTTTAGGTGATGGGGATGGAATGGTGTACAAATCAACTGATGTCCCTGCTTTCACGGAGTTTACACTACAGTGGCATAAAACATACACAGAATAAAGACACATGAAAATATATGTCAAGGGGTATGGTAGACTGGTGCATTGCTCCTCAATTCCTCATACCCTACTTGGGTCAGAATTATGCATCCACACTTTGCCACGTGACAGCTCAGTCCCTTCACGCCCCCCAGCCCCCAAGAGGTAGAGTACGTTTCCCTGTCCCTTGAGTGGGGACTTGGCCATGTGATTTGCTTTGCCTATGGGATATTGGTGGACATGATTTGAGCAGTGGCTTGAAATGTGCTTGTGCGACTTGGCCTGCTTCTTATACTTCTGCCATTGCTGTGAGAACATGCCCTGAGTAGTCTCTTGTCCCAGAATAATGAGACACTGGCAGAGCAGACCTGAACCCAACCCACAACCTGGAGACAAACTTAGCAGATATGAAGACAGAAGCAGAGGTGCTCAGCTGAGCCCAGCCTGGATCAGCCACTCCAATAGACCTGCCCAGTGTGAACGTGAGAATAAAGGTTTCTGACAGTTTGAGGGGGTGATTCATTACAAGCATTATTGCAAGAAGAGCTGACCAGTAGAGGTGGTGGTAAGGGCTAAAAGAAAAGTAAAGCAGGGGAAGGGGCAGAAAGTACCCATCGTAGGGAATGAGGAGTAATATTTAGGGGAGCAGTGTAGGGCTCACTAAGGTCCCTAGGTGGTGCCAACAATTTGTTCTCAACTACTAACCTAAAGGTTGGCGGTTCCAACCCACCCAGAGGTACCACAGAAGAAAGGCTGGGAGGTCTGCTTCCATTAAGATTATAGCCAAGAAAACCCTCTGGAGCAGTTCTACTCTGTAATACGTGGGGTCACCATGAGTTGGAATTGGCTCAGTGGCAGTGGATTTGGTTTGGTTTTGGTAGGGCTTTCTAATGTGGTAACATCTGAGCAGAGACTTTAGCATTCACATTTGTTGAGCAGTTACTATGTGCCAGATACCAAGTTATCTCATTTCTTTGTCATATATCTTTTGTGGTAAATAGTACTAATATTAGCATTTTTAAGGTAAGAAAACTGAGGCACAGAGAGGTTTGATGACTCACGTAAAGTCTCACGTATAGTGAGCGGAAAGATTGGGATTCTGTCTGACTCTGGAGGCTGTCAAAAATGATAGTTCAGAGCTTCCCACAGACAAATGCCCTCAGGGCAAAAGTGGATCCCAAGTCCCTTTGCCTGTCTGGGTTTCAGGGTTTTTTTTCAATTTTGGCTTGGCAATTTCATACTTTCTTATTAACTCTTCTATGCTTTAACAATTTTTTAAAAACTGTTTTATCCACCTTGTTAAATTATTTATAGTACAAACAAACAAAAAACAAACCCACTGCTGTCAAGTTGATTGCAACTCATAGTGACCCTATAGGACAGAGTAGAACTGCCCCGTACAGTTTCCAAAGAGCAGCTGGTGGATTTGAACTGCTGCCTTTTTGATTAGCAGCCGTAACACTTAACCACTACACCGCCAGGGTTTTCATTTATAGCAAGAGGGTTGGTTCAAATAACCTTCCCACCTTTATAGGGCAAAGAAAGCACTAGGCTCAGGCAATGGCAAGAGTACGTGTTTCTCACCTTGTCTTTTCCCCTCTTCAGCCTTGTTGGCTTCAGTTCCAGCTCTATGTGGCGGGTCTAGGCCCTATTCTAGTGGTGGGAGATTTTGATAAGAACATAAACGAACTTCTAGAGTAAAAAATGTAATAATTAGAACCCATAGCATATTAAATAGCAGAATAGATTTCAGCAAAAAACAGATTTTGTAGATTGGAAGAAAACTCTGAAAAAATCACCCAGAATGCTCAACTGAAAGACAATAAGAGAAAGTAATAAGAAAGATGATGAAGTGGAAAATAAGAAAAGTTAAAAGACACAGAAAATAAAGTAAGAACTTCCCTCAGATTTGGAACTAGAGTGGCAAAAAGGAAGAGAAAGAAAGAAATAGAGAGATGCAAAATGTGATGATGTAATGGCTAAGTATTTCCAAAAATGATGGAAAATAGTCACCTCCTGGGTGTCAGGAAGTCTAACTAATGTCAAATAGGATATTTAAAAAGACATTGGATGGAACAACCAGAATGGAAACAATGAGAATGTTCATGCATTGTGAAGAATGTAACAATTGTCCCTGAACAATTTGTGTAAAAATTGTTGAACTAGAACCTAATCTGCTGTGTAAACTTTCTCTGAAAACACAATAAAATATTATCAAAAAAATAAGTAAATAAAAATTGAAGAAAAATCAGAAGCAATTCCATCTAAAAGGAAAAAAAAAAAAAAAAAGACATCTGCATCTGAGCATAACATAGAGAAATTGTAGGATACCAAAGATAAAAGAAACTTAAAATCATCCAGAGAGGGGGGGAAAAAAAACAGGTTACACACGAAGGAATTACAATTAGACTGACAGCTGATTTCTCAAGCTACAATGAAGCAAGGAGACAGTGGAATGATAGCTTCAAAGGGCTAAGAGGTTTGGGGTGGGGGAGAATTGTTGACCTAGAAAGGATTGGAATGGGGGTGGGGGATGGAGATTGAGGCTGTTGAAATGAAGTAGCAATGGAAATGAAAAAATTAGATTGTTGCAAGAAACTTGAAGGTAAAAGCAATTGGATTTGTGTGTTAAGGAATAGGTACCCTTCAATCACTGCTCTAAGGGCTTTCAAGCTTGTTGCCTGGGACTATGGTGCTGCTATTGTCAGAAATTAGAAGCCAGGAAGGACTGGGAAGATATAAATTTAGAGATTTGTTGTTGTTACTATGGTTGTTTCCGACTATAAAAGTAAAACAAGACTTGGATAATGTACATGAGTGCTCATTTGAATCATCTCTGTACTTTTCTGTAAGTTGAAATATTTCATAATATTAAAAAAAAATAAAGTGACAAATGCTTGTGGAAAAAATTAATAAATTAACAAAGTATACCGAAGAAAAATGTCAGCACTCATAACTAAAGGGTTAACTACTGTTAGAAATTGGTGATGTGGGATTTGAATGCCTCAATGTTTTGATACCAGGAGGACACTCAAGCAGGTATTTAGAAGTATGGGACAAGTGTAGATACTGATTAATTTTTGATGGTTGGCTAAACATTTGTTAAATCTTTGGTTCTGGCTTTTGCACTTCAACCAGGAAGAAGAAGAAAAAGAAAAGAAAGCTTGGAACAACATTCTCAGCATTTTGCCCCCATGTTATATGCCTACTGCAGTGAACTGCGATTCACAAGGCAAACGTTAGCATGAATGTATTAAGCATGTTTCCTTGGGAACCACTGAGTCGAGGGGAGAATGCCAGTCACATTTAGCAGCCTGCTATGTGTAAGGCAATTCGTTCCAGGATTTGTCAGATGACACTTCTATTTTTGAGCACTTTCTTATCAATTAGGAGAAAAATAACCGACATGCAGAGATTTCTCAGCAGTTTGGGTTACAAGTTAGTTTATAAGACACAGGAAGACAAGTTCAAACTGCCTTGTGTAAAGATCATTATAATTTGTTCTTCTCAGCAAAAGGTCTTGATGGATTGACTCAGGGTTAGGGTACAAGCAAGGAGTGAAGAGGCTGATGTTTAGCTTGTGCTCCTCAGAATGAAAACAGATTTCTGCCAACATGTGCTCAATCCTCAAAGGCAACGCATACAGTCTTCAGCATTTCGCTATGAAAATTCATAGTGGTGCTGATTGGGAAGTGCCTCTTGTATGTTAATCACATGGGTTTGGGAAAGTTTTGAGCAAGAATTACAAGAATAATCACAGCAACTGCAACCATTCGGAGCCTGGTGGCGCAGTGGTTAAGAGCTCAGCTGCTAAACAAATGGTCGGCAGTTTGAATCCACTAGCGGCTCCTTGGAAACCCTATGGGGCAGTTCTACTTTGTCCTATAGGGTCGCTATGAGTCATAATTGACTTCAAGGCAATGAGTTCTTTTATGAGCATGTAAAAGGGAGCTTTGAAAGTTATAAAGAACTTGTAAGATAAAAGTTTTCATCTATTGAGCATTATCTCAATGCCTGAAGATGTTTATGTAAAGGTACCACAAACTTACAATGTTGTTACACCCACGTTAGGTTAAAAAAACAAAAAACTGAGGTTTAAAGAATTCAAGGTTGCATAGCTAGTTAAAGGCAGGGCATGATGTGAGCCTAGGTCAGTGTGGCACAAAGTCACACACAGGGACGGATTATCCGATAAGCAAAGGATTCAGGGCTTACTTGTGCTTAATTACTAATTACTAATCAAAGATGTCGTAAACCCATGTGAAATTGTTCCCTACAGATTAGTAAGTAAACACAGTTAAGCCCGTGCGTACCTTGCTTACTGTCAGCCCGTGCGTACCTTGCTTTTTGGTGAATCTCCCTCTGGTACTCACACACATTCTTCATCCTTGCTACTCAAAGTGTGGTCCCCGAACCAGCGGCATGGGCATCACCTGGGAGCTTGGCAGCAATGCAGAATCTCAGGCCCCACCCCAGACCTACTGAATTAGATTCTGCGCTGTAACCTGATCCCCAGGTGGTCCTGAGGAAAGTTTGTGAGGCACCACTCTATACCCATGAGACTCCCTAGGTGGTACAAACAGTTAACACGCTCGGCTGATAACTAAAATGTTGGAGGTTGGAGTACACACAGAGGTGCCTCAGAAGAAAGGCTTGTTGATCTACTGGTGAAAAATCAGCCACTGAAGACCCCATGAAACAGATTTCTACTCCGGCACACACTGGGTCACCATGAGTCAGAACTGACTCAACTGCAGCTGGTGCTTGTGCCCTCCCCGTGCAGCCAAGGGTAATGGAGATGGGAAACACATACCACACAAGGTCACTGGGAGTCAAAATCAGCAAAGTGCCAAGTGAGTAGCTAGACAGCATGTGGGATTTTAGAAAAGGAAGCTGGTGTTGAGGGCTGGGATGATCAGTGAGATCTATCTAAAGGAGGTAAATCTGGAGGGAATAATTGGGGTTCAAATTCTAGCACTTCAAAAAATCTGCAGAGTATCCCCTCCGCCTGACCACTCCATTATCTCCCCACACAGGGGCCACCAAGGTCTGCTAACTGCCCCCAGGCACTGTCTTTCCCAGAATGCACCATTCTGCCCATGATCTGGAGATGTTTTTTATGGGAAAGCAGCACCAGATACAGAGGGCAGCTAAGGTGAAATGACAGACTGTCTCTGAGCCATAATAACGCAGGAGGAAGTCTGTACTGCAGTCTCAAATCCTGTTTGGAAATAGATGTGGTGAGAATATTCATTCATTTATTCATTTCTGTGTCTCTCAAAGCCGATTTGTGGTGAAAACTAGAAAAAGTCTGTCTCCAAGGGGTGCTTTCTATATTTAAATGTAAAGATGAAATACACATATAAAGAGACCATATACATGTCTAGGCACAGGCACCAATTTACGTTTATCTACTAAGATGAGGAATTTTTTAAGCATGCGATTCTTTCTCCATAAACATAGAAGTGACTCACATTTGTTCACATGCCTATTTACAAAAGAGATTAGAATGTGCCGTTATTTATGCCAACTAAACATTAAAAGGTCAAATCTAAGACCCTGGTCCCATTTCCACAGCACCTGCCCTCCTTCTGGCCTACACAGGCCTCCTAGTCCCTCAGGAAGTCATGGCCTTATCCCTGCCACCTCCCCCGCCCCAACCAACAAGCCTGCATACCTTTCTAGACTGCCACCCTGTTAAGAAGACCCAGCCCCCTCCAAATCCAAACCCCCTGCCGTCCGGTTGATTCTGACTCATAGCGACCCCATAGGGTTTCCAAGGCTGTAAATCTCTACAGAAGCGAACTGCCACGTTTCTCCCTTGGAGCTGCTGGTCGTTTCGAACCACTGACCTTTGGGTTAGCAATCGATCGCTTTAACCACTGTGCCACCAGGGCTCCTTAGGCCTCCTCCAGCACCCTTTAACTCCTGCTTCATTTTTCCTCATAGCATTGACCACCATGTGATTATCTTATTTTAAATTTATATTTATAAATATGTATATGTATATATTTAGTATTTATCTGTGTATTGACTAGCTCCCTGTTGGCTCTGCAAGGCAGGGGTTTTGACTATTTTGTTCACTGCTGTATCTCAGCACCTAAAATAGTGTCTAGCACAATAAATACGGGTTGACTAAATCAATGTGTCTGTAAGTAAATAGAAACCTAAATGAACATGCTAGTGAGATCGGAACAGCGACCCTAGCACAGCTTAGAGAAGAGTGTGGTGATGACGTGGGCACATCCCTGGCCTGGGGACTTGAGTGTGTCTTATTAAACGTACCCCTAAAGGAGAAAAAAAATTGTAAGGAGAAGGAAAGGAGAAAAAAAAGGTAGGCAGAAGCCAGGCACCTAAGCGGCTCACCTAAGCGTTACAAAGCCCGGAATAGCCAGCCTTCCATTTTCGGCTGCAGGCTACCATTTGTGCTGCCTCAGAAAAGTGCACACACCTGCCCTGCCACTCTCTGAGCCTAGGAAGAGTTTCCTGGTGCCACTGCCAAAAAATTGTTAATTAAAAACACCAAAGAACTCCCCAAACACTTGATTTTTGCTCACATTCTTCATGCAAAGTGGCCCAGGAATAAGCCCCATGGGCTCTATCCAAAGAAATAGATGGAATCAATTTATTTCCTCCTTCAAGAGAGGGGAAGTAAAGAGAGGAAAAAGAAACTTGCCGGGGCCAGGTATCGTCAGTGTGAGTAGCCCTGCTGTGTCTTCTTGGAGTTGTTTGGATAGAGGACGCTTCTACCAATCCATGGCTCCAGGAGCTGAGCCCCCTGAGATACATTTTCCATGTCACAGGAAGGTCTCTGCCTCTGAACCCTCCGGTGCAGCGCTGTGAGATGAGGCAACCCATGTCCGCACTGTCAAACCCTGGAGAGAAACTCCCAATGGAGTTTGAAATGTTACTGGCGCCACCACCACCACCCCCGTCCGAGAGAAGGCAGGGTGGTGTTTCCCTAAAAATATTCTGTGGCACAGCAGTCTTGGGAGATGCAGAGCTGGGGTCAAGTGTTACTGGGACAAATATGATTTGAAAACCTTGAATTAACAAAGTTAAGAGGGTTTCTTTACTGCAGGACTTCTTAGGTCTTTAACATGCTAATTCAGATTGTCAAGTGACAGCTAGGAGATGGGAAGAGAAAATCAGTAGGCGCTGATGATGAATTAGAAGGCAGTGGGGGGTCAAGCAAAGAGCCCTGATGGCGCAGTGGTTAAGTGCTTGGCTGCTAACTAAAAGGTAGGCGGTTCAAACCCACCAGCTGCTCTGCAGGAGAAAGATGTGGCAGTCTGGTCATGGTAAGATTACAGGCTTGGGAACCCTATGGGGCACTTCTACTCTGCCTTATGGGTCACTATGAGTCAGAATCGACTCGACTGCAACAGGTTTGGTTTTTGGTGGGGGCAAGCTTGACTCCTAAGTCTCTGGCTCCTGCAATGGATGGATCAGGATACCATGTTCTGAGATGGAGATTAGGGGAGAGGAGACCTCTATTCAGAGGGAAAGAGAATGTGCTTGGTTTGGGGCATGTTGAGTGGGGGAAGCCTTGAAGAGATGCAAGAGGATATGACAATGACAGTAGTGGAGATTTTGAACTCCGAGGAGAGTGTTTTCTACACAATGCCTGATAGAAAGTGCTGCGCCAGAGAAAAGATGTGAAATATTTCCTGAACTTTGAATTTTCTGAAAATCAAGGATGATTGAGGGCACTCAAGCTGCTCTGAATGGCTTCTGGGGAACCCCAGCCATCTCTGCAGGGGACAGTTTGAGGGCTCAAAAGCTGTCATCACTCCTTACTCCAACCCATTTTAGCTCTCTTGCCAACCTTAGAATAAGGCTGGATCCAGACCGGATGTTTCAAATAAATTACCTACTAAAGCTTCAGAATTCATAGGAGCAAAACTTAGAATTAAACCATTTCTAAACTGGGGATGGCAAATAAGTGTGAATTCACATGCTAATTCCAGTCGATCCATAGAAGATGCTGGTGAGTCAAGAAAACTTTGGAGACCACACCCAAGTCCAGGATAGATTAGCAATATCTGCAGAGATTTTAGAAGGGAAGAATGGGAAAAAATCAACGCCTCAAATTTGCCATCCTGAGCTGAGCCTTGTCAGAGGTCTTCAGCCAAGTAATCAGACACATTCCTTGACCACGTTCCACGATGAAAGGTGAGCAAAATCAAGCACCTGTATTGGGAAGCTTTTTGTTGTTTTTAATTAGCAACTTTTTGCCAGTGGTACCAGAAAGTCCTCCCTGAGCTCAGAGAGTGGCAGAGCAGGTCTGGGAGCTTTTCTGGGGCAGCACAAATAGTGAACCAGAGTCCCTCTTCTCAAGAAGCTTACGTTCTAATTGGTGAACCAAAAAACCTGCCGCCGTAGAGGTGATTCCAACTCACAGTGACCTACTGGACAGAGTAGAACTGCCCCATAGGGTTTCCAAGGAGCAGCTGGTAGATTCAAAGTGCTGACGTTTTCATTAACAGCTGAGCTCTTAACCTCCGTGCCACCAAAAACCAAACCCGTTGCTTTTGAGTCAATTCTGACTCATAGAGACCCTATAAGACAGAGTAGATCTGCCCCATAGGGTTTCCAAGGAGCAGCTGATGGATTCGAACAGCCAACCTTTTGGTTAGAAGCTGGGCTCTTAAGCACTGTGCCACTAGAGCGCCACTGTACCACCAGGGCTCCTTAAATAAATAATGGCTATATAAAACATCACATTGCAGTAAGGCTAAGAAGAAAAATAGAGCTGGGTAAAGGGATAGAGAGTAATGGAGGAGATGCTGGTCAAGAAAACCTTTCTGATAAAACCTTCTGATAATAAATCATTATCAGATACAGCCTTGCAGAGATCTGGGGAATATTGTTCCAGGCAGAGGGAACAACCAGTGGAAAGGCCCTAAGATAAGAGTATAATTGGAATGTATTGAAACATTAGGAAGCAATATGGCTACAGAAGACGAGTGAGGTATAGAAAGACAGTAGATAAGATTAAATCATTGTAATAGGTGATGGAGTCCCTGGGTGGTGTAAATTAAGCTCCGGACTATTAACCAAAAAGTTGGTGGTTCAAACCTACCTCAGAGGCACATTGGAAGTAAGTCCTGGTGATCTGCTTAAAGGTCATAGCCTTGAAAACTCTATGGAATAGTTCTACTCTGCACGCATGAGGTCACCATGAGTCGGAACCAACTCTAAGGCAGCTGACAACATCAACAACAGTGGGGGTTGAGTTGTGCTGCATCATGTTGGACCGTAAAGGCCTTGGCGAAGGTTTTGGAATGTGTTCTGAATGAATTGGGAAGTCATACAAGAGGGTTTTGAACAAAGGAATGAGTGATCTTCCTTATGTTTTAGAAAGATCACTCTGTCTACTGTGTGAGGAAAGACTGTAGAGGTGCAGGGGTGTGGGGCAGAGGCTACTGCAACAGTCTAAACCAGGTATGTTGGTGGCTTGAACGAGGTTGTTGGTCGGGGGGTGGTGAGAAGTGATTGGATTCTGAATATATTTCAAAGGTAAAAGGAACAGGACTTGCCAGTGGGTTGGATGTGGCATGTGAGAATAAGTAGAGAAAAGGATGAGTACAGGGATTTTGACTGGGGCCACTGGAAAGACTACAGGGATTTTGACTGGGGCCACTGGAAAACTCGAATTGCCGTATGCTGGGAGAGAGCAGTCTGAAGAAGAGTAGAATTTGGGGAGAGGTGAAGAGCAAGTTTGAGATGCCAAGGAAATTTTCAAGAAGCAGTATCAAGGACATTGCATTAGTTTCCTAGGCCACTGTAACAAATTACCACAAAGTTAGTGGTTTAAAACAACAGAAATTTATTCTCTTACAACTCTGGAGGCCAGAAGTGTGAAATAAGTTTCACTAGGCCAAAATCAAGGTGTTAGGAGGGTACACCCCTTCCCGAGTCTCTAGAGAAGAATCTATTACTTGCCTCTTCCTGCTTCTGGTAGCTATCGGCAATCCTTGGCTTCCTTGGCTTGTGGCCACATGACTCCAATCTCTGCCCGTCTTCACATTGCCTTCTCCTCTTCTGCCTGTAGCGAATGTCCCTCCAATTCCCTCTCCAAAGGATATATGTGATTGCATTTAGGGCCCATGCCAATAATCCAGGACATCTCCCTCAGCTCAAACTCCTTAACGTAATCACACATGCAAAGTCCTTTTTTGCCATATAAGGTAACATTCATAAATCACAGGGATTAGGACCTAGATATCTTTGGGGGCTATTATTTAGCCTACCACAAACCTGTTTGTTAGATATAAGCATCCAGAGTTCACGAACAGATTTCAGCTGGAGATATAAATTTGAGAGTTGTCAGCACATAGCCGATCCTTAAAATCACAGAACCTTATGACACCACCTAGGGAGTGAGAGGGCTGAGGGCTGAGCCTTGTTACTTTGGTATGTAATAGTTGAGAACATGAGCAGGCTCCAGTACAGAGACTGAGAAGAAGAAGCCAATGAAGTTCAAGACGAACCCAAAGACAGCGGTGGATCAGAGGCCACATGTAGAAAACTTTTTAGGAATAAAGGATTGATTGGTCAGTTGTGTTCAATGCTGTGGTACCTCGGGCAAGTTCTTGAGCCCCTGTGAGCCTCGGTGTCCTCATCTATTGAATGGCACATGCATACCTTGATTCATAACTCTTCTCTGAGGGTTGAATGATATCTGTGAAGCCCCTAACACAGGTCGTATCACATAGTTAACTCACGTGAATGCTGGTTTCCTTTTCCTTCTACGTAATCCAAAACATGAGCCCCTCAGATATTGGGGTCATAGGAAACTAACCTTTGATTTGTTCCTTCTGGAAACAGCCCCTCAGTCCTCACCACCTTCCCCGAGGCCCTCTGCATTGATTCAGAAATGTATATTCCCAATGGTCCATAAGAACCATCGCCTATCCAAACTAATTAGCCTTGTCGTCGGGCCGGGCCTGCCTCCCTCCCCCAGGTCACTGTTGCAGCTCCTGAGCTGTGTATCCCAGGAGAATAGGGGTCAGAAAATGTCACCCCAGCCCCTTCTCCACATGCCCCACAATACGAGATGGTAGTTAGGAGAATGGGCTTTGGAGTGAGTTCTAATCCTAACTTGGCCATTGATTAGCTGTATAATTTGGGGCACATTACTCAACCTCTTCAGCTTCAGCCCATTTACCTGCTGCATGACCTTGGCACATACTCGACTTCTCAGCTTTTAGTTTCTGCCTGTGCAAATCAGGTTAAATAACAGTCCCAGCCTCAGCAGGATACACTGTAATGATTAATGAAATAATACATCAAAGAGTTTAGTCCAGTGCCTGGCAAATTGTGATGTTATTAGCTGTCACTGAGTTGGTCCCTGACTCCTGGCAACCCCGTGCACAACAGAATAAACACCGCCTGGTTCTGCACCATCCCCATGATGGGCTGCAGATCAGACTGTTGTGATCCATAGGGTTCTCATTAGCTGATTTTTCTGAAGTACATTACCAGGCTTTTCTTCCTAGTCTGTCTTAGTCTGAAAGCTCTGCTGAAACCTGTTCAGCATCATAACAATACACATGCCTCACTGGTAGATGGTCATGGCTGCGTACGAGATGCACTGGCCGGGAGTTGAACCCAGGTCTCCTGCTTGGAAGGTGGGAATTCTACCACGGAACCACCAATGATCCCACACCTGGCACATATAATTAATAAATGACAGTAGTTATTATTAATATTGTTATTACTACTACTGCCCACCAAAGATTTCTGCCATTGGTGTGGAAAATTAAGAGCTTTCTAGAGTGCATTTTAATCTAATAAATACTGGTTGTGCTCACTTACATATAAATCATTCTACTAACTCAGTGGCAGGAATATAAACAAAGTGGAAAGACATGATCCCTTCTCTCAAATGAGTTCTAATCTACAAAAGAAAACATCAGTCTTTCATATTCAAAATGCCACCTCTTGGCGTACTCTCATCTTCCTCTCTTGCTAGGAAGCGATCATTAATTCCACTTGCAGTGTTGCTCATCCTTTGCTTGTTTCCAGCTGAGCTTCTTTCACCCTCATTTTGTGTGAAACACAGAGGTGCCTTATTACCACCGTAGCACTAGCAATTAAGAGGACATTTCCATCAGGCACTTGAGCAAAATGAAAGGGCCCTGAAGAAGACACACAAATTACAAACGTTGCTCATGTCAGGATCAAGCCTCTCGTTTCGGGACGAGTTAATAATGGCGGACAAGAGTCGTCCATCTTCACTTCCCGTGTGCAGTTTCGTTCCCATGACGTCACTGGCGGTGGAAAACACTGTCCTTTCAGCTCCGGAGCCCCACTGCCACAAAGCCGGCCCAGGCACTTCCACTCTGGCAAAGTCTGGAACCTGATAGTTTCTGCAGTTGGAAATGCATCCCAGTTTTTTTCTTCCCTGTCTTAACTACAGTTTTAGGCTCTGTCTTACTAGGGCTGCTATAACCAAATATCACAAACTGAGTGACTTATAAGAACAAAAATGTATTATCTCAGTTCTGGAGGCTAGAAGTCCAAATTAGGGTGTCAGCTGTGTCGATTCCTTCTGAGGGCGCTGAGAGAGAATCTGTTCCATGCCTCTCTCTCAGCTTCTGGTGGCTCCTGGGAATCCTTCGAGCTCCTTGCCTTGAAGCTACATCTGTCTCCATTGTCGCAGGGCTGTCCTTCCTGTCTCCCTGCCTCTGTGTCTATCTTCCTCATTTACGAGGATAATTGTTGTCTAGGATTAGCACCCACACTACTCCATTATGAACCCTGTTAACCTGACTGATAACATCTTCAGAGACGCTACTTCCAAACAGTGTCACATTCACTGGTACAGGGGTTAGGATTTCAACATCTCTTTGAGGGGGACACAATTCAATCTGTAACAGGCTCTCCTTCTTCCCTCACCCCGCTAATTGACCTGAGTTTTTCTATATAGGACCAAAATGCTCATTACCTCCTTGCCTAGAAACCATACAGACACAGCTGAATCAAAAGCAAGGAAAGAGGCATCCTTCGTGTCTGGATTAAGTCAATAGGCAAAGGATTTGGAAACAAAGCCCAGAGCCAGTGCCTGAGCATAGACAGAGCTCCTCAGAGCCCACCTGGAAGGGCTTCACGGGTGCATGATCTCTGACTGTATCTTCCCTAAAGGGAAGGTAGGAAAGCTTAGAGGACACTTGCTTCAGGAGCAATCCAAGTGGCCAGAAACTCTTCTTGTCTTCACGGGATGCTGTGCATCTGCCTTAAAGAGCTTGTGTTTTAACCAGGGCTTCAAAACGGTCCATTCTGGTTTGAACTCTTGCCGATAATTTGCATTTCCACCCCCAGATACACTGAATCAGAATCTACATTTTAACAAGATCCCCAGGAATCAGCATCTACATTTTAACAAGATCCCCAGGTAATCAGATGTGTGATCCCAAACTTTTCAGAACCAACTTGCCATCTCTTAGCTTGGTGGAGGCACAAAAACCTTTTTTAACTCTCACTAAACCCTGGTGGCATAGTGTTAAGAGTTCGGCGGCTAACCAAAAGGTCAGCAGTTCAAATCCACCAGGCGCTCCTTGGAAACCCTATGGAGCAGTTCCACTCTGTCCTATAGGGTCGCTATGAGTCGGAATCTACTTGATGGCAACAGGTTTGGGGTTTTTTGCTTTTTTAACCAGATGCTGAGAACTCTATGGAGCACAGTTCTACTCTGAAACACATGGGTCACCATGAGTCGGAATGGACTCAACAGTAACTGGTACTGGTGGTACCCAGATGCTGGAGTCCTGGGTGGTGCAAAGGGTTAAAATGCTTGGCTGCTAACCAAAAAGTTGGAGGTTCTGGTCTACCCAGAGGTGCCTCAGAAGAAAGGCCTGGTGATCTACTTCTGATAAATAAATCAACCATTGAAAACTCTCTGAAGCACAGTTCTACTTTGACATAGGTGGGGTCGCCATGAGTCAGAACCAACTCCACAGCCAACTGGTTACCAGTTACCCAGATGTTCGCCTACTCCACTCCCCCCATCTTTGTAATCTAAAGTTGCTCAGACTACCCCAGTATGGCTCCTGAATAATGCAGACTCTGAGAGATCAGTAAATACAAGACTAGCCACCTTCCTGCCCACTTTCTCACTTTAACTACCTTCTTCATCCTTAGCAGAGAATATGTTCACCCACTTTCGTGGACATGGATAGAAGATTGTCCATACTCATTCTGTTTCTTCCAATATAATGTCGGTCCACTTTTCATCACCCCTCGCTCTAAGGTGGGGGAAGACACTGGGCTTCTCCGCTAGCTACATTCTCCTCACTTACACGAATATCTTATAGAAACGCCCTTAAAATCTGACCTCTAGACTTCTTCTGGAGAAAACAAACCACCATTATTTCAAAGCCCGTCGATTGTTTTGTGTGTGTTTTATATTAAATGTTTGGGGAGATGCAAGGACGGCCTCGCATGGTTTATATTAGCTTTTTCAAAGGTATCGTTGAAGTTATTTTGAACAAAGGCAACGGGTATTGGATTTCTCTGGGCCCAGCTGGCCCTGCCTTCCTCCCCTCTCATTTCCTGCCGGTGGGCCTGCCCGTCAGGTAATAGAGAACACGCTGTCCCGGGATGCTTCGAGGCGGATTTACATCAGATTAGCTGAATGATTCCAGGGCTGACGGAGAATCATAAACCTGGAGTTATTCACCCCTTTAATTATTTCCTCAAACTCACGAGGTTACTGAAGAAAACATTGCTGGTGCGGATATTTGTAGGACACTGGGAGATCATCATATATAAAGGGGAAAAGAAAAGAAAAAGTACACGATATGATTTAATGGTAACAACAGCAAAAACACACCTCCTTCTTTATTTTCTCATTCCTAGGCAGTCACACTTCTAATTGTTAAGGCGCATACTATGACTGACCCCTAGCCCAAGCCCTGCCTGGGGAAGCCTGTGGGGCTGGAGAATCCTCTCTTTTGGAGACCCACTCTTCCCTTACCTCATAACCGCTTAGGGCTCTTTCCCCGGCCGCCCTCCTTCCTGCCCTCACTACGTACTGAGAATCTCCACTGATAGTCCCGGAGTTGGGTTTGTTTCACCCTTTCCACAAGCTCAGGCACAGATATTGCTGCCCCATTTTTGTTGTTGCTGTCTGCTGTGGAGTTGAGTCTGAGTCATAGGGACCCTACAGGACAGAGGAGAACTGCCCCATAAGGTTCCCTAGGCTGTAATCTTTAGGGAAGCAGATGGCTAGACCTCTTCTCCCGCAGAGCCACTGGTGGGTTTGAACTGCTGACCTTTCGGTTGGCAGCCAAGTGCTTAACCATTGCGCCATCAGGGCTCCCCAACAAAACAAAACAAAAAAATTCCCCCCATTTTACAGTTAAGTAAACCGTGATTTGGAAAGATTAAGGGCCCTTGACTAGGACTTCAAGGATAATCAGGGACAGAGTGAGGATCGGGACTCTGGTGGTCAAGCAGAAGGCGCCTGCCATTTCCACCCACCACATGATTCACAAGGAGAAGGTCTTTCCAGCCCCATTCCCTCCCTTTTCCCTCCCTCGCAAACTCCTAGTCTCAGGTGTTGGAAATCTCTCATTCGTTTCCCTCCACCCCAACATAATTTTATTTCTGAAAGAATTAATAAAGTAATTCATCATGAGCTGTGACTGATATTTATAATGTATCCCTTCTCCCTGGGTGTGTGCGTTAAGGGCTTGGCAAAGACCCTGTGTTTGGCTTAGGCCCAAGGAATGACACCCTGTCAATGCCCCAAAACAATAAAGTTCTGAGTAAACCAAGGGTTTCATATCTAGTTATGAAGTTTTGGGCAAAAGCATGTGGGCTGGATGAGTTAGGTTCGATTTTTATTTTTTGGCCAAAAGAACCTTGGCTAATCGTCTACCATCTCCCCATAGGATGCCTTGCTCAGGAAACTTGTCTGTGAGCCCTTGTTTGAGGGAGAAGCAATCTCAGTGATGTAGTATCTCTGAACTTAAAGTAGGAATGCCACTTTGTTTGTATATGGCCACAGGGTCTGGCACGTCAGAGGTGCTCAAGAAACACTTGGTGAATAACTTGAATTAATGAATGGGCTCATTTATTTGTCATTCAGCACATGGTTACTGAGTACCTACTATATGCCTGACACTGTGTCATGCACTAGGGTACAGTGGTGAAAAAATAGATGCAATTTTTGTCCTAATGGAAAAACAGCAGGAAAAAACAAAGCAGGTAATTGGGCCACAGTGTGATGCATGGTGATAGGGGAAGGACAGCATGTTGTGGGGACATATGGCAGGTGACCTAACCCTGCCTATGAGTTGTATTTAAGCTAAGATCTGAAGAATAAGAATTAGCCAGAAAAAAGCAGGGGCAGGGGGTGGGGAGCAAACAAAGTGCTTCAAGTAGAGAGCATAATGGCTGCCGAGAGCTGGCGGTAGGAGAGTGCTGTATATCTGAGATACTAAACGTGACTAGAGAATATTGCAGGGGACAGAGAAGAGACGAGCCCAGAGAGGTGGACCACGGCTAGACCATGAAAGGTCTCATGTGACTGGTGCTTTCTCAAACTTTTCTTTACCACAACCCACAGTAGAGAATATATTTTACATCATAACTCAAGACACACACACTGATGAAGCAAAAGTCACAAATGACACACACCCTTGCTCTGTGCAAAGCACTCTACTTCTGTTCTATCCTTACTAAGTGCTTGTTAACCCAATGGCCATCAAGTTGATTCCGACTCATGGCAACCCCACATGTTGCAGAGTAGAACTTTTCCATAGGGTCTTTCAGAAGCAGATTGCCAGGCCTGTCTTCCACGACACCTCTGGGTGGACTCAAATTGCCAAGCACTTAATCATTTGCACTACCCAGGGACTACTTTTTAAAGTGCTTGTTATGACCCAAAAGATTGATCTTACAGCCCTCAGATGAGTCTCCACACACCTTTAGAAATCATGGTCAGCAGCTTGGACTTTATCCAAAGTTTAGTAGCTTGGGAGCCATTGAAGGGTTTCAAGCCAGGGAATGACCTAATCTATTCTGCTTTGTAGAATGGTGACTCCAGTGTTCACCAAGAGTGGGTTGTAGTAAAATGTGAGCAGGGCATCCTGGAGGCCAGCTGGTTGCTGGGAGATGGGTGATCCAGCTGGGAGATGAAGGGAGCCCAACCGTGAGCAATGGTTGTGCAGAATAGGAGTAGATGGATTTTTGAGATTCTTAGAGAATAGATCAGCCCTGATGATTGTTTGGAGGCAGGAGAAGTCAACACTGACTCCCAGGATTCTGCTTTGGTGTGAAGATGCTCAGTTCTGCTTTGGACATGTTGGGTGTGAGATATCCAAGAGCTGATGTCCCATGGACATCGGAGCTAATAAAAGAGAGCTGGGTTGTTTTTTGTGGAAATGGGAATGAGCAGCATTTCTAGGGTGCTTGAAACCTTGGAAACGAAGAGATCTCCTAGGGAGAATATATAAGAAAAGCAGAGACAGACTCCAGGACATTCATAATTCCTTCTCCAGAATGACCTTTGTCTCCAAGTAAAAATCAAGTCATCATCTCCTATACACTCCAGGCCCCCAGCTAATATTACTCAGAGGAGGTTAACACAGAACAGACTTGTGTGTTTGACCTGGTTGTTAAACATTATCTCAAGAAACCCAAACTGAGCGTCCATTACGGCAAATGAGCCTTTTCTCCTGGTTCAAAATGGGGAAGTCAGTGTGGAAATTGCTAACCTGGGGGCTGCCTCACCCCTCTGGCTCTGCCATATATTTCAAATGTTTTCCATCTTGGCTGTTTTTGAACTAAATGTGTTCCTCATGCTGGAGAAGACACGTGTTTGATATTATTAGAAACTCAAACAATAAAATATGTTGGAAATTATTAGAAATTGGAGCAGCTGGTATTCAAATAGTATGGCCCTAGGTTTAAATTAGTAAGTTGGCTTTCTTGATAAGGAGTATTAAATTCCAGCCCCTTGATTTAGCAAAGGACTTGGCTGATGGCCAGGAAATGGCTTGAAATAACAGATTCTGTCTCCCTCTCTCTCCCTCCACCTCACTGTCTCTGTTATCCATTCCCACCCATCACAGCCAAGTATCCAGAGTTCAACATAGTAATGATATGAAATTGAGACATACACGTAAAATGCTACTCCCTTTTTAAAATTAACCTTTTTTATCAGAAAAATAAGATGTTAACTGTAGAAAGCTAACACTATATAGATAAGCATTGGAAGCAAAGTAACCTAAGTCATCCATTCAGTAAATATTTACTGAGCAGGTACCAAGTTCCAGAAACAGTTATAGGAACTGGAGAGACAATAGTGAACAAAACTGAAAGGAATCCCTGCCTTCATGTATGTAAGTGATAAGTGCTACAAAGAGGGAGAGGGAGGTAATATGACTAGAAAAACAAAAACAAAAAACTTCCCCTTGACCTCTGCCTATTGCAAACCAGCCTATTGCATTTTGTCTTAGTTATCTAGTGCCGCTATAACAAAAATACCACAAGTAGAAGGCTTTAACAAAGAGAAATGTATTCTCTCACAGTCTAGGAGGCTACAAGGCCAAATTCAGGATGCCAGCTTCAGGGGAAGGCTTTCTGTCTCTGTTGGCTCTGGGGGAAGGTCCTTGTCATTACTCTTCCTCTGGTCTAGGAGCTTCTCAGCACAGGGACCCCAGGTCCAAAGGATACGCTCTGCTCCTAACACTGTTTTCTTGGTGGTATTAGGTCCCCGTGTCTCTCTGTTCACTTTTCTCCTTTATATCTCAAAAGAGAATGACTTTAGACAAAACCTAACCTTGTAGATTGAGTTCTGCCTCATTAACATAACTGCTTCTAATCCTGCCTCATTAACATCACAGAGGGAGGAGTTACAACACATAGGAAAATCACATCAGATGACAAAATAGTGGACAATCACACAATATTGGGAATCATGGCCTAGCCAAATTGATATACATTTTGGGGGGAAAAAATTCAATACATAACACATTTCTCCCCCAACACCTACCATCTTTAAAAAATATCTCACTCTCTGATTTCCCCTTCCCCACTTCTAGTAGTTCAGTTTTCACCCCCACCACAGCCCTGAATCTCCTCTCTCACAGAGCAACCATTGCTTCCTAACTGACAAATCCATTGTTTTATTCTAAATCTCCACCCGATTTGCTATCCCACTAACGCAGGAGTTCTCAACCGGGAATCACCCATGGGAATTGCCTGAGCGGATTTTAAAAATCCTGAGGCCTGGCCTCAGATCAATCAAATCACTCTGGAGAGGGGCCTAGGCATCTCACGATTTTAAAGTTTCCAGGTGATTCCAAAATGCAGCCAATGTTTAACTACTATTTTGCTTTTGACCTTCTCTATCTGATGGCGCAGTGGTTAAGAGCTCAGCTGATAACCAAAACGTCGCCAGTTCGAACCCACCAGCCACTCATTGGAAACCCTACGTGGCAGTTCTACTCTGTCCTTTAGGGTTGCTATGAGTCGGACGGCAATGGATTTTTTTGTTGGTTTTGACAGTTAACTCAAGGAGATCTCTCTGGTGGCACAATGGTTAAGAGCTCGGTTGCTAACTGAAAGATGGGAAGTTTGAACCCACCAGGCACTCTGAGGGAGAAAAGACCTGGTTGGTGATCTGCTCCGGTAAAGACTTCAGCCAAGGAAACCCTATGGGGCAATTCTATTCTGCCCTATAGGGTCGCTATGGGTCAGAATCAACTGAAGGGCACACAACAGTTAACTTGGGAGTCCCTGGGTGGCCAAACAGTTAAGCACTAGGCTACTAGCTGAAAGGTTGGAGGTTTGAGGCCACCCAGAGGTGCCTCAGAAAAAAGACCTGGTGATCTACTTCCAAAAAATCAGCCACTGAAGACTCTGTGGAGCACAGTTCTACTCTGACACATGTAGGATCGCCATGAGTTTGAGTCAATTCTGTGGCAACTGTTTATTTGTTTACATTCTGAAAACTTTTCCTCCCCCTTGGGGAAAAAATACTCATTCCAAAAACCTTACTCCTCACCATTTTACTTTTTTTCTCCACTCTCTGGCTATTCTTTCTCAGAAGTGGAGTATCTAGTCTAGAACAGCACAAACTATAGATTTGCTAAATGAAAAAACCGTAGAAATAGTCTAGTCCAGGAGCTCTCTGTCATTAGTGCACTTAAGAATCACCTGGGTCAGGGACTGCACATTCAGGTCCTGGGACCCACCCCCAAGAGGTGCTGATTCCAGAGGGCTGGGGCAAAGCCCAGGAATCTGCTCTTCTAAAAAGCACCCAAATGATTCTGAGATGGGCGATTCAAGGACCCCAGTTTGAGAAATATGTGTTCCATTCTATACTGTGCCTTCTGCATTCTTCCCGACTGAATCAAGTTACCAGAAGAGATAAAATATTTTCCTAAAAACTGTAAAACAAACGAACAAAAATGCTTATCGGTAGGTATGGAGAACACAGAAGCTTGGGTCCCAAACACAGTGATTGCACTTTTCAAGACATCCTTAAGACCAATATATTTCTAAAGGCTTATGACCTCTTTTCCTTTTTTTAAATTCAAATGCTTCTCAATATTTCATTCAGCTACACTTACATCAGTCTTAAGATAGGCTTTAAAAGTTTGGCAGCTGGATCTGTATCAAATCATAGCTTGACCTCAAAACCTATGTTGTGCTGTAACAAATTTTCAGGAAAAACTAATATTATTTTCTATTAATTTTCCAATTTTTCACCTCCCAGGCAAATCAGCCAATGGTCATTAATTCCGTGAGTCATAGGAGGGTGGAGGGCTGTAGGAGGAGAAAAAGAGAGAGAAAGAGGAAGAACAGGAAGAAGAAACATTTTAGGAAATGAAAACTAAAATATCTTGCCTAAAATAATGATTTTCTTCCAGTAGTAAATATTCAAAATCAGGGAGACATTAGGTGCGTTCCTCTGTGTTAGTACAAATGATCTGTTTCCAGGTGGGCTCTTTTCATAGAACTCAAGGGCACTCTTTTGTGCTATTTATTTCAAGGACATCCCCAGAAACTGTTTTAGAAAAAATATATGTATAATAATTCCAGAGAGTTTTTGCCCAGATTAGTTTGCACATAGAGCTGTTCAAAGATTTTCTAAATGGTCTTGGAGTTCTGTTTTGCCGTAAAGATATTATCAGCACTTCAGCTAGTCCCTCCATGTTGCTCTTGTCTAGAGGGTAGCCTCTGAAGCATTGAATCTGGGAAAGAACAGACCAACTTGTTCTTATTGTCATTGAGAAACTCCTATGCTGAACCTAAATGAGTCCAAAAGGCCAAAGAGCCCAGCATCAACTCAGTGGCAGGGGATGCTACAAGACGAAACGCCCCCTAGTAGCCGAACAGATGGAGCGCACCAAGTCTTTAGGGATCACAGAGCCTGTGATGATGAGGACAACGATAACAATGGGAGGAGGAAGAGGAAATAATAATATTGTGATAATAATATCAATAATAGCAACAGGCACTCTATTAAGCAATTTACAGAGGGCATTATTTAGTTTACTCCTTACAAGAGCCCTAACCAGTTGTCATTGAGTAGACTCCAGCTCATGGTGACTCAGCGTGTGTCAGAGAACTGTGCTCCACAGGGTTTTCAATGGCTGATTTTTTGGAAGTAGATGGTTAGGGCTTTCTTCCAAGGTGCCTTTGGGTGGACTCAAACTTCAGCCTTCAGTTAGCAGCCAAGCTCGTTAACCACTTAACACAACCCAAGGACTCCCGTGACAATCCTAGGTAATGAATATTATTACCCATATTCTTATATCAGGAAAATGTGGTTGGGCAGGCTAAGGGCTTCCCTCCAGTCACACAGCTTGTAAGAACCAGCTCCAAAGCTCACCCACAGTGCTAACCATCCTACAGCACTTCCTTTCTGAGCTCTGGGTTCCTGAAGAAGCCTTTTCAAAGCAGCCTTCAAAATGTTAACCTAGCCAGTAGTAAGAGTTATAACAAATGTTGCTTTTAGGTAAATTTAAATTATCACGTAATGAACTAGTTGGGCATTTCTGGATAGTCAGGGAGGAGAGAGGAAGGTGCTGTCTTCCCTTCATTAGCGACACCCAAATGCCACCTCCTCCCTCAACCTAACATAAGCGTCGTCTTCCATCTAAACTGAGGGCCGTGAAAAGAAAACAAGATGGCGGTGCACAGTAAAGTTAGGCACACAGATCTCAGCGCAAAGCAGGATCATATGAACCCCAGTGCAACCATAGAAATTACAGTCTTCTATAGTGTCTCATTTTATCAGGAGTCTGGCACAAACACAATTTTTTATTATGGAATATAAACTCTATCTTCATCATGAGGCACACTGCGTATCGTGTAGTCAAGCCCAGCCAGTCTTTTGCTTTTCTGTTATTATCTGTTACCATTCAGTACAAGTCTCAAAGGTCCGTGGGCATAAGAGTCCCCTGGGAGCCGACTCTCAGGCCCCACCAGCAGAGAGCTCTATCCTGTAGATGTGAGGTGGGGCCCCAGAATCTGTTCTGTGTCATCTTTATGCAGCTGATCCACACACCACATTTAGAGAAAACAGACTATATTGTAAATTCCTAAGGGCCAAGTTTATCCCTGAGTCACTATGCCTGCTCCATTGGAATTACTCAAAAAAAAAGCCTAAACCCACTGCCCTTGAGTCGATTCTGACTCATAACAAGCCCATAAGGTTTCCAAGGCTATAAATCTCTACAGAAGCAGACTGCCACATCCTTCTCTTGGCTGGTTTTGAAATGCCGACCATTATTAAGTAGCAGTCCAGCACCTTAGCCACTGAGCCACCACGGCTCCTAACTGGGATTGCTCTAATTGCAATTGTTCAGTAAATACTTATTAAACAAGTAAATGAATTAGTTTCTTGCCTAGGATCTTAGAATTTTACCAAAGCCAAGATTTTACATCTAATTTTTTTAACATGACGGAAAAATAAAAAGACACCGTGAAATAGCGTATTTGCTTATTTTTCTCTTTCTAACATCTACTGAGCACTTACTAACATATTTCATCCAAACTAAGACATATTTTTCCACATTTCAACATCTCTGAAACTGGGATGCGTCTTCAAACCATCGCTGTTGTAACCTAGTTGTCATTACCTGTGTGAGTGTGAACTTTGTCACAGCTGTCCATATCACCATCTCTTCATAATTCAATGTACGTTGCTGGTACTATCTTGTTTCTGTTGCTCTTAAAAAGATTACACCCTGATTCTATACTGAAACAGAAAGCTACCGGCGTATATGCAAAAGCACAAACACAGCACCAAAAAAAAAAAAAAAAAAAAAAAACCCAAACCCGTTGCCATCGAGTCGATTACAGCTGATATTGACCCTATAGGACAGAGCAGAACTGCCTCATAGGGTTTCCAAGGAGCATCTGGTAGATTCGAACTGCTGACCTTTTGGTTAGCAACCGAACTCTTAACCACTATGCCACCAGGGTTTCCAACACAGCAAAGTGGGGCGTAAATTTTATATCCGTAAAGCAAAAAGTTGTCTTTAGAGAAGATGTCTTCAATTCCATATTTTATTGCAACACAAACCCCAAATGCTTTATAGGACCTAAGAAAGGAAAAAAACCATAGACAGATGAAGCTGTGTTGTGTTTTGTTACCAAGATACGTTTTTTAAAAAGTACCCATCATACATACAGCAAGTGAAGCAACTGCCAAATCCCTCAGAACAGCTGAAGAAAATTTCAAAGCAAGGACAGGCTGTTGTGACTCATTCATGCATGGCACAGGACGACCATTAAGGCACCGTGTCAGAGTATACTTGGCAGCATTTTCTCTTTTTCAGTAGTGTGTAAAATAACGAAGCATCTTAAAATCCATGCCTTTTTAGAGTCGGTGAAAGACAGTATGAGTATGTTTTACATACTTTTTCTTAGTTAGTTTTTCGAACCTTAAGAGATAGGTATGATTATACCTATTTCCCAGATGGTGGTATTCAGGCTTGTAAGTAAATACTTTGAGCAACTGACAAATGGCAGGAAGGTCAGATGCTGAGTCTGACCTACTTTCAGGTCCCTGCCCTTTATGCTCCCTCCCCCAGCCAATATTGTCACTCCTGATAGCTTGGACCCGGGCGGTTTTCCTCACAGGAGACACTGCATTTTGATTCAACATGTCACTCACGCAAGAAAACTTTCAGTTCAAAGTTTATCTGTTATAGGTTCCCACCCAGGAAGCAGTAAAATGTCACCTTGTATTCACAACCTCTCAGTGTTTGTACAATGGCATATACTGAGAAGCCATATATAGGCTGGCCCATTTGCAAACTGGCCAATGAGACATTTAGGTAGGGCCTGATTCAGAACTCTGAAGTCAACAAATTACTGTTTTGTTTTATTTTTTAACGATTTCATTGTGGTGAAACATATATAACCAAAAATTCCCACTTTAGTCAGTTTTTTTTTTTTTATTGTACTTCAGGTGAAGGCTTACAGAACAAATAGTTTCTCATGAAACAGTAGTACACATATTGTTTTATGACATTGGCCAACAACCCCACAACATGTCAACCCTCTAACTTCTCAACCTTTTTTTTTGGTGAAAATACACATAGCCAAAGACACACCATTTCAAAAATTACTACTTGCACAGTTCAGTGACATTGACTATGCTCTTCCAGCTGTGCTGCTATTCTCACTTTAGATGAAGGTTTACAGAACAAAATGATTCTCATTTAACAGTTACTACAAATGTTGCCCTATGACAATGGTTAACAATCTCACAACACATCAACACTATCCTTACTCAACCTTGGGTTCCCTATCACCAGCTTCCTTGTCCCCTTCTGCCTTCTGGCCCTTGTCACTGGACTACAGTACCTCATTAGTCCCATTTGGTTTTACAGGGCTGTCCACTCCCAGGCTGAACGGTGAACCTTGGAGATAACTTCACCACTGAGCTTAAAGGGTGTCTGGGGGCCATACTCTCGGGGTTTCTCCAGTCTCCTTTAGACCAGTAAATCTGGTCTTTTTTTTGTGAGTTAAAATTATGTTCTACATGCTTCTCCAGCTCTGTCCAGAACCCTCTGTTGTGATCCTGGTCAGAGCAGTCAGTGGTGGTAGCTGGGCACCATCCAGCTGTACTGGACTCAGTCCGGTGGAGGCCTTGGTAGCTGTGGACCACTAGTCCTTCGGACTCCACTTTAGTCATTTTTAAGTGACAGTTTAGTGACATTAATTACATTCACCAAGTTGTGCAACTATCACCATATCTATTTCCTAAAGTTTTTTATAACCCCAAGCAGAAACTCAGTACCCCTTCAGCAATAATTCCCCGTTCATCCCTCCCCTGAGTCCCTAGTAACCACTAATAAATGTTTGTCTCTATTCATATGCCTAACCAAAAAAAACAAACAAACTCGTTGCCATCGAGTCGGGTCAATTCCAACACACAGCGACCCCGTAGGACAGAGTAGAACTACCTCACAGGGTTTCTAAGGAGAGGCTGGTGGATTTGAACTGCCGATCTTTTAGTTAGCCGCCAAGCTCTTAGCCACCGTGCCACCAGGGCTCCTACTCCAGATACTCCATACAAGTGATATCGTACTTGTCCTTTTGTGTCTGACTTGGTATTATGTTGTCAAGATTTATCCATGTCACAGCATGCATCAGAACTTCGTTTCTCTTTATGGCTGAGTAATAGTCCACTGTATGGATATATCACACTTGTTTATCCATTCACGTGCTGACGGACAGTAGGATTGTTCCTGTCTTTTAGCTGTTGTGAATAATTCTGCAGTAAACATTGGTGTACATATACCTGTTTGAGTTCCTACTTTCAGGTCTTTTGGGCATATACTTAGGAGTGGAATTGCTAGGTCATGTGATGATTCTATGTTTAACTTTTTGAGGAACCACTAAACTGTTTTCCACAGAGACTGCACCATTTTACGTTCCTACCAGCAATACACAGAGTTCGAATTTCTCCACCCCCTCACCATCAGTGACGTCACTAGCAGGGTGGAGAGGGTGCGGACCACGCTGGGTGACATGTCAGAGGGGATGGCACCAAAATGACTGTCTGTAAAGTTTTCGTGCAGTGTTTCAGCAAAAATATATTATTTTTTATAAAAATATCCCTGTGGTTAATTATAACAACAAAAATTTTTTTCATAAGCCCCGCTTACATGTTTATCGATAGACCTACAAGGTTAAAACTCCATTGCTAATTTACTTTTTGAACCTTCTAATGTGCTCCTGTCAGAGCTGTCATAATTACTCAATTACAATGACGCTTGGAATCAAGTTGTTTCGTCTACCTGTGCTACAAGCAGGTTTTCATTGCTGCTGATGTTTTTATAGTTGCTGATCTTGTCAAATTTTCTGACGTTATAGCCGCAATATTGTGGTAATTAGTATTTGTGAACCTATATCAATAACTTTTTTGAGAACGAAGTAATAATTAAAGGAAAAGGAGAAACATTTTTAAAAAGCTTCTGCTCAGTTACTAAGAGGATTGTAACTAATAATGTAATTCAATGTAGAAAGATTTTACAAAACAATTTTGCTGTTAGTATCAATATAATCTGAAAAATATTATATTTAAGCAATTTACAACTGTATCACATATTATTCTATGATGAAAACTGATAATGAACTTACATGTATATCCATGGGAGGGGTGACACCAACCCGAGTGATCCCGCTGCTTGTCATCAATTGTTAGTTTCTGGGTTTTTTTAATAAGAGCTATTCTAACGGGTGTGAGATGGTATCTCTTTGTGGCTTCGGTTTGCATTTCCCTGATGACTAATGACTTTGAGCATCTTTTCATTTGCTTACTGGTCATTTGTATATCTTCTTTGGAAAAATGTCTATTCAAGTCTTTTGCCCATTTTTTGATTGGGCTGTTTTTTTTTTTTGTTGTTGTTGATTTGTAGGAGTTCTTTATGTACTCTAAATATTAAGCCCTTACCGGCTCTATGGTTCCCAAATTTTTTTCTCCCATTTTGTAGGGAGTTTTCTTTTAGAAGCGACCTCTTAGCCCATTAACAATGGACAGAGCCATCTACAAATTGGCCCATTTTACAGTATGTGCTTTGTAATACCAGCGGACTTGGGCCAAAGAGCAGTGGGCTCAAAATGCCGCTAAGAAAAGGGTTTGGCACTCTTTGAAATTCTGGAGACATGCTTTCTGCCAGCTGGAAGGTTCTGATCCTGTTAGAGAAGAATCTCAAAAGTGCAACTTTGTGGAACTTGAAAAGGATAGTCCAGGTGATGAGTTCTAGCTTAACTATGAACATACTCTGTGACCTCATGGGAGTTAAATGGCACAGATAATTTGTCATAAAATGCCTCCCAAATCATTAAACACGATACATTTAAAATTGAATTTATTTAGAAGCAAAGCCTCCTAGAGACCTCAGAAAACAGCACCTCTGTGGTCCACACATTCGCTCTTGGTTCAGACTGCCCCAAAGGCCTCTAGCACTGCGTAATTGGGGTTGAACTTGCTGCCTGCCAAGTTGGTCTAGTCTACCTTCCTGATTTTGTCTAGTGTCTTTGCCTAGTGCCTTGTGATTTGCAAAGAGCTTTTATAAATATTTAATCATGGTAATAACCCTGTGAGGTAGAAACCAGAATCCCCATTTTATAAAAGAAGAAACTGAGGCTGAATCATTAGAGTTTTTTTCCCAGGTTGCAAGGCTAAGAAGGAGCAGAGCCAGGACTATAGTTGTGGTTTGGTGCCATCAAGTCAGTTCCGACTCACAGCGACCCTATAGGACAGAATAGAACTGCCCTATAGGGTTTCCAAAGAGTGGCTGTTGGATTTGAACTGCCGACCTTTTGGTTAGCAGCCGAGCTCTTAACCACTGCACCACCAGGGTGCCAGACTGCAGTTAGGTGTTCTGAATCCAAGTCCTGGCACTTACGTTACTGCCCAGGTCACCGTTGCCTCCTGTATTTCATTGGTTCATCATGACTTTGTGTTACTGGGTTGGTTCTTTGGTGGGGACATGAGTAAATAAATTAAGCTTGCCCAACTAATACTTATTATTTCAGGGTCGTGAATATCAAATGGGCTCAGGTGGGAGGACTGAAATGATTTAAATGATTTTCCATCTTTATTCTGAGGGTCGCCTCTTCAACACGGCTCTCCTTTCTTTGTCAAGGGCTCATGGAGACAGTAAGGGCAAATGTGCTGCTAGAGTTACCAGGCACTCGACCGGAACCGTAAATACCTTGGTTAGTATTAGGAACCCTTTTATTGTAATAAATTAAAGTTTTTCATAAAAAGTACAATTGAAGGACTGCAAACAGGCATGAGGGATCTTTTTGGAGGGAAGGAAATGTTCTAAAACTACATAGTGCTGATAGTTTCACAACATTAGAAATTGACTAAAAATCTTTGAATTCTAAACTTAATACGGACAAATTTTACGATATGTAAAACACTAAAATATAATCAAAAATAATTTTAATAGCATACATAAGCTGTATCTGTCTTCTTCATATTATAAATAAAAATGCGTATTTTTACCAGACTTTTTTTTTTCTTTCTTCCTTTCTCTCTTTTTCCCTTCTTTACTCCTTCCCTCCTTCCTGCTTCTTCTTTTTTTTTTCCTATTTGGAATACAGGCATGAAATGTTAGCAAAATTAAAAAAGGTACTAAAAAAGTTTAAAATTAGTTTTTGTGCAAGTCAAGTAGAAGCGGGGAGGGCTCCTGCAGATGTGATGGGGGGGCGGGAAGGAAATGGTTTTCGCACAGCAGCCCCACTGAAGCCCTGAGGAGCTGGAGGTTTTTACCCAGAGCGAGTAAGCCACAGCTGTCCTGGGAGCCCCTGGGTGAGGCTACTTAGCGTACCGCACACTCCACCTGGAGAAACCCAACATCAGCAGGCCCTATTCCTTAGCATCTTGAAAAAGTGATAATTGTCTCAGATTTTGTTAAAACATCAAGCTATATCCATTTTGAAACAAGCACCATATGCTTTGTGCTTCTAGTAAAATCTTCATATGTGGTTCAGGGACTTTATAAACCCCACCTTAGAAACAACACCTTTAAATTAGTTTAGAAAGAAAGAAAGGGAAAAAAATTGGCTTTTAGCAGTGAAATGCACAAACAAAATTTTCAAGGATTCACTCAAAAACTAATGACCCTAGATGAGTCACTGCTTTGACCTCCTCTAAAGAAAGGACGCATGGAATCCCATTTTATGAATGTCAAGTAGGTTATTTTGGATTTTTCAGAAGTACTTAAATACCAATTGTTCCTTTTCATAACTAGAACAATGTAGCCAGTAAGTAGATCTGAGTCATATACAGAATCTGTAGAAACGAATTTGTCCACAATGAAACCCACATGGACACTGAGTGCGTATCTCTACGTGGTGCTTCCCAGGACACAGGCCAGGAAACAACTGTCTAAGAGCAGACGCAAAGACCTGACTTGATTCCTTGTTCTTCCACTCGTATAATCTTAAGCAAATCACTTAATCTTATTGATTAAGTGTCCTCACCTCTCAGCTGGGAATAACGATATATCATCCGGTGGCTGTGAGAAACTGTAAGAGCACGTTTTTCAAACATTTTGCATGTTTTAGAGTCTTATCCAAACACTAGGTATTATTACCTTTTCTTCCATCAGGGCAAAATTTCAATCTGTATTTAAAAACACCAGCTGGCGTTGAATTCCTTCTGACTCATGACAACCCCATATGCATCAGAGCACAACTGTGCTCCTAGGGTTTTCCACGGCTGATTTTTTGGAAGTAGATTACCAGGCCTTTCTTCCGAAGTGCCTCTGTGTAGAAATAAACCTCCAGCCTTTCAGTTAGCAGCTGCACACTTTAACCGTTTGCACCACCCAGGGACTCCCAATCTGCATTAGACCCCATTTATATAAAGCCCTGAAACATTGAAGTTGGCTATTTAGAGTTTTCCGACCAGTGTGTATGGCCCTGGAGCAATGAATGAGTCACTGGTGTGCCAAGACATTAACTCTCTCAGCCCTTGGGGCAGCAGGACGGGGCCTGGAAAAACCTTGAAATCTGCATTCACCACCCCGGCTCTCACATGGATCTAGTATTAAATCCTACATTCTCTACAGCCAGCAGATTTCGAGTTTGAGAGGACAAGTAGGTTTCATCAATATTTGTTCCAGAAGAGTCTGTGGAAGCTCCCCTATGTGCTGCCCAGAGTGTAACTACAGGAAGAGGGCAGCCTGCTGTCCAGCCCTGCTGGTCCTACATAGCGTCCTTGTGTCCATTTCTCTTGCTTCTTATCTGTTCTTCCTGAAAGAGATCATTGCTGTGACTCCACAACACAGACTCCCTTCCGGTAGGAAAGTCTGACAGAACTACTCCCCTTTGTTATCGTCGTATAGGTGGCCTGTCTTTACATAGTGCAGGTCATGAGGCCATGGTCCTGAAGTCAAACTGCCTGGATTCTAATGCAGGGTCCACTCCTGCATCCTTACAGTTCTCTCACCTGGGAAAATGAGTCAATGTGAGGGTTAAATGAGATAAGCTATGTCACTCGTCCTCACACTTGGGAACACCCAACCACCTGGAAGCCTTGTTCAAACAGCCAGTACTGGCCCCACCCCTGGGGTTTCTGATTCCATGGGCTTGGGTTGGGGCCCGGAATTTGCATTTTTAAAAAGTTCCCAGGTGATACCTGCAAGTCCAGGTACCAAGCTTTCAGAAACACTGAGCTGTGCGGAGGGCTTAGCCTGGCCAATAATAAACACACAGTACATTCCAGCCATTACTAAGAACAGTCAGTAAAGATGTGCTTCATTCAAAGCCTTTCCATTTCTGTTCTGTGAAAACGTCCCCCAAAAGTCTTGCCTGAGTTGAGGAATAAAGAGTCAGGTCCCTTTCAGCTCACTTTTCTTGAGAAGTTGAGACACATGGAATAACACCTGTCTCTAAGCACAGCTACTTGATGAATTACTTTTGGCAGCTTCTGCGTATTTTTTCATTGCCAATAAAGTTATTGAAATTGAAATAGCCCATCTGTTTGAGAGTTTGTATCAAGAAGACAGGTGACAAGGTTGCAGGTAATGACAGAGTCAAGCTGTTTCCACAGCAAAGGGCTGTTTCTAGATTTTCCATCTGCCAAAATACACTTCATTTATTATCGTTGGTATTTTTGAACCAATATGTTCTTCTGGAGTAGAAATTAAAAATCCAGTATCACAAGTACCAGTTGGTTATTTGGCACCATAATGAAGACTGTGAAGAAAGAGTCCACCAAATTTTCAACCATTTGGCTGGAATAGAACCAGCAGAGAGAAAGCAAATTCTTCTGGATATAACACACACACGCACACACACCCATATATATTAGATATGTATGTGTGTGTGTGTGAATATGTATGTGTATATATGTATAAGGAGACCTGGTGGCACAGTGGTTAAAGAGCTTGAATGTTAACCAGAAGGTCAGCAGTTCGAAACCACCAGCAGCTCCTTGGGAGAAAAATGTGGCCATCTGCTTTAATAGAGATTTACAGCCTTGGAAACCCACGGGGTTGCTATGAGTCATAATCAACTCAATGGCAGTGGGTTTGGTTTTTTGGTTATATATATACGTATACGTATGTATGTATATATGTATATATATATATATATATATATATATATATATATATAAAATATAGCTAGATAGATGCTGTTTGTTGACTCCCACTCATGGTGACTTTATCTACAACAGAACAAAATGTTGCCCAGTCTTGCATTATCCTCATGATCACAGGCATGTTTGAGTCCATTGTGGTTGTTACTAAGCCAACGCATCTCATCAAGGGTCTCCCTCACCCTCACTGGCCCTCTGCTTCACCAAATGTGACGTCCTCCTCCAGAGACTGATCCCTCCTGATGATGTGTCCAAAGCAAGCAAGTCAGACAATGTTCTCTTGTGATCCATAGGGTTTCTTTGGCTAAATTTTGGAACTAGATCATCAGGCTTTTGTTCCTAGTCCATCGTGGTCTAGAAACTCCACTGAAACCTGTCCACCATGGGTGACCCTGTTGGTATTTGAAATGCCAGTGGCATAGCTTCCAGCATCATAGCAACATGCAAGCCACCACAGTACAACAAACAGACAGATGGGTGGTGGAATGCATATGTATATATATGCATAATTCTAAATCTATGAATTAAAAGGTAGATGTCAGTATTTGACTTTTTTTTTTTAATTGTACTTCAGGAGAAGGTTTGCAGAACAAATAGTTTCTCGTGAAACAGTAGTACATATATTGTTTTACGACATTGGTTAACAACCCCACAACATGTCAACCCTCTCCCTTCTCAACCTTTTTTTATTTTTTTTGGTGAAAATATACATAGCCAAAGATACACCATTTCAAAAATTTCTACACACACAGTTCAGTGACATCAACTACGCTCTTCCAATTGTGCTGCTATTCCCACTTTAGATGAAGGTTTACAGAACAAAATAGTTTCTCATTAAACAGTACACATGTCGCCCTATGACAGTGGTTAACAACCTCACAACATATCAATACTATCCTTACTCAAACTTGGGTTCCCTATCACCAGCTTTCCTGTCCCCTTCTGCCTTCTAGTCTTTGTCCCTGGACTGCTGTGCCTCATTAGTTCCATTTGGTTTTATGGGGCTGTCCACTCCCCAGCCGAACTGTGAACCTCAGAAGTGACTTCACCACTGAGCTAAAAGGGTGTCTGGGGGCCATACTCTCAGGGTTTCTCCAGTCTCCTTTAGGCCAGTAAATCTAGTCTTTTGTTTTTGTGAGGTAGAATTTTGTTCTACATCCTTCTCCAGCTCTGTCCAGAACCCTCTGTTGTGATCCCAGTGAGAGCAGTCAGTGGTGGTAGCTGGGCACCATCTAGCTGTACTGGACTCAGTCTGGTGGAGGCCATGGTAGCTGTGGTCCATCACTCCTTCAGACTAATCTTTTCCTTGTATCCTGTTTGACTTGTTTTTTATGTTTGGAAAAATAGTTCCAAAAGAAACGCTTACTCCATGGCACAGAACATTGGACTAGTTTGGGTCTCCTGTCAGTGAGAGCTGCAGGCAGGTGGTCAGGGTCTACCTCAGGGAATATACACTGGTGCCTAAATCCACACACCATCAAGGTACAGCGGTAACAAGATAAATAAGACAGCTTGTAAAGGAGTAGCACAGGATGATATTACAATAGAAACAGGTACAAAGCAACTGGGAACAGAAAAAGCCAATCATCACCTTAGCTTGAAGGAAAAAGAAGGTGTCACAGAGAAGCTCAAGTCAGACCAGAGGAGTGAGGGGAAATTGTTAGAGGAGCATATTACTTGGGGTTTTGCATCAGTGTCTGTTACAGATTGAATTGTGTCCCCCAAAAATGTGCGTTAACTGGCTAGGCCATGATTCCCAGTATTGTTGGATTGTCCACCATTTTGTTATCTGAGGTGATTTTCCCATGTGTTGTAAATCCTACCTCTATGATGTTAATGAGACAGGATTAGAGGCAGTTATGTTAATGAGGCAGGACTCAGTCTGCAAAATTAGATTGTATTTTAAGTCAATCTCTGCTGAGATATATAAGAGAGAAGCCAGCAGAGAGACATGGGGACCTCATACCACCAACAAACAAGAGCCGGGAGAATAGTGCATCTCTCTCTCTCTCTCTCTCTATATATATATATATATATATATATATACACATTTATACGCTTTACTGGTTTTGCTTCTCTAGAAAACCCAGCCTAAAACACTGGATAAGGGGGAAAAAAAAAAATTAAACTCATTGCCATCAAGTCAATTACAACTCATAGCGACCCTATAGGATGGAGTAGAACTGCCCCATGGGGTTTCTTAACTTGGTTACATCTGCAAAGACCCTATTTGCAATGAGGTTCTGGATGAATATGAATTTTGGGGGGATACTTTTCAACTCGCACTTACTGATGAAGATCAAAGACTACAGCCTTCAATATGGATTGCATCTCAACACAAAGAAAACAAAAATCCTCACAATTGGACCAATAAGCAACATCATGATAAACAGAGAAAAGATTGAAGTTGTCAAGGATTTCATTTTAACTGGATCCACAGTCAACACCCATGAAAGCAACAGTCGAGAAATCAAAAGATGCATTGCATTGTGCTTCTCCCACAGAGCCACTGGCTGAGTTCGAGCTTCCAACCTTTCAGTTAGCAGCCAGTACTTAACCATTGAGCCACCAGGGTGCCTTTTAGAGGCATCTAGGAAAGTACCAGCATGGTTTCTCAACAGAGGACTCTTTATCTCTTTCTTAGAGGCATCTAGAAAAAAAGATATGAGCTCTCTGTTGAAAAACCATCCTGGTGCTTAACAATCCCAATTGCCAAACAGTCTTCCTCCTACACATGGAAATTCCCAGACCTGCTCTCACGCCTCCTCTCCCTGGCTTGGATCTCCCTGACTCTGACCAACCCGTGCTGGCCAGCGAGCTATTCTTTCCTAAACCTTCCTCCCTTCTACCTACACATGCTTTCCCTCTTCCTTCCAGGCGTTGTCCTTCCCGCTTTAATCAACAGACACAGTGTAATTGGTCTTTTCATGTCTGATCTTGAGGATGAGGAAGGGAGAAAGATATTTCATACTTTCCCCTTCTCATCAACTTAAAGCTAAACATACTCCTAGCTACAGATGAGGTTTGCTGCCTGGAACTAGAAGCCTGCAAAACTGACAGCAACACCCTATCACAGACTAAACTCCAGCTTCATATTCATTATTAAAACAAAAAACAAAACAGTCACCCTCGAGTCGACCCCAACTCATGGCAGCCCCATGTGTGTCAGAGGAGAACTATGTTCCATATAGTTTCCAATGGCTGATTTTTCAGAAACAAATTGCCAGGCCTTTCTTCTGCAGCACCTCAGGGGGACTTGAACCTCTAACCTTTCAGTTAGCAGTGAAGCACATTAAAAGTCTGCACCACCCAGCGACTCCTGTTCATTATAACCCATTGCCATCAACTTGATTCCTACTCGTATCAATCCTATAGGACAGAGTAGAACTGCCCCATAGGGTTTCCAAGGCTGTAATCTTTACAGAAGCAGACTGCCACATCTTTCTTCCGAGGAGCAGCTGGTGGGTTTAAACCAGTGACCTTTCAGTTAGTAGCCGAGTGCTTAACGGCTGCACCACCAGAGCTTCTTTGTTCATTATTAACCAAAAAAAAAACAAACAAACCTGTTGCTGTCAAGTTGATTCTGACTCAACCCTAGGGGACAGAGTAGAACTGCCCCATAGGGTTTCCAAGGAGCGGCTGGTGGATTCAAAGTGCCAACATTTGGGTAGCAGCCAAGCTCTTAACCACTGCACCACCAGGGCTCCTGTTCATTATTAGGGTGGGTCAAATCTCACCCCTCCTTACAGAACCCAGACCACAGCTCCCCCTCCTGTCCTCTAGGACCCTCCTCTTGCTCAGGGACATTCCTCCTCTTCCTACAGCCTGGCCCCCTCTCCTCTAAGAAAACCTGGCAGAATCTCCTCACGGTATAGGACACAAAAAGTTGGAGGAGAGGTGTTTGGGGACAAATGTAGGGCTGCTACCAGATTAAATAGAAGGAAATGCGGGAAACCTCGCTCAAAAACATGGCTGAATGTGGCTTTGTTAGGCTTATTTTTCAACTTTTATATATGTTTGAAATGTACCCTAACAAAAAGTTTTTAAAAGTTCAGAAAAAAGGGAAGGAGAGATGGGGGGAGGGAGAGAGGGATGGAAGAAGAGAGAGGGAGGCAGGAAAGCAAGAAGGAAAATCAGCTTCTATAGGGCCGGTCACCAACCAGCGCTTCCTGGCATCCTCTGGCTGCAAGTAGTCAAGGATAATGCCTCAGACCGCCCCCTGGTGGTCCCACGTAGAATTTTCATATTTAGGAGAAACAACAACACTGCCGTCCAGTCGATTCTGACTGGTAGAGACCCTATAGGACAGAGTAGAACCGCCCCCACAGGGTTTCCAAGGCTGTAAATCTTTACTGCCGACTGCCACATCGTTCTCCTGTGGAGCGGCTGGTGGGCTTGTTCAGCCAACCTTTTGTTTAACAGCTGAGCGCTTTAACCACTGCACCATATTCCGAGACATGAGAAAAGGATTCCTTCTTTCATCTTCACAGATTATCAACCATCAAAGCCCAGTTCTTAAAACCCGTTCTTCACCTACCAGGAAAGGAGAACAGGGTGGGATCACATCTTAAAATTGTCTGTACTTGGATATGTGTGCGTGTGTGTGTGTCTGTGTGTTCTGGGGGGTGTTTGTTTTTGTCATGGATTTTCTCCATGCTTGTCAGTGTCACAGACATGAAATCACCCTCCCCCGAGCCATGACCCTAACCAAACATTGGTTCCTTATTTGGAGTCTCAGCACCAGAAGACTGGTTTCCAGTCTGGGCTCCACTTTTCACTACTTAGAGGAACCTGACTGTTGTGACTGTATCTGAGCCTCCCTTTCCACATTCAGCTGGGATAACCATCCTGCCTTCCTCCCACAGGTGTGAGGACAACATAAGAAAGGGAACTTGCATGCGCTTTGAGAAGAATCGCTCACTCTACAGCTGCACGGTGGCAGCGGGGTGGTGGTGGCAGCAGAAGTAGCTTTAGAAAAAGTTGCAGGGGGTTCAAGGTATGGATGGCCGTATTTCTTCTTTGCTCACGGCAGAACGTGTCTTCTGCCTTTTGCGTGCACACGGCTCTTTGAGGACTTTGTCAATGCACACCTACTCAGAGGCACACACACAGACAACGCACATGCTGATTGTCCTTTCTTTTTTTAAGTTGATTAATTATACTTCAGTTCAAGATGATTACTTATCTTTGAAACACCTGCACGACCTTACAGTTAGTTCCAGGGTGAGGTCATTTGGATAGAAACTATAATAACCAGTTGCCGTCAAGTCGATTCCAACTCATGGCGACCCCCAGTGTGTCAGAGTAGAGCTGTGCTCCAAAGGGTTTTCAGTGACTGATTGTTTGGAAATAGATCACCAGGGCTTTCTTCCGAGTGCCTCTGGGTGGACTCAAACCACCAACTTTTTGGTTAGCATCAGTTTGCACCACCCAGGGACTCCAGAAACTCTAACAAACCAAAAACCGAACCCATTGCCATCAAGTTGCTTCTGACTCGTAGGACCCTATAGGACAGAGTAGAACTGCCCCACAGGGTTTCCAAAGCTGTAATCTTTATGGAAGCAGACTGCCACATCTTTCTCCTGTGGAGCGGTTGGTGGTTTCAAACGGCCAGTCTTTTGGTTAGCAGCCTAGTGCTTAACAACTGCACCACCAGGGCTCCTTTAGAAACTGTAACAACTACCTTGAAATGGTTCAGTTTCCCAACTGTTTCTTCCTTCATTTATATTTCACAGAGTGACTTCCATTCTTTAAAGTGAAATCACCAGAGAGATGGTAAGTGCTCTTTAAACTATAAGAACGACAATAGAACATTTTTGTTCAGTTGTTCCCTCTTACTTTGATCTTTAATGTGTACGAAGTCCCTGCTAATAAAAGCCTTGTTGATTTGGATATTAACAACAGGACTGTGACCAAAACAGTAAATTAAAATATCTAAGACGAGTTGTTTCCCAGAAGCCAAGGCTATTTTAATCAGATTCCACCTCAAGACACACATTAAAAAAATACCTCACACTATTTGTTCCTTTGGTTAAGCATGGAATCGCTCTCTGTAATGATCATTGTTGGGAAAATCCAACCTCAGGGCATAGAGAAGGGTGCAGGTGAAGGATTTACTACAGAAAGGATGTCTGGTTTATGTACCTAAACCCAGGTCCCCAGGTGGTACAAATGGTTAACACATTCAGCTGCTCATCGAAAGGTTGGAGGTTCGAGTCTACCCAGAGATACCTTGGAAGAAAGGCCTGGCAATCTTCTTCTCCAAAATCAGCCATTGAAAACCCTATAGACCATAATGGTTTGCTCCACAACCAATCATGAGGATGGCGCAGGACGGAGCTGCATTTCTTTCAGCTGTGCACGGGGTCGCCATGATTCAGGGGCCAACCTCACAGCAACTAACAACACCATAGTTATCCAAGGTGCTGGATGAAAACTGAGTGAAGGGCATGCAGGATCTCTCCTTATTGTTTCTTACAACTGCATGTGAATCTACAGTGATCTCAAAATTAAAAATACAAAAATTATTGTAGCAGCCACGTCAACTATCATTTATTTATTTACTCAGTAAATATCTACTGGGCACCTCCTATGTGCCAGGCATGGTTCTAGGTGCTGGGGATACAGCAGATAACACCACAGACAAAAGTTCCTGTCCCCGTGGAGCTTACGTTCTAATGAGCCTTGGCTTGTCCACGGCTTCATTCAGTTGGGTCGATTATAATTCAAGTTATTGCATAAATGCTGATCACAAAGTATTCACTTTCTCAGCCCTTCCCCAATAGGGTTGACTAGGTTTTCCTGTGCTACTTGTTGTTCCAACTCATATCAACCCTATGTACAGCAGAATGAAATCTTGTGCCATCCTCACAACTGTTGCTGTGTTTGAGCCCATTGTTGCAGCCACTGTGTCAATCCATCTCATTGAGAGTCTTCCTCTTTCTCACTGACCCTCTACCTTACCAAGCATGATATCCTTCTCCAGGGATTGGTCCCTCCTGATAACATGGCCTAAGTATGTGAGACAAAGTCTCGCCATCCTCACTTCCAAGGAGCACTTTGGCTGTATTTCTTCCAAAATAGACTTGTTTGTACTTCTGGCAATCCATGGTATAGTCAATATTCTTCACCAACACCATAATTCAAAGGCATCAATTCTTCTTCGGTCTTCCTTACTCACTGTCCAGCTTTCACATGCATATGAGGCAAGGTTCAAATAATATTTGGGAATACGAAGCTTTGTCACAAATGGTAAATCAACGAGTCAGTCTTTCTCTTCACTATAATGTTTAAAATAGCTGCAAAATTTAAAATCGTCTCTGTTCAACACGTGCTTGAAAGTATAACTCCCTTTTCTTTTGTATCCTTCCTTCCTCTAGGCTACAGACAGTAAGTATGAAGTGTGGACACAATCAGTCGTCACAGAGGTGATTAGGATTTGATTGGATGAATCGCAAATCCCAGCTAGCGCTGCCAAAGAAAGACATTTCTCCCCACCGTTCCAGCCCCCTAGAGGTCCACAGACATCAGGGAAGAAGACAGAAAATGGCAGCCACCGAAGCATTAAGGGCGGCCCTTCCAGGCACTTTCATCCCTGCCCCAAGTCTTTCTCCATGATGGCCTGTAACAGCACTTCCACTGAGACTTATGAATGCTTTCTGCTGAACACAAGCAATGTGTCCGACTCGGGGGCGACCACACTGTCTGCCCCCCTCAGGGTCTCGTTGGCAATAATGATGATGCTGATGATCGTGGTGGGATTCCTTGGCAACACTGTCGTCTGCATCATCGTGTACCAGAGGCCAGCCATGCGCTCCGCCATCAACCTGTTGCTGGCCACCTTGGCCTTCTCGGACATCATGCTGTCCTTATGCTGCATGCCCTTCACTGCTGTCACCCTGATCACCGTCAAGTGGCACTTTGGGGATTACTTCTGCCGACTCTCTGCCACACTCTACTGGTTTTTCGTCCTGGAGGGCGTGGCCATCCTGCTGATCATCAGCGTGGACCGTTTCCTCATCATCGTCCAGCGCCAGGACAAGCTGAATCCGCAGAGGGCCAAGGTGATTATCGCCATATCCTGGGCGCTGTCTTTCTGTATCTCCGTCCCCTCCCTCACAGGCCGGACGTTGGTGCAAGTGCCCACGCGGGCCCCTCAGTGCGTGTTGGGCTACACCGAGCTCCCGGCTGACCGTGCCTACGTGGTGACGCTGGTGGTGGCTGTGTTCTTTGTGCCCTTCAGCCTCATGCTTTGCTCCTACATGGGCATTCTCAACACGGTGCGGAAGAACACTGTCCGCGTGCACAACCAATCCGACTGCCTGGACCTGAGGCAGCTCACCAGGGCCGGCCTGCGGAGGCTCCAGCGGCAGCACCAGGTCAGTGTGGACCTGAGCTTCAAGACCAAGGCCTTCACCACCATCCTCATCCTCTTCGTCGGCTTCTCGCTCTGCTGGCTGCCCCACTCCATCTACAGCCTCCTGTCTGTGTTCAGCCGCCGGTTTTACGACAGCTCGTCCTTCTACGCCACCAGCACCTGTGTTCTGTGGCTCAGTTACCTCAAGTCCGTCTTCAACCCCATTGTCTACTGCTGGAGAATCAAAAAGTTCCGCGACGCCTGCATCGAGTTGCTACCGCAAACCTTCCAAATCCTTCCCAAAGTGCCTGAACGGATCCGACGGAGAATCCAGCCAAGCAGAGTCTACACGTGCAACGAGAACCAGTCTGCGGTGTAGGGGACAGGAGGAGGCTCTGCGGGGATGCAGGAGACCGGCGGGTTCCAGGAGACCGGCGGGTTCCAGGCAGGCGTCTGTCCATCTGTCCATCTGCTCGGCTTCCTGGCACTTTAACCATGGGCAGCATTTTGTGGTGGCGGGGCAGTGTTTAAGAGCTCGGCTGCTAACCAAAAGGTCCACAGTTCGAATCCATCAACTGCTCCTTGGAAACCCTATGGGGCAGTTCTACTCTGTCCCGTAGGTCGCCAGGAGTCGGAATCGATTGAGCGGCATCGGGTTTGGTTTGGTTGGTTTATTTAAGCACAAAGGTACTCATCTGTTGCCAGATGGGCTGCGGCGCCCACATGTTGGCAGATGGGTATTTTCGTTTCTCCTGGCAAAAGAATAACGTCTCGGTCTGATGGAAGCTGGAAGGAACTTAAGACCAAATGGGGGTGGTGTGGGGAGGATTGAAGACGTCAGACAGAACCTTAGGGAGGAGTGTGGGTGGAAGGGGGCTTCTGTTAAAATAGCTCCATTCTGTAGTCCTTGCTCCCTCTATGGACACCTTGGGTAGCACAAATGGCCAAGTGCTCAACTACTAGCCAAAAGGTTGGTGGTTCAAACCCACCCAGAGGTACCTCTGAAGACAGGCCTGGCGATCTGCTAGCGAAAGGTCACAGCCTTGAAAACCCTAGGGAGCAGTTCTACTCTGCACGCATGGGGTCAAGGTGAGTTGGAATTGACTCAGAAACGAGTGGCAGCTCCCTCTACACCCCTTGAAGAAAAACCCCATGGTGCCATATTCTGATAAGAGAAACTCAAACAGTTGTCATTTCAATGGTTATCACTCATTTTATTTGAAGCCAGCATTCTTCAGAGTTATTTACATTGTGTGGTGTATGGGGAAAACACAAGTTTCTTTACATGAGTCACAATGTGCATTTCTGACAGTGCCAAATCATCCTTTCTATATACCAAAACCACACTCAGAAGCAGCATGGGCTTCTGTGCTTTTCCGTTCCTCAGCCCAGTGTGATGTGTGGAAGCCCTCAGTGGCTCAAAGCGCAGAGAATGCTCTGGGGCAGCTCAGCTGAAATGAGAAGCTCACCACGCCCGTTTCTCATTTGTGCTACATGAGTACCTATGCTTGTGTTAGACACCCTCTACCTGGTCCAGGTTCCTCAGCTGTTCCATCCCTCGCAGGTCCCTGTGCCCTAAAGTCTTTCACCCCTCCCTGTCTGCTGTAGGAGCCCTGGTGGCACAGTGGTTAAGAGCTATGGCTGCTAACCAAATGGTCATCAGTTCAAATCCACCAGCCACTCCTTGGAAACCTTGTGGGGCAGTTCTACTCTGTCCTACAGGGTGGCTATGAGTTGGAGTTGACTTGATGGCAACAGGTTTGATTTTTGGTTTGTTGTCCTCTGTGAGAGAAGTCCCTGGGTGACTCAAGCAGTTTGTGCTCGTCTACTCACCTAGAGGTTAGCGGTTCAAACCCACCCAGTGACACCCCAGAAGAAAGGCCTGGTGGTCTGCTTCTATAAAGATTACAGCCAAGAAATCCCTATTGGGGCACTTCTACTCTTTAACACATGGGGTTGCCAGAGTTGGCATTGACTCAATGGCATTGAACCTGGTGTTTTTGTGTGTGTATCTGCTTTGACGGTGGGTTGGCTCCTTCTCCCTCTCCCTTCATTGCTTCCCACGCCTCCCTCAGTTTTCATTCCGTCCGTTTCCAGTGTTCTGAGAAAACACTCCCTCTGCAGTTCATCTCTTCAGCAAATATTTATAGTGACTTGCTCTAAGTTTCAAAATGGTTGGTCACTATGCTCTGTTTACATGTTCCCTCCCGACACCCTGGGTTCCCACAGTCTTTGAGAGCCACCAAGCTGACATCAGTTCTAGAAGTGCTGTGGGGGGTACAGTAAACAAAACTGGTTGCCAGGCAGTTCCCCATCCATCTCTGTGTTCCTCCTACCTCATTCAGATCCCCCCGAATCTGACTGCTGTCATCTGGTCCACTTTTCCCGGGACCTTGTTCCTCAATCCCAGGCACAGCTAGGCTCCCGGGGACGAAGCCTGCCTAGAGGGGACGTTTCTGCTTGCACTTTGCACTTGGCCATCGTGACCACAGCCACCCTTCACTGCCAGGAGCTTCTGACATTGGGGGAGGGCTTTCCTGAGTTCAGGGCATAGGATTATGGGCCCGTTTGGAGCCCTGGTGGCACAGTGGTTAAGAGCTGTGGCTGTTCAAATCCACCAGCTGCTCCTTGGAAACCCTATGCGGCAGCTTTACTCTGTCCTATAGGGTCACTATGAGTCAGAATCTACTCGATGGCAAGGGGTTAGGGCTAAGCTCTTTTTAAGGAGCCCTGGTGGCACAATGGGTAAGCGCTTAGCTGCAAACTGAAAGGTTGATGGTTCAAACCCATCCAGCAGCTCTGTGAAAGAAAGACCCGGTTGGTGATCTGCTCTCAGAAAGATTACAGGCTAGGAAACCCTATGGGGCAGTTCTACTGTCATATAGGGTCGCTATGAGTCAGAATCAACTCCACGGCACCCAACAGCAACAAGCTCTTTTTATACTTTAAGATCTAAAAGAAAAGTGGGAAATTTAAAGAGAAATTAGAAGAATGTGACTCTACCCAGAACTAGTTGTGTGACCTTGTTTGGGTCACTTCCCCTCCCTGGACTCTCTGTGTTTCCCAAGTCAGGAAGGACGTCCAGAGATCACCAATGTCCCTTCCATCTCTCAAACACACTTATCTAAGATTTGAATGTTTTCTGCTCCTTGTCACCAGGTCCTCTGCATGTCTGTATTCATCCATGCAAACAGCATTTATTAAGTGCCTATTAGATGCAAGGCACTGTGGGGACATAGTGATGAATAAGGCAAGGGCCAGGCCCGAAAACAGTTGTACCATTTACCTCAGGATAATGGCCCCTCAAATTCAGCCTAAAATCACAGAAGCTACATTTTTGTTTTACTTCTCATTTTATTTCTGAGATTGTATTAAGAGACCAGGAGGCCCTCAGTGGCACAAATGGTTAAGCGTTCAGCTACTAACTGATAGGTTGGAGGTTCAAGTCCACCCAGAGGCGCCTCGGAAGAAAAGCCTGGCGATCTACTCCTGAAAAATCAGCCACTGAAAACTCTATGGAGTGCAGTTCTAGCCTGAAACACATGGGGTCACCATGAGTCAGAGTCGACTTGACAGCAACTGGTTTTTGTCTGTTTGTTTGTATTAAACGACTAGATCCTCACTCTCACGTTTTCTTCCTGTGGTAACCATGATGGAGGCAGGGGAGGAAGGGAGGTAAAGAGAAAAACATAATTTACATTAACCTAGGCCCAGAGGAGGATTTATCCTGGAAACAACTGACACCTTTTCTCCCTGACTCCACGCTTCTTTTATACCTAGACGAAGAGAGCAAGAGAGACTGGCAATTGGTTGGTGATCCATTTAAGTCAATTTAACCAATTTGTGTCCTGAAGGCCCACCAGGCACAGGCCAGGTTTGCCTTCAGCTCCCATGGGGCAAGGCTGCAGGTGCCCCAGGGTGCAGGCCCTTCAGCTCCCATGGGGCAGGGCTGCAGGTGCCCTCAGGGTGCAGGCCCTTCAGCTCCCACGGGGCAGGGCTGCAAGTGCCCCCAGAGGGCAGGGCCTTCAGCTCCCACGGGGCAGGGCTGCAGGTGCCCCAGGGTGCAGGGCAGGGCTTGTTGAAGTCCCAGCAGTGCCCAGAAAACCCATGGTACCAAGCCAGGGGGAGCCTCCCCTCTGGTGGGCACTTAAGAATGTTCTTCAGGATCCTGGAGTAAAATAGAAATCACAATACTGAATGAATGAAGGTACTAAAATTTACATCAGTGTTATATGATGTATGTCTGACAGTAATATATATGTTTCAAAGTAATAATTTTGTATATATTTTAAATAAAGTATTATTGCTCTTTCTGTGTATAAGACTATATTCTTGTCAAAATTAATACCACAGCCATGAATAGTAAGCCAAGAATCTGATGTCCAACACCTCCTAAGAACAACACTTTCAGAAAATCTAGAACCGAAGTATAAATTACAAGCAGCACTGGAAAGGCCACAGAAGGCAGTGATAATAATGATAATCGGGTGACAGTATTTAAGTAATGTGGATCACAGTTTGGGGGACACCTTTCATCACTGCCTTGCAGTGTTGCTTGGGCTAATTAGCTTTCACTTCTTTCAATTTGTCCACCTTCATAATTATCTCTGGCCTCACTGAGCCTTTAATGAACTTCAATTTCTTAAGATGTTGCATAAATACCCAGCTCTGGTCCCATTCCCTGAGACTTACAGGGCAATAACAGCTTCATTTTTTTTTTTTCCATCTTTTCTGCAGCCCTGGAATTTCCCCAAACCCTACGCTCTGTCTGAAGTCTATGTCTGCTTCACACCTGAATCGTTTCTGCAGGGCCTCGGGTGAGAGACGAGAAATCGGCCAACTATGGTTATAACTGACTTAGGAGGCAAGACCGGGGCACGGTGGGAGAGTCTAGTCTTAGAAAATGAAGCACAAAGTAAATCTCAGAAACGTCATTCTAATTCTGACATCTCTAGAAAATCTGCCACCTTTTAATCCTGATCCCCGTTGTTGAGGTGAAATAAGAGGAAAGGGTCTCTAAGTCGTTTTGACAACCAAGAAGAGCCACAAAACTCTAGATCGATTATTCTTCCTTTGTTATTTTGAGCCCTGGATATATTTTCCTCCAACACAGTTTACATGGCCTGCTTTTATAGACTAAAATAACCTCCATGTTAAATATTTTCAAAGCTGTTCTGCTCCCCTTCCTCACACAGTTGGCAGCCCTGGCCCTGAAGCCCTGAAGTGGCAGGAGTGTCCAGCGTCCAGGTTTCTGCTCTGACAGAAATGGCGCAGGCGCAGTGGAATGGAAAGAGCACGTGCTTCAGAACTGGACAAGCTGAGTCCCAGTGCTCTCTGGGTGGTCCTGGGCAAGTTACAGAACTTTCCTGTGACCCCGTTTCCTCACCTCCAAGGTGGAGGAAATGCCCCCAGTTAGAGGGACCCCCATGAAGAATACATGAAATAATGTATATAAACAGCCTTATCCAATGCCTGGTCCATCCATGGTGGATGCTGAGCGCACAGGGGCAATAGTGATTGCAGTTGTACTGTCAACATGGATGATGGCCAAGATTTGTCCTCTTATGGGTGAGGGTGGAAATTTGTTTCAGAAACTGGCTGTTCAATCCCTTTCCCCATCCTCACGGGGCCTAAGATTTCAGGATTCAGTCGACACGAACACAACATCCACTGAAGCCAGGAGCATAGATTTGACTTTAAAGAGCAACATTCTGCTCTGTGGCCTGAGCTGCACCACTGAGCCCCACTGAAGAATTTCACAAGGCTGTCAGTTGGCCTCACAGGGTGGACTAGGAGCATGGAGTGGATAGGGGAGGCCAACCCCGTTCCCGCGCCTGGAATAACAGCCGGCACTTCCTGCAAATAGAGGTTGGGAAGTGTGCCAAGGGCTGATTAGCACATTTGGGCATGCAGGAACGCAGGACGGAGACAGGAGTGTGTATTAGGGTAAAAGACTACAGCTGCTATAACAAAGAGAGCCAACAGTAAAGAGGCTTAAAAAAAATCACTTTGTTTCCTTTGCATTAGAAGTCCAGGGCAGCTAAGGGGCTCTCTGCTCCACGTGGTTGTTCAGGACTCAGGTTTCCCATTACCCCCTGGAGCATTGTTCTGATCTTTAAGGTCAATCTGGGTTGTAACCATTTGCATGTTCAACCTCCTGAAAAGGGGAAAGACTATGGTGGAGTCATAAGTCACACCCAACACTCCCCCTAGTCTTCCACGGTCAAGAGCTTGGTCACAAGGCCACGTATAGCTACAAAGGAGGCTGGGAAATGGAGTCCCCAGTGGGTGGTCATGTGCCCAGCTACACCTTTCTTACCGTGGAAGAAGAGTGGAAGGATCTGGTCAACTCCCAACAGTCTCTGCCAAAACCTTGCATGACTTTGAAAAACTATAGATCCCAGCACACATGCAAATCCTGAAGCCGTAAATATAAACTTCATAAAGGAGTCTTTGTTAGTTACAAAATAAACACATCTCTGTCAAAGATGGTCACCTCCCCTTTATCCCTATCCCACAACCTATAGGCATCTACATCCAGATACAGAAACCTCATGTATTTAAGCCTGGGATAAAGAGATGCAGCTGCCACATTTAACTTTTAGACACAAACTATGGGAGACATAAAAGCTAAACTGTCTGAAAACCCTGTATCCACAAAGGGATACGTTTTGCCAATATATGAAAAAAAAATACTGCTTAAAACAATAAACAAACAATAAACACATGAGACATACTCTGCCTAAGAATATAAACGTGTTGAAGGAAAGAGTATAATTGCAAAGCTTCCACTACTGAACGGTAGCGGATACTTGCTGATGGCACAGGCGGACTCTGTGGCTTGGGGATCAGGGCAGGTCCTGGTAATTTATCTATCCAAGGGAAGGGAGGACTTGGGAACCCTAGGAGGCTAGCCTTTGCATTATGTAACAATAAAAAGATGTCCGAAAGCAAATGCATGGTGTGCGTATGCGTGTGTGTGTGTGTGTGTGTGTGTGTGTGTGTGTGTGTGTGTGTGTGAGTGCATGCACATTATCTTAGGGCAAACATCCATTGCCATTTTACCAGGTCAAATGGTTTACCATTTGCCTTCCCACCTCTTCATCCTGGAAGACAGCAGAGGACAAGGCGTTCCAGTATTAGGAGAGGTGCCAGAGACAGCCAGACTCAGAGAGGGAATCAGTAGGGGCTGCCGCACAGATGGACTTTTCTTAATTAGTCTGATAGGAACAGAAAGAACTTAACTGTTTGAAAAACACTTAGACGCAACTGAACTTTGCTTTCTGCTTTCATGAATCTGATAGCGCTGATATGCAAGTTCGGCCTTCTGAGGTGTTCAGGTAACAGCCTAAAGATCCCCAAGGCCTAGTTAATAAGAACAAATGACCAGCACCGGATCTACATGTTCTAGCGCCTCTCACTCTCTCCTGCTGTCTCTGGCATCTGTTGTCCCTTTGCCAACCATTCCAGTCTAAGAACAAATAACCAAAGTCATTTTCGGAGGCATTTTTTTTAAAAAGAAAAAGTTTGTTGCTCCTTATGAACTGTCCTTTGGGGGAATATATTTCTTGTTTCCTCCCTCATTGAAATGCTGCTGCCATATTTCCTTGTCAGAGAGTTTTGCTGTGGAATCATGAAGACGTTGAGCACTGCATTAAACCATGAAGAGAGGGTCACTGACCTTGCTGTGGAAGGCCAAACAGTTTAAAAGTGCATATGGGTCTGGGGTCTTAAAAGCTTGCAAGTGACCATCTAAGATGCATCAACTGATCCCAACCCACCTGGAGCAAAGGAGAATGAGGAAAACCAAAGACACAAGGAAAATATTAGCCCAAGAGACAGAAGGGGCCGCATAAACCAGAGACTCCATCAGCCTGAGACCAGAAGAACTAGATGGTGCTCAGCTACCACCAATGACTGCCCTGACAGGGAACACAACAGAGAGTCCCTGATGCAGCAGGAGAAAGGTGGGGTGCAGAACTCAAATTCTAGTAAAAAGACCAGACTTAATGGTCTGACTGAGACTGGAGGAACCCCAGAAAACATGGCCCCCGGATTCTCTGTCAACCCAGAAACTAAAACCATTCCCGAAGCCAATTCTTCAGACAAAGAGTAGACTAGACTATGGGACATAAAATAGTACTCGTGAAGAGTGTGCTTCTTAGTTCAAGTAGCTACACGAGACTAAATGGGCAGCTCCTGTCCAGAGGCAGGATGAGAAGGTAGAAATGAACAGGAGCTGGTTGAATGGACGCGGGAAACCCCAAGTAGAGAGGAGGAGCATGCTGTCATGGTATGGGGAGTGCAGCTAGTGTTACATAACAATATGTGTATACATGTTTATAGGAGAGATTAACTTGAGCTGTAAACTTTCACCTAAAACACAACAAAAATAAAAAATTAAAATAAAAAAATTAAAAGTGCATACAGAAACATGGAAAACTTAATTTTCTTTACAAGAGTGAACAGGGGTAAGAGAGAAATATTATCAGAAGACAGTGGGCTCTTTCTCTCCAAGGCTTCTGGATTCTCTCTAGCGTTTGATGGTCTCTCAGGACCCAGTCACTCTAGGTTACTCAGAAAGTGCTTCGCCCCTTGGGGAGCAGGGCTACCGAAATGCACCCAAAGTCCAGCACAGGCCTGAAGCTGCAGAAGCCTCCCCACAGCCAGGAGCGCCAAGGCCTGACCCTGTGCCGGGCCTTGCTGGTGGTTATGGGTATAGCTGCATTTCTCGCCAGCCAGACCCAGATGGATACCCCTGACTGCTTCCCACATTCTCCAGAGTAATGACGCTCCACAAGTTTTTTGTCACATATAGTTTCTAAATCTCTTATACAATTGTAAGAGACTCCTTTCACCTACACTTCCTCTTCATTCCCTGCCCCCTTTCTCTGTTTTTCTTCATTCTCCTTCTCAAACACAGCAGTAAGTAAACCAAAAAAAAAACAGCTAAACCTGTTGCCATCAAGTCGATTCCGACTCATAGCAACCCTATAGGACAGAGTTAAACTGCCCCATAGGGTTTCCAAGGAGTGCCTGGTGGATTCAAACGGCTGACCTTTTGGTTAGCAGCCAAAGCTCTTAACTGCTATGCCACCAGGGTTTCCCTGCAATAAGTAGATATGGTTAAACCCTTAACCTAACATGAGGTGACACAAATATATGAAAGTTTAGATTTTGATTTTATAAAAGAATTGCATATTGTCCATCCTTATGAATAAAGGTTCCCGAAAAACCAAACCTGTTGCCATCAATCAACATGTCCCCCGGTAGCGTACACTGGGGCCGGTTGCTAACCGAAAGACTGGAGGATGGAACCTACCAATGGAGCGGCACGATTACGCCTGGCAATCTGCTTCCATGAAGGTTACATCCAAGAAAACCGTCTGTAACACATGCGGTCACTATGAGTCGGAATCAACTCATCGGCAACTAATGAGAACAGTTTTTAAAACTATCAAGAAATTTTTTAAATCGTATCTACTGATTCCGCCCCCCGCCTTGTGCCGAGTTTTGTTTTTCATGTTTGGAAGCGATTTCTGCCGGCCAGTAGTCTTCCCTTGCGTGGATGTGCCACAAGCTATGTAGGTACTTCCTGCTTAGGATATTTGGGTTTTTCTGGTTTTTAATTTTACATGGTACTGCTATAATGAGCATCTTTGCCAAAATTCTCTCTGCCTAGCCACTGATTGTTTTTCTAATATAAATTTCTAAAAGTGGAATGGTGACTTTTAACCCTATAATAAAATTGCTTTTCAGAAAGTGTGTGCCAATTTATTCTCCCACCAGCTGTGTGTGAGAATTGCCAAAAATTTGGTGAACACTTTAGGTGGGTCATGAGGCACGACTGGGCCACCAGCCAATAGGCTGTGCCAAGGTTCCTTTGGGTCACAAATTGGATTATGAATCGGAGCATGGTGGTGCCAGGGTGAGTACAGCAAATACACAGCCAGTTTGATTTAGGAGCTTTGGAATTTTGCAAAGGTTAAGACCAGTTAATACATATTCATAATTATATATAGAAAAGTATATGAGAAACAACTATTAAAGGTGTTTTACACCTCTGCAAAACCAATTCTGGCTGAAAGGATTATTCACAGCAACTACAGGCCAATTTGAGTCAACCAGACTCAAGAAACACTTTTGAACACAGCAGAAATCTGATTAGGTTTCCAGGCCATCTTATTCCCAGCTTCTCACCACTCTGAGGCAACCTTTCCTACACTGCTGTTAGAAATATGCTAATATTTTTATGTTCACCTTTCTGTCCTGGGATGCAGAGTAGAACACAATTGTGGGTACCCTAGTGGTCTAATCAAAAGGATTCTCCAAATAAACTGATGAACTAAGACATTTTGTGCTCTTCTTTTCATTTGTTTGTTTATTGGTCCTTCTCCAGGTTATTAAAAACTTCGGCTATGTAAAAACAAAGATGACTAAGCCAAATAGAAATGCTAGTGATGGTTGCCACTGGGTGGTAGGATTGTTGGTCTGTTTACACTTGTGTGGTTTGTCTTTTTAGAACCAGGATCAAGTCTCGTACTCCAGCCCCATCTGTCATCAGTACCTGGTGACTCTGTGGGCTCTACTCACACTAATGCCTTCCAGGTGGCCAACGGGCCATAGGCCTGCTCCCCTCCAGGCTTCGCCCTGCTTTCCCTCTGGCTGGAGCACTTTTCCAGGTGCTTTGACTGTCTAACGCCTACTCATTCCTGTCTTAGCTTAGACGTCGCTCTCTTGAGGAATTCTTTCCTGATACTCACCACTCTCCCCACAACCCTGTGCTTCTGGTTTACCTACACTGCCCACTCTTAGCATCTAGCTCACCCTGTTGTAATTGTCTCCATGGTGAGTTCCAGGAGGGCCAAGACCAAATGTCTTCTTCACCATTGTATCTACAGAATTTATTTAGCACAACACCTGGCACATAGCAGTCTCCTAACATATACTTGTAGAGTAAATGAATGATCTAATTCATATGAATAAATAAATGCATGGATTGAATGGAGAAAAACCAGCCCCTTAGCATTAAATATAGTTCTTGGTAACATGGGCCCTTTAGTCCCTCAGTTGCCTCCACCTGTGGCAAGGTCAGCTCTACGTCTACATTCGCTTGAAGGCAGTAGCAGATTTGGAGTAAATCCCTTCACCACAGGGGAACACAGCCATTCACCATTCAGGACAGCCCGGGAGGACAGTGGCCTCTGTGCAAACAGTCCCTGCAGAGAAAACAAACCTTCTGTCTTCCTGGCCCACTGGACGTGCATCCTGGGCAGAGCCACAGCGGGTTGGGAACTGCTAAGGAGCTCCCAGCTGCTTGGGAAGCAGCTCTCCTTCTAGTATTTATATAAATACAAGATATTTGAAAATTACATCAGTAGGTGCAAACCAAGCACAAATAAAAAATCGGCACTGCCCCTGCGTGTTTTCCATGTTAAGTTGCATGAAATTACAGTTAGGGGAGCAGAGATGATGATGGGTTTACCAGATGCTCACACATTTGATGTGTCAGGACAGTCAATCCTCGCTGTATAATTAGATCACCTTTGCTGTTATCTATTCCACACTGGATGACCCAAGACCTAGGTCTGCAATGCAGGAGTGGAAGCACGTAAGGAAATCGACAGCACCGAGACTCTTCACAGCAATGGAAAGCCTTCCAAAGAAAATTACAGGCTGGTTCTCACTTGGCGAGGTATTGTTTCCATGATTTCAATTGTTTGGAAGAGGTGGTGAATATCATCCCCTACTCTCCCAGACCGAGATGTATACCATGTTCTGTCTACACGGCCTGCAGTCAAGTCACTTTCTTGCTCTCCAGAGAGAGGAAGAGGAATGCCCTCTTTCTATCCTAAGTTCAGCTTCATCAGATTTTCAGCACTTACTAGATGTCATTTAGTGGTGACCTAGCCATAGCTATAGCAATAAGGACACATCGTCAGGCATTTTGGGATAGGGCATATCTCCTCGTCTTTCCCCCAAATGATGGTGTAGAGAATGTTTGTATAAAGGAATGTTGGAAACTCGGCGGAAAATGTGGCAAATATTTGTTACGGGGCCTGACATTTAAGCATCCATCATCAAATGGCTTTGTCATATGCCCTGGCCTACATTGTAGCTGCCCTGGCTCTGATCACTTTTTCATATAGTCTGGTCCTTGCTTCTGAATTGGCTTTACACAGATCTTTGCAGATGAAGAATGTCATATCATGGATGGGAAGTCTTTATGCCTTTCCTTGCTGACAAAGACCTCGTGCTGATTTTGAACCCATTTTCAAGGTCCTGCATTAGACCATTCATGAGACAGAGTTTGTTGGCTTGTTTTATCCCAATGGTGGGGATTATGACAATATACGGATGACTTTTAGGTGGGCTGCAATAGTGTTGTATTTTACATGTTGATATGAAGTTTAATTATAAATAAAATACATATATGTATATATCTCACACAGGTACACTTTTGGTAACTAAATTATTTTAAAAACATAAAGATGGCAACATGACTAACACCCACGGGCAATGTATTTAACATATAGTAGTGATACGGCCTTTTTTTAGACAGAAAATTGAGTTCTATGTTTTCTCATATAAAGAAAGCAAAAACATAGACAGTAAATTAACTGAAACCAAATTCCTTTTGAAATATGCACTATTTTATCTTGCACAAAAACCAGGGAAACACTCTCTTGTATTCTGATTCTCAAGAAAGCAAAAGTCTGTATATTTTCACCAAAAAAAAAAAGTCCTCCAAGGTCGAGAAAGGAGTGTTGACATGTCGTGGGGTTGTTAACCGATGTCATAAAACAATATGTACATAAAAACAATATATATATAAAGAAAGCAGAAGTCTAACATTTTGGCTATATTATTTATTTGTGAACTTAAGTCAACAGTTTTAAGTCAGTAATGTATTAGAAACCAATTTAGAAACAGATTTTGGTAGTTACATTTCACTGTGCTAACTGCAGAGATAAAAGCAAGGGGAGGGGAGACTGGCTACCCTAACTCCATCGTGCACACCAGTGGCTCTGGGTAAACTGTAAATGTGTGTGGGTGACAAGACAGGGTAGGGGCTGTGATGAGTCAGATGGGCAGTGATGATGAAAACAGACTGTGTTGCCTTAGCTCACACTCCTGCTGAAATCAGGTTGGGAATTGGCCTCCTCAGTTTAGTCTGACACAAGTGGAATTTGAAAAGGAAAACTGATATTTCAAGTGAGACAAATAGAAAAAACTCTCCAGCGAAAGACGGCCCTAATTGTGAAGGGCTTGAGGGAGGCAGAGTGCATGAGAAAAGGCAAAGCGATTCTCAGTCAAAAGCAGAAGACTCTGGAGGAAACCAGAGGAAAGACTCTGAAAGCCAGCTACTGAAAAAGGCTATCGACCGATTCCTCTCAGCTCCAGAAGGCAGAGCTGGAACCAGCAGGGTGTAGGCTACGTGAGGCACTTTTCTTACAAATAGAACAGTGCGCCAGTGGGCTGAGATTCTGGAAGTGCTCAGACACATGCATGAGGATGGTGCAGAGTTCTCGTGCAGAGTGGGATCTGGTGCTACCCTGCGTGCCCCCAGATCCTACATGGCAGCCTTGGGTTGAGACCATTCCCAGACCTGGCTGCTTCCTGTTGGCCTCATTTCCCTTGCTTGGAACACAGGGTTTGCACCTGAAGGGACCTCAGATACCACCCAGGTCCACCTCCCGGTGATGAATGAGACCATCTCCCGGATAATGTATGAGACCACCAAGGTCAGGGGTGGGTGGGGTATTACTGACCCAGGACCACCATTGAGTGTCAGAGTCTGGTGAGACCCATGTTTCCCCACATCCAGGGACATTTTACTTCTCAAGTCGTAACTGGCCTTTTGAGTTGTGTGTGTTGCTTTCTAATCCCGTCTTGCCACGTGATCTCGTTTAACTAATTTACGACTCTGTGGACTGCAGGCTGAATTACAGCTATTTGTTTCCCTTTCCCGGTTGCAAGATAAAGAAAATCAGACTTCATTAATTCAAGTGCTTATCTCTGAACAAGCTTTTAGATGGTGCTCTAGCCATTCAGCTTTTCTGAAGTGAAAGGGCCTCTAGTCCATATGGTCTGGATTCTTGTACATTTTCATTTCAAATGCTAAGGTTGACAGATCTGTTAAGAGCAAATGGGGTGTTAGTTAACATCTAATTACTCCTAACATGAGTCACAGCCCATTTAACTGAGTCAGACGCCAGTCTTCGCAGTCTTTGCCCCCACCGACAGGCACACTTAGGACATCAATTTACAGTCCTTTTCTCTCTTAGCCACTTGGCCTTGTCTTCTGCCTTTCTGTAATATTCCCAATGAATCCCAAATCTCTCCCTTTATAAGCTATCAATGACATACAAATGAGAAAAGAATATTAAAGTTGCTGTGTTATGATTTTCTGAAAGAAACAACACTACTGTTCGAGTACAGTGAGCCCTGAGTTGAAGACTCAAGAGGGTTTTGGTTTTCTCCTTAGCTTTTGGTTGGCGAAACACCAGACCAGGAAATCTGCAGATTCACCCAAACACCCTGCACCCTAGTTTCTTCAATTTGAAATAAGGATGACTCATGTCATCCCACCTCTATCATCCCCCATACATAACTGCATGCAAAATATACCCAACTGGCATGCAGAATAGTTAGACTCATCAGGAGATCTCATCTGTGTTAACATACCTTCTTCTCAGGGCTAGTACAGCACCAAGGGGCCCTGGTGGTACAATGGTTAAGTGCTCAGCTGCTAACTGAAAGGTTAGCAGTTTGAATCCACCCAGCCGTTCCATGGGAGAAAGACCTGATGATCTGCTCCCATAAGGATTAAAACAAAAAAAAAACAAAAAAAAACCCTGTTGCCAACAAGCCGATTCCAACTCACAGCAACCCTACAGGGCAGAGTAGAACTGCCCCACAGGGTTTCCAAGGAGCGGGCTGCTGGATCCAAACTGCTGACCTTTTGGTTAGCAGCCATAGCTCTTAACCACTGTGCCACCAGGGCTCTCCCATAAAGATTACAGCCTAGAAAACTCTATGGGCAGTTCTACTCTGTCACATGGGGTCACTATGAGTTGAAAATTGACTCAATGGCACCTAACAACAACTATAACATCTACAATGAAAGAACATGGGAAAGTACTGTGAAATCCATTCACCAAGGTTTTCTCAAAGACCTGCTATGAACAAGGTACTACGGAATAGAGTAAAATTTTAAAGGTGAGATTAAAAATCATTATATTCCTTGAATATGTTCAGAGTTAGAAACCCAAGAGCAACAAGCGTATTTAAGAGCATTTGGCTAAAAGGTGATGTAAGAAGTAACCAGAAATCTCCTGTGTTAAATACTCAACAAGAATTTAACAAGGAACCTTAAGAATACGGAGTAGATAAACCAAGAACAGGTTAAAATTTAGGAAGACAGTAACAAAGGATTTAAGGGATGACAAACACAAGTCCTCTGTAGGTGCTGGGAGGAACCATGAAATACAGACAACTAAATTACACAATTCCTTAGACTACCATGTAGATGCCATATGAGTGGAAACCATTTCATCAACAAGGTCATTTTTATCAAAAAAAAAAAAAAAAAAAGTGGGGTGGGGGAATGTACAGAAAGAGCCGGCCTTCTTGAGGGGTGGACTGAAGGGGAAACAGGCTTCATGAGGCCAAACATGAGCACCCTCATGTGGTCCGCTAGTTCACTAGTTTGCCAAGTCATCCTTATGTAAGTCCCTGGCATGTAGCCCCTATTGTCCACCACCGCTGTAAAACCTCTGCCCTCCTTCTGTGCATGTGGAGATCTGCTTGGTCTTGCAGCCACCCAGGACTCACCTTGTATGTAAGTCTCCCTAATAAACTCCTTCGCTGCCAAAAAAAAAAAAAAAGTACAGAAAGAACAAAGAATTCTAATAAAATCAACAAGTTTACATTTGTACACTTTGTGTACTTGGGACCCAATCAAGAGCAAAGAATAAGGTTGCAAGGACAAAGGTTTCCATAGGAGAGCAATCACAAAGCAAAGGCTATCCTAATTGTATAACAGGCATCAATTTAACAGTGCAGCACTGTGACCACCTGTGCCTCCCTCCAGTCTTGAAGTCAGCAAGCATATTTTATAAAGCTGTCTGCATGAGCTTTTCAGCAAAGTTCAGACCCAGTGCTCTACAGCCTACATGACACTTTTACATTAATACTTGATAGGCATCAGCAGATAAACAGTTCATAAAATTAAATACTATCGCCAAGAGAACATTAATGTAAACTGAGTTTAGTTCATGCTGTTTAACTAGAATGGTTACACTGAACCTTATGAGGAGGAAAGGGGCTGAGTGATGGTTCTAACTGCTTTATTCAGTGGCACAGTCACAAAACAGCAGGTCTGTTAGAAAGAACCATATATTTCTTTTAAAAATATTTGAGAAAAGGGCTTTGTGAAAGTTAGAGAACAGTTATAGAAAGAGTGATTTTTAACATACAATCCTGCACATTGTTCTGCTGTGTTAAACAGTGCAGTGGAGATGGAAAACTGTCCTACTTTAGTTCTCATTATTCTAGAAGATGATAAACATTTCAAAACATTGATCGATGTTCAGAGAAAAATGAAAATGGTGTCCCCAAGTTAGGAATAAGTAATCACAAGGCTTTTTCAAGCTTTTACCCATTTTGTGTGTAGAGAAATAGTGCTTTTAAAAGTGCAATGTTGCATAAAAAGGTAACTTATTCTTTGAGTTACCAAATTCAAATTCACAAGTTGTAATGATAACAGATGCGATACTATTACATGATCACTCTGTAACAGTCATCCATGGTGTAAAACCAGGCTTCAAATTCCTACCAATTTACACAGCACACAGTTGAACCACAAGGAGAATTCTGTAAGTATTTATTCTTTAGGTAATGGAGACAGGGGAAAAGAATGGTGTCAATTCCCCCAAACAATGCATTGATGCTTTGCTTCTTGGCCCACTTAAGAGTTACAAAAGGAAAACAAAATACCATTATTTTTTAAGGAAGAGGAATGAGCTCTTCATTTCGCCTAAGACTTAGGCTGAAGAGAGGGTGTTTTCCAGGATCACCTCTTGTCACACATACAAGCTAATGCTTCTTTTCTAAGCAATTCAGTCGGGGTCATAGCTTCTTTATTGTTAGGAACTAACAATAGAATCAATATTCACAGTAAATTCAAAAGAAGGCAGTGAAAGAACTATAGCTTCAGTTTATCACCAATGTCTAGAGAAACACGAAATGAACTCTCAATCTGTCACGAATGAGAGGCATCTGTCATCAGTAAACGTCAGGGCAGGCATGCAGAGCACTGTGAGGTAAGGCAGCTTAACTCTAGCTCCTTGTAAGGGTGTGCAGAAGTGCCGTATGGAAAGAGCTTCTCCACCACCTGTGGAAAGGTAGCTTTCACCACCACCTGCCCTGCTGAGTGTGTGAGGTTACAATGGGCCTCTCAGGACAACAAAGCTTCGTTTGTGCTCATCAATATTTCCCTTTTAGTTTCCCAGGTACTGAACAGGAGGTACATTTTAATGAGAAAAAATATCTCTAATGAATACGGCAGATGAATTTCTTAAGAGAAAACATACGGATATGATTTAAGTTCGAATAAAATTTTTTAGTCAAATTGTGTTGATCGTGGGGTTTCAAATAGGCAGATGCGATGACACACAGGTGGGCCTTGGCCACTGCTGTCATCTTCCAAATGGTGAAAGCAGCTTCTCTCTGGGAGGCTTTATCTGCTTCTGATAGGTCTTCACTCGCTATGCAGCCAGAAGCATATAAATTTACCCAAAAGTGAGTGCTTGGGTAAAAAAGGCAGAATCTTTTTGGGGTTGAGGGATGGATGTGAAGTAAGAAAGAACAAAAATGTTTCCCTAAAGTCAGCCATCTCTAAGGGCAAACGAAGAGACCACTATGCAATCCTGGAGAGTGACAGGGACTCCCCAGGTGGCTGTGCACGTGGAGAGGGCGTGGACACAAGACGGAAAGGGGGGTCCAGTAAAACCTGCCCCACCGCATGGCTCTGCGCCCTGGCCAGTCCCTGGAGAGAGAGGCTTCATCTCTGTGCCACGCGGACACAAAATATTTTCAGTGCAAATGCATGTCTCAAGATATGGGCGTTCAGGGGTAGCAGGGAATCCAATATGCCTGGACAGCACAGCAAAGGCTCTTTTCTTTCCAAAAGAGACTTTTTTTTTTTTAATTACTATGTACCTGGACAAGTTAACTATTGAACGTCTCTATGTTGGGTATTTGAAGGTATTTCCATTTACATTCATATAAAGTGGTCAGCAGTTAAGAGTCCTCATTTCACATTGGCTGGGGTCTCCCAGCATCCAGGATGTAACCCCTTCCTCTGGGCTGCTCTCTGCGCTCTGCTACCAGCAGGCTTGGTAAAGAGCTAGGAGTCCAGCCGGGCATCCTCAGGGGGATTTTTCAAGTCCGGTTGCCAGGGCTCGGCGAGTTCTGGTTCGTATGTCTGTTCGCAGCGCAGTGGGTGTGGACAAGCCCGCCATTCGGATATTTAACAAACACAGGCTTACAAAAGGGGTTTTGGCACACCTGGCAAAGCTTTTTGTCTGAGAGCTGAACTGAGCTTCCTTTTAACTTCATCTGCAAAAGACCAAGAATTCTGTCACACATAGTTAAAACTTAGGTAACTATTTTCCAGATTTTCAGTTGACACTCCCTACCCTGTGGATTACTGTTACTGTTGAGGACTGCTTTAATACCAACTTCTTTAAACAGACTAAAATAGGCATTTTGAGGTGAAAATAAACAAAACCATCCTTAGTAACTAACCTGAACCTGTTGCCAACCTGTTGATTCTGACTCATAGCAACCCTACCGGACAGAGTAGAATGGCCCCATGGGGTTTCCAAGGCCGCAATTTTTCCAGAAGCAGAATGCCACATCTTTCGCCCGTGAAGTGGACGGTGGGTTCGAAGTGTCAACCTTTCAGTTTGCAGCTGAGCACTTAACCCCTGTGCCACCAGGGCTCCACTCCTTAGTAACCAGAGGAATAAAAAAGCTACAAAACTGCTTTTTTATTTTACAGAAGTAATTGCTACTTGCCTGATAAGGCATATACTGCTTAAATTTCTATCCGAGACCCTCTTCTCAATCCTTTGCTGAGCTCTGTTATTTTTAAACAAGTCCTATAATAAAATCACGTAATGTTAGAGCTGAATGTGATTATGTAAATAAACTAATTCCCTCACCCTGTTATTTGCAAACAAAAGGAGTAAGGCACAGGTAAGAGACTCAAAGTCACATGGTTAATTAGTGGTCCAGCCCTGACCGCTCTTAGGAAGCATAATTTCATTTCTTTAGAGGTAACTAACATGATCAGATGTTAATTCCATCAGTCCCTGTCTGAAAAACAGGACTTCAGTTATAGTAGTTAAAAAGTCGCAATGTACAAGTTACTTGTGTAAACCCAGGCAGGTCAGTCTATTTGTAGGATTGAGTAGTAACTTTGAATTCATCATGCGTTCACTAGTTTCATCAGTCATTCAACAAACATTTATTAAATGCCTTCCATATGCCAGACTTGGCCCTAAGAATACTGAGTTGAATAAATGAAGTTCCCTGTGTTGAAGGAATCCAAAGCCTAGTATAGAGGGAGACAAATACGAATGTATGCAACAAATACTGGTAGGCAAAAGGGGATTAACTCTGCATAAGTACAAGAAGGTTTCACAAAGAAAAAAATACTGACGTTGGGTTTTGAGTAGGTATTCACCAGGCACAAAAGGAAAAGGTAAGACTGTTTCAGGCAGAGGGAACAGTGTGTACAGAGGTGATGAGGTATGAAATAGCATGTCACATCTGGGAGGTTCCATGTGGCTAAAGCAAGGTTGTGTGTTGCCCCGCAGTGAGAGATGGCGGGTAGGATCAGTCCAAGGAGTTTAGAGTGCATATTCTAGGCAATGAGGACTTAAATATGCTCTGAAGTGGGAGAGTAATATGATCAGATTCCAGCTTTGGCTTTGGAAAGCCCGCTCCGCTAGTCATGCGGAGTATAGATCTCACAAGAAAGAAGATTCCAGAGGGAAAGCGCAGCTTAGAGACATGAATGTAGAGCTCTGAATGTGTCAGGAATTGACATCTGGGCTCCTCCATTTACTAACTGTGTGACTTCTCTGTGCCGCAGTTTCCTCTTCTACGAAATGGAGATGATAATAATAATAGATACCACATAAAATTATTGTGATGATGAAATTAAACCATGCATGTAAAGTGCCTAGAATAGTGGCTGGCACATACTATCTATTCAATATATGCTAGTTATTATTATACTATCCTTCCCTCGAAGGAGCGCCAGTGGCACAATGGTTAAGCGCTTGGCTGCTAACCAGAAGGTTGGTGGTTCAAACCTGCCAGCTGCTCTGAGGGTGAAAAGACCCGGAAGTCGGCTTCCATAAAGATTACAGCCTAGAGAACCCTATGGGGCAGTTCTACTCTGTCCTACACAGTCACTATGAGTAGGAATCAACTCAATGGCACACAACAACCACCACCTTCCCTTAGCCTTTCTCACACCCATCTCTTGATCATCAGTGTCCCTTCAGGAAGAAAACGTACACCTGCCAGCCCAGCTTTTGACTCTATCTCACATATACCTCAGGTTCTAAAGGAGTAGAATCATATATTTGAATTATTAAATTTATAGAGAAAAAAATTGATAGCGTGTATTTTTCCATAACTAAAATCAACCTTCAATAAAATGTCAACCGGCCAAGAAGCTAGCTTGTCCAAAAGGACCACGCACTCACCTTACTGTATTTGTAGATTAAGTTTTCAGATTTGGCCAAGCCTAGGGCCACTTGAGTCATCCTCTTGGTGTGGATACTGTGCCTCATGGCTCCCATCAGGAATGGGCAGAGAAGCTGGACTGACCAGGTGTCGGGCAACAGCTGCAAAACTTCCGCTGCATCAAATTCTGTGGCGTGGTGATTCAGGAGGTCCACGGCGGGCACGACGAGCTCACAGTCTGAGGGGTCCCCGCGGAGGTAAATGGCAAGCAGCGTGTGGAAGAGCCGCTGCCGATAGGGGTCGCCCCTGCCCTCAGAGCTCCACAGGCAGTAGTCCTGCGCGGCCGCGAAGTCCTTCAGCTCATGGACCAGAATATGCAGGGCCTTCTCGTGCTCCTCCAGCTTTCCGTGGAGGATGGCGCTCTCCATGTGAAGGCCGGTGCCTTGGATTTTATCTGTTAAACAGAACTTGGAATTTAGAAATAGGCAGGGCCTGAACACAGGAGAATCAATTCGCATGCCAGTCCAACGCAGCTGGCCTTCCTGTGGCTTTTAGCTTTAGAAAAGGCAAAGCAAATTTGGTTACCTAGATGTTGCTGAACACTGCCACCTAGATGACTAAGACAAGACTGTCTTGGGTTTTCGTGCTTTGAATCTGGGCGTTAGTAAAACAGAATACAGACTCTCATTACAAGTAGGGCAGCTCTCAGGATAAATATTTTCTCCAATTTCTACAGAATGAGAAGAACAAAAAGATCCACCCTCAGAAGGCCCCAGTGAAACTGCAAGTATCACAGCTCCAGGCCTCCAGTCAATCCATCATTATTATTATTTCCCCAAAATGGTATCTTTTGCCTAGAGGAAAGGGGCAATGGCTCCATTTAAATCTGGACAAATACCACCTCCCTCCAAAAAGTGTGCTGAATCCCTTTATTCCTATTCAAAACACATTTCACTGAAGGGAATATGGGTTCATATTTTTAAAAATCCCTATCTATGTTATCCTAAGGGGTCTGTCTCTCCTGTAACTTAAGCTTCCAGGTCGTAAGGAGAGTGACATAACCCAAAGGAAGCATCCATTCTGACAAAGGCCCTGCCCGCAGTTGGCTGTGTCTTGCTGTGAAGTCACTCTGCTTCCCACCCTGTCTGTACAACAGGAATGTAACGTAAGAGCTCTTCCTACTGCGAAGGGCTATTCTGACAACAACTCCTATTTCAGGGGCCGAGGTTAATACTCAAATTACAGGCATTTTGCATTTGAGCCTGGCCACACCGAAGCATCCCAGCTGCCCCTCAGTCTTGATGCAAAGGGGTCTACAACATGTTACCTGCAGCACTAGACACAGAAGCTGCAATATGCATCAGAGTCATTCTCACAGTGAAATGCCGATCGGTAATTACTGTGTGGCTGCTGTATTTAAGGCACAGGGAGGAGCCCAGAGATGGTTAAGAAAAGACAATTATCTAATTTGCACTTACACAGTGATTTACATCTTTCACATCTATCATCTCACTTACATTTGATTCTCAGAGCCACCCTGACTGGAGAGGCTAGGCAGGAATCATTATTACAACTCCCCCGTCTGATATACTCCCAGGTCACCTAACTAGCAAGCGATGGGATGTTTTCTTTAGTTTCTAGTGCTCTTCCCACAGTGCCTGGGAGGACGCCCCCATTTCCTACAAGCCCCTGTCTTATCCTTTATGACTGTTCAGACAGTAACTCCCCTAGGAGGCTGTCCCTGCTCCATTCACCCCAAGGCAAGGTTCACTGCTCCCTCGGCCCAGTGCAGAACTTCTGCCAGCCCTTATCTGCACTCCCACTGAACCAGAAGACTCCTGAAGATAGGAACCAAATCTCACTCATCTTTATATCCACAATGCACACTGTCCGACACACTACACATGCTTAAAAAGGTTGGCTGAATGAAAACACTGATCAACAAACACGTGACTAGCATTAGAGTTTTATAAAAGGTTTTGTAAACTGTAAACCATATTTAGAAAAAAAAAAAAAAAACATTGCTATCGAGTAGATGCCAGCTCACAGTGACCCTACAGGACAGAGCAGAACTGCCCCATAGCATTTCCAAGGAGCGGCTGGTGGATTCAAACTACCAACATTTTGGTTAGCAGCCGAGCTCTTAACTACTGCGCCACCAGGGCTCCATAAACCATAGAGTATAATATAAACCAGGGGCGAGATTTAACAACCGGTAGAGCACGGGCACCGACTCATCAGAATGGAAACTGGCCTGTCAGCAACCAGTGTGGCTGCATAGAGTATCACCGGTGAAAGTCAGCTCTGGTGGAAATGCCGTTCATGTGAAATACTCAAAACCCAACTTCGTGTCCTGGCTGTACTGCTGGGTGACCTGGGCTATGTGGGTACGTTCTCTAAGCTTCAGTTTACTCTCCTGTGAAAATGGGGATAATAATAGGACTTACTTCATATGGTTTTTGTGGAAATGAAGTATCATAATACATGCTAAGCATTTTGAACTATACCTGGCATATAGTTAGCAATCAAAACAACAGTGATAAATGGTGTTAAAGAAAAACATGCTACCAATCCCAGTAAGTTCATGTCCAGAAATTCTACGCTGTCAAATACAGCAAAGACCAGTTAATTCTACCCGTTGCAAATAAATGTGATGCTTTGTGGCACTATACACAATATAGAAATTGCAGTGTCTGCACCCCTGAAGAAATGAAAACCAGAATTCACTCCGAGATATCTGCACTGCCTTCCTCAGCTTATGGCTCTAGACGCTTCAGGCCTTGAGCAGCCCAGGGGCAGGCAGCTAAGGGGCAGGGCCAACTGGCAAAGCCATTCAACAAATACTGGAGTTGTCCAAAGAAACTGACACCAGTCCTTCCAAACTGCATAAAGAAGTTATTGCCACTGAACTGTACGCGGGAAGATCGCTGAAATGGCAATGTTTTGTTACCTATATATTTACCATAATATTAAAAAAATAAGATTAAAAAAAATATATAAAGAAGTTTAAAGGAAGGTATGGCCAATAAATACTCCAAAAACTTCCAACATCTGCCAAGATAGCTTTTACGCCATCAGTTTAAATGGTCCAATCCATTTCTAGAGGGTGGAAACATGAGGAGCTTCACCCAACCCCACATGAAGGCCGACTGTGTGTCCAAACGGGTTCAAGGAACCATGTCCCAGTGTCTCCCTCTGCTCCCCCTTCTTTGACCGAAATTTATAAATGGAGAGGATATGGAAATGACCCTCACCTATGAGAAAGTGGACTCTGTATAAGTCGGATTTCTGGAGTAGACTTCGTAGTTTTGCTTGCGTCTCAGTCACTTCTGCGCCCTTGCCATTGGCGCTAGGTCTCTGCTGCAGCACCTCTTCCAGGTACAGGAGAGCTAGGTGAGTGTGATACTTTTCCTTCTGCAGAAAACAGGGGAATCCAAGCAGACAAACAATGTTCACAAGCGTGCAGGCCTGGGGATCTTCCCAGTCAGCCAGTGCTCAGGGAGGCTGGAATGGTGCTGAGGTGCGATGGAGCCAGAATACCGAAGACAATTAACACCACACGCTTCCTGCATCAAAACCCTCTCGGAAACCACAAATGCAGAGAAGATGAATTTAAAATCTTTGGGGAAAATACAAAGGGGTTTTTAAAATGAGGATTCTCATTTTGAGAAGCAGAGGCCACAGGATTTAAGGATTCTACAAAAAGATGCGACTTCTCTCATTTCCTTTAAGGGTAATAGCAAAGAAAGAAGGAAAAGGCAAGAAAAATACAAGCTGAGTGGAGATGAGATGGGGGGGTCAAAAGAAAGCCACCTATTGCCCCGGGACTCTTTCACCAAGCCTCAAGGTCCTCCCTCAGGCCATCAACAAGTACAGATGGAGCCACCATGGAACAGAAACCACTAAATGAGAGTCATTCGCCCAAAGGTTTACAGTCTAACTCCGTCTCTTAAAGGACTACTGAGACATCACAACCTACGCTGTGGTCCGAGTTCCTGAGGTGCCCACCTGCAGTCTTCTGTCTATAACCAGATGTTCCAGATATCTGACAAGGGCTTTCGGGTATTTTTTAAGGCAACTGATAACGTCGTCTGGATTAAAACTATTCTTCTGCTGTTCGTCCAAAGGTCTCTTGGTGAAAACTTGAACTCCAACCTGAAATAAGAGTAACAGTTTAGTTGATAAGCTCTGCAAAGTCACTATCTTCATCTTTATTTTGGTCACTGCACATTCATGCTTTGGGTAAAATGGTCACTAAAGACACCACGATACTGAAAAACAGTCACGTACGAAACATTGACAGAGACCAGATAGCAGAGATAGGAATGCAAAACCAAACCAAATCCACTACCATCGAGTCGATTCTGACTCACAGCAACCCCACAGGGCAGAGAAGAGCTGCCTCATGGAGTTTCCAAGGCTGAACATCTTTATCGAAGCAGACTGCCATGTCTTTCTTCAGCAGAGCTACTAGTAGGTTGAACTGCTGACCTTTTGGTTAGCAGCCGAGGGTGTTAACTTCTGGGCCACCAGGGCTCCTTAGAAATAGGAAAACACACTGCCTTTGAGTCAATTCCAACTCATAGTGACCCTACAGGACAGACTAGAACTGGTCCATAAGGTTTTCAGGGCTATAAATCTTTAATGAAGCAGACTGCCATGTCTTTCTCCTGAGGAGCCACTGGTGGGTTCAAACTGCGGAACTTTCAGTTAGTAGCAGAGCGCTTTAACCACTGTGCCACGAGGGCTCCTTACAGATAGGAAAACCCATTGCCTTTGAGTTGATTCTGACTCATAGCAACCCTACAAAACAGAGCAGAACTGCCCCACGGGTTTCCAAGGCATGGCTGGTGGATTCGAACTGCCGACCTTTTGGTTAGCAGCCACACTCTTAACCACTGTGCCACCAGGGCTCCAAAGGCAGCCTAAATTCTAAAACCCTCCTCATAAACCCTGCTGGAATTTCTGTTTAAAAGGTCAGATACAAAACAGTGAAGCACTTATTGATATCAAGTTTTGAGAACAAGGAGTAACAACTCTTTAATACAAAGACCATCCAAAAACAAGGACGGTCACCTGCTGAAAAGTCGTGAAAGAATATTTAAAAATACTGAAAATTCAGTGCAGTAACCTCCCAGTTCTCTGCACACTGATATCTACTACGCGGATATGACAGCCAGACGCCTGGTCCAGACCTGTGCCTCCGGTCACTGAACAAGGTGCCAGGCTGCCTTCCTGTGCTTGTCGGCAGGGACATATCGAGGCCATTCCAGTCTTCAAGGGAATTCTAAATAGGGAAGCAGAGAAGTCAATCCTGCTCTACTTCTCTTGAGCACTAACGTGGGTGCACTTTTTCTCTCTGTGTCTGCCTGTCTCTCTCTCACACACACAGTTCAAAACGAGAAATACAGCACAGCCGTTACGAGTATGAATTTTGGGTTCCGTCAGCCTGGATTTGTGTCTCAGCTTTAACAACCATGTGACCTTGGGAAAATTTCTTAACCTCTCTGAACCTCAGTTTTCTCATCTGTAAATAATGGCCACCTGTGGGGTTATGTTGTTGTTGTGAGTTGTTGTCGAGCCAATTCTGACTCCTGACGACCCCATGCGTGCACAGTAGAACTGCTCCTCAGGGTTTTCAAGACTGTGACCTTTTGGAAGCAGATGGCCAGGCCTGTCTTCCAAGGCGGCTCTGGATGGGTTCAAACCCCCAACCTTTTGGCAGGTAGTTAAGTACTTAACTGCCTGTGCCACCAGGGATCCCCACTGAGTTACAGTGATGTTTAAAAGAGATAATATATGTAAAGTGCCTGGCACTATCTTGCATGCAGAATTCCGAAATGTTAGCTGTCATCGCAGACTGGCATTGGGAAGAGTCTAAACCTTTGGCGTCTATTAGATCCATGTTGCATGTGTGTGTATGAGCGTGCTGGGGTGTGTTCTGCATGTGTCTGCACAGGGGCAAAGTAAAGATGGAGAGAGAGATACACAAAGCACAGGGGCTCTGGCTCCCGCCTCCCTGTTAGGAGACCATCATTGAGAACATGCTCCATTTCCGGTTTCAGAAAGGCAGAACGCAATACTGAGAAACTCCACATTCAAGGTCCAGCATCAGGAAGCTAATTTTGCCTCTCTCGGGTGAGCCAAGGAAACTTACATCTTTTGTCTTAGTCATCTAGTGCTGCTATTTAACAGAAATGCCACAAGTGAATGGCTTCAACAAAGAGAAATCTATTCTCTCACAGTCCGGTAGGCCACAAGTCCAAATTCAGGGCATTGGCTCCAGAAGGCTTTCTCTGTCAGCTCTGAAGGAAGGTCCCTGCCATCAGTCTTCCCCCGGTCTGGGAGCATCTCAGCGCAGGAACCTCAGGTCCAAAGAACGCGCTCTGCTCCCAGCACCACCCTCTTGGTGGTATAAGGTCCCCGTGTCTCTCTGCTCGCTTCTCTCTTTTATATCTCAAAAGAGATTGGCTTAAGACACTATCTAATCTTGTAGACCTCATCAGCGTCACTGCCACTAATCCACCTTATTATATCATAGTGACAGAGTTTACAACACAAAAGGAAATCACATCAGATTACAAAATGGTACACAATCATACAACAACCAGGAATCATGACCCAGCCAAGCTGACAGATATTTTGGGGAGACACAATTCAATCCATGCCACCTTTTTAACGGTGAGAACTGAAATTTTATCTTTTTTCCAGTCATCTTTGGGGCTTAACTAAGGATTCTGTCCCTTTGGCCTCAGCATGCTGCTTCCCCTACAGCCTCCAACCAATAGGTACTCTTCTATGGTCATTTCCCAACTCTCCAAGAGGAAGTGAGTCCTGCCCGCACGTCCCGCCTTCCTCCAGGCCCACAACATCCAGTTAAGGGATGGCAAGAGCAGAAACGGGGGCGATGGCATGCCTGGTGTTTTGGCTTTCTCCTTCCAAGGACCAAGCCCTGCTGGGCAACCATTTTATCCTGCTCCAGTCCACACAAGACAAAGGGCCAAATTCACTTAGCCGTGCTTTCAAAAACACGTTATTAAGAAGATGCTAAGAAAGTGACCTAGTTATACTTTTTTATAAAAGTGGCCTGCCCAGAAAGAAGATTCTGAAAAGCATGTCTCAGAAGAAGCACAGAAGTACAGGACTTCCCTAAGAGCTGGAGTTCAGCTGGATCAAGGGAAGGTACTAAGTGAGGATCACAGCCGTGTGGGGTGATGGAAATAAAGGCGATGGTGGCACGACACTATGAATGTAATTAGTATCACTAAACTGTACACTTAAAAATGGTTAAAACAGCAAATTTTATGTCATATACATTTTACCACAATTAAAAAAATGTTCACATGACAAATTTTATGTTATCTATATTCTACCATGGAGCCCTGGAGGAGCAGTGGTTAAGAACTCGGCTGCTAACCAAAGGGTCGGCAGTTTGATTTCACCGGCCGCTCCTTGGAAACCCTACGGGGCAGCTCTACTCTGTCCCATTAGGTCGCTATGAGTCAGAATCGACTCAACAACAACAGGTATATTTTACCACAATAAAATTTTTAAAAACTAATAAAAAAAATTTTAAAAAGAGAAAGGAAGTAGAGGGAAAGGATGAAATGTAGCTTTTTCTCCCCCACCTAAAATCAAGTTTTTTATTGTTTGTTTTGACCAGGCCAAAAACCAATGCACTTATGAAGCACACACCTCCTCACTTTTCTGCAATACCCAGTCAGCGTACTTCCACACGAGTTCATGGTCTAAGCAGTAGGTAAGAAAATCAACGACATACTCATACAGGTCCGAGCGAGTCGAGTCGCAGATATCTCCATTCACGATGTTCACCCATAACTGGAGAGGAATTAAAAAATAAAAAGAAATGGAAGTTACACACCTTTTAGAACTACCTTAGAGAAGGGCATTTAGGTTCACTGGCTCGGCCTTTTGATATTTAAAAGTAGTAGGAAAATGTTAAACGCTTAAATGAATTAATTTTTTCCAAGGAAACAGATGTAGAAGATATGATTCAGGAAATTGAAAAAACTAAAACACCAAGTGCTTTTCTTCCTTCTTACGATATCACAGTAATAGAAACAGCAAATAAAATGTACAGGGAGAGGTGAGTGTACTAGAAATACTGTTCATGAGACAAACAAAACAATCCTTGACAATGTCTTGACAGAGAGAAGCAATTCAGCTACAACATCAGCTACGCTCTATTTCCATCATCTCCATCACAGGAATTCTTGATTTTGAAGCCCTTTTCAGACTCTGGGATGGTGAAATGTTGTGGTTTTGAAGAAATCTCAGTGATTCTGTCACCCAGAGTTCCGACTGCCTTTTGCACAGGGGGCTCAGGCAATCAACTTTGCTTTAGTCTCCAATGATAAAGCCTTTTGCTATTTCATCCAGAAACTTCCCTGCTGTGTTAACGATGACTGATTTTCAGGACCCCAGAATGATGCACGACCACGTGGCGGGAGAAAAGTTGAAGGCCGTACAAGAACGCACTGCATAACCCAGGTGGTGTCCCTCACTCACCTGTCCACCTCACAGCACTTCAGAGCTATACTGCCAGTGGGAAGCTCAAGGCAGAGGGCAGGCAGACAGTTAAAAGTCTGTAATTCTGGTATCAGCACATGCACACGTTTTAAGATATTAGTTTCTTCAACACTGAGTTGCCCAGATCAAATCACTTAATCACACATACATTTGAGATATGTAGATTTTTTATGGTAGAATTCTGCCTTATATGCAAATGTATCCCACATCATTTTAAGTTGGCAAATCTCTATATAGCTCTGCTAATGTTACTATTACACTTATATCAGGTTGTAATTCTTAGGACACCATATTTTAAAAAATAAAAATGTTTATCTCTGACACCCAAATCTACTTTTAACCGTTTCTTTACTGTACTCTGCAATCATGCTACCATGCTAGTTTCCTAAAGCAACTAAAGACTAAATATACATGTGGCATCGCCAAAGTCACAAAATAGACTTCAGCTTGGTGAGTATGGCTGATGTTCTTGGCCTCTCATAAAGTGAAAAAAGCACATCAGGAAAATACTAAACAATGCAATACAAATAGGTAACAGGAGGATAGAGAGTCTCCTGAGAGCACAAGATGAAGTTTTTCCACATTGGCAGTAAGACAGAAGATGCAAGAGAAGAGACAGTGCTGCCCAATCTGTGCCATATTTGATTCAGGCACAGAGTCCCTGCCAGGAACGCCTGGAACACTGGTTCAAATCCCAGCTCTACCATTGACAGTGGCAAGACCTGGGGCAATTGACCGGCCTTCCTCAGCTTCAATTCTGTCAAAGATAATGCCAGTAGTTACTGTCATTAACAGTGGAAATTCTAAACTAAACTGCTATTCACAGCCATAATCGTCTAACAAGGCAGTGACACCGTACGCCTTGTAGCCCAGTAAGAAATCATATTTTTATCTTTTTGATTTTCATGTACTCAGTCTTGATGATGTTCTTTATAGAGGTATAAAGACAAGAAAGAGAAACTCTTGGCCACCATTTCTCTAGAAACTGACTTTCTAAAACACGATTATGTACCTCCTGTAAAAAAGGATGCAGATCAGGTACAAGTGGTCTCTGTCAACTTGTGGTTTTCTTTTTTTTTTTTTTAAGCTAAATGGTACCAAATTTAAAATAATGCCATTGAACTAACCTGCAGGGCAGCAGCGTCTTGCTTATTATAATGATAGAGCAGTCCGAGTGCAAAATACCTGGAAGAAAACAACTGGGTAAGAACACTCTCTCCCACCACCTACCGTGGGCGACACCCATGGTGACATCCACTGGTTTAGGGCGCTGGGTGTGCCCATTCAACTGAAAACTCAACAACAAACTAGGGATCTTCATTTTTTGTTTATTTGCGTATGGTACTGATCACTGAAGCCCTGTCAATTTCCAAAAAGGATCATACTCAAGTCAAAGATGTGCTGAAAAATAAAACTATAATTATACTATGGAAAATTACATATGGAATTGCTTTATAATTTGCTTCAAACATTAGTATGGTTTCACGGCTGTTCAGCTAAAGTTATTAAGCTGTCATGAGGTGTTAGAAGAATATTTGGAAGGTATGTCGTCTGAACTCTTACTGCAGGAAGGGGTAAGGGATGTGAACACGAACAACAGCATTAACTGCCAACACTACCCAGGTGTTACCACAGAGAGAGAGTCCTGGCAGTGGCGGACACCCAGGGTTCAAGGACCTGAGTTTAAAATCAGGCTTCATTACCTATGAGACATATGACCTTGATCAAGTAGATTAATTCCCCAATCGTCAATTTCCTCATTTATAAATAGAAAAGATTAGCAGTCACATTGGCATTGCCTGGGCAGTGAGCCCTTATCATGCTTCCCAAGTTCTGCAAGTGTCCTGGTCTTCTTCCTCCCCAGCAGGGAACTAGAGTAAGCTAACACAGTGAGACGCTGGATTTTTCCCCTCAGAGAGCAAACTCTCCAATTCTTGAAGTATTTGTTTGAACCCTTTTCTTTAACCTTTTAGAAAATAACAACGGCTCTCCAGGTCCCACCATCCTCAGTCACTACCACAAGGCATCGGTGCATTTTCTGGCTCCTAAACAAAATAATTGTGTCTGTCAGTTTGTCATACTTGTGGGGGTTTGTGTGTTGCTGTGATGCTGGAAACTATGCCACTGGTATTCAGATACCAGTAGGGTCACCCATGGCATACAGGTTTCAGCTGAGCTTCCAGACTAAGACAGACTAGGAAAAAGGACCCGGCAGTCTACATCTGAAAAGAATTAGCCAGTGAAAAACTTATGAATAGTGGTGGAACACTATCTGATATAGTGCCAAAAGATGAGCCCCTCAGGTTGGGAGTCACTCAAAAGATGACTGGGGAAGAGCTGCCTCCTCAAAGTAGAGCTGACCTTAAAGATGTGGATAGAGTCAAGTTTTTGGGACCTTCATTTGCTGATGTGGCACGACTCAAAATGAGAAGAAACAGCTGCAAACATCCATTAATAATCAGAACCTGGAAGGTACAAAGTATAAATCTAGGAAAATTGGAAATTGTCAAAAATGAAAGGGAATGCATAAAGATCGATATCCTAGACATTAGTGAGATGAAACTGACTGGTATTGGTCATTTTGAATCGGACAATCAGATGGTCTACTATGCTGGGAATGACAACTTGAACAGGAAGGGCATTGCATTCATCATCAAAAAGAACATTTCAAGATCTATCCTGAAGTAAGATGCTGTCAGTGATAGGATAATATCCATACACCTACAAGGAAGACCAGTTAATATGACTATTATTCAACTTTACCCACCAACCACAAAGGCCAAAGATGAAGAAATTGAAGATTTTCACCAACTTCTACAGTCTGAAATTGATCAAGCATGCAATTAGGATGCACTGATAATTACTGGTGATTGGAATGCGGAAGTTGGAAACAAAGAAGGATTGATAACTGGAAAATATGGCCTTGATGACAGAAATGATGCCAGAGATGGCATGACTGAATTTTGCAGGACAAACGACTTCTTTATCACAAATACCTTTTCTCACCAACATGAACGGCGACTATACACATGGACCTTGCCAGACAGAATACATGGGAATCAAACTGACTAATGTGTGGAAAGAGATGATGGAAAAGCTCAGTATCATCAGTCAGAACAAGGCCAGGGGCTGACTGTGGATCAGACCATTAATTACTCGTATCCAAGTTCAAGCTGAAACTGAAGAAAATCAGAACATGTCCATGAGAGCCAAAGTACAACCTTGAGCATATCCCACCTGAATTTAGAGACCATCTCAAGAACAGATTTGACACATTGAACACTAATGACTGAAGACCAGACGAGTTGTGGAAGGACATCATACATGAAGAAAGCAAGAGGTCATTAAAAAGACAGGAGAGAAAGAAAAGACCTAAACAGATGTCAGAAGAGACTCTGAAACTTGTTCTTGAACGTACAGCAGCTAAAGCAAAAGGAAAAAATGATGAAGTAAAAGAGCTAAACAGAAGATTTCAAAGGGCGGCTCGAGAAGACAAAGTAAAGTATTATGATGACACGTGCAAAGACCTGAAGATAGACAAACAAAAGGAAGAACAAGCTCAGCATTTCTCAAGCTGAAAGAACTGAAGAGAAAATTCAAGTCTTAAATTGCAATACTGAAGGATTCTACAGGGAAAATATTAAATGACGCAGGAAGCATCAAAAGAAAATGGAAGGAATTCAAAGAGTCACTATACCAAAAACAACTGGTTGATGTTTAACCATTTCAGGAGGCAGCATATGATCAGGAACCCACGGTACTGAAGGAAGAAGTCCAAGCTGCACTGAACTCATTGGCAAAAAACAAGGCTCCGGGAATTGACGGAACACCAATTGAGATGTTTCAACAAAGGGACGCAGCACTTGTCTATGCCAAGAAATTTGGAAGACAGCTACCTGGCCAACCGACTGGAAGAGAACCATATTTACGCCTATTCCCAAGAAAGGTGATCCAACCAAATGCAGAAATTATCAAACAGTATCATTAATATCACATGCAAGCAAAATTTTGCTGAAAATCATTCAAAAGCAGTTGTAGCAGTATATCGACAGGGAACTGCCAGAAATTCAAGCCAGATTTAGAAGAGGACGTGGAACCAAGGCCATCATTGCTGGTGTCAGATGGATCCTGGCTGAAAGCAGAGAATACCAGAAAGATGTTTACCTGTGTTTTACTGACTATGCTAAGGCATTCAACTGTGTGGATCATAACAAATTATGGATAACATTGTGGAAAATTAGAATTCCGGAACACTTAATCATGCTCATGAGCAATCTGTACATGGATCAAGAGGCAGTCGTTCAAACAGAACAAGGGAATACTGCATAGTTTAAAGTCAGGAAACGGTGTGCATAAGGGTTGTATCCTTTCACCACACCTACTCAATCTGTATGCTGAACAAATAATCTGAGAAGCTGGACTATATGAAGAAGAACGGGGCATCAGGATTGGAGGAAGACTCATTAACAACCTGCGTTATGCAGATGACACAACCTTGCTTGCTAAAAGTGAAGAGGACTTGAAGCACTTATTGATGAAGATCAAACACCACAGCCGTTAGTATGGATTACACTTCAACATAAAGAAACCAAAAATCCTCACAACTGGACCAATAAGCAACATCATGACAAACTGAGAAAAGATTCAGGTTGTCAAGGATTTCATTTTACTTGGATCCACAATCAACACCCATGAAAGCAGTCAAGAAATCAAAAGACACATTGCACTGGGCAAATCAGCTGCAAGAGATCTCTTTAAAGTGTTAAAAAGCAAAGATATCACCTTGAAGACTAAGATGTGCCTGACCCAAGCCATGGTGTTTTCAATCACCTCATAGGTATGGGAAAGCTGGACGATGAATAAGAAGAATGATTGAGAAGAATCATTCAATAATAATAAGAAGAAGATGAATAAGAATGAAGAATTGATGCCTTTGAATTGTGGTGTTGGTGAAGAATACTGAATATACAATGAACTGCCCAAAGAACAAACAAATCTTTCTTGGAAGAAGTACAACCAGAATGCTCCCTGGAAGCAAGGATGACAAGACTTCATCTCACATACTTTGGACATGTTGTCAGGAGGGATCAGTCCCTAGAGAAGGACATCTTGCTTGGTAAATACAGGGTCAGTGAAAAAGAGGAAGATCCTCAATGAGATGGACCGACACAGTGGCTGCAACAATGGGCTCAAGCATAGCAACAATTTTGGGGATGGCTCAGGACCGGGCAGTGTTTCATTCTGTTGTGCACGGGGTCACTATGAGTTGGAACTGACTCGACGGCACCTAACAACAACTACAACAAACAAAATAATGATGCCCCTGTGTGGTGCAAAAAGTTAAGTGCTTAACCTCCTAACCAAAAAGATGGGAGTTCGAACCCACCCAGAAGCACCTCAGAAGAAAGGCCGAACAATCTGCTTTTGAAAGGACACAGCCTTGAAAACCCCATACAGCACAGTTCTACCCTGCACACGTGGGGTCACCATGAGTCAGAATTGACTTGACGGTGTCTGGTTTTTAAACAAAATAACATCATCCTACAGTATGTACAAGTACCTGACAGGAACTGTTCAAAGGGCCGACACCCACGTGGAGGCCAATCACGAGCCCGTGCTGTGTCCAGGTATCTGAGCGGGATCTGGCATAGAAACCCCATGGGCTCCATATTCCATCAGTATTTTTGTCATTTAAAATCCGTTACAAAAATCACAAGCAAAAAATCTTACTGCTTAAGGGGAATTCAGGAACCACCCAAACCCCTCATTTTTAAAGACTGAAAAACTGAGGCCTAGACAGGTTAGACGACTTGACTGTTTGCCCAGGTAAGGAAGCTGCCCAGCCCTAATCAGCTCAGCCAATAGGTATTAACTGCCCATTGTACACAAAGCAATTGGTTTAAAAAAAAAAAAAACCCATTGCTGTCGAGTCAACTCCGACTCACAGAGACCCTACAGGACAGAGAAGAAGTGCCCCATAGGGTTTCCAAGGCTGTAATCTTCACAGAAGCAGACTGCCACATCTTTCCCCCATGGAGCAGCTGGTGGGTTCAAACCACTGACCTCTCGGTTAGCAGCCAAGTACTAAGTCACTGTGCTACCAGGGCTCCTTAGCAGTGGGTTGGGCATCTACTAACTCATATATATAATGAAGGAATCATTTTAAACCATAATCTTCTATTCAACAAAATCAGAAGCCTCTCTTTTTACCTATTTGCCTTCATTTTGGTTATCAATCACCAAAGTGTACTATTTATTTTACTAAAATACATGTGGTTTCCTTCATAAGTGAATCCTAGACTGACTAAGGAGGAAACCTAAGAATCATTTCATCTGCTCTAGTTTTACGCAAATAACTTGTGTCTTCTGCGTTTGTTTGCTGGCCCTCCCCCACGAGGTATTTCTGTAAGTGCGCTATGCTAATTTTTTCACAGCAACACGTGGAAGAGAGGTGCCATGGCAGTGCTTGTGTGGCTGCCTCATGCTGGGGAGGCACAGCTGGCAAGCGAACGAAGATGGTGTATGCGTAAAAATACAGTACCAACAAAGCCTATTGCTAGTTCCAAACTTTCTTAGGTATCATTAAAGAACTGGTATTCGAGTGAGCTGATGCTCTCCAAGACTCTTCCAGTTAGTCTGCTGACCATTTTCTGGAGAGCACACTGCTTCTGTTGTTATTATGATTTCATGGCAGCAACCTGATGAATATCTTGGGAATGCAAATACGACGCTGGCTAAGTACGCTTCAGGAACTTTACGGTGGTCTTCCTAGCAAAGGGCACTGAGTGGAGAAGTGCAGGCATGAAGCCCCTGATGGCATCGGGGAAGAGAACACTCACTTTTTGTGTTTCTCCAGCCAGACAGCGCTGTCTGTTAGAAGACAGAAGTTCTCGGTGACCAGGAGGTCCAGCAGACTGTTGTGGTCAGCCTCAGCATACAGCTTGAGCAAGGCTGTGTCGATGTCTTCTTTGTAGCCGTTTGCCACCTCTGTGCTGCGGACTTCATTCAAGTAGCTCATGAGGAAGCGTTTACACTTGGCCATCTTCTCCTGGTCACCTTGGGTCAGCTGGTTCAGGTCTGCATACTCATGGAGAGGGGGGTGAGACCGTGTGAATGAAGAGGAGGTAGGCAACAGGAAGGGGTAAAGAGAGATCAGCTCCCGGACATCAAGCTGGCCGCTTCTGCAATTACAGTGGCAAACTAAATGAAGCAAAAAGAGAGAGAGAGTACACATAGGCGCACAAGACACCACCGGAGGGCTGTGCGCGTGTGCACACAGCAATGGCAAGCTGGGTATCTGGGCAAGCACATCAAAGCGACCATCCTAATTTGCCAGTGCAAGAAAGCACTATTAACCACCTGCCAACACCTGATTGCCAAACAGAGTAGAGGAGACTGCGGCAAAAGACATGCATACAACAAGGCTGTTGAGGTGGAGTTATCAAAACAACTCATATGATCCGAACATTGAATTCAGCCCTGGACTCCCGGGAAACCATGGCAAAAAAAAGGGACATGAAAGATAATCCGACATCACTGTCAGATAAAAGCCGGTGTCACAGTTCTGAAACCAACGTTCTTCCTGGCCCTAAATTACAGATTTGTTAAACTGTCCATAAATAAGGGACTTTAAAAAAATATAACTCGTAATTTCCTCATCAATGATCTTTCAAAGCATTCATTTGGCCATTTTCCTAGTGACTCTCAATAGAATCTCAGAGCATAACGTTAGAAAGCAACTCAGATGAGCAGCGTTAAGTGTCCTAACCCCATAAGCTATCTAGTGACGTTTCTATCTCGAATTCACTGTTGTTCCCTTTCTCCCTCCCCCCTCCAGCCTGCTCTTCCTGTCTACAATGATAACACTTAATGGCATCACATAGCTGTGGATCTCAACCCTGGCCAAGTATCAGACCCAACCAGGGGGACTTGTTGAGGTAACAGATATAGCCCCCACCTCACATTCTGAATGGGAGTCTCTAGGGTTTGGGCCTGAAGTCTACACTTCCTGCAACATTCACTGCACCTGCCTTAGTTCAAGCTGATCCTCTCTCGTCCACTCCACCACAGGCGCTTCCTAGGTGGCTTCCTGCCTCTGGTCTCCCTTCCTTCTACTCCACTCTTTAGATCCTCACTCTCTACTGCTCTTCGGTGGTTCTGTACTACCCACAGGATAAATTTCAAACCCCTTAACATGACATTCGAGGCCCTTCCTAATCTGATCCCAAACTACCTTACAACTTCAGCTCCAACCATCCCCTTCCATGTTTCCAACACACCAACTATACCTAATTACTCTGCCAACCGATACGTTTCATGCCTCTTAGCCTTTGCTATTGCTGTTCCCTTTGCCGAAATCAGTGGTTCTCAATGGGGAACAGTTTTGCTCCCTGGGGGACATTTGGCAATATCTGGAAACATTTTTGATTGTCATGACTGAGGGGTGCTACTGGCACCTATGGGTAGAGACAGGGACACTCTAAACATCCTACAGTGCATGACACAACTCCCACAGCAAAGGTCACCTGGCCCAGAACGTCCACGGTGTGCAGCTGAGAACCCCAGCCAACAGTATGACTCTCTATTGAGGAAACTTCTGCTCATCATTTAAGAGATAATGAGCCCTGTGAGGAAGACCCCTCCACTAGCTAATCTAAGCCCATGCTCTACAATGCTCCCACAGGAGCCCACTCAGACTGTGACGAGCACTGACGCTGTACAATTGTTACGTCTTTCCTAAACTAGCACCTGCACATCATAAAAGCAGGGGCACTGTCTTACCCTTACATCCCTAGCAGTGATGCTTAGGCAAACTGCTAAGTGAAGGAAGTGCTGAACCGAGCTGGATATAAGGGCAGGCTATACCATCTACAAGAATACACACACGGCATTACGTCCTTGGGACATGGATGCAAACAGGTTTCATCTTAGGTACAACCATGACTGGTTAAACGTTGTGGCCTACAGCACTGTGTTGAGAAGGATTCTGAGGAAGAGTGAACAATGAGAAAAGATATCATGATGTATTAGCAACGTCTGTGATGGGCACAGGAAGGAGAAGTTGAAATCATCCTTGTCTTAGGATAAGGAGCCCTGGTGGCACAGTGGTTAAGTGCTCCGCTGCTAACTAAAAGGTCAGCAGTTTGAACCCAACAGCCACGCCATGGGAGAATGATGTGGCAGTCTGCTTCCATAAAGATTTACAGCCTTGGAAACTCTACAGGGCAGTTCTACGCTGTCCTACAGGGTCGCTATGAGTCAGAATCGACTCAACGGCAGTGGGTTTGGCTTTGGTTTGTCTTAGGATTTTCTTCTTCGAATATTAATTTCCTCAGTCACACTTCTGACAAAAGCTGAATAGCAGTCAATTTAAAGGTAAGCTATTAAGAGGCTGATGTACTCAAGCAGAATAACCTTGTATTAATAACTGACAGGTCCTACTTCTACTCTCTTGCCAAAGCAGTGGAATTTTCCAGGAATGCCGTCTATGGCCATTTACCTCTTGCTTCTAATTAACCCATGAGAAAAAGAAATGTATTGGGATTCACCATCACCCAAGTGAGGAGGTCTTCAACACTGCAGGGATAAAGCAAAGTCTTACAGAAAAACAGCTTAGGTTCAAAGGGGTGAATCTATTTAAACCCAAAGTTACTGATCTTTCCAGGAACATCTAACAACAGCACATGGATTTTACACTCGACGGCAATGGGTTTTAAAAGTTATACAGGGCATCATTACTCAATGAAGAGTTCCTTCTTTACTCAGAAGTCTGTGTACTTTACAAACAATCTTGTGGAAGAGCAAGACATCGGGGCTGCATGGATCTAAGCACATGCCTGGAATATGATGCAAACAACCTACACAAGGGAAGTGGGCGGCAAGCTACAGAAAGGTGTTCTGCTCGTGTTTTTACTTATCTGGAAATGATCTATTCTCAGGCTTAACACACATCTTTTTTAGATGGTTCTAAATAGTGCAGAATCTATTCTAGTGAGACATTTTGAAAACTTATTTTACTGGCAATGCTTTAGTAAGATATTTATAGACTATTCTAGCAGGTTTAACTTAATCTTCTCCAAGGAGTGATGAGTAAGCATGTATGCAGCTACTGCCTCGCAGGGCACACAAGCCCAAGAAGAAGGAGCAACAGGAAAAGCGGGGTATGACAGCAAAGGAGTGTGGGTGAAACAAGTGTGGGCTTCTCGTTTCTACAGCTCCCCTTCCCAAAAGAGATGGGGAGGGAGCAGGGAGAGAAAGAAAGAACGGAACAGATGCAGGGTTAATTAACATGTCAGTACGGACCTCCACAAGAGAAAGTCAATTTCCTAAGAGCTAACCTGGAACAGACCAGTGAAAAGGCATTTTAAAGGAAAAGAAAACTTTTCATAGGTGTCCCAAGAAGACCCTGATCTTTTTCTAAACTCAACCAACCCCATCCGTTGCCGTTGAGTCAATTCCGACTCATAGTGACCCTACAGGACAGAGTAGAACTGCCCCATAGGGTTTCCAAGGAGCGCCTGGTAGATTTGAACTGCCAAACTTTTGGTTAGCAGCCGAACACTTAACCACTGTGCCAGCAGGGCTACTTTCTAAACTGAGATCTTGTTAAATGTTCAGGGAAAAGCAAGAGTGAACAAACAGTATTTTCCTAGGAATCTGCCATGTGTTATTAAATTCACTTTTCAGAATTCTTCAGAATTCTCTTCTCCTGGCTCAGCAATCTTGATGCCCTTAACCTCTCTTCACAGAACTCTTGCATATGGCCGTCAACAGCCTCCCACACCTTTTAAAATACAGAATGTTAAAATAAGACCACAGGTAAGGGGGGAAAAGTAGAGTGACTAGCATTACTGGCATTTGTTATTTATAAACAACACTATTTCTATCTACAACACAGAAACATTAATTCCACTACAGCTTCTCATTTGAAATGGAGGTTTGGGCCACAGAGGGTACATTGTATACATGGGTAAAGTAGGGACGCTGTAATGACAGTCTTGCTACCAACACCTCAGATTACCTGAAGAGCTCTTTAGCTTCCGGGAACTGAAGTTGTGCGAACTGTATAAACCCCGCCTGCTGCAGAATCCTTCTGTACATTACCTGCAAAGAGAGACAGGTTTAATTTCCTAGAGACCTTAAAACCACCACAGAAGGGAAAAACTAAATTTTTAATTCATATCCCAAGCTAAACATTATTACATAGAAATTTGAAGTTACAAGTTAAAGTGAGAAAAATACAAGGCATACGTAAAATTATTTATATATGTTTATAAATAAGCCAAACCAAACCTGTTGCCGTCAAGTCAACTCCAACTCATAGCAACCCTATAGGACAGAGTAGCGCTTCCCCAAAGGGTTTCCAAGGAGTGGCTGGTGGATTTGAACTGCCAATTTTTTGGTTAGCAGCTGAGCTCTTAACCACTGCGCCACCAAGGCTCCACTTCTGACGTCAAGACCAGCCTAATTATAACCAGAAAACCAGATACAATCAAGTCGGTGCTGACTCATGTTGGCCCCGAGTATGTCAGAGTAGGCCTAATGATATCACCTAACGATAAGGAGAGAGTAGTGGGCCAAAGTCCTATTGCCCAAGGATGCCAGCTCCATTTCTAAAAGTAGAAATAATAAAGGCCATCCACTTAGCAAAAGAAGTTAAAAAGGACCCACCAGCTACGGTGGAAGAATTCTCACTAAAACCCATGGTTGTTGAAGAAAAATCAACCAAATGACAATTTATTCCTCATGGTTGCAGGATTCAAATGTCACCTACTTATCCCCCCTCCTTAAAGGTAAATAAAAATTACTTTTGCTAACACTCCAAATCTCCAAGAATGGAGAGCTTATCTTCCATACTCTCGTCTGGAAATGCTATATAGACTCGGAAGAAGCACAGAAGTAGATTCTCCCATCCTGCATATGCATATGACCACCACGGATGCTGTGACCATAGGTGACAGAGAGAACCCAAGCTGACTGACTTTTACCCAAAAATGGCCAATCAGAGACTTTACCAAGCAGAACCAATCTTGATTCTCTGAAGGTGACTGTCTACTTTCTACGCTGTCTACTAGGACCTGACACACCTTTTCCTGCTCTCAGCTCAGCTGATCCAGAACAACAACAAAACCTTGAGCCCGGTAGGCTGACAGGAAAGGACACAAGAAGGATGACTAGATGGGGAGGACAGAGAACAAGAAAGCCTGTCCGTCTTCCCAACATGAGAGCTAACTCAAAAATGGAACTTTTAACTTTCTTTTCTCAGTACCAGTTACTACTTCAACGTAAGGCAGCTCTCACAGTAGATCTCTAAACTGTTGTTGTTAGTTGTCGTCAAGGCAGTCCCGATTCATGGCGACCGCATGTACAACATAATGAAATAACACCTGGTCCTAACTAATCCTCACGATCGTTGGTACATTTGAGTCTATTGTTGCAACCACCGTGTAATGCCTTCTAACCTAACGGGCTCATCTTCCAGCACCATACTGGACAATATTCTGTAGACCTCCAAGAAGTGATGCTCAAGATCTAATCTTGATGTGGCTGTACAAGGGCTGGGGGCCCAACACCTTAAGCCAGTCTTGAGACATCACATGTATTCTGAGAGCAAGCTGAAACTAAAGTCAAAACATCTATCGTTAATATTATATTTCTGGATTGAGATATATAATTTTTGTGATCTGAGGAACTGAGAGTTTTGTAAAACAGAAGAGTCTAAAGATTTCTAAACCTGTTTTCAAGGCTAAGTTGTCTAAGTAAAATAAATATATCACACAAGAGCTTCTGGAAAGAGAAGTTCATCCTAACACTAAATTCAAAGTATAGCTTGTTTTACGGCTCTTCCTCGCTGTGTACTGCCTAATGAAATATAAAGCTTTCCCAGTTAGATTTTCTTTCCTTTATTAAGCCTTGATAGTAGCCAAAGGCTTTTTATTTCTGCAGGAGCTGAGCAGGTTTAGACTGTGGTTAAAACTCTGGAGTCAAAATGCTTGGATCTGAGTCCTGGCTCTGCCAGTTATTAGCTGTGTGGCCTTGGACTCCCTCTGTGCTTGTAACTGCACATTTTTAAGGGGATCATAACAGCGCCTACCTCACAGAGCTGCTGTGAGGATTAAGAGAATTAAATCACTACAGGCTCTATAACAGTATCTGGCACACAGTAAGCATGCGGCGACTGCTGGCTCGCTCTTTAGGCTGAGCTTGTAAGCTTGCACTTCTAACTAATGCCAGTATTTAACTGTGCCCAACTCCCTTCAAGTCTTTTTGCTTGATTCTGTTACATCTATGTGTGTGTGTGGAGGGGGGGGGGGGAGCATGAAACCCTTTTACTAACGAAAGAAAAGGAGTTAACCCTTTCATGACACAATTATTTTTTCCTTTTAATTTTTTGTGGATACTGTGTGTTTTCAGTAAGGGAGGGCACACTGAATGATTGAGTCTGAATTTTTGGTAGATAACATGGTTTTTGTTTTATGCCTCATTCCACAAACTGTACCCTTGGAGTCCAGAGGTACGTATGTGTACTCCCTGTGAACACCAATTCTACTCCCAGATTCCAGAGGTACACAAGTGTACCAAATAAAAAAATTCTCAAAATGCATGTTTTTCTTACCAAAAATTCAATGATTCGGCACCATCTCATACAACACCCTGTAAAAACAGTAATTTGCAGCACATGCCCATTTTTCCCCCTTTTAAACGGTCATATAGGGCCCTGCCTGCCGGCAGCATGGACTGTCAGTGGGACAGTAGCTTCCCCATAAATGCCAGTGGTACAAAAAGTAAGTGGTAGTTATAGACACTGCTGGTCCTGAAAGGGCTAAAGCAAATTAGTAAACGTATTTAAAAACTCTTCTACGTGTAGTAAAAACCAGTGGTAGTGACTTTTTTAAAGGGTAGCTGACATAGCCACACGATGGCAGCACAGACACCAAAGTAAGTGATGGCAACCTTCACTGCAGATAGGAGCGTGGCAGTTCCTAGAAGGCTGGGTCTCAGGTGGCTTACCTACCACAGCTCAGAGGCCGAACTTAACACAAAATAAGTCACGTGTCAGGGCTAGGATAAGACACAGAAATAGGGGTACTTACCCTAACTAAGGAAAGCACTATTTAAAGTCTGTCAGAAGCCGGTAGGTCAAATTTAGCCTCAGACTAGAAGGTTTTTCACAGCTTTAACGGGAGTATATGAAAGAGGATGACAATCACAACCAGCAGAACCTCTGAAATACCATCTACACCCTGGAGGTCGGCAAAGGATAAACAGATACACTGGAAGGATCTGCAATCACACGGCCAGAGCAGAGGACGGTACCAGCACGGCCGCCTGTTCTCCCTTCTCTCCAGGGCTCTCTCTGGGTTGGGCTTTTAACCAAGGCGACAGGGTGGGAGATGGGAGGTTGTAGGGAAATGGGTGTGGCAGGTCACCCCATTAGGGTATTAGGAAACAACTGAGATATTAAATTATAAAGTCGGTATGAAACCTAGAAGTTTTTCAATTTACAAAGAGATTCTAAGAGTAGAAAAGCCTACTTCTGGGTTAGACGTGGATCCCAAACAAGAACAAATGCCCCCATTCCAATCTCAAGGGTTCAACACTCTGGCTTTGCTGCTGGGTTTATTTCAGGACAGTAGGGCCGGTGGGTACATCCCCCTTCTTACTATGACTGACTGTTGACCTGCAGAAGGCAGGTCACCAAACAGAGGCGGTAAAAACCAGAGAAAATGCAACAAGGACACCTTCCCACGCTACGGGACTAAGAGCTAAGATTCATGCTACAGTATCTTGTAATACCAAGAAAGATTTAGCATACATCTGAGCAGCATTCTTGTAAAACTAAGTACAGCCAATGCTCTAAACAAAAATTGGTACGAACGCTGTATTTTTAACTATATTTGTACCTTCGCCTTTAATATACATCTGAATGATGGGTTGCTTTATTTATTTGAAAAACTCTCTTAGTTACTGCCTAAATAGAAACCAAGGCTTTGAACCGGTTCGTTCGGGTTCAAAACCACTGCTGAGAATTTGCATCTCCCTCCCAGATATACTGAATCAGAACCTACAGTTTAACAAGATCACCAGGTAATTCTTATGTACAATACATTTTGAGAACCACTGCTCTACTAGTGGTTCTCAGAACTGGTCCCTAACCAGCGTCATTAACATCCTCTTGGAACTTGTTAGAAATGCAAATTCTCGGCAAGGGTTCAAACTGAACCTAAATGAACTGGTTGAAGCCCTGACAGAAACACATTTCTCAAAGTACATTAGGAGCACTAGCCTCATGAGATTCTCCTTGTTAAAAAAGGCAATTCATCATGACTGAATAAGTTTGCAAACTGGTATGAGTGTATACATGCTAATATATAAAATATTATACATAAATAAAATAAAAATGTATGTACATGCTGCATATGTAATACACAAATATAAAAAAATACTGTATTTTATATATATCCTCTCTTGGGTATTCACAGAAAAATAATAGAAAACACTACCATAAGCCCTCCTGGGAAATCACAATAAATATTACCATATTAACCAAAAAGCAACCAAACTTGCTGCCATCAAGTCGATTCTGCCTCATAGCTAACCTACAGGGCAGAGTACAACCACCCTACAGGGTTTCCAAAGAGCAGCTGGTGGATTCGAACTGCCGACCTTTTGGTTAGCAGCTGTAGCTAACCACTGCACCACGAGGGCTCCAAGGCTCTCAGAAATCCTTCATTGAGAAACCCAATTAATTTGAACCTTCCAAAGCAGAATGTTTTTCGCACCCTACAACTCCTGACATCCATGAACGAGTGTTCCATAAAACACACAAGGAAGTCATGCTAAACAGAACAAGCAGTCAATTCCCAAAGTGAGAATACTGGGGGACAGCAGGAGTTGGAGTGGGGGCCAGAAAAGAGGGAGTACACATAATAAAATTAACAAAAACATTCACTCTTGGGAAAGATACACAAGACAACAGGTACATTGGTTGCTTTCAGAGAGAAAAAATGATGTTCTGAGAGGGAAAAGAAGCCGTGCTGTTCAAATTTTTTTAAACACATGTATTGTTTCTTCTGTACTTTTTAAAATTTTAAAATAGGTAATGTATTCACATGGCTCAAAATCTGAAACAGCCAAAAGGGATAAAGTGCAAAGTGTCCCTCTCACTCCTGTAGCCAGTCAGCAGTTCTCCTCCAGGAGTAACCAATCTTCCAGAGGTATTTTAGCATTTAAATTCTTTTCTCTCCATTTTAATAGTGGAAGCACACTATGTGCAGCCTTGGCGGCACAGTGGTTAAGAGCTCGGCTGCTAACTAAAACGTCGGAAGTTCGAATCCACCAGTCGCTCCTTGGAAACACTATGGGGCAGTTCTCTCTGTCCTATATGGTCACTATGAAGATCCCTAGATTGTGTAAACAGTTTGCACTGGAATACGTACCTAAAGGTTAGTGGTTGGAACCCACCCAGCAGCACCATGGAAGAAAGACCTGGCAATCTGCTTCCACCAAGAAAACTCTACGTAGTAGTTCTACTCTGTAACAGGTTGGGTCACCATCAGTCGGAATTGACTCAGTAGTTTACAGATTTGGTTTTATTAGCATACTATGGATCCCTGGTGGTGAAAATGGTTGACACACAGCTGCTAACTGAAAGGTTGGAAGTTGGAGTCCACTCAGAGGCATCTCAGAAGAAAGGCCTGATGATCTAGTTCCAAAAAATCAGCCACTGAAAATGGTGGAGCACAGTTCTACTCTGACATACATGGCATCACCAGGAGTCGGAACTGACTTGACAGCAACTGGTACTGGTCCTGGCATACTATTCTGCGCTTCTTCTGTTGCTTTAACTTAGTCTGTGTTAGAGATCATTCCATTCTAGGACATAAAGCCCTTAATTCTTTTTCCTGGCTGTATAGCATTCCAACACATCGCTGGACCATGATGTACTTAACCCTGCCTGACTGCTGGCAGCTAGCTTGGCTTTTTTTTTTTTTTTTCTTTAACTAACACCACTGCCATGAAGAGTTCTACATTTTAATTATTTTACATTTTTGTGATTACATCTGTAAAACAAATTTCTAGAAGTGGAATTGTAATATAATTGTGATAGATATTCTCAAATTGCCTTCCCACAGAGGCTGCATCAATGTATATTCTTACAAGTGATGTGTGAGACTGTCTACTTCCCTGTACCAATATACACAGTATTACCAAACATTCTGATCTTTGACAATCTAATAAGTAAACAAATGTATTTTTAATTTATGTCTCTTTACATGAGTGAGACAAAGCACCTTTTCATAGTTATGGGACATTTGTATTTCATTTTCTATAAAGTATCTGTTCATGTTAATTTTTCTATAGGGTTGGTGATTCAGTCTTAACGATTGGAAGCAGCTCTTCACGTATTAGAGAAATTAGCCCTTTTCCTGTGCCATAAGCTGCAAATATTTTTCCCAGTATGCTATTTATCTTTTGAATTTGTTGATAATGGATTTTGCCATGTGGAATGTGCACGAGTGTGATATGCATAAACATGCGTGTGTGTGTATGAATTTCTTTTTTCTTTTATGGCTTCTGGGTCTTCAAATAAATAGATAAACCCGTGCATGTGTGAACTGGAACCCTAACAGCAATACTTTCTGACTTACCCTCGCATTTGTAATTATAAAACTAAATTAAATTTTACCTGACAAACACACGGTGGCAACAACAAAAAAAACAAAAGTAAAATGAAATTATGGACCTAACTACATATCCAATTGGTGGCATAACCACACAGAGAAGAAAGATCTCAAGTGCCTTTAAAACAGAGCAACTTGACTGCTGGGATCTTCCCAAAGGAAAACGCAAAGACAAAAACATTTATAGAACAATTGGTGATATGTGAACATTGACTGGATATTCAACCATATGGAGAAATTATTATTGACTTGAGGGTGGTATTATAATGGTAAGGAGCTCTGGTGGCACAGTGGTTAGGCACTCGGCTGATAACCAGAAGGTCAGAGACGGGAACCCACCAGCTGCTCAGCAGGAGAAAAAACTTAGCAATCTGCTCCAGTAAAGATTTAAAGCCTAGGACACCCTGGGGGGCAGTTCTACTCTGTCCTATAGGGTCTCTATGAGTCGGAATCAACCCAATGGCACGCAACAACACCATCACAATACAGGGTCTATGCATGTGTTCCATAGGGATGGGCGAAGGGGAGTGGTAGCAGACAGTGCTAGAAAATGCGTTAGGCCAGACTTTCTCCTTAGGCAGTGGCGTCCTGTGGGGCTTAGAATTTAACCTTACCCAAAGAATTTGGTCTTTGCCCTCAGTTCCTGAGAGATGATTTCTAAAAAACCCTGGAACATATGTGTCTTTGAAAAGGACTCCAAACCACTCCTAACAGGTTAAGCTGGTGAGGTGATGAGGTGACTCTGGGGTGGGGGCTGGCCAGTCCAGAAAGACACACCTCGTGACAGCTTGTGATCCTCATAACATGGACTGACCTCAGGGAAGAGGGGCTGGAGTTTGCACCCTCTAATGAGACCCTCGATCAAAGCTCAGGCTACGGAACTTCCATGGGCTTCCTGGTTGGTGAAAACATCCGCTCTCAGGAGGGTGACATGATCTCTCTGGTACAGGGAAGCTCCGTGTTGGGAACCCTCTCAGACCTCACCCTATGCATCTCTTCTCTATGCTGATCCTGATTTCTAGTCCTTATAATAAAGCTGCAATTGTAAGCATATGGCTTTCTGAGTTCTGAGTCCTTCCAGCAAATTATCAAACCTGAGAAAACAGTAGGAGCCAGCAGATCAGAAGGAAGGGGTCTGGGGATCCCTGAGCAGGAGGCGGGCATCCTGAGGGGGTTGGGGGGAAAAAAAAAAAACGTTTAGCCAGCAGGTCAGAAGTAAGGGCAGCTCCTGGGGGCCCCCAAACTTGTGGCTGGTGTCTGCCTATTGGGCAGTCTGAATGACAGTGTCGTTTTAACTTGTAAGATCTGACTAGCTCCAGGTGGCTGGGGTCAGAGAAAGAAGGTCTAAAAGATGTTGTTTTCACTTGTGAGATCTGAGATCTGACGAGCTGCGGGTGGCTGGGGTCAGAGAAAGAAGGTCTAAAGGACGTTGTTTTCACTTGTGAGATCTGAGATCTGACGAGCTGCGGGTGGCAGGTGTCAGAGAAGTGACAAAGTGGGGATTTTGATTTGATGCTTATTATTAACCTCATAGGAACCCACTGAAGTATTTTAAGCAAGAAAATAAACTTCCGTTTTATTGAAAAGATCACTCCATTAGTGGCATGGAGAATGGACTGCAGACACACACAAAGGTGACTGTTACAATAATTCAGGAACACTAGGAGGAAACATGGGAACTGAGAATAAAGGCTGAATTCAAGATAACTCTAAGGGCATATTTCTAGGGCTGCACGTACGAGTTTGGAGCAGTAGAGAGAAGGCAGGGAACAAGTCAGAAAGGAGAAAAATACGAACTCAGATATAAATCACTGATACCAGACTGGAGAACAAGATGACCACTAGACTAGTATTACCTAGTATTGACTGCACATCTCTATTCTTGGCAAAGAGAAAGAGAGAAAAAACAAAACCAAAGAAAACCAAAAGCCTCCTTAAAGAAATGTTCCATATTGAAAGTGTGTTCATATTTAAAGAATGCAAGGAGGGGCCGCGCCAACCATGACAACTATGAAAGCATAGTTTGTTCCTGGGGGCTCTGCGGTGACAGGTACCATCACCTGAACGTCACCGGCGAGAAAGGGGGCCAAGAGCAAGCCCGCAGACGCAGGACTCTGGCCCCAATCCCACAGCCTTCTTACTCCAGCACAGTGTTAAGTAAAATAATGTACGTGTAAGTGCTCAGCACAGTAACAGGCCCTGCACAAATGGTAGCTTTCCTCTTTGCTTTTGCTGCCCCCTGCTGAACGCAATACATCAGTTTTACTTAAAACTGAGGAATGAAAAGTTGATCAATATTTTAATGTAGAAAAGCTGCCCTCTTTCACATCCCATAAACTGCACATCCTCTCTTCTATTACTTTTAGACTCTACCCTTTGCTGCATAAAGGAACTGAGGCCAAAAAGCAGTATTTTATTCCACAACAAGTATCTAAACCCATCGCTGTTGAGTCCATTCAGACTCATAGTGACCCTACGGGACAGAGGAGAACTGCCCCTGGGGTTTCCAAGGGGCAGCTGGTGGATTCGAACTGCTGACCTTTAGGTTAGCAGCCAAGCAGCCAAGCTCTTAACCACTGAGCCACCAGGGCTCCGCAACAACAGGCATATACACATGTGTAAAATCTCACCAACTCCTAATAATCAAGGGAATCATTATTCATTCAAGAGAACTTTCAATTATAGATTTAGATACTTACATAAAGCACACACACATCAATATTATGTTTTATTACTCCCACATATAAAGAGTAATCTGAAATAACCTAAAAACTGATCAGGTAACAATGTTTAGGAACCTGATTTCATCAGACAAAAGAATAACTTGTGACCATTATATCAATTATATTTCTCATATCAATTATATCTAAAGTTAGCGTTTCTTAAGTGTATTAAAAGTTCTCTCCTAAGCAAATTAATGAGATGGGTTCCTGCAATATTAGATAGTTTATCAATATATTTAGCGAAGCTTTTCCCGTAAATAATATAAGTCTAACTTTTATTCAAGCTCATCCCAAGAAATTCAAATTCTAAATTAGAAGACAAATTAACCTGGCCTCTCTCTTCTGGTTTACAAGATTCACGTCCTTGATTCTTCTCTGAAGGTATACCGAAGACAGCAGATGAGAAATGAAACCCAGTACACAAGGCACTAGAATCACGTCACAGGTTCACACCTGACTTCTCCACTTTTAGCTGTGTAACTTAGTCAAGCTGTCTGACTGCTCTGAGAACTGTTTCCTTACCTGTAAAACATGGAAAATACCGCTACCTCAGAGAAAACAACCCAACAGATACAAAAGCAATCAGCACAGCCTGGCACCTGGGGACGGCCAGGTACTTGCTAGCGAAATCTGAATTTTTCTAATGGATGGCTCGGAAGCCTGCCCATGTGACCAGTTCATCACAAACCTGAAATTTTTCTTTTGGAATGTTCCTCCGGACTCCTTTTGCTAAAACCAATGCCTCTTCCACTCTACGACTTGCCAGAAGGTCCTGGATTTGTTTTTCCAGAGGTAATGGAACCAAGATGTAAACGCCTTTACTGGTGGTGACAATCACTCTTCCTGTGAAGAAATTCAAAATTGTTGGAAAGGAAAAAAAAAATGCCTACAAGAAAACATATTGCTTCCCCCACACTGAGTAATTATCTGATCTGTTGATCAGTTTTATCACACACAGAATTCCTACAGAAATTATAACTTATAAGGCTTGCTTTCTTCCTCTTCCCATACTCTGGACTGTGAAAAAAGGGGCTAGCTCTTAATACTACATTTCCAAGTATAAAATATGCTTTTCTGCCTTTTTTTCCCCCAGAAAATGCTGGTAAACTTGAAATCAGACATGTATGTCCAATAAGGTTGCAGACGTCAATCATGGAAAATTAACAGTAAGAATTATGATATACCTCACGTAAGATTTTTTAATTACTTTCCTTCCAAGTTAGTTTACATAAAACTAAGCTTAAATGCAATATTCTGAGCCATTCAATGAGAATATCTCATACTCATCAACTATCCAAATACATCCAAGTCTTGGAGATGAAATTTATTCATTTCTCACAACCCTCTACGTTAAGCTGGTCCACGGCTATCACTGTTGTCTTCATTTTGCTCATAAGACTTCCACAGATGGTCCATGGAAGAGTTGGAACTATCGTCCAAGAATAGCTCTAGTACTAAGCTTTTCAATCAAATCCTCCTCCCTTCTAGAGAAACTTTTTCAGCCAAGTATTACTTTTTCATGGAAAGCGATTTTTTAACTAAAATCCTTAAACAGCAAATACAGTGCATAAACCTAGATTATATCCTGGTCTGAAGAATAACTCAACTGCTAGTTAAGCCTTTCCCACTCTCTCCCATTCTTCTCTCCTCTGAACCCACTGTTTCCGTTCTAGTCCCACTGCCTAGTTTAACCCAAGTTCGCATTTCTTCTTGCCTGGACAACCACCACATCCTCCTTCCTGGTCTTCCTGCTCTGGTCTCTTTGTCTAGACAATTTGTCTTCTATATCACAACCAAAGTAATTTTTCTAATACTCAAATCAAGTTCTGTTCTTCCCCTGTGCTGCTGTCACCTCTTCTAGGAAGCCTCCCTTGTTCCCACCTAGGACAGGCTACATCACCCTTCTCTCTGCACCTGCACCTACAATACCCTGTGCTCAACTCTACCACTTAATATACACAGCACCATGTACTATTATATATGTTATTATAATAAATGTTCCAGTGTCCCCAACTGAAATCTGACCCACTTAATGGTAGGGAACATGTGTCTTAACTACAGGATCTAAAACAATGCTTTACACAGGAAAGGTAATGCTTAACTAAAATCCTTAAATAGCGAAAGCAATACATAAATGTAGACTACCTCCTGGTTTTAAAAAAATAGAGATAAAAGGCACTCTTAGGACAACTAGGGAAATCTGAATATGGGCAGAATACTAGATGATACTAGAATTACTGTTAATATTCTTAGACATGAAAATGGTATTGTGGTTATACAGGAAAATGCCCGTATTAGCAGATATATGCACAAGTATTTCATGATTGCATGTCATGATGTCTTCAACTTATTTTCAAATGGTTCAGCAAAATGTTAATTGTTTAATCTAGGCGAATGGTAAATGGTTTTTCTTCCCCCCAACTTTTCTTTACATTTGAAAATGTTCATAAAAAAACTGAAGAGAAGTTGAGCTCTCAGCCGGCTTACTAACACATGCAGGATGACCAACCTGGTCTGCTCTCCGGCCTCATCTCGCTCACTCTGCCACAGACAAGTCTTGTGCTACAGCCACGCTTAACTGCTTGTGTGGCCTGAAGCCCAGGTTTCCCTCTTTGCATGCATTTTTCTCTATGCCTGAAGGTTCTTTCACACCATATCTGCCTAGCTAACCCTAATTCATTCTTAAAGGTTTGGCTCAAATACCACCTCCTTCAGGAAGCTTCCTGATATCTCTAGGAAGTACTGCCTCCTCTGCTCTCCCCATGGGCCTTTTTCGTATCTCTACCAAGCTCTTCCACTGCTGTAGTTATGTGTTTAAATGCCTGTCTCCCCATTAACCTTGGAGCCACTGAAGCACAAGCAATGACTACAGTCGTCTATGTATCTTCCATACTTAGCATAATGCCCAGTTCCTGTTGTTGTTGTAAGCAGTCAAGTCAGTTCTGACTCATAGCAACCCTATGTGACAGACGAGAATGGCCCCATGGGGGTTCCTAGGCTGTAATCTTTACTGGAGCAGATCATCAGGTCTTCTCTCCTGCGGAGCCACTGGTGGGTTCAAACCACCAACCTTTCGGTTAGCAGTCAAGTGCCTGACCATTGTGCCACCACGGCTCCTTGCCCAGTTTCTAAAGGGCCCTGAATAATGTTTACTGAGGAAGTATTAGGTTGTACCACATGATACACTGGTTTTGAATCATTTTTGAATCCTGATTAGACATGTTAGGGTAAGTGGCTATTAGGTTACACCATTCTGCATTACTAAGCTAGCTTTCATAATCATTTGACTTCATTTTCTAGGTGGTTCTTGTCTTGTAAGCATTGATTTTTGCCCTTCAATAATATGGTGACTCAGAAGAACTAGATGGTGCCTGACTGCCACAGTGATTGTCGTGACAGGGAACACAACAGAGAGTCCCTGATGGAGCAGGAGAAAAGTGGAGTGCAGAACTCAAACTCTAGTAAAAAGACCAGACTTAATGGTTTGACTGAGACTGGAGGAACCCCGGAAGACATGGCCCCGGACTCTCTGTTAGCCCAAAACTAAAACCGTTCCCGAGGCCAACTCTTCAGACAAAGATTAGACTGCACTATGGGACATAAAATGATACTCATGAAGAATATGCCTCTTAGCTCAAGTAGATACATGAGACTAAATGGGCAGCTCCTGTCCGGAGGCGAGATGAGAAGGCAGAGAGGCTCAGGAGCTGGTTGAATGGACACAGGAAATCTGGGGTGGAAATGAGGAGTGTGCTGTCACAGTATGGGGAAAGCACCTAGGGTCACACAGCAATGTGTGTATAAATTTTTATTTGAGAGAGTACTTGAATTGTAAACTTTCACTTAAAATACAATAAAAAAAATAATAACATGATGACTGTTGAGCAATAATGACTACTTTTTTTATACAAGTTCAAATTAGGACATAATGGAACTGAGGCCGAGAAAAACATCAATTTGGCACTTGGAGAGGGTGTTGCTAACCAGCAAACAATACAGTGGTGGTTTCAGAAATTTCACTCCGGAGAGGAGAACCTTCAAAATGAGCCTCAAGGAAAACCAAAATCTTTTAGCAAACTTGGGAGTATGTCCTATGGCTGTTACCATCTGCAAAGTGAAAAAGTTGGACAAATGGATTCCACGCGAATTGACGGAAAAGAAATTGCGATGTCTAGAGGTGTGCTCAGCACTGCTAACCCGCAACAAAAATGAGCCTTTTTTGCAAAGTATTGGCATTTGTGGTGAGAAATGGATACTGTATGACAATAATAAATGATCTGGCAAACGGTTAGATGCAGAGCAGTCTCCAAGACGTTAACCAAAACAACCACTGTGCCCAAAAAAGGTTATGGTGACTGTATGGTGGTTTACAAAAGCCATAATCTATTATTCTTTTTTGCAATAAGAGTGATCTATCAGTGTAAACTCATGTGGTCAGGAAATTGACCACATGCATGAAAACTGAGATCAAAACAGCCAAGACTGGTCAACAGAGATGGTCCAGTTCTTGCTGCACAACAACACTCGACCACACACTTCTCACACCACTGCTCCAATATCGATGGAGCTAGATTATGAGATTCTGCCACACCACCTTACTCACCTGACATCTCCGCAACGGATTACCACCTTTTTGAATACTTGGAATTCTTAATACATAACAAAAGATTCAAAATCCAGAAGGTGTAGTTGAAGCACTTGAGCAGTTTATAGTCTCAAAAGATGAGGCATTTTTTAAAAGAGGAATATATAATTTAACATCATGTTGGCACAAGATAATTGAACACAACCAAAAACCAAACCAAACCTACTGCCGTCAAGTTGATTCCCAACTCACAGTGACCCTGTAGGACAGAGCAGAACCGCCCCATCGGGTTTTCAAGACTGTAAATCTTTACGGAAGCACATCTTACTCCCATGGAGCAGCTGGTGGGTTTGAACTGCGGACCTTTTGGGTTAGCAGCTAAGTGCTTGCACCACTGCGCTACCAGGGCTCCTCTGTAATTGAATATAATGGAGCATATTTTGATTAAATAAATCTGTTTCCTCTCATTTTGTAATGTTTTTACTTTCCCTTCAAAAAACCGACATTTCATGTGGTACAACCTAATATTATCATAAAAAGCTTGATAACGAAATTTTGTTATAATGTCTTTATATACCAGTACCTTCAAAATCCTGTAGAATGTGGCCTTCCTTAAAAGGCAGGGTCTGCTTTTGCTGCTGATCCAACATGCTGTGAACTGTGATGAATTCATCATCAAGAGCTATGACATACGGAAAGCAAACGGCTGCTCCGATCACGTTCTCTGACCAGTGCACAGGGGCACGCTGGGATATTCCAGCTACTGTTGCAAACATGCCTATAGAAATAAGAAGAGTTAATTGAGACTTCAAATAACTATGGTACTTTTTTATTCTGTAGATGTGTCTGGATGCAGAATACCCCCCTCGTTAATTTCCCTGTACAGTTTTATGTTTCAAGCAAGGAAGGATAATGTAATACATTGCATGTATTATGATTTAATTTTTGTGAAGAGAATTACCTTACTCAGAATTTATACCTTATATTTACTTTCAATTAAAACTGAGATTAAAAAATGTTTTTATATATGCCCATGTGAAGGTTTATAAAGCATATGTTCTCACATATGGAAAAAAGGTTATTTGAACAATTTAAGAAGCTACACATGCTTTCTTTCATTTCCAGTCTTCTAACTGGTTTGTATCTCTGAATGACAGCTCTTCCTTTTACATTCATTCAACAGATTTTTTTTTTGAGTACCTACACAGTGCTGTATAAGGAATTCTCAATGCTCAGAGTTTGGGTCTAATTTCGGATACACATGCGCTATAAAACATTATGTAATTCAAGATAGTTTATCTATCATGAACATGAAGCATTAAACTAGTCATTTCCAAATGAGTTGTATACAGTCCAAGGATAGTGCCAGTTATGGTGAGAGGTGGAAGAGGTGAGCAAAATTAGTATGTTCACCAAGTAAAGTCAATCCATTTTAACTTAACTTTCAAACTAGTTGACATAAAACATCTTAAAAACAGCATGCTGTTGCCTCCAAATGATCTAATACTACTGCAGTGGACAAATGGTTTCTACTACACACAACAGACTAGGAAGAAGGACCCGGCAATATACTTCTAAAAAAATGGCCAGTGAAAGCCTTATGAACAGCAGCAAAACACTGTCTGATACACTGCCAAAGATAAGCCCCTTGGAAGGTACTCAGAATACGACTGGGGAAGAGCTGCCTCCTCAAAGTAGTTGATCTTAATGACGTGGATGGAGTAAAGCTTTCAGGACCTTAATTTGCTAATGTGGCATGGCTCAAAAAGAGAAGAAATAGCTGCAAACATCCATTAATAATCAGAGCATAGAATGTACCAAGTATGAATCTAGGAAAACTGGAAGATGTCAAGAATGAACTGGAACGCTTGAAGGTAGACATCCTAGGCATTAGTAAGCTGAAATGGACTGGCATTGGCCATTCTGAATCAGACAGTCATACGGTTTACTATGCCAGGAATGACAAATTGAAGAGGAACAGCGTTGCATTCACTGTTCAAAAAGAACATTTCAAGACCTATCCTGAAGGACGATGATCTCAGTGATACGATAATATCCGTACACATCCAAGTAAGACCAGTTAATGCAACTATTATTCAAGTTCACGCACCAACCACTAGTATCAAAGATGAAGAAACTGAAGATTTTTACCGACTTCTGCAGTATAAAATTGACCAAACATGCAATCAAGATACATTGATAATTACCAGTGATTGGAATGCAAAAGTTGGAAACAAAGGAGGAGGATCAGTAGTTGAAAAACATGGCCTTGGCGTGAGAAACGATGTTTGAGATCGCATGAGAGTATTTTCCAAGACCAACAACCTATTTATTGGAAATAACTTTTTTCAACAACATTAGGTTGTTGTTAGGTGCCGTCTAGTCGGTTCCAACTCAAAGCAGCCCTACGTAAAACAGAACGAAATACTGCCCAGTCCTATGCCATCCTCACAATCATTGCTATCTGAACCCATCATTGCAGCCACTGTGTCAATCCATCTCACTGAAGGTCTTCCTTTCTTTTGCTGGCGCTCTACTTTACCAAGCATGATGTCCTTCTCCAGGGACTGGTCCCTCCTGATAGCACATCCAAAGTAATGACACAAAGTCTCGCCGTCACCGCTTCCAAGGACTTCCAGAACAGCAAACAAATCTGTTCCACAACATAAATGGTGACTATACATCTGGACCTCACCAGATGGAATACGCAGGAATCAAACTGATTACATCTGTGGAAAGAGACGATGGAGAAGCTCAATATCATCAGTCAGAACAAGGCCAGGGGCCAACTGTGGAACAGAACATCAACTACTCATATGCACGTTCAAGTTGAAGCTGAAGAAAATTAAAACAAGTCCACAAGAGCCAAAGTACGACGTTGAGTATATCGTACCTGAATTTAGAGACCACACCTCAAGAACAGACTTGATGCACTCAACATTAATGACCGAAGACCAGACGAGTTGTAGGATGACATTGAGGACATCATACATGAAGCAAAAGGTCATTAAAAAGACAGGAAAGAAAGAAAAGGACCAAAATGGATGTCAGAAGACACTCTGAAACCTGCTCTTGGGCATAGAATAGCTCAACTGAACAGAAGAAATGATGAAGTAAAAGAGCGCAACAGAAGATCTCAGACAGCAGCTCAAGAAGACAAAGTATAATAAAACGTGCAAAAACCTGGAGTTAGAAAACCAAAAGGGAAGAACACGCTCAGCATTTCTCAAACTGAAAGAACTGAAGAAAAAATCCAAGCCTTCAGTTGTAATATTGAAGGATTCTATGGGCAAAATACTGAACAATGCAGGAAGCATCAAAAGAAGATGGAAAGAATACATGGTCACTGTACCTAAGAGAATTGGTCGCTATTCAACCATTTCAGGAGGTAGCATATAATCAAGAACTGATGGTCTTGCAGGAAGAGGTCCAAACTGCACTGAAGGCACTGGTGAAAAACAAGCTTCCAGGAATTAATGGAATACCAATCAAGAAGTTTCTAAAAATGGATGTAAGGTTGAAAGTGCTCACTCGTCTATGCCAAGAAATGTGGAAGACGGCTACCTAGCCAACTGACGGGAAGAGATCCATATATGTGCCCAATCCAAAGAAAGGTGATCTAACAGAATGCAGAAATTATTGAACAGTATCATTAATATCACATGCAAGTAAAATTCTGCCGAAGATAATTCAAAAATGGCTGTAGTAGTATATCCATAGAGAACTGCCAGAAATTCAAGCCAGATTCAGAAGAGGACGTGGAATGAGGTCAGATGTCAGACAGATCCTGGCTGAAAGCACAGAATACCAGAAAGATGTTTACTTGTGTTTTATTGACTATGCAAAGGCATTGACTGGGTGGATCATAACAAATTATGGATAACATTACAAAGAATGAGAATTTCAGAACACTTAATTGTGCTCAGGTATATAGACCAAGATGCAGTTGTTCAAAAAGAACAGGGGATATTGCATGTTTTAAAATCAGGAAAGGCATGAGTCACAGATATATCCTTTCACCATAATTATTCAATCTGTATGCTAAGCAAATAATCCGAGAAGCTGTACTGTATGAATAAGAACGGGGCATCAGGATTGGAGGAAGACTCATTAACAACCTGTGTTATGCAGATGACACAACCTTGCTTGCTGTTAAGTGAAGAGGACTTGAAACACTTACTGATGAAAATCAAAGACTACAGCACTCAGTATGAGTTACACCTCAACATAAGGAAAACAAAAATCTTCACAACTGGACCAATAAGCTATATCATGATAAATGGAGAAAAGACTGAAGTTGTCAAGGATTTCATTTAACTTGGATCTACAATCAATGTCCATAGAAGCAGCAATCAAGAAATCAAATAACTTATTGCATTGGGTAAATGTGCTGTAGAAGGCCTCTTTAAATTGTTAAAAAGCAAAGATGTCACACTTTGAGGACTAAGATGTTTCTGACCCAAGCCATGGTATTTTCAATTGCCTCACATGCAAGTGAAAGCCGGACAACGAATAGGGAAGACCAAAGAAGAATTGATGCCTTTGAATTACTGTGTTGGAGAAGAATACTGAATATACCATGGACTGCCAGAAGAACAAACAAATCTGTCTTGGAAAAACTACAGCTAGAATGCTCCCTAAAAGTGATTATAGTGAGAATTTGTCTCGATGTACTTTGGACATGTTATCAGGAGGGATCAGTCCCTGGGGAAGGACATCATGCTTGGTAAACCAGAGGGTCAACGAAAAAGAGGATGACCCTCAATAAGATGCACTGACACAGTCGGTGCAACAATGGGCTCAAACATAGCAACAACTGTGAGGATGGCACAGGACCAGGGAGTGTTTTGTTTTGCTGTACTCAGGGTCACTATGAGTCAGAACTGACTCAATGGCATACAACATGATTTAAGGGACATAGGCAATAATCGCTGTTGTTGTATGCCATCAAGTCGATTCCGACTCATTGCGACCCCATGTGACAGAGTAGAACTTCCCCATAGGGTTTTCTAGACTGTAATCTTTATGGGGAGCAGTTCTTCAGGTCTTTCTCCCATGGAGCCACTAACCGAAAAACCAAACCCATTGCTGTCGAGTCAATTCCAACTCATAGTGACCCTATAGAGACCCTATATGACAGAGTAGAACTGCCCCATAGGGTTTCCAAGGAGTGCCAGGTGGATTCGAACTGCCGACCTTTTGGTTAGCAGCTGTAGCTCTTAACCACTACGCCACTAGGGTTTCTTATGGCGCCACTAGGTGGGTTCAAACCACCAATCTTTTGGTTAGCAGCCAAGTGCTTAACCACTGTTCCACCAGAATCAAGCGGCCCTGGTGGCATAATAGTTAAGCACTTGGCTGCTAACCGAAAGGTCCCTGGTTCAAAACAACCATCCGCTCTGTAAGAGAAAAGACCTGGTGATCTGCTCCCATAAAGATTACAGCCTAGAAAACCCCAGGGGTGCAGTTCCTCTCTGTCCTACAGGGTTGTTACGAGTTGGAATTGACTAAATGGCATACAACAACAACACCACCACCATAAAAGACAAGACAGAATCCCTTTCAAGGAACTAACTAGCTGCTAAAATATTTTTGGTGGGATAAAGCTGTAGAAAATAAAAAAAGAAAATTATGAATATAACACTGAAGTATCCACACATGAAAATACTTGTAAGAGAGCTACTTCAAATCCTTTTCAGAATGAAGAGTAAAAACAACCAACCAACAAACGCACCCACATGGGAAAATCTTATAAGGAAATCTTATAGATTATTTTTATAATTATTTACTTAAAGGAATGTTCCCCCCCGAGCCATCTTCAAACATTATTTTAGCACAAAATTAAACTGGTTTTATGACTAGTCTCTTTCTGTTCCTCTAACTACACATTCACAAAACAGACTTAAAATTTCAGCAAACGATGCTGTTCTGTTTTTATCTTGCCACATATCCTCATTGTTGGCAAATACTTTTTGCAAGTTTTTATTTTTCACAACTAAGACATCACTTTCAGATTGCAGAATTAATTAACGGAGTTAACCCAAAAGAGAACAGGTTGAAAAGAGGCAGATGTGAATCTAAGTGCCAAAGCATCCTTCTCACCCAGTCCTCCCGGGCCTGCCAGCAGGAACTCCTGTCTGCCTATCCGCTTCACAATCGGGCGCTTCTCTTCGCTGCAGTAAGGAAACAGGTCCTGGGAGACCCCTGTGTTATAGTTCAGGATGATGTACTGAGTGGTAAGAGCCAGGCATAAGAAGTGGCCATCCACAGCCACGGCAAAGGGCTGCTCTGGAGTCGACACTTCCTTGACTATCTGAACCCGGTCCTCGTAGACCATGAACACCTGGATGGTTCTGCGTTTGACAGAGATGATACAAACTTCCACACAAAATGGGTCCCCGCTCACAGGGTTCTCATTCAAAGCAAACGTCACCGCCCCTTTGATTCGGGCTCCTGTGGGAATGGGCTCCAGGTTCATCATGTTAACCAGAGTTATGGAGTTGTCACAAAGCACCAGGAGCCTGTTGAGGGCTGACGCTGCTCTCAGTTCATTCACTGGCTTCTTGAAACCCAGGTGTCTGTGCAGCTGTTTAGTGGCAGTGAATGCGGCTGTCCCAGTGGGCAAAGTCTTCTCCTCCAACAGGAAGTGGTAAATAAAGCAGTCATTGGTGCCAACGTAGAGGTTCTTCCCACAGCACTCAACACACTCTATATTGACGCGATCTCTGTCGCCCATCAGCAGCTCCCGCTCAACAGCAGAGACCAAGCTAAAGGCCTTTATGGTCATCATGTCTACCTGTTGATCTGTAGGAAGAGAAAAACAAACAAAACTTTAGACTAACTAGGAACAAGCAAAAACATCTCAGATCACAATAAATGTACATCGATCCCTCAGATGTAATTTCAAGGAAAGAAAAAAATCATTTAACACTGTTAAAAATGGTAAGGGAGAGAAAATACTTCCCCGCTTGGTCTCCCCCAATCATATAAATGAAAGACCCCAAAAGAAGAGCACACACATTCGCTTCTAATTTAACAGTCATTTGCTCCTTCTCAATAAAGCTGAGATTTACATGGAATTTTCTCCTTGGGAGACACACCTGCATGTAGAAGACAAACGCATTTATTCACCTTTGGACAACATAACAAAGATTTTTGAAAAAAACAAAATGATGCTCATTTATCTTCCCTCTGAGCTTCGATGGTCATTTGGTTTTACATTTAAATGAATCGTGGGATGCAACTACAGGTATGTGTAGCTTAATGTCCACAGTATGTTCTGTGAAATAAGACGTTAAGCGATATGGATGTTGTGTGAACACCATACAGGAGAGAGGCATACAGGATGGTCACTGGGAGGGCCAGGACCCACACCACAGCCACAGCCACTGCACAGGTTCCTCTGCCACTGGTCCTGTGTGGCCACTGCCTGGTCTCTGAGAGCAGTGCTGGGCCTTCAAGTGCCTGCCTGCCACGTGCGTTTGCTATCCAGCAGGCTGTCTCTGGCTTGCCACGCTGCTGCTTCCCTTCCATTCCTTGCTCCACGCCTGCCTCCCCGGACCCTCTAAAGGGCTTTAAACTCTTCCAGTCCCGCCCGCCCCTCCTCCGGCTCCTCCTCCCACCACCGCCACAGCCCTGACCACCTGGCATTGGAGGACCCACGGCCTCAGGCCCAGGTGTCACACACAAGACGCCTGGACTAAGTAGGGCAGCAACCTCGGCAAGGGACCCCCTCAGCGGCTCCACGGATGGCGCGGGGACCCTCTACCTGCTGCCACCCCAAAGCCGGGGTGGACTTGGAACCCAGAGAGCTAGCGAGAGACAAATGGAATCTCCATACCTAGCAAAGTATGCCCAGTTCTCTGATTGGGATTTCTGAACTCTATCATAACCTTACGGGACTACAGACGTATATGAAGTCAGACATTGCCTGAATGAATGTTATGTGGTGCGTGACTGTACACCATGTTGTTAAATCTTGTTCCTCCAATCCTGTCAGAAACACTGGAGGACAGGAACCACTCATTAAATTCCTTTGATTCTTCCAAATGAGGCATGTATGTTGGCCCCAGCACCATATTTGGCTCTCAGAGTAAATGTGTTAACATAGAGTTGCAAAGATGCGTCTCATAGCTCCAAAGTCCTTCAGGTAGTGAGTTAAGGTATTTAGTAAACCTGTACAATTACTAACACATCAGTTAATGAATTATTCCTACTGGAAGAGAGACTTCCCCAATCTTTGGCTTCCTACTTCCTCCTCTGAAAAGGACTCTGGCGTCACACTTCACAGTCAGAGGCAAGAAAAACCATCAAAATGGCTTTCCCTTGATTCCTTAGCCAGCTGGAAGGCAGACACACATGCGTGTGTACCTAACAGCCTCACACTGGAGAGGGAGATCATGTAGCTCCAAAGAGAACTGCATGAGATTGATGGAAATTAGAGGGGTGCTAATTCAGTTTTTATTAGAAAGATTTTTCTATCATTTCAAGCTGTCCAAAAATGGAATAGAGTTGTCTAGGAAGAGATTAAATTCCATACTCCTTTGAGGCATTCCAGCAAAACCTGGAAGAACTCCTGGAAATATTCCAGAAAGATTCATGCATTAAGAAAGGGTAGGAATTAGATAACCTCTCTGGTGACTTCAAACTCAAAAGACTTCATAACTCTACAATTTCTTGTATTCCCCTGTTCACTGGGGCAATGACAGCTATAGATGAGCAAGATTCCAGCCTTCTTTTCCTTCCAACCTTCCTTTCCCTTCCCACCACTTACTAGCTACGTGCCCTTGGGCAAATCACTTCACTTTTCTATGCTTCAATTTCCTCATCTCCAAAATGAGCAGAACAACGGCGCCAACTTCCTGCATTTGAGGACTGAGTAAATTAATTCATGTAAGATTTGTGTAACTGGCACATAAAAAGGACTCAATAAAAGTTAGGTTTTTATATTATCATTAACTGATCTGGGCAGCTCCCATCCCTGTCAACCCCTCAGCTTTTGTCAGGTTTTTATTTCCCAAGTTTAGGATTAAGAGATAAAATAATGTTATACTCTGCCCTTACCAAAAAAAAAAAAAACAAACCTGTTGCTGTCAAGCCGATTCGGACTCATAGCAACCCTATAAGACAGAGCAGAACTGCCCCGTAGAGTTTCCAAGGAGGACCTGGTGGATTCAAACTGCTGACCTTTTGGTTAGCAGCCACAGCACTTAACCACTAAGCCACCTGGGTTTCTTCTTCCGCCCTTAGGGACGGGTAATGTGTGTCTACCTCCTCCTAAAACGCAGACCAAAGTGGAAGCCAGAACACACACATACAAACTCTACACACACATCTTCACTTATAAGAGTTCATCTTTACAAAGATCATGGAAAAGAAGTGGGAAAAGCAAGCAGTGAGGTTCAAAAGGCATCACAGGAAAGAAATTGTGTTTATCTACCTTGGGGCTTGTCACACAGTCTTAATCACAGGGCTGCAGGAATTCGGGGGGTCCCAGGGAAAGCCTAGGGTGGGGTGAGCTGGGGGAAGAATGCCTCCGGGACTTTGCAAATAATTCCTGGCACAAACTGTTTGCAAGCACCACCATCTATTTGTCACAACCAAACACAGTGACTAAAACCCAACCTATTCCTTTTTTTTTTTCTCCCATTTATATGCTCCAGAATAAAACCCAAATATTGAAATGTAGGCTTTCAAATATATAAGGCAGTGAAAGCAAACTAATACAAAATATTTCTTCCTGCACTGACTGGCCAAGCAGGGCTGTCTTTTAAAATGACGTGATAAAGCAATTCTGCTTTTTAAAATACGAACCGTATCTCTCTCTCTGCAGAAAGAACAGAGAAACCCACTTTGGGCACTCATAACCAAACTCTTCTTATTTAACTTTTAAAAAATACATTGTCCATAATTCTAGCATCCATCTTCACTTCCTACAAGGGTTAAACTGAACATGTCTGCGGTGAAACACTGTGGAAAGAATCAAACACTTACATTTAGTCTAAGTACTAGTCTAGGCAGAGAAGGGGGGGAGGGGAAGAGGCAGCTGAAAGAAAAGCATCTGGTTTCTTAATAAGTCAAAATTCTGTAATACTTAAAAAGAAGCACAATGTTATTTTATCTTCCGGTAATCACAATAACTCAAGTCTTGCTAAAGACACGTTTCCTGTTACGGGATTTAAAAGACATGCTTTAATATTTAAATGATAATTTACACAGAAGCAGAAACACATGGAGGTAAATGAAAGCTGACAACCTAACATTATGGTATTTTAAAATGGTCTGTTTCTTCAGGCAGTGTGAAAATTCTCTCCAAGATCTAGTTCACACAATAAATTTACTTAGATAAAATATGAGTCATAAATAAATAATTCAGAAACATATGACCTCAAGTTTGCCATTGAGTTCAATTTACTGGGGTTTGAATTAGAGGTTTGAGTATGATAATCAAACAAAACGTTTCTGTAAAGTATACAATTCATACTTTATTATATGACCTCAAACTCACCTAAAATTTAAACTAACTTTGTTGGGACTTCACCTTAAAAGCATGGTGTCATTTTAAAAATTAATATTTTAATACTTCTAAAAATTGCAAACTATATACCTAGTTAGAGAAAAAGACTGAAATGTGTTAGTACATTTGGTGAGTATTAATTCAAAATGAAGATATTACATACGCAACAAGCCCCTATAAATGCATTAAAAAATGGCAATTGTTTTCTTACATATGTATTTACCACAATTAAACAAACATTATTTGTAGGAAAAAAGTGTTACAAGACGCTGTTTCATTTCTTATGAGTCTACCAATCTTATTAAGGAACTAGGACTAGAAAAACAGATGAGTAACAGTATAAAGCAATATGTACTAAGGACCAAAATTAAAATAGTAACAATTATTTTCTACCAAACTAAATGGAGAATACACACATTGGCATTTTAAAGATACAACCACGAGTGGTAATTAGAATCTAAGTGTCTTTAAATATGCTAGTGTAAACATACTGTTTCTACAGATGTATACAGAAACACTATCTTTTACTTAGGGCCTGTAGTCACTGTCAAAAGAACATGTCACTTTTGGCATCTTTACTTAGGCTCCTAGGTTTCCTAACCTCAGCTCAAAAATGAGAATTCCATTCTTTCTGGCTACAGGAGGCTGGACACCAGAGATTTTGATATTACCCAAAGCTGCAAAATATTTTTTCTGTGTTCCTTACTTGGAGACCTTTTACAACAGCCATACAGGTATCTGAGAGGCCATACTTCTCCTAGCACATGCCTGAGCCTGGAGGAGAGTTGATGTGGATGAGTTTGTGAACAACGCTAGAGGATCAGCTATATCCTGATTTCAGGGACACCATTTCTCCCATAAAGTAAACACCAGGGCCAGATGGTTCTCCTACCAAGTTCTACCATAATTAAAGTTTTCCCTGAGAATAAGTTTCCCTGAGAATTAAAAAAAAAAAAAAGGAATATGTTCCAACTTATTTTATAAAGCCAGTATAAAGTACAACTTTGATATTCAGTCAAGACAAGGATATAGGAAAAAAGGAAATCATAGATCACTCTTACTCATGAATAAAGATGCAAAAATATTAAATGCCAGCAAACTGAACCAAGCAACATATAAAAAGATGACATACAATATAACTAAGTTGGGATGCAATACTGACTTAAGGCAATAAAATTGGATGGTTTAATTTACCAGATTTACCATCTGAAAGAGAAAAACATATAACTGCTTGAACAGATACAGAAAATGCAGTAAATAAAATTTAACATTCATTCATGATAAAAACTAATCCTGATAAAATCTATCTAAAGCTAACAAAGAACCTAGTAGCAAACATTGGAAATCATTCCTTTTAAAATAAGGAACAACACAAGGATGTCTGCTATTAACATCTCTATTCAACACTGTACTGGAAGCCCTCACCAAGCACAGCAAAACAAGAAAAAGAAAAACAGTTATAAAGAATTGAAAACAAAGACATAAAACTATCATTATTCACAGATGATATCACTGTTTTGACTGAAACTCACAAGACCAATTCTTTTTGGTACAGTGACTCTGTGTATTCCTTCCATCTTCTTTCAATGCCTCCTGGGTCATTCAATATTTTGCCCACAGAATCCTTCAATATTGCTATTTGAGGCTTGAATTTTTTCTTCAGTTCTTTCACCTTGAGAAATGCTGTGTTCTTCCCTTTTGGTTTTCTAATGCCAGATCTTTGCACATTTCATGATATTACTTTACTCTTCAAGCCACCCTTTGAAATCTTCTGTTCAGTGCTTTTACTTCATCATTTCTTCCTTTTGCTTTAGCTACTCTATGCTCAAGAGCAAGTTTCAGAGTCTCTTCTGACACCCATTTTGGTCTTTTCTTTCTTTCCTATCTTTTTAATGACCTTTTGCTTTCTTCACATATGATGTCCTTGATGTCATCCCAAAACTCATCTGGTCTTCAGCCTCATACAATATTTGTCCTTTTGTGATTGACTAATTTCACTCAGCATAATGACTTTCAGATTCATCCATGTTATGAGATGTTCCACAGATTCATCGTTGCTCTTTATCGTTGTGCAGTATTCCATTGTGTGAATACACCATAATCTGTCTACCCATTCGTCCATTGACGGACACTTAGGTTGTTTCCATCTTTTTGCTATTGTGAATAGTGCTGCAGTGAACATGGCTGTGCATATATCTATTCGTGTGACGGCTCTTATTTCTCTAGGACATATTCCTAGGAGTGGGATTGCTGGATCATATGGTACTTCTATTTCTAGCTTTTTAAGGAAGCGCCAAATCGATTTCTGAATTAATATTCTTAAAAATGGAAAGCAAACTTTAAAACTTCCAGAAGAAAATATGGAAGAATATTTTCTTAGGGTAGGAAAGAATTTCTAAAAACAGATATTAAAAAGAGCACAAACTCTAGAGAAAAAGATAGATAAATTCATCCATGTTAAGATTTAAAACTTCTGTTCTTCAAAAGACACCATAAAGAAAGTGAAAAGACAAGCTGGAAAAAAAAGAAGAAGAGAGGAGAAGACGGTGACATTGCATATCTGCCAAAAGACATCTGGGCCATAGAAAGAACTTCTACAGTAAGAAAACAACAAACACTCAACAGAAAAATGGGCAAAATATACAAACAGGCTTGTCACAGAAAAGGAAAAATGACTGGCCAATAAACATGTGAAAAGATGCTCAACCTAATTATTCCCCTGGAACTTCAAATTATAACTACAATGACATTCAGTTATACTCATTAAACTGACAAAACACTTGAAGTCTGACGACATCAGATGTTTTCAAGATCATGTAGCCATGAAAACTCTCTACGCTGCTGGCAGAAGCTTCTAAACTGGTAAAACCATTCCGGCATTACATAGTAGGCCCCTGACATTATTTAGTAAGCCAGTACTTACTACTAGAAATATGCCCTATAGATTTTATTTCATGTGCACCAGGGCATAAACAAGAGAGTTTGCAGCAATCCTGTTTGCGATAGGGAAAAACCAGAAATAATTCAAGCGGCCATCAATAGGATGAGAACACTACACAGCAGCAAAAAAGAATGAACTACAGGTACCTACATAGATGAATCTTAGACATAATATTAAGGAGGAAAATGTGGCCGAACACTATATACAAAAAACACACTGCAAAAGAGTTGATTCCAAATCATAGTGACCCTATTGGACAGAGTAGAACTGCCCCATAGGGTTTCCAAAACTGTAAAGATGTGGCAGACGGCCACATCTTTCTTCCGAGGGGCAGTTGGTGGGTTTGAACTGCCAATCTTACGGTTGGCAGCCAAGCGCTTAACCACTGCTCCACCAGGGCTCCTTTGAACACTATATGAAACGTAAGGTTTGTTTTCTCTGTATCCACCAAGGCCAGGTCCCATAAACAAAGATGCAGCAGAAGGAATAAACATTGAATAAATCCCTATCTCAAAAAATTACACAAATTTGATAAAAAGATTATTATGCAGCAGCTTACAGATCCAACATAACAGGACTGAAAATGTATATGTAATAAATAAAGCAACTTCTGACCTGGAAGAGAAACAATTTCTGCTAAAACAATGTTATCATAAAGTGGTATTTATTAAAATGTGATCTTTATTAGTAATTATTCTTAAACCAAAGAATAATACCCCATTACTTGCTGTGTCACAGACCATGAACATATGACGTTATTGCTGTCGTTGTTCCGACTCATAGTGACCCTGTGTACAACAGAACGAAACACTGCCTGGTCCTGTGCCATCCTCATACATTGTTGCTACGCTTGAGCCCACTGTTGCAGCCACCGTGTCAATCCATCTCGTTGAGGGTCTTCCTCATTTTTGCTGACCCTCTACTTTACCAAGCATGATGTATTTTTCCAGGGACTGGTCCCTCCTGACAACATATCCGAAGTACATGAGAAGAAGTCTCGCCATCCTGGCTTCTAAGGAGCATTCTAGCTGTACATCTTCCAAGACAGATTCGTTCATTCTTCTGGCAGTCCATGATATATTCAATATTCTTCACCAACACCACAATTCAAATGCATCAATTCTTCTTCAGTCTTCCTTATTTATTGTCCAGCTTTCACATGCATGTGAGGCGAATGAAAATACCATGGCTTGGGTCAGGTGCACTTGAGTTCTCAAAATGTGACATCTTTGCTTTTTAACACTTTAAAGAGGACTTCTGCAGCAGATTTGCCCACTGCAATAAGTTATTTGATCTTGACTGCTGCTTCTGCGGGCAATGATTGTGGATCCAAGTAAAATGAAATCCTTGACAACTTCAATCTTTTCTCAGTTTATCATGATGTTGCTTACTGGTCCCGTTGTGAGGATTTTTGTTTTCTTTATGTTGAGGTGTAATCCATATTGAAGACTGTGGTCTTTGATCTTCATTAATAAGTGCTTCAAGTCTTCTTCGCTTCAGCAAGCAAGGTTGGGTCATCTGCATATTGCAGGTTGTTAATGAGTCTTCCCTCCAATCCTAATGCCTGGTTCTTCATACAGTCCAGCTTCCCAGATTATCTGCTCAGCATACAGACTGAATAATTATGGTGAAAGGATACAACCCTGACACAAACCTTTCCTGAATTTAAACCACACAGTATTTTCTTGTTCTGTTTGAGCGACTGCCTCTTGGTCTATGTACGTATGATACAAAAACCAAACTTATTGCCATCAAGTCGATTCCGAATCATAAAGACCCTATAGGACAGAGCAGAACTGCCCCACAGGGTTTCCAAGGAGCAGGTGGTGGACTCAAACTGCTGAACTTTTGGTTAGCAGCCAAACGCTTAACCACTGTGCCACCAGGGCTGCGTATATGACAGCAACCTTAAAATGGGTCTGGTGTCCAATGCTTCCACAAAAAATCTCATTTTCACATAAAGCAAACTCTTCAGGGTCCCATGGCGCTAAACATCCACCAGAGCTTCATCACTCCAGGGTGTAACCCCAAAACTCATCAACGGGTTATAATAGGAGCCTTATAATAGAAGGCACTTTTCTATGAACAAACTAAAGTTTATCTACACTTTCAAAAAGAGACTCCACATACAGATAGATTTGCCATTGTTTCATTTTACATAAAGTTCTTCTTTTTTCTTGAGTTTATGATAGTCCACTATAAATGAAAATATCAAGAGAGCAAATAGTCATACTAAGGCTTGCATCAAAGTTAGCCAGGTTCTAAGCTACCACATGCAACATGGGCAGAATGGACACTGGCTGTTCAAGGTCAGGCTCTGGTTTTGCTACCACTTTTGCTGGGAGCATTATGATCCTAACTCCTTGCCTCAAATGGTCTCTTACCCACTGTTACGGACTGAACTGTGTCCCCCAAAAATGTGTGTCATCTTGGCTAGGCCATGATTCCCAGTATTGTGTGGTTGTCCTCCATTTTGTGGCTGATGGGATTATCCTATGTTTTATAAATCCTAACCTCTATGATGTTAATGAGGCAGGATTACAGGCAGTTATGTTAATGAAGCAGGACACAATCTACAGGATTAGGTTGTATCTTGAGTCAATCTCTTTTGAGATATAAAACAGAGAAGTAATCAGAGAGGAGGGGGACCTCATTAACACCAAGCAAGAAAAGCCAGGAGTGGAGCACATCCTTTGGACCCAGGGTCCCTGCGTTAAGAAGATCCTAGACCAGGGAAAACTGATGACAAGGACCTTCCCCCAGAGCTGCCACAGAGAGAAAGCCTTCCCCTAGAGCTGGCACCCTGAATTTGGACTTCTAACTTCCTAACTGTGAGAAAATAAAATTCTGTTTGTTAAAGCCATGCACTTGTGGTATTTCTGTTATAGCAGCACTAGATAACTAAGACAATCACCAAACCATTCTCTCACTGCTCCTTTCTAAAATATCTTGTCAATATTCTCCTTTTAAACTTCAGAATTTTCTTGATTTCATTTTCAGATTGTTCACTGTAAATGTATAGAAATACAATTGATTTTTGTTTATTACAACCTTGCTGATCTCAGCTATTAGTTCTAACAGTTTTTTAGTGGATTCCTTAGGTTTTTCTATATACAAGATCGTGCTGTCTGCAAATAAGGATAGTTTTAATTCTTCCTCTCCAGTGGGGATGCTTTTTGTTCCATTTTCTTGCCTAACTGCCTTGTCTCTGTTGTTGTTGTTACATGCCTCTGAGTCTGTTCCCAGTCATAGCTACCCTATGTACAACAAAATGAAACACTGCCCAGTCCTGCACCGTTCTCACAACCATTACTATGCCTGAGCCAACTGCTGCTTTTAACCTTTAAAAGAGGTCTTTCACAGCCCAATGCAAATTTCATCTCACTGATGCCTAGGATATCAACCTTTATGTGTTCCATTTCATTTCTGACAATTTCCAGTTTTCCTAGATTCATACTTCCTACATTCCACGTTCTGATTATCAATGGATGTTTGCAACTATTTCTTCTCATTTTGAGTCATACCACATCAGCAAATGAAGGTCCCGAAAGCTTGACTCCAGCCACATCATTAAGGTTGACTCTACTTTGAGGACGCAGCTCTTCTCCAGTCATATTTTGAGTGACTTCCAACCTGAGGGGCTCATCTTCCAGCACTATACCAGACAATGTTCCACTGCTATTCATAAGGTTTTCACTGACTAATTCTTTTCAGAAGTAGATCGCAAGGTCCTTCTTTCTAGTCTACCTTATTCTGGAAGCTCCGCTGAAACCTGTCCACCATGGCTGACCTGCTGGTATTTGAAATACTAGAGGTATAGCTTTTTTTTTTTTTTTTTTTTTTTTTAATTTTAATTTTTATTTTTTTTTTATATATATTTTATTGTACTTCAGGTGAAAGCTTACAGAGCAAATAGTTTCTCATGAAATAGTAGTACACATGTTGTTTTTTTTGACATTGGTTAACAACCCCACAACGTATTAAGCCTCTAAATTCTCAACCTTTTTTTTTGATGAAAATTACAGATGGCCAAAGATACACCATTTCAAAATTTTCTACATTCACAGTTCAGTGACATTGACTACGCTCTTCCAACTGTGCTGTTATTCTCACTTAAGATGAAGGCTTACAGAACAAAATAGTTTTTCATTTAACAGTTACTACACATGTTGCCCTATGACAATGGTTAACAATCTCACAGCACATCAAGAATATCCTTACTCCACCTTGTGTTCCCTATCACCAGGGGGCTTCCTTGTCCCCTTCTGTCTTCTGGACCTTGTCAGTGGACTATTGTACCTCTTTAGTCTCCTTTGTTTGTTTATTTATTTATTTATTTTTATTTTATTTAAACACCATTTCAAAACTTTTTACTTACACATTTAAGTGATATTGACTATGCTCTTCCAATTGTGCTGCCATTCTCGCCCAAGATGAAGGCTTACAGGACAAAACAGCCTCCCATTTAATAGTTACTACAAATGTTGCCCCATAGCAGTGGTCAACAATCTCACAATACATCGACAGTGTCCTTATTCAATTTGTGTTCCTTATCATCAGTTTCCTACTCTCCCTCTGCCTTCTGGCCCTTGTCACCGGACTCCTGTACATCGTTAGTCCCATTTAGTTTTACTGGGGTGTCCATTCCCAGGCTTAACATCGAACCTTGAAGGTAACTTCCCCTCTGAGCTGAAAGGGTGTCTGGGGGCCACACTCTCAAGGTTTCTCTAGTATTCTTTAGGCCAGTATATCTGGTCTTCTTTTTTTTTTTTTTTTTTGGGGGAGTTAAAATTATGCTCTACATCCTACTCCAGCTCTGCCCAGAACCCTCTGTGAGGTATAGCTTTTTGCATGACAGTAACATGCAAACCACCACAGTATGACAAACTGACAGATCAATAGTGGAATTGCCTTGTCTAGAAACTCCAATATAATGTTGAACAGAAGTCAAGAGCAGACATCCTCGTCTTGTTCCCAATCTTAGGGGGAAAGCGTTCAGTCTTTCACCACTGAGTATGATGTTACTGAGTATGCTATGGGTTTTTCATAAATGACTTTATCAAGTTGAGGAAGTTCCGTTTTTATGACAAAAGAGTGTCTGATTTTTGACAAAATTTTTTGTGTCTACTGTGATAATCATATAGCTTTTGTCTTTTATTTTACTGATACGGTGTATTACATTCGTTGATGCTTGGATGTTAAACTAACCTTGCATTCATGAGATAAAACCTACTTGATCGTGGTGTATAATTATTTTTATATGTTGCTGGATTAACTCAATTAAAAAAAAGACCAATAACTCAATTAAAAATTGGCCAAAGGATCTGAATAGATATTTCTCCAAAGAAGATATACAAATGGCCAATGAGCACATGAAAAGCTGTTTGACTTCATTAGTCATCAGGCAAATGCAAATGTAAACCACATTGCGAGATACTCTTCACATCCACTGAGATGACCAGAATCAAAGGGCCAGATAACAGAAAGTGAAGGCAAGGATTTGGAGAAATTGGAACCCTCATGCATTGCTGGTAGGAATGTAAAATGGTGCAGCCACTCTGGAAAACAAATAGTTCCTCAAACAGTTAAACAGACTTACCATATGACCCAGCAATTTCACTCCTAGGTATATACCCAAAAGAAATAAAAAAAATGTATGTCCACATAAAAACTTATACATGAATGTTCATAATAGCTAAACTGCAGACACAACCAAATGTCCACCAACTGATCAATGCATAAACAAAATGTGGCATATCTATACAATGGGATATTATTTGACCACGAAAAGGAATGAAATACTGATACATAATACCACATAGATGAACCTTGAAAACATAATGCTATGTGAAAGAAGCCAGTCACAAAAAACCACATATTATATGACTCCATTTATATGGAATGTCCAGGATAGGCAAATCTATAGAGACAAAAGGTAGATTAGTGGTCACTAAGGAATTGGGTGGGGGGAATGGAAGGATAGAGGGATGATAGCTAAAGGATATGCAGTTTCTTTTTTGAGTGACGAAAATTGTGCTAAATTTGACCATGGTGATGTTTGCACGTATCTGTGAATACAGTGAAAACCACTGAATTGTACACTTTCAATGAATTAACTGCAAGGTATCTGAATTATATCTTAATTTAAAACTTTAAAACACACATACACACTTCACATGTCACTGCCAAACTCAGCAAAGGATGAAAAGTCCTTAAAAAATCAAATCCCAGACAACTTTTCCTCCCTTACTTATAAAGAAAACTCCCAGCTATTAGTCTATTCATATTATTCCACAATATCAGTCGTTTTATGACATTCCTGAGCACATTCAGTTCTGAACTGTGTTGAATTAGCTAGGCACTTCAACTCTGGTGGCACAGTGGTTAAGAGCTATAGCTGCAAATCAAAAGGTCGGCAATTCAAATCCACCAGCCACTCCTTAGAAACCCTACAGGGCAGTTCTACTCTGTCCTATAGGGTCGCTATGAGTCTGAACTGACTCGACGGCAATGTGGTTGTTTTTGTTTTTTTTTTTTTTTGGTTTTTAAATTTGAAAAAGCCAGTTACCTAAGATTACAAGTGTCCAAGCATTCTACAAATCAACTACTTGTCAAAGGAGAACTTGAGCATAAACTACAGCCTGACACCTTTTCAAGAAACTAAAAGCATCAGTCAGAAAACAGCTATCACTATCTACCACGGTTTGATCAGATTTAACAACATAATAATCCCAAAAGCAAACAAACACTGCTTCACCTTCATCTGGCTACCACACCACTTGTGGATATGAAAGCAGTAACGTTTGGGGGGGTCAAAAACCAGCATTTAGGAGGACTGCACAGTGCCCAGGATATGCCTTCCACACACTAGCTAATAACAGGAATTCCATCATAATTAGGTTTCTTTACTTTTTCTTTCTTTAAATCTTGCTGTGATTTTCAGTATTTCTATAAAGACTTTAAAAAAATGCTTACTTTGTAATTATTTATTTATTTTTATTTTGAGTTAGGTGAAAAGTTTACAGAGCGAATCAGATTCCTATTTGATAGTTCGTACACACAGTGTTTCCGGCCCTGGCTTTATTCCCCAGTGTGTCAGCACTCTCCCCATTTCCGCCCTGGCTTCCCCATTTCCCTTTGTCCTGATTTTCTACTCCTTCCTGCCTTCTCATCTTCGCTTTTGGGCAAACATCACCCTTTTCATCTCCTATGGTTGACCATTCTAAGGCACACGTTTCTCTCAGGTATTCCTGTTTATCAGCTTGTCTATTGTTTGCCTGGAAGGTGGACTCCAGAACGGCTTCAGTTCCAGGTCAGAAGGGTGTCCTAGGGCCATGGTCTCGGGGGGATACTTTATAATTTTAATAGAGGACTTTACTTTTATGGGGGGAAAAATATTTCTTAAGAAGTTTCTTAATTAACCTGGGTAAACATATTAAGACCATGAAGCCATGGGCAGATACCAGTATCCATTACAGGGGAAAAGCTTAGAGGAAATGCAGTAGTACCTTATCTATTAGTTTTAAAAACTAATCCTATAAGGGAATTAACAAGTTGTCAGAAATTCCAACACTCTGGAAAGGGCTGGGGAAGGAGACAGACCTTCACAGGCTTCTTCAGGAGTTTTCAGCTCAATGTCAACTGGTAATTATGTTGGTACAATATGACCAGGAGTGAAAGCTTAATTCGGCAGAGGACACAGCTGAAAGGAAAACATCATGAAGAGAAAGAAGCCAGAGAGATGTGATGCACCACACAACAGAGCATTTTAACTTTCTCTCCCCTGTTGCTTTTGGCTGGTCCAGAGATGAAGGGAGGAAAACCTAGAGGCAGATGCAGGGCAAATTTTCTCTTGGACCAGCCAACCTGATGTCTGGGTTGGGACAAGCTCTGAAAAGTCAAGGTGATGGTTTAGAGGGTACTGGGCATTATGTTCTGAGCATTCGCTGACACCAGCCTGAATTAGGTCAGCTTGCAGCAGAAGCAGTATGCAATATTGCTGCCCATTGTCCAGCTTCTTTATTTGTAACCTCAAGGGGCTAAAGGCACATTCTGAACCCACCATTCTCCTTCCTCAGAGGCACCAACCCTCAGCTCATCTCTCCTCTCAAGGCCATCATGCAACGTGTATCACGCCAGACAGGCAGGTGTGACTGGACACAGATACGTTTATTTTTGCCTGGAAACCTCCGTTTCTGTGCAACATTCTTGACTAAATGAATAGTCAAATTACTGCCTCAAAATTCTTTATTGGGTAGGAAGAGGCAAATCTTGATAGCAAATGTTCCTCCACTGCAAGTGTTCAAATTCTTTCTTTATGCTAAATTAGCAAAAGAAAATATTAATGTTCCCTTTCTATTCTCTAATATAAACAAACCACTAAACACCTCAATTCATATTTACCTGGTTTGTGTGACATGATACCACTAGTTGCCATTGCACTGGTTCCAACTCATGACGACCCCATGTGTTACAAAGAAGAACTGCACTCGATATGGTTTTTTTTTTTTTTTTCTAAATTGTGGTGAAAATATACACACCAAAATACTCGCCAACACAACTTCCACATTTACAATTCAGTGACATTGATTACATTTTTCATGTTGTGCCACCATTATCCTTTTCCAAAATATTCCACCACCATCAACATAAACTTAATGTTAATAACATAACATTAATTCAAACAAAAACTTCCCTTTTCCCCCTTCCTCCCATGCATGGCAACCATTAATTATCTTTGGTTTCTATATATTTGTTTATTTCCTATAAGTGATATCATACAGTATTTGTCCTTTTGCAACTGACTTATTTTGCTCAGCATAAAGTTTTCAAGGTTTATCCATGTTCATGCCATGTATCAGGACTTCCTTTCTCTTTCTGCCTGAGTAATATTCGTTTGCATGTACAGACCACATTTTGTTTGTCCATTCGTCTGTTGGCAGACATTCTGGATGCTTCTATCTTTTAACTACTTTTATCTTTTAACTGCTGCAATCAACACTGGTGTACAGGTTTTTGTTTGTGTTCCTGCCTTCATTTCTTCTGGGTATATACTTTAGATTGGAATGTTCGGCCATATTATAATTGTGTGCTCAACTTTTTAAGGAATTGCCAATCACTTTACATTCCCAGGAGAAATGGATGAGAGTTCTAGGTTCTCTACAACTTCACCAACACTTGTTGTTTTCCTTTTTTTTGAACATTAGCATTCTAATGGGGGTGAAGTGACAGCTCCTTCTGGTTTTGATTTGCATCTCTCTGGTGGCGTCGTGGTTAAGAGCTACAGCTGCTGCTAACCAAAAGGTCGGCAGTTCAAGCCCACCAGGTGCTCCTAGGAAACCATATGGGGCAGTTCTACTCTGTCCCATAGGGTCTCTATGGGACAGTTTAATGGCTAATGGAAGGAGCCCTGGTGGCTTAGTAGTTAAGCACTTGACCGCTAACCAAAAGGTCGGTGGTTTGAACACACCAATGCTCAGCAGGAGAGAGATGTGGCAGTCTACTTCTGTAAAGATTTATAGCCTTGGAAACCCTATGGGGCAGCTCTACTCTGTCCTATAGGGTCACTCAGAGTCGGAATCGACTTGATGGCAATGGGTTTGGATTGTTTTTTTTTTTACTGGTTGCTAGGCAGTAGTCTTCTTTAGGGAGCTCTGGTGGTGCAGTGGTTAAGCACTCGGCTGCTAACTGAAAGGTCGGCAGTTCAGACCACTAGCTGCTCCACAGGAGAAAGATGTGGCAGTCAGCTGTAAAGATTTACAGCCCTGAAAACCAATCCTGCTCTGTGCTAGAGGGTCACTATGAGTCGGAAGTGACTAAACGGCAACAGGTTTATCTTCTTTAATTTACGTTATATACCCTGAACCTTTAATTTACTCAATAGCAGCTATTTTGCTACCATGAAAAGATGTTGATTTCAAATCACCTGCAAGATTTTACAACACAGTAAATGATTTCTCCTGTTCTTGTGCACGAAGCACTCAATCTCATTTGGGGTAGCCCCAAATTAAGTCGTTCCTTCTACATTCATTTAGTAGTTATGAACTTTTTAATAAAGAAAAACGAGCCAGAATTGCCACAGAGAAAATTAGTTGTAAAGTATGGGCCAAATTATTTAACATAGTTCAAACACCTGGCTGCCACAAATGACTAACGTATTTCTAATGAGGACTGGATTCAGACCAAGATAAAGACACTTAACTCATTACTTAAAAGTTCCTTGAGTCTTCTTAGAGGTTCACAAATTTTTAGTATTAGTATGAAGGAATAAGCCATAAGAAGTTTTTTTTTTTCCCCTTACCAGCAATGCTAGCTGTCAATCAAGCTAGAAAACAAAGCATTTTTTAAACAGTGGGTTCTGTGCTTTTAAAAACTGTCAACTCAAGCTGCCTAACTGAAGAATGGGCTCCTTACAAATCCCTGTCCCTGGAGGGGTTAGGCAGAGGCTGGCTCTGTCAGGGGGACATGCCATGGTGATCAAGCTCTCCCTCCAACTCCAGAATCAGAGACCTGCTGCTCACAATCGATCGTGAGTGAAAGAGAAAGGGCAGCGTAAACAGAAGTTATGGGTATTACCACATCTCTCACTCAATTTTTTTCTGTAAAATGTATACATTGATGTGTACAGCAATTTGGAATTGAGAACCTACAATGAGTTTAACTTCAGAATAAAGCATTCATCGGGTTAACAACTGCTCAGAACACACCATCATAGATTTTCAAAGCTGAGAGAGATAGCCCTAAACCAAAAACCAAACCCAACTGATAGCGACCCTGTAGGACAGAGTAGAACTGCCCCATAGGGTTTCCAAGGAGTGGGCTGGTGGATTGGAATTGCAGACCTTTTGGTGAGCAGCCGAACTCTTAACCATTGCACCCCAGGGCTCCACAACAAACTAGTTATTTATATTTATTACTAACGTATCGCGCATCTAGGTTCCAGGTTCTGTGCCAAATGCTTTACATGCACATTTTCTAATATATGTGTAGCTTTCCTAATATCCCCATTTTGATTGAGGAAATTGGGGCTAAAACATCAAGTAAATTGCCCAAGTTATTAAGTGGCCGGGTCAGAATTTGAACCCAAAGTCCCATGGTCATAACCACTATGTAGCACTGCCTCCCTTTAGGCAGATGAACTGGGGCCTGTGAAAGGCTAGCTTTAAACAGGTTCAAGGAGATTCTAGTCAGTGCTCTTCCTAGTGCCTCAGGCTGTCCTGAGCTTATCACTGCTTTGACCTGCTCCTATAATCTTGCTCCCTTCCCTCTGGATGAACCAGGAGCTTGCCCATGACAATTCATCAATGATTAAACCCTTCTGGGACATGTTTTGAGCCCAGCACCCAATGCAGCCCAACTGCATTAAGAAGTACTGGGTGAACCCCCATTTCCAACAAGCCCACTAGGGCCCCTAGAGCAGCTTTGGGGGACTTTGTGCTTGGGGGTCACCCAACAGTCCTTGGAGCAAAAGCAATGACAGGTGTAGACAACTGGAGACCACAGCTTCTACTTCTAAGGTCGTAACACAGGAAGGTAAACAGAAAATGGAAAATCCAACTTCTACCTGGACCTCCAAAAGGTAAAGGAAAGGACAAACCCCATTGGGACGGTAGCTTCCAGCCCTTGACGTGGTGCTAAAAACAAGCACCCTGAAACCCCAGCACAAGCCTCTTCCCTTCTACTCAGTACACTCCTGGCCATTCTCCCAATACAGGGTTCCCAAACCAATACAGTGCTCTCAAAACCAAGAGTTCCAGGAAACATCAATTACTACACCAAAACCATCCAAGAGGTGGAGGGAGCCAAGGGGAATCTTTTTGCCCCATCCCCCAACCCCCAGGAAAACCAATCAAGCACCACTCTCAGATTTTCCCCTGCCCTAAACACACACACACCACACTCATTCTCCCTTCACACAACCAGGGCTTCGAACCGGTTCAGGAAGAGTGTGCGTTTCTAACAAGTTCCCAGGAGATGCTAACGCTGCTTAGGGAACAATTCTGAGAACCACTGGTAGAACAATCAAACCCATGGCTCACGAGTCAATTCTGACTCACAGTGACCATATAGGACAGAGAAGAAATGCCCCATAGGGTTTCCAAGACTGTAATCTTCGCGGAAGCAGACTGTCACATCTCTCTCCCCCCTAGTAATGCAGTGGTTCTCAAAATTTAGTATACATAAGAATCACCCGGGGATCTTGTTAAAATGTAGACTGATTCAGTATATCTGGAGAGGAAATGAAAATTCCCAGCAGGGGTTCCAAGCCCTTGGAACCTTGCTAGCCCCTACACCCATGTGCACACTTGCTCTCCCCATCAAGGACACAGCCCTCCATAACTGTGTACAGCCCCTAAATCGCACAAGTGCACACTGCCCCCGATTTAATATACACGTGCTTACCCTCCCACCACTGCTCCCACACTTGCATTCCCGTCCTCAGTTACACCTGCCCGCGCACACACACGCCCCCATTTGTGCACACCTGTCCCTTCACACACCTCCCCCACTCGTGCACACCTGCCTTCACACGCACACACCTGCTTCCACACCTACACATTTCCTCGCCTCTCTTCCCTCCCCCCCAACACACACACATTCCCCCCTCCCTCCCATCCCGTCTTACTCGCCCCAACCCCGCACACTCTCTCGGGGCGCGCCCCGGGACCCAGGCAGGCCGCCGCCCTCCCGCGCCCGCCCGCACTTACCGGCCCTCCGCCGCCAGCCTGGCTTCCCCCGGCCCGCGCCCGTGCTCCGCCAGCGCCGTCGGCCCTGTGGCCTGGGGCTCCCGCGCCCTCACCCCAGCTGCCCCGCTCGGCCGGCCCGCGGCTCCTCGAGCTGGTCCGGCTCCGCTGCCGCCGCCGCTTCCCGTCACGTGGGGCCGCCGCCCGGCGCCGACGAGAGGGCGGGAGCGCGGCCGGGTCCCGCGCCCGCCGCGGCCTCGCTTTCTCTGCGTCGCCCAGCCCCCGGCCGCCGACCCGCCTAGCCCCGTCGCGCAGCTGTCCCCGCTGGCCAAGCGGGCTGCGGCGTCAGCGCGTCACCCGGCGGCCGGCGCCCACGAGCCAGCTCGCCCCCTAATCCCGCCAGAGCCTTTACCCCTGCTCTTTTCCTTGTGTTTATGATACACCTCGCTCTGTGCTCGGGCCGAGATCGAGAACCGCAGTCGGCCTCTGGGTCCTCCTTTGTCACTAGGGATCCTAATGGTGCCTGCCTGGTGGGGTGATTGGGAAGGTGAAGTAAGTCAATTCGTGTAAATCACTTAGAACGGTCAGGCACAGGCCAAGTGCTCAGTAAAGGCTAGCCATGGTAGTTGTTGCGAACGTATTTACTGCGTCACCCGCTGGAAGGCAGAGCTCCGTGAAAACACGGCCTTGCCTCATTTGTACACCACTCTTATGTCTAACCCCAAAACAGTACTGGGCATTGTGTAGGCACCCAGGAAATATGAATGAATGAATGAACCCTGTGAAATGCTTGACCATGCTGCCACCCTGACTGGCTGATTCTCCCTTAAGAAACTGAAATGCATTTTTGGGCATGAGCTGCTCAGTCCCCAGTCCCACCAGCTACCGCTAGTTCGGGGCAAGGGCTGGATGGAATTCCGTAGGGGAGCAGCTGTATTTGCACGATACGCTTGTTTAAGAATAGAGACCTGGGAATAGTCTACCGACTCCTTTTAGGAAAGGCCATCAATAGCTATTCCTCTGGGTCAAGCCATAATAATAAAAATCCTAGGTTACTATGAATCTGCTATGGAGTCAAAATCCAATTCCATGTTGAAAGAATTACAAAACTCCCTCCAGAGTTGTCAGTGCTCAATTATTACCATATAAAACGCCCAATTTTTCCTATGATCTTCCCTGACTTTAGGGCCCACCAGTGACCTGCGGCCTCAGCTTTCTTCTAGCCTCTGGGGATTGTAAAACAAAGATGTTATCCCAAGCCACCATGGAAATACCAGATTCTACTCTGTGATGCCTGTTTCAAAGGGAAAACAAATGGAGGAAAAAAAAGTTAAATGATGAAAATAAAGACCCATCAGAAGTAATCTTCCTGTGGCCTGTCCTCTACCCCTCTCCCTATTGTGACTTCAGGACCACATACATGCTACAGCCCCTGATAGTGCTTCAGTTCTGACCCGGGGAACCAACGTCACTGCCCACCCTCAAGTGGGGAGCGGGTTTCCCAGAAGGGTAGAGCTATCACCAGCACTTGAGCTTCAAGGGCAAGCACAGTAGTAAATGCACCCCCGAGTCTGAGGAGACAGCCAGCCAGTGGGGCCAGGGAGCTGGAAGGCACCAGAAAAAATCTAGTCCAGTTGCTTCACTTTACCAAGGCCCACTGAGAATATGCACTGGTCCAAGCTCATCCCATAATCACTGCTCACCTAGGCCCAGAATCCACATTCGCACTTTTCCACTTAGTGCTCTACCACTGAATAGCACTGAGAGCTGCGTAAGACCCTTTGCAAAGGTATGATTGCCAGACACTGGACTAAGTGTTTTACATCGATTATCTCATTTACGCCTCGCCCACACACTTATGAAGTACGCAGTATTAATTTCCCCATTTTATAGATGAGCTGACTGAGGAAAACAGGTGAATGACTTACCCTAGATCCCATGATAGTAAAAAACAGAGGAACCCAGAATTCAACAACATGGTGATTTTTTTTTAAATGAAATTAAGTTCTATTGACTTAATATTTTATGGAACAACCTTTGTGTTCCACTCTAAAAAACTCCAGGAGTAAAAACGTATTAACGAGAGCGAGCGAGAGAAAGGAAAAATAATTATTTCCTTTATGAAAGAGTTTACTATAGAATTCTTAAAATGGCAAGTTCCATTGTATTCCATCTAGAAACATTTGTTCTTCCTGGAACTTTCTGAGAAGTCTATTTCACAAATGACAGACATCTGTATGTGTAAACAGATATATCAGATTAATTCCAAATTCCTCATGTTTTTCTATTGGTTACATGTAGGAATATCAAAGTCACATATTCTTCAAAGGAATTAATTTATTAATATTTATTATTCTTTGGGCCCCTACTAACAATGTTAACAGTATTTTATAGAATGTGAAAAAAATTTGTCCTAATAGATTAATGAAGACTAAGAGGTGCATAGACACAACTGAATGCTATCAGATTAAGACAGACTAGGAAGAAGGGTTTGGTAATCTACTGCCAAAAAATTAGCCAGTGAAAAACTCATGGATCACAAGAGTCCAAACCTATTGTGTGTGGGGTCGCCATGAGTTGGGGTGACTCAACAGCAGTTAACAATATCAAGCAAAGAAAGGTTACATTTATAATTTTTTATTAGCAAACATAGCTTACTGTGTACCATGTTTTGAGCTTTTACACGTATTAGCTTATTTAATTATACACATACATACACACACATTCATATAGTTGTAGTCTAGCATCGGTAAAATACATTTTTGTATTATTATTTAAATCAACTATTTCCTGAGCAACTCCTAGGGTTTAGGTACCATGCTAGAGGTTGGTAATACTGAAATGGGGAAGACATAATCCCTACCCTCAGGTAGCTGAATTTAGGGCAGTGGTTTGTGAAGTATGATCCTTAGTCAGCTGTATAAGCATCATCTATGAACTTGTTAGAAATGCAAATTACTATGCCCTACCCTAAACCTCCTAAATATGAAACTCCGAGAGTGGGGTCCAGCAATCTGGTTCAACAAGCTCTCCAGGTGATTTTAACGCCCACTGATTTAGTAGGCTATGTGGACGAAATCCCCAGGTAACCAGATCACAAGCCAAAAAATAATGTGCTCTAGGGATCTGGTGGAAGTAAAGCTCAGTTAGGAAATGCCCGAGAATCTGGGAAGGGTTCATTCATTCATATTCACTCAGCACACACATAATGCTCTTATGCTACGTGCCAGGCACTGTGCTGGGAAGCTGAGCATCCAAAGATGAAAGAGATACTGATTTCAAGGAGCCCATGAAAGAGGTGACCTATGAGATTGGTTTTACGAGAAAGCCAGTAGTTCAAGTGCATAATAGCATCTTTATTATAATCTGATTGTAAAAGAAATGAGAAATAAAATAATAAAAAATATCATTATTAATTATTATGATGGTACTGAAGGCAGTTATTTAAAACTCAAAGCAGAATTATGGCCCTAAATATCTAAAAACACAGGTCCATCGCGTGAAGTATTTTTTTTTAACTGTTACATTTATTTTAATGCTAATTAATTTATGCTGATTAATTTTGTTTAACAACAAATGACCAAACTAAATTATTACACTACCAACAATAGTAATCAGCACCCGACGTCCTCAGTATATATTCTGTTCATGATTCATTTGTTCAACAAACATTTACTGAGTACCTGGGAATATTATTCTAGGTCTTCCCCTTTTAATCTTCTTTTTTTGCCTCAGGAACATTCCCTCTATCCTGAGGTTTCTGCCTCAGAGGCACCTAGACTACTCTTAATGGATTTAGTTTTAAGAAGGGAAATACTGGAAGTAAAAAAGCACAGCTTTTACCTGCAGCAAAACATTTTTGCGGGTGAAGAATTCGAGGTTTCAGGTTAGGTGCTTAGTCGAGAAAAACCACAGGGAGATAGAGCACAGCAATGACTTGTAACCACATTTTCAGACTCAAACTCATTTTTTTTTTTTTTTTTGTTTCCTATCCTTCACCAGCATCCTCACACTTCTCTCCTTTGATGGCAGTTAATAGGCTACAGCAAATCTCCAGCTAGATGCAACTGAAGAGGCACTTGACATATTTTAACTTCAATCCTTACAACACTGTGGAGTGGGGATTATAACTTTCATTTCACAGATGAGGAAACCAGACCTGAGAAATGAAGAATCTGTCGTAGGTGAATGCTGGAGCCAGGATTTAATTCAAGTCTGGTCCACTCCAAAGCCTGCTCTGTTTCCATTTCTCTACACTGCCTCCTATGACAGAACACTTTAAAAAAAAAAAAACAGCTACAAGTTATTAAGCACCTACTCTGTGCCATCTGGGTTATATAATCTTTACTCCTTTGATAACTCTTCCAGGGAAGTATTAGCACTGTATTTTCCTGATGGGGGGACTGTAGCTGAGAGATTGTGTTACTCAGCTAGGGTCTCAGTAGTGAACAGGATTTCAACTGAAGTCTAGTTTTCAGCCTAACTTTCAAGCAGCCAGTGCAGTTGCTATTGCCACTTTTTTTTTTTTAATGTGGGAACTGGGGGTAATACTACCTATACACTAATTTCACTATTGTTATGAAAATTAAATCAGACTTTAAATACGGCATACAATGAGAACATTTAACTTCAAGTTGTTGTTACGTGCCCGCAAGTGGACTGACTCATAGTGATGCTGTAGAACAGAGTAGAACTGCCTTATCAAGTTTCCTAGGCTGTAATCTCTAAGGGAGCAGATTGCCAGATCTTTTCTTCCGCAGAGCCGCTCACTAGTGGGTTCGAACTGCTGACCTTTAGGTTAGGAGCTGAGGGCTTAACCGTTGTGCCACCAGGACTCCTGAACTCCAAGTTACGGCATCTAAATACCTGTCTCAGCTCAGTTTAAGACTCTGTTCAGCTTTAGCAAATCATTTAATCTCTTTCAGATCAGCTTCCTCAGAACTAAAATGAAAGAACTGAGTAACTTTTAAGTTTCCTCCCAGTTCTGAAATTCAGTTTCTAGGAATAAGTATCATATAAAGAATTAAGAAAAATTGCACAACACCTCTCAGCTTTATCTTGTTTTTTTGATTTAGCATCTCACTTATGTTCCAATACTCCTTCCAGGCTTATCTTTGGGCATAATCAAGGTTGTTCGTATCTTTGTAGACATGCAGTAAGTTCCAATAAACGGATACTTCAAAGAGGATGCAAACAATGAGCATTTAGAACATAATCTGCAAGTTTAAGTTTAAAATATACAAAATATTATGGGATCTCTCTCATCAAAGATTTGACAGAAAAGATCTCTAATTACTAGAAATTAGACTTTGTCATCTATAACAATGTTTAAACTAAAAACTGTTATTTCATTATACTTATTAGTACTGTGGAGACAAGGTACTTTAATTTCAATCTTGTTATTTCCTCATTCTATGATCTTGAGCAAATTATCTTTTGTGCTTCCGTTTCCTATCTGAAAAACAGTAATACATACCTTACGAGGCTGTTATGAAGAGTAAATGACATAACCCATGTAAAATGCAGTACCTGGCACATAGTCAACATCCTAAAGGTTTGGCGGTTATTACTAGCGTTTCTCAGCTGCTTATTATTTTCACAAGTGGGCAGGTTACTTCTGAGTATTATTTCAGAGAACAAATACTTGAATGCCTAATATGTCCCAGGCGCGGGGAAACAGGGAATTAACTAAATAAAGTCTCTGGTCTTAGTGGGTTTACATTATATTGAAGGATGATTAGGAGTCAAAGATAAAACAGTAAAAAAGAAAAGAAAAGTAAGACTTCAGCCAGGACAAGTGCCATATTTAGAATAAACTGTCTCCCGTAGGAACCCTAAGGGTCCTGCCATTGGACGTCACAGCGGCGCGAACAACCGTGGCAGCCTCCGTGCACATCGCTGTTTCCTCTCTTTCAGTAAGACTTTAAACGCCATTCACTTCTTCAGCTGTTATTCCTTTCCTGTCTTCCCTCCTCAGGGGAATTCGCCCGCAGGCGCTTACCTCAACGCCCTGCTACTACGCGAGAGGCGGTAGGGGCCGCGCGGCGCACTCGGCGTGACGACATATTCGAGTCCCCGCCCGGCATACGTCATTTCCGGAACGCTTCCTTCGCGGAGCCTTGTGGGTGACCGGCTGGGGTCTCCTGGCGACGACGATGGCGGGGGATGTGGGCGGTCGCAGTTGTACGGACTCGGAGCTGCTGTTGCACCCGGAGCTGCTGTCCCAGGAGTTCCTTCTTCTCACTCTGGAGCAGGTAGGCCGCTCTGGGGCGGAGGACGACAGGGTGGGCCTGCCAGGGAGAGGCGCTCGGACCTGAGCTCGCGCAAAGTAACCCTCAGTGGCTACGGACACTCCCGTTGCCGTCGCTCCTCCCGCCCCTTTTCTGCCATTCGTTATCCCACACAGATCTCCTAGGTTTCCGCCATCCCCGTGCCTCGCCCACTATCCGGAAAAGAGACGTCCTTAGTATCCGAAGGGACTTTTTTTTCTGGGTTCTTGAAAGCTCGGAAGGAGGAGTCTCAAGGCGACCCCCGCGGCCTGTTTGTAAGCAAGGGCGCAAGGAAGAGAGGGATTGGGAAGGAAGGATGGAAAAAGAAATTGAGAGTAGAAATCATGAACCGTCAAGGCCAAAGAGCATCTGAGGAATCGTCCATTCCACGCACCCTGACTTTGTTCAAAGATAGGAAGCAGGCCCAGAGAGGTGAAGTGACTTTATATTTAAAGTCATACCATCTGTAAATGGTACAGCCAGGAGAGAAGTCAGAATTCCTGATTGATACTGTAGGGTTTATTTTGTGTTGCCTTTGATAGTCGGAGAAAAATAAGAGTGATGTTTTGTTTAAGTGGTAGAGAATTACTGAGAGTTTCCTTGGGTTTTTATGTAGCATATTTTGCCTTCTCTCTGGTAGTAGGATTCCATGTGGCTTTCCCCTCACTACTCTGTCTTTTTCTAATTTCCTCAAGCCCCGCTACTAAACAGATTATTTTAATGATGGCAGTCATCCTACATCAGAATCACAAAAGGGCTTGTTAAAAAACACATTACTGGACTCCATCTCCAAAGTTTCTGATTCTGTAGGTCTGGGGTGTGGCCTGAGAATTTGCATTTTTAACAGTTGTTGGTGCTACCACAGGGACCGCACTTGGAGGACCACTGCAGTAGAGCTGTAGTTCTAAACTAACCTGCTCTCTAGGGATCTTGTCAAGAGAATTTCCAGGGTTTCCCCATACTCTGAGCACAGGGGAAAAAACTGACAGTAAATGATGGTCTGAGATATAAGAGAGAAAAGAAGTAAGATGTGTTCTTAAATTTTAAAGAAAAATAGGAGTTTTTTCAGAGGATGTAGTTTTGTCAATTGTACTAAACACAAATGTTTTCAGGCCTTTCTGAAATGAAGTTGAAGAGCCTGTGATCTTATTTCCTTTCTCATTTTTCCTTCCCAAGTCCAGATTCCATCACCGTAACCACTCCTGTGCCTTGTTGTTGTTTGCCGTTGAGTCAATTCTGACTTACAGTGACCCTGTAGGACAGAGTAGAGCTGCCCCATAGGGTTTCCAAGGAGTGGCCACCAGGACTCCCATGCCTTAGGTTGTATGTTTTCCATGATGTTGAGGACAAATTGGGAAATGAGGGACGATGAGATGATTTAGATAGGGATGCTTGGACAACGATTGGAATCTACTTGAAAAGACCTGTGATAACATGGGGAGCAGGTCATTCTAATGATGTACTCTTACTGTCATCGGTAAGGGGACCACCAGAGTTTCCACCTCAAGGGCCATTTGAAATCTTGGCAGTTACCCTAAATTTGATAAGTACCACATTAGAGGAGAGGAGCCCTGGTGGCACAGTGGTTAAAGTGCTTGGCTGCGAACCATAAGGTTGGCAGTTTGAATCCCCCAGCTGCTCCATGGGAGAAAAATGTGGCGGTCTGCTTCCGTAAAGATTTACAGCCTTGGAAACCCTATGGGGTAGTTCTGTCCTGTAGGGTTGCTGGGAGTCGGAATCGACTTGACAGCAGAGGATTTGGATTTTTTTTTTTTTTAGCATGAGAACAACATGGGAAATAATACACAGGGTGAGACTTCCAGCCCACTAGTCTGATCAGGATGGTAACACTCAAGGTAGCTCTGTAGGAGAATGGTAATTATTGTTGTTGGCTTTCTTTTGTCTGTTTTCTCCAGGCATTTGCCTATATTCAGTGCTCTTTAAGGATTCAGATAATGCTATTGGAAATGTTTTTCATTCCTGGTGTGCTGGCTGAACAGCTGTGGGCAGTAGTCCTTGCCACACTGAGGACATGTGACGACTGTCGTTAAGATGAGACTGACCCTAATATTTGCAGATGTTAACCTATTTACAATACCACTTTCTATGGTACCTTAGATGAGTCTCTGGGTGGTACAGATGGTTGAGTGCTTGACTACTGGCCAAAAGGTTGGTGGTTTGAACTCACCCAGAGGATCCTGGAAAGACAGACCTGGAGATCTGCTTCTGAAAGATCACAGCGTTAAAGACCCTTTGCAGCAGATCTGCTCTGCCACACGGGGTCACCATGATTCAGAATCAACTCGACTCGACAGGAACTAACAACCACCACAACATAGGGCTATTCAGCAGGTGTGTGATTGTGAAAATGGTTTTATGATTTGTTCTTTTCAACAGTAGTGTTTTACCAGGTTAGGTAGGTAGCTTGTTAAGTTATTAAAATGAAGGATGTTGTTTTGAAATTACTTTTCTTTCCTATTCCGCAGAAGAACATAGCTGTTGAAAGTGATGTAAGAATAAATAAAGACGGTCTTACTGATCTTTATGTCCAGCATGCAATACCTTTGCCTCAGAGAGATTTGCCAAACAACAGATGGGGGAAAATGATGGAAAAGAGAAGAGAACACCATGAGATAAAACATGAGACAAAAAGGTACTTTGTAGTGGTTCTGGATTTTCTTTTATCTTATATGACTAAACAGTTGCTTTTCCCCCCAGGTAAACTTAGGTAAAAAATTCATTTATTCAGTAACTACTTATTGAGCAAGGAAACCTGGTGGCACGTGGTTGATGTGTTCAACTGCTAACCAGCGGTCAGTGGTTTGAACCCGTCAGCTGCTCTGTGGGAGAAAGATGCGGCAATCTACTCGCATAAAGGTTACAGCCTTGGAAACTCTATGGGGCAGTTCTGCCCTGCTCTTTAGGGTCGCTATGAGTTGGAATCAACCCAGTGGCAATGATTTGGGTTTATTTATTGTACACCAGACACTGTGGTTATAGTAGTGAATAAAACCATCAAAAAATTTCTGCTCATATTTTAATGGGGAGAAACATAATTAAAAAAAAAATAAGTAAAATATCTCATGTGTTACATAGTGATAAGTGCTAAGCAAAAAAGCAAAACAGAAAGAGGGATTAGGATTTTAGGTAAAGTAGCCAGGAATTGACATTTCAGTAGAGAGACCCATAGGAAGTACAGAACAGACTAGCGTTTCAGGCTGAATAAACAGGACCCTGGCTCTGGTGCATGCCCATCATGTGCCAGGAACAGCACAGAGGCCATCAGGACTGGAGTGGAGCAAGTCAAGGGGAGAGTAGTACGACAGAGGTTTTTGGGGTGCAAGGGGGAGACTGGTGGAGCTTGTAACGCTTTTAAGTTATTGAAAGAACTTTAGTTTTACTCTGAGTGAGACGAGAAGCCACTGGGGGGTTTTGAGCTGAGTGGTGACAGTCTGACGGACGCTTTAATAGGATCACTGTGACTCCTGTATTGAGAGGTGATTTCTGGTGGAGGGTATGACAGTGGAGCCCTGGTGACGCAGTGGTTAAGAGCGCGACTGCTAACCAAAAGGTTGGCAGTTCGAATCCACCAGCTGTCCCTTGGGAACCCTATGGGCCAGTTCTGCTCTGTCCTGTAGGGTCGCCATGAGTCGGAATCAACTCGACTGCAGTGGTTTTGGGGTTTTTTTTTTTCTTTGTACAAGGGTGGGTAGAAGCAGGGAGCCCAGTTAGGCTGTGCAATAATCCAGGCAGTAGGTGGTGTGGTGCCTCAGTCATAAGGCGGTACAGTGGAACCTGTGAGAGCCGAAACTTGATGGGACTGTCTTGTTTTTCTGGGTCTCGAAGGTTTTCTGCCTTTGACAGGGTGCAATCTTACTACTTTTCTGTTGCTTATTTTAGTGAGAAGTATTTGAGTTTTCCTTCTCTGACAGGTTTCTGCCTTACACAGGTTCCAGCTGTTGCAGGTTTTACTGTAGCAGTGGATGTGTTGAGTGGTTGGGGTCTGGATATATTTTGGAGGTAGAGCCAATAGGATTTGCTGAAGTGTGAGAAAAAGAGAGGAGTCAAGTAAGACTCTAAGGACTTTGAATAATACAGGAATGAAACCATCACATAGCTTTAGGTACTCTATCAAAAATTTTCAGGAAAAAAGTTAGCATAAAACCACAAGCAAGTTAATTTCCTTTTTTAAAGAAAAGTACATTTGACTGATTAGTGGAATTGATTAGTTAATGAAGACAAAGTTTCCTGAGATTTTTAACTGAGCTAGTTAGCTTCTACATCTGTTTTATCACAAGTGGCTGCTATTGATCAGAGATTTAATTTCTTTTTAGGGTCTTGTGTTTGTAAGGCACTATCATAGACAGTGTTCTAGAGACAGTAGAGAAAGACTAGTGGGAGTAGGGAGAAGCAGCCCTCGTCAGTACTAGTGAACGAGTAGCTCTGAGCGCTTAGTACAGTAAATTCTGCAAAAGCCGGAACCTGTGTAAGGCGGAGACCTGTCAGAGAGGGAAAGTGCAGATGTTTTCCACTAACAGAGAGCGATAGAAAAGTGGTGAGACTACACGCCGTCAAAGGTGGACAACTTGGGAGACTCCGAAAAATAAAGCAGTCTGCTGAGTTCCAGCTGTCACAGTTTGACTGTAGTTTTAATCTTTGGCTATAAAGAAAAACTTGTAATTACTAGGGAGAGTACTCCCAAGCATGAGAGTAGGGAATACATGTGCTTCTAGTCTTTTAGAAAATAAATACATGTACAGTCTAGACTTTGATCAAGAGCACATTTCAGTTCAGATTGTCATTCTAGCTTGATGATTGCACATTGGTGCCGGCTTTGTGTTAGTTTTAACTTTCAAAACATATGAATTATGCTACATATACCTTTCAATTTATTTTTGTTGATTCTTACTAAGGGAGTATTTTCTTGATTGCCACATTCAAGTATGCTGTACTGAGCAAAGCTTTCAATGCTAGACAGACTTTCTGTCAAAGCAAGCCTCGTACGACAATCCCTGTGAATCCCTCAGTATCATTTTGGAAAGGATCTTTGATTGTGCTTAAAAAATTCACAATTTGATTCTTAGAGTATTAAAGCTGGAAGGATCTAAGAGCTCATCAAGTATTTTTGAACACGCTTGTTTTCTAAATAGAGGAGCTGAGATCCAGGGAAATGTGACTTGCCCAAAGTGACACAGAGTTAGGACCAGATACTTAGTGTTATGGATTGTGTCCCACAAAATGTGTTGTAAATCCTAATTTCTATGCCTGTGGTTACAATCCCATTAGGGAATGGGTTTTCTTTGTTATGTTAATGAGGCAGGATTAATGTAGGATATGTCTTTTGAGATAATAAAGGAGATTTAAAAAGCAAGCAGAAGGAGAGATGGAGGAAGACAGATGCCAAGCCACAAGAAGATTGCCCAGGAGCAGATGCTCAGAAAAGTCAAGGACCTTCCTTCATCGCTGGCAGAGACAGACAGCCTTTCCCTAGAGCCGGCCCTCTGCTTTCAGACTTGTAGCTTCCTAAACTGCTACCACATGTCTTTCAGTTTGTCATACCGTGGTGACTTGAGTGTTGCTGTGATACTGGAAGCTTTGTCACTAGTATTTCAAATAGCAGGATCACCCTTGGTGGACAGGTTTCAGCTGAGCTTCCAAACTAAGACAGACTAGGAAGAAGGACCTAGCAGTCTACTTCTGAAAAAATTGGCCAGTGAAAACCTTGTGAATAGCAGTGGAACATTGTAAGACTCTAAGGACTTTGAATAATATAGAAACTGTCACATAGCTTTAGGTACTCTATTAAAATTAAAAATTTTAATATATTAAAAACTAAATTTCTGTTTGTTAAAGCCATCACTTGTGGTGTTTCTGTTATAGCAGCACTAGATGACTAAGATGCTCAGTGCAGTGCTTCTCTAACTTTTACATGCTTGGGAATCTCAGATTGAACTCATGAGCTGGTGAGCCCTATCTCAGTTCATTTTGTTTCCCTTCTGTAGTGACAGTGAGTATACAGTGAGCTTATTTTTCCATCATCTGTCAGATAATGTTTATTGGTGTCCTAAGAATTGGTGAGTTTGGCCAATCACCTGGGAATCTGGTTAAAAAAATGCAGTAATTCAGGATGAGGTCCCAGATTCTGCATTTCGGACAAGCTCCCAAGGCAATGGTGATGCTCCTGGTCCCCTGACCATATTTTGAATTGTAAGGCTGAAGTGTTCTTCAAGTGGCTTCTCAAGTTCTTTTAACCTGTTTAATTGTAAGGTTTTTTTTTTAATTGTTACATAACTGGTGGTATAAATGAATAATGAATGTTTTGATTATTTACTTTATGATGAAGAATGGAGATTAGGTTTTTCAGAGCTAAATGTAGAGTCTCCAAATCTTAAAATTACAGATTGCACAAATGTTACAATTACGATTAGTTTAGAGAATACTGTGGCTTTAAAGACTTTTTAAAAATTTTTTCTTCCTATACAAAAATTTGTACATACATTTTATGTGACTCTAATTGCTCTCCCCATACTGTGACAGCACACTCCTCCTTTCCACACCTGATTCCCCATGTCCATTCAGCCAGCTCCTGACCCTCTCTGACTTCCCATCTCACCTCCAGACAGAAGCTGCCCATTTAGTCTCTTGGATCTACATGAGCTAAGAGGCACACTCCTCACGAGTATCGCTTTATGTCCCACAGTCCAGTTGACTTTTAATGAATGGAGTAGAATGTTCTGCCTCATGGTTTGTAGACTGCCACTGTAGTATAGTCTATTATCCTTTCTAAATAATAATTGATGAATGATCAAAATAACACTATCAACAAGCTGGAATTTTTTTTTTTAAGGTAGTAAATCCTGTTTCTGGGGTTAGTTTGTTGCTTTGTGTTTTAAAAGTAACTACCTTGTGTATACGTTAAAATTTACTTTAAATTTCTTATAAGTAAATGTTTTAAACTTTAAATCACAAGAAAATTACCATTTCATATAGAGTGAACATAGAAAATGTCATTTCCAGGGGTCCTACTGACAATGAATTAGTCTTATCAATAAATCTTTTTTTTTTTGTTATTGTTTATTTTAACTTTGAATTCCAGTGAATGGGTTTGACTTTCCAGACTGTGTTTTTCAGGAGTCTGTTTCTTTGGTTTCAGGAATACCACTGTAGACGGGGTAAGAAAAAGACCCCTTATTGTATTTGATGGAAGTTCAACAAGTACAACCATAAAAGTGAAAAAGACAGAGAATGGAGATAATGATCGACTGAAGCCTCCCCCTCAGGCAAGCTTTACCAGTAATGCCTTTCAAAAATTATCAAATTCCTCTCCAAGTGTTTCACCCCTAATTTTGTCTTCCAATTTGCCTATGAACAATAAAATGGAACACAATAATAATGACACTAAACAGAACCATGACTTAACGCATAGGAAAAGTCCTCCGGACCCTGTGAAGCTGCCACCATTGTCCCCTGGTGGAACTACTTCAGTGAAGTTAAAGCGAGCTGCTCCTAAAGAAGAAGCAGAGGCCGTGGTAAGTACTGGGTGGCTCCCATACTAGTAAGTGTGGATGAAACCTGAGTGGTCTGCCCAGTAGCCTGAGATGTGTCAGGTGTGCTGCGTGTTGTTCTTGAACGCTTTAGCTGTTGATTTTATTTGTACATCTCATTACTTTTCTGTGTTTTGAATTCTGAAATTGTGAAATCCGTGATGATAAACTCTTGTTTTAAAAAACGCACTCAATTTATTTCTGCCTAAAGTACGTAAAGAGAATCTCTTAGGTACCTCCCTTAGGTCTTTCTCGTTTAGTTCCTTTAATAAACTATCTTGGGACTAAAAGACGGAGATATCCCTTTATTAGTGAGGCTCAGAATGTTAAGTAGTTTGCCCAGAATCACACGTTTATTAAGTAGCATTTTGTGAACTGGCTTTAATTCTATTTGGAAACCCTGGTGGCATAGTGGTTAAGAGCTCTGGCTTCTAACCAAAAAATTGTCAGTTTGAATCTATCAGGTACTCCTTGGAAACCCTATGGGGCAGTTCTGTTCTGTCCTATAGGGTTGCTATGAGTTGGAATCAACGGGAACGGGTTTGGTTTATTTACACTTAACCTTAAAACCACACGAGAATCTTTTTAAGATTTACCACTTGTCTCCTCTCTCCTTCAATGTACCTCTCTTTGGAAGGACAGAAGTTTGGGGGAGTCCATTATGTCATGATGTACTGTAGCTAAGCATCTGCTTAGTAACATGTGGATGCTTGGATTTAATATGCTGCACATTTGGTACAGTTATATAATTTAGAGTTTGATTAGTGAGTTAGGGTTTGTTTTTGTTTTTTAAATATGGTCAGTCCTTCCCTAGATTCCTCGGAAAAGTGATTTTATTTTTAAACACCTGGCAATTTTATAGCCTTTTTTCTTGCAGTATACTTTGACTTTATTATCATCATCTAATTCTGTGTCAAAGGAATCAAAACTCAAAGCAGTTCAAATATTCTAAAATAGTAGTAAGACCCTATTAGAGGAAAAAGAAAGCTACTGTGTTCTTGACAGGCCCTAGATTTTTTCCTTGTATTTATTCATTGACTCCCTTCGGCACCTCTACAAAGTAGGCACCATTGTTATTCCCATCTCACAGAGGAAGAAGCAGAAGCATAGAGGATTTAATTACACGTCCAGGTTTCCAGAATTAATAAGTGATCAGACTGGAATTTGAACTCAGATCTCTTGGTTCCCAAAACCTAACTGCCTCGATACTTACTCCAACCACTTTTTGTGGGAGAGAGGATGAGGGTGTTGCGTGAGTTGGAAACATCCAGATTTCAAATATTCCAATAAGGATTCAGCCTTGAGGATTTTTCCCCAGGTTCTTCAACAGCATTCCTATGCCCAAGGGAATATCACTCTTTGAGAGGTGTTTTTTAAATATTTTTCATCTGTTGTTAACATTTCCCACTGATTTTGGATTGTGAGGTAGAGGGAGGAGATGGGCTAGGTGGGAAGGAACAGGTGTGAGCAGCTGTGACTGCACATTAGGATCACCTGAGGAGCGAAACCCCAAACAACAAAAGCCAGAGCACAGTCCCCCACTCCTCTGTGGACTGTGGGATCAGGCCCCGCCGTGAGCGTGTTTTTCTGTGCGCTGGGTAATTCTGTTGTACAAACAGTTGAGAACCAGGGGGCCAGAAAAATGGAAACCAGAGAAGGCTTATGTTTTCCTGTTTTGTTTTAACCGTTTTTAAATGCACAATTTAGTGACGTTAATTCCATTCGCAACATTGCACAGCCATCACTGCTGTCGAATTCCAAACCTTTTTCATCATCCCAAACAGAAACTCAGTTCCCGTTAAGCGGTAACGCCCCATTCCTCCCTCCCTCCAGCCGATGGCAACAACTGATCTACTTTCGTGTCTGTGCACTTGCCTATTCTAGATAAGTGATATCATGCAGTATTTATCCTTTGGTGTCTGGATTGTTTCACTCAGCATGTTTTCAAGGTTCATCCACGCTGTAGAATGTATCGGAACTTCATTTCTCTTTATGGCTGCGTAATATTCCATTGTGCACATGTGCCACATTTTGTTTATCCATTCATCCGTTGATGGACGTTTGGGGGTTCCACCTTCTAGCTATTGTGAATAGTGCTGCGATAAACATTGGTGTGAGGCTTGTTTAATCTCCTCCTGCTGTTCATGACGTATATTCTCACCAGATGGCAGTACTGAGCTACCATTACTGTATTAATAGTAAACCTTGGTTGTTTTTAAAGTGTTCACTTTATTTGCGGACATTTCTGCAAGTGTAAAATGATTATTGTTAATGTTTTTTCAGAATAACATGAAGCCTCCAGAAGCAAAGAGGAAGATACAATACGTTACATGGCCATGAGGGAAAGTTACCAAAAACTGTAAATATAGCTATAACTGTAGCTTTTCACGTTTATTGACAGTATTTACAAAGATCCTGATTATTAAGGAATTTTCTTAACATGTTTAAAATTAGGTTAAAAAAACGATCGTGTTTCTTTTTTTTTTGTTTTGTTTTATTCTTCCTTGTTTCCTTTAAAATTCTTGTCTCTCATGCCCTGAATAGGAAGGAGTTTCTTTTTAAACTAATGACTTAGTGTAAGTCATTTTCATTGGTCCTAGTCAAATCATTAGGTGCAAGTCTGGTATAAAGCATTCAGTGAGTTTAGGAGTTATTCTCATTTGTCTCTTTCAGAGTCTTTGGGGGATATTTGAGATTTTTTTTTTTTTTTAACTCAGTATTTTACTAGGTCACAATTTTTCCCAAACTGAAGACTATAACAATCCATCAAAATATTTTAGTAAATATTGTCAAATTCATTTTCAAGGGTTCGCCAAGAAAAGCATATTTGTAGTGCTGCTGGCAGACTAATCAGGATATACAGATAAATTGCTGTTCTTTAAGTGCTTCCACGGCTGCTGCTCCCAGTAAAAGTCAGAGGGGACATCAATGCTTGCTGTTGCTCTTTGCCTTGACGTAGTACCAGAGCTAATTTATTATGAATCAATTTGTCCGTTTCCCTCCTATAATCTTTCCTTGTCAGGCCATGGTCCTGCCTACTCTTCATGAGCAGTCTTTGATCTCACTCTGCGTGTTTATGTCTCACTCCCCCTTAGGAGCTTAATTGTTTTAAAGTTAAGTTTACTTAAAAATCTTCAGGCTACAGAATCATGTTAGATGTGGTACCTGATGGCAGAAAATATAGAGAATAGGAAGAGGAGGCAGAATTCTAGAACTTAGAAGAGTCCGGGAAGTATAGCAGGGAGGGGGAAGAATCAGTGTCATCTGGAGTGGACAGTAGAGGAGGGACTAAAGTCAGGACAACAGAGGGAGAATGTCCGCATAGCTAGACTGGGCTACCCGTGGGTATGATGTGGACAGCTTTCCTCTCTGCTAAGGTTGTTTATTTTTGTTAAAATGGTAGTGTCACTCCAGTTGTGATGGAAGTCAGTGGGAAAATAGGATTACCTTATATTCATGAGTTTTAGTGTCAACTTTTCTGCCATGTATTTCTAACCAAGAATGGACACTTTATATATTTTTTTCCCTTGTATGATTGATCTTCAAATTGGTTTCTGCCTTTTTCACTACTTTGATTTAGAAAGTCTCATTTCCTCTTTTGATGTCAAAACAGTCATTTGAGTTCAGCTATTGAATAGCCTTGGAAAAAATTAATTCAGCCTTGCAGGTAAGTACTGTACTAAAACTTCAACCTACAGTTTTTAACTATTCTGCCTCTATTCCAGTCTGAATCTGTACACATAAGGCAAAATTGATATTTCCTAAGTGTTGGGTAAATTGTTAATGGTTTTAAATATATAGTTATCTGCAGGGCTGATATATGTAATACTGTTGATGTGCATCTGTGATTCTATAAATATATGTTAAGGGAGATTTTAAAAGTACAGATTTTGGAGTAGAATGACAAATTCTATTTTATATTCAGTTGCCCCTCTGCTTCCATTTGCATTTCTCTCTTAGTTGAAAGAGAGTTAGCCATTTGACGATTTTAAGTCAGTGGAAGCTTATTTTTAGTTATCCAGGGAAATTAATTTTTAATTTGTATATTTAACTTACAGAGTAGGTTGGTAATAACAGCTGAACTGTGTAACATTGTTGCTTCAAATTGAAGTTTATATTTTGAACATTCAGAGTCAGTACTCCTACAGCAGCATCCTGAGCTATTTTGAGTTTGCAGTGTGGAGGAGAGCTAAACTGTGTTGCATGTAGTACATACCACACCATGTTACAGACCTGTGCCTTCTGGAAGTGTATAGATACGGCTCGTCTTCAAGTGTCATTCTCCATTTAGTGAGCATACTGAATGATGAGATGGAGCAGAAGGGTTGGGAATCGTGTGTTGACATGTTGCTTGATGTGCTTTAAAGGTTGGAAGGTCTTGATTTTAACAGCAAACGTTTTGGAATAACCTTTAGTCACTAACATGGGTTAATACTGTTGTTCCTGGGTCTGTATTTCAGTAAAGCCAGATTTTCTTATTATTGGGATTGGCAAATGAATGACAGCAGAGTCAGCAGGTGACTTCTGAGGTATAGTTACGGGCACTTTACCACTTCCTGCCATTGGTAGTTTGTCTTCATTCTTTACTTTCCCTGTTTGGCCCTTTTCCCTTTTTCTCGTCCTCCTTTCCCATACTTCTAATTTCTTTACTTCCATTCTCCTTCCTCTTTCCGTAGATCCTAAGCCTAGGCTTAGGTTTATAATCATACTGCTTGGCATTGCTCGTTCACTGAGGGGTGAAGCTAAGCCGACCCCCAGTACTCTTACATCTGAGGGATCATGGACTGCTGCATGAATTCCGCAAAGTCTCCAGACCCTGCAGCATCGGAGCCCTAAACCGCTTCCCAGTGACTGTGAAGGCAGTATAGTTTCCCAAATAGTTTTATTAATCTAGAGAGCTACCAGGCACTTAGGAAAAGTTGGTTCAACTGATACTCTGAAACCATAATATATTTGCTAGTATAAAAATTCTTCAGAATTGTAATTATTATTTGAGATAATACTTTGGTTGGCTTAAGTTTTGAGAGAGGATTCTAAAAATGATCTAGAGACTCATTGAGTAGCAGTGATCTTTTTAAAACTTACATTAAGTAAAACTGCCAGTAGTTAAATCATATGCCTGTAAGAGCTTGCTCTGTTTTCTACTGTGGAACCTCAGTCATTTTTAGAGGCTGCAGAATGGTCAGAATGTTTCTAAGTGTGCTCTTTTATTAAATGCTTGTGGAGGTTTTGTACTTCAGTACAGAAAAGTATAACCTTGTAATGCACATTTTTGTATGTAAAAAGTCTTTTAAGTAGCCTTACCCTTATTTAAATAAACTGAATAAAAATGATCTTTTGAGTGTGCCTGTTATTCATTACAAAAAAAAATTTAAAAAAATACTCTGCAGTGGTGGTTTTACTTGAGTAAACTATATTGAAAAGTCTTACTCTTAGCAATCTAACCTTCTGTGTCTGGATTGATTGAGATTGAGCATAATCTAAATAGTCCAGCCATATCTTGGAGCCCCCTACTGTGGATGAGAGGGCACTAGACTGGTCTGGTGTTTGAGATATCATGGTGCTGCAGAGGCTGACAGAATTCCCTGGCTGTTACCCGAAAGGTTGGAGGTTCAAGTCCACCCAGAGGTGCCTCGGAAGAAAGGCTTGGTAATCTACTTGCAAAAAATCAGCCATCAAAAATCTACTTGCAAAAAATCAGCCATCAAAAATCTACTGAGCCCAGTTCTACTGCGGTACGCATAGGGTCGCCATGAGTCAGAACTGGTTACATTTTGGGGGTGGGGGGACCGTGAAGTGGCAGGCCAATGAGCTGATTCTAAAATTTACGTGGAAGAGCAAAGGCTCAAAAAGTGCCAGGATATTCCTAAAGAAGATAAAATGGGGGAGAACTCACTGTATACTCAGAGTTAAAAACTAATGATTAAGTCAGTGTGGGGTGGGTTTTTTTTTTTTGGTCCCTTTTTCTCTCTTCTGATACTCCTGTTATGCGTATGTTGGCGTACTTAATGGTGTCCCACGTTTTTCTGAGGCTGTTTATTTTTTCTCTGCTCTTTACATTGCATAATGTCTATTACCCATCTACAAGTTCACTGACTTTGTCTTCTAACGCAAATCCACATTGAGCCCCTCTAGTGAATTTTCTATTCAGTTATCCTTTTCAACTCCCAAATTTCCATTTGGTTCCTTTTTATAATTTCCAGCTCTATTGATGTTCTCTATTTGATGAGTCATTGCTGTTATATGTGGTTTAATCTTTCAAACATGGTTTCCTTTGGGTCTTTGCACATGTTTCTTTGCTAAGTCCAACAGCTGGTCTGTTGCCTGCTGTTTTTCCGGTGTATGGGTCACACTTCCTTGTTGATTCGTATGTTTTGTAATTATTTTTGTTGAGTAATGGACGTTTTAGATTATATAGCAACTCTAGATACTGAGCCATTCTGGGGCTTGATGTTTGTTTGGTTATTTTGTTTTAGTGCCTTGGCTAGACTAATTCTGTAAATACTATTTCCCCTGCTGTGTGTGCCTGCTCAGAATTTTTCCTAATTTTAATCTTTTTATCTTGGCTTACTAGAGGCTGTCCCTGGGTCCGTATAAACCACTTATTGATGCAGAGGTTGTGCTTATTCCCCCTTAGCCAATAATGTTTTCACCCTTCACCACTGAATGTGTGGCTTGGAGACTCACAGCTCAGGAAAATAACAAAAACAAACCTGTTGGCATCAAGTCGATTCCAACTCACAGTTGACGCTATAGGGCAGAGTAGAAGTGCCCTGCAGGGTTCCTAGGAGCAGCTGATGGATTCAAACTGCCAACATTTTGGTTAGCAGCCTGAGCTCTTAACCACTTCACCATGAGGGCTGCACGGCTCAGAGTTAAAATCTTTGCCCTGTGTTCAGCCAGGGACTTGTAGCTCAGAAGGTCTTTTATCCAGTAGCTTCTGAGGGGCTCAGCCTTCTGGTAAGAACACAGTCTTCCATTCCACCGGAGATGTGTGCCTGTAAGCCTGGCCTTTTCAGGAGTTGCCCTTGGGTCAGAGTAGTTTATTGTTCAGCCAGTGCTTGATCGGGAGTTCTGCTTAAGTCCTTTAACTAATGAGACTTCTGCCCTTTGCTGATGGATCTGTATGTGGCTTTGGGAATGCTTTCAGGTCTGCTCCACATCCCATTCTGATTGCTCCTGAGTAGGTGTAGCCTAGTCCATGTTCACAGCTTTCTGGCCCCACCCCCCGCCCCCGAGATGAGTGTGATCCCAGGAGGACTCTTCTTGATTCTCTCTTTGCCCGGTTCTCCCTGTTAAACTTCGGGCTGGTCTGCCATTTTGCTTGTTGCTATTAGTATCATGGAGTGGTCCCTTAATTGCTTGCCACTGAGATCTCTATTGTTTTTGACAATGCCCTTAGGCACACATTTCTCCCTGCTGTTCCAGGTACAGTCTTCTCAGAGCTTCTGAGCTCCCAGTCCTTATTGCCTTGCTTCTCCGCCTGGGGGCAGGACAGCAGCCCACTTCTGGGTGTCACCTCTGCTCTAAGGGTGTTGCCGAGGGGGTGGATTGGTAGGCCTGGCCTTCTCGACTTGCTCTTCCTAGTGTGGAACCTCTGCTCTTTGAGCAGGTGGGGGCAGGGACCCTCAAGGGCAGTCGGAGCCCCAGTATTCTTGGCCTGTCATACCTGGGGTAGAGCCCTAGACCAGCAGCTGTGGGGAGAGGGAGCCCTTCTTGACTGCACTTTCCTGGAGGAGATGCTCAGGGTAGAGCTGTTCTCCCATGAAGCTGGGGGGTGAGAGTTGAGATGGAAGCAGCTTGTAGCTCAAATCCCACAGAATCCTCCTGCTCTTACACTAAAACTTAGTAGATTTTCTTGAATAAATGTTTCTCTGTTGTATGCCTTTAGGAAAATTTTCAGATAGTTCTTCAAATTGTGAGTTTTCTTTTTTCCTAATACGATTTCTTCCAGTTAAATGGTTATTTTGCTGGGAAAAGGGTCCTCTGAGCTCCTCATACCACCATTCTAAAAGTCCTGCCAGTTCATTTATTTTATCTGGGCATACGCACGCATGGGTCAAAGGAGCCCTGGTGCTGCAAGTTAAACGCCTGCCTACTAACGAAAAGGCAGGTGATTCCAACCCACCAGGAGAAAGACCTGGTGATCTGCTCCCACAAAGATTACAGCCTAGAAAACCCTCTGGGGCACTTCCATTCTGTCATAGGGGGTCACTGTGAGTTGAAGTTAACTCAGTGGCATCTACCACCACCATGCATGGTTCAGGGGTCAGCCAGAGATTCATAGAGCGTTGGTGCAAATAATTGGGGGCTTTCTTTTCCATGATTTCTCCCCTCATTTTCCAGAGGCTCTATTTGCCCCAAACTCTATCCTTTGGTTCTTTAAGCCAATAAAGACTGCAAGTTTTCTAGCAAAGTCTTAGCTGCCCCACTGGGTCCTGTCCTTGAATAAGTAATAAAACTAAGAAACACCCAGTGCCTTTCTTTTCTCTCATGTATCAGTGTCCTTCCAGGATCTGCCTGCTTTGGATTATACTTATTTTCAAACTTTAAAAAATCTTTTGTCTGGAATGTATGGTTATTATTTGACTGAAGGTTGGTCCAATAGGAAGGAGCTACTTACTGGAAGTGGAGCTCCCTGACCATTAAGGCTGGGTACCAATAAGTCCGGTGCATCTGTCCTGTTAGTGAGGAAAAGGCAAGAGAAGTTTGGAGTGCCTTTACGTTTATGAAGTGGAGTGGCTGAACAGCAGACAGAACGATGGACGTTTTCCTTAAGCAGCAGCTCAAGCCAACTACAAATCCAGAAGGCCCGTCTCAGACATTAGTAGACATTTCTAACCATTACTCAGATTCTAAGAACCCAATTTCACATATGCTCAGCATAGATAGGATTGTTGATCTCTACTGTTTCCATCTGTTGCATAGTAAATCATTTGTTACCGTATCATCTTAGAAAACTAAAGACAAAAGGCCACTATGCTACATTCTAAAAAGAGAAACGTGGTGCCCTATCCCATAAATTAGCTCAGTGCTTTCCAGTTGTTTATTATGCTCTCCAAGATTATTTTACAGATGACTGCCAAGCTAGATGCTCAGTGTGTTATATTTACAGCAGTGATTCTGTCTCTTCAAAAACACTGAGGGCTTCCAGAATGCCCTAAAAGCAGTAGGGTGTTGAGAATATAAAGATGAACAAGATGTTGTCTCTGGCCTCAAATTGCTCGTGTCCTTTTCCAGTCCTTCACGTACTGAAAAGAAGGCAAGTCAGTGTTAGATATTGTTATGGATTAGATTACGTCCCCCAAAATACATACTAGAATCCTAATCTCTACACCTGTAGATGTCATCTCATTTGGGAATAGAGTTTTCTTTGTTAATGAGGCCATATTAGTGTACAGCACGCCTTAAACCTAAAGGCTTTTGACATAAAAAGAGCAGGTTAGGCACAGAGAGCGGAGAACACAGACGCCACATGGAGCTCGTCCGGGAAGGCCAGGGCTACAGAAACTCGAGATCTGTCCCCAGAATAACAGCCTGCTCCTAGAGCCAGTGTCTGACTTTGGACTTCTAGCCCCTGAACTGTAAGACAATAAATTTGTGTGTGTTAAAGCCACCCACTGGTGGTATTTCCGCTACAGCAGCACTAAGAAACCACGACAGGTATGGACCCATGAAAATAGTCACGAGCCCAGCTCTGTCAAAAGTGCCCTGAAAACTGGTTTCACTGTTGCCTTGTGTTGTGTTCCTGTGCTGGAGCTCATGTTACTCCATCAAAGCCACAGCATGAGATTCCAAGGGAAAGAAAGTCTGGGGAAGAGGAAAACAAAGAGAAGGTAGCAAGGAAGAGAGAGATGGTGCTGACGGAAGGTTTTCTTTTTTTTCTCTTGAATGAAAGATGTGATACAATTGAACACCGGCACAGGCCATCAGAACTTACGTTTCATACAATGACTGGACAGTGCAGTAAAGTGCTATTTAGACTCAGACTCTTAATGTTTAATCATTAACGTCACACACTGTACACAGCAAAAGATTTTGTACTGAATAACTTTATTGTAAATCACATAATCTCGCTTTAGGCTTTCTATGACAGGAAGTTACACAGCTGTAAATAACTAACTCTTCATGACCTTATTCAGTTCGGAAAATTTTCAAGTTCGTGACATATGTTCATTGCACTTAAAAATTAAATATGCAGTGACAGAAAGATAGATTTATAATGACATCATTCCAAGGAGCTTTCCTTTTGGATTTGCCTCACTCCGTTACAAAAATTCAAAACCACCTTCCCACCCCCAGGGTTTACATAAGTTTTCTCCTTCCCTGGGACTGAAGCGGTACAAGGGATTAAAGGGCTTAAATGTGAACGTCACTGAGAAGCACAAGAGGAAAGTCTTGACGTGGCTGATGAAAACCAGAACACAATAGTGCCTGGCTGAGAAAGAAAATATATAAATCTGTATATACTGCGTGCAGGAGCTTCTCTGTCTTGCCTTCAGATATCTTTTCCACAGTCAGGGCACAGGATGTCATCCCTTTCTGTGAGGAAGCCTCGACCCACCAACGAAAGGGAACACTTCTTACAGTTGAAACAATCATTATGCCACTGCCGCTCTTCAAAGGAGATGTACTTGGTGCCTCCAATACCTGTGAAGAGAGGGAAAACACGGGATGAAATCAGAGAGCACTAAGGAGTTACAATCAGGCTGTTGTTACGTTGTTGCTGTTAAGTGCCATCAAGTCGATTTCAACTCCTAGTGACCCCAAGGTTTTCCAGGCTATAAGCTTCACGGCAGCAGATAACCAGGTCTTTCTCCCACTGGAGCCACTGGGTGGCTTCCAGCCACCAACCTTTCTGTTAGCAGCCAAGCGCTTAACCACTGCGCCACCAGGGTGCCTTAGAATCAATGGCCACTGGAGTGAAAAAAGGAATTGGTTTGATCCATTTCAAAGTTTCCATCGCGCAATATGGACATCCAACCAACTGAAGGTAACAGAGTTGGGAATGGCATGTGGCGGGACGTCTTCTGTGCTGTGAAATAATGCGCTTTTCTCTCCCCACCTTCACTGATGTGTGTGTAGCAATTTAAAGGAGCTGCCATCTGTTCTCCACATGAAATTTCTTGGCATCTTTAATAGTTTAGTCCAGTGCCTGGTCTGTCAGTCAGCCGATCTGGGGTCTCTCACTTTGGAGGACACAAAAGTACCTAGAACATGCCCTCTGCCCTCACAGTCTCTCGAGGATTCTGTGGAGCGCCTGGGAGAACACAGCACCACTGCTCAGCCTGAAAATGCCAGTTTTCATTCTGCTTCTACGGGTGCCGATGTGGAGATAATCCCTCCCAAAGCAGAAATAATAAACGTATAGAATACAGGCCACATGCTTTTAGGTGATCAGGTGAACAAGAGATGAAGGGGTTACCTGCTGAAGTATACCCAATCCAACAAGGAGAAAAGCAGTTACCTGTTCAGAACCTTCGCTAGGCCTAAAGACACATAAACAAATTCCCATGCTAAAAGATGATACCTTGTTATCTTCAAATTGCTCTATGCATTGAAGTGGGAACTCCACGTTGAGTTCAAGCTCAATACTTACCGCTGATGGGGTTGGTACAGCCAGCACACTTCTTGGCGTATAAATCACAGAAGCAATTCAGGCAGTAGGCAAATTCATCTCGAGACGTGAAACGCTGTCCAGACAACTGCTTCTTGCAGGCGGTGCACACAAAGCATTCCTTGTGCCAAGGCTGCTCCCGATAAGTGACTCCCCCGGTGGTGATGGGCTGCCACGGAGGGAACACGGGGTACGGGGTCAGGTTAGAGTGGCCTCGCTTTTAGTAAATGTCCTCAGTCTGTTATTGCCACTGATTCAGACTCCTCGGGTTGTGTTAAAAGTCACTGCGGGAGTGCTTTACGAACTCTGCAGTCATCTGGTTACTGCCTCCCTTCCCATGTTGTTGTGAAGTGCCATCAAGTCAGTTCTGACTCACAGCGACCCTGCGCCCAACAGAACAAAACCCTGCCCGGTCCCGCACCATCCTCATGATCCTTGCTATGTTTGAACCCATGGTTGCAGCCACTATGTCAGTCCACCTTGTTGAGGGTCTTCCTCTTTTTTGCTGACCCTCTACTAAGCATGATGTCCCTCTGCAGGGACGGGTCCCTCCCTTTCATATACTGCTCTAGACCCTGGTTCTTCCCCTTGTGAAACTGGTACTAGAATGTCTGCTCTCAGCCACCTCATTCTCTACCCCCATCGGGTTTAGTGGTTCGTTTATTGGTTTTTCAAGGAGAGCGGCATAACAAAGAGCTTGGGGACAGTGAGTTCTCCTCCTTTCTAACATTCACTCATACACATGAAAAAATATTTGGGAATTTCTAAAAGAAGGCAGGGCTAAAGGATTTTTATCTCAGAGCACAATAGTGCTCTTGTCTTTGAAAGGAGGACTGTAATAGGCTCAACAGATGAAATGTACAGAAGTATACTGGAATTATGAAATGCAGAGTAAGACAGGCATAATTTTCATGCCATTCAAGTATTACAGGTGGGATTTCTTGGGGAAAGGAAAAACTGCCAGGCAGGGCTCGTGGAGACAAACTGCCTAGACGGGCAAGGTCCAAGGGAGAAAGATACCTTTTTGCACTGCACACACTGCATGGCATATTGTTTCTCATAGCAGGGAACACAGAAGTTCTGATTGTCTTTGGGGATGAAACTCTTGGTTCCAATTGGCTGCTGGCAGCGATGGCAGATGAAGCAGGTCTCATGCCAGCTGCTCCCCTTGTACTCCATCTTGCGGGTACCTGTCACCGGAGTCAAGAACAAAATAGACTTGTTAAAATGACTGGCTTGGAGGCCAGGCGATCTGCTTTCAGAGACAGCCACCATCTAGCTTTGGAGCCGTAGCAAGTCACTTAGGCTCTCAAAGGCTCTCCTCTAAACGAAGATAATTTCTATTTTATAGAGGGCAGGGATTTTGTCTTCTGGCTCATTGCTCTACACCCCCAACTCCTAGAATAATATCTTACATAGTAGGTACTCAGTATTTATTTGTTGAGTAGGGTGGTTATAAATATTAAATGAAAAAAGTGTGTGTGTGTGTGTGTGTGTGTGTGTGTGTGTGTGTGTGTGTCTTTCTCTTTCCTAGCATTTCAAAATATAAAGAGAAACCTGGAATATTTCAGACTAGTCCTTTATGGAATGTGAATTTTGGAGCACAGGGACTACATTTCCCTGTTACTCACAGTGACCTGTTCACTAACGTCCCTGCTTCAGAGGGTTTTCAAGGCTGTGACCTTTTGGAAGCAGACTGCCAGGCCTGTCTTCTGAGACACCTCTGTGTAGTTGCAAACTGCCAACCTTTTGGTTAATAATCAAGTTCCTTGTGTTGTGTGCCGTCGAGTAAATTCCGACTCATAGTGACCCTACAGGACACAGTAGAACTGTCCCATAGGGTTTCCAAGGCTGTAATATTTATGGAAGCAGACTGCTACATCTTGCTCCTGCAGAGCGGCTGGTGGGTTCAAACCCCCAACTTTTCGGTTAGTAGTTGAGCACTTTACCACTGCACAACCAGGGCTGTTGTGTTGTTGTTGTTGTTGTGTGCCCTCAAGTCGATTCTGACTCATAGCGACCCTATAGGACAGAGTAGAACAGCCCCATAGGGTTTCCAAGGAGCAGCTGGTGGATTCGAACTGCCGACCTTTAGGTTAGCAGCCTGAGCTCTTAACCACTTCACCGCCAGGGCTCCAACCAGGGCTAGATCGGTATATTACAAAATGTCTCCAGCAGGTGGCGGTGGAGTTCCTTCTTCCACGAGAATCTGTAGATTACAATTTTCCAGCAGATAGAAGTACAATGTCTGGAGGAAGGTGTGCCTTTTTCTAATCCAAAAGAGCAAGTGAGGAACCAAACACTTCAGTGAAGGATTAGTGAGCGTGTCCTTCCTGGAGGCTGACAAAAGGCCTTTTGTCTTTTACTGTCTGTGCTTTTGTGATTATGTTAGATAATCAATTGCTGAAAGCTAGGCCTGACAGCGTTGCCTCTGCTTGTTCTTCTAAGAATTTTATGGTTTTAGTTTGCACATTTAGGTCCTTAATCCATTTTGAATTTGTGTTTGTGTATGGTGTGAGGCATGGAGCCTGTTTCATTTTTCCACATGGAGAAATCCAGTTTTCCCATAACCATTTATTGAAGAGACTCTTCTTTCCTCCATCGAATGGACTTAGCATCCCTGTCAAAAATCAGTCGACCATAGATGTGTGGGTGTATTTCTGGACTCCCAATTCTATTCCATTGGTCTGTGTTCAGTGGACAGTTAATTGTTGTGCTATTCTTGTTACTATGCAACATTTTCTACTAAGGAGCCTGAAATCTAGAATTTTTCACCCCCCATTTCCTTACTCCCCAACAGAAGAGACTGAAGACCAGTTAATTCTCAAATTTTCAGTACAGTTGACCTCTTCTGATCACATTTTTTTTTCTTCCTCTCCCCAGTAAACACCATGAGAAATGGAAGGTCAAGACAACAGGTGGAAAATGTAAAGATCCAGGAACTATGTCTGTTTCTTATATCATGGTTAGTGCTAAGGGTCAAATCTTCAACAGTCCCTAGACTGAGATTTCAAATAATTTCAAAGAACCGCTGTCAGAATAACTTCTGTGACCTAGGTCTTTTCTTCCTACTTTATCATAAGTATAATGCAGTCTCAGCAAGGGATAATAAAAAACTTTTCAAGACCAGTGAACAATCAGAAACACAAAACAGGAAAGCTAGAACTCAAAACTGTTGATTTCTACTTCTTCTCTGAGAAACCGAGAATACAGAGGAGGATGGCCAATGTTTGGGAGAGGCAAGAACAGACACACTGGGGGGAAAAGAGGAGTTAGTGGCCTGCAAACTGCTCACCGAAGATGCAAACAACATTCAGAGAGGTGTTGAGAAATCAGAGGAACAAATGCCTGAATCACTAAAGGAAACCTGCTTTGGCCGGTGGCAAAGTTCAGAAATAAACTAAATAATGTCATGTTTGCCATACTGGGTTTTTTTGCCATACTGTTTTTGAATTGATAGTAACTCAGATTTGAGTGGGTAGGGGTCAGTTTAAGGATAGATGTAGTTCTCAAGCTGAAACCAAGTTCTAACAGTTGTAACTAGTTAAGGTTATATCGCTACTCCGAAGAAAAGCAAGGACAACCCGGGGCCTTTTGACTCCGACTTCCATGCACTCGCACTATACCAAGCTGGTTTTCTGGCAATGATCCCAATACTGCTACTTTGTATTCCTATACTAAGGTTGTAGTGACCAATGCAGTGGAGGTTTATCCTGTATATTCGTTATTCCACCTTTAGAATTAATCACCATTACTGGAGTGGAAAGGAAGTTAGCATCTTCCATACTCTTAATTAACTTCCTTGTTTGCGTTTGGTTCCATTTACCAATGTAGTGAACTAAACTCCTTTAAAACTGCATTTTTGAATTTAATACAGTTGATATCCCTTCTAAGTACTTCAACTAACAAACCAAACCTCAAGTTCTTAAGGACCTGTTGTAAATCTAATAAACATACAAATATGGGGAATCATAACGTATCTTAAATGTTGAAATAATTCATAAGTTCAAACAAATTTCAATTTAAATCACAAGCCCAAATCACTTACTCAATTGCACATTTTAAAATCGGAACCACAAGGTTAATCTATTTACTCTAACAGACTAAATCTTCTTTAAGCAGCATAAATACTTTCATCAAGTACACTCGGATTATTTATCACAACATTATTACTATGGTTTTGCTTCTTTTAATATGTCTGCACTTAGTTCTAAACCTTTGTAGGATTAAAGGATGCTTACCTACAAAAACACTGTTATGAGGATACCATCTCAAGCAACTTGAGGTTGAGCAAGTTGAGGTTAAGCAACTTGAGGGACTGACCGTTCAGCTGTATTAAGTTTCTTAATGGTGAGAAGGCCTCTGGCCTGGCGGTTACCTGGAATCTTGCCTGTCCCCACCCTGCCAATCAAAGCCTGATTTTATAGCAGCTCAGTCAGTGCCCACCAAATGGGAGGCCTCAGCGCCTGCATGCTCTAGTTTTCAGTTACATTTCCCTACATCTCTATCTACTCACAGAGTCTGTATCCCCAACGAGTTTGCTACCCCGCTTAACAGGATTCAAGTGATCTATTTACAGCTTCTTTCTAGTCTGTCTTCTGTGAGGGCCACAACTCCTGAAAATATCCCAATGGAGAGAGATTCTCTCCGGTTTGTGTGAGTCCCTGGTAGACATGCCAGATAAAATAAGCCCCAAATGGGACAAGCTGCTGTTATTAGTTGCCGCTGAGTCAATTCCAACTCATGGCGACCCCATGTGTGCAGGCTAGAGCTGCTCCACAGGGTTTTCAAGGCTGTGACCTTTCAGAAGCAGATCGCCAGGATTATCTTCCGAGGCACCTCTGGGTGAGTTCAAACTGCCAACCTTTCAGCTAGTAGTCGAGAGCTTGACCGTTTGGATCACCTGGGGACATTACTTATATGAAATTCAAATTTAAATGGGCGTCTTGTATTTTATTTGCAAAATCTGCAACTCTACTCTCTGGTCCCCCTGTCATTGGTCATGCAGAGGACATCGTTGATCTTATGTGGCCTCTAAACTAGCCACAGTCAGTGCCTGGACACTTTCTCTCAGATGTCCAGGCTCCAAATCTTACCCTCGTGTCTAAGTGGTTACTCTCCCTTGCTATCATTTAGAAATTATGTTTCTAATAAGTTTTTTCTTTTTCTTTTTATGTGCATCTAAAAATTCAGTATATCCTTCTTCCCTCTACTTTTTAAAGTAAAAGATTCCTTTCTCCCACAAAACAAAACAAACCACTCCCAAATCCAAGGACATTAAAGTCCCACTCTCCCTCATCAATAAACAAATCACTTTATTACTACCATTAGCACCTGACCCAGTTACCACCTTGGTTTATGTCTAACTAGAATGTAAACTCCATGAGGGCAGAGGGCCACACACACCTCTCTTGGCTCACCACTCTCTAAGTGCCCAGCAGCTCCTAGCACAGTGGCTGGCACACAGGAGGGCACAAAGCCCATTTGCTGAAGTAACAGAAGGAATGCAAATGCAGCAAGCAGAAGGGAAGAAAAGAGAAAACTTTTAGTTGGTGGGAAAGTGGAGGCTGGAGAGGGAGATGTATTTTAGGAGGAATGCCCAGTGTTTACGTGCTATAATGATTCAGCTGCATCACACACACACACACACACACAGAAGCACTGCATAAAGATTCAATTTCTTGCGATGATCTATCCCATCACACCCATGCTTCTGAAACACTCTAAATACTTCTCTGTAATTCAAGGGACAGAAGTGGGGAGTCAACATGTGTGTCTGGAACAAAGTCAATGCAAACAGTGGAGCAAGGTTACTTTCACATCAAGGCAGAGAGCTTTTATAGCAGCTCAGTCAGTGCCCACCAATGGCCCGGTAGTGCGTGGATGAGGTCCTCGGATGGCATCATGAATGAGAGAGGCGGGTGTTCTGACCTGGCATGATTGTCTTCTTGCATTCATGGCACTTGGATGAGTACTCGCTGGAATAGCATTCTGTACAGAGCAGCTGGTCCTCCTTAGCAGCAAAGGGCTTGTCCACCAGCGAGTTCTTGCACTGCGAGCAGTGGAAACAGCTCTCATGCCAGTGCCGGTCCTTGTAAGACAAGTCCTGCAGAACCCAAACCACAGAAGAGTGAGTACTGAACACAAACACCAATGTGCACTGCAGCACCTGTCACAACTGCCAAAAGGTGGAAACAACCAAAACGTCCATCAACAGACAAATGGGTAAACAAAACGGGGTACATACAACGGAATAGTACTCAGCCATAAAGAGAAACAAAGTCTTGATACATGCCACAACATGGATGGACCTGGCAAACATTATGCTGAGTGAAATAAGTCAATCACAAAAGGACAAATATTGTATGATCTCACTTATGTGAGATGACAAGAACAGGCAAATGTACAGAAACCAAAGTGTATCAGTGGTTACTGGGGCAGGAGGGACAGGGAAAAGAGGAGCTATCATCTAGGAAATCAGTGAGTTTCTGTCTATGGTGATGGGAAATCTGGCAGCGATCATGGGTGACGGTTGCACAACATGATTAATGTAACTGGTATCACTAATTATACACCCGAAAATGCTGAACTGGCAAATGTTGCATTATAGATGATTTTTACAACAACAAAGCCTTAAAAAAAAGAGTGAGTATCAGAGCTGGAAACTATAAGCTTCTCTACAGTCTAACCTAGAGCACAGGGTCTATAGTACAAATTCACAGGGCAGAACAATGAATAAAAGGTGAGTAGGAAGCTCATGGAGCCCTGGCGGCGCAGTGGTTAAGAGCTGTGGCTGCTAACCAAAAGGTCGGTAGTTTGAAGGCACCAGATGCTCCCTGGAAACCCTAGGGGGCAGTTCTACTCTGTCTTATAGGGTCACTATGAGTCGGCATCAACTCAACGGCAACGGGATGAGGCTTGTGGGTTAAGCGGCGTTTCTTCTGCTGTATCTTAGAGGACAGTGTAGGCAGGTAGGGGTGTGTGTGTGTGTGAGTGTGTGTGTGAGTGTGTGTGTGTGTGTGTGTGTGTGTGTGTGTGTGTGTGTGTGTGATGCTTTTGAAAAACATATGGATTTCCCTTAGGGACTGCCTATAAGAAAGAGAAACCGAGAACATGAAAATTAATTAGTGCTTCTCATTCCACAGTCAACAGAAAAACAGACCACAGGAATTCTTTGGCTAGCAAGGGAGCAAAGCCAAACCAACCACGACAGTAGTTTGTGATCACTGGAATGACACAGATGCCCTGGGTTTGAGGGAAAGGCAGAGCAGGAGCCCTGAGGACAGGGCCGACTCAATCTGGTGGAAGGGGGTCAGCAAAGACGGCTCGTTTTAGCAGTTGAGGGGATGGGCGCAAGCAGGTGGAAGGGGTAGGAGAGGGAATTCCGGGCAGAGAAAGAGCATGAGCAGCAAGGAGATGTGAGCAAGGGGGGTGCGTAGAGGAGCTGTGTGTCAGGCTGGGGTACGTGTGCGCGTAGGCCAACGCCAGGAGGTGAGGTGGGTGAGCGGACACCCAGGCCGGACCAGGAAGGACTTCTTCTGTCCGCACGGGGTTGGAAATTTATCTTGAAGGCAGTGGCAAGCTGCTGAACTCTTCTAGCTAGAAGAGTAAAATGTTGTGTGAGATGGATAAGGAAGGGAAGGTGAGAGGAGGGGCAGGGAGAACATGGGGAAGGAAGCCTGCTGTGGAGAAGGGATGGCGACCAGAATCAGGCGGGGTCTGCGGGAGTTGGAAGCAGGGAGCAGATGTGAGAGATATTCAGAAAACAGACTTCACGCTTTTCAGTGAACTTTTAGTGAACGAGAGACAGGAGCCCAGCAGAGAAAACTGTTTGTCACTCTCCGCTGCCCCTCATCTGGCCTGAGGAGTAACAAGAGGTTTCTGCATGCTTGCCTTTTTCCAATGGCATAATGGCATTTGAAAGTGCTAATACACACTGGAAAAACAACAACCAATTTCTATACCCAGCTTTATCTTAGAAAGGATATTTTTCTATTGCTGCCTGACACAAAGCCATCATCCATTTATTAATGAGGCAGGAACAGAATTTTAGGCCAACAGGTGGTCTCCTGGCCAGTGTCCAGATCCGAATATCCGTGTCACAGGGTTGCTCATGTAGACTGCCATCGATAATACCCTTCTTGAGATATCACTGTTACTGAAGCCCAAGTAGAAGCTGGAGTCATCCTGGGTAGAGGATGTGAAAGCACGTATCTTGGACCTGAATAGAAAGTACTAAAACACCAACTAAGCCCTGAACCCAAACTAGAACAAACAGTTCTCTCTCCTTGAAATAGTTTTGTGATTTTTTTCTTTCCCCAGAGGCTTGAATCGAACTAGAGTCATTTCACTTGGTAACCTTTTTGCACATTTTGTTTTAGCTCAAGGAATTTTAAAAAATATCAATGTTGAAACACTGAGAAAAGCATTGAGCATCTGTGAGGCACAGTCATGTGTATGGTTTTATTGTGAGGGGGTGGGGTCTGTGCTGGTCCCTCTGATGTCATCCCTGTTAAAAGCTTCCTTAGCAGAATGTCTGCAAGTAGAATTATTGCTGATGCTGGTTCATAAGGAATAAAGACAAGACGAGCACAGAATTTTCTCAAAGCATGACTAAATGGACTCATTTCCTCGAGGCTGACTCTTACCTGAATCCCAGGATCCCTTGGGTCCTCTAAACGAGGCACTGTCAGTTTACTGAAAGATCGTTTACTGAATGCTTGGTCTCTCTCCCTCATCTGTGACCCCAAAACTGAAGAGTATTTTCAGAAATTTGAAAAAAATCACCTTGTGCTTTATTGGTTGTTTTGATAAATGAAATAAAGTATCTTTAAACTGCTGTATTTGAGTTCATGTCTATAGATGCAAACCCATTATAAACTGCAAAGCCCAAAATCTGCACACGTACATCATTATTCAGGATTAGGTGTGGCCTAGATTCTTTCCATGCATACACCCCATCTTCAAAAAGAAGTCACTGAAAGCAGGAAGGCAAACAGAAACCCGTACACCAATGTTCACTGAGGCACTCTTCACAATAGCCAAAAGGTGGAAACAACCGAAATGTCCATCAACAGAAGAACGGATAAACAAAATGTGGTCCATACACACATACAGTGGAACAGTACTCAGCCATAAAGAGAAATCAACAACATGCCACAACACACATGAACCTTGCAAATGTTATGCTGAGTGAAATAATCACTCACACAAGGACAAATACTGTATGATCTCACGTACATGAAATAAGCAAATACATAGAAAGCAAAGATGATTAGTTTAGCAAGGGTGGGAGGGAGAGGACATAGGGAGTTTCTGCTTGGAAGGCATACATCACATTGTAAAGTCTTGTTAATGGTGGTGGAATAATTCGGAGAAGGATGGTGAGAATGGTTGTACAACATGAAAAATGTAACCAATGTCACTGAATTATACATGTGGAAATTGTTGAAATGGAGAATGTTTTATGTATATTTTCACCACAAAAAAAAAAGTCATTCTTTTTCTGTTTCTGGGATAATAGTGATGATAAGTATTTCCACACTGAGTTCCAGGCACTGTGCAATCTTGCAGGGTAAAGGTTACTGAAGCTCTCAGACAAGTCCAGTAACTTGCCCACTGTCACACAGCTGGCCTATCGCTGAGCCAAGATTCAAGCTCAAGTCCTTCTGATTCAGCAGCTATTTCTACTGAACAATACCAGCAACATTTCTGGCAGGACCGGAGTTACTCGTCACTAACAAAAAATGTACCCCGATGAGATCTGTGTGTACACATGGAAAAAATTCAGAAACAACCAAAGTCTCCCAACTTTCAATACCATATTTTGTACCCAAATTAACACACTTCAACATTGCCTTTGTTTAAACTTTGAATAAAGTTGAGCCAAATATTTGAAACCTTACCCAACAAACATGGTCATCAGCCTAATTTAAGATTTGGGGGTTTTGATCATGCTATCACTGTTATAGGAAAACCTGGTGGCATAGTGGTTAACAGTTCGGCTGCTAACCAAGAGGTCAGCAGTTCAAATCCACCAGGCACCCCTTGGAAACCCTATGGGGCAGTTCTCCTCTGTCCTATAGGGTGACTATAGGGTTGCTATGAGTCAGAATTGACTTGATGGCAATGAGTTTGATTTTTTTTAAGTACTATTATAATGCTGATTATAGAAAAAGTACATATTAAAAAAAATACGTTTTGAAGGTCCCTGGGTGGCTCAAACAGCTTACACTCAGCTGCTGCTACCCAAAAGGTCAGTGGTTCAAACCCACCCAGCAGCTTCTCAGGAGAAAAGACCTGGCGATCTGCTTCCATAAAGATTACAGCCAAGAAAACCCTACGAAGCAGTTCTACTCTGTAACACACACTTTAGGGGTCTCTTAAGTCACAAATCAACAAGAAAAAGAAAATTTTTTTGATTAATACATAGCAGGTGAAAAACACTTCTTCAGGAACTTAGCTGGATCTCTGTGTAGACCAAGTCACCTCGTAAAGGACTGTTATTGTGGAAAAGCTGCAAAATGTTTTCCATGTTCAGTGAATCACTGCCTGGGTAAGATGAGAAATCCAGAAACAGCGGAGGTGGTAGGAGGAAGGTCAAAGACCTGCCTCTTTAATGCTGGTTTATTTTTACATGTTGGTTACTCTGCCTGGGAAGTAAGCATCACATAAAGAAAGGTTTAAGTTATTAGGGAAAAGAGAAGAAAAGGAAATACAAGTTCAAGGGAATGTGCCTTGTGGAACTGACCTTCCAAAAAAATTGCGGAGGAGCCTCCAAGGAAAACATCCCAAGAAGTCAACCGCCAGGATTCCACCACAGTCCCCTGTCCTGGTTAGCTAGTCCCCAGACAAAGCAAAGCACAGTGGAATGCACTAGCGTGACTGGACAGTCATGGAAAAAATGACTTTAGAGGATGATCTCCCTGAGTTTACAGAGGACTATATTCATGTGTATCAAAAGCACTGCAGAAATCCGTTTTTTCACTAAAGTTAACATTTCTGCATGAAAACACTGTAGCTACAGTTTGAGATTGATTTGTTGCCACAGAATGTTGACACTTGAAAGTGTCCCTCTAAACTGAGGTACTATCCACATGTGGAATCCCTGGGTGGTACAAACAATGAATGCACTCCACTGCTAACAGAAAGGTCAGAGGCAGAGTCCAGCCAGAGGTGCCTCAGAAAAGAGCGCGACTTCCAAAACATAAGCCACTGAAAACCCTGTGGAGCACTGTTCTACTCTGACACACAATGGGTCACCATGGCGCCTCCATGGCAACTGGCACTGGTATCTACATGTTGTTACCAACATAGCAAGACTTCTAGACCTTTCTAAGCACAGCAGGTAATCCTGAGATCAGGTCACTCTTGGTATTTAGAGATTTCCTTCTCCCAAGTTGCCTGCTGCATCAGTAGATGGCCTGATCTACTACATCCAGTGGGGTGCTCCAAGTGCCAGGCTCCCAAAAGCCATTTCACCTCAGCTTCCGCCATATTGGCTGACTTGCTCCTTCAGGCTGGTATGAAACAGAAGCCTGTAAATGCTTCTCATCCCGTGCCCTCCACTCATGAGAGCACGGTCAGGGCATGCAGAGAGGTCAGTGCATGCTAAGAAACCTAAGTCAGAGTCCCTGCCACAAGATGCCTTTTCAATTGACTAGAGTTGAGTTAATCTCAACATTCATTTCCTGGGGCCATCTTAACTCACCTGCACAACTTCTCTTTCAGTCTCACCTCTCTCTCAACCTTTCTTCATCTTTTCCTTTCCCTCTTGCATGAGTGCGTGCACCACACACACACACACACACACACACACACACACACACACACACACACACACACACACACACACACACACACACACACAGAGAGAGGTGTTTCTGCATTAAAATGCAGTTGTTCCTGAATTGTTTCTTCAAAGATGTTTGATAATTCTCACAACCTTTTGACAGGAAATATTTTCCCTGAAGATAAACCCTCAACGTATGACCATGTTCTTACATTTTGTGGTACAAAATAAAATAAATAGAAATGCTTATTAAACCAGCTTGCACCACCATTGGTGGTGATCCTCATGGGGATCCTGTTACAGCTGCAGACGGCGGTGAACTTCCTGGGCCAACAACATCTGAGTGACTGCTGGCGTGCAGGCAGTAAGGGAAGGACTGATGTCACACGCACCACATCTGCCAAGCCACTTTTAGCCTAGTGCACCCTTGGATCCTAGAAGCATGATTTAAATGCTATACAGATTTCATCTAACTACTGGTAAAACTCATGGACTCTAAACCCAAGCGGCCTAGATTCAAACCCTGGCTCTGCCATTTACCAACTGTATGACCTTGGACAAGTTACTTAACCTCTCTGGGCCTGAGATTTCCCTTCTGTAAAACAGAAATAATGGTACTTACTATTGGCTGTGAATGCTGAATGGGGTAATTAAAGTGTTAATGCACACAAAGCATTTATAGTAGTCCCTTGTATGCTGTAATTGCTTGATTACTGTCTGTAATAGCTATTATTCAGGGCATAGCTAATGCTGAGAAAAGTTACTTCAAAGAGTCGCTTGCTGAAACTACATTTACTCCTGAAGAGAGTAATATCAATCAGAATTTGTCGTTTTAAAGCGCTAATGCTAACAGCTCTGCCACTCTACACTTGTTTAGGGTAGTTATTTTAATTTCCTCAAGAACCTTTTAAATCTAAAATTCTTTTTTTTTTTTAAATCCCATCTTACCTATTTTGAACCATACCACACAGCCCTATGAATTAAGGCTTTATTCTTCTTTTATAGATGAGTAAATCTGACACAGAGATGTGAAAAATCAGTGAACTACATTTTCTGCAACCTTCCCATTCTTCTTCAGCCTTCAACAATCCAAAAGAACCCAACTGTGCTCCTATTCTTGACAGGCACATCAGCATCTCTACAAGCTGGTCCCAACATACTTTCCCAGCCTCCCCATTGCCACGGTCTCTCCCTGCCAGCCTTTGCTCTGGCCCCTCCCTCACACCGCCACGCCTTTGTCCAAAGCGCCGCCCCTGGGCTTGGAATGCCTCCCTCCCTCCTCCCCAACAGGCGAGAACCAGCTCAGCTGTAAAAAACAAAAACCAGCTGCTGTGGAGTCAAGTCCGGCTCATGGCAACCCATGTGTGGCAGAGTAGAACTGTGCTGCAGAGGGTATTCAATAGCTGACTTTCCGGAAGTGTCACGTGCCACACCGTGAAGTCCCTACGTCAGAAATCTCTTTCAAAATCATAGATCAATAACTTATCGGCCCAACCCATATCTAAATAATTATGCTATCGGGTTTCCCTCTAATTCTCTTTCTCTGACTCTCTGTCTGTGCTCACTTTAGAAGTCTGAGTTAATAAATTCATGTGAGTAGCTTCTTCCTAGTATCACTTCTTAAGAAAGTCCACAATAAGTAGGAAGTGAGGAAAGATTTTACGGCAAGAGGATGGTAACTGGACACGGCCAGCTCTGCTTCCTTCGAGCACACAGACTCAGTATGGGGCAGGATTTTAGCCACATGATTCCCTGGAGCTTATTTAGGCCTATTGGAAAATGTCACAAAAGCCAAGACGCTAGGCCATGACTGATTAAACCTGTGGGCCTGAAGCTCCACTTCACCTCATGCTCTGAGTATTTTCTGCAAAGACCTGGTGCCAACTGACCCTTTTCATCTCTGCTGTCCACAGCTCCAAGTAGATTTTCAGTTTTGGTGGTTAATGCTGGGCTAGTGTTGTCTAGCTTATTTTAATTTTGTGATTTATTGAGTATCCCATGCTAGCAGCAAAAATGAGTGTAACCAAGGTATAGAGATCCTGAGGTCACAGAAATACAGACACACTGACAGACTTCCAAGAGCTTTAAATTTTCCTAAAAATATCCTGGTTTTACAGTCTTCTAGGGAGAGAGAGTGGAAAAGGAAAAAAATAAAGTTTGACATATCCCAGAAAAAAACTACCAACAGTAATCTTGTGCTCACAGAAATGTCATAAATTGCAGTAAAATGCTGATAAACGTGTAAGATTAAGCCCAAACACTTCCGTTCAGATTTTATGTTTTTCCATTTCAGAAATCTTCCTAATATGGGAAATGCTTGTTGCTTGGCTCCGAAAGTGCCCCTTGTTGGGACTTCATCTAAATGAGGAAACAGCTGAGCTGTGAGATCAAGGAGGTGGCCCGGAGGGACCCCTTGGCTAACTGAAGGTGACCTTGAACAGCAAGGTCACCCTAGCCTGCAGATGCCGCTGGTGCTCACCTCTCCTTCGCACACTCTTTTATCTGGGCTTGGAGAAATCTGACTGCTGTCTTCCCAAGCCGACAACGCCTCAAATCTACCAGGTTTCACTCGATAAATGGCTTCTCTGTGTTATTCCTGCTCAGCATTTTGAAAAGATATTCTATGCTTTGAGACTGTTAGGTTATCATGTTTCCAACGGTATATTCTCTCAAATCCTTAAAAAAACAAATGTCCAGAAGAAGGGACAATGGCAGAAATAACAGCACTTACTCTGTGTCAGGCACTGTTCCAAGGGTTCCATATATGTTAACTCATTTAATCCTCCCAACAGTCCTGTGAGATCAGTAACCCCATTTTGCAGATGTGGAAACTAAGGCTCACAGCTGACTGACTTAGTTATCTAGTCCTGCTATAAAAGAAATACCTCAAGTGGATGGCTTTGACAAACAGAAGTTTATTCTCTCACAGTCTAGGAGGCTAAAAGTCTGAATTCAGAGTGCCAGCTCCAGGGGAAGGCTTTCTCTCTCTGTGGTCTCTGGGGAAAGGTCCTTGTCATCAATCTTCTCCTGAGTCTAGGAGTTTCTCAGCACAGGGACCCTGGGTCCAAAGGACGTGCTGCACTCCTGGCTCTTCTTTCTTGGTGGTAGGGATCACCCCCTAGCCCCCACTCGCTTCTGTCTCCTTTTATCTCTTGTAAAGTAACAGGTGATACAGGCCACACCCCAGAGAAACTCCCCTTACATGGGATCAGGGCTATGACCTGCATAAGGGTGCTGCATCCCACCCTGATCCTCTTTAACATAATCTAATTTTGCCTCATCAACCACAGGATGAGATTAGGATTTACAACACATAGGACAATTACATCAGATCACAAAATGGAGGACAACCTCACAATACTGGGAATCACAGCCTACCCAAGTTGACACTTATTTTGGGAGGTTACAATTTAATCCATGACAGTGACATTAACTTGCTTATGGTCACATGGCTCATGAAGGCAGAGACACATATAAACTCAGGCAGTCTGGCTCCAGAGTCCTGCCTCTTCACATGCTTCATCGTTGCTGAATGCTCTGCATCTCTGTTGGTGAGCCCAGCAGGTGACCCTTTGATTTTCACAGGCTGAGAGGTCCTTTTTATATAACCCATCTCACCATCTTCGTTCCCAGTTGAGGATCCTGTTTACTAAATTCCCTTCAAAGGGCAGGTTTTTCTCTTATAAGACAATGTCTAAATAAATAAACATATTTTCAGTACGGTTACAAACTCTATGGACAAAGTCTATGTGGAAAATCTAAAAGAATTTAAAAATCACCCCCAACAAGTAAGAAAGTGCTAGGTTAGCAAGCTGGAGTGTGAGATTGTGACTAGAATATGAGCTCTTCCCAGAGCAGCAGATCCGGGCCCAGAAGGACTTGTGGGATGGAATGCGTATACTGCCCAACGGTAGAAGAACAGGTTTTTCCAATCCGGCTTTATGCTCCCTAGAAAAGCCTTGTTCTATATTTTTAATTGCTGGTCAGGAATAATTGCTGGTCAGGAACAATCCAAGAAGAACCAAACCAGTTTCTGTAGAGTCAACTCCAACTCATGGCGACCCCATGTGTGTCAGAGTAGAACTGCTCCATAAGTTCGTCAATGATCCCAGGCCTTTCTTGTCAGTTGCCTCTGGGGGGAATCGAATCTCCAACCTTTCGGTTGGCAGCTAAGCACGTTAACCATTTTCACCACCCAGGGAGACTACAAAAAGAATGACAAGGGCATTGAAACTTAACTTGGATATATGAAGCCTTAGCCTACTATTTTAAAGTCCCTGGTTGCTTTCTGCCAAAAGACCCCTTACAGTTTTTGTTTGGTCCTTTAAGAACTTTCTAAACATCAACTGAGAAATTTTATAGTATGTTGGGTGGACTTGTACCAATTTGATCATCAATTTGCTGTTTCCCAGTTAATTAATGAGGAACCTGAAAGACTGATATAGAAACAAATTAGGCATCATTTCTATAACACAGCCATTGCCATCTGAAGGAGCCTTTTACTGAAGGTCATTTGATAGAAGCCAGGCGGATGCCCCTTATTCACACTGACCACTAAGCTAATCCACACCTGACCTCAGCCACGAAGACGGTGCCCAGTCCCCCCAGGTTGCAGGTGGACAGGCAGGGTAGCACGTTGGTGAGGAACACCTGCTTTGGAAACACCACACGTGGACTCAAATTCCAAATTCCACCTCTGCTATTTCCTAACCCTGTAACTCTGGGCAAGATCCTCAACCTCTCTAAGCCTCAGTGGTTTCTTCCATGATATGGAATGATGAAGTTCCTACCTACAGGGCTTTGTGAGGAACTCAGAGCATGCAGTGGAGGCATTTACACAGTGCTGGAAACAAAATAATTGCTCAATATGTGGCAACTTTTATGACTACTCTTGAAAGATAAGCCTTGAATGCTAGTTGTAGATCTGCAAATAACTTACTATTTCTTTCTCGTCACATACCTTCTAGTGCACAGCTGGTCTGACTGCCTGGCATTCCTCATAGAGCCACAGAAAATTAAGTCTGAGCTAGATGTGGGTATCCCCCTGCAGTTGATGGGTTGCTTTTATAAGGCCTTTCTCCCTATGGTCTTGTAACTCCCACCAAATGGCTGCGTGGGGCTATGCAAATATGGTGCTTGTGGTCCACCAAGGGGATGTGACAGCTTGCTAATAATGCAAATAAGGTGCATGGCACCCTTGTGGGAGGTGGGAACATGCAAATAAGGTATATGGAACCCTAACGAGGGGATTGGTCAGTTTTGCCATCCTGCAGGACTTAAAATAAGCCATCCCAGAGGCGGAAAGGGGAGACCTCACTTCCACCAAGAAAGAAGAACTAAGAGTACAATGCATCCTTTGGACCCAGAGTCCCTGTGCTGAGAACCTCCTAGATCCAGGAGACAGAGAGAGAGAGAGAGCTGTAACAAGAGGGGGCGTGAGATGGTGAGAAGCAGCAGCAGAGAAACAGCAGCAGCAGAACCAGGCGACCGGCTGGCATGAGAAGGCACGGTGAGTTTCCTGGCCCACAGAGCAAGGAGGCCACAGTGGGCAAGCTGATCCATGGAGAAAGAGAGTCGAGTGCCTTCAGGCAGGAAGCTTGCTGGTGGAGTCGGTTGTCTCTGGGCACTTGTTGGTGGAGTTAGGCTTGCTAATTCAAGGCTTGCTAATTCACGGACTGAGAGCTGAGTGTCTTTACTGGCAGAGTGGGATGCCTCTGGGCACTTATTGGCAGAGCTAAAGAGCTTTGTAACACTTCTCTGAGCAGGGCAGAGGCCAGGCCGAGGGGCCGAGAGAAGAGAGCCCTGCCTGCAGGCACAGCTGAGAAGCTGTCCTCACCAAAGAACTGTATCCTGAGTCGTTCCTGATCCTGAATTGTAACCTGTTACTTCCCTAACAAACCCCCTAATCGTGAGTACCCTATTTTTGTTTGCCAACTGCACCCTCCTCCTGTGAGCTATTTTCCTAAGTGTGCTATGCTAATTTTTTTTTTTTTTTTTACAGCAACATGTAAAAAAAATTGGCATAGCGGTGCTTATGAAAATACCTCACACAAGGGAGGGCATGGTTGCCAAACAAACGTAGAAGGCACGCATTATTTGTGTAAAAATACAATATGGTCTGTGAGTTCTGTGAGGCCACTGTAATAAATTATCAAACCCAGCAGAGAAGTACATAGTGCTGTGGGAGGGACAGCTGGTATCAGAATTGGTGAAAAGGTTGGAGGAAGGAGGCATGTGTGACCTCCACCTCATTGAATCAGCCTTGGGCTGATGATGATGGTAATTCTCTTTCCCCCTCGTGAAGTCAGAGGAGGTCTGACACCATTTTTTACCCCGCTCCCCAACAAAACAAAACAAAAACAAACCAGTTACCATCTAATCAATTCCAACTCATGACAACCCCATGGGTGCTACAGTATAACTGCTCCATAGAGTTTTCAAGGCTGTGACCTTTTGGAAGCAGATCACCAGGCCTTTCTTCTGAGATGCCTCTGGGTGGATTCAAACCTCCAACTTCCTGGTTAGTAATGGAGTGCTTAACCACTTGCATCACCCAGGGGATCCTACATGTGGCCCAGAGTTAGTTAAAGTCACTGATTTGTTAAATAAACAGTACCAACAGCCATCTCTGGAGTTACTGGCCAACCTATCTTTACTTTCTTAAATTTCTGAAGCCCATAATTTAGGTAGACCCATCCAATAATACATCTGTAATCAGTCTAAAGAAATATTTTGCTAGTATCAACAGATGTCCAAGAAAAATTTTGTGAACAGTGTAATATCAGAGAATCATAAAATTTTATTCGTATTACCTGTTTTCAACTATTCCGCTGGCCAAAAAAATGAATGAGTTCTACCTTTTGAGATCACTGTATTTTCTCACAGTAATTTAACAGAAATAAAGGGTATAAGTGAGTGACTTCATAGAAACAATGTTCAAACGTAATGTAAGCTAACTACGGAAACAAGAGGTCCTGAAGTCTTGTCTGTCTCATTTAAAAGTCAGTCGATACCCTCAAACTTAGCCCAATTCCCACAGGCTTGTCAATATTTTTAAATTGAACCCATGTACATAACCTTCAGGGAGAAAGTTAAGCTGGGCCCACGGTGGCTGTGCTATTTTAAGAAACAAGAATGGAACCAGATTGGCCAGCTCGGCTGCTCTTCCCAGAGCCCAGTCTGCCAGGACTTCTCTCGCTTCACTTCCTGAAATAACAGGAACATTTTCTTCTAGTATTGCTTTCTCCCCAGAGTCAACTACATAATTATTCTTGAAAGTCAAGAGAACCACCTCAAATATTCAAAAACCCTAGATAGTAAAGTCTAACTTCAACCCAACATCTCTTTTTGTTCTGAAGCGCAGAAAATCACAGGCACAGCCCTGCATATCATAGGCCGTTCCATGAAAAACCGGGTTGAAAAGTTCACCATGATTAACTCCTGACTTTGCAGCAGCCTTGTTGACTTTGGCCCATTTGGGGGGATGCGTGTTTACTTGCTCATCAAGTATCTGCCAACAACTTGTTTTAAAGGGTCTTTTCCACTAAATCATACTGGAGAAATGTTAAGTAATTCTAATTTTGTTTTTTACTTCAGCCACTGGTCGAGAATGACTGGCCCCAAATATCCAAAACCTTCCCTTTAAACAGGAGTTGTTCATTGTCAGAATCATATTTGAACCTCTCGTCTACTTGAGAATTTTTTTCTAGGTTTCAAAAAGGCAGCGGCCATTAAGTCAGTGCCCGCTCACGGTGACCCCTTGTGTGTCAGAGTCACACTGTGCTTCCGAGCGTTTTCAGTGGCTAATTTTTTGGAAGTCTACAGCTACAGCTTTCTTCCTAGCAGCCTGTGGGTAGATTCAACCTACAAACTTTTCAGTTCGTAGGCGAGCACTTAACCATGTGCGCCCTCCAGGGGCTTTTTTTCCAGGTAAAGCCTTTACAAAATAATTATGGCTTTTCCGTGTCCATTCGTTCTTCCTCAAACCAGACATTTTTTTACTGATGTTTCCACAATGAAAAGTAATAAAGAGGGCAAGGCTTATGGGAAGAAGTGTGTGATGGGAACGTTTTGCAGAAAGAATGGGGAAGTATTCAGAAGAAAAGTAGAAGTCTGCAGTTTATCAACATCAGCTGCTACGGTGAGTGCTCAGGGCTCTGTATCTACATATAATAGTCCATGAAGTAGACACCCTTAGAAAGTGGAGATATCCACTTTCTAGATGCGGAGACTGGTCCAAGTTCATGGCAAAGACACAGAGGAAAAGTTCACCAGAAAGACACAGAGGCTTATTTGAACCAGGCAGTCTGGCGTCTGAGCTCATATGCTCAGCCAATTAAATAAACGAAACAGAGATTAAGAATGCTCATTAGGGACAACGAGACATATATCAGGCAAAGGTGGAGACAGGAAGATACTTAACTTTTAGACAAGCAAGATCAGCTAATTGTTGTTCCGTGTAGTCAAACCTTTAAAACCGTTTTAAAGTTTACACAATACCATGGTTGAGTTTCATTTCTTTTACACTTGGCAGGCCACTCCTGTTCTCAAGCCAAAAGATACACTGCTGCAGCCTGGTTTCAAGTAACCAGTGTGGCACATCCTTCATCTCTGCTCAGAGCAAAGGCCTCTTTCTGCACAAGATGGAAATCACCCCTCCGTTGTCACTAAATACCTAGCAACAGAAACGGCCTTCTGAGTGTTGCCCTTCCCAGGGACTACGTGATAGAAGAAATAGAAGAAACTGGACTGGATATTGGGATTACCCAACTGCAGGCACAGACTAACTCATTCATTCAGTCTACAATCATGTGTTGACACTTGTAACCACTGAGGAGAGTGGGAGAAATCCCTAGAGAATACAAAGCAATGACAGCAGAAAATGGATACTCGAATGCATGAGTTGGCTTGGAATCCACTAACCTGGGAATGCCTTGGAGCTTCCCAAGTGGCCCCATTTTAGAAGTAATTCTGTGGCTCTCAGGATGACAGTCACTTAAAGTACTTGTCAAAAGTGTTTTAGCTGCTGTTTGGCAGGTGAAGATATCAGAGATCTTAGAAGCGAGGACAGTGAGACTTTGTCTCACACACTGTGGGCATGTTATCAGGAGGGACCAGTCCCTGGAGAAGGACATCATGCTTGGTAAGGTAAAGGGTCAGCAAAGCAGAGGAAGACCCTCAATGAGACAGACTGACACAGTGGCCACAATGATGGGCTCTAACACAGTAACTACTGTGAGGATGGCACAGGGCCGGGCAGTGTTTCTTTCTGTTGCACGTGGGGTCTCCAACTCAATGGCACCTAACAACAACCGTCAATACTAAGGACGCCAGGGGTGTTCTTCAGTCATCCAGATTTGACTAAGAACGTGTTGTGAAGTATAAGCCAGGGTTCACACAGTCAACAAGTCAGCCAGCACAAATGACCAGTGGCCTCTGTGGAACCACACTTGGCCATCCAAGAAGAGCTGTTTATTCCTCATACATGAGCCTTTTGCCCATTAAAAACAGACAAACAACACAAAACAAACCAGTAAACATCCTGTTTTCCCCCACTAAAAGAACCCAAGGAATTTAGCGCATTTATGTGCCCATTTTCTGGAAACCAGCTCCCATTCACTTACTCACACATTCATTCAGCAAATATTTACTGAGCAGCACCTGTGATACATTAGTCACCACAAGACAAAGACAGGACTGAGTAAGAGAGCCTTGCCCTTAAGTGCTGAGAGGTGGGGTGGCTAGAGGAGAATGCTAATACCTAGACTACAAGACAAGTGTCTGGGACGCTAACTCCAAGTGTCTTGAAAAGGCACTATCCAAGTGCTACAGAAGTAAGAGGGAGACGATGCTACAGAATTAAGGAGGACGAGAGCAAATCAGCTCGAGGGGAAAGGCTCAGGAAAGCGTTACAACCTTAAAGGGTTTCAGCCCGTCTGGGGTGGGGGGGCTTGAAACACAGAATTTTCAGGAAGTGATAAGGATTAGGACATCAGCTGAAACCATTCAAAGAAGCCCATGGTACTTGGGGAGGCTGGAGGGATCCGGAAGAGTTACCCAAATGAGTTACCCTGTTCAGTTCAGCCAGATGCAGACCCCCAGGGGAGACCCAGGCAAGGTACCTTGCAATCACAGCCGATGGGCTTCTTACACTCCTCACAGTTGTTGGCATAGAGGGTCTCGAAGCACTCCACGCAGAAGGGGTTCTCCTCCCTCAAAATGTACTTCTTGCCAAAGAGAGATTCATTACAATGGTGGCAGTCAAAGCGCTCGGTCATCTTGACACCTGGCGTTTCGACAACCTATCAAAAGGAAGGGAAAACACAGATCCCAGTGAGCACACTGCAAATACCCAGCGAGCACTCTGCGAACACCCAGGGAGCACACTGCGAATACCCAGCGAGCACACTGCGAACACCCAGGGAGCACACTGCGAATACCCAGCGAGCACATTGTGAACACCCAGCGAGCGCACTGTGAACACCCAGGGAGCACACTGCGAATACCACGTGTACAAAGGCCTTAACTGTACTGCCGTCTGTTAGTGTCATCTGCAGCCAAGGGAGAGCTATTTCCTGTGGAGGAATAATTCAAACTCACCCTTTACATAGTCGTAATTTTCAAGGATACTTTTCTTTTATTAGTTGGGGCAGTTTTCTGTTTTAATGTGCTCCACTTCTTTAAAAGTCCCAGTGACTGCTGACAGTGTCAAATAAAGCTGTCTCAGTTTTGGATCCAAGTACAAGTTTCACGTCGGAGTTGTTATCCTGTTGGCCTCTGTGTGCTTTAGAACTGTGACAGCACCTTAAATCTTTCCTTTCTCCAGGCCCCCAAAATAGACAAGCAGGGACCAGAAACAATATTCCCATTTCTATAAAAAGATTTTCCATGAGTGTCCCTTTATGATTCATCAATTTGAAGAGTCAGAAACCGTATCAGCAAAAGGGAGGGATATCCAAGTTGGTAAATCTGAGATTAGATACCAATAGCATTACCCCTGACCTTGAGATTGCATTGGCAAGTATAATCTGCCCCTGCATGAAAGAAACTGCCAAATGTCCCTCAGGGAAGGTCACTTTTCCCAGGGTATACAATCATTCTTCAGCTGGCCAGGTATCCAGAGAGCAGGATAAAGGGAAAGGCTGGCTTCCCAAGAACTCAGATGATCACAGTTGGAAACGAAATGACTTCAGTTAATGGCATCTCCAGGCAATACCTAGTGCTTTTCCAAGAGGAACCAGTATGCCCTTCTGGGCCGTGGAGGCATCCCAGTCCTGCTGCATTCTTCCAGGCTGAGTCTACAGCGTGCACGAACAGAAAGGGACAGGGCGGGGAGCGGGGGGGGACGAGGATGCTTTCCACCTCTCCTCATCCTCATATGATCATTCCTGTACAAAAACGTTGTAATTACTCCAGAGGGAAAGTTTATGATGGGAATACGAGATGTGGAGAAATACCTCCCGGGCACTAAAAACAGCTTATTTTCTTATGTGGCAATATTTAATTTACTGAAAGTGAAGTTTTATACATTGTGAAATACGTAAATGGATTTGCTATGCAGCTGAGCAATGTTTCACAAACTGTAATTAAACTTTGTTCAATTATCAGTCATGTTAGAACATTTAAGTTCCCTAACCTAAAGGTGGAGCCCTGGTGGTGCAGTGGTTAAGAGCTCAGCAGCTAACTAAAAGGTTGGCAGTTGGAATCCACCAGCTGCTCCTGAGAAACTCTATGGGGCAGTTCTACTCTGTCCTATAGGGTCGCTATGAGTCGGAATTGACTTCACAGCAAGCGATTTGTTTTTTTGGTTTAACCTAAAGGTTGGCAGTTCAAACCCACCCAGTAGTTCCATGGAAGAAAGGCCTGGCTATCTGCTTCTGTAAAGATTACAGCCAAGAAAATCCTATGGAGCAGTTCTACCCTGTAACACATGGGGTCGCCATGAGTCAGAACTGACTCAAAAGCAACGGGTATGGTTTTTTTTCGTTTTAAGACCATTTATTGAGTGAACTAGAATTATACCATATGATACAAATAAAATACTGCTGTTTGAGTTATGCTAACAGCATATTTGATAGTGTTTATTAATTTTGTACTCTGGTATATACAAGGTCCTGACAACTATAAGCAAAGAAACGAACCTCCTTCAAGCATTCATACTGCGTTATTTCTATGTTTATAGAACAATTTTTTTCCAAGAGTATTAAATGTGCAGCTGGACACATGTGGCGGGATCCATCCTCCTAAATCGCTCTTCCTGGAGTTAAAGAAAACACTGTCTGGACATTCTTGTGATAATATCACAAGATGAGGCTCTTGAGCATTTGAATTATTCTGAAACCAAAGTATAAATATCCTTTGTACTGATGCCATCTCGGGTTGCAGAAGCTATACTGGCCAAAGATTTAATACTTCCCTATAATTTCTCAGTTATTGGCCTTGAAAATGGTGATTGTTTATTTTATCACAATAGAAAGCTATCCTTCCAACATACATATTTTTTCCAGTAAAGGCTGCCATTTAGCTGTGGAAGCCAGAGGCTTCTTGCCTATTCTGTTGACACAAATATAAGAGTAATGATTTGAGAATTTGAAATAAGAATAAAAGAAGATAGACTATAAATCACAGAATTTAAAAGCTGGAAGCCACCCCGAGATTATCTATGACAACTACCTCATTTTATGGATGGAAAAACTGAAGCCCAGGAACATTAATGACAGAAGAGAATACACATGAGCTTTCCCACATAGCTGTCTAACTTAGATAAAATGAGCTCCAAATCTAAATCAAAAGGCAGAGGTAGTTCCCAGTGGGTTCAGACAAGTACCAACCCTGTTAGGAAAGGAAAGGACCACAGTCTTTGCCAATAATCTCTATATAACACTATTTTTACGTTTGAAAGCCAGTTACAGGGGTGAACTTTTTTTCCAAGGCCATGATTATGATGCTCATGTACCTGGTATGAGTTTCCATATCCTCTGATTTCACAGGACCAGGAGCCCTGATGGTGCAGTGGTTAACAACTCGGGTGCTAACCAAAAGGTTGGCAGTTCAAATCCACCAGCCGCTCCTTGGAAACCCTATGGGGGCAGGTCTACCTTGTCCCATAGAGTCGCTATGAGTCGAAATCGACTTGACGGCACCTAACAACAACAGTAACAGGACAGCAAAACAATTTAAGTGAATAAACTCTGAGAACAAGTAGGTTCCCATGTATGCTCACGGTGGGAGGACATCTCGTGAGAAATGCCCTTCTCACTGGCACTGACTGTAAGCAGAAAGACCATTCATCAGTTGCTGTGGAGTCAATTCCAGCTCATAGCGACCCCCCTGTGTGTCAGAGTAGAACTGTGCTCCACAGAGTTTTCAATGGCTGAGTTTTTGGAAGTAGATTGCCAGGCCTTTCTTCCAAGGTGCCTCTGGGTGGATCTGAACATCAAACCTTTTGGTTAGCAGCCAAGTGTGTTAACCACTTTCACTACCCAGGCACTCCGGAAATAGTACAGAGGCCGTGACCAGCTCAGGGAGTGCAACGGTGAGGTGGCACTGGTCTCAGTGTATGGAGCCTCTCATGGATGGAACTGCATCCCCCAAAAATATCTGTCAGCTTGGCTGGGTCATGATTCCCAAGTATTGTGTAATTGTCTACCATTTTGTAATCTGATGTGATTTCCTTACGTGTTGCAAATTCAATCACTATAATCTAATAAGATGGATTAGCAACAGTTATACTGATGAGGTCTAAAAGATTGGATAGTGTCTTAAGCCAGTCTCTTTTGAGATATAAAAGAGAGAAGCAAACAGAAACACAAGGGGACCTCATACCACCAAGAAAGCAATGCCAGGAGCAGAGTGTGTCCTTTGGACCTGAGGTTTCTTCACAGAGAAGCTCCCAGACCAAGGGAAGATTGATAACACAGATCTTCCTCCTGAGCCAACAGAGAAAATGTTCCTCTAGAGCTGACTCCCTGAACTTGGACTTGTAGCCTACTGGACTGTGAGAGAATAAACTTCTCTTTGTTAAAGCCATCCGCTTATGGTATTTCTGTTATAGCAGCACTAGATGACTAAGACAGAGCCCATTTCTACAGAATGGTTTCTGAAGACTGGGTCTCTCTCCCACCTTGTTCCTTATCTTCTCTAGGAAGTCATTATCGTTTTAGTGATCCGCAGAGTATCTCTGCTGAAACCCACCAGATGCGATGTATCCAGCACCACAAATCAGCAATACAGCAAGATGCACTTTATCTGAGAAGACCCTCTTTAAGGATTTCCAAAGAACTGTATTAAGCACAAAGTCTTAAGTCTCAGAATAAGTAGTCTAAGCTAAGGAAAAAGCTAAGAGCTTCCCTTTTATCTCAGAGTTTAAAACCAATTCTTCCCTAATTAAATGCTACCAAATAGAGGATCTTCTTTCACAAAAAATGATTTGTATATTTAAAGTTACACTATCAATCTTAAGCCTTTTATAATGGGAAAATCCTATGTACAGTTCTAAGTCATAACCCTCTATAACTTTGCATTTTTTAATCTTATAAAATACCTGATTATTCATTCACAGGGTCGCTATGAGTTGGCATCAACTTGACGGCAATGGTTTTATTCATTTGTTCAAGAAATGCTGGTGGAGCCAAAAATATGTACCAGCTGTTATGCCAAATGCTGGAGGTACAAGGATGAATAAGGTATAGGCCCCTCCCTCAAAGAACCTGTCGTCTAGTGAGGAGAACAGATCTGTATCAAACAGCATCATAAAGCACTGGCAAAGGATAAAAACAAAACAAAAAAAATCCACTCATTGCCATCGAGTCAATTCCGACTCACAGTGACCCTAAGACAGAGTAGAACGGCCTCACAGCGTTACCAAGGCTGTCATCTTTATGGAAGCAGACTGCCCCATGTTTCTTCTGCAGAGCAGCTGATGGGTCTGAACAGCCGACCTTTTGGTTGGCAGCCCAGCACTTAACCACTGTGCCACTTTGTGCTAAGGACAGAAATGGAGAAATACACAGGGTATTACAGAACACTAGAGGAGGCCCTGAGCCACGCCTCCTGGGAGGGCAGGGCCGGCTTCCTGGAGATATTACCTGTGGTGACAAAGAGTGGTTGTTAGCTGTCCTGGAGTTGGCCCCCAACTCATGGCAACCCCATGCACAACAGAATGAAACACTGCCCGGTCCTGCACCATCCCACAAAGGGCGGCAGACTGGACCTTTGCGATCCACAAGGCTTCCATTGGCTGATTTTCAGAAGGAGACTGCCTGTCCTTTCTCTTTAGTCTGACTCAGTCTGGAAGCTCTGCTGAAGCCTGTCTGGCATCCCAACAACTCACAAGCCTCCACTGACAGACGGGTGGTGGCTGTGCTTGAGGTGCACTGGCTGGGAATAGAATCTGGGTCTCCCACATTGAAGGCGAGAATTCTACCAGCAAACCACCACTGTTCTAGAGGAAACAGGCCAAAGGGACAGGGTGAGCAAAGCACAGAAATGAAAATGGGTGTGGGGTAACGGGGACATTCATGAAGATGAGAGTAACTCAAGAGCCAAGTCGGCAGGAGTGGTAAAAGATGGGGCTTAAATAACAAAGACCCAGGCAAGGAGGACCTAATGCACCTTGTTCTTCAATGTGGATTTATGCTGCAGGCAATGGGAAGCCAAAAGGTTTAAGCATGTCATCTCCTGCAACCTGCACAGTGCTAAAGGGGAATACGAAACAAAACCCACTGCTGTATTTTGACTCATGGTGACCAGGTGGTGCAAGGGGATTGTACTCTACTACTAACCGAAAGGTTGGTGGTTAGAATCTACCCAGCGGTGCCATGGAAGAAAGGCCTGACAATCTACTTCTGTTAGTTTAAAAAAAAAAACATAACCAGTTGCTGTTGGGTCCATTCTAATGAATGGCGACCCCATGTGTTGCAGAGTAGAAGTGTGCCCCATTGGATCTTCAAAGCCATGACCTTTCGGAAGCAGACTGCTGGGCCTTTCTTCCAAGGTGCCACTGGGTGGGTTTGAACAGCTAACTATTCTGTTAGTTAAAAAAAAAAAACCCGTTGCCATCAAGTCAATTCCAACTCATAGTAACCATACTGGACAGAGGAGAAGTGCCCCACAAGGTTTCCAAGGCCGTACAGAAGCAGACTGTCACATCTTTCTCCCATGGAGCAGCTGGTGGGTTCGAATCACTGAGTGCTTAAACACTGCACCACCAGGCCTCCTCAAGGTACAGAGAACTGCCCCCATAGGGTTTTCAAGGTTATAAATCTTTACAGAAGCAGAACGGAGAAGCTGATGGGTTCGAACCATAGACCTTGCGGTCAGCAGCCAAGTGCTCTGAGTCAGTGGTTAACTGTGCCACCCAGGGACAAGATTAAAACCAAGCCAAACTGACAGCCATCGAATTGATACTGACTCATGGTGACCTCATGTGTTACAGAGCAGAACTGCTCCATAGGGTTTTCTTGGCTGTAATTTTTATGGATGCAGATTACCAGGCCTTTCTTCTGCGGTGCAGCTGGGTCAAACCGGCAACTTTTAGGTTTGTAGTTGACAGCAAACCATTTGTGCCAGTCAAGGTTCCTTGCCGTAAGATTACAGCCACTGAAAACAGTACAGAGTGCAGTTCTACTCTGACACACCTGGGGCTGCCGTGGGAGAGAGGAAGGCCCCATTAAATGTTTACTGCGTGAAAGCCTGACTTTGCTATTGCCTTGGTTATCTAGTGCTGCTAGAACAGAAATACAAGTGGATGGCTTTAATAAAGAGAAATTTATTCTCTCACAGTCTAGGAGGCTAGAAGTCCAAATTCAGGGTGCCAGCTCCAGGGGAAGGCTTTCTCTCTCTGTTGGCTCTGGGGGAAGGTCTCTGTTGTCAGTCTTCCTGGTCTGGGAGCTTCTCGGCACAGAGAACCCACGTCCAAAGGACTCACTGCTCCTGGCATTTCTTTCTTGATGGTGTTGAGGTCTCCCCTCCCTTCCCCCCACTTTCTGCTGCTTCTTTTTTACAGCTCAAAAGAGATTGGTTTAAAACACAATCTAATCTTGGAGTCCTGCCTCATTAACATAACTGCCTCTAATCCTGCCTCACTAACAGAGGTAGGATTTACAACACACAGGAAAATCACATCGAATGACAAAATGGTTGACAGTCACACAATACTGGGAATCACGGCCTAGCCAAGTTGACACACATTTTGGGGGGACACAATTCAATCCATAATGCTATATAAGGTTGAGGGGGACCAAACTGAGAGACAGCTCTTAAAAAATTCCCAGGGTGCCACAGTCCACTTCTGAATAGTTTCTTCAAATGAAAATTAGACATTTTGGTGCTGAAAGGGTTTTTTAAATCTGACTTGTATAAAGTTCGCTTACCCTGTCTGAACCTCAGTATCCCCCAGGAGAGCTTATATAAAATCTCTGTCCGTTCGTGGTACACAAGAATGAGGAAAGACTTACACAACGGCATGCAGAGACACCTAAACACAAGGTGTGACCACAGACTCAAATCCAAATTACAGCGTCCTGGAGTTCTTATCCCTCACCAGGGTTAAGTCATCCTCTGACTTCACTCTGCCTTCGGCTCTGGTAAAAGCTAGTCTTTCTTCTTCCTTTCTGGATCTCAGGCTCCAGGCTTGGCTCCACTGCATTGGGTGAGGCACGAACCAGCTGCAGCTCCCCAGACCTGGGGACAGCCTGGAGAGGTCTTTCCTCTCGCGTTTTCCATCAGCCCAGCTCTTCCTCATGCGTAAGAACAAAGGTTTGGAGCGCAACAGATGCACAGGGCTCAGCTACTAAAAATAATAGCCTACGGGCTTATAAGAGGTCCCTGGGCGACCCAAAGGGTTAAGCGCCCTACTACTAGCTAAAAGGCTGGCGGTTCGAACCCACCCAGAGATGCCTCGGAAGATAGGCCTGGTGATCTTCTTCCGAAAGGTCACAGCCTTGAAAACCCTATGGAGCAGCTCTACTCTGCACACATAGGGTTGCCGTGAGTCGAAACCAACTCCACAGCAACTAACAACAACACAGGCTTATAAACGTGGTTGACTTTTATCTTTTCATGTTTAAAACCTGTAAAACAAAGTTTGAGGGGGAGGTGTTAGAGCAGGAAAGAGAGAAGAGAAGAAAAAAGAGAGGAGGAAAATTAAAAGAGAGTCAAGGGCAGAACAGAGAGGTAGTAGTGATAAGCCAGAGAAAGGAGGAGGCGGGTACATGAGGTGCAAGAGAGGGAAGAGCATTTGGAGGCAGGAAGCTCAGTTTTCTAGCAGCAAGATTCCAGAGCATCCAGGGAGGAGGCTGGCGAGGCAGACGGCCTCTGCTGGCTCAGCTTCGAGCTTCAGGAGGTTGGGCCATCCTTGCCGGGTGGGAGGCCTAATGGGACATGCAAGTCCTACGAGGCCAGATTTAGGGTTTGCAAAAGTATCCATCAAGCACCCTTTTACAATGCTCACTTTATTTCACTTCCCACTTTGATCTCACCCCAAAAAGTGCCATTTTCTCCTCCCCCTCCAGACCCCTAAGTGTTTCTCTACACTCCGCTTTGTGAGGCTGCACTTAGTCGTTTCCCAAAGAAAATCTGAGATTGTCCCCAAGCCTTTCTGGCAACACACGCACAAGCAGCTTCAGGACATCGGCCCCTCCCCAAAGTCATGCCGATCTTTAAAAGTCCCTGCGTTGCTTGGCGACCATCAGTCAAAGCTTCTGGAGGAGAATTAGGAAAAGTGGTCTGCTGTGCGTTGGGCCTTTTCTAGAATATGTTTACAATGCAATGCGCTCATGCCCCAACATCATAGTGTGATTGTCTGTGTTTCCGCCAAACTGAAAGCTCTGCCAAGGTGGGCACCAGGTGCGTGCTGCCCTGCCTGCAGGTGGCACAGTGTTGGGTGCTTCATCAAAACTTGCAGAATGAATGAACAAAGGATGGAGAATGCAAATAACCCAGAACACAAACATGTGGATGAAAAAATAATGTAAATGAGGAACGTTTTATGTGAACAATCCATTTTGCAAAGCAAACCCAAGATGAAATCTGGTTTGGCATCTGATGCATTAAAATTTCTAATGTTACAGATCCTGGGCTTCATTACTGCCCTCTTTCCCCCCTTCCAGTTACATTGCTGTTTCCACAGTGGGTAGAATTTCCTTACTGTGTTTGAACTCTAAACCCTTATGAATACACAGCTGCACAGTCCAAGGATGGGAGCTTGTCTGGGTTAAGACGCAAAAGCCAGCCAGGAGACTCTCCCAACCAGCTCTGGTAAGAACGCGCCAGATCCCCTCACAAAGGATCCAGATATCAGCAAAAGTTCCCAGATGTCCTATGCAGACCCAGCCTGCCTATATATCAAAGATCTTCTACCCAAAGGCACAGAACCCTCACACGGGGAAATTTGTTTGGAGAGTCCTCTGTACCAGTTTGTCTTCTTATGGGTAGAAGTATCGACAGATGAACACAGCTCACTCTGGACACCCTTTTCATCAGTCTAGATGAAATGTTTCTTTTAGAAAGAAAAATTCTGGTAAGGGAGAGGGTTGTTAGTTTCAAAGATGTTTATTACTTTTATATATATATATAATTTCTAAATAATATATTTTGGATCAATTTGAAACCGATTTTTTTAATTGTTGGCAAGGTGCAAAATTGACTATGCCTACCACTATACAATACATTTATGGGTTAATCTAATGAGAATTTATTGAGTATATCTATATGCAAGGGCCCTGGTGGCACAGCAGTTAAAGCAATCGACTGCTAACTAAAAGGCTGGCGGTTCGAGACCACCAGCAGGGCTCTGCGGGAGAAAGATGTGGCAGTCTGCTTCTGTAGAGTTGGCAGCTTCGGAAATGCTATGAAGTCGCTATGAGTCAGAATCGACTTGATGGCAGTGGGTTTTGGTTTCTTTATATGCAGGGGACAAGGATATAATACAATTTGGTATGTAAACTGGTAACTTTCAAAAGATTTTTGAAATATTAATTTCTGATAGTTGCAAGAAATGTTCTGTGCAAGGCAATGCTTGAATGCTATCTTCTTAATTATCCTTTGAATACTCAATACCTAACGTAAAGAAATGGGAAAACAATTAAATGTCAAATTTTTTTACCTAAAGACCATTAATAAAGGAATAGTAAGGCACATTTTGGTGTCCTGGAGACTTTTTTAATCCATTCAATAGGAATGTATTTAGTAACTACTATTTTCCATGTAGAAGCCCTGGTGGCACAATGGTTAAGCACTTGGAGGCTAACCCAAAGGCTGGCAGTTTGAACCCACCAGCAACTCTGTGGGAGGAAAGACCCGGAGACCTGCTCCCTGCTGTAAAGATTTCAGCCTAGGAAACAGTATGAGGCAGTTCTACTCGGTCCTATAGGGTCACTACGAACTGGAATTGACTCGATGGCACACAACATTTTTCACGTACAGTATTAGGCTCTGGCATATCAAGATAAAATACGCAGTCTCTGAAGGAGTAGTTCTATCTCCAAAAAATTTAAATCGCCTTTAATCTCAAAACATGTCAGCTTAGTCAATGCAAGACAACCCTAATTATACAGGTTGGAATGGTGGGATGCCTCAGCTTCATAAATCACTCCAGTGTGGGAATGGAGAAAGACTCCACCCGGGAGGGCCACCTTGCCTTCCCAGGAAGGTGGGAAAGTTACTTTCTGTTTCTCCACCTACAAAACCAAAACAGCTCTCTCTTTCAAAAGTCTCCTCTGACGGACAGAAGGCAGTTCGTTCACTCTCCATTTGCCTGGTGTTCCATGCTCACGACCTCTTGACCGGCCTTTTCCTCCGGTGACCGTCAACTTCCATGAAAATCTGGTGGCCTCTCCACTTTCGGGTCAACCCTGCTTCTTCATGATGATTTTTCTTGTTGTTTCTTTAGTACATTGACTTAAACTGTCAAGTCAACTCCAACTCATAGTGACTCCATGTGTGTCAGAGTAGAACTGTGCTCCATAGGGTTTTTCAATGGCTGGTTTTTCAGAAGTAGATCACCAGGCCTTTCTTCCTTGAGACACCTCAGGGTGGACTCAAACTGCCCACCTTTCGGTTAGCAGCTTGGCACATTAACCATTTACACCACCCAGGTTCTCCAGTATTACGAGTCTGTTATTACAGACGTGCACATCTTCCTACTTCGTTCACTGACTGGCTAATTCTTATTCGCTCCAAAAGTTTTATGATCAAACATTGAGAGACATTTTTATTTTTGACTGACAAACTAAGTATTTTTGGATTGAAGGATGCTCTTTGCTATTAATCCCATCTGCCCATTAAAAACAGAGCAGCCACCTGTCTTATCAGCAGAGGCACCATTTCCTCACTTTGTCCTACGTGCTTAAAGGAAAGTCACGGACTAAACCAGGGCTAGAGAGACACGGATGACAAAGACTAAGGACCAGACTGAAGACACATGCCATTAAAATTCAGACTAGGTGTGAGAACTACCCACAAGAACTGTACTGTGGATGGAGAGAGCTGATGCTTCCCTGAATCTTTCAGTAGATCTATAAGCTGGGAGCCAGTTTACAGCAAAAGAAAAACCAATACTGCCAGTAGCAAGGCATCCAAAAAAAAAATCCTAAAAAATGGAATCCAAAAAAGGGAAAATGAGAACTGGTGGAGGGAATGTTTATGCAAATGGAACTGGGGGGCTAAAATTGACACCTACAACTCAGGACAGAGAAAATTCATTAGACTCACCCCACGGTCACAATGCTAGCCAGTTTCCTGAAAGACCAGGCTCTCGGTCATTAGAGAAAGCCCATGGATTTTGTTCAAGATGATAATCTTAAGGAAGTGACCTGTCAGTATAATGCCATGTGAAATGGGGTACTTGATAAACGTGGCTTTGATAAAATTGTCATGATAAAACAACACAGGAAATATCCAATAGAATGCTTTCGTTCACCCAAGTTCAAGGAACTTTGTATCTCATGGCATTGAGTCAGAGAGGTTTACCTGCTCCAGCCACTCACTGCAGCCCAAGCCACAGAGGCAGGGCCCGAGTAGAACTCAAGGCTCCTGGTGTCTAGTCTAATAATTGGCAGTATCCTACTGTGTGTTTCTGTCTTCAATTTAGATTTCTTTAAGTCCTGAGTGTTGTTTAGCAAGCAATCTTGGGCCAAAGAATGAAGCATAAAGCATCGCTGAAATACACAGGTGTGCCCCTAGTAGGGTTTGTTGTTGCTGTTACATGTGGTTGAGTCGGTTCCAACTCATAGCGACCCTATATGACAGAGCAGAACTGCCCCATACGGTTTCCAAGGACAGGCTGGTGGATTCTAACTGCCAACTTTATGATTAGCATCCCAGCTCTTAACCATTTCACACCAGGGCTCCCAGTAGAATTTAGTGGTTAAGAATCCTGGCTGTTCAGTTAAGCTATCTGGGGTCAGATACTGGTACCACCATTTATAGGCTGAGTAACCTTCAGCAAGTCACTTTAATTTCTCTGGGCTTCATTCTCTTTACCTTTAAAAATGAGGATATCAAATATGTATACGGTTTACGATATGCAGGCTTTATAACAACCCCGCAAGGAAGGCACCATTATTATCCCTGCTTTCCAGTCGAGGAAACTGAGACACCAAGAGATTAGGTAACCTGGCCAAGGTTACACAGCTCATGGCCATAGACACAGGCAGCCCAGCTCCGAGTCCATGTGTGTCCACCAGCCTATCATACTTGCTTTATGGAGTATTTGTGAGGATTAAATGAGACTGTGAACTTAAGGGCTTAGAACAATGCGTGGTTCACAGTGAGCTCAATGTTAGCCCTGATTAATATGCTGCTGTGTAAACACATTTTAAAGCACAACAGGACAATAAACACCGTGGAAACCTAATTCTATATAGTAATTGATAATCTTTCAAAGTTTGGGTTGACAGGGTGACACTGTGGGGCCTAGTTTTTAGTGACGCGCTTTCAATACAACAAAAGCACAAGCAGCAAAAGAGAAACTAACTCAATGGGACCTCGTGAAAATGAAATACGTTTGTCAAAGGACTTCATCAAAAAGTGAAAAGACAACCTCCAGACGAGGAGAAAATTTTGAGGAACCATATATCCAATTAGGGTCTAATATCCATAAAATATAAAATACTAGTACACCTTAACAATGAAAAGACAAAGAATCAATCCAATCGAAAAATAGGCAAAGGACTTGTACAGGCATTTCACCAAATAGGATATTCAAATAGCCAACAAACACGAGAAGATGCTCAACTCATTAGCCATTAGGGAAATGTCAATCAAAACCACAATGAAATACCATCTTACCTGCATTAGAAGGGAAATGATGAAAAAAAATGGTAAACGATAGATGTTGGGAAGGTTGTGGAGAAACAGGAACCCTCATCCATTGCTGGTGGGAATGTAAACCGGCATAGCCACTGTGGAAAAGTTTGGCGGATCCTCAAAAAGTTGAACATAAAACTACCATATGACCCAGCAATTCTACTCTTAGGTATATACTCAAAAAACGTGAAAGCAGAACAGATACATGTACAACAATGTTCACTGCAGCACTATTCACAATAGCCAAAAGGTGGAAACCACCAAAATGCCCATCAGCAGATGAACGGATAAACAAAATGTGGTCTATACATGCAATCAACTATTACTCAGCCATAAAGAGAAATGAAGTCCTAATACATATCACAACATGGATGAACCCTGAAAACATCATGCTGAGAGAAATTAGTCAGTTGCAAAAGGACAAATATTGTACGATGTCACTTACATGAAATAGGCAAATGTACAGAAACCAGTAATTACTAGAGGTTCCCAGGGGCAGGAGGGACAGGGAAGAAGGAGTTTTTGTTTAGGGGACATTGAGCTTACATTAATGGTGCTGGAATGATTTGGAAAAGGGTATCAAGAATGGTCACACAACATGAAGAATATAATCAATATCACTGAATTACATATGGAGAAGTTGTTGAATTGGTGTATGTTTTGTTTTGCATAATTTTGCCACAATTAAAAACATTCTGGGGTTGAGTTAAATCAGAAAAATACATGAAAAAATCTTATATAAATGCATAATAAAGTTTGCTTCATAAAGTTTGGTTTTCTAAAAGTTTAATCCTCAGACTAGGAATTGCTGTATTTCTAAGACTTGCCTCAAACGTTTTTGGTCTAAATCACCTCCACGCTACCCACTATAACAACATATTATTATCAAACACACATAAGTAGAGCTGGCACCAAAGAAATGAGACCTATTTGGCTCTGTGTTTTGAACCCAGTTCTCTGGATTACAACCCTAAAATGTGACTTATTCCCTTCCAAAATAACTGCCAGGGAGTGTCCACACCATGGAAAGCAGCTTTGTATATACATTTCATCTAACCTGGGTTAGGTTACTTAGAATAAGACCCAAATGAGGATTTTTAAGTAAATATATGATCGATTCTTCATTAAACGCAGAAACATTTAACATCTTCTTCCCACAATTTCAGCACTAATAAGATATCCCACGAATGCTATTCAAGAAAAATTGGTTGTTATTATTATTTTCGTTTTAAATAAGCTAAGATTATTCTTTTAAACCAGGCGGTTCCGTGTTTTAATTGCCACATGCGCCAAAGCGCGAGGCCACTCTGCAAGCCCCACTTTTTTCTATTAGAGAAAAATGCCTGACGTCCCCGCGCAAATGGACCGCGGCGAACGTGCCAGGGCAAATGCCGCGTGCGTGGAGCCCGCGCCCCAGGAAGGGCAGGAGACCGCGACAGTCACCTCCCCGCAGCCAGGCCGGGGTTCAGACCCGCTGCCTGCGTTAGGCAGAGCTCGGAGAGTAGCACAGCCCCTCCTCGCCACCCGGTGGGTGACTCGCCTCTCGAGGACCCCGACAGAGATCGTCCCTCCAGGTATGGGAGCGGCGGGTCCCCTCCCGCCTCCCAACGCCCCCTGCCCCACCCGGAGTTCTCCCCGCAATTGCTCAGCTCCCCTCTTCTTTCCTTTCCTTGCCTTTGTTATTAAAAGCCCCTTTGTACTCCCTCTGGGGTCGGACTGGGTCGAGAGCGGATACTCACCGAACCGCGGCGGACCGGAGTCTCCTGGACGGGGCCGACCGGGACGGCCCGGGGCGGCGAGGGTGGCGCGGTGGCGACGCGGTACCCGGAGGCTGCCGTCTGCGGCGCCGGCTCCTGGACTCGGCTTCGCAGCCGGGCTCCTGTGGAGACCAGCCCTGCTTCCCAGCCCTAGAGAAACCCCCACCGTATCATTTTACCATATAAGGACACAGACGCCTCGGAGCCGCCCGCTGCTCGCGGCTCGCCGGAGCTGGCACTCAGCACCGCGCGGGGCGAGCGTGGGCGCCGCGAGTCCCACGGCCTCGGAGCTCGGCTCGGGTCGGGCAGGAGCCGGACCTCTAGTCTGCTCGCCCCTCCTTCTCACCACGCCACCGCCTTCCGGGGCTGCAGCCGCCTTACTGATCACGACTCTTTGTTTGCTTTGGGTTTTTCCCTTTCTTTTTCCTTCTGGGTCTCTCAGCGCATTGGTGATTACGGGGAGTTTCGCCCCGGGTATCCGCTTACAAGTGGGGAGAGTGTCGGGCGAGTTCCGCGGAACCGCCGGCTGCTGGCCACCTAGGACCTGAGCCAGGTTGGAGATCCAGGAATCTGCCCACACGGGAGACTCAGCTCCAGTCCCCTGGGAACGCGAAGGCAGGCAGACGCTTGAGATGGAATGGCAGGCGGAAGGAGATGGAATTAGGCCACTTTTCTAGGTCTTGTGAAGGCAGGAAGCCTGTGTCTGGAGCTAGTTGCGTGGTGGGCTTTTTCCTACTTCACTCTCTAGACCCGTTTCTGTCAGTAAATGAAACCAACAGATGGCCAAAAAGAATTAATAATGCCGACTTCTTTGTTCCATTCGGTAGAGAACTAGGTGAAGGTCCAAGCCCCAACACTCCAGGGGAGGGAGGGAGGTTTAAACATTTTGTATTCCCTCCAAAGAGGAGATACGAAAGTAAGGTAGTTAATGGTGACTCCCAACACTGAAAACGCCAGGTCTTCTGTATGAAGCTAACACTTCTGTAAGGACATAGTGCCCTGTTAAACATTGCAGGAGAGAGGAGAGTCTGAGTCCCACGGCTGGGAAAAGGGCATCGTGATAGAAAAGTTTGGTCTTGAGTAAGTGGCCAGCCTTCCAGCTGGGAAGTGTGGACACGGTGGAAGAGTAGCCAGGGACAACAAAGGTACAGGCAACGCCAGTGGCTCTGATGCTGCTAATATGAAATATTGTGGGCAGGCGTATTATTTTTAACATTCGTTGGACTTCAGGATAATACATTCTCCAGAGAAGAAAGGAAAAATTATTTGATTGCTTTCTCTTGGTTGGCACTCACTGTCTGGTGATATTTTAGAGGCTACCCAGGGGAACTTGAGAGTCATAGGAGGTCATCAAATTAGCTACCATACCTCCCACTTCCTGAGTACTAGCTCTATAGGGTAACTCATTTGATCCTCATCCCTCTAGGGTAGGGATATTTCTCCAGTTTTATTGTGAGGAAATTTCAGCTCAGAGAGATTTGCTCAAGGCCATGTGAACGGTAACACTGAGATCTGAGATTATATATATATTATGTTAATCAATTATATATATATATGTATATACTTTTCAGCAATAGTACCAAAATATTTACCAATGAAATAACATGATGTCTGGGATTTGTTTCAAAATAACTTGATGGGGGGGGATGTTGTTGTTAGGTGCCATTGAGTGGATTCCAACTCATAGTGACCCTATTAGACAGAGTAGAACGGCCCCATAGGGTTTCCAAGGCTGTAATCTTTATGGAAGCAGACTGCCACATCTTTCTTCCACTGAGCGGCTGGTGGGTTTGAACCGCTGACCTTTTGGTTAGCAGCTAAGGGCTTAACCACTGTGCCACTTTTCAGAAACAGTGCCAAAATATTTACCAATAAAAGAACATAATTTTTGGGATTTGTTTCAAAGTAATTGGGGGTAGGGAGATAAAGGGGCCAATAAATGAAGTAGTATTACTCATGGACTATTGGTAACCATTGAAGCTGGGTGATGGGGACGTGGGAACTCATTATACTAGTCTCCTTTTGTAATATTTGAAACATTCCATAATACATTTTTAAAAAATTATAAATGCACATACCATTTGCCCTTAACCCAGCAGTTCCCTTTATAGAAAATTATCTTACAGATATACCTGCATACTTGTAAAATGATATACATACAAGAGTAGTCATTGTAGAATTACTTGTAATAGCAAAATATTGGACCATATTATATTTTTATCAACAGGGGCGTAGTTAAATATACTATGGTATACTATAGAATTATCTACATATACAACTGTTAAAAAGAACAAGGTAACTATATTTACTGATTTGTAATGATCTCCAAGATATATCAACTGAGAGAAAGAAAAGTAGAAAACACTTTGTAGATAGTAGCCAACATTTGTGCTAATGAACAAAGAAAAGAAGGGAGGAAGACTATATATATGTATATATATATATATATATATATATATTTATATATATATATATATATATTTATATTTACATATATATAGTTGCCTCTGGGGATTACTGGGTGACTGAGGGTCAGGAGGGAAATTAATTTTTACTGTATGCCTTTTTGTTTCTTTGAATGTTGAGCTATATAATTGTATTATTCACTCAAACAATAAATAAAAACATTTCTAAAATAAAAGTAGCACACACTCCTTTAAGAAAAATAGTGAAACAAATTTGTTAAACTGAGATTTATAAAAAGTCAAATGAGGTTTACTAGAAATTTTCTGAAGAAATTATTCTTTTTGATCTTGGACAGAAAGAGAAGAGGGAGATGTAATTTCTGGGCTTAATGACATGGACATTTCTGAACAATTTTATATTTCGAAAAGTTCTATTTTGCACACCGTTGTATGCTCAGACCTAACTACAGTCACAGCACATAGTATGTATTTAATAAATGTACATATTGAATGAATGGACAGCTCAGAGAGCAATTATTTGACTTTTGACAAATCTTTCATTTTATAATTGATTGTTTTGTAGTATAGCAGATAGAACATTGCATGAAATATAACACTGTCTATGGAGGCTTCATGGCGCAATGCTTAAGCTCTCAGCTGCTAACTTAAAGGTTGGCAGTTTGAACCCACCCAGCAGCCCTGTGGGAGAAAGACCTGGAGATCTGCTCCCATAAAGATCACAGCCTAGAAAACCTTACGGAGCAGTTTTACTCTGTCACATGGGGTTGCTATGAGTCGGAATCTACTTGATGGCACCTGACAACAACAGCAGCATGGCAGTATAGCTTGGTCCCTGGAGTCAAGCCTTGGTCTGAATCCCAGTCCTACCACTGACTAGCTCTGTAAGCTTTGTCAGCCACACAATCTCTCTAACCCTGTTTCCTCATGTATAAAAGGGGCTAAAAATATATGCTTTGTAAACTTGTGAAGATTCCTTGAGATGATGCATATGCACCACACTTATGGTACATAGAAGGCCCTTGGTAAATATTAGCTTTTACTCAAAATACAGAAAATAGAGGGGACATGAATCCAGAATAAGAAGAAAATGGACTTAATTCTCATCAGAAGGGAGAATTAAGCTTGGTTCAGTTCTAAAAATAAAATATTGCCTTCTTGAGAGAGAAATTCTCTGCCACAGAGAAAAGACTAGTAGGTGGAAGAAAAAATTAAGGAATAATTCATAGTAGTGTTTGGGCTGGGGAAGGGATCAAGTGGTGCCTGTGGTAGGTTATCCAACTACTTTTGTTTATTTCAGTTCTCCGGTAATTCATCACCAGCCAACGCTGCCCGTAACTTCATTCCTCTCTTGTGGTTGGGTTTAGGGGAGACGCAACTAAGAAGAAAGCAAAGAAAAGGGAAAAGGCTTTATACCCTAAACCAGTGGTTCTCAAATTATGGTTCCAGACTAGCAGCATCAGGATCACTTGGAAAATTTTGTCTTAGTTATCTAGTGCTGCTATAACAGAAATACCACAAGTGGATGGCTTTAGCAAGCAGAAATTTATTCTCTCACAGTTTAGGAGGCCAGAAGTCCAAATTCAGGGCGCCAGCTCTAGGAGAAGGCTTTCTCTCTCTGTCTGCTGTGGGCAAAGATCCTTGTCTCCTTTCAATATCATTGGGCCCAGCGTTCCTTGGATATCTCCATGTGTCTTGGCATCAATCTTCCCCTGGGTCTAGTATGCTCTCAGCACAGGGACCCTGAATCCAAACGACGTGTTCTGGTCCCAGCTCTTCTTTCTTGGTGGGAGTCAAATCCTCTCTCTCCGCTGGTTTCTCTCGCCTTCTGTCTCTTGTAAGACAAAAAGTGATGCAGGCCACACCCCAAGGAAACTTCTCTTACATCAGATCAGGGCTGTGACTTGAGTAAGGGTGTTGCATCCCACCCTAATCCAGCTTATCTCTTTTAGGGCAATGAAGGGCAGTGACTCAAGATACATCCCACCCTAATCCTCATTAGCATGACCTAATCTTGCCTCATTAACATAACAGACAGCTCACTCCCAAATGGGACCATAACCACAGGCATCGAGGCTAGGATTTGCAACACATGACAAAATGGAGGATAATCTGATCACAAAATGGAGGACAACCATACACTACTGGGAATCATGGGCTAGCTAAGTAGGCACATTTTTTGGGGGGCACAATTCAATCTATGACAATTTATTAGAAACACAGATTCTCTCTGTGTTGTAACAAGCCCTTCAGGTGATTCTGATAAATGATATTGTACTGAGGTAACTCTGGACTCTATAATTTACCAGAAACTTACAATGAAAGGCTCACTGGAATGGCAGTTTCTGTGTGGAGGGAGGAGAGTGAGAGCAGAGAGAGACTAAACATAGACTCAGGAACTCTAACATCCAATTGTAATTATTCTGCCAGTGACTTCATGTGAGGAAGCACACGGTAGAAAAATTTACAAGGAAGAAAGTTCCAGTGTGTGTCACAGTCATACACATGCTGAAACTTAATTCTCTCCATGATGCCCTGAAAGGAAAGGCGGAGCTTCTACAAGTGTGCACGGGCCTGCAGATGCTGTGGTGTGGTTGTTCGGCTGAAGGAGGCCTGTGGGCCAGGCCCACCCATGCTGGTCACTGAGAGGACACTGGCAGGCGTGGTTAGGTGCCCTTTGCCTGACCGTGGCCACCCTAGGGGGACTAAAACGACCTCACCATCACCGCGAAGAAAGGGAACAAGAGAAAAATTGATCAGGGTTCAGAACTTACTACATCAATGACCTGAAGTGACCATTTCAATGAAGATGTTTAGAGAACTTTTATCCCATTTAAGAAACAGGACTTCTCAGGCAGTTCCTCTCACTTAAACCTTGGGCAGGAAACTGGTGGATTACTTGCCCTTGAATCAGAGGTAATCATGCTTAATTGCCTCAGGGTAAGTAAGAGCCTAAGACCATAAAAGATGGAGGGAAAGAGTCTGGAGTGATTGTAAATACACGGGGCAGCTTCTCCTCATGCTGTGCTCCTGGCCGAGCATCACAGGCAGACCTCTGCCTGTCCTACCAGACGGAGCACCAAGACCCAGTGGGGTGGTACAGAAAGTCTTGTATCAAAGATGACCCTGCAGGCAGGATGCTCATCTTCCTGTGCCTGTGTGCCTGGAACAACATCTGCCCTGAACCCAAGGAAGGGCCTTCCCCTCCAGCCAAACCAAGGGAATATTTTCCAGTTACGGTTGCATTCTCTATAGGACCCAAACCTTGTCCCTTTACCTGTTTGACTTTTTGGAAAAGCTCCAAAACCAAACCCATTGCCATCAAGTCAGTTCAGACTCATGGCAGCCCCATGTGTTACAGAGCCACAGGGTTTTCTTAGCTGTAATCTTTATGGAAGTAAGTCACCAGGCCTTTCTTCCATGGTGCTGGTGGGTAGGTTCAGACTGCCAACTTTTAGGTTAGTAATACAAAAACTTGTTTGTGTTGTTTGCCGTCAAGTAAATCCTGACTCATAGTGACGCTATAGGACAGAGTAGAACTTGCCCCATAGGGTTTCATAGGCTGTAATCTTTACATCAGCAGATCGCCATGTCTTTTCTCCCATGAAGCAGCTGATGGGTGCGAACCACTGACCCTTCAGGTAGCTCCCGAGCACTTAACCGTTGTGCCACCAGGGCTCCTTCCAAAAGCTTACCCATTGACATAGACTTGATTCCTACCCTTGGTGGCTCAGTGGTTAAGTACTTGGCTGCTAACTGAAAGGTCAGCTGTTCAAACCCACCAGTGGCTCTCCTGGAGAAAGATGTGGCCGTCTGCTTGCATAAGGATATACAGCCTTGGAAACCCTATGGGGCAGTTCTACTCTGTCCTATAGGGTCACTGTGAGTTGGAATTGACTTGATGGCAATGGGTCCAAAAACTTAGCCTTCCACAAAGGCAAACTAAACGCTTTCTCTCCCCTCCCCCTCCCCCTCTTGACATGCACTGGTTAGGAGGGGAAATGCCCAGCTCTTTTTTCAGATGCAAATTTTCCATATTCCATTTCTTCTGTCTTTCTCTTTTCAAAAACTTATTTAATGGATGCAAATGTTTAAAGCCTCACAACATGTTTGACTTTGAGCCAAACCCACAAACAACACTGTGATTCTGAGATACTGTTTCTAATGTGGACTCTGAAAACGCTGGCTTTTTGCTTCTTATTTGGGATCTTCTCTCCAATTTCAGTCCTTTTTGCAGTAATGTATTCAACTTCTCCAAATGGACGACAGTTTTACTCTTTTTTCTCCCTGTCAGCTCTTCCAAAATCCCTTTAGTAGAAGAGTGAATGGCTGGGGTATGTGCAAACCTGGCAAAATCTTATTTTGAATGAACCCTATTTGCTTCCCTAAAATACCCCCCCAAAAAACACCACTTTTCCAATTGGCCTCTGACAGTTTCTCCCACCTGCCCTGAAACTGGAGAGTCTCATGCCTCACTTGTTTCTTAGAATGTTTATTTTAAACCACATTGAAATCTCAGTTATTCTTTGTGAATTAATGTTACCGGTCAACACTGCAACTATAAAATCCCAAGCTCTGTCTCCCCTGCAATCAAAGTCTTTTTGTACTATTTCCATTCTGATTGAGGTTATTAAGAGAAAGTCCAAATGGTGTAGTTAGGAAAAGCCACAGCAGGCCAGGAAGTGGGAAAAAGAGGGCTAGGTTCTTGGCCACCTCTTTCCTATTGAGCTGTGTATGTGTGGCCACACTGCATGGTGCAGATTATCCAATAGGCAAGGTGAGCAGGGTGCTTACCTTGCTTACTGGATCAATGTGGTGAAACCATGTGAAACTGTTCACTACAGATTAGTAAGTAAACACAAGTAATCCTGTGCTCACCTTGCCTGTTGGATAATCTGCCCCTGGGCCACAGGTAACACCCTTAACCTTTCTGTGTCTTCTTTTCCTTTTTCTCACTCAGGAAACAAAATGTAAGACCTCTCTTCTTACCTTAAAGAGTTATTTCACATTATCTAGTTTTTCTCCAGACTATTTTTATGACTAATCAACAATTAAAAATTTTCTAAAATGTCTCATATGGATGATTTGTACCATGGTATGGATTTGAGTGTATTCTTCTAGAAGACACATTTAGGAATATCTTTTACTTGTTTTGGAAGGTGCTTTAAAATTGGACCCAATAGTCATGACAGAGCTTTCTGGAACAGCCAAGTGTCTTGCTGCACCACTGCAGTGGTAGCTGATCGTTGCCATACCAGAAAAAGATTTTCTAAAATGTCTGACCTTCAGCACAGCCTGTCCATACCATTTGTCAAAAAAAAAAAAAAAAAAAAAAAACCTCAAAAATTCTGAGCCATCTCTAACTGCCCAAATATTTTTGTAAATGTCTGCACAGTTTAGAGAGGCTGAGCAATTACTCTACGAGAGTACCAGATTAGTCATCCATCTCCCCCCAGGGATAAAGAGGGCTACAGGTGCAAATTACTGTCAGATATCTGAAACATTTATTTGACTGTCCTTAAATTCATATATACATGAAAAAATAAAAATAAAAACAAAACCTGTTGCCATTGAGTTGATTCCGACTCATATTGACCCTATAGAACAGAAGGGAATTGCCCTGATAGAGTTTCCAAGGAGCAGCTGGTGGGTTCAAATTACCAACCTTTTGGTTAGCAGCCATAGCTCTTAACCACTGTGCCACCAGGGTTCCATATATGAGAAAGGCCCCTTCAATTTAAGGACAGTTAAATGAATGTATATATATACGTTCATATGTATATATATGTAGTCATATATATTCACATATATGTATGTGTGTACATATACATATATGTCTATTTTGCCTTCCTTTCAACAATTTGAAATTATATTTCCCTTTTGCAGATGGTCTTCAACTTAACTTAGCTCTCTGACTGTGTTATGTATGCTTCTGTAACGCTCTCAAACCAAGTATGTTTAAATCACTCATAATGTGAATTTAGATGACCTAAGAAATAAAAGTATGTTGTAAACACCCTCTCTACATTGGCTCTGCAGCTACATGCTGTGTTAAAAGAAAACGTAACATAGCTAAATCTCTGTAAATTGACTTTGAGCTATAACTAAGTCAAATCTCCCCAATCTCTGACCTTGAAGAGAAGATGTAACATTCTAGACTTTGTTTACACATTATGTCACCCTGCCCTTAGTGTGAGAGTCCAGATAAGAAAATCATATATAAACCCTGGACTTCTTCTGACTCAATGAGAGAAGGTGGAAGCAGAACATCTCTCTCTAGACTCTGACACTCTTCAAAGATGGAGACTCTGCCATTGAGGAAGGTTGAAATTTTGTCTGCTGCTGCAGAACTTGGACCCCAACTACAAGGGACCTCCACCAAGCACAAGCTGTGGCCCAGCCTTCCTCCTGAAGCCACTTGTTAAATGTAAACACCTGAAGTCTAAATATTTGGACTCTAACCATTGGACTAACCTCATGTTGTCATGACTCGCCAGTCCTAATTAAATGTCTTATGGTCTTAGCTGCGTGCCTTGCCATGACTACCTTGCAATAAATGCAATGAGTTTATGCATGATAAGTTTGAGCATTTCTTTACTTATTTTAAAAGAAAATCCCACAGGACACCTTGTTAACATTATATGGACTCAGTTCTCTCCCCCCACCCTCTTTGTGTGGGGTGTCTATTTCCCTGTCTCACCATTGGCCCCTGGAGTTTCCAGGTCATGCTAATAGCAGATGAATAAAATACTTGAGAAGTTTTCTTTTTAGAAGTATATTATTTAGAAAGTTATCAGGTTCTGGAGAGCAAGGACTGCAATCCAAAACATAGAAGGTCTTTGTCCTCCCATTTTATGATTGTGACAGAGTGGAGACTCCTTCCTGCTCACTCTCTCTGCTCCCCATATGTCCTACCTGCAGCTGGTGAGGGAAGATACTTTTCATCATGTAACTCTTAGAATGCCTTTCTTCACTCTTTTCTGCTTGGAAAACTTCTGTTTATCCTTTAAAACCCAAATAAGTTATCTCCACTAGGAAGCCTGTGTGGGATACCCTGTTAAAAGCCTTGTTTTTGATCATGCCACACAGTCACAACAAAGGAAAGAGTGAGAGCCCCTCATGGGCAACGAATGAGACTTTTGTTTCCATGTCCTCAAGACTTCGTAACTTAATCAATATTTGCTGAATATTTACTTTAAAATATTACTGAATTCAATTCAGCGTTTCTGAAAATGCTCAAACCAAGATACAGTTGCCTTACAAGGGCTTGGACCAAACAGATCAGGCCCCTTGCCCATTTGGGCAGTTTAATTATCCAGGCTTTACACTGGGATCCAACTTGCAAACAATTTGAATTAAAGCAAAAGTTCAAGGGCCTATTCTTTCAGATGACAGCAGTTTTGTCATGTAACACTGGAATTGTTCTCCCTGTATAAAGGAGTTAGCAGGTGTTAGTATCCACAGGTATTGTAATCCATTGTCGGCGAGTTGATTCTGACTCATAGTGACCCTACAGGACAGAGTAGAACTGCCCTATAGGGTTTCCAAGGCTGTAATCTTTACGGAAGCAGACTGCCACATCTTTCTCCTGTGGAGCAGCTAGTAGGTTCCAACTGCCAACCTTTCCATTAGCAGCTGAGTACTTAATTGCTGCACCACCAGGGCTCCTTCAATACGCTCCACCTAGAATTTAAAGACACAAATTCACTGCATCCAATTCTTAAAAATGAAGACCGTGGCTCCACTTTTCAAGACTCGGACTTTGAGGAAGTTCCTCAATGTTCAACAGTTCAAGTTGAGAGGTGATGTGTACTCCTGTCTGGTCCCATCACTGCAGCCTGCCTGTGAAAAGCACACTCCAAGGGTGGAAGGAAACTGTCACAAAGCCATAAATCCAAACCAAACCTGTTCCCGTCAAGTCGATTCCAACTCATAGCAACCCTATAGGACAGAGTAGAGCTGCCCCATAGAGTTTCCAAGGAGCAGCTGGTGGATTCGAACTGCTGACCTTTCAGTCAGCAGTGTAGCTCTTAACCGCTGCGCCACCAAGGCTAGCTGTAAGCAACTGCAAAGAGACCTGCTTCCACAAATGAGCCACAACATATTCATATGTAAATTATCAAGGAGAGAGAACGTTTAAGGAATTTCTCTGGGTGACAATTTTTTAAAAAGCTTTTGATTAAAAAAACAAACCAATCAACATGCTTCAAACCAAAAACAAAACCCATTGCTGTCTAGTCGATTCCAACTCAGCAATCCTATAGGACAGAGTAGAACTGCCCCATAGGGTTTCCAACACTGTAATCTTTTTGGAAGCAGGCTACCACATCGTTCTCCTAAGGTAGAATCACTTGGAAAGAAAAACTGATATTTTTATTTAATCTACTCATATTGTCTATTCATATTATTCCCAAAGATAGAACAGAGCTTGCACCTTCCTTTGTTGTCACCATTCCACCCACAGCAACGACTGTGGTGATTTCTAAGTCAAGTAATTCTGATTTTGACTTAAACACCAGCAGGCTATCTTAGAATGCTTTCCAACCAAAATTAGAACCAGCAGCTTCTGCATTTACAGAATTACAACTTTCATTTACAAGCAATTACACCTTTACACAGCCTGTTGGGTCTGCAGTGAGAATTAGTTTATTTTGGACAGGTCTCTCTTGCTTATTTGTAAACGGCATGCATAAGCAGAAAGAAAGCCAGGCCTCCTTGCTTGAGCAGAACTAATTGTAATCAAGTTGGTAGTCAGTGAATGTAAACCTTGTGTCCCTGATACTGGAATATGGAGTTCTGAGGAACCATCCTTCATCAACACTGTTACTACCATATGAGGCAGTGGTCGTTCAGTGGTACAGTTCTCACCTTCCATGCAGGAGACCCAGGTTCGATTCCTGGTCAATGCACCTCATGCACAGACACCACCCCTCTGTCACTGGAGGCTTGCATATTGCTATGATGTTGAACAGGTTTCAGTGGAGCTTCTAGACTAAGATGGACTAGGAAGAAAGGCCCAGCAACCTACTTCCAAAAATCAGCCAGTGAAAATCCTGTGGATCACAACAGTCTGAACCCTTTGTGCATGAGTTCATTATGAGTGGCGCCTGCTACAGTAGCTAACAACCCTAACTACCACCATTGTTTTCATCTTTTTGTTTGGTTGGTTTTTGGCAGCTAATATGGTGGCATTTTGGGGATGGGAAGATGAGACCAGAGTGGATTTCGACTCAGAGTCTTGGAAGATTAATTTCTTCCCCTTTCTGTCTTAAACCCTAGGAGAAGAGGCAGTTTTCAGGAGCTCCACATCCAACATGGTGCCAGCAGAGTAGCAGAGCAATGACAGAGGGGGTGACTAGGCACAGGGGCTGGGCCAATCACCAGGAGGGCAAGCACCTTACTATGGGGCAAGAATGCAGCTGAGAGTTTCTGTCCCACTAAAGGGGGTGCGTAGGAAGGGCCTGTTTACTTTTCTTGTATGGATTCAGCTCAGGTGTCCAGGTAGTTGGTCACCGAGTATGTGGTGCAGGCTCTCACAGTCCTAGACGGGCAGGGGTGATTGGTGTAGGCATAGGTATCTGGCTGCAGTAGGTAGGTGGGTTTTGCAGCCAGACTATGGGCACCCAATGCTATTGACTGTAAGGACTGGGAGGCACCACTTATTCTTGGACCCCATCACAGGTGGCTAGGTGGCATGAATGGAGCGACCAGTCCTCAGGCACCTGATGTGGGTAGGTGAGGATCCTGCTTAAAGGGCAGAGCAATGTCAAGTGTTGCAAACCTGCCACTCCACCTTATAGCTGATACAGCTGAAGTTAGGTTTCAGGGTTATATACCCTGTTGTACTGTGGTAATGAGGACCTACGCTGTTGAAATGGGCCCACACAAGCCTATGCAGGGGTGAAAGGCATTCAAAGTCCGTGGACCCCTTATGCCTGTGCCTAGGCAAAGGAGCTATGCCTGCCCTGAGTTCCCAGCTTAGGGGAGATGGCAGATTATTTTTCCTGTTTGTTAATTTGTTCCCGCTTCATGGCTGGGAGAATGGCTCAGGGCATGTGATGGGTCCTACCTCCGGCCCAGAGGACAGAGCAATTGCCGAAGCCCTTGGGACACGATGCAGAGCCGGGAGGGGGCAGGTAAATGGGAGAAAGATTTTTCCTAAAGGGTGTGTTTTTTTATTCGATTGGTAGGTTAGATGCATGTACTTACATTTTGCAGATTGAGGGCTGCTTTTCACTGGTTCTGGAGGCTTGAGTAGAGTCTCCACCACTGGGTCTCTCTCAATAGGGAAAATGCATCCTGAGCGCCACTGCTTGCCTTACTGCACGTGCCAGCCGATCTGGCCTGCAGGGCACCTGTTCCCGCCGGATCAGGTCTGGCAACTCCTCACTGCTTCTGAACCGTCTCTCCTTCCCCCTGCTGCTCAGTCTGATTCCTCAACTTTGTCTTTGATGTTTAAGACTCCTAGATTGTCATATATAATCGATTCACTTGTTTTTTCAGGTCTTTGTTGTAAGAGGGAAGACAGGAAGTGTCTGACTACTCTGTCATCTTGGCGCCACCTCAGATTTACTAGCTTCTTATGTTAGTCCCCAAGTTAATGTTCAATATCAAAGTTTTGTTCAATAGAGTTGTTAAGGAACACTGGTGGTGCAGTGGTTAAGCATTTGGCTGCTAACCAAAAGGTCAGCAGTTCAAATTCACCAGCCGCTTCTTGGAAACCCTGCAGGGCAGTTCCACTCTGTCTTATAGGATCTCTATGAGTTGGAATTGACCCATGGCAAGGGGTTTGGTCTTTTGGTTTAGAGTCGTTAATATAATTGGGTGCCGGTTTAAATATATAAGTGAAATTACATAGTTGTTGTGAAGTCAGTTCAGACTCCTGGAGACGTCATGTGTGTCAGAGCAGAGCTGTGCTCCACAAGGTTTCCAATGGCTGATTTTTTGGAAGTAGATTGCTAGAACTTTCTTCCAAACTGGTTCATTTTAACAAGATGCCCAGGTGATTTTTATGTATAACTTCCTGGGAACTTGTTAGAAGTGCAATGAACTGGAATGAACCAGTTCCAAGCCCTGCTTCCAAGGTACCTCTGGGTAGACTCGAATCTCCAATCTTTTGGTTAGCAGCTGAGCACATTAACCATTTGCACCACCCAGAGACTCCATGAGTATACTTAAGAAAAAGCCCATTGCTATTGAGTCAATTTCGACTCATAGAGACCCTACAGGACAGAATGGAACTGCCCCATATGGTTTCCAAGGAGCGGATGGTGGATTTGAACTGCCAACCTTTTGGTTAGCAGCCAAGCTCTTAATCATTACACCACCAGGCCTCCATGAGTATACTTAGGCTAAGAAAAGCTACCATTTTCTTTACTGTTATAGAGAATCTTATTTATGGTATGTAGTAAATAAATGATATTGTTCAAATGCCTATCTATGCTCTTTGTACCAGAAAGAGAAGGCAGAGAGGTAATGAAAGACCCATACTGGGTGCTGGAATCATGTAGGGTTCATTCTTGACTTCCCTGGAGTCTCAGAGCTGCCTGTAGTGAATCAGCCTGAAAAAAGCACGTGGCTGGACTTTTCCATGAAACCTGCTAACAAAGCTACAGTTAGCACCTGAGAACCTTCCCCAAGTGTATCTGCCAGGAGAACAAGCCTACTCATGCCTGGGTTCCTACCACCAGTGCCTGTGGCCAAGTTAATCAGAATGAAGGGACATTCCAGGGGATCAGGAATACCAGGAGTCCCAGCCAGGTTACCAAACTAGGGTGAGAACCCAGAGATTACCATCTACACAGGCAGAGCTAGAAGCAGAATCTGCGAGTTGAAAGCAGAACTTCAAACAGATTCGAACCCGTGCTGTGAATTTTCATCTCTAACAAGTTTCCAGGCGGTGTTAATGCTGCTGGTTAGGGACGAATTCTGAGAACCACTAGTAGAGCAGTGGTTCTCAAAAACGATTATACATAAGAATTACCTGGGGATCTTGTTAAAATGCAGATTTAAAAAAAAATTTTTTTTAAATTGTGTATTAGGTGAAAGCTTGCATGCGAAAGCTGAACAATAAGGAAGACCATAAGAAGAATTGATCCTTTGAATTACGGTGTTGATGAAGAATATTGAATACACCATGGACTGCCAGAAGAATGAACAAATCTGTCTTGGAATAAGTACAGCCAGAATGCTCCTTTGAAGCGAGGATGGCGGGACTTCGTCTCACATCCTTTGGACATGTTATCAGGAGGGACCAACCCCTGGAGAAGGACATCATGCTTAATAAAGTAGACGGTCAGTGAAAGGGAGGAAGACCCTCAACGAGATGGATTGACACAGGGGCTGCAGCAGTGGGCTCAAGCATAACAAAGATTGTGAGGATGGCACAGGACTGGGCAGTGTTTCATTCTGCTGTACATGGGGTTGCCATGAGTTGGAACCGACTCGACGGCACCTAATAATAACAACGGGTGAAAGCTTACATAGCAAATTAGTTTCCAGTTCAATAGTTGGTACACAAAGTGTTCCATGACATTGGTTGCATTCCCCACGATGTGCCTGCCCCCCCTCATTTCTGTCCTAGGTTCATTTCCTTTTGTCCTGAATTGCCAACCCTTCCTCCCTTCTCAACTTCGCTTTTGGGCAGATGTTGCCTTTTTGATCTCATATAATGGATTGTTAAAATGTAGATTCTGATTCAGTATATCTGGGGTGGAAATTCAAATTTTCAGTAGGGTTTGAACTGGAACAAACAGGTTTGAAGCTCTGGTTGAAAGGCAGGACCTCAGAGTTCAGGGGTCACACCAAGCTCAGGGACACAGGAGAGCAATTTGCTAAACCTCTGTGAAAACCAAAGTCAGGTTTAGAGCAGTAGGAGGGACAGCATGACAGTTGTGTCTCCTAAATGGAATCTGGGTGAGGCCAGAGAGGCAGATTGCCAGCTGGAGGAAGACCTGGCAAGTCTTAAACCTTGGATAGCTTTACTGGCAGTAACTTAACCTTTTAGAAGCTTAATCTGCCTCTTTCACAGTCCCAATAATAACAAGACTTATGCCCCGAGAACACAAATAACCCCAAATAGCTGCAAAATGGATTGTTTTCTCTTCTCTGCTTCTGGCGGGTCATTGACTGGTCTCCTGGGAGATGGAGAGGAGAGGGTTAAACTGAATGTTAGTCCGTGTGCGTCTGTGTCCAAAGCCACAGACCGTATTAATTGAGCGTTTCTGGTAGTCCTAACCACTCAGTAGATACAATGCTGAGTGTCGGTAAACTACTTGCTAGCAGATTTATTACGGCACTGCCTTTTAAAGTGTATTTTGACTGTTAATCTCTGGGACACATGTTATATTTTAGGCTCCCAGTTGGTGGTGGTGTCCAAAACCAACACTTCAGACTATTCTACTCAGACGAGAAGGGTTTCTTGGCACAGGCAACCGGAGGCAAGTATGTGGTATGCACATCTTCGTGTTTGGACTTGTGTTTCTATGGTGTTGGCAACCAGAGGGGTCTATACGGGTGGAAACAAAAGCTGAAAGACGTAAGTGAAGAGCAGTGAAATCAAAATGAACAGTGTTGCAAAGCCGAACACAGGAGGCGGCAGCTATGCTGCGAGCAGTTATATAAGCTAAGTGATAGAAATATGCTTGGTTATTTTAGAAAGCTACCAAGTAAAGCAAACCAGTTGCCCTGGAGTCGGCTCTGACTCAGGCGACCCTACGTGTTTCAGAGAACAACTGCACTCCATAGAATTGTCAGTGGCTATGATCTTTCAGAAGTGGATTACCAAGTCTTTCTTCCGAGGAGCCTCTGGGTGGATTTGAACCATCAGTCTTTTGGTTAATAGCTGAGTGCTTAACTGTTTACACCACCAGGGACTCCTTAGGAAGCTATGCACTGCTTTAAACTGACCTCAGGTATTACGGGCAACTGTATCTTCCACCAGCATTTTGTTTAACGTGTCTGCATCTTTAAGGACATTTTAAGACATGTTCATAGAAATTTTGAGGTGGGCAGAAAGGCAAGATGCCACAGAACCAGTACACAGAAGGTTTTTATTTGGGTCTAAAGTTTCGTTTAACCATTTGCTTCTCATGCCCACCATTTTGACCTGCACCTTTGGCTTGGTTATTGAAGTCCTTGTGAAATTTAAAGGGTAGTAACATGAACCAACACACATCATAGTCATTGGTTTGCATACTTAGATTCATTCATTCTACTTGTAGTCAAAAGAACTGAACCCAAAATTAAGGCAGACTGACACCCACTGTATCTTAAACTGTAGCCAAAAGTAAAGGATATTAGCATAATTTCCTATTCATTATCTTTGAGTTAAAAAATTTTTAGTGTAACTTATAAGAATAAAAACAAAGTATAACTTAAAAAAAGCATTATCAAAAGACCACTGATGTCAAATTTAGGACAAATGTTTCAAGAAAACAAACTATAATGTACAACGTTTTTTTCTCATTCTTTTCAAGCACAGTTTAATAAATCTTGTCTCTTATCTCTGGTTTTGGGGACTCTGTTTTTTCCAATTCATCCAGAATCCTAATCTTTTAATCAAGAATTTGTGAGTGATCCTGGAACGTAGGGCTATTTTGACATTAAAAGCTCCTGCGACATCCTTCTCAGAGCACCTGGATGGGCTGGTGTGGACAGGAGGGAGCTAACATCTATTGAGCAGGAACTTGCAATTTGCTAGGTGATTCATATTTTACTAACTCCTCACAATGCCACCAACATAAAGGAAGCGCAGCCCATCCCTTCCAAAATTTAAAGTCCAGTGTGACCAGAAGGAAGGGAGCCGGCTGGGCAAAGATGAAATTCTGGTAAGATCTGGAAAGTGTATGTGTAGAAAGCAGTGGGACCACAGAGCACATGGAGGTCCTAGGAAGGCTCCCTGGGTAATACGTCATCTGACCTGAGCCTTGAGAGATGAGTAAGAGGTAGCTGTTGGACTGCATGAACAGGGCACAGAGGCCCCTGTGAAGTCTCAAGATTTGTGGAAGTGCTTGGCACGCAATTCAGCATAGTTAGAGCAGGAGATGAGGTTAGAGAGGGAGGTGGGGTCCAGGTCACGGAGAACTTTATGTGCCATGCTAGGGAGCTTGACCTTTATCCTATAGGCCAGCATTTTCCACTCTGGTCTGGAGAATGTATGAGAGACACCACACACATACAGTCTAGGTTAAGGTCAGATAGGTCTGGTGAATCCTAGGTTAAGCAAAACTAATAGGTTTTATTTGTTTATTTATTTTTTTACTGCAGGACTTTTCAGAGCCTTTAATGTGCCAGTGTGCCCGGTGAATGTTTAGGAGAGGCTACAGTATTTGAACACAGACTCCCTCCTCCTGTATAATTCTAATACCTACTGAGGATGGGAAGGAAGCCAGTTTCCACAGAGCATAGCTAGGAGATGGGAAGTCATTGAAAGGGTTTAAGTAGGAGACTGCCATGTTAGTTCTTAATTTTAGGTAGATGAATCTGACTGAAATACAGAAATCAGATTTAAGGGGGTGAAGAGAGAAAGACTGGAGGCTCAGGAGGTATAGGAGATACTGTGGATGCTCCACCCAGATTTTTTTTTTTGCAAACGCTTTTGCTGTTTCTGTGTGGACTGCCTTTGGGCTGTTGGAGCTGCTTCACTCCTTCTCCTGGGGAAGCCTGTGTATCTGTAGCCAATGACTGACTGGTGTAGGAGTGTGGTATCTAGCTCCTGTCTTCCAATCAGGACAAACGTGCAGCATAATCTATAGCCCAGAGCTTGCTGAGGTGTCAGGCTGAGGCAGGGACTTTACCCAAAACTGCACCCTTGCTTAGCTTCTTCCCTTTCTCTGTCGCATTTTCCCCTCTTCCTTACTGAGGATGCTTCCTTAATAGACTTCAGACTCTGCTTCTGGAGACCCTAACCTAAAGCAGGAGGCCCCCGCCCTGGCCCTGTTAAAAGTTGGCGGTGGGTGGTTATGAGCAAGGGTAACAGTAATAGGGTGGAGAGTGGGCATCCGATTCCAGATGTTTTAAAGATGTGAAGTCTGTAAGGATTATTAAGAGGTAGGTCTAAGATGATTGCAGCCTTCTGGCTTGGATAAGCAAGAGTTACCTTGAGTCCAGGAAATAGAAGAAAGCAAGTTTGTGGCAGAGGATGGGTTCAGTTTAGACATATTGAAACTGAAGTGAAGATGGTAAAGCTACTAAGGAAGCAAAATTGTGATTGAACAATAAGTCAAATGCAAGGACAGTTTCTTTTTTTTAATTTATATTTTCCTTATGGTTTGATTTACTTTTTTTCAATTGCAGGATTATAGCTATAGATTAGATATAATCTACAACCAAACCATAAACCACTTAGAAATATTAAAACCCATTGCCAACGAGTTGATTCCTACTTACAGCGGTCCTACATGACAGGGTAGAACTGCCCCATAGAGTTTCCAAGGCTGGAATCTTTATGGAAGCAGACTGCCACAGCTTTCTCCCACGGAGGGGCTGGTGGGTATGAACTGCTGACCTTTTGGTAAGCAGCCGAGCGCTTAACCACTTCGCCACCAGGGCTCCTTTCAGAAACATTTAAAAAGAAACCCAAACCAAACCCGTGGCTGTTGAGTCGATTCTGACTCATAGTAACCCTATGAAACATTAGGACTATTAAAATCAATATTCTGCCAATTTTTGTCCTGATGGATGTGACTTATCTTTGAACACAAAATGCCCCAGATGAAAGAAATCTCAATGAAAATGAATACTAACTGGCACCAAATTACCTCTTTATGTTGATTTTTGTGTCTTTATTTGATTGATTGAGAAAGGGCGAGAGCAATTGGATCAGTTATGCCATGGGTTGCATTGGCCAAGATGTCAGACTCTTTGCAGAGCGACTATTTTTTTGTTTTGACTTTTTTTATTCGATAGACATTGTGTCTGTTGAAACTCGGAAAACTAGGAACCTGAGTATAGGCTTCAATCAACAATATAAGGATGGTAATTTTCTCTCTTGCTGCCTGCCTTTTCCTGCACCCCAGATGACGTGGGGATCGAGCAGAGGCTACTAATCCAATGAGTGAAGTAGAGAGCAAGTTGAGAGTGTTTGTACTGGGTCTGACTCAGGCAGTTGTACCCAGTGCCAGGGCCCTGGGGCGGCTCCCCCCTTCCCCTTGCTGGTCTTTGTCCCCCAGAGAAATGGAGATTCCGTATTTTACTCCAGAATGGAGGCAGTCGTGATACCCAGACAGTATGAAATGTCAACAGAGCAATAATGTCTCCAATGAAGGCAAAGTTCAGCTTTGCACATGATTGGAAATTGTAATTTAACGTTCACAGTTATTCATTCGGAAGCAAATTGAAGATTTCAAAAGCCAATTTAATAAGCTCTAACAATAAGCATTTTAGAGACGACACTGAGTTACAAAAAGAGGAAGTACTTGCTTGGGACCTCCATGAAATCTCTGACACAATATCAGAAACATATTTTTACTCCCAGCAGTATTTTTAGACAGTAGACAACACTTGCTTTTTTAGGTCATAAGCACTAATGAACCTATCACATGTGTGTGGTAGGAAGAACATTTCCTCGATTGCCTTTCTGGGTAAAGGTATTTTCTTCCTCTTCTGCAATATAATGGCGCACCTTTTCCTCAGCAGAGGCTGCCTTTCAGCAGTGGGTACAATGTCTTACTACTTGCATTTGTCAAAGTGCTCTGGGCTCTTGGAAAAATAGGCTCTCTACCCATATGAGGTGTCTAGGCTGTTAACTGAAAGGTTAGAGGTTCATAACTACTCAGTGGTGCCTTAGAAGAAAGCCCTGGTGATCTACTTCCAAAAAATGAGTGATTGAAAACCCTGTGGAACACAGTTCTACTCTGACACCTGTGGGGTTGCTATGAGTGGGAATCAATTGGACTGGTACTGGTACTCACATAAAGAAGAGGGAAGAGAAAAGTTTTTAAACTTTCTAAGAGGCATGTGCTTCTCTTCTTAGACCATCACCCCTAGCCCCACTGGAAAAAAAAGTCAGTATTCATTTTTGATGTGTAAATTAATTGTATCTAAGTTACCTTAATCAAGAAACAGAGGTCCATGACTTGAGTCAAAAGGAACCAAACCAGAATGAAAAACACAAGGTAAAGAATGGGAACAGCATGTCTATTAGTTAAAATGCCTTTGCAGCTTGTGCTCTCTTCTTCCAGACCTCCTGCCTAGGGTTGCTCCCGCCACTCTGCTCCAGGGTTCTGTCTTTGTTCTTCCCCCAGCCAGTCATGAGATGCAGCCTCTGATGTGGGGGCAACCAGTTACCAATCCCCACCTTCCAGCAACTTCCTTCTGCTAAATTACAGGAAGAGGCTTGAAACCCCAGTGGTGCCCATCGAAGAACCCTGGAACAATGGAGAAGTGGTCAGACCCCTGGGCTGCAATATTTTTCACTTATTTTTGGAGGCCAGAAGGAAGACAATTAGAACACAGGCAAACAAACATCCCACACTTCCGCACTTAGGCACAAATAGCGCTGGAGAGGCAGACCCTGAAGAAAAGGCGTGGAGTTGCTGATGGTTAGCCAAGTGGCTTTCAAACTTCTCCGAGATCTCTTCTCACACGGTCCTTTTACTTCTTTTCCTTTTTGGAGGAAGACTGAACTGATCAAGCAGGAAGCCATTCCACTGGCGATTAGCCTAAAGGATCAAACCAAGCCATCTACAGAGCAGAGAAGGATATCTGAGAAGGGTGCCTTGGAGTCAGGCATTGCAAGGATATTCAGGCGAAAGGCGAAAAGAAACAGGAAAATACAGCTTACAGCACTAAGTTTCTGACTCTTTGAACAGCAACCCACATTGGGAAATTCATCATCACATCATAACCACTTCGCAAACGCCCACATGGAAAGCTGGAAAAATATTTTCTTGAAATATTATTCCTACTCTTTGTTGTTTTTTATCCTATGTTTTTCTATTCAAGTCTATTTTATTTTATTGTTAAAGATAAGCTGGTTTCTACCCACTCTATGAACTTCACAGCTCACCAATAGGCTTTGACTCACAGTCTGAAAAACTTCAGAGGAAATTTAGTCAAGGGAGAAATTCTTGTGGAGCATGAGGGAGCAGACAGAAGAGAAGTCCCCAGATTTTGGAAAATGTCACCAAAGGAAAGGGAGCTGCTAGGTGGGGCCTGCAACATTCGAATGTTAACAGTTTACTGGAGGAGCATACCTGACATTAAAATGGAGGCCGGGGTGAGGGAGTCACATTACTTGTCTGGCTTCTAGGAAAATTTACTTCCGTATTTCTTATTTTCTACTTAAAAGGAATAAAAATGTTTAAGGCTGCAGGCCAGTTTATGAGGGCTAAATAATTCCTTCTAACCCATTATGTTTACAGCTAAGCTGGCTCCACCAGGAGGCCATGGTGCTGCTTATGGAGCTTTGGGCCCAAAGCTTAGACTCAGTAGAGGTACCCAGGATGGTCCTGCTTTATACATATTGGCCCTGCATACTTGTTAAAAGTCCTCTCTTCCACTCCCAAAGTGCCCCAGTTTGGAGCATAAACTATACGGTCACGCTAAGTATGGATAATTGAGCCAAGTATATCTGTAGCACACAATGTACTTTATTGTTATTGCTTTGCCACAAAAAATATAGTTCATGTGTCTATTCTCCTGTAATTTGTAATACTGTGATGTGCACATTAAGGTAAGGGTCAAAATAATGTGACTGGGTACCAGGTAAGTACTCTGATCCTAAAACTCACTGTCACGACACCTTTCTTTATTTTAAGAGCCTGTTTAGGGTTTTACCCAATCCTTCCCACCTGAAGAAACTGAGGCCTTCAGCCTGGAAGCTCCGGAGCTATCCCAAAGCAGGTAGAAGGTGTGTGTGTGTTTAAGCAGTCCCACGTCACCCAAAATTGAAGTATGGACATAATTCAACTACCACAGATTTGGGATCCAGGGACCTTGCTAAGCTTTGGACATTCCACCTTCCTAAGCTCCACCCCACCCCCAATGTGTGCTCTCCCCATGAACCAGTTTCTTCTGTACCCCAAAATAAGGTTTCGGCCTTGTGTCCTTGCCTCACGCATGGATTAGAGCTCTGTCCTTAGGTGTCTCATTTGCTGGGCCTTGGATCTGACTCTTCCCAGCCTGTGAGAGGTTGGCATCATCAACTCTGAGGCCCACCAATCTCTGTCTCCTGCTGACAAACCACCTATGACTTGACCCATGACTAACATGTCCCTTTGGTCCTTGTGCATCAGACAGTGCTGCTGTCTTACTGGGCTGGTTCCTAGAGTTTAGTCATTTCCTCAGCCTCTGTCAGCTGTGACCTGGGCCCCGTTTCCCTCCTCAGGCACCTGTGTTGCTGGGTTCTGTGTGCCTCATTGCAGGTCTCCTGAGCTAGGTCACCCCAGGCTGTTCCTGGAGTCTCTCAGGTGCTAAGGCCTCTTCCTCACCTACTCCTGTTACCTGGAGCATCCCGGTTCCAAGCCTGCCCTTGGCTGCTCCGCTTGCCTTGCCAAGCCCCTCTCTCCAGACTGGAGGCATGGTGTGGCCTGTCTCCACCCAAGGCCCTTGTGTCCGTTTTGCAGCCTACTTTATGGAATGTCTGTGGTTTCTTAAAGGTCAACAATATGTTTTGGGATGCGGTAAAACTGATGATTTTAAAACTTACCTTGATAAGAAGAAACTATCTTTAAAGCTAATTGTAAATTCTTTACATCCCGTATTGCATATAGACAAGGTGAAAGGGGATGCCATGTTCTGTTAAATGTCACATACAAAACCGAAATCTGGGCTCCAGATCTTTTCATCCTCCCTTCACTACAACAAAGGGGAAAAAGGATTTAGTAAACCTCAAACGCTTTACTGTGCAGTACAAGAGTAGAATAGGATTGAAATCGCAGTTCTGCATATCAGTAACTGGGGCAGACAGATTACCAGTGACCCATTGCCGACAAGTCAATTCTGACCTATAGTGACTCTATAGGACAGAGTAGAACTGCCCCATGGAGTTTCAAGGAGCGGCTGGTGGATTTGAACTGCTGGCCTTTTGCCCCACCAGGGCTCCTCAGGCAGACTAATGGTCCCCAAAGATGTCCACATCCTATGCTCTGGAATTTGTGAGTAGGTACCTTATATGGCAAAAGGGATTTTGTATTATGTGATTCAGGTAAGGATCTTGAGATGAGATTATACTGAATTTTTGGAGTGACCCAAAGGATCCTTAGGAGGAAGGTGGGGGATCAGAGTCAGAGAAAGATTTGAAGATGCTATAATGCTCCCGGGGGTGGGGGGTTAAACAGCTGAACACTCAACTGCTAGTCTAACGATGGGCTGCTTGAACGCACCCAGAGGCGCCTGGGCGGATAGGCCTAGTGATCTGCTTCGGAAAGGTCACAGCCTTGAAAACCCTATGGAACAGTTCTGCTCTGTCATATGGGGTTGCCAGGAGTCCGAATCGACTGGACGGTAACTAACAACAACAACACTGCTGGCTTTGAAGCTGGAGGAAGGGGCCATGAGCCAAGGAATACCGATGGTCTCTAGAAGCTAGCAAAAGCAAGGAACGAATTCTCCCCCAGGCCTCCAGAGAGGAACGCAGTACTGCCGACACCTTGATCTTCGCCTAGTGAGACCCGTCAGACGTCTGACCTCTAGAACCAGAAGATAATACATAAGTGCTATTTTAGGACACCCAGTTTGCGGTAATTTGTTACAGCAGCAATAAGAAACTAACACAGTAGCTTTACATTTTTGGTTAAGATACTTTCCTGGATTTCAATTTCCTCGTCTGTAAACTAGGAGTAGGAATAGTGCCTACATCATGAGGTTGTTGCAAAGACTGAAGGATCTGATGCCAGTAAAATGCTTTCTGGCACATGATAATGTTTAATAAATGTTAGCTATTATTATTGCCTCACTGGATCCTTGTAAGAGGCATGAGAGGTTATTATTATTATCCCATTTTAAAGATGAGGCGCTGAGAAGTTAAAAACACTTCTCTGTCGCATGTCTAGAGGCCAAAGTTTATTAGTGGTTACAGGGGCAGGAGGGAGAGGGCAAAGGGGACTCACTGCTTAGGGGACACTGAGCTTCTGTTAAGGATGATGGAAAAATTTGGTGATGGTTGAACAACACGATGAACATAAATAACATCACTGAATTCTACGTGTAAAGAACGTTGAAATGGGAAGTGTTTGGTTACATACCTATTTAACACCCAAACAAACAGGCTTGCCCGGGCATGTTCTACGTGGCAGGGTTAGGCTCTGAGTCCAGGCGGCCTGCCTCCCCAGGTCCCATTTCCTCCCCTGACAAAATGTGAGTGTGTCATGGAAATCTTTGAAATGAGGTGTAAGTTGTGGGCAGGGGAGTTAGGTTTGGATCTTAATAAGTGTGCTTTGTGATGGGTGATGGTGTGTGAATTATACTGAAAAAGTTTCTAGGAATTCAAAATCGATATATAAAACTGGACTATTCATGCCTTCATTATTCAACAGATATTTATTTAGCACCTGACACTGTTGGTGATGGGCGCACAACAACATTCAGGGAACCCTGGTGGCGCAGTGGTTAAGAGCTGCGGTTGCAAACCGAAAGGTTGGCAGTTCGAACCCACCAGCCACTGCTTGGGAGAAAGATGTGGCAGTCTGCTTCTGTAAAGATTTACAGCCTTGAAAACTCTGTGGGGCAGTTCTACTCTCTCCTGTAGGGTCGCCATGGGTCAGAATCAACTCGATGGCAGTGGGAATGTGCCGTTCACTCTTGTAAGTACTGGGGATACGTCAGTAAACAAACAAACAAACAAAATATATGTATATACACACATATATATGGAGCCCTGGTGGCGCAGTGGTTAAGAGCTCAGCTGCTAACTAAAAGGTCAGCAGTTTGAATCCACCAGCTGCTCTTTGGAAATCCTATGGGGCAGTTCTACTCTGTTCTATAGGGTCGCTATGAGTCGGAATCAACTTGACAGCAATGGGTTTGATTTGGCTTATACATATGCATATATGTAAATTTGCAGATGTGGACGTGTGTGTGTGTGTGTGTGTGTGTGTGTGTGTGTGTGTGTGTGTGTGTGTGAGAGAGAGATAAGTGCTTTAAGGAAAAGTAAACCAGGGTAAGGAGCAAAAGAGTGTAACTTTAGACAGGGTGTTCAGGAGTGGCTCTCAGATGTGATGTGGATGAAGGAGGGCAAGAGGCATGCGATTATCTTTGGGGAAAGCCTAAAGGATCGGGGCACCAGCAAGTGCAAAGGCCCTGGGACAGGGCAGTTCTTAGAACAGTTGGGGAGCAGCAGTGTGAGTGAAGCCCACAGAAGGATGGGCAGAAAGAAGATGAGGTCAGGTTCCTGGTGCCGGCATTATGTAGTTCTTTGCGGTATGGTTACAGTTGGAATTTTATTTTGATTTGGGAAGCCAAATCGGAGAGTTTTGAGCTGGAGAAAGACATGGTCTAGTTGAAGTTACAAATATGATAACGCATTTTAAAAAAAGAGACTTGGGGTTAAATCGAGCTCACACTGGCCCCCGGAGCTCCCTGGCTGCTCCTGCCCGAGGCTGGCAGAGGTGTGCTGACACTTCCCAGGAAGCAATGGGTGCTATCTACAAAAGCAGAAGTAGTCCAGGGTCTGCCAGACGGAATCAACAGTCAAACTGCAGAATTTGCTGCTCCTGCTTAATAATAGCTAAAGGGTTTATCAATTCTTCTATCCAAATTTCGTTAGTTAAATGATGTTGAACTTGCCACTGGATTTCCATACATTCTGACTTGCGGTTTAATTAGAAGGTCCTCACCCCACTCTCCCTTGCTGCTTGCAGAGTTTTTCCATCTGAGATTATCTCTAGACATGGATTTGTGGCTGTGAATATTTCTTCCCTCACTTGGATGGTCGCCTATGCTGGTTAATTTGAGTGCCAACAAATTTGCAGTTGCTCGTGGGATTTTTGTGTTTTTTATTGAAGGAATAGAAAGAGGTGCCTGAAAGGAGTTTGTCTCACGCACTTTCAGAATCTCTCAGCTTTGTTTATGTAGCACGTACCTTGTTATTTTTCACTGGATGTAACTGATTTGAAAGTCTCCTTGACCTGTTATTTTGATTTAGGGATTGTGAGGGCATGACATTTGGCCTTAAATCTGCAGTTGGATGTAATTAAAGTTGGGCTTTGAAGAAAGGAGATGGTTCCCTCTCACTTGCTTTTATGTGTCCTAAATTATATTTAAACAAAACAAAATGTCATTTCTTAATAAATTAATAGATCCGGGGCAAAATTAGACAACTTTTCAAAGAGGAAGTTAACAGAATTTAGAAAGTGCCTTTACTCTGGACTTTATTCAACATCACCGTCCTCATCGCTTGCCCCAGCTCAACTTTGCGATTTGGAGCCACCAGACGTTGCTGGGAGGTGGGGGCTTGGTCTTCCTTGAAGATTACATTGCAAAAGAGATGGCTTCCAGACCCTTGAGGAAACATTCTTGATTTACATACTTTTCAAAAGACAGAAAAAGAACTTAAGGAATCCTGGTGATGCAATGGTTGAAGTTCAAACCCACCCAGCTACCTGAGAAAGGCCTGGCAATCTGCTTCCATTAAGATTACAGCCAAGAAAACCTTACAGGGCAGTTTTACTCTATCACACAGGGTTGATATGAGTCAAAAATCAACTCAATGGCATCCAACTACAGCAACAATGAAGGAAATGATGGGGGTGGGGAGGTGTCTTTTCTTATTTTTTCTGGGAGAATGAAGCCTCATATTTTTCATTTGTATTTGCCTTTGCATATGATCGTATTTTATTGTGTTCCACTGTGCTCTATATTAAAGGGTTGAGAGTGAGCATCGCGGTTTTTTCCAAGCCAGTGTAAACAGAAAAGTTTCACACTGGAGGCACTCGTGTCCAGACCAATGATAAGGCCCACATGCATTCCCAGGAAACAAAAGGTCAGGATGTAAACCATTTGGGAAGAACGTGTCAAGATGTAAACAATTTGTTCCTGGAAAAAAATGTGTTCGTGACTGTCATCATGTATAACTGACTACAATCATGTATAAGCGAACCAGCTGGTACCACTCACCTAGGTGGTGGTAACTCACCCCTTCCTAGCCAAGGGGCTGACCTTAACATTTTTCAAAGGACTTCAAGCTGAAGCTGATCTCATCAATCATTAAGCCCTACCTTTTCTTTGTTCTCTATGTAAGTAGACCCCTCTCTCCCTTGAAACATAGAGTGCTTTGTATTTTTACTTAGCCTGCCCAGCTCGAGCTGTGTTATTCCTCAATAAAACTCCCTTTCTTTCACTCCTAACAAAGTACGAGATTTTCTTCTTTGACCCCAGTATTGCAGAAGGGAAAAGTACTAGCCAATGAGGACATCTTCTGGCTCCTCTTCCTTGGATCTTAACACTCACAGAACCCTTAACCCTGAATTAAATGCCTTTACCCAACAGTTTAACCAGTTGTTGTCAAATTGACTCTGACTCATGGTAACCCTGCATGTGGGTCCCCATAGAACTGTGCTCCATAGGGTTTTCAGTGGCTGATTTTTCAGAAGTAGATTGCCAGGCCTTTCTTTCAAGGCACCTCTGGGTGGACTCGAACCTCCAACCTTTTAGTTAGCACCTAAGCACTTAAATGTTTGCACCACCCAGAGACTCCACCCAATAATTTAGTCTGACATGTATTTATTAGGTAACTGCTGTGTGCAAGGCACTGGGCAATCTATCATGGGATGACTAAAACAATACTCTTCCTTGCTTTTGAGAAGTTGCTGGAACTAAAGGGAGAATTTTAAAAGAAATAAAGGGTAAGTTGAAAGTCCTTGCTCGCTTTTAAGCTGAGGTGTTTTCCCCATATTGGAGACTTTTCCAACAGTTTCTGGTCAGATTCCTGTTGGCGCTGGAACTGCTGCCTGGGTTCAAATCCTGACGTCCCCACCTACTAGTTCTGTGTCCTTTTACTTCTCAGTGCCTTGACGTCCCATATGTAAATGAGGAAAGTAAGACCAGTCCTCATAGAGCAGGTTGAGTGTCAGGTGACTGTGTGTACCGCCCTCCCAGCAGTGCTGGGCACATGGTAAGCACGCAAATGCTAGCTAGCTACGATCATTTTGACAGCTTCATTTTATTTTAAATTTGAAATTCAGCTTAGTCCCAATTCAGATTATTTACAGAGAAGGTGTTTTGTTTGTTTGTTTTAAGCTTTTCACACTTGGCTTTGTGTCAGCAGATAATTAACATTACAAAATGTTACCCATTGCCGTAGAGTTAATTCCCACTCATAGCTGCCCTGCAGGACAGAGTATAACGGCTCCACAGGGTTTCCAAGGCAGTCGATCTTTACATCTTGCTCCCTCAGAGTACCTAGTGGGTTCGAACAGCTGAGCTTTCAGTTAGTGCCACCAGGGCTCCTGTATAAAATGTTAGTTTTCAGAAATATCCCAGAGAGAACAAAGGGAAGTAATGTAGCCTTTGTCTCTACCTCAACCCACTTAGCATATCTTTTTGCGCCTACAGGACACAACCTCGGCCTGGCAAGATGAATCGTGTCTATTTCTGTCTCCATAATGTTCTCCTCCTTCAGCAACTGTCATGTCCTCTCGTCTCCACTTTTCATAATTCCACGTTTCCTTCAGGTTCCGTATCTCCTTCTGGGCACTTCCTTCCCTTATCCTCAATTCTTAAGACATGCATGTATGCCATTCAAACCACACTGTCCACTGAATATAAATTTGAATTGTTCTTTTGTTATTCAAATCTAATGCCAACTAGATTATAAAGCTCTTGAAAGAAAAGAGATGATATCTTTATTCTTGATCTTCTACAATGGGTAACACTGCTCTAAGACATTTCCTCGTCTGAATATAGGGATAATAATAGCACTACTAGGTCCCTGGGTGGTGCAAGTAGGTTTTGATCAGCTGCTAATCAAAAGGTTGGCGGTTCGAACCCAACCAGTGGTGCTGCAGAAGAAAGTCATGGCGATCTGCTTCCCTAAGGAAAATCCTATGGAGCAGTTCTACTCTGTAACACATGGGGTTGTCATCAGTCAGAACTAACTCGACGGCAATGGGTTTGGAGGGCTGCTGTGAGTGCTAAATGAGTTAATGCATAGTTCTTGGGCATAGTGACCTTTCAATAAATTTTAGATAGTATTTTTGTTCAAAAGCTGACCCTTCTAGTTGGTTACTTACAGTTTTCATAAATGATAGTAATAATTGCAATGCCTTATATTTGCATGGAATTTTCTGATGAGAAACTTTTCATGATTCGTGTTAGTGTAGAAAATGTAGTAAATTTTTAAAGATGTAGCTAAAAATATAAAAATTACTACTAATCTTATCCCCAGAAACAATAATTGTATATATTTTCCTGTGATTTTTCTATATACATGAATAGAACATAAACAGTTAAGATCATATTATGAAGACAGGTTTGTATTCCTATTTTTAAAACCTAAAAAGTCTACACAAACTTTGTTTTTGATAGTTGTATAATATTCCATACTATGTCTATATCACGATTTATGTAACCATTCTCTACTTTTGAACACCTGCATAGTTTCTCATTTAGTTATTATGTATAATGTTGGCATACAGCCCTCTGTGCCTTTATATTGTGGAATAAAATTAAAAATAGACATTTTACTTTGATTTCAAGGGCTTCTCTTACCCATGAGCCCAAAACAACCCTGCCCCTAAACTGCTAATCTTGCAGTTAAGCTTTATTAACTTGTTTTTTAACCCAAAACTGATAATCTACTTTGCAGCATTGTTAACTTCTTTTTTTGGCTAAAAGAATGTAGTCAATAACAAATCCCATTACCTTGTGATTTAATGAAAAAGACTGTGTGCTTCCTTAAGCTTAACTTCAAGGAGTTTCATAGCTACAAATATGCAAATAGCCAGACTTTCTGGAGTCATTGTTTTTAATGCTCACTCAATACCTTCTAAGTACCTTGTCACCGTGGAAACGTGTATTCATTAAGGAAAACAAAAACAAGCCAAAGACCACCTAATGCCAGCTGATCTCACTACAGTGGGTCATGGTTCAATCAATCCCGTTAAGATTAGTGAATGGTTGATTTTTTTTTTTTTTATTGTTGCGCTTTAAGTGAAAGTTTACAATTCAAGTTACTCTCTCGTACAGAAATTTATACATACATTGTTGTGACCCTAGTTGCTCTGCCTATACTGTGGCAGCACACTTCTCCTTTCCACCCAGGATTCCCCATGTCCATTCAACCAACTGCTGACCCTCTGCCTTCTCATCTCACCTCCATACAGGAGCTGCCCATTTAGTCTCATGTATCTACTTGAGCTAAAAAGCACACTCTTCACGAGTATCATTTTATGTTCCATAGTCTAGTCTAATCTTTGTCTGAAGAGTTGGCCTCAGGAATGGTTTTAGTTTTGGGCTAACAAAGAGTCCGGGAGCCATTAAGTCTGGTCTTTTTACTAGAATTTGAGCTCTGCACCCCACTTTTCTCCTGCTCCGTCAGGGACTCTCTGTTGTATTCCCTGTCAGGACAGTCATTGGTGGTTGCCAGGCACCATCTAGTTCTTCTGGTCTCAGGCTGATGAAGTTTCTGGTTTATGTGGCTCTTTCTGTCTCTTGGGCTAATACTTTCCTTATATCTATGGTGTTCTTCATTCTCCTTTACCCCAGGTGGGTTGGGACCAATTGATGTATCTTAGCTGGCTACTCATTAGCTTTTAAGACCTCAGACGACACTCACCAAAGTGGGATGCAGAACATTTTCTTAATAAACTTCGTTATGCCAATTGACCTAGATGTCCCACTGAAAGCATGGTCCCCAGACCCCTGCCCCTGCTACTCGGTCCCTCGAGGTGTTTGGTTGTATTCAGCAAACTTCTACGCAAGTAGATCATTAAATAACCCAATGATTCATACACACACATATGTGTATATATGTTCCTTTAATTATATTGGCCTTTTGGTTAGCAGCTGAGCTCTTATCATTTAATAGTTAAGAGCTCGGCTGCTAACCCAAAGGTTGGCAGTTAAAATCCACCAGCTGCTCCTTCGAAACCCTATGGGGGCAGGTCTACCTTGTCCCATAGAGTCGCTATGAGTTGGAGTCGACTCGATGGCAGTGAGTTTTTGGTTTGGTGGAAAGGGGGTGATTTAAAGTCAGTGCCTCTGGGCCATGTATTATCAGTATTAAATATTCTACAGACCAGTAGGAAGTCTATAAGTCCCTGTGCTACGTACTGCAGAAATAGACTGGGAGGTACGACTTGGCCTGGCCTCAGGGATCTGCAACTGATGGAAAACTCTGGGAGCATTAACCAGGATGATGAAATCTATCAGTGCAAAATGTGCTCAAAGACAGGGAAGACTGTGGGTGAGCGAGCAGTCAGGGAGCACTGTATTGGAAAATACGCAACTTTCATGGGAGTTATGCATTAAACTATTTTCTTAATATTAGAAAAAAATCTCCAAAAATGTAATCATCTGAGTGGTATACTTAGCTACTCAATTAAAAACAAAAACTTTTGTAAGATAGGCTGAATCTCGAAAATGCAATAAAATTTATTACAGCAAATTTTGTTGTTATAAAGTCAAGCAATAAAACAAAATTCAAATAACATTCCTCAAGAAACAAAACAATAGCAACAACAAACCCATATATAGAAAATACCAGATGAAAGAGTATTAGCCTATAAGGCAGGTATTAATCCTATCTTTTGACCTCAGGATTAGTTAAAAAAACAAAAACCAACAAAAAATGGAGTGAAAAAAGTTTTTTTCTTTTTAGATTGGACTCGATAAAGTGTCTTGCGTGGAGTCTGACTAGAAACTGTTTATATCTATGATACATATCATCATGTATGTTATTCTGTCATTATTGACATGATTGGGCAATTGGCTAGAGCATTACTCAATGCGTGCATTTTCGCGTATATCCTGCTCTGGCAATTAGTAAAATATTAATACATTTCCTTTTAAAGCAAACAACAGCTATTTGTACTTTAGAACCATAAGCCATCGCAAGTCATTTTGTATAAACATACTTCCCCAGTGTGTAATCAGACTCATCAGTACTTTGCCTTTTCACCCCAGGCCATCTGGAAATTCTGTCATGGAGAAAAAGCTCAAGTGCACTGTGGTTTTTTTTTTCCCCTTCCAATGTTTATTTTATTATTTTTTTCTTCCCCCTTTTAAAAAAGTTTTCCAGTGTTCAAAACTCAGTTTAAGGCCCCACTGCCCCCTGGAAGAGGGTGAGATGATCACGGCTTTTTCCGTGTACTTGATACTCAGCAAGCCCCAGGGTAGCTTCTCTAGGGGAGGGTCTCTCCCCGCAGCCTGCAGAGATTTGCTGTTGGTGGAGACAGCACCTGGGAGCCCAGCTGCCAGCGATGCCTGGGTCCCTGCTCTGGGTCTGAAAAGTCACAGTGCCCCAGAGCTCTTTCCCAGGAGTGTGACGCTCCTCCCCACACAAGAGGAAGCCCTCTGACCCCTGGCTGGTGTCTAAGCCTCGCTCAGACGCAGGCAGGGAAAGACAGCAACGAAGAGCAAAGGGCAGACGATGAAGTCGGTGGCCTTACCTGCTGTGGCGTGGCCCTGTCTTCCGCTCTCATGCCTGAACAGTGGGGACAGCGACAGCGCAGGGCTGACCTCTTATTGGATGGCGCCAAACGTGGTGTGCGTAGCTGCTGGCCAGCCGTGCTTGCTTGTGCCAGCGGGGCTATAAATAAGGCATCTCCAGAGAAACAGCCATCCACAGGAGATAAGAACCCAGCCCCTCTGTCCTGCAGGCCTTTTAAGGTATCCAAATTAAGGGAGCCTCAGCCCCCAGATGGAAAAGGGCCGCCAGTTCCCCATTTGGTGCGCTTACCTCAAGGACATCCCAGCCCTCACAAATATCCCAACTATCAAAAAAGCAGCACGGAATAGGGTGCAGCAATAATTGCCAGCAAGGGATCTTGTTTTATCAGACAAGCAGCAGAGCTTACTTACAATAGGCTGGCAGGTGGACTCCTGACTGCGTATCCATCAGCTTAATGTCTTTGAAGGGCAAAGGGCAGGTCAAAAACTAAACAGCTGTAGGTGACTGCATTTTAAGGCACAGGAGTGCGAGTATATTTATCTCAGGCCACACAGCATTGCTGTGGTCTGGGAGGTGTCATCCCTGATGTGCAGTAATGTGTGCGGCTGCTAACCGAAAGGTTGGAGGTTAAAGTCCACCCAGATGTGCCTCAGAAGAAAGGCCTGGTGATCTACTTCTGTAAAATCAGCCACTGAAAACTCTATGGAGCACAGTTCTACTCTGACACACATAGGGTTGTCATGAGTCAGAATCAACTCAACGCCAACTCATGGTTGGATAAGGACTTTGGGAGATTCCAGTGCGAGGATTTTCAGCACTGTCTCATGAAGAGAGCACGCACTCTCTCCCTGGATTCAGGGGACATTTACTTGGGTGAAAAGAATTCCAGGGATGACCAAGGACCCCGATAGTAAATGCTGAGTATGTATGAAGCTACTGAGTAGACTACATTTAAAGAAAGCTCTCTTCCCTCCTGCCCTCTCTGTTCATGCATAATTGTAAGCATTTCTTGAGGAATAAATAATTTCTCTATAGAACTAAAAGAGAGAAATCTTACTAGAGACTTTTTTAACCATACGCTGGAAGACGAGAGAGAAGACTAATTTGGGGGCACAATTAGCTCTTGATTCATCCTTAAATTTCTTATTTCTGAGTATGCAGAAAAGGCTTTCAGCAAAGGCAGGGGTTGGGGTGTGTACTTGTGGAGGGGACGTACATGAGTTCAACTTCTCTGGAGGTCTATTTGGCAATAGCTATATGTGTCCACACAGCAATTCCATGTTGGAAGGAAGGAATCATGAAGACAGGCAAAGCTATAGCTACCAGGATATTTCTTGCACCTCTTTTTATAACTGGGAAAAAATGAAAACAACCTGAACGGCTAACACCAAAGGATTGGTTAAACAAGTAAAGCACACCCATACAATGAGACACTATGCAGCCTTTAGAAATGTCCTAGGAGAATATTTAATGACATAGAAATAATATGTATGCTATATTGATAATAAGAAGCAGGGTTCACTTGAAGGGGAAATGGTGCAGGTATATTAAGTTACCACACACACATACTTCCAGTCCAGTTCTCTGGAAGGATATGCACGGAATGTGAAAATGTGGTTACAGCTGGATGAATTACGGCTGGTCTTAATTTTTTTCTTTTGCTCACATGTTATCTCTAAATTGTTTGCAGTGATCTTTTGTTCCTTCTATAATAAGAAAAATAATGTCATTTAAAATCTATGTTCTGAGAGCCAGGGAGATTTCTGTCCTTCTTTATTATTTTATTTTAGGATTACAGAATTCCTTGAGGTGTCCTTGGTCTTTGGAAAGACTTATCTACATAGGAGTCAGCAGCCTTTTTTTCATGCTGGTACCACTGATATGATGAGACCATGCCTATAGAACCTCCCAGTGCTCCTGGCTCAAGGCCAGGAAGAAGGAGAGAGAGAGAGAGAGGGAGAGGGAGAGAGGGATGGAAGGGAAGGGAAAAGGAGGGAGGGAGAGGGAGGGAGGGAAGGAAGGAGGGAGGGAAGGAGTGAGAGGGAGAGAGAAGGAGGGAGAGGGAAGGAAGGAGGGAGGGAGTGAGAGGGAGAGGGAGGGAGGGAAAGAGAGGGAGAGGTAGGAGGGAGAGGGAGAGGGTGGGAGGGAGAGGGAGAGGGAGGGAGGGAGGGAGAGAGGGAGAGAGGGAGGGAAGGAAGGAGAGAGAGCACACCAGCAAGCGTACACTGAGAAAGAAGAAAATAAGAAAGTTTATGAAATAGGGTGATAGGGAAGCATCCATAGTTACCTTTATCACCCTCAAGTTACCTTTATCTGACCTAACACATCCCAACGGATGCTCTGACCAGGAGATAATAAAGGCATTTGTACGCCTTTTATTTAAAGCGTGGGTATGTTCTGATGATGACTTCCTTTATTATTATTATTATTATTTTTCACTTACATATGGGCCTCCAAACCTGACTGTGTGATATAGAGGCACTCTCCTTTGACTTAGAATGCATTTTAATTGATACGTCGTATATAGTTGGAAGAGAGGAGCCATCTCTTCCCCCACCTGGCTCCTGGTGGTCACTGGTAGAGAAATGTCAGAAGTCCTCTTATTGCTTGTCTTCTGTGTACAGAGGCTAGTCCAGGGTTGCCTCCCCTATGAATTGGATCTTGTCTAAGGCGTAGAATGGAGTAGTTTCAAAGCTTTTGCCTTGAGTAGCTGTTATAGGAGCCCTGGTGGCACAATGGTTAAAGTGCTCAGCTGCTAAACAAAAGGTCGGGGGTTTGAACCCACCAACCACTCCCTGGGAGAAAGATGTGGCAGTCTGCTTCCATAAAGATCTAAAACCTTGGAAACCCTATGGGGCAGTTCTCCTCTAGGAGGGTGGCTGTGAATTGGAATCTGCTCGAGAGCAGCGGGCAGGGGCTTCTGTTATAGACACTGTCCAGGAGCAGAGCTGGGAGTATCGGGCTGAGCAACCCTCTGGACTGTTCTTTTGAACCTGCAATGCCCAAACCCTTCTTGGTCGTCCCTCTAAAGCCCCTCTACTGTTAGTGCCAGCTACCCGTTTCTTATTTTAGCCAGCGTACTTGTCCTGCAGATTGCCTGGTGAGGAGGGGCGGCTTCAAGCTCCCACCTGTGGGTGGGAATGGAGTTTCCCTAAAGAAAGGAAGAGATCTGTGCTGCAGATGCCTAGAGCAGGCCTTTCTTGGAGGAAGCTAGGCCTGAGGACAAGGAACCGAGGTGCGCATATAAGGAGGGTTCTTCTGTGCCAGCTCATCAGTTTGCAGGACTCTGCCGTTGAAGGTTGGGGAACGGTCCTTGGAAGCATCACTATTTCACGTTCTCCCTTCCTTCGTGCCAACTGGCTCTCATCCCTTCAGTGGGGGCATATTACACTTGTACAGTCCTTGGGGGGCGTTGGGTGGGATGTAATAGGGGTGTGCCCCACAGACAGTTGTGTTGAAGGAGCAGCCTCTCCTTATGAGGGCTGGCACCCAGGATTTCTGGGCTGTGATTAGGACGGGTAGTGCCAAGGAGAGGAATCAAGCATGGATGTAGCACTTGCCTCTCATAATTTAATACATGTCAATCCATGACATTCCACCCTTTGGCCCAAAAAAATCACATCCTGGCAACATGCAAAATATATTCATCTCATCATATCACAGCAAAAGTCTTAACTCCAAGTCCAAAATCCAAAAATTCCTTTTCATCTGTGAAATCTAGAATACAAGTTATCTGCTTCCAAAGGTACAATGGCAGAACAGGTACAAGCTAGACATTTCCATTACAAATGGGAGAAATTGCAGGGGAAGAAGGAATAACAGGCACAAGCAAGTCAGCAGAACACGTTACATTAGCCCTCAAGGCTTTGAAAATAATCTTCTGTTCTCTGAGACAACTTACACAATAGCCCTGCCCTCCAGACCCCAGGTATTGGCCACAGCCTCCGGATTTTGAGTGGAGGCCCCTCGGCTTCAGCTCTGCCTTCCAGGCCCACGGGGACGGCAACTCTGCTCCCTTGGCTTTAGGCGTACCATTCTCCTAGTCCTTCGGAGTTACAACTCCACCCTTAGAAACACCAGAGGCCATGGCTCCACCCTTTGAAACCCTTGAGGTCATGACCATACCTTTTGAGACTGAGGCAGCTCAGCTTCTGGTGTTCCTTGTCTCTTCAGCTTCTGCTTTCTGTAGACTCTTGGCCCTCAGGCCTCACGCCCGCATCTGCCCTGCTGGAGCAACTGTTCCAAAGCTCAGTAACTCCACTGATTAAGTGCCTGGAGGCACCCCGCTTCGCCAGGAAGCCTCCTGCACACAGGCACTCAGCTCTCTTGCTCTGTGGGTCAGCAAGCTTAACTCCACCGATAAGTGCCCGAAGGCACCCCACTCCGCCAGGAAGCCTCCAGCGCACAGGCACTCAGCTCTCTCGCTCCGTGGGTCAGCTCCAGCGCTGTCTCACACAGGTCTCCTGGTTCTGCTGCTGCTGGTTCTCTGTCGCTGCTGCTCCTCTATCCATTCACAGTTTCAAAACTGTTTCCACATTTTAGGTATCTGTTCGAGCAGCACCCCACTCCTGGTACCAAATTTTGTCTCAGTCATCTAGTGCTGCTTTAACAGAAGTACCACAAGTGGATGGCTTTAACAAAGAGAAGTTTATTTCTTCACAGTCCAGTAGGCTACAAGTCCAGATTCAGGGTGTCAGCTCCAGGGGAACGCTTTCTCTGTTGGCTCTGCAGGAAGGTCCATGTCATCAGTCTTCCTTTGGTCTGGGAGCTTCTCTGCACAGGAACCTCAGGTCCAAAGGATGTGCTCTGCTCCCAGCACTGCTTTCTTGGTGGTATGAGGTTCCCATGTATCTCTGCTCACTTCTCTCTTTTATATGTCAAAAGAGATTGCATTAAGACACTAATCTTGTCAACCTCATCAGTATAACCTCATCACAATGATAGAATTTACAACACATGAGGAGATCACATATAATCTCATCATAGCGGTAGGGTTTACAACACATAAGGAAATCACATCAGATAACACAATCATACAATACTGGGAATCATGACCTAGCCAAGTTGTTACACACATTTTTTGGGGTACACAATTCAATCCATGACACAGGGGGTAAAAAAACAAAAACCCAAACCTGTTGCCATCAAGTCAATTCCAGCTCATAGCGACCCTTTAGGACAGAGTAGAAACTGCCCCATAGGGTTTCCAAGGAGCAGCTAGTGGATTCGAACTGCCAGCCTTTTGGTTAGCAGTCCAGCACTTAACCAATGTCCCACCAAGGCTCCACACAGGAAGGGCTGATGTATATTTCTTGGTCTTGTTTTAAAAAAACTTGGAGATCAAACCCAAAAAACAGTAGGTCTGGAATAAACATTTTGATTCAATTCAGTAAATATGTACCGAGCCCCCACTAGGAACTAGAAACTGTGGTCGGCAGCACAAGGATAGAGGTGATGGAAACTCACAGAAGACCTGGGAGCTCCAGGAGTCTGTCTCTGGCCACCAGGCTCTCAGCTCCCACAGGTCTGTGAATCCAGGCATTTTGCCAGTGGATCAGTAAAACTCCTTGTCCGTCCATCAGTACTGTTCATTCGTTTCAAAAAATATTTAATGAGCTTCTTCCATCTAGTGCTGCTATAACAGAAATACCACAAGCGGATGGCTTTAACAAAGAGAAACTTATTCTCTCACAATCTAGGGGGCTAGGAGTCTGAATTCACAAAGCCAGCTCCAGGGGAAGGCTTTCTCTCTCTGTAGGCTCTGGGGGAAGGCGTGCCATCAATCTTCATGGTTGAAGAGCTTCTCAGCGCAAGGACCCCGGGGTCCAAAGGATGCGCTTTTCTCCTGGCTCTTGTTTTTTGGTGGTATGACGTCCCTACTCCTCTGTTCGCTTCTCTCTTTTATATCTCAACAGAGATTGATTTAAAACACAATCTAATCCTGTAGATTGAGTCCTGCCTCATTAACATAACAGTCCCTAATCCTACCTCATTAACATCATAGAGGTAGGATTTACCACAGATGGGAAAATCACATCAGATCACAAAATGGTGGCCAACCACACAGTTTGGGGTATCATAGCCTAGCCAAGTTGACAGTCATTTTTGGGGGACATAATTCAATCCATAACAGCTGCTGTGCTAGATCTGGGAGCCTCGGCACTGAACAACCTCGAAGAACCTCACCTCAAGGAGTTTACAGTCTCTCCTTGTTGTAGTCACAACTTGAGTCTCTCAACTTGAACTTGGAGGATCCTCCTCTCCTGGTCACTGTGGATGACATTTTCGCTGCTGCCACCACTGTCATTTCTTTGTGGGAGTCACTGTCACCATTGCTCCTTGTTCTGTGGTGGGCAGCCTGCATCTAGCTGTGAACCTGGTTTTGCTGCTCAGAAAAGCCTGCTGCCACTGGACTTCTGGCAGAGCTGAGCTTTGTCAGTGGGAAGGGTGCTTCTCTAGCTGCCTGCTGACCCTGGTGCAGGGGCTGAGTGCTTCTCACCTTTCAACAGGGCCAGTGACGCCCATACCTCTCCCCTTCGATTCCACCTAGCCTGATGGCTGCTGTGACTGCCTTTTCTTCATCTACCTCCCTGAGATGGGAAGAGATGGTGAGCTGCCCAGCTAGTCAGGGAACCAGAGAAATTGCAACCAGAGAGCTAAGAGAAGAAGCACTTAATGTTGGGACCAGCAAGCCAGAGGGAACAGAGCTTCAGGAAAGAGAGGCACGTAACAGCAACGCATATTGTAGGCCGAGAAGGATGAAGACTAAGAAAAGCCTGGTCTTCCATAGTGAGGAGTCCTCAGATGCAGAACCAGTGCCTGTCAGGGGTGGGAGGGTGAGCGGGTTATGAAATGAGGGGCCTGTGGATTGTCAGTTACTATCCCCCGAAACTGGGAAGGCAAGTCTGGCATTTGCTGCCATTTCCTTGCTTTCAAATGAATACCCTTCATTGCCTGATCACTCCATTTGCTAATACTGAAATCTCTACATAAACATTCCTTCCGTACTTCCCAGAACAATAAACAGGCAAGAATGGCCTCATAAACGTCCAAGAGTTTAAATACATCCATGAACAGCTCTGGAAAGTTTCAACGTGAAAAATAGCACCATGATTTGTCGGTGTGACAGAATCCAGGCTCTCTTCTTTTTGAACTTGGCTTATGTTGAACTAGTTTGGGAGTTGAAAGGAACCAAGTTACAGAGTTAGGGAACTAACCCAGTGGTGACTGGAGTCTCATTATCATATGAAGCTATCACACTTTCAGGAGAAAAAACACTTGAGTGCTTACTCTGTTCTGAGAACTGTGCGAAGATTTTCTCGGTTATGATCTTCTGGACTTAGGACATCACTTGCCTTCAAATCACATGCCAAAAATACACAAAAAATGCAACAGTCTGCCAACAGGTTAGCTTCCCTCCTCTACACTCCAGATACGTAGTAGTCTTATTTTCTGTCCCTTAAATTCTATTCAGTCTGCTCTTGGAGTCTGCATCCACCCCAATTCACATGATTAAAAACTGCCTGGTGATTCCCTGGCTAAAGCTATGTATATTCCAGTAGGGATCAAACTTTTCAATCAAAGGGAGGAAATTTTAACCAATGAAATGTCAAACCTCAATTAGAAGTTGAGGAAGAGTGGTTAAGCACCCGGCTGCTACCCGAAAGGTTGGCGTTTCAAACCCACCAGCTGCTCTGAGGAAGGAAGATGTGGCAGTCTGCTTCCGTAAAGATTTAAGCCTTGGAAGCCCTATGGGGCAGTTCTACTCTGTCCCGTAGGGTCACAATGAGTCTGAATTGACTCCATGACAACAGGTTTGGTTTTTTTGTTTTTGTTTTTTTTTGTAATGTCTTCCTAGCCCCTGAGTTTATACATTAAGCCACTCCTAGAAGTGCCCTGGTTGCTGTATACAATGGGCTGTAACTGCGTCAGCAAGACTGGAATTCTAGACCTATTTACAGTGACTGTTGCAGGGATCATTGGCAGGGCGGGAAGTGGAAGTAGCCTGAAGAAGCATGCTTTTTGGGAAAGCCTCATCCGCCTAAGGAGATTATGCTAGGGTTCCTAGAGGGAAAGGGTGTTTGCCCTTCCACCTTCTCCCTCTGCTCAGCACACCCCCAGCCTCCAAGGAGAATGAACTGCATCTAAGAGCTCCTTGGCTCTCTGGCTTCGGCTGGTGTTAGCCAATGGAAGGAGCCAGTGGGAGAGTGAAGTCAGGGTATTTATTTCCCAGGTTCCTCCTGCCCTGGACGTGAGGCGGGGTTGCTGCAGTTGGCTTATCTCCCCAGGAAAGGCCACAGCCCCTGTCGTGGGGACCCCTCTCCATTTGGGAGCTTTCTCAGGGGCTCTGGGAACTTCTCCCTCCCCTTGCCCCTTGCCCAGAGGTGTAAAGACTTCGTGCTGTTGCCTGGCCTGGGGCTCTGCACCATCCCTATTGTTTTCCCTAAATCCTGCCCACATCTTTGTAAATAGTTCCTTTGTTACAGCTTTGCTCAAAGTTTGGGTGTGGCATCTCTTTCATGCCTGGAGCCAGGCTCATGCAGAGGGGAAAGACCAAGAGTCTTCAGAAGCAACCGGAAAGAGAGAATCAGTGCTGTTCCTCATCCTCTATGCTATCACATTCCTACACCTCACCCCACAGCTGCTGTGGATGAAAGGAGGTCTGTGGGTTCTGTAAGCAGCATAGACCCTTACACTGCCCACGCCCTTGAGGCAAGGATGTTGCCTTAGACAATGGAATTATCTGGCACCCACGGTGCAATTCTCCCAGATTCCGGTGCGAAGCAGGTCAGGGAAGGAACCCCTTTGATTCCAGAGGTGGTTTTTCCTACTTTCTTGGTGGACTAGGTGCTTAAAGTCCTAATTAAGTTGTTTTAAGGGAAGTAAAGAATGTGATATTTCCTGCATACCTCAGTTTCCAGACTGAGATACACAACTGTTTTAATAACAACACCCGCCATTTCTGGAGCTCTTACTATATGCTAGGCATACACCAAGACTATGCAGCTAGCAAGTGGTAGAGCAGATACTGAAGCCCGTGTCCATTAGCGTCAAAATCATGTTCTTAAATGCTGTGCTATTCTGCCCCCTCCTCTTAATAGACGTATGGAACACAGAACTATTTTTGTGATAAAATCATGTTTTGGACATTATTATTATACTGTTACTTTACTCTTTTTTTTTCCTTGCTACAGAGGTGGAGGTGAGAACAGATTGGGAACTTTTATGCTGCAGAAAAAAGGAGCCCTGGTGGCACAATGGTTAAGTGCTTGCCAGCTAACCGAACGGTCAGCTGTTTGAACCCACCTAGTCACTCCATGAGAGAAAGACCTGGAGATCTGCTCCCCTAGAGATTAACCAAACCCAAACCCGTTGACATCCAGTCAATTCTGACTCACAGTGACCCTATAGGACAGAGTAGAGCTCCAAGGCTGGTGGATTCGAACTGCCAACCTTTTGGTTAGCAGACGAGCTCTTAATCACTACGCTACCAGGGCTTCGTGGCCTAGAAGACCCTATGGGGCAGTTCTAATCTGTCACGTGGGGTCACTATGAGACGAAATCATCTCAATGACACCTAACGACAACCACAACAACGTGCTGCAGAAGTCTGAGAGTCTGACAGCAAATCCAGCTTGTTGCTCGAAGACAGAGAAGGATTTCCCAAAGCAGGAAGTTCAGTCTGTAGGCAGTATAGTTGCTGGAAACTTCCTGTTTCCCTGAGTACCAGTTACTATCCCCAAGGGGCTGACATCCTAAAGGCAGGCCAATGAAAAGACAGGGAAGATGGATGGGAGAGACAATCAGCTCTTAAGCCAACTTGCTCTTCAGGAGCCAGGTCCTCCTACCACTCAGCAAGTCTAGTCCTTAATTCCCCTCACTTTCATATTTAAAGAAATGCAAACTAAGGAGCACAAAATAAGAGAAGAAAACGCTTGCTAGTCTTCTATTTCCTGCATTATCTAACTAAGACAGATAAGATAGATTCCTCATTCCTTTTCCAAATGACTATAGTGTTTACTGATTCTGCTTTGATTGCCAAGAGAGTAAGAGTTTCCCCTATCTCAATTTCAGTCCATCCAGTTATCCCAAACTAGACTAACTTCCGCAGGTCTTCCTTAAGCAGGTCACCTTATCGCAAAAGACCAAAGTATCCAACTGATTGTAAAGCAAGATTATTTCATGAGTCACTAAGAGCACAGTCCTTGTGACTCACATTACACTGGCAAAAATTTATTTTAAAATGTCCTATATGCCTGGATTTATGGATAGAAATTCAGAAGGAAAACCGCTAGATAAATATTCACTCTCTTCATTAAGTCACCTCAGACTCTTTAGATAAATATGCATAAACGTAACTTAAGGATCCAAAAAACTGGCCCTTGTGTCTCAGAGAAGTGTCAGAAGTGTGGGTGTTTCATGAAGATTTCTCTACCTTTGGGTCTCCAACACCATTTAACAAGTCGTTTAAATATACAGTATGAGTATATACCACATTTTGTTTATCCATTCATCTCTTGATGGACCCTTGAGTTGTTTAGACCTTTTGGCTCTTGTGAATAATCCTACAAAGAACGTTGGTGTACAAGCATTTGTATGAGTCTCTGCTTTCAATTCTTTTGAGTATATACCCACGAGTGGAATTGCTGGGTCATAAGACAGTTCTATGTTTAACTTTTCAAGGAACCGCCGTAAGAGAAATAAAGTTCGGTTACATGTTATGGCATGGATGAACCTTGAAAACATTAAGCTGAGTGAAATAAGTCAGACCCAAAAGGACAAATATTGTATAATCCCACTTAGAGGAAATATCCAGAATAGACAAACGCACACAGACCAAAGTTTATTAGTGGTTACCAGAGGGGGGAAGGAGGAGAAAGGGAAAAGGTATTGCTTCAGGGGCACTGAGTTTCTGTTAAGGGGGAAGAAAATATTTGGAAACAGATAGTGCTGGTTGTTGCACAGCATGTTGTTGTTAGCTGCTGTCAAGTTGGCCCCTGACTCATGGTGACCCCATTTACAACAGAATAAAATGCTTTCTGGTCCTGCACCATCCCCATGATTGTTTGCACATTGGAGCATTGTGATCCATAGGGTTTTCATTTGCCTGGTTTTCAGAAGTAGATCGTTGTCTTAGCTATGTAGTGCTGCTATAACAGAAACACCACAAGTGGATAGCTTTAACAAACAGAAATTTATTCTCTCACACTTTAGGAGGCGAGAAGTCTGAATTCAGGGCACTAGTTCCGGGGGAAGGCTTTCTCTCTGTGTCCACTCTGGGGGAAGGTCCTTGTCATCAATCTTCTCCTAGTCTAGGAGCTTCTCAGCACAGGGATCCCAGGTCAAAAGGATGTGCTCTGCTTCTGGTGCTTCTTTCTTGGTGGCATGAGGTCCCTCTCCTATCTGCTTGATTCTCTCTTTTATATCTCAAAAGAGATTGACTCAAGATACAGCCTAATCCTGTAGATTGAGTCCTGCCTCATTAACATAACCGCCTCTAATCCTGCCTCATTAACATCATAGAGATTAGGATTTACAACACATAGGATAATCACATCAAATCATAAAATGGTGGACAACCACACAATACTGGGAATTATGGCCTAGCCAAGTTGATACACCTTTTTAGGGGACACAATTCAATCCATAACAATCATCATGTCTTTCTTCCTAGTTCATTTTAGTCTGGAAGCTCTGCTGAAACCCTTTCAGCATCATAGCAACACACAAGCCCCCACCAATAGACAGTTGGTGGCTGCACATGAGGTGCATTGGCCAGAATTGAACCCGGGTCTCCTGCATGGAAGGTGAGAATTCTGCCACCGAACCACCACTGCTGCCTGCACAGTGTGTTGACTGTAATTAATGTCACTGAATTACTCACACAAAGGTGGTTAAAATGGCAAAGGTTTTGTTATATGTATCTCAACACAATAATAAAAAAGAGATTCATTGTGAGAGGCATTATCTCTAAGACTATGCCTAACAGGCAAAATGTAAGGGGGAGGTGAGAAAATGATTGTGTCAATCCAACAAATATGGAGTGATACCCCACCCTTTGCCAAGCCTCATAGTAGAAGTGGGGAGAAACATGCTCCTGTTCTCAGGGAGCTCTCGGAACATCCTCAGTCCCCCACATCATGTTGTCTGTGTTAGTCCGTGGAAACTAACGAAGACTAATATGGCGGTCCTAGGCTTCCTTGCCTTCAGATCCACTCCTCTCCCTTCCCTGCCCGCTCTGTTCTGCTCTGCATGGCCAGGGACATAACTCAAGCTCCCATGGCTGCTGCTTCCAGTAGGGTTCAGCCACTGGGGGGAAGCTGGCACCCGGAGGAAGGGAGAAGCCAGGGTGTCCCTCCTTCTCTGCTTCTGGCAGTGTCTCTAGCAGCAGCTATAGCTCTTGCCAAGGTTCGAACTTCTGTTGGGTGACCCCAGCTGCCAGGTGTCCCCCATGAGGCCAGGGGTGGCTTCCTATACATCACCCCAGTTTGGCCTCTCAGAATCTGCATCACCCCTGTAACCAGTTCCCAGCATTCAGTTCCTTCTGCTGAAGTTACTTGAAGTGGGTTCTGATTTCCTGTTTAGACTTTTAAAACTGTTTCTAAAGGTTGACAGGATTTATGTAATTAAATTCTTATTATATACAAATGTTTGGACAAATTAGCTAAAAATATGTCCCAATCCTCTAGTCCACCTAATTTATCTTTTCATGTTTAAGTAACTGTGTCCTCCAAGACCAGGAGAGAGATACTTTGAGAAAGTGAGCTCCTTACTTTGCCTTAATCAGTGGCTAGGACTTTGTAGAGGGAACAGTTGAATGAGTATCAAATTAGGGAAGGGCGAGTTTTGGCAGCTAGAAAATGGGAGCACTCAGACAACTAGGGATAGCTGTGAACATGGAATTTGAAGTATAAATACACTAGCCATTTGTTTATTTAATCACTTTGACAGGTGTACTAATTAGAAGAGAAAAATTTATTGTACTGGAGGAAAGACTATTAAATGTAATTAAACCAAACCTGTTGCTGTTGAGTGGATTCCAACTCAAAGCCACCTTAGAGGACAGAGTAGAACTGCCCCATAGAGTTTCCAAGGAGTGGCTGCTGGATTCGCACTGCCATCCTTTTGGTTAACAGCCTGAGCTCTTTTTTTTTTTTTTTTCTTAAATTGTTTTAATTTAAGTGAAAGTTTATAATTCAAGTTAGTCTCTCATACAAAAATTTATACACACACTGTTATGTGACCCCAGTTGCTCTCCCTATACTGTGACAGCACACTCCTCATTTCCACCCTGGTTTCCTGCATCCATTCAACCAGCTCCTGACCCTCTCCACCTTCTCATCTCACCTCTGGACAGAAGCTGCCCATTTAGTCTCATGTATCTACTTGAGCTAAGAAGCACACTCTTCACGAGTAACATTTTATGTCCCACAGTCCAGTCCAATCTTTGTCTGAAGAATTGGCCTCAGGAATTATTTTAGTTCTGTGTTGACAGAGACTCTAGGAGCCATGCTCTCTGCCGTTCCTCCAGTCTCAGTCAGACCATTAAGTCTGGTCTTTTTACTAGAATTTGAGTTCTATACCCCACCTTTCTCCTGCTCCATCAGGGACTCTTTGTTGTGTTCCTTGTCAGGGCGGTCCTTGGTGGTAGCCAGCACCATCTAGTTCTTCTCGTCTCAAACAGCCTGAGCTCTTAACCACCGCACCAGCAGGGCTCTTTAAATGTAGTTAGTAATAATAAAATGTGTTGAATCAGAGAGTTAAGGGGAATGAGTATTTGTCAGTAGAAGAGACTGAGAGGAGCTGAGAACATGGCCAGCCAGCAGAGGGTGTAACTAAGATCGGCACAGGTACCTCTTCAGGTAAGGCCAGCAGGGGAGGGTCCCAGGACTGTAGCACCCAGGCCACTTATCAAAGCCACCACCCTAGGAGAATGGACTTTGCTCCCTACAGTACCAGGGCTCCCCTCCATGCATTCAGAGCCACATGTACCTGAGAACTCATAAACTTTAACTTATGGTGCTATCAATCACGTCAGCAGGAGATACAACAGGTATTCAGCACCCCAGACACCTGGAGCACACAGGCTCCTTGCATTTTCTGTTGCTCCACCCCTCACTATACCATGATGTGGCAATAGATATGCAAACGAGGTTGCTGTTGATAAGAGGTGGAACAACGGAAGACATGGCTAGTCCTAGTTCTGGAGAAGTTCTGTGGAAACATTTGGGAGGGATTCCCATAACAGACAAAGGATGTGTTCTCCTGAGGACGTCCTCATCTTTAAATGGGAGCCATTTTTCCACAGAAGTCGGGCCTATTTCCAGTTCAATTCAGTCACTGTCAAATCGACTCTGATTTATGGTGACTCCACGTGTGTCAGTGTAGAACCATGTTCCATAGGGTTTTTAATGGCTGATTGAAGCAGAGTGCTAGGCCTTTCTTCCAAGGCACCTCTGGGTGGACTGGAATTGCCAACTTTTTGGTTAGCAGCTGAGAGCATTAACCATTTGCCCTACCCAGGGACTCCAAGTGCTACTTACAGAATCCCCGCCTCCACTGCCAACTTCTCCATCTGATAACTACCCTCAAGGACATTTCCTCTTTTAATGGCATATGAAGAAATTATAGATCAGAATCCCTCACATTCCATTATCATGATCAGTCACCAAAACCCAAAAAACCAAACCCATTGCCGTCAAGTTGATTCCAACTCAAAGCAACCCCATAGGGTTTCCAAGGCTGTAAATCTTCATGGAAGCAAACTGCTACATCTTTCTCCCATGGAGCGGCTGGTGGGTTTGAAGAGCTGACCTTTTGGTTTGCAGCTGAGCACTTTAACCACTGCACCACAGGGCTTCTGATCACCTGCATTTATTTGAACTTCCCCACAGTTTCCAAGGAGTGGCTGGTGGATTCGAACTGCTGACCTTTTGGTTAGCAGCCAAGCTCTTAACCACTGCCCCACCAGGGCTCCAGCTTTACTCTGTTGTTATCCTGCTCCATCCTCACAATCATTGTTACGCTTGAGCCCATTGTTGCAGCTACTGTGTCAATCCATCTTGTTGAAGATCTTTCTCTTTTTCTCTGATCCTCTAAAACCTTACTCTATCCAGCAACAATGTACTTTGAGAGTTTTGTTCATTTGTTCATTCTTTCATTCATTCAACAAATCCTTACTGATTGCTTTGTAAGTGCCAGGTGCTATGATACTGCCCACAAACCTAGGTATTCTTTTCTCACAGTGGCTTCTCATTACTCTAAAAAAACCAAAAAACAAAAAACTTTGCTTGAGGCACCTAGTTGGTAACCCAGTCCCTGGCATTAGCTTGGACAAGTGCTGAGGGAGAGCTTCTCTAACCAAGGGTGAGGGAATAGGTTGATTTGAATCTCTTTAGCACTATGGAAAGAATTCATAAAATGGGGTGGAAACTGGTTCTGCAGGCAAAGAGTAGGGTGAGTGGTAAGGTAAGAAGTATAATGCATAAAATTTATGAATTTGGAAGCTGGATGTCCCCACTAATTTTCAGATGTTGAAATCTATGCAGTGAGGTAAGGGAAGACATGAAAAATTGAAACTGTAAAGAAAAACATTGAATTGGACCACATAAGAAGTAAATAACAGAAAATACCATATGTAGGATTAAAGGTAAACACAAATTGGAGAAAATTATTTATAATATATAAGGCAAATATATATCCCTAATATAGAAAATTTTTATGCATTAATATGACAAAGGTAAAACAAAACAAAACAAAAAACCCAAACCCACTGCCATCAAGTTGATTCCAACTTATAGTGACCCTATAGGACAGAGTAGAACTGCCCATAGGGTTTCCAAGGAGCGGCTGGTGGACTCAAGCTTCCTACCTTTTGGTTAGCAGCTGAGCTGTTACCCACTGCACCACCAGGGCTCCTGACAAAGGTAAAAACTCCAATAAAAAAGTTAGGTCAAGGATAGAAAGTAGGTAATCTACCAAGCAACAACAAAAAAGATGTTGATGACCTTATTAAAATGTATCCGACTTCACTAGTAATAAGAGAAACATAAATCCAAACAATATTGAGGTTATCAGTTTTTCCTATCAGATGGGTAAAATTCAAAAGTGGATAGTACTCAATGTTGGTGACACTGGAGACAATCAGCAACTCTCAGGTTCTATTGGCTGGAGTATAAATTGATTCAAATTTTGGGAGAGAAGTTTTACAATGTTAGCTAAAATTTAAAATGCGCGTATACCACTTCACACAAATTCCGTTTCCCACTTGATCTTAGTCAAAAGGCCGAGAAGTGATACAAATTCCATTTCTAGCACTCTGAGAAAATGTTTCATAAGTGTGAAAAGATATAGATACAAGAATTTTCATCGCAGGCTTATTCATAGTAGAAAAAGAAAAGCAATCTAAATGTTCACCTACAGAGTTTGACTCACATCATTGTACATCAAAACACTGGAACATCAGTCGATCATTAAGATAAACTAGAGCTATACCTATTGACTTAGTAAAACAAAAACTTTGACATATACTGAGCGTTAAAAGCGTATTATAATCAGCATGGATAGTGGATTCCATGTATACGAAATCATGTATTATTTTCTGTGTGTTTATACACATAGTATGGAGAGTGGCCCAGAAACATGTTCAATGGAAGGCTAACATTTTACTCAGTGGGTTACCTGTGGGTGGTGGAAATTTGGGTAGTTTTAATTTTATGTTTATACTTTTCTGGATTATTATTTTTATAATGAACATCTCTAACTTTTAAATTAGACAAAAGAAGAGTTATTTACAATAAACCAATGCATTTCTATAAAGGTGCAATGCCTGAGCTGGAACTAGGACTCCACTACCTAGAATTTCTGTCCAATCGTTTTCCCTCCTTGTCATGCAGTGGCCTTATCTCCCAGCAGCAATTCAAAACCTCAGGTTCTGTCTGTGCGCTGTTAGTAGGGTGAGATACAGGGAGTGCGCCATTAGAAACTTCTGAGACTTCCATAGTGAAGAATAGGGAGGCTCCCAAGATCCCCCTTCATCAGTTTATGGAGAATTTCCCCATTCTTTCTTGAACACCACCGTATCAACAATGACAACCACAAAAACAGTGTCTGCTGTCTACGTGGACATATCATTCTCAGTTGAAAATTCTGTTTTAATAGAGGCATCAGGCTATTTATTGGAGGATATGACGATCCTTCTTGATATCAGCCTCAAAAGGTTATAATCATATTACAAAATTTTCAGTTTCTCCTCAATGATCCATAGTCAAACTGTCCAATGTTCACATCTTTTAAACTAAACTTGCATTTTGAACTGTTAGTATTTTCAGCCTCTAGCATCCATTGATGGAGCCATGGTGGCGCAGTGGTTAAGAGCTCAGGCTGCTAACTGAAAAGTCGGCAGTTCGAATCCACCAGTCACTTCTTGGAAACCTTATGGGGGCAGTTCTACTCTGTCCTACAGGGTTGCTATGAGTCAGAATCAACTCGATGGCAGTGGGTTAGCATCCTTGGATACTATGCTGCTTTCCTAAGTTTAAGGATGATGTTAAACAAAGATTGCACATCTGGAATGACCAACCAGGTAGAATGGAAGCAGGTCCTGAGGCCTCCTGTTGGGCCAGGTGCCAGATATTAACACTTTAGGTGGCTGGGCCAAATGACAGTTCAGTAGATTCTGGAGGAGGGGCCTGGACTTGTAAACACAGTAGTGGGGATGCTTGTGGAGCTTTGGAAGCCGCTCCTTACCAGTGGATAGGGAAATCTTTACTGTTTTAACAGCCAGGATGTTCAGCCTTGGTTTTGCGCTTGGATAATGTTTTCTGCTTCATCTTCATCATTGGTATTGTTATCACGCTTGCATTTCAAAGACCGGAGCTGCATTGCTAATTCGCATTTCTCACTGAGCACTCAATGGTGAGTTCAGCCAAGCAGAACCAGTGTTCGCGCCATTACTTGGAGCGTGGGTCAAATGGCTCTAGAAACTTGAGTTATTGATTCCAGACTTTGAACCATTTCTTCTAATTGCAGTCACTGATCTAAACACAAAATACAAATGCTACATTTGCCAACTCCCACTAACCTAGGAGCTAAGTGACATCAGACCAGGACTGAAAGAAGTCAGCCAGTGGGCAGGCAAGTCTTTTAAAGATTAAAAAACTGAATCCATGGCCCATAACCCTAAAGTGATGTTTCATCTGATCTCCAACAATCCCAAGGATCATGGATTGCACGAAAGCAACTTTTATTTTAAAATGTCTATTTTGGAGCCCTGGTGGTACAGTGGTTAAGAGCTACGGCTGCTAACCAAAAGGTTGGCAGTTCGAATCCACCAGCTGCTCCTTGGAAATTCTATGGGGAAGCTCTCCTCTGTGCTATAGGGGCGCTATGCATTGGAATCAGCTTGACAGCAACGGGTTTGTTTGCTGGCTTTTTGTTTCAATCCTATATCCTTGTCAGAGTTTCCTGTTCCACTGACTTCCTTTTTAAATTGTGGCTCTCCACCTCGTTTTGATTTTCCTACCCTCAAACAGCTCTCATCAGGCTCATTCAGCCTCTTCCTGTGGTTTCATTTCTTCCTATTTCCAACTAGGATGTTTTGACTGAAGGTGGTGACTTGGGCACAAGAGACACAAGAGGCGGAAAGCTAGTCACCAAGGAAGGGCTGTCAGAAAACAAGAACTAGTAATGAAACATGAACAGGCATGATTTCCCTTTGAATCAGCGAATACCATCCCTTTTTATCTTTGCCCCTCTTGTCATTTCTGACGAGTACTTCAGAAGATAGAGATCTGACTGTTGGCTGACCCCCAGAAGACAGTGACTAGAGGACAAGAATCCTGTCTGAGGTGACTAAGTCAAAACCATCTGGATTCAGTCCTGGGCTTCGACTTACACAGTATGATTCCTCTTTCTTAAGATTGGAATAATTGTGCTAAAAGCTACCCTTTAAAGTCTGCTCTGGTCTTTTTTGGGATGGAATGAAAGGCATGTTGGGTTCAGAGATACGTGGAAATGAAAGACAAAGTTCTGTGTATGACCATATGCTTGTGTGCGTATACACCTGTGTGTGTATGTGTGTATGCATGTGTGTGTGTGCATGCGTGTCTAAGCATTCACACTTGCAGAACACCAAGGATCCTCAGGAATTAGCTGTGAATGCTTTCTAAGTGTGTTGTTGGCATATGTAAAAAGGAAGCATTTTGACCAGAATCACTTTCTATACACCTGGTGACCAAATGACCCTGGCAGGAAAGTGTATTGCTGGAGTAGTCTCAGAATCTTCCAGCTGTGCTTAATTCAGGGCAGTCTATCCTGCCCTATCTGAGAAACAAGCAGTAGAGGCATAAACCGGTCACTGGATTATTAAAAAGAGTAAAGATTGGATTCAGGCTTTGAGCATACGGGAACACTCACCTCAACTCGGATTGAATGCATAGAAAAGTTCCAATGAAATCACATATCTAAAGGAGTAAATGACGGTAAGAGACAGCCTCAAACTCTATGGAATGCTTTCAGGATTTTCTCAAGGTCTCCGTATTTGATTTTGATTTGTATTTTCTAATTACGATTTTATATCCTTCAGAGACACTGTGAAAGGTGAAAAACCTACCACTGTGGAGTTGATTCTGACTCACAACGACCCTGAAGGACAGAGTGGAACTGAACCCAGAGGACTTCCAAGGCTGGAATCTTTACAGAAGTAGACCGCCACATCTTTCTCCTGCAGAGTGGCTGGTGGGTTCAAATCACCAACCTTTCGGTTAGCCGCCGAGGGCAACCACCAGGGCTCGGAAATGTGAAAAGGAGGGTTGAAATTTTTTTGGCCAAAGATTTGCATATCTGATAAATATGTGTGGAAATGAAAATTGGATTTTTAAGTACCTGAGTCCTGCTTAATTTTAAAACGCTTTGCAGAATTTTAGAATCCTTAGGCCGGATGGCATTGAGCATTTGGGCGTGGGAGGTCTGAAGGCGTGGCCCCCATCCAGCGAGCAGACATGTATCCGTCACATTCTGCTGGGCAGCACAGCCTAGTTGGAAGGGAGGGGGGCTGGCATATCGCAAATGAACTTTTGCAAAGCATTCAGAGAATGGAAACCAATTCGTTAACGTAATGAATTAATTAGCTATAAATCCTACTACGGCATTTGGGTAGAGGGAAATAGGGAAACAGAGAGCCCAGAAGTCTGAAGGCAATGAGTCTTGAGGCAAGGTGTGGGAAGATTTCAGGGCATTCTGGGTTGTGTCTGTGCTGAACGCCCAAATCCTGAACGTTTTCTTTGACATTTTTTATTTGGTTTAGATATTTTCCTCTTTATTGATTATGCTTGTAGACAGATTGAATGACCACTCTCAGAACTTGAATGAAAGCATTATGCTGGAGATGCCAAACCCCAAACCCGCTGCTGTCGAGTCAATTCCGACTCATAGCGACCCTATAGGTCAGAGCAGAACTGCCCCATAGAGTTTCCAAAGAGTGGCTAGTGGATTTGAACTGCCAACCTTTGGATTAGCAGCTGAGCTCTTAACCATTGTGCCATCAAAACCAGTCGCCATTGAGTTGATTCCAACTCACGGCGACAGCATGTATGTCAGAGTAGAAACGTGCTCCACAGGGTTTCCGATGGCTGAGTTTTCAGAAAGAGATTGTCAAACCTTTCTTCCGAGGCACCTCTGGGTGGCCTCTAACTGCCAACCTTTAGGTTAGCAGCTGAGTGCTTAGATACAGATATATAATGCATTTATATGTCATTTATTTATGCATTATATTTATATTTTAGGTGGTTATAAGCTTATTTGGGAATTTTACATATGCACATTTTTGAACTAGTAGGAAAAGAATACATTTTGTTAAATTTAGGAACCTTTCCAACCATGTTTGGTGCTTGGCATGAAGCCATACACGAACTTTGAAAATGTCAAAATTTGTTTACCCTTAGTAAGACACAATTTCCTGTTTGGGGGCCTGGAAGGAAGCAAGCCTTTTAAACAGGGCTTATTGAAATCTCCTAAAGTGTTCTTGGACATTAAGAAAATAATAGTCGGCTGAATTAAGTGCAAGAGTAGTAGAAACATAGGGATTATATTTCACCTAAAGTACACGTGACGTTCAACAGTCACAGTAAAGTTAAAAAAAAAAATACAGGAAGAGAGAGAGTTGGTTTTGCTGAACTTAAAATAGTTGAAAAATAATCGGTGACATTTGACAAAACCAAGATGCTACCAAATTTGTCAACCTTCCCTTGAAATGAACTTTTACCTGAAGAAAACAAGGGGCCTTGCCCTCTAGTTCTCTTCATGTTACTGGGTGGTTGTAATTTATGAAAACATGGATGGTGTTAAGACAACACAGGTTCTCCAGGAAAACTCGGCAGACACGTAGGGAGTGCCCTTGGGATTAATTGATTGATTGACGCTTCACAGGTACCACAGTGCCAACATTCTGACGGAAGCACAAAGCACTTACACTTCACCCTTAGAGGTGAAAGGCTGGTGAAGAGAAGGCAGCAATCATTTCAGCTTTGACGTCCCTCATCAAGATGAAGACGCTTGGCTTACGGTCAGAAAGGGGGCGGGGATGCAAAGAGAGAAAGCCGGAAGTGGGAGTGCGGGAGAAGCGTGTGGAGGAGAGCTGAAAGAGGGAGCGAGAGGGGCTAAGAAAGATGTAAATGACAGATGTGCAACCTCTCCCTGATTTAGAAGATCCAGAAAATAAACTCTCTTGTGAAAGTACTCCTAAACCCAACAATCAGCTTGGCGGGGGGATAGGACTGCTCCTCAAAGAAAAAGTCCTGAGGATAAAGTACATCACAAACCTTTCTAAGCATACGGTGAGGAGCTAACCAAAGGTGTCCCCTTACCTGCCTGTGTCCTTGTTTCCTTACGTACAGGTTTTGAACTGCCTCAGATTAAAAATGGCAGCTTTACTGAGTTTCTGTCTGGAGTGATGGGACACTTTTGGAAATAGTGGTGATGGTTTTACAGCATGGTGAATGGAACTATTGTCACTCAACTGGACTCTCAGAGATGGCAAACTTCTTGTTATATATATTTTACCATAATAAAACTTTAAAAAAATTATCTTGAAAAAATGGCAGCTATGTCATGGGTAATAGTTACTACCCTGGGCATATGCATTCTTAAAATGCACAATATTTACCCTGTTTTTCCATAATCATCTAATTTGATCATAAAAAATCACGAGGGAAAAGGCCTCCCACATTGTTATTCTGTTTGATTTGGGGCAGGAATCAGCGAGGGCTTTGAGTAAGGAATCAAAACTCATTTGCTCTTTGAAGATAGTTACTGATTTTAAAACCCTCCAGGTAGGCAAGAAGGAGAAAAAGGAGGTCGAATGCTAAAAGGAAAACAGCAACAACAAAACCAAAATTCTATTTCTTTTGTCTGAAAACTAATCTTCCCCCACAAAAAAAAAAAAAAAGAGGGAGTCCATTTCTGTCTCAGGAGTTTGAGCCGGGACAATCAGGGATCACTTCCATTTGTTCTGAAATCCAGTACGGAAAAGCCAGCTAACGCAGTAGAAAAATGAGCTTTAGGTATGTGATAGCAAAATACATTTTTTGCATGGATAAGCAGCGTGCTCAATTCATTCTTTATCCTAGAAACATTTAGTGTCACTCTATGTCTGGCGTTTTGCTAGCCTGTCATGTGTGGCTGGGTCAGGGTATCTAGATAAGTACTTTTTCCTGCTTTACTCTATTGTTTTGACATATTCAGGCATAACCCAAAAGAGGAATTTTAATTCTGAATGTGAGTAACTCCGTGTTTCTTTGTGGGGATAATTTTTCCCTCTTGCCTCCAGCAGTGGGTTATTGAAGGATCATTGATTGCAAACTCCTTGGCTTAAGGAATTCTGGTCAAGACTCTGAAACTAATGAGCAGATCTGAAGAAAATGTGTGCATTGGGCGATTGTGTCCCTGAAAGACAAAAACAAATTACGAAAGTCTTCAGCTTCCCAGTTATCACGTTTGCTCATTTATAAATTGGTACATTTATGGAAAGTAAGCTTTTCCGAGTAAGCTGTTTTCAGTAACATTCCAGAAGTAAGAAACTCAAGGTCTGTTTTGCTTAAATTGGAAAGAAAAATGTAGGAAGGAGGGGCAGAGGGGAAAAACGTGGAGCAAACAATTGAGCAAAAGAGCCTGACGAATGCCACCTGATTTGGTGGAGCCAGCACTGAAGGGCGCCCAACAACAACAAAGCGTTCTCCTTAAAGTTTTGTCTGGTAATCTCTTGAGCACCACTGGGACCAAGTCTCCCGATCTTGGCGGGATTGCCTAGTGGCTTTATGATCTGGCAGCTGGAGGGTGAAGTCCTGACGCAAGTGGGTTTTATTCGTCTAGCTCAGGGTTTCCCCACATTCCTTACTGCCTTCACACATTCGAATTTGCAGCCCCTGTGCCCTCTCTTGGGGGCAGTGGTGGGTCAGTGGTAGAATTCTCTCCTTTCATCCCTTTCATCCAGGTTGGATTCCCAGACAAGTGCACCTCTTGCGCAATCACCACCTGTCTGTCGGTGAAGGCTTGTGTGTTGCTATGATGCTGAACAGGTTTCAGTGGCACTTCCAGACTAAGAAAGACTAGGAAGAAAGGCCTGGCAATCTATTTCCGAAAAATCATCCAAAAACCCTGTAGATCACAGTGGTCTGTTCCCGTTGCGCGTGGAGTCACCATGAGTTGGGGATTGGCTCTATGGCAGCTAACAACAACGTACCTAGTCTTAAAGGTTCGTAGACCTTAACAGCATGCTTACAAACAAGGAAGAAACGGCACCTGCCCCGCAACACATCCTATCACTACCTTGGCACCTACCAGGTAGGCTTTCTTGTACACATAGCCTTGGTTTTGGAACCTGTGGCTTTTCCAGGTTGATCCAGCCACATAGGCCCACCCACCAGTGACTCCCAGCAGACTCCAGCCTCATGGTGTGAGAGCTTATCTAGTCTCCCAGAGGCTCCCTGAACCAAAGGGGATGGCCCAGCACTGAACTAGAGCTTTCCCTTGTGCCTCATGCTGGGACCAACCCCTCCAGGCACACTCTTCCATGGTTTCACGTATGCCCTGATGTCAATCCTGTTATGAATCTGCACACTTTGATATCTCTCCTGTGGCTGATGGGGGCCTTCCATGACAGTGTATTTGAACCTAACAGGAAGAAGACATCCAGCCTTCCAGCCCTTAGGGATGTTTTGGACTCTTACAGAGATTTGAAGTCCAGAGTGGGGACCATACTGCCTGTCATGGATTGAATTGTGTCCCCCAAAAATGTGTATCAACTTGGCTAGGCTGTGATGCCCCATATTGTGTAGTTGTCCACCATTTTGTGATCTGATGTGATTATCCTATGTGTTGTAAATCCTAGCCTCTCTGACGTTAATGAGGCAGGATTAGAGGCAATAATGTTAATGAGACAGGACGCAATCTACAGGATTAGTTTGTATCTGGAGTCAATTTCTTCTGCAATATAAAAGAGAGAATCAAGCAGAGAGGAGAGGGACTTCATACCTCCAAGAAAGAAGTGCCAGGAACAGAGCACGTCCTTTGGACTCAGGGTCCCTGTACTGAGAAGCTCCTAGACCAAGGGAAGATTGATGGCAAGAACCTTCCCGCAGAGCAAACAGAGAGAGAAAGTCTTCTTCTGGAGATGGTGTCTTGAATTCGGACTTCTAGCCTCCTAAACTGTGAGAGAATAAATTTCTGTTTGTTAAAGTCATCCACTTGTGGTATTTCTGTTATAGCAGCACTAGATAACTAAGACTTGCCTAAGAATTTGGTAGAAAAGTAGTTGATAGAAAAGCAATAAATTAAATCTTTGACTTGTCTCTGTGACCAGGGGTTGGCTGGCTGTGTTGCTTGATAAAAGCATGTGGAACAGTTTCTCCTCATCACTGCCTGGACCCCAGCTGATATCCACATCTACAGTTATCACCTACCCTGCAAGAGCTAAGAAGGTATTCCTCAAAATCTCACATACTGCAAATTTAGTTCTATCCTTAAGAAAAATTCTGGTACTAGCTCTTATGATGATTTTGTGTGTGTGTGTGATTATAAAAATATTACCTACTTATTTCAGAAATAAGAAATACCAGTTCTCCCACTATCCATAATTAGCCATTATTAACAGTTTTGTTTCCTTCTTTCCAGTCTTTTATTCTAAGATATATTAGAACTAGATATATGAACTAATTGAAATTCTTCTATATATTCTGTTTTGGGCACTGTTCTTTCCAATCCCCTCGTTAGGGTTCCATATACCTTGTTTGCATGGTCCCATACTCACAAGGGTGCCATGCACTTTATTTGTATCATTGGCAAGCTGTCCAATCCCCTTGGTGTGCCACAAGCACCTTATGTGCATAGTTCCACCCAATCATTTGGTGGGAGTTATCAGAACACGGCTAGAAAGGCCATATAAAAGGGATCCATCACACTGCACCCTCCTACACACAGACAGAGCCACCTTTAACTATTTCTGTTTGTTGTTCTCCTAAAACAACTTAAAATTACATGTTTATACCTCTGTTTGAAAATTATCAGATTTGGACTGTATTAACTTTCATAATGTAGGTAAGGCAGTTGGCTCATTAACTCTTCCACCAACCTCTCTGCCTGTCCCCAATTGTTTATATTAATTTAATTGTTCTATTCTCCTTAACTCTTCTATTCACAATAAATGGAGAAAAGATTGAAGTTGTCAAGGATTTCATTTTACTTGGATACACAATCAACGCCCATAGAAGCAGTCGTCAAGAAATCAAACGATTTATTGCATTGGGCAAATCTGCTGCAAAAGACTTCTTTGAAGTGTTAAAAAGCAAAGATATCACTTTGAGGACTAAAGTGTGCCTGACTCAAGTCATAATATTTTCAATTGCCTTATATGCATGCGAAAGCTGGACAATAAATAAGGAAGACCAAAGAACCGATGCCTTTGAATTATGGTGTTGGTGAAGAATATTGACTGTACCATGGACTGCCAGAAGAAGGAACAAATCTATCTTGGAAGAAGTATAGCCAGAATGTTCCTTAGAAGCAAGAATGGAGAGACTTTGTCTCATATACTTTGGACATGTTATCATGGGGTACCAGTCCCTGGAGAAGGGCATCACGCTTGGTAAAGTAGAGGGTCATTGAAAAAGAGGAAGATCTCAATGAGATGGATTGACACAGTGGCTGCAACAATGGGCTCAAACACAGCGATGACTGTGAGGATGGCACAGGACAAGGAAGGCAGTGTTTCCTTCTGTTGTACACGGGGTCACCATGAATCAGAACCGACTCGATGGCACCAAGTGAACTACTAGCTCAAAGTAATTTGTAGTTCCAACGTTAGGTGATGTTTTGTTTGATGTCAATGGCAGTTGTAATAAACTAAGGCTTACAGAAAGGAAATGAGAGTGATAGTGTTCAATTTGATTCCAGTGTTTGGAAAGTAGTGCCGTGCCCAGCAGGTACACATCCAAATAATAATTGTGGTTATTAACAAATAAAATAAGAATATTTTTTCTTTATGTGTGTGTGTGTGTGTGTGTGTGTGTGTGTGTTTCAAATGGCTACTATGTTGTTGAGGGCAGTGGTGGTTCAGCGGCAGAATTCTTGCCTTCCACGCAGGAGACCCTGGTTTGATTCCTGGCCAATGCACCTCCGGTGCAGTCACCACCCTCCTGTCAGTGGAGGCTTGCGTGTTGCTATAATGAGACTTCGGCGGAGCTTACAGACTAAGCTGGACTAGGAAGAAAGACCAAATGATCTACTTCTGAAAATGCTGTGGATCACAACGGTCCTATCTGCAACCGATCATGGAGGTGGCTCAGGACTGAGCAGCCTTCCTCCTGTGGTGCGTGGGGCCCCAATGAGTCAGGGGTTGACTGGATAACAGCTAACAACAGCAACAACTATGTTGTTAGGACACAAATGTTTATTAAGTGGTTTGAAACTAACTACTTAATAAACAAAAATGTCAGGTATTCTTTAGTCTAGGGGCACGATGACGCGATTTCTGAGACCCTAAGTGTGCCGTGACCCCAGAACATATGGGAACCTCTAGTCTGAAGGATGATCTTTTCTTGCATGTATGAATGGGATGATGTAACCTATATGTTCCTGGCACCAGGGCCCACCCCCACCCTTGCTTTGTAGAATTTCCTAACTTATGCCTTGAGGACCTCCGCTTTAGCACAGGCAGCCAAACGTGAGTCATCTGTCTCAGGCAAAAAGCAGTCATGGTGGAAATGAGAACAAAGACAGACAGTTCTTGGCTTTTAAGTTAAAAAAATGAAGATGAAGAACATCTCTGTCCAGGTGTGAGAAAGGACAAATCCGATAGCACTATCAGCAGATCAGCTTGTCTTCTACTCACCGCCCCACCCCACCCCCAGCCTAGATAAAGGGAAGGAAGGAGCAGAGTAGGAGACCACACAAGGGAGTTAGACCCTGGTGTGGAGTCCTTGCCACATCTGTGGCAGGGGGACAGAACTGCCAGTAAGTTGCGGGGGTCCATAGCAGAGGCGTAGAGAGGGGGCGTGGCAGGGGGGGCAACTGCCCCCAGAGGCAAGTCCAAGGAGATGCCACACGAGGCGTGCAATGACTTTTTGAGGCTCCACAAATATGAAAGGTGCCTGATTGAGGCTGTCAGATAAGAGGGGGGAAGGCGTTTCTGTGGACACATCACTGCCATCAATGTCTATTCATCTTGAAATTGGAGGTGGGGGTGCAATTTAGATTGTTCCTGGGCACTCGAATGGAAGGGGGCGCAATTTAGAGATTGTCCCTTGGGAGCTAGTTACCCTTGATAAGCCCATGGTCCACATTTAGAGGGTCCTTGTGTTCACTGCCTGAGAGGTGTCCTGAGACTGCAAACAAACCCCCAGAGTCCCCCTGCACATGCTGCCAGACGGGCTCCAGATGAAAATAGGAAAGTCTGGGTAGGAGTGAGGGTGGTCGTGGTGGGAATTAGCCAAGTGGATGTCTTTCAACCTGAAATGATGGAGAAAAGACTGAGTTTGCCTAGAAGTGACTTGCTTCATTTGCTCCAGTAGGTGGAACAGGGCTCAGGGTAAAAGTTAAAAATTACTTTTAGGAAAATAAAGGAAGTTACATTTTTACATACTTAAATTTACAGATTGACAACGTCATACTACCATCTGCTCCATCAATTTACAAGCATTTTCTTTATAAGAAAGATTTGAAGAACTAAAAAATCTTTGAGTCACAATACGATGAACATCTAGTGGCCGTTTTGGGTATTTAGACAATCCAAATATCAAGGGAAGATCTAAATTTACTAAGTGCTCTTATATACCTCTGTACTTTGCTGGGAGTTATTCAGATGAAGACCTATTTACTCTTTTATTTGACAAATATTTCCTGAGAGTCAAGTACTAGTCTGGGTATTCAAGACAGAGAACCAAACAGCACAGATCGAATCTCTGCTTTCATGGAGTTTACAGATTAACTAGGGAGGAAAACAGGGACACACACATACATACACACACAAGTAGCAGTATGATATAACGCAAGGAGTGGTAAACGTCATGGAAAATAGCAGCATGTGGAAATAGAATGGCAGGATAGAGATGGAGTAAACCAGGAAGGCATGGTGTCCCAAAGCCAAGTCAAACCAAAAAACAAAACCCATTGCCATTGAGTCGAATCTGACTCAAAGCGACCCTATAGGAAGAGTAGAACTACCCCCATAGAGTTTCCAAGGAGCGGCTGGTGAATTTGAACTGCCGACCTTTGGTTAGCAGCTGAGCTCTTAACCACTGCACCACTAGGGCTCCAAAAGCCAAGCCAAGGAGTTTTTATTTCAGGATGGAGGGACTGACCATGGGTGGCAAATGCTGCAGAGATGTGGAATGAGGACAGAGAAAGGACCATCAGATATGGCAAGATGGAGCGCATTGGTGACCTTGACAGAGAAATTTTGGCTGCGGTTTCACCACTGATGAAAGTGGATGGGCCAGGTTAAATTGAAAACATGAAAGCAACTGGTAGGGTCAACCTTTTCTAAGAGTTCTACTGTAAAGAGGAGCAGAAAAAGAGGAAGGTAAGCCGAGGGGCATTTATTGGTTAATTTATTTCTTTTTATGTTTAAGATTGGGGTTACTGTAGTATATACACTGATGAGAAGAACCAGCAGAAAGGGAATGCAAGATGCTCCAAGAGAGAGAGGAGGAAAATGCAGACATGGAGTCCTTGAGTAGGAGTCAAGGGGTGGCATCCAGTGTACGAGAGGAGGGGCAGCCTTAGATAAGAGCAGGGTTGTAGCAAGGCAGAATGTGTGAGTCCAGAAGAAGTTGGTAGATTGATGGTGAGTAGATGAGGTGGTTCTCTTCCTTGTTGCTTTTCTTTTCTCAGTGAAGCAAGAATCACGATGATCAGCTGAGAATAAGGAGGGGCAAGAGGTGTTGGAGAACAAGGTGCTGGTGCTCTCTTCTGGATGCCCCAGGTGCATCATGGGAATGCACCAGTGAGAGGTAAACCTTAGACAATGGAAAGGTATATCAAAATCACCCTCATCCATTTTCACAGAGCTGTCATCTGAGTCTGTCAGCCTTCTGTTTAAAAACCTCACATGGCTCTGTGTTGCCTCCATAGGAAAGTTCTAAATTCCTTGGCTTGGAATAGGAGGCCTTCCACGATTGGTCCCTACAGACTTTTCCACCTCCTCGTGTCTTGCCAAACAGGCACCTGTAGGACAGCGAAGAGGCCTGGGGCATCTGAAACCTGCTCACCCTCTACCCTGGGCCTTTATTTTCCCAATTCTGACAGAAAAGTATGCACAATTATTTAAGTGCGATAAGTATTTTGAACACTAATTGTGCTTATGAGACACCCCTACATAGATCATGAGGCGGTCGTTCAAAAAGAACAAGGGGATACTGCATAGTTTAAAGTCAGGAAAGGTGTGCGTCAGGGTGGTGTCCTTTCACCATACCTATTCAATCTGTATGCTGAGCAAATACTCTGCGAAGCTGGACTATATGAAGAAGAGTTGGGCATCAGGATTGGAGGAAGACTCATTAACAACCTGCATTACGAAGATGACACAACTCTGATTGCTGGAAGTGAAGAGGACTTGAAGCACTTACTGATGAAGATCAAAGACCACAGCCTTCAGTATGGATTCCACCTCAACATGAAGAAAACAAAAATCCTCGCAACTGGACCAATAAGCAACATCATGATAATCCTTGAAGTTGTCAAGGATTTCACTTTACTTGGGTCCACAATCAACACCTGTGATGGTTAAGATTGTGTGTCAACTTGGCTGGGCCATGATTTTCAGTGTTTTAATGTAATCACTCCCATGATTGAATATACTGTGAGTAGCCAATCAGACGAAAGGGAGTCTCCTTGGGGGTGTGGCCTGCATCTGTATATAAGCAGACGTTCTGGCTTTTTGCTCTCTCTGGATCCTGCGGCTGTTTCCTGTCATCTCATCTCCCATTCTTGGGACTTGAGCTGTCAGCTTATCTGCTGAACCTGGGATTCGTTGATCTGCACAGCCTGTGAGCGGGAGCCTTGCTCTCCAACCTGCCAATCTTGGGCTTGCCAGCTTCTGTGGCTGTGTGACTTGGGAGAGGCCTCTACCCTGATCCACAGACTTGGGATGTTCTAGTCTCTACAATCATGTGACTTGTTTCCGTGATATAATCTCTCTCTCTCTATATATATATTTATACACTTTACTGGCTTTGCTTCTCTAGAGAACCCAGCCTAAGACAACATCCATGGAAGCAGCAGTCAAGAAATCAAAAGAAGCATTGCATGGGGCAAATATGCTGCAAAAGACCTCTTTAAAGTTTTGAAAAGCAAAGATGTCATTGAAGACTAAGGTGGGCCTGACCCAAGCCATGGTGTTTTCAATAGCCTCATATGCATGCGAAAGCTGGATAATGAACAAGGAAGACCAAAGAAGAATTGACGCCTTTGAATTTATGGTGTTGTTGAAGAATATTGAATATACTATGGACTGCCAAAAGAATGAACAAATTTATCTTGGAAGAAGTACAAACAGAATGCTCCTTGGAAGCAAGGATGGCGAGTCTGTGTCTGACATGTTATCAGGAGATATCAGTCCCTGGAGAAGGACATCATTCTTGGTAAAGTAGAGGGTAAACGGAAAAGAGGAAGACCCTCAACGAGATGGATTGACATAGTAGCTTCAATGATGGGCTCAAACATAGCAAGGATTGTGAGGATGGCACAGGACAGGGCAGTGTTTCATTCTGTTGTACATGGGGTCGCTGAGAGTCGGAATCGACTCAACGCACTGAACAACAACAACAATTTTGTGTTTATTGGCAGGTGCAGTGATGACTGACACAAGACCTCAGTGTGGGAATAATAGGGAGTGGTGGAGCCTGAGCCCAGCAGAGTGGGAGGCTGCTACTCACTTCCAGGTGGTTCTTCCCTATGGATTCACAGGCCCAGTCTTGCCAGTTCTTCCACTGTTTCCAGAGAAGCTAGAAGTCCAATTGGTCTGTGAAAATTAATTTTTAAATGGTGGCTTAAATTTTTCAAAAATAGTCCAAGTCATTTGCAGGCCAGATTTGGGCTGTGAGTCACAGGTTTGCTGCCTCTGGATGGGAGCCAACTGCTCTTCTCAGAACATGCTCTGCTGTTCTCCCTCTTGGGCCTTGATTTCTATGTTCTTTCTTTCTGGAAGACACTGTAACACCTTTTATAACACCAAGAGCCCAGTTCTGGTGAAAGAGAACCCAGGTGTCAATACTAGTTCTGCCTCTTAAAGTTGTGTGTGTTGTTAGCTGCTGACAAGTCAGCCTTGGACTCATGGAGATCCCATGAATGAAACGCTGCCTGGTCCTGTACTATCCCCATAAAAGGTTGTGGATCAGATCATTGTGATCCATAGGGTTTTCACTGACTGACTTTCAGAAGTAGACTGCCAGCCTTTCTTCCTAGCCAGACTTCGCCTGGAAGCTCCGCTGAAACCTATCCAGCATCATAGCAACATGCAAGCTTCCACTGACAGATGGGTGGTGGCTGCACATGAGGCGCCTTGCGTGGGAATCGAACCCCAGTCTCCTGCATGGAAGGTGAGAATTCTACCACTGAACCACCAAGTCCCCCATAAGCTGTGTAACCTTGAACGATTAACCTACCTCACCGATTCCTCAAGTAAAATAGTGTCAGTGGTATTAACATAGCAGCCATTTTATAACTTCATTGACAGAATTAATTGGTGAGGCCATGAATGCAAGGTTAGCACCAGGGCCGGGACTGGGGTGGGCCAGCCAGAGCTTTGGGTGCAAACTTTAAGGAGGCACTCACCTTCAGGTACTAACCCTGCCCTTGCATGGCCCTGAGAGTGAGTACCACCTTAAATTTTGTGCCCTGGGCTCGTCTTTTGCCTCATCCTCATCCTGGCTCTGGCTGGCACAGTGACAGCACCTGTAAGTGCTTAGCAAAGGACCATCTATCTTCATGCCCATTGCTGTTATCACTATTCTTTCAAGGCTGGGGTCAAGATCATTTTCTCAGGGGAGTCTTCGCTGACCGTTCCCTCCGTGTGGACTTGAATTCTCTCTCCCTTCTCTGGGCCCCTACTGAACACTGCACATACTTTTTTTTGGTGGCATCTCAAAAATGGTGTTGCATTTACTTGTTTATATAATGGTGTCCTTCTACTAGACCCTAAGGTCCCTGAAAGCAGGGACTGCGGCTTATGTTTGTGAATCTCTAATACCCAGCACAGTAGCTGGCATGGAGTGGGCACGTAGTGTTTGAAGAATTTAACGTGAGCCCCAGAGCATGTCTGTGATGCCAGGGCTAGTTCCTGTACTCTCTGCCAAGCACTATTATTATTTTTTACATTGCTATTCTCTGACAGTCTGTGGTGGTTAATTTTATGTGTCAGCTTGGCTGGACTATAGTACCTACTTGTTTGGAGAGCACTAGTCTATATGTTGTTATTAACATTTAAACCAGCTGACCTTAAGCACAGCAGATTACCCTAGGTAATGTGGGTGGGCCTTATCCAATCAGCTGAAAGCCTTAAGAGCAAAAACTGAGATCTCTTGAGGGAAAAGGATTCTGTCCTAAGCCTGGAACAGAGCTATCTTGCTGGAATTTCCAGCCTGCCTGGCCTCCTGGTTTCAAATGCAAGACCTACGGATTTTGTACTTTCCAGCCCCTACAACCACATGAGCCAGTTTCTAAAAATAAATCTCTCCCTCTGTGTAAAAACCAAAATACCAAACCCATTGCCCTTGAACCAATTCCAACTCATGGCGACCCCATGTGTTACAGATTAGAATTGCTCCATAGGGTTTTCTTGACTTTAATCCTTATGGAAGCCGATCGCCAGGACTTTCTTCTGTGGGCTACTAGATGGGTTTGGACCACCAACGTTTAGGTTAGCAGTTGATAGCACACTGCTTGTGCCACCCAGGACCTTTCTCTATGTGTGTATGTATGTGTGTATACATGCATACATATCTCCTGTTGGTTCTGAAGAATTCTCACTAACACACAGTCTTTCTCTTACTGTATGGCAGATTCTTCCTTTTTTCCTTCAGACTGGACTTGCTAGACTTAACACAACTTAACTCTTTTTTTTTTTTTTTAAACTAACATTTCTACAATTCTTTTCGGAGCAGATGGATTTTAGATAGCCCTGTGCCAGACATCATTCAGCAGGAAAAAAAAAAAAGTGCTAACTGGTTCTATTTTGTTTTTGAGTGGCCCGGAACCTCCCTTCCCTGCAAACACACATTTTCTCCAAATCCTGGCCAAGAGGACAGCCTTCATTAAACAGAAGCAGAGAAACTGATGAACAATGGCCGGGGCGGGGAGAGGCTGCAGGGTTGAGGTATGAGAAAAATTCAAATTGTTCACAAGGTGTCCTGCACTTTGCAGTTTGGGGCTGTGCAGATGGTAATCATATGCAGAAACTGGCACTGTTCCAGCGGTCCTACCTTGAAACAATGGTGATGATTTAACACCAACAGGGAATGGAAATGTAGTGCTTGAAATTTCCAAAGCCTTCAAGGTCAAAAAAACTCGCTCTGTCCAGGGCCCTCTCAACGTCTGTTTGCATTTCTTCCTGCAGCAAAGTAGGGAAAGAGATGACCAACCAAGCCCCCAGGCAGCCTCCAGGGTTTCTGCTGGATGGTAACAAACCACTGAGAACAGAGATTCTAATGAGGATTTTGTAGATGACACATTTTAATCTGTACATGAAAATAGTGTGGCCGCAGTCCACGAATAAGCGTCAAACGTTCGTTCTTCTGGCTTACTGGTGCGCTTTGGAGCTGTATTTAAAAACCTGCCACCTTTCTCTACTTTAGAGCGTTTAGGTGCCAAGCACAAGAAATCAGATACATCTTCAAATCTGTACACACTCAACTGCAGTGTAATTATCATAGACATCGGAAAATGTCCAATAATAGCTGTCTAAATAAACTACGATACATTCATAAGATAAGTACCATGTAGCCAACAACACAAAAATATACTCACCAGTTCCATTAAGTGAAAAAAGCTGGGCATCAAAATGCACAAACAGCACGGTCCCACTTCTGTCATATAAAAATGCCCACACATGGGCATAGGAAAAAGCCTGAATGCTAAAAATGTCATCTTTGGATAGTAAGATTGCAGGTGATTTTTCTTTCTTTCTTAATACTTTTCCTAGTTTTTTTTTTAAACAATAAATATTTATTGTTTTTATGTAATAAAAATTTATTTTAAAGCAAGTGTATACTTTTTCGTTGTATACATTTTCTTGAAAGTCAAGCAACAGAAATACTTAAAGAATTTCAAGAACATCTCACTGGTTCTTGACTGAGAGTGAAAGATGGGCCCATTCTCTACTGAATTCTATCCCATAATAGATACTGCTTGAAGCTGGTTGTTAGTATGAATAAAAAAAAATTTTTAAACCCCGTGCCATGTTAACTGAATAGTCAGACAATAAAAGCTTACGGTACTCAATATTTTCCATTTGCCTTTCCAGAGCGACTCTTTCCCATTCTCCAGTCTGCTGTTCCCAGGGAGGCCAGCCTGTATGGACTCAATCAACAGACTCCCTTGACTTGCCTGCCAGTTGGGTTTGGTCAATGGGGAGCACCAGCAGGATATAGGAGAGAGTGAAGTTGGGGTGTTTATTTATTCTCCCAGCTCCGTCCCTGCCAGGTTGATATTGTTGGTTCTGTTTTTCTTTACTGAAGCCACAGCTACTTACAGGTGGCCCTCTCTTACAACTATAGCCTCCCTCCCTGGGTTCTGGTAATCACTTCTTCCCTTTGTCCCTTTAAGTCCTGGGGTGGTAAAGTCTTTTTCTTGTTGCTGGCCTTGAGGAGCTTCACATCCCTTGTTGATACTCCTTCAAAAACAGCCCCTTTGTTAAACTTTATTAAACCTGCTGCAAATCACCCTCTTTAAAAGTACCGTTTGTTTCCTACTTGGACTCTGCCTGGCATAGAGACTCTTGTACCCGTCCTCCAAACCTTTCCATCTACGGCACTCTAAGTCTTAGTCATCTAGTGCTGCTGTCACAGAAATCCCACACGTGGATGGCTTTAACAAAGAGAAGTTGATTCTCTCACAGTGTAGGAAGCTAGAAGTCTGAATTCGGGGCACCAGCTCGAGGGGAAGGCTTTCTCTCTGTGTCGGCTCTAGGGGAAGGTCTTTGTCATCAATCTTCCCCTGGACTAGGAGTTTCTCCATGCAGGAACCCTGGGTCCAAACTACATGCTATTCTCCTGGCTCTTGTTTCTTGGTGGTACGAGGTCCCCCTGTCTCTCTGTTCAGGTCTCTCTTTCATATCTCAAAAGAGCTTGGCTTAAAATGCAACCTAATCTTATAGATTGAGTCTCACTTCATTAACATAACTGCCTCTAATCCTGTCTCATTAACATCATAGAGGTAGGATTTACAACACAAAGGAAGATCACATCAGATGACAAAATTGTGGACAATCACACAATACTGGGAATCATGGCCTAGCCAAGTTGGCACATATTTTTGGGGAACACAATTCAATCCATGACGTGTCCAAATCAAGAAAATAAATATACAGTCTCTGCAGAGAGGAAAATCATGTCTATCAAATGTAAAATTGGATGCTGTGAAAGAAAAAAAAAAAAATCACACAGGAAGAGTGATGTAAGACGAAAGAAAATAGTCATACTCTTTAGGTGGAGATTTTTATTCAATTTGAATTCATAGACATGCTGAGCAAGCCCAAAACAATGAAACAGAAGGAAATGAGCATAATGTCTTTAGCAACAGATTAAGGAGATGAAAAGAGACTAACCACCAAAGTATATTCCTTCCTATGTTCATGCTTATATAGTAGCCCAATGTCAAAAGAACAAATTTCTTCTCAGGCCCTCACAGCCCTCACCTCCTAGTCTGGTATCTTCACTCTAAAAATGGCATTGTTTGTCCTGATGTCAAAGCTGCTCTGACATGTCTAGATGAGGGATACAAGCTCTGAGGTCAGGTAGGAACAGGCTGAGGAGGACTAGTAGGGCTTGGAATGCTCTCATAGAAATTCTATCCCAAATTCTATGTGTTCTTTAAGGTATAGTTCAAATTCTACTGCTCCCTTGAAGACCAAGCTCTTCTCTGAACTCTCATATAACTTACCATGACACAGTTTTTTTTATTGCTGTAAATATATATATATAACACAACATTTGCCAATTCAATGTTTTTTGCTTACACAATTTAGCCACACGAATTACATTAATCATGTGCAACTATCACCAGTATCCACTGCCAAATCTTCCATCACCATAAACAGAAACTGAGTGCTTCCTAAACAATGACTCCCCATTTCTCCCTCTCTCCCTCCCATCCTTGGTAACCACTAATAAACTTTGGTCTCTATACATTTACCTATTCCAAATACTTCATGTAAGTGAGATCATACAATATTTATCCTTTGTATGCTCTCACATGTCCTTTGACTTATTTTACTCAGCATAATGTTTTCAAGGTTCATCCATGATGTAGAATGTATCAGGACTTCTTTTCTCTTTATGGCTGAGTAATATTCCACTATATATATATGTACCAAATTTGGTTTATCAATTCATCTGTTGATGGGCATTTGGGTTGTTTCTACTTTTAGGGTATTGTGAATAGTGCTGCAATGAACATTGGAGTACATGGATCTCTTTGCATTGCTGCTTTCAAGTCTCTTGGATATACACCTATGAGTGGAATTACTGGGTCATATGGTAGTTCTATGTTTAACTTTTTGAGGAACAGCCAAACTATGTTCCACAGTGGCTATACCATTTTTCACTGCCATCAGCAATGGATAAGGGCTCCAATTTTTCCATATCTTCGCCAATATTTGTTGTTTTCTGTTATTATTATTGTTTTTTCAATAGTAGCCATCCTAGTGGGGAGTGAAGTGCTATCTCATTGATAATACAATTTTTAAATTTGTATCTTCTTTCTTTCCTTAATTAGTGTGTGAACTCCTAGATAATCTCTTTTACATATATGTATCCCTCTGAAGTGCTGGGAGCACAACAGGTGCTCCATAACCTCTAGGTAACCAACACACAGATCATATATGTCCATGGCCCATGTATAGTAGAAATGGTATCTAGCCATAATAACTCTCTGGTAGAAAAAATCAAATCCCTTCCCACTTCTCTGACACCAAACTGTAACTGACCAATCCAAATTAATTTATTATCAATTCTGTTTCCCTCTGGTCCAATTCTGTTTTGACACCAGCTGCACATGGAGCACTTCTTCCTCTGACCCCAACCACCAGAACTAGGTCAGACCTCCCAAGTTATAAGGCACGGTCCAGTCCTCCAGATACCAAGTCAGCCTAAGACTTTAGATTCCAGCTGCTAGCTTGGGAGTCCACATGGCACCCTTACTTCTGACATGCTGGCTTCCATTACTCCCTTGGTTTCTATAATTTTCCAGAACGACTCCATATTATAGAAAAAAGACACACAGGGTGAGATCTGGGAGGGTTCCCAGTACGGATCTTCCATGTCCCAAAAAGGGATGCACTATCCTCTCATGTGCATCAATGTCTTTCACCAACCGGGAAGCTCATGGAGCTTCTGTGTCCAGAGCCTTTACTGGAGTCTCATTACATAGTCATGGTTGATTGAATCATGTCCCCCTTCCTGGGGTCAGCTGATATCACAGGTGGTCTTTCTGGATTAGCCAGCCTCCACCTGAGTCATCTCATTAGCATAGTCTCAGGTGTGGTCTGGAGGCCTCATTAAAGACACATCAATCTTTGGGAAAATTCCAAGGTTTTAGAGGTTATCTCTTATGACCAAGGACAAAGGCTAAATTCTTGGGGAAAGTTAAATTCTTCACTCCACACTCACATATGCTTTTCCATATACCAGTCGTTGTACTAGGTGTTTACAAGCATTACCTCATTTAGTCCTTACAAACATCCCGTGAGCTAGGTAGTATTCCTATTCCCTTTTTATAATAATGAAATTAAGCCTTAGGAAAGTTAAGTAACTTGCTAATATCACATACTAATAAATGGTGGAGATTGAAATCCAGGTTTGCTGGCTCTAAAGCCAGTGTTCTCAATCTCTTGACTATTCTGCCTTTTCTCTGATAGGTAATCGTCCCTAAACCAGTTGCTGTTGAGTTGATTCTGACTCATGGAGACCTCTTGTGTCTCAGAGTAGAAGTGTGCTCCATAGAGGTTTCAACAGCTGTGATTTTTTGGCAGTAGATCACCAGGCTTTCTTCCAAGGGGCCTTTGGGTGGACTTGAACCTCCAACCTTTTGGTTAGCAGCTGAGTGCTTAATCATTTATGCCACCCAGGGACTTCAATCATCCCTATTCCTTGATAATAATGAGATGAAAATTTCAGGGAATAATTCCACTGTATGGGTGGGATAAACTCTATGCATTAGTGGGCTACTTTAATGAAAGCAAGAGAATCTGAATTCACAAATGCCTCCACTTGGCGGGGAATAGCAGCTCCATTCAATTTATGTGCCAGGTTTTCTTCCAGTCACCCTCACAGACACCTCACCCTGTACCTTGCTCAGCACAGCCAGCATGAAACCAGAGAGTTCATTAACACCTTCTTGTGGCCTTTGCCTGAAATCTTCTACCACTGGAGCCGGTCATCCTGTTTCAGGTTTGGCCCTCTGCTATAGTTCAGATTAGGAGCTCTTTTTGAGCTCTTAATGTTAGAACTGAATGGAAAAGATAGTGACTAAAAATTTCCATTAACTGTGCTCTGTGGCCAAGCAGCCTGAGGGCATTTCCGTGGTCAGAGGAGTTTCCTTGGCAACCATTTTGGGAAGCCCTGCATTCACAGGACTGCTTAGGGTTGGCCTGTCAGTGTTCACACTCAAATCAAGAGAATTAGATGAAAATTGCTCTTCTTGTGTGTGCGTAATACTTGGACCACAAAACCACATAAAATATTTGGTCAGTAGATACTTTTAAAGGAGCCCTGGTGGCACAGTGGTTAAGAGCTCAGCTGCCAACCAAAAGGTTGGCAGTTTTAATCCACCAGCCGCTCCTTGGAAACCCTATGTGGCAATTTTACTCTGTCTTATAGGGTCACTAGGAAACTCTGGTGATGTAGTGGTTAAGTGCTACAGCTGCTAATCAAAAGGTTGGCAGTTCAAATCTACCAGGTACTCCTTGGAAACTCTATGGGGCAGTTCTACTCTGTTCTATAGGGTCACTATGAGTCGGAATTGACTCGATGACATTGGGTTTGGTGTTGGTTTAGATATTTTTAATAATGCCACAGGATGGAAAATTTGACTATAAATTCATTGAGGTGGTCCTGAGAGTTTAATTTTCATGAAGAGAACATGCCTGAATAGATTCATTCTCAATAGTCTCTGTCATTGAAGAGACATTGAAGAGCTTAGAAACCATGGCCTGGGGCAAGGTGTGAGAGAAGAACTCAAAACTAAATATCTGATGCCCTGGAAGATTTCTAAATAGATAGTTAAATTTAGGTAACAGAGCCTGAGGAAAAGGACTTTGGATTGTGGTGTGTAGCTTAAAAACATAACTTTTCTAAGAACTCGTTGGCAATTTAAACCCTGGCCATCATCAATCACATTCCTGAAGCTCAGAAAACATGGAAATGCACGCAAAAACATTCATTATTTTCCTCAGAACAGTAAGGAATTCTTTGAGGTGGAAAGTAAACACAGCTATCAGAACATTGGCCTAGATTCACTTCAACTATGTTTAACTAACTGGAAGAAAAAAACCAAAAACAACAAACCATGGCCCTATTTTCTCTACTTGATTTATGCAAAGAACTTTTTTAGAGAAATACACGTTTTCCATTAGATAAATGCAGTATCTTCGCTATACTACAATCCATGAATTGCCTGTGAGATCCATAAAAACACCCCCTGTGCACCAGTTGGAAACCCTAGTGGCAAAGTGGGTTAAGTGCTATGGCTGCTAACCAAAAGGTCGGCAGTTTGAATCCACCAAGTGCTCTTTGGAAACCCTATGGGACAGTTCTACTCTGTCGTATAGGGTCACTATGAGTTGGAATCGATTCGATGGCAACAGATTTGGTTTTGGTTTTGGTACACCAATTGTCCCAAGAGCCTAATTTAACCAAACAGATGCCATAAGTGGGAGACCCCTCCACCAGTTCTCTTCCCACTAACAGATTTTAAAGGAAGCACAGCTCAGGACGTGCTCCAAACAAGGTGGCAGTTTTATCTAAATTAGAAGGATTTTTTTGGCTCCAGTCACAGAACATTACGAACATTTTATAAACAGCAAACATAGAGAGTAAACTTAAATTAGTAGATGAAAATAGAATGAAGAGACAAAAACAATGAGGAGGATAAATTTTCTCACTATATACATTGACCCAGTAGTGGCTTACTGAGTAATTTATACACCTGGGTCAGAGTCGGTTTATGAGAAATGGCACAGGTCGCCCAAACATCAGGCACTTTTTGGTGGAGACTGCTTTATTGGTGGCCACTTCCCAAGAAGATTAAGCGGGATGGGTGCCCTTTCTCTTGGCAGTGGCCTTGGAAATGAAATCCACTCCACTCTCCTTTTCAGGGCACTCCTCCAGAGGGAATTGTTGACATTGCACCCAGTCTGCCAATTAGAGGATGAATAACTCCTTTACCCCACTGTGAGGAATCACAAGATACAGCCTACAAAAGCACCAGAATGTGCAGAACCATGGCATCACAGAGCCCACTGCCTTCCTATCTAGTATTCGTTTCCCCTAAAACTGCCTTAAAAAAAAAAAAAAAAAAAAAGAAGCACTAACCAGCCACATTATATCCCCAGTACTAGTCTTCAAAGTGGGCACAATCGTCGTATTTTACAGATGAAGGAACTGAGGAGCAGAGAGGTAAAGTAACTCGCTGGAGGTGACCCACAATAGCACAATGAAGTTGAGTTGGGCTCTGCTGGCTTGGCCTTGAATGGTGGGTGAAGTTGGGGGAGGAACATGACCCATCCTGGAGCCAAGCCAACTCTTTCCCTGCCCTTGATCTGGAATGTCTGTGCCTCTGTTTTGTCCCTGAACATGACAGTACAATATCCATCAATAGAAAATGAAACAGGGCACTTGTCCCACCAAACGTGTGTGCATGTATCTAGAATGCCCCATATGATGCCTTTGGAACTAGCACTGTCCATTTAGTTTCAAACAAATATACAAAGGCAGTTCTTAGTGGGTCAAATCCATGCCATGTACCTGTGGAGAAATGCAGCATCAACTTTTAGGCACTACTTGCAAGTCCTCTTCTCTGGGACTCTGTGGTGACCTTTCTTCCTTGTTTGCCAATAATCTGTTTCTAAAATTAAATTATTTAACTTTCAGTGTGTTCAGTTATTGTAAGCTTCCAGAGAAAACGGAACGTGCTTTCTTCTTTTTAGCACATCTACCATGCTTCGCACAAGTGGCTTACTAGTTAAAGGCTAATTTAAATCCTGTATGAACCATTCAAAAGAATCAGTCTTCTTTCTGCCCATTTTTAAGTGAATTCAGGGCCTGCAATTGCATTTTATCTAGATGACAAACAGCAAAACCAAGAAGCTAACTCAGATAACAATGCATCATATTTACAATACAATGTAATCAACAAATATCTTTTGATAGCCAGATACTGAGATTTGACTGGACTGATTTTTCAGTAAACCTGTGGGTCCATATCGGAATATAGAACTATGGTAAGCATGACATGGTAGAATTTCACTTTAAGTTTGTCTCTAAGGGATTATTAGATCTAAATCACTTGAGCAAATTAAAATAGATCAGTAGGCCTGGACCGTGAAATAAATATCTTAATTAAAATAGAAAGGCAAAGAAATTTTAATAATTTTTATGAAGACTGAACGACAACGGACCTTCATGTTGTACTTCAACCAGACACTGAGAGTAGAAAGATCCAGTAGGATGCGGAATCTCATGGTTATGTGTGTCAGAGAGATCTCGGTCCAAGGTGTGTTTCCACTACTACTACATACATGTATGTACTACTACATACATGTGTATGTACCACTACATACATATGTATGTACTACATACATATGGAGGAATAGTTTTTCAAAGAGAAAAAAGATAAGAGGCAGTTTTCACATCTATTAGAGGGCTATAATAACACTATCTCCACCATAGGGCTGTTATAAGGATTGAAACATGAGTCAGAGCTCCACTCTGTCCTATAGGGTCGCTATGAGTCGGAACCGACTCGACGGCATCCAACAACAATAACACAACTTGAGACAACAGGCGATCGGGCAACACAGGGCCTGTTTTGAGCTGGTGGCATGGTGGTTAAGAGCTCGACTGCTAACTGAAAGGTCAGCAGTTCAAATCTACCAGCTGCTCCTTGGAAACCCTATAGGGCAGTTCCACATCAGTGTCAAGGAAAGGTTGTCCCTTTTGGACAGGGCATCCACTTGCCAGCTTACCCAAGTCCCCATCACTCCCTATTCAATACCCCAGTTGGCTTCACTTATTCATACTACCTGCCTAACCTCTAACGGGCACACCCAAGTTCAATTACAAGGCTGTGGACTTTGTGTGAGGTCCTTGTAAGGCTGCCAGCAACAGAGTATTCATTGCCCACCTCTTGCTGGTTTAGAATTAGAATTAGGCTTTGTTAGAAAGAACAGACTAATGAGTATTAGATGTTCTTCAGTCCCTATATTTGTCTAGTCTGACTTAGAGCACTTCCCTGCTCTCCAGCCTCAAAGAGGATGACCTCTCTTAAGACATTAGTTCCAAGAAAACAGATGAAAAATTGGTAATTGAGTGTTCTAAAAGAATGTATGTTCATTTCCATCTTCCCGTAATCTGCTGCATTCTTCAGGCCCTCTGAGCCTTCTAAACACTCAGGCCAAATAATCCTGAAGTTATTTTTCTAACCACGATTATCCAAATTCTGTTTTCTTCCCAAGTGTTCAATTCGAGTCATTTAGATTTTGTGTAGGGCAGCAAAGTCTTTCTGGGGCAGGAATGTTTTCCTTTGTTATGATGTGAAGGCCATCTGGTGCGGTAAGAGGTCCATCCATGTCTCCAGTGTCCTGCAATGACGAGGCCACCTGCCGGGATCACCCTTCCCTTAGCCTAAGGATCTCCCAGAGTATTGAGGACCGGAAGAGAGAGTCCCAGGTTATCCAATCTCTTGACTGATCACTCAGTGAGATTGGTCCATTGGTTTTTCTCCCATGTTGATCATGAATTACTCCTCACATCCTCAAGGTTTACCGTGCATGAGAAGTCATCATCATCTGAGAGTGCTTGGATAGAACTTGTAGGTCAGCACCTACCATAAAGAACCTTTCTGATTCATTTCTGCCTTGATAAGAAGTGTATCCCATGTCCAAGTCTAAAGTGACCCTCTCAAACTCAGTTTTGTGATTAGAAGTACATGGAAACATTAGAAACTATTAATGAACAGAGGAACACTTTGGTGTGTAGTCTATTCCAGGAAAAGAATCCAGTGTCCTCTTAAAGAATCCAGTGTCCCTTAATTATGCTGACCAAATTGCCTCCAAACCATCTGAGATGTCAGCAGCACTATCAGCTATTACCCCTTTCTGGTAACCTTCTGAGAGGGCACTGTGAGGGAGGACAATGTTCTTTTTACTATCCTAATTGTGGGGTCGATTGTACACATAGCCTCCAGCTTTATTTACTCTTGTAAACCCACATAAAACCTTTGTGTAAGAAGGAGACCGCAGGTAAAGAAAGGCTTAAAAAGTACCAAGAAAGTAAAAACAGTAGATGCTTAACCCATGTTGGGGTAGGAGTGGAGGAGGAGGGTCTGAGATGTTTCGAAGGATGTGATGAGCCTGATTTCCCGCGCCTCTTTCTCTTTGATGATCCTCACACTAGCTCCTGTTGAAGCCTATGCACTTGTAGTGAAGCAGTATGTCTGGTTTTCGAATCATGAAAAGTTCTGCACGCGCCCCTTCTGTTAAGTCGTTTGGCCAAGTTTGCATGTGCTGGTATCAGTCTCTAAAATGAGATCTCTTAAAATAGGCTTATGGGAAACTGGGAACTGATGACCTCAAAGCTCAGTGACCCAAGCAGCTAACAGAACTCGCATAAAAATAGCCTGGTGTGAATAATCCGCACTTGTCCCTGATGGGTGTTCACCACCTCCTCCCTGCTGTCAGCGCCTCCGTTCTCTGATATTCCTCCTCCTGCCCTATTATCTGCCTCCCTCTCATCTCCCACTTTCTCTTCTCCTCATAGCAGAATAACTGACTGAGACGTGGACAGAGGACTGTAGCCCATCAGGTTTCCCCAGTGTCTACACACCAAGGTAGATACTTATTTAGGAAAGTGATATAAAGTATGTATTAAGCTGAGTCCACATGTACAATCAACCCCAATATTGGAATTAAAAAACCAAAACCAACAACAACAAAATCATTGGCATCAAGTCGATTCCAACTCATAGCAATCCTATAGGACAGAGTAGAACAGTCCCATGGGGTTTCCAAGGAGCAGCTGGTGGATTTGAACTTCCAACCTTTTGGTTAGCAGCCGAGCTCTTAACCACTACGCCACCAGGGCTCCAATATTAGGATAGTAAAATATACTTTAGAACAGTCTTGCAATTAGTGAGACCTTAAATTTGATCAAGTTTTGAGGCAGCTGGTTGTTGTTATTGCTGTTGTTTTTCTGGGACTTCAGCATTGATCTTTCCCCCCCACCCCCACTTATTTCTAAGCAAGTATTAAAAAACCCTTATCTGGCATTCCCATCTCACCCAGGCCACCATGTCCTGCTGGGCAGATTGTGCACTGCTCAACTCCAGACGGGACCATTCACATAGACTGTAAGAGGAATGGCGTCCTCTGGAGTTGTGCTGCCCTACCATCCATAATTTTCTGATTGCTTTCTTGTACCTTCCTTGTGCCCTATCTCAAGTTGTGCTTGTCACCTATGCTTTTTCCCTGCTTTCCCTTTAATGATCTAAGAGATAATTGCTCTTGTTCTGTGACATCGAGAACTCACTAGGGGAGTATCGACGCAATCAATTTCTCATTTGTAGCCACACTTTCTTTCCCTATCTGGCCCCCTTACGTCCATCTACCTGAAAAACAAAGAAATGTAGAGGCCATTAGCTATCAAGAGAGACTGCTTGATATTCTAACAATGGCAAAGCTGAAATAAATATCAGTTGAAAGCTCATTAAATTGGACTGTTAGAGGTCATCCACTACCAACCTTCATTCAGTGAAGGAATCCAGTTCCTCTTGAATACTCAAGAGTATTCAGTGACTAAAACCCACCATCTCACAAGATAGTCCATTTCATTGCTGGCTGTCTCTGGTTTGATGTTCTTTGAGTCAAAGTTATATTGACTCAAAAATCTAACCCCTCCCCAACATCAAGAACCTACTATGTGTCAAGCATGATAATGAGTGTTGGGGACATAAAGATGAATAGAACACATACACATAAGCTCACCAAACCAAAAATTGAATCCATTGCCTTCAGGGTGATTCCAACTCACAGCAACCCCATAGGACAGAGTAGAACTGCCCCATAGGGTTTCCAAGCCTGTAACCTTTACAGAAGCAGACTGCCACATCTTTCTCCCATGGAGCAGGTGGTGGGTTCATACCGCTAACCTTTCAGTTAGAAGCCAAGTGCTTAACCACTGTGCGCTACCGGGGCTCCTTCATAAGGTCACAATCAGTGATAAATACAGGGATAAACACATGGTACAAATAGAGCACTACAGGGCCAGAGAAGCAAAACCCCTAACACAGCCTAGAGTTCTGGAGGGTCATGAACTTGCAACCTGACACTAGGAATGCCAATTAATTTCCATCAGTCCTTAAACGAGCCCGTGTGCCAGATGTGGCCCGCCCTGCATGCACTGAAGGGCCGGCTGTGACTGCTAATTGACCTCAGCAGAAGAGGTAGCAACAGGTGGAACGAATCAGAAGAAAAATCATCACTCTGACCCTATTCCCAAGTGAGAGGTCCGACAAGAACCATGTCACCTCCTGTTTCCTGGCCGCCTTCTAGAATTTTCCTTCGCGAGTATGCCTGCGAGGCCGCCGTCTTGCTGCCCAAATCACATGTAAGCCCTGCTTCCCCATAGCTAGGGGAGTCCGATCTGAGGAACTTCCTCCCGGCTCCTTGCTCTATGCATTGCAATAAAGTTACTTCTCTTTCTCAAAGGCCAGTGTCCAGATTATTGGCAGGTCTGAGCATGCTGGACAGAACTCACCTTCTAGGGTTTGGTAACAAACTGGGTTTTGAACTTTTTGTTTTCTGGGAACTTTCACTGCAAGTTATTCTTTGTCTACTATTATGAGTTGAATTGTGTTCCCCCAAAAAACATGTGTCAACTTGGCTAGGCCATGATTCCCAGTATTATGTGATTGTCCATCATTTTGTCATCTGATGTAATTTTCCTATGTGTTGTAAATCCTACCTCTATGATGTTAATGAGGCATAATTAGAAGCAGTTATGTTAATGAGGCAGGACTCAACCTACCAGATTAAGTTGTATCTTGAGTCAATCTCTTTTGAGATATAAAAGAGAAAAACGAGCAGAGAAACAGGGGAGCTCATAACACCAAGAAACAAGAGCTAGGAGAATAGTGAGTCCTTTGGACTCCAGGACCCTGTGCCTGAGAAGCTCCTAGACCAGGGAAGATTGATGCCAAGGACTTTCCCCCAGAACTGACACAGAGAGAAAACCTTCCCCTGGAGCTGGCACCCTGAATTCAGACTTCTAGCCTCCTAGACCGTGAGAGAATAAATTTCTCTTTGTTGAAGCTATCCGCTTGTGGTATTTCTGTTAGAGCAGCACTAGATATCTAAGACATCTACATAACAGCTCTATAATTTTATTTTATCTATTATTTTATCACACCTTAGGGTTCTTGATGATTTTCTCTATTTGCTCCTTCTGGAACTACTATTATCCTGAATGGATCCTCTAATTTTTTTATTTTCCTTCCTTTTGTTTTTTCATTCTGCTTTTTGAGAAATTTCTTCAATCCTTAACTTCCAACCCCACTACTGAACTTTTATTTCTGCTATCACATTTTTATTTTCGTAGAGCTTTTCTTGGGTCTTTTTATTGAATCCTGTTCTTGTTTTATGAATAAATTATCTTCCCTTATCTCTCAGTATTTTAATTTTAGTTAAAAAAAAAGTTCTTCTAGTTCTGTATTTTGTCCTTTTCTTTTCTTATAAGTTTGTTTTCCTATTGGTTTGATTTATATTTAGTTCCTGCCTTTTGTGTTAGAGACTTTTATTAAGTCTTTTTTTTTTTAATTGTACTTTAGATGAAGGTCTACAGAACAAATTAGTTCCTCATTAAACAATTAGTACACATATTGTTTTGTAACATTGGTTGCCAACCCCATGACATGCCAACACTCACCCCTTCTTAATCTTGGGTTCCCCATTACCAGCTTTCCTGTCCCCTCCTGCCTTATTCTTGTCCTTGCCCCTGGGCTGGTGGGCCCATTTAGTCTAGTTTTGTTTTATAGCCTGTCTAATCTTTGGCTGAAGGGTGAACTTCAGGAGTGACTTCAGCAGATTTTTCTTAAATCTTTGCTCTTTGACTGTACATTCATAGGTTTTAAGCCTTCAGAATCCTTAGGTAAATCCTCTTTATTTTTCATTGCACAAGCAGCTACTATTCATCTTACATAAGCCATAACGGCCTTTGGAAAAAACAATCAAATTCCATTTTGATTCATTTTTAATTCCATTTTAATTGAGTATCAAATGTTACTACATTTAATGGTTCAAAATTTGAAAAGGTGCATGACGGCATTGTATTCTTTCACCACACTTATTCAATCTGTATGCTGAACAAATCATCCAAGAAACTGGACTATATGAAGAAGAATTTGGCATCAGTATTAGAAAAAGACTTATTAATAACTTGCACTATGCAGATGACACAACCTTGCTTGTCAAACTGAAGACTTGAAGCACTTACTGATGAAGGTCAAAGACTACAGCCTTCAGTATGGATTATACCTCAACATAAAGAAAACAAAAATCCTCACAACTGGACCAATAAGCAACATCATAATAAATGAAGAAGAATTTGAAATTGTTAATGATTTCATTCTACTTGGATCAACAATCAATTTCCACAGAAGCAGAAATCACAGAATCAAACCATGCATTGCATTGGTCAAATCTGTTGCAAAAGACCTCTTTAAATTTTTATAAAAAAAGACATCACTTTGATGACTACGATGCACCTGGCCCAAATCATGATCTTTTCTTTTTTTTTTTTCATACAACCCCGACGAACACTTTTCCTGACTTTAAACCAGTATATCCTTGTTCTGTTGGAACGACTGCCTCTTGATCTATGTACAAGTTCCTCATAAGCACAATTAAGTTCCTGAGCCCTAGACTCATATTTTTAGATGCTATTGTTTATCTAAGGAGCCCTGGTGGTGAAGTGGTTAAGTGCTCGGTTGCTAACTGAAAGGTCTGCGGTTCAAACCCACCAGCATGGTCTGCAGGAGAAAGATGTGGCAGTCTGCTTCGGTAAAGATTTACAGCCTTGGAAACCCTATGGGGCAGTTCTACTCTGTCCTACAGGGTTGCTATGAGTCAGAATCAACTCAGCAATTTATACACATATTGTTTTGTGACATTAGTTGCAATCTCCACAATGTGACAGCACAGTCCGCCTTTCCACCCCAGGTTCCCTGTGTCCATTCAGCACGTTCCTGTCCCTTCCTGACTTCTCATCCTGCCTCCAAACAGGAGCCACCCCTTTGGTCTCCTGTATCTGATTGAACTAAGAAGCAAACTCCTCATGCTTATTATTTTTTGTTTTATAGTCCTGTCTAATCTATGTCTGAAGAGTGGGCTTCGGGAATGCTTTTAGTTCTGGGTTAACAGAGAGTAAGGGGGCCATAGTTTTGGGGGTTCCTCAAATCTCTGTCAGACCATTAAGTCTGGTCTTTTTATGTGAGTTTGAGTTCTGCTCCATGCTTTTCTCCTGCTCTGTGTGGGACTATCTGTTGTGTTCCCTGTCAGGGCAGTCATTGGTGGTAGCTGGGCACTATGTAGTTCTTCTGGTCTCAGGCTGGTGGCGTCTCTAGTTTATGTGGTCCTTAGTCTCTTGGGCTACTATTTTCCCTGTGTCTTTTGTTTTCTTCATTTTCCTTTGATCCAAGTGGGATGGGACCAATTGATGCATCTTAGATTGCCATGCCCAAGTTTTAAGACCCCAGATGCCACTCACCAAAGTGGGCTGCCAAACATTTCCATAATAAACTTTGTTATGCCAATTGACCTAGATGTCCCCCAAAATTAAGGTCCCCAGGCCCCAGCCCCAGCTAGTGTGTCCCTCAAAGTGTTTGGATATGTCCAGGAAACCAAATCATGATCTTTTCAATTGCCTCATGTGCATGTGAAAGCTGGACAATGAAGAAGGAAGATGGAATAAAAATGGATACATTTGAACTGTGGTGTTGGAGAACAGTATTGAATATACTCTGGACTGCCAGAAGAACAAACAAATTAGCCTTATAAGAAATATAACCAGAATGATCCTTAGAAGTGAGAAAGGTGAGACTTCGGCTTGTTTGCTTTGGACACGTCATCAGGAAAGACCAATCACTAGAAAAGGACATCATGTCTGGTAAAGTGGAGAGTCAGCAAAACTAAGGTAAACCCTCCATGCGATGGATTGACACAATAGCCACACTAATGGACTCAGACATACCAATCACCATGAAGGTGCAGGACCAGGCAGTGTTTCATTCTGTTATACATAAGGTCACCATGAGTTAGAGCCAAATCGATGGCAACTAACATTATTTTAAGAATCATAACTTCCATTTTTAAAAGACTGAAGTACATATTTCTAGGACTATACTCTAAAATATTCTTAAAAATAAATATTCCTGGTTGAACTTGGCATAACATTTTAGTCTCTATTACCAGTGAAAGAAAGAAAGCACGACGTCATTTATTATTGTGGGAAAGAAGTATAGAATGGGAAATGGGAGGAGAGAGATGAAGCCTGAGTTGGGGGCAGGCTTAGAAATTAGGAAGAGGAAAGTGGCATGTCTGACCTGGAAGGCTCATACTTCTGGAGAACTGGGCGTACACCTAGCATTATGAAGCATTTACTGTGTGCCAAGAATTACATGTGATGCATATAATCTTTACATAGGTGGTCTTGTTTAATCTTTACAGTTTTATTATATATTTTTCATACTTTATAGACAAGGAAACTGGAGCTCAGGGAGGAATAGTAAGGGATAGAAATGGAATTCAAACCTAGCTTTTCCTGACTCTAAAACCCATGTTCTTAAACACTGTCTGCCTCTACACTGGATTCTACAGTCTCTTCCAAGGATGATAAAATAGAGTCTATACTGGTGGCTTCAGAAAGAAGAGCTAGAAATAGAGCTACGGCTTTAAGTCAGATTTCTTACTCAGAAAAGTGAGTTATCATAATTTTTACTTTTAGTCTTCTGGCCCCAATCAAGCGATACTAGCTTTTCTTTGAGTCTCTGAAACACTACACTCTTCCTATTTTAAGATGCTGTTTTAATTCTAATTAAGCTTGAACTTTCCTGTAAGACAGCCAGCAGCTCTTTACTGCCTGTTATCTAGGGTGTTGCTTTCACAAATCCACACTCTTTGGGCCTTCCACAGGCAACTGGATTCTAGGAGTTCTCAGTTGGTTGCTTTATTAACGGTTCTTCAGAGGTGATGAGCTGTGTGTGAAGGCCCCTTCACACCGTGGTCCCATGAGGGCATTTCGTACAAGGGCATGTGTGCAAAGGTTAGAAACTTTTCAAGGATGTCAGTTTCTATGCAAAGAAGCAGAGTATGAAAACAAAAAGAAAAACAAAACCCATTTTAAGCACAGTGGTTGAACTTTTGGTGGTACTAGGAGAAAAACCAACCTTCAGAATTTTCATTTGCTTCATGTTTTTGAATTACTAGGTGCTGTGGATTGAATTGTGTCCCCCCAAAATATTAGTCAACTTGGCTGGGTCATGATTCCCAGTGTTGTATGATTGCCTACCATTTTGTAATCTGATGTGATTTCCTTATGTGTTGCAGATTCTATCGCTATGATGTAGTAAGATGGACTAGCAGTAGTTATACTGATGAGGTCTACAAGATTGGATAGTGTCTTAAGCCAATCTCTTTTGAGATATTAAAGAGAGAAGCAAGCAGAGACACATGGAAATCTCATTCCACCAAGAAAGCAGTACTGGGAGCAGTGTGCGTCATTTGAACCTGAGATTCCTGCGCTGAATGCTCCCAGACGAAGGCAAGACTGATGAACCACAAGGACTTTCCTCCAGAGCCGACAGAGAAAGCCTTCTCCTGGAGCTGATGCCCTGAATTTGGACTTGTAGCCTACTGGACCATGAGAGAATGAGCTTCTCTTTGTTGAAGCCATCCACTTTTGGTATTTCTGTATAGTAGCACTAGACGACTAAGACACTAGGTTATATTATATTCTTTTGTACTATTTCATGGAGCCCTGCGGGCACAGTGGTTAAGAGCTCAGCTGCTAACCAAAAGGTCGGCAGTTCAAATCCATCAACCACTCCTTGGAAACTCTATGGGGCAGTTCTACTCTGTCCCATAGGGTTGCTACGAGTTGGAATTGACTTGATGGCAATGGGTTTGGTTTTTTGTGGGGTACTATTTCACAAACTCAGGCTTGATAATGAACGGCACACTGAACTGAAATCAGAATTTCTAAATCATAAATGACAGGTGATCATCGGCTAGCCAAGGAGGGCACAGTATCCTCCCCGTTTTGTTTCAATAAATAGAACATTTCCTTTATTGTACTACCCAAAACCAAACCAGACCCCTTGCTGTCAAGTCGATTCCAACTCATAGCGACCCTATAGGACAGAGTAGAACTGCCCCATAGAGTTTCCAAGGAGTGGTTGATGGATTTGAACTGCTGACCTTTTGGTTGGCAGCTGAACTCTTAACCACTGTACCACCAGGGCTTCTGTTGTACTAGACAATTTAAATACACAAATGAAACCTTATTTTGAAGTTTCTTCAATTCCAGTACAGAGTCATCGTTATTGTCTCCTTGTGTTCTGTCAGCATGTGCAGCGAAATATCAGTCAAATGCTCTATTGTTCCCTCTGGGGTATAGAGATCTTGACAACATCAGGGACTTGCTTCACTAGACTCCCTAGTAGGGGAGACTTGTTGCCTCTTGGGGACTTGTTAGACGGAGTCTTCCTAGAAATTCAGCTTTGGCTCATGAAAATCCGAACAACCAAGACCACACTTCCAGGGAAGAGTTTGCAGTTAGAATCTGTGGCCCCCTCGTTCTGCAGTGTACGCAGCAAAGACCTCTCCTCCCAGCATGGAGGGGCAAACGAATGCCCCTGACCTTGCTAGCCGGGCAGGCCCCAGAGGGGAGGCTGTGTCCCCAGCAGTTATTATTATAAATAGTCACCCTCCACTCTCCAAATAGAGGCATGCCTGGCTATCTCAAGTTGCATGTTAACAGAGTTCTAGGGAAAGCAATTTCCAGTCGCCTTTTTGATAAACACATTCTTGGAAAGGGCAGTCTGCTGCCTAATGGGGGACCCTGGGAAAGATATTTTGAGCGAGTCTGAGAGGTCTGTATGTACTCTTCACGTCCACCATTTGAAGTGGTCTCAACTTTAATTCTCAGGAGTGATGAGTTAGGGTCCAGCTGGCAGTTTTCATCCGTATCTGTGGTATACTCTAATTTTGAATCAAGTGTAGCTCTGTATCCTAGGTCATGGAAGTTTCCACAGCCTTTTCTTAGGCAGGACATTGTCTGCTGCCATTGGGGCTACAGGGGTGTTGAAGAGAAAGAGTGAGGAGATTTCTTCCAAAGTCCACAGCCCTGGATTTATGCTTTGTTGTCCTTCGCTTTCCATTTTTGTCTGAACTGTCTTGTCCACTGACACCCAGCACACACGCAGTCCTTTGACTGGAGTGAGAGAGAATCTTGAGGAAATTACATGGATCCAGTTACATGTCATCTGACCAGTTGCGATCAAGTTGACTCCAGTTCACGGCGACAGAGTAGAATTCATGTGTCAGAGTAGAACTGTGCTCCATAGGGTTTTCAATGGTTGTTTTTTTTTTTTTTTTGGAAATGCATGGCCAGGTCTTTCTTCCAAATTGTCTCTGGGTGGATTTGAACCTTCAACCTTTTGGTTAGCAGGCAAGTGCTTTAACTGTTTCCACCACCTACGGACTCACATGTCCACATGTTATCTAGGCCTTTTTTTTTTTTTTTTTCTGGTCTCTAAGGCAGGGTTTATCCTAGTGTCTAAGTAATCCTGATCCTTCTGGGGATGCTGTTCTTCCTTCATCATACTTCTACTCCTGAAATTAAGTTTAGACATTACTCTCAGTCCCAAAAGTCACTAGATAGATAAGGACCTTCTCCAACTGGGCCTCAAATCCACTCTTCAAATTCAGGAGTAAATGAATCTCCTAGAACTCATTTGCATCTTCTGTTCTGGCATTTCCTGGTGGATCCTCATAATTTCTGAACTGACTTCACCACTATTATGGGGCCCTAATCCCCTGTGCAGCCCAAGAGCTGTCTGCTGGAAGTGACCATGAATACAACTTCTGGCCCTCCCCGTCTTCCTTTCCTCTGCCGCCCCCTTTCTTCCTCTGCCTCCTTCCCACTTATTTTGCTTTTTGTGCCATTATGTCGAATCACATAAAATGACCATTTGTGAAAGTCAGATGGTAGAATTCAAGGAATTTAACGTGGTTCGAAGGAGCCTTGGTGGCACAGTGGTTAAGTGCTTGGCTTGGCTGCTAACCAAAAGGTTGACGGTTCAAATCCACCAGCTGCTCCATGGGAGGAAGATGTGGCAGTCTGCTTCCGTGAAGATTTACAGCCTTGGAAGCTGTATGGGGCAGTTCTACTCACTATGATTCAGAATCTACTCGACAGCACACAACAACAATGTGGTTCAGTCTAATGTTTTTGTTGATTGGTTGCGCTATCCTCTAGGATTCCCCTCTAATCTCCCACTTTAGATCTCACACACATAGACACACGCACACATACACACACACACACACACACACACACAAAGCTCTCTTTCAGAGGAATAATATTTTTGAGAACTTATCTCCAATAAACATCAGAAAAGTTTTGAATCTCTATAGCCCAATTATGATTCAATTCTTCTTCCCACCCTCCCCCCGAGCCAAGTGAAAAACACCTTAAATCCATATCAAGAGCTCACAATGAGGAATAATTCCATTTATTTATTTAGAGGCTTAGATACATAAGAAAGGAAAGAGACAGTCAGGTTGGTAATAATTTAAAGCAAAATCAATGGTAAGATTGTAAAACAAATAATTCAACACGATGACGAATTATATTCACTTATATTCTGAATATGTTTTAAATGGAAAACAGCTTTTGCCGAGAAAAATATATTTGTTGCAAAGAGAAAAGGTGAGATAAGTAGGACATGAAGAACACACAGGAAATCATTGATTTAAGGGGATTATGAAGAATCCCAAAAGAGGCTCAGAGGCAGCGTCCCCTATTACCGCTTCAGCACAGGAAGTAGGAGCGTAGGAGCACCGTTGCCAATATCAACTTGGCCGCCAGAACAACACTGAGAATAGTTACTGGCTCCCATCCTGGGAGGCGCTTTTCTTGTCAGTTATGTGCTCTCAGTTGTTCTGAAGTGGAAGCAGAAGGGGAGGACACGGTATCTGAGAACATGGTGAAAGTCTTTTCGGTGTTGGCCAAAGAATAACTGGACGTGTGAGGTGTTCAGCTTTGCCACCAGCTAGCTGGATGACATTCAGCATGGCAGCTCACCTCTCAGCTTCATCAGCTAAAATTTGGGTTAATATCATAGTTGCCACAGGGCTGTTAAGAGATCGAAGTGCAGTAATATGGGATGAATTTATTTAGTCAGGTGCCTGAGACACAGCGAGTAGGTCTTTGAAGACCTGCCACGTCAAAAGTCAGCCGGAATGATGCTTGTCTGCTCCTTGGAGCTGCTGAAACCCTGGCAATTCCTGAGTTCCCCTTGTCTGGAAATAAGAGACATGTTCACAGTAGAAGGGATCCTGTGATCTAATATTTAAAACATACCACAAGATACCATCTCTGTGCTCCCACAGTTCTAAGGAACTAGGGAAGACTGAATAATCTGAGAGCACAGAAATAAAAAAAGAAAAAGACAAGAATGGGAAGTACCCATGGGAAAGTCAAATGGAAGTAAAAGAACAAAACTATTATTTTATCACAGGAATTATAGAATACAGAAGTCATACCACCACCTAGGAAGCCTGGTGGCGTAGCGGTTAAGAGCTATGGCTGCTAACCAAAAGACTGGCAGTTCGAATCCACCTTGGAAACCCTGTGGGGCAGTTCTACTCGGTCTTATAGGGTCACTATGAGTTGGAATCAATTCAACGGCAACAGGTTGTTTTATTTTTTTTTACCACCGCTTAGACTCCATGCCCCCTAGATAATAAACATCTAGAAAAATGATTCTGTGTTTACACGTTGGGGTTGTAAAGTGTAACCCACACACTATCTGGGATACGCCCCCCAAATGTAATCCCTTTAATTTGACTGTATCCATTCTGGCTTTCCTTTGCACTCCCCTCCCTGCCCCCCGCCCTTTACAACTTAGTGAGACCCGGTATTTAAACATCAGATTGGGTTAAAGTTTAGTCTGATTCATTATTTTAATTAGTCTATTTAGGAAGTATTCACATTCTCGCAGATAGCTTCCTGCTTCCTCTTCTGCTTCTTTATGGGGTATGGGGTGAAGGTGGCTTACGTAGCAACATCTTGGCATTGGGGGAAGATAGGGTGTTGGAGGAGTCCCTAGGTGGTGCAAACCGTTAATGCACTTGGCTGCTAACTGAAAGGCTGGAGGTTCGCGTCCACCCAGAGGCACATTGGAAGAAAGACCTGGCAATCTACTTTAGAAAAATCAGCCATTGAAAACCTTATGGAGCACAGTTCTACTCTGACACACGTAGGGTCACCATGAGTTGGAGTCCACTTGCCAGCCGCAGGCTGGTTATATAATGAATGCCTATGTACCCAGTTGAGTGCAGGGAGATACTGAAGAATAAGACACGGCCTTCACCTTCACAGCACTGACCCATCTAGTTGGAGAGCCAGGACAGTCTGGAGAATTATCAAATTGTGAGCCATAGACTGTGAAGACCCTAGAAGTTCCTGCCTTCTCCTTTGAAGTTCTTCTCTGTTATAGCCAGCATCACGCAACGTACTAACTTACCTGATGGCCTTGTATTCTTTGTTGATGTTACATGTGTCAGCATCGTCCTGTTAATGAGAACCTTTCTGACCTTTGCTTGGGTCTTGTGGTTTGTTTGAAATCTCTGAAATGGCACTGCTGCAGTTTGGACCCCTTAGCACCTATTGACCTCAGCAGTAGGATCATCAAGCTCAAGGTCACACAGTTACGGGCCCTGTCCATCACCTGTGGGAAAATCTGCCACGTCCATGAGCATCAGCAGCCTGAAATAAGACACCAGGACTTTCAGGTTTCACTTTTACTTTTCTTAAAATAAAGCAACAAAGTGGTCTTTTTTTCTAAGATTCTGATTTTTTTTTTTTTATTCAAGATTTGGGATTACCCCAATCTTCACGGTTTTACCAAATTATAAATTGATATAGTGCAAAGTAGTTGATGAAAACAAGGTCTTGGTAGCAGACGGGCCTGAGTTCTAATTCCACCTGTTTTTTCATATCAGTTGTGAGCATTCGGACAAATGTCCTAACCTTTGTGAACTTTCATTTTATTATGTTGATATATAATTGGTAAATGGGGATAGTGATACTTAACCCCTAGATTTCAGATGATTAAATGGCATAATTTGTATAAAGCATTTGACACAATGCTTAGAACAACCTATATGCTCAATAAATTATATGTTATCACCACCACTATAATCCTAATGACAGAGCTTTTTATGGCCCAGGTAGGAATTACTTTAAATAAATTACTACAACAGCCATAGTCTTCGACCCCCCGATTCAGGTCCTGTACTTGGACTTCAGTAATTAATAGGCTCTCCAATAGATACTTGATGAATATCTACTATGGGTGCAGCCCTGGGCCAAGCATTTTGGGAATCAAACAAACTAAACATGGAGCCTTGACAGTGAGGAGCAAATAATCTAGCCTGAAAGACAGAATTTATAGACAGAGTTTATGAAACAATGTATAGAATTTTAAACATTGGAGAAAACCTTTAGAGGTCAGCTGATACAAGCTCCTAGCCAATGAAGAAAGTAATTTATTATGGCAGATGAATGAATAATAATAGCAACTACCTGGATGAACATCCCTAGCCCTGTGTCAATACAAGCTAAGAATTCTGCAACTGATTGACTTGTTATTATACGTCAGGCAGTGTTCTTAGCGTTTTACATGTATTACTCATTCATCCTCCATACCACCACATGGGACCACTACTTTTTAGATGCGGAAACTGAGGCACAGGGAACTTAAGTAAGTGATAAGCATACAACTCTTAAAAACAGAACAATATCAAAGAATCTTATCTGTTGTTCTCAAAGTTTTTCAAGATCATTTTAGACTAGGCTTTAGCCTATATGCTCTATTGAGTTCATGGTAATTTTCTATTCATCCTTGCATATTTCATAATATTTCAAACATAATCTCATCAGGGATTTTTTTTTGTTATCACCCTGATTTCCATTTTTCTCTTAAAAAAAAAAAAAAACCTAACCTGTTGCTGTTGAGTCGATTCTGATGCACGGTGACCCTACAGGAGAGAGTAAAACTGCTCCATAGGGTTTCCAAGGAGTGGCCGGTAGACTCAAACTGCCTAACTTTTGGTTAGCAGCCGAGCTCTTAACCACTGCACCACCAGGGCTCCATCTTTCTCTTACCTGACAATATTTATGATTATATAGCTTCAATGTTGTTATGGTATCTTTGACATTGTATTTATTTCTAGTAAAAATTGTATGTCCGTGTTTGTTAATCACATCATGAGTGTTGGTATATGCACACTCGGTGTTCTAAGAATGATGCTTGTTTCTTTCTCCCAGCATTTGCTCCTGAGAATTCTCTCACCCTCCCTCCAATATGTGTTTGCCTGTTTTCCCATGGAGTATTCTAATATTTCCTTTAGGTAGTTTCTTCTTCCTGTTCAAATCCATTTTAATTTTGCTCTGGCAGTTTGGTGAGTCTCTTGGAAAAGCATCTACCAGACTTCCTGACACTGGATTAGAGCTCAAGGAGGGAGAGATCAGCAGTAAAGAAACAACACATTATCACACACATTCTTTGTCTGAAAAATGCATTAACAAAATTATGGATAATTTTCCTTGTTTGAGTGTTGGGTGAAGCCATCCTGGAGCACAGAAACTGAGCTAATTGAAAATTTTAGATAATGAGAACCTAGTACTTCCACTAACAAAATAAAAGCAATCCAAACCAATTTCATTCACTCCAGTGCTGTGAAGTAAGGTCCTCCCCTTCTGTGAGAGGTTGTCTTGCTGCGTCCTGTTTTCTCTTGTATGCATTTAGCCTTTAATGGATGCCCTTTGAAACAATTCTGATTTTAAAACAAACAAGCAAACAAACGAAAGCTTCATTCCTTACCTTCCAAAGAGAATAGAGCTTCTAAAATGTTTTTACTTTCTCATAAGCTTGAGAAAGGAAGTATATATAGAAGCCCAATAAGGAAAGGAGTGTTTGTTTATGTGTTTCACATGTCCTGTATGACACATGTCTATGGTCTCAGTATTTATACCAGCAACTGGAATTGTAACCAGATCAGCAATGGCTGCAATCTAGTGGGAGTGGTATAAAGAGTGACACTGGGGAGGTGAGGACCAGAGTGAGGCATAAACTAAGGAAAAGTAAATCCAGACCATTTGTTCTTTCCCATGTCAAAGTGGTGATGATGTTGAGGTGTGTTATAGATTGAATTCTGTCCTCCAAAAATGTGTGTCAACTTGGCTAGGCCGTGATTCCCAGTATTGTGTGGTTGTCCACCATTTTGTGATCTGATGTGATTATCCTACGTGTTGTAAATCCTATCTCTGTGATGTTAATGAGACAAGATTAGAGGTAGTTATGTTAATGAGGCAGGACTCAATCTATAGGATTATGTTGTATCTTGAATCAATCTCTTTTGAGATATAAAAGAGAGAATTGAGCAGAGAGGATGGGAACTCCTACCAACAAGAAAGAAGAGCCACTTCCTTTGGACCCAGGGTCCCTGTGATGAGAAGCTCCTAGACCAGGAGACTATTAATGAGAAGGACCTTCTGCCAGAGCCGGCAGAGAGACTAAGCCTTCCCCTGAATTTGGACTGTTACCCTCCTAAACTGTGAGAGAATAAACTTCCGTTTGTTAAAGTCATCTACTTGTGGTATTGCTGCTATAGCAGCACTAGATAACTAAGACAAGGTGGTTTGGAACATTAGGGAAATTTATCACTACTGATACTGCCTACAGACATTGAAAGGAGCCCTACTCACAAAAAAAGACCAGACTTACTGGTCTGACAGAGATTGGAGAAATCCAGAGAGTATGGCCCCCGGACACCCTTTTAACTCAGTACTTGAGTCACTCCTGAGGTTCACCCTTCAGCCAAAAGATTAGATAGGCCTATAAAACAAACAGTAATACAGGTAGCTTAACCATGTATTTGAGACTAAATGGGTACAACAGCCCAGGGGCAAGGACAAGAAGGCAGGAGGGGATAGGAAAGTTGGACAAATGGAAGTGGAGAGCCCAAGGTCGAGAAGGGAAGAGTGATGACACGTCGAGGGGTTGCCAACCAATGTCACAAAATAGTATGTTCTGATTGTTTAATGAGAAATAAATTTGCTCTGTAAAACTTCACCTAAAGCACACACCTGTATCATTTTCCTTCTTTAGGGATATTTTTACTGGGTATAGAACTCCAAGTTGGCATTTTAAAAAAGTATATTAAAGACATTATTCCATTGTCTTTGAGCTCATTTTGGCTGCTAAAAAGTCAGCTAGAATACTAAATACTGTTCCTGTCTTTTTCTTCTTGTTTCTTTTGAAATTTTCTCTGTATGTTTGTTTTTGTCAGATTTCTTAGATTTTCCTGTGAGTTTCTGTATATTTATTCTGTTTGTGCTTTGTAGGATTTCTTGAATTTGTGGTTTGAAGCCTTTCATCACTTTTGAAAAGTCTCAGCTATTATCACTTGAAATATTTTCTTCTGCCTTATTGTCTCCTCTCCTCCTGTGACTCCAATCCCACGTACATTAAACATTCTCATTTTATACTGTCTGTTTTTTTTACATCTTCTGTATTTTCCATTCTTTTGTCTTTTCATGCTTAATTCTGTTTTGTTTTTTTTTCTTTCCTACTTCATTATTCTTTCCTTAGCATTGTCCATTTGGCTGTTAAATTCAGCCATTAAATTCTAGTTATTCTAGAATTCTATGGTCAATTCTAGTTGAGTTTGGTTTTTCTATTTTTCTGTTCTAGCATTGACTTTGTTTCCTTTGTTTTATATATTTTTTTCTGCTGAAATTCTCAATCTTTTTTTCCCTCACAAACATAGTAAGTATGGCTATTTAAAAGTCTGTGTTTGATAATGCCAAAATCTGGAGTCCCTATAGGTCTATTCCCATTATCTATTGCTTCCGTTTGTTCCCATTATCTTATTTCTTATGTATCTGGTTATTTTTGCTTATCTGCCAGACATTTTATTTGTTTGTAGAAATAATTTGAGGCCCAGAATGATGTTATCTTCCTTCAGAGAGGATTTTACATTTCCTTCTATTATGCATTTAAAAATCTGGGATCACTTAAGTAATTTCAGAGCTTGAGATGATTTGAAGCTAACCTTCAAGGGCCTGTCTACTTTTGTTTCACCCTTCTTCATAGGATGTAGTCTTTGTGGTTCCAGCCTAAGGTGAGAGGAGTTCATCAGCAATGACACTCCCCAACCCCACTCACCCACACTGGCAAGCTCTGGATTCCAATGTCTATCCTCCTAACTCTGAGAGCTTGTCAAAATCCCCAATCAGCCTCTCAGCTACCCCTGGAAGATAGGCATATGTCATTAGGGAAGAAGCAACCCCAAAACTCAGATTTGTCCACTTGAGTTTCTGTCATTTATCAGATTCTGATCCTATAGTTCTTCACTATCTTGTTAGCTCTCAAATGCCTTCAAACATATGCTTTTAAATATTCTGTGCAATTTTTCCAGCTTTCCTCAGAAAAAGATTTTGTCCAGATTGTTTGGTCTGGCATTATTGGAAGCAGAGATTTCAGATTTAAAATGGTATATGTAAGAGTACCAATGCATGACATTACCGCTATCAACAACAATAATAAAACCTCCACCAACCTCTGAGGTTACCTGGAAGATAAAGAGAAGACAGGAAGGAAGACCGTAAGTTTTATGTGTCAATTAAAGCATTTTAAAGCATTCCTGGTCTGTGTCTCCTTGTTTGTTTTTTCAGTCATGTCTCTTCTGCATTTTTGTTGTTTCATATTCGCTGTTAATAGTTTCACCCACCATACTGTTATTTGTAAGTCTGCTTTATGTTGACTCAAAACTTTAAAATGGTAAAAATGGAAATGGAAAGCTAATCTCCTTCATTACCCCTATCCATACCCTGCTTCTCTCTTTTAGGAGAATCATCCCCCCTCTCAGGTGCCCAATGACCATATGTTGCTCCTCGACCTTCAGGAGCCATCATTGTCCACCCCCAGGTATCCTAACCCTCCTAGAATAGAGTTTCATGAGTGCCTTCCCATCACCTACAGTCAGAGCCTTCGGATGAGCCACAAAGATGGGAGAGACCATAGAGGTCATCTTGTGGGGTTATCTTTTTCAATAATTAAGGAAACATGCTAGGAAAGGTTAAGAATAATATGTTATTCCTCTCATATTTGGGAGATGTTTCCACATATTACAGGACTTAATAGACATTTCAGACTCCTATGGAAAAGAAAGACTTTTAAAGTAAGGAGGAAAATTTTCTAGTTTAATAGTGTAGGTAAGAGAAGTAAAAACTAATTATCTTGGTCTATTTTAGTAATATCACCATAAATCATTTTATAGAAGGGTAGCGACACTATCGACGGCTCTCCTTGTATAATTAGAATACATTTGGTACAAGAATAAACAAAATATGGGGGGCGGGCAACATAACCCGGAGAACGAAGAGAAAGGGAGAAAGGAAAGGACAGAGAAGAACAAATGGTCACCGAGAGTGACCTCCTCCAGGTTCTCCATTGCCCAAGCCAAAGAACCCTCATGACTCTCTTCTGGCCATGCAAGCCTTGCAAAGTGGTCTACTATTTTCTGCTGTCTTTAACGCCTTTCTCTGAGACTGTCTTAGTTTCTTAGTGCTGTTGTAACAGAAATATCACAAGTGGTGGCTTTAACGAACTGAAATGCATCTTCTCACAGTTTAAGAGGCTAAAAGATTGAATTCAGGGCGCTGGCTCTAGAGGAAGTCTCTCTCTCTGTCTGCTTTGGGGGAAATCCCTGTCTCAGCTTCTCTAGTCCCAGCATTCCTAGGTTCCTTGGTGAGCTTCAGGTATCATATATCTTCCCCCATTTGCTCTTGCTTGTCTCTGTGCCTAATCTGCACAAGAATCCTGATTAAAAAGGGGGAAAATGCTGAACCAAATTTCAAATTCTCACAGAGTTCAGACTTTCTGGAGCCATGGAAGTTGGATGAACCCCTGAAACTGTTGCCCTGAGATAATCTTGAAACCTTAAACCAAAAATATCCCCTGAAGTCTTTTGAAAATCAAACAACAGTTTAGCTTAACCAGTAAAGAATGTCTGACTTGACCATTGTGCACTTTTGAGATCTATCTATCTGGGATTAAATTGACAACAGAAAGACTAGATAGGAAACTTAGGGGGCAGTGAGTTTCTGTTAACGGGGGAAGAACAACTCAGAAAAGAAGGGTGAGAATGGTTGCACAACTTGAAGAACGTAGTTAATGTCACTGAGTTGTACATGTAGAAATTGTTGAATTGGTGTATGCTCTGCTGTGTGTATTCTCAACAACAGCAACAAAAATAAAACAAATTATATAAAAAAGGTGATTAGATTTGAGATAACACCATACGCTGAGATGATCTCATTAACATAACAAAGAAAACCCTATTTCCAAATGGGATTACATCCACAGGTGTAGAGGTTAGGGCTCTAACACATATTCTTGGGGGACACAATTCAATCCATAACAGGGACACATTCACCCCCTCACTGTGATTCTGTGGCACACACCCATGTTGCTCCTTTTCACACAACTCTGGTCCTGGGGCACTTTACAAGAGGCATACTTCCCAGGATAATATGTACAATGTCGTAACTAGAGAAATTTTATCCTCTGTAGGGAAAACAATTCCATGGTTCCCTCGCCATATCCCAAGATCACAGTCTTGTAATCGCTTCTCCAGAGTCATGGCTGGTTAGACTCAGCCATCTCCTATTGAATTGCTCTGTCTTGCTGTTTGACACATGTGAGTATGACACGCAAAATTTGATCTAGATGCTAGAGAATGTGGAACTGCAGAGACCGTGCCTGAACTAAATTAAAACATTTGCAGCTCTCCTTACTTCTTAGACACATCTCATTTTATTAAATGTGAATACACAAATTAATTTCTCACCCCAAGTAGTCATTGTGAAAATCCATCAGATAAATCTCTATTCCTTTGGGCTTTATAAAAAAGCAAGACAATTTAGCCTGACAATTTTGTACAATCTGGACACTACCAAATATAAAGAACCTTAGTACTTAGCCCAATTCCTGCTTTGCTGTTTATGTAAGGGAAAATTGGCCATTGGCCTTCTGTAGAGTGTATTTGCCCCCTTAATGAGTACCATTAAGCCATCAAAATACAAAAGCTGGAAATCTATTTTCCCACTTTGTTCAGATAATCCCAGCAACCCGTATCTTACATATTTAACTGGCTAAGAGCAAATAAGAACTTCTTCAAGTTCTTAGCTGACGGATTGATCTTCCAAAGTAGCCCTTTATATCTCAGCCCTCTGAGCCCTCTGTGCTGTGTGATGGGTCAGACCTTATGAATAGTTCACAGACCCAGCGATAAAATCCAGCTGGCTTTTGTTGGTTTCCATTTATAAAGTTGGCTTCCAGCCTACATCTGGCCTCAGGGTGAAGCTGCTTCGGCTCCCATCACACCAGTAGATCTAAAATGAAATAATCTCCCAGTTGTGTTCATTACGTCTGCCCCTGGGGCTTTGACTGTTGTCAGATATGAAATATACAAACAAATCTCACTTCAGGTGTCTTATTTCCGAGGATTATTTTTAGTTGAAATAAACATCTCGCTCAAGTTTTTACATTCTAAGGCACTATTTTTATCTCCTGGTTAAGAGCTTGTCTGCTAACAAAAAGGTCAGCAGTTCGAATCCACCAGCCACTCCTTGGAAACCCTATGCGGCAGTTCTACTCTGTCCTGTGGGGTGGCTATGATCTGAAATCAACTCAGTGGCAATAGGTTTTTGGGTCACTCCTTTCTATCTCTGATTTCCTTTGTCTGGATTCACTGCCACAGTAGCTTAACCAGTTGCCATCAATTTGACTCCAGCTCATGGCGACCCCGTGTGTATTGGAGTAGAACTGTGCTTCATAGGGTTTTTGGAAGTAGCTTGCCAGGACTTTTTTTGGAGGCACCTCTGGATGGACTTGACCCTCCAACCTTTTGGTTAGCAGCTGAGCACGTTAACTGTTTGTACCACCAAGGACTCCACCAAAGTAGCTTAAGTTCTTCCTATTTCACTTATTTCTCAGCCTGGAATAGGAAATGTTAAGTTTCATCTGGTTCCGAAGGGGATATTCAGGAGCAACATGTTTTCTCTTGCTCCACCTACATCCCTGGTAGCATCAGAGTCCACCCAGCAAACACAGTGCTTGGTTCACTGGCTTTGCTTCAGCTACCTTGAGGATAAATCAAACCAAACATCAAACAAATTGCCATCAAGTTAAACAGAATACAAAACATTACTAACAATGTACAAACACCAGAAGAAGAAGTAGATAACTGGGACTCCTAAAAATCAAACACTTATGCTCATCAAAAGACTTTGCCAAAAGAGTCAAAAGACAACCTACAGACTGGGGGAAAATTTTCGCTATGACAAATCCGATCAGTGTCTAATCTTTAAAATCTACACAATACTGCAAAACCTCAACAACAAAAAGACAAATAACTTAATTAAAAAATGGGCAAAGGATATGAACAGGCACTTCACCAAAGAAGACATTCAGGCGGCTACCAGATACTTGAGGAAATGTATTAGCCATTAGAGAAATGCAAATCAAAACTACAATGAGATACCATCTCACCCCAACAAGGCTAGCATTAATCCAAAAAAACACAGAATAATAAGTGTTGGAGAGGTTGTGAAGAGACTGGAACACTTCTGCACTGCTGGTGGGAATGTAAAATGGTACAACCACTTTGGAGATCGATTTGGTGCTTCCTTAAAAAGCTAGAAATGGAAATACCATACAATCCAGCAATCCCACTCCTTGGAATATATTCTAGAGAAATAAGAGCCATCACACGAATAGATATATGCACACCCATGTTCACTGCAGCACTGTTCACAATAGCAAAAAGATGGAAATAACCTAGATGCCCATCAATGGACAAATGAATAAACAGATTATAGTATAGTCACACAATAGAATACTATGCAACAGTCAAGAACAATGATGAATCTGTGAAAAATCTCATAACATGGATGAATCTGGAAGGCATTATGCTGAGTAAAACTAGTCAGTCCCAAAAGGACAAACATTGTATGAGACCACTATCATAAGAACTCAAGAAATGGTTTAAACACAGAAGAAAACATTCTTTGGTGGTTACAAGGGAGAGGAGGGAGGGGTTATTCACTAACTAGATAGTAGATAAGAATTACTTTAGGTGAAGAGAAGGACAACACACAATACAGGTGAAGTCAGCACAGATGGACTAAACCAAAAGCTAAGAAGTTTCCTGAATAGAGCCAAACACTTTGAGGGACAGAGTAGCAGGGATGGGGGTCTGGGGACCATGGTTTCAGGGGACATCTAGGTCAGATGGCATAATAAAGTTTATTAAGAAAATGTTCTGCATCCCACTTTGGTGAGTGGCATCTGGGGTCTTAAAAGCTAGCGAGTGGCCATCTAAGATACATCTATTGGTCCCAACCCACCTGGAGCAAAGGAGAATGAAGAACACCAAAGACACAAGGAAAATATTAGCGGAAGAGACAGAAAGGGCCACATAAATCAGAGACTCCATCAGGCTCAGACCAGAAGAACTAGATGGGCCTGGCTACCAGCAATGACCGTCCTGACAGGGAACACAACAGAGAGTCTCTGACAGAGCAGGAGAAAGGTGAGGTGCAGAACTCAAATTTAGTAAAAAGACCAGATTTAATGGTCTGACTGAGACTGGAGGGACCCTGGAAGACATGGCCCCCGGACTCTTTGTTAGCCCAGAACTGAAACCATTCCCGAAGCCAACTCTTCAGACAAAGATTAGACTGGATTATGGAACATAAAATGATATTTGTGAAGACAGTGCTTCTTAGCTCAAGTAGATACACGAGACTAAATGGGCAGCTCCTGTCCAGAGGTGAGATGAGAAGGCAGAGACGGTCAGGAGCTGGTTGAATGGACACAGGAAATCAGGGGTGGAAAGGAGGAGTGTGCTGTCACAGTATAGGGAGAGCAACTAGGGTCACACAGCAATGTTTATATAAATTTTTGTGTAAGAAACTGACTGGAACTGTAAACTTTCATTTAAAGCACAATTAAAAAAAAAATTGCCATCAAGTTGATTCCAACTCATGGAGACCCACGTGTGGCAGAGTAGAACTGAGTTCCATAGGATTTTCAAGACGGTTAATTTTTGGAAGCAGGTTGCCAGACCTTTCTTCTAAGGTGCCCTTGGGTGGATTTGAACCACTAACCTTTTGCACCACCGAGAGACTTATATCTTGGGGATACAGTGGCTTTCTATTTATATGTTGATTTATTAATTTTGCATATATTACCTCCTTTGACTCTTACAAACTCTGTGAATGGGAATTAATAAAAATTGTTACAGATACGGAAACTGAGCCTTGGGTTAAGTGGGATACCAGTAATTAATTAGTGGTACTGGGCTTGAGGCTAAGTATTTCAGGTTCTTCCCTCAATTCCTTCTAACCAACCATTTATTTTTGTGGCATGAATTCTGCTGTTTAAGACTTTTGCCCTTTAGCCACCCAAATGCTTTCCAAGTGGCACTTGATTGCACTTTGCGAGCCCGGTCACTCAGAGCTAAGAGTACGTGTTGACATACGCATACCCACGGTGATGCTGGCAGTGAGCACTGCACCTGTGCACAAGCTCGTTTTCTGCTCTGTCCCTGGCAGCAGGCAGCAGTTTCCATTCAGCTGTGGCATGCTCCTGTGTGCCCCGAGGACAGAAACAGCAGCTGGGGCAGAGGGAGCCGCAGGCCAGCTGAGTCCAGGCCACTGAATGTCGTTCTCCTGCCCACAGGGTAAACACCAAGCTCCTCAGCAAGGAAGCCAAGCCCTGCGCTAACCAGCCCGAGCCTCTTTCTCCATTTCTCCACCCCCTTCCCCAGTTTCCTGGTCCTTTGCACATACTCCATGCCTTTTGTACCTCTGTGGTGTTTTTGCACGTGTTGCCCTGTGAAGATTGCTATTTTCTCACAAATCTTCCTCCCTGTCCTGCCTTGGTCACTGGGGGTGAAGTGCACTCCCTGCTCACTGAGGTTGGGCCTGGCCCTAGGACTTGCTTTGGCCAAGGGAGTAGGGACAAAGGGACAGTATGCTGGTTGTGGGCCAAGGTCTTAGAGGCATCGTGTGTTTCTGCTGGCTTCTCTTGTGCTTCTTCCACCCGTCACCCTAACCAGGAGCCATGTGGAGAGCAGCTGCATCCACTCTGCAGCCTGGCGCCAAGTCCCGACGAGCTCAGCAAAGCCACCCATTAACCCCTTGCTGTCGAATAGAACCCGACTCATAGCAACGCTGTAGGACCCAGTAGAACTGCCCCACGGGGTTTCCAAGACTGTAAAGTTTACAGAAGCATTCTGCCACATCTTTCTCCCGCGGAGCGACTGGTAGGTTCAAACCCCGGACCTTTCAGTTAGCAGTCAAGCACTTAACCACTGCACCACCAGAGCTCCTTAGCAAAGCCACGGGAAGAAGAAATGAATGAGTGCTAGAGTAAGCCACTGAGTTTGGGGGGTGTTAATTACTAGCCTTACGGCATATCAAATATTAATTACTTATTTGTTACACGCACCCAGCACACACACACTTAGAAAATTCTTTTCCCACCTGTAAAAAGCTCTACTCATTTTGCAAGACTCAATTCCAGTGAAGAATTCTCTCCACCCTTTCAGTACTTTCGGCAGATTTCCCCCAGGCCCTTCTCACTGCACTCCCCGCCACCGCCTCGCTGCTAGGAGCAGGTGTTGTTGTTGTTGGCTGCTGTCCAGTTGATTCTGACCCATGTGTGTCAGAGCAGGGCTGTGCTCAATAGGGCTTTCAGTGGCTGTTTTTTTCTAAAGTAGATCACCAGGGCTTTCTTCCGAGGTGCCTCTGGGTGGACTTGAAACTCCAGCCTTTTGGTTAGCAGCTGAATGTGTTAACCGTTGGACTACCCAGGGACCATTAGGAGCAGACTTTAAGCTAAAACAAAATTTGGAGCAGAATTTCACGGGGGGGGGGGGGGCTGTGTAATCAGTAACTGATCTTGTTTAAACGAAAGAGAAGGACGAGGTTTAGGAGCTGCCAAGACAGCAGCTTCTCAAGAGGAAGGCGGCCAGTGGCCCTCTGCCCCAGCATCCCCGGGGAGTGCCGTCAGAATGCTTGTATGGATGAATGTGCTCTTCACCGCCAGACTGTGATGACTCACTTGTTCCTCCAGCAAGGTGCCTGCTGCCCAAACTCCCACAACAGCCTTCTTCTGGCTTAAGGCACTCAAGGCTGTAGACAGACAGAGACAGATAGCTGCCGTCAAGTCAACTTCGACTCACGGCAGGCGACCTTACATACAACAAAAGGAAACGTTGTCAGGTCCCGCCTTATCTTCACGATCACTGGCAAGTGTGAGTCATCTCACCAAGGGTCTCCCTCACCCTCACTGGCCCTGTACTTCACCACACAGGATGTCCTTCTCCAGTGATTGGTTCCCCCAAAGCAAACAAGTCAGTCAATTTTCTTTTGCAATCCATAAAGTTTTCATTGGCTAATTTTTGGAAGTAGATCACCAGGCCTTTCTTCCTAATCTGCCTTACTCTGAAAGCTCTGCTGAAACATGTCCACCATGGGTGACCCTGCTGGGATTTGAAATACTGCACAGAGCTTCCAGCATCACAGCAACGCACAATCCTGACAAACTGACAAATGGGTGGTAGATACAAGGTTATAAGAGTTAAAATTTAATAGAGAAAGTAAGATAAATTGGAACGTCTCAGAGACAGACGTCAAGCCACAGCCGGTTAATTGCCGCCTTAGTATCAATTAGTTTATCAAATGTACTAGCGAAACACAGGGCCCCGGTAGAACAGGCAGAGGTGGGTAAACTTGGATGGGGCAGGAGCGGATATACCCTGGGCTAGCTCTGAAAGAAAGGGATGGTACAACCAGACCTTGGCTTGGCAAACCTTTTCGTGGCCGTCAGACACAAACATGCATTAGTTGGAACAGCGTTTCGGTTCCCCTACAAAACACACGCATCTATTCTCTAGTGTCACGCCGAAAACCCTCCTTCGTTTGTGAGCATTGAGTTCTGGATAGCCATGTAGTGATGTAATTACAAATGGAGGCTTTCTGATTTCAAGCCCTGTCTAAAATCTTACTTTGCATTGAAAAAAAATTTTTTTTCCCTCCAAGAACACAACATCTCCTTTGATGGCACAATGGCCTGGGCTCCCTGGGGTTTCTACTACAGAATGTTGGCAGGCACCAGGGACTTGGCTGGCCCCGGTACTCAGAGCATGTGGGCCATGTGCCTGGTGCTTGCAGCCGAGTTTTGGGCACTTGCCATCCTGCCTTCCTGACCCCCTTCCCGCTGCAGAATGCTTGAGGGCTTGAAGACCATCCCAGGGGACTTGCTGGAACTTGCTTCCAACTAGTATAGACAGAACCAGCTGCAGGGGCTCACATGCCAGCATTCTGTCACCGTTCAACCAGGATGGCACCCTCGAGGGATGTAAGGCCAGCTTCAGAGTGCTCCCAACGCCCTTCAAATGCCCATAATGTCCAAGGCAAGCAAGTGAGTGGGTTGGTAGGGGTGATTCAGAAACCCTCCTAAAAGAATGGATTCCCAGAAAACATTATATATGCCTGCAGAGAGAGGGCAAGTGTGAATTTAGTAGCCAAGTGGACCTGGGTTTGAATCTCAATCCCACCAGATAACTAGCTGTGTTACTAGGGCAGGGGACTGGACCTCCCCAAGCTGTGTCTTCACATGGAAATGGTGATAATAATTGTACCTGCCTCACTGGGTGTTGGGGATTAAATGAGATAAGGCTGGTGCAAGGCTTGGGGTGTTGTCAGTATTCAGTAATGCCACTTCTCATTATTTCTGCTCTGGACAAGAAAGCATGGAGTTGGGGGGTGCAGCAGGGCTCGGGAGAGGGTCTGTGGGTAGGAGGGGTTGCAGCATTGATTGAATGTCTCCTTTATACAAGGCGCCACTCAAGCTTTATTCTTTCGTTCTCCCAACACACTTACAAGTTTGGTAAGTTCATCCCCAGGTCATACCTGAGAAAGTTGAAAACCTCAGGGAGATCACCAACTGATTCACAAAGTCAAGCCTGGCCTGTCCTCTCCTCATCTGGGGCTTCCCCAAGAGATTCCAAAGGACCCCATTTCTCCCCATTTGGGCTCATTTTCCCACACTGCTGCACTTTTTCATGTATCCCCAAAGTGTGATTGAGTTGCTGTTGTCAGGGGCTTTTCGGCTGACTCTGACTCATGGTGAGCCCATGTATCACAGAAGGAAATATTGCCCTGTCCTGCGCTAGCCTCAAAACAGTAGGTATATTTGAGCTCAAGTTGCAGCCACTGTGTCAATCCATCTTGTTGAGGCGCTCCCTCTTTTTCGCTGACCCTCGGCTTTACCAAGCATGATGTCCTTCTCCAGGAACTGGTCCCTCCCGAAAACATGTCCAAAGTAAGCGAGACAAAGTCTCGCCATCGTTGCTTCTAAGGAGCATTCTGGCTGTACTTCCTCCCAGACTGACTGGCTCATTCTTCTAGCAGTCCATGGTATAGTCAATATTTTTCACCATCACCACAATTTAATGCATCAATTCTTCTTTGGTCTTCCTTTCTCATTGCCCAACTTTCTCATGCTAAAAACCACCATTCGCTCTAAAAGATGAATTCCGAGCCTGCAGCTTAGACCGGGAGAGAGCTCCTTCTCGACTCTGGTGTGGCCTGCCTCTCCATCTCTCCCACAGCGCTCCTCATTGCGGGCTACACTTCCGATGCCTTTAACCCGTTGCTGATCCCCAGACATCCAGCTCTGTATCTCTACGTTTTCATGCCTCTGTGTCTTCAGCTGACAGCTACTAAACAACAAACAAACCAGTTGTTGTTGAGTCGATATCAACTCATAGGGACCCCATGTGTGTTAGAGTGAAATTGTGCTCCACAGGGTTTTCAATGACTGATTTTTCAGAAGTGGATCTCCGGGCCTTTCTTCTGAGGCACCTCTGAGTGGACTTGAACTGCCAACCTTCGGTTCACAGCTGAGCATGTTAACTGTGTGAACTACCCAGGGACTCCTTCTTTAATGCCCAGTTTAAGTTTAATATCCAAGGTGAAGCTTTGTCCCATTGCCACAGACAGGATCTGTTTCTTCTTCATCTGGGGTCCCTTAGTATTTTTGTTTATTCTTGTAACACACACTTCATGGTATGATCATCCGTGTGCATGTGCACACTGTGCGCTATTAAACACAATTCAGTTCAATCAACATTTATTGGACCCCTACGAGGTACCAGGCACGAGAATAAGTCTAGGGGTCTAACAGTGCCATGCTCTGTGATAGCAGGGCCCATGAAGCCGCTTGCTCACTGTGTGACTTTGAACAAGCTGTGAGACACTCTGTTTCCTTACCTGCACAATGGGGCTAAACATAGTCTCTGCCTAATAGCATTTTTATAAAGATTAAATGAGTCAATACAGGTAAAGTATAGAATAATGCTTGGCTCACAGTGAGAGCTCAATAGAGGTTGGCTGTTAATATTATGCTGTCAATAAATATTAAATGAATAAATGAAAATAGAATGAAAGAGGGGCCCAATTTTGCCTATTGTCAATCATAAGCCTTTGGTTTCTTTTCTTCTATGTCTATAAAACATGTTCTGCCCAAAACAGCTGTTCAAAATTTATTGAGTACAAAGTATGAATTAGTTTAAATAGAACAAAATTATAAAGCTAAGCCACATGAAATTACTTACTGAAAGATGTCAAACATTCAAACCATATACCGTCACTAAACTTTAGTTTGTCTTTAAATCAAATCTTTGTTTCTTATAATAAATAACAAGTTTGGTGCTGGTGCAAAATCAGAAAGCTCAGCCCCTTGAGTATACTTTGGGCTTGATTTAACCAAATTAGTTTCAGTTTTGATGAGGTCAGATTTTCAGTGATTTTTCAGTAATGTAGAAACACATTATTATATAATGTATTTTATATCCTCTGGGTTTAAGCACTCATAAGGGTCCTTAGTCATTGGATTAGGAGAAGAAGAGCCCAGAAGAACATTGACGTTTATTGAGCTCTGATCACGTGTCAGACACTGAGCTTTAGACTTAAATTATCTCATGTAGGAGATAAGGCTAGATCCAAGAGGAAGAGTCTTTTTTAAATAAGAATGGTATTGTTAGCCATGTTGACTAAATGTAAGTATTTCACAAATCTATAATGATAAACGGAGAAAAGATTGACCTGGTCAAGGATTTCATTTAACCTGGATCCACAATCAACACCTATGGAAGCAGCAGTCAGGAAATCAAATGAAGTATTGCATTGGGCAAATCTACTGCAAAAGACCTCTTTAAAGTATTAAAAAGCAAAGATGTCGCTTTGAGGATTAAGGTGTGCCTGATTCATGCCATAATATTTTCAATTGCCTCATATGCATGTGAAAGCTGGACAATGGATAAGGAAGACCAAAGAAGAATTGATGCCTTTGAATTATGGTGTTGGTGAACTATACTGAATATAGAACGGACTGCCAGAAGAACGAGCAAGTCTGTCTTGGAAGAAGTACAGCCAGAGTGAGGATGGCAAGACTTCATCTCATTTACTTTGGACATGTTATCAGGAGGGACCAGTCCCTGGAGAAGGACACAGTGCTTGGTAAGGTAGAGGGTCAGCGAAAAAGAGGAAGATCCTAGAAGAGATGGATTGACACAATGGCTGCAACAATGGGCTCAGGCATAACAATGATTGTGAGGATGGCACAGGACAGAGCAGTGTTTCATTCTATTGTACATAGTATCACTATGAATTGGAACCGACTCGATGGCACCTAACAACAACAACAACACAGGATACTTATAGTCCCTATTCTCGTACCCATCCATTCATGTATCCATTCAAGCCACAGGCATTGTTGGGGGTATAATACACTACTAGGATCCTTCAGGGGATCAAGCTGGCTAAATTTCATCTCTATGCTCCAAGCAGTTTATACTCTGAGAGTTGTGATAAGTCAATGCCACAAATATTATAAAAGGCAATATATGATATATGAAATGAGATATTTCTTAATCTAAAAGTTTAGTCACAATTATACTTTTGAAATCTAGGGCTAAATTCTGCAATTTTTATGGTTATATAACCTACATGAATATTTGTATCTGTTGAATCATTGTTTGCTGCTAGAACTAGAGAGGCCTATTTTATTATGGTAGGCATAGTCCATGTTTATTATATTAGTTGTTAGGAATCTCTTGATTATGCAGCTGGCTACCTGCTGGACTATTAACTGAAAGGTTGCAGTTCAAACCCACCCAGAGGCGCCTTGGAAGTAAGGCTTAGCGATCTGCTTCCAAAAGGTCACAGCCTTGAAAACCCTGTGGAGTGCAGTTCGACTCTCAATCAATTGGATGGCAACTAACAACAATGTACTAGTTGTTGAAAAGAATTTCTCTTATATTTTAGGTTTTCAAGTTTTATAAAGAAAAAAATAAAATGAAGATAAGATAAATAACACAAAAGAAGGAGTAAGCCATCTTTTAGCTAAACAACAGATTGGCTCCTAAAATAAACAGTATCACTAATGAGAAAAAAAAAAAAAAAAGGAGTAAGAGCAGAAATTAATTCCTTATAATTGCTAAGAGTGGTTAGTTGTTGTTGTCGTTAGCTGCGGTCAAGTCAGTTCCGACTCATAGTGACCGTATGCACGACAGAACGAGCCACTGCCCTGTCCTGCGCCATCCTCACAATTGTTGCTGTGTTTGAGCCCATTGTTGCAGCCACTGTGTCAACCCATCTCGTTGAGGGTCTTCCTCTTTTTCGCTGACCCTCTACATTACCAAGCATGATGTCCTTCTCCAGGGACTGATCCCTCCTGATAACACATCCAAAATATGTGAGACACAGCCTCACCATCCTTGCTTTCTAAGGAGCGTTCTATTTATACTTCTTCCGAGACAGATTTGTTAGTTCCTTTGGCAGGCCATAGTATATTCAATATTCTTTGCCAACACCACAATTCGAAGGCATCAATTCTTCGGTCTTCCTTATTCATTGTCCAGCTTTCGCATGCATATGAGGTGATTGAAAACACCATGGTTTGGGTCAGGCACTCCTTAGTCCTCAAGGTGACATCTTTGCTTTCTAACACTTTAAAGGGATCTCTTGCCGTCTATTTGCCCAATGCAACGCCTTTTTTGATTTCTTGACTGCTGCTTCCATGGGAGTTGATTGTGGATCCAAGTAAAATGAAATCCTTGACAACCTCAATCTTTTCTCCATTTATCCTGATGTTGCTTATTGGTCCAGTTGTGCGGATTTTGGCTTTCTTTATGTAATCCGTAGTGAAGGCTGTGGTCTTTGAGCTTCGTCAGTAAGTGCTTCAAGTCCTCTTCGCTTTCAGAGTGGTAGTCATATTTAAATAAAAAAGCAGCTGGGGAGCTATATATAGTTGAAGTTTTATACATTTTTGAAATGATCAGCCAAAAGGTTGTATAATTGCATTAAATTTTTTTAAAAAACTGCTTAAGAAATTGTGTTTATTTTAAAGCAACCACAGGTGTTATTTAAACACACTTATTTCTTAGACAAAGAGCTATAAGCTAGTTGAATCTAAGATATGCCTGACCCAAGCCATGGTATTTTCAATTGCCTTATATGAATGTGAAAGCTGGACAATGAAAAAGGAAAACTGAAGAACTGATGCATTCGAATTGTGTTGGTGAAGAATATTGAATATACCACGGACTGCCAGAAGAACGAACAAACCTGTCTTGGAGGAAGTATAGCAAGAACGCTTTTTAAAAAGGGAGGATGGCAAGAGTTTGTCTTGCTTTTGGACATGCATCAGGAGGGACCAATCTCTGGAGAGAGATTTCATGCTTAGTTAAGCGGAGGGTCAGCGAAAAAGAGGGGGACCCTCCATGAGATGGATTGATACAATGGCTGCAACAATGGGCTCAAACACAGCAACAATTGCGAGGGTGGTGCAGGACTCAGCAACGTTTCCTTTTGTTGTACGCAAGATCACTCTGAGTCGGAGCCAACTCTGTGGCACCTAACAACTAGCAACAACATTTCAAATCACACCCTTTAGATTTCTTGGTATTCTCCCTTGCCAGGAAAAGGCTTAGGGTAACGTAATTTGCTATGTTCTTGTGTTCTTGTGTGGAGTCCCTCGGTGGCCCAAATGGTTGAGTGCTCAGATACTAACTGAAAGGTTAGCAGTTTGAATCCACCCAAAGGCGTCTCAGAAGAAGTCTGCTGATATGCTTCCTAAAGGTCACAGCCTTGAAAACCCTATGGAGCAAGTTCACTTGGAATACGTGGGGTCGCCATGAGTCAGAATCAACTGGACAGCAAGTGGTACGTCCTTGTGTGAAAAGTTTCTACCCAAATTATATCAATCTGTTGTAGATCAATTCATAAGAGACTGTGTATATAAAATGGGCAGCAGTTTATTTTGAAAAATAGGCTGTGAAGAAAGCCAAAGGAAAACCAACTCTGCTATCTGGTGTAAAAAACGGGTCATTGCAGCTTCTTTTTCTTCAAACCAAACCCACTGCCCTCAAGTCCATTCCAAACTCATAGCAACCCTGCAGGACAGAGTGGAACTGCCCCATAGAGTTTCCAAGGAGCAGCTGGTGGATTTGAACTGCTGACCTTTTGGTTAGCAGCCAAATGCTTAACCACTGTGCCACCAGGGCTTCTTTCTTCAAACAGCACAGATATAATCCAGTTATTCTTCATTAATCAGGAATCTTCATGACATGGTGATGTTCTGGGTGAGTCCCCCCCCACCCAGGTAACTGAAGTCTGTTAAGCTTTTAAAAATTGTTGACGGAAATGTTTTAAGATACGTAACTAATTTCCTGCTTTATTAAACGTATGGTGAACCCAGTTACATCTTTTCTTGATGACTGAGAGTCATCTTTTGAGCATTCCTTACTGTACTGTCTCTGTAATACAGAGATAACATGGGGCGAAATGAGCATCTAAATGACCCCATGGATTGTATCTTTCTAGTTGGCAACATATAGAGTTTGGACTGCTACTCTGTACCGTGTCACTGCCCAGCTATAGAAAATGGCCAAGCATCTGGAGCTGGGGTAGCCAGACACTTGGTTGCAGAAACCTAAAGTTAAGAAGCGGACATGGGTTTGATTGGAAACACGTGGCCTCCAGACACAGAGGAAACCCCCAAAAGTAGAAAGTCATGTCAGCAGGGAACTCTCATGGGACAGAAGTAAAGAAAGGGCTGTTATGGGCTGAACTGTGTCCCCCAAAATGTGTGTCAACTTGGCTAGGCCGTGATTCCCAGTATTGTGTGATTGTCCACCATTTTGTCATCTAATCTGATTTTCCTCTGTGTTGTAAATCTTACCTCTGTGATGTTAATGAGGCAGGATTAGGGGCAGGTATGTTAATGAGGCAAGACTCAATCTACAAGGTTAGGTTTTGTCTAATGTCATTCTCTTTTGAGATCTAAAAGAGAGAAGTGAACAGAGAAACTTGGGGACCTCAAACCACCAAAAAACAAGAGCCAGGAGAATAGCACGTCCTTTGGTCCTGGGGTCCCTGAGCTGAGAAACTCCTTGATCGAGGAAGATTGATGACAAGTACCTTTCCCCAGAGCTGACAGAGAGAGACTTCCCTGGGGCTGGTGCCCTGAATTTGGACTTCTAGCCTCCTAGACTGTAAGAGAATAAATTTCTCTTTGTTCAAGCCATCCACTTGTAGTATTTCTTTTATACCAGTACTAGATAACTAAGACAAGGGGCAAAAGACTAAAAATCAAGGGAAAGGTTGAAGTGAAACAGAAGAACTACAGCGTTGTACCAAGTACTACAGCTCAGAAGAAATTCTGAGTAGAGTTGCCTAGTTGCTTCATTCAACATCCATGCATACCAGAAAATATTTACTGAGCACCAACCACATTGGAGGAGAACCCAAGTGTGATAGTTATCAACGTATGACCTCTCAGCTCCAAGTTCACCCTTCGGTTCTTGCTCTGCAGTAATAGAATTCCTTCAAGCATTTCTCCTTTACAGTGACAGGATGTTCAGCTTTCTCAGTGGGGGGCGCTGGGGGGACATTACAGAAGGAAGGGGGTTCTCTTGCTGGTCCCAGTGGCTGCACCAATGGTTAGTGATGAGGGTGTGAGGACACTGGTGGTGCCTTGCCCCAGCCACATGCCCAGAAAGCACAGTCCCTTGGTTACGTCACCTGACTTCCTCATCACCTTCTTGCAGCTCTCGACATGACACCATGAGCTCCGGGCCTCCTACCCACAGCAGCACCCCAACTTCCTCTGCATGCTCATGAGTCTGCCTGACCGCAGCTTGCCTGGACCGCAGTTATTTCCTGTTTTCCCAGCAACTGTGGACCAGCTCCCACCTGAACAACCCAGTGAGTTTCACCATCCAGCGTACTTACTGCAGCCACACCTTTTCCACCAAGGTCTGCATCCCTGCCTCATGGAGAAGGCCCCCTTCTAAGCGTTTCCTTCCTTGGACACTCTTCTTCAGCTCTCTTTACGTCTTGTATTTACTTGTTTATCATGGCTTAATAAGTCTTTCAATTAAACTTCCCATATATGTTTAAATATGTCCAACCAAAAATAAACCAAACCTCTTGCTGTCGAGTTGATTCCAACTCATAGCGACCCAATAGGAAAGAGTAGAACTGCCCCGTAGGGTTTCCAAGGAATGGCTGGTGGATTCAAACTGCCAACCTTTTGGTTAGCAGCCGAGCTCTTAACCACTGAGCTATTTTTCACGTGTCCATATATGTTTAAATCACTGTGTGGTTTCTGTCTCCTGATTGGACTCAGACTGATACACCTGGCTAGGGTTGTACACTGATTTTAAGATGAAAAAACTAACTATTGGGGAAATCAATAAAGCCACACAGCTTAAATACCAGTGGAAGACCAGGCCAGTCATTTCTGCAATCTTATCTTTCCCCTCAATGACTATCTCTCTTGGAAGAGACTATATTCCATAACTGTCTGGGAATATACCATAAGCTAACCACCTGTAGAGTTCAATGTTCCTCAGTACTATCAGAGGATGTGACTATTACTCTTTAAGGTGTAGTATCCTTCTGATGGACTGACACAGTGGCTGCCACAATGGGCTCAAACACAGCAACAATTGTGAGGATGGAGCAGGACCGGACAGTGTTTCAGATTCTGTTGCACACAGGGTCGCTATAAATCGGAACCGACTCAACGGCACCTAACAACAACAACAACAACAGTTCTTTTATATTTACTTGTATAATTCATTTGCATAATATATGTCAAGGCCTCAAAAGCATGAGCTAGGAAAAAGTGTGTTGCAGACACGAGTTGCTGGGCAGCAAACACTTGATCTTCAAGCAGAGTTGAAAAGACAAAAGAGCCAGAAAACCCTCCAATTGTCCATTTATTCATTCCAAACACGTTTACTGAGTAACATTCCTCCACTCTCCCCCAAGTCAGTAGCAGAGGAGATACTTCTGAGAAAGGAACAAAGTGCTCCTCACGCCTCCTGGAGCACTGTGACCACGTTGCTAGCTTTGTTCAGCACTTTGGGTTTGATGGGTGCTGAGCATCTAGGAGATAATTAAGCAGCCCTGGAGGAAGGAGTGATGATCCACCATTTGTAGGAAGAGAAGTGGCTCAGTCATTAAAACCCTTGGGTGTCCATGTCTAGAGGAAACTTCCACGTCCCTCCTCAGCATCTCATGGAGCATGTGTGGAAGATAAGGGATCACGTATGCCCAACAGCAGAAGGCTCTGCAGTTGAATAACTCTCTGCAGAGAATCTCAAAACACTCAGTGCAACCTATCCTAAGGGACCCAGGATCACTGGCTGAGACTTAAGAGGCCCTGAGGGGAGGGGCCGTGAGCATCCCTGGGTGAGTCCAGAGATCCCAGTGAGATCCTTGTCAACAGAGTGAGGCAGGCAGCTAGTCAACACAGATAAATCCCTGAGCACCTGAGTGGGGCCTTGAGCCGTGAAAATATGATGAAGTCTCTGCTCCTGGTACATGTTCACAACGGTTATGCCAAAGTGACTTTAAAGCTGTAGAGAAATTATACTTAATAAATTGTGCCAAAGCTTTAAACCAGAGGTCAGCAAACTGGCCCACAGGCTAAATCTGTTATGTTCCCTGTTTTTAAATGGCCTTCAAGAATGGTTTTTCCTTTTTTTTTTTTTTTTTTTTGGTTTTCACATTTTTAAAGGGTTGGAAAAAAATCAAAGGAAGTATATTTCATGACACATGAACGTTATATGAAATTACAGTTTCAGCGTTCATACATAAAGTTTTATTGGAACACAGCTACGTTCAGCCTTGTATATATTGTCCATAGGGGCTTTTAAGGAGCCCCAGTGGTGCAGGGGTTAAAGCATTTAGCTGCTAACCGAAAGATTAGTGGTTCGAATCCACCAGCCACTCCATGGGAGAAAGATGTGGCAGTCTGCTTGTGTAAAGATGACAGCCGTGGAAACCCTAGGGGGCTGTCCTACTCTCTCCCACACAGTCGCTATGAGTCAGAATCGAGTTGATGGCAGTAGGGATGGTGGCTTTTGCACTCCAATGGCAGAGGTGAGTAATTGTGACAGAACCTGTATGGCCCACAAGGCCTAAGTTAATTACTATCTGGCCCTTTATAGAAAAAGTTTGCTGACTCCTCCTTTAAACCATCATGAAGCGCTTAGTCTTTCTAATGGGTTTATGATCAGTGTGCCATGTCATAGGTCCTTAGCGTGATGGGAAAAAATATGCTGTTTCCTCAGCTCAGATTCTGACTTTTCTCTGCGGTCATTGTCCATGGAGACTAGAGCCATAATGAACCTCCAGCTGGCTGAATAGATTCATCCCTTGCAATTGAAAGAATGCATTTGATGTAGGGTATATATCCAGGATATGGAGGAACCTTAAAAGTCCTTGAAACTACCATGAAAAAAGATCTAGTTGGACAGAGCCAGGCCTTACTGTACACAGATAATGCCTGTTGAAGCCCTAGCACTTCGGCTTTTGGTTTCTTAGTGTCTCTTCTGTGTCTTAATCCCCAAGATCTTAGGGCCACTTCTATCCTCTTGCTTGATACAGAATCTATGGTTTGAACGCACAATGCCAAACCAAACCCATTGCCGTTGAGTTGATTTTGATTCATAGCAACCCTATAAGACAGAGTAGAACTGCCCCACAGGGTTTCCTATGCTGAAATCTTTACAAAAGCAGACTGCTGCATCTTTCTCTCAAGGAGCAACTCGTGGGTTTGAACCATCAACCTTTCGGTTAGCAGCCTAGCGCTTAACCACTGTACCACCAGAGCTTACTGAATACACAACAAAGGAAGGAATTGAATCCATTTACTAAAGATGCTTTAGTTTAAAAAATGACTTTTTAAAAATACCTAGGTAATTAGCGGGAAAATATTAGGTTAGTCCACTGATTTCTCTTGATTATGTGTATACTTTTTATGCTCTGGGCAGATGTATCCTGATTGGAAACATTAACAGTCATAATAGCTTCATCCTAGGAAATGAGTTTAATGTCAGTGCAAAGCTTGGCCTAATGATTTAATGACCAAGTTAATGGACCTCAACTTTTATGCAGATTATCAGCCGTCTAGCTGATCATTGATCCCTAGAAAATGCGGTGCCTTCTGGCATAATAATACTTTGTTATTTAGACTAAATGGATAAAATAACTCTTTGCCTTTCCTGTTTCTGTTTTAGGTGTTAATAACCCAATTTCACTCCCAGGCAATGGGTAAGTCTAGTTTGGATCACATCTTGTGCTTGTAAGTAGCCTTTGACCAGCAAGCTCAGGCATCATTTCACCTTGGCCCAAGTCCCACTGATGTCAAGTCGATTCCGACTCAGAGCAACCCTATAGGACAGAGTAGAACTGCCCCAGAGGGTTTCCAAGGCTGTAAATCTCTACAGAAGCAGACTGCCACATCTTTCCCCAGTGGAGCGGCTGGTAGATTTGAACCATCAACATTTTGGTTAGCAGCCGAGTGCTTAACCACTGTGCAACCAGGGCTCCTTTCTGGCCCAAGTAGCCTCACTTAATATTTGATTAATGAGTAAGTAAGGGAAGTCCCTGGGTGGCACAAATGGTTAAGCGCTGGACATCTAATAGAAAGGTTGGCAGTTCAAACCCACCAGTGGTGTCTCAAAATGAAGGCCTGGTGATCTGCTTCCAAAAGGTCACAGCCTTGAAAACTCTGTAGAGCAGTTCTACTCTGCACACATGGGGCTGCCATGAGTCAGAATCGACTTGACAGCGACTAACTGCAACCACAAAGTAAGTGGATCAATAAACCGATCCAGGTTTCAGGGCACTGGCTTCAGCTGGAAGGAGCCCTAGTGGCACAGTGGTTAAAGCACTAGGCTATGAACCATAAGGCTGTTGGTTCGAACTCACCAGTACCTCCTGTGGGAGAAAGATGTGGCAGTCTGCTTCCATAAAGATTTACAGCCTTGGAAACCCTACAATGTCACTATGAGTCGGGATCGACTCCAGAGCAGTGGGTTTGGTTTTGCTTTTTGGTTGACTTCAGCTGGAGAAGAGTAGAAGGGGCAGAGACTTTGAAGTCGGCCTCACTTGTCAGCTGACTGACAGTGATTCAGTTCATTGGCCTGACTGAGTTGATTCCAATAACACATTCCTCGTTGTGCGGTGAGTACTGAGGCAGGAGGAGTGTGGGCTGGGGGAAAAAGTCATTTCTTAATTCACATCTGGGTGTTCTAGGAATGGGCGTAGCAAGTAGCATGCCCTTCACTCCTGAGTCTTTGCTATATCCTGGGCCCACCACTTGTCTCTTTTTCCAGTCTCTCACAACATTCAGGATCAGGGAGGACAACATCAGGGTGTGGCGTGCATTGCAAAATATCCTCCTCATCATATTTGGTGGCCCAGCCTAGAAAGGGTTTCCGCTAGGGAAACAGCCTACTCTCCATTGGAGAAAGCAGGTAAACAAGAATCCTTTGGAAACGATAATCACCTACAGCCAATGTCACAAGTTACCAGAGGAAGTTTTAAAAAATACAGCCTGGCTGTGGTTGAAATATTCACCGACAGGGTATTCTTGATTGTGGGATTTGCCCCACTTTGCTTTTCTTGGCTCACTACCACAACATCCAAACCAGGGCCCGAGTGTCTTCATCATCTAGTGCTGTTGTGACAGAAATACCACAAGGGAGTGACTTTAATGAACAGAAATTTATTTTCTCACAATTCAGGAGGCTGGAAGCCTGAATTCAGGGCACCGGCTCTAGGGGAAGGGTTCTTTCTCTGTTGGCTCTGGAGGAAGGTCGTTGTCTCTTCAGCTTCTGTTCCTTGGTTTCTTGGTGACTGATATTCACGTGGTGTGGCATCTGTCTTTCCCCATTTGTGCTTCCTTGCTACTGCATCTAATCTGCTCATTTTATATCTCAAAAGTGATTGACTTAAGACAAACCCTACGCTGATATGGCCTCATTAACATAACAAAGAAAACCTTGTTCCCATATGGGATTACATTCCCATAGGGTTTAGGATTTATGACACATATTTTTGGCAGACACAATTCAATCCACAACACCAGGCTGGAAACTATCCTTCCTTTTCCTCATCTGGAATTTCTGGGTAGTGCAAACAGTTAACATGCTCAGCTGCTAACTGAAAGGTTGGAGTCCACCCAGAGGCATCTCAGAAGAAAGGCCTGGTGATCTACTTCTGAAAGATCGGACATTGAAAACCCTATGGATCACTGTTCTACTCTGACACACATGAGTTGGAATCAACTTGACGGCAACTGGTTTTTCCTTATCCAGCGCATTCCATCCAACACCAATTCCTGTCTTCCTAAGTCTGAAAGGTCTCACGTCCATGCTCGCCTCTCCATCCACCCTCATTCCTGTCCTTGCCAGGCTCTCACCATCTCTCACCTGGGCTTCTGCAGTGACCCTCTGCCTCTAAATAATGATGCTTCTCCCCCAGCCCCTCCTGATCCCTCCTGCGAATTGCAACCCAAGTTAATTGCAAAAACTCTAGTCTGATCATGTCACTGCCCTGCTGGAAAAATTTCATGCCCTCTATGTTGCCTGTGGGACAAAGTCTGAGTTCTCGATTCTGCAGGCCAGTCCAGAGGCCCTGCCCAGCCTTGGTCTCCACAGCCCAGATGCTGGCCACCCTGGGACACTGCCTGCTCAATATCGATCCTCACATTTTCACACATTTCCCCACACTAGTCCTGTTTTGTCTGCACCTTCCTCCTTTCTCCTTTTGGTGAATTCTCCAAAGCTTAGCCCATATACTGTCTCCTTTCTGAAGGTCCCTGTTCTGGGTCCCCTCTTCTGTGTGTTCCATGTTTTTGAGTGGGGATTATTGTGGTAAAATACACACAATGCCATTTGAATCATTTTAAAGGGTACAATTCAGTGGCACTAGTACATTCACAATATTGTGCAACTATCAGCACTATCTAGTGTCCCCAAACATTTTAACAGCCCCAAAAGGAAACCCTGTACCCATCACTCACTCTCCCCATTCCCATGTGTTTTTTTAAAAGCATTTTATACCATCCTCTGTCAGAGCATTAAGGAGCCCTGGTGGCGCAGTGGTTAAAGGGATCAACTACTAACCGAAAAGTCGGTGGTTCGAAACCACCAGCAGCTCTGTGGGAGAAAAATGTGGCAGTCTGCTTCTGTAGAGATTTACAGCCTTGGAAACCCTATGGGGTCGCTATGAGTCGGAATCAACTTGATGGCAGTGGGTTTGGGGGTCAGAGCATTATATGATGATTCCTTATTTACATGCCTTTCTCCCTCTCTCACTCCACCCTGAACAGGTGCTAAATGCCTAACACAGTGCCTGACACACATGCTCAATAATGAATACTAGATGACCCTAAGGATCAAAAGGTGTTGGTGAAAGGTGATATACTCCAGGTTTTCTTGACCTCGTTGAACATTAGAAAACTAGGGAGCTTTAAGGCGTACCCACGTCCCTCTGAGAGCCATACCCGTTGCCTTCGAGTCAATTCCGACTCATAGCGACCCTATAGAATAGAGTAGAACTGCTCCACAGGGTTTTCAAGGAGCAGCTTGTGGATTTGAACTACCGACCTTTTGGTTAGTAGCCAACCTCTTAACCGGTGCACCACCAGGGCTCCTGCTCCAAGAGAGTCTGATTTAATTAATGTTTTGAAAGCTCCCCCGGTGATAACCATGTGCAGTAATGTTAAGAATAGAGCATTACTCTCCTTTCACAATGAGAAAACTGAGGTGAATAGAAGCAAAATGATTTGTCCAAGTACAGCTAATTAGTATAGCTAGAGTCCAAGTTGGAACCCAAATGGCTCAACCCTCCTTGTCTGAGACAAAGTACCCGACATAGCCACGTGTATCAGACAGGGTCTCAAAAGGAAACACACCACACTCTAGGTATGATGACTCAAGGAGGGTCTGTTTACAAAGGGATGGTTTACAAGCTCCTGGAAGTAGGGACCCTGATAGCGCAACAGTTCAGCACTCACCTGCTAACCTAAAGGTTGGTGGTTCCACCTAGGTATTAAAATGGCGCATATCGGCACTTAACGTACACAAGAATGTTTCTGTCTTTCCCTCCCCATGTGGTTGTCACCTTTAGCCTCAAATCCATAGCCTTTGTTTAAACATAAGGAGCCCTGGTGGTTCAACAGTTAAGGACAATTGGTTAAGCGCTCGTTGGTGGTTTGAATTCACCCAGCGGCTCCGTGGGAGAAAGACCTGGTGATCTGCTTCCGTAAAGCTTACAGCCTAGAAAACCCTATGGGACGGTTCTACTCTGTTACACGGGGTCGCTATGAATTGGAAACAATTCAACACCTAACAACAACAGTTTAAACATAGTTGTCTGAAGGCGGGTCTTAATCATAGTTCCACAAATAGTTCAGTGGAAAGAGCACTGAACATTTGGACTAGGAGACTGGAGCCTGTTTGGTGGTCAACACTAGCCCTGAGACTCAATTTCTTTTGCTTTGAAGCAGGGATGAAAATACTTTGTGTGCTACCAACTTCGTGGTATATTATGTGGCCCAAAGGGGACACCTTGAAAAACATTAGGAAAACAAGGACACGATTAAATACCATAAATGCACCATTGTAGAAGACATTTTCCTTTAAAGGACTTGCTTCCAGGCTATTCTACATAACTAATAGCCGTTGTAAATACAGAACTGTAAGCTCTGCCCTGGAAACGTTAACTCATCCTGTCACCACAGGCCACAGATAGGACAGATAACATCAATCACCGTCAACAGAGGAGAAGGCAAGGCCCCAGAGGTGAAGTCACTTGGACACGCTGGGAAGTCTTGAGCTGGGATCCAACATGGCCTCTGCCCCACAGCCGTTGTGCTTCTCTCTTCTCTGTGCTGTTAGCCTGGAAACAGGGTCTCTGCGAATAAGGTAATACAGTGAGTACTTAGGATAGTACCAGGGTAGTTATTCGGGAACTATTCATTTTTATCCATCCTGCTTGTTATAACTTCTAAACAATGTTGACAGATTTGGGTACAGCTGACCAATAGCCAAATATGCCTCACCTCAAATTTGTTCACCAAACCACCAGTGCTTTCAAGGCACACAATTAAATGGCACTGATTTTAGACCAGTTGAGATTACTCTGGTTGGAATCACAGACCCCTCTCTGTGTTTTTACGTATGGTCGACTTTTCTCCTTAACCACTAGGAAAGTCACTGAAAACTCACGCTTAACCAGCAAAACAGTGGTCGTTGGGGGCATTGAGAGTTTTCACTTCACTTAGATCACCTAAACTGTGTTGCTTTCAACCACACCCACTTTCCTCTTCTCTTCAACGTGAGTTCCCATGGATCAAGGAGGTAGTAACGCCTCATGAGTTTGGGCAGTTTATTTCAAATACATCTGATGTGAAATATTACTCAAAATATTACACTGGTATTAAGTTTATTTCCTATTATGGCTCTTAAGTTGCATATGAGTTTCCCTTATCGAGTACCTGAGTATATTCCAGACAGGCTCCGCTTAGGCTTCTCATAAAGAAACGTTCGATTTCTCCATAAATAGACCGTGGTGCCAGACAGAACTGAGTTTGAATTCTGGCTTCACCACCGCGTCTTAACCAGGGAGACTTCAGGAGCTCATGTAACCCCGTCGAGCTCCGTCAAAGGAGACTATATCTGCTTCATAAAACCAAAAACCACACCCTCCGCCCTCGAGTCCATTCCAACTCATAGCAAGCCTACAGGACAGAGTAGAGCTGCCCCAGAGGGTTTCACAAGGAGCGGCTGGTGGATTCGAACTGCCAATCTTTTGGTTAGCAGCTGAGCTCTTAACCATTGTGCCACCAGGGCTCCCTCATGGCAAGATGGTGAGGGTTAAAGACAGTATATGTGAAGCACCCAGCACAGTTCCTGCATGCAGACTGCGCTGAAAATGAAAATATTATTTCCTTTAATCAGCCTTCTGCCTTTTACTGTTTTGCTTTTCTTGTTATTCTTGTAGTTTTCGCGAAGTCTCTTTTCCTCTTTTTTTTTCACACTGAAGTTTAGTTTCCGCTTCAGGGATTTACTGCAGTCTTTTCCCAAGAGTTGATTTCCGACGGTTAACGTGGGCGCCATCTCGTGGTCATCTCGGGAAAATATGTATACATATCTTGCTAAGGTTTTCTAAGCACAACAAGCAAATGTTAAATTCAAATACTCCTAACATACATTTTCAGAGAAATAGGCACAATAGTAACTCCAATGAAATCTCAAATTATTTGTATCTCGGCATCTTTGTTTTAACTCACAGCAATACCATGAATGAAAGAGGAAATTCATTTATTTTGAAAAAGTGATTTTTTTATCTGAAGGGTTGAGCTTTTAAAAAGTGATTAAAATGCTGTAGAAAATATCAAATGATGATGAGGAGTCTGCGTAATGAATGTTTGGGATCAGATGAGCACATTAGTGATGTCGAATAGGGTTTGATTCTCCTACTTTCCAATTCCCCCAAAGGCAAAATAGTAGCATTTGTACGCCTCAGGGAAACTGTCTACATAGTGGTGTCTTGTAAGCATTACATTTCGTTCGTGACGCAGCTGGTATGGCTAAGGGGAAGCACTCACCGTGAACCTCCTGTGGAGGTTGCTGCCCTCTCTTCAGGAAAAAGTTGGTCCTGCAGTTCAAACAAAGCAACTTCTAGATGCTTGTGAACCACCAGGCAACCACTGCACAGAACTGCTCTCCTCCAAAGCCCCTTGGAGAAGAATCCCTTCCAGCGGGAGACTTCTGCAGGGTAGAGCAGACACACAAGGCAGGGATGGAGAAGGAAGAAGCTCTGGAAACACTGAGTACCGAAGGAGAGCTTGTTATCCGACGGTGACGTCGAAGTCCTCATTGTGTTGCTGGGGTGAGGTAAGTTTTGCCAGTGACACAGCCAAGAGTGGACTTAATCAGCTGCTCAAGAAGGGGAATTGGCCAGCCTCCAGCCAGGGCCTCAAAACTGGGTCAAGACAGCATTTAAAAGAAAGGGTATTTTACACAGTCCTCCTTCCAGAATGTGGAGCTTAACTCCCCTCACATAAGTGCAGTCTGGACGCAGTTACTCACTTCTAAGGAATAAATATGAAAAGGGAAAATTATACCATGGACCGCTAGAAGAATGAACAAATCTGTCCTGGAAGAATTACAACCAGAATGCTCCTTAGCAAGGATTTGTCTCACGCACTTTCGACATGCTATCAGGAGTGACCAGTCCCTGGAGAAGTACATCATGCTTAGTAAAGTAGAGGGTCAGCATAAAAGAGGAAGACCCTCAACGAGATGGAATGACACCATGGCTGCAACAATGGGCTCAAGCGTAGCAACAATTGTGAGGATGGCACAGGAGTGGGCACTGTTTTGTTCTGTTGTACACAGGGTCGCTAGGAGTTGGAACTGGCTCTACAGCACCTAGCAATGACACTGGAGAAACCAGGCATACACCGTCTTAACTGCATGATGGTTTTCATTGTGCCCTATTCACGCCACTGGTAAGGGACAAATTCCCGCCCTAGGGTTATAGGGATGGTGGAACACTTGACAACTGACACTGGACAGATGAGAGGACAGCAGTGTATTAGTCACGTATACTCACAACCTAGGGGAGGAGGAACACCACATGCCATGCAGGGCCACACGGGGATTGCACTTGGGAACAGAGTGAATGAGCAGGGACTGTGGGAGGCAGGCTTTGCAGTATCTAGAGGGTGAGGTGACCCCTGGTTCCTGCGGGAGGATGTGATTGGCTTGTCTGAATAATTTCGAGGGCTGGCAGGAAAGTGAAGCCTACTATTCAGGGATAAGCAGCTGGGTGGTGTAAATGGTTAAGCACTTGAATAGTAGCTGAAAGATTGTCAGTTTGAACCCACCTGGAGGTACTCAAGACAGGCCTGGCCACCTGCTTCTGAAAGGTCATAGCCTTGAAAACCCTGTAGAGTAGTTCTATTCTGCACGCACTGGGGTCACCACGAGTCGGAATCAACTCCACGGCAACTAACAATGACACTGAGGAATGAGCAGAAACAGTACCTGGTCCCTGTGACAAGGAGGGCTGTTAGGGGCCCTTAATGACGGGAGCATTAGGCCATGAGTGACCCTCCTGTTTTCCCCCACATCCTGGAGAAGCACATAATGTTAGGCCTTACACCACAATGATGGACGTAAACAACAGCAGCAATAAAATGTGTTGACATCATGTACCCCTGATAAGATATGACGAGCAGGGCACATGACTTCTATGGTATTTGTTCCAGAAATCCATAATCTCAGTCTAATCATGAGAAAACATCAGACAATCTACAAAACACCTGGTCAGTGACTTTCAAAATGTCAAGGTCATGAAAGCCAAGGAAAGACTTGAGGAACTGTCACAGGTTGGCAGGAACGAAGGAGACGTGACAACTAAAGGCAATGCAGTATCCTAAACCGAATCTAGAAGCAGAAAAAGACATTAGAAGAAAAACTGAGGAACTGCAAATAAAGTCTACTCTTTAGTGAATAGATTGTGCCAAAGTTAATTTCTTGGTTTTGAAAATTGTACCATGCTTATGTAAGATGCTAACATTGGGGGAAAGTATTGAAGGGGATATAGAAATTCTCTGTGTTAGCACTGTAATTTTTTAAAATCTAAAATTATTTCAAAATAAAACTTTTTTTTTTCTAAGAGGGAAAAAAAAATCAAACAGTAGGTACAAAATCAAAGGAGATCCAGGTATCAGGTTATCTTGACAGGAATTTAAAAATCACTATGATTAAAATGTCTTGAAATTAAATAACAAGATGAAGAATACAGACAGACCACAGGAAACTATAAAAAAAGAATCAAATGGATCAAAGATAATGTAGAAAAATTCTGATCAAAAGGGGGAAAACTTAGAACAAGATTTCAAATTCTTATGGAACTCAGACTTTCTGGAGCCGCTGAGGCTGGATGAACCCCTGAAACTATTGCCCTGAGATAGTCTTTAAACCTTAAACCAAAAATATCCCCTGAAGTCTTTTTTAAACCAAACAGTAGTTTAGCTTAATTAGTAAAGAATGTCTGCCTTGAGCACTGTGCTGTTTTAAAGAACTATCTATATGGATCAATTTGACAACAGCAACTCAAAAGGTTAGATAGGAAGTTTAGGGGGGCAGTGAGTTTATGTTAATGGAGGGGGAACAATTCAGAAAAAGGGTGAGAACGGTTGCACGACTTGAATGTTATCCATGTTGCTGAATTGTACATGTAGAAATTTTTGAATTCGTGTATGTTCTGCTGTGTGTATTTTTTGACAACAACAGAAAATAAGATAAATTACTTAAAAAAGAATCAAATAGAAATATTAGAGCTGAAAAACACAATAACTAAAATGAAGAACTCAGTGGATGAATTTAACAGCAGAGTAAACAAGCTTGTATAAAATAGTTCAGAAGATCTTTAGAGGCCAACGTATGGAGAGAAAACAAGGATAACAAAACAAACAGAAAAGAGAATAAAAGATGTTAGACACGGGGGAAAAAATCGACCGTGGGTAATTGTTCAAACACAGCCTTCCTCTCATGTCTGCATTCTATACTTTCTCTGGTCCCATCTCACATAAGGGTACCCTATCTTTTGGCACCCTCAAGTCAGGGGGAAAAAATAATGAATTTAAATATATAATAACATATATACACAAATATAGTAAAACCTGCAAAAGCTGGAAACTGTGTAAGGCAGAAACCTGTCAGAGAAGGAAAACGCAAATATTTTTCATTAATAGCGATAGAAAAGTGGTGTCATGGATTGAATTGTGTCCCCCCAAAATATGTGTCAACTTAGGCCATTGTGTGATTGTCTACCATTTTGTCATCTGTTGTGATTTGCCTATGTAAATCCTACCTCTATGATGTTAATGAGGTGGGATTAGCAGCAGTTACGTTAATGAGGCAGGACTCAATCTACAAGATTAGGTTGTGTCTTAAGTCAATCTCGTTCGATATAAGAGAGAAGCAAGCAGAGATGGGGACCTCATACCACCAAGAAAGTAGAGCCAGGAGCATATGACCCTTGGATCCTGGGTCCCTGTGCTGAGAAGCTCCTAGAGCAGGGGAAGATTGATGACAAAGACCTTTCCCCAGAGCTGACAGAAAGAGAAAGACTTCCGCTGGAGCTGGCACCCTGAATTTGGACTTCTAGCCTCCTAGACTGTAAGAGAATGAATTTCTCTTTGTTTAAGCCATCCACTTATGGTATTTCTGTTATAGCAGCACTAGATAACTAAGGCAAGTGGTAAGATTGCACCCTTCAAAGGTGGAAAACTTGCAAGACCTGGAAAAACAAGGCTGTTCCTGTGAGTTCCGGCTCTCAAGTTTCCCTGTATATAAACCAAAACCCATTGCCGTCGAGTTGATTCTGACTCATAGCAACCCTATTGGAAACCTTGGTGGCGTAGTGGTTAAGAGCTATTGCTGCTAACCAAAAGGTCGGCAGTTTGAATCCACCAGCTGCTCCTTGGAAATCCCATGGGGTAGTTCTACTGTCCTATAGGGTCGCTATGAGTTCACTGTATGTCGATAATATTTATTGAAAATATGCTATATGCTGGACAGTTTTTTTTTTTATTTTATTGTACTTCAGGTGAAAGCTTACAGAGCAAATAGTTTCTCATGAAATAGTAGTACACATGTTGTTCTATGACATTGGTTAACAACCCCACAACATATTAAGCCTCTAAATTCTCAACCTTTTTTTTTTTTTTTTGATGAAAATACAGATAGCCAAAGATACACCGTTTCAAAAATTTCTACATTCACAGTTCAGTGACATTGACTACGCTCTTCCAACTGTGCTGTTATTCTCACTTAAGATGAAGGCTTACAGAACAAAACAGTTTTTCATTTAATAGTTACTACACATGTTGCCCTATAACAATGGTTAACAATCTCACAGCACATCAAGAGTATCCTTACTCCACCTTGTGTTCCCTATCACCAGGGGACTTCCTTGTCCTCTTCTGTCTTCTGGCCCTTGTCACTGGACTACTGTACCTCTTTAGTCTCCTTTGTTTGTTTATTTATTTATTTATTTTTATTTTATTTAAACACCATTTCAAAACTTTTTACTTACACATTTAAGTGATATTGACTATGCTCTTCCAATTGTGCTGCCATTCTCGCCCAAGATGAAGGCTTACAGGACAAAACAGCCTCCCATTTAATAGTTACTACAAATGTTGCCCTATAACAGTGGTCAACAATCTCACAACACATCGACAGTGTCCTTACTCACCTTGTGTTCCTTATCATCAGTTTCCTACTCCCCCTCTGCCTTCTGGCCTTTGTCACCAGACTCCTGTACCTCATTAGTCCCATTTAGTTTTACTGGGCTGTCCACTCCCAGGCTTAACATCGAACCTCGAAGGTAACTTCACCTCTGAGCTGAAAGGGTGTCTGGGGGCCACACTCTTGAGGTTTCTCCAGTATTCTTTAGGCCAGTAAATCTGGTCTTTTTTTGGGGGGGGGAGTTAAAATTATGCTCTACATCCTTCTCCAGCTCTGTCCAGAACCCTCTGTTGTGATCCTGGTCAGAGCAGTCAGTGGTGGTAGCCGGGCCTCATCTAGCTGTACTGGACTCAGTCCGGTGGAGGTCTTGGTAGCTGTGGACAATTAGTCCTTTGGACTAATCTTTTCATTGAATCCTGTTCTCTTCATTCTCCCTTGCTCCCGAAGGGATGAGACCATGGAATATCTTAGATGGCCGCTCACAGGCTTTTAAGACCCCAGACACTACTCACCAAGGTAGAATGTAGAGCATTATCTTTATAAGTAGTGTCATGCCAATTGAGCTAGATGTTCCCCGAGACCATGGTCCCCAGAGCCCTCCGTCCAACAACTCAGTCCCTCGGGGGGTTTGGATGTGTCTATAGGGCCTCCATGACCTTTCCTTGTGCAGGTTGTGTTAGTTTCCCCTGTACTGTGTACTATCTCACCTCTCACCCAAGTTACCACTTATCTATTACCTATTTAGTATTTCCCCCCCTCCCCTCCCATCCCTGGTAACCAACAAGGATTGTTACATTTTGCATGTGAATTTTTTCATGGGTTTTTACAATAGAGGTCTCATACAATATTTGTCCTTTTGTGATTGACTTATTTCACTCAGTATAATTTCCTCCAGTTTCATCCATGTTATGAGATGATTCACAGATTCATTGTTGTTCTTTCTCGTTGCATAGTACTCCATTGTGTGTATGTACCATATTTATGTATCCATTCATCTGTTGATGGACATCGAGGTCGTTTCCATCGTTTTGCTATTGTGAACAATGCTGCCATGAACATAGGTGTGCATATGTCTATTCGAGTGATGACTCTTATTTCTCTAGGATATATTCCTAGGAGTGGGATTGCTGGATTGAATGGTATGTCTATTTCTAGCTTTCTGAGGAAACGCCATATCATTTTCCAAAATGGTTGTATCATTTTGCATTCCCACCAGCAGTGTATAAGAGTTCCCATCTCCCCGCAGCCCCTCCAACATTTGTTATTTCCAATATTTTTGATTCGTGCCAGTAATGCCGGGGTGAGATGGTATCTCATTGTGGTTTTAATTTACATTTCTCTAATGGCTAGTGATCGCGAGCATTTCCTCATGTGTCTGTTGGCCATTTGAATGTCTTCCTTGGTGAAGTGTCTGTTCATTTCCTTTGCCCATTTTTTGATAGGATTGTTTGTCTTTTTGTTGTAGAGGTGTTGGATTTTCTTGTAGATTATGGAGATTAGACCTTTGTCTGACTTGTACTGTCCAAAAATTTTTTCCCAGTCTGTAGGTTCTCTTTTGACTCTTTTGGTGAAGTCTTTTGAAGAGCATAGATATTTGATTTTTAGAAGATCCCAGTTCTCTAGTTTATCTGTTGGGTTTTTTTGTGTTGATGTTTATGGTTTGTATCCTGTTAATGCCATATATTAAGGCCTGAAGTGTTGGTCCTGTTTTTTCTTCTATGAACTTTATAGTTTGAGGCTTTATATTCAGGTCTTTGATCCATTTTGAAGTAGTTTTTGTATATGGTGTGAGGTATGGGTCCTGTTTCATTTTTCTGCAAATGGATATCAAGTTTTGCCAGCACCATTTGTTAAAAAGACTGTCTTTTCCCCATTTGATGGACTTTGGGACCTTGTCGAGAATCAGGTGACTATAAGTGGATGGATTTAAATCTGGGTTCTCAATTCTGTTCCACTGGTCAATGTATCTGTTGTTGTACCAGTACCAGGCTGTTTTGACTGCTGTAGCTGTATAGTAGGTTCTCAAGTCAGGTAGTGTGAGTCCTCCAACTCTATTCTTCTTCTTCAGTAGTGCTTTACTTATTCGGGGCTTCTTCCCTTTCCATATAAAGTTAATAATTAGTTTTTCCATCTCTTTGAAGAATGTTGTTGGTATTTGGATCGGGATTGCATTGTATTTGTAAATTGCTTTAGGTAGAATTGCCATTTTCACAATGTTGAGTCTGCCTATCCATGAGCATGGTATGTTTTTCCATTTATGTAGATCCCTTTGGGTTTCATGCAGCAGTATTTTGTAGTTTTCTTTGTATAGGTCTTTTACATTCCTGGTCAGATTTATTCCTAAGTATTTTATCTTTTTAGGGGCTATTGAAAATGGTATTGATTTCCTGATCTCCTTTTCATCGTTCTCCTCATTGGTGTATAGGAATCCAACTGATTTTTGAATGTTTATCTTGTGTCCTACTACTCTGCTGAATCTTTCTATTAGTTCCAGTAGATTTCTTGTGGAGTCTTTAGGGTTTTCTATGTATAGTATCATATCATCTGCAAACAGGGAGAGTTTAACTTCTTCATTACCAATTTGGATGCCCTTTATTTCTTTCTCTTGCCTTATTGCTCTAGCTAGAACTTCCAGCACGATGTTAAATAGGAGTGGTGATAAAGGGCATCCTTGTCTTGTTCCTGTTTTCAAGGGGAATGTTTTCAGCCTCTCTCCATTAAGAATGATGTTGGCTGTTGGTTTTGCATAGATGCCCTTTATTATGTTGAGAAATTTCCCTTCTATACCTATTTTATTGAGAGCTTTTATCAGGAATGGGTGTTGGACTTTGTCAAATGCCTTTTCTGCGTCAATTGAGATGATCATGTGATTTTTTTCTTTCCTTTTATTTATGTGGTGGATTACGTTGATGGGTTTTCTAATGTTAAACCATCGTTGCATACCTGGTATGAATCCTACTTGGTCGTGGTGTATTATTTTTTTGATATGATACTGAATTCTATTGGCTAGAATTTTGTTCAGAATTTTTGCATCTATATTCATGAGAGATATTGGTCTGTAATTTTCTTTTTTTGTGATGTCTTTGCCTGGTTTTGGTATCAGCATTATGCTGGCTTCATAGAATGAATTTGGAAGTGTTGCTTCCTCTTCTATGCTCTGAAATAGCTTGAGTAAAACTGGTACAAACTCTTCTGTAAATGTTTTGTAGAATTCTCCAGTGAAGCCATCTGGGCCGGGGCTTTTTTGGTTGGGAGTTTTTTTATTACCTTTTCAATCTCTTCTCTTGTTATGGGTCTGTTCAGATTTTCAATATCACTTTGTTGTAGTTTGGGTAGGCCGTATGTTTCCAGAAATTTATCCATTTCCTCTAGGTTTTCAAATTTGTTGGAATATAGTTTTTCATAATATTCTGTTATAATCCTTTTTATTTCAGTTGGGTCTGTTGTAATGTCCCCCATTTCGTTTCTTATTTGGGTTATTTGTGCCCTCTGCTGTTTTTCTTTTGTCAGTCTGGCCAGTGGTTTGTCGATTTTGTTGATTCTTTCAAAGAACCAACTTTTGGTTTTGTTGATTCTTTCTATTGTTTTTCTATTCTCTATTTCATTGATTTCTGCTCTGATCTTTACTATTTCCTTTCTTCCTGTGCTTGTAGGCTTTTTTTGTTGTTCTCTATTTGTTTGAGTTCTGTAGTTAATGTTTTGATTTTGTCCCTTTCTTCTTTTTTGATATGTGCATCTATTGCTGTAAATTGTCCTCTGAGGACTGCCTTTGCTGTGTCCCAAAGGTTTTGGTATGATGTGTTTTCATTTTCATTTGATTCTAGGAATTTTTTAATTCCATCTCTGATTTCTTCTATTACCCATTGATGTGTAAGCAGATTATTATTCAGTTTCCATGTGTATGATTTTTTTTCCTTGCTCTTTCTAGTGTTAATTTCTACCTTGATGGCATTGTGGTCAGAGAAGATACTGTGAATTATCTCAGCATTTTGGATCTTGTTGAGGATTGCTCTGTGGCCTAAGATGTTGTCTATTCTGGAGAACATTCCATGTGCATTGGAAAAGAATGTGTACTTTGCAGCGGTTGGATGGATTGTTCTATATATGTCTATGAGGTCCAGTTGGCTGATTGTGTCCTTTAGGTCTTCTGTATCTTTGCTGAGTTTCTTTTTAGTTGTTCTGTCCTTTACTGAGAGTGGTGTGTTGAAGTCTCCTACTATTATTGTGGAACTGTCAATTTCTCTTTTCAGTGCTGTTAGAGTTTTTTTTATGCATTTTGGAGCCCTGTCATTGGGTGCATAGATATTTATTATGGTTATGTCTTCATGATGGATCATCCCCTTAATCATTATATAGTGTCCTTCTTTGTCTTTTATGGTAGATTTTGTTTTAAAGTCTATTTTATCTGAGATTAGAATTGCCACTCCTGCTCTTTTTTGATAGTTGTTAGCTTGATATATTTTTTTCCAACCTTTGATTTTTAATAAATTCACATCTTTGTTTCTAAGGTGTGTCTCTTGTAGACAGCAAATTGATGGATCCTGTTTTCTGATCCATTCTGCCACTCTCCGTCTCTTTATGGGTGCATTGAGTCCATTTACGTTCAGTGTAATTATTGATAGATGGAAGTTTGTTGCTGTCATTTTGTAGTGCTTTTTTTTGTGATGCTGAAGTTTTCTTTGTTCTTCTTACTCTCTTGTGCTGAGTTACTTTTGTTTGTGGATTTTGTGTTCATTTCTTTTGTTTTTGTAGGTTTTGTTTTTGTTGAGACTTTATGTTTTTCGTCTTTATTTTTATGAGTTGGTTTATTAACTTTTTTTGTGGTTACCATGAATTTTACCCTTATCTTTATAGTTTTGAAGCAGTCTACCCTTACTTGGTATCGCCTTGCCTTCCTCTCCTTTAGAAGGTTCTATACCTATGCCATTTGTTCCCTCTTTCATTGTTTTGATGTTGTTGTCATCCTTTGATTGATTTCTCTGATTCCCTGTTGTATTTCTTTTGTTTTTGGAAAGTCCTCTGTAGTTCAGTTCCTAGAATGGTATCTGGTTCATATGAACCTGCGTCCTAGGTCCTAGGTCCTGCCTGAGGGCTGAAGCTGTTTGTCCTCAGATAGAAGAACTCCCTTTAATAATTCTTGTAAGTTTGGTTTGACTTTTGCATATTCCTTTAGTTTCTGTTTATCTGGAAATGACCTAATTTCACCATCAAATTTGAATGAGAATTTTGCAGGATATATTATTCTTGACTGACAATTTTTTTCTTTCAAGATTTTATATATGTCATCCCATTGCCTTCTTGCCTGCATGGTTTCTGCCGAATAATCTGAGCTTAGTTTTATTGTTTCTCCTCTGTATGTGACTTCTTGTTTTTCACGAGCTGCTCTCAGGATTCTTTGTTTGTCTTTAGTTTTAGTGAGTGTGAATATGATATGTCTTGGTGATTTTCTTTTGGGGTCTCTTCTATACGGGGCTCGTTGAGCTTCTTGGATGGCCAGCTTTTCATTTTTCATGATATTGGGAAAGTTTTCTGTCAGCAGTTCATCGATGATCCTCTCTGTGTTTTCTGTTTTCTCCCCCTGTTCTGGTATGCCAATCACTCGTAAGTTTTTGCTTTTAATTGTGTCCCACATAACTCTCAGGGTCTCTTCATTTTTCTTTGTTCTTTTTTCTGAGTTTTCCTGAAACAAAGTTGTATCCAAGTGTTCGTCTTCAGTTCCACTGATCCTGTCTTCCATGGTTTCAAACCTACTTCTTAGCCCTTCTATGACACCATCCATTTCTGAAATCTTGTTGTTTATCTTTTGGATTTCTAATTGTTGTTTTTGTATAATTTCGAGTTGTGAATTTATTTTGGCATTTTGTTCCTGCATCATCTTCCTGAATTCTTCCAATTTTTTGTCTGTATTTTCCATGAATTTGTCTATTTTTTCCTCATGTTTGTCAGCTTTTTGCCTCAGTTCTTGGAAAATTCCTAGTATTAGTGATTTGAGTTCCCTATCAGGTACTTCTAGTGCATTTTCTTCCACAGGAGAGTTATCTGGTGTTTTAATTTGGACCCCTATTGGAGCCATCTTGTCTTGTTTTTGTAAATGTTTTGATATTGTTTGCTGTTTTCAGGGCATTCAGTAGATATTTCTCTCGTTTATTGATTGTAGTTTTTTTTTTTTTTTGTTTCATCCTTGTGGTACAGCTGGGCAGATCTAGCTGAGGAGGAGCCACTGGGACGGGTTGCTTGTGGTACTCACCGCAGCCACCAGGACGGTTGGTAGTCAGTGCTGGGCAGGTTCCAATAGGGCGTGCCTGTGCAGCTTGGCGGTGTGATGTCTAGTGCACGGTGCAGGTAGGTAGGGTGCAGCGGGAAGATGGTTATGTGTGAAGCTGAGCTGGATATGGGAGAGAGGAGAGAGGAGCAGGAGCAAAAAGCATACAAACATAAAAGAATGCTAGGGGAGCTTGTCGTTGGAATGTACAGATGAGAGACTATGGGATGGAGGAAGCCAGAAGGGGGAAGAGAAAGAAAAGGAAAGAATGAACAAATAAAAATCAGAAAAGTTAAAGAACTGCAAAGTTCCCAGGGATCCCACCGTTGCAGCTATGAGGTCTGGGGGAGTCGGTCTCAATTTTCACAGCACAGCCTGGCCAGAAGGTACAGAGGCATACATCGCCTGGTATTCAGGGATCAGAAAGAGAAGGAAGAGATAGAGAGATGAGAAATTAAGCAATGAAGAAAGACAAAAGGGAAAAAGAGGGAAAAGATGACAAAAATAATCAAAAAAAGAAGAAAAATAAAATTAAAAAGAAAAAAAAAGCAACACCAGCAGTCAGTGCCAACAAATGGGACCCAGAGAGCCCCCACTCAGGGGCGCGAATTCCAAGAAGCTGGCAGTCTCGGGGTTAAGAGACCGTGGCCACGGGAAGCAGAGGGGCAAACGAACAAAGGCCCCGGGATCTCACCAGCACGGCAGCCCAGACCTGGAAGCAGCCACACGCCCAAACGCAGCCCCACAGCCCCGCAGGACAGAGCAAAGACGGCACCTGGAACCAGGCACCCAGGCAAAAGGAGGGGGAGGCGGCAGAAAAAGCCCCACCAGCGGCCAGCAAACGGCTCTCAGAAAGCCGCCAGCCCAGGCGCGTGGAATCCAAGCACCGGCACCCCTCAGCCCAGGGACCCTGACCACGGAAAGCAGAGGGGCGAACGAACAAAGGCCCCAGGATCTCACCAGCGCGGCAGCCCAGACCTGGAACCAGCCACACACCCAAACGCAGCCCCACAGCCCCGCAGGAGATAGCAAAGACGGCACTCGGAACGAGGCATCCAGGCAAAAGGAGGGGGAGGCGGCAGAAAAAGTTTCGCCAGCAGCCAGCAAACAGCTCTCAGAATGCCGCCAGCCCGGGCGCGCGGAATCCAAGCACCGGCGCCCCCCAGCCCAGGGACCCTGGCCACGGAAAGCAGGGGAGCCCCAGCCGAGGCGGAGAGGGGTGGGGGGTGGGAAAGCGCACACTGCAGTTTACCGGTCGTTCTGTCTCCCACCGGATGCTCTGCAAGGCTGCTCTCCCGTTCGCTGGTCTCCAATAGGAATCCAAGATGGTGGATCTGCGCTGCGTTAGCTGGTAAGGAATCTCTGCATGAGTCTCTCCTCACTCTCTGTTCTCTTTTAGTATTCTCACTCCGTTTGGTGTTTGGCTGAGTTCTTTATCTCTTCATTTGGTGTTCTAGTGTTTCAGGATTGTTGATTCTCTGTTAGGCTTAGTTTTTCGGATCTTTGCCGTGGAGGGACTGCGTGGTGCTTCTGCCTAGAGCGCCATCTTGCCCTGCCTCCTGCTGGACAGTTTTTATTTTTTTAAGTTGTACTTTAGGTGAAAGTTTACAGAACAAATTAGTTTTTCATTAAACAATATTGTTTTGTGACATTGGTTACCAACCCCATGACGTGCCATCACTCTCCCCTCTCAAACTTAGGTTCCCTATTACCAGCTTCCCTGTCCCCTTCTACCTTTTCGTCCTTGTCCCTTGGGTAGTGTGCCCCTTTAGTCTCGTTTTGTTTTATCGGCCTGTCTAATCTTTGACTGAAGGGTGAACCTCAGGAGTGACTTCATTACTGAGCTAAAATGGTGACCGGGGGCCCTACTCTCAGGGTTTCTCCAGTCGGTGTCAGGCCAGTAAGTCTGGTTTTTTTGTGAGTTAGAATTTTGTTCTACATTTTTCTCCAGCTCTGTCGGGGACCCTGTATTGTAATTCCTGTCAGAGCAGTCAGTGGTGGTAGCCGGGAACCATCTAGTTGTTCTGGACTCAGTCTGGTGGAGGCCGTGGTAGTTGTGGTCCATTAGTCCTTTGGACTAATCTTTCCCTTGCGTCTTTGGTTTTCTTCATTCTCCCTTGCTCCAGACAGGGTGAGACCAGTGGATACACTGAACACTTCTGCTGGGTGCTTAACATATAAAAAATAATGGCTAACAATTATTGAATACTTACTTGTGCCAGACACTGTCTAAATTATCATTGCAACCTTAAGTCACTATAATTATCATATCAACCCTAAGACGTAGATATCCTAATTCCTCCTGCTTTTCAAGAAAAAATAATGTCAAGACCCAAAACAGTCAAGTGATTTGCCCAAACAGGTAGCTGTAACCAGTGGAGCTGAGATTCCAACCCAGGCAGCCTGGCCCCTGCCCTGTCCTCTTAACTAACTACACTATACTGTATACAAGGAGCTCTGGTGGCACGATGATTAAGCACTCAGCTGCTAACTGAAAGGTTGGTGGTTTGAACCCACCCAGCAGCTTTGTGGGAGAAAGACCTGGCCATCTGCTTCTGTAAAGATTGCAGCCTAGAAACCCTATGGAGCAGTTCTACTCTACCAGATGGGGTCGCTAGGGATCAAAAATTGACTCTACGTCACCAAAAACGTACTGCCTGCACGTTATACAGAGCGTGAATTTATGAACAGACACTATGAACTGAAGTTGGTTTACGTTCCTATCCGCCCCTGTTAACCTTAATGGAAAGGATAGCACATCTATTTTTAAAACGCTTTTTCTTCTCAAGGGCCTCCTTGTGGATTTGGCACAACCATGAGTACAATCTAAACTGGAGTCTAGACAAAAATTTCCACTGTAGAAGGAAATGAAAATTGGGGCAGCAACAGCAGAGTAAAAGGTAAAGGGCCTAAAGCATCAAGGAGCCTCTCTGGGGAAATGAGGGAAATGCAAGGGAGTCGTATCTCCTAAGAGCCTTGATGTCTTCCTGAAAACAAAGGTGTAGACAATAAGTGCAGCTAAAAGAAAATTTGTGTTTACAACGTGCTTCAGGGCTAGGCTTTTGATAGTTCAGATTATTTTATCCTTCTACATTGAAGGATGTTCATTAGGTGCCTTTTTCCCAGGCCACTTACAGCAAATTCCACCTTACAGCCCTTTCCATCTTAAACCTGTTTATTTAATTTTGTTCCAACAGCAAAAATCACATCTCCTCCTTCACCCTTCAGTAGAAGACAAAACAAAACTCACACACATTGAAATACGTCTTATGAGCCTGATTTGTCAGAAGTCAAGAGTGATGGTTAAGATTGTGTGTCAACTTGGCCGTGATTCTCAGTGTTTATATGGGATCACTCCCATGATGGGATCTGCTACGAGTACCAATCAGCTGAAAGGGAGTTTCCTCAGGGGTGTGGCCTGCATCTGAATATAAGCAGATGTTCTGGCTTTTTGCTCACTCTGGATCCTATGGCAGCCTTCTGTTCGTCTGACCTCCAGTTGTTGGGACTTGAGCTATCAGTTTATCTGCTGATCTTGGGGTTCGCAGATCTTCACAGCCTGTGAGTGGAGCCCTGCTCTCCGACCTGCTGATCTTGTGTTGGCCAGCCTCTGCAGCTACATGATTCAGGAGAAGCCTTGAGGTCTGGCCTGCCAATCTTGGGATTGGTCAGCCTGTGAGAAAGAGCCCTGCTTTCTGACCTGCCAGTCTTGGGTTCACCAGTCCCTGCGGCTACGTGAATTGGGAGAAGCCTCTATCCTAATCCACAGACTTCGGACTTCCCAGCCTCTACAATTGTGTAAGCCATTTCTTTGATGTAAATCTCTCTATATACATATTTATACAATTTACTGGTTTTGCGTCTCTAGGGAACCCAGCCTAAGTCATCAAGAGGTATGATGATGCCATGCTGTCATGTTCTTCTGTGCTCGCCTTAACGCATTGTTTAATAAAATGGGACGTGGTGACAAAGTAAGTTGAGTTTCTTGAATCATATATTTTAGATATATGGAAGAAAACTGGAAGAAAACTCAGGAGGTCTTCAGCCTTTTGGCAGGTATGATTGTCTAGATTTTATAGTCAAACTGCCAGAACCCAACTCAAACCAAACCCCTGCCGTTGAATCAGTTCAGACTCATAGCGACCCTATAAGGTTTCCAAGGCTGTAAATCTTTACAGAAGCAGACTTCCACATCTTTCTCCCGCAGAGAGGCTGGTGGGTTCCAATCACTGACCTTATGGTTAGCGGCCAAGTACTTTAACCACCGTGCCACTGGGGCTCCTTGTCAGAACCCAGAGAGGTTAAATAACTCACTTGAGGTTCCCAGACGATGCTAATGCTGCTGGTTAGGGACCATTTCTGAGAACCACTAGTAGAACAGTGGTTCTCAACATTTATTATACATAAGAATCACCTGGAGATCTTGTTAAACTGTAGATTCTGATTCAGCAAATTCTTAGCAGGGATTTGAACCAGAAGGAACTGGTTTGAACCCTGTTTCAGAGCTGCAGTTAGTATCCTGGCTAGACCAGACAAGCATTCCTAAGCTAGTTAGCTAGGACTCTGGCATGTTTCTACCTGGGTAAATATACCTGGGAGGCAGAGGAAAGGAAAGAGATCAGGACAGTGGAGCAAATGGTACCACTAGAATGTCTGGCTTGGTGACACTTGCCTCCAGGGCCCATGGATTGGCTGGGAGCACCTACAGCAATCTCTCAACCTTTAGTATGCTCAAGACTTTCCAGGGGAGCTTGTTAAAGTGCAGAAATGCGGATCCAGTCATCCTGGAGCAGACCTGGGAATCTACATTTTGCTAAACTGCAGGTGATTTAGAAGGAGCCCTGGTGGTGCAGTGATTAAAGTGCTCTACTGCTAATTAAAAGCTCGGCTGTTCAAACCCACCAGCCACTCCGTGGGAGAAAGATGTGGCAGTCTGCTTTCCTAAAGATTTACAGCCTTGGAAAACCTATTGGGTAGTTCTACTCTGTCCTATCAGGTCGCTGTGAGTCAGAATTGACTCGACAGCAGTGGGTCTGGAGGTGATTTTTGACAGGGTCTGGGCTAGAGTGAAGCCAGCAGACCCCAGAGATGGAGAGCCTTAGGGTCCTGATAATGTCCTCTGAACCCTAGGAGCAGGCACCAGTGAATTTCCTTTTCCTTATTTATTTTTTTTAGCTGAAATAGTATTGACATAGTATGGTTTCTTCAAGCAGCTTCGAGAGCAGCTGTCATTGACAAAAGTGGAGCAAGAATGAGTGAGAAAAAGCAGGGTGGAGATGATAGTGGAAGTGAGCTTGTAAGCCCAGTGGACAAGCCCTTTGGGGATGCCCAGGACACTGAGGAGACTCTTTGCAGGAAGGTACTAAGGTTCTGGGTACACAGGTGGGGAAAGAACAGGGGGCTAGGTCAGTAAAGTTAATGTCACGTGTGCATTGACAGCTAATAGGCATTGGAGACCTGGGTCTGAACTTGAGCCTGCTGTCTTGAGCACAAGGCTTTTCCCACCTCCCTATGCAATGGTTAAGAGGTATGGCATGCTACGCTGCTAACCAAAAGGGTTGACAGTTTGAATCCACCAGCTGCTCCTTGGAAACCCTATAGGGCAGTTCTACACTGTCCTGTAAGGTCATTGTGAGTCGGAATTGACTCAATGGCAATGGGTTTAAGCTGACTTCCAATTATTCTGATACTCCAACTTTTAAGGGACCAAATAATCCCTTCTGATCAATATCAATATTAACCAACATTCTACTGTAAATAATGCTGTTGGGAGTGATCAGAAGATTAATTGTCATACCTTGGAATTTAGAGTGGGCTGGCTATGTAATTTGTGGGATCTAATAAAATGTAATTTTAAGGCATTTACTAACCCCCTGAAGGCTAGTAATGGTTAAGCTCTTGGCTGCTAAATGAAAGGCTGGCATCTCAAACCCACCTAGTGGCTCTGTGGGAGAAAAGTCCTGGCTATCTGCTTCTGTAAAGATTAACCAAAGCCCAAACTTGGTGCCGTCAAGTCGATTCCTACTTATAGCGATCCTACAGGACAGAGTAGAACTGACCCACAGGGTTTCCAAGGCTGTAATCTTTATGGAAGCCTACTGTCACATCCTTCTCCCGAGGAGCAGCCGTGGGTTTGAACCGCCAACCTTTCAGTTAGCAGCCAAGCTCTTTAACCACTGTGCTACCAGGTTGCACCTTCTCCCTTGGAGAATTTCTTACAAAAAAGAGAAGACTCTTCGTTATGCTGAGTGTAATAAGTCAGTCACAAAAGGACAAATATTGTATGAGACCACTACTGTAAATACTCATAAAAAGTTTTATACACAAAAAGAAACAATCTTTGATGGTTACGAAGGAGGGGAGGGATGGGAGGGAGAAACACTAAATAGGCAATAGATAAGTGGTAACTTTGGTGAAGGGTAAGACAGTACACAATACTGGGGAAGCCAGCACAGCTTGTACAAGGCAAGGTCAAGGAAGCTCCATAGACACATCCAAACTCCTTGAGGACCGAATTGCTGGGCTGAGGGCTGTGGGGACCATGGTCTTGGGGAACATCTAGTTCAACTGACATAACATAGTTAATAAAGAAAATGTTCTACATTCTACCTTGGTGAGTGGCTTCTGGAGTCTTAAAAGCCTGTGAGCAGCCATCTAAGATATTCCACTGGTCTCACTCCTTCGGGAACAAGGGAGAATGAAGAAAACAAGATACAAGGGAAAGATTAGTCCAAAAGGCTAATGGACCACAACTACCACAGCCTCCACCAGCCTTGAGTCCAGCACAACTAGATGGTACCCAGCTACCACCACTGACTGCTCTGACAGGGATCACAACAGAGGGTCCCAGACAGAGCTGGAGAAAAATGTAGAACAAAATTAGAGCTCACGAAAAAAAGACCAGACTTACTGGCCTGACAGAGACTGGAGAAACCCCAAGAGTATGGCCTCTGGACACCCTTTTAGCTTAGTAATGAAATCACTCCTGAGATTCACCCTTCAGCCAAAGATTAGACAGGCCCATAAAACAAAACGAGACTAATGGGGCACAACAGCCCAGGGACAAGGACTAGAAGGCAGGAGGGGACTGGAAAGCTGGTAATAGGGAACCCAAGGTTGAGAAGGGAGAGTGTTGATATGTTGTGGGGTTGTTAACCAATGTCATAAAATAATATCGGTACTAACTGTTTAATGAGAAACTAGTTTGTTCTGTAAACCTTCATCTAAAGTACAATTACAAAAAAACACAACAGAGGACCCTTGTTGCTGTTAGGTACCGTTGAGTCTGTTCTGACTCATAGGGACCTTATATACAATAGAAAGAAACACTGCCCAGTCCTGCACCATCCTCACAATCGTTGCTGTTTGAGCTCATTGTTGCAGCCACTGTGTCAATCTATCTCGTCAAGGTTCTTTCTCTTTTTCACTGACCCTCTAGTTTACCAGGAACCCTGGTAGCTCAGTGGTTAAGAGCTCAGGCTGCTAACCGAAAGATTGGCAGTTCGAATCTACTAGTTGCTCCTTGGAAACCCGGTGGAGCAGTTCTACTCTGTTCTATAGGGTGGATATGAGTCAGAATCAACTCTATGGCAATGAGTTTGGGTTCTACCTTATCAAGCATGGTGTCCTTTTCCAGGGACTAGTCCCTCCTGTAACATATCCAAAGTACGTGAGACGAAGTCGTTTCCAAGGAGCACTCTGGCTGTACTTCCTCCAAGACAAGTTTGTTTGCTCTTCTGGCAGTCCATGGTACATTCAATATTCTTCACCAACACCATAAATTCAAAGGCATCAATTCTTCTTTGGTCTTCCTTATTCATTGTCCAGCTTTCGCATGCAGAGCATGCATGTAGAGAGGAGCCTACCAGACCCAAAATGTTGGTGTTGGGGTTTTGACAAAGTACCTGGGGTGCTGCAGCATCTGCAGCAAGGTGCTTTCGAGAGCACCAAGTATAGTTCCTCATCCTCAAAGTAACCATTGCCGTCCAGTAGATTCTGACTCATGGCGCCCCTGTGTGTTTCAGAGTAGAACTGTGCTCCATAGGGTTTTCATGGCTGTGACCTTTCAGAAGCAGATTTCTAGACTTTTCTTCCAAGGTGCCTCTGGGGAGATTCAAACTGCCAAACTTTTGTTTAGTTGCCCAGTGTGTGTTTGCACCACCTAGAGACTCCTATCCTCAAAACAGACCTCTAACTTATCAGGGCAGTAGTATTGTGCTCAAAGTTCCAAGAGGGTATTTCACCAAACATCACCACTGTTGTTGTTGTTAGGTGCCTTCAAGTTGGTTCCAACTCATAGCAACCCTATATACAACAGCATGAAAACTGCCAGGTCCTGCACCATCCTCACAATAGTTGCTATGCTTGAGCCCATTGTTGTAGCCACTGTGTCAATCCATCTCGTTCAGGGTTTTTCTCTTTTTTGCTGACCCTCTACTTTACCAAGCATGGTGTGATTCTCCGGGGACTGGTGCTTCCTGATAACATGTCAAAAGTCCATGAGACAAAGTCTCAACATCCTGGCATCTAAGGAGCATTCTGGCTGTACTTCTTCCAAGACAGATTTGTTTGTTCTTCTGGAAGTCTCTGGTATATTTGATATTCTTCTCCAACGCCATAATTCAAAGGCATCAATTCTTCTTTGGTCTTCCTTATTCATTGTCCAGCTTTCACATGCACATCATTGTTAGGTGATCGATAAACCTGGAGTCCTGGGGAAGAGCAGAGATGAAGTCTGACTGGGCATACTCCAGGTATAGTCTGCCCTGGTCCAGACTCACTCTGGCTCCATAGGGGTTCTCAGAGCTGAGCCCAGCCAGGAAAAGCTCACCTAGACTTTCTGAGGCTGAATCTTCATCCTCACCAGCAGCTTTGGAGACTAACCTGATATTCCCAGCCTTGATGGCCTGGATTAATGTCTCAGTCTGATTCTGCTCCTTCTTTTCTTTCAATTTTGCTTTCCTTACTTCCCTCTGTTCAGTTCGCTTCAGAGTGTTTGCTTTTGCCCTCGTGTCCAGAAGCTTCTTCTCTTTGGCACCTATCTGCAGCCCCTCATCACACCAGCTCACAGCCTCAGCCAAGTCTTTTAGTTCCACATGGCATAGGGTATCTCTCACTATTGCTTTGAGGTGACAGGATTTTAGCTTCCTGGCAGACACATCACTGAAAGCAGAATGAAAATTGCCCAGGTAGTACTCTGCCCAGTTGGTATAAAGGACAACATTCAAATCCCAGTCTGCACATTTCTTCTTTAATCCTTCAGTGTATGAAATCGCAGCTTTCTTGTAGTCTTTTTCTTTAAAGTAATCATTGCCCTTATCTTGATCTGTCTTGGGCTGTTCTTCTGGAGATCGCTCGTCATTAAAAATAATTGACCGGAGGCAAACCAAGTCAGGACTCTCTTTGGGATTAATTTCTGATGGCGCTTTCTTCCTAAACAGGGGTATGTTTTCAAATTCCTCTTCCCACTGGTCCTGGCGGATTTTTCCAGGAACGAGTCCATGGCGTCACTGGAGGCGGCGTCTGGCTCAAGCCACTCCATGGCAACTCTTTGGTGCTGGCGATGTCACGTTTAAATGTAAGTATAAGAGCATTTAACTTGCATTCAGAATCACCAAAATTACACAATCATAGTATCTCATAGCTCATACACGCATATGTATTTTGTTTTTACCAGAACAATGGAAACGCTGCACAAATCAACTCACCTGTTTTTATTTCACTTTTAAATGCAAGCAGTTTCTGCCGACATTATTGATCTTTGGCTTGCTGGCAACTAAGGAAAGATGGAAAGGAGAAAGAACCATGGGTTGCCCAAACCTTCCCGTTCCTTCCATGCCACCATTTTCTTTATTTTATTGTTGTAGTCTGAGTGAAAGTTTACAACAAGTTAGTCTCTCATATAAAAATTTATACATACATTGTTATGTGACCCTAATTGCTCTCCCCATACTGTGACAGCACACTCCTCCTTTCCACCCCTGATTTCCCGTGTCCATTCAAGCAGCTCCTGACCCTCTCTGCCTTCCCATCTCACCTCCGGCCAGGAGCTGCCCATTTAGTCTCATGTATCTACTTGAGCTAAGAAGCACACTCTCCAGAAGTATCATTTTACATCCCACAGTCCAGTCTAATCTTTGCCTGAAGAGTTCCATGCCACCATTTTCAACAGAAGTTGAAAGCTCCCAACAAGGAATCCCTGGATGGTGCAAATGGTTAAACACTTAGCTACTAACCAAGTGTCATGGATTGAATTGTGTCCCCCCAAAATATCTGACAACTTGGCTAGGTTATGATTCCTAGTATTGTACGATTGTCTACCATTTTGTCATCTGATGTGATTTCCCTATGTGTTGTAAATCCTATCACTATGATATAATAAGATGTATTAGCGGCAGTTGTATTGATGAGGTCTACAAGATTAGATAGTGTCTTAAGCCAATCTCTTTTGAGATATAAAAGAGAGAAGCCAGCAGAGAGACATGGGGACCTCATACCACCAAGAAAGCAGCACCGGGAGCAGAGCACATCCTTTGGACATGAGGTTTCTGCGCTGAGATGCTCCCAGACCAAGGGAAGACTGGTGACAAGGACCTTCCTCCAGAGCTGACAGAGAGAGAAAGCCTTCTCCTGTAGCTGATGCCCTGAGTTTGGACTTGTAGCCTACTGGACTGTGAGAGAATAAACTTCTTTTTGCTAAAGCCATCCACTTGTAGTATTTCTGTTATAGCAGCACTAGATGACTAAGACCAAGGTTGCAGTTTGAATCTACCCAGAGTTGCCTTGGAAGAAAGGCCCTGTGATCTGCTTCTGAAAGATCTACCAAAAAACAAATAAACAAACAAAAAAAAACCCCAAACCTATTGCTGTTGAGTTGATTCCAATTCATAGTGATCTTGTAGGACAGAGTAGAACTAATTGCCACAAGGGTTTTCAAGGCTGTGATCTTTACAGAAGCAGACTGTCCCATCTTTCTCCCGAAGAGTAGCTGATGGGTTCAAAACACCGACCTTTCAGTTAGCAGCCGAGTGCTTAACCACTGTGCAACCAGGGCTCTTTTCCAAAAGATCACAGCCATGGAAACACATGGGATCACCATGAGTTGCAATCGACTCAGCGGCAACTGGTTTGGTTTTGGTTAAAACAGGGAGGTGACGTGAGTAAGAAAGGATGTGATAGTGCCACCTGGGGGGACATTGGTCATTTGTGTGTCTGCTTTGAGCAGAAAGCATGACTGCTCAGGGCTGTCACCCCCTCTATTTACTCAGTCGTAGACATAATATACTAATCTAGTACTCACTTTGAGTCTTCCTGAACTCCCATGAGTGGCTCCATCAGAATTCTGTGCTCATGGGGCATCGCGAATGCTATGTGCGGATGGGGCGGCAGGCATGGATATTGCACATATCTCCTCTGCTTGTCTACCTGAAGTCTACCTGCCTTCAAACAGGTAGAACTGCTGGTCTTGGTGAGTCATTCCCACAGCACAAAGAAGGGGCTATTCTCAGCATGGGGTAGAGCACGGAGAGAGGGGGTGCAGTTGTGCGTTTATTCTGGGTGAGCATTGTCAGTCAAGATGAGTAGAGTTTTGCTTAGTAAAATTAGAGTTTATTTTTCTAGGAACTAAGAATCTCCAAAGAGATTCCTGGAACGTATTTTTCACACTAATCAGATTTAGCTTTTAGAGGGATTTTGACAGAAACACAAATTTTTTTATGACTTAATCTCACAAACATTCGTTGGGTTTTTCCTACATGCAAGGCACTGTGGGAGGAGTTAACTAAACCAGGCGGTGATGCCCCTCTTCTAGGATCTGACGGTGCCGTACAGGAGATCAAACACAGAGGGAAATCGGTATGATACAAGAAAGACAGTGGTGTTATAAGATGTGTAATGCACAGTACTGTAGGTGTGCAGAAAAGGGAGAGGTGGCTTCTGGTTAGATGATCTAGAAGGGCTTCGTGGCGGAACCAGCATTTTAGCTGGGTCTAAAAGATGGCAGCAATTCAGACGCATTTAACTGGAAACAATATGGGCAAGGCAGAGCTACAGGAAATCTCACAACCCCTATTGGAAACAGTAAGTTCAGCCTGTGGAGAACGTGCAGTCATGAAATGAGTCTTAGGAAAAGAGGTTGAAAGGTCTAATTGAAACTGTTCAGTCCAGTCAATTCTGACTCATGGCAACCCCATGTGTGTCAGAGTACAGCTGTGCTCCATGGGATTTTCGGTGGCTGATTTTTTTGAAAGTACATCTCCGGGCTTTTCTTCCGAGGCACCTCTGGGTGAACTCAAACTACCAACCTTTCAGTTAGCAGCTGAGCACTTTAACTGTTTGCAGCACCCAGGGACTTCAATTTAAACTCTAGAGAATTAAAAACCTGGCCGAGGAGTGAACTGCTGAAGGCCTTTGAGCCAGGAAGTGACGTGATCTTTCAATCATCAAGAAGATTATTCTGTAAGAGGGTGCAAGGTGGATGAAACTTGAGAGAAAATGGGGAAAAAAGAGACCAGTTGGGGATTATTAGAAATGTCCAGGTAGGAGGCAGTGAAGTTCTGAGTTAGAATAGAGGGACTGAGGATGGATAAGTCTAGGCAGCTGTTTGCTTTGGGGACAAGAGAGATGGTGATTTTGAACGAATCTGATGACGCTTTACAGCCTTTTGCAAATGAAGGCGAAAAAAGAGTCTAACCCTGTGCAAGGTCACAGCCAAGAAATGCGGAACGAACAATAGAAAGACCACGAGGGAAAGAGGCTTTCCCAAAAGGATTTTTTGGCCCGTGTGATTTCCCTTTCTCCAACACCCTCTACTGCTTTGCTTTTTTTCCCTTTTTTCTTTAGCTATGTGGCATTTTAGGGAATCACTTGTTGTTGTTGGCGGTTGCTGTTGAATTGTCCCTGACTCATGTCTATCTCATGTATAAACCCATTGCCGTCCAGTTGATTCTGATGCATAGCAGCCCTATAGGACAGAGTAGAGCTGCCCCATAGTGTTTCCGAGGCTGTAATCTTTTATGCAGGCAGACTGCCACATCTTTCTCCCTCAGAAACACTGGTAAGTTCAAACCGCTAACCTTTCAGGTAGCAGGCTAGCCCTTAACCACTACGCTGCCAGGGCTCCTTGACCTTACGTACAACCGAACAAAATGTTGCCCGGTCCTGTGCCATCTTCACGATTGTTGATATATCTGAGTCCTAGTCATACTTTAATTTTGCATTTTTATAAGCTTGTGGATAGGGAGGTTGACATGATCTGCTTATTGAACTGAAAAATTTGGAGACACTTGAAATGCTATTTGCTACAGTTATTCATCTGGGAAAAGGCTGGCTGTATGTAACTTTTTACTTTGAAATAATAGAGAGACATGTCTCTGGACAATGACTTTCCTGCAGCCTAGAGTTTTCCATTTAAAATGACTCTGTACGTAAGTGTTCTGTCCTCAATTGTTTGCTATTGTGCCAACTTTGAGAGGAAAATGGTGGCTCTACCTCCGGCTCTTAATAGATTTGAGCTAGCACTCATTAACATTAGTGTTCTCTAAAGCGTGTTATAAAAAAAAAAAAAAAAGTTTTCTGAGTCAAATAAGCCTGAGAAATGCTAGAACAATGTAAATGGGTTACCTTGCTGTGGGGCTTCTTAGAGCTTTCGTATATTAATGTTCATTATAACTCTCTAAGGAGGGATATAGTATGTTGTTATCCCCAAACTTAGTCAATTAAAAACCCTTTTTCATATGTTATCTCCTACTCCAGCGTCTTTAGGGAACACTCACCCACAACTCACAGTGACCTAGAAACCCCCAGATTGGATGACCCAAGAGGTCTACTTTAATCTGTAGTATTGGCAAAGAATATTGAATATACCGTAGACTGTCAAAAGAATGAGCCAATCAGTCTTAGAAGAAATACAACTAGAGTGTTCCTTAGAAGCCAGGATGGTGAGACTTCAGCTGGCTCACTTTGAACATGTCATCAGGAAAGACCAACTGCTAGTAAAGGATACCATGCTTGGTAAAGAAGAGGGTCAGTGAAAAGAAGGGAAACCCTCAATGAGATGGACTGATACAGTAGCTGCAACATGGCCTCTGACATCCCAATGACCATGGAGATGGAGCAGGACGGGTAACGTTTTGTTCTGTTGCTGACTCAATGGCAGCTAACAACAACAGCACAGCTGAAACATGTGATAAACCACCTCCTGAGATGAGGGCTGTGAGGCTGAGACAAAGGCCATCTTTGGTACCAGCGCTGTCTGTCCCTCTGGGCCTGTTGCAGCCTTGTGTGCATGATAGACGTGCATGGTTCCTTCCCAGACCTAGACTGAGCGTACGCCACAGGAGCACAGAAGATGTAGAGGCCAACGAGTCCTTGATTTACAGTCCAAAGGCCTCAGTCAGGAGCCTTGAGTTTCCTTTTTACCAGCTTTCTGATCTTGGACAAGTTGCCTAATCTCTTTGACTCTCCTCTGAAAAACAGCAATTGATTGACCACTTTCCACAGGCCAGGCACTGTCCCAGATCCTGGAGATACAACAATTGCTCAATCCAGGGATTTTAGGCAGATTGTAACTAACAGTGAAGATGCCGTTACCGATTCCGCGGTCCTAGTTATTTTGATAAGGAATGGCTAATGACACCTTCACAATTTGCTTACAAGGTAACAGTAACTGCTGAAGGTGAAAAACCACCTATCTGGGGCCACATTAAAGGCTCCGATGGGCACACAGCTCTGCTGCAGCACCCCAGGAGTTTCTAAAGGCAGAACCTGGCCATTGTGTCACTTCCTATCTCCTCAGGGAATTAAACACTGAGGAATGAAGGCTATTTTCCAGAAATGTGCTACAGGAATGACAGCATCTCCCCTAACAAGTCTTTTACATCAAAGTGGCTCAACATTAAGGCTGAAGCTCAGAGCGAGGACTGATGTGTTGAACTGGAAAAGAATTTTCCACAGTGTAATATCACGATGTTAAAGAGAGGGAAGCAGCTGCCCCTGGTAGAGGACCCTTCCTTCAGAAGGGCAGCTGGAAGGAGAACAGCGTTAAGCTTGGACATGCTCTGTGTGCCTGCGGGTGTGATCCACAACACAGTGCCTTCTTAAGGAATCTGTTGTTATTAGCTGCTGTTGAGTCGGTCCCAGCCTCGTGGCAACTGCATGTAAAATAGGATCAGATTGCCATAATCCATAGGGTTTTCATTGGCTGGGTTTTAGAAGCAGATCTCCAGGCCTTTCTTCCTAGTCCATTTTAGCCTGGAAGCTCCACTGTAAATTGCTCAACATCACAGCAATATGCAAGCCTCCACTGATACATGGGTGGTGGCTATGTATGAGGTGCCTTGGCCGGGAATCAAACCCAGGTCTCCCGCATGAAAGGTGAGAATTCTACCACTGAACCACCACTGCCCTCCTCTAGGAAGCTACGCTCTAGGTTTACAAAATTAACATACTGTCAACCTCCGTAGTTCATCCCATTTAACCCACCAAAGGCGCTGCAACCTTTCTCTGATAGATGATGAGGGACGTAAGGCTCAGAGAAGCTGTGACACGCCCAAGGGTATATAAAGCTTGAATGACCTATTAATAAGCTTGATCTATGAAATAATATTGTCTATATCTTTAGTAACAGACTATATCACCTGTAGCAGTCAGAATCCCAACAGAAACAGATGGCATGCTAAAAATATGAAAATTCAAGGTGAGTATCTTTAAAAAGAGACTTTAACAAAGGTGCAAGTGAGGGCGGTACTGGGCTTGGCAGCAGCTAAGCTGTTAGCACCTCTGGAAGGAGCTGAGAGAATGGTTACCTGAACCTGGGGTGGAGGCCGGGGGGGAGACCTGTGCAGAGTGGCTGCCTGGAGCAGCAGGGATCTTCTGAGAGGGACACAGTCATCTCCAGGGTCCTGTCAGAGGGACCACTGGGACAACTACCCTGACCTCATCCTTCTAGCTTCCTTCCAGCCTGATCTATCCCAACCAGAAGCCAGAGGGCATGGGATCCTTTGATGCGGTTCACACAGGTCGGTCTCTGGGGCAGAGAGCTGAGTGGACAAGGGTGGAGAAAAGATATGAAGGGTGAGACAGAAAAGTTAGCTTCGACAGAGGAACCACTCTTCTGCTTGGCCATTCATTGTTGTTGTTGGGGGCTGTGGAGTTGATTCCATCTCATCTCGACCCCAAGTGACAAAGTAGAACTGCCCCGTAGGGTTTTCTAGGCTGTGGGCTCCGATAATCTTTACGGGAGCAGATCGCCCGGTCTTTCTCCCGAAGAGATGCTGGGTGGGTTTGAACCACCAACCTTTCAGTTAGCAGCCAAGTGCCCAACCGTTGCACCATCAGGGTTCCTTGGCCATTCATTAGTCTGATGATAGAAACAGATAAAGCTAGTTGAAATTTAAATCTTTTTCTCCCAAGAACACATGGAAGCTGTAAAGTGTCAAAACAACTGCTGCTTTCTTACAGAAAAGAAGTGTTCCCGAAAGACATAGGCTCTCAAAAACTTTGCTGTCTGAAATTCTGGTAGGAAGAAGGAAATCTCCCACTCTTGGATTTCAGTCAGTCTGACATGGAGATGCATCCTCGAGGGCCTACCCAGGTGCAGAGCTTCGGGGGCGGGGGTGGGGGTAGTGGTTTCTAGACGTAAACGTCCATGTCTATCCTGACTTTATGATTTCCAGGGAAATAGGAGCTTGGGTCCACTTTGCAATCCAGACCTGATGCTGACCTGTTTATATCCAGCCCTGCGAATACAGCTAATCAAAATGCTGCTTCATGTAAATTTTGCCTAACTCCACCTTTCTCCCAACTCCCCCAATAACTCTGTTGTTGTTGTGGTTGGGTGCCGTGGAGTTGGTTCCGACTCATAGCGACCCTATGTACTACAGAATGAAACACTGCCCGGTCCTGCACCATCCTCACATTTGTTGTTATGCTTGAGCCCATTGTTGCAGCCACCGTGTCAGTCCATCTAGTTGAGGGTCTTCCTCTTTTTCAATGATCCTGTACCTTACCAAGCATGATGTCCTTCTCCAAGGACTGATCCCTCCTGACAATACATCCAACGTATGTAAGACGTAGTCTCGCCATCCTTGCTTCTAAGGAGCATTCTGGTTGTACTTCTCCCAAGACAGCCAACAACTCTAGCTTTTTCTTTTCTTTTTTTTGGTGAGGGGCCCCGCAGTTCTTCAGATGAGCCTCCTTCATTGCAATGAGTCCATAAACCTGGCTTTATCAAACTACATGGCCCTAGTGCTTGGGCAAGGACAAGGATCAAATGGAGAAACTTGCCTCCCTCACCATCCTTTCCTCCCTTCCACTAGTAAGAGTGTAACCTGATGATCAGTTTTTGCCAGTGATATAGCTCATAAGAGTCCCTGAGGCTCTCAGGAAAGAGGACAAGTTTGCATCCTGGCAGATAATCTGCTTTTTTGATCTGAAAAAGCTCAGTATTTTTCTCTGGGATTTTCTCTTTGTCAGACTCACTCTAATTGGTCTAAGTGTGCATTTTTTTTCCCTTTTCTATCCTTCTCAGCATTCCGTGAGCCCTTTCAAACTGAGGTTGGGACCTATCCTGCCTCTTTGTCCTCCGGGTGGGTAACTTCTGGCCTTTGCAAACAGGGACTAGATGGGGGGACCTGGGCTACCATTGCACTGTGCACACCTCGCACCTGGCCTCCTCCCCATCCAGCAAGTTGGAGGTCAGCTGAGTGAGTGGTTAGATTTTCTGGATCCTTCTGAGGGAGTTCTCAGTTCCTTTTCTGATTTAGAAATTGAGAAGCGGCCCCTCCACACACACCTGCCGTTGCTATTGCCATTGAGTAGATTCCGACTCATAGCGACTTTATAGGACAGAGTAGAAATGCTCACAGGGTTTCCAAGGAGCAGCTGGTGAATTCAAACTGCCGATCTTTTGGTTAGCAGCCGAGCTCTTAACCACTGTGCCACCAGGGCACACACCTTACTAGCCGAAGACCCTCTGCCTGGAGGAGTGGGTCCCTCAGGTTCAAATGTGGTCACTCCAGATTAAGATCATTCTGTAAAAAGTGTCTCTGCCTCACTATTGAGTTAGTAGGTGTCTCCCTGCTACTGGGATCTAGGAGTCACTTGACCCCACCCCAAGAGGTCACTAGCCCCCTTACTTTCCTTCTTCTCACTATCCAACCACCTATTCTACGGTAGGCGTTGAACACCTGCTGTAGCGATGTGCCTGGAGCCCACAGACCCGACAGGAGGAGGTGGGCTGATCACAGCCAACTCCAGGCTCTTGCAGACATTAGCCAGGGGCAAGACTTGTCTGTCGGCTGCACACCTAGTGTGCTGGAAGACAGCCCGTTTTCAGGTGGAAGCCAGGAGCACCGAGGCAGTGCCTAGACCACTGAATTTCCATAGCTTTGACCCCCGGGTGATGCAGATGGTTAAGCACTCAGCTACTAACCAAAAGGTTGGCAGTTCAAACCCACCCTGAGGCACCTCGGAAGAAAAGCTTGGTGATTTGCTTCCAAGAGGTCACAGCCATGAAAACCCGGTGGAGCACAGTTCTACATGCAACACATAGGGTGGCCATAAGTCGGAATGACGCATTGGCAAATGGTTTGGTTTTAATTGTTTTTAATTGAACTTTAGATGAAGTTTTACAGAACAAACTAGCTTTTCACTAATCAGTTAGTACACATATTGTTTTATAATATTGGTTAACAACCCCACAACATGTCAACACTCTCCCTTCTCAACCTTGGGTTCCCTATTACCAGCTTTCCTGTCCCCTCCTGCCTTCTAGTCCTTGTTCCTGGGCTGTTGTGCCCCATTAGTCTCGTTTTGTTTTATGGGCCTGTCTAATCTTTGGCTGAAGGGTGAACCTCATTACTGAGCTAAAAGGGTGTCCGGAGGCCATACTCTCGGGGTTTCTCCAGTCTCTGTTAGGCCAGTTAAGTCTGATCTTTTTTTCATGAGTTAGAATTTTGTTCTACATTTTTCTCCAGCTCTGTCTGGATACGCTACTGTGATCCCTGTCAGAGCAGTCAGTGGTGGTAGCCGGGCACCATCTCGTTGTACTGGACTCAGTCTGGTGGAGGCTGTAACAATTGTGGTCCATTATTGGTTTTAATTTTTAAGCCGCATGGTAAACACTCAAACAATAGCTATGCACCAACTCTCTGCTGGCTGGCTGGCGCTATCCCTTCCACATTTTATATCCCTTCTCATGTACTTTGAGCTGTAAAAATTTGTACAGTTGTCTCAGACTACAACTTACTAAGTGATGGTATTGCAGACTTTTTCTTTGGCAATGTGGCAATCAGCACTAGACAGTTCAGCTGAAAATCAGTGTTGAAAATAGTATCTATTTATTATGATCAACAATGGTCATAGCCCAGCTTGCCTTCATTGCCTAACCCTACATAGTAGCTCTTCGCGGCATTGAGATGGGAGTCTGAAACTCAGAATTCATCTTCTTTTCCCTGTCAAATAGCTCTGCCCTTATTTTGAGATGAAATGAAACCAATTGTGAGAAAATGATCCAGGAGGAGAGAATGGCAATGGGACGCCCACCCACAGCTGCCTACAGCTCGCAGACCTGAGCATGGTCATCAGAAGCCCGATGTACGGCCCCCTCGCATTTTGTCTTGGTTCTAAACAGCTCCCCATTTGGCAGCGGTGGGGGATGTTTTCTGGAGCCATTACCTCAGAGACATATAGTATAACAGGAAGAATGTAGTCTTTAAAATCAGAGAGAACAGAGAAAACACTCCGGGCTCCACTACGCACTAGCTCTGTGACTTTCAGCTCATTTCTGGACTTTTCTGAACATCAACTTGCTCATCAGTAAGTGAAGATAATAGTTCCTGCCTCCAGGGTTGTGTATGAGGAGTCAATGGCATAAGGCTCTAAGCCCCTCAGGACAGTGCCAGGCATGGAGCGGTCGCTCAGGGCCTCGTAGCTCAGCATTGTGGTCGCCTTGTTGGTCCATTCCCCTCTTTCTTACCTGCAGGTACCACTTTCCCATCAGTTGCGTCCACTCTTTATCCTGGCTGCCTGACAGGTAACACCCCCTCTGGTGACAGACGCAGCATCTGAGAGTGCTCTGGGATGATATAAATGGAACTGGAACTCATTCAAACAATTTCTAGTGCGTCTGGGCTGGGAATTGCCTTGGATTGTCTTTTTGATCCAGGCTCCCTTCCCCCCCCCACACACCCACAGTCAACAGCTGTAAGTCAGCTTATTCTGAATTCTGGAACCAGGTCCTACAAGGAAAGCAGCTCTCTCCTCTCCCCTTCCACCCAAGTGGGCATCTATCCATGATCATTAACTAGCAGACTTCAGGTAAGCAACCTTTGACAGTGGCTGAACAAATGCTTCCCTTGCTGTGGCCTTTACTGAGCATGTGACGACTATCGCCTGGACCGGCTGTGGACTCGTTGGGCAGCCAGGGTGGTGCCAGCAGAGCTTATACCCAGAGACAACAGAGGCTGTGACTGGGTGCCACTCACCAACTCAGCAACTCTTCCATGGTTGCTGTTGTGTGCAGTTGATTTGATTCTGACTCATAGCGACCCTATAGGGCAGAGTAGAACTGCCGCATAGGGTTTCCAAGGCTGTAATCTTTACGGAAGCAGACTGCATTATCTGTCTCCCACGAAGCCACCGGTAGCTTTGAACTACCGACCTTTTGGTTAGCAGCCAAGTGCTTAACCATTGCTCCACTGGGACTCCTTCCTTCTACGGTGGTTGTCTTCATGAACCAGGACTTCAAGAAAGGGCATCTGCATGCTCCACTGCCTGCTGTATACATCAGGGCCTGCTACAGTTTCAAATGAACTGACAACTCTGTGTTTGAATCTCTGCCTGGAAACTCATTTTCTGAAGGTTTCTTGTCGTCTTAAGCAGTTCCTAAGAATACTGGCACATTAAGGTGAAAAACATTGAATAAGGTTCAGGGCACAAAGTAATCATCTGGTGCCTGGGTCTGTCCCCGGGGATTTTGATTCAATGATCTGGGGTTGGCTTCAGCATTGGGAGTTTTACAAGTTCCCCAGAAGTTTCTAACATGAAGGCAAAGTTGAGGATCAGTTCTTTAAGTGGACCTGAGCCGAAATTCCCAGTTGCTAATGAGTTGTGGGATCTTGGTTAAGTCACTAAGTGTCTCTGAACCTGTTTCCTCATCTGTTAGAAGATGGCTATGATGTTGATCCCAGAGCCTTGCCTGAGGATAGAGTAGACAGTGTGTGTGAAGTAGTGACCAGGGTGCCTAGCAGAGTGGGTGTGCCTGCAAAGTTAGGGCCTCCACAGGGTCCTGGACGGGGCGTAGCAGGTGTTTAAGGAGGGCAACACGCATTTTTGTATTGGAGACCACATCCAAGGGATACATCCTATGGCTCTGTGTCCACTCCCCTCCCATTCCGTACTGCTCTCCCCACCGCCCCTTGTGGGTGGTCTGTGTATTTTGCATCATTTACCACAAGTTTGAAAAAGACTAAATATTTTGAAAGGAGCCCTGGTGGCACATTGGTTAAGTGCTTAGCTGCTAACTGAAAGGTTGGCAATTCAAACCTACCAGCTTCTCCGTGGGAGAAAAGACCTGGTGATCTGCTCCCGTAAGGTTACAGCCTAGGAAACCTTATGGGAGAATTCTACTCTATCATATAGCATCAGTATGAGTCAGAATGAACTCAATGGCACACAACAACAACAACAAATATTTTGAAGAATTGAGCTTATTGTTTCCAAACACCCCAGGTATCTAGATCTCTGCTTCTTAATTTCTCCAAAGTCATGAACCTTCAATAATTCTAAATTTGAGAGCTTTGGATCATCTTCCCAAGAGAATGCACTAGGCATATACAAAGTAGTTTGAATATAACTAAGGATGTTTATAGACCCACTGGCTCCGTCATTAACCCCATGTAAGAGCTCTTGATCTAAAGGAACCCAACACAAGTCTTAAGTTGAGAAAAAAGAATCACAACACTGTGCCTTGTTGTTAGTCAGGAGCGAGGAGGTGGTGGAGCCACTTAGAAAATTCAAATTCCTTATCCTGTGTCACTGGTACTGAGGACACATTTTTACCCTGCCCTTTGCAAGGCAAGGAGATGGAAAAAAGTAGTTATCATTCATTGAAGTCGATCTTGTTACACAGTGTAAAGGTACAGGAAAAATGCTTAGTAGGAGGGCATCCAACTCTAGGTGAAGTGTCCCTCCCAAATACTCCCAGAGGATGTTATGCTTCCCCTACTGCAGCAGGCTCCCTGGATGGCACAAAGGGTTTGTGCTTGACTACTAACCTAAAGGTTGATGGTTCAAATCCACACAGCAGTACTGTGGAACAAAGCCGTGGTGATCTGCTTCTGTAAACATTACAGCCAAGAAAACCCTATGGAGCAGTTCTACTCTGTAACACATCAGGTCGCCATGAATCTGAATCTACTTGATGACAGAGGATAACGGTTACTATAGCAGGTAACAGCCCATGGTGTCTTTGCCTGGTTGCTTGTCTGTCTCCAAAACTGCAAAGCCCTTTGAAGGTGGCAGACACAATTGTCCTATTTACCGTAGTGGCCTCAGCACCTGGCACAGACTAGGCAATCAATAAATATTTGTTGAATGAATGAATGCATAAGTAGAAGAACAAACAAATAAAGGCAAATGAAAAAACACACTCACTATTAGGTTAATTACAAAATCCAACACAGTATCCATATAAAACCCTCTGAATTTTTAGTGCAGATACTTAACTATTTAGTTATAAGTCTACCTCATCTGTGTCTTCTTTGTTTCTCATTTCCCACTGGGTCTTTTGTTTCTCAGTATAAGGTGAGAGCCAGAGGGTTCAGTACCCATAGACAAGAACAGTTCCCACTTGAGTTTGATCCCAGAAAGTCAAGCAATAATATTAAGCGGTGTCTTGTGCAGTGTTAAGAGTTATGGCTGCTAAACAAAAGGTTGGCAGTTTGAATCCACCAGATGCTCTTTGGAAACCCTATGGGACAGTTCTACTCCAGCCTATAGGGTGGTTGTGAGTTGGAACTGACTCAACAGCAATGGGTTTGGTTTGGTTTTAGTTATTTAGTGCTGTTTTAACAGAAATACCCCAAGTGGATGGCTTTAACAAACAGAAGTTTATTCTTTCACAGTCTAGTAGGCTAAAAGTCTTTCTCTGTCGACTCTGGAGGAAGGTCCTTGTCATCAATCTTCCCCGGTCTAGGAACTTCTCAGCATAGGGACCCTGGGTCCAAAGGGCACGCTCTGCTCCTGGCACTACTTTCTTGGTGGTATGAGGTCCCGCTGTCTCTCTGCTAGCTTTTCTCTTTTGTATTTCAAAAGAGATTGACTCAATATACAACCTAGTCTTGCCTCATTAACATAACTGCCTCTAACCCTGCATCATTTACATTATAGAGGTAGGATTTACAACACATAGGAAAATCACATCAGATGACAAAATGGTGGACAATCACACCATACTGGGAATCATAGCCCAGCCAAGTTGACACACATTTTTGGGAGACACAATTCAATCCATAACAGGGGGTGTCTTGAATATTTTTAAAACATTGCATGCCCACCCATGGAGCATGAAGTGCTATTGTCACATTGGAACTAGGCACAGGAGAGCACACTGTTAGGCTCTCTTGATGAGGTACTCTCATGAATATTGATTCTCTAACCTTAGAATAAATGACACCCTTGTGGAATATGTCCCCAAACCACTTAGAGAACAACGAATGTGTAAAGTTGCCATTAATATGGAAGCAGGATTGCAGGAGAATGTGGTATAATGCCAGGGGAAGCAAGGGGAGCCTTTGAGGCAGAATCCCAAAAACACCAGGCTTTGAGGGGTGTTTTTACAGTTTGGAGATGAGAAAGGTGGCAAGGGAGTCTAAAAACTAAAAGCAAAGGCAAAACAACCATTTACAGAGAAATCTTTGAGCTTTAAATGCCTCACTGCCACCTCAGACTCCGATGAAATTGATTTCCGCCCCTTGTGCTATGACTGACCTACTTTTTCACATGAAAGATATGCTCATTGAAGTGTTCTTCTCCCTTAACTGAATGTTCAAAAGAACGAAAAACCCTTAGACATCCATACACATTTGCTAAGAAGGATGAGCTATGCCAGTCTGTCCAATGGAACTTTCTGTGATGATAGAAATGTTCTATACCTGCATCTTCCAATATGACAGCCACTAGCCACGTGTGGCTGCTGAACACTGGAAATACAACTGCCAGCATGAGTGAGGAGCTGAATTTTTAATGTTATTTAATTTTTATTAAGTTAAGCTTAGCCACAGAAACTAGTGGCTACCATCATGGATAGAGCAGCTCTATATATAACGATGTCAAAAAGAGTTCCTAGTCATATCGTTAAGTGAAAAGAAAAGCAAATTGCAGTGTTGTATGCTTAGTATAACTTCCTTTTGGAAAATACACACACCCAAAGAAAACAATATATTTATATTTGCACATATAAAAACCCATTGCTGTCGAGGTGATTCTGACTCATAGTGATCTCATAGGACAGAGTAGAACTGCTCCATAGGGTTTCCAAGGAGCAGCTGGTGGATTTGAACTGCCGACCTTTTGGTTAGCAGCCAAACTCTTAACCACTGCGCTACCAGGGCTCTATAGTTCTATATAAAAAGAGAAATTTTTAAAGACGTTTTCTTGACTGACGTATCTGTAGTTACTTTCTCTTTTGGTTGAGTGATCATGGTCAATCCAGCCGAGTCTAGGATCTAATACCATGGAAGCCTGAGAATGGTAGGCAAGCTGGAAGATGCCCAGAGACCCTTTAGCAGGTTGTGGGATAAGCCAAAAATACACATATACATTATTGTGCATGAAGTAAAATGGAATACTCTGCAGCTGCTGGTACAATGTTCTCAACCTCAGCTGTGCAACATGATCACCTTGTAAAATATCCAGATGTTAGAGTCCCATCCCAGAGATTAGATTTCAGTTTGTCTGAATGGGCCCAGGGCAATGTTATTTTTTAAGTTTTCCAGATGACTCTGTTGTGTGGTCAGGGTTTTAAACCTCTGAGCGGAAAGCAACACATAGAGACACACACAACAGGGAGTAGCACAGCTGGGCAAGGGCCAAATAGGGAGACCCCACACCCCTCCAACAAACATGAGTGAGGAAAGGACAAGCAAGAGCTTATCAGTTTGGCAGCACGAGGAAAGGAATGTGGTATCTGGACGTTGGAGGCTGTCATGGATTGAATTGTGTCCCCCAAAATATCTGTCAAATTGGTTAGGTCATGATTCCCAGTATTGTATGATTGTCTATCATTTTGTCATCTGATGTGATTCCCCTATGTGTTGTAAATCCTATCACTATGATGTAATGAGATGGATTAGCAGCAGTTATATTGATAAGATCTATGAGATTAGTGTTTTAAGCCACTCTCTTTTGAGAAATAAAAGGAAAGGGAAGTGAGCGGAGAATTGTGGGGAGCTCATACTACCAAAAAAGCAGCATCGGGAGCAGAATATGTCCTTTGGACCTGGGGTCCCTGTGCCTGAGAGGCTCCTCGACCAGAGGAAGATTGATGACAAGGACCTTCCTGCAGGGCCGAAAGAGAGAGAAAGCCCTCCCCTGGAGCCGATGCCCTGAATTTGGACTTGTAGCCTACTAGACTGAGAGAGAATAAATTTCTCTTTGTTAAAGCCAACCACTTGTGGTATTTCTGTTATAGCAGCACTAGAAGCCTAAGACAGAGGCCCCAGGGTTGGGTCTTAATCTCCATCTACCCTCCTTTCTTCTCCTGCTATGGTTTTAAATCATGAATGCCATATTTATGCAGCCGCATCCCTGGCTCCAGACTCAAATTTCCAACTCCCTACACAACATCGTAAAGTGACCACTCTTGGATCCCTCCTATACCAGCCCCAGTCTCCCCTATTTCAGAAAATAGCACCACCATTCACCAGCTGCACCAGCCCAAAACTAGTCGGTGCACACCTAACTCCTCTCTTTCCCTCGCACCTCACATCTATTTCATCCTCACGCCCTGCTGTCTCCCACTTTAGAGCACTGTATATCTCAACCTGACCATGCCTCACCACCTCTATTACTCCCGCTCTACTGAGCCGCCATCATTCTTTCTGAACCACACTAACAGCCTCCAAATGGGTCTCTCCACTGTCACTCTTCCTCCCTGCAGTTACGTCTCCAAGAGCAGCATGAAGAAACTTTTTAACAGCTCTCGAATCTCATCACTCCTTGCTTAAAATCCTCAGTGACTTTCTGTCACTCAGAATAACATCCAGTAACATCCTGCGGCTCACAGGTTCCACTGGGATCTGGCTCCTGACTCCCTTCTGAAAGCCTCTCCTCCTCTGCCACCTCCCTCACTCAGCTCCTCGCTCACATGGTCTTCTTGCAGTTCCTGAATATTCCCTCCCAGAATCTTTGCACTGGATCACTCGTCCCTCAGTGTTCCCATGGCACGCTCACTGAATTCATTAAGGTGTCTGCTCAGATGTCACCTCCTGAGGGAAACTTTCTTGGCCTCCCTACCATAAGCAAGGAACCACATCCCTCCCCTAAAGCATCCCCCTGTAGCCTCTTACCTGGCCTTATTTTCTTCGTAGCACCGATTTCTACCTGAATTTATTGCTTGTTTTTGTTCTTCTCCTCCCATGTCCTCCACTAGAAAGTCAGTGCTCAGAGGGGAAGGACTTTGTATCATTTATTGCTGTATTGCCAGCTCCTAGAACAGGGTCTGATGCGTGCCTCTGGCTGGACTCAAACCTCCAGCCTTCCAGTAAGCTGTCAGGTGCATTAACTGTTTGCACCACCCAGGGACTCTGGTACACACCATCGCAAGTTGTTGACTGAATGAATCTTCATTATTGCCTACCAACTTAACATGACCACATACTTGCTCATGAAACTTTTCAGTAGAATTCTGTAGCAAGAGGGCTTGGAAAGATGAGGTTGAAGAGCGAAAGTACTCTATCTAATTTAGAGTCACTGATAGTCCCAGGTGTCCGAGATGCCAAGCAAGGCAGGATATGCCTAGGAACCCAATCTAGCCCTCTGGGGGCAGTCATAATCAGAACTGAGTTATTTGGATGTATGTGCATGTACCCATTGACCCATTGCCACGGATTTGATTCTGACTTATAGCACCCCTGTAGGACAGAGTAGAACTGCCCCATAGGATTTCCAAGGCTGTAATTTTTACAGAAGCAGACTGCCACATCTTTCTCCCATGGAGTGGCTGGTGGGTTTGAACCACTGACCTTTTAGTTAGCAGCCACCTCAGGTAGGGATCAGGGGTATGGGGAGGTGACCATTTTATTCAGTCTAGATGACTTTTAAGGCACCCTTGGGGTGCAAATGGTCAAGCACATGATAGGAAAAAGGTCTAGCTATCTGCTCCTGTAAAGATTACAGCCGAGAAAACCCTACGGGGCAGTGCTACTCTCTCACACGGGACTGCTGTGAGTCAGAATGGACTCAATGGCATGCAACCCAACAACAACAACAACAACAACAAAAAAAAAAAAAAAAGAAAGAGAAAGTCCATTTTTGAGAGGTTCCTCAGCAGTAAAATGTTGGCTTCAAGTTTCTGTAGATCACCTGGATTGAGAAGGAGCCCTGCTGGTGCAGTGGTTAAGAGCTCCACTGCTAACTAAAAGGTCAGTAGTTCGAATTCACCAGCTGCTCCATGGGAACTCTATGCAGCAGTTCTACTCTGTCCTACAGGGTCACTATGAGTTGGAATCAACTCCATGGCAACAGGTTTTTTTTTTTTTTTTTCCTAATGTCAGAAACTTTTTAGCTCTATAAGCCAAGCATTCCTTTTTCTTGAGTTTCTTCCATCGTCAGAAGAGTGATTGTTTCAGAAGGTCTGCATTGTCACAGGGATCTTGTGCAGTGGTATCTGACCCGCCAGCCATCTTTCCTCTACTATGAAGGCTGGCTTAGCTACAGGAAGTTATGTTGCTGAGCCACCACGCCCAAACGACTGTTCAGTCATGTCAAGGAGTCCCTGTGTGGTGCAAATGGTTAAGATGCTCAGCTGCTAACCGAAAGGTTGGAGGTTTCAGTCCACCCAGAGGTGATCTACTTCTGAAAAATCAGCCACTGAAAATCTTGTGGAGGACAGTTCTATTCTGACACACACATGGGTTGCTATGAATTGGGGCTGACTCAGTGGCAACTGGATTAATGTTGCCAAAATAATAGCCACTTGGAACAGCTTGATGTCTTTCCTTTTTCATGTGGTTTCCAAAGCAGGGGTAAAGAAGTTGGCAGCTCTGTCAGCTGGGTGATTTACTGAGCAGGACCAGGAAGAAGAATGGGAGGGTGTGTGACAGAGAGCTGATGCCTTCCCAAGAGCCTTTCCAAGCTGTAAAGGCAGCTCTCAGAGAGCCATTCACATGCACTTTCCTTGGGTCAGGACTTTTTTTTGCAAGTGTAAAAGACTGGCGCAGGGGTGATGGGCAAGTAGAAGCCCTATTTGTACATCAGTCTCTCTAGGTCTTACTCCCTGGGGCAGCAGTTGGGCCTGCTTTGAGAACGACACAAATTATCTCAATAGATACCTAATCCTCAGATTCTACTAAACAAAATTACTGGGAGAATAAGTACTTCTAATAAAAAACGGGCATTTTTATAAAGTAGGTGCAAATTGCATATTTCTGTTCTAAGCTCTCAATTCCTACTCATAGCAACCCTATAGGACAGAGTAGAACTACCCCACAGGGTTTCCAAGGAGTGGCTGGTGGATTTTAACTGCTGGCCATTTGGTTAGCAGCCAAGCTGTTAAGCCCTGGGCGTGAGGGCTACTTGGAAGGGTCTGTATGACTCGGAATTGACTTGACAGCAAAGGGGTTTGGTTTTTCATTTTAAGCTGTCGATACCGTTTAAATATGACACATGGAACACTTACTCACTTTTGTTCTTAAAAGAACAAACTCTGTACCAGGCTAGAATTAGTATGAGGAAAGTACATTTCACAGACCTGGGGCTGTAAGATCTCCTACGTCTGTCTGGAATCAGTATTTTTTTTTCAACTAAAAATGTTGATAGAATTTTTGAAATATATGTATAAACCAAAAATGCAAAAATGAGAAACTTATTTAATTAAAACAAAACTTACAAAACTCTGACTGAGCACTTTCTAAGTGCCAGGATCTATGGTAAGAACCAAATCCATTGCTGTAGAGTCAATTCCGACTCATAGTAACCCTATAGGACAGAGTAAAATCACCCCATAGGGTTTCCAAGGAGCGGCTGGTGGATTTGAACTGCCAACCTTTTGGTTAGCAGCCAAGCTCTTAACCACTGTACCACCAGGGCTCCATGCTAAGAACAGGGAATGGAAAACCAAATAACCTATGATCCTTGCTCTTGAAAGCCTACCAGTCCATGGTAAAGCATGGTCAAGACTTTTTGGAATGCTTTTGGTTGCAAGAAACAAACAAATATCCAACTTCAGTTAACCTAAACAATTTAGGAAATTAAAAAGCTCACAAGATTTAAAGTCTGAAGAGAGTTTCAGTGAGGCTGGACCCCAGGCCTCACACGCTCTGACCAAGATTCTGTTTCTTTCCATCTTTCCTCTCTGTCTTTTCATATCTTCTTCATTCTTGGCAGTGTCTTCCGCTCCCCAGCACCTACCCTGTACCCTCAATTCTCTGTGCTATCCTGCTCCCTGGGACTTAGGGCGAGGTGCTCAGAGAAGGTAATACTTTAAATTTTCAAGGCAGAATATGCATTGGATTGCCAATAGAAGAAGCATATTCCAGGCAGAGCACAGCCTTCCCAAAGGCGTGGAGGAGGGAGGCTTTTGGAAGAGTCTGGGGAACTGAAAACAGTCTATTCATGTTGCTGAAGGCCAGAGTCCAAGTGAGTGAGGTTCTAAGCTGTGAGTCCAATGATAAGAGCTGCATTTTGCAAAGGTAACTAAAAAGACTGACTCAACTGCTTTAAACAGAAAGGAAGTTTGTTGTGTCAGACAATAGTAAATCAGGGGTAGGGTGGCTCCAGGCTTGGCCAGATCAGCAACTGAGAGATGACTTCAAGGACCTGGTTTCTTTCTGTTTGTCTGCTCTGCCAGCTTCCATTTTACCATTACCAGCTGCCATCGAGGTGACTCCAACTTATGGCAACCTCATGTGTGCCAGAGTAGAATTGTGCTCCATAGGGTTTTCAGTGACTGATTTTTCAGAAGTAGATCACCAGGCCTTTCTTCTGCGGTGCCCCTGAGTGGACTTGAATCATCGACCTTCTGGTTAGCAGTTGAGTGCCTTAACCATTTGCAGCACCTAGGGACGCACTACTCTCCTCCGTGTGGCCTTCAACCAAAGTCTGGCTCCCCTCGTGGTCAGAGGCTGGCTGCCAGGGGCAAGGAGGACCATGTGCTTTCCCGTACACATCCCATAGTGGGGAGAGTAGGAGAGAGAGACAGAGAAATTCTCTCCCAGGTACAAAGGGATCGTTGTTGGTTTTAAGCTTCTGTCAATCACCTGGATCCAACTGTGCCTAAAGTCATGAACTTTTATAAGCCAACAAATTCCCAAAGGGATGGATTAAGAAGAGGGCAATGGATGTTGGGTGGAAACCAGCAGTGTTCATGCTGCAGGACCCCAACCCCCTATTTAACACCCAGGGGCCTGTTGTGTTTTGGAATTCAGAATTTTTGGATTTTAAAACAGTAATAGAGTGGCTATAACTCACATTGCATTATACCTCCAAGGGAGCTCTGAGGCAGTACCCCCTACTCGAATATGTTAATAGTTCTGTACAAAACGTACGAATATTCCTAGTAGAAGGATAAAGATGGTAAATAGTCTTACACCAGCTCAGCTCAGGTTTTACAGTCAGATGAGTCACAAGCATGCTTTTAAGTTCCATTTCTAGGTGTGGGAGCTGTGGGTAAGGAGCCGTGTTTCCGTGTTGCTCTGTGACTAGAGAAGAGGGAGGAGGGGGGACAAATGGGGTCAGAAAGACCGGTTTATGCAGCTATTGCAGAGGTGGTGGTGGGATATGGGGAAGGCCCCGGCAATGGCAATGGGAACAGACAGTTGGGATGGACGCGAGAGAGATTCGGGGGAAATAATGACTTTAAAAAAATGAAATAAATTATCTGAAAAAATAGCAAAGTCCTTCTTCTGCCACTAGAGGTCATAAAGAACTAAGAATAAGTCTGTGGTTCATAAATTGTTAAGGTGTTTGCAAGTTCGTTTACGTGGAAGGATCTCTAACACAGACCAAAAACCCTAAATTGTATTTATTGATATGTGTCAGGTACAGAACACTGAGCTATACACTTTCCTCTTCATGTGTAAAAATATGTGTGTGTCAGAAATTCATTTGTACACATAGTCTTGAGAGTGCAAGATCCCCTCCAGTCTTGAAATCCATTAGAATCTGGCAGTTAGGGGTGCCCTGCCTCTAAGCACACCTTGCCTGAGAGGGGAAGGACCCCTGTAGGGCTCCCCCATTGCCACAGACTATCAGCACAGGTGAACTACTTGCTCCCATTGCCGTTTGCAGAAGCAAAGAGAGTCTGAAGAGATGAAAGACTGGGCAGATAATTCTAGATGGGAGTGTGGTGAGATCAAGTTAGTTACATGAGAGTATTCTCGGATGTCTCTTCTTTGGCCCAGGATGTTGTCTAGAGCTGAGGGGTATGGGTTTTGTCTCCTGTGGTGAAGAGAAGAGAGACTGTGGGGATTTGGGAGGAGGAGAGTGAAGCAACCGAAGCAGATGTGAGGTGTGAGGAGCAATGGATAAGTGGAGAAAGGGGCTTCTAATTGCCATTGCTGTGAACTGTGTATGTATAATCCTTGTCAAGAATGTTCCAGAAGTACTAAGAGTTAAGATGAAGAGATTTGTCCTCTTGACGATGTTTCTTTGACTACAGTGCTTCCCTTCTCTGAGGCTGGTTGGTGGAGATCACAGCGACCTGAGGAGAGGGCTCACAGCTCTGAGGAGAACACTAGAATTGGAAGGGACCCCAGTCCTTCAATGAGTCCAGAGTGCAGGCTTTTCTGATTGGGAAGTAGAGGCCAGTGGGGTGAGGTGACCATCCTGAGGACATAGAGCTGTTTAAGGCACTAGATCAAGTTCTGTGACTTGGGGCCCAAGTGTTTTCCTGTTTGACTCAGGAGAGGCTGTAATCCTGGTTAGCTGGAAGGATAAACCAGAGGCAAGTCTACTCCCAATCTCCTCTTACTTCCTGAGTTGGCCCTGGCTCCTCCCAGGCACCTGGTTCACCTGCCTTGATATAAAACTTCCGTTCCCAGGGTTTCTTAAGATTCTGATTGGCACCCTCCTCTTTATGGCCACAGGCCACTTTTTCTTTGACTAATAGGTTTTGAACCCTGGCTTTGCACAAAAAGTCTCGCCCCATCTGCAAACACAGATAAGGGCAGCCTCCCATCCTCAAAGGCTCCCACTGGCCCAGGTCTTTCCCAGTGTTAACCTGAATTTCCTGTTGTACTTTATGGGCCTCTTTTCTGGATTTACGGTGTTATGCTAAGAGAGGACTCCTTGAGTGGTACAAATGGTTAACATGTTCAGCTAACCAAAATCTTGGAGGATCGAGTCCACCCAGAGGCCTAGCAATCTACTTCAAAAAAAATCAGCCATTGAAAATCCTATGAAGCACAGTTCTACTCTGACACACATGGGGTTGCCAAAAGTCAGGGTTGACCTGGCAAAAAAAATTTTTTTTTCCAGCTAATAGCTTTTAAGCCATGTTTCTCTCTGCTCCAGTTCATGTATGAAACCAGGTACAACTCTCTGAGATGATGGGACTGCGTCCTGCCACATGCGTGTTCAGGCGTGATTTGGGCATCCATTTGGGCCAAAGATATGTTTCTAATAAATTCACCTTGATGAGGTCTAGGTTTTTCCTTTTGGAGTGTGAGTCATTTCAGCCTACAAAAATAGTCTTGAGAGTGGACATATGGGTAGATGATGCTTAAAATTCAGTCACAGAATTAAACTGGAAGAAAGCGCATGCATGTACCAGCAGCATTGTTAAGTCCACGGGTCATACACTAATAAAATATTCTAGAAATACTCCATAAGAAGCTTCCACTGGGCGTCATCAGGTGGTCTGGGGTTGTACTCGGAAAGCCTAAAGGACTAGTGGATTTAATACGTGGTCCCATAAGTCCCAGAACTCACTGCCGGAGGAGGGTAGCCAGCAGGAAGATTGAATAGCGCCATGACTAGAGACAGGCCCTCATCTCTTGGGGGTGGCAGGCCCATTCAAAGCAAAATCTGATAGCTGTAAACTCTTTATGATAATTTAACGAAAGGGTGTGGATAAATTAGTTTTGGTATCAGTGTTTTTCCTCTTGCAGCATCTAGCATCTTATTAGCTAATATATTTGAAAGCTTTTCATGTGGATGTGAATGGAGTACTTTTGATGCTGTTATTTTTCGAGGGATAGGGGAGGGGAGCATGGTTGGAAAACAGCCCGGAAGATCCCTGTCAGGGTTAGGTTGTTTTTTTTTTTTCCCCTCCCTCTGCTATTTTTTGCTCTAAGAAAATTGTTTATCATTCACTTTGTTCCAGGGCTATAGAACTGAGGACTTCCAAGATAATTTTTCCCTGAGCAAAGAAAAAGAAAATGCATTATAAGTCACCTAGAGATCCCAGTCATCATTCTTTCCCCCACTCATTGTTGGGTCTGTTTGTTTTATCTCTCCTTGTCCTCCTAAAACCTTTAAGTGATTCCTGCAGAGTTTGTTCTCCACTTTGGCCTACAGGTTATGATTTTACATGATGTACATAAACCATTTTGCTCTCTTTCGTAAGAGTCTGTGACAAAGGTGGTGATGGATGAATATGATGAACGTGATTAATGTTACTGAACTGTGCGTATAAAAAATGTTGAAATGGCAAATGTTTTGTTACATATATTTTTTTTCTTGTTGTGTGCAACAGAGTCGATTCCTACTCATAGCAAACTTATGTGACAGAGTAGAACTGCCCCATGGAGTTTTCTAGGCTGCAGTCTTTATGGGAGCAGATCTATCTCTCTATCTATCTATACACACGTATATACATACATGTACATATAAGTATATATTAAAAAAACAAAACAAAACAAAAAAAAAACCTGTTGCTGTCAAGTCGATTCCAACTATAGCGACCCTACAGGACAGAGTAAAACTGCCCCATAGGGTTTCCAAGGAGTGCCTGGAGGATTTCAACTGCTGACCTTTTGGTTAGCAGCCAAACTCTTAACCACTACACCACCAGGATTTCCTATATATATATATATATATATACACATATATAATTATTGTATGTTGTTATTGTTGTTAGACGCCATCAGGTCAGTTCTGATTCATAGGGACCCTAGGTACAGCAGAATAAAACATTGCCCGGTCCTGTGCCATCCTCACAATCATTGCTATGTTTGAGTCCATGGTTGTGGCCACTATGTCAATCCATCTCATTGAGGGTCTTCCTCTTTTTTGCTGACCGTCTACTTTAGCAAGCCTGATGTCCATCTCCAGGGCCTGGTCCCTCCGGATAACATGTCCAAACTACAAAAGACAGTCTTGCCATCCTTGCTTCTAAGGAGCATTCTGGTTGTAGTTCTTCCAAGACAGATTTGTTCGTTCTTCTGGCAGTCCATGGGATGGTCAGTATTCTTCGCCAACACCATAATTCAAAAGCATCAATTCTTTATGTGTGTTTATATATATATATAAAATATGTGTGTGTGTATATATATATATATATAGTACATATATATATAGATATAATGTATGTATATATATAATGCTTGTATATACATATATAAATATAATTTTTTGATGAAAATATACCCAAAACTTACACTGATTCAACAATTTGTACATGTACAGTTCATTGACAATGTTGCATATGTACTTAACACACGCATATAAGTGTGTGCACAGCTCCTTTTATTCTCATGGAATCTTCCTGCCTCCACCAGCAGGAGCCCAGTCTCATTCTCAGCCAATCTTCCTCTCACTCAATGTGCTGAGGATGGTGCTGAGCATGTCTTTCATGCTCCTTTCAGGTTATTTTCACTTTGGGGCAAAGTTTTCCTCCTTGGGACCCTTAGGAATCCTTCTAGCTCACTCTCCCTCCCTGCTTTTACTGTGTCTTTCTTCCCTTGGGATTAGGCAAGCTGGTAGGTCCTGTTTGCCTTCTGGAGAATGGTGCACCAATGAGGCAAACATGCTAGTGTTGAACAGCTCTCATAGCATAATTTCAGTGTGTTATTTTATTTAAGACTCTCCATTAGGGGTGAATATGGGGAGGACAAAGACTGTGGAAAACAGAAAACCCCAACCTGTTCCTCTGAAGTGGTAGTAGGGGAATCACATACACTGAACAAATGAAGGGTGGTCTCACGCATGTCCCGGTTTGGGGTGTCCTATAAGAACTCTCCATTTACGCACACTCAGGACTCTGCAGCTGGAGTGTTGATCACAGGGTAGGCCAGTGGTTCTCAAACTGTGTGTTAGCATCACCCAGGGGGCTAGTTAAAACACAGACTGCTGGGCCCCACCCCAGAGTTTCTGATTCAGTACATCCCAGGTATGGCCCCAAAATTTGTATTTCAATAGGTTCCCAGGTGATGCTGATGCTACAGGTACAGGGGCCACACTTTGAGAACCACTGGGGTAAGAAAATGATGCCGAAAATTAGGTGAACTAAACTCCTGTGATGCTTGACCTGTACATCGAATTGTTCAGTGACAGCAGCTCACTGCTATGTCTCTCCTCACTCCCCAAACTTCCTGTCTGAATATCCCTTTGTCAAGAACTGTGAAGGATATAAGAATTACCTTACTTATGTGCTATTATGTTAGCCTGTAACAGTTTCATGGGTGCTTGTAGAAGACAAGAGATGCATGGGTCAGAGACAAAGGACAGGTTATAACTCATAGCAACAGCAGTAGCCAGAGTATAGGCACTTCACCAGTTCCCCAAGCTCCAGTTCCCACAGGGCAATGCTAAGAGGGACAGGTGTTGCCTGCACATGCAGTGGGTTGTGTTACAAGAGGGGAACCTTGACCTTAGGGAACCTAGATATTTTGTAATGGATAATAAGCTTCTCTGATCTTTGCCTTGGAGAGATACATTTCTTTATTATACTGTTAGTAAAAAAAAAAAACAAAAACAAACAAACAAACAAAAAAACCCGCACACACAGCAATAATAAAAACCTTTGCTCCAGAGGTAAAAAATACCTCTATATTTCAAGGCTATTTGCCACACAAACATTCTTGAAAATATAGTCTGTAACAAAGGTATCAAGCACCCCTGCTCTCAAGATGTGCAGAAACCCAAGAGACTCATAAAGAATTGTCTCCAAAAACCCTTCCACTCTTCCTATCAATCCTTCTCATGGGAAATTGTCAAAATGCAAAATTCCTTGAAGGCCATTGTAGTAGGCAAAACGATGGCTCTCCAGAGATATTCACATCCTCATCCTTAGAACGTGTGAATATGTTATCTTACATTGTTGTTGTTGTTCTTTGGTGCCATTGAATTGGTTCCGACTCATAGCGACCCTACGTACAACAGAACGAAATGTTGCCAGGTACTGTGCCAGCCTCACAATTGTTGCTATGTTTGAGCCCATTGTTGGAGCCACTGTGTCAATCCATCTTGTTGAGGGTCTTCCTCTTTTTCGCTGACCCTCTACGTTATTAAGCATAACGTCCTTCTGCAGGGACTGGTCCCTCCTAATAACAGGTCCAAAGTGTGTGAGATAAAGTCTCACCATCCTTGCTTCTAAGGAGCATTCTGGCTGTACTTCTTCCAAGACAGATTTGTTCTTTCATCTGGTAATCCATGGTGTATTCAATATTCTTCACCAACACAATAATTCAAAAGCATCAATTCTTCTTTGGTCTTCCTTATTCATTGCCCAGCTCTATCATGCATATACCATGGTTTGAGCAGGCCCACCTTAGTCCTCTTTGCTTATTAATACTTTAAAGAGGTCTTTTGCAGAGATTTGCCCAATGCAATAGGTCGTTTGATTTCTTGACTGGTGCTTCCATGTGCATTGATTGTGGAAACAAGTAAAATGAAATCCTTGACAACTTCAATCTTTTCTCCGTCTATCATGATGTTGCTTATTAGTCCAGTTGTGAGGATTTCGTTTTCTTTATGTTGAGGTGTAATCCATACTGAAGGCTGTAGTCTTCAGTCTTCTTCAGTAAGTGCTTCAAGTCCTCTTCCCTTTCAGCAAGCAAGGTTGTGTCATCTGCATAATGCAGGTTGTTAATGAGTCTTCCTCCAATCCTGATGCCATGATGTCTTGCATGATATCTTACATGGCAATGGGGAATTAAAGTTGCTTATCAACTGACTTTAAAATAAGCACATTATCCTGGATTATCTGGGTAGACCCAATATAATCACAGTGATCCTTAAAGGTCTAACAGAGGGGCAGAAGAATAAGACAGAGTGATGTAAGGTGAGAAGAACTCAACACACCATTGATGGCCTTGAAGATGGAGGAAGGGGCCATGAGCCAAGGAATGTGGAAAGTCCCTAGAAGCTGGAAAAGGCATGGAAATTAATTTTCCCCTAGAACTCCAGAGAGGAACTCAGCCCTGTCAACATCTTGATGTTAGGTCACTGAGACCTTCCTTGGACTTCAAACCTACAAAAACTTAAGAGAATAAATTTGTGTTGTTTGTAGCCTTAAGTTTGTGGTAACTTGTTACAGTGGCAACAGGAAACTAATAAAGCCACCAAGCACAATATTGTTGCCATTTGAGATAATACAATTGTCTTAGGCTGGATTCTCTAGAGAAGCAAAACCAGTGAAGCATCTATCTATACATATGTATGTATGTATACATATATATATATATATATATATATATATATATGTATATATATATAGAGAGAGATTTATATCAAGGAAATGGCTCATGTGGTTGTAGAGGCTGGAAAAAAAAATCCCAAGTCCCTAGGTCAGGCTGGAGGCTTCTCCTGACTCACGTAGCTTCAGGGGCTGGTGAACCCAAGATCGGCAGGTCAGACAAGAGGCTTCTGGCTCACAGGCTGACAAATCCTAAGATTGGCAGGTAAGCTGTCAGGCCACTGGCTCACAGACTGCAGAGGCTGACAAATTCCAAGATTGTCAGGTAAGCTGCTAGCTCAAGTCCCAAGAACCAGAGGTCAGATGAACAGGAGCCAGTTGCAGGATCCAGGGCAAGCAAAAAGCCTGAGAGCCTTGCCAGAAAGTCCACGTATATTGGATGCAGGCTACACCCCTCAGGGAAACTCCTTTTCAACTGATTGGCTACTCTCAGCAGATACATCATGGAGATGATCACATTATATCAGATCTCATCATCGTTATACGACTGCCAAACTACAACATAAACGCCAAACCACTGAGAATCATGACCTAGCCAAGTTGACACACACCCTTAACAATCACAACAATTTTATTGCCCCAGGCTATTTCCTTTATTGTCTTGCATATCACAAATTGATATATTTCACATGGTTACTATTTGTCACTTTTAATCCTATGACTGTATGTTCATTACTGTTTCTAGATCTCAGAAAGAAAGGATTTTGCTTGGAGAGAACCAATTTCTCTTTGTGTCCCTCTCTTTACCTTATTTAGAGATTTGCATTTCATGGTACCATCTCCAGGTGACTAAAATCATATGCCTCCTATATATTAGCCTTTGCTTGGTTTTTCAATTTAAATTTTTTTTTTGTTTTGTAGAAGATAGGAGTGCCTACTTATTTAATTTCTGGTTATCCACCATGGTGGCACCATGTTCATGTAATAGGAGCTCAGGAAATTAATCAATATTTCTGATGAAGCAACACTGCTCTTCATACGCAAATGTCTAGAAAAGTTGGAGCTGTTTGCACGTTATAACTCCTCTGGCCACTTATTTTCTAAATCTTAAGTGTTTTTGAGGGAAGGGACTGGATCTTATTCATCTATGAAGTCTCTGACGTGTGGAGCCATTATACATTTTAGACTCTTACTAAATAATTGGTAAATTATTGAAGATAGGTATAGTTGCTGTCTTGAGATGTTTCCTCATGTTCTGGTAGCTTTTATTTCTCATATCGCTTTTGTTTTCTGTTCTCTTGGCCTTCTTCCAGTCCCCTCATGTTTCTGTAACTAAGCTTCCTGAAACAGAACAAAGTACTCCAGGTGTGGTCTCATCAGAGCCGAGCTATGAGGTAATGCTTCTCTTCATAATGATACCTTGTTCTTACCTGGCACCTTACAAATAAAACCCACTGCTGATGAAGATCACACACATACACACACACACACACACTTCCTTCCAAAGGCTGAGCAAAAGTAGGTTACCTGCTCCTTTGGAAAACAGAGACCTGCCGACCAGGTACCCCCATATTTTTTCACTGGAGCCATCTAACACCACAATGTGTTTCCAACAAATGCTAATAATATTACCTTGAAATTTTAGAGTACCCTTCCTCTTGGGCTTCAAGGCACAGTTAGAAACTTGAACTTATCTTTATAACATCCCCATGGGAACACACTTCTGCTTTTGAATGTGACTTATTTAGTTTAAATGTAAGATAGGAAGCTTTTGGGGAAAGCTCTCCCCAGAGGGTAGGGTTTTGGAAAGAGTGTCCGGAGTGACATCAGTGAAAGAGTGTCCAGGAATGTGGTCACCGTGTAGGGAAAGGGGAAGCATAATTGATGTAAAGGAGAACGTAATTTTTCTGGAAATACCAGATGATTACTGGCAAATGTCAGATAATGAGATTTTCCTGAAGTCTTTGGAGTCTTAGGAGTCAGTTGTAGTTCACCGCTTAACCTGGTCCAGAAATGTGCAGTCGAATTTCCTCAAGGTTAAGTGAAGGGGGAGGGGAATTTGGATTTTGCACAGACGTTTCCAAATAAAAGCTGAGGTGTCTGAGTTCAGCCTAGAGTGGATTACACTAAACCGCTAAGGTTGGGATGTTATGAGAAAATTTGTGACAAAAATTCTGGCAGAAAACCTGAGTGTATGTAGTCTTTCAGCTGGTTTTAGAGGCTGCCTTGCTACTGACTAATCTTTCAGATACATTTCAAATGTCTCTATAGATTTAAAAACATCAATTTTCCGGCTTCCTTTGTCTTGCTGACACATGCCTAAGTGTTTAATTCACAATGTTTTCCAGAGATGTGCTTGTTAGGATCAGAGAAATCCCATTTGTAGGACACATAGATATGTCTGTCAGTGTGGGACAAGGCAATCTGCCATACACAAGTTACTTTAGTATTTAGTACAAAAGTGTTTGAGGCTAGAGTAGAGTAGATTTAGCCCTTATTTCTTGGATGTTTGAGTGTATTAGTCATCTAGTGCTTCTATAACAGAAATACCATAAGTGGATGGCTTCAACAAAGAGAAGTCTATTCTCTCGCAGTCCAGCAGGATAGAAGTCCAGATTCAGGGCACTGGCTCCAGGGGAAGGCTTTCTCTCTCTGTCGGCTCTGGAGGAAGGTCCTTGTCACCAGTCTTCCCTTTGTCTGGGAGTATCTCAGCCCAGGAACCTCAGGTCCAAGGACAAGCTCTGCTCCTGGCACTGCTTTCATGGTGATGTGAGGTCTCCATGTCTCTCTGCTGGCTTCTGTCTTTTATATCTCAAAAGAGATTGGCTTAAGACACTATCTAATCTTGTAGACCTCATCAATACAACTGCTGCTAATACATCTTATTATATCATAGTGATAGGATTTACAACACATAGGGAAATCACATCAGATGACAAAATGGTAGACAATTGTACAATACTGGGAATCATGACCTAGCCAAGTTGACAGATATTTTGGGTGACACAATTCAATCCATGACATTGAGTAACTTTGCATGATGGACAAGTGAAGACATAATTTTCAGCCTTTTGTGACCTTTGCAGACTGATATGGTTATGAAGAGTACCAGGGTCATCAAAACTTCTGGTTAAAGATAATGGGTTGGGCCAAAGCCTATGTTGAGCCATATTGGAGCATGAGACAAAAGAAAAATCAGTCATACTAATCCTGTTTTTATTTAAGTTTGTGACATTTTGCTTTTCATGGAATTTTTTTCTTGCATGAATTTTTATTAAAAGAGTGCACTAAATACTATTTATCTTGATTACTGAGTTATTGGTGCCTCCTTAGATTTTACCTCCAAGGTGAATAAGGCACTTGATTGGACACAAGTATTTCAGTCTACTACTTCTGGAAACCCCACTAAAATAATGTAAATGGATCTTTAAAAGCATAAACCTACAAAGAAAATTGGAGAAGAGACTGGAAGGTAGACATTAAATGGAATGTTGCAATTGACTTAGCAGATTGGAGAAAGCTACACCCTCAGGTGGCAGTGGAGAACAGCATTGCAAAATCTTAAACACTGAGGACAAAGAGAAGACTCAAAGCACTTCCAGAGACAAGAAAACAGATCACATATAAGTAATCAAAATCAGAATGGCATTAGACTCCTTTGCATCAACTCCACAAGCTAGAAGACAATGAAGCAATGCCTTTGAAAGTCTGAAGAGAATTGATTTCTATCCTAGAATTCTGTACCCAGCCAGAAAAATCAAATAAGTGTGAAGATAGAATAAAGGCATATTAAGATGTGCAAGATCTCAAGAAGAAATTACTTAAGAAGCAACTACAAGGTGTACTCGATAAAACAAGAGAGTAAGCCATGGAAGGAAGGAATATAGGAAACAAAGGCTAGGGCATGAAGAAACAGAAAAGGGAGACCCCAAGATGAAAGCTGGGCATCTGGTTTAGAAAATAATCAGACCAGATTGGAGAGGTCAGAAAGCTTCAGGAGACATTTCTTTAAAACGAATGAACTGATAGATCTTCTTACATGTTTGACTATATTGAAAGGAGAATTACCCAACTAGGATAAAATTTTGGTGTGAAGTAGTAATAAATACACAGAAAGCAAGAGCAATAAGGCAAGAAAGGGAAATAAAGGACATCCAAATTGGTAAGGAGGAAGTAAAACTATCCCTATTCGCAGGTGACATGATCTTATACATTAGAAAATCACAGAGATATTGGCTTAAGACGCTATCTGATCTTGTAGACCTCATCAATATAACTGCCACTAATCCATCTTATTACATCATAGTGATAGAGTTTACAACACATAAGGAAATCACATCAGATTACAAAATGATACACAATCATGCAATACTGGGCATCACGACCCAGTCAAGTTGACAGATATTTTTGGGGGACTCAATTGAATCCATGACACCATTGTATATGGTGTGACTCAGCTGTGAAGAGCTTTTACAAGCATAATTATGTACACATTCGGTATTGCTAGAACAAAATTATGTTGTAACTATACCGATATTAAGAGGAAGGAAAGAAAAGAAGAGTGCCTGAACATAGTAGGGACAGAACGGTTAGGTGGTATACGAGAACAAAATTGTCATCTTCCATAAGGGGAAGTCAGTAGATAAATAGATAATTCCTAAAATGGAAGAATCAAGGAAGAGGAACATTAGCATATTATTCGAGACATGAAAGGATATACCAAAAGAATTTGCTAAACTCATAGCTTGAGGTTATCTCTAGGGAGCAGAAAAAGGTAAGGAGGTTGTCATAGATTGAATTATCTCCCCCAAAATGTATGTATCAGTTTGGCTGGTCCATGATTCCTGGTATTGTGTGATTTTCCTGTATGTTGTAAATCCTGCGTGTATAGTGTTAATGAGGGAGGTTGGGTCGCAGTTGGATTAGTGAGGCAGGACTCATTCTACAAGATTGGATTTGTCCTAAGGCAATCTCTTGAGAAGTGAAAAGAGGGGAGAGGGGACACCTCATACCACCAAGAAAGCAGTGCCAGGAGTAGAGCGTGTCCTTTGGACCCAGAGTCCTTGTGTAGAGACGCTCCTAGTCCGGGGGAACATTGATGAGAAGGCTGACAGAGAGAAAAAGACTTCCCCTGGAGCTGACGCCCTGAATTTGGACTTTTAACCTACTTTACTGTGAAGAAATAAGTTTCTTTTTGTTAAAGCCATCCACTTGTGGTATTTCTGTTGTAGCAGCACTAGACGAATGAGACAGAGGTACTGTTATTTTTCTTTTTTTTGAACATTTTATTGTGTATTAGGTGAAAGTTTACACAGCAAATTAGCTTCCCATTCACAATTCATACACAAAGTGTTTCATGACCTTGGTTGCTATCCCCACAATGTGTCGGCATTCTCCACGTTGTCACCTTGCCTTCCCCGTTTCCATCCCTCCAGTTTCCCTGCCCCTCATTGCCTTCTCATTTTTGCTTCTGGGCAAATATTGCCCGTTTGGTCTCATATAGTTGATTGGTCTAAGGAGCACTTCGCTCACCGGTGTCATTGTTTATTTTATATGCCAATCTATTATTTGCCTAAAAGGTAACCTCAGGTAGTGGCTTAAGTTCCAGGTTAAAAGGGTTTCTTAGGACAATCGTTTTGGGGGTTCCTCCAGTCTTTATCAGTCCAGTAAGTCTGGTGTTTTTTATGAATTTGAGTTTTGTTCTATATTTTCCTCCCATTCTAATCAGGACCTTCTATTGTGTCTCTGGTCAAAGTGGTTGGTAGTGGTAGCTGGGCACCATCTAGTTCTTCTGGTCTTAGGCTAGAGGAGGCTGTGGACTAATTACTTCCTTTAGTCTTTGGTTTCCTTCACTTTCCTTTGCTCCAGATGGGAAGATACCAATAGTTTTATCTTAGATGGCCATTTACAAACTTTTAAGACCCCAGATGCTACTCATCAAACTAGGATGAAGAACATTTATCTTTATGAACTATGTTATGCCAGTTGACTTAGATGTCCCTCAAGGCTATGGTCCTTAGCCTTTAAGTCCAGTAACTCAGTCCCACGAGGTGTCTGTATATGCCTAAGAAGTTTCCATAACTGTGCCCCCATGTGCTCTATTATATATATGAATGTATGTGTGGCACATAAAAATACCCACAACTATACCTCTGTGTGCATGTGCATGTACTCCCATACACCTTCCCTCACCTATATTGCACACACATCTACCTATGTAACCACCCACAAATTTTTGGTTGTTATTACTGTTGTTGCAGAATTGTATATATTATAGCATTTACCGTAGTTGTCCTTTATTCTTCATTTACACTGGTCACATCGTGCAAACTTGCCCCATGTTGTGTATTGCCTTTCCCTTCACCAGAATTAACACGTGTCTTCTATCTAATGAGTGATTCTCCCTTGTAACCATCAAGAATGTTACTTTCTGTGTGTCAACCTATTCTTGACTTTTTATGAAGTGGTATCATACAATATATGTCCTTTTGTGATAGTCTTATTTCACTCAGCATAATATTCTCCAGATTCATCCATATTATAAGATGTTTCTCAGGCTCATTATTATTTAACGTTGCATAGCATTCCATTTTATGTGTGTACTACATTTTATTCATCCATTCATTCATTGAGGAACCCTTAGGTTGTTTCCATCTTTTTGCTATTCTAAATAGTGCACAATGAACACAGGTGTGCGTATGTCTATTCCTGTCACTGCTCTAATATCTCTAGAATACCTACCTAGGAATGGAATTGCTGGGTCATATGGTAATGTTATTTCTGGCTTTTGAAGGAAATGCCATACTGTTTTTCATAGTGGTTATACCATTATACAATTCCACCAGCAGTGTATAGGAGTTCTAATCTCCCCACAACCTCACCAGCATTTGTTGTTTTCTGTTTTTTTGATAGGTGCCTGTCTTCGTCATCTAGTGCTGCTGTAACAGAAATACTACAAGTGGATGACTTTAACAAAGAGAAGTTTATTTTCTCACAATCCGGTAGGATAGAAGTCCAAATTCAGGGTGCTGGCTCCGGGGGAAGGCTTTCTCTCTCTGTCGGCTCTGGAGGAAGGTCCTTCTCATCAATCTTCCCTTTGTCTGGGAACGTCTCAGCCCAGCAACCTCAGGTCCAAAGAACATGCTCTGCTCCTTGCACTGCTTTCTTGGTGGTATGAGGTCCCCATGTCTCTCTGCTGGCTTCTCTCTTTTATATCTCCAAAGAGATTGGCTTAAAACACTATCTAATCTTGTAGACATCATCAATATAACTGCTGCTAATCCATCGTATTACATCATAGTGATAGAATCTATAACACATAGGGAAATCACATCAGATGATGAAATGGTAGACAATCATACAGTACTGGGAATCATGACCTAGCCAAGTTGACAGATATTTATGGGGGACACAACTCAATCCATGACAGTGCCATTTTTGCAGGGGTGAGAAGGCATCTCATTGTAGTTTTGATTTGCATCTCTCTAATAGCTAATGATCGTGGGCATCTTTTTATCTGTTAGTTGCTAGAGTGTCTTCTTTGGTGAAGTGTCTGTTCATGTCCTTTGCACATTTTTTGATTGGATTGTTTGTCTTTTGGTTGTTGAGGTGTTAAAGTTTTCTGTATACTTTTGAGATTAGACCCTTGTCAGATACGTTGTTGCCAAAGATTTTTTTCCCAGTCTGTAGGTTCTCTTTTACTCTCTTGGTAAAGTCTTTTGATGAGCATAAGTATTTAATTTTTAGGAGGTCCCAGTTATCTAGTTTATCTTCTGTTTGTGCATTTTTAGTCATGTTTGATAATGTATTTATACAATAAATTAGAAACTCTAGCTTAGTCCCTGTGTTATCTTCCAGGAATTTTATAGTTTTACGTTTAATATTTAAGTCTTTGATCTATTTTGAGTTAGTTTTTGTGTATGGTGTGAGGTATGGATTCTGTTTCATTTTTCTGCAAATGGATATCCAGTTTTGCCAGCTCCATTTGTTAAAGAGACTATCTCTTCCCCATTGAATGGACTTCAACCCTTTTTTGAAGACCAGCTGTCCATTGGTGGATGGATTTACTCCTGGGTTCTCAAATCTGTTCCATTGGCCTATGTTTCTGTCATTGTAGCAGTACCATGGCTGTGTAGTAAGTTCTGAGATCAAAAAGTGTGAGGTCTCCTACTTTGCTCTTCTTCAATAAAGCTTTAGCTGTTCGGGGACTCTTTCCTTTCCATATAAAGTTGGAGATTATTTTTTTCATTTCATTAAAGAATATTGTTGGAATTTGGATCTGCATTGTGTTACATCTATAGATCATTTTGGGTAGTATTGACACTTCCACCATGTTAAGTCTTCCAGTCCATGATCATGGTATGTTTTTCGATTTATATAGGTTTTTTTTTGGGTTCTTGCAGTAGTATTTTGCAGTTGTCTTGGTGGAAATATTTTATGTCCCTGGTTAGATTTATTCCTAAGTATTTTCTCCTTTCGGGAGCTATTGTAAATGATATTGTTTTCTTGATTTCCTTTTTTCAAAGCTCCTTATTAGTGTAGAGGACTGCAACTGTTTTTTTTATATTGCTCTTGTATCCTACCACTTTGCTGAATGCTTCTATTAGTTCCAGTAACTTTTTTGTGGAATCTCTGTGATTTTCTAATGCATAGGATCATGTCACCTCGAATAAGGATAGTTTTACTTCCTCCTTACCAATTTGGATGTCCTTTATTTCCCTTTCTTGCCTTATTGCTCTTGCTATGACTCCCAGTACAATACTGAATAAGACTGATGATAATGAGCATCCTTGTCTCTTTCTCATTCTCAAGGGGAATGCTTTCAATCTCTCTCCACTGAGAATAATTGTTGTCTGTTGGTTTTGAATATATGCCCTTAATTATGCTGAGGAATTTCCCTTCTATTCCTATTTTGCTGAGAGTTTTTATCAGGACAGAGTATTGGGTTTTATCAAATGCCTTTTGTGTGTTGATTGAGGTGATCATGTGATTCTTTTCCTTTGTTTTAATTATGTGGTGAATTATGTTTATTGATTTTCTAATGTTGAACCATGCTCGCATCCCTGGTATGAATTTCATCTGACTGTGATGTATTATTTTTTTGATATGCTGTTGGCTAGAATTTTTGTGTCTGTATTCATTAGGGATATTGGTGTGTAATTTTCTTTTTTTGTGGTATCTTTGCCTGGTTTTGGTATTACAGTTATGTTGGCTTCATAGAATGAATTAGGGAGTATTCCTTCCATTTCTATGTTCTGGAATAGTTTGAGCAGAGTTAGTGTAAACTCTTCTCTGAATATTTGGTAGAATTCTCCAGTGAAGCCACCTGGGCTGGGGCTTTATTTTGTTGGAAGTTTTTTTTTTTTTTTAAATGATATCTTCAATTTCTTATTTTGTTGTGGGTCTATTTAGGTTTTCTACCTGTGTTTATGTTAGTTTAGGTAGATACTGTGTTTCTATAAATTTGTCCATTTCTTCTAGGTTTTTAAATTTTTACAGTACAATTTTTCATAACATTCTATAATAATCCTTGATCTTGGTTGGTTCTGTTGTAATGTCACCCATTTCATTTCTTATTTTGGTTATTTGCATCTTCTCATTTTTTTTCCTTTGTCAGGTTTGCCAGTGGTTTGTCAATTTTATTGATTATCTCAAAGAACCAACTTCTAATTTTGATGATTTTTTTCTTTGTTTTTTCTATTTTCTATTTCATTTATTTCTACTATGATCTTTATTATTTCCTTTCGTCTGGTGACTGTGGATTTCTTTTGGTGTTCATTTCCTGTTTGTTCAAGTTGTTGGGTTAAATTTATTTTGATCTTTCTTTTTTCATGTGTGCATTTATTGCTATAAATTTTCTTCTGACCACTGCTTTTGCTGTGTCACAGAGATTTGGGTATGATATGTTCTCATTCTCATTTGATTCTCAGAATTTTTAAAATTTCATTTTTAATTTCTTCTATGATCCAGTAGTTTTTAATGAAGATATTATTCAGTTTCTATGTATTTATTTATTTTTCCTTTCTCTTTCTGTTATTGATTTCTAGATTTATAATGTTACGGTCAGAGAAGATGCTTTGTATTATTTCTGTTTTTTTTTTTTTTTTTAATTTATTGAGGCTTGCTTTGTGGCCTAGAATATAGTCTATTCTGAAGAATGTTCCATGTGTGTTGGAGAAGAATGTGTACTGTGCTGCTGTTGGGTGGGTGGTGTGTTCTGTATATGACTATGAGATCAAGTTGGTTGATTGTGTTATTACATCTTTTGTATCTTTGTTGAGTTGCTTTCTAGTTGTTCTGTCCATCGTAGAAGGTGAGTTATTGAAGTCTTCTACTATTATTGTAGAACTGTCTATCTCTTCTTTCAGTTCTGTTAGAGTTTGTTTTGTGTATTTTATGTTTTATGTATTTCTTTTTTCAATTCTGTTAAAGTCTGTCATTGGGTGCATAAATCTTTATTATTGTTATATCTTCTGGGTGGATTGATCCTTTAGTCATTATATAATGCCCTTGTTTGTCTCTTTCAGTGGATTTTGGCTTACAGTATATTTTATCCAAAATTGTTATTGCTACTTCTGCTCTTTTTTGGATACTGTTTGCTTGATATACTTTTTTTCATCTTTTGATTTTTAACTTGTTTATATCTGTGTGTCGAAGGTGTGTCTCTTATAAGCAGAGTATCAATGGGTCATTTTTTTTAGTCCATTCTACCACTCTCTTGTCTCTTGACTGGTGCACTTAATCCATTTGCATTCAATGTGATTAACGATAGGTATGGATTCATTGCTGTCATTTTGATATGCTTTTTTGGTAGTGTTAGTATTTTCTTAATTCCTCCTAATTTTCTGTGCTGAGTTCTTTTTGTTAATAGATTTTCTTTTCCTATCAATCCTTGTTCTTTTTGTTTTTACTGACTCTTTTTGGTTTTCTTCTTTTTTATTTTGGTGAGTAGATTTATTACTTTTCTTTGTGTTTACCCTGAAGTTTACCTTAATCGTCTTAAAATTAAAACAATCTGTTATATCTAGAAATCACCTTGATTTCCTCCCCACATGGAAATTCTGTAACTACATCATTTATTCCCCCTTTAGTTTTGAAGTTGCCGTCATTTACAGATAAACTCCTCTTGTAGTCAGTTTTGTAGCTTTATTTTGTTTTTGTGAATTCTTTATCGAGGTTGTATCTGGGTGATGTTTTCATGTATCTTTATCTCAGCTTGTTGTCTGATATCATTGGTTCTCTATCCGAAGGAGTCACTTTAACATTTCTTATTAAGCTGCTCTGGTTTTCACAGATTCCCTTAGTTTCTGTTTATCTGGGAATGCTTTAGTTTTGCCATCATTTCTGAAAGACGATTTTGCTGGATATATGATTCTTGGTTGACAGTTCTTTTCCTTGAAGAATTTATATATGTCATTCCATTGCCTTCTTTCCTTCCTGGTTTCTGATGAGAAATCAGCGCTTAGTATTATTGGTGATCCTTTCCAAGTGATATTTCATTTTCACAAGCTGCTTTCAGAATTCTTTCTGGTTTTGGAAAGTTTGATTATGATATGTCTTGGTGAGTTTTTTGAGAGAGGTCTATCCCGTATGGGGTTCATTGAGCTTCTTGGTTGGTGGCCGTCTTGTCTTTAATGATATTTAGGAAGTTTTCAGCCAATATATCTTTAAAAGTTTTCTCTGTACTTTTTCCCCTCCTCTTCTGGAATTCTTACTATGCATAAATTATTCCTCTTGATGGAATTCTTAGGCTTTCTCCATTCTTTTACAGATTGTTCTGCCAACAAATCAACGTCAAGGAATTTGTCCTCTGTTTTGCTGATTCTTTCTTCTATTGATTCAATTCTACTGTGTCCTTCCACTGAGTTATCTATTTCTGATATTTTTTTACTCTTATGAATTTATAGTTGTTGTTTTTGTATGGTTTCTAATTGTCTATTGAGTCTATCATTTTTTTTCTTGTATTGTTTTCCTGAATTCTTCTAGGGTTTTTTCTGTGTTTTCCTTGATCTCTTTTAGAATCCTAAATATAAGTCTTTTGAATTCCTTCTCAGGTAGTTCTATTATTATTTCTTCCTCTGGAAGTTTTCCTTTCCCTTTATTTTGCTGACTTGTTTGAGCCACCTTATCCTATTCTCTTTATATGATTTGTTATTGTCTGCTGTCTCCAAGTATTATTTATTTATATATTTTATTTATTTATTGTATGTTTATTTGTTTTGTCTTCTTTTTTTTGTTTGTTTTGTTTTGATATATCATGGTGAGAAGGGTGTGTGTACTCTACTGATTGCTGGTCTGGCAGCACAGAAGCTCTCCCCACCTGTTGCCAGGTGGGCAGGGCAGCGGCTGGCAGGCAAGCATGTGTCATTGTTCACTGGGTGTATTGGGCAGCCAGGGGTGACCTGGGCAGTCCCAGGCCATGGGAGTGTGTTATGGTGCTTGCCAGGTGGGTGGGGTGGTGGGTGATGTGTGTGTGACAGGTGACCAATGGCTTAAGCGGGCTCACTGCTGCCCATCTGGTTGGCTAGGTGGTTGTTGGGGGCTTGTGATGGGTGACTGGGGGCACAGGAGTGCTCTCTGATGCTCATTGGGTGGGTGGGACAGTTGGCAGGTGCCAACAGGCAGGTGGCTAGGGGTGCAGGAGTCCTCTCAAGCACTCCAAGGTGGGTGGGTGGCTTAGCAGGGTGGTGAGGCAGCTGACAGGGGTGCAAGAGCTCTCTGTGTCTTGCCATTTGGGCAGGGTGGTGTGGTAGGTGACTGGGGATATGGGAGCTCACTGTCTCTCACCAGGTGGGTGAGGTGGCCAGTGCGGGCTGTGGCAGGTGATTGGGAGCATGGGAGCACTCTCTGACACTCACCAGGTGTTCAGGGAGGTGGGTGAGGGGGTGTGGTGGGTGACTGGGGGCACAGGAGCACTCTCTGCCACTCACAGGGTGGGTAGGGAAGCAGGGGGTGTGGCAGTCAGGGCTGAGTGGGGGTTGGAGGGGCTTGTACCACAGTCCATGCATGGGGTGGCAGGGCCAGGAGGGTTCATACTGTTAATCACCAGGAGGGTGTGGGGAGGGGGAGTGTGCTGCTCTGGTCGCTGGACATGGGTGCCTGGGAAGTACCAGTTGGCAGTAGCCAGCAATCAGGATCTTGTCCCCACCCAGTACTAAGAATGGGGTGGGGGCTGCCTGGAGACTTGTCAGATGGGGGACCTCCTGCTGACACTCAATGGATCTATTACTCTTTGTGCGTCATCCACCTTAATGGTCAGGGACCGCTGCTGCTGAGTAGTCCTGTCTGAATCCTGGCTTCCTCCTTGCTCTGTAGATGCCAGGATCCTTGGAGCTCTCGCCCTCCTTCCTGCACTTTCCCTTCTTAGATCCAGTTCCTTTCCTGCACATCTTACTTTACTTTGGGTATGTCTACAGTTTCTCTGTCTCCTATTTGGAATTCTGTGAAGTCACTTCCTGTGCTCCTCACCTGGGATTGCTACTGGCTTTCTCTCTAGATGGCTATGCTGTGCTGGGCTGGCTGGCAGGGCACCTCTACTCTGTATTTCTCCTCGTTCACTATTTTTGTTCAGTTTCTTCTTCCAGTTGATGTTCGATCTAATTCTTTACCCTTCCATTTGACGCTGTGGGTTCCAGGATTGTCATCTGTATCTGTTTCTGTTGGTTTTTCAGGTCCTTGCTGCAGAGGGACGGCATGGTGTGTCTAAGCCACCATCTTGGACTGTCTCCAGGTACTGCTGTTTTTCGTAAACAGCTTTATGGAATAATTTGACTCTAAAATGTGTGCATATATAATTTTGATAGGAAAAAACTAAATGAGAAAAAGAAGAGAACATTGATCTCTAAAGGCAGTTCACAGAGCCATGATAAAGACTGAAAAATTGGGCAGGTACTTCAGATTTGAGTGATTCCATGTATGCAGTGGCTAGGAATAGATGGAAATTTTCAGTGACACCTTCATCCTCTGAGTGATATGCAGAGACCTCGTCTTGGAGAACTTGACACTTTTGTTGGGAAATACTTGCTCTGCAACCAAATGACTGCTATATTGCTCTGAAAAAATAAAAGAAGTATATGAGAATGTTTCTTGGTAGGACATACGGAAAATAATGTGAATTAATGAATAAAGATCCCAATGTTAGTCTGGGTCATGTGAGAATTAATTATAAATTTGATTAAAGAGATTAGAGCTCATTAAAAGGTAAGTGTTTCTATTCCTCAGAATTTTAATCTCCAGTTAGTAAAAATTAGGTTCATTGTTCTTGAGTGTGCCCTGCTCAAGATCACTAAGCTAAAGCTGAAACAGGTTAAGTGCACTCTTTCCCTTCTCCCCCATGCTCCCATCCTGGGAGTCACACATAATTTCCATGCACGTGCAATTGACGAAATCTCTTTAATCCTCACCATTTTTTCCCTCAGGCCTGCTGCACATACATTACTGCAAACTTTTAATTAAGCTAGAGTTGATGTATATGCATTTATAAATTCTCTAAGATTCAAATGGTTTTTCTGCTCTTGCTTGGATGGTCCTTTCTAACAAAACCTGACGTAAAGCCCTGTGAAAAATGTAAATACAAAAGAGTACTCACTTTAAAAGAATTTAAATAGATAATTATCATAGTTAATATTAACAGAAACAAGAGTTACGGAACAAAACCAATCTTTAGTCTTGTACTAGTTATTTCCATTTGCCCCACCACCCCCTATACCTCCAGGCCCTCCCACAGGCATTATATGCTTTTTCATGCCCTTTGTGGCCCAGAAGTCTGATAGCTATGGGCTGTTTCCCTTGAGCTCCTTGCACTCTGACTTCTGCTTAGGGTTTGGGTTCAGAATGGAAGAGAGGTAGGCAGTAACTGCATTCCTCAGTTACAACTCCCTGGGTGGCCACTCTTTCTGGCCCCAGGCTCTCTCTGGGCTCCAGTAACACTGCTCCTCCCTCTAACTCTTCAGACCCAAGGGTGGATAAAGCTTCCCACAGATGCTAGTCATCTATGGTTCCATTAAGCATATCCAACACCCTCTGAATAAGTAAATAGTCATTTAATTAAACTCTCTTCAATTAAACTTTCTGAACGTGCCATCTGTTTCCACTCAGAAGACCTTAACCAATATGTCTGCTTTTCAGTCATGCCATCTATTTGTCTCCCATTTTCCACCATCAACTTTTGAGTCCTTGAGGACAAAGGCTTTGACTTATTCATCTTTGTGTCCCCAATGTCTAGAAAATTGCCTGGTATATTTTCTGTGATCAGTAAATGTTTGAGGAATGAAACAATGCACCAAACTAATGACTTCCTGTATGCAGTGCCATGGTATTTTCAATCGCCTCATATGCACGCAAAAGCTGGACAATGAATAAGGAAGACCAAAGAAGAATTGACGTCTTTGAATTATGGTGTTAGTGAAGAATATTGAATATACCATGGACTGACAGAAGAATGAACAAATTTTTCTTGGAAGAAGTACAGCTGGAATGCTCATTAGAAGCAAGGATGATGATACTTTTTTTCACATACTTTGGATGTGTTTTCAGGAGAGACCAGTCGCTGGAGAAGGACAACAAGCTTGGTAAAGTAGAGGGTTATTGAAAAAGAAGAAGACCCTCAACAAGATGGATTGACACAGTGGCTGCACCAATGGGCTCAAGCATAACAACGATTGTGAGGATGGCACAGAACCGGGTAGTGTTTTGTTCTGTTGTGCCTAGGGTTGCTGTGAGTCGGAACCAACAAAATGGCACCTAACAACAACAACAGCAACAAGATATGCAGTGCTTTAGTTTAGAGAAAAAGTTGAGATCATTTAACACATCCAGACCAGGAGACATTAGTGGAGGTACAGTTTGAGCCAGAAACGTTTACCACTGTCTATGGGCTACAGTCATTAAATTGGATCAAACTCTCCTCACCCCTCAGACAAATGTCAGGATTATAGGCATATAATACCAGCTTTTCACAAACTGTGTCATTCAAAGATATTGGATAAAAATGTAAAACAGAAGTCATATTCACAAAACTAAGAGTGAGTTTGAATACTAAGTCTACCATGCTTCAATTAAAGAAAAAAAAATCAACAAAAAATTTTACATGCTTTCAACCATAATAGAATATTCAATTTTCAGAAACTTAAAAAATAAGGATGAGAATTATCTTATATAAAAATTATGGAGGCTCAGGATTCTTTCCTCTCTTTCACTCTCATAAAATTGGCCTTTGTCATTAGCCAACCCCTCACCCAAAACCACAAGATGGCTTCCAGTGCCCCTGGCACTCTATCTTCATACAAGTCCATCAAAAGGCAGGAAAGGAAGTTTCTTTTCACTTGCTTTGATTTATTCAGCAGAACACCTTTCCAGAAAGTCCTTCGGCAAACTTGCTGTCATGTCCATTGGCCTTGATTTGCTCTCATGCCCATGACCTAGCTGTATGTCAAAATTACAAAGGTACATATCCTTTGAGTCAGCAACTCCACTTCTAGGAATTTATCCTAAAGATAAAGTACATGTGTGACATAACCCTATAGGAAACTAGTTAAATAAATGTTTATTTAACTGTACAAAGAGTTATTATGCAGCTATTAAAAATGAGGCTGCTTTTAATGTACTAATATGAATCTATCTCTAAGATATATAGTTAAGTGAAGCAAGCAATTGTGCAGAAAAATGCATATTTACCTATATAGTCATGGAATAGAGCTCCCGGGTGATGCAAATGGTTAAGTGCTTGACCACTAGGAGAAAAGTTGGCAGTTTGAACCCATCCAGAGGCACATTGGAAGAAAGATCTAGCAATTTGCTTCCAAAAGATCACATTCTTGAAAACCCTATGAAGCAGTTCTATTCTTCATACATGGGGTTGCCATAAGTCAGAATCAACTCAATCGCAACTAACAAAAACAACAGCAGCAATAACAGTCATGGAATATCTCTAAGAAAATACAACAAACTGGTAATATTGATTGCCACTAGGGAGGAAAACAAGGAAGATTTTTGCAAATATCTGTCTATGAGTTTTGATTTTTCAGTCATGTGAATACATTTTCTTTTTTTTTTTAATTGTGTTTAAGTAAAAGTTTACAGTTCAAGTTAGTTTCTCATACAAACATTTACATACACATTGTTATGTGACCTTTGTTGCTCTCCCTATACTGTGACAGCACACTCCTCCTTTCCACCCCAGATTTCCCGTGTCCATTCAACCAGCTCCTGTCCCTTTTTGCCTTCTCATCTTGCCTCCGGACACGAGCTGCCCTTTTAGTCTCATGTATCTATTTGAGCTAAGAAACACTCTCTTCATGAATATCATTTTACGGCTTATGGTCCAGTCTAATCTATGTCTGAAGAGTTGGCTTTGGGAAGGGTTTCAGTTCTGGGCTAACAGAGAGTCCAGGGGCCATGTCTTCCGAGGTCCCTCCAGTCTCAGTCAAACCATTAAGTCTTGTCTTTTTACTGGAATTTGAATTCTGCGCCCCACTTTTCTCCTGCTCCGACAGGGACTCTCTGTTGTATTCCCTGTCAGGGTGGTTATTGGTGGTAGCTAGGCACCATCTAGTTCTTTTGGTCTCAGGCTGTTGGAGTCTCTGGTTTATGTGGCCCTTTTGTCTCTTGGGCTAATATTTTCCTTGTGCCTTTGGTGTTCTTCATTCTCCTTTGCTCCAAGTGAGTTGGGACCAATTGATGCATCTTAGATGGCCACGTGTTAGCTTTTAAGACCCCAGATGCCACTCACCAAACTGGGATGAAGGACATTTTCTTAATAAACTTTGTTATACCAATTGACCTAGATGTCTCCTGAAACTGTGGTCCCCAGACTCCTGCTCCTGCTACTCCATCCTTCGAAGTGTTTGGTTGTATTCAGGAAACTTCTTAGCTTTTGGTTTAGTCCAGTTGTGCTGACTTCCCCTGTACCGTGTGTTGTCCTTCCCTTCACCTAAGATAATTCTTATCTACTATCTAATGGATACCCCTCTTCCTCCCTCCCCACCCTCGTAACCATCGAACAATTTTTTCTTCTGTGTTTAAACCTTTTCTTGAGTTCTTATAATAGTGATCTCATACAATATTTGTCCTTTTGGGACTGACTAATTTCTCTCAGCATAATGCCTTCCAGATTCATTCATGTTATGAGATGTTTTGCAGATTCATCATCGTCCTTTATAGTTGTGTAGTATTCATTGTGTGAATATAACTGTTTATCCGTTCGTCCGTTGATGGACACCTAGGTTGCGTCTATCTTTTTGGAATAGTGAACAGTACTACAATGAACATGGGTGTGCACATATCTATTCATGTGACGGCTCTTATTTCTCTAGGATATATTCCAAGGAATGGGATTGCTGGATCGTATAAGTACTTCTATTTCTAGCTTTTTAAGGAAGTGCCAGATCGATTTCTAAAGTGGTTGTGCCATTTTACATTCCCACCAACAGTGTATAAGTGTTCCAGTCTCTCCACAACTACTCCAACATTTATTATTTTGTGTTTTTTCGATTAATGCTAACCCTGTTGGGGTGAGATGGTATCTCATTGCAGTTTTGATTTGCATTTCTCTAATGGCTAATGATCATGAGCATTTCCTCATGTATCTGGTAGCCACCTAACTATCTTCTTCGGCAAAGTGTCTGTTCATATCCTTTGCCCATTTTTTAATGGGGTTATTTGTCTTCTTGTTGTTGAGGTTTTGCAATAGTATCTTATGGATTTTAGAGATTAGATGCTGATCAGATTTGTTGTAGCTGAAAATTTTTTCCCAGTTTGTAGGTTGCCTTTTGACTCTTTTGGTGAAGTCTTTTGATGAGCATAAGTGTTTGATTTTTAGGAGCTCCCAGTTGTCTAGTTTCTCTTCTGATGTTTGTGCATTGTTAGTAATGTTTCGTATTCTCTTTATGTCATGTATTAGGGCTCCTAGCGTTGTCCCTATTTTTTCTTCCATGATCTTTATCATTTTCAATTTTATATTTAGGTCTTTGATCCATTTTGAGTTAGTTTCTGTGCATGGTGTGTGGTATTGGTCTTGTTTCAGTTTTTTGCAGAAGAATATCCAGTTACGCCAGCACCATTTGTTAAACAGACTGTCTTTTCCCCAATTAACGGACTTTGCACCTTTGTCACATATCACCTGATCATAGGTGGATGAGCACCTATGGATTCTCAATTCTGTTCCATTGGTCAATGTATCTGTTGTTGTACCAGTACCAGGATGTTTTGACTACTGTGGTGATATAACAGGTTCTACAATCAGGTAGTGTGAGGCCTTGTTCTTCTTCTTGAGTAATGCTTTACTTATCCAGGGCCTCTTCCCTTTCCATATGAAGTTGGTGATTTGTTTCTGCATCTCATTAAAAAATACAATTGGAATTTGGATTGGGATTGCATTGTATCCGTAGATCGCTTTGGGTAGAGTAGACATTTTCACAATGTTGAGTCTTCCTATCCATGAGCAAGATATGTTTTTCCCCTTACATAGGTCTCTTTTGGTTTCTTACAGAAGTGTCTTGTAGTTTTCTTTGTATAGGTCTTCTATGTCTCTGGTTAAATTTATCCCTAAGTATTTTATCTTCTTGGGGGCTATTGTAAATGATATTGATCTGGTGATTTCCTCTTGAAAGTTCTCTTTGTTGTTGGTGTAGAGGAATCCAACTGATTTTTGCATGTTTATCTTGTATCTTGATACTTTGCTGAAATCTTCTGTTAGTTCCAGTAGTTTTCTTGTGGATTCTTTGGGGTTTTCTGTGTATAAGATCATATCATCTGCAAATAGAGATACTTTTACTTTTTCCTTACCAATTTGGATGCCCTTTATTTCTTTTTCTAGCCCAATTGCTCTGGCCAGGACCTCTAGCACAGTGTTGAATAAGGTGGTGATAAAGGGCATCATTGTCTGGTTCCTGTTCTCAAGGGGAAGACTTTCCAACTCTCTCCATTTAGGATGATGTTGGCTGTTGGCTTTGTATAAATGCCCGTAATTATGCTGAGGAATTTCTCTTCTATTCCTATTTTGCTGAGAGTTTTTATCATGAATGGATGTTGGACTTTGTCTAATGCCTTTTCTGCATCAATTGATAAGATCATGTGGTTCTTGTCTTTTGTTTTATGTGATGGATTACTTTGATTGTTTTTCTAAAGCTGAACCATCTCTGCATACCTAGTATAACTCTCACTTGGTCATGGTGAATTAGTTTTTTGATATGTTGTTGAATTCTATTGGCTAGAATGTTGTTGAGGAGTTTTGCATTTATGGTCATGAGGGATATTGGTCTGTCATTTTCTATTTTTAATAATTAATTAAATTATTGTGTAGGTCAAACAAAACACATGGACTGTCAGTTTGAGCTGTCATTTTGTGACCTTTTCCCTGTACCTTGCCAATTCCTTGAGGGCAAGAACAGTTTCACAACCACCCTTCAATCTTTCTCGGAATCCAATATGGTTCTGGCATGCAACTGGATTCATTAAATATGTAGTTTGTTAACTCAAATTATTTCATTATTTTAGCTTTGCAGGTCAATATTTTGAAGCTGTTTTGGCCCAACAATAGACTCACTATCTGTTTAGAGCTGGTACTCCTCCTAAGTTTTCTGTTAACTGAATGGCATTTCCATCATTCTAGTCATCCAATGTCAAACTAGAGTTTCATTCAGCAAAGCTGCAGGATACAAGATCAACAGACATAAGTAGTGTTTTTATACTCCAGCAATGAACAACTGGAAAAAGTTTAAGAAAATCATTTCTTTTATAATAGCATCTAAAATAACAAAACACCTATGAATAAATTTAACCAAGGAAGTGAAAGTCTTTTACACTGAAAACTATACAACACTGCTGAAAGAAATGAAAGAACATCTAAATAAATGGAAAGAAGTCCTGTGTTCATGGATTGAAAGACAGTATTGTTAAGATGTCAGCTCTACCCAAAGTGATCTACAGACACAACACAATTCCTACTAAAATTTCAAAAGCCTTTTCTGCAGAAATGGAAAATCCAACCCTCAAATTCATATTGAATTACAAGTGGCCCCAAATAGCCAAAAACAATCTTGAAAAAAAAAAGAACGAAGTAGGAAGATTCACACTTCTTAATTTCAACACATGCTACAGAGCTACAGGAATAAGAATAATCTGGTACTGATACACTGATAGACATAGAGATCAATGAAATAGAATGGAGAGCCCAGAAAGGTACCTGTTCATCTATGACCTATTGATTTTCTATAAGTGTGGCAAATCCATTCAACGGTGGAAAAATAGGCTCTTCAACAAATGGTGCTGGGACAACTGGATTTTCCACATGCAAAAGAAGGAAGCTGGACCCATACATCACACCATGTAAAAAATTAATTCAAAATGGATTAATGATCTAAATATATGAGAGTTAAAACCATAAAATTCTTAGGAAAAAAAAAACATAGGAAGAAAGCTTTGAGACTTTCTTTTAGGTGGTGGATTCTGAGGTATGACACCAAAAGCACAAGCAACAACAACAGAAAAAGGTAAGCTTGACTTCGTCAAAATTAAAATCTTTTGTGCATCAAGGAACATTTTCAAGAAAGTGAAAAGACATCCTAGAGAATGGGAGAAAATATTTGGAAACCATTTATCAGTTAAGTGTTTAATATCCAGGATATATAAAGAACTCTTAAAATGCAATAACAATAAGACTGACAACCCAGTTAAAAAATGAACAAAGGACTTGAGTAGACGTCTCTCAAAGAAGATATACAAATGACCAATAAACACATCAAACGATGCTCAACATCATTAGTCATTAGGAAAACGCAAATCAAAACCACAATGCAATACCACTTCACCCCTACTAGGATGATTATTATTAGAAAACCGGAAAATAACAAATGCTGGCAGGGTGTGGAGAAATTGGAACACTCCTACATTGCTGGTGGGAATGCAAAATAGCGCAACTGCTGTGGAAAAGAGTTTGGTTGTTCCTAAAAATATTAAACATAGAAATACCATATGATCTAGCAATTACACTCCTAGGTGTATACTCAAAAGAATTGAAAGTAACCACTCAGACGGACGCTTGTACACCGGTGTTCATTGCAGCATTGTTAGCAATTGCCAAAATGTGGAAACAACCCAGGTGCCCATCAACAGATGAACGAATTATTATTATTATGTGCTATATACATACAATGGAATATTTTTCAGCCATAAAGAAAAATGAAGTTCTGATACATGGTACAACATGGGTGAATCTTGAAAACATTGTGGTAAGTGAAGTAAATCAGACACAAAAGAACAAATATTGTATGATCCCACTTATACGAAATATCTAGAATAGGCAACTTTGAGGTAAAAGGAAGTTAGTGGTTACTAGGGAGTAGGAGGAGGGGAGAATGGGGGAAATATACAAACTATAAGTTTCTAATTTTATAAAATAAAAACTTCAGAGTTTCTTTTTCTCTATCTTTCTCTTACTGCACCCCTTTCTGCTCCTGATCCCCACACCCAAGCACACCCACACAAATTCCTAGCCTGTCGCCAAGTTCTGCCAAGTTTACTTCCTAAACATCTCTGAAATTTCCTCCTGTCCGTCCCTCTCCCATCCTAAAAAAAAACTAGTTATCATCGAGTCAATTCTAACTCATGGCGAGCCCATGGGTGTCAGAGTAGAACTGTGCTCCACAGGGTTTTAAATGGCTGATTTTTCGGAGGTAGATTTCCAAGCCTTTCTCCCAAGTTGCCTCTTGGTGGACTCAAACCACTAACCTTTCAGTTAGTAGCCGAGGGCTTAACTGTTTGTTCCACCCTTATCTCCTGTTTGGGGGAGCCCTGGTGGCACAGTTGTTAAGCACGGCTGCTAACTGAAAGGTTGTCAGTCTGAGCCCACCAGTTGCTCCACAGGAGAAAGATATGGCAGTTTGCTTCCTTAAAAATTATAGCCTTGGAAACCCTATGGGGAAGTTTTACTCTGTCTTATAGGGTCACTATGAGTCAGAATCTACTCAACAGCCAAGGGTTTGGTTTGGGTTTTTGGTATCTCTCATTTATACTATTGCAATGACCTCCTAACTGACCTCCTTTCCATCCGTTTTCCCCTTTGTAGCTCATTCTACCTCCTGCCTCTAGGATTATCTGGAGACGCAAATCTCATCCTGTCATTTTGCCTGTTCTCAAATTGATTGGGTCCCCAGGAAAAGTTCAAATTCTTCAGTATGGCACACAGGAACTTTTGCAATCTGCCACCAGCCTATTTCAGCTTCCCCCACCCCTCCTCCTCCCTGCTCACTCTTCCACACTAACCAATTTTCTCAATCTTTGGTACACACCAGAAAGGGACGATCCAGAAACTTATACAGTTGGAGGGGCCTTCTTTAGGAAAATAAACATCAAACTACTAAGGCAAAATCAAATAGGAAATTGAATGTGCTTCTACAACAAAAATCATCACACATTTTTTAAAGCTTTAGAGTATCCAGAAAATAACATAATACTTTTATTAACTATGTGGCATATCTTTATGCTGCATAATCTGATAACCTTGTTACGTGATAAACCCAAAAACTAAACCCACTGCCATTGAATCAACTCAGACTCATAGCGACCCTATAGGACAGAGTAGAATTGCCCCATAGGATTTCCAAAGCTGAAATCAAGAAATCAAATGATGATTTGCACTGGGCAAATCTGCCACAAAAGGCTTCTTTAAAGTGTTAAAAAGCAAAGATGTCTCTTGAGGACTAATGTGTGCCTGACCCAACTCATGGTATTTTCAATTGCCTCATATGCATACGAAAGCTAGACAATGAATAAGGAAGATCAAAGAAGAATTGATACGTTTGAATTAGGGTGTTGGCAAAGAATATTGAATATATCATGGACTGGCAGAAGAACAAATTTGTCTCGGAAGGAGTACAACCAGAATGCTCCTTAGAAGCAAGGATGGTGAGACTTTGTCTCATGTACTTTGGACATGTTATCAGCAGGGACCAGTCCCTGGAGAAGGACATCATGCTTGGTAAACTAGAGGATCAGTGAAAAAGAGGAAGACCCTCGACGAGATGGACTGACACTGTGGCTGCCACAATGGGCTCAAACGTAGCAACAATTGTGAGGATGGCACAGGACCGGGCAGTGTTTCTTTCTGTTGTACGTGGGATCACTATGAGTCGGAAGCGGCCCAACAGCACCTAACAACAACAATCTTTACCAAAGCAGACTGCCACAGATAGCGGCTGGTGGGTTTGAACCATCAACCTTCAGGTTAGCAGCTGGGCACTTAATGACTGATCGGTCGACCAGGCCTCCTTTGTTATGTGATAGTGACTTTATTTCCAGTGCTGAGAGGAGGTCCAGCCCAGGAGCAGACCATACCTCCAACGTGACACACAGGCAACAGGGAAGTGGCTAGCAGGGAACCACCTTGCACAAGAGAACGTTACCTTAAATGGGAAAGCAGTGTGGCCCTAGGCCACTTTCTTAACTCCTAAGAGCCTTTACTTTTTTCTCTGCGAAAAAGCAATAAGGTCTCTGACGTCCTAGTGGTGCTGTGTTAAATGACAGAGCAAATGCACAACACCTGGCCCAGTGGAGACCCTTGGTACTTATGGTTCTCCTCCCATCTCCTCCCTACAGTTGGAAGCATCACAGCAACAGGAAATCACTGCAATAATGGGTGGGTACCATTATTTTAGACCCCAGCCTCTCCAGGTCCACCGACCTGCCTTAGTTATCCAGACCATAACAAGGCCAGGTCAGGAGTTAGGCAGAGTGCTCTTCAACTTTCTCTCGTGTTCAGGCATAGCCCTAAAAGGGAGAACTTCTTCAATCTAATTGCTTGGGAACCTTAAGGCCGTCTATTAAAGTGTTGAAAGGTTTCTTTCCTCATAAGGTTTTGGTCTTATAACACTGAAAATAGTTCACAGTTTTTCATAATTTTGTTTCAAATTTCGTGCTATAAATGAGCAAGCCAGAAAACTGATGAGAAATCCCTCCACCACCTGCCTTGCTCAATCTCAAAAAAACGTATTTGTTGTTCAATGCAATCTTAAGAAATTAATTAGCCCAACTCATTTGTGTCTCAGGTGAAAAAACCAATCAATACATGCAACCACAAATTAACTCCACGGAGTCCTATTTCTATAGGAGCCTGTGTTTCTTTAGGGATTGTTATGATTTGCTACAGAGATTAATGAGGTTTAATGAGTAAGGTTATAAATCTCTAATATAATAAATATGCATTTAATAGGAACATTCTAGAGAAATGTTTGAGCCCAACAGGCAGCTTGTTCATATCAGACACTCAGGTAGGTCATCAAGAGATATATTTTTGGCTTTGTGGGTGCAGCTGCTGGTCAAAATACTTTGGGAACCATTCATGTTTCCCCAGTAGGACAGTCATTCTATCTACCTGTTTGTAACACATCCAAAAAATGATCCTGGAATATGAACAAAAGTAATTAAATATTGAAAAAGACTATAGAAGAATCAGCATAAGATACCGAACGATGAGAAAGTTAAGCCAAAAGACTTCTCCAAATGCCACCCGGTGTCATGTGGCAATCTCGTTTGGCCATGGCAGCCTTTAAGCTGTACATGCAAACATGAGCAGCTGTGAGGCAGAAATGCCAAAGCTGTTGCCAAAAGGGCTCTGTCTAGTGCCTTTGCAAGAAAGACATTGTTATGAATTGAATTGAATTATGTCCCCCTAAAACGTGTATAACTTGGCTAGGCCATGATTCCCAGTATCGTGTGATCGCCCACCATTTCGTCATCTGATATGATTTTCCTATGTGTTGTAAATCCTACCTCTATGATGTTAATGAGGCAGGATTAGAGACAGTTATGTTAATGATGCAGCACTCAATCTACAAGATTAAGTCGTGTCTACAGTCAATCTTTTTGAGATATAAAAGAGAAAAGTGAACAGAGAGACGGAGGACCTCATACCACCAAGAAACAAGGGCCAGGAGAACAATACATCCTTTGGACCTGGGGTCCCTGCACCGAGAAGCTCCTCAACCTGGGAAGATTGATGATAAGGACCTTCCCCCAGAGCCAACAGAGAGAGAAAGCCTTTCTCTGGAGCTGACACCCTGAATTTGGACTTCTAGCCTCCTAGACTGTGAAAGAATAAATTTCTCTTTGTTAAAGCCATCCACTTGTGGTGTTTCTGTTATAGCAGCACTAGATGACTAAGATAGAGGTGAAGAAAACGTCAGAGGGATCTGGTAGGAAGTGTCTCTGTAGAATCTCTTTCATCTAATCAGTCCCCAGAGCTGGGGTCGGGACTTGGGAGCAGGCTACCCAAAGGTCAGGAAAACATGGCTTAGGGACTGCAGTCCATTTGCTGGAATCTTGCATTAAACACAGTCCTTGGATTCTTCAGGGCATGGAGCGTCGGTGCCCCTTTGCTCAAAACAGGTAACCCTGGGGAGGAGGAAGGGCTGGCAAGTGCCTCTCAGAGAGAGTTGTGGAAAAGGCAGACATGATTGGTATGACTTTGCGTCTTCCAGGAAAGATTCTTTAACCCATGTGGCAGATGTGGAGACCTGAGTTATAAGCCAGCTTCTTCCCACCGCCTTGTCTCCCTGTCAGCCCTGCTCTCCACCCCGCCCCCAGGCTTCCTCATCCTTTCCCTTTGACCTCTGGGTGAATATGCCCCTGCCTGTCTCTGTCAGGCAGGGAAGACTTTGTTCTCAGCTGATTTCTGCCTTACTTTCTCCTCCCTCACCCCACGCCCCGGCCTTGTTTCTGAAATAGGTAAGATAAAAGTTAAACAACTATCACTCTCCGTTGTGCAAATGCTTACTGATCTCCCATTCGGTGGAAAGCTCAGTGCTAATTATTGGCACAGTAAAATGGAGCAGCAAGGGGTCTAAAGAGGTATAAAGTATTGTCCCTACTCTCCAGGAGTTTATTGGGTCAAAAGATTTAAATAATACTAACTCAAGGCAGTAAGGCTAAGAGGTACATAAGTGGTAACATGATTTTGCCCCAGCTGGCCCCCAGTGCGGAGCCCTGGTGGCACAGTGGTTAAGAGCTAGGCTGCTAAGCAAAAGGTTGGCAGTTCGAATCCACCAGCCGCTCCTTGGAAACCTTAGGGTGGAGTTCTGCTCTGTCCTATAGGGTCACTATGATTCGGAATCAGCTCGACGGCAGCGAGTTTGGTGGTTTTCTGGCACCCAGTACAATGAAAATGCCCCGCTGGCCAGTTTGGGCCTACTGAAGGAATACTGGATTAGAAACCAGAAGACCCGGGTATGAATAAGGCCTGGTCAGCCTGGTGGTGTGACCTTGGGTAAGTCACTTAGCTCAGTTATTTCATCTTCAATATGAAGGTAAGGTTATTCCTACAGGTAGTTGGTGGTAGACGGAGTTCCAATCTGCGTGTTCAAGAGACCCCTTCCTTGCTCTGCCAATAATAGTGGGATCTTGTATATCCTCTTAACCTCTTGGACCTTCATTTCCCTTCTGTATAAAATCATAGTGTAATGATGAATGAGTTTTAATTTTCCTGGAATCCAGATATCTGGCTTTCATGGAAATTGGGGTAACCCACATAGGCCATTGCCCTTAGGTGTCCTTTTGAACCTTGGGCCTTGAAAAAACTGGTTTCTAAAAGCCACTTTTGTGTCAAACAATGGTCCAGATAAACTAGTAAGACTGTTTTATTTTGGCGATCGTGCTCTTTGAAGAATTTGGTCAGTTTTGGGAAACGGGCTCCAAGGACCAGACTAGGAGCTATGTTTAGGGTAAATCAGTAATTATTGCAATTGTTTCTCAAGACAATGTTGCGAGAAAATCCTTCCTGCCCACAGATTAGTTTATCAGTTCTGTTCCCACCCTTTTTTCCATGGCATGCTGATAAGAATTGGTGTAAGAATTTTGGAAGTTCTTCTCATCTATGGAATATTTCTGATACCCTAGAACACCAATTTGCAAATGGTAATTCAATGAACCTCAATCATTTTCTATAACTGGCTTAATATGATTTTTGTTTTAACACTAATGATTTCTAGGTCTTTCCGGCTCTGAAAATCTAGGGTGCTGTGGCATTCTAATGAGGTAACATACATGAAAGGTATAAAACATTACATATTCGTAAGGCATTATCATCTTATTACTACCTCCAACGATAAAGATTTCACAGAAGAGGTGGAATTTGAACTTGGCCTTGAAGAAAAGTAGGGTTTGGATTGATAGCAAAGCTTGTAAAGGTCATGCAGGTAAGCTGGGGAAACAAGACGAAAAAAGAAGAGAACAAGCAAAGGCTCTGGTTAAGGAATATAAGAGGGGGGTTAGGGGGACACCTTGATGGTTTATAGGGTCATGGTGGTGCAGTGGTTAAGAGTTCGACTGCTAAGGAAAAGACTGGCAGTTTGAATCCACCAGTCACTCGTTGGAAACCCCAAGGGATAGCTCTACTCTGTCCTATAGGGTCGCTGTGAGTCGGAATCAACTCGGCAGCATTGGGTTTGTTTTTTTTTTTTTTTTAGGGAAGCGTGGGCTAATCAGTGACTTCCTCTTGAGACGGGGGCTCAAGCAGCAGGGTCAACTTCTGGAAATGTCTGGGGGAACCTGGCCAAGGTACAGAGGCCACATTTCCCAGTGGCTCCTTCCTCCCCACAAGCCCCATGAACATAACCCCTTGTGCCCATTTCACAGGCAACTAGAGAAGGCAGAACTGAAATCCACCACCACCCCTTCCAAAGAGAAATCGGAAAAGAGACTGTGACTTTTTTGGTTGACTGTACTTGAAAGTTTTATACTCCTATAGAGCTCTCATCTGAGTATACCAAAGGCTCCTTCTTATTGGGGTATTGGAAATCACTTCTCTGAACAGTGGTCAGGCCGCAGCATAAATGACTACTTTTATGAAAGTTGATTTTTAAATTCCTGGCATATGGCTCTGAAAATTTCTCAGGCCTTATTGGCATCAGGAAAGTCACAGACTGCATTGCATTGCTAACATTGCATTAGAAGTTGTCACTGCAAGGGGAAAGCTGTCTTTGGTGTGGGAGGTACCCACATTTAATTATCATTCACAGACATTCCTTAAAACTGCTGTTCCTGGATGCTTCAGCTATTATTCTGGCCGCTTCTAAAATAAAGTCTTGTGATTATTGTGTGTGTGTGTGTGTCTTAGTTATCTAGTGCTGCCATAACAGAAATACCACAAGTGGATGGTTTTAACAAAGAGAAGTTTATTTCTTCACAGTCAAAGTAGGCTAAAAGTCCAAATTTAGGGTGTCAGCTCCAGGCGAAGGCTTTCTCTCTCTCAGCCTTCTCATTAGTGTTCCCCCAGACTAGGAGCTTCTCGGCGCAGGGACCCCAGTCCAAAGGACACGCTCTGCTCCTGGCACGGCTTTCTTGATGGTGTGAGGCTCCCCCTGTCTCTCTGCTCACTTCTGTCTTTTATATCTCAAGAGATTGCCTCAGGACACAATCCAGTCTTGTAGATCAGGTCCTGCCTTACTAACACAACTGCCACCCATCCTCCCTCATTAACATCATAGAGGCAGGTTTACAACATACAGGAAAATCACACAGTACCAGGAATCAAGGCCTAGCCAAATACATACACACATTTTTGGGGGGACATAATTCAAACCATGGCAGTGTGTATATATGGATGGCCTGCAAGGACACGTATCTTGTTTTTGTGGAGTTGGTTTATCTAAAGAAAATTACGGAGCTCAACAGAAAAGGAAATGCTCTTTTTCTGATGAGCTGAGTATGCGTGCTGACTAGGACCAGTGACTGAGGGAGTGAGCCTGCATGCATTTGTGGGCGGTTACCGCCCATCTTATATCAACCCCCTGCAGCCAAGCTTTATGTTGTCATCCCTGGATGGAAATGAACTTCCAGCCCTGGAACGTGAAGGCACTGCCTCTCAGCACCACTGTCCCAAGATTTCTTCTGCCCCTCAGTCAGCAACCTCCTGAGCTAGAGCTATTTAAGCTATTGCTGGCATTGTCGTGTCATCGTTTTAGGAAAACACGCACACAAGTTCAGCCACCTGGGGAGAAGACGGGCAGGCTCTAAATGGCCCTGTCCCATTCAGGCCACTTATCCTTGACATCAGCCTACTGTTGAAGCTGGTCAAGAGTAACTGGGCCACCAATCTCAGGTGCTGTGCTATGTAGTAGAGCAGGTGGGGGACGAGTGTGCCGTTCGAGTCATCAAACACATAGGAATGAAAGTGTGAAGTAAGAAGTTTCTAGGGCCTCTTGGCTATACCAAAAACCTGCTGCCGTTGAGTTGATTCCAGCTTATGGCGACCCCATGTGTTACAGAGCAGAACTGCTCCATAGGGTTTCCTTGGCTGTAATCTTTATAGAAGCAGATTGCCAGGTTTTTCTTCCACAATGTACTGGGTGGGTTTGAACCGCCAGCCTTTAGTTTAGTAGTCAAGCACCAACTGTTGGCACCAACCAGGATGCAAATAATTAGACAGGAGTGCTCCCGGGAGTTATCATAACAGGGACCGAGGAGGTCTTTAGACATCACCACCACCAAGGTCACCCTGCTCCCATGGATACTAGTTTGAAAAACATTTCCCATTATGTAATCCTCATTTTAAACCACAATGAAAATGGTTTAAATGAAAAAAGCGCAGCATGACAGTGAAGAAAAGAGTTGCAAGGCTCAGCAACAACGCGCCCCACTCCCAAAAATACGAGGCTTGAGAAAGAAGTGGAAAAGGAAAAAAATCTAAAAGCGGCACAGAAGTCCCTTGAATTTCGGTGAGTATTAACCTATCTAAATTGGCATTATGTAACTGATTAAGAGACTCTGAGACCTTGCTGTGAGAGAATGTGTCTAATTCCCAAAGTGGGTGTCCCAGAGCTGGGGCATCCCCGAGACAACGTATGCCCTGCAAGAATAGTAGCCATGTGGAAGGGCTCAAGATGCATTCAAATCTTGTTATGAAATGGCTGAACTTGGCCAGCTCATTGTTAGCATTTATTTTCTAATTTAGGGAACGTAAAAAATGCAGATCTATTTAGAGCACTTCATAGAATCCCAATGTCAGGGAAAACCCTTCAAGAGGCCACGTGATCTCCCTTGTTTTTAGAGGCTACTATGAATTGAATTGTATCCCCTAAAAATATGCTTTGTAAATCCTAACCCTTATACCTGTGGTAAGGAGCCCCGGTGGCACAGTGCTTAAGCCCTGTGCTGCTGACTGAAAGGTCAGCTCTTCAAACCCACCAGTGGCTCTGGGGGAGAAAGATATGGCACTCTGCTTCCATAAAGATTATAGTCTTGGAAACAACTATGTGGCAGTTCTGCTTTGCTATAGGGTCTCTCTGAGTTGGAATGGATTCGACCGCAATGGGTTTTTATGCCTGTGGTTATAATCCCATTAGGGAATGGGTTTTCTTTGTTATGTTAATGAGAGTATTAGTGTAGGGTGTGTCTTAAATCAATCTCTTCTGAGATAAAAAAGGGACTAAACAAGCAAGTGAGCAAGCAGGGACGGGGGAAGAGAGATGCCAAGCCACGTGAAGATGGCCCAGGAGTAGAATCTGCTTGAAAGAGGCGAGGACCTTCCTCTAGAGCGGACAGAGAGAGAAAGCCTTCCCCCAGAGCCGGTGCCCTGAATTTGGAATTCTAGTCTCCTAAAGTGTGAGAAAATAAATTTGTTTGTTAAAGCCACGCACTTGTGGTATTTCTGTTATAGCTGCTTTGGATAACGAAGTAAGAGGCTCTTGGCCAGAGCCAGAAAGTGAGGGAACAACTACCGTTTGAGGTAAACACCCCTCTCCCTCTGGTTCCTCTCAGCATCTCCCCCTTTGCTTGTGCGCTATCTTGCTGGAAGTTCTACCATGTGAGTAATCTAATTAAATTGTTTCCAGCCAGCGATAGTTAAAGTGGAATTCAAGCTGGATTCAGAAGAGGATGTGGAACAAGGGATATCATTGCCGAGGTCAGATAGATCTCGGCTGAAAGCAGAGAATGCCAGAAAGATGTTTACTTGTGTTTTATTGACTAAGCAAAGGCATTTGACTGTGTGGATCATAACAAATTATGGATAGTATTGCTAAAGGATGAGAATTCCAGAACACTTGATTATGCTAATGAGGAACCTGTACATAGACCAAGAGGCAGTTGCTCAAACAGAGTAAGGGACTACTACATGGTTTAAAACCAGGAAAGGTGGGTGTCAGGATTGTATCCTTTCACCATACCTAGTCAATCCGCGTGCTGAGCAAATAATCTGAGAAGCTGGACTATATGAAGAAGAACAAGGCATCAGGATTGGAGGAAGACTTATCAATAACCTCCATTATGCAGATGACACAACATTGCTTGCTGAAAGTGAAAAGGACTTGAAGCACTTACTGATGAAGATCAAAGACCACAGCCTTCAGTATGGATTATAGCCCATCATAAAGAAAACAAAAATCCTCACAACTGGAGCAATAAGCAATATCATGATAAATGGAGAAAAGATTGAAGTTGCCAAGGATTTCATTTTTCTTAGATCCACGATCAACACCCATGGAAGCAGCAGTCAAAAAATCAAAAGATGTATTGCATTGGGCAAATCTGCTGCAAAGGACCTCTTTCAAGTGTTAAAAAGCAAAGATGTCACCTTGAGGACTAAGGTGCACCTGATTCAAGCCATGGTATTTTCAAAAGCTGGACAATGAACGTGGAAGACCAAAGAAGATGGATTTGAATTATGGTGTTGGTGAAGAGCATTGAATATCTAATGGACTGCCAGAAGAACAAGCAAGTCTATCTTGGAAGAAGTACAGCCAGAATGCTTCTTAGAAGGGAGAATGGCAAGACTTCGTCTCAAGTACTTTGGACATGTTATCAGGCCCTGGAGAAGGACATCGTGCTTGGTAAAGCAGACCATCAGTGAAAAAGAGGAAGACCCTCAATGACATGGATTGACAGTGGCTGCAACAATGGGTTCAAACATAGCAATGATTGTGGGGATGGCACAGGACTGGGCAGTGTTCCATTCTCTTGTACATGGGATCCCTGTGAGATGGAAGCGATCCGACGGCACCTAACAACAGTAGTTAAAGTGAAAGCGTATTACCTGGGAAGAAGTGAATGAATTAATCCATGAGCAGCCACCAGTGCATTGGCACAAGTCAGTGTGTCAGAACAGGTAGGCCTGGAGGTGGCGGAGGGACACAGCTGTCCCTTGGCAACAGGGCGGGGAATGGGAAACTGCTGATGTCGGGGGGGGGGGGGGGGGGGGGAGCCTTGGCGCTGTGGCCAGCGGTGAGTGCGGTGCTGAGGACCCTGGGTGACTGCAGGGACAGGGTGCTGATGGGGAAGAGAAGAGTGTGCTGGAAAAAATACACAAGAGAATTGTTCTCCCCTAAAACAAACAAACAAAAAAAACCCAAATCCATTGCCGTCAAGTCGGTTCTGACTCATGGCGACCCCATGTGTCACAGAGTAGAATTGCTCCACAGGGTTTTCTTGGCGGTAATCTTTACAGGAGCAGATCGCCAGGCCTTTCTTCCCTGGCTCTGCTGGGTAGTTTCAAACCAACAATCTTTAGGTTGGTAGCTGAGCTCAAACCTTTTGTACCAGGAACCTCTAAAACAAACTTGAACAAATTAGTTCCTTCCTCACAAGGCAGGGCTCTAAAAAGTTTTGCCACATTTCTTTTCTCTTTATCATGAGATCATAGCCAAAGGACAGGATATCAAATGGAGAATGCCTTACGTATTTATTTCTCCCATTCCTGATCGAGCTTCCAGAATGTACGTTCTGATGCACAGCACTTACAAGCTGACCAAAAAACCAAACCCGTTGCCATTGAGTCGATTCCAACTCATAGCAACTCTATATAACATGTAAATATATAATGCCTGGAATCGATGTGATGAAACTCTGAACCCGAGAGTAAAAAAATCGGTACCAAAGGACATCAGTGGCAGACGGTCTTGCCTAATGGGACTGGCAAATGTTTCTGCCAAGGCTTTGATTGCATGAAATCTTGATTGCAAAAGCTACACCTTAAAAGTTCCCTCCAGGAAAAACAGATTGAGTCAAAGAGGAAAATAAAACTTGATCGCCCTTGTTTTTATTCATAACTTTACAGTGTTAACGGGTAGCCTCAGGAATGTATCTAAAATAATTCCACACATGGCTGTACCGAAGCAGACAGCACCTTTGCTTATCTAATAACTGGTTCTCCATTTCTTATCCTCTCTTCAGAGATGAGCGTCTTGGAATGTAATGTGACAGCCATTTCCTCTGTAAACGTATGCTGATCCTCAGAGCAATTTTTTTTTTTTTTTTGTAGATGTGCAGATCAACTCTTTTTATTTTTTTTATTTTTTTAGGTTATTGTTGTACTTTAAGTGAAAGTTTACAATTCAGGTTAATCTCTCATACAAAATGTTATGTGACCCTAACTGCTCTCTGTATACTGTGACAGCACACTCCTCCTTTCCACCCCTGATTTTCCGTGTCCATTCAACCAGCTCCTGACCCTCTCTGACTTCTCATCTCACCTCTGTACAGGAACTGCCCATTTAGTCTCATGTACCTACTTGAGCTAAGAGACACACTCTTCACGAATATCATTTTATGTCCTCTAGTCCAGTCTAATCTTTGTCTGAAGAGTTGGCCTCAGGAATGGGTTTAGTGCTGGGTTAACAGAGAGTCCAGGGGCCATGCTTTCTGGAGTTCCTCCAGTCTCAGACCATTAAGTCTGGTCTTTTTACTAGAATTTGAGTTCTGCACCCCACTTTTCTACTGTTCCATCAAGGACTCTGTGTTTTGTTCCTTGTTGGGGCAGTCCTTGGTGGTAGCCAGGCACCATGTAGTTCTTCTGGTCTCAGGCTGATGGAGTCTCTGGTCTATATGGTCCTTTCTGTCTCTTGGGCTAATACTTTCCTTGTGTCTTTGGTGTTCTTCATTCTTCTTTACTCCAGGTCGGTTGGGACCAATTGATGCATCTTAGATGGCCACTCGCTAGCTTTTAAGATCCCAGAAGCCACTCACCAAAGTAGGATGCAGAACATTTTCCTCAGAGAAATTTTTGTTGAGGGGGATGGCAAACGCAGTTTGAACAGTATGGTTGATGAGTCGGGGAATAGTGGTGTGAGATGCAATCCAATTCCTTTAACATTTTGTGTTCCAAAGCAGTCGAAGAAATCTTTCTTTAAACTAAAGCTAATGCAGAACCCAGTATATCAAACAGAAAAGTGGAGAAGCTCTAACTGAAGGGACTAAGAGAATGGTCAAGATCGGGGAGAGGAACCCCACGTAAAGTCATCTGTGGGTTCCCTGGGTGGGGGACTGGGGGGCTCTGCAGGCCTTGAGGTTCTGTGGGACGGTTTGAAAACCTCAGATCAGAGGAGTTTCTCACGTTCTGCCCATGATGCTTTTGGGGAAGCAAAAAAAAAAAAAAAAAGAAAAGAAAGGCTGAAATTAGCTTTGACTTGCTTTTGTTGGAAAACTGAGACCTATCCAGTCTGTTTCTTGATTGAATAAACCTGTTAGAACACACCTAGACACATACGAAGACAACATTTTGAAGACTATATCACAAGTGGACTTCCACTGAAGCCGCCCAAGAGCTCAAGGTTGAATTTGTATTACCTACAGCTTGGAGGAAGGGTAACACTGTGATGTGCCAGAACGGCTCACATTGGCCAAAGAGAGCCATTTGTCAAATTTTCAGCAATTTTTCCAGCCTGATTATTAAATATAATTAAATAAATTATTTTAAAAGCAGATGTAATAAATACTCAAAACGTATCACTTTCTCATTATTTTATTACATATTGCTACTAACTATGCTCTTGAGATTACTTATGTCTATTGTACTTGTATAATGGAATTATTATAGAGTGGTGTACTACTGTGCTACTGGAGCCCTGGTGATCCAGTGGTTTAAGTGTTTGGCTGCCAACCAAAAGCTTGGCAGTTTGAATGCACCAGCTGCTCCTTGGAAACCCTATGGGGCAGTTCTACTCTGTCCTACAGGGTTGCTATGAGTCGGAATTGACTCAATGGCAACAGTTTTTTTTTTTTTTTACTGTGCTACTCTTCCCAACTCCATATGAAAAAAAAAAGAAAAGAAACCTATTGCTGTCAAGTTGATTCCGACTCACAGTAGGTAGGTAGGTAGCCATAGCTCTTAACCACTGAGCAACCAGGACTCCACTTCATATTAAGTGACTTCAATTTAGTAGTTTGAAATCAAATCAGCTAGGGTGGGAGTATTTACACTATGGAAAGTGACAAACACTATCTGTCAGGACCTTTTCCCTCAGAGAGCTAGTTTATTAGACATCTACAGTGTACCACTGATAATGGGTACAGTTTTAGGGCCCAGTTATTAAGATCAGTAACACATATATATCTTGAGACATTGAGCAAAGTATAGCTTTTGGGAAAAAGCCCTTTACAGATGATTAGACTAAGTAATCCACTCTAAAGTCATTCATAGACCTCTTTAGAATGGCTCCAAGAATTCCATCTCTTGGAAGCCAAGAACTCCAACCAATCTAAAGAATTAAATCACTCCAATTTGAAGAAGAAAAATATGCCTCAGGGTGAGTTCGCTTGCCATCAGAATTACTCAGATCTTGTTCTGAGTGATAGATCTTAATTGCTAAACTGTTTACTGTAATTAAATCTATGAGTGTGGTTTTCTCCAGATGAAAATAAAGTTTGGTATATCACATTTTTTTGCAAAGAGAGTCTTTTATCACCTTTAAGTTATAAATCCATGAGTCAATGAGGGTTCTTTTCAAATGTGATTTTCTTTCCTCAAAGAAAGGAAGAACTTTTTTTTTTTTTTTTTTAATTAATATTACCCAGGAGGGAGAAACTGGTTGCAGGCTCCATTTTTTCACTATGAACACTGTTATGTCCTTCTACATCTCTCACCCAGAACATTTAAGTGTGTCCGAAGAATATCTTCCTTTTTCACCAGCCTTTGCTTCCATTGATAAACTATGCAGTTTTGGAATAGATTCCAATCCGTCAATGCCTCTTTTGAGTCAGTATGATGGTGCTACTGTGCAAATTAAAGATGGAGGAACAGCTTCAGTGAAGAGACAATCTCACCTTTAACTCGTATTAACACAACAGTTTCCTTTTAGCTCAGTTAGTCTGAGCCCTGGCTTGGTGGATGGGGGAGGGACTTACAAATACTAAAGCCCAGGCCCCAACCCCAGAAATTCTGATTTAATTCGTGAATGGAGAGTATTAACAGTTTTAAAAAGCTTTCCAGGCAATTCTAATACACAGCCAGGATCATCTGACACAGTTGTGTGTGAATTTGATATTTGTCCATCTGATAGGTAGAGGAACAAGTCAAGTTAAATATTCTCATCTTTGATAATGACATGACATCCGTGCCTTTCGGCTAATTAATGAAAATTGCCAGTGGCTCAACATCAATTAGATCAAATAAAATCACTGTCTATTGGGCAATCTCCAAAGCTTAAAAAGCCCGTCCTAGGAAGTCAGTCTAGTTATACCTCACTACTGGTCCATCTTGCAGCCATCTTTCCCTCAGGGTACCCTGGGGGAGGTGGTTGAAGGTGATCTATAGCAGTAGCCCCGTTACCGTTGCCACCACAATCCAAGTGACTCTGTGGTTTCTACTTCATTCAGCTTGGTCTTCTGGCACTGCCTTGTACCTGACCCATTTTCTAAGCTACATCTCTCAGTCTCCTGTCAATTCTCTGAGACCTACATTCTTCCAAAGAATCATTTTCTTCCCCTTGTTTTTGCTTAAAATCATCAATGGCACTTCTTGTTCCTTGCAAGGGAAAGATTCCTAACCGATGTTTTGTCACATCCCTAGAGAAAACAGAAAATGGTCACCAGTTTTCATAAATATTTCTAAACCTAAGCACATAAAAATTCAGGATGAAAAAAGTTGGGAGATGCCTTATAAAAAATAAATATGACAAAATATATACAAAGCAGATACAAATCGACTGCTGAACAGAACAGAGAGTCTGAAAGCAGACGCTATGTAGGGAAACTCAGGAGATAACAGAAATGGCGTAACAAACTGGACAAAGGATAGACTACTCACCAAATGGTGCTTGTGAAAATGAGCTATCAATGTGGGGAAAAAATAGATTACCCTTCCAGATGTATTAAAAATCTAAATGTAAAAACAAAGCTTAACCCTTTTGAAATAAATATAAGAAAATATCTTTATGCCATCCAGGTAGGAAAAGATATTTTGAAACAAGACACAAACACACCCCAAATTAAAAAGCAATGGTATACTTGACTGCAACATGAAGGACAATTTTATAGGAAAAGATACCATAAACAAACTGAAAAGACAAGGCACAAGTTAAGAAAAGATATTTGCAACTCATATAACCAACAGAGGATTAAAAACCATTGCTGTCGAGTTGATTCTGACTCATAGCAACCCTATAGGACAGAGCAGAACTGCCCCATAGAGCTTCCAGGGAGTACCTGGTGGATTTGAATTGCCGAGCTTTTGCTTAGCGGCCGTAGCAGGTTTCCAACAAAGGATTAGAACCTAGTATATATAACAACCACCCCTCATCTGTCAATTTGTGGCTTGTGTGTTACTGTGATGTAGGAAGCTATGCCACCAGTATTTTAAATACCAGGTTTCAGCAGAGCTTCCAAACTCAGACAGACTAGGAGGAAAGACTTGGTGATCCATTTCTGAAAATTAGGCAATGAAAACCTTACGGATCACAACAGAACGCTGTCTGACTCGCTTGCTTTTGGACACGTCATCAGGAAGGATCAATTGCCGGAGGAGGACATTATTGTTTGGTGAAGTAGAGGGCCAGGGAAGGTGAGAGTGACCCTTGGTGAGAGGGACTGGTGTCCTAGCTGCAACAATGGACTTGAACATAGTGGCAATCATAGGGATGACCCAGAACTGGTCAGAGTTTTGTTTTGTTGTACATAGGTTGCCATGAGTTGGAGTCGATTTGAAGGCGGCTATCTATCTGTCTATATATAAACAATCCCTACAAATGAGTAAGATATAAGCAGGCCAACAGAAAAATGGGCAAAGGATATGAACAGCCAAAACAGAAAAGGAAAACCAAATAGCCAATAAATATATGAAAATATGATTATTCACTAGTAATCGGGAAAATGTAAATTACGTGTAGTGAGCTATTTCATAGTCAAAACAGTATCGAAAAATATGTAGAGAAATGAGAACTCTTATAGAATGCTGGCAGAGGAGTAAATTGGTTTAATAACTTTGGAAAGCAATTCATCAATATTTGGTCAAGGTGAAGATATGACTATATCCTACAACCCAGCAATGTCACTTTTATGGCTATGTTCCAGAGAAAATCTTATACATATGCATGAGGACGTAAGCAAAGGTGTTCATTATAACATTTCTTATATCATTTCAAAAGGGAAAAAATGTCTATCAACAGGTAAATGGATACATTGTAGCATATTTATATAGTGGAATACTATACATAATATTCAGGAGGGAAACTTAATGAAGTAAAACAACGTACTTCATCATGAATGAATGTCAAAAACATAATGTAGAATGGGAAAAATGCAAGTTGAAAAATGACATCATTTAAATCAATATCCATTATTTTAAAATACTCTAAACACTATTATCTGTAGGAGTGGTGTACAAACACGGTCAGGAAGAACTTTTCGCTAACTCCAGGATAGTGGTTACTTCTAGAGAGAGAAGAAGGGGCAGGAGTTTAGGGAGCAGAAGGGAGTTCAATTACAGCTGTAATGTCTATTTCTTAAAAAACATCTGCATCCAATATAGTAAATCTGGGTGGAGGTATGGGGATGTTGTATTAGTTTCTGAACTAGTTTGTCATATTTTAACCGTTTTTGTTAATAAGAGCTCCAACCTAGCTTTCTCTCTTTTTCACTAAGTTACCGTTTTTAAAGGTGTCTGTGCCATAGGCTTATGCCCCAACATGTACCTATTTTATTTGCCTATTCTTCGAATCTTCACCTATCTTATCTCTTGCTTCAGTTATGAGACCCCAGACCGCAGCTCCTGGTAAACCCTGCTAACCTGGCATGGAGGCAGATGCCATCCTTCATACAGTTACTAGCTGTTTCTCCTCCTTACTCATCCTGGTATTCAGCAAACACGTGTATGGCTGTTAGCTGCACCCTATTGCTACCTTTATCGGCCTGTGTTTGCCCTGCCGCTCCATCTCTTCTGGCCACACTTAACGCACAGCTTGATGTTTGCGAGCTCAGATTTATGCAGTTTGTTTTCACATACTCTTCTATTCGTCTGCAGTTGACCTTACTGCTTTAGAGCCTGTCTTTCCCAGTATCTTGTTCTCCCATCTACCAACTGTATAAACACTCTTGATTTTATTATCCAGGTTACTGATGAGACTGTCCACATCAGGGTGGAGAAGGGATATCTAGACAACACCCTCTCCTTCCCCAACTTCTCGTGCAACGGGTCAATCATTAGCTATTGAGAATATCCCACAGCTGTGTCCCTCCGCTAGCCACGTGCCTCTAATAGTTGTGAGATACAGTATGTAGCTAAATCTACATTTGTATCATCCGTCTGTCTGCCTATCTATACCTATCTATCTATTTTAGTGCCACACTACAGTAGCCATCAAAAACAATTCTTTCTTTGGGGATAGACAAACCAAAACCATACCCACTGCTGTAGAGTCGATCCGAACTCATAGTGACCCTATAGGATAGAATAGAACTGCCTCATAGGGTTTCCAAGGAGTGGCTTGGTAGATTTGAACTGCTGACCTTTTGGTTAGCAGTGGAACCCTTAACCATAGCACCACCAGAGCTCCTCTTTGGGAACAGATAGTAGAGATAGCTTTGTAAGAAGGAAAATAAAGATCACAGATTTTGATGTATACATTTCCAGATTTTTAAACTTTTTTTTTTTTTTTTTAACAAAAATTGGATCGTCCTCTGTTTGGTATTTTGAAACCTGCCTTCTCCCTTAATAATTTTTTCTAGACCTCTTTTCCAGGTCAGTGAACATAGATCCTGAGCCACCATATTCCCAGCAGCACGTGGGAGGCTCCAGGCAGGAACATTCCCAAGATGGCGTCTGGCATCCCTCATTTACCTGTCAGGCCTCAAAGGCACTGTTATTGTTGTTGTCACTGTGTGCCGTTGAGTCAGTTCCAATTAATAGTGACCCTATAGGACAGAGTAGAACTGCCTCCCCAGGGTTTCCAAGGCTGTAATCTTTACGGGAGCAGATTGCCAGGTCTTTTCTCCCGTGATCAAAGGCACTCCCACCCCCAGGGTTTTTCCCTGGCTCACAGCAGTAAACCCGTTTTTGGCCCCCAGGAAACCCACAGGGAATGTGGTCAAGGCCTGTTGCTGCTCATCTGTCAACAAAAGGCTGCTGCGGATCTAAATATTCCCCGCTCCAGGCCCACGGGCCATTCCAGGCAATCAGGGCAGGAGGGCCACACTTTTCTCTCCCCTGTTGTGTTTGCTTCTTGGCTAATAACATTTAGGCTTCTTGGCCTAAAACATTGAATATGTGGCCCTTTACAGAAAAAGTTTGTCCACCCCAGGAATAGCCTCTCTAGAAGAGCTTGTAAGAGGAAAATGGTTTACTTAAAGATCTGTAGAACTTACCTGTAAAATTTTTTGGTCTGATATTTTCTTTATGGAAAGGTTGTTAACAATAACTCAATTCAATTTCTTTAAGTGTTGTTAAATTATTCAGGTTTTCTTTAAATGACCATTTTTGTTAACCAGTTTTCTACTGATGGACAATTAGACTAATTCCAATATTTGGCCCTGATGGAATATGATCCTTATGAACATCCTTGTGGTACACCCCTTAGTCCCCTGAAGGAGGACCTTGACTTCCCATGGTGGTGGGCCAGCCCCCTTTCAAACCCTCCTCCGGGCCCTCCACTAGCCTCTCCCGGGCTTACCCTCTGAGGACAGTAGCAGGTTGCAAGTCGTGTAGAATGGGCTTGGACATGAAGGCTGAGAAGTCCATACACATGGGCTCAAGGTCCCCAGCAATGCTGAGGTGGGGCTGGGAGTGGAAAGAGAAAACGGGTGAGGGACAGGGGGGATAGCATGTAGTCTAGCATGGAACTCCGAGGCATCTAAGCATTTCATATCTGGGTGTGGTCTACCAGGTTGATATAAAAAGAGAAGGTAGAATACATTTTATTAAACAGTTTTGTTAGCTTGATTTATAACTTAAATATTTAGACATGTATTAGGTAAGCTTCCATTTGTCTTTTCTTGGACTTGCAAATATTGGGGGTAGACCTGCATCCTTGTACATATAATTTTTGTGCAACTAAGTTTCCTTTGCAGATATTTGCAAATTGATTAGGAAATCATGTGTTTCTGGTGTCAACTTTCAGGTCCATAGGTTCAAGGGCAACCTTGTTTTTTAAAACTTCTATTCGAATGGCACTTTATAGATTATAAAGAGTTTTTAAATATATTCATAATTTTATTTGATCCAAAATTCTTCTGAGTTGAAAAGGCAGTTGTTTTTCTTGTCTTTATATAGCAGAGGGTTTGGAAGGTCAATGAGATTAAATGCCCTGTCCACATCACACTCCACCCAGGTCTTCTTACCTGTCCAAGGGTCTTTTCAGCTTCCCAATACTGATTTTCAGTGTTATCCCTGTTATAACCTTTGCGTGGGTTTTCATGATTGGGAGTCCTTTTTAAATATTTTCCAGGATGGCCCTGTTTGGAAAATTACTAGATGCTGTTTCTAATAATGCCTTTAGCTTGCCTTGCCAGCTCTTCTAGTTGTGTGACTTATGACAAATGGTTTTATACCTCTGAACATCAGTTTCTTCATCTCAGTTGGGCAAGGTAATCCAGTCTCCTCCAGATTCAATTATCTGACCTGTGATTTCTTGGAAGAACCTCTTGTGAGGCAGATAGGAAGCAGATGGATGACTTTTCTTGAAATAGGTGGGAAGATGGGGACACAAAAACACTGTGAATTTCTCAGGTCCCAAGAACAATAATAAAATATTAAAAAATAAATATTGTAGACTTATTTAATCCCCTGAGTTTATTTCTTTGCACTAAGTTGTTTGATAACAGTGCAATAGCAGGATCTTTTGCAATTTTAAGTTTGCACAGGTGATGCGGGAATTATCCAAGATCTGAATTTCTTTATTCTCCTTTCTATCAAGTCACCTGATCCTATGTCTTTTTTGCAACTAGGATTGTTATAAGGGCCTCCTAAACAAATTCAGTTAGGATACTAATAATGGTCAGTAGCTGCGGTCCCCAATGGCATTTGCTCTAGGTAAAGGGTTTAGGCTAAAGTTCAAACTGACTGGATATCAATAACATACCATTTGCTTATCTGAGAAGAAGGATTTGATCTTCTAACTAAGCTTTAAGTTGAGAAAAGTTTAACTGGTCTTTGCTATTCTGCTCTTCAAAACCAAACTAAGAACATATGTCTATTATATAGCAACTTATCCAGCTGGTTAGCCAGTCATTCATTCCTTCATTGCCATTGATTAGGTTCTTCTGGACATATCAGACACAATGCTAGGTACTGGGAATAAACAAAGACATACAATCGTTGATGAAGACGAAGGAGCGATTAGATCACTGTGTAATACAAAGTGCTAAGTTATATAATTATGTGATGGTTGAGGTTGTGTATCAACTTGGCTGGACCATAATCTTCAATGGTTTGGCAGTTAGGATGTAGTCAGGCAGCTTTTTAATGACATAATCACCTCCATAATGAGACCCGATATAATGTGATCAACTCCATGATGAGATCTGTTGTGAGCAGCCAATCAGTTGAAACTGAGTTTCCTCGGGGGTGTGGCCTGCATCCAATACAGGTGGACTTTCTGGCAAAGTTAGCTGGCTTTTGCCCAGTCTGGATCCTGAAGCTGGCTCCTGTTTATCTGACTTCTGGTTCTTGGGACTTGAGCTAGCAGCTTACCTGCTGATCTTCGGATTCGTCGGCCTCCACATCCTGTAAGCCAGAGGCCTCCTATCCAACCTTCCAATCTTGAATTTGCCAGCACCTGCATCTGCATGAGTCAGAAGAAGCCTCCAGCCTGACCCACGGACTTGTGAGTTCCCAGCCTCTACAACCTCATGAGCCATTTCCTTAATATAAATCTATATATATATCATTATATACCGCGCTGGTCTTGCTTTTCTAGAGATCCCAGCCTAAGACAAATTATTACAGTTAGGGCTATAAAGTATGGAAGAGGGTGACCCTCAACAAAAATGGGAGTGGGGAGCTTTGGAAGACCCCTCCCACACACAAGTACCCAGAAGTGACTGGAAAGTTATGTAGACCCTTTGGCCTTTAAAATATCTTTTGGGAGACAATTATTCTTAATCTTTTTAAGTGTGAGCCTCATATAGGGTTGGGGTAAGGGTGAAGCAGCTTTAAGGATTCTGCCCCATTGCCCACTGTCAGGCAGGAGTTTGCCCCACGGAGTTCCACAGACTTTTCCTGAGGAGCAAGACCAGCAGCTCTGCCTCATGACAGGCATCCTGGGAATGAGCTGGCTTGCTTGTGACAGTTTGCATAGCTTCCACTCATAAGACCAAACACCATGTTTTTCTCCAGATATTCTTGATCCCTCTGAGATAGGGTTACCCACTCGCCTTCTCTGTCCTGGGGCTCAGAAGCCTGCCCAGGGCCCTGGGTGGTGCATGAGCGAAGGAATGCTACCCCTGTCATCACCTCCCACCCCTGCAGCCTCCAGCCTGCTGGCTTTTCCCTCGGTACACCCCCCACGCAAAGCCTGATCAGGCCACTGCTTCTCTAAGTGATTGTGACTGTAACCCCAAAGAGATCTGAAAAAGCAGATGTTGGAAACATGCAGAAGATGAAGCTGGAGAGAGAGGTCTGGGGAAAGAGCCAAAGTTCTATGTGAGTGGACATTGCTTGGCTGACTGATCACTTGACTTCTGACCCGAGCCCCTGGGAAAACTTACCCTCCCCGTTCATTTTATTTACGGCTTGATGCAAGCTTCCTATTTATGTTGCATTCCGACTGCAGAGGGCTTTTGTTTGGCCAGATACTGAAACCCAAGGATTCTTTCCTGTCTGTGTGACCAGCCACCACTCTTACAGACCCGTCATTCTGCTTACATCTCAACCGAGCTTCTAGGTCTTTCCATCTGGGCTTCTAACTTGAGATATGCTGAGATATTTGATGCACCAACCTTCTGTGTTATGATTCTGGAAAATTCATCTGCACCCCACCCATTTTCATCATTGTTCGTCAGGAGCAGAGCAGCTAAGTCTGTGTAATGAATATTCGCTCCCTGTTCAGATATTGCACACAGGGAGGGAGACAGCAGATATATGACAAGGGCTTTGTGACTCTCTGGAACACAGCGACTCCTGAAACCAGATTAGACTCACCATGCATTGTTTCACTTTTGGTTAGATTTCTGAAGGACGAGTCTTTGATTCAAATCTGCTTGAAATAGAGGGAGAGGCGGAGGAAGTCAGGGGGACAATGGGCAGGTCAGTGTCTTCTGTCACAGCTGGTTACAAATAATGGAGACAAATAACAAAATAATTCGTACAGCAGGGCTGATAAGAGCCTCTATTTGAAAGTGAATGAACTCAGACTGACTTATCTGCTAGTCATGTGAACAGAAAGGAGAAGGGGTGGGGGGTAACCCACGTCCCTTCAGAAACACGAGGCTCCTTTGCCATGGAGTTGCTTTTGCTTCCAGCGCCACAGAACACAGAAGTGAACCCCACGACACGGTCCCCCTGACTGAACGGCCGCGGAGTACCAGACCAGAGGTTTCCATTTTTAATTTGCGAGAGGAACAACTAAGCTTTCATGAGTAGGAATTTGCTAACGTAAATCGAGCCTTTGTAAAAGGCTGACCAACAGCCCTGAGACTGAAAGCACAGGAAATATTTGTTATGGTCAGTGGGAGAAAAGGCTGCACAGACAAAGCCGTGTCTCTTTTCAATTGAGCCTGTCTTTTCTCTATCCAAATATCAGAGGGATGTCCTTTTTATTTGCAGAGCAAATTGAGCTAATTTTGTTTTGTTTATTTACCCTACATTCACAGAGCACCGTGCACAGTCTGGTGGATAATCCCTATTTGTTTGCTCTTCGTACCTGTGAGGCCGCTTGCTGCCCATATTTCAGAGGAAACTAATTAAAAAAAAAAAAAAAAAGTTGCCAGCAAGTCGATTCTGACTCATAGTGACCGTATAGGACAGAGTAGAACTGCCCCATTGGGTTTCTAAGGAGCAGCTGGTGCATTCGAACTGCTGGCCTGTTGGTTAGCAGCCTAGCTCTGAACCACTGTGCTACCAGGGCGCCTTGGAGGAAGCTGATACCAGGTGAAAAGGAATCTGCATAATCACAGGTCAACTGGAACATTAAATGAAAATTGAGACATAGATTATATATGTATTGTCGTATGCCGTCACGTTGATTCCGACTCATAGCAACCCTATAGGACAGAGTAGAACTGCCCCGTAGGGGTTCCAAGGCTGTAATCTTTATGAAAGCAGACTGCCACATCTTTCTCCCACGGAGCACCTGGTAGGTTTGAACCCTTGACCTTTTGGTTAGCAGCCGAGCACTTAACTACTGTGCCACCAGGGCTCCTTCATCTGTGCATTGAGTTCAGCAAAATAAAGGATTTGCTGTTATTGGTGCCCTTTCGTTTTTGCTACTGGGCTGATTTGCTTCCATCGGTAGCCCTTTGGTTCTGTATTCCTTCCTCCATAGTTGCAGGCAGTACCTCGGAAGTGTTCAGAACTGCTGTTTTGAAATCGGCCTTTTGAGATCAAGGAAAGTATTGTGTTTAAGTCAACCTGTCAGACTCTGCTCATTATATCAATGTGTTTTCCAGGAAGTGGATTAGAGGTAAAGGGAGATATGGAAGTATGAAGTAAGGATAATGATGGAAATAGGAGAGCAAAGTGCCTTCAGAGATGACGAGAAACAAATGCAAGAGAATGTAGGCTTGTCTGGTTACTGAGTCAAAGGAAGCTACAGAGAAACACGGAGAAGATAATGTGTCAAAAAATTACAGAACAATCCTGTTATTGTAGCCAAGTGAGTGACGCATTGGAGATATAATGGCAAAAATTGTACCATAAGTTAAAACTTGGTGAAATATCAAAGAAGTAAAACATCTGAAACCTCGTCACTGAAGGCCATACCCAAATTTCTAAAGCAAGTGATATTTTTCTGAAACAAGGTATAGGAAAGCGGTCCTATTAAAAAGAAAAAGAATGCCTTTCACTTTTGGTGTGTACTTCTCCATATCCTTTAGTTAAGAATGTAAAACTGAATCCCTTAAAATGACCAAGGTTTCATTACATTGTTCTTGTTTTAAATAAATGTGTAGTTTTTTAGAAAACAATGTTTTGGTGGTTAATTCCGAATCTCAAAAGATACTTGTAGTTGTAAAGGTGGGAACTTCTGCTTGTCTGGACTTGGCACCTCTAATGAACTCGCCTGGGGTGCATCCTGGCTCCAGCCCACACATTAACCCCCAAAGACCAGAGAAAAAGAAACTCAAACAGCTTCAACAGCTCACAAAATATATAGTGGTATGAGTACAAATAATTTCAAACTTTAAACCCAAGAGCTGGGGTCCTATAGGAACACAACTCCAAACGAGGCTTCTAAAGTCTGGTTTCAGAATATAACACATTGCTGCCTCGTCACTATGGGTTTTACTTATTAGGCAATTAATTGCATGTTAAAGAAGTGAGAGTAGAAATCAAGATCAGACAACACTCCTTCTTAAGCTGGCCAAATTCTCTTAATTCCGGAATCTCAATTAGACCATCAGGAGCCCTGGTGATGCAGTGGTTAAGCATTTGGCTGCTAACTGAAAGGTTGGCGGTTCGAACCCACCAGCCACTCCAGGGGAGAAATATGTGGCAGTCTGCTTCTGTAAAGATTTACAGCCTTGGAAATCCTTTGGGAGCAATTCTACTCTGTTCTACAGGACCACTATTAGATAGAATCTTTTGTGGGTTTGGCCTGGGTTTGGAGGTAGACTATCCATGGGAAAAATACAGTGTGAAAAGACCATGTATGCAGTGGGATGAGGACAGATGAAGAAGGTAGGTGCTGGATAACCATTTTACCCAGCTTGACATCTTCTTTCATTCTCAGGCTGGTCCCAGATTCTTGTCTTGGTTCCTAACCATTCAAAGCATACTTTCTGGTTAAGCGCTCAGCTGCTAACCGAAAGGTCGGTGGTTCAAACTCACCAGCCGTTCTGCAGGAGAAAGATAAGCAGTCTGCCTGTGTAAAGATTTCTGCTTTGGAAACCCTATGAGGCAGTTCTACTCTGTCCTATAGGGTCGCTGTGAGTCAGAATGGACTTGATGGCAACAGGTTTGATTTTTTGGTTTATACATATGAAACGCATAGGTTTGATCAATACTAAAGTCAAGATGGCGGTTTCCTGATTGGGGTGGAAGAGGGAGTGAAGAAGTAGGAGAGAGAAACAGTGTCAGCAATAATTTATTTTTAAAATTGATTGGTTGGTACACAGATACTCACTGTATTATTCTTTACATTTTTATGTGTTTAAATATCCACAAGTGTATTTTTAAAAATATGTTATTTTGACTTCTTAGTATTGTATGTTATATGTCTTGCACTGGCTTCACAAAATATTCTTTCACAAAATGAACAAAGTCCAAGTGTCTTCTACTCTATTCTGACCTTGTCTAGAAAGTTTGCCTGGTTAAAATGGTTACGCCCTTCAACAATTTGTAGTCACTAAACTAAACTCTTTCGAGAAAACTGTATGTGGGTTAGGCTTAACCATCCAACAGCATTCACCTTTCCAGGATAAAGTTTGTTTTTGCTTGGACGTGCTTTGCTTTTGCTTGTTTATTTTTGGTGGTGAGGAGGAGGATGATTCATCTGTCTTCACATGTCTGTCCTTTCATTTCTGGATTAATACCTAGACTATCTTCATCTCCAAACCTTTCCTGAGGTACTGCAAAAGATGGAAGATAAATGTCCCAGGAGAGGTTAGGATTTGCTGCTTGGTCCATAGGAATTGCTTGTGCTTTTCAGTTTCAGCAACATATCTGGCTAGTACTTGCCGGAGCCGGTCTACAAGAATAATACAGGTTTTTTATTTTTTGTTTTTCTTCTTTCAGCTCACCATTATCAATAACTCCAAGCCTAGCAGACACCGAAATATCATTTGGATTGCTTTTTTTTTTTACCCAAAATGCTTTTCCTACATTGAACTTCATCTGTTGCTTTTCTGGTCCCCCCCACAGCCCTGTCATATCTTTCTTCCTGGAGTTCAGTTTTCTCCCTTTGTCTTGGTATTTCATTCCTTGGAAAGGCTTAGGTCACCTTGGAGCGTTTTGATTTCATTTTGCAGGCACTCACTTCTGAACTCATTGAATCAATGTACTTATGTTGAAGTTGTTTCTTCAGCCCATCTGCTTCTCCACTAGGCTGTGACCTCCTTGGAGGAAGGAGCCGGGTTTTTTCCATGCCCAGCGCTGTACGTGGCACAAAGGAGATGCTCAGGACACGTTTACTGAGGTAAGCACAACCAGTTCCGGCATTAATCCTGGCCTTCCTTCCTGCTCCCTGAGCGCTCCTGTAGTGCGCCTTCATGCCAGGACGGTGTTCTCAACATTTGCTTTAGCCAAGGAGATTTCTGTTCGACAGAAGCATAGCATGTATAGACGGGATAAGCCACTCTACTCACGCGAGCTGCAAATGGTGACATCTGTTATTGTTCTTAGTCAGCCCGCAAGCCCTCACCTCACAGAGTAACCAAAAATATTTCCAGTATGTTCCTCATGATCCCTCTCTTCCAAAAATGAATAAGTAAACAGAAAAGCAAAAACAGCAATGTATTTTCCAGGAACCCTAAGGGATAACAGTTCAAAGTTATTGGCTCGGATACTGCAGGTCCTGAGCATAGTGGTCGCAGACCGGCCCTGCAGTGTCTGGGAGTATTTACTCACTGCTGCCAGCAGCCTTCCCAGGGACAGATTTCTACACGGACCAGCCAGGGTTTTAAGACAAGAGGAGTCCCCTTGGCCAAGGACATCCTCACATCTGGGCTTCCCAGGCCATTGTTCTTAGTGCTTAACCCTCTCATGACTTGTGGAACACACGGTATCCTGCCCACTTCTTATGCCTCTTGAGTTCTTTGGGAGTATACTTTTCCCACTGAAAGTATTTGCTTCCCTCCACTGGGGACTTGTGTAACAGTGAAAGGTGAAAGAAATGTTCATTGAAGCAAAATAGCTAAGTTATTAGGCAAAACCAGAGGTGCCCCACATACCCAGATGGAAGGCATCCCACGATAAAACCTGCTACCCAATACCGGTGGACCAGACGAGCTCCCACAAATCATGTATTTTCACATAACATTTCTCAGAATCTATATATCAACCAAAAATTTAAACACACTCAATGACTCAGCATGCATTCCACTACTGAAAACATATGGTCTCAACCAAAAATTCAAAGCAGAAAATAATTGGGTCTTGAAAGGGCTAACTCAGTTCCCACACAAGGCTGGTACCAGGCACAAGGTGCTGGGACCACCTCATGGCCTCAGAACCCCCATCCTTCTCTCCCTAGGGTTCCACCCCAGTGGGTCAGGCAGTGCAGTTTTTCCTCTGAAACTCACAAAACACAAAACACTCCTTTTCCATAGACCATGGGGGCTACCCTCCCACCCTCCTAGAACAGGCACCCTCATCGATTCCCTTTTCTGGAAGGTTGTCTTCAGTAACTCCAAAATGATAAGCCTGCCTCTTTCTCACTGGAGAAAAGGAAGAATCTCACAAGCTAATTCTCTGATGAGGCCTCCCACTACACCAGAAAGCCTGAGAAGCAAAACCAAATCAAAGCCAAGCTGCTCTGGGATAGCTGAAGGGACTTACAGGGGTCCCCGGAATTCCTAGAGCAAAGTTTGGAAACCACCGCCTTAGTGGATGCTCCATGTTATGGGGCTGTCTCAGCCTTGACCACAATGGTCTTCTGCAGCTCCATCTTAGACCCTCTGTTAACCAGTCTTCAGAAATTGTTTCTCGCCAACCAGAAACCCACTGCTGTCAAGTCAATTCCAGCTCATGGCGACCCTGTAGGACAGAGTAGAACTGCCCTGTAGGATTTCCAAGGCTGTAATCTTTATGGAAGTCGACTGCCACATCTTTCTTCCGCGGAGTGGCTGGTGGGTTCCAACTGCCCACTTCTCAATGAGCACCCCTGCACTTGAACACTGCACCACCAGGGCTTCTTTTCTCGCTGCAGACAAGGAAATTTGGAGTTATTTGATTTGTTCAGAGGGTGCTGTTGTAAAGAGGAAAATTCCATACGTCTCAGTTTCTGCTTAGCTGATAGACAGGTTATGCCCCATAACAAAAAAAACAAAACAAAAAAATCTCTTTGCCATCTAGCTGATTTTGACTCACAGCGAACCCATGTGTTTCAGGGTAGAACTGCTCTACAGGGTTTTCTTGGCTGAAACAGGCCTTTCTTCTGCAAAGCCGCTGTTTGGGTTTGAACCACCAACCTTTTGGTTAGTAGCCATGCACAAACTGCTTGTGCTACGCAGGGCCTTTTCACTGAATTCTCCCTGTTCATAAAAGGTAAAAATGGCGGCCTTGTGCTCCATCGGAGGCCGGTAAGTGTTCAAATGCTCTATTCTAGTCCTCACATTTTATAATCAGAATTCATCTGCTCGCTCAGCATCCCTGGAAGGAGCATTTGGTGTCTTTGCCTGCTCCTCTATTGTATCATTTATTCCATTCTGCCATGTATTAGCAACACTCATTTACTTATCTGTCTCCATCCCAAGATGGTGACCTCACTGAAGACTGGAACATTGCCTTTTTTTTTTTTTTTAATGCGCTTTAGATGAAGGTTTACAGAGCAAATTAGTTTCTCTTTTAACAATCAGTACACATATTGTCACGTACTTTGGGCATGTTATCAGGAAGGACCAGTCCCTGAAGAAGGACATCGTGCTTGGTAAAGTAGAGGGTCAGCGAAAAAGAGGAAGGACTCTCAAGGAGATGGATTGACACAGTGGCTGCAACAATGGGCTTAAGCATAGCAACGATTGCGAAGATGGTGCAGGACACGGCAGTGTATCGTTCTATTGTACGTGGGGTCGCTATGAATCCGAACAGACTCGAGGGCACCTAACAAATGCAACACAGCTGTTTTGAAGAGAATAGTTTTTTTAAAAATTCTCCCTACTCCCCCAACTGAACTCTTTGGTCAAATAAAATCTCAAACAGAAGCCGTATGAAAGCACAGCAGTGTCGGCTGATAGTGGACAGGGAGGTGGCTGAGTTCCTCCCATCTGCTGGCTCCTCCCCTTACCTCCTGTGGGGGGCCCCTCAGACAGCTCTGCAGGGCTGCAGGGAGGACAGTTAGAAAACCCCAGGTGTAAACTAAAGGACTAGAGAATCAATCTGCTCTGAAGCAGTTGTGTTCCCCTTTGGGGGCATGTGGGTTACCATTTCTTCGGCACTCAGCATGCATTTATTGCTCTTCGAGGCTGAGCTGGAGTTAGTTGAACTGTAATTTCGGTGGCGCTGTAATCTCTTCCTTATCAGAAACCAGAGGCATTAGGGATTCAAATTAAAACAAAAAGCACATCCTAAAACAATCCTCGGGCATGGAGAGCCTTGAGAATCTTGTGGTATTTGTTACATTTATGAGCACTCTTCAAAACCAGGGAAAGGCAATCTAAGGGTCATTTCAGCCAGAAGCATTTTAAATGCTTCAGAAAGCGACTGTTGCTGGGATTTTCCATTATTATATAAGCATCCTGCCACTCTTGGAATGCTGCTTCAGAACAGGAGCTGGTGAAAAAAAAAAAAAAACAGTGCAGGAAGGAAGAAGTTTTCAAGAGGAGGCTTAAATGGTGCTGAGGAGACAGAAATGATTTAGTGTGTGCCAATTTACAGATGATCTGGAATGATTTGGAGCACACTCCATCAGGGAAATTGAGGGAATGAGGAGAAGTGTGTCCATATTTCATCCAGGAATGAGTGTGGGAAAGCTAAGTGGAATCCTATTGAGTATGTGATCTGGGCTTCCCCCAATCAATGGTGTAGAGAGACCACTTACGTGAAAAAGTGAGAGGAGAGACGTGTGATACTTAGTGAACAGAGAAATCCATTCCTTGGTCAATGTTTTCCATGGCTTTTTCATGAGAAAAAGGCTTAGTGAAGCAAGCTAAAAATCAGAAAACGATCCTCACCCATATTTACCTTTTATGAACAGGAAAAATCCAGTGAAAGCTCCCCGTGTAGCGAAAATGGCTTGCTCCTGGCTACCAACCAAAAGGTTGGTGGTTTGAATCCACCCAGTGGCATCTCAGAAGAAAGCCTTAGCGATCTGCTTCCGTAAAGATCAGAGCCAAGAAAACTCTACTCTGTAACACGCAGGGTTGCCATGATTCTGAATTAACTCGATGGCAAGGAATCTGGTGTTTGGTTTTAGGACCCCTGATTACAGTGATGAATCAGATTCTGCTGATATTTATGTGTGCCTGTCTGTGTCTCCTTGCTGGGCACTTATGCATATAGACTGCATTTAGTCTTCAGCGAGGTACTATGGCAGGGGTTCTCATTTTTCAGGGGTGGAAGCAGAGACTCATAGAACCTGGGGGGTTTCCTAGCAAAAGACAGCACCAGAGTTGAAGCCAAGGTTCTCTCTCTTGCTCCTAGGTCCCAATGCTATGGTCTCCAATAAGAATCACACTCCTTGGGGCCAGGTCTGGGTAAAAGTATCATCTGGGTGAAGTTGCCATTGATGCATTTCCACACCCCACATGTGCCTCACATAGTCCTTCCCCCAAACTGCTTCCCATCCATTTGTTTCTAACCCTCCTGCTCCCATCTAACACAAGCTCTACTCCTGCCCTATGCTTTCAATTTCCTCTCACAGTTGGATTGTGTAGCCCCAACGTTATTAAGACTCATCTATTCTCAGGAGGAGGAAATGGAATGTGTGGCTAATTGCCTCCATGAACAACAGCCTCCTTTACCACAAGACCAGAAGATCTGGATGGTGCTGGGCTACCATTACTAACATTCTGATCAGGGATTCTATAGAAGAATCCTGATCAAACTGGGAAAAAAATGTGGAATAGAATTTCAAATTCTCATGGAATCTAGACTTTCTGGAGCCACTCAGGCTGGATAAACCTCTGAAACTATTGTCCTAAGATAATCTTTAAGCCTTAAACCAAAATATTCCCTGAAGTCTTCTTTAAACCAAATAATAGTTTAGCTTGATTAACAAAGAATGTCTTCCTTAATCACTGTGCTCTTTTAAGAACTGTCTATATGGGATCAAATTCACAACAGCAACTGGAAAGATCAGATAGGAAGCTTAAGGGGCAGTGAGTTTATGATAGTAGGGGAGGAACAATTTGGAAAAGGAGGGTGAGAGTGGTTGCACAACTTGAAGAATGTTAGCAATGTCCCTGAATTGTATATGTAGAAATTGTTGAATTGGTGTATGTTCTGTTGTGTATATTTTCAATGACAACAAAAATTAAAATAAATTATTAAAAAATACAACATTTACTTATTCTGCTTTTTTTTTTTTTTTTTTTACAGTTACTGCCTCCAGAGATTTCAATCAGATAATCTGAGTAACTCAAAATGTAAGAACCCCCTCCAGGAAAAGTGTGTTCATTTTGGCCAGGATTTTATATGGACAATGCCTTAGCCTAGCGGAAAACTCTCAGAGTGGCAAAAGAGACTTAAGTGCAAGGAGACATTCTCTGCTTCCTCAATTCATTTTTTGAGGAATGTTCAGAGATGGCTTCTGAAGTGCCAAACGGTGGTCCTCTTACATGTTGACTGTGTGGTGCCCACTGAAACTTAAGCTTATCCAAAACACCATAGAACTAGTTGTGGCAATCATTTTCTACGTAGATTTCCAGAGCAATTTGTTCTACTAAATCTTCATGGCCTCTTTTGTAGCAGCTCTTATTTGAGTTACTGGCGGTATTTTAGGATGTCAGGATACACGGAAGGATGCATTAACTGCATCACTGCACTCCCCTGTGGCCTCAGCTGCCTATTGGATTCCTGTAATTTTTACACTGTATGGCTAGATGCTAAGAGTTTCATTAGTCAATTATAGCTTCGTTCATCTTCCTCAGACACCAGATCAAGAATTTATTTAAAGCCACCACTCTTCAAATATTCCACACTATAGGTTTTATGAGGGCTGTTCCGGTTCAGTGGTAGAATTCTTGCCTTCCATGCAGGAGAGCAGGATTCAATTCTTCACCAATGCACCTCGCACACAGGCATGACTTGTCTGTCAGTGGAGGCTTGCATGTTTGCTATGATGCTGAACAGGTTTTAGCCGAGCTTCCAGACTAAGACTGACTATGAAGAAAGACTTGAGGATCTACTTTCAAAAATCAGTCAGCGTAAACCCTATGGATCACGATGGTCCTACCCTTCCGTGCATGGGGTCGCCATGAGTCTGAGGCTGACTTGATGGTAGCTAACAACAACATAATAAACATGTTGCAGGAAGAGGACAGATGTTTTTCCTTTGTGACTGTGTACCAGGGCCTCGCCCTGCATACTCAGTGACTATGCCACGGCTGCAGATGCACATTCCCAAGCCTAGACACTTATTGAAAGCATGGACCCTTCTTCCGTTGTCAGGTGCAGCCATGGGAACTTCCCCTCAGAGAAGCTCACTTTTGTCTGCAGCCATCAAAAACTATCAAAACCCCAGGTACTGCGTAGGTCTTGCGTTTGTGCTCAAATTGAATCAGTGAAATGGAGAGGTCAAGAAGATTCCATTTATAGTGTGTCAGATGATTCCATTGAGGCCTCGATACCCATGATTCTTTGTCAGGTTCAATCTCTATAGATTTCTTTTTTTTTTTAAAGTGCTTCAATTATGATTCAAGTTTATAATATTCTCCACTTGACTTTGTTCTTAGCCTTAACAACCTTGACCGCCCATCAGAATCACCTGCTGTCAACAGCACTTGGGAACATAATTAGAAATACAAATTCTCAGGCTCCACCATAAGCCTCCTGAATGAGGAACTCAGGTATGGGGCTGAAAGCCGGTGTTTTAACAAGGCGTTCAGGTGATTCTGACACTCAGTCAAGTTTGAGAACCTACCCCCGTCTCAGATCAATTCAACCAGAATCTCTGGGGTTTGGTAAGGGAAGTATCACTATTTTAAAAGTTCCCCAGTGGATTCTAATATGCAGGAAGGTTGAGAAAGTTATAACCCTGACCTGAAACAAAAGTGGTAACTAGAAGGAGGACGAAGGGGGATCATCATGCTTAAGAGATAGGGAAAAGAATTGGGAGGAAGCATAATAAAACAACAGATAATAAAGTCAAACAGAGATTTACCTGTGTTTTATTGTTTCATGTACTTTGGATATGTTATCAGGAGGGACCAATCCCTGAAGAAGGACATCATGCTTCGTAAAGCAGAGGGTCAGCGCAAAAGAGGAAGACCCTCAACGAGATGGATTGACACAGTGGCTGCAACAATGGGCTCAAAAATAGCAACGATTGTGAGGATGGTGTAGGATAGGACAGTGTTTTGGGGTGTTGCTTAACAGCACCTAACAACAACAACAAAGTCAGACAGACTTTGGTTTGACTTTCAAATCTACTACTTACCAGACATGTAAACTTAACTTCTCTGAGCTTCAGTTCTTTTCTCTCTAAAGTGGAAATTATATGAGATGGTGGACTAGAATGCCTGGCTCAATCAGCAAGCATCTAATACATGAGAGCCATAATAATAGTTAATAATAAAATAATGGACTTAAAACCTGAACCGAGGCAAGGAGCAATGAGTAAAATACAATTCACACTTGAAAGCTTCAGAAAATGATAGCGCCATGGGACAGAGGTAACAGTAATCAGGCAGCCATGGCTATTTAGGTGAGGAGAGGATAGGGATGGCTTTAGACTTGTCAGATGTGACCTTGAGACATCCAAGGGGAATTGCGTTGGCCAGAAGGATGTGAGGTTGGGATTTCGCAGAGGAATGGGGTCTGGAGGTGCGGAATTGGAGGACAGGTTACTGCTCTGTGAGAGGAACAGAAGCTGAAAAGAGACAAGGACCTTCTCCAGAGTCAACAGAGAGAGAAAGCCTTCCCCTAGAGCTGGCGCCCTGAATTGGGACTTCTAGCCTCCTAAATTGTGGGAAAATAAATGTCTGTTTGTTAAAGCCATTCACTTGTGTTATTTCTGTTACAGCAGCACTAGATAACTATGACTTTAATTAAGAATTGAATTGAAGTTGTAGGTCTTTAAAAAAAATCTTTCTGTTAAATGCATTTTACAAATTTCACTCTGGTTTCTTATTGCTGCTATAAAAAATAACCACAAACTTAGTGATGTCAAACAACATTTATCTATTATCTTGCAGTTCTGTAGGTAAGAAGTCTGCATGGGTCTCATCAGACTCAGATCAAGGCGTCAGCAGGGCTGCATTCCTTCCTGGAAGCGCTAGGGGAAAATCCAATTCCTTGCCTTTTCTGGCTTCTAAAGGCCGCCGGCTTTCCTTGGCTTATAGCTCCCCTTCTCCATACTGAAAGCCGGCAACTTCCAGCTGAGTCCTTCTCATGCTGCCATCTCTCTGGTTCTCTGTTCCTGTCCTCACATCTTTCTTTGACCTCCTCTTCTGCCCCTCTCTTCCACTTTTAAGGACATTACACTGGACTGGATAATCCGGGGTCATCTTCTCGTCTCAAGGTTCTTAACTTAATCTCAACTGCAAAGTTCATTCTGCCATGCAAGGTAACATATTCACAGTTTCCAGGGATTAGGATGTGGGTATATTTGTGTATGTGTGTCAGAGGGGCATTATTCTGCCTACCACAAGGAGTAAGAGATGAGTACATACACAAGCAGAGGCTCTGGGGGGAAGCCTGGACATTTCTTAGGGTATATAGAGAGATACGGAGCCGTGGTGGTGCAGTGGTTAAGAGCTCGGCAACTAACCAAAAGGCAGGCGGTTCAAATCCACCAGCTGCTCCTTGGAAACCCAGTGGGGCAGATCTACTCTGTCTTATAGGGTTGCTATGAGTCAGAATCGACTCGATGGCAATGGATTTTTTATAGAGAGATGCAAAAACAGTATTGGTGGTGTTTCAGCCTGGTATCATGAGAATGTGTGTAGACTGCCCCTCCCTGGTCCTAAATGGGTAGACGATTAGCAAAAAAGTAGGGCAGGGGCAGTCAGCAAGTGGGATAATAATGCAGTCATTCTGGTTCATGCACTCTGTTGAACAGGGGAAGCGACATTTTTCTGAGCTTGGGCAACTTTTCATTCCTCTTATTATTCCATGAAGGTCAAGAAAAGCCATTTGCTCAAGAATGCTCTTCGTAGAATACTCAATCTTTAGATATAGCCTAAAGGTCCTAGGTCAAAAAGCCTTGGCGTCTAAAACAAATTGAGACTCCCAGATTTCCAGTCTCATCTGGTAAATGAGAAACCCAAGGCTGAGAGAGATGACGTAAACTCCCAGAGTAGGGAAGTGACTGTTTTGAGTGTGTTTGAATTGACATGAAAGACTTACTAGATTTAAGACAGGTGGATGATGAAAACCTAGAGGAAATGGACAAATTTCTAGAAACTCACTGCCTACCTAAACTAACACAAACAGAGGTAGAACAACTAAATAAACCCATACCAAAAGAAGAGATTGAAAAAGTATTTAAAAACTCCCAACAAAACAAAAGCCCTGGCCCAGATGTCTTCACTGAAGAATTCTAGCAAACATTCAGAGAAGAGTTAACACCACTACTACTTAAGGAATTTCAGATCATAGAAAAGGATGGAATACTCCCCAACTCATTCTATGAAGCCAGCATAACCCTGATACCAAAACCAGGTAAAGACACCACAAAAAAAGAAAATTACAGACCAATATCCCTCATGAACTTTGATGCAAAAATCCTCAACAAAATTCTAGCCAGTGGAATTAAGCAACATATCAAAAAAAAAAAAAATTCACCATGATTGAGTGGGATTTATACCAGGTATGCAGCGATGGTTGAAAATTAGAAAAACAATCAATATAATCCATCACATAAATAAAACAAAAGATAAGAACCACATGATCTTATCAATTGATGCAGAAAAGGCATTTGACAAAGTCCAACACCCATACATGATAAAAATTCTCAACAAAATAGAAATAGAAGGGAAATTCCTAAATATAATTAAGGGCATTTATATAAAGCCAACAGCCAACATCATCCTAAATGGAGAGAGTCTGAAAGCATTCCCCCTGAGAAAGGGAACCAGATAAGGATGCCGTTTATCACCACTCTTATTCAACACTGTGCCAGAGGTCCTAGCCAGAGCAATTAGGCTAGGAAAAGAAATACAGGGCATCCAACTGGTAGGGAAGAAGTCAAAGTATCTCTATTTCAAGATCATATGATCTTATACATGGAAAACTCCAAAGAATCCACAAGAAAACTACTGGAACTAATAGAAAATTTCAGTGAAGTTTCAGGATACACGATAAACATACAAAAATCAGTTGGGTTCCTTTACACCAACAAAGAGAATCTCAAAGATGAAATCACCAAATCAATACCATTTACAATAGCCCCCAAGAAGATAAAATACTTAGGAATAAATCTAACCAGAGATGTAAAAGAAGTATACAATGAAAACTACAAGACACTACTGCAAGAAACCAAAAGAGACCTGAATATGTGGAAAAACATACCTTGCTCATGGATAGGAAGACTCAACATTGTGAAAATGTCAATTCTACCCAAAGCGATCTACAGATACAATGCTATCTCCATCCAAATTCCACCAGCATTTTTTAATGAGATGGAGAAACAAATCACCAACTTCATATGGAAAGGGAAGAGGCCCCAAATAAGTAAAGCATTACTCAAGAAGAAGAACAAAGTGGGAGGCCTCACACTACCTGATTTTAGAACCTATTATACCACCACGGTAGTCAAAACAGCCTGGTACTTGTACACAATGGATACATAGACCAATGGAACAGAACTGAGAATCCAGACATAAATTCATCCACCTATGAGCAGCTGATATTTGACAAAGGTCCAAAGTCCATTAATTGTGGAAAAGACAGTCTCTTTAACAAGTGGTGCTGGCATAACTGAATATCCATCTGCCAAAAAGCTGAAACAAGACCCATACCTCGCACCATGCACAAAAACTAACTCAAAATGGATCAAAGACTTAAATATAAATCGAAAACAATAAAGATCATGGAAGAAAAAATAGGGACAACGCTAGGAGCCCTAATACATGGCATAAATACAATACGAACCATAAGTAACAATGCACAAACACCAGAAGAGAGACTAGATAGCCGGGAGCTCCTAAAAATCAAACACTTATGCTCATCAAAAGACTTCACCAGAAGAGTAAAGAAACAACCTACAGACTAGGGAAAATTTTTTGGCTACGACAAATCTGATCAGGGCCTAATCTCTAAAATCTACAAGATACTGCAAAACCTCAACAACAAAAAGACAAATAACTCAATTAAAAAATGGGCAAAGGATATGAACAGGCACTTCACCAAAGAAGATATTCAGGCAGCTAGCAGACACATGAAGAAATGCTCATGATCATCAGCCATTAGAGAAATGCAGATCAAAACTACAATGAAATATCATCTCACCCCAACAAGGCTAGCATTAATCCAAAAACCACAAAATAATAAATGCTGGAGAGGTTGTGGAGAGACTAGAACACTTATACACTGTTGGTGGGATTATAAAATGGTACAACCACTTTGGAAATCGATTTGGCGCTTCCTTAAAAAACTAGAAATAGAAGTACCATGCAATCCAGCTATCCCGCTCCTTGGAATATATCCTAGAGAAATAAGAGCCATCACATGAATAGATATATGCACACCCATGTTCATTGCAGCACTGTTCAGAATAGCAAAAAGATGGAAACAACCTGGGTGCCCATCAGCAGATGAATGGATCAAGAAATTATGGTATATCCACACAATGGAATACTACGCAACGTTAAAGAACAATGATGAAGCTGTGAAACATCTTATAACGTGGAGGAATCTGTAGGGCATTATGCTGAGTGAATTTAGTCAGTCATAGAAGGACAAATATTGTATAAAACCACTATTATAAGAACTCAAGAAAAGGTTGAAACACAGAAGAAAACATTCTTTGATGGTTACGAGGGTGGGGAGGGAAGGTGAGGGTTATTCACTAACTAGACAGTAGAAAAGAATTGTCTTAGGTGAAGGGAAGGACAGCACACACTACAAAAGAAGTCAGCACAACTGCACTAAACCAAAGCTAAAAAGTTTCCTGAATACAATCAAACACTTTGAGGGACAGAGTAGCAGGGGTAAGGATCTGGGAACCATGCTTTCAGGGGAAATCTAGGTCAATTAGCATAACAAAGCTTATTAAGAAAATGTTCTGCATCCTACTTGGGTGAGTGGAGTCTGGGGTCTTAAAAGCTTGCAAAGGGCCATCTAAGATGCATCAATTAGTTCCAACCACCTGGAGTAAAGGAGAATGAAGAACTCCAAAGACACAAGGAAAGCAGTAGCCCAAGAGACAGAAAGGGCCAAATAAACCAGAGACTCCATCAGCCTGAGACCAGAAGAACTAGATGGTGGCCGGCTACCACCAATGACTGCCCTGACAGGGAACACAACAGAGAGTCCCTGGTGGAGCAGGAGAAAGGTGGGGTGCAGAACTCAAATTCTAGTAAGAAGACCAGATTTAATGGTCTGACTAAGACTGGAGGAACCCTGGAAAGCATGGCCCCTGGTTCTCTATCAGCCCAGAAATAAAACAATTTCCGAGGCCAACTCTTCCGACAGGGATTGGACTGGACTGTGGGACATAAAGTGATATTTGTGAGCAGTGTGCCTCTTAGCTCAAGTAGATACAAGAGACTAAACGGGCAGCTTCTGTCTGGAAGTGCGATGGGAAGGCTGAGAGGGTTAGGAGCTGGTTGAATGGACATGGGGAATCAGGGGTGGAAACGAGGAGTGTGCTGTCACAGTATGGGGAGAGCAATTAGGGTCACATAACAATGTACGTATAAATTTTTGTATGGGAGACTAACTTGAAATGTAACTTCATTTAAACTACAACAATTAAAAAAAAAAAAAAAAGACTGGTGGATGGGCATTATTCACCTGGAGAGAGGTGGTGGGAATAATTGTTTCAGTTAGAAGCATCTATGAAGAATAAGAAGAGACAAAATCCCATTGTCAGGTCATTAGTTTTTCATCTTATTTTAAGGTGCTGTGTATCTCAGGAAGATGGTGCTAGAGGGCTGCCATCAGTAGGGTGGGCATTGTTCCTCCTGAGGGTGTGAGAGGTTATGCCAGGCACCTCTTGTTCAGGACCCCCTTATACCCGAAGGATGCCACCTAAGGGACAGCAGACCAAGGTCACAGATACTTTCTGTGGTGCCAAGGAAGGTACCAACGGAGGGCTGCACCCAGGAGGGGGGAGCAAGAAACTGCCGAGTGTTGTCATCCAAGCTCTGCCACGGCTCCCCCAGTCCCTGAATATGCTCTCAACCACCATGCACCACATCCAAACTGCCACCATTAGAGATGTTTTCCTTTGCGTTAAGCATCGCCCTCTCCAGGTTACACTTTTAATATTCAAGTTCTCCACCAAACCAAAACCAAACCCATTGCCGTCGAGTCGGTTGTGACTCATAGCGACCCTATAGGACAGAGTGGAACTGCCTCACAGTGTTTCCAAGGCTGTAATCAAGAAATTAAATGATGATTTTCATTGGGCAAATCTGCAGCAAAAGGCTTCTTTAAAGTGCTAAAAAACAAAAATGTCACCTTGAGGACTAATGTGTGCCTGACCCAGGTCATGGTATTTTCAATTGCTTCACATGCATATGAATGAATAAAAAAGATCAAAGAAGAATTGATGCATTTGAATTATGGTATTGGTGAAGAATATTGAATATACCATGGTCTGGTAGAAGAAAGAACATATCTGTCTTGGAAGAAGTACAACCAGAATGCTCCTTAGAAGCGAGGATGGCAAGACTTCATCTCACGTACTTTGGACATGTAATCAGGAGGGATTAGTCCCTGGAGAAGGACATCGTGTTTGATACAGTAGAGGGTCAGTGAAAAAGAGGAAGACCCTCAACGAGATGGATTGACACAGTGGCTGCAACTATGGGCTCAAACATGGTAACGATGGTGAGGATGGTACAGGACCAGGTAGTGTTTCATTCTATTGTACACAGGGTCACTGCGAGTCAGAAGCGACCTAAGAACACCTAACAACAATCTTTACCGAAGGCAACTGCCACTGACCGTGGCTGGTGGGTTTGAACCATGGACCTTTTGGTTAGCAGCACACACGAAGCTTATTTCAGAATTCTGTCTCTAACTTGACTATTGAGCGACATGGGGAGTGAACAAGAGATCTGGGTCTTCTCAGAGAGCATTCCGTAATTTGTTAATACAAAGTATTCCTCAGGCTGTGCTCTGGGGCTGCAGGCTGAATGCGGTTTGGCAAAGGTAAACAGGCTCTTGGGGTTCATTGGATAACATGGAGGAATCTGGAGGGCATTATGCTGAGTGAATTTAGTCAGTCACAGAAGGAAAAATATTGTATAAAACCACTATTACAAGAACTCAAGAAAAGGTTTAAACACAGAAGAAAACATTCTTTGATGGTTACAAGGGTGGGGAGGGAAGGTGAGGGTTATTCACTAACTAGACAGTAGAAAAGGGTGGCTCCCTTCAGATTGCTGAAAAATCTCTTTTGTAAAAAATGCAAAATGAAACCAATTCACTTACACATTGTGTGTGGTGTAAATAAACTCCTTTTGCTATTTGAATGTTATTCAAATAAAGGATTATAAACTGTGTTGGTAGCTTACATTACTATCTCCCAAATGCAAAAACTAAAAAAGATCCAGTGTTTAGAGCAATGGATTTGTTATTTGATCATAGAAAAGAAAGGTGTTTTTAAAAAATAATTCAAAATCATGGAAACTTAGGTGTGGAAAGCACTGAAGAGAACATTCTAGACTAATCCCTTCTCCTTTCCCCACCTCCTACACACACAAAAGCTCGAATCCCTTTCAAAACATCTCTAACAAATGGTCTTAAACTCCTGCGCTGACGAGCGTATTCCTTCTTCCTGAGGCAGCTGGCTCCATTGATTCTGGTGCTAAAATAAGTCTTTAATATTTTAAAATGCAGTAAAAAGTAGAGCTGGTGGGTTTGAGCCCCTCAATCCTCTGCTCTCCCACTCTCAAGCAAAGAGGGCCGTATTAGTTTCCTGTTGCTGCAGTAACTAATTACCATACACTTAGTGGCTTAACACAACACCAATTTCTTATCTTACAGTTCTGGAAGTTAAGAGTCTGAAATAGGTTTTGGTGGGCTTAAATCAAGGTGTCAGCAGGGTTGTGTTCCTTTTTGGAGGCCTAGGGGAGAACCCATTTCCTTGACTTTTCCAGCTTCTAGAGGTTGCTTGCATTCCTCATCCTCTAGTCTCTTCCTCTGTCATCTAAGCCAGCGGCGTAGCATTTTCAAATCTCTGACTCTGGCCCTCCTACCTCCCTCTTTCTCTTAGAAGGACCCTTTTGATTACATTGGGCCCATCCAGATCATCTTGAATAATCTCGTCATCTCAAAAAGCTTAACTCGAGCACATCTGCAAAGTTCCTTTTGCCACCTAAGGTAATACATTCACAAATTCTAGGAATTAGGACTGGGCATCATTGGGAGCCATTATTCTGCCCACCACAGAGGCCCAGCCCTGTTTTTAAAGGCAAGTTGAGGTAATTCCTGTTGGAATCCTTGCCCAAGGGGTAAGGAGATAGAGGACAGGATTGCAGGGTAGAGGTAGAAGCTGATGCACCACCTGAGTATCCCAGGAGGAGGCAGGATCTCAGGTGGGAGATTCTGGATGGTCCACCCCTCCAGGTGGAGATGGATGCCAGACTCCAAGCTGTCAACCTAATCCCAAAGAGTTTTAATTGCAAACTTGACATGGAAGCAATATGGACTTCCTACAAGGGATGCCTGGACTTAGACAATGAAGATATCAACAGTGGTCAATACTGGCTGTGATCCATAATCTTTTCATTGCCTAATTTTCAGAAGTAGATTTTCAGGCCTTTCTTCCTTTCTGGAACCTTAGCATGACTCAGGGGATGGTGGTGAGGGAGCCCCATTTATGAATGAAATTGAATTTCATGGCATCTTAGTAAATGGGGACTTTGAAGTGGTTATGATTTAGAACAATTAAGTAATGTGACATTTCTTCTCCCAAGTGTAGAAATCTCAGTCTATAACTGTGCCTCACTAATGATGACCCTGGAGCCCTGGTGGCACAGTGGTTAAGAGCTCGGCTGCTAACCAAAAGGTCGGCAGTTTGAAACCACCAGCTGCTCCTTAGAAACCCTATGGGGCAGTTCTACTGTGTCCTATAGGGTCGCTATGAGTCAGAATCGACTTGATGGCAACAGGTTTGGTTTTCTGTTTGGTTTAATGATGGTCCTGACGATTATAATTACCATTTCATGGGCAGTTCAGAATCAGCCTGAGAGTCTACTTCCACTGACGAGGTAGAAAGGTCATTCAAGACCCTTCTCCAATCTCACCTTCTTTTAAAAGTCCTTCTCAACAACTAGCCAGGGGACTCTTCCCTCTTCCTATAGCATTTACTGACTCTTCCCTCCATTTGGCACTTGGCAGACATACCCTTGTGTTATAATTATCTTTTATGAGCACACATTCAACTCCCCGACCTTCCCAATCTAATTGTAGACATCTGGAAGGGCAAAACTGTGAGCTCTACATCCCTGAGTCCCTTTTAGTGCCTGACACCACAGCAAGCATGTTGTTGTTGTTGTTAGGTGCCGTCGAGTCATTTCTGACTCATAGCGACCCTATGCACCACAGAACAAAACACTGCCCAATCCCACACCATGCTCACAATCATTGTTATGCTTGAGCCCCTTGTTGCAGCCACTGTGTCAATCCATCTCATTGAGGGTCTTCTCCAGGGACTGGAGCATGATGTCCTTCTCCAGGTACTGATCCGTCCTGACAACATGTCCAAAGTACGTAAGATGTAGTCCCACCATCCTTGCATCTAAGGAGCATTCAGGTTGTACTTCAAGCATAGTAGACTCTAAAAAGGTATTTATTGATAGTGATGATTCCAGTGAAGCTCAAGAGATTCTCATCTGGAAAATACAAGTCTGTGCAATGAAAACAGGAAGGCACATGGGAGGGAGGAGACTTGGGAATAATGGTGTTGGCCTTCATGTCCTTTGTCCAGTTTACAGTTTTCCTACCACCCTAGATTTCCCCATGATACTCTATTATCAATGTAGCTGCCAGGGTTGTCTTTCTGAAAAGCAAAGCTTTTCACTCCTAAAGGCCTCACTCTTGATATGGCTTTCACAATTGACCCCTACTCATCCCTCAAGTCTCATCTTGAAACCATTCCCTTTTCCTTCACCTCTTCTACTTGCTTTCAGTGACCTAGAATTCCCTCTTCCTGACAACCCTGCCCTCTCACAATCCCACACCCTTGCATACACATCTCTCTTAGCAAACTCCCAGCACTTACTCAAGACTCGCGCCTCTGTGAAGGCTGCAGCCCCTCCCCCAGGCAGAGCTACACTGTCCCAACTTGTTGTTTCCTCAGAATTCTGTCTACCCCCGTGCTTCCCAGACCTTACAAAGTGTGAGAATTCCCTGGGGATGTTGTTAAAATGCAGACTCTGACCCAGTGGGTCTGCAGGCGCTGAGATTCTACATTTCTGACAATCTCTCAGGTGACGCTGATGCTGCTAGTTCAAGGTACACATTGTGTAGCAAGGGTCTATAAAATAAAAAAGAACTTAGTGCATTTTACTGTCATTTTTCTGTTTACATGTAAACTTCTTCCAGCAAGATGAAGGCTCCCAGAGGCAGAAATGTGGGTTTCCGTCAGCACTCAGCAAATATTTGTAAGCGACAGAATGAAGCTCTGTGTCCCAAATGGTTATCTCAGTGCTTAAATCATAGCAAGTGCTCATTAGATGTTTATGAAGTGGATGAATAGATGGACTCGGTAGGATTATAGAAACAGCTGCCTTTAAAATTATTGTTGTTAGCTGCCATTGAGTTGACTCCAACTCATGGCGACCTTGTATACAACAGAATGAAATGATACCTGGTCCTGCGTCATCCTCACAATCACCAGCATGCTCGAGTCCATTGTTGCTGTTGTGCCAATGCATCTCACTGAGGGTGTCCCTCGCCCTTGCTGGCCCTCTACTTCACCAAACATTTTGTCCTCCTCTAAGAATTGATCTCTCCTATGACGTGTCCAAAGGGAGCAAGTTGGACCATGTTCTGTTGTGATCTGTAAGGTTTTCATTGTCTAATTTTCAGAAGTAGATCATCAGGCCTTTCTTCCTAGTCTGTCTGAGTCTGGAATCTCTACTGAAACCTGTCCACCATGGGTGACTGTGCTGGTATTTGGATTACAGGTGGCATAGCTTCCAGCATCTTAGCGACATGTAAGCCGCCACAGTGTGAGAAACTGACAGACAGGTGGTGGGCCTATAAAATAGTTGGGTTAATTCTATTATCACTTTTCACTGTATGTTATAATATAAATCCAATTTCCATTTCAATAACAATAATAATGTCAGTTATTTAACTAAAGAAACTTGGTATACATTGCACTTTCCTATTCATTTGAATGAGAAGTAATAATGGGGATCTTACATCATTCATTGGAAACCCTGGTGGCGCAGTTCGAATCCACCAGGTACTCCTTGGAAACCCTATGGGGCAATTATACTCTGCCCTATAGGGTCACTATGAGTTGGAATCGACTCAATGGCAAAGGATTTGGCTTTGGTTTTGATACATCATTCACTGTAGTTAGGTCATTAGGAAAGAAAAAGATAGTGGTCCTTGCTTTCCTGAACCTTTTATTCTCCGTCAGCTGTTGCTCAACACACTAAGTACCCCTGATAGAAGCTTGAAGTCTGACTGTGGTTGTTAAAGGTTTATCTCAACAAATGAAGCTGTAGATGGCCAGACTGATTTGTACATTTATGCCCCCTTTTCCATCAATTAGTATATTACAGTGAAAATACAGATGCCAAGTACACACGCAAAAATATGTGGAAACTTCCTGCAATTTTATTTGAAGCCTACAGTTCATAGACCTGAAACATGAGGATAACTGGATCCTGCTTCTCTCAGTTAGCTTCAGCCCGATCCATGAACAGAAACTGCTACAGATGGGAAAAAGGAGCCAAAATGGCTACCTCAGGAACCCGTACATACTTCCCTCTTCCCCATTAGGATGTGTATTTCAAGGTCCTTTGGTCAAAACAATAGAAACACACTCTGGCAGAAAACCAATGTAATAAAAGGATGAGAGTAGCTTGTAATCTGAACTGTAATGATAAACTGAAAAGAGGTCCCCCAGTGCAGGCTTGTGAGTCTAAAAAAAAAAAAAAACCCAAACCCATTGCCATCAAGTCGATTCTGACTCATAGTGACCCTATAGGACAGGGTACAACTGCCCCATAGAGTTCCCAAGGAGCGGCTGGTGGTTTGAACTGCTGACCTTTTGGTTAGCAGCCATAGCTCTTAACCACGGAGCCACCAGGGTTTCCTTTGGGAGTCTAGGGTGTACCAAAGGACCATCTTCTTTAGGTGTCACTGTCTGGATGTAACAGCTTCAACTATTTTCCATCCTTGCGTCACTCAACTCAAGATGCAGACTCCCAGGGAGGAAATTCTGATTGGTCTAGCTTGGGTCACATGCCCATCTCTTGGCCAGAAGAGAACAGGATCCTTGATTGAAAAGCCATCACACATGCCCACTGTCAGGGAAGGAGGGTTGTTAAGAAAAACAAAACCGAACCAAGCAGTGCTATCAGAAAAGGGAGGAGTGAAGACTGGACAGGCAAAAATAGCAAATGTCTGCCACCATGGGCAAAGCTTAGTTCTACCCTCTGTTGTTGCTGCTGTTGTATGCTGTAGAGTCAATTCTGACTCATGTTATTGTTAGGTGCAGTCGAGTAGATTCTGACTCATAGCGACCCCATGTACAACAGAACGAAACCTTGCCTGGTCCTGCGCCATCCTCACAATCATTGCAATGTTTGAGCCCATTGTTGCAGCCACTGTGTCAATCCATCCCTTTGAGGGCCTTCCTCTTTTATCCTGACCCTCTACTTTACCAAGCATGATGTCCTTCTCCAAGAACTGGTCACTCCTAATAACATGTCCAAAGTAGGTGAGATGAAGTCTTCCCATCTTCACTTTTAAGGAGCATTCTGGCTGTACTTCTTCCAAGACATAATTGTTTTCTGGCAGTCCATGGTATATTCAGTGTTCTTTGCCACCATCATAATTCAAATGCATCAATTCTTCTTTGGTCTTCAGACTCATATCAACCCAATATGACAGAGTAGAATTGCCCCATAGGATTTCCTAGGCTGTATTGTTTTTGGGAGCAGATTGCCAGGTCTTTTCTTCTGGCAGGTGGGTTTGAACTTCTGACCTTTTGGTTAGCAGCTGAGCGCATAACCTTTGCACTACCAGAGCTCCTTCAGTTCTACCCCTAGTGCCTAAAAAAAGGCAATGCTGAAGCAGGACATTAAATATGTATAACACAAAAACGCCAAACCAAACCCACTGCCCTCAAGTTGATTCTGACTCATAGCCACCCTATAGGACAGAGTAGAACTGCCCCACAGGCTTTCCAAGGAGCGGCTGGTGGATTCCAATTGTCAACTTTTTGGTTAGCAGCTGATTATATTCTTGCTCTTTGGACTTGTAATTTTTGTATAAGTAGTCCCCAGCTTACATTATGTCCAGATGCACTTACTACCATCTTTTTTTTGTACATCTTATCGTTAGTAATATGTACTACATACAATGTTAAAATAGATCTGTAAATTTGTATGTTAACTTTCCAACCCCCAAAGACAAACAAAGATTGGATTTATAAAGATACTGATAATAAATGGCAAAAATAATGAAAACTAAAAAAAAAAAGTATCCAACTTATGTCAGAATCGACTTATGATGGAGTCATCAGAACAGAACCCCGTCATAAGTCAGGGAGGGACTACCTGCGCTACATTTTCCTTAGATTTATGGTTATTTCATTTTACTTCACACCAGCTATTTTCTCACAATTCTTGCAAATTTATGAATTTATTGCCATTTAGTTATGTGCCATGTCAACATCTTGAGCCTTCTCACCTCAGTGCAAGGAAGGGAAGAAATGACTGGAGAGAAAGACATAGTCTTCCTCAGAGGAGAGCCTTCCTATCAGGCTTAAAAGACTATGATTTTTTTTTCCCATTTAAGGAAGGCAATCAGCTCAGCTCACACAAATGCTGCATTTCCCTTGCAAATGAGCTTCATTACCAGCTTGTTTTATGACTCTTAGCTAGAGTGAGTTTTTTCTTATGGCTCTATGTCATAGCAGAAAATCGTCTCAGCCCTGAATTATGTTCTCATCTATAACTACATTTAATTATGAATTTTGCCACGAGCTTGTACTGTGAATGCTTTATGTGTGAGTATTTTGGAATGAGATACCTGGTCCAGTGAGAATTCTCTCAGCTAGATACTTATTCTGGATTTATAGAAAAACATTCCTTTTATGTATTTTATTTACCTTCAATATTATACTTATTAATGCCAGGTTTATAATTATTAATTGACTTGGCTCCAAACAAAATCAAATACCAAATTGAGTCCAAAAGTTCTAAGTTCATGTAATTACCACCTAAGCGTGCCACTTGACTTGGTTATTAATACTCTGGACAGAGGCCATTAAGAAATACTTTGGTTAGGGGAAAATTTTTATGCAGTTGTATCTATACAATATTTATTCTAAATTTCAAACTTTCAAAGACTAAGCTACTTCATTGTATAGACTCTTAATATTAAAAGATAAGGATGAATTAATGATTATAAAATAATAAATATAGTTAATAAACATATAGAAACATAACCAATCTCACCAATAAGGAAGTAAAATGCAAATTTAAACAAGCTACAGTTGTTCACCCATTAAATCGACAAATACTGTTTCACAGATAATATCAAACCACCGTAAATGAGAAGGCAGTCAAACAGACACACTTAGACATTGCCAGGAGGTGAGTAAATGGGTATGTCCTTCTGAGGGACAATTTGACAATATGTTTAAGCATGTTTAGCAATGTATGTCTTTATAAATACATCCCAAGCAATAGTCATCAGCCATTTGGTTCAAGAATTATGTACAAGGGTATTCAATGAGCATTGTTTATTGTAGTGAAACTTTGGGAACACCCTTATGTCCAACATACAGGAAGAGTGAATAAATTGTGGTTTCTCCTTATAATGGAATATGATTATGCATCCATTAAAAACTGTGTTTTGAACAATGGGGAAGTGCTAATTAAAACCACAACGATACACCACTTTAAACCCATCAGACTGATAAAATTTAAAAGTCTGACAGCCTTGTGTGCTAACGAGGATCTGAAGCGATGTAATTCTACGCACTTCTCTTGAAAATAAAACTGTTAAAGCTGTTTTGGAGATCAATTTAGCAATATCTAGTTAGGGAGAAATTGTACAAGCCCAACAGTTCTACTCCAGGTATATTCTCTCAGAGAAACTACTGCGCATGTGAAAAAGATGACATGTCCAGGAATGTTCATAGCAAGGGTGTGTGCAACAGAAAAAATACTTACGTGTCAATTCACAGAGTCATGGATACATTGTAGGACATTCAGAAAACATTATGCCATATCGCAGTGGAAATGAATGGCCTAGACTGATATATGTCAACGTGGATGAATCTCCCAAAACAAAATAGATGAACAAAAAAAAAAGTAAATTTCAGAAAAATATATAAAATATATTTATATTATATACCGTATATAAAATAGTAAGTTTTAAAGTGTGGAAAACAATATTGTATCTTGCTTAAGAATTTAAGTATCTGACAGATAGAGATAAAGAAATCTTTAGGACCAGTAATCACCAAAATCTAAAAGCAGGTTGGGTCTTGGTGGGGAAGACAGATGAGATATGGAACGTGCACAGGGGTCTTCAGCTGTGTTAGAATATTTTACTTCTATGGCTTGAGTAGGCTACACGAGTGTTCGTTCTACCTTTTGTAAATGTTAAAAATGCATAGTTTTTTTCAAGAATGTGTGATGATATGAGAAGATACAATAAAATATCACCTAAAAAAACATAAGAAGAAATTTGATAAAATCTCTTATGTGTGAATGTGTGATATATATATGAATATATATATACGTATAAAGTGTATATATTTCTGTGTGTATATTTATATATGTGTCCACCATTCCTCTGTCAGTTTGTCGTACTGTGGTGGCTTTCATGTTGCTGTGTTGCTGGTAGCTATGCCATCAGTATTTCAAATACCAGCAGGGTCACCCTTGGTGGACAGGCTTCAGTGACTGAGAAGAAGAACCTGGTGATCTACTTCTGAAAAAATTGGCCACTGAAAACCTTATGGGTAGCAGCAGAACATTGTATGATAATAGTGCCAGAAGGTGAGCCCTTCAGGTTGGAAGGCACTCAAAATGCGAGTCCTTAAAGTAGAGTCTACCTTAATGACGTGGATGGAGTAAACTTTTTGGGCCCTTCATTTGCTAATAAGGCATAACTAAAAATGAGAAGAAACAGCTGCAAACAGCCGTTAATAATCAGAATGTGGAATGCACAAAGTATGATTCAAGGAAAATTTAAAGTTGTCAAAAATGAATGGAATATTTGAAGGCATCGTTGTTGTTGTTAGGTACCATCAAGTTGGTTCCAACTCATAGCGACCCTATGCACAACAGAAGGAAATACTGCCTGGTCCTGTGCCATCCTCATAATTTTTGTTATGCTTGAGCCCATTGTTGCAGCCACTGTGCCAATCCATCTTGTTGAGGCTCTTCCTTTTTTTCATTGACCCTCCCTCTACTTTACCAAGCATGGTATCCTTCTCCAGGGACTGATCCCTCCTGATAACATGTCCAAAGTATGTGAGACGTAGTCTCGTTATCCTTGATTCTAAGGAGCATTCTTGTTGTACTTCTTCCAAGACAGATTTGTTCATTCTTTTGGCAGTTCATGCTATATTCAATATTCTTCACCAACACCGCAATCCAAATGCGTCAATTCTTCGGGCTTCCTTATTCATTGTCCAGCTTTCACGTGCATGTGAGGCAATTGAAAACACCATGGCTTGGGTCAGGCACACCTTAGTCCTCAAGGTGACATCTTTGCTTTTTAACACTTGAAAGAGGTCTTTTGCAGCAGATTTGCCCAATGCAATGCATCTTTTGATTTCTTGACTGCTGCTTCCATGGGTGTTGATTGTGAATCCAAGTAAAATGAAATCCTTGACAACTTCAATCTTTTCTCCTTTTATCATAATGTTGCTTATTGGTCCAATTGTGAGGATTTTTGTTTCTTTATGTGGAGATGTAATCCATACTGAAGGCTGTGGTCTTTGATTTTCATCAGTAAGTGCTTCAAATCCTCTTCACTTTCAGCAAGCAAGGTTGTTCCATCTGTATAACTGAGGTTGTTAATGAGTCTTCCTCCAATCCTGATGCTCTATTCTTCTTCATATAGTCCAGCTTCTTGGATTATTTGCTCAGCATACAGATTGAATAGGTATGCTGAAAGGATACAACCCTGACGCCCACATTTCCTGATTTAAACCATGTAGAATTCCCTTGTTCTGTTAAAACAACTGCCTCTTGATCCATGTACAGATTCCTCATGAGCACAATGAAGTGTTCTGGAATTCCCATTCTCTGCAATGTTATCAATGATTTGTTATGATCCACACAGTCGAATGCATTAGCATAGTCAATAAAACACAGGCAAACATCTTTTTGGTATTCTCTGCTTTCAGCCAGGATCCATCTGACGTCAGCAATGATATCCCTGTTTCCATGTCCCCTTCTAAATCAGGCTTGAATTTCTGGCAGTTCCCTGCTGATATACTGCTGCAGCTGCTTTTGAATGATCTTCAACAAAATTTTGCTTGCATGTGATATTAATGATATGGTTCGATAATTTCGGGATTCAGTTGGATCATCTTTCTTGGGAATAGGCATAAATACGAATCTTTTCCAGTCAGTTGGCCAGGTAGCTGTCTTCCAAATTTCTTGACACAGATGAGTGAGTACTTCCAGTGCTGCATCCATTTCTTGAAACATCTCAATTGGTATTCCATCAATTCCCGGAGCCTTGTTTTCACCAGTGCCTTCAGTGCAGCTTGGATTTATTCCTTCAGTACCATCAGTTCCTGATCATATGTTACCTCTTGAAATGGTTGAAAGTCGACCGATTCTTTTTTGTATAGTGACTCTCTGTATTCTTTCCATCTTCTTTCGATGCTTCCTGTGTTTTTTAATATTTTCCCCATAGAATCCAGCATTGCAACTCGAGGCCTGAATTTTTTCTTCAGTTCTTTCAGCTTGAGAAATGCTGAGCATGTTCTTCTCTTTTGGTTTTCTATCTCCAGGTATTTGCACATGTCATCATAATACTTTACTTTGTCCTCTCCAGCCACCCTTTGGAATCTTCTGTTCAGCTCTTTTACTTCATCAGTTTTTCCTTTTGCTTTACAACTCGACGTTCAAGAGCAAGTTTTAGAGTCTCTTCTGACATCCATTTAGGTCTTTGCCTTCTCTCCTGTCTTTTTAATGACCTCTTGCTTTCTTCATGGATGATGTCCTTGATCTTATTCCATATCTCGTCTGGTCTTCAGTCATTAGTGTTCAACCTGTCAAATCTATTCTTGAGATGGTCTCTAAATTCTGGTGGGATATACTCAAGGTCGTACTCTGGCTCTCGTGGACTTGTTCTAATTTTCTTCAGTTTCAACTTGAACTTACAATGAATAATTGATGGTCTGATCCGCAGCTGGCCTCTGGCCTTGTTCTGACTAATGATATGGAGCTTTTCCATCGTCTCTTTCCATAGATGTAGTTGATTTGATTCCTGTGTATTTCATCTGGCAAGGTCCATGTGCATAGTTGCCATTTTTGTTGGTGAAAAAAGGTATTTGCAATGAAGAAGTCATCAGTATTGCAAAATTCAATCATGCAATCTCTGGCATTATTTCTATCACCAAGACCGTATTTTCCAACTACCGATGTTTCGTCTTTGTTTCCCACTTTCACATTCCAATCACTGGCAATTATCAGTGCGTCCTGACTGCATGTTCAATCAATTTCAGACTGCAGAAGTTGGTAAAAATCTTTAATTTGTTCATCTTTGGCCTTGGTGTTTAGTGTGTAAATTTGAATAACAGTCTTATTAACTGGTTTTCCTTGTAGGTGTATTGATATTATCCTATCACTGACAGTGTTGTACTTCAGGATAGATGTTGAACTGTTCTTTTTGACAATGAATGCAACGCCATTCTTCTTCAAGTTGCCATTCCCAGCATAGTAGACCATATGACTGTCAGATTCAAAATGACCAATACCAGTCCATTTCAGCTCACTAATGCCTAGGATATCAATGTTTATGCATTCCATTTCATTTTTGATGATTTCCAGTTTTCCTAGATTCATACTTCATACATTCCAGGTTCCAATTATTAATGGATGTTTGCAGCTGTTTCTCCACATCAGCAAATGAAGGTCCCAAGAGATTGACTGCATCTACATCATTAAGGTTGACTCTACTTTGAGGAGGAAGCTCTTCCCCAGTCGTCTTTTGAGTGTCTTCCAACACGCGGGGCTCATCTTCTAGCACTGTGTCAGACAATGTTCCTTTGCTAGTCATAAGGTTTTTACTGGCTAATTCTTTTCAGAAGTGGACTGGTGGGTCCTTCTTCCTAGTCTGTCTTAGTCTGGAAGCGCAACTGGAACCTGTCCAACATGGGTGACACTGCTGGTATTTGAATACTGGTGGCATAGCTTCCAGCATCACAGCAACACACAAGCTTCCACAGTATGACAAACTTAAAGATGCATGGGGGATACTAGGCATTAGTGAGCTGAAATGGATTGGTATTGGCCGTTTTGAACTGGACAGTCATGTGGTCTACTATCCTGGGAATGACAAATTGAAGAGGAATGGCATCACATTCATGATCAAAAAGAACATTTCAAGATCTATCTTGAAATACAACATCAGTGATAATATCCATACGGTTACAAGGAAAACCCATTATTATAACTATTATTCAAATTTATGCACCAACCACTAATCCCAATGATGAAGAAATAGAAGATTTTTACTAACTTCTGCAGTCCAAAATTGATCAAATACACAGTCAATATGCATTGATAATTACTGGTGATTGGAATATGAAAGTTGGAAACAAAGAAGAAGGATCAGTAGTTGGAAAATACCTCCTTGGTGATAGAAATGATGCCGGAGATTGCATGATAGAATTTTGCAAGACCAACAACTTATTCTTTGGAAACACCTTTTTTCAACAACATAAATGGCAACTATACACCTGGACCTTACTAGATGGAATACACAGGGATCAAGTTGACTACTACTTGGAAAGAGATGATAGAGAAGCTCAATATCATCAATCAGAACAAGTCCAGGTGCTGACTACAGAACAGACCATTAATTGCTCATATGCAAGTACAAGCTGAAGTTGAAGAAAATTAAAACAAGTCCTCAAAAGTCAAGGTATGATCTTGATTATATCCCACCTGAATTTAGAGACCATTGAAGAATAGATTTGATGCATTGAACACTAGTGACTGAAGACCAGATGAGATATGGAATGACATCAAGGACATCATACATGAAAACAGCAAAAGATCATTAAAAAGACAGCAAAGAAAGAACAGAACAAAATGGATGTGAAAAGAGGCTCTGAAACTTGCTCTTGAACATAGAGTGGCTAAAGCAAATGGAAGAAATGATAAAGAAAAGAGCTGAACAGAAGACTTAAAAGGGCGGCAATGGTGGCTTGAGAAGACAAAGTAAAGTATTATAATGAAATGTGCAAAGACCTGGTGTTCGAAAACCAAAAGGGAAGAACAGGCTCAGCATTTCTCAAGCTGAAGAACTGAAAAAAAAATTATAAGCCTCAAGTTGAAGGATTCTATGGGAAAAAACTGAACGATGCAAGAAGCATCAAAAGAAGATGGAAAGAATACACAGAGTAGCTGTACTAAAAAAAACTGGTCAACATTCAATCATTTGAGGAAGTGGCATATGATCAAGAACCGATGGAACTGAAGGAAGACGTCCAAGCTGGACCAAGAGGCAGTTATTCAAACAGAACAAGGGGATACTTCATGGTTTAAAATCAGGAAAGTGTGTGTCAGGGTTGTATCCTTTCATCATACTACTTCAATCTGTATGCTGAGCAAATAATCTGAGAAGCTGAACTATATGAAGAAGAATGAGGCATCAAGATTGGAGGAAGACAAATTAACAACCTGCAGTATGTAGATGACACAACCTTGCTTGCTGAAAGTGAAGAGGACTTGAAGCACTTACTAATGAAGATTAAAGACTACAGCTTTCAGTATGGATTACACCTTAACCTAAGGAAAACAAAAATCCTCAAAACTGGACTGATAAACAACATTATGATAAACGGAGAAAAGATAGAAGTTGTCAAGCATTTCGTTTTACTTGGATCCACAATCAACACCCATGGAAGTAGCAGTCATTAAATCTAATGACATTTTGCGTAGGGCATATCTGCTGCAAAAGACCTCTTTCAAGTGTTAAAAAGCAAAGATGTCACTTTGAGGACTCAGGTGTGCCTGACCCAAGTGATGGTATTTTCAATCGCCTCATATGCATAAGAAAGCTGGACAATGAATAAGGAAGGCTGAAGAAGAATTGACGCATTTGAATTATGGTGTTGGTGAAGAACATTGAATGCACCACAGACTGCCAGAAGAACAAACAGGTCTGTCTAGAAAGATGTACAGCTAGAATGCTCCTTGGAAGCAAGGATGGTGAGACTTTGTCTCCCATGCTTTGGACACAGTATCAGGAGGGACCAGTCCCTGGAGAAGGACGTCATGCTTGGTAACGTACCAGGTTGTTGAAAAAGAGGAAGACCCTTGGCGAGATGGACTGACACAGTGGCTGCAACAATGGTCTCAAAATAACAATGATTGCTTGAGGATGGCGCAGGACCGGGCAGTATTTCATTCTGTTTTACATGGGGTTGCTATGAGTCAGAACCGACTTGATGGCACTTGTGATGGTGAAGATTGTGTGTCAGCTTGGCTGGGCCATGATTCTCAGTGTTTTGCCAGTCTTATAATGTTGTGATCACTTTCCTGTTGAGATCTGATATGTGATCACCCCCCCATGATGGGATCTGCCTTGAGTAGCCAATCAGTTGAAAAGAAGTTTGCTTGGGCATGTGGCCTGCATCAAATATAGATGGACATTCTGGCAAGGCTCGGGGCTTTTTTCTTGCTCTGGATACTGCAGCTGGCTCCTGTCCATCTGACCTCCATTTCTTTGAATTGAGCTAGCAGCTTACCTGCAGTCTTGCCTGCTGATCTTGGGATTCATTGATCTTCAAAGACACAGCAAGAGCCCTGCTCTCTGGCCTGCTGATCTTGGATTCCCCAGCCCCTGTGGCTAAGCAAATCAGGAGAAGTCTCTTTCCTGACCCATGGACTTGGAACGTTACAACCTCTACAACCGTGTGAGCCATTTCCTTGATATAAATCTCTCTCTCTCTCTCTCTGTATATATGTATGCGTTACTGGTTTTGCTTCTCTAGAGAACTCATCCTAAGACAGCACCGAACAACAACAACATATGTGTGTGTGTATTTAATTATGTATACTATGTATATATACCATGTATGTGTGCATCTTAATTATATATACTATGTGTACCACCAGACAAAATATTTTTTGTTAAAATGTTTTCAGTTTGACAATTTGACACTTGTACTCCCTTGGGCTTTAATTGGCATGCTTGTGTTTATAATTTATTTTATTTTATTTTGTTGTTGTTGAGGATATACATAGCAGAACATACACCAATTCAACAGTTTCTACATGTACCGTTCAGTAACATTGATTGCATTCTTCAACTTGGGCAACCATTCTCACTCTCCCTTTCCAAGTTGTTCCTCCCCTTTTAACGTAAACTCACTGCCTCCTAAGTTTCCTGTCTAACCTTTCGAGTTGCTACTGTCAGTTTGATCCCATATAGATACATCTTTAAAAAGCACAATGACCAAGGCAGACATTCTTCACTAGTTAAACTGAACTGTTGTTTAGTTTTAAGAATTAGTGTGTGTTTTTAATCACAGTTTCAGATTAAATTGCAAGCTTTCTGGGAGCTCTCAGTAAATGCCTGTTAAAGCAACCCTCTAATATTGCAGAAGCGTCTTTGGAAGGCTTGCAATTACAAAGTAATACTCCTCTTTGAGACAAAAATAATCCTAGTGATCAGAATTGGTGGAAGACCACTATTAGTAGTTACCAGTCTTTGAAAAGCCATTCATTGAGAGAGGGAACAAGTTTGTCAGTGGGAAGAGGAAAGAACACTGATTTCATTCATTTTAAATCCCTGCACATTTCCACAGGGAGGGAGAGGGGAAAAAGCTTCTAAAATTTGCTAGGAATGGTTAATAATCGTGATACTTAGTAACTGAAGAAAAAAATTCAGAGAGCTTTTCTACTTGACTTTGTTTTTCTTTAACACCTTTTCTTCAACAAGCTTTCACACATGATAGAGGATTTTTGAAGAGAAAGGAATTACTGAAGATCACATGCTATTTAGGGGTGGGAAGAGGTCTAGAATCCCAGCCTCTGAGTATCATCTGGTGTTGGAAGTGGGGAGTTTGGGGGAGTTTTACACATAGAGGCTGGGGACTGAAAAAGATTGAGTGATCTCTCACTTCCACTTGTTCTTCACTGGACCCTTCCTTCAGAATTGTCTCTTTCAGAATACGTAGGCCACACAAACAAGCAGAATAAAGGGTCTCAGCTAGCTCTGCTTATAAACTGCAAAGTATTTCCAGTGGGCTAAAAATGTATTGTAAATAGTTGAGTGAGTGCTACTTTGATTTCAAATCCACTCTAGTGATTTCAGAGACTTGTAGTCTTGGAAAACTGACAGAATTCTGGTTGTCTAGATTTTTCCCTCCCTCTCTTTAGCTAAAGATATGAGCTCAGCCATGTTTACCCAGGTAGCAGCTACTGGACACCTAGCAAGTTGCGTGTCTGGACTGGCCTGGTGCTTGGCCACCTGGGCAAACCAAAGACCCTTGCTCTGAATATTAAGGATACGAGAGGAGTTAGACTCAAAAATTCCAGTTAAAGGGCAAGTCAGGGGAAAACCCAAGGTTTCCGTGATTGCTGGTGATGCTCAGATTTGCAAAATGTAACACTTTGTTTATTTTTCAATGCTTTTTCTTGAGGTGTAGCAAACATAGACAATTGCACAAATCATAAATAAATTTTCATGAGGTTAACGTTAGGTTTTAAATGAAAAGACATGAAGATGAGGCAGTAGCTCCTCTTTCCTTTTTCTGTCAGGAACAACACTGACTACTTAAAATGATACCCGTGGAGCATAAGCCAGAGCTGAAAACAAAGCCAAAGAGAGTACCGCATTTCCAGCCCAGGAGGCCCGCTGCAGCCCACTCGAAATTCTGTGAAGTTGTCCCTCTTCTGGGGACGAGCTCCTTGCCCACCCTCCATGTTTCTGCTGCACTCCTTTACTTTGGCCATGGCTTGGTAAACACTGCTGGAGAGAGCAATATGGCGGGTGAGATAACTCGGCTTCTGTGTAGCAGACCAGAGGGTGGATGGAGGAGCTAGGAAGTGGGGAGATGACTGCCCAACCCACTCTTGCTGGACATCTGAGCCTGGCTTCTCTGCCTGCCATTTTTCTTCCTACTATCCCAGGGTTTTGTCCTTCTCCTTCCCTAGTGGTCTGGATGGGTACAGTCAGATGACAGAGTGGCCTCCGAGCCTGTGATGACAGTCTTTAAGGAGCACTAAAATGTAGTTGAAGGCAAGTGGACAGGAGTGGTGGGGAGCGATGGTGGATAGTAGGGCAAGGTAGAAAACATTTTACTTCTTTTAATTCCCTAACTCAGGCTCTGGGTAAACAGAAGGGGTAGAAAGGAGAGAAGGTAGGAGGAGGTTAGAGTAATCATAACTGAATGAATGAATGAATGAAGCACCCATCATACGCCAGCCCTCAGAATGTCATTGAGGGTGCCTAAGGCATGATGTTGCCTTATCTTAAAATGTCATTGGTAGTAGATACTGTGCACTCTCCACTCTCACCCCTTCAATCCTGGCTCCCCAAAGACTTTTTAGCCCCTGAGACTGCCCGCTTTTAGCCAATGATGACATGAGGGTATAAATACTGGAGCTTCTTGCCTCCCACCTACCCACCCCAAATCAGGGCAACTCTGAGGTGTGACCCACACTGTCCAGAGCTCCCTGTGAGACTGAGCTGATATTCCCTCCATAGTTCTGTTTACGATTGCAGCTTTGGTTAGTCTTCTTCCTTTCCCACTCCCCAATCATGGATTTTTCTGGAATGCTGTCTAAGAAATCACATTCACATGATTCCTCCTCTCAGAGTCTACTTCTAAGGAACTCAGATAAGACAATATCCTTCTGACTCCTTATAAATGTTTTCAATATTCCAACCTTGGCTCACGAAACTCATCTTAAATTCCTGTTTATTGCAAGACAGCACATGATCTCTAGCAGCAGTTTAATCTGAGGAAGGCTACTAGTTTTACTTTCTTAACGGTTTTTAAGGAAACTCTTCTTTGAGGCCAAATTACAAGACCTTTGATATTAAAAAAGAGAAAATCTATTATCCATAGAACCATTTTAACCAAATTGCGTTTGGAAGGATAACCCAGGTCCCTCAAAATTTGAGAAAGAACATGAGTTCTCCATTATCTCTATTGGCTTATTGAGAATATGAGCCAATGAGTTGGAATCCACTTGACATTGATTGTTTTGTGTGTTTTTTGTGTGTTAAATGATAAATGGAAAGGAGGTAGGGGCACTTCAAGAGGAGGCTGTATACAAGTATAAGGCTCATCTCTGAGCCACGTAAGGTTGTGCCTGTTCTGTCAAGCCCTTACCAGCCCAGCCACCCACTCTCCAGACCCATGATATATAATGGATGGTGACTGGACTTTTCCTATGCATTCTTCCTGCCATACCTGCCGCTGCTCCCACCCACTTGCTCATTAACAGGGTCTGCTGTCTTTGTTAGTTAGAAAACTGAAGATGTAAGCAAATGGTAAATGGACCCTTCACCAACCATTCCACTTCTTCATGTTCTCTGATTTCATTCCTGTATTACCCTGGAACTCAAAAGGGAACCCAGAAGCATTTTATTTTCATGTCCTCACATCCGTTTGGTAATCCATTCAATCTATGAAAATAATGATTATTTTTAAAAATCAGGGCTAAATAAATAAGATGAATTTAACTGAATATCTAGTTATTAAAAGGTATCACTTATTGCTGTTGGCAATAAAGCCTTTGACTTATACCTTGTGGTGGTAATATGGAGATGGGTGAGTCCACTCAGGGAAGGTAAAAGTCAGAGACTTTCCACTGCTTGATCTAGAAGAATCACAGCCAGAAGAAACGCATCTTTCCCCAGACTCATCAAAATTTAGGATGATCAGGAAATCCCCCTTTTAGTATCCTCCAGCTTGTGTTGTTTCTTATATGCAAAGACAAAAAGGAGAAAAGAGTGGTTAAATTGTATCCTCCCACCAACATATAGCCTAGGAATGCAGGAAAAAAGAATGAACTTCCTCCTTTCTTTTTTTTCCCCACTATGTATGACAAGGAACCCTGGTAGCACAGTAGTTAAGCATTGTTCAGCTGTTAACAAAAGGTCAACACTTCGAATCCACCAGCTGCTCCTTGGAAACCCTATGGGGTAGTTCTACTCTGTCCTATAGGATTGCTATGAGTTGGAATCAACTCGGGTGGATGTATGATGAGAGCGCTCAGAAAGTCAGAAAGCTGGCAGGGGAAGGACTCCTGTAAACAGTTGTAATTTAGTTACTCCGCTGCATGGAGTTATGACTGCTCACTGGATTATGCCCCAATCAATATGCTATGCTAGATTAAAATCCATTGCACCATATATTCACCACCTAATGGCTGACATTCTAGAAGTGATTTATTCTCTTTGGAACGCCTAGCTTCACACTATGGAAACAACAGCTGCATTACATAGAAGATGCAATGAATGAATACTGTTCTCTAACTATCCCAAGGGCTGGGCCAGCCAGCTGCCTTCCCTTCTACTGTGTAGAGTGGCTGCTGGGAAGTGGCTGGTCAGTCAGGAACTACATTTCCCAGTGTCCTTTGCATGTAGGTGAGGTCATGTGACTAGTTCTTGCCAGTGGAATCGTTGAAGGTGATGTGTGTCTCTTCTAGGCCTAGTTGTACTGCCTCTTCAGGCTCTTTTCTTCCTTCTGCCAGCTAATTTCCAGGACTACTTGAAAGACATATGTTGAAAATGGCTGAGCCTGCGCTTCTGAATGACTTCTCCACTGTTGATTGGATTTTACATGATAAGGAAATAGATCCCGATTGTGTTAAGCCAATGTCCCTGGGTGGCACAAACAGTTTGCACTTGCCTACTAATCTACCGGTTGGTAGTTCGAACTCTCCAGTGGCACCTTGGAAAAAAGGCCTGTCAATCTGCTTCCAAAGGTGTGCATCAGGGTCATATCCTTTGACCATACTTATTCAATCTGTACGTTGAGCAAATAATCCAAAAACCTGGATTACGTAAAGAAGAATGCTGCATCAGGATTGGTGGAAGACCCATTAACAACCTTCACTATGCAGGTGACACCACCTTGGTTGCTGACAGCGAAGAAGACTTGAAGCACTTATTGATGAAGATCAAAGACTACAGCCTTTAGTAAGGATTACACCTCAACAAAAAGAAAGCAAAAATCCTCACAACTGGACCAATAAGTAACATCATGACAAATGGGGAAAAGATTGAAGTAGTCAAGGATTTCGTTTTACGTGGATCCACAATCAACACCCATGGAAGAGGCAGGCAAGAAATCAAAGGACGTATTGCATTGGGCAAATCTGCTGCAAAAGACCTCTTTAAAGTGTTGAAAAGCAAAGATATCACTTTGAGGACTCAGGTGTGCCTGACCCAAGCCAGGGTATTTTCAATTACTTCATATGCATTCAAAAGCTGAATGAATAATGATGACTGAAAAAGAGTTACAGTGTTGGCGAAGAATATTGAATATACCATAGGCTGCCAAAAGAACAAACAGTTCTGTCTTGGAAGAAGTACAGCCAGAATGCTCCTTAGAAGCCAGGGTGGTGAGACTTTATCTCACGTAATTTGGACATGTTATCAGGAGGGACCAGTCCCTGGAGAAGGACATCATGTTTGGTAGAGGGTCAGTGAAAAAGAGGAAGACCCTCGATGAGATGGACTGACACAGTGACTGCAACAATGGGCTCAAACCTAGCAATGATTCTGAGGATGGCACAGGACTGGGCAGAGTTTCGTTCTGTTGTACTTGGGGTCGCTATGAGTCAGAACTGACTTGTTGTCACAAAACAACAATCTGCTTCCATAAAGATTACAGCCAAGAAAACCCCATGGAGCAGTTCTACTCTGTAATACATGGGAGTCACCATGAGTTGGAATTGACTTGACAGTGATGGTTTTGTGTGTGTATGCGTGTGTGTATGTTAAGCCACTGAGACTTCGGTGTTGGTCAATTACAGCAGCTAGTGTTACTTTGCATTCAAGTATTCCCCTTCCCAGGAGATTTTAGCCTCCTCATACATTGTAGCCGTCTCAGCAAGAGGTATGCCTCTGGACCAGTTCACTGAATAAGTAACCTGCGCCATTACTCAGTGAAAATAGACAAAGAACCATCCCTAGAGCTTTGTTACCCAAAGTGTGGTCTATGGACTTGCAACATAAACACCACCATGGAGTTTGCTGGAAATGTGGAATCTCTGGCCCTGCCCCAGAACTACTGAACAAAAATTCAGCTTATCATAAGATCCCAGGTGACTTGCATACATATTAAAGTAGGAGGGGCACAGTAAGAGAGTACTGAGGTTATCCTCTTTGCTAGTTGAAACATCTCCTTATTATTAAAGCTTTTTCTGCCATGTAAGTTTAAGTGAACTGATGAGCCTATGTATATCGACGAGCTTTAGAAGACCATGCCCAATGCCTCCACTTATTAGTGCGATCATTAGGGCATTGGGTATTACTAGGAACCCAGACAGAAGTGGCAAGTGGGCTTGTTGGGGAAGGCAAGATTTCAGAGGCCAATAAATTGTGCTCTGATAAGCAAAGGTAGCACTTAACCTGCTGTTGTGATTTTGCAGCTGGAAACTCTCTGCTGAGTTTTTATTTAGGCTCTGTGATGTAATTATTTGTAACAAATTTCCTGTAAACGTGTATCTTCAGAGTGCATGGAACACATTCCCTAATATCGGCTAAGGGTTGATTTTTCACAAAGTAAAAAATTCATTGGAAAGTAGCATTCAGTTTCATGTAAAACTGCATCTCCTACACCCACATTTACTCTTTGGATGTGTTTACTTTACCTGATTATCTAAGTAGGCTGGGAGTGTTCGGATTTGTGACTGTTTAAGAACTGGTAAGATATTAAGCACGGAAGTATTTTTTTAAATATGTTCCTGATTTACAAGGCAGAAAATATTCCCTAGTACTTCCAAATTATTTTCTTTCTCATTGTCTTCACCTAACTTGTTTTTCCACAATTTTTTTCCTTTTAATCCTGTCCATAATCTAATATCTGGATTACCAAGTCATTTTCATTTTAAAAATATGTGAACTTACTAACGGTACAACCCAAAATATAGACCACTACTTCCTTTTTCAGCCACCAAACACCATGGTGGCAGGGCTATTATTTTATGACAACTTCCTGGAGGAAATTTCCTCGGTCATCATTCCATAAGGTTTCAAGGTGGAGTCTCTGAGAAATACATTCATCTTCTAGAAAGACAGGATAATTGTTTCTTGTTGTAGCCTAAACATCAGGCTTTGGGTAGGAATTGTTGTGATTTTTATGATTAACATATTTGGCAGCTCATCCATTTATTCATACACTTACTTATTCATGCAACAGACTTTTATGAGTTCGCTGCATGTCTTTTCTAGACTTTAAAAATGGCTGTCAACAATTCCAAGAAGTCTTGCTGGAGGATAGCTCCAAAGAGCTGATAGGAAAATAAAAGGGAGTGTGAATTAATCACCTTCTGAATGCTTAGGGGTGAACCAGAGGGTTAAACAGAGAAAAGAAGAAATGAAGAGGAACCTGGGGTCAAAGTGCTCTTCAAATGGGAAACTCAGGAGTACCCTTAACCAATTTCCATCAACAGGCTGGCTGCATGAATTAGTCCTCACTCTCCATTCCCCTGTAGAATATACTGGCTGGGACGCAAGGAACTCTGGATTTAGCTTGCAGCAAGAAGGACCCTGTCTCGTATACCCAGGTATTTCAGCCCCAGCTAGTTGCTTCATTTGCTTCTCTAAAGCAAATTGTATTCGCTCCCAAATTCATTCGTAATTGTTCAGAACTTGTTTTTACAACAGTATAATTTGCTTACACTTGATCTAAACCAATGAAATAGGAATATAAAAGGAAAGAGAGTAATTGTTTGAATGAAAAGTAAGTTGAATGCTTTGGAAAGAATCACTAACCCTAACCCTCCATAACCCCAAATTAACTTGCATTGACAAGTTGTTGTTGTTCGCTGCCACCCAGTAGACCCTCACCATGGTGAGCCCATCTGTTGCAGAGTAAAACTGCTGCGCAGGGTTTTCTGGGCTGTAATCTCTATGGAAGTAGTTTGCCAGGCCTTTCTTCTGCTGAACCGCTGGGCGGGTTCAAACCACCAAACCACTTGCAGCACCCAGGTTGCTGTATTTACAAGCACAAGACATTAAAAACGGACACAGTTCAGAATAATTTTTTAAAAAGTCAGCTGTTACGATGTTTTACCAAGGGGTTATTAGGGTTAAGGTTAATAAAATTCACAGTATCAGCAATTGACCAAAAGCCAGTTCATAAAAGAAGCCTATATACCCATCATGTAGAAAAACTCAATGTAAGTAGTCATCAAAGACATACAAAATGAAAGTACTGGTTACTGCTTCATATGAAATTGACAAATGACAAGTAAAAGAACACTCATGGCTACAAAAGATGACATAAGATGGTCCCCCTCATTCACTCTTGAAATGAGCTTCTACCGGAAAAAGCTGCCTTAGAAGTAATTGTCCATATGTATCAACAGCCCTAAAAAATGTTAATTCCTTTAAACCCAATGATCCTATGTGTAGTCATTTATCCCAAATAAATAATCCAATAGCTAATCCAAGATACATACACAAAGATACTCATCATAGCCTTATTAGAGCAAAAGGTTTGAATTCACTCAAATATGACAAATTAGAATACTAGATATATTACATTTATAAACTATATACACATACATACGGAAAGTACACAGCCATTAAAGATTGGATAATTCACCAATATGTGGAACTGCTCATTTGATAATTTTAAGAGAAAAAAGCAGTTTATAAAATTAAATGTGTATGTATTTTTGTATATATATATAAATTTATATATAATTAATTTAATTTATAATATTTATATATATATATATATATATATATATATATATATATACACAAAATAAATTCATTTTTGTTTTAAAAAATACCCTACATATTCTTATTTACAAACTGAAAAGAAAGCCGTAAGGAAATATGCCAATTTTTTTTATTAGGTTGTTGGGATTATTTTTCTTCTTTTATACTTTTATTTTTCTCATTTTCAGCAATGAATAGATGTATTAAATTTATAACAAATTACATTTGTTTTATTTTTAAAAGGTGCTAGCAAGCAAAAAGAGCCCTGGTGGCACAGTGGTTAAGAGCTCAGCTGCTAACCAAAAGGTCGGCAGTTTGAATCCAGCAGCCACTCCTTGGAAACTCTGTGGGATAGTTCCACTCTGTCCTATAGGGTCGTTATGAGTCGCACTAAAAGTTACACATACAGAGCGAGACACAAATTCTAGGAACAAACAGCTGGGTGATGTTTCCTAATCTAAAATACAGCTTTGGTAGTTAAAAATGACAGGCGTCAGAGGAAAGGTTCATTTCTGTGCTGGGAATAGGACCAAATTTATTGCTGTTGAGTTGATTCCGACTCACACTTCACTATCTATTAGGAAACATTATGACTGAGTTTATAGACCAGTTCAAATAAATTAAAGCCAATTATTGAATGGTTGAGTAACTTGATGCCACTTCATATGTCATTGGCATTGCTGTGTTAGATTCCACCAGATTCTCCTGTTCTGCACCCAGTAAGCCTTGAGTCTTTTCTTTGTGAACAACACCACCTCATCCCTGGTCCTAATGACTTTGACGAGTACTCTGGGAGAAAAAGGCCTCAGGGTGCTTCTCAGAGTTAAGTGTGGCCTATTGGCGTTAGGTGCCATGGAGACAAATCCATCTCATAAGGACCCCATGGACGATAGAAGGAAACATTGTCTGGTCCTGTGCCATCTTCATGCTAGTTGGTATGCTTGAGTCCGCTGTTGGGGTCACTGTGTCTTCCAGCCTAGGGGGCTCATCTTATAGCACTAGATATGTTGGGCAATATTCTGTCGTGGTCCATAGGGTTTTCAATGGCTAATTTTCAGAAGTAGATTGCCAGGCCTTTCTTCCTAGTCTGTCTCAGTCTGAAAGCTCTACTAAAACCTGTCCACCATGGGTGACCCTGCTGGTATTTAAAATACTGGTAGCATAACTTCCAGCATCATAGCAACACGAAAACCACCACAGTACGAGAAACTAACAGATGGGTGGTGGCAAGTCTGGCCTAGAGTTAATAATAAAGTGCTAGGCCCACTGGTTTATACTTAAAGCCCGATAAATCCCCAAACAAGAAATTTACCAAAAAGTTCAGACAGATTTGAAAATGTCTGCAAATTCATCTGTGAATCTCACAATTAATTTTGTTTACAATTAAGCAAAGGAGAAAGCAGCTGAGTACTCATTCCTGTCAACACCAGTTAGTTACTTACAGTTCTTGTGTTCACACCCTGGCTTTCCCAAAAGCAACAGTCTAACATATTGGGAATAATCTACACACTAGAAAATGAGAAATCGGTGTATAGAATATACTTGCGTTTAATTCAGACCCCAAAGACGCTAGCTCCCACTTATCCACGTAGAAAATACATTGTTTATAGAAATGTAAGTACTAAAATTTCTTCTTGTTTTAAGTTAAAATATTATTCAAGCAACATAATATTCAAAAGTATAAAAACTCCTTAGCAAACTGTCCTATTACAAAGTAATCCCTCTCTTAAATCAAATAAGTAGTAGAAGCTAGTGAGTTTGATTCAATGATAATAATAAAAAAACCCTCAACAACAAAAAGGCAAATAATTCAATCAAAAAATGGGCACAGGATATGAACAGACACGTCACCAAAGAAGACGTTCAGGCAGCTAACAGACACATGAGGAAATGTTCACGATCTCTAGCCATTAGAGAAATGCAAATCAAAACTACAACGAGATACCATCTCACCCTGCCATTACCGGCAAGAATCAAAAAAACAAAATAACAAATGTTGGAGAGATGGCGGGGAGACTGGAATTCTTACACACTGCTGGTGGGAATGTAAAATGGCACAACCACTACAAAAACGGTATGTCACCTCCTTACAAAGTTAGAAATATCCTGCGATCCAGCAATCCCACTCCTAGGAATATATCCTAGAGAAATAAGGGCCATCACAGGAATAGACATATGCACACCCATGTTCATTGCAGCATTATTCACAGTAGCAAAAATATGGAACCAACCTAAGGGCTCATCACAGGCGAATAGATAAACTATGGTACCTGCACACAATGGAATCCTATGCAACCGTTAAAGAACAATAATGAATCCGTGAAACATCTCACAACATGGATGAATCTGGAGGGCATTCTGCTGAGTGAAATAAGTCAATAACAAAAGGACAAATAATGTATGAGACCACTATTATAAAAACCCAAGAAAAGGTTTACAAACAGTAAAACAATCTTTGATGGTTATGAGGGAGGGTTACTAACTAGATACTAGACAAGTGCTAACTTTGGTGAAGGGAAAAACAACACACAATATAGGGGGAGTCAGTACAACTTGACCAAAGGAAAGTCATAGATGCTTCCTAGATACATACGAACACCTTAGGGACCTAGTTGCTGGGGCTGAGGGCTGGGGACCATGGTCTTGGGGTCTAGCTCAACTGGCATAACATAGTTCATAAAGAAAATGTTCTACATCCTACTTCGGTGAGTATTGTCTGGGGTCTTAAAAGCTTTCAAGCAACCATCTAAGATATGTCTGTTGGTCCCATCCTGTCTGGAACAAAAGAGAATGAAGAAAACCAAAGACACAAGGAAAATATTAGTCCAAAGGACTCATGTACCACATGAACCACAGCCTCTACCAGCCTGAGCCCAGAAGAACTAGATGGGGCCCGGCTGCCACCACCTACTGCTCTGACAGGGATCACAAGAGAGGGTCCCAGACGGAGTGGGAGAAAAACATAGAACAAAATTCAAATTCACACAAAAAAGATCAGTCTTACTGGTCTGACAGAGACTGGAAGAACCTCTGAGACTATGGCCCCTGGACACCCTGCTAACTCAGAACCAAAGTCACTCCTGAAGTCCATCTTTCAGCCTCAGATTAGACAGGCCTAGAAAACAAACAAAAACACGCGAGAAGAATGTGTTTCTAGTTCAGTTAAGTAGACGAGACCAAATGGACAACAACTGCCTAAAAGCAAAGACGAGAAGGCAGGAAGGGACAGGAAAACTGGAGGAATGGACACGGGGAACCGTTCGTGCAAACCAACCATGCAAAGGGAAACGGGGGAGTGCTGACACAAAGCCGGGACCGCAACCAATACTACAAAACAACTTGTGTACATATTTTTGAGTGCAAAACTAATTTATGCTGTAAACCTTCACCTAAAGCACAATATTATGAACAAAAATCAAATTAGGAAAAATAATGCCTATTAACAGCATTGGGGAGACAACTTACCCTTTTTCCTTGAGAAGGGCATAGGGGTTTTAGATAACTGTATGTTAATTTGGAACCAAAAATGGGTCATGGCTGAGAAAAAAGAGCTAATGCAATTTTAAGCTGCATTAATAAAAGTACAGTGTCTATTACAAGGGTGATAATAGTCTCATTGTACTGCGAACTTGTCACAGCGCATCCCACCTGGGGGACTGTGGTCAGCTCTGACAATTGAGGCCTGCCAGGGCCAGGGGCCAGCATGCTGGGCAGCTGGAATGCATGTCAAATGAGGAGCAGATATAGGGGCTGGAAAAGACTAGCTGGGAAGTGGGATGACATGTGACATCCGTACTCTGACATTTGAAGGGTTGTCATGTGAAAGATGAATTCAATTTAATGTGCGGCTTCAGAGGACAGTACTCAGCACTGAAGGATGGAGCTTAACAAGGAGAAGGCTCCATAACTAGGGCTTTCTGGCCACTGGACCGAATGGGAGGGGAGCCCTCCGTCAGCTAGCAGGTGGGCATTAGTGGGAAAGGGATGAGGAAGGCAGCCCACTGTCAGGCTCGATGGCTGTACTTCCTTTGTCTAGAGTTACTCTCATTAAACCGCCCTGGAGTCATTAGTTCCAAGTGTCCATTAGTGAGAAGTTAATAGCAATATAGACAGCCGTGCAGACTGCTTCTCTTAGTGCATTTCCTATATTGACCTTCTCAGGAGGCTGCTCTGATGACACCACAGGCAGGTGCCTCGAGATCCAGGAGTTGGACATTTTGCAGCCAGGATGGTTTGGGTGGCGCTACAAGAAATGTCAGAGAGCCTACGTGTAGCAGTTGTCCATGTAACCTGGTAGCACCTAGTCAAGGGGAGAGGAAAAGAGAAAGGGCTGGCAAACGGAAGAAATATTCACTTTACCCTCAACTCAATTCAACCAGTCGATAAGGGTTTGTGATCATCTGATAAAGGATCTCTGTAGGATATTTTGTAGGGCTTCAGAAACTCAGGTTTACTTTGTCGATTCCTAGCAATCACCACCTGTCCATCAGTTTGTCATACTATAGTGGCTTGCATGTTGCTGTGATGCTGGAAGCTATGCCACAGGTATTTCAGATACCAGCAGGGTGGTGGACAGGCTTCAGTGGAGCCTCCAGACTAGGACAGAATAGGAAGAAAGACCTGTCCATCTACTTCTGAAAACGAGCCATTAAAAACCCTGCGGAGCACAACAGTATATTGTCTGATACGGTGCTGGAAGATGAGCCCCCTAGGTTGGAAGGTACTCAAAATACACAGTGACCCCAATGGACCCCAGCATACCAGTGACTGTGAGGATGATGCAGGACTGTTTGTCCATGGGCTTGCCATGAGTCAGAGCCAACTCACCAGCAACTAACAACAACGATTCCTAGGAAAAATGTGGAGACGCTCAGGATGACTTCCCCTAATACTCAGTTACCAGGCATAGCCAAAGGAAGTCAAGTATTATGCCATATTTAGCTAGAAGGAGATTTTTCTCACCGTCAGGCAAAGTAGAGGATAAAGGACACAATCTAAGAGTAGAGGCCAAGAGAACGACCTATCAGGAACTGTCAGATTTCTTCTTTGCCAGAGTTTTTTTCTTCCTCTGAATAGAATTAGAGCAAGACAGTAAGGAGACCACACAAGCTGCCTCTCAGAAGTGTTACCTTTTCTTTTTTCTAAACGGAGGGGATGGTGATCCCCCACAATCCTTTACCATGAAATAATAGCAGGAAGCGAAGCTATACATCAGTATTCCAGCTGCTTTTCAGAACAGACTTTCCAGGGGGTCTATAAAATAGCTGTGAGCTAGGAGAACATTCTCACAAATGAACAACAAACAATTCCTGGTGTGCAAATGAGGGACGTTCCCTCAGATGCTACTGCCCAGACTGGCTTGGAGTGTTTTCCGGGCAATGTTGTTGTTCTTAGTCCTGGGAAAATTAAAAATAAGGTACTTGTTTCTACCCCAGCTTAGTTCTTCCCTGGATCCTGAAAGGGCTGACTGTGGAAGCCTCACTGTTAGAACTCCCAAGCTTCTTGAGAATGGCACTTTTCTCCGTTTCAATGCATTGGTTTGTATTTATCCCAAAACAACACAGTGGCGGTTTATTTCAGTGACAATCAAAACCGAAGTTTCTAAAGAGTCCAGATTCCAGGGAGAGAGAGCTCTATTGTTATCTGCTGTCCACATGCTCGACTCCTTTGAGAGGAAATTAATGACTTTGGAGACTGACATCTCTGGAATCCCTGAGAAAGGGGAAAACTTCCTGTTTTTGCTGAGCAGAAAATGCTACTGTGAGATTTCTCTATTGTAAATTAGACTGGCCTGCCACAGGGATGCTGCTTTACCACACCTAGGACCAGAGAACCCAAGAGGCAAAGAAGAGGAGATTTTGCTTGCCCACTCTATGTGTTTGTTGTGTTACATCCTCTTGTAACAATAAGCCACTGTGAGACGGAAATCATCTTAGGTGAAGGGAAGGACAACACATACTACAAGGGAAGTCAGCACAACTGAAACCAAAGCTAAGAAGTTTCCTGAATACAACCAAACACTTTGAGAGACAGAGTAGCAGGGGCGACAGTTGGGAGACCATGGTTTCATGGGACATGTAGGTCAATTGGCATAACATAGTTTGTTAAGAAAATGTTCTGCATCCCACTTTGGTGAGTGGTGTCTGGGGTCTTAAAAGCTAGTGAATGGCCAGCTAAGATGCATCAATTGGTCCCCACCCACTTAGAGCAAAGGAGAATTAAGAACACCAAAGACACAAGGAAAATATTAGCCCAAGAGACAGAAACGGCCACATAAGACAGAGACTCCATCAGCCTGAGACCAGAAGAACTAGATGGTTCAATGACTGCCCTGACAGGGAACACAACAGAGAGTCCCGGATGGAGCAGGAGAAAAGTGGGGTACAGAACTCAAATTCTAGTAAAAAGACCAGACTTAATGGTCTGACTGAGACTGGAGGGACCCCAGAAGACATGGCCCCTGGACTCTCTGTTAACCCCAAACTAAAACCATTCCTAAGGCCAACTCTTCAGACAAGATTAAACTGGACTGTGGGATGTAAAATGATACTCATGAAGAGTGTGCTTCTTAGCTCAAGTAGATACATGAGACTAAATGGGCAGCTCCTGGCCGGAGGTGAGATGGGAAGGCAGAGAGGGTCAGGAGCTGGTTGAATGGACATGGGAAACCAGGAGTGGAAAGAAGGAGTGTGCTGTCACAGTATAGGGAAAGCAACTAGGGTCACATAACAATGTGTGTATAAATTTTTGTATGAGAGACTAACTTGAATTGTAAACTTTCTCTTAAAGCACAATAAAATGATTCATTGTCCTACCAAAAAAAAAAAAAAAAAAAAAGAGCCACTGTGCAGTGAGCAAGCTGTCCCAGTTATGTTACCCACGTTACCCACGTACCAAAAGACAGACCCCACTTGCTCATTCTCAAGAAACTCCTGCAAACTCCAAGCCCTTTATCGTTTGTAATGAGTGTAAAAAAAAACCATTGCCATGGAGTCGATTCCAACTCATACTGACTGTATAGGACAGCGTAGAAACTGCCCCAGAGGGTTTCCAAGGAGCAGCTGGTGGATTTGAACTGCCAGCCTTTTGGTTAGCAGGCGAGCTCTTAACCGCTGCACCACCAGATCTCCTCTACAGCATAAGAAACTGGAGTGGAGATAAAGACCACGGCCATGGACTAGGGCACCTGTGCCTAAATGAAAAATCTGCTAGACTTGGGAGTCAGAAACCTGGGTGCAAAACAGCACCTGGTATGTAGCAGGCGTTTCGTTCGAACGAAGTCATGGCCAGAAAGGAGGCACAAAAATTCACATTTTTAGAGAAAAACAAAATATCAAACAGGATGACTCTAGGATTCTGCTTTCTTCCTAAGACGGACTTCCTTTTTATTCAGCTTTTCCCCAGGTGTGAACCTGCAGGGCCCATCCCTGGAGCCCGCTCTCTTTCCGGGATGCTGCGGCTTCCGGCTCAGTTGAGTTTCGGTATGAATGAACCTGGGTTGGAAGCCTGGCTCTGCCCCTTTCTAGCTGTGTGAGCTGGGACCGCTCACGTCCTGGAGCCCGGGTTCCCTCCTTGGGAAAATGTGGGTAGAAACACCTGCTGGGCAGGACTGTGCAGATTCAGTGGAAGAAGGTGTGAAGAAGTGTTTTCTAAACTATAACGTCCTGTGCACACGGAGGGAACTATTCTATTAAATAATGAAATGTGAGAATGGAAGGAGAATAAAAAGACCTTCCTTTTCAGACGGCCCTGGTGTAGCAGTCATTTGTGAGCAGGGCTGCCAGGAGAAAAGCCACACCCGTTGTACTCACGCTGGCGTCAGCCTTTCAAGGGGAGAGGCAGCACAGGAGACCGCTCTCCTAGCCCTTCTGGCCCCTTTAAAAAACCCAAATCAGTTACTGTCCGGTGGAATCTCATGGCAACCCATCGTTTCAGAATAGAACTGTGCCCCATAGGGTTTTCAATAGCTGTGACCTTTTATAAGTAGATCACCGGGCCTTTCTTTTGAGGCACCTCTGGGTAGACTCAAACTGCCAACGGAACCGCCAACTAAACCGCCAACCTTTTAGTTAGTAGCCAAGTGCTTAACCGTTCGCACCGCGCTAAAGTAATCTATCCGCGGTGGCTCATATTCAAACGTCCTTACTTGAATGGGCTTGAAAACTCACGTTGCATTGTTCATGTGGCCCCCCCTGCAAAGAGGCATCCCACAGGATGATTCTCTCAGGCCCCTGACTCCCACTGCCGCATCCATAGCTACCCCCTCAGTGAGTGGGCCTGAGGGTCCCCTGGCTCTCTCCCCACTGGGCTGAGGAGTCACAGGGAATATTTACTCCCCGCCCCCGCCCCGACAGATGGTTTGTTCTTTTCCTCATCTGCTCGAGTGGAAACCATGGCGTTTCTCCCAAGGCCTGACAGGACCTATTTTGGAAGCAGAAAGCCTGCCGCAGACTGTTAGCAATGTTCAGTCGCCTGCACCGCAGAGCAGCCTTGTTATGCGCGTGGCCCTGTCAGCGTTTTCAGTGACCTGATCCTGAGCAGGCAGCTCTGTGGAGCAAAGTGAATTTGCTCAGAAAGCAAAATTCAGTCATCACAGTCTTGTAAAACCTGCCCGAGAAATCTTATTTGAAGAAGTTGTCATTTAAACAGGGAGTCTTTGGTTTCCCCTTGTCTTTAAAATCAGTATCACATTTTTGAGTGTCCCCGTCACAAGGATGTCATCAGTATCAAACGAGAGATGAGAAAGTGCTCTGGGAACTCTAAGGCGCATTATAGAAATGACCCTTATTACTCTCCTTACCACACTGAGCCAGTTTGTTCGGCCCATTTCCCTCCCTAGATTACAAATTCCTGGAAGGCAAGGTGGGAGGTGGAAAATTCTTATTCATCTTTGGATTTCCATTTTCTGGCACAAGTCTGGTACACAGGAATAAATAAGGAATGAATAACTAATGGGGTAAATGAATGAATAGGTCTATTGTTATGAAATAAATGCTGAATCCAAATAGTTAGCAAGCTGGAGTCTTTGCCAATCAAACAGAAGACAGGAGACATTGAAGCAGTCAATTAAAAAAAAAAAAAGCCATTGCCCTTAAGTCGATTCCAAGTCATGGCAGTCCCATTAATACAGAGTAGAACTGTGCTCCATGGAGTTTTCAAAGCTGTGATCTTTTGAAAGCAGATCACCAGGACTTTCTTCCAAGGTGCCCCTGGGTAGATTTGAACTGCCATCCTTTCAGTTAGTAGTCAAGTGCTTAACCAATCACGCCACTGCAGGACTCAACCAATACTCTTCTTTAATTGTACACTTACTACTTGCAGAGAATATTGCAAAAAGGCCTTCAACAGGTTCCCCTTGTATAGCTTAGACTGACGTTTTCTAAAAACAGTTTTTCCAAAGCATTTCTCTCCCATTGGTTTCTCAGAAAAGGTGTTTCTAGAATGTGCACAGGAGAGGGAAGAAAGGCAACAAGGAGAGAAAAAGGAAAGCTGCAAGTTACTCATCAGGTCAAGGATCTATTTTAAGACTTAGTTGACTAAATGAGTCTGCCTCTTATCAAGAGCTTAGCTCACCTGACTTACTATGTAAGATAAACCTTGCTTGCTGCTTCCCTGTGGTCGTGAGGATGTTGGATTTGTTCTGCATGGGGACTTGTTCACATTCACTGTTATTTCAGCAACAAGTATGTGAGCAGATGAACAGCATGACAAATGCCACAAGAAATTCTGTATCTTCAAGCCAGCCTATTAAGGGCAGCTGAGAATCTAATAGCTCTCCACGCCGATGAGATCATTGATCTCTACCGTCGAGATGATGGATAAAAACTATAATGCTTAAGAATGGGCCAGAAAGGACTCTACAGCTTTGCTAAAATAAGTTCTGGCAGTGATGTGTTCTTAGTTTGGTGAGAAGATGTGTGTTATAGTGGAGAACATTACTGATTTATTTGGAGAGAGTGTGGCTCTCATTTATTTCAGGTCCTTGGCTGTTTATCTTCAGGCCTGACCCGGGGCCAGGAAGGGAGGGACTGCTATCCAGTGATTAGAAAGAATCACTTGGAGTGAGGGCTTCCGCCCCTCCATCTTCTATTTGCGTGTTGGAAAGTCTCTCAAACCTCCAGGTTTATGGTTGTGAAATGGGAAGAGCGATGTTCTTTGCACACAGCACCGATTTGTTAAGCTGACAAATGATTCTAAGTGTGTCAAGCATCCCAGAGGCATTTCTGGCTGCTGGTGGAGCTGCTGTATAGTCTGGTGTTATGGTTCCCAGACTTCAGCGTGCGTCATGAGGGGGCTTGTGAAAATATGGAGTGCCGACCCCACCACCACCAGGTTTCCGATTTGGTGGGTCTAGAGTGACGTTGAGAATTTGCATTTCTAACAAGTTCCCAGGTGCTGTCTATTCGCTTGTCCAAAGATCACAGTTTGAGTTTCCCAAGTCTAGTGGGTCTAGTGGACTAGAGTCACTGGTTGAAATCCCAGCTCTTTCACTTCCTAGTGGTGTAATCTTGGTCAGCTTCCTTATCCTCTCTGAGACTCAGTTTCCCATCTGTAAAATAGGAATAATAACTCACCTGCCCCATAGGACGATTGTGAGAATTAAGTGAGAAAATACGAATAAACTCTGGGCACAGCACCCGGCATGTATTCAAAGCTCAGCAATGTTTGTTGTTATTATTTCCCATTTCAACTAAAAACTAAGAAGGGTGAGGAATTTTAGCAACTCCTGTGCCCACAATTGAATTCAAGTATTGATGGAGAATTTTGCTCCTGAGGAGTGAGTAAGAAGGAACCAAAGTTCGGACCTGTGTGATTGGTGAGGCTTAGGATGAGCAGAAGATCAGAGGCCAGGCAGGGTGTCAAAAACGAGAATGTCTCATTCCCCAAAGGGCCAAGTAAGGTGTATAGTGAGTGTCCCTGGGGAGTGGACCACAAGCTGGAGAAGGACCATCACCTCAGGGACAGGAGGCCCAAGCTCGGTACCAGGCTTCCTGCTGACCAACTGTGTTACCTCGGCCACCTTAACTTCTCTGGAACCTAATTTTCTCATTCACAAAATAAGGAAGTGGAATTGGGTGAACTCTCTTGCCCTTAAAGCTGTCGAAGTCAGACAGTGAGGCCTGCAGCTTCAGTGGGGAGTGCAACGTAAGGAGGAGGCAATTCCTGAGAGACGGAAGGAGAGGGAGTAAGCCGTGGGGGTCCAGGGATCTGAGGGAAGACAGAGGATGTGCCTGGGGGTGGAGAGGGAGGGAAAAAGGGTGCAGACAGGGATGGCAGACGGGGAACTTCCTTCAGAGTTTGTCCAGTCTCAGATCACTGGAGGGGAAATTCTGGGGGTCGGAAGAAAGGACCACATTGTCACGTCTCAAGCCTGAATTAGACTGCATTCTGCCGATCGATGGTCCTCAAATTCAGTGGGTGCTCAGGCCTGATGTAGCTAAATGCAGGAAGAGTTGAAATCTGGGAAGTTACTGGAAAATGAGAGGGGGCCACAGGGACCACATATCAGGGCAATGTCAGACAGGGGGTACGGTGGTCCTTGGTTGTCAGCGTAGAGCCTGCACCATCTTGGAAGTACCTGAAGACATTGCTAAACGCGTGTTCTGAGACCACTAAGGGTGGAGACGTAGCTGTCTTAAAAAAAAAAAAAAAAAAAAAGTGGAGCTTTCTGAAAAATATTCCTATTAAGGTTTTAATTTTGTCTTTTTTTTTCCCAAATGGAAGAGGACATGCAATATGATGTGGGAATACATGCACAAGCCACAATTTTCCGATGAGTTGAGTTCCAAAGAGCTCTAAATTTGTTGTTAGGAATTCTTTACCCTTAAACCCTATAAAGAAAGTCATGTGTAGAGAATAATAAGGGGACTTTGGCGATGCAAAGGGACTAAAGTAAGATTTCCTTATATTCCAAATGGAAGCCGGTTACAGGTCGGGCTGAGTATTCCATCCTGGGAGCTTAAACCAGTGAGAGGCTCCTGAATGAAGGACGGTCTTACCTAGAGAGGAAGGAAAGGTGAAGGGGCAGGGGAGGCAGCTAGTGGGACTTCCCACAAGACCACCGACGGGACCAGGAGAAGGCGGACACCAGAATTGCAGGTAAAACATGTCAGGAGAGGGAGGGATTCATTTTCCTAATGTTTGCTACCATAGCTCACCCTGGCCAGGCCCTCACTTGAGAACAACATGGTATTTTACATGTATGACTAGCTCATTCAGAGTCCCTGAGTGGTACAAAGGGTTAACCTGCCCAGTGGCTAAAGCAAAGGTTCAAGTCCACCCAGAGGCACCTCAGAAAAACGGCTTGGTGATCTACTTCAGAAAAAATCAGCCACTGAAAACCATACAGAGCACCATTCTATTCTGACACACGAGTCACCATGAGTTAGAATCGATTCACTGTAAATTGGTTGTTAGCTTGTTTGGTCCTCAAAACAGCTTCATCTTTATCAGCCCTACTTTATGGGCAAGGAAATTGAGGCACAGAGAGGTTAGGTAACTTATCTAAAGTCACACAGTTGGCGAGGGGCAGAGCCAGGGTTTGGCTCCAGAACCCCCAAGCTAGACCCTTCTTCAAGCTAGAATTTCTTGAGCAGGTCACAGGTGGGATCTGGCAGTAGCCAGCCGAGTAGCAGCAGAGAGAGAAATGCTCAGTGGTTACAGACATCTCTCCTGCCTTCTTGGTCTTTAGAGGTAAGGAAGTTCCTTGCAAGGGGCCTAAGTAATAAACTTGAATATACATGGTTAGGGGAGCCCTGGTGGCACAGTGGTTAAGAGCTCCGCTGCTCACCAAAAGGTCAGCAATTCAAATTCACCAGCCACTCCTAGGAAACCCTATGGGGCAGTTCTATTTTGTCTTATAGGGTCACTATGAGTCGGAATTGACTTGATGGCAATGGGTTTGGTTTGAGTTATATATAGTTAGAGTCTCTGGGAGGTGCAAACAGTTAAGTGTGCTGCTACTAACCAAAACGTTGGCAGTTAGAATCCACCTAGAGGTGCCTGGGAAGAAAGGCCTGGTTATCTGATTCCAAAAGGAAATTCTATGGAGCACAGTTCTACTCCGAACACATGGGGTCGCCATGAGTCGGAATCGACTCAACAGCAACTGGTTTATCCATATATGAAGCTTTCAACACTGATGCATTTATTTGCAAACACTTTTTTCACACGTATCAAAGGGAGATCTGTCAGGGGAGTTAGCTGTGAACCAGAGTTAGGTAGGAAAACATTCCCTGTGCAACCTTGAGCTGGGTGTGGTAGTGGGTAGGGGACAGCATATTAAAAAGTGAATAAATTATCTGCTTCATTTAAGCATCTACCTGTCTGGGGCATTGTATCAAGCAAATTAAACAGACAGAACCTTTGTTAATTAGTAGCAAAGAAAGATCATGGGTGAGGATTCAATCTGTCCCTGCTGGGTTAACGTTCACCTGGGTTTTACAGGCTGGAAGGTAAGAGTCAGCCAGGAAAGGAAATGACAGGAGGTGGGGCCTTGCGTGCAGCAGCACAAGTAGGTGTGGCTCTGCCCTTTCCTACAGCTCCTTACGCTTCTCTCCCAGCCTACAAATAAACACTGCAGTGTCCCTCCCCTGTTTGAGCTTTTCTAATACAAAGCCTACCTTCCCTACAGGAAGTAGATTGCCAGGACTTTCTTCCTAGTCTTAGTCTGAAACCTGCTGTCTTAGCTGAGTTCTCTAGAGGAGCAAAACCAGTTAGGCATATATAAATGTACATAGAGAGATTTACTTCAAGGAAGTGACTCACACAACTGTGGGGCTGGCAAGTCCCAGATCCATAGGTCAGGTGGCAGGCTGGAGACCTCTGCTGTCTCATGGGATTGTAGGGTCTGGCAAATCCAAGATCTACAGGTCAGGCAGCAGGCTGGAGACTTCTGCAGGCTTATATCCCAAGATCTGGAGGTCAGCAGACAAGAGCGCAGGGTTAAGAGAGGGCAAGCTTTGCCAGAACATCCATTTATATACTGGGGGAAGGCCACACCACCAAGGAAACTCCCCTTTCAGCTGATTGGCTGATCACATCAGATCACATCATGGATGGTGATTACATCACATCACATCACGTCACATCACGGAACAGCAAGCAGTCCAATATCTGGCCAAACCACTGAGAATCATAGCCTAGCCAAGTTGACACATAAAATTAACCATCACACCTGTCCGCCATGGATGACTCTGCTGGTATCTGAAATACTGATGGCCTAGCTTCCAGCATCATAGTGACATACAAGCTACCAGAGTAAGACAAACTGACAGACAGGTGACAGTAACAACATCAAACCCACCAATGATCATGAAGATGGTACAGGACTGGGCAGCATTTTGTTCTGTTCTACGTAACGTCACCATCAGCTGGAGCCAACTCGATGACAAACAACAGTATACAGGAGTAGATTTTTATTTTTTCCATTTTGTAAATTCAACATCCTTGCCCAAGGGAGATGCTCTGTTATCATCTTTATGTTTCCATCTGCTGAATTCTGCCAAGGCCTTCCCACCCTGCCCTCTGTGGCCTCTCTCCCTGAAATTGGTCAGCTCCTGTCCTGTGCACACTTCCTCCTTCCCTCCTCTACCTGCCCCACCAAGCTCTCATCCCACCTGTCCAGCTGCTCCTCCATTGTCCCTTCTGTGGTCCTGTTTGTCCACCACGTCCTGAATGAGGAAGTGTCACATCCAGTTCAGGGCCTGACTTCCTAATGACCGACCCCCTGGGGTAAGTACTGTTTTCTCTACTTTGGGATTTCTGCAGTGGGGACCTCTCCCCGTCCCTCGCCTCTGTTCCTGTTCCTTCCAGAACACCAATTCCTGTATTTAGAAATGCCTTCAGACCCGTCACAAGCAATTCCATCTCCAATTCAAAGTGTCTAACACTAAATCTTATTACTCATTTTCCATCAAACTCCTTTTTTTCCCATTCCCAGGTATTTTTTAGCATTCTGGAATCAACATTTTTCACCTCCCACCTGAAATGGCCCCTAGCCTCCTCATACCCCTGCGGCCCTCCACCTCCCCAACTATAGCCCCCCGTAAGGTCAGATGTTGTTATTGTATCTGTGTGCCGTCGAGTCAATTCTGACTCACAGCGACCCTGTAGGATAGAGTAGAACTACCCCATAGGGTTTCCTAGGCTGTAAGCTTTTCCCCAGTCTCCATTCTCTTCATGTTAGTCCCCATTCACAATTCTCTCCTTGCTCACTATTGCTTATTCTGGAATGTTCAGATGAAACAATTCTAAGTATCCATCCACTGCGCAAGGACCTCCTTCCTCTAACTCCTGTTTCTCTAGTCTCCTTAAGTTCCTCTCTCAGACACCATACATTTAGTCTAAATGCCAGTTTTCCACCTGCCTTGGTGTCACACCTTGTCTTCTCTGCCTGGCCACCTTCTATCCACATTGTCATCTCAGAATCCTATCTGCCCTTTGAAGAAACTCTGATTGGTGACACCAGCTGGCACCTGTCTATCCCTCTCCCATGCGTTGTTCGTTCTCCATGTTGTTGTTGTTAGCTGCTGTTGAGCCGATTCTGACTCCTGGTGACCCTACATGTGCAGAGTAGAACTGCTCCATACGGTTTTCGAGGCCATGGTCTTTTGGAATCGCCAGGCCTGTCTTCAGAGGCACCCCCAGGTGGGTATGAATTGCCAGCCTTTCAGCTAGTGGTTGAGTGCTTAGATTTTACGCCATCCAGGGACTTCTTAATCTCCATAGCACACAGTCAACTCTTGGTTATATATTGTCCGGTTCTCTTTCTAAAGTCCTCGGGTGGTATAAATGGTTCGTGCTCACCTGCTAATGAGAATGTTGACGATTTGAATCCACCCAGTGGCACCACAAAAGCGAAGCCTGGCAACCTGCTTCCACAGTATTACAGCCACTGAAAACCCTATGGGGCACAGTTCTACTCTGAAACACGTAGGGTAGCCTCATGAGTCGAAACTGGCTTGACGACAACGGGGTTTTTTAATCTCTCTCTGAATTGTTCAGTTTAGCAAGCTTCCGTATCTAGCTAATTATATATATAATTATATCAAGGTCAATGGATAGTTTACCATCTTATTCCATAGTCATTTTAGGTGTGTGCATGATAAGCTGGTTTGTGCTTTGTGATTTATGCTGGGCTATGCTTTCTAAGAGTTAGCACAAATGTGAAAATAAAAAAGCTAGTTGAGACTGAGGACTCTCCTTTGTCCTCATATAAAGTACTCTGTCTATGTTATCTCATTTAATCCCAACAACATTCAGTGAGGTAGATACCATTATTAGTCTTATTTTACAAACATGGAAACTAGAGCTTAGGGGGATTTAGAAACTTGTTTAAGCCTACTCAGAAAGTATTGGCTCCACTTAGGTGAGAAAAAGCAGCCTTCTTCAAGTGTATAGAGATCAATGTTTACTAGTAATTACCAGAATCCTTGTGGTGCAATGGTTAAGTGGTTGGCTGCTAACCAAAAGGTATGAGATTTGAAGCTACCCAGTGGCTCCACAGGAGAAAGACATGGTGATTTTCTCTTGTAGATTCCACACCCATTGCTTTCGAGTGGATTCAGACTCATAGCACCCTATAGGACAGAGTAGACCTGCCCCATTGGGTTTCCAAGGCCGTCATCTTTACAGAAGCAAACTGCCACATCTTTCTCCCACAGAGCAGCTGGTTGGTTTGAACCACAGACCTTTTGTTTAGCAGCCAAGCACTTAACCACTGCACCACCAGGGCTCCTTTACAGCCTAGAAAACTCTATGGGCCAATTCTCCTCTGTCACACGGGGTCGTTATAAGTTGAAATCAACTCGACGGCACCTAACAACAGCAGCACCAAGGCGGGCAGGTGGGAGAGAGGAGGGAAGGAGGGCTGAATGCTTACGGACACCGAGCTTCAGTTAAGGGTGAAGGTATAATTTGGAGGAGGATGAGGGCGATAGTTGGATAACACAATGAGCATAATTAATGTCACTGAACTGGACACGTGAGGATTGCCAAAATAGCAAATGCTTTGTCACATATTTACCACAGTTTTTTAAAAATTTTCTTTTTGAAGTGATTCTATCCCCAAAAAGTGGCCTTCTTTTAAAAACAGGCATCTGGGCCAGGGTTGGCGATTCCAGAAGATTCCCGGGAGTGTGTGCCCCTGCACTGCGCACGTGAGTGTCTGGCTGTGCTGTCTCCACGTGTACGCGGCTGAGGTTTATTACAGAAAACGCAGAAGGGTCTGCTCCTCGCCATCGGTAAACAGTGAGTCACTGGCTGGGGCCTGACCGAAAGTAAGATCACAGGTAGCAGCATTTACACGTAAACAAGTGTGCTTCCTCCAGCCACGACAATGATTCATTCTGAGCAGAGAGGTAGAATTTCTATTCCCACCAGACCTAACCTGTATTTTCTTGTGCGGTCTGTCTGCCTCTCCCCTGTTGTTTAGGGTAAGCAGCTTCTTAGGTGGTTTAGCCAACCCTTGATTATTTTTGATAGATGTTTTATTTGGTAACTTTTGGCACTTGGGTTTTATTTGGAGTTCTTCTGGAAAGCTCTTTTTCTGCTTACTTTAGTCATTAATACTTGGTCTGTGACGTTTACTATTCTGGTTCACTTTTCTGATTTCAGGCCTGAGAAGAACAAGACCGGATGTGTTGCGTTGGGGCTCACAAGCCTCCCAGCCCCCCCAGTGGGCCCAGCTTGGAAGGGACTTTGGAGCCCATTCGGTCAGAGCGTCTCAGTTCTCAGGTGAGAAACAGGGCCCCCGGGAGGCTTTCTAACTTGGATGAGTCCCACAGTCAGGGTCAGAGACAAGGTTAGAACTCAGGGCTTTGAACTCCCAGTCTGCAGCTCTTTCCCACAATTGCCTCTGAACATGTCACACTTCCTTTCTTTCTCTCATGTGAGTTTAATTCCTAAGCCCTACAACTAGGCTTTGGCAGGCTGCCCTGGTCCAGCCTACTGGCCTGGAAACACTTAGCCCTCCCCCACCTCTCTCAGCTTCCTGACCCCCAGCTGTCGGGCTTCAGAGTGGATGTTAAAAAATTCATCAGCACTGAGAAGCGCAGTCTCACCAACTGCTAGAGCAGTTCCTGAAGAGAAACCTAAGATAATCACCGACAAGTGAAGTTGAGTAGAGAGAGGGCCTTGTCTGACTGTCCTGGATGTCTGCTCCTGGACTAGCCCCTCTCCTTAAACACAGGATGAATCTTTACTCTACTTAAAGGAGGATAAAAAAGTTCCTATGAATTGTCAGCACAAAAATGTGTGCTATATTTTAAAAAGTGACATTAATTTGATTGAAAGATGTCTTCTCTTCCAATTGAGAAATACGAGTGAGCCAGCCAGCAGATGTGGGCTTGAGAACACTGTAGTCCAGAGAGAGCCACCTAAGGTGACATAGAGATGTGGCTTTGGAATTGAAGGATCTGTTTAAACAGAGACAGCTGTCGCCTGGATGGGAGGGCTGTTGGCGATCCCCAATTCCCAGAAAAGGTTTGGTCTTAGATAAAACTAAAACAAGTTTCCACTCCCCTTAGGGAGTCTGAACTCTTCCTTAGAACTAGCTGGAAGAGGCTGCTCATTCAGTTGAGGGGACCTGGTTTGGGTGGGATTCCCAAGCTTCTCTTACTCCTCCCCTCGTCCCATTCCCAACACTTCATGTTTGGAAATCCTTACTCATCACAAAACCAGAAACAAAACCAGTTGCCATTGAGTCAGTTCTGACTCGTGGTGACCCCATGTGTGTTAGAGCAGAACTGTGCTCCAGAGGGTTTTCAATGGCTGATATTTGGGAAGTAAATTGACAGGACTTTCTTCCTAGGCCTTTGGGTGGTTTCAAACCTCCAACCTTTCAGTTAATAGCCAAGTGCTTAACTGTTTGCATCACCCAGGGACTCTCTCCATGGAAGAAATATAAACTCTTAATAGGCTTCTTCTATCCATCGCCATTTTTCTTATCACTAAAGACATATGCCGTTTGACTGGCGCAGACTGGCTACCACCTTCCGTCACTATGGCCATACCCATCGACTATCCCATCTCCTGCTGTACAGTGATTCCTTCATTCTATTTTTCCAAATGTCAATTTTTGGGAGATGGACATCCTGGGACTAAGTGTTGTAAGAAGCCTCATGCCCATAAAATAAGGTACCGCAAATTCATGACTCATATTTACTCTGAGTTAATATTATTTTGACTAAAAGAGAGGATGGATCCTAAATTACATCGCAAGAGTAACGTGAGGGTTACGATTGTGACTGTAGCACTGGGACAGTGTTCTGCAAATGGGTTTTAGTTTTATACCTTAGAGAGTAGTATATGTGGAAGGTGTATGTGTGGTATGGGTAGCTGGGCAGTGGGTGAGGCCAGGAGGCATTAAAGGACGTAAGATTAGTGTCACAGTTTCCTGGGAAATGGATTTCTGTTATTGAGAGCAGATTCCATGCTGGAACCTGAGACTTTTGTCTGCCAGAAAGTTGCAATGGCTTAAGGCCTGGAAAGATAAGGTGTCAGATTGAATATGCTCTTGGGCTAGCCAATCGCATACAAGCAGATGTGGTTTCTGTGGATAAATGAAACCAGATCCTGACAAGATGACCTCCATAAGATAATCTGCAGAAAAGGAAAATAAACTGGTTTAAAAAAAAAAAAGAAAGAAAAGCAAAGATATCCTGACTCTTCAACCCCCTGCCAAAGCAATGGAAAAATACCTGAACCTTACTTTAAAAAAAAATCAAGTTTGTAGGTGTTACTCTCCTCATTCAATAATATAAAAGTTATCCAAAGCAAGACCCGAGAATTAAGTTGCAAGGACATTACTGCAGTGATAGAAAGCCATCGCATGATGGGTGACAGAGTACTTTTACAACTGTTCACTTGGTTTTTGTTTTGTACCATGTGTTTGTAGAGATTCCTCTTAGTTTACAAACGGAAGGCCTCCACAAATGCCAAATCTAGTCTTAGTGACACATGCCAGCAAAATCTCGTTTCTGAAACTAATGTGTCCATTGGAGAGTGAAAAGAAACAGCCTTGAGGAAAACTTGAGCAAAAGTCAGCTTTCTTTACACAAGCCTAACTAGTTTATGAAATTCATGTGACATTATGGCCATAGGCTGGAAACTAAATTTTTAAAGACGTATCCTTTTGTGTAAATCTAATACTTACAGGAAGTCCTTGTTATTATATGATCAAAGAAGACAGTCCCTTTGCTTTTATTACGGCTAAGAAGGGAATTCTGACAAAAATTTCCCTTGCCCTTTAGCATGCTATTATATGAGAGGAAAAAAAACTTAGTCTAACTTGTATCTTCTCTGAGAAATAACTTAGCTCTTGTTCTAAACTTGTATTGCATTTTAACTAAGTATTTGGTAAATATTGTTTTCTATAGCATGCTACATTTATTATCTGAAAACTTTCACGTATGCTATAAAAACCAATTAAGTGTGAGGTTTTTTTTGTGTGTAAGCATACAGTTATTTGGAAATATGTTTAACTCGTGAAAAAGTCACTAATGTCAAAAATAAATAAATTGAAAATTTTTACCAACTTCTGCAGTCTGAAATTGATCAAACATGCAATCAATATGCATTGATAATTATTGGTGATCGGAAAGGAAAAGTTGGAAACAAAGAAGAAGGATCGGTAGTTGGAAAATATGGCCTTGGTGATAGAAATGATGCTGGAGATTGCATGATAGAATTTTGCAAAACCAACGACTTCTTCATTGCAAATACCTTTTTTTAACAACATTAACAGTGACTATACACATGGACCTCACCAAATAAAATACACAGGAATCAAATCGACTACACCTGTGGAAAGAGAGGATGGAGAAGCTCAATATCATCAATCAGAACAAGGCCAGAGGCCGACTACAGAGCAGACCATCAATTGTTCATATCCGTGCTCAACTTGAAGCTGAAGAAAATTGAAACAAGTCCATGAGAGCCAAAATACAGCCTTGAATATATCTTACATGAATTTAGAGACCATCTCAAGAAGAGTTTTGACACGTTGAACGCTAATGACCGAAGACCAGACGAGTTATGGAATGACATCAAGGACTTCATACATGAAGAAAGCAAAAGATCATTAAAAGACAGAAAATACCAAAGTGGATGTTAAAAGAGACTCTGAAACTTGCTCTTGAACGTAGAGCAACTAAAGCAAATGGAAGAAATGATGAAGTAAAAGAGCTGAACAATAGACTTCAAGGGGCGGGAAGGGTGGTTTCAGAAGACAAAGTAAAGTATAATGAAATGTACAAAGACCTGGCGTTAGAAAACCAGATGGGAAGAACACACTCAGCATATCTCCAGCTGAAAGAACCAAAGAAAAAAATCCAAGCCTCAAGTGCAATTTTGAAGGATTCTATGGGTAAAATATTGAATGAAGCAGAAAGCATCAAATGAAGATGGAAGGAATACTCAGAGACACTGTATTAAAAAGAATTGGTTGAAGTTCACCCATTTTAGGAGGTAGCATATGATCAAGAACTGATGGTACTGAAGGAAGAAATCCAAGCTGCACTGAAGGCATTGGTGAAAAACAAGGCTCCAGGAAATGACAGAATACGAGCTGAGTTGTTTCAACAAATGGATGCAGTGCTGGAGGTGCTCACTCGTCGATGCCAAGAAATCTGGAAGACAACCTCCTGGCCAGCTGACAGGAAGAGATCCATATGTGTGTTCATTCCAAAGAAAGGTAATCCAACAGAATGTAGAAATTATCTAACAATATCATTAATATCGAACAGAAGTAGAATTTTACTGAAGATCATTCAAAAGTGGTTGCAGCAGTACGTTGACAGAGAACTGCCAGACATTCAAGCCAGATTCAGAAGGGGACGTGGAACAAGTGATATCATTGCTGATGTCAGATGGATCACGGCTGAAAGCCGAGAATACTAGAAAGTTGTTTACCTGTGTTTTACGGACTCTGCAAAGGCATTCAACTGTGTGGATCGTAACAAATTACGGATAACACTGTGAAGGTTGGGAATTCCAGAACACTTAATTGTACTTGCCAGAAACCTGCACATAGACCAAGAGGCAGTCGTTTAAGAACAAGAGGATACTTCACGGTTTAAAATCAGGGAAGGTGTGCATCAGGATTGTATCATTTCACCATACTTATTCAATCTGTATGCTGAGCAAATAATCCAAGAAGCTAGACTATATGAAGAAGAACATGGTATCAGGATTGGAGGAAGACTCATTAATAACCTGCGATATGCAGATGACACAACCTTGCTTGCTGAGAGTGAAGAGGACTTGAAGCTCTTACTGATGAAGATCAAAAACTACAAGCTTCAGTATGGACTACACCTCAACATAAAGAAAACAAAAATCCTCACAATTGGACCAATAAACAACATTATGATAAAAGGAGAAAGCATAGAACTTGTCAAGGATTTCATTTTATTTGGATCCACACTCAACACCCATGGACGCAGCAATCAAGAAATCTAATGATGTATTGCATTGGTCTAATCTGATGCAAAAGACCTCTTCAAAGTGTTAAAAAGCAAAGATGTAACTTTGAGGACTAAGGTGCCCCTGATCCAAGCCATGGTGTTTTCAGTAGATGCGTATGCATGTGCAAGCTGGACAATGAATAAGAAGACTGAAAAAAAATTGATGTCTTTGAATTGTGGTGTTGGCAAAGAATATTGACTGTACCATGGACTGCCAGAAAAATGAACAGGTCTGTCTTGGAAGAAGTACAGCCAGAATGATCCTTAGAAGTGAGGATGGTGAAACTTTATCTCACATACTTTGGACATGTTTTCAGTAGGGACCTGTTCCTGGAGAAGGATATTATGCTTGGTAAAGTCAGCAAAAGAGAGGAAGACTGTCAACGAGATGGATTGACACAGTGGCTGCAGCAATGAGCTCAAGCATAGCAATGATTGTGAAGATGACACAGGACCGGGCAGTGTTTTGTTCTGTTGTATATAGGGTTGCTATGAGATGAAACTGACTCAACAGCATCTAACAACAACATTGTCTTCATAAACTTTCTGCCACATCTTCCTTGAAGGGCACTATCTTAGTTAGCTAGTGCAGCTGTAACACAAATATCACAAGTGGGTGGCTTTAAAGAACAGAAAAGCAGTTTCTCCAAGTTCAGGAGGCCAGAAGTTTATTAAGGTGTGGCTCTAGGGAGAGATCTTTCCTTGTCTATATTAGCTTCTAGTAGCTTCCAGCAGTCCTTCTAAATACATCTGTCTCTGTCATCTATCTTTCTCTTCTCCCTGTGTGCCTCTCTGTGTCCATTCTGTTCTTTTTATCACTCAGAAGTGATGAGATTCAGAACCTACCCTACTTGGGTATGGCCTAATTAACAGAAAAAAAAAGAAAACCCCTGTTTTCAAATAGGCTCATATTTACAGGTATAAGGACCAGGATTTCAATATATTTTTCAGGGGACACAATTCAATCCATAAGAGGAACTTAAAAAAAGAATACTATTTTTTTAAATCAACAAGAGAGTATAGAATGCGTTTCAATAAAATAAATCTCTGTGATGCATAATAAAGTGTTTTGAAAGTCAGCTTCTCTAATTTACTTTGCATGAATTTCATGCTAGTAAAATATTATAATAGCATGTCCTTTTCCCTTCTTATTAAAAAAATATATATTTACCTTAACATTGTAATAAAGTTCCTGGGAAGCGAAAATCATAATTAAAGAAAATTGTTGTCACAGAAAGACTGAGTAATACTTTTAAGGACAAAAAAATTGAGTGACTCAATGGATTGCATGCATATTGTGTTCTAATTTAACACATTTAATAATATCGTGCAAATAGAGGTGGACGGTGAGTACTTGTGTATTTTTTGGATTGGGAGAGGAAAGAAAATCCAAGTTCACGTTCTCTGGAATTTCTTACTGGAGAGATTTTTGTCTTTCCAAGACAGGTTGGAAAATACTCTTGTGTAGGGTGGCATTAGATGACATGATCCCAAATCTCATTGTTCCGAGATATGGACTTGGAATTTTTTCTAATGGGATGATGGAACACAACACCTAATGTGGCCCTGCCTACATGTGTCACTGTTGTGGTCTCAGGGGTTATTAGAGGCGTGTAGCTGTAGTGTGATTTCTCACCACAAGCTTTTGTCAACACAGTGGATAGGGAGAAGCTCTGAGAGAGCTGGTTTGACTAGAATCTCAAGTATCTGCAAATTTGTTGGCATTGTAGCCAGCTTCTTCTTCTATTATAGAAGATAGTTCTGCACTGAAACTACATAGGGTCAGTGTCCAACAGGAAACAGCAGGCCAGCAGGAGTCAGAAGTTAGTTCCTTTTCCAGCATTTAATTTTATCTGTGTGACTTCAGTCAAGAATTTAACTCCTTAGGATCTTGGTTTTTAATCTGTAAAATGAGGTGATAGGACTAAGGTCCCTTCCAGTGACAATACTCCATTAGACTTTAACCAAAATTAGAAATTATGCAGCAAATAGAGTAGATCCAGTTGCCAGACCAATCTTAGACTAGACAATAATTTCTAAGCCATTCATTTATATCCATTAAATTTAATAGACTTTAACTTCCCTAACCTAAGGGATTAACGGGAGGAGGCAAAAGTTGTACAAGGAAAGCTGAAAGAGACCACCATGGAACCCCTAGATGGGAAGTCAGTACATAGTATCCCAGATATTAGGATTGGGGCCACTGCACCCCATACTTTTTGGATAGAATGTGTTTTCATGATATGATTCATTGTAACCTTTTAGTCAGAAGGAAAGTATATTTTTCTTATTGTTTCCAGAGTCTTTTTCTCTCAATAACCACTGTCTTCAACAAAGAATCTCTCTTTTAAAAAAATGCTGTTTTAAATCATGCATTGTACATATGATAGGTTTTTTTTACATGTGAAAAATCAAGCATTCTGAATTTTATTGTTTATATATTCCCTTCTAGTCTTTTCCGTTGTGTGGGTATGTTTTTAGATTTATCATAATAAGATACCCACATTTTAAATGTTGCATTTTTTACTGAACACCAGAAATTTGAGGGTGAGTATGCTTTTACTTAAGTGGTTGGGGATGAGGACTGGTTTCTGTTTGGTGGCAATTGGGATGAGAGCTCTTACTGAGGCAATTGGGAGAAGACAGGAGCCAGGGCACCAAGTACCCAGAAGAAAAAGCAGACCCAAATGCCTAAGAGAACAGTACAAATGACAGATTCAGAGGAGCTAGACGTAGGCATCAAGGTAGAAACCCAGATCCAGGGCTTGGAACGATACTTAGATGAGATTGGAACTAGAACAGCCTGAACTGATCAGGGATCTGTTCCCAGTCTGGTGAGAAAAATCTGTGTTATAGTGGAGAACATTACTGATTTATTTGGAGAGAGTGTGGCTTTCATTTATTTTAGATCCTTGGCTATTTATCTTCAGTCCTGATCCAGGGCCAGGAATAGAAGGGCTGCTATCTAGTGATCAGAAAGAATCACTTGGAGTGAGGGCTTCCGCCTCTCCATCTTCTATTCGCATGTTGGAAATTCTCTCAAACCTCCAGGTTTATGGTTGCAAAATGGAAAGAGTAATGTGCTTTGCACACAGTATCAATTTGTTAAGCTGACAAATGATTCTAAGGGTGTCAAGCATCCCAGAGGCATTTCTGGCCACTGGTGGAGCTACCATATAGTCTGATGTTATGTTCTCAGACTTTAGTGTGCATCGAATCACAAGAGAACTTGGAAAGACAGGCAGTGCCATCCCTACCCTGCCCCTTCCTGGGGTTTCTGATAGTGCAGGCCTGGGGTCAGGCTGACAATGGGGATATTGCTGGTCCGGGGTTTTGAACTCCTTATGTGAAGGAAATATTCATCTCTACATGCAATACAGTGGCTTGTACCAAGCAGTTGCTCAATAAGTATTTAATAAACCCCAATAATTAGATGAGAGTGAGGCACTGTGGGGAAGAGACCCCAGATTGGTTATGCGAGGGGAAGCGGCAGCAGGATAGAGAAGCGGTTAAGCGTGGTGAAAGCCAGATAATCTGGGTTCCAGTTCCACCATGATCTCGGGCACAGGCACTTCAAACCTCAACTTCCTGTTTTGTAAAATGTAGGGTGATAATATCTCCTCCATAGGGCTGTTCAGGGCAAAACTGAAATAATGTAAACAACGTAAAAAAAAAGCATCTAGTACATGGGTTGGCTCCAAGTTAGCGCTGCACAAATATTACTAACAGGTGGTAAAATGGGGCTAAAGCCATAGTAGCAGCTTCAGAAGCTGTCTAAGTTCAGGGGTATAATGTGAATCCAGATCAGCCCAAGGCTGATCCTGTGAGGTGGAGGTCAGACATAACTCCACTCTCCAACCTTTCTACCAATTTTGACACCAGCCATCCCTCCCACGGCAGTCTCTTCTTTTCTGGGATTGATAATCTGTTGCAGTGACCCCACAGAACTCACAAACCATACTTCCAGTTAAGTGGGTTATTAAGGAACAAATACAACTTGGGATCAGGAGCAACAGGCTACAATTCGGGATCAGGATCAGGGTCAGGAAGTATATAGGCAGAGTCTGCCTTCTCCAGTGCAGGACAGCTCTCTCAGCTCCTCTCATCCGTGTAGGCCTTCTCTCGGCCCCTGAGGGCAGGCTCCTCTTAGCCCTGCCTTCTGTCACCACCGACTCTGTCACAGGGCTGGTTCCAGGCCTGCTGCTGCTGGATCTGCTGCTGAGCCTCTTCTGGGCCTGTCACTGTCTTCAGTGTTACAGCCCTTGACCCATGTTATAGCTCTTTTAGGAGGTTCCTTGCCTCTGCTCTCTCTTTGCTTCTTCCTGCTGCTTCTCTTCCTGCTTCTTTCTGCCTCAAAAACCTCTGTGGGGTTGGCTCTTATATATGCAACTCCTTATCAATTTCAAGGCATGGCCCCTCCCTGAGGGGACCACAAACTGACCAATCCCCTCTCCATAGGCCACAGACACTTCATTTGTATAGTAGGCTACAGTCACTTCATTTGCATTGTCCATAGTCACTTCATTTGCATAGTATATTGACCAATCACTGCAAGGTGCATACCAATCACAGGGCAGGCTGCAGCCCAGGACCAGATAAAAATTATCAAACCACAAGCTGTTTACAGTTTACCCAGGAAATGTCAATCAACCTGAACAGAGTAACACACCCTCTGGGGTAGAAAACTAGGGCAAAGGCAATTCCTCAGGGCTTAGGGGGAAAATCTCTTATGCTTTTTTCTAAAGAATCAAGGCAAAAGGCCACATAATGGAACTCATTTTGCCACAAAGGTAAGGAGGAAAGCCTAATGAACAGCCAGGTAGGAATCACTAAAACACTGGTACTTAGCAGGTCTGCCTAAAGCCAGCTCTCATTCCAAAAGTCACTAAGTGAATGGGTAATATGGAAAAAACTCAAAGTCCATGCTGTTTACCATAGAAATTGAATGTTGGATACATTGAAAAACTGATATAAAATACTACGCTAAATCAATGGTGATTGGGGCCTGGAGTCACATTGGTCCCAAAGGCAGGCCTGGATTACCCAATAAGCAGGGTACACATGGGCCCAGTTGTGCCTTCCCACCAATCTGCAGTGCATAATTTCATCTGTCCCCCACCACGTCAAAGATATGGTGAAACGCAAGGGAACTTGCTCACCATAGATTAGCAAGTAAATACAACTAAGCCTGTGCTTACATTGCTCAATGCTATCTGGTGCGTGATGTGTATCATGTGCCCCTGCCCAAAGGGCAGGGCTTCATTATGAATTAGGGGTGGCAGTCTCTGTCAAGCTGCTGCCTTCCATGACCACTGTCACCCAGCCTCACCAACTGGGCTTTCAAGGCTGCAGTACCAGCACCAAAGTTGACAGGCCTCCAAAATTCAGTGAGGAGACAAGGAGCATCCGGGTACCCCAGCAGCAGCTACAAGGGAACTTGGCCACGGAAGCTTTGTCCAGAAAACTACCAGTATCACCAGAGAACCCAGATCTGTATCTTGAGAAGGGTCTGATTTTTAAACTTCCTACTTAAAAAAAAATTAATTCCCGTGTATGATCCCTACTACTCCACTCTCCATTTCTGCCAGCAGACCACCTACTGTGGCTGCCAAAGAATTTTTGTGAAGGAAAGTGAAGTGTATGTGTGTGTGTGTCTTGAATTGTTAGGAAATCTTTGGAATTCAAAGTGAAGGAATACAACTGGCTTAGAGAAACTTGACAGCACTTTCACAGAGGAGTGTAAAAGCAAATAATATGAGAGATCTGTGCAAGGAATTGGCATATGAGAGGTCGTGCAGCACACAAGGGCCACAGCAGGCTAGGGAAAGTCCTGAGCATGGCCTGGCAAGTGTGATTCAGGGCCCATGGGGTAAATGTGCGGGGAAGGCCAGTCCGGCAGGATCTGGGAGGGAGGCGAGGAACCCTGTTACTGGGTTTGGGCTCAAAGCCGAGAGTGTCTGTTTCCGAGAGATGCTATGCTAAAACACCATAAAGCGGGTGGCTTATAAGAACAGAAATGTATTGTCTCACGGTTTTGGAGGCTGGAAGTGGGAATTCAGGGCGTGGCTCCAGGAGACGATCCTTCTTTGTCTGTTTCAGCTTCTATTTGTTGTTATTGTTGCTAGCTGCCATAGAGTCAGCCCCCAACTCATGGTAACGCCATGCACGATGGCACTGGACCGTTGTGATCCATAGGGTTTTCATTGGCTGATTTTCAGTAGATCGCCAGGACTTTTTCTTCATCTGTCTTAGTCTGGCAGAAACTACCTGGAAGGCTGCTGGAAAGGAAGACGGGAGAATGCAGTTTGCAGAGTCCCATTGCCTGTCTCGGAGCCCTGGTGGCTCAGTGGTTAAGAGTTCAGCTGCTAACCAAAAGGTCAGCAGTTCAAATCCACCAGCCTCTCCTTGGAAACCCTATGGGGCAGTTCTACTCTGTCCTTCAGGGTTGCTATCACAGAAGAATGGCTGGGCTTGGAGCTTAAAGCAAAGGAACCAGCAAGGCAGACAAGAGGGCAGCTTGTCCTGAAAGCCACTGTTACCACCTACGTGAGAATATGTACAAGGAGGGAGGGTGAACATCCTCCTAACATCACCCAAAACTGTCCTGTCACGTTAGCATATGTACAAGCTGGCTGTACGTGCGCAGAAACTGTCTGGAAGAAAATGCACATTGCGGTAACAGGGTCTTCCTCTGGACAGCGGAGAGAAAGGACATAAAGTAGTTAATATCAGTCTGTATTGTTGGATTTGTTTACAATGTATATTAATATTGTAAATTTTAACACCAAAAATCAAAACAAACCCATTGCCTTCAAGTTAATCTTGATTCATAGCGACCCTGTATGACAGAGTAGAACTGCCCCATAGGGTTTCTAAGACTGTAAATCTTTACAGAAGCAGACTGCCACACCTTTCTCCTGAGGAGCAACTGGTGGGTTCGAACCACCAATCTTTCAGTTAGCCTCTGAGCACTTTAACCAGCGAGCCACCAGGGCTCCTACTTTCTAAAACCTTGGCGTATTTCATAGTACACTTAGAGTTTCACTCTGTCACATGCTGACGGTTCATAACCACTGAAGTTGCCCCGGGTGGGTGTATAGAAGGAAACCTATGGGCAGTTACTGTTGATTTTTAATCTTTTTACAAATTATTACTATGGTAAAATAAATAACATAAAATTTGCCATTTCAACCATCTTTAAGTGTACAGTTCAGTGGCATGAATTACATACACACTGTGCGCAACCATCACCACTATCTATTTTCAAAACTTTTTTATTATCCCAGTTGGAACTTCTGCACCCCTTAAGCAAATGGCTCTCCATTGCTCCCTCTCCCCAGCTCCTGATAACCTCTGTTCTACTTTCTGTCTCTGTGCGTTTGCCTCTTCTCCATAGTTCATTTTAGTGGAATCACACAATATTTGCTCTTTTGTGTCTGGCTTATTTCACTTAGCATAATGTTTTCAGGGTTCATCCATGTCATAGCATGTTATCAGAATTTAATTTCTCTTTGTGGCTGAACAATATTCCATTGTATGTACATACCTGTCATGGATTGAATTGTGTTCCCCAAAAATATGTGTCAACTTGGCTAGGCCATGATTCCTAGTATTGTGTGATTGTCCACCATTTTGTAATCTGATGTGATTTTTCCTATGTGTTGTAAATCCTACCTCTATGATGTTAGTGAGGTGAGATTAGTGGCAATTATATTAATGATGCAGGATTCAATCTACAAGCTTAAGGTTTGTCTAAAGCCAATCTCTCTTGAGATATAAAAGAGAGAAGCAAGCGGAGAGACAGGGGGACCTCATACCACCACGAAAGCAGCTCTGGGAGTAGAGTGCATCCTTTGATCTGGAGTTCCTGCCCTGAGAGGCTCCTGGATTTGGGGGTGGGGGTGGGGGGTTGATGACAAGGGCTTTCCTACAGAGCTGACCGAGAGAGAAGGCGTTTCCCTGGAACTGGCACCCTGAATTCAGACTTCTGGCCTGCTTGGACTGTAACAGAATAACCTTCTGTTTGATAGGGCCATCCACTTGTGTATTTCTGTTATAGCAGCACTGGATGACTAAGACAATGCCACATTTGGTTATCCATTCACCTCTTGATGGACACTTGGGTGGTTATCCATTCACTTGTTGATGGGCAATTGGATGTGTCTTAGGCTGGGTTCTCCAGAGAAGCAAAACCAGTAAAGCGTATAAATATATATAGAGAGAGATTTATATCAAGGAAATAGCTCACGCAATTGTAGAGGCTAAAACGTCCCGAGTCCACAGATCAGGGTAGAGGCCTCTCCCAGTTCACATAGCCACAGAAGCTGATGAACCCAAGGACCTGTGAAGGTCAGTGAATTCCAAGATCAGCAGACAAGACAATCAGGTTTCTCCTGATTCAAGCAGCTGCGTGGACTGGCGAACCCAAGGTCAGCAGGTCGGGGAACCAGACTCTTGCTTGCAGGCTGAGAAGTTCAACGAATTCTGAAATCAACAGGTAAGCTGCTAGCTCAAGTCCCATGAACTGGAAGTGAGACAACAAGAGGCAGCTGCTGAGTCTGGAACAAGCCACAAACCTTGGCGAGGCGAGCAGGCCAAAGGTAACCAGCGGAAGGCTGAGAGAGGAAACTCAGAGGCCGTGAGCTGCCCCAGGCCCCGCCTCCGCCGGTACCACTCAGCAGATTCCACCGTGGGGGCGATCACAACATTATACAATTGCTAAAACACGGGGAATAATGGTCTAGCCAAGCTGACATAACGATCTTAACCGTCACAGGGTGGTTATCCATTCACCTGTTGTTGGGCACTTGGGTTGTCTCCACTTTTCAGCTATTGGGAATAATTCTGCAGTGAGCATTGGTTTACAGGTATCTGTATGAGGGCCTGTTTCGGTTCTTTTGGGTACGTACCTAGGAGTGGACTTGCTGGGTTACACGGCAATTTTGGAACCCTGGTGGTGCAGTGGTTAAAAGCTACGACTGCTAACCACAAGGTAGGCAGTTTGAATCCACCAGCCGCCCCTTGGAAACCTACGGGCAGTTCTACTCTGCCTTATAGGGTTGCTAAGAGTCAGAAACGGGAGTTTTTTGTTTTCTTAAAGGTAATTTTATGCTTACCTTTCTGAGGAGCTGCCAGATTCTCTTCCCCAGTGGCTGCAGTTGTTCTGGTCCCGCGTTTCACAGTGCTTCCTGCCTCTCATCTCAGCTGTGCTGTACCTTGGTGGTAGAAGAGAGGATGAGTGAGGATGCAAACATCGTGAAAACGTTCTACACAACATGCCCACGTGTCACCCTGGAGCAGGTTCACCATCCCCAAGCATACGCAGGAACTGTGCGTCGTCTGATGACCATGTGAAACATCTGATGTACAGAGTGTTTGTTTAATACGAAGAAATGTACTCTGCTTGAAAGGAAATGCTGTGGGAAATTAGATTTCTCTTATTTGCCTACTTTTCCCATTCCTACCCCTTCTCTTCTGTCCATCAGAGCCTCCTGGTGCGCTCTCTCATTTTATGTAGCTTTAAAGTACTCCAGATCTGCGAAGTAGTCACCCTGGAGAAGTGTTTCTCAAACCCGAATGTGTTGTAAGGATCCCCTGAGGGACTTGTTTATAAACGCATGCTCTTGGGTCTTGGTCATGTTGTTTGCTGTTAGCTGCCATCAACTTGGCTTCTGACTCATGGCCACCCAATGCACAACCAAACAAAATACTGTGCGGTCTTATACCATATCCATGATCGGTTGTGGATCAGATTGTTGTGATCCATAGAGTTTTCAGTGGCTGGTTTTCTAAAGCAGCTCACAAAGCCTTTCTTCTTAGTCCATCTTAGTCTGGAAGCATGCTGACACCTGTTCAGCCTCCTAGCAGAACACAAGTCCACTGGGAATCAAACCGGGTCCCCCACAAAGAAGGTGAGAATTCTACCGCTGAACCACCAATCCCTGGGTGGTGCAAACGGTTAACATGCTCAGCTGCTTACTGAAAGGTTGGAGGTTTGAGTCCACCCAGAAGAAAGGCCTAGAGATCTACTTCTTCCGAAAAATCAGCCACTGAAAACCCTGTGGATCACAGTTCCACCCTGACACACATGGGGTCGCCATGAGTTGGGCCTTACCCATAAAGATCTGATAAAGAGCTCTGGCTATGAGGGGCCCAGAAATCTGCACCCCAAACACCCAAAGTAATTATGATGTAAATGTTCAGGGATGAAGATTTGAGAAAACGTCCTAAGGGTGAAAAAAATCAAGTTTAGGGATTAGCATGATCTGTCACGACCACATGGCCAACAAGTTATAACAAGAATCCCAACTCTGTTGGCTCTATTTCCATGTATCCCTTTTCATTTAAAAGATAGAAGATATTTAATGTATCATATAGAGGATCTTAATGTCTGATTTGGTCAATATACTTGAGCTAAATGAAGAAATTGCTGACTTGATTTATTGTGGCTCGTGTTGCCTTGCCCACATCAGTCTGCACCGGCACGACGTTGGAGTGAGTGGCTGTTCTAGAACTCCCTGGCTATGAGAGAAAACGTTACACTAGCAAACCTTTCCAAGTATCTCATCATAAAAATGTAAACGTGTTCACTTTTTATCTACATTGCACACGTTGCTAACCCTCTTGCTGATGTTCAGAAGGGTTTTTCTTTTAAATTACAGCTTTTTATCCTGCAGTTAATTTTCTCCTTTCATCCTAGACTGGAGTCATATCCCTGGAGTTGCAACACTGAATTATCGCTGCTTTCATCTCAGCTGCCCAGGATGGTGGATGCACAGAAGTGTAATTTTCATTTAAGGCTAAGTGGAGGTAAATGAATTCATCCCTGTGGACGCGTGTATCACTATTGTTCTGTATAGTTTGAGTGCCTGCAATGCTCTAGGCAGTAAAAAGACCTAGAGGAGCCATGTTTGCTATCAAGGAAGATCACAGAGTGGAAATGGTGAAAGAGGCAAGGATTTCAGGAAACAGTGGATGTGTTCCTTAAGACTAATACTCTCCTGCTTTGGTTTCAATTCGGATCCATTATAGAGAGGAAGCCCCAAACAAAGACTTCGCCTTGTTGTTCTTCTTGGTTGCCATCCAGTCCACTCAGAATCATGGCAGCCCCAGGTACAACAGAACAAAACGCTGGCAGCTCCTGCACCATCTTCATGATGACTGGTATGTCTGAGTCCATTGTTGTGGCTACTGTACCAATTCATCTCATTGAGGGTTTCTTTTGTTTTCGTTGGCCCTCTGCTTTACCGAACATGATGTCCTTTTCTAGCGATTGGTCTTTGTTCACTGCCTTACTTGGTGCTAAACCTTCACTTCAGGGATACAAAAGCTTTAGACGTAGTCTTTGGTTTACAAGTACGGAGTATCTATATGTCCAGCCTGTCCATATATGAGAACAATAATATGCAAACACAATAAGTAAGTGTGGGCAACATGGTTTGAAGTGCCACCAAGTTCTGAGCAGAAAAGGTCACTGTGGGTAGAGAGGGAAGGCTTTGTGCAGATGGAGGAAAAGGGAAAGTGAAAAAACATAGAATGACAACAGTCTGTACATGTTACCTACACACCAGAAGAGGGAAGAGACATAAGAGACGGGGTTTGGGGATAGAGATGTTCAATTCGGTTTGCGTCACAATGAGTCTTTCATACTGGGCAAATGTGCCCTAAGCAATAAAATTGCTCTACCCCAATTGAGAACCACTGAGTACACATAAAAGAGACCCACAAATGGCAGCTTAAACAAAGGTTTATTTTTTCACATAACAAACATTTCAAATGTCATAAGTCCAGGACTGGTATTTAAGATGTCTCTTTTCTTGCTCCACCGTCCTTGTTCTCACAGTCACAAGACGGCTGCTCTACCTCCTGCCATCACATCCAAAGAGCAGGAAGAATGAAGGGAAAACAAAGCAAAAGACACATGCAAGCTGACTATTCTCTTTTATCAGAAAAAAACGTACCTTTCCCTGAAGCCCCCACCCTATCGTCTTCTCCTTATATTCCCCTGGCCAGAGCTACGTGCAAATGTTATCCCTAGCTGCAAGCAAAACTGGACAAGAGGGTGTTAGAAACCTAGCAGATATTTTCAAATTGCTCTGAACAAACACATACTTTTGTTAGCAAAGAAGGGGAAAGTCAATATTGGATGGGCATCTAATAGAGTCTGACACAAGCCATTTACTTTATTAAGTAACTATATTAGGCACTGGGCTAGGGATTAAGATAGCTGCCATCTACTGAGCATCTAATATGGACTGTGTATGCATTGTACTCAAGACATTGCCCACATCAAATCTTACATTATTTACATAATATTTTATCCTTATAATGATTTTTTAAAAAAATTAGAACTCAAGTCAGTCTGTCTCTGAAACTGTACTCTTCTCAATATGATTCACTGTCTCCAAGACCAATTCCTTGTCCTCAAGATGTTAACCTTGCGGGCTATAGGCAGATGAGCGAACAGTTACTGTAATTTGTGATAAATACTATTACAGCTACTGAAGTGACTGGGGACAAAGAGAATTCAGCACCTCCTTTACCCCAGATATTGTAGAAAGACTTTATAGAGGACATTTAGTCTTAATGGATGATTAGAGGGGAACAGTGGGGGACCAGGTGAGAAGGACATTCTGATTCTATACAGATGGAACACTGGGTACAATGGTATTAAGGCATAAGAAACGGTTTTCATCCTCCAGCTACAAACAGTTAACTTTGACTACGATGGAAAAGAAATACAGGAAGGTAGCACGAAACAATTTCAGGAGACCAGATGACCGTTCAGCTGGCTCTTTCCAGGCAAGAAACAATGATGTCCTGAGCCAAGGTGGTGGAAGCGAGAAAGGAAATGAGAGAAAGGCTAAGGAGAAAACAGCAAGCCTTGTGTGTATGCACAAATGTGTGTGTTTGGTGGGGGAGTAGGTGGGGAGGAAAATTAGGGTGACAACGAATTGGAAAATATTTCCTAAGTTTTTAACACAGGTGAATGGAAGAACAGTAATACCTCTCAGTAACCAAAGAGGAAGTAAATTTCGTGTTAGAGAAAAGATAATGAAATCCATTTTTTAACATTTTGAGTTTGGATGACCTGGGTAACCTAGGGACCCCTGTAGAGTGTGCGCAACCCTGTGCAAATTTTTCTTTTGTGGAGTTTATCTGTTTCAGTTCTGTATTGGCAAATGTGCCATTCCTGCCTGATTCCACATCTCCCACAATGCCAAGGCTCTTCAGAGCCTGAACAATATACACATTTAAAAAAAAAAAATGATTGTGGTAAGATAATATGTAACAAAACATTTACCACTACAACTGTTTTCATGTGTACATCTCAGTGACATTAATTTCATTCAGCAAATTGTACAACCATTACCACTATCCATTTCCAAATGTGTTCCGTCACCCTAAACAGAAACTCGGAGCCCCTTAAGCAATAACTCCCTGTGATGGTTAAGATTGTGTGTCAGCTTGGCTGGGCTATGATTCTCAGTGTTTATATGTGATCACTCTCATGATTGCATGTGCTGTGAATAGCCAATCAGTTGAAACGGAGTTTCCTTGGGGGTGTGGCTTGCATCTGAACATAAGCAGATGTTCTGGCTTTTTGCTCTCTCTGGATTCTGCGGCTGCCTCCTCTTTGTCTGACTTCCAGTTCTTGCGACTTGAGCTAGCAGCTTATCTGTCGATCCTGGGATTTGTTGATCTTCACAGCCTGTGAGCAGAGTCCTGCTCTCCAACCTGTGGATCCTGGGTTCGCCAGCCCCCGTGGCTACGTGAATCGGGAGAAGCCTCTATGCTATCCACAGACATGGGACGTTCCAGCCTCTACAATCACATGAGTTGTTTCATTGATATAAATCTTTCTCTATATATATTTATACCCTTTACTGGTTTGCTTCTCTAGAGAACCCAGCCTAAGACACTCCTCTTTTCTTCCTCCCAACCTCCACTGTTAACCATTGATAAACTTTTGTCTCAATGATTTGCCTAGTCTAGATATTTCATATAAATGGGATCATACACTATTTGGCCTTATATGTCTAACTTGTTTCACTCAGCGCAATGCTTTCAAGGTTCATCCATGTGGTAGCATGTATTAGGACCCCATTTCTCTTTATGGATGAATAATATTTATTGTATATATATACACCACATTGTTTATCCATTCATCTGTTGATGGACACTTGGGTTGTTTCCACCTTTTGGCTATTGTGAATAATGTTCCAATGAACACTGGTGTACACATACCTATTGGATCCCTGCTTTCAAGTCTTGCAGAATGTACAACTTCTTGCCTCTGTAGTTCCCTAATACCATTTATTTAATGCCCCCTCCATTAATACTCATAACACTGCATCCTCCACATGCAGTTAGACCATGAACACTTAGAGGTTTTACTGTGCTTTGTTGCTGATGACTTCAAATGTAAGTATTACCCAGACTATGCAGGGAAGTGTGAAGATAATTCATCTCTTGGTCATGTTATTTGGTATTTTATAGTGAAAATGTAGACTACACATCTCCCTGCCAGGTCTTCTCTTGACTCTTTGGGTCACCATCATTGCATTCCTAGAATGAGATTCTTTCCTTGTTGGCTGCACCTCTCCCTCTCCAACGTGGCCACCACTGGGGATGAAGGACACTTTTTAGATCACTTAAGCACTCCTTTAGGAGTCCCTGGGAGGTACAAATGGTTAACACACTTGGCTGCTGACTGAAAGTTTGGCAGTTCAAGTTCACCCAGAGGTGCCTTGGAAGAAAGGCCTGGCGAGCTACTTCCCAAAAAAACATTGAAAACCCTATGGAGCACAGTTATACTTTTCTTTTAAAAATTGTACTTTAGATGAAGGTTTACAGAGAAAACTAGTTTCTCATTAAACAATTAATACACATGTCGTTTTGTGACATTGATTGCCCACCCCACGACATGTCAACACTCTCCCTTTCTTGACCTTGGGTTCCCCATTACCAACTTTCTTGTCCCCTTTTGCTTTCTCATTCTTGCCCCTGGGCTGGTGTGCCCATTTAGTCTCATTTTATTTTATGGGCTTGTCTAATCCCTGGCTGAAGGGTAAACGTCAGGAGTGACTTCACTACTGAGCTATAAGGGTGTCCGGGGGCCATACTCTCAGGGTTTCTCCAGTCTCTGTCAGACCAGTAAGTCTGGTCTTTTTCTGTGTGTGTGAGTTAGAATTTTCTTCTACATTTATCTCCAGCTCTGTCTAGGGCCCCTGTTGTGATCCCTGTCAGAGCAGTCAGTGGTACCCAGGCACCATGTACTTGTGCTGGACTCAGTCTGGTGGAGGCCGTGGTAGTTGTGGTCCATTAGTCCTTTGGACTAATCTTTCCCTTGTGTCTTTGGTTTAGCACAGTTATACTTTGACAAACATGGGGTCGCCATGAGTTGGAATCAATGATGACAACTAGAAAAGGCACACTTTAACCATAGAAGCATTTGGAGCAAAACAATTCTAGTTCCTGTTATGTAAGAAGAGAGATTTTAAAAAATAAATTATTCCAGAAAAAAGGATAATAGTCTGGTAAGTCCTGGAATTTTTTCCTCACTCCTCGGAAACTCTGAGGCATTTTAAAAAACAAATTTCCATTTCACTTCAGCTTACTCTTGACCATTCAACCAATCTTATCTACATGCCAGAGATGGAAGTATAAATAAGTCATGTCCTGTATCACTAACATCAGTAAATTTACAGTCACATCTAACTGTTTATAATTTGGCCACTTATTCCACTCAGAGGCTGTTAGAATACAGAAACAGCTCAAGTGCTCCCAGATAGGACTCCTGAGGGAGTGTTCTGGGGACATTACAACTCTCTGATTATCTGCCATCCTTGAGTTTTATTTTCGGTAACTAGCCTATAGGGTAGGATCCATGTAAGCGGATCCTGACCACCCAGGATGAGTTACTGGGCTCTGGCAATGAACATGCCACCCTTTCCAGCTGCTGCCTTCTATCCCCCACTGGAGAAAATAAATGGCTTTGTCTATGCCAACAGATGCCTACGCTTTCCCTTTGCATCACTTCTTCTTCTTTAAGAACCCTTTTAGGGATTGTACTTAAATGTTCTAGTCAGGACAATCTTTTACCCTAAAAACCAAAAAATCCGTTGCTGTCTAGTTGATTCTGACTCACAGCGACCCTATAGGACAGAGTAGAACTGCCCCATAGGGTTTCCAAGGAGCGGCTGGTGGATTTGAACTGCTGACCTTTTGGTTAGTAGCCAAGCTCTTAACCACTGGGCCACCAGGGCTCCAGTCTTTTACCCAACCTCCAAGAATTGAAGGGTAAATATGCAACAATGTTCCAGCACAGTTGCTTCCTCTGTTTATTACAAACCATAACATAGCACTGCCAATTTTGCAGCCCATAGAAAAATGCCTGTGTCTTGATGGAAATCGCCTTTGGTTTCACATGAAGGACGTTTGAGTGAGGACAAGGCAACATGTTCTGTAGATGCCATTTCCACAGTGCTGACAATCCCCCTGAACAGGGCAGTTCCTAGAAGCCGTGAAAATGGGATCATGTAGCCTTTCACTGCAAAAATCAGGAAAACAAACTCAGGCTTCTCAGTTCTAACAACCCGAGCATTTCCTGAGCCCTGTGTGCCTCATCCTGAGCTCTTCATTGAGGGGCACAGCTTGTGTGGATGGAAAGAACTCCTCACCTCCTCAGCTTGCCAGCTTCTCCTCACAGCTTTGTTAACTCCGCCCTCAGATTCATGACTTGTTCTGCTGAGAAGACTTTTCCTAGCACAGACAATCCAAAAAAAAAAAAAAAAAAAACTCTTACACTTTCTTTTGAAAAGATTCTCCGATACCTGTCTTGTGAATTTGATTCACTCAAAAGTGACGACAATATGACATTCATTTGGATGAAATCTTGCTTCATTACAATTGAGGAGAAAAGCATTTAGCTAAATCACGGGCTTTTTTGTATTTGAATGTTTTTCAAAGGGACCTGGATCTCAGCAAATAGAAACCTGGAAGTCATCTTTGCTGCTAACTGTCTTTTTTTGTCACTTCTCCCAGAAGGAGACTCTCAGACAAGGATTCCAGTGCAAGTACAGTGAAAGCTGTGAGAGCCGGAACTCGACAGGACTGCCTTGTTTTCTGGGTCTTGCAAGTTTTCCGCCTTTGCCAGGTGCAGCCTTGCCACTTTTCTATCCTTGTTTCAGTGGAAAATATTTGAGTTTTCCTTCTCTAACAGGTTTCCACCTTCCACAGTTTCTGGCTTTCTCAGGTTTTACTGTAGTTTATTTGCAAGGTGATCCCAGGGAAGGAGTAGGGAATTGAAAGGGGAGAGAAGGAAATCAAGAAAGCAAAAGCTATTAAACAATTTACTGCCGAGGGCAACCGGCTCTCGCTTCATCTCGGGCACTCTGGGAAACATTCTGCCACGTGTGCCTCCTGTGAGGGCTGAGGGAACTGCGGGATTTACCCACCCATTGAGGTCCACGGTTGAAGGTGGCTGGGGGTGGGCGGGGTGTGAATCGCTGGTGCTGCTGGTTTGCTGAAGCTCTAGCCTGAGAGATGCAGACAGTGAAGTTGGGTGCCAAAGGGCAATGCTTGAGGAAGTGGTACAGGACAACCACAGCGTCTGTCACACTTCCCTTTAATGTTTATTTTCCTTTCTAAATATTCTCAAGATATTTAGAAAGAAAGTTTTCTAGATTTTCCATTCTCATTCTGTCATCCTATCTCACTTTGATATTGCAATTTCACCTCCTAACTAGGAATGTGCCTATATATGTGTAGACTGTAGTCTGCTATCTTTATCACATAGGAAGCAAATGCAGGTTAAACACACACACACACACACACATCGCCGTTGAGTAGATTCCGACTCATAGCCACTCTGTAGGACAGAGTAGAACTGCCCCATAGGATTTCCAAGGAGTGGCTAGTGGTTTCCAACTGCCAACCTTTTGGTTAGCAGCTGTAGCTCTAACCACTGCACCACTAGGTAAACCAGGTAACTATTATAATATAGCCTTTGCTTGGAGTGCTCTCTCCTCCTGGAGGTCGGCCCCTCCCATTTTGTCTAGCTGTCTTCCTTCTAAGCTTAGCTCAATCTTCACTTCCTTGGGGGAGTCTTGCCTAATCTCCCTGGCTAGGTTCATTTTTGCTAATGTTTGCTCTTATGACACCATAGATCTCTCCTTTGCAGTACTGATTGGAGTTGTAATTTTTAGTTTTCTGTTCCCAAACAGTTTGTTGTAACTTCTTGTTACAGCACAGGAAACCCTTGGTGCATTGAGACACACAGACTTCTTATACCTTCCGTGATCAATTTTTTAACTGAAGAAGCAGAAGGCAGAGAAGTGAAGCTAGTGCTTATCGTGGTAGAGAGAAAGGGAAAAATTGAGGGGTGTACGTGTCTATATGTGTATATGTTGGTTGTCTTTACCACATATGCAGTGAATGTGTATGTCAGATAAATATTATAACATGGTCATGTGAGTGCCACGGGGTGAAAATGGCTGAACGAGGCATTGTATTGTAATGCCTACTTATTTGTCGTGGATGTAATCATTTTGGAAAGCACTGTCCTAAACAATTGAACAAAGCAATTTCCTCCCACTTATATTCATTCCTGTGTTCTCTATGTTCTGTCTCCTTTCTCCTTACTCTTCACTACCTTCTATCCTGGGAAATTTTTACAGTATTTTCATGTCTGAAAACCCAAAAGAGATTATGTAAGAAATGATGATGCAGATTAGGAATTCCACTCTCCCATTCCCCAACTTGTAATCAGATAAACACAGGATTGGCTTTCAGGGCCCAATGCCTCTCCTCCGCCCACAGAGCAGACTCTGACAGTCAGGTGGCACCCGTCCCCCCGCCCCACATCCCCTGGGCACTCACCACGCCCCTGCACCCTGGCCTCCAAACTCCTGGATGTTTTGCCTGAGGGCTTCTCTGTCTGCCAGAGCCTACCAGGTGCACCCTCAAGGAAAACCAAAAGTGTCTGAGAGTTGATGCCACCCCACCCTGGTGCAGCGCTTAGCCAGTGATTAGCCAAGTTGGTGGATGAAGTCCCCATTCCCCTTGCCCCTCTGACAAAGTAACTCAGGGGCATGTTCTACACTATCTCCCATAGTTCAGGGGGGAGGGTGTGAAGCCCCAGACGTCCCCATGGTAGCTTCATAACCAGTTGTCATGAAGTCAGCTCCAACTCATGGCGATCCCATGTGTGTCAGAGTAGAACTGTGCTCCGTAGGGTTGTCAGTGACTGATTTTTTGCAAGTAGATCGCCAGGCCTTTCTTCCCAGGTGCTTCTGGGTGGACTAGGTTGGCAGCCAAGCACTTTTAACATTTGCATCACCCAGGGACTCCAGCTTGTTTTGTTGTTTTGTGAGGTGCTGTCCAGTCAATTTTCTACTCACAGCAACCCCACGTGACAGAGTAGAACTGCCCCAGAGGGTTTTCTGGGCTTTCATCTTTAGGGAAGTAGGTCACCATGTCTCTCTTCCTTGGAGCAGCTGTGTGGGTTCAAACCCCCAACCTTTGGGTTAGTAGCCACCAGGGCTCCTTCATGCTTCATAATGCACCATTGTTGGCTTTCCCCCTTGTATCTCCCTTCCTCGCTACCCTCACAGTGTTTCCAGGGATCCCCTTCCAAGTGACTGAGCTTGAATCTTTGTATCAAGTTTGCTTCTGGGGAAACCTAGAAAAAGAAAAGCAACGGACACCAACGGAAGGCAAATCTTATCTAGCATCATTTGTTTGTTTGGTGAATATGCCACAACCACCTAGAAAACTCTAATCATTGTCCCTATTGTTTTTCACCTTCTACTTTCCTGTTGTTGCTGTTGTTCTCCTTGGTACTGAATAATTTTAAAATGCTCTGAATTCGCGTAAGAAAACTGGCATTCCCCTCAGTGGAATTAGAGCCAGCATTTCCACTTGAGACCCACTTATATCTGTCCTCCTGAGCCCTGGCAGCGCAGTGGGTAAGAGCTCAGCTACTAACCAAAAGTTGGCAGTTCAAATCCACCAGCCGCTCCTTGGAAGCCCTATGGGACCATTCTACTCTGTTCTATAGGGTCACTATGAGTCAGAATTGACTCAGAAGCAACAGGTTTGGAGTGGAACCGAGACAATGAATCAGGGTCTTGTAGGGTACTGAATAGACTCTGGCTTTGCGCTCTGAGTGAAAAGAGAAGTTACTGCAGAACTTTGAGCAGAAGAGTGACAGACTCTGATATACAATGTAGATGGATCACCTGCATTGAGAATATACTGTAGGGAGCAGAGTGAAAGCAAGGAGATCACTTAGGAAGCCATTGAGCTATTATAATAATCCCCTTCAAGACAATGATAGTGGACTGGACCAGGGTATAGCTGGAAAGGCCATAAAAAGTGGCCACACTGTGGTTATATTTTGAAGGACAATTGCATGCGGAATATTCATCAGAACATGCATGATAAACTTACCAGCTAAACTTGATAAACAAGAGCTGTGCCTGCTGGTGGGGAGAAGAAAGGTGGGGTTGGGTTTATTACAAATGACCTTTAGACATGGGGTCTAGCCCCAGCTCAGTGCTTACCAAAAATTTTGGTTACATGATTTGGATGAAATCAATGTACTGCTTTCAACTCCAGCTTTCTCATCTATAAAATGAAAGAGCTCCCTTCCACTTCAATAGCCCCATGGTTCTTTCTCATTTGCAGCTTCCCTAATAAGGTCAACCCGACTCTGAATTTGTCCCTGCTCCTGTGATTACCCAAGGTGGCAAAGGCTTACTGTCCCGCAGGCTTTGCTTATGTTTTCTGGTTCTTCAGCATTTGACGTGACTGCTTGTATCTTGATCGCCTGATATATTTACAGTTTAAGTGAAACATATACTGCTTAGCTGAGAGGCAAAACATAAGCTAGTCAGAAGAAGCCCACATATAGTCTCAACTCTTTTAAAAACTCACCCTGTCGGGGAAGTAAGGCACTGAAGAAGGGGATATGTCAGCAATACCACATTTTACAAAGTAGAAAATGAGGGATATTGTCTGTGGTGGATGAAATGAGAACTAGAGACTTAAGAATGTCAGTTAAAGTTACAAATGTTACCAACAAAGAAAATAAAATAGGTGACAGAGACAGGAGAAACCCCGAGAGTATGGCCCCTGGACACCCCTATAACTCAGTACTGAAGTCACTCCTGTGGTTCACCCTTCCAAAGATTAGACAGACCTATAAAACAAAACGAGACTAAAGGGGCACACCAGCCCACAGGCAAGGATGAGAAGGCAGGAGGGGACAGGAAAGCTGGTAATGGGGAACCCAAGGTCAAGAGGGGGAGGGTACTGACATGTCGTGGGGTTGGCAGCCAATGTCACAAAATAATATGTGTATTAATTGTTTAATGAGAAACTTGTTTGCTCTGTAAAGCTTCATCTAAAGTGCAATAAAAGTAAATGAATAATGGCTTTGTAATGTAGCCCAGATTATAAATGGGTCACTTGCTCCTTTGCATACTAAAGTCAAGGTTACCCTAGCAAGAAGTATACAGATCTGTTAGGTACAGCTTGTGAGAGCAACCGGCAAGCAATTAACCTTTCAGTGTGGTGTAGTCCCCCCACCCCCACTTTTAGGCAATTAAAACAGCAACAATAATAATGACAACAAACACAATAAAGGATGAACAGGAGCTAAAGCTCAAAGAAAGAAAAGAAAAGAAAAAATAGAGACAGAACTCTCTTGAGGGAAAAGGGAGGGGAGACGGGTCATGGTGTAGGTGAGCAAAATCCTCACCAATTGTAGCAAGTCAATAATTAGGTCTGAAGTTGGTAAATAGATAAATCTTGGTAAGAGCAGAAGATTTGAAAGTGTATCAATAGCCACTGAAGAACCAAAAAACAGAATGGTTAAAAGTGATTGCCTCTGGGGAGTGAGGCTTCAGGAGGAGGGTGAGGGCTGGGTTATGGGCTGTCAGGAACCTAAGAAAAGATCTGCAACCTGAAAAGAATGATAGCAGAGATAGTCATGGGTAACGTCTGGAGCGCTGACTGTGCCAGGTATGATGCGCAACACTTTCCACGTGCTAACTTACTTCATCCTTTTAACAACAAGGTTGCTGTTGTTGGTTACCATGGAGTCGAATCTGACTCACGAGGACTCCATGTGTTAGAGTAAAACTGCTCCGTGGGGTTTTCTTGGCTATAATCTTAACGGAAGCAGATAGCCAGATCTTTCTTTCATAGTACCTCTGGCTGGGCTCAAACCACGAATCTTTAGTTAGCAGTCAAACGTAAACTGTTTATGCCACCCAGGGACCTTTAACAACCCTATGAGGTAGCTGGAGCCCTGGTGGCACAGTGGTTAAGTTATGGCTGCTAACCAAAAGGTCGGCAGTTGGAATCCACCAGCAGCTCCTTGGAAACCCTATGGGGCAGTTCTACTCTGTCCTATGAGTAGGACTCCACGGCAACGGGTATGAGGTAGCTAATAACCTGTTGCTGTTGAGTTGGTTCTGACTCTTAGTTACCCTATAGGACAGAGTAGAACTGTCCTATGAACTGCTGACCTTTTGGTTAGCAGACAAGCTCTTAACCACTGCACCACCAGGGCTTCAAGGTAGCTATTAAATCAAAACAAACCAAACCTGTTGCTTTTGAGTCAATTCTGACTCATTACAGGTCCACAATTCCCTACTGGAAACTCTAAAGGGCACAGTATATTTCAGAATCCAGAACTTTTTCGATTTTAGAAAGGTAATATGGTGCATACATCCTATATTACCCACGACCCCCAGCAGAGTCTAGGACAGTACCTTAATCAAACATATGAATATATTGAGCTTGAAACAGATGATATTCACATTCATGGGATAAATACCCAAAAAACCAAGCCCGTTGCCATCAAGTCAATTCTGACTCATAGTGACCCTATAGAGACTGGGATAAATAAAGGATACATCGCCTCACTGGGTCAGGGCAGGTTTTGCTGCCAAAGAAGTTACAAAATCTCTGAGTTTTCAAGCTCTTTGATTTAAAAATTACAGATGAGAGATTAAAGGATATTGGTATTTGCATTGTATAGATTATGAAATGGAGGTAGAGAGAATATGTAAACCGCCCAGGGTCACGATGGCAGAGAGGCAGCAGGAATGGGGTGGAAACAAGGCAGCCCGACTCTCTCATTCCCTCAGCTGTGGATTCAAACAGAACAAAAGAAAAAGAAAAAGAAAATCAGCCAAATTAAGATTTATAAATGTTTACTTAAATGTCTACAAAACATATTATCATCAGCTTCATTATTGTTAAATTCAATATACATAAAAATGTTATTCCATTTGAAAACAATCTGTAGACTTTTCACTTTGAAAAAAATCCCCGAGCAGGTACCATGATTGCTTAGTCACTGAAGATACTTTTAAAAGTAGAATTATGAAAGTTTTTTAGAGTAGAAAATTCCATTTAATGGGGATATGGGTGTATTTTAATATCTTTGATACAGTGTATATTGGGAATTCAAAAAATAATTGTAGCTAAGATTACAAATGTCTTAAACCTGTCTTTGGAAAAAAGTGGGGCAAGGAAATATTACCTTTTATTATAAGCTCTTTATTCTATTTTTAAACTATATATTATATTGAGCTTTTTTTTTAACATGGGAAAACCCTAACCTTCATATATTCCAAGATGATTCAGAAGTACTAGTATGCCATTAGAATAAATATTTTATGATATACTTGTTAAAATATGTTTTAACTGCCTTACTGAAAAACTCACATTGAATCTGAATGGGAACTTGATTTGTTTTATCTGTAGGAAATCTTTTTTCAGAAATACCTGGTCACAGCAGTAACAGTAAGGCTTTGGATTTGTGTGATCATTCATATCTCTTTCTAATCAACCTTAACTCAAGGGCTCTATCAGACTGAGTATGTGGTAGCTTTAGAAGATAAACTGTTTTGTTACTACTAGATTAACTGTGTAAATACTTGAAAAATCAAACTCTTGTTGCCTTACTAGAACACATTGGCTGGGTTCCATTAAAGTAGAACCCGAGTAAGTCCTTGGGTGGTACAAACAGTGAAACACTTAACTACTATCCTAAAGGTTGGTGATTCAAACCCACCCAGAGCTGCCTCAGAAGACAGGCCTGGTGATCTGCTTCTGAAAAGGCACAGTCTTGGAAACTCTGTGGAGCAGTTCTGCTCTGCACACATGGGGTCACCATGAGTCAGAATCAAGTCGATGGCAGCAAACACAACAACAACGTTACTATCATTGTTTGAACCAAACAGTGTTAATGTGTCCAGTTTATTTTCAATCATTTGAAGGTCACATACAAAAAATGTTGATTTGTGACAATATGGGAGCCACCCATGTATTCACTCATGACAAAAATCTGGGAATCGTCTTTGACACCTCCCTCATCCTACTCTCACATTTAAACCATCAGTCACTTATGTTGTTCTATCCATTCCTCTCCACCTCTGATCATGTCACATGCCTGCTTTAACCTTGTGACTTCCCGTTGTACATGGACTAATACTAAGCCCCTGAAAAGGCCCACGGAGGGGCCTTACTTTCTCCCCTGGGTCATCGCATGCAGTCACAGTGTCTTTTCCTCGCACTTCACCCCTCTCCTTTAAGCCTCAGTTTACCTTCACTGCCTTTGAGGGGCTGTCCTGCCTCCCCCTTCCCAGCTAGATAAGTTTCCATTCTGGTCCTCTATCTACACTGTCCTTAAGCTAACCTGCACATTGTGGAGCCTCCTCTTTGTGGATGATGCATTTCTAATAAAATATCACTGTTTACATTTAATCAAAAATGCATACCAAAATTTATAAATATTTATGTAATTTCAAACATTTCTGTACTACCAATCATTGTAACAATAGCACAATCCAGAAGGAACTTTTTGCTATTTAGATGAAATTAAATGATTTTCTATTTACATATTTTTTGCAGAAAAGTATGATAGAGGTATCAATAACAGACTTTCAAACATCAAATATATTATGTTAGGATAAATTCTATAAGGAAAGTGGAATGGAAAGTTGAGGATAAAAGGGAAAGACGTTAAATTTTTGAATGTTAATTGAGAGCGTGTCCATGTGGTTTTCAATGGATGAAAGCAGGCATCAAATAGCAATGCATTTAGAGTCCACTGGATACGTTTAAGAGACTGATATACCAGTTTCTTTTAAAAAGTCAATATTTTCAAATGCTGGAAATTGAATCCTTTGTAACTATTAACATAAGGGAAAATCTGGAGACAGATGAGTATATGAGCAAAAATAAGTTGCAGACCACTGGTGTATGAGATTTCCTTTGGGATTGGTTTTCAGATTTATCCCGTCCTCTGCCAGTGGGACCCCACCAACAGGGAAGCCATACCTGCCTTCAGCTGTGCCAGGAGTACCTGCTCAAATACTTCTCTGGGTGGGATACCCCCTCTCTTGGCTCAGCTGCCACCTGGCAGCCCCAGCACTCCCACCCATTCCTAACCTCCATACTCCTTCATACAGAGACGTGGAAACTTCTGGGTCCTCCTCCACGTCCTTCAAGCCCATGGGAAATTGCCTGTGGAATTCTACTCAGTAGGTGCTGCCTTGAATTGTATGATGTGGTTGCCCACATCATCTTCACAAGCGTATCACACAGTGCAGAGAGGACACATCAACTCCTCCTAAGAGGCCCTCACCAAGCTGGACGCCAGCAGCAGCTCCTGGTGGTATCAGCTCTGAAGTTCTGTAAACACCCCAGATGGAGAACAAGGTATCAGGGTCCCCTTTGGAAGGCACCCATCAATGTTTACATGAGATTCTCTAGAAGCCCACCTCCACAGAGAAACAAGGGAAAAGTCTCCATGAGAAGCCCACTGGCCCCTGAAAGTCATTGACAGACCCTCATCTCCTTAGCATGTATGCTGTGCATATGTTTGCATTTGTGTAGGGGAATCAGAGAATTCTGCCTCCTCCTATGTTCTCAGCTCTAATTTCTAACTCTGACACTAAGTAGCCACATCCCCTTGAAACACCCTCTCTTTCTGTATCACAACTTGTAATTTTGTGTTTATTTATGGCTACTTGTTCAATGTATTTCCTCCATTTGCTCCAAGAGGACAAACACAGCATCTGCTTTATTCACCACTCCATCCTCTTTGCTTTGTGTGGTGCCCAATGCTTAATTGGCAATGAATGAATGGATGCATGAATGAATTAGTTCTATATTAGATGAATGAATTAGTTCTATAGCCTTTGTAAGTCAATACCACATACTTCTATACCTGCCAAATATATTTATTTTCTAAATCTGTCATTGTTGAGGAAATGTTACTATTGCTCTTCACTACTTAACAAGTGTTAAGCACCACTCATTCAAGACTAATTTTATAACATTTCAAAGTGGTGACTTTAACTTCAATATGCCTCTGCTGTAGAAAAATGAAGAGTCAGTTATCTTTATTTGCATTTTTAAGAATTTTTAAATATGTTAAAATCAACACATTTCTGTGCAGGAAATGAGAATCACGTGTGTTTTTCTATAAGCCTTTCTGTTTTCTGCGCTTGTGTTTTTCACCATGCATCCTGAGAACAAATTCAGATCCATTCTCACACATATTTCTCAGACACAACATGAAGTCACATGCATGTTTAGATGAGGCCAAACGTTTCCTATGGGATGAGGATGAGAATTCTGTGAACCCGATTGCTTCTACATGGCCCTGGAGCTGCAAACTCAAGGCCCCTCTCCCAGTGTGTATACACCACTAGGATAATCAGCAGTGTGACTATTACAAGAAATTCTCAAGTCTGTGCCTAAGAGAAAAACAAGAGTGGATTTTCCCTGGGGATAGCTTTCCTTCCTTTCAGTGCAAGAATAATATAATGGCACCAGATCTACCAGGGTGGTGTTGTTAGGTGCCGTCAAGTTGGAACAGAACATACCATTGTCTGATCCTGTACCATCCTCACAATTATTGCAATGCTTGAACCCATCTTTGCAGCCACTGTGTCAATCCATCCTGTTGAGGATCTTCCTCTCTTTCACCGATCCTCTACCATGTATGACGTCCTTCTCCAGGGACTGGTCCCTCCTGATAACATATCCAAAGTACATTAAGACAAAGTCTCACGATCTTCTATTCTAAAGGGCATTCTGGCTGAACTTCTTTCAAGATAGACCTGTTCATTCTTCTGGCATTCTTTGTCGACACCATAATTTAAAGGTTTCAATTCTTCTTCAGTCTTCTTTATTCATAGTCCAGCTTTTCCATGCATATGAGGTGATTGAAAACACCATGGCTTGGGTCAGGCGCACCTCAGTCCTCAAAGTGGCATCTTTGCTTTGTAACACTTTAAAGAGGTCTTTTGCAGCAGATTTGCCCAATGCTATACATTGCTTGATTTCTTGACTGCTGCTTCCATGGGCGTTGATTGAATAAGTTGGCTTATACAAGAGAATTAAATAGATACAAAATCATCTATTGCATATTTTGTTTCATATCCCCCAAAACAATCTAACATAAAGGATAGATACCAAGTAAGCAACTTTTTCGTGGTGACTGTACACATGCATAATACGTGATAGAGATTTACATCCTGAGACATTTATTGCTTTAATAAACAGTCAGACACTGGATTCAATTTTGCCAGTAGCAAAACAGATCTAAAGTGATGTGATTGGCATTCTGAAACAGGGAAATAATAATTTACTACTAGGAAGTGAATAAACTCACACCAGTGTTCCAGATCAGATTTGATATATGGAGTCACTTCTGAGGTTCACCCTTCAGCCAAAGATTAGACAGCCCCATAAAATGAAATGAGACTAATGGGACACAACTGTCCAGGGACAAGGACTAGAAGGCAGGAGGGGACAGGAAAGCTGGTAATAGGGAACCCAAGTTTGAGAAGGGACAGTGTTGACATGTTGTGGGGTTGTTAACTATTGTTATGAAACAATATGTGTACTGACTGTTGGATGAGAAACTATTTGTTCTGTAAACCTTCATCTAAGGTACAATAAAATAAATAAATTTGAGGTATCATGTTTGAAGGTGACAGGTGTTATGAAAACTTTTTTAAAAAATTAGGTCAGAGAGGGAGATTTGGAGTGAGGGGACAGAGGTAGGTTGTAGTTATTTTTTTTCACAGAAAGGTCAGGATAGATTTCAAGGTGACGTTTGAACAAAGACTTGAGTGAGATTATCAACATGGATATTTGAGGGAAGAACTTTGCAGGCAGAGGGAAGAGCCAGTGCAAAAGCCTAAAATTGAAGCTGAGGACGTCCATGGGATAAGGGACAGTGAGAGAGTGTTAGAACCAGTGGTTGGCAGATCCTGGTGGCGTCAAAGGGTTTCTGGAATTGAGACATGAGAGGGAGAAACTTAGAAAGACAAGAGGTAGTGGTCACAGCATGAAATGCATGCAGCGCCCCTCTGTGTGTGAGGAAACATTTGCCTTTGGTCCGGATAAATAGCAGGGTGCAGCCACATTCCGTCCACCATTTATACTACTGACTGCTTACACAAGAGCCCATAAAAATAACGTTCTACATCACTTTTTCCCTTTGGGGAGGAAACCACAAGTACCTGCTGCCCCAAGATGCAGACTCTGCCGGTGCCTGATTATCGCAGGGATGGCCGTGCAGCCTTGAACACTGAGCTTCCCCATGAAAACCAAGCATGTGTGATAAGCCAGAACCAGTCCCTAGAGGCTTGAAATCTTAGAATTTCCCTATGATCCTTCTTTACCTGTTTAACAAAAGAAAACAAAGCACAACCTCAATGTGAGCAAGGGATAGGTGAAACTATATTTATGGGGTAATCTTTTAAACAAAGGCATGACTTTCTGGAGCGCACCGTTCTTGTTCTTCCAAATTCTGGATACAGCGCATTTCAACCATTACTTGTTTTCATACAAGTCATCCCACTAAAAATGTTGAAGGCCTTGCTCCATGTGGAAAAAAAAACATAAACTGAAAAAACAAACCAAAAAAACCCAAGAAAAATGAAAAAGGAATTCCCTGCAATTATTATAAATTGTTATAATAAACTATACTTTAAAAACAATATAATAGTCATAGGGCAATATGTGTGCTAACTGTTTAATGACAAACTATGTGTTCTGCAAACCTTCATCTAAAGTACAAAAAAAAAAAAAAAAAAGAATTATGCATGTGAGATCAAATTGACAACAGCAACTCAAAAGTTTTGATGGGAAGCCTAGGGGACAGTGAGTTGAAGATAATGGTGATGGAATAATTTGGAAAAGGATAGTGAAAATAGCAGCATAACTGGAAGAATGTAATCGATGTCACTGAATTGTACACGTAGAAATTTTTGAAATGGTGTATCTTTGGCTATGGATATTTTCACCAAAAAAAAAAAAAAGTTCCTCCCAAGTCAAGATGGGAGAGTGTTGAATGTCATGGGGTTGTTAACCAATGTCATAAAACAATATGTGTAGTGACTGTTTAATGAGATACTGTTTGTTCTGTAAACCTTCATCTAAAGTACAATTAAAAAAATTTTAAAAAACCAATATAAGAAAGACATCTTTTATATAATTTATTGTTGCTATTAATTTCCCTAGAGAGAACTCCGACTCATGGCTACCCCATGTGTGCAGAGTAGAACTGCTCCATAGGGTTTTCAAGGCTGTGACCTTATGGAAGCACATCACCAGGCCTGTCTTCTGAGAAGTATCTGGGTGTGTTTGAACCACCAACCTTTCAGCTAGTTGTCAAATGCTTAACCGTTTGTGCCACCTGGGTACTCTGTGTCTTGATATATACCTGGTCCTAATTGTTCACTGAAAATAATGAAACAACAATGCTCTATTGGAGTTCGGGGATATACCTCGAAAAGCAAACCAGTGTTCTTGGTTTTGCAGGTTTCTGATATCCCTTAAATTGCTCTACTCAGCTTACTTGCACTAAAAAGGGCAAAATGTCGCTCTTGAGGAACATTTGTCTTCATATGGTCAAGAGGAGGGACAGAACCAAGAGAGAACTAAATTTCAAGGATTTTTTTTTTTTAACCAGATGCTGCAGAGTAGGCCTCAAATTCCTGTTTAGGGGGCAATTCTCATTCTTACTTTCAATTTTAGGAGCTGTAGACATTTCACTCCTTGAGAAACTGCTAATTCAGGAGAAATTTCTGAATCTCCTGATCCAGCCTTTAATTTAGGGACTGAAATTCTAATATGGATAGTTGTGTGCCTCTTTATCATGTTAAAATTCCCCTCTTGACTTTGGGCATTGAATCATGGAAAACAGAGAAATTGCAAGTTTGTCAATATATCAGCTTAGTCAGACTAATCTTGGAAAGATTCCTACGGGAAAGGAGGTAAAATAGTCTTTTTGACTATCCCACCTGATTTTTTTTTTAACCTTAGAATTCTGAGTGAAATATGTCCTTCAAATTTTTAGATCGAATTAGCCCAACACAGAGCAGGCACTTTCCAGTCATCAGTGAAATGGTTAAAGTTTAAAACGTGAACCTTCTATCTTATCTGGACTAAAAACCATTTAATATATGAACATCAACTCAGAGTGACATGTTAAGCTTAATTAGAACAAAGTTTTCAAATTACGCGTAGATGTATATGAAAGTCACTCGTGTATGTCTCAATTTTCTATTTTTTACTGAAAGATATTAAAGAAAAGATTATTTAGTATGTTGAGAACTCTGTTAATCTTTTCTGGGCAATTAATTCAGAGAGAAGAATTACTCATGGATGAGTAAAATGTAAAATTATCGTATGCTAGGGCTGGAAGAAATGATGATGTCATCTTGTCCAAGCTCTCCTTTCCAGATGCAGGAGCTGAAGCTCAGAGAGTCAGTTCTCCAGAAGCTCTATGAGGTCTAGTTATTTCTCTGTTCCAAGGCCCCTCACCTGCGAACTCATCTTTCTACTCTCAGGTCCAGGAGTGCATGAATCTGAAAGAAAATCAGTATTTGTGAAGAGGCCCCACCCTGCTTCCATGCTCAAACGTGCATACGAACCTTAAGCCCTCTCCAGATCAAAACTTCCTTAACATGGCCACTGTCTTTCCCGCTTATATATCCTGTACATCCACGTCTTCTTATGCCCAGACCAATACTCTTTCAAGCCACCATATTTTAGGGAAAAAATAATAAAGAGACATGGAACGAGCAGGCCTTCAACAAGAGAAGGCCATCTCTCTATGAATAACTGCCTCCTTTGCCATGAGACCAGAGAACTGGGTGGTGCCCAGCTACCATTACTGAACATTTTGATCAAAGATTCTACAGAAGAATCCCTATCAAAAGGGGAAAAATGCAGAAAAGAATTTAAAATTCTTATGGGCTCCAGACTTTCTGGGGCCGTGGAGGCTAGATGAACCTGTGAAACTACTTCCCTGAGATAATCTTTACACTTCAACCAAAAATATACCCTGAAGTCTTCTTAAAAGCAAATAATAGTTTAGCTTAACCAGTAAAAAAAAAAATACGCACCTTGAGCATTAGGCTCTTTTAAGAACTCTCTATATGGGATCAAATTAACAACAGCAACTTGAAAGATTACATGGAAACCTTAGGGGGCAGTGAGTTTATGTTAATGGGGAAGGAACAACTCAGAAAAGGAGGATGAGAATGGTTGTACAACACAAAGAATGTAATCAATGTCATTGAATGATACCTGTAAAAACTGTTGAATTGGTGTATGTTTTGCTGTGGATATTCTCAACAACAACAACAAAATAAATAAAATTAAAAAGAAAAAAAAAGAGAGAGAAGGCCATCTTTCTAAAAAGCCACTCTGGGCTCACCATCCCTGAAACTGCCCCAGAAACTCAGAAGGAGCAATGGTCTCTGCAGCTGCTCCTGCAGTGTGCTCCTTCCTTGGGTAACCACATTTTACCAGTCTTGTGCCTTATAAAGCAGAGATTTTTTTTTTTAAATTATGGTAAATATATAGATAACAAAACATTTGCTCTTTCTACAGTCTTCACACCTACAGCTCAGTGACATTAATTACGTTCATGTTGTTCAACCAGCACCATTCCCCATTCCGCAATTTTTTCGTCACCCTTAACAGGAGACCAGTTCTAGACATCAAAAACACTCTGAAGACTCCTGAAGTTGCCCCAGAGTGACTGTTCCTCAGAGTATTTTCCTTTCACTCATACTCTCAACATCAACTTCTCCAATTAGTTTTCACTCCTGTTCTTACCCCATCACTGAGTCCAGCACCCACGTGACAGGTGGTGGCTAACATCTACTCGACAGAGCACCTTTTTCCCCCTCTTCATGAGTTAGCCATTGAATGCTTCTTAAATAAATTTGGAGTTAAGCCTTTTGTATCCAGTTTTGATTATTATGCCCTTTGTAAATGAATCCAGCTGACCCACTTTTAGAAGGAAGACATATCTTCATCCTCATAACATGGAAATTCATCAACTTCTAGAAAGGGTTGTCACCGAAGTATCTGTCCTTGAGGATCCACAAACTTGTCTTGATGTTTAGATTTTACAGCCATATTAAAAACAAGAATTTCCTGGCAGACTCTTACGGGCTAGTTAGACATACCTAAGTATGCTTTATCTTGCAACATCTCTGTGGAGACGTGGATAGTCTACTTCTCCTGTCCTTCCCTACCCGACTTTGTCATCCATTCTTGGACCTAACTCATACAGAAAGAAGTGGAGATTTGGCAGTTATCCTGCTTATTTGATTAATGTAGACAGATTACCTGAATAATTCAGACTGCCAAGTGGATTTTTGTTTTTAGATGTCTACCTTGCTAGTAGTGTACATTTATCAAATTAAATGGAAAAAATGCCAAGATTCCATTTCACTTTGTGCTGTGAACTTATAGCCCAAGAAACTGGTTTGGTCCTGAGTTACTTTATGTCTGGGGTAAGGATTGCATGAGAATATAAATTCTTGATACATACTTCAGATTAGGGAATAGTATTCTTTTCACCATAAGTTTTCAAACTGAGCGTTAGCTGTGAAATCCTTTATACAGATGGAATTCTAGGTAAGAACCCAATAGGTAAGTGAAACTACCCTGATTGGCTAGGAGTGGCCACAAACAAAAACCTTTCTCCCATCCTTAAAGTGCATTTTGAAATCCACTGCTTTCCAGAAAATTTATCATTGATCAAATTCCACTATGGTTTTTTGTGTGTGGGCAGGTCAGGGTCCCAAAAGGAAATATGGCACACTCAAATGAGGATAATTTAAGGGGGTTTTACTCACAAGGTGACAATTTACAAAGGTGTGGCACAGAGTAGGAGAACCATAAGGGATAGTGCAGGAATTCAGGCTAACAGCAGTGGAGCTGTCACCACCCCTAGGCCTGAAGGGATGAGGGAAGGGAGAGGTTATCAGAACCCAGAAGGAGACAGTCCTATAGAGCAAGCCACCTCGAGAGGATCACTGGCCTTCTGTTGAGGTGACCTCACAAGGAGGAAATAGGGAACAAATACACTGAGCCCTCTCTCTTCCCTCCCTCTGCTCTCCTGCTGGGGCTCCCTATTGGCCAAACTCAATCCAATGTCAGAGGGCAAGGGAGCCCATTGATGTGATCCATACAGATCAGCTTAATGGAAGCAAGCAGAGTGATGGTGGAGATGGATCTGGAGGAGTAAACAGAAATGATTGTCTTCACTAGGTCTAGCTCCTTCTTCCCACGCCCCTGATACATTCTCATGACGACCTACAACATCTCAATACTGAATTATTTCAGTGGTTTCATAACAGGACTTCCCACTTCAGTCTTAAACATTGTGAAACTAATTTTCCTAAAACATTGTGACGTTTCAAGGTTGGAACGCTCCCTAAGATCTAATAGTGCATCTCTCTTGTGATGCCTTGCACCTTGCTAGGGCATGCCCACAAGTAACGGTAAGGCCAATGCTTAAAAACCTCTTCATCCCTGAAAGAAGCCTATTTCAGCTCCATGGAGTCAGAGGGCTTGAAAGGTCCCCTAACGCTGAGTTAAAAGCTGCTTCTCAGAAACTTCCACCCATTGTTCTTAGTTATACAGGTGCAGAGAAAAGTCAAATCTCTTTTCCACATAAGAGCCATTTGCTCCTATGTTCCTATACCCAGATACCCAGTGGTCATCTGCCTGGGCACCCCCTTGCCTGTCCAGCTGCTGGGTAAGCCCCAGCTGTTTCCCTGCAGTAGCCTTGCATTCTGAAAACAGGCCAGCTGATTGTTTATAGCTTTGATTTGATGTTCTTGGCACGTAGAAAGCCCTCAACAAATATTCATTAATGAATCAATGCATCCTGAATGTAATTCCTCTTTTCTCCTCTGCAGTATCTTCCTATTTCAATTATTTAAGAAACAAAGCAATATGCAACTGCAGCTTGGGGCCCCTGTTGTTTCACTATACGCCAAGACATGTTATCTTTAGTGTTAGTCTGCATTCCACTGAATAAATTATATTTTTATTTTCAAATCAATTGTAGAATCTTGGAAAGAGACATTGAGGGTCACCTAATCCAATCTTTCCTCTGGTCACTTTGCAGGAACATCTTCCAAAATATTGACTGTATAGGTAGCCACCAAGCATCTGCTTGGGTACTTGTAAGGATGGGGAGCTCACTATTTCACAGGGTAACTGTTGTGAATTGAATCATGTCCTCCCAAAAGACATGTTGAAGTCCTAACCCCTGCTACCTGTAAAGATGACCTTGTTTGGAAATAGGGTCACTGAAGATGTTATCAGTTAACACGAGGTTCTACTGGAGTAGAGTGGGTCCTTATCTAATCTGAGTGATGTCGTTATAAAAGAGAAGAGACACAGAGAGAAAGACAGAGGAATGACAGTCATCTGAAGATCATCTACAAGTCAAGACATGTCTGGGGTTGCCAGAAGCTGGGAGACAAGAAAACATCTTCTTCTGGAGACCTAAGAGGGAGCACGATCTGGCCAACAAATGGGTTTGGACTTCTAGCCTCCAGAACTGTGAGACAATGAAATTTGTCCTGATAAGCCACCCAGTTGGTAGTATTTTGTTATGGCAGCACTAGGAAGCTAATACAGTATCCCATTCCTTTGTTGACAACTTTCATAGATGGAACTAAAACAAGAATTGCTAGAATATTTCCCTTTGATCTTAGTTCTTACTCCAAAACAGCAACGAAGAGGTCTGCTTCCTCTTCCACATGTTAGCTCTTCATGCACAGACAGACAGCCTCACTGCTGACCCATATAGGCAGAAGGAGATGCCTTGATTGGATCCCAAACCCAGAGCACTTGATTCTTCAATTCAGAAGTGCTCCCTAGCTAGCCTAAAGAAGTCCCCTTTCTCAGGCAAAACTAGACAGCCACGTTGCTGAACCAGGATTCTCCACCCAGTTTCTTCTTCCCACCATTGTATTTTCCCAGGGTGACTGCAGCTGAAAATCGACACTGGCTCCCTCCCACACATCCACCAAGACACTATCCATTCCTGAGTCCCACGCAGTAATTCAGATCCGCACGTTCCTGTGTGTCAGCCAACGTTTTCCTAGTTCTTTAATGTTGACACTGGATGAATCCATTCCATAAACCCTGGTTTATTCCCTTAGCAATTCTACAAATAATTAATAGGCAGTGCTTTATTCTTCAGGACAGAATAGTTGCAGCAAGCTGAAACTGTACAAGTGGGCCAAGGTCAGGGCAGCTGCTGGCAGCACACCTACTGCTCTCCGCTACCATTATCAGCCCCAGGGAGAGCCGCTCATCCAGCAGGGAAGAGCCAAGGCCAGCGTGCATGTGGCAAGTCTCCTGCTTCCTTCCAGGCTTAACCACCTACAAATCAATACTTCTTCCCACTTACATTACATTTTTAAATTTTATTTTGGTGAACTTGGTGACTCAAACCCATCCAGCAGCTCCATGGGAGAAAGACCTGGTGATCTGCTCCTGTAAAAATTACAGCCTAGAGATAACTTCTTTAATAAATGCTGCTGGCAAAACTGGATATCCATTTGCAGAAAACTGAAACAGAATCCATACCTTACACCCAGGGATGGATTACCCAATAAGCAAGGTACTTTGATATGGTGAAATTGTGTACTAGAGATTAGCAAATAAGCACAAGTTAACACTGTGCTGATTATATTCCATTTGCCAACCCCCTTTTCCAACCATTCTGTGATCATCTCTGGGAAGTGGAGCCCCATGAACAGCATCACCAGGGCTCCCCTCATCCTCAGGCTTCTGGCTGGGTTTGGCCAATGGGAAGAAGCAGCAAGAGATGGAAAGATGGAAGGAGAGCTCACGATTTTCTTTCCTACTCTCTCCCTGCTTAGGGCCACGTTTCTGACAGTGGCTGTGTCCCTCCAAGACTACAGCCCCTATTGGCTGGTCTCTCCTCCAGGAGTCTGGCTTTCACTGGGTTCCTGTAACCTCTTTCTTTCCCTTGTCCTTCAGGTCTAGGGGTGATGGCAGTCTCCCTTCATTGATACTATCTGGGTGTCTTAATGTCTCTTGTTGAGCCCTTTAACACTGCCCACAGCCTCTGTGAATGGTCTCTTCATCAAAGGCTCTTAATCTGGCTGAGATGGATTCTCTTTCCATCCAGGACTCTGACTGATACAAATACTGTCTGGAAAATGATCCTCATCTGCTTCTCCATTTTTCACTCTGACCTTCCTAACTCAGACCCTGAACTTCAGCAAAACTCTCATACTTGCTGCACCAAAATTCAGAGGTCTCCAACTCTGACTGCACATCAGAATCACTTGACAATTAAAAATCAACAACAGCTACCCTCAGAGATTCTGACTCAATTGACCTGAGGTGTGGACGGGTTGTACGAACATGGGCCGGTCAGGACACATGCAGACACTAAACAAACAGTATGGCTGTGCAGAGGCAGGCTGGATGGGATCAGTCCTGGGCCCAGGCATTGTTTGCTTAAACCTTTCCAGGTGATTCTCATATGCAGCCAGGACTAAGAACCACCATCCTAAATATTGCATTTCCCCTACTACCTCTTTGCCTTAGCACGTTTTTACTTCTGTATGGAATATGCCCCACCTATCCCATCTCTATCACCACATTATGAAATCCCACCTTCGAAGCCCATCTCAGATGCCTCCTCTTCCATGAAGCCTTTCCCTACCCCTTTTCCAACTGGGCATGACATCTCAGTCCTTTGAACATCCATCATATTATTCCTCCCTTGTGGCATTTACCCTCTTCACCCTTATGTGATAGCCGTTAGGCTGTATGGCCTTATTGCTCAATGATATGTGAGAAGCGATGGATGCTTATATTTGGAAAGGCCCTCAAAGGTCATGTCACCCAACTTCTCTCTCAGTGCCAGACACACAGGCTCAGACAATATTGAGGCGCATGTCTCTGGTGTCGCGGTTTTGTGTCCTGCTATCACTGTTCAAATTAAAAAGGCTGAAATTAATTCTAGTTCAAAGTCTCAGCCTACTCTCCTTACATCTTCCTAGCTGTGCAACACCACGTGACTTTAAAATGTTTTGTAGAAAATCAATTCTATAATCATGTTGTAGAACAGAAGCATTTTGTTTAGATGTTACAACTGAGTATTAATTAATTGTTACGAATCACAATCAATAGATACAAATGCTCTGTTCAAAACAATCCAATATCTCCTACAATAAACCTGATTTACTTAGATTTCAGGATCTAATGCTAATACACAGAATGTGCTTTTTAAAAAATATAAACTGCTTCTTTGATTCTGGGAGATGAAGTGATGCAGCAATTTCATACACTGGGCGAGGCCTAGAGCATTACTCAATTTAATGGTGAACAAGGCAGACCCATCATCTTTTTATTACCTTCCTTCTCCTCCCTACACAATTTATATTCCTTTAACCTTTCATTAAAGCCTTGTGTGCTAGCCCATCATGCTATAATTGCAATTAACTGATAACTCTGTGTGTGAATGAAGGCCACCTGCTTCTCCATAGTGTTCTCCATGCTTCAGTCATTTGCACATACGTATTAATGTTTCAGGAGCCCTGGTGACGCAGTGGTTAAGAGCTTGGCTGCTAACCAAAAGGTCAGCAGTTCAAATCTACCAGCAGCACCTTGGAAACCATAGGGGACAGTTCTGTTTTGTCCTATAGGGTCGCTGTGAGTCGGAATGGACTTGATGGCAACGGGTTTTTTGATTGTTAATGTTTCAAGGAGCCCTGGTGGTGCAACGGTTAAGCACTCAGTTGCTAACTGAAAAGCTGATAGTTTAAACCCACCAGCAGCTCCATGGGAAAAAGACCTGCCAATCTGCTTCCATAAAGATTACAGCCTAGAAAACCCTATGAGACAGTTCTACTCTGTCACCCTGCGCCACTTTGAGTCGGAATCTATTCTACAGCACCCAACAATGACATTCATATTTCATAACATCTAAGACACCATCAGGTGGAAAGTGCACCATTATGTTGTGTACCACTAAGGGAGAAAAGTTCCTTCATAAATAAACAGTGGCAAGCCATCTATTATATGATGCCATCGACTGTAACATGTATCCTGAGTTCAGAGGTGTTAACATGTACAAAAATGTATGGCTTAGAACATATGCAATATGGCATTTCAGGCCATCATTGCTTTCTCCCTGTCAGCAACTCTGATCCCATTTCTGCCTGAGGTGATCTTCCGGAGTAGGCCCTGAGTACCCGAGCAATGACACTGAATTTTGGCTATGCCAATCTCTTCCTCCACTTATACCTATCATATCTTATTAGGTTACTGTCTTAGTTACCTAGTGCTGCTATAACAGAAATACTACAAGTGGATGGCTCCAACAAACAGAAGTTTGTTCTCTCACAGTCTAGGAGGATAGAAGTCCAAATACAGGGCATCAGCTCCAGGGGAAGGCTTTCTCTCTCTGTCAGCTCTGGAGGAAGGTCCTTGTCATCAATCTTCCCCTGGACTAGGAGCTTCTCAGGGCAGGGACCCCAGGCTCTTGTTTCTTGGTAGTATGAGGTTCCTTGTCTCTCTGCTTGCTTCTCTTTTATATCTCAAAAGATATAATAATATATATAGATATTATATTATTATATTATATATATTATATATATATTATATATATATATATATATAGATATTATATAAGATATAATCGTATAGATTGAGTCCCACCTCATTAACATAACTGCCTCTAATCCTGCCTCATTAACATCATTGAGGTAGGATTTACAACACATAGGAAGATCACATCAAGAAAATGGTAGACAATCACACAGTACTGAGAATCACAGCCCAGCCAAGATGACACATATCTTTGGGGAACACAATTCAATCTATAATAGTTACCTTGCACCCAAAGATGAATGTCCATTCTTTAAGAGGTGAGTTTCTTATTGGCACAAAAAGCCTTCATCTTGTGTGATTACAGCACAGTCAAGAACTTAGAAGACACTGCCTTTGAAACAGTCAAGTTCATTGGAATGGTCTATCAGTCCTTCTGGGAGCCATTACAGAAACACTCAATTACTTCACTGATAGTAGCTGGAGTTATTTTCTGTGACAGAAAAATTTATTATGTTATACCATTTTGAAATACCATGTTGTTGCTCAGTAGAAAAAGAGTAGTAAATGATATTGCATATATTCTCATGTTACCCACTAGCCAATTTTATTTTCAGTTCAATTGTTTTCATCTAAACTTTTTTACTCTGCAGAATATAATGGAAACTTTTTTTTTAACGTCTGCAATTTTTTTGTCTTTAAAGATTTCCCGATGGTTCTAAAATACTCAAAAACGTAAAAAAACACTGAGACGCAGGAATGCGTTTTCTGTGATTTGACATGGAGGGGCAGTCCCCTAAAAATAGAACTGGAGGCCTATTCTAAGCAACATGATGCATTCAATGCTGTGAGCAGACTTCAGTGCTGAAACCATCATTTGGCAGCAAATTTAGACTTCCCTTTCCTAAACTTAAGTCATGTTCTCTCTTGATGCTTTAAAAAAAAAAAAAAAACTTCAATTTTATTTCTACAATTCTAATTTCTGGTACAGGAAAGATTTGAGAACTTGCAAATGAAGTCTTTTTTTTTTTGTAGAATAACATATAGAATACATAGTGCCTATGAATCAGAAACCCGACTTCCGTTGTGAGCCCCTCCAATGACTAGCTGTGTATCATTGAGGAAGCTGCGATCAAAGCCTTGGTTTCTTCATCTTTGTAAAAGTGATAATATTAGCTATCTCACAGGGTTATTGAGAGGGTGAAATGAGATATGAATGAGCAAATCTGTCTTGGAAGAAGTACAGCCGGAATAGAACACTCCTTAGAAGGCAGGATGGCTAGACTTTGTCTTACATACTTTGGACATTGTCTTAGTTATCTAGTGCTGCTGTAACAGAAGCATCACAAGTGGATGGCTTCAACAAACAGAAGTTTTTTCTCTCACGGTCCAGAAGGCTAGAAGTCAAAATTGAGAGTGTCAGCTCCAGGGGAAGTCTTTCTCTCTCTGTTGGCTCTGAAGGAAGCTCTTTGTCATCACTCTTCCCCTAGACTAAGACCTTCTCAGCACAGGGACCCCGGGTCCAAAGGATGTACTATTCTCCTGGTGTTTGTTTCTTGGTGTGATATGAGGTCCCCATGTCTTTCTGCTCAATTTTCTCTTTTATATCTCAAAAGATATTGACTTAAGACACAACCTAATCTTATAGATTGAGTCCTGCCTTATCAGTATAACTGCCACTAATCCCACCTCATTAACATCATAAAGGTAGGATTTACAACACACAGGAAAATCACATCAGGTGACAAAATGATGGGCAATCATACAATACTAGGAATCATGGACTAGCCAAGTTGACACACATTTTGGGGGGAGACAATTCAATCCATAACATTCTACCTTTTGGCCTCCCCAAAATTCATATCCTTGTCACACGTAAAACACACTCACCCCATAACATCACAGCAAAAGTCTTACCTCAACTCCAAGTCCAAAATCCAAAAATTCCTCTTCATCTGTGAAATCTAGAATACAAGTTATCTGCTTCCAAAGTATGATGGTGGAACAGGCACAAGCTAGGCATTTCCAATATGAACAGGAAAAATTGGAGGGAAAAAAGGGATAACAGACACCAAGCAAGTTAATAGAACACATTGCATTAGCCCTCCAGGCTTGATGATAATCCTGTTCTCTGAGACCATTTAGGCAATGGCCCTGCCCTCCAGGCTCTAAGTATTGGCCACACTGTCTGGATTCTGAGTGGAGGCCCCTTGGTCCTGGGCTTCCGCTCTGCCTTTCAGGCCCACTGGAACAGCGACTCTGCCCTCAAATTTGGGAGGCCCCATTCTCCTACTCCATCTGAGTGGTGACTCCACCCTTAGAAATTCCAGAGGTGGTGGCCCTACCTTTTAAGACTGAGGCTGCTCTGCTTCCTGTGTTCCTTGTCTCTTTAGCTTCTGCTTCCTGGTTCCCTTGGGCCTCCCCGCCCGCATCTGCCCTGCTGGGGCAAGTGCTCCAAAGCTCTTTAGCTCCACCGATAAGTGCCTGGAGGCACCCTACTCTGCCAGTAAACTCAGCTCTCTTGCTCCATGAGTCGGCAAGCCTAGCTCTGCTGATAAGTGCCTAGAGGCACCCCACTCCACCAGGAAGCCTCCTGTGCAAAGGCACTCAGCTCTCTTGCTCTGTAGGTCAATTCCAGCACTGTCTCACACTGGTCTCCTCGTTCTGCTGCTGCCATTTTTCTGCTGCTGCTGTTTCTCTGCTGCTAACGGTTCTCTGATTCTGTCTCTGGTGTACCAGCTCCCCTCATTGCCTTACAAGTCCATCAAAGAATTGTCTTTGATGTCTGTAATTCCACCAACAGTCTCTTTGAGATAATCTGGGCTTTTATTATTAGGCACTTTAAAATTTTTTCAGCCTCTATCCATTCACAGTTTCAAAACCTCTTCCACATTTTAGGTATCTGTTAAAGCAGCACCCCACCCTTCTGGTACCAAATTCTGTTTTAGTTATCTAGTGCTGCTATAACAGAAATACCACAGGTAGATGGCTTCAACAAACAGAAGTTTATTCTCTCATGGTCTAGTAGGCTAGAAGTCCAAATTTAGGGCATTAGCTCCAGAAGAAGGCTTTCTCTCTCTGTCTGCTCTGGAGGAAGGTCCTTGTCATCAATCTTCTCCTGGACTAGGAGCTTCTCAGTGCAGGGACGAGGTCCAAAGGACATGCTGTTCTCCTGGCTCTTGTTTCTTGTTGGTATAAGATCCCCACGTCTCTCTGCTTGCTTCTGTCTTTTATATCTCAAAAGAGATTAATTTAAGACATAACCTAATCTTGGAGATTAAGTCCTGCCTCATTAACATAACTGCAACTAATCCCACCTCATTAACATCATAGAGGTAGGATTTATAAGACATAGGAAAATCACATCAGATGACAAAATGGTAGGCAATCACACAATACTGGCAATCATAGACTAGCCAAACTGACACACATTTTGGGGAGACACAATTCAATTCATAACAGACATGTTATCAGGAGGGACCAGCCCATGAAGAGGGACATCATGCTTGGTAAAGTAGAGGGTCTTCGAAAAAGAGGAAGACCCTCAATAAGATGGATTCACACAGTCGCTGCAACAATGGGCTCAAACATAGCAATGATTGTGAGGGTGGCACAGGACCAGGCAGTGTTTCATTCTGTTGTACATAGGGTCTCTAAGAGTTCGAACCAACTCAATGACACCTAACAACGACAATAACAACAACAGAGATGTATAGTTAGTAGCAGTCATCACCATTTTGAGGAGACTGGTGGTGCAGTGGTTAAGTGCTCAGCTACTATTCCAAAGTTTGGTGACTCAAACCCATCCAGTAGCACTGTGAGAGAAAAGATCTGGCGATCTGCTCCTGTAAAGATTACAGCCTAGAAAACCTTGTAAGGTTCTTTCTACTCTGTCACACAGGGTCATATGAGTTGGAATCGACTCAACGGCCCCCAACAACAACATCTCCATTTTAAGTATACCTACTCTTTGACCCTGTAATTCCATTTGTAGGAATTTATATGATAGATACATTGGTATGAGTGCGTAAATAGGTATGTGTGTACATGCATACGAATATGAAAATATTTGATGTACTTCTGTATGTCAAAAACACCAGAAAGAAAATCAAAAGGTGAACTATAAAGTAGGGAAAATATGAAAAAGGATCAATATTCTCAATAGACAAAATCTCTTAAAGCAAATGAAGAAAACTATATTAGAAAAATCCACCTAAGAACAGAAGTATTCAACTAATAAAAGAAGAAATTTAGACAACTGCTAAGCATGTAAAAAGATATTAATATTTGCCAGAAATGAACTACATAGACACACAAGACAAAACAAAATGATTATATACCACTCATCTGTTATAGGAGCCCTGGTGGCGCAGTGGGTAAGAGCTTGGCTGCCAGCCAGAAGATCGGCAGTTCGAATCCACCAGCCGCTCCTTGAAAACCCTATGGGGCAATTCTACTCTGTCCTATAGGGTCGCTATGAGTTGGAATCAACTCGACAGCAACGGGTTTGGTTTGGTTGGTTTTGTCCATTACAAAACTGGTAAGGTTTAAAAAAATAATAAGAATGCTCTTCGCATATGGAAATAGATTTCTCATGCCCTGGTGATGGGGATGTAAATTGTACATTTCTGGAACATATTTTAGCAGTACGTATCAAACATCTTAACGTTTACATTCCCTCCAACGAAACAGTTCCCCTTCTAGGAATTTATCCTAAGGAAATAAATGTATATGTACACAGAGAAGCATGTTATTTGGGACAGTGTTGAATATAGAAAAAACAAAAAACAAAACTAGAAGCAGTTTAAATGTCCAGCAATAAGAAACTGGTTCAATAAATTATATAGAAACACTATTCAGCCACTTAAAATGATGTTACAGAAAGTATTTGCTGACAGGAGAAAATGTTCACAATATATTAATTGAAACAAAAGGCTGTTTACAAATCTATATATGCAGCATGTCCCTCTCTGCCTTGAGGCCTTTACCCAGGCTGTTCCCTCTGATTGGTGTGCCCTTTGCCCTCCTCTGTCATCCTATCAAAGGAGCTCTGATGGCATAATGGTCAAGCACTTGCCTACTAACTGAAAGGTCTGCAGTTCGAACCCACCAGAGGATCTGCAGGAGAAAAGACCTAGTGATCTGCTCCTGTAAAGATTACAGCCTAGGAAACCCTATGGTGCAGTTCTACTCTGTCCCTATAGGGTCACTATGAGTCAGAATCAACTCAACAGCACACAGCAACAGCATCCTAATTCCTACTTTTTGAGATCTGAGTTTGTTTCTTGAAAATCCAGACTACTTAAGTCCTTATTTTATATGCTTGCTGCACTCTGTAAGTCTTCTTTGAGGCATGCTTTGTAACAGTAAGTATTTCATTAGTTAGATTTTAGTCCGTGTCTCCCACTAGAACATAAACTCCAGGAGGGCAGGCAGAAGCTGGGTCTTTTTCTCTCCCTGGCATATCCCAGTGCCTAGAACAGTGCATACATGAAGGAACCCAAAACCAACCCATTGCTGTTGAGCAGATTCCAACTCACAGAAACCCTACAGGACAGAGTAGAACTGCCCCACGGGGTTTCCAAGGAGCGGCTGGTGGAGTCGAACTGCCGCACTTCTGGCTAGCAGCCAAGCTCTTAACCACTGCACGACCAGGGCTCCGCTAGTCGGTTAGCAGTATCCAAATCGCCAAGACAAAAATTAGAATTCAAGATTGTGGTAGCAGGAATGGAAAGCGAAAGAAGCAGCCCATGTAATTTGTTGATCTCCAAAATAGGTTGTTAAAGCTCACATAGGAAGTGATCATTTTGAAAGCCAGAGCCTTTGATTTGCAAGTACTGGCTTTTGTTTAAAGAAACATAGAAAAAACAAAAAAACACCTGAGAATCAAAAGGGAAGGCGCAGGAAGAAGTAAAGCATTGAGACTATCTTCTCAATAAACTGGATGGAAAAATAGAAGACTCAGATAAGGGTCACCTGGGGAACACACGTGGTAAAGGGAGTGAGCTTGAATGGGTCAGTGAGGTATAACAGGAAGGAACCTAGCCTAGGTGGCCACATGGCTGACAGCCCTGCCAGCATGGAGAAGTGGCCCAGTGCTACGGTCACCTGCACTAGGGGGCTGTGTAAGTGATGGGCTGCACACCCTCCACCACCACTGAGTGAGCAACCATGACTTCCACACCAAGAAGTCCTGACAGCTGCTGTTTTCTTTGAAGTCAGGTGAGAGTAACTTTGCCAAGTGTTACGTATACAAAATATGGTAAAACTACCTAACTTCCAGGGCCATTGTGAAGATGAGATCATTTATGATAGGGCTTGACTACTAGCTGAAAAATTTCAAGGTGGCTCAGAAGAAAGGCCTGGCAATCTTCTTCTGAAAGGTCACAGTCTTGAAAACTTTATAAAGCAGTTCTACTCTGAACCATGGGGTCTCCATGAGTTGTAATTGACTCAGCGGTGACTAATAACAATCACATTTGACAAAATAAATGGTTGCTATAATGATTATTACGATAGTCTGTATGTACTTTCAATGTTTAATTTTTGTTAGTTTTAAATTCTGCATGTAGCTTTCTGATCCATTGGCTTTCCTTTGCAATGATGTTTTATTACAAGCTTCCTGAGGGCCAGAATCTTTTTCTCTCACTAATCACTAGCTCTTCAGTGTCATTAAACTGTATAGACCAAGCAAATTAATTGACCTTTATACTTTTTTCTTCTGGCAAAACTCCAAAAGACCTCAAGGATAGTATGAAATGTGATGAAACATTTTTGAAACATTAAAACATTTATGTTTGAGCTTTTGGTCTTGTTAGGAAATAATTTTCTTATACTTTTTTCTAACAATGTTAAAGTATTTCTATCCACTTTTTGGTCTTGAATCTACCTGGATTTCTGTGTGTAGTGTGGAAAAAAAAGAACTTCATTTCGTCTTTTTTCCAAATTCATAAACAATTAATAACAACAAAAAAAACAAACCTGTTGCCATCGAGTCGATTCTGACTCATAGCAACCCCTATAGAACAGAGTAGAATTGCCCATAGGGTTTCCAAAGAACTGCTGACCTTCTGGTTAGTTAGCAGCTGATCTCTTAACCACTGTGCCACCGGGGTTCCTAATTAATAATCATCATTTATTAAATAGTCCAGAGGTTGGCAAGTCATGTCTTGTGAGCAAATCTGGCCCATTGCCTGTTTTTGTAAATAAAGCTTTATTAAACACAACCATACCCATTCCTTTATGTATATCTATGACTTCTTTTACACAACAGTGGCAGAGTCATGGTAGTGCAGTGGTTAAGAGCTCAGCTGATAACCAAAAGGTCAGCAGTTTGAATCCACCAGCTGCCCCTTGGAAATCTTATGGGGCAGTTCTACTCCGTCCTATAGGGTTGCTATGAGTCAGAATCAACTAGACAGTAATGGGTTTGGTTTTTTCTTTTTAGCAGACTTGAGTAGTTGTGATAGAGACCATATGGCCCACAAAGTCTAAAATCTTTTTTATCTGGTCCTATACAAAAAAGTTTGCCAAGTCCTGGCATTACCTATTCTTTCCCCCAATAATGTATAATCCCGTATTTGTCATATATCAAGCATCCCACATATTTAAAGTCTGTGCCTGGTCTTTCAATTCTGCTTAGTTAATCTAATTGTCTATACCTGCACAAATACTATACTTTACCACTTACTTTAGCTTTACTCTAAGTCTTGATATCTGGTAGGGCACACTCTTTCTACATTGTTCTTCTTCCAAGGTGTCTTTGCTGTTTATGGCTGTTGTACATCTATATATATTTTAGAAAAAGCTTTCCAAGTTCCATGAAAATATTTATTGGGATTTTTTATTGGAATTTACTGAATAATTAGAGGATAATTCTTTTTTTTTCAAGATTAAGTCTTCCTTTCCACGAACATGGTATATTTACCCATTTTATTTCAGTCTTCCATAGTCTTTCAGTAAAATATTTATTTTTTTCCAATAATATTCTTGTACATCTTTTGTTTGACTCATTCATAATTATGTTAATTTTTTGCTATGTTAAATAGTATCTTTCTTAAAATTACATAAATTTTTATGTTTGTTGCTGGTACATCCAAACCCTGAAACCAAACCTGTTGCCATGGAGTCTATTCCGACTCATAGTGATCCTATAGGTTGGAGTAGAACTGCCCCATAGGGTTTCCAAGGAGTGCCTGGTAGATTCAAACTGCTGACCTTTTGGTTAACAGCTGTAGCTCTTAACCACTACATCACCAAGGTTTCCAGCTGGTATATAGTGATGAAATACTTTTAAATATGTATCTTTTATTTGGCAACTCCTTCTTTCCTATAGAGACTCTCATATTATTCAATATGAGAATAAATAGGATTTATTTGAATAAATCCTTTTACATGTTATTTATCTTTCTTACTGCCCTGGCTGGAACTGCTAGTACAATATGAATTAGAAAAAGTGATAGTGAAAAATCTGATTCCTTCCTGATTTTAAAGGAAATATTTATATCATTTCACCACTAAGTATAATGCTTACTGTAGGTTTTTTATAGCTACGCTTTATCACTTTTACTAAGAGTTCATAAAACGTGTAGATGTTGAATTATAATGTATGTTTTTATAGTCAACTATTAAAATAATCACTTTGTTTTTCTTCTTAATCTGTTAATGTAGTAAAATAACAGTACCTATATTAATGAGTTTGTCTATAATTTTCCTTTCTTATACTGTCCTTGTCAAATTTTAGTATCAGTTTTATGCTTACCGCATAAAATGAGTTTGGGAAGGGTGGTCCTTTTTTCTGTTTTCAGAAAAAAATTATGTAAGATTGGAATTCTCTGAATATATAGTAGAACCAAACTGCAAAAGCATATGGGATTAGTGTTTATTTTGTAAGAAGATTTTTAACTATTGACTCAGTTTCTGTAATAAGACTATTCCAGTTTTCTATTTCTTCTTGAGTCAGTTTTTGTGATTTTTGTATTTTTATTAGCTTTCTTCTTTTTCCCTTTTATTATCTTTTATGAATTATTTGCAGAAGATTCATCTGGGAGAGGCAGGGTGGTGTTCTGAATTAGCAAAAATTGTATCTTAATCAAAATGAAGGTCCTCGTAAGTGCGATTGTGTGTATGTAAGAGAGAGAGAATAATTGCTTTAATTTTTACCTTTTCAGCCAACAGTATCAGCAGCTATCAAGCTAGTCACAATTTAGACTCTCTTCTTTATCCAGCCTCACTGACAGACTGCTTCCTACAAATAAGCATGTTTATGTGCTTTCTCTTTCACTACCTCTATCTGGGACAAGGAGCCCTGGTGGTGCAGTGGTTAAGCACTAGGCTGCTAACTAAAAGGTTGGTGGTTTGAACCCACCAGCCACTCCAGGGAGAAACATGTGGCAGTCTGTTTCAGTAAAGGTTTTCAGCCTTGGAAACCCTGTGGGGCATCTACTCTATCCTGTGAGGTTGCTATGAGTCAGAGTCTACTTAATGGCAACGGGTTTGGTTTTTTTTTTGTTTTGTTTTATCTGGGACAAGGAGTTGTCAGTTCTCCTTCCCCCAGGGCACCTTTTTTGGAAAAATATGTTCTGCTGATCTTTGCTAAGGGCAGAACCCCAGACATTCTGCTTCTGTGTCTTGCCACACCCCTGATTATCTTCAATGCATTTTACAGCTCTTGATCATAAATTTTAAATTGAGTTTTCTCATTTTTTGCATATTCTTTTAAAAAGCATTTTCATGTCTGTTTGTAGTTCTCTTTTTGTTTTGGGGGAATTTCCAAAGGAAAATGGGGCAGAGATATCTTCAGAACACCATCTTAAAACAGAATGTTACTCATGTTCTAAAAGAAAAAGAAAAAAATACATCTTGTTTCCAAATTGTGTTTTGTAGTCATGAAATTACTTTCCTACACTACCCTTTCCAACATTTCACCATTTGTTACCATTTCTATTTTACACTATTCAATCATCACGAGTAATCTGACCATGCCTTGGTTTCCTTTTGTCATTTCATGTTTGTTCATTCCTTTGAGAAGAACTAAGTCAGACAATAAATTCTTTCCACCTTTCTACTTTCCTTGTTACACTTAAAAACAAATATTGAAATGCCTACTGTGCTGATCAATCTATTCTTTTCAGTACTGCAGATACTCAAAGTTGATAAGAGATGGTAAAAGGGAACAGAAAACCAGTGGGTTTTCCCATTAGTGGTAATAAGAAATGCAAAGAATTTTGAATCATAAAGATCTGGTTTTAAATTCCATTTCTTCCACTTACTAGCTGTGGGATATTATTCAGTTTTTTCTTTCTTTCTTTTTTTTTTTTTACTTTTCTGAGTCTTAAATATACTTAGTTGTAAAATAAGGGTGACAACAATACAGAAATGTTGTGAGGATTAAAAAAAAATCTGTGCACGACACCTAGCACATGTTGTTGCTAGTTGCTGTCCAGTCTGCTCTGATTCATGGTGACCTCATGTGTAACAGAACGAAATGTTATCCAGTTCTGCACCATCTTCACAATCATTGGTATGTTTGAGTCCATTGTTGCGGCTGTTGTGTCAATCCATCTCATTGAGGGTTTCCATTGTTTTCGCTGGATTGGCCTTTTTCTAACAATTGGTCTTTCCTGATTATGTGTCCAAAGTAAGTGAGCTGAAGTCTTGTATTCTTGCTTCTAAGAAGCATTCTGGTTGTATCTCTTCTAAGACTGATTCATTTGTTCTCCTGGCAGTTCCAGGTACGTACAATATTCTTCACCAACATCACAGTTTGAATGCATCAATTCTTCCGTCTTTTAGCACATAACACATAGGTACGTTGCACATAGGAAGTAATCGATGTTTTCCTTCTCTGCATAGCCCCACTTCAGCAGTTCTTTAAGTGCTCCCTGCCCTCCTTTGACTAGCTATGGAGTTTAGCATCGTCATGTGCTTTCACGCCTATGTAGGCCTAGATTTGTATAAGTTAGAAAGAACATGTATGAGAGGAGGAAAGCCTGTGCATACAAGGGCACGCCAAAGGGAAAGCAGAGCTGACAAGTACAGGGAGGGATTCTGAAGTTTCCACAGCCTCTGCCCAAGAACTCATTCTCTTAAAGGGGCATAAGGGAAAAGTGGGAACAGAGCTTTCTTCTATACCTTTTGCAAAATGAATTTGTCATTAAAAGTCATTTTATAGAACATTCAAAACTCCCCATAGATTCAATTATATGAAACAGAATCTGCTGGTGAATGTAAGAAAAGTGTTGCCTGAGCTGCATGGGGTGGAGGCGGGTGGCCGGGGAAGATTTAAGTCTCATTGCCTCTCAATGGCTACCTTCTGTTTTAGAAACACTGGAGAAGTTGCTGGGACTCTTATTTTATATAACTGTTATAAGCCTATTGGTTTCATCAGAACAATATCCTTCACTTATTTGAGTTGTTTCCTTCTGCTATTTCAATGGTGGTTTAGCCAGGCTCTGGACACTCATGGTGGATTAACCCTCGCATTAGACTATAGTTGAGAAGCCCAGCTCACTTCATCCTCATAGTTTATCTAGTGATCCCCCCCACCGAGCTGAACTCACCTGTGTGTTGAGTGAAGACAGGTAAGAATTTGAATAACATTTAAAAAAATCATTTGGGTGGCTGGAGTTTAAACAAATGGGATATGGAAACGACTGAGCTCAAAGGGATTCAGCCACATTTCTGAGCCTCTGTTCTTAGTCACTGAGTTGACTCATCACTGGCCCGGTCCCAGTTTTCTCTTGGAAGTTATTATAGGATGGAATTATCTGTAGGAGGCTTAATGGTGGGTCTGTTCATCAGGCCACCACATAGCTTTGTGCAACATTAGCAAATACCAGAATAGCTGGAACTAAATTGTAGAGGTATTGTCACTAATTTGCCACTAATACCCATGAGATATTGAGAACTTTCAGACCAAATTTTAATAGGTGATATATTTGATATAGGAGTCCTTCAAACAGTTAAGCACTTGACTATTAACCAAAATATTGGCAGTTCAAACTACCCAGAGGAGCCTCAGAAGACAGGCCTGGAGATCTGCTTCTGAAAAGTCACAGCCTTGAAGACCCTATGGAACGGTTCTACTCTGCATACATGGGGTTGCCATGAGTTGGAATTGACTAGACAGCAACTAACAACAACAACAACATGTTTGATATGAACTTCTCGATGTGTCTGTACCATGATCCTGAGGCTATTTTCCATTGTGGTTTGGTTGATATTCCCCTTTAAAAGGCAAAATTAATATAGTCTCCCATGTTGTGGTCCAGTCAAATAGTAACCAAAGCAAAAAGGCAATGTTAATATAAACCAGAAGGCAAGTCTCCCAGATTCCTGGTTATTGGGGTATAGATTATCTGCTTAAAAGCTGAGTGTTTTGGACAGCTTTATAAGAAACCAAGGCTAATACAGAGACAAAAGTCTGGGGTAGCAGAGATCCTATTTGCTAATATTTGTGGAATATTTGCAGTCTTTGTCTCCTTGCAATAACTCTGCCAGGTATTTTTATTATCCATACCTTGCAGGTAAGTAAACTAAATTTTCTAGAAGTTAAGTAATGTTTCCAAGTTCACACAGCAGTAATTGGTATAGCTGGGGTTCTAGCTCTTGTTTGTCCTTATTCTAAAGCCAATTCCTTTCCCAAATTCAGTCCTACTGGATTTATAGAAATTAGGAAAAATTCACAGTCCATATTTACACAGACCAATGGTTCTCAAAGCGTGGTCTGTGGACCAGCAACAGCAGCAGTGTCACTTGGGAACTTGTTAGAAATGTAAATTCTTGACCCTACCCCACACCTCCGGAATCCTCTGGTTATGGTCCCGGCAATCTGTGCTTCAATAAGCCTACAGGTGATTCAGATGCACGATCAAGTGTGAGACCTCCTGAACAGATGATTCTGTGTTGACTGCATTCAGGTAACAGAAAGCAGAACGCATGGAAATGGCACATATTGGAAATGAAGAGTATCAGTCAAATGCAGGCCAGACAGTATTTTGATCCCAGAGTTTTAACTTACATAAGATTACATTTCACAACTGCAAGGGTGTTAACTCTGATCTAAATTTTAATTTAGCCGGTTACCCTCCTCCTCCTTACATGCCCCAGCTGTCACTTCCTGCACTGCAGTGAGTGACCTCAGGAGTTTGGCATTTATTGAATAGCTAGTACATTCCATCTTTGAGGAATGTCAACTTCATTAGCAAACACTCCTCTGTGATCTTTTCCTGTGCTCACACACGCAGGAATTTCTGAGGGAAGATTTTGATTTTGTCTATGCAAGGAGCTGAAGGAGGATTCCTAACAAACAGGACAAAGCACACGGATTTACAACATAGCCATCGGATTCATGCTATTGATTGACAATCTCTTGAGCACCAGAAACAATAGGACGGAGTAGTTCAAATGTTTGAACAAGATTCAAAGGCAATTTTCAGTCAGTCAGATGTCGTCAGTGGGAAAACAGATGCATGTGGGGCCTTGACATTTCAAAGCCTTAAAATCTGACTGTTGTGCTTACAGGAATGCATTGAAATTTAATACTTTCCTACATAACATAACCGACTTTGACATCCTGACACTTGTCTGTTGAAGGATTCAAGGCGTTGACTTGCCTGTGCTGACTGAACCAAAGTGGCAAGAAGTTGAGCTTGTGAGATGGTTGGCCGAGCATGTAAATGATGAACCTCGAAGGGAAGTGTTTTCTGGAGTCACTGCTACAGGGTGGGGGCTTCACAGGGGAGATGTGGCAGAACTGTTGAAGTTGAATCCTGACAGTCATGTTGCTAATCTAGCTTCCAAGAATGCTGCGTTGCATTCTGTATCCCGTGTTTGCCCATGTCATTGTGAGTATAATAATCACAGGAAGGGTGAAAATAGCTGTGTTAGAGTCACAGTGAATTAAGATCTTTGACTGAGCCTAGTCAACAGGGCTGATCAGCAGGAACTACTTGTGTATTTAGGATATGGGTTCCCTTTGATATGGACATTCCCTTTGATATAATCCACAAAGAGAATGTGCACTGAGTAGATAGACACTCCAAAAAAGGTAGTATGGAGTTGTGGGTAAAAGCCTAGATAGCCTGGGTTCAAAACTTGCCTCTCCTAGTTGACCGTGTGATCCTAGGAGAGTCAGCTTTCTCTCTCCATGACTCTTGCTTTCTCATTCTAAAAGGGGAAGGATGATCACAGTCCTTGCCTCCTGGACTGTTGTGTGAATATACAGAAAGTACCCAGGACCCTGGCTGGCACTCTATAATTGTTAGCTATTATCATTTAAAATATTCAGTTTAAGTGTGCATGCATATGTAGCCATATATATAATGAAACATATATGGGGCACAGTCACAGATACTTCTTAGACATAACGAAACACCTCGTGGGATTGGTTTTCTGCGTTTGAGTCCTTAGGACCATAGTCTTGTAAGACAACTTGATCAATTGGCATAATATAGTTCATAAAGTTTCTGTTCTACATCCTAGTTTAATGAGTAGTGTCTGGGATCTTAAAAGTTTGCGAGTGGCCATCTAAGATACATCTATTGGTCTCTACTCAGCTGGAGCAAAAAAGAAAGAAGGAAACCAAAGAGTCAGAGAAGAAACTAGTTTACAGGACTAATAATCTACATGAATCATGGCCTCATCCACCCTGAGACAAGAAGAACTAGATGATGCCTGGCTGTCACTATTAACCATTCTGATCCGGGCCACAATAAATAGATCCTGATACAATGGGAGAAAAATGTGGGAAAGAGCTTGTCATGGATTTAATTATGTCCCCCCAAAAATGTGTGTATCAATTTGGCCGGGCCATGATTCCTGGTATTGTGTGGTTTTCCTACATGTTGTAAATCCTGCCTCTATGATGTTCATGAGGGAGGATGAGCGGCAGTTGTGTTAGTAAGGCAGGACTCAGTCTACAAGATTGGATTGTGTCCTGAGGCAATGTCTTGAGATATAAAAGACAGAAGTGAGCAGTGAGACGGGGGACCTCATACCATCAAGAAAGCAGTGCCAGGAGCAGAGCGCGTCCTTTGGACTGGGGTCCCTGTGCCGAAAAGCTCCTAGTCTGGGGGAACACTGAAGAGAAGAAGGCCGATAGAGAGAAAAAGCCTTCCCCTAGAGCTGATGCCCTGAATTTGGACTTTTAGCCTACTTTAACTGTGAGGAAATAAACTTCTCTTCATTAAAACCATCCACTTGTGGTATTTCTGTTATAGCAGCACTAGATGACTAAGACAGAACTCAAATTCTTAAAAAGTCTAGACTTACTGGACTGGTTGAGTCTAGAGGATGCCCCGAGACTACTGTCCAGAGATACCCTTTAAATCTTGAACTGAAACTATTCCCTAAAGTCACCTTTTAGAGAAATAGCCGATTGGCTCATAAAATAAAGAGTAGCACCCACGAGTACTGTGCTCCTTTAAAATATCATCTATATGAGACCAAATGGTCAACAATTTCTCTAAAATAAAGATGAGAAGGTAAGGGGGCAGGGAAACTAGTTTACTGGAAATTGACTAACCAAAACAGAAATAATGAGAACATTGATACACTGTGAAAAACATAATCAATGTCACTGAACAATTTGTGTAGAAATTGTTAAATGGGAACTAATTTGCTGTGTAAATTTTAATGGAAAACAGAATATTATTTTAAAATAAATAAACAAATAAAATATTCAGCTCAATTCTTTAAGAACCAGGATGAGTGTTAAGTTGTCTTTGATATCAGCAGACTCTTTACAAGCCGCCTTAGCATGTGGATTTATTGGATCAGTAACACATAAAGTATTATAGTATTGAAGTAAAAAGAAGAAAGAATATTAATATTTACTGAGAGCATATGATGTCAGGCACTCGTGTGTTCCAAACTTTCTAAATCCTCAACAAAAAACAAACAAACGAAAGCACTCATGATCCATAGTTTGTATTATTGTATTATCCCTGGTTTATAGATCAAGAAGTTGTGACTTAGAATATAAAGAAATTTTCCTGGATTCAGAGAGAGCACACTCATACTTGTCGTTAGATGCTGTTGAGTTGATTCCAACTCACAGTGACCCTATGTACAACAGAAGGAAACGTTGCCCAGTCTTGTGCCAATGATTGTTAAATCATTGCTATGTTTGAGCCCATTGTTGCAGCCACTGTGCCAATTCATCTTGTTGAGAGGTTTCCTCTTTCCCACTGATCCTTTGCTTTATCAAACATGATATCCTTCTCCAAGGCTGGTCGCTCCTGATATCATGTCCAAAGTAAATGAGAAAAAGTCTTGCCATCTTTGCTTCTAAGGAGCATTTTGGCTGTACTTCTTCCAAGGCAGATTTGTGCATTCTTTTGGCAATCCATGGTATATTCAATATTCTTCACCAACACCATGATTCAAATGTATCAATTCTTCTTCAGTCTTCTTTATTTATTGTCCAGCTTTCACACGCATATGAGGCCATTGAAAATACCATGGCTTGGGTCTGGTGCACCTTAGTCCTCAAAGTGACATCTTTTCTTTTGAACACTCGAAAGAGGTCTTTTGCAGCAGATTTGCCCAGTGCAATACATCGTCTGATTTCTTGACTGCTGCTTCCATGGGTGTTGATTGTGGATCCAAGCAAAATGAAATGCTTGACAACTTCATTGTTTTCTCCGTTTATCATGATGTTGCTTACTGGTCCAGTTGTGAGGATTTTTGTTCTATTTATGTTGAGGTGTAACCCATAGTGAAGTCTGTAGTCTTTGCTCTTCATCAGTAAGTGCTTCAAGTCCTCTTCACTTTCAGCAAGCAAGGTTGTGTCATCTGCATATCATACCTGTTAACGAGTCCTCCTCCAATCCTGATGCCCTGTTCTTCTTTATATAATCCAGCTTCTTGGATTATTTGCTCAATGTACAGATTGAATAAGTATGGTGAAAGGATACAACCCTGATGCACACCTTTTCCAATTTTAAACCACTCATACCTAGACATTTTGATATTCTGTTACATTTCCTTTGAAATGTATCATTCTGCCTTTCCTCGAGTCCCACTGCTACCCTCCATGGTTCCACCCAGCCACCTTATAGTAAAGAAGCTGTGACTCAGATTTTTTTTTCCCATATATCCAGAAACAAGTACATCAAATGACCTCCAAAGCTTGACTTAGGGGAATTGAGCACATTGTCTAAGTACTAAAAATTGAACCTGCAAAGGCATAGGATTTACTTTGTAGAACATGCACTACTATCATTTTGGATTAATTTGTGAACTTGCCCATTTCCAAATGTAATAAGAACATTACATCACAAGCATTGAAATGAAGGTGGGAAGACAATCACAACAGTACTTTTATTATACAACATCTCTAGCAGCTGTATGTAAACTCAAAGGATAGCATTCACGTAATACTTTTATAATCAATCCTTCTGCAGTTAATTTTGAAGAAAAGAACAATAATGGACTTCTAGATTTTAAACGTTGTTCAAACAATAAAATTCAATTGTAGAATTTCTTAAAAATGGAGGGAAAAAGTGATATAATTCCATCACCATAACACAGCTTCTATCATTTTGGGGCACTTGCCTTCTCAGTTCTTTAGTGCTTCAATCAACTAACATCTCATAAGAAGAAGGCGGTGGGACTTAGCATGAGGGGTAGCCTGAGCAGTGTGAGCAAAGGGTCCAAAGTGAAGCACCGGGGCTGTTTTGAGGAACTACAGGTAGGTGGATTTAGATGAGGTGCAGAGAGTATGATAGGGAAGTGACTGAAGTTGAGCTGAAAACGTAGCTCATCCACTCTGATAGATCATTTAATACATTAGCACTATAGACACAGTGCCTAGGACCTACAGAATTTCAGGGCCTTTGAGACCTGAAATAAAAGTATTGCCTCTCATCTATGGATAAAACTGCAACAGAAGTGAATAACGTAGCATTATACTAAGTAGACAATAGCAACTCAACCCTCAGTTAACTATTACCTGTCAACATTGATGATTAGTATTAGTTAATATTATTGTTAATATTAACAGTAACTTATTTAAAATGTAATATGGATGCATTTTCCATATTGCAGATTCGTATATTCACCTGCCCACTCAACATCACCACCAGGATGACTAACAGACATCTCAAACTTTACATGTCCATCACAGTTGCTGGCAATTGCATCCTTCCAGTTGCTCAACTCAAAACGCTAGGAGTCATCCTTGCTTTCTCTTTTCTGCTCACACTTTGCATCAGGAAATTCTGTGGCTCTACCTTCAAAAGATACTTAGAACTTAACCACTTCTTACCATCGTGGTGGGAGCCACCATCATCTTTCATCTGGATTGCTGTAAGAGTCTCCTGATTGGTCTCCCTGCGTTTATGCTTGCCCTCTTCACTCCGTTTTCAGCCCAAAAGAGGAACTTGTCTAAAAGCCAGTTCAGAGCATGCCTCCCACCCGCCTACTGCCTGCAAGGCTCTCCCTTCTCACTCAGATTAAATCCACAATCCTCCTGCAGGATCTGGTCCAGCTATTCTGCTGACCTCAACTCTCACTGCATTCCCTCTTAACCCATTCCAGCCACCCTAGCCTTGAACATGGCAGGCACAATCCCGCCTTGGAGCTATTGCTCTGGCAGTTTCCCCTGCTGGGAATGCTTTTCCCCAGGTATCCACTTGGCTCACTCCATCACTTCCTTGACGTCTTCACTCAAACCTCCCCTTCTCAATGACTGTCTATTCTAACTACTCTATTTAATACTGCAACCTGTCCCCACCCAACTGCCAATCCCTCTAGCAATGCTCTATCCACCCACCTCAACCCCCACAGCATTAATGGTAAGGGAACATGAACCACATTAACCTCCTGTATAATTTATCGACTTAGGCTTTGTGTTAATTGTCTGTCTCTCCCTGTAGAATGTAAGCTCTGTGAGATCAGGACTCTTGGTTCTGTTCAGTGAATTGTCTCAAGCTCCTGGAACTGCTCCTGGTTAATGACTAGCGCTCCATAAATATTTGTTGAGTAAACAGTGAATGAATTAATATGGCAAAAGTGTGGAAGATTTATTGGAGAAAGATAAAGAGTGTCCAGGTAGAGATACCCATCTGAAATTCAGGCTTATACTGAAAAGACAGATCTGGGCTGAAGATGCAGAGCTGGGCAATGTAGGTATAGAAAGTGTACCCAAAAAAATGAATGTACGTATAGTGTTGAATCCTACTTTTCCACTTTAAGAAAACATATTAATCTTCTTGTCATTTCTTGCATTCTTCATCACTATCGTTTTAAATGATTGTACTATACTCCACTGTGTGGGTACATAGTAATCATCTCCCTTTGGTTGGGTATCTTGATCCTAATTTTTCACTACTATTAATGTTGTTGTGTGGATATCTTTATGCATATAGCCTTTGCTTTGAATTATTTCATTAAACTATTTGACAAAGGCTAGTAAAAACAATTTTATGTTTCTCCAAAAGGGTTATACCCCACCTTCGTCATCTCAATGGTATTGGAATACATGCATTTCAACAGAATATTGGGAACACTGCCAATGGATACATGAAAATGTTGACTTAATGCTTTCGATACGTAGTTTCATTTCTGTATTTTTTATTTGTATCATTTTCTCATTTGTTCACTTGAAGCTTACCGTTGTTGTTTTTTTCAATGTGTACCAAACTCTGAGAGGTTAAAAATAAAGCTACTTTAAATTGCTTTTTCTTATGAAGAGTATATTGAGCATACTTTCATATGTTCAAGAACTATTTGTATTTCCTTTCCTGTGAGCCGTTTGTATCCTTTGATTTGGCCTCTGTTTTTTGTAGTCAGTTATTCATTCCATTTGATAATGACTTTCTTATACGATGTCCAAAGGTTGTCAGGTGGTCCGGAGCAGGTCGAGGACAGGAGGCTGTGCTTCGTAGGATCATCTAGGGACCCAGGCTCCTTCCTTCTAATTTCTTTGTCATCCCCAGGGTGTTGTCCTCTTCCTCACAGCCACTGCTGGTTCGCCTCCTGCAAGTCTGAATTCTGATCCATGGGAAGGGAGAAAGAGAATGAAGAACACACGGTTTCCTTTTGAAGGAAGTGCCTGCGAATCTTCCACATAGATTACCTACCTGCCAGGAAGGCTGAGAAACGTAGCTGGGCATTTATGTGCCTTGCTAAAACTCAGAGGGTTTTATTATTAACGAAGAAGAAAATGGACCCTGGGGGTTGAAATTACTGGTTTTTGCTACAAATTCTAAATGGATCCCCCATCCCCCTGGCAAATTGTCAAACATTTATCCCAACACCATTAAATACCAAGTTACCAGTTGCCATCAAGTTAATTCTGACTCATGGTGACCTCATGTATCTCAGTGAACTGTGCACCATAGGATTTTCAATGGCTGATTTTTCAGAGGTAGATCACCAGGCCTTTCTTCTGAGGTACCTCGGGTGGGCTATAACCTCCAAACTTTTGGTTAGCAGCCAAGTGCATTAACCATTTGCACCACCCAGGCAGACCATTTGTTAAATAAAATGCCCTTTTATCTATTGTTTAGAATGACCCTCTTTTGACATAATATTGATTCCTATAAAAGTCTCTATTTTTTTTTGAAAATATTCTTAATACACTTTTGTAATTATCTGTTAATCTTTATCAATCGAAGGGACATACAGTGTGTCAATTTACCAAAGTTTGCACAAGTATATTACTATCAAGTCACCTAAACAAAACTATGTAGGTTTTCAAAACAAGAGTATTTACTTCTTTTTACAGATGCATGAACAAAAATAGAACACTATTTCAATCACAATGGATAATAATACAGACTCAAAAGACATCTTAAGATTACAGATCTCTTGTTTTGCCAAGAAAAGAATAACATTAACAAAATAAATCTAAGGCCAGGTGTAGGATAAGTATTAGACCCTCTCCTTAAGTCTTGATTTAAAAAAAAAAAACAACTCAACACATTGCCACCTAAACAAAGACTTATAATATAACTAGACCAAATTCATTTTCATAATGTGAAAACAGAGGTCTCATTTCTCTCTATACTGAAAATGAGCAGTGAATGATAAGATTTGAAATTTCCATAGCAAGGGTAGTAAGGAATGATAAAAAATTAATAGAAAATGAAGTTGTGTTTCTCTTGAGTTGCTGGGGGTCATGCCTGTCTCTAGTGGTAGTGGTTTCTGTAGCTCATGGAAAACTTCACCCTTGCCAGTTCTTGCCATCTTTGCCCTGGCGAGGGTCACATCGTTGCAGAGAATTCAGAAAATCTTGATATATAGGCTGGTAAGGCCAGAGGGCTGAAAGTGAATATTATCAGAGATTTAAAAGTGAGAGTCCATTTCCCAAGATGAATTAAGCAAAATTTTGAAAAATGTAACTTGGTGGTCTGCTTTCCGCATTAAACTGACTGGGATTTTCCTTCCTTATTTCCACTCTGGACAAATGGCTTTAGCTACCGTGAAATCACTCCTTTGGAAAAATGTCATCCAATTCATCTTGCTGCTGCAGGGCAGGATAATAATTAAACTCTCTCAGAGAAATGGGAATCTATTTTCTTTTTAAAGCTCTTCAGAGAAGAGTAGTTTGAGAACTTTATTAACTGGTCAGAGCCTTCTCACTTACGAATGCATAAAGTCCCAGGAAGCAGGGATGAGAGAAAGGCAGAAAAGAGATAAAGGGAAAGTTCTAAGGAGCCTGCATGGCCTTAGGAATTGTGATGGTTAGTTTCATATGTCAGCTTGACCACACCATGGTGCCCCGTTGTTGGGTCAAACACCAACCTAGGTGTTGCTGTGAAGGTGTTTCGTAGATGTGATCAACACTTACAATCGGCTGACTCTGAGTGACAGTGATTATCCTGGATAATGCCAGTGAGCTTCAGCCAATCAGTTGAAGGTCTTAAGAGTAAAAACAGGTCTCCCAGAGATGAAGGAATTCTGCCTCAATACTGTAGCGTAGACATCTTGCCTGTCTGCCTGCTCCACAGATTTCAGACTTACCAGCACCCACAATCAGATGAACCAATTTAAGTTCTCTCTCTCTCCATATATACATATGTATATGTATATATATGTATATACAACCAAACCCATTGCCTTCAAGTCAATTCTGACTCAGCGACCCTATAGGACAGAGTAGAACTGCCCCTCAGGGTTTCCAAGGAACAGTTGGTGGACTCGAACTGCCAACCTTTGGTTAGCAGTCGAGCTCTTAGAGGTCTTAACCATTGCGCCACGATGGCTTCAGTATGTATAGAGAGATATACAGATACCTCCACCACTGGTTCTGACAGAGGAAGGTTTTCCACCCGTGTCCTTTCCTCAAATGAAGGCAACACCTCAGGGAGATGAGCTGTGGGCGGAGCAGGGTGACTCCCACTGCAGCTTGGTTTTCCTCATGTCAAATCAGAAGGGAATTTCCAGGCTTGACACATTACAGCTGCAGCAGCCTTCATCACCTCTCCGTGCCTAAATCAGAAAGCTGCCCAATATTGCCACACAGTCTGTGGATGATTGTGCCAGAATGTTCTGGTGGTTTCTGGCAGAACAAGGATGAAGTGAGCAGCTCTTCATCTAATAGAGCACAAAGACAGTCAAAAGAAGGGATGGTTCTCTATGAGCACTTCTTTAGACCTGCCACAGAATCATTCCAGTCTCTGCTCCAAGAAGTGGATGATGCTTAGCACCACGCGGCTAGTGGAGGACCAACAAGACAGGCCAGGCAGAGAGCTGGTCATCGATATCAGGGTTAGAGGCCAACAAAGAATAATTGTGTTCTCATTTACTTTCAATTTTATCTGAAATTCTGGGAGATTTAAACAGCTAAGTATAATCATAGGAGAAGTTTAAATACAATGAATATAATACCAAAATTCCGAAGGGTGAATAATATTCTAAGCTGAGAAGGAACATGGTAAATCACAATAGATTGATTTAACTGTATAAACATTTAGCACTTTTTATGGAAAATCCAAGACAAGGGAGAAACTACACACTGGGACAAATATGACAGAAAAATGCTCAATATATTTATGAGATAAAGAGGTCATATGAGGACATAGAAAAACTTAATAGCTTAAATAGCTAAAATGCAACAGAATACAATCAGATCGTTTACAAACGAGGAAAGATAATTAGTAATAAAAATATGAAAGGAAAAAAAAACAGTGACCCTCACTTGTAATCAAAGTTAGGTAAATAAAAACTATGGAGTTAGCCACATTTTATACTCTTGAATTGAACTAAAGATATATATAGTCTGCAATTCTGACGAGGGTGGAGTGCAATCTGTGTGCTCTTTGTTATTGTAAACTGGTAAACTGGTACTACATTTGTTAAAACAATTTACAAAAGTGTTTAAAGAGTCAAAAATATTCATTTCTTTTAATCCAATAATCTCACCTATGGAATTCTTATCTAAGGAAATAAGCCCAAATATGGAAAACATACATACAGGGAGACAATTACTGAAGTGTTTATATGAAAACTCAGAAAATGTCCAACAACTAGATTCTGGCATATTCACTTAATAGCACACTATATCTACACTGAAAACAGTGATTATGAAAATTATAAGACAACATGGAGAAAATACTATTGAATAAAATAAATTGTATAAAGTTTTACAGGGAGTAAAAGTACAATCAACTGTGGAAATAAAATATAAGTTTGAAAAAAAATAAAAAGCCTGCAAGGGAATATGCCAAAAAGATTATAATGACTGGGTTGTGACCATAGAATGATATGGGATCATTTTGTTTTCTTTATTTTCAGAAATTTTGGTGTAAAGTTTATAAAATATTTAATTAAAAAAAATAGACTTACAGAGTGTATTTCTTAAAATGTGGAAATAAGGGAGACATTGACTGTTCAGACAATCAGAGCATCTCGTAATTGAGAGGGACAATCCCTACCTACTTGGACATCTTGAGTGTCAATAAGCCTTTATCCTTGGTGCTCCATTCCATTTTCAGATCCAATCTAGTTGTTATGAAATTATTATTTCAAATGAGTCAAAATCTGTAACTTCTGTGTGATGTTTAAGAAAAAAGAACTTCTGTGTGTGCTGAATCTGTTCATTTTCTTGGTGTTGGTGATAATTTCTTGGGTGCGTAAACATGTCACCACCACTGCCATCGAGTTGATTCCAACTCATAGTGACCCCATAGGGTTTCCAAGGCTGTAAACCTCTATGGAAGCAGACTGCCACATCTTTCTTCTGCAGAGCTGTTGGTGGTTTCGAACTGCCAAACTTTTGGTTAGCAGTCGATCGCGAAACATGGCAAAACGTATCAAATTGTACAGATTGTTGTTGTTGTTTGATGCCGTTGAGTTGGTTCCAACTCATAGAGACCCTATGTACAACAAAACAAAACACTGCCCGGTCCTGCACGTTCTCACAATTGTTGCTATGTTTGAGCCCATTGTTGCAACCACTGTGTCAGACCATCCTGTTGAGGGTCTTCCTCTTTTTCGCTGACCCTCTACTTCACCAAGCATGATGTTCTTTTCTAGGCACTGGTCCCTCCTGATGGCACGTCCATCCTTGCTTCTAAGGAGCATTCTGGCTGTACTTCTTCCAAGACAGATTTATTCGTTCTCCTGGCAGTCCGTGATATATTCAATATTCTTCACCAACACAATAATTCAAAGGCATCAATTCTTCTTCAGTCTTGTTTATTCATTGTCCAGGTTTTGCATACGCATGAGGTGATTGAAGATAACATGGCTTGGGTCAGGCACACCTTAGTCCTCAAAGTGATATCTTTTCTTTTTAACACTTTAAAGAGGGCTTTTGTAGTAGATTTGCCCAATGCAATGCGTCGTTTGACTTCTTTACTGCTGCTTCCGTGGGCGTTGATTGTGGATTCAAGTAAAATGAAGTCCTTGACAACTTCAGTCTTTTCTCCGTTTATCATGATGTTGTTGATTGGTCCAGTTGTGAGGATTTATGTTTTCTTTATGTTGAGGTGTAATCCATACTGAAGGCTGTAGTCTTTGATTTTCATCAGTAAGTGCTTCAATTCTTCATCACTTTCAGCAAGCAAGGTTGTGTCATCTGCATAACACAGGTTGTTAAAGAGTCTTCCTCCAATCCTAATGCCACATTCTTCTTCATAAAGTTCAGCTTCTTGGATTATTTGCTCAGCATACAGATTGAATAAGTACAGTGAAATGATACAACCCTGACACATACCTTTTCTGATTATAAACCATGCAGTATCCCCTTGTTTTATTCGAACAACCAACTCTTGGTCTTTGTACAGGTTCCTCATGAGCACAATTAAGTGTTCTGGAATTCCCATTCTTCACAATGTTATCCATAATTTGTTATGATACACACAGTTGAATGCCTTTCCATAGTCAATAAAACACAAGCAAGCATCTGTCTAGTATTTTCTGCTTTCAGCCAAGATCTGTCTGACATCAGCAATGAAATCCCTTGTTCCACGTTCTCTTCTGAATCTGGCTTGAATTTCTGGCAGTTCTCTGTCAATGTACTGCTGCAACCGTTTTTGAATTTCTTCAGCAAAATTTTACTTGCGTGTGATATTAATGATATTATTTGATGATTTCTGCATTCTGTTGGATCACCTTTCTTTGGAATGGGCACAAATATGGATCTCTTCCAGTCAGTTGGCCAGGTGGCTGTCTTATATAGTTCAAACAAATGCAGTTTTGAGAATGCCAATTATACTTCAATAAAGTCTTTAAAACAAATAAAATACTGTTTCACACAAGATGACAAACATTCTGTATGTAAATTTGAAAATGTCCTTTTAGAATCAGTTTTGTATGATTTCAGAGAGTTGAAGAACTTATAGTTTCACGTAGGATATGCAAGAATGGTGGGTAAAAACCTCAGTTCAGGAACCGAGGCAAGTCTTAATTATCCTATAACTCAATTTCGTTCTACGTGGACTGTACAGTCTACCAGGTGACCTGAACGTAATATTAGTGATGTCGGCGTCCATCCAACATGCACACACACACCCACATACACTCATTTCTCCTTTGGTTGCACCGTCAGAGCACGGGAGCATGCGGGAATCTCTCTGGGTGCTGACATCTATTCCACACGGGCACTGCCGGCATGTCCATCTTTCTCACTGGAGTGAGTCACTGTGGAGACCCACCTCCAGCTTCACTACAACGTCTCATAGGGTCTATTTCTTGGCAATTCCCATGGCCCCCTCTGCTGTGTGGGCTCGTTTGCTGTTCCCGCAGTCCTTTGGGCTCTAGGAAGAATCTAAAAGTGATCTAAAGCTCCATCTGATTGGCCACAGGTGGAGACCTTTGTGCCCCTTGGCACTCTACATAGGAAAGGGAGCTCAGGTCCTCTTTAATCTTGATTGATCAAATCTCTGTGGGGTTTTTAATCTTCCCACTGGGGCAAGCTCAGGGGAAACATAACTCAGGGTTTCCCAATTCTCACTCTCCTCTTACCCTCCTTCTGCTTGCTGGGAATGGAGTCTCTGGATGGTACAAATGGTTGACACGCTTGGTTGCTAACTGAAAGGTTGAAAGTTTGAGTCCACCCAGAGGTGCCTCAGCAGAGAGGCCTGGTGATCTACTTCCAAAATATCGGCCATTGAAAACCCTATGGAGTGCAGTTCTACTCTGACACACATGCATGGTGTCACTGTGAGTCAGAGTTCATTTGGCAACTGGTGGTGGCAGTTAACTTGGTGGGAATAGGAAGCCATTATAGAAACTTCCACATCTATTGGGATTGTTTAGAGTTGTCTCAGAGACTAGATTTTGACACTTTTCCCTGTGTTCTGCTGTATAATCCTTCCCAGAGGATGTGGAGTGCCCTATATCACAGAACGGGGGATACAAACAAATATGGGAGAGGGATGGGGAAGCCTTGATTAGTGATTCGCAGTATTAACCCTGTGACAATACAGTTGTGTGCACATGCTTATCTGTGTCTCCTCTTACACCACTGAACAGATAAATTTCACTTCAGTAGCTTGTAGACCAAACACAATCAACTGTAAGCTATTTATCCATTGACCTTCACCACAAACCAGAAATGTGTTTCCATGGAAAGACAGATCTTCACAAATATTCAGTGGAAGACATTTGGTTGCAAAGAGGGCAGATATAAATGCACGATAGACTACACCCTAAGAATTATTCAAGTTGGAGATGTCAATTACCAAAAAAAAAAAGTAATTCCCTATTTTGTCAGTACTAAAAATTTGAAGTTTGGCATATCACATTTACTTAAAAAGTAACAATGTTCTTTGCAGCACTATTTACAATAGCCAAAAGGTGCAAACAATGTAAATGCCCATCAACAGGTGAACTGATAAACAAAATGTGGTACATATATACAACGGAATACTACCCAGACAGTAGAAGAATTGAAGTCTTAATACATGGTACATTACGAATGGAGCCTGAAGACATTATGCTGAGTGAAATAAGCCAATCCCAAAAGGACAAATATCATATGACTTCACTTATATAAAAAGACAAGAAAAGGCAAATGTATACAGATCGAAGTTTATTAGTGGTTACCAGTTTATTAGTGGGAGGGAGGAGAAAGGGGGTAATGGTGATGGAAAAATCGCACCGATTAAGGGAGAGATTGCACAGCTGATTATTGTAAGTGCCATCAAAAAGTTGTACACCTGTGAAAAGTTGAACTGGCAAAAGTTGTGTGATAGATACATTTACAACAATGACCAAAAAAAAAAAAAAAAAAAAAAAGAGTAGCTGCTGAGGCTGCTTATGGACAACCAAAAACCTCATGGAATTTGGTTCCTTGGTTTAGAGGTTTAGGGTCATAGTTTCATGGGACACCCTAGTTAAATGGCCAAATAACATGCTTAGTGCTTCTGTTTGTCATGTAGTGCCTGGGGTCTTAAAAGCTTTCAAGTGGCCATCTGAGACACAATTGGTCTCTATTTGCCTGGAGCAACAGAGGAAGAAGAAAAGTCAGAAATAGGAGGAGGATATGGAATGTGTGGCTAATTGCCTCCATGAACAACTGCCTCCTTTGCCACGAGACCAGAAGAACTGGATGGTGCCTGGCTACCATTACTGAACATTTTGATCTAAGATTCTTTAGAAGAATCCTGATCAAAAGGGGGGAAATGCAGAACAGAATTTCAAATTCTCATGGACTCTAGACTTCCTGGAGCCATGAAGATTGTATAACCCCTGAAACTATTGTCCTGAGATAATCTTTAAACCTTAAACCAAACATATCCCCTGAAGTCTTCTTAAAACCAAACAATTTAGCTTAACTAGTAAGAAATGTCTGCCTTGAGCACTATGCTCTTTTAAGAACTATTTATATGGGATCAAATTAACAACAGTAACTCGTAAGATTAGATAGTAAGCTCAAGGGGCAGTGAGTTTATGTTAATAAGGGAGGGACAACTCAGAAAAGGAAGGTGAAAATGGTTGTCCAACTCAAATAATATAATAATGTCACTGAATTGTCTGTGTAGAAACTGTTGAAGTACACTTTGCTGTGTATATCCTCAACAACAAAATTAAAAAAAAATTAAGTAATATATTAAATGAAAAAAATTTGGTTTTAAGTTTTTTCTTTCTTTAAGTATTATTTTGCACTCTGAAAGTAGAAAATGGAGGCACTGAGGGAGGATATTTTAGAAATAAGGGGGCAGCCCATTGGCTGGAGCCCATCCCAACTCCGTGCCTGCTGAAGGCTCTGGCTCCTTTTACCGTAGCCTGGCCTTTTAATTCTCCTTTTCTTTTTATTTCTAGGCTGTGTACTTGGGCTGTGTCAAACATATTTTATTCATAGTCTAAGTGGAATGATAGATCCACTGAGCTCCTGACAAAGGAAAAGAAGGCTCTTATGTACTAGCAAAGTGTAGACGTAAAAAATAATGTATATTTGAAGAGTGCTTGGAGAAGAATTCTAATATCTCTGCTGCTTCATATTAAGGACATGATTGAGGATATGCTGCAATTGTTTGAATTATGAGAGCTAATTACCATATTTCAGAATTCATCTCATTTTAGGTCAAGAATGATTTTTAAAAGACCCACACACCTATCCTGATCTTCAGTTTTAGGTTTAAGGTAATAAAAGTTTATAAATTGGGGCTAAAATCAGTTATGCCTCTTTAATGTATATAGCCTTGAAACAGCCCTCGACAACTCTTTCCTCTCTCCTGCAGTCCGTATGGAGGAGAGATAGGGCCGCTCACATCTCAGGGAATCAAATTGCCACTGTCACTGCCATCACATGCATTCCCTCAGAACCCTAAAACCTGCAGCAGTTAGGTTTCATAATGGTTAGTAAAGACTGCAGCGCAAATTTACCTTTTAGGGGGATAAAAAAAGGGTATGCACTTGGAATGAATCTGGAACCACATCTATGTTTTAAGTTATAAAGCTAATTCATGAACACCAAAGCGTTTCCTCGCTCATTGTTTCTATGTCATCCTGCTTGGGTGGGTCTTATGGGACGTGACATTCCACCTTGTCCTCAAACTGAGACTGTCCTCTCCTCTTGTCTACCCTTTATTTCAGGGTAAAAGCTCATTTTACAGGTCTTTCCATGTAAATATGCATTTTCACACATACCCAGTGCTTTATTTAACCGCATCATGCAGATGCTATTTTTATTAGCAGTGGCAGCTGACAGGTACAGAGCTTCATCCAGGTGGCTCCTCGTGCAGCTGCTGCTAATGGGAAAAGCAGAGGCTTGGGCCCCTGCAGAGATCTCTGAACTGTCAGCTGCTGCTTTCAGTAGCAGCTGAAGCAAGCCCAGTACTGAAACCTGGGTGCACCCCAATTAGCAAGCTCCTGAAACCACAGTGGCAGACAGTCAGGACAGCGAAGGCTTAGCTGCAGCCTACCTGCTATATGTCAAGCCCAATCTGGGGAAAGAATTCTTTTAACCTTAAAAAGTCACTTTATATGCAGTGAGGCATGGTAACAATCTGGCAGGTCGGGACAGGGTATGATTACAGAGAAAGAGAGAGGCTCAGGGCTTCCTGTGGTGTGCCTTGCTATTTCCACCAAGCAGAGTTCAGCTTGCCATTTCCCATCCTGGTGAGACACACTGCAAGACTCAGGGAGTCTGTGAAGACAGGACCACTTCCATGTTCTGACTTAGCTGGCTATGGAATGCTAGCAATATAGACAGGGAAGCTGTAGTTGTCGTTTTGCATTTTAGGAACAGAACGATTTCAGCCATCTAGGCCTACTGTGTAATTTGGGCCTTACTCAGGTTGATACAGAGGCATTGGTGGTTCAGTGGTAGATTTCTTGCCTTCCACGCAGCAGATCCAGGCCAACGGCACCTCATGTGCAGACACCACTCGTCTATCAGTGGAGGCTTGCATGTTGCTGTGATGCCAAACAGGTTTCAGCAGAACTTCCAGACTAAGGTGGACTAGGAAGAAAGGCCTGGCAATCTACTTCTGAAAATCAGCCAGTGAAAACCCTGTGGATCACAAACGTGCAATCTGCCACCGATCGTGGCAATGGCACAGGACTGGCAGCATTTCGTTCCTTTGTGCATGGGGTCACCAAGAGTCGGAGGCTGGCTCAACAGCAGCTAACAATATTATGGATTGAACTGTATCTCCCCAAAATATGTGTTGGAATCCTAACCCCTATGCATGCAGATGTAGTCCCATTTGGGAATAGGGCTTTCTTTGTTACATTTACGAGGCCACATCAGTGTAGCATGTGTCTTAAACCAAACACTTTTGAGATGTAAAAGGAGCAGATTAGGCACAGAAGCAAACAAGGACAAAGGGGACAAAATTGATGCCACATGGAGATCACCAAGGGGCTGAAGAATAGAAGCTGAAAAGAGATAAGGACCTTCCCTCAGAGCCAATAAAAAGAGAGACCTCTCCTAGAGCCGGTGCCCTGAATTGAGACTTCCAGCCTCCTAACTGTGAGAAAATAAATTTCTGTTCTTTAAAATCACTCATTTCTGGTATTTCTGTTATAGCAGCACAAAGAAACTAAAATGAACAACAGGCTCTTATCCAACAGGCAGTAAACTGGATTTACTGGGAGAGTGGGAACTTCAGGAGAAGCATTGGGGTTTTGCATAGTACTCTGAGGTAGGCAGTTTCTAAAGTGGCCTCCAATGATCCTGGTATCCATGCTCTTGAGTGTGGGTTGGACCTAGTAATTTGCTTCTAATGAACAGAATATGGAAAAAAGTGATAGGGTATCACTTATGAGGTTAGGTTCCAAAAAAGCTGGGGCTTCTGTCTTGGGCCCCTCTTTTCCTCTTTCTCTTTCCCACTCTGGCGAAGTCGGGTAGCATGTTGTGAGCTGACCTATGGAGAGGCCCATATGGTAAGCAACTGAGGAAGGCCTCCAGCCAACAGCCAGCAAGGAACTTAGACCCTCAGTTCAACAGCCTGCATAGACTGAATCCTGCTAACAACCACCTGGGTAAGCTTGGAAGCAGATCCTCCTCCCACAGTAGAGTCTTTGGATAAGACTCCAGCCCTGGCCAACAGCAAGACTGTCCCTCATGAGACACCAGGCACCCAGCTCAGCTGCACCAGAATTTTTGACCCACATAAACTGCGAAATAATACGTTTATTATTTTAAGTGCTAAGTTTTGGGGTAACTTGTTATGCACCAAGAGATAACTAATACATACCCTGAGTACAAAGCATGAGCCAGGTTATAGAGTATTTCTATTGCAGGATGCAAGGTTTCCCAGAATCTTCTCATCCTGGAGATATTTTTGCATGGCAGCATAAAAAACTAAAATATTGTCCTAGCCAAAGATTCTAAACATTTACTCCTCTGAAAGTGTTTTATGAGAGTTAACAAGATATCAAAATTACCTGCATTTAGGGTTTTTTTGGTTATTAATAAGTTATTCCTTCCACCATTTAGCAAATGTATAAATGAGCAGTGAACTAGACCAGAAGCAACCAGCTTGAGGGAAGAGAAATGGATTATCAGAAGAGTGGCACATCGGATTCCGGTGGTGACTACAGAATGCACTTGGATTGTGTGAAAGACGGCAAAGCTGTGAGAACAAGACAAGAACCAAAAAATATGAACATATTCTCTGGGTATATGTCTAATGTGGATGATATTTCTGTCTTCTGATTCAATCATTTTGGAAAATATAGAAGTTGATTTCAAGTTCAAATTAGAGGAACAAAGTCTTTAGAGATGAAAGAACGTTAATTATCAATGAGTCCAGTGGTTTTCAAAATATGTTTTATCCACAGAAGTTTTTACAAAAAATAAAATTGTAGGTGGAGCTCCAATATGCAAAACAGAAAATATTTTTGTTAACAGAAATGTGTTTTATTCATTCAAATTCATAGTATTTACTCACTAAGTAAATCACTTAGAATAACAGTAAGAATACAAAATTTGGGAATTAGGATTTATGGATGTCAGGGGCAGTTCTTACGTTCCCTTCAGGGGAGTTGTGCAATATTGAAACAATTGTAATTCACAAAGATCAGTAGTTCCCAATGGTAAAAGTTTTAACAGCAGCTTGCCTTCAATCTAGGATACAAGCCAACTAAACTAACTCAGAAACGTGAATGAGGAATAGTAAGGCAACTTTTATTTTAACTGTATCATACGAAGGTTCATGTTTCTTAATTGATTATTGTTAAATTTGGAGGAAGTCAACCAAAAACTGCAGCCAGTTTTATTTATCACTGGGCAGAAAATATTTTTCAAATGTAGCCTGACAATATCAAATACAAAGCAATATTAATTTTTTAAAAAACCAGATACATTAATGCACTATCCTTTGCCAGATAATAATTTGAATTCCTGAACTGTCTGATTTACTTTGTTTTGTATGTTGAGTCTAAACTTTAGCTTTCAGTTTCATTGCTGATCTTTTAGCTGTAATTTTTGGCATGGTCACCTTGGGACCCTACGCTGCCAAAATTAGTTCTTTAAAAATATCAGCAGGATGCGTAAATGATACAGCTATGTTATACTCGACAGTTTTAGATAAAAATGCTTCTATTATACAATAGTACATTCCTGTCTCGTTTGAAGTATTTACACTGATGCCTCACCTCAGTATAACTAGCGAACTTCAATATGAAAAGTAAATTCTGGAATTCACTGCATTTATTATGGTCAATAATTGAAAAGTTTACAAAGCAAGATAATTCTTTAATAAAGTTGTCAATTTGTATGATGTCACTCAACACTTAAAAAATGAAGTTGCCTCTTTCCTAACAGCCAGTGCTTGTCTATGCAAATACACTATTGCACATATATTGGCAACAATTTTTTATATGAATGGTTTTACTGGTACTGCTATCAATCATTCTACAAACATCGCTGCATTTTTATAAGGTTATTATGTGATGTGTTACTGTTCTGAACAATTCAACTTTTCTTCTCCTAATATGTGTGTCACCAAAACCAAACCAAACCCATTGCTGTCAAGTCAATCCCGACTCATAGCAACTCTGTAGTGGCCTTATAGGACAGAGTAGAACTTCCCCATAGGGTTTCTAAGGAGTGGCTGGTGCATTTGAACTGCTGACCTTTTAATTAGCAGCCAAGCTCTTAACCACTGCACCACCAGGGCTCTGAATATGTCTGTAGTGTTCTACAAAATGATAAATACCCTTTTTATTTGCCTGCAAGAACATAGACAAAAACAATCCAAATCAAGAAATCACCAATATCCCTCCACTTGCTTATCTGAAATGCAAAGATTTTGCTAATCTCAGTCTTCAAGCCAATTATTTAAATGCTTTGAATCTGCATTCTTAGGTTCTATTGTAGACTATATCATTGGACAATGGTAAATAACTGTTTTGTATGAGACTCCACTAGCTTACGTTTCATTGGTAACACCAACAGCAAGGAGTCTAGCAGCACCTTCCTTACGTAAAGTATGGTGACAAGTCTGACATTTTACCCTCCTTGTGAACTAACAAGTTTGCCGTAGTTTCATGAGTGCTGATGGAAGACATGAGATTCCTGGCTCAGAGACAAAGGGCTTTATTACTCACAGCACAGCAAGTAGCATGAGCTTCATGTTTGCCTTGGTTCCCCTTACCTCCCACGTCCCATGCGGATGACATGGCGTAGTCCAGGTGCATGCTGTGTGTGTAGTGGGTTTGCATCACAGCTAAGGAACCTGGAGCTTAGGGAACTCGAATGTTTTAAAATGAGCTGCAAGCAAACCTGCTCAACCATTGCACTGGAGGGAAACATTACCGTTACTGGACCAGAGGAAGCCACTACCTCCATTTTCTAAGCCTATTTGCTATACAAATATCCTTGAAAAAGATATCTGAAACACAGGTTGTCAGTGACTCTGTTTGTGAGACGTACAGAAACATGTGACCCATGAAGAATGTCACACAATACCCAATAGTGCCTTCTTCCCCCTCACCTGCAATTTTGTGCTTTAATTTGAGTGATTCTATAAGCACCTTTTCATTTTCAGATTTCACTTTTGTTTGGAGAATCCCCAAAGTACTTCAGAGGAATCCCACAGTTTGAAGTAACTACTCTAGTCAAAATCCTTATTTTATGAAAAGGAAGCTGAGGCACAAAGAGGTTAAATGGTTTGTTCAGGTTACAGCTAGGCAATGGAATTATAAATCTAAGCAGCAGTGGATAGCAGCCAAAATAACCTCTTCTTTAATCTAGATTATTTAAAATCTTTAAGGGCAAAGAACTTCTCAAGGCCTCTAATCTGGGTTGCCCCATAAGCAATCTCTGGACAAGAGTTTGAGTACAGGAAGTTTATTTGGGAAGGGATCCAGGAAACATCATTAAAGGAATAGGGAAATGAGGCAAAGGAGGAAGAGAAGTCAACAGAAGGTTTGTTATGAAACAAGTTACCACAGTGGATACCTGGAGCTTAATCTCACTGGGGAACTCTGAAAACCAGTGTTGAATATGAACCTGGGAGTCATCCCACCTGAGGGGTGAGGGAGCTGGGGTGTTTATCTGCCAGCTCCCATTAGTCATTGGTTGATGGAACTCAAGGAGGTGTTAATTTCCTATCGCTTCTGCGCTGCCCTGCACTCAGGAAGAACACATTCTACTGGCCAGCAAGAGTCCTAAACAAAGAGCTGCAAGTGCTGGCAGTTGGAAGTTAGACCTGTGTTGGAAATGGTGCCTACCAAAGGGAAATGGGATGAGCGCCAGCTGTGTCTGCTACACCGCGTGCAGCTGATCTTTAAAATTTAATATATATTTGAATGAAACTTCCCTAGTCTAATTCTCAGCCTCTGCGTTTGAGTGAAGGTCTTCAAACCTGGTAGGAATACTTGTGGATGAAGTTAAGAAGAATTTTTAATGAAATGGTGGTTGCAAGAAGAGAGTAAAGTGTTGATCAAAGGTGAGGAGGGAAAGCCTATCTGATGAGGATTTAAAATATTAATGGGAGAAGGTAGCAAGAAAGAGAGGAGGAAGTAGAGGACAAGGAGAGCTAGAACAAAAGAACCATGAACATGGGAAATTCTCACTAAGAAAACTATTCAAGGGACTTCATGGCCATGAACAGGAAACCGATTACTGATTCTTGGGTTTTCTTTGAGGAGACTCAGCTGAGTTAGAAAAGTCTCCCTGGTACAGATTATAACAATGATTCCAAAATTTTGAGTAGGAGGATCCCTTTTTACATAAACAATTGTTTTCAAGATTTTCATGTGTTAGTGGTTGTAGTTTAAATATCCTTTGATTAAGAAAACACATGATTAATACTACAATGAATGCAGTAACACTTCAAAATGAATTTGTGTCTTATTCATCACTACAGCATCTGCGTATGTTTAAAAAATAGTAGTTGGTGCATATGCAAGATGTTAGCCGTATTCAGACCACAGACTGGAGAGTGCACTGGTTCAGGGATCCATGACAATGACTTTCAGGTGACCTTCTGCCTTTGGGGATGAGCTCTGGTCTGAAAAGGTGCTCATGATGACTGGAGGAGCCTGGAAGATGTACCACGGAAGTGCTTGAAATACGTGTCAAGACAACACATCCCATGAGAACTTCCCCAAGATTAGACTCCCCTGAGTAGTCTGTTTCCTGAATTTCTTCCTATCAGACAAGATTAAGAAGTCCCTGGGTGGCGCAGACAGTTAAGCACGCGACTACTCACCGACAAATTGGCAGTGCACACCCACTCAGAGGTGCCTTGGAAGTAAGGCTTGATGATCTGTTTCTGAAAGATCACAGCCATGAAAACCCTGTGGAGCAGTTCTACTCTGACACACATTGGGGTCGCCATGAGTCAGAATCGACTCAACGACAACTATTTTGGTTTGGTTCGGTCAAGACTATTATACACCCAACTGCCTTTGTGTAGGACAAATAGTAAACATAGTAGTAGAAAGAAATTGGGTTTAGGAAAAAGGCAAAACCCTAAACGAATCTCCAGGTGTATTCTTTGAAGGAGAAATGAGCTTACTTCTTCCCCTTCACCCCAACTATTATTCTTGCGTGATGGCAATCCGAGGCTGCAGGTAATATGGCTTGAGATGCTCAGTGACATTCTCTGCTGTGGAGAATCAGGGTTTTGTTGAACCAAGTATGTGCACGTGAGTGTGCGTGCAAGTGTAAACATGTGGGTTCTTTACAACTTTGATCGATATAGGACTGCCTTAATTTTTGTTCAGACCCTGAGATGAGGTTTTGGATGCAAGTAATTTATTTGGTAGATATTCCCAGGAAACACAGTGAGGGAGTGGGATGTGAGATGGGAAAGGCAGGAAAGCGGTAACAAGGGAGTTACTGCTGCGGGCACTTGGGGCTCAGTACCACTGGACACCCTCCGAGAGACTGTGTGGAACACACCTCAGAATTGTCCCAACAAGAGTTAAGGAAGCTGGGGTATTTATCTCCTGATGTCCATCCTCATTGGTTGGGTTACTCATGGGGACTTTAACTCCTGGTATTTCTGCCCTGCCCCCACACGAGGGCCAGGCACACTTCTGTGGCCAGACAGAGAAAGCCTCCAGACTGTGTAACTCAAGTCTTGAGATAAGAAGCCATCAGCCCATAAGGTCAGTAAGGGATCTGCCGAATAAAGTTGCAGGTGACCTTTAGAAAGGGCTGTGGGGATATGGGAAACCCTGGTGGCATAGTGCTTAAGAGTGCTATAATAATTTGGACTCAATAATAGGACCTACTTTTAGGTTACTTAGGCATTTATCAAATTAGCCCTGGTTTTAGACCAATTTCTTCAACGGTGCCACAGTTTTTTCTCTACTTATAAACAGGATAGGAACGTGGTTTATTGGAGTGCAGCCTGCTTGTTTCCACTCTACCTTGGGAATCAATCTACAAATAACAAAGGAATTTAGAGCTTTCAGGGTCTAAAGAAAATCACACTGGGGATATGTATACATTGGCGAGATCAGGTTGAAATGACATTCAAGGGTAGCTTGGAAAAGAAGTTACAAAGGGGTAGCCTCAGCCTTATGTGAGGACTGATAGACAGACAGGCTTTGAGGTGTGGTCTGAAGCCGTGGGGGCGGTGGGGAGGGGATCTGGGCAAACCAAAACCAAAATTCAGATATTGGGGCTGAATTAGAACCTCTCCAGCTGGCTGCTGCTTTCCAGAATCACTGTTTAGCATCATCAGCATAGGAGTGCTCAAATGTGGTATGATCATCTCAAATAAGCAAACTCAAGATGGACTTCTGGAGGTGCCTCCCACAAAATTTAGAAAAAACACCAATTTTCACCAGTTTCAATATTTCCTTCTTCAATAATTCTGAGGAATTATAGAAGATTGGAATCACTGGGTGGAGGAAACAGTTAACGTACTTGGCTGCTAACCAAAGGGTTGAAAGTTCGAGTCCACCCAGATGCACCTCGGAAGAAAGGTCTGGAGATCTACTTCCCCAAAACCAGCCATTGAAAACCCTATGGGGCATAGTTCTACTATGACTGTAACTGGCATGGTATGGTATAGAAGGTTAGGCTGCAAATTTCCCTTTGTTCAGGAAGATATAACTCCTCTTAACTTTCAAATTGATGCCCAGATGGTTTCTGGACCAATCTTTTAATGAGAGCAAATAGGGAAAAAAAAAAAAAAAACAGGAAAAAAATATAGAAGACATTGAGAGCTATGATGGCAGTGGGAATTTGTGGGGTTAATATCTGGGAAGGAATATTTTTAAATATTGGCTTTTCATTTTTTCCTGTTCTATCTTCTCAGGCTTCCCATTGCTCTTTCTTGGGATCACTCCCTAAAATAAACCCTTGCATGAAAGCCCTTGTCTTGAGTTCTGCTTTTTTGGGGATTCCAGGTCAAGACATGGGGAATGCTGCTAATGGGCCCAAAGGAGACACAGCATAGCAAGGTGGGATAGGGAGAACGCCCGAGCTTTCACTAGGTTAGAGCAGGGTCTTCTTTTGATGCTTCCTCTGGGGTAAGCGGAACAACAGAATACACAACCCTCTCCTTTAAGCCCAATATTCAGTCAGTCGCCATGTCCCATCATGTGTTCCTCTAGACAACATCCTTTTCTTTCCATCAGCTTCTAATGTGACCACCAGGGTCAGGGTTTTGTCAGTCACACCCCAGCGTCACCACTGTGACCTCCCCAGCTTCCGTCTTCCCCCCATCCGCTCGCATACCACTGCCTGACCAGTCTTCCCAAAATATATTACTAAGATTTAATGTTTTCATTGATAATTATAACACACATACAGAAAACCACATGTACGGCTTCATGAACTTTTATAAGGCAAACACCCTTGTAACCACAACCCTCGCCACGTGTTCCTTCCCAAACTCAATTTCCTCTCACTCAATAGTTTTCTCTATCAATCAATATATAACCCTAATGGAGCCCTGATCGTACAGTGGTTAAGATCTTGGCTGCTAACCAAAAGGTCAGCAGTTCAAATCCACCAGCCATTGCTTGGAAACCCTATGGGGCAGTTCTACTCTGTCCTATAGGGTTGCTATGAGTCAGAAACGACTCGACAGCAATGGGTTTGGTATGGATCCCTAAGGAATCTTTGGGTGGTGCAAATGGTTAAGGGATCGACTACTAACCAAAGGTTAGTGGTTCGAATCCACCCAGAGGCACCTCGGAATGAAAGACCTGGCATATGCTTCTGAAAAATCACAGCCATAGAAAACTCTACGTAGCACAGTTCTATTCTGACACACACGTGGTCGCCATGAGTTGGAACTGACTCAACAGCAACTAGTTTTTTTTTTTTACATAACACTAAATACCACAATTTAGGTTTTTTTTTTTTTTTTCCTTTTAAATGTATTTTAGGCCTTTTAGTCTGTAGGCCCCCTGTCCACCTCTGTTTATTTTTCCTAGCAATATCAGTTGAAGAAACCAGACTTTTTTGTCCTTTAGAAGCCCCCCAGTCTGAATGTTGCAGACTGCATTCCAGATAGAGTTTAAGGTATTCTCTGTCCTGTGTATTTCCTGTAATTTGGTGGTTAGATCCAAAATAGCTTCTTAATGGTGTCACTTCTTTGCTCAAGAATCCATCAGCTTCCCTAAACTCCTCGACCTGACTCTTTGGGAGTGTAACACAAAAACAAAGCTGGGAACAGGCTTTATCTAAGCGGCAAGAAAGTAGCCTCACTGCCACCAACACGTGATGCTCATTGAGGAAAGAGGTCCCAGAAAGCACGTGCAGGAAGGTATCCTCATTCCAGGTATACACCATGCTTATTCCCTCCCGGTGTTCTCTCTGGGAGTGGTTCCTGAGGCCAGATACTCTCCCTGCCTCCCCCTCTCAGCAGGTAGCACCTTGTTCTGCTCTAACCCCTCTGTGAAGCCTTCACGGGGCTGGCTCTTCTCTGGACTGTGGGATGGAAAGTCTGTGCCATCGGTGCGAGGCAGAATGATGGCCCCCAAAGATGTCCCTGCCCGAATCTCTGGAACCTGTAAATATGTCTCCGTATATGGCATATGGATTTTGCAGGTGTGGCTAAGGTTATAGGCCTTGAGATGGGGAGATGATCCTGGATGATCCAGATGGGCCCAATCTAATCACAGCAGTCCTTAAAAGACCAGGATTTAGTCTGGCTGAGGTGAGAGAAACTCAAAGACAGAAGGAGGGTTAGAAAGATGTGCCATTGCTGGCTTTGAAAGCAGAGGAAGGGGACCACAAGCCAAGGAAGGGAGGAGGCTTCTAGAAGGTAGAAAAGGCAAGGAACAGATTCTCCCATAGAGCCTACTGAGAGGAACACAGTCTTGCCTTCGATTTGATTGTAGCCCAGTAAGGCCTGTGTTGTACTTCTGATCTGCAGGACTGTAAGCCAATAAATTTGTTTAAGCCACTAAATTTGTGATCATTTGTTAGAGCGGCAATAGAAACCTAATACACTAATCAATTTGGCTCTGAGTGTGCTTTCCGCCAGCCAGACTCCACGCTGGTGAAGGCACAAGTCACATTTTATACTTCTCCCTCCCCATAGCCCCTGACCCAGTATAGACTCAGGGAAAGTGTATACATATTGTTGATTGATTGAAAGTGTTTAATAAAATTAGAGATGGTAGAGAATCAGTAACTCTGGTAAGAATTCAACATGAAAGTGATTTAATTGCAGATTAAAATAAGTGCAGTTTGTTCATCTTGGTGGTATTTCTCAGGCAGCCCGTAAACCATTATTTATACATATGTAGGAGAGAGAACGAAGGAGCCCTGGTGATACAGTGGTTAAGGCAGCCAGCTACTAACCTAAAGGTCGGTGGTTTGAACCCACCAGCCACTCCTCAGGAGAAAGACGGGGCAGTCAGCCTTCTGTAAAGATTACAGCCTTGGAAACCCTATGCGGCAGTTCTGCTCTGTCCTATAGGGTCGCTATGAGTCAGAATTGACTCAATGGCAATGGGTTTTTTGAGTTAGGAGAGTTCATGAAAATATTTTCACAACCACTTAGCAACTCTGTTACCTTGGACAACTTAACAAAGCTTTTTAAGCTCATGTAAGGTGGGTATCATCGTGCTTCCTCACCAGGTTGTGAAGAGTAGCTCATGTAAATGTTAAGATTGCAATGAATGACAGCATTGGTAATAATAACTTACAATAGGACATATGTAAAAATATTTGCAAATATTCCTAAATAGTTGATTTTTGTCCTACACCAGTCCTTCAAAAAGCCGTTATTAACTGCCCATTTGTATGAAATGTTAGCGAAATACGCTGTAGAATGAAAAGACATCATTCTTAATCAGTTTGTCATCTTTAAGTACCATCTGGACATAAATTGCTCCAAATCCAGGCATTTTTGGATAGTGCTGCAGCAGAGCTGTGGCCTGAGAAGAACGCGGAGGAAAGAGAGTTTACTGAATAATGAATGGAGGATGCTGTTTGGAAGGGACGGCATCCCAGACTACCAGGGATTAAACTGCATGGAATTACTCCTCTAGCAGAGATGTCCAATTTAAAAATTTCCACCACATCCCCAAAAGAAGATTCTGTTCTCAGCAGTGCACTACAAGCAGCAAAGTGAAGACGGTATCACATCCCAACATTTCTAAAACAGACTTTCCCATTAACTTATTTTTTCTCCAGTGAAGAATGTGGTTAATACAAGCAACAAATCTGTCTTGGAAGAAATACAGCCAGAATGCTCCTTAGAAGCAAGGATGATGAGACTTTTTCTCACATACTTTGGACATGTTCATCAGGAGGGACTAGTCCCTGGAGAAGGACATCATGCTTGGTAAAGTAGAGGGTCAGCGAAGGAGAGGAAGACCCTCAATGGGATAGACTGACGCAGTGGCTACAACAATGGGCTTAAGCACAACAATGATTGTGCGGATGGCGCAGGACCCGGCAGTGTTTTGTTCTGTTGTACATGGGGTCACTATGAGTCGAAATCAACTCGACGGCACCTAACAACGACTGATCGAGAATTGCTTTATATTTCAGAAGTTTTCACTTTTAATACATGATGCAAAACACTGAATAACTAGACTTTAATTAACGAACCTGATTAACTGGAATTCTCTCTATTCAGCACTCCACTTTTGGAAGAAAGGAGCAAACACAGGAAAACAAGTGAATTCTATTAACTTTTAAAAAAGTAATTCTAGCACATGGTCTTAGTGCAGATTCCCCCCAATCTTCTACCCACTTAATGCAGTAAAGTGAGGACACGTATTCAGAAAGAGGACTCTGAGGCATCAAAAAAGGAGAAAATTAAAAAGGATTCATTTCCCTTAGTACACTGAGCTTTCTAAGGTGAGGCATCAGCTCGCAACATTTTAGAAAAAAATTTCAATTTAGGTCTCAGCTGAAGGGGCTTTCTGGTTAATCCTTAACCAAAATGGAACTTTAATTTAGCAGAACAGTTCCTTCCTGAGGTATTCTGATTAACTGAGGGTTTACTGTATCTAACAGAAATGTTTCATGTGTCATATTGACCTAAAGGTAGATTTCAAAGTGAAAATTTGAGTAAAATCCTCTTAGCTTTTCTAAAGTTATAGAGGCACTCTTCACATTTTTCCTATCTGAAATTAATCCTGCCCTGCTGCTAAGAATCAAAAACAATTTCACGTGTGATCATTTTTATTTTTCAACACAAGCCATCTTCACGTTTTAAAGTTATGTTGCAGGTGTCTCTCAACACTACAAGTGTTCCTGACAAAATGCGTTCTGAAAGATCAGTTAGTATTTGAGCAACTTGCATTCCTACAATTTTTTACCCTGAATTGCACTCAACTTTAAAGTGTTCTTTCATCAGTTTTTCCTTTATTTAAGCAGTAAGGTAAGGCACAGCTGTTTCCTCAAGTCCAGATCACGATTCAGAACCACAAGCTGCAGAATTGTATTGATCATACATAGAATGGCACCTCATTTTGTTTGGTATGTATGAACTTTCATTCTTTGCAACTGTGATTTCCTTTTTTTTTTTCATTAATCCTGCCAATCACTTAGAGATGGATTTTTTGAGTTGCTAGGTTGCCTCTTGAGTTTGAAGAGGTAGAGAGAAAATACTTAGTAGTTCCAGTAAGAAATCATCATGTCATTTTAAGACTCCTTCTCCCTACCCTGACTTAGATAAAATGAAATACAGAAATCTGCAAGTGCACTAGTCTTGGTTTTGAAATTCTTACAGTGAGTTCATAGAGGCTTTGGGGACTCTTCACTAATGCTTGAAGTCTCTGTCCCCTTGGGCAAGCTCATAAAAAGAACTTCCATCATTAATGATTTATTAAGTGTCAGCTCTGTACTGGGCATAGAAGAAAAGGTGCTGGGGGCTGTACAAGGAAACCAGACTTGGTCCTGCCCTCGGGGTGTTTCTATCAACACTAAGAAGACATAATTCAAGAGGACTAGGGCTCATTACTCCAATGGAAAATTTATAGCACTGATAATTACTTTTCTAGCAAAAACTCACTTGAGGGCAGGAACTGTGACTTGCTCCATTGTGTGCCTCCTGTCGCACCCTCTCCTGTAGTAAGCTGGCAATAAATACTCATTAAAGTGAAAGTACAAAAACAAAACTGTTTATCCCTAATAAACCAGTTTTCCCAACTTTTCTAATTCTGATATTGGCCCCATATTCTTTACAGTTATCCACAAGCAAATCCTCGTGTTATAGTTGATGCCTGTCGTCCTTTGTCCAATCAGCTGTCAACACCTTTTGAGCCTTACTTCTCAATTCTCCTAGACCATTTTCCCGTCTACTCACTCCACCCTGTTGCTAGTGTTGCTAGTTGCTGTGGAGTTGATTCTGACTCATGGCAATCCCATGTGTTACAGAGTAGAATTGCTCCATAGGGTTTTCTTTGCTGTAATCTTAAAGGAATAGTCCTTGAATGGAGCAAATGGTTAAGTGCTTGACTACTAGCTGAAAGGTTCGTGATTTGAACCCCCCCAGAAGCACTTCGAAAGTAAGGCCTGGTGATCTGTTTCCGAAAGGTCACAGCCTTGAAAACCCTATGAAGTTCAGTTCTACTCTGTACACATGAGGACATCATGAGTCAGACCCAACTAGCAACAGCAACAACAATAATCTTAAAGGAAGCAGATTTCCAGGCCTATCTTCTGCGGTGTCTCTGGACGGGTTCAACCACCAACCTTTAGCAGTCTAGTGCAAATAATTTGCATCTTGCGTTATAACCTAAGTAATGCAAACCTCCTCATTCATTGTCCAGCATTTGCATGCACATGAGGTGACTGAAAACACCATGGCTTGGATCAGACTCCCCTTAGTCCTTAAAGTGACATCTTTGCTTTTTAACACTTGAAAGAGGTCTTTTGCAGCAGATTTGCCCAATGCAATGCATCTCTTGGTTTCTTGACTGCTGCTTCCATGGGTGTTGATTGTGGATCCAAGTAAAATGAAATCCTTGATAACTTCAGTCTTTTCTCCATTTATCATGATGTTGCTTATTGGTCAGGTTGTGAGGATTTTTGTTTTCTTTATGTTGAGGTGTAATCCATATGGGAGGATATCTTCATCAGTAAGTGCTTCAAGTCCTCTTCACTTTCAGCAAGCAAGCTTATATTATTTGCATATCGAAGATGCACATGAAAGCTGGACAATGAATAAAGAAGACCAATGAAGAATTGATGCGTTTGAATGATAGTGTTGGTGAATAATATTGAATATACCATGGACTGCTGGAAGAATGAACAAATTTATCTTGGAAGAAGTACAGCCAGAATGCTCCTTGGGAGGGAAGATGGCGAGACTTTGTCTCACGTACTTTGGACATGTTATCCGGAGGGACCAGTCCCCGGAGAAGGACATCATGTTTGGAAAAGTAAAGGGTCAGCGAAAAAGAGGAAGACCCTCAACGAGATGGACTGACACAGTGGCTGCAACAATGAACTCAAACATAGCAACAATTGTGAGGATGGCGCAGGACTGGGCACTGTTTCATTCTGTAGTACACAGGGTCACTATGAGTCAGAACTGACATGATGGCACCTAATAACAACAACAATGCAAACTTCTAGTAAACTTCCTATCTCCAGTTATTCCTCTTCCAACCATTTGGTGCATCTATCAAATGAGTTTTCCTGAAGCAAAGTCCAGATGTTGTCCACATTTAATGACCTTCTATCCTGGTCTTATCTCTTCATGACCCTCTACATGCATCCTCTGCTCCATTTAGGCAAATGGGGCATTCCCTGCTCCCATCAAGTCCTCCTGCATTCCCCCGCTCTGTCCTCATGGTTCTATGCTCCCTCATTTCCTCCTTGCCTGTCTCCACCTTTCAAGATCCTACAGTCTGTTTCATTCAGAAGGTTTGGTTGCCAGCAGGATAAATTGCCTCTGGCTGCCTAAAGTAGACCAGGAACTTACTGGAAGGATATCAAGTAGTTTGCAGAGGAGTTGGAGAAGCAGAGAGAAGAGGAGAGAACGAAGCAAGCTAACTACTGCAGTCGGCAAGTGCTGGGACCATTGTGTTCAGGGCAATTCTCATCTCACCCTCCTTTGTCTTTGTCACCCTCTCGAGTTTCAATTCCTGAGTGGGAGGTTCTAGTGTCCAGTCTCATGTTGTACACCTCACAGGGCCTCTGAGAGCAAGGAGAGAGAAGAGCCCACTGACTCTCTGCAATGACTGGACAGGAGGACTCCCTGAAACTAGGAGGGGATTGGGTGTACGGTAGCCAACTTACGGCAGCTCCATCTCTCAAGGCCCATTTTTTGTTTCTTACCAGTTACCAGCAGCCATTGAGCCTACTCCCAACTTATGGCAAGCCCACGTGTGTCAGATGTGCTCCACAGGATTGTCAATGGCTAATTTTTTGGAAGTAGATCACCGGGCCTTTCTTTCAAGGCACCTCTGGGTAGACTAAAACCTCCAACCTTTTGGTTAGCAGCTGAGCACGTTAACCATTTGTACCACCCAGGGACTCCACAAGGCCCATTTTAAAAGCTGCCACCTTTCAGAAAGCCTCTCCTGATTCTCATATTTTGTTTCACACATTTCATAGTTAGCTTTATATTGTAGTTATTTGTGGACTGGTTTTATCCTTCCTCTGAGATCGGGAACTTAATCTATCTTTGTTCCTCCTGAACTGCCACTTACAACATCTTACAAATGGAAACGTAATAGTAATGTTGAATTGAATGAGGATTCAGATAGGTCACAGAAAGGCTGACGTGTTTACTGTGTGTCAAGCACATAGTTTAGGCATTTTTGTTATCTCATTTAATCCTCATAATTCTTTGCCACAGTACTCTTACCCAAGGCTCAGGGTAGTTAAATGACTCAAACCATAGGCTTGTAAGCAGGCTTTGAACCTCCGAAGTTTGACTCAGCACTCTCAACTACTGTGTTATGGATGACTCCAAGGAGGGGGTTAGATAGAGGAGGGCTTGAATGGAGCTTTGAAGGAAGAAAAATAAATAAATAACCAGTTGCCCTAGAGTCGATTCTGACTCATAATGACCCTATGTGTGTTACAGCAGAACTGTGCTCCATAGGGTTTTCAATGGCTGATTTTTCAGAAGTAGATTGCCAAGCCTTTCTTCTGAGGTGCCTCTGGTGGACACAAAACTCCAACCCTTTAGTTAGCAATTGAGCATGTGAACTGTTTACATCACCCAGTGGCTTCAGGCTTTAAATAGGTGAGGAGGTGAGGGGGCTAGGAATTCCTAGCTGCGTCCAGCACTGTAGGATGTGAAAATTAGTGCAACGAGTTTAAGTGAGGGACAGTGGGGAAACCAGAGAGACTGAAGCAAACAGCTTATACTGGGGCAGAGTTACAAACTACATTGTATGGCAGGACTGGACTAAGTTCCAGAGGGCTTTGAAAGACAAACAGGAGAGTTTAATGCCCATATGATTGAGGAATTTATACTTTCAACACTTTCAACATTTCATAAGTGAAACAAACATAGACATTAATGGAGAAGAGTGCAGAAACGTATATGCATTTTTAGATAAACATAGACTTCAAAGAAATGTCTTACCCGTGTTGGATCTTATAGTGAGTTGAATCATGGCCCCCTCAAAAGATATGTCCACCCAGAACCTGTGAATTTGACCGCATCTGAAAAAAGGGTCTTTGCAGCTGTAATAAGTCAAGGACCTCCTGATGAGACCATCCTGGATTAGGGTGGACCTTAAATCCGATGACAAACACCCTTACAAGAAAAGACAAAGGGAGAGGACACAAAGGGTCATGTGAAGACAGGGACAGTGGCTGAAGTCACGCTGCCGCAAGCTAAGGAGCTTCTGGCGCCACCGGAAGCTGGAAGAGGCAGGGAAGGAGTCTCCTCTAGAGCTGCTGACACCCTTTTCCCCAGATTTTTGGCCTCCAGACTGGGACTAAGAGAATAAATTTCTGTGGTTTTAAGCCACCCAGTTTGTGATTGGTTATGGCAGCCTGGAAACCAACATCTGCTTCTGAGGGCTAGATCCCCCAGCCTTCCTTGGGGCAAATGCTCACCCCTTCTGTGATCAGAGGAGTTTGGGAAGACTGTGGTGGGAAATGGGGAGCTTGAGGTGGAGAATCACCTTGCAGACCGCAGCTTGGCCTTTGTTCTGCTTTTCCTAGCTGCACAAACACCTGAGGCTAATGAATGGGGGCTGATCAGACCAAGAGGGACCACCTGAGCGCCCCATGCTGCCTAAGCCTCACGAGGCATGATGTAATCTACCACGGCCACGTGGTAAGGCAGATAAGGGCCCAAGGCTCAGAGGAGCTTTCTGCCGGCACACTGGCGAGTAGGGTGTTCTTCTTTGGGACCTCGAAGCTCTATGCTGTGACCTCCTTCCAGGCCTTATCCTAGGTGTCTCTTTGTCTGTATCCTTTTTGGTTGTAATAGAGTTACAGCCATTAAGTATGGTATACTCTGGTATCTTCTGTGAGTCGTTCCAGTGAATTAACAGACCCACAGGGGCAGTGAGAGCCAGCAGGGGCTGGTGTCTGCCTTTCTGACAGTCTGAAAGAAGGCATCCTTCTAACGTGTGAGGTCTGACCTATGACCTAGCTCTGGGTGGACAGTTCCAAAAAATGCTGCATAGGCAGCTGGTCTGAAAGATGGTATCTGCCTAACTCATGGGCTCTGACACAGCTCTGGGTGGACAGAGTCAGAGGGTGTGCTATATGAGCGGCTGGTGATGAGGATGGAGAAGTGGGAAGGTTAGGACTGAATCTATCCCCACACTTCGGGGATTGGACTCTTGTTGACGTCAGTGGCGTATCTAGGGTATTGCCCTGGTTCTGGGTGCGCAGTGCCACTTAGCAGTTTCTATTAACCCAGTACTGCCCAATGTCTTTCCTCAAGCAGGTAATGTGTTAATTAGAATATTAACGAGCTTGACTTGTATTTTTGAGCTGAAATTATGGTGAAGTTATCTAAAAGAGGTGTGTCAGATGTTTGGACAGGGGCACAATTTCAGTGCTTGCTATAGGTGCCACTTTCTGTAGATACGTTACTGGCCAGAACGGGTTAATAGAAACTGCTCAGTGGTGCCACACGCACAGGGCTGGTACAATACCTGCTATACCAGCCATACCCTAGTTCGCCTCTGCTGGTTGATCCTTACAACACAGTTAATAATGAAGGCAGGATCTGCTCAGTGCTCCTTGTTTAGGGAAAGTACCACAGCAGGTTCTTGTGCGATGGAAGGGGCAAAAGAGAGGCGGGTTACGATGACATTGATATTCCATATAAATTTTGGGGATGGGGGGAGGTAAGTTATGGGAGACCAGTTGGAAGGTAGTGGGTACAAGAGGAAAGAACGAGAGATTCAGAGTCAAGTACATGAGGGCTCTGTTCCCAGCTCTGGCACTTACCGTTTCAGTTTTTTCATCTGGAAAATGGGGATAATAATATTGTATGTGGACTAGAGATGATAATGTAAGGAATTCAGTAAATATACATTATAATTATTGTTAGTAATAATGTGAAAATTAGGATGGTGGTATTGGAAATAGAGATGCTATCAAAGAGATGTTTAAGAATCAACAGGACTCAGAATCATGGGAGTTTAGATTGAAAGGGATCTGGATGTCCTCTAGTGAGTTCTCCTCTCTTTACCTTGGGAGAGCTACGATAGAGGGGAGGAAGTCACGCTGCCATGAAGTTTCTACTTTGGGAACTGAGGTGTGTGGTGGACTCTTGGCCAAGCCTGACAGATGGTGGGAGAAGGAGCTAGCTTCGAAAAGTGATGAGTTTCACTCTGAACACGCTGACGTTGACGAGACAATGAACTGCCCACAGGAGAGGGCTTCTGGGCCGCTGATAATAAGGGAGTAGAGTGCAGGTAAGAGATCAGGGCTGAGGAGCCACCCTAGGCTACAGAGCTGGGAGTTAATCACTGGAAGTCCAGCCTGGAAGCACAAAAAACTATCAACTCTCTTAATTTAAAAAAAAAAAAAAAAAAACTATATATCAGAATAAAAACAAAGGGCCAATGTCAGCTTTGGGAATATTACTGTTAGAGGTTGGGGAGACAAAATACCTACAAAGAGACAGAGATGGGTGAGTCAGAAAGGTAAGAGAATCAGTATTCTAGATAAGTGAAAAGATGATGTTTCATGAAATAGCAGAAGTGACACATTTCAGAAAATTGCATAGGATAAAGGGTGAGAAAAAACCACTGAGTTTAGACAGAATGCCATGGGTGACTTTAGAAATTACCAGAGATAGGAGAGAAAACATCAGGTAAAGTTCAAAGATCCGTGAGTCAGTAAAAGTTTACAAAGCAAACAAGTTAAAAACTAGGTCAACATCATTACACTTATTTTGAGTAAACTAATTTAAAATGGGGCCAGACTACGATTGTCTGTTTTATTTACTGTAAAGCTGTTGTTAGTGGCTGTCAAGTAGACCCCCAACTCATGGCGACCCCATGCATAATGGGACTGGACCGCTGGGATCCATAGGGTTTTCATTGGCTGATTTTTGGAAGTAGATAGCCAGGACTTTTCTTCTTAGTCTAGATACTAGTAAAACAAAGTTTTCACAAAAGGATGAACAGAGGTAGCTTTTTTCCAACATTATGATAGAGAAGAATAAGGATGTCCTGAGTCCCTGATCTTTCGCTCAGGGTACTCTACCCCTTTCCACCAGGGATTGTTTATTGGGCACTACTACTTCCAGGGAGTGTGCCAGGTACATTACATATCAAAGCCACCAAACCTGCTGCTGTCAAGTTGCTTCTGACTCATAGTGACCCTGTACAACAGAGTAGAACTGCCTCATAGGGTTTCCGAGGAGTGGCTGGTGGATTTGACCTGTCAACCTTTTGATTAGCAGCCAAGCTCTTAACCACAGTGCCAACAGGCAGATGGATAAACATTATATCCCCATTTTGTATAGGAAGAAACAGAGGCTTAGTAAGGTTAAGAGATACTTGTGCAAGGTCACAGTTGAGGAAACCAACAGTCACTGAACTGACTTCAAAACTATACTGACTCTGGATACCCATCCTTGGATACTTTTGGGAACAAGGCAGTGGATTTGTGAAGCAAATAATACTGCCCTGTCACTTTGCGTAGATTATTATTTAATAACAATGGAGAAGCCAGGAGTCTAAGAAAGAATCTTATTAACATGGAGACATGCCATCCCACCAGAAAATCAGAATTGTTTGCATATTTGGATTTCCTTTGGAAAGCCATATGGGAAAGAGACTGGAGAATAGACAGCTGGATGCCTGTGAAAGTCAAACTGATGTCTTTCCTCTTCCTCTTGAGTTTTAACCTTCCAAGTTTGTTTATAGGTAAGCCACAACTTGCAGCTGAGTGAACCAGTCCCATCAGTAATGACAACTCCTCCTGGGCCCACAGTCAGGCAGCTCCTTATCGCATTCTGCCCCCATGAGTAAGTGTGCAACCAGAATCCAGCTGGGTTGAGCTGGTGATGATTCAGGCGAGGCAGTAGAGTTTGGGTTTCCTCTCCTCCCCTTAGGAAGTGCCTTCAACAGGGATGATGAAGTGAAAACTTGGCTGGTTAGGAAAGTAAATAGATGCAAGGCAAATAAATAAAATGCCCAAAAGCAACTACAGGGGCGCAGTGACATTTTTACGTCAGTCACTTTTCTGATGGACAATAGGCCTACTTTGCAGAGTGCCGTGAAAACGCTTCCGGGAGGGGGGCAGTGGCCAAACAGCTAGAGTGACATGATAAGAAAATCAAACAAAAAACGATGGGAGAGATGACCCCACCAGTCATTTAAGGCTGGAAGTTGCTGCTTTTATTTTCACTCTCATGCCCCACTCCCACCAGTAGGGGTACTTTCTTTCTCCGCCCACGGTACCGCGTTATGCCCAGTATTTACCCATCGCCAAGCTGTGTGCGTGCCACCCAGGGTGAGTATTCCCTTGCATCGTTGCTGTTCTTTTAACTGTTCCAGACGCTGGGCCGCCGACCTTCTACAGCGCCACCGGCCGGTCCGAGAGCCTGCCGGGTGTCCGGTCCGGGAGAGGCGGCCGGAGGCGGGAGGCTGGGTGCGGGGTACCGACGGCACGCTGGGCGGGACTGGGAGAGCCCCCACGCCGGTGCCGAGCCGCCGCGCCTCTTGCTGCGTGGGCGCCCCCAGGTGGGTCTCTGCGGCCCGCGCACCACGTGCCAGGGGCTTGTGGCCGCCCGGCGCGGCGTCAAGGCGCGGCCGGGGGAGGAGCAGCGGGAGGAGGCGGAGAGGGCAGGGAAGGGAGAGCGAGGAGGAGGAAGAGGAGCGGAGGAGGCGGGAGCTGGGCTCCGGGGGAGGGGTTGCCGCCGCCGGGGCTTCGTCAGGCTGGGAGCCGCGGTGGCCGAGCGAGGTGCGGAGCAGCGGGCGAGCCGGGCGGGTGGGTGGACGGCCGGGCCTGGACGCGGCAGGGCCGAGGCGGCGACTAGGCTCAGCGGCGGCCCGGGCCCCGGGCTGCGCACGCCGGGCCGCGGGAGAGGGCGAGCAGCCGGCGGCGGCGCGAGGAGGGAAGCCGCGCAGACAAAGAGCAGTGTCCCTCCTGGTGGGGAGCGCGTCCGCCACCGGGACCCCTGCGCCCGGCCCTCCGGCGGCACCGCGCACTGCTGCCTTCCCCGCCCTCGGCGGGCGGCAGCCCGGCCAGCGCCTTCGCGAGGTAAGCGCCGCTGCTGGGGAGCATGGCTGGGACGGGTTCGGGGCGCGGGGGCGCCGTGGCTGCTGCAAACTTGTGGCCATTCCGCAGAGTTAGGAGGGCGGCGGGGGCTCACGGGGTGGGGCCGTGCCCGGGAAGGGACTCGGGGGACCAGGTCCCCTCTGCTCTCTCCACAGTGTCCTTGGGCCTTGCCGCGGCCTGGGGCGCCCCCTGCCCCGTGCTGACTGTCCTTGGGGTTGAGCAGGGCTGGGCTCGGCACTTAGCAACTCCTCACCTTTCTTCCTGCTTGTCCCGTTCGGCCCCTCCGCACACTCCCGGCGTGCAGGCGCTGGTGGCAGGGAGAAGGGTGCGGGAACCAGGGGCTGCGTGGCTGGCCAGGGCGCAGATAAACCCCTGAGGCTGAGAGTGACTGGCCCAGGGAGCTGGGGAGCCCCAGGCAGGCAGGGAGTGACGGGCCTCTCAGCCGGCTGCGGGGATGAAGCTTGGGGCTGGGCATGCGAGTGCGTCCTCCCTGGGGTCACGCCGGGGACCGTGGGGGTGGCCGGGGTTGCCGGGGCACGCGTGTCCTCCGGAAGAATCCTCCTGGATTGTAGGATTCCTGCGCTGCGGACTTGGGAGGCCGAGCTTTGCGGGGAGAACTTTCTGTATTTATTGGAACTATTTATGAATCCCCTGCACAAAGCTGCTGTCAGATCGCATAAAGGAGGTCCTGGCCTAGGCGAAGGGCGCTTTTGTGCCAGATTTCAGCTGTGTCCTGTCCCAGATTTACATGACTCTGTTACAGCCACCTGAACCAAAGTTTTCTCACAATAGCTTTGCTCTCCCTGTTTCTACAGGGCGGTTTAACTACAAAGGGGTTCTGGAAGAATTTAGCGTGTGACTTCTAAGGCACTGAATGTAACTCCTTTCCAAGCTCAATTTGCGGTGTATTGTGTAGAGGGGTTTAATTTGCAAAAGGCTTTAATTTGTAGACAATAAAGTTCACCTTGGAAGGTCTGCGAGGGATGCTGGGGTCATTGGCTGATGAACACTTTAACAGCTTCGGGGACAAAGCAGTAATGTCTGGAGTCTGCCTCAGTTGCTTCAGACAATCCAGTTTGTCAGTTTCCCCCTTTTTTGGTTTTGTTTTGCCAACAGGTTTAAGGTTGATTCTGCCAAGTTTTCATCCTGTCATTTGGCTTGGGCATAGTGGAAGGAAGCCCCAGTGCTGGGCGGGAAGGGACCTGACAACATCATCAAGTACCGCTCCTTCCAGTGACCCATAAAGAAACTGAACTCGGGCCAAGTGGCTTGCTTGCCAGCCACAGGTAGGGGAGTCTCCGGTCCCAGCACAGTCCCTGGCTTCTTGAAGCGGATTTCGTGTAGGAATGAAAATTTGGGATGTGTTTCATGCCACTGTTTTTGATACAGTTGTCAGTAGTACTTTTCAGTCTTAAAAAGTGAAGGAGGAAAAAGTGAAAATGAAATTAACCTGGGCTGCTTTAATTTATCAGAACAGATTTAAACTTTGCTTCTGAACGCTCCTTGTAACTTCACCAAGTGTTCCTGGGTAAACGGTAAATAACAGGCTTCAGGCATGTGCAAGATTTATATAAGTAAACGATAGTGATAATCAGTGGTGAACATCTGGAGAAGGAGTGTGGGATGTTTGCGTGTGTTGTTGTTGGGTGCCTTCGAGTCAGTTTCTGCTCATAGTGACCCATGTGACAGAGGAGAACTGCCCAATAGTTTCCCTGGCTGTCATCTTTATGGAAGCCGATGGTCAGGTCTTTCTCCCATGGAGCCACTGAGTGAGTTCCAACCACCAGCCTTCTGGTTAGCAGCCAGGCGCTTAACCATTGTGCTGCCAGGGCTCCTTGTTTGGGTATAGGTAAGGTTTTTAGATGTTGTTGGAGACAGATTCTCTGATGAGTGGGTTAACATTGCTAGTGAAGTGGCCACAAGGGCAGCCCCAGCTCACTATTTCTCTCTCCTTGAGGTTGGTTTGATGTAGTTGTGATTGAAGAAGGCGTCAGGATCTTAATGATCTTCCTGGGACGGCTTCACGTGGAAATGCAGTACTTGAAGCCAGTTGTAAGCTCGTGGAGGTGCCTGACTCATCTTCCCTGCGGAGGCGGTGCCTGGGCCTGAGCTGCTCACCTGCTGGATAAACACTCAACTGCATTGTCATGAAGTTCAGGATGTAACTGGTGGCAAATTGCCATCAGAATTGACTGCGCCTTAAGCCCTTCTGTCCACTTGGGGAGAAACCGATACTTTTTAGGTGGGCAGGGCCTGTTTAAGGTGCATTTAAGTAGCTGTGCTCAGTTTCCTAGTTGTTTAAGAGCTGGCTGCCAGCCAAAAAGGTTGGCACTTCAAATCCACTGGCTGCTCCTTGGAAACCCTATGGGGTGTTCTACTCTGTCCTGTAGGGTCACTGTGGGTTGGAATCGAATCAATTGCAACGGGTTTGATTTTCGGGTTTTTTTGTGCTCAGTTTCTAGGCTTTGAATTTTGCTTTATGGTAAGTTTAAGTCAGGTCATTACACTGCTACGTATTTAATCTTTGTCATGTTCTCACCTTCTGTCATTTGCATAGGGAGTTATTGAGGTTTTCCAACAAACAGCAGCTCTTATGTACACAGTGTTTTAGAAATGAATTATCTATGTTAAACGCACTAGAAATTCTTCTTTGCATGCGCACAGACTGGATAACCTTTTAAAATACTCTAAAGACTTCCTGATTGCCTGGAATGACCTGGAGTCTTTTAGTTTAGTGCTCACATTAGCTTGATTTGCCCCGGCTAGACCAAGGCTGTGTTGCTGTATGGAACACAAATGCTTCTAATTGCTCACAGACTTGCAGTATGCATTGGGGGAAACGGCCTTGTGGAAATGGGCGCTCAACTTTAAAAAGTGAGGCTTAATGACAGAAGAGCTCAAGATTGCTTGCTGGAACTACAGGGGAGGGCAGTGGGCGATATTTGGGAAAACCAGTAAACTGATTTTACAAATGAACTGAAAACTCCCACAGCTCATCCTAGAGACTTAGAAAGTTAAATAGTTTGTAACCATCCAAAGTTACTGCAAATAGCACTTCTAAATTGTTTCTCTTTTCTAAAACTAGCTATGGAAACGCTTCACAGTGTGTTTTCAAAGGGCCTAAGCTAAAAATTATATAATGTACATTGTTAAATGCTTGAGTTAAGGCAAGGAGGAGGTGAAAATAGCCTTTAACGGGTTATCGACGGCTGTGTGCAGCTGAGGTAAAAATAATTTATTTCTTAGGCCATTTTAGCAGTACAATTTTAAAAATTAGGTTTTTTTTTTTTTTTTTTCCTGCATTTCACTCTGAACTTATCCCAAAGTGCTTATATTTCTGAAGGGATAATTAACATTAGCAAGATGTTACACCCTTTTCCCTAACAGACACACATTTCTACTCACACATACATCCGTACGTCAAGAAAGTCCTTGAAGTCATGACAGTGTGCAGAACAAACAAACAAAAAACAAAACTCTAAAACAAACCCTCTGCCCTGTGGCCAATTCCAGCTTATGGTGACTGCATGTGTTAGAGTAGAACTTCACAGGATTTTTTTTTTTTTTTTTTTTTTTTTGCTGCAGTCTTTATGGAAGCAGATTGCCAGGCCTTTCTTCCATGGTGCCACCAGGTGGGTTCCAACCTCCAACCTCTAGGTTAGTAGTCGAGTGTAAATCGTTGGTGCCACTCAGGGAACTTGGCAAAACAAAAGTTCTTTTAATTGTGTTTTTTTCTATTTAAGTGTTCTCTCTGTTTTAGTAACTTTGGTCCTATTATTTCCTGTACCGAAAATAGTTTTGTGGCCATTGGTTATAAAATAAAAATCCGAATTCTGCGGCTTTCCTTTCCCTTTCCTTATTCCCAACAGCCCATTGTGGTGATGTCACAGTGGTGTTACTACCTCTGGCTAGCCCCTTTGTTTGTTTCTCCGCTCCTTTCCTCTGCCTGATGGCCTCTCAGCCCTCTTGTGGTTTTAATTTCTCATCCACCCCCAAGGTCTGTCTGAATTTCATATGTTCCCCACATCTCTTTGCACCAACTTCCTCCCTAACTCCTTTGAACTTTGGCAGCCCTTTCTTTGGCCTCCAATTTGGCATTTGTCACAATCTGCCTTATGGTTTCTTTGTGTTCATATTTTCCTTTGTAGATTATAAGCCCACTGAGGGCAGAAAGGTTTCTTCACTTAGTGTAACATCTTATACATAGTGGATGTTTAACGCGTAGTTACTGAATACATGCATATTGAATTCTGAGCCCTCAGTGTTATTGGGGCTCTAGAAGACTATATAGCCATTCCACCCTGTCACATAGGGTTACTATGAGTAGGATTTGACTTGATGGAACCCAACAGCAACAACAACCAGGTTCCCACTGAGATCTTTAGTAATAGGGATTTTCAGAATCCTTGTGCTTTTGTTTATAATCTCTATGGTACTTGTGGAAGACTTTGTCAGTCGGATGTTGAGACAGTGGGTAAGTCGGTCTGGTTGCCTTTCTGTTTGGTAAATTCTCTTGTCAGTGAATCATTTGTAGTCCTGAAACTAAAAAGAAAACCAAAAAATACCCAACTGCGTAACAGCTTGGTAGGCTTGTTGGCTGTCTTGCTTTCCAGTAGAGTTAGTCTGTTTCCAGTGCCCACTGAAAGTGGAAAACTCTGGGCAAAGCACTTGTGTTTCAGGCCTGATAAGTTATTTAGTGCCATCCTACTTCTTGAGAGCATTTGCATTTTTAGTATTTTTAAGAAAAGCAGCTTCAAGTGCACTCAGAATTTAAATACCATGAATTCCTCTTTTGAAATAGTTGGAAAGTGGGGTGCTTTTGCTGGGCATTCATTAGCGAAGATTTAAAATACCAAAATCAGATAATAAGATACTAATGTTTGTGTGATAATTCATTACTTACAAAGCACTTTTCACATACTCTGTCATATGTAATAGTCAAAATAACCAGGCACAGGTGGCTTAGCCCTTATTTATATGTGAGAAAATTAGGCCTGAGGGAACATGCCTGAGGCTGTATTGCCTGAACTTCCACCTAAGTGATTCCACTTCCACCCTGTGCCCCTCAGCCACTGCTAAGCAGGCTGTGAAGACCTGCCACCAAAATGACGCCCAACACAGTTGCTTGTAATGTGCAGAAGATAGCGCAGGCTTGTGTAGACCTTGGGTTTATGCCTCTGCCATGTTGCAGATGTGTACCGGTATCAGCAGGAGTAAATTCTATATGCAAGTTGCCTCTTTGAAAAAGAGCCATTTTGTGGGAGACGGGAGCAGTGGACTTGGGACTCTGCTTCATTGTCAAGAGCCAGTTGTCCTGGCTATTCCCTTCAAGTTGAGGAGAGCTTATTCCTGTTTAGTAGGGAACTACGTGCTCTAAAAGCAGGCTGGTTATTCTAGGAAGCCCCGTTGCTTTCATCACCCAGATTGGAATCAGTGTTTATTTGAGGACACCAGCCAGTCATGGTTGCACAGCAGTCAGAGTGAGGCAGGAATGTCAACTCATTATGTCAGTCATAACCAAAAAACCCCACTGGTTGCCATCCAGTCAATTCCGACTCAGAGTGACCCTATAGGACAGAGTAGAACTGCCCTGTAGGGTTTCCGAGGAGTGGCTGGTGGATTCAAACTACTGACCTTTTGGTTAACAGCCGAGCTTTTAACCACTGGGCCACCAGGGCTCTGCAATAGGACCCTGCAGTAGGTAAGAAGCCTTGGCTTTGGGCTTACAGAGACTAGTCCCATTTTTAAGTAGAACAGTTGAGAGAAGAATGTCTTGACTTAATTCCATTCATGAGTGCTTCCTCTCCACATATGCAGGTTCATCTGCAATCAAGTTTTATTTATTAATGTTTTTAAAATCAGGATCATGGTGAAGTAACAGAGATGTGGAAGATGTTGGCACCTGGATGAACAGAGCAAAGTGTCAGAAGGCAATGCAGGTGGCAGCCACCAACTGCCCCTCTGACACCGCCCCCGGCCTGTAATTGCTGTTCTTGCAGCTTTGCCGGTGATGGGTATTCTTCAGTGTGCTGCGTACGGCTAAGACACACCCTGAGCCCTGTGTGTGTGTTCTGACCTAGACTGATTTGAGTTGTTCAAGATGATTACACAAGGCACAAGGGGAGTGTATATGTGACTGACCTCTCTCCAGCTCCAAATCTGTTTGATAATTCAGGATTCCTTTGTTGTTCATTCATTCGTTCATTTATTCATTCATATGAAATAGCCAACGTATTACTGATCATTTCCACCCAGAACTCTGACTGTCCCAAATCGTGTGCACCACCTCCCGACCTGCCTTCTTTTTTCAGTTAACTTACCCAGCCATCCTTGGGTTCCCTCTCACCATCACAATCCAGTTATCAAAACCCTAGTGATTCTGCTTTGAGAATATCTTGTCTGTCTGCGCCCTGCTCTGATTTTTTTCTTCTTTTCACTTGGACTGCTGAAATCGCCTTCTAGCCATTCTCGCCAGTCTGTCCTGCCCACCGCACCCCAGTATTTAAGTCTGGCCACAGCTCTCCATTGCCCTTGGATTAATGTCTGAAGTCTCCAGCCTGGCATGTGTGGGCCAGCAGGCTGGGCTCCCCAGGCTCCACCGGCCTCTAAATATGACCCCTCAACTGCCCGACACACATACCATGAGCCAGTACAGTCACCCTGTGGCCACACACTGAGTGGCAGTTTGCTAATTGTGATCATAAAATACCAACGTTTTTAAACAGTTTGTTTTCAGAAACATTTGGGCTGATTCAGGGTTATCCCCCATAATGCATCAGTGCAGCTCCAGCGTTGTACCCCAGAATTGTGCATGACCCCAGTTCTGCCTTGTGGGAGGGGAAGAGACTGAGTGCAGAAGGTGGGGGTGCGTGTTGGTTTTAATGCTGAATGTTTGCCTGTAAATGCCACTGGAAATTATTGTCAGGAGCAGCGCTGTCCCATAGAGAGGTGATGCTGTCACAGATGTCATTTTAAATATTCTAGTAGCCACATTAGAAAAGTAGAGAGAAATACATGAAGTTAATTTTCATACTATATTTTATTATATCTAAAATATCATTTTGACATGTAATCAATATAAAAATCATAAAGGAGGCATTTTACATTCTTTCGTTTGTACCAGGTCTTTGGAATCTGGCATGTGTTTTACAAGTACAGCACATGTCCGTTTGCCGTAGCTCCATTTTGAGTGTTCAACAGCCACGTGAGGCTGCCATATTGGAGAGTGCAGGTTTACAGTGCAAAAATCAGATTTGGTTCAAAGCAAATACAGATAACCAAAATACCTTGTACATTTTAGAAATATTTTTAAATGTGTTTTGAATCATAGGGATTGAATTACCAGTGTAAAATGTTTTTTGAGTATCAGTATTCAACATACGGATTAAGTGCTTAGCGCATATCAGAAATAAGTCCCAGTTGCCGATGAGTCAATTGTGTGTCAGAGTAGAATTGTGCTCCAGAGAGTTTTCAGTGGCTGAATTTCCAGGCCTTTCTTCTGAGGCTCCTCTGGGTGAATTCAAACCTCCAGCCTTTCAGTTGGCAGTGGAGCACCTTAACCATTTGGGACTCCTGCCTAAGATTACGTAGCTAGTAAATGGCAAATCTGAAATTCACACTTGGTGCATCTGGCTTCTGAGTCTGCTCTTACCTGCTAAGCTAGGCTGCCCTTTCTTCATTAAGCTGTATCTGGAAATTCATAAAACAGAACCATTGATTTTTATTATTGGATTAGAGAAGCATTTCTGGAATATCATTGATAGGGAATGGAACTTGATGTTCTGGTTCATTCCGGGAACCCCTTATCAGCCACGTCTTGTAGGAGGCACCTGAACTTTGGAAGGACATAATAACTGTTAGGGTGGTCATTGGAGCTGTGGTGGCACAGTAGTTAAGAGCTCAGCTGCTAACCAAAAGGTTGGCAGTTTGAATCCACCAGGTGCTCCTTGGAAACTTTATGGGACAGTTTCACTCTGTCCTATAGGGTCCCCAGGAGTAGGAATTGACTCGACGGCACACAACAATAGAGTGGTCATTGATGGGCAGTAGTTAAAGGGTACAGAAGGACATTGTTGGGTACCTTTGGCCTTGCAGCTCTTCACCTCACATTGTACTGTGCATGATAGGGGGCATCAGAATCACTTGGAGGACTTGTTAAAACACAGATTTCAATGGCAGAGGTCTGGGGTGGGACCTGAGAGTTTGCTTTTCAAAGTTCTTGGGCAATTTGCTGCTGTTGGTAGGGGCAGAGCACTTTGAGAACCACTGCTGTAGGGAATTGGAATACAGCAGGGTGAGTGAGGAGGTTTTTCTGTTATAATAATAGCATTTTAATGGAAGAATGGTCTGAAAGTCTCCTATGTCAGTAGTATCATGTAAGCCTGTGTGATTATGCCACTTCTTAAATAGTGGTGTGGTAGTTTCCCGCCCCGTCATCCCTATGGTGGAGAATGAGGGTAGCTAGAGTAATTGTTTTCTCACGCTCTGCTTTGTACCTGAGCCCCTACCTCTTGTATCGATGCGGTATCTTACGTGAAGCCATTTTCAGCTGCTGGTTTTTCTTCTCCTTTATGAGTTACTGTTAGTAAAGTGAAGGTGGGTGGGTATTTGCTGAAAACCTTGGAGCTGAACACACCAAAACGTGTTCTTTGTGCTCGTTTAACATCTGTGAAGGTCCTGAATTTCAAGATGGCTCTGGAAATACACTTCCCAAGCCACGAGAGAGGCTGTGTCAGGCCTCATTTTGGTCATATTTGAAAACTCCTTCTAAAAGGTTCCCATGGGAACTTTGACTTTAACTGCCATTCAAAGTGAGTTTCAACGTGCCAGACTGTTCCAAACCTGCCTTTCTGTGTCTGGAGGACCTTTGAGATCGTCAGAGCATTGGGCAGCCTTTCCCCGGAGCAAATGGAACTGAGATATCTGAAGAGTCTGGGTGTTGCTGAGAGAAGCTTCCCTGTGTACCAAGGCTGGGGAAAACAGTAGTTTCCATTAGGCTACAGCTTGGCCAGGCTTAAATTTGTAGTCAGGTTGCTTCTCATGTGGACATCTATAGGTAGCTTTTTCTAGGATGAGGAGTAGCAAAGATTGATTTACCTACACATGCTTAATAATTCTCCCAGCAACTGTGGGGTGGCTGCTAGCGAGGAATAATAAGTCAGTAGAAAGCAAGATCTGTTAAATGTTTGAAAAGACACCAGCAGTCATCTTCTAGGACAAAGTCCATCACTGTTTAAATCGATTTTCCTTAAAGGATGTGCCTCAGCTTAATAACTTACGAATTTTGGTTGTCTACTCTGGATGTTTACTAAGTCAACAAATATTTTAATTATGTCACCTATAAGCCTGGCTGCAGAACAGAAGAGTGGTCTCTGTCTCTCATGCCAGTTGTGTTCATTTTAAGGGCATTCACTTAAAAAGCTTGTATTCCTGTTTCAAGTCTGTGTGTGTGTGTGTGTGTGTGTGTGTGTGTGTGTGTGTGTGTGTGTGTTTAAGTGTAAGAGAAAGAAAGGGGGAGTTGGGGGGAGAGAGATCTGGATTGATGATAAACAGCGCTCTTATTCTGAGTGATGGAGGCCAGTTTGGGGACATTGACATAAAAAAGTGCCAAGCTGCAGGAGTATTTTTTTTTTTTTTTTAATAATTTATTGTACTTCAGGTGAAGGCTTACAGAACAAACAGTTTCTCATGTAACAGTAGTACACATGCTGTTTTATGACTTTGGTTAACAACCCCACAACATTTTAACCCTCTAACTTCTCAACTTTTTATTTTTTATTTTTTGGTGAAAATACACATAGCCAAAGATACACCATTTCAAAACTTTTTACGTACACATTTAAGTGAATTGACTATGCTCTTCTAATTGTGCTGTTATTCTCACTTCAGGTGAAGGCTTACAGGACGAAATAGCCTCCCATTTAACAGTTACTACAAATGTTACCCTATAACAATGGTTAACAATCTCACAACACATCGACAGTATCCTTACTTAACCTTGTGTTCCCTACCATCAGCTTCCTACTCCCCTTCTGCCTTCTGGCCCTTGTCACTGGACTCCTGTGTCTCGTTAGTCTCATTTGGTTTCATGGGGCCGTCCACTCTCAGGCTAAACAGTGAACCTCGAAGGTAACTTCACCACTGATCTAAAAGGGTGTCTGGGGGCCATACTCTTGAGGTTTCTCCAGTCTCCTTTAGGCCAGTAAACCTGGTCTTTTTTTTTTTTTTTTTTTGTGAGTTAGAATTATGCTCTACATCCTTCTCCAGCTCTGTCCAGAACCCTCTGTTGTGATTCTGGTTAGAGCAGTCAGCGGTGGTAGCCGGGCACCATCTAGCTGTACTGGACTCAGTCCGGTGGAGGTCTTGGTAGCTGTGGACAATTAGCCCTTTGGACTAATCTTTTCCTTGTATCCTGTTCTCTTCATTCTCCCTTGCTCCTGAGGGGATGAGACCAGTGTAGTATCTTAGATGGCCGCTCACAGGCTTTTAAGACCCCAGACACTACACACCAAGGTAGAATGTAGAGCATTATCTTTATAAGTAGTGTCATGCCAATTGAGCTAGATGTTCCCCGAGACCATGGTCCCCAGAGCCCTCTGTCCAGCATCTCAGTCCCTCGGGAAGTTTGGATGTGTCCATGGGGCCTCCATGACCTTTCCTTGTGCAGGTTGTGTTAGTTTCCCTCGTATTGTGTACTGTCTCACCTTTCACCCAAGATACCACTTATCTGTTGCCTATTTAGTATTCCCCCCCATCCCTGGTAACCAACAAGGATTGTTACGTTTTGTGTGTGAACTTTTTCATGGGTTTTTACAATAGAGGTCTCATACAATATTTGTCCTTTTGTGATTGACTTATTTCACTCAGCATAATGTCCTCCAGTTTCATCCATGTTATGCGATGGTTCACAGATTCATTGTTGTTCTTTCTCGATGCATAGTACTCCATTGTGTGTATGTACCATAGTTTGTTTATCCATTCATCTGTTGATGGGCACCTACGTTGTTTCCATCGTTTTGCTATTGTGAACAATGCTGCCGTGAACTTAGGTGTGCATATGTCTATTCGAGTGACGACTCTTATTTCTCTGGGATATATTCCTAGGAGTGGGATTGTTGGATCGAATGGTATATCTATTTCTAGCTTTTTGAGGAAACGCCATATCATTTTCCAAAATGGTTGTATCATTTTGCATTCCCACCAGCAGTGCATAAGAGTTAGGATCTCCATGCAGCCCCTCCAACATTTGTTATTTCCAGTATTTTTGATTCATGCTAATAATGCCGGGGTGAGATGGTATCTCATTGTGGTTTTAATTTGCATTTCTCTAATGGTTAGTGAACGCGAGCATTTCCTCATGTGTCTGTTGGCCATTTGAATGTCTTCTTTGGTGAAGTGTCTGTTCATTTCCTTTGCCCATTTTTTGATAGGACTGTTTGTCTTTTTGTTGTAGAGGTGTTGGATTTTCTTGTAGATTATGGAGATTAGACCTTTGTCTGACTTGTACTGTCCAAAAATTTTTTCCCAGTCTGTAGGTTCTCTTTTGACTCTTTGGGTGAAGTCTTTTGAAGAGCATAAGTGTTTGATTTTTAGAAGATCCCAGTTATCTAGTTTATCTGTTGGGTTTTGTGTATTGATGGTTATGGTTTGTATCCTGTTAATTCCATGTATTAAGGCCTGAAGTGTTGGTCCTATTTTTTCTTCTATGAGCTTTATAGTTTTAGGCTTTATATTCAGGTCTTTGATCCATTTTGAAGTAGTTTTTGTATACGGTGTGAGGTATGGGTCCTGTTTCATTTTTCTGCAAATGGATATCCAGTTTTGCCAGCACCATTTGTTAAAAAGACTGTCTTTTCCCCATTTGATGGACTTTGGGCCCTTGTTGAAAATCAGGTTACCGTAGATGGATGGATTTACATCTGGGTTCTCAATTCTGTTCCATTGGTCAATGTATCTGTCGTTGTACCAGTACCAGGCTGTTTTGACTACTGTAGCTGTATAGTAGGTTCTGAAGTCAGGTAGTGTGAGTCCTCCAACTTTATTCTTCTTCTTCAGTAGTGCTTTACTTATTCGGGGCTTCTTCCCTTTCCACATAAAGTTAATAAGTAGTTTTTGCATCTCTTTGAAGAATGTTGCTGGTATTTGGATCGGGATTGCATTGTATTTGTAAATTGCTTTGGGTAGAATTGCCATTTTCACAATGTTGAGTCTGCCTATCCATGAGCATGGTATGTTTTTCCATTTATGTAGGTCCCTTTGGGTTTCATGCAGCAGTGTTTTGTAGTTTTCTTTGTATAGGTCTTTTACATTCCTGGTCAGATTTATTCTTAAGTATTTTATCTTTTTAGGGGCTATTGAAAATGGTATTGATTTCCTGATTTCCTTTTCATCTTTCTCTTTACTGGTGTATAGGAATCCAACTGATTTTTGAATGTTTATCTTGTAACCTGCTACTCTGCTGAATCTTTCTATTAGTTCCAGTAGATTTCTCGTGGAGTCTTTACGGTTTTCTATGTATAGTATCATATCATCTGCAAACAGGGAGAGTTTAACTTCTTCATTACCAATTTGGATGCCCTTTATTTCTTTCTCTTGCCTTATTGCTCTAGCTAGAACTTCCAGTACAGTGTTAAATAGGAGTGGTGATAAAGGGCATCCTTGTCTTGTTCCTGTTTTCAAGGGGAGTGTTTTCAGCCTCTCTCCATTAAGAATGATGTTGGCCGTTGGTTTTGCATAGATGCCCTTTATTATGTTGAGAAATTTCCCTTCTGTACCTATTTTATTGAGAGCTTTTAACAGGAATGGGTGTTGGACTTTGTCAAATGCCTTTTCCACGTCAATTGAGATGATCATGTGATTTTTTTCTTTCCTTTTATTTATGTGGTGAATTACGTTGATGGATTTTCTAATGTTAAACCATCCTTGCATACCTGGTATGAATCCTACTTGGTCGTGGTGTATTATTTTTTTGATGTGATACTGAATTCTATTGGCTAGAATTTTGTTCAGAATTTTTGCATCTATATTCATGAGAGATATTGGTCTGTAATTTTCTTTTTTTGTGATGTCTTTGCCTGGTTTTGGTATCAGCGTTATGCTGGCTTCATAGAATGAATTTGGAAGTGTTGCTTCCTCTTCTATGCTCTGAAATAGCTTGAGTAGAACTGGTACAAGCTTTTCTGTAAATGTTTTGTAGAATTCTCCAGTGAAGCCATCTGGGCCAGGGCTTTTTTTGGTTGGGAGTTTTTTTTATTACCTTTTCAATATCACTTTGTTATAGTTTGGGTAGGCCGTGTGTTTCTAGAAATTTATCCATTTCCTCTTGTTTTTCAAATTTGTTGGAATATAGTTTTTCATAATATTCTGTTATAATCCTTTTTATTTCAGTTGGGTCTGTTGTAATGTCCCCCATTTCATTTCTTATTTGGGTTGTTTGTGTCCTCTGCTGTTTTTCTTTTGTCAGTCTGGCCAGTGGTTTGTCAATTTTGTTGATGTTTTCAAAGAACCAACTTTTGGTTTTGTTGATTCTTTCTATTGTTTTTCTGTTCTCTATTTCATTTATTTTTGCTCTGATCTTTACTATCTTCTTCCGGTGGTTGTAGGCTTTTTTTGCTGTTCTCTTTCTATTTGTTTGAGTTCTGTAGTTAATGTTTTGATTTTGTCCCTTTCTTCTTTTTTGATATGTGCATCTATTGCTATAAATTGTCCTCTGAGGACTGCCTTTGCTGTGTCCCAAAGGTTTTGGTATGATGTGTTTTCATTTTCATTTGATTCTAGGAATTTTTTGATTCCATCTCTGATTTCTTCTATTACCCATTGATGTGTAAGCAGAGTATTATTCAGTTTCCATGTAGTTGATTTTTTTCCCTTGCTCTTTCTAGTGTTAATTTCTACCTTGATAGTATTGTGGTCATAGAAGATACTGTGAATTATCTCAGTGTTTTGGATCTTGTTGAGGATTGCTCTGTGGCCTAAGATGTGGTCTATTCTGGAGAACGTTCCATGTGCATTGGAAAAGAATGTGTACTTTGCAGCGGTTGGATGGATTGTTCTATATATGTCTATGAGGTCAAGTTGGCTGATTGTGTCCTTTAGGTCTTCTGTATCTTTGCTGAGTTTCTTCTTAGTTGTTCTGTCCTTTACTGAGAGTGGTGTGTTGAAGTCTCCAACTATTATTGTGGAACTATCAGTTTCTCTTTTCAGTGCTGTTAGAGTTGTTTTTATGTATTTTGGAGCCCTGTCATTCGGTGCGTAGGTGTTTATTATGGTTATATCTTCATGATGGATCATCCCCTTAATGATTATATAGTGTCCTTCCTCGTCTTTTATGGTAGATTTTGTTTTAAAGTCTATTTTTTCTGAGATTATGCAGGAGTATTTTTAAGAGACCAAGAAATAACAAGGGACTCGGGGAGTTATTTTAGAGACGGTTTCAGGAAATTTGATAAAGGTGAATAGTGAATTTTTGTCAGACTACTTTTTTTTTTTTTTTTTTTTTTAAAGGCACAAATTTAGGAGCAGAATGTGGCAAGACAGGTATAAAAACTGATTTTTCTTTCTGTTCTGTTTTCACATTTGTATCTGACTCGCTTACGTGCTTACTGTACTCTGCCTGCCCTGACCGTTTCTCTTAGTCGTTCTGTTTTCCATCTGTCTTCATTACCTGCACTCGGAGGATTTTTGTCCTTTGCGTGTCTCAGTTATTGCATTTTTATGACCTACCTAGCTTGTATTTAGACGATTCTCCTCACTTTTTTAAGCCATCTGTCTTGGTAATCAGTTCCTTTTTCATAGTTGGCTTACTGGGTCTATTTTATACGGTTCAGTAGACAAGACCCAGTGGAGACTATAAAGAAACTATGACATTATCATTAAAAAAAAAAAAAAAAAAAAAGGACTGTCATACTCTACTGTCTTATCATTTTGAAGCTTGGCTGGCTGGAAGTGTAGCTTCGTTGATTGATTGTCTATAGATTTAAGACTTGAGTGATTAGTATGTTGCTTCTTACACTTGATTGAGCCATATACCTGATATACCTCAGCCTTGGCCAGTAAAGCTGACTCCACCTTTCATAAGTAGGTTTTCTTTTCATGAATGTCCCAGAATGGCAAGGATTACGTGTAGAAGGAAGAAAATGTTTTCAGCATACTGCACATTAATACATAGGAATTGCCATGTTTGGGTCTTGTTGCTATTAGATTTGAACTAGTTCACTTTTGAAAATACATAAAAACTTTGTTAAAGGTTAGCATTTTAAAAACTTAACTGAGACTTGAACCTCCACCCCGTATATATTTAGTGGTCCTCAACTAGAAGCAATTTTGCCTGTGTGGACATTGGCATGTCTGGATTGCCTTGACTGACGGTGTGTTACTGGCATCTGTTGGGTAGAGACAAGGATGCTGTTAAACATTTTATAATGCACAGGGCAGCCCCATACAACAAAGAACTATCCAGCCCAAAATGCAGATATTTGTGCCACCTTGTTGTAGGTGAAGGCTGCTATGCTTTGTTTAAACTATTTGTAAAATTGTACTTTAGTTTTCACAGCAAATTAGTTTCTCATTAAACAGTCAGTACACATATTGTTTTGTGACGTTGGTTGTCAACCCCACAACATGTCAACACTCTCCCTTTCTCGACCTTGGGTTCCCCATTACCAGCTTTCCTGTCCACTCCTGCCTACTCATCCTTGCCCTTGGGCTGATGTGCCCATTTAGTCTCATTTTGTTTTATGGGCCTGTCTAATCATTGGCTGAAGGGTGAATCCCAGGAGTGACTTCAGTACTAAATTAAAAGGGTATCTGGGAGCCATACTCTCGGGGTTTCTCCAGTCTCTGTCAGACCCATAAGTTTTTTTTTTTTTTTTGGTAAGTTAGAATTTTGTTCTACGTTTTTCTCCAGCTCTGTCTGGGATCCTCTATTATGATCCCTGTTAAAGCAGTCAGTGGTGGTAGCCGGGCACCATCTAGTTGTGCTGGACTCAGTCTGGTGGAGGCTGAGGTACTTAAGGTCTATTAGTCCACTTTGTTTAAACTTTTAACCTGTTCATGGATGAACTATTTTATGTTTGTAATTTTTTAGTACCGTAATGTTTTTTCACTAATGGAGTTGCATGCTGAATCACTGAGTATTTGTAACCTTTTGTTAAGTAATATGGTTTATTATTCATGTTATGTGGTGTATATATATATACCAGTGAACTCTGGAGGTAAGATGGGTGGAATGAGACAGAGAAAAAATTTTTTCTTATCAATTCTTTTTTTTCTGGTTGAGTGGGACATCATGACATACTTGCCAAACCACTGTGAATTCATGGCCCAGCAAAGTGGGTGCTCAATGTGAACCATCACAATAGGATAATACAGATACCATACTTCCAAACCAATATGAGGATATACAAGGGGGGACATTACATAATTCCAGCCTCCATTAAACTAAAGCCCCAAAAGGAGGGGCTGTCATAGGAACATTACCACTGCAATAAATTACCCCTTACTGCAAAACAAGTACTTAAGCTCAGAAACCAGAAGATAGGTCCTTGACGATTGCAAGAAACGTATGTGAAAAATGTCAAGGACACTACAAAGTGTGCTTACCCTGTATTTCTCCTAAAAATAGGTTTTTCACGTGAGCATTACCTAATCCCGAAGACTGCAACAACACAAAGAAAACGAAATATTCTTACAAGGCTTATCGCTGTTCGGAATCCCAAACAGCCAAAAAATGTAATTGGCACTTACTTGTACCTGTGTACATGAAGTACGTCAAAGCCGTGTGTTTACAGTGTATTTCTCCTGAAAACAACTTAAGTGTTTGAGTGTTACCTAATGCTGAAAAACTGCACCCTCCCAGTAACACAAAGGAAAATAAATGTACTTACAAGTCTTATCTCACTGGAGAGAGAAAGAGACAAAAGACATTTACAGTCACTCCTCTGTTGCATCACCTTCTACAGTAACCTCTCAAGACGGCAACATGGCACCGACCAACTGCCTTCCAGTTTACGCAGCTACAAAAGTCCTGCCCCGATGGCAGCATGTATTAAGAATGTTACAAAAGCATACCTATAAGCCCCAGAGGCGGAAAATGTGAGTGGTACTTATGTATATCAGTATACGTGAAAGACTTAAATTAATGACATGCGTTCTTTTACACACTTGTACTTTTGGAAATTAATTTTTTTCTTCCAGTTTCATAAACATAATGAAAAACACATATTTAACATCTAAATACCGCTTATATGTTTATGCAATTACATGTATAAAGGAGAAACTTACTCTAATGTAATTGACTTGACCATGGTTTATTTTACCTGTAACGTTAGGGTAAAGTATGGTGTACATGGCTTGTGTATTTTCTAATCTGACATATTTGGACCGTATAAGTATGAAATAGTGATGTTGCAGGAGGCATTATGATAAAAACATATTCCCCTTAGAAGGCCTACTCCCAAGGAAGTAAGAGTGGGGGGGGGGGAGTCTCTTCCCAATTACTTATAATAAGTAATTGATTTTCAGAGTTTGGTTTAATCAAAGATGCCTCATAATTGGTGAATGTCTATAATAAAAAAAAAATTTTATTACAAAAGTTCATAGGATTTCTAGGTTTAGCCTTGATATTCTTTGAGCTGGTTGATCACATCTGTTAGCTTTTGAATGTTTTATTTCCTTCTCTGTATAGCTCTAAAATAAACTCTTCAGGAAAGAGAGAACAAAAATACCACAAATTAGACCTTACCCAGGGAAAAGGAAAGGGAAAATTATAATTTGGCTGTTAGTTGCTGACTCCCAAGCCTCTAGATTAGTGCCAGAGCTGCCTATTAGCTGACTGAGAATATGATGTTGATGTCCGAATTTTTTGTCTTTGTAAATAAGCTCTTACTTGATAAAGTAGGGTAAGCCTAGAAATTAAGAAGTCTGTCAGTTAGAAGTTTCCTTGGAAGGAGAATGAAGAAAACCAAAGACCACAAGGGAAAGGTTAGTCCAAAGGACTAATGGACCACAACTACCACAGCCTCCACCAGACTGAGTCCAGAACAACTAGATGGTGCCTGGCTACCACCACTGACTGCTCTGACAGGGATCACAATAGAGGTCCCGGACAGAGCTGGATAAAAATGTAGAAAAAAAATTTAACCTCATAAAAAAAAGACAGGACTCGGCGGTCTGACAGAGACTGGAGAAATCCTGAGAGTATGGACCCCAGACACCCTTTTAACTCAGTACTGAAGTCACTCCTGCAGTTCACCCTTCAGCCAAAGATTAGACATGCCTATAAAACAATAACGCATGTAGCTCAACCATGTATACAAGACTGAATGGGCGCACCAGCCCAGGGACAAGGATGAGAAGGCAGGAGGGGACAGGAAAACTGAACAAAAGGAAATGGAGAACCTGAGGTCAAGAAGGGGAGAGTGTTGACGTGTCATGGGGTTGGCAGCCAGTGTCGTAAAGTAATTTGTGTATTATTTAATGAGAAACTAATTTCTCTGTAAACTTTCACCTAAAACACAATTAAAAACAAAAAAATGTTTGCTTGGCCTTATCTTCATCTATTTTGTATGAATGATTTCCTGATCTCTTGCTCTGCGTTTTTACTTTGTAGCTGCTTATCTCCTCTCTTCTGTTCTGATAGTTCCTAGAATAAACACAGCATCAGCACTTTGTGTATTTGTGATCTTCACTTGGTGGAAAAAGTACAGTCGATCTTTTCCTTTCCTTAACCCTCCCATCCTCATGTGGACTGAGAGAGACCTCTGAAAGATTCATAGTAATTTTCTGGACAGACTTGAAAGTTCTGAAGTTATGTGCCATGAAACGATACACATCTGTTTGTTATATTTGCAGGCATACGTATTATTGGAGTCTTTTATCATTGGTTGAGGGAGGCAGGTGTTATCGGCCATTTTGTAGGTGAAGAAAGTGGGGGTCAGAGGCCAGTGCCTGGCCCACAGGGTCCCCCCCCCAGTGAGTAGTGAGTGGCAGAGGGGAGATGGGGAGCCCCAAATCTAGGGCTGCAAACCCTGGACTTCATTATAGCTTTGCATTAACATGATTGAAATGTCCTTCTCCCTGAAAATCAAACATTTTGCCTTTATGTAGGAACTTTGTGACTTTTAATTTTACAATGGCAGCTGAATTAAAATAGTATCATTCTGAACTTTATTAATACATACCCCTTGCCATGGAACCGACTCTGACTCAAGGTGACCCCATGTGTGCAGAGTAGAACTGCTCCCAAGGGTTTTCATGGATGTGACCATTCGGAAGCAGATTGCCAGGCCTTTCTTTTGAGGCACCTCTGGGTGATTAATAGCCTGTTGCTTAAACATTGTGGCCCGCAGGGCCTCCTGCTTTCTTAATAGCTAGTCTAAATTTGATCTTCAAAAACCTTGATTCACAGAGGAGTGGAGATGTAGGTTCTTTTCCTTTGCTGCACACTTAGCTAAAGTTGCACAGCTGAGTTGGTTTTTTTTTTTAAAATTTTTTATTTTTTAATTGTACTTCAGGTGAAGGTTTGCAGAAGAAATAGTTTCTCATTAAACAGTAGTACACATATTGTTTTATGACGTTGGTTAACAACCCCACGACATGTCAGCCCTCTCCCTTCTCGACCTTTTTTTTTTTTTTTTTTTTGGTGAAAATGTGCATAGCCAAAGATACACCATTTCAAAAATTTCTACATGCACAGTTAAGAGACATTGACTACGCTCTTCCAGTTGTGCTGCTATTCTCACTTTAGATGAAGGTTTACAGAACAAAATAGTTTCTCATTAAACAGTACACATGTTGCCCTTTGACAATGGTTAACAACCTCACTACACATCAACACTATCCTTACTCAACCTTGGGTTCCGTATCACCAGCTTTCCTGTCCCGTTCTGCCTTCTAGCCCTTGTCCCTGGACTGCTGTGCCTCATTAGTCTCATTTTGTTTTATGGGGCTGTCCAATCCCTGGCTGAATCGTGAACCTCGGAAGTGACTTCACCACTGAGCAAAAGGCACAGCTGAGTTTTAACCTCTTGTGACCTCCATTTTGTCTTCTATGAACCGAGGTTAGCTCTAATGTTTTTTAAGACCTTCTATACTTCTATAAATTCCCTGTTTTAAAATTTGAATTGTACAGTTCCTTATTAGAGAATTCATTTTTTTCTTCAAGTGGAACGAACTGATAATGTGGTAAATTCATGTTGCTGTTACTAAAGGAGCCCTGGTAGCACAGTGGTTATGCACTTAGCTGCTAACCTGAAGGTCGGTGGTTTGAACCCACCAGCTGCTCCATGGGAGAAAGATGTGGCAGTTGGCTTCTATAAAGATTTACAGCCTTGGAAACACCGTGGGACAGTTCTGCTCTGTCCTATAGGGTTGCTATGAGTTGGAGTCGATTCAACAGTAGTGGTTTTTTTTCTTTTTGGGGTTACTAGATTTGTCTGAATCTAGTTAAGAGGTCATAGTGTTTTCAGTTGCCTCATGTGCACGCAAAAGCTGGACAATGAATAAAGAAGACCGAAGAAGAATTGATGCCTTTGAATTATGGGGTTGGCAAAGATATTGAATATACCATGGACTGCCAGAAGAATGATCAAATCTGTCTTGGAAGAAGTAGAGCCAGAATGCTCCTTAGAAGCCAGGATGGCGAGACTTCATCTCACATATTTATAGACACGTTATCAGGAGGGACCAGTCCCTGGAGAAGGGCATCATGCTTGGTAAAGTAGAGGGTCAGCAAAAAGAAGACTTAAACGAGGTGGATTTACACATTGGTTACAGCAGTGGGCTCAAGCGTAACGATTGTGAGGATGGCACAGGACTGGGTGGTGGTTCCGTTCTGTTGTACGTAGGGTCACTATGAGTCAGAACCAACTCTTCGGCGCCTCATGACAACAGGTAAAACTGAAGGAGCAGGTGTGAGCAGATGTAGAAACAGCTGCGTTGTCCCTCCTGGTTCTGACTTACAAATTTGACTGCTGTCCTAGTTCTACTATCACTAAACAGTCATAAAATTTTATACTGATTGAGTACCAGCTGTATGTGAGGCACTGTGCCAGGTGCTGTGGGCAGTACAATGACAAACCAGACAGACCTGCCCTCAAGGAGCTTATTAACCTGTTTGGAGATTTTACAAGTTCAGTCAACTCTCATCTTAATTAGCAAGTACATAAAATGTCTCGGTTATGTCTGTGTGGAGTTCTGTAGGAGATATGAGGGAAGGTGCCATTAAAGGTCCTCTTCACCCCAAGGACAGCTAGAACTCATCTCAAGTATTCTGGGAAAGGATAACAATATTTTCATCAAGATTCTCGAAATCTATAGTCAGCCATTGGAGAAGTGGACTTGCCAGCTGTAAACCACTGTCCCCACCACTGGGTTAGGTGAGCACCCTGGTAGTCTCATCCCAGAGTTGCTGCCCTTATTCCAGGTCCTGAATGAGAGCCAGGCTGTCAGTTTTCTTAGGATGAGTCCTTGATTTTTTGGGTCAGCTAGTCCCTATTTTTTCAGATAATGCAAACTCTGCTTAATACATTGTTCGTTTGCTTAAAACCTTTAGATCTTAAAAGTTATTAAGACCACCTCTTGACGATTTTAATGGAATGTTGGTGTTGGGTACCAAAAAAATCAAAATGCGCTGCCGTCGTGTCAATTCCGACTCATAGCGACCCCATAGGGTTTCCAAGGCTATAAATCTCTGGAAGCAGACTGCTACATCTTTCTCCCTCAGAGCCGCTGGTAGTTTCGAACCACCGACCTTGCGGTTGGCAGCCGACCGCCTTAACCACTGCACCACCGGAGCTGTTAGGTAGCATATTAATAATTCTATACTCCTTTTTTTTATTTATAAAGGCATAAGGTGTTTTATGCCATTACATTTTAATCGAGAAAATATTTAATCAAATTAATAACTTTGCCTGGATTAGTATTGAGTATTGTAAATCAGTCCTATCCCGATTTATTTTTCTATCCTACCAATAGAGGCTCTAGTTTGGAGTGTGTTTTCTTTTAGTTTATTTCCTGTGAGATTTAAACTATTTCTTCCTAATTTTTTTTTGTATTTTTAAAATGCTGTAGTTCAGGTTGTTGACTTTTCCTTAACCTAGTACGTGTGCTGTTTGACAAAACATTTAACAGAACATGTTACAGAACTGTTTTCCAAAAGGTAGACTTATTTTGGTGTTTTCATTTTAGCTGTGTTTAGCATCTGGAAATAATGCTAAATCCCAAGACAATTAAAACCATAACAATGCCATGTCCTTCATTTTACACTAAACCGGTTTCCATTTCCTTTCGCTTGTTATGACGTGGATTTGTGTAATGGCTTTTGTGATATATGGTAATCGATTTGCGATACACTGTGATTAATGCTTAGTGTTTTGAATAAACTTGATTTGAGAATAATGCAAATTTAATTTGAAATACGAGTTTTGTGATGTAGTTTTAAAGATTGGTTGAAATTCACTCATTCCTGGCTCTCAGGGGCCTTCAGTAGGAGAGAAATTAAATTTCATGTGTGCTAAACAGGTCCCTGTGGGGTCTCATTCAAGGGAGCAATAATTTTTTTTTTTTTTTTTTTAGCCAACTCATGCAATATATTTATCATCTTACATACTTCAGGTACATGTAATGAGTTCTCTGTTGGCCAAGTTCATTATTTCTGAAGAACAACAAAAATTGTACTGAGTTTCAAACATGTCATAACCTCATTCTGTTGTGTTGAGCTAATCAATAGGTGTGTATCTCCTTTCATTGAGTACAGTACTTTACGTCTTCAAAGTACAGTTTGTCATTGTAGAAAACAAGCCATGTAATGGTATATATATAGGATATACAGTGCATACATGTTTTTTAAAGAACTTCTTTAAATAAGCTTCTTTCCTGACACCCCTCCTCCCTAGGGTTTTAACCACCTCTTGGATATTTCCATCTGAGTGGCTCACGTTTAATAAACTCAAGGCCATTCCTTTGCTTTCTGGGTTTCTGTTGTTAGTTAACCCTAGAGTCAGCTCCAGCTTGGGTGATTCATGTATTACAGAATGAAATGTGTGCCCAGTCCTGTGCCATCTTCATGATCGTCGGTATGTTGAGTCCATTGTTGTGACTATTGTGTAGTGTTTGCCAACCTAGGAGGCTCATCTTCTAGCACTGTATCTGACAGTATTGTGATCCTGATTTTTGGCAGTAGATCACCAGACCATTCTTCCTAGTCTTAGTCTGGATGGTCCACTGAAACTTGTCTACCATGGGTGACCCTGTGGGTGTTTTAAATACCTGTGACATAGCTTCCAGCATCATAACAACATGCAATCCACCACTGTGTGACAAATTAACAGGCGGGGGCTTTCTGGGTAACCTCATCCTTAATTTGATGGCCTCAGAGTTCCAGTAAAGGAGGAGATAGTGGAGTTGCAGCTCTGAACCCTACCATGTAAGGATTGCTCTGGGCGAGAGTAGGGAAGTCTTTAAATGCTGGGTTGTCTGAAAATGGTTCCTCTGTGTGTGTGTGTCTTTGTCTTTGTGTCTTTGTGCATGAGAGAGAGGTTGAGAGCATCCTTGTGGACTCTGTTCAAGTTTGGGCAAGTCAAAACCCATCACCAAATCTTCATAGTTTCCAATTGTGTCCCTTGCCTACTTCTCTGAAACAGCTATCTAGCTCTAAAGAGGCAAAGTCTCTGGTTTGAGTGGGCAGGCAGTGGCCTGAAATGTACTTTCCAGGCTTTGGGTCTGTTGTTGACCTCCCCTTGGGATGTAGCTAGAAGAAGTACCACGATGGAGCTCCTTCAGTGGGTCGCAGCCCAGCTCCCAGAGAGCAGAGCCTAGGGAAGGAGCACATACGTTTGTAGACATAGACCCCGAGCCTTCTCTGGTGACCTTTATGATGTGAACCTTCGCTGGGCCAGCAAGGATGTCTGCTACCCAGGTATTGTGACGTGGCTTCAGGTGTGTGGTGTGGGTTGGGCAGGAATTGGCTCAGAAGCTGGCTTAGGGAAAGGCTTGGAAGGGCCCCCTTTACTGTGCTGGCAAACTTACCTCAGATTCTAGGGAACATTTTTGGGAGAGAGAAGAATGGTTGATATTTCTCTTGGAAGGCGTGCAACCTAATTTCTCTTTGCTAGCTCTATGCCTTTCCCACCTCCCCGCTACCCCAGCCCCCTGCCAGAGTAATGGTACGATTTGAGGGTGGGGAGTGGAAAGCCCCTTGGTAGGAGACAACTGTTCCATCCTCCTTAAAACTACACAGCATCATATTAGAGTCAATCCTATTCATTCACGTGAATATAATTTTTAGTAATACATCCTTTTTATTAAAAATTACTGAATATAGACGTGCAGTGGCGTTTTTTGAACACTGTCCTTTGAAGTCCATGCCTCTGTGTTAAAGTATAGTTATGATTTCTATTTTGACCTGCACATTTCTGATAATGTTTTTTAGTCTTATTTTTAAAAAACTTTTGCCTTGACTAAGGCAAAATTAACAACTAAGGTGGTTGATGCGAGATGAATCAGTTTGTAGATGAATCGCTTGACATGAAAACTGACTTCTACTTGCTGGAAAACAATTAGGGACAGCATTTTTTTTGAATTGACTAGTCTTGAGTTTTCTTTACAGCAAGTCTGTTGAGAACATAATTTTCATATGTAAGAGTAGGCTCTAGGAGTCGAAGAGCGGCTCACAGCGACCCTGTAGAGCAGAGTAGAACTGCCCCATAAGATTTCCTAGGTTGTAATGTTTATGGGAGCAGATCACCAGGTCTTTTCTCCCACGGAGCTGCTGGTAGGTTCCAACTGCCGACCTTTCAGTTCGACAGCGCACAGCAATGACAGGAGGTGAATGAGGTGATTTCCTCCAACTCCAGAGTTAAAAGAGGCCTTGCCCAAGGAAACGATAGCATTCAGGAGGGCAGAGACTCAAAACTAGGTGGGCTTAAATCTAGGTCCTGTGCTGTTTCTGCTCTGCAGGCTGCTTGGTCACATCAGTGGCCGTTCTGTGTATTAACAGCAACATTATAAATGAGCCTCTGCCCTGAAATGGTTTTAGTCCCTTCTACAGCCCGGGTCTGCAATCTACATGAAATTCTGAGTGGTTTCCTGAAGGAAGGGTCCTAAGGCTTGGGGGCCCTGTAAGTGGATGGCCTTCAGGGGTTCCATGATTTAGGGTGGATAAAGTTTACATTTTTATTTTCTCCTACTTTTAACTGAAATTTAGTATTTCTGTCCATTGTGAACGTAAGTAACACAACCAGTGGCATTCACAGTGCCTGTGACTTTGTCATCCATGGAAATGACAGGTATTTTCATACCACATTACAGTTGTTGCGGATTTGTTGAAATACAGATGACTCTCTCACTTTAAAATTGTGGTAGTTGTTAGATCTATGGCTAGATCTTCTTGTTTGGTGTGTTAATAAAACTAAAAAAAAAAAAACCTGCTTGCCGTTGAATCGGTGCCAACTCATGGCAACCTGATACGTGTCAGAGGAGAACTGTGCTCCAAAGGGTTTTCAGTGCAGTGGCTGATTTTTTGGAAGTAGATCACCAGGCCTGCCTTCTAAGGTGCTTCTAGGTGGCTTGAACCTCCAACCTTTTGGTTAGCAGCTGAGCGCATTAACCGTTTGCACCACCCGAAGTTGCCCTATGTTGTTATATCTCAAATTTGTCTTTTAAATATATTTTAATAACTGTATTTTAACGTAATTACATAAAACTAAAACCATTTTAAAAAAACATTCTGAGAAGGAGTCTCTAGGCCTCACCAGTGTGCTGTGGGGGTACATGGTGCAGGAGGAGAAGGGCCCGGCCTGGCACCAAGTGCCGTCCTATCCTGTGATTGTAGTGCTGATCTGGAGGCTAGGCCACGGGGCAGAGACAGGCCACACGGGTGGTGGAGAAAAGTAAGTTAACTTTTCTGCCTAATAGAACTCTTTACAGTAACGTGGTGTGACAAAACATCCCTCAAAGTGGATAAAACAAAATTTGTTCTCTAAAAGATCTAAAAAGTTTATTTAAATTGGATTAAAAAGTTTATTATTTCTTATAAATTTAATCGTTTAAATCAGTGTGGGATTATATTTAACCAGTTGATTAGGTTAAAAAAAACTAAGCTAAATTTGTGTTCTGGGATATGTGATTATTTATGTTACAGTGATTAGGTTTGGGTTGTGGGTTGGGTACTTAGGGGTTAATGATTTCCAGGATCAGGAAAATGTCAATGACTTTTAAAAATCTCCTGCTAAAAGAGTTTGACTTCTTAGTTGTCAGGATTAAAAAAAGAAACAAAAAACAAAAAAACACCACCGATTGTCGTCAAGTCGATTCCTACTCATAGCGACCTTATAGAACAGAGTAGAACTGCCCTGTAGGGTTTCTAAGGTGGATTCGAACTGTTGACATTTTGGTTAGCAGCCTGAGCTCTTAAACACTGCACTACCAGTTCTCAGGATGGTTGTGGCAGAACGGTCCCTGGAGTGTCTGACCCCATGTTTAACAGAAATGTGCTATAAAACAAAAAATAATTTGAAAAAGAAAATTGGCTCATGCATTACTTGTACATGCTTCCTTGCACATGGCAATATAAATACCAACTGCTATAAATTCCCTTAAAATGGACTTTGTGAAGGGACATTCTTAAAGAATTAACGTGGCAATAATAGGTAATATTTACTGAGTACTTACTTGGCTGAGTACTTCAAATATGTTGTATAATTTGATCCTCACCGCAATCCTGTGAAGCTACCTGTTACTATCCCTGTTTAACAGATGGGGGAGCAGGCTTAGAGAAGACAAGTCATTTATCCAAGTGCTAGTCCTGGCAGCTTCGTTCCTGAAGAGTTTTCACTTAGGTGTGCTATATTTGGACACATGTGCAGTGATCCGTGGTGTTGGTTACAACTGCGATCTCTATGGCGTGGTTTTGCATCTGTGTTCTGCAGGTTAATGGGAGCCTCCTAGCAGACACATCCTATATCCTTAATTAATTTAGAGACTGGAAGTTGAGTGGAAAAGCCTCCTTTTCATGCAGCCGTGACGTGCAGCTGCCTGAGCTCTGAGTGTTTATCAGTGGGCACGCTCCAAGGACCACAGCCCCTCAGGAGCCTGTGGCAGGCTCTGCTTGAAGGTTCAGCAACAAAGCTGTCTCAAAACCTGATGGCTGATCTCTTCTGTTGAGAAGGAAGCAGGTGGGAAGCAGAAAGATCATAGTCACTGGCTCTCTTCTTCCCAGGTGGGATTTGCAGCACTACAAGGTAAAAAGATCTGAGAGGCAAACTGAAATCACAGACACCATATTGAGAATTATATTTCTGAGACTTACGTTTTCTGACACTTTTTTTCCCTTTCCATGGGTTTTCTTTTAGTAGTAAAGACAACATAGTAATTCCTAAAGATAGTTTTTGAAAAGGAAGATGCTGCTTGTTATCTCACCATCCTAAAAGAGGAACTTTTCATATTTGCAGTTAGTTTTTGTAAGTATTTATGGCCATTTTTATGCTTTTATATTCTTCTCCTCTTGCTATTAATGGTTTTTCACTTTACTAGTAATATAATATTTTTTATTACTGCATGATATTCCATAGGGTTGAATGTCTCATAATTTATTTAAACAGTCTACTGGACACTTAAATTTTTGCTCCAGTAGATAAAGTGCCTGTGTATATCTGTGTGTATTTCTCTTTTTCCTGTTAAATTATTTCCTTAGCATACATTCCTAGAACAAGGGTTACAGAGTTAAAGGTGAGGACATCTTTATGGTTCTCGATACATCTTGCAATAATGCCCTTCCAAAAGGTTACACCACTTGTCACTGGTGTGTAAGTATAAAACCCATTGCAGTCTGGTTGATTCTGACTCCTAGTGACCCTCTAGGACACAGTAGAACTGCCCCATAGGGTTTCCAAGGCTGTATTACAGAAGCAAACTGCCACGTCTTTTCTCCTGTGGAGTGGCTGGTAGGTTCGAACCGCCGACCTATCGGTTAGCAGTCAAACGCTTAACCACTGTGTCACCAGAGCATACTACACCCAAACTACGCCTCCATAGATGCATCTTGAGTTGATCTGTTCTAAAGGACTTTATCTCAGAGTGGTTCTGAAGCAGTGTCACTACTGTTTTCAAAACAAATGTACTAGAATTTGTATATACCAAGAGTACTGTGTCCTTTAAAACAGGCAGACTTTAAAATAGTGCCCGAATCTCGGAGACTCTGCCTTTGCATACTGGTTTTAGAACTCCCACGTGGTTGTCCCCAAGGCTGGACTCAGCTGCCAGCCCTGGGAGTTTACATGAGAGCGGGTGGCACATTCTTTGAATGCTCTCCGTGACAGCATATTGAATGTACTCAACCATAGTACATCGGAGCCTTGTTTGGGGCATAAAGCCTGTGATGGAGCTGGATTATCCTACTTTTGGTCCTTGGTAAAGTGAGATAATGGGGCTACTGTTCTTTTCATTGGTAATCTGATCTCTAAGGATGTCTTAGGAAGAGCTCAAATGTTTTTAGTAAGCCGCCAGGACTGTGACAGGCAGATAGCCTTCCAAAGCTATGGAGAGTGTGTGTGTGTGTGTGTGTGTGTGTGTGTGTTTAAGTGTGTATGTAGGTACGTGTATTAGCTGTCTATTGCTGTGTAACAAACTGAGAACCCAGCTAAGCCATGCCTTGATTCCATACTCAACAGAAACTGAGATAATAAGTGTGTATTGTTTTAAGCTGCTAAATGCTGGTAATTATGCATCAGTAGATAATGCATACAGTATGCATGTTTTCCCTATTCCTATTACTCCTTGGTCAGACTTTGATGCCAAGCAGGAGTCCCTGAAATTGCTGCTCCACTTCTTTGCTAGGTTTTTACGACGTTTCTTCTAGTTGACTCAACATACAGCAGGAATCACTTTATAGTTATGTGATTGTTAAGGTTATGTGTCAACTTGGCCAGGTCATGATTCTCAGTGTTTTGGCAGGTATTGTAAGCATCCTCCATTTTGTGATCTGATGTGAGCAGCTAGTCAGTTGAAAGAGGAGTTTCCTTGGGGGTGTGGCCTGCATCCAATATATATGGGTGTTCTGGCAAAGCTCCTACTCTCTCAATCCTGCATGTGACTTGTCATCCTCTGGCTTCTAGTTCTTGGGATATGAGCCAGTAGTCTGCCATCTGATCTGCATATTTGGGTTTCTCAGCCCCTGCAACCATGTGAGTCAGGAGAACCCTCCAGCCTGATGCCTGACCCACAAATTTGGGACTTCCTAGCCTCCACAGCTGCATGAGCCAGTTCCTTGAAATAAATCTCTCTATATATCTACGTATATGTTATATATATGTACATACATATATACACACGTATATATTATATATACATGTAGGTATATATATGTTTCACTGATTTTGCTCATCTAGAGAACCCAGCCTAAAACAGTGTGCCTTTTAAGGTTTTAAAAGACAAAGAATGAAGGGATGGCCCATGTGAGTTAAGCAGGAAAAGGAAATCATGGTAAGCTGGCAGCGGTAGAACACATGGGTGTACTCCTTCCCAATTGGGAAAGAAGTGTTTTGTGGGTGGTACTGGGAGTGACTGGAAGTTGGGAAAAACTTGTGTGTTTCTTTCTCCCTCTTGTACCTCATTTAGGTTTGTTTCCTTTTTCTTCAGTGCTGTATCTGCCATTGTATTTATCTATCAGATGACCTTCAGGGTGGTCTAAGCAGGAGAATTCCAGAGACGGGGTTTCCAGGTGAACACACTGAGCAGCCTTCACATGACTGAAGTCAGTACAGTCTCCAGATCTTTCTTTACTCTGCCCTCACTTCTCCTTGTTGGTATGCCTCCCCCCCGCCAGACATTTTCTGTCTGTAGTGAGAAAGGTTAGTTAGATTTATGAATTAATACTTTTTAAAGCCTTCAGATTAGATTAATGACTGACTGGAAGCCTTCTTGCATCATCCTCCTGTGGTCTGTAGAATGTTGATTAAAATAGGGAGTTGAGAGAGGAGGACGCTGGTCTCAAGGAGCACTTCACTCCGTCACAGGTACCTCCTCTCCCACTGGTGGACATTTGCCTAGTAAGTCTCCCTCACGTGTGTGTGGTCAGCAAGTTAGGTGCACACACAGCACTGAGGTCATGGTGTTTACCCTTTCCTCCCCAGAAGTGGGGCTGATTTTGACCTGGGAGCCTAGACCCCATTTGTATGTTTTATCTCTTATATCCCTTCGTATAAAGAGCCCTGGTGGTGCAGTGGTTAAGCACGTAGCTGCTAACTGAAAGGTTAGCGGTTTGAACCCACCAGCGGCTCCATGGGAGAAAAATGTGGCAGTCTGCTTCTGTAAATATCACAGCCTTGGAAACCCTACGTGGTCACTATGAGTTTGAATCATCTTGACAGCAGTGGGTTGGTTTGGGGTGGGTACCCTTACTGTGTCCCCTCAGTGTGTATTTTTTATTTTATTTATGTCACATGTCATACTTGTTGTCATACTTAGTGATAATACCTAAGTGGCATACGTGTGATGTCCAGTAAAAGTTTAGAAACCTAGCAGTAAGTAAGTTACCTTGCAGAGTTTGACTTTCCCAGTTCAGCCTCACTTCATAATTAATATTTCATGAGAGGAATCCTTTAAAATGTTATATTTTGGTGCTTTGATGATAGATAGAATCATTTGTTTAGGAATACCTATTTCTCTTCACAGTGTAGAGTAGGGGTTCGGGAGCTACAGGGAGGGGCACTGCCTGTATTTGTAAATACACTTTTATTTACACATTCATTTACATATTGTCTATGATTGTTCTCACAGTACAACGGCGGAGTTGAGTACAGACAGTTGCCACAGACAGTATGCCCGAAAAGCCTAAAATATTTGCTATCTGGCCATTTCTAAAAAAATAATCTGCCCATGCCTGATGTGCAGGAAAGAACAGGGCTTTGAAATCAGAAGCCGCTTCAGATCCCCTCTCTGTCACTTCATTGGCACGTGACCCTCCTTTAGCCTTGATGTTCATCAACCTTAGAAGGTTATTAGGGTGAAATTATGTGAAATCCTGGGTGGATTTCTTCCCCTCCGTCCACCCCCGGCCCCTGTATTACTTCTCCCTCACTCTCATTCTCAGGGAGCTTCTTTCTACACCTGAAAATTTGGAAAGTAGGGTTCAGTGCCTAAACTTTCAGAAATTGAGTGGCTCATTGGGAGAATGGAAGCATCTAGACCAGCACTATCCAGTAGAAGTATAATGCAAGCTAAATGTGTACCTCTAAATTTCTTAGTAGCCACTTAAAAAAGTAAAAAGTAATAGATGAAATTACTTTTAATAATGTATTTTATTCAGCCCAAATCAAAACCAAAAAAAACTTGTTGCCGTCAAGTCAATTCCGACTCGTAGTGGCCCTATAGGACACGGTAGAACTGCCCCATAGGGTTTCCAAGGAGTGCCTGGTGGATTTGAACTGCCGACCTTTTGGTTAGCAGCCATAGTTCTTAACCACTGTCCCACTAGGGTTTCCTTATTCAGCTCAGTATACTCAAAATATGGAGCCCTAATGGCTCAGTGGTTAAGAGCTTGGCTGCTAACCAAAAGGTCAGCATTTTGAATCCACCAGCTGCTCATTGGAAACCTTATAGGGCAGTTCTACTCTATCCTATAGGGTCGCCATGAGTCAGAACCGACTCCACAGCACGTACCAACAACGTACCTAAAATAGTCATTTTGATACGTAATCAATATACTGAATACAGCCAAACACTTTGAGGGACAGAGTAGCTGAGGCTGGGGTCTGGGGACTATGGTTTTGGGGGATATCTAGGTCAATTGGCATAACAAAGTTTGGTAAGAAAATGTTCTGCATCCCACTTTGGTGAGTAGTGTCTGGAATCTTAAAAGCTTTGAGCGGCCATCTGAAATGCATCAATTGCTCCCAACTCACTTGGAGCAAGGGAGAATGAAGAACACCAAAGACACAAGGAAAATATCAGCCCAGGAGACAAAAGGGCAACATAAACCAGAGACTCCATCAGCCTGAAATCAGAAGAACTAGATGGTGCCTGGCTACCATCAATGACCACCTTCCCTGATAGGGAACAGAGAGTCCCAGATGGAGTGGGAGAAGTGAGTGGAGAAGAACTCAAATTCAGTAAAAAGACCAGACTTAATGGTCTGATTGAGACTGGAGGAACCCCCGAAGCCGTGGCCTCCGAACACTCTGTTAACCTAGAACTAAAACCATTCCTGAAGCTAGCTCTTTAGATAAAGAGTAGACTGGACTATAAAACGACGCTTACGAAGATGTACTTCTTAGTTCAAGCAGATACACGGGACCAAAAGGGCAGCTTCTGTCCAGAGGCAGTATGAGAAGAAAAGAACTGGTTGAATGGAGACAAGAAACCTGGAGTGGAAAGGGGGAGTGTGCAGTCACATTGTAGGGATTGCAACTGTCACACAACAATATGTATATAAATTTTTATATGAGAAATTAACTTGAGCTGTAAACTTTCACCTAAAGCACAATAAAAAAAGAAAAATTTGCTAGTGAGATATTTTTTGCCGAAGTCTTTAATATCTAGTATGTATTTTACACTTAGGGCAGTCACGGCTGGCCTTGGCACATTCTGAGTGCTCAGTAGCCATGTGTGGCTTGTGGCTGCCATGTTGGCTAGGGCAGCCCTGTGCTGCTTCCCCTTCATGCTTCATCCCCAGCTGGTCGTGCCCTATTTTAAAACACTCTTCTCTGCTGTAAAACAGCTGATGAGTTCTTATTTCACACATTCCTCCTCCTCTGACCGGCTTACTCCTCCAGTTCCCAGTTCTCAGGAAGCAAATAGAGGAAAAATACAGTAACATTTCTCAGGAAGTGTAGAGAAACAAAGTGTTTAAATGTAGCCCACAAACTGTGTCTCTACTTACAATAACTTGAAAACAATTGAAATGTAGGAGACAGGCATCCGTAGCCCGCGGTTTTCTAAGAAAGGGGCCTGGTGGATGTACCCACTGTGCCATCCCTTGTCCTGATCTGCCTGAGAAGCCTCATAGGTTTAGGTAGCTCTGGTCCCCTCCTCCCCTTTGCTGAAAAGTCAGGCTGCACAAGTAGCCTCCGTGGACTGGAATGTGTGCATCTAAGCATTGTAAATAAAATCGACGCAGGAGGAAAACCACTCAGAGAAAAACGGGGATTTTCGTTTCTGAGGTAGTCTCTGGTCTCTTCCTTCCTTGAATGATGTTTCTGTATTTTCAACTTTTACTTGATTTTTATTCTCATTTTTGATTTAGAAATCTGGAACCAGAGTGGCTAGATTCAAATTTGGCTCCACCACTTACTGGGCCTTAGGCCAGTTACTTTACCTCCTGGGGTCTCAGTTGCCTTCTCCAGAAAATGGGTTTGTTAGGAAGATTAGAACGAGTTGCTGTTTAATGAGTTAAAACATTTAGAACAGTGCCTGGTATGTGGCGTTATATATTTGTACTTACTTTCATGATGTAAAGTGCTAATAAATAAAACGTGTTAAGAGTAAAAGGGAACGGTAAAGAGAATATCTAGGGAGTTGTGTAAGTGTGGGGTGTTGCTAAATTTCAAGCATATAGAATTTTTCTAAAATTAGTATTTTGGACATGGTTTATACAAAATTCTTTAAGGGCATGATGAACATGTCTGTTACATCCTGACTTCCAGCTAGAGGCAGACTTAGCGATGCTATCAAATGTTAAGATATTTTTAAAGGATGGTGTTTACATCTGGGTTTTATCTTTCCTTCTGAGAGGTAGAGGACAGTGATAAAGTACAGTGTTTTCTACAGGGAAGAAATCCTGAAACTTAGCTGTCAGATAGGTGCATGTGTTTTTATATATGTAAATGATCACATTTAACATTTCTCTAGGAATAAGAGGATGCAGAGTATATATTATCTTTAGAGTGTGTAGATATGTGCTCTAGAAATGTAGACCATTTACCTGCAAAATAATCAGTTCATGATTTAGAGTTTGAAGTATTGAATAAATTCATGTGTTAAATTATAGAAGGCTATATTGCCTATGATATGGATATTGATATTTAGTAGTCTGATTTTTTTAAATTATTAAATCAGAGATCCTTAACAGGTCAAGAAAAATCATTTTTTTGAAGAATAAGAAGTAATTTTAGCCCTTCTTATAATTCAGATATTCCAGAAAATAATTTTGGGGAAGTAAACTGTATTTCCTTAAATAGTTTGGTGCTCTAGATTGTTTATTATTTCAGCTTTTGGTGTTGAAAACTGTTACTATAGCTTTCTGTCTATCCTCATTCATGTAGCTTATTCTTAGTTTCTAGTAAGAAATGCAAGAACTAATTTATATCTGGACACGTATTTCAAGAGTAGTTTCCCATTTTTTCTCAGCACATGGCTTAGGTAGAAACTAATATTCTTTTCCTATGACTAAAGGGCAGGTTTTTTTTTTTTAAAAAAGCTTGTGTGTCTCAGAGGCTATTAAGACTTCCTTTGAGTCCGTAAACCTTCCAGGAAAAGCATGTACCTTGGTTTAACACTGTTTGCAGCTATTTCTAACCTTTATTTTCTTCTCCCTGAAGCAGAAACCCTTCTGGTCTCAAAGCCTTCCTTTTGTCAGGCCTACCCATCACTCAAATCTATTCCCCGCCCCCGTACAGCTGCTCCCAGAAGCTTTCTTGGGCTGACTTCCTCCCTTCCAGGGCAGTTCAAGGGCCTAATTTTCCATTCCCTCCCTGCCACCCTTCAGAAATTAGGCATTGTAGAAGTCTGCAAGAACTCTTCAGCTGTGGAGTCTTTGGGAACTATAGCTTTTGAGCTGCCCACTGGTCTGCAGAGCTGCCAGTAGCTGAAAGGGTAGGCAGTTCTGAAGGTTGTGACTTATTCGAGGTAGATAATCTCAAGGATGGGGGAGAAGGTAGTGTCTGAAGGGAATTGAGAGTGCTGGTTTAGCAATTTCTTACTGGTATCTTCCTAACAGCCTCTTTAAGCCTCTGGGGAACCCTTGAACTCTTTAGCCGGGCGTTTGAGAACCACAGGTTTAGACTGTTGATTTTAACGTTCTCAAGTCCCAGCTCAAACACTCAGTTTGCTTACTTAGTCTCCAAAGAGAGCCTTCTAGCCCCTTGGAATTAATAAAACATCCTATTCATCTGCCTGTGCTCAGTTATGATAAGTCCTAGAAAACAATAAATTCCTTTCTTTCTTCCGTTATAATGCAGGCATCATCCTGTGTTTTTACTTTAGCCTGCTCTCCTTTTATGTATTCCCTCTTGTAGATAGCTGGTCCAGTCTCAGATTTAGTGATCACTTCTCTAAAAGTGACTCAGTCGCAAGTCTGAGCCTCTGCATTGCAGTCAGTCTCCTATTTTTGACACAGGAATTTGAATGCCTTCTCTTGGCTCAGGACTTTAGTAATCATTATGTAGGATGCGGAAAGAAAACCACAGCCAAAGGATGTTGCTACTGATTTCAAGGAGCTTGAAGGTATTACCAGCCATGCTCCTTAGGAGTAAAAATAGCAAGACTTTGGCTCCGCTTACTTTGGACACATCATCAGGAAAGACCAGTTGCTAGAAAGGACATTAAGTTCGGTAAAGTAGAGGGTCGTGAAAATGAGGCAAACCCTTCACGAGATGAGTTGACACAATAACCACAGCAGTGGACTCAAACATACCAGTGATCATGGAGGCGGCGTGGGCCAGGGCAGTGTTTTGCACTGTTACACGTAAGGTTGCCGAGAGTGAGAGCCAACTTAACAGCACTTAACAACAACAAATAGGGTCAGTTTTTGGGTTTTTTTTTTTTTTTTTTGCTGTCCTTTTTCTTCGTGAACTCTTCTTCCCTAAAATTGGCTTCTTCTCTCTCTGCCGTTTTCACAGTTAGTAAAGCTTAAGGATGGTCTTGGTGCCAAGATGCACCTGCCCTGATTGCGCTCCCTTCTGTCACTGCATCTTCGTCTCTGGATCCTTCCTGTCCATCTTCTGTGCTGTTTGCGTGATCCCCCCACCGTCATTGTACACGTGCCCTGCCTGCCTGTCTGTGGGCCCTCTTCTTCTCCCATGTGCTGCCAGAGCACTTCTCCTTAAACTAGCTATTATCCCATCGTTCTCCTCCCTGAAAAATACAATGGTTTCGTGTTTTCCTACAACTGAGTGCTTATGTCCCCCTTGTTCTCCCTCTGTCTTACCACCCTGTCTGCTCTAGACAGACCTGTTTTCTCTCTGTCCAGTGAATGTGCCAGGTCAGCTCACTTTGTTCTTTGCCTTTGCTCAAGCCATCTTCTCTGGAATGTCTCCCTCTGTACCTCGTGCTCTGCTCGTTACCATCTGCGCCATGTGGGGAACCTACTGGCCAGGTCATTTCAGCATCAGTGGCAATACTCCTGCAGTGTCTAATCTTTATACTTAAGATCTCTCCCTCTTCCCCTAAGTGCTGTTGTTGTTAGTTGTCATAGACTCGCCTTCAGCTTATGGTGACCCCACGTACAACAGAACGAAATGCTACCCAGTCATGCACCATCTTCGTGATTGTTGAAATGCTAGAGTCCATTGCTGCGGCCACTGTGTCTTCTGAGTGCCTTCCAACCTAGGGCGCTCATCTTTCAGCACGATACTGGACAATATTCTGTTGTGATCTGTAGGATTTTCATTGACTGATTTCGGATGCATGTTGCCAGGCCTTTCTTCCTAGTCTTAGTCTGGAGGCTCCATTGAAACCTGCCCACCATGAGTGACTCTGCCGGTATTGGAAATACTGGTGGCATGGCTTCCAGTATCCCAGCAACACACAAGCCACCGCAGTCCCACAAACTGACAGATGGTTGGTGGCGAAGTTCTGTTATGGCACCTAATACCACAGCATCTCTTTGGCACAAAATAGTTGGCTACTTAAATGTTACAGTTTTTTAGTGTGTGAATCTATATTTTTTCAAAGATTTGAAGCTTTGTTATTGTTAGGTGCCGTTGAGTCGGTTTCGACTCAGCGACCTTACGTACTACAGCATGAAACACTGCCTGGTCCTGCTCCATGCTCACAATCGTTGTTACGCTTGAGCCCATTGTTGCAACCACTGTGTCAATCCATGTCGTTGAGCATCTTCCTCTTTTGTGCTGACGCTGTACTTTACCGAGCATGCTGTCCTTCTCCAGGGACTAATCCCTCCTGATAACGTCCAAAGTATGTAAAATGTAGTCTCGCCATCCTTGTTTCTAAGGAGCATTTTAGAATTGTACTTCTTCCGATTGGTTGTACTTCTTCCAAGACAGATTTGTTCCTTCTTTTGGCAGTCCATGGTATATTCAGTATTCTTCACCAGCACCACAATTCAAACGGCATCAGTTCTTCTTCGGTCTTCCTTATTCATTGTTCAGCTTTCGCATGCATATAATGCAATTGAAAATACCATGGCTTTGGGTCAGTCAGGCACACCTTAGTCTTCAAGGTGACATCTTTCTTTTCATTGGGCAGACTTGCCCAATGCAGTGTGTCTTTTGATTTCTTGACTGCTCCTTCCATGGGTGTTGATTGTAGATCCAAGTAAAATGAAATCCTTGACACCTTCAGTCTTTTCTCATGTTGCTTATTGGTCTTTTCTTTATGTTGAGGTGTAATCTGTATTGCAGGCTGTGGTCTTTGATCTTCTTCAGTAAGTGCTTCAAGTCCTCTTCACTTTCAGCAAGCAGTGTTGTCATCTGCATAACTCAGGTTATTAATGAGTCTTCCTCCAATCCTGATGCCACGTTCTTCATATAGTCCAGCTTCTCAGGTTATTTGCTCAGCATACAGATTGAATAGGTATAGTAAAAGACTATAACCCTGACGCACACCTTTCCTGAATTTAAACCACGCAGTATCCCCTTGTTCAGTTCGAACAACTGCCTCTTGGTCTATGTACAGGTTCCTCATGAGCACAATTAAGTATTCTGGAATTCCCATTCTCCGCAATGTTATCCATAATTTGTTGTGATCCATTAAACAAGGATTTGAGTGCCTACTGTGTGCCAAACCTAGTTTCGCCAATACTGCAGTGGGAAAAGTGAACGTAAATCTTCACTCTCCTGGGCTTGTGTTCTGATGGGCTTCTTGGAGAATGATCAGTGGTTATGGACTCATAGACTTGTGTGTGTGTGTTTTGCTCTTGTGTACTCACTTGGATAGTCCAGTAATCATTTATTTAACTGAATTATTATTATTATTATTTTTAAAGTGTGAGCTTCTATTTGGATCATGAACATGCTACCAGACACCAAATAAAGTGCTTATCTAGACATCCTAATGCGAAGGATTGAGTTTTCTAACTACCTTCCTGGAGGATGTTTTAGGTACCTGAATTCCACTCAAAGTAGCTTAAGACCTCTGCCCTGTCTGATGATGGTCTGACAGATAGTATTTTTTGTTTTAGCAAAAACAGAGTTTACGTATCAGTCAAATTTGGTGGCATTCTGTCAAGGCCATAGGGGGCACCTCTTGTGCCCTGAAGTTCTAAATTCCTGGACTGGTGTGTCTGGATCCCAGGGCCAAATTCCTCAGGAAATTGTGTTGTCTCTGTCAGGCCAGGTGTCCACTGCTGGTCTGGTCAGCTGTGGTCAGGGATGGTCACGCAGTCACAGACATGACTGTTGGCGCCCACCCTCTCTGGGTCGGGCAGGACTTGGACAAATTGTGTGAGGCCTGGGCGTAATAAAAATACAGCTCAGTAAGCGGATTTTTTTTTTTTTATTGTGGTAAATATGTGTGTAACAAAACATCTGACATTTCAGTAGTCTTCACATGTACAGATCAGTGACAGTAATAATGTGCATCATGTTGTTCAGCCATCACCCTTATCCATTCCCAGATTAATGCCATCACCCTTATCCATTCCCAGTTTAATGTCATCACCCTTATCCATTCCCAGATTAATGCCATCACCCTTAGGAGAAGCTCAGCATCCCCTAAGCATTGTATCCTTCTTTCAGACACATTCATTTCAAATTCACGTTTATTTAGCAACTTCTGTGAGACATCTAGGAAATCCTGGTGGCATAGTGGTTATGAGCTACGGCTGCTGACCTTAAGGTTGGTGGCTCGAACCCACCAGCCAGTTCATGGGAGGAAGGCGTAGCAGTCTGCTTCCATGAAGATTACACCTAGGAAACCCTATGGGGCAATTCTACTCTGTCCTGTAGGGTCACTGTGGGCTGAAGTCGACTCTACGGCAACGAGTTTGGTTTTGGTTTTTAGCAACTTCTGGAGCCCTGGTAGTGCAGTAGTTAAGAGCTTGGCTGCTAACCAAAAGGTCAGCGGTTCGAATCTACCAGCAGCTCCTTGGAAATCCTATGGGGCAGTTCTACTTTGTCCTATAGGGTTGCTATGTATTGGAACCCACTCGACAGCTATGGATTTGGTTTGGTTTATGAAGCACTTCGTCTCACATACTTTGGACATGTATCAGGTGGGATCAGTCCCTGGAGAAGGACATCATGCTTGGTAAAGTAGAGGGTCAGCAAAAAAGAGGAAGACCCGCAGCAAGATGGATTGACACAGTGGCTGTAACAAATAGTATGAAACCCATAGCTTTTCCTCTGAAGCAATATAGTACTCAAATATTTCCATATTCTTTCTCAAAGGGCATCTAACGAGCCCTGGTAACACAGTGGTTAAGTGCTCAGCTGCTAACCAAGTGGTCCACGGTTCAAACCCACCAGCTGTTTCACAGAAGAAAAATGGCAGTCTGCTTCCATAAAGATTTACAGCCTAGTAAACCCTATGGGGTGGTTCTGCTCTGTCCTAAAGCGTCGCTATGAGTTGGAATTGACTCACTGGCAGTGGGTTTATGTGGGTATCTGTGGAACTCAGGCTTAGTAATACATAATATTTTTGAAAGCATTTTAAAATAATTTAAAAATCTTTAAACTTTTTTTTTTTTTTTTAGTGGTAGGTTTATCTAGAGAAATGCATGATGTATAATTGAACAGATGCTTTCTAAAATCTTTACTAGGTTGATTTATTTAGAGATTAAGTAATGTCACATTGACTGAGCACCTTGTGACCTTGTTTTGGCGTAACTTTATTTTGTAAACAATAACAAATAAATGACATTCAGTGAGAGGTGATGATTATTTGCCACTCCTATGCTAAGTAATTTGTACTGCGTGTGGTATATGAGTTCATATTCAATGACAATTTCCCTAATGATTTTTAATTTTTTATAATGGAAAATTTCAAACACAGCAGAGTTAGACTGTCAGAACCGCTGTGTGTATGACCCTCGACTGCAGTAGGTACTAGCTCTTGACCAGTCTTGTTTCAGCTTTACTCCCCAGCACTTCCCCTTCCCCCCACTCCCCACGGGATTATTTTAAAGCAAATTCCAGATATATGTCAATTCCTTGATATTATTTTTAACTGGAATGTTATGTTTTTAAATTTAACTTCAAATTGGTTTAGTTTCCTCCACATTGCTTATTCTTCTCAGTTGTCACTATATACCCATTGCCGTCAAGCAGATTCCAGCTCATAGCGACCCTGTGGGACAGAGTAGAACTGCCCCATAGAGTTTCCAAGGAGCGGCTGGTGGATTCGAACTGCCGACCTTTTGGTTCGCAGCTGAGTTCTTAACCACTGCACCACCAGGGCTCCTGTCACTATATATAGCACCTTGATATTTTGTCTCCTTCGGGTCTCGGACGTTATTTGTGATTTATCGCACACCTTAAAGAGCTGCTGCTAGACTAAAAGAGGTGTCTGTCTCAGGCTACCTTTCCAATAGACAGTAATCAGTTAATTACAGCCTTTTGAAAATGAGCTTTTTTCCCCTTCTCAACCTCAGTGCCTCGTTCCCTTAACTAAAAAAGCGCCACACCTCCCAGTACATAAGCTTTAAGAACTACATTGATTCAGTCGGGTTTTTTAAAATGTGAATTCCTTTGCTTTGTGTGTTAATTGGGCTCATGATATCCTCATCCATAAATGAGAGGGTCGGAATAGCCTGTTGCCAAAGTTCCTTTTTGGTTTTGTGGTTACAAAAAAAAAAGTATAAGGCATAATTGGTGACCATCAGTTACTTAAACCAAAAACACCTGTTGGTATCGTTGATTCTGACCCATAAGGACCCTGTAGGACAGAGTAGAACTGCCCCGTAGGGTTCCTAAGGAGCAGCTGGTGGATTTGATCTGCTGACCTTTTGATTAGCAGCTGAGCTCTTAACCACTGTGCCACCAGGGCTCTGTCAGTTACTTAGTGGGGAGTTAATCACTTCCATCTGGGAAATAATTAAAAAAAAAAAAAACACTCATTGTATGTTGGTGTCTCACTGCTTGTATCCTTCACTGAAGACTACCTTTGGGAAGAAGTGAATGTGGAGACGGTCATGTATGGCCCTTGGACCATCTCAAGGGATCTGGGAGGTCCGCCCTACTGTTAGCCTTTATCTGTAAACTCCTAGTTCATGTGTGCGACCATAGTTTCCTAGGCAGGGGTGGGGGCACCCTTCAACTTGTGTTAATGATAGCAACTATACATTTTACTTTTTCTGTGACACAATTAATTTTACATCTTTTACCCCTTATTTCCTTCCACAAAAAGCCAAAAAAAACCCAAACCTGTTGCCGTTGAGTCGATTCTGACTCATAGTGACCCTATAGGATAGAGTAGAATTGCCTGGTAGGATTTCCAAGGAGTGGCTGTTGGATTTGAATTGCCTACCATTTGGTTAGCAGCTGAGCTCTTAGCACTGCACCACCAGGGCTCCGTACTTCCGTAAGCGTGGCAAGTATCTTGAAATTTTAACATCTTCTGGAGTAGCTAAAGAAAGTTTGTGGGGTGGTTCAGTAAAATCTGTCACCATGTGGTATGACACATGGGCAGGTCTGTCTGATTGATGTGGCTGCCCTGCCAAGTTTGCAGCCACCAGCTGTGGATTGAGGAGTGGTCAGCAGCTGTTCCCTGTTGCCTACGCGGCCGAATTCCTCACAGGTGGCTTGCCTGTCCGCCGACTAGGGCTGCTGCCCTCTTACTGGCCTGTATTCCTTGCCCCAGCACCTTGTCTGTACCTTTGTGACATTTTTAACTTTGTCTTTGTTATCTAGCGCTGCTATTTGGGTGGCTTTAACAAACAAATTTATTCTCTCACAGTTTAAGAGGCTAGAAATCCATATTTTTTTAAATGGTGAATTTCTTTGTGCACTAATCAGGCTCGTAATTTCCTCATCTCTAAATGAGGATTGAAACAGCTTGTTGCCTAAGGTCCTTTTTGGTTTTGTGATTATCAGGAAAAAACAAATATAAGGCATAGTCATTGACTATCAGTTAGTTAGGGAGCTAATGATGCTGGCTGTAGGGGAAGGCTTTCTCTCTCTGTCGGCTCTGGAGGAAGGTCCTTGTCTCCTCTGAGCCTCTGCCCCTGGGCAGTCTTCATGTGGCTCGGCATCTCTCTTCCCCCGTCCCTGCCTCCGGGCTTGTCTGTTTAATCTGTTATATCTCAGAAGAGATTCACTTGAGACATACACCTGACACTAATACTGTCTTCTTACCATAATAAAGAAAGCCCCTTCCTGAATGGAATTGTAATTACAGGTTTTTTTTTATTGTTAGGTGCTGTGGAGTCGGTCCGACTCAATAGCGTTTCTGTGTACAACAAAACGAAACACTGCCCGATCCTACGCCATCCTCACAGTTGTTGCTGTGTTTGAGCCCATTGTTGCATCCTCTGTGTCAGTCCATCTCATTGAGGGTCTTCCTCTTGGGGATAGGATTTACAACATATGTTTTGGGGGGACACAGTTCAATCCGTAACAACCCAAAAAGGAACTTACGGATTTGTCTAGGTTTAGTCGGTGGACAGTTGATAACAGGCTAGCTAGATACTTTCTTCCTCTAGCCCGCCCAGCTAGTCCTAGCTCAGTCTTCCAAGCAGAGGTGATAGCAGCAGCACCCAGTCTTCAGGGGATCTTTAGCAATCGGACCACAGGTGACTTTGGAAAGTGACGTAGCCCTCTGGTATCTTTCTGTTTTGACCTAACTAAGGAGTCATCAGTGCTGACCTCATTGTTCAGATGGTCTCGGGATTCTTCCAGCCCCTCTCAGGTGCCTCTCTGTTAGGAAAATAGAAGCCTCTCTAGGTATTTCAAACAGATGGGATCTAATGCAGGTAGTGGTTCCAGAGGTGTCTGAGGGGCTGGAGGAGCAAAAGGGGAAGGCAATGTTAGCCAAAGGTAAAGATGTGCAGAGAGCTGCCACTGTCCCTGGGTCTGGAGGAGCAGGACAAGGAGACGGGAGTCACGCAGAAGGCATGAGCAGGTGCTCAGTGCTACTGCTGCCATGGAGCGGGAAGTCTGGTGCCAACGGTCATGTTGACGCTGCTAGGCTTGCTACAGATGCAGCTGGAGCGTCTGGTCACTTTCTGCTGCAGCAGTTGCCACTGCTGTCGCAGGAAGCTGCTGTTGCAGGAAGCCGCTGTTACAGGAAGCTGCTGCCACCGTAGCCAGGAGTGGGGGATGGGAGGGGGACCGAGGCTGCTCCTTCCTTCTGCATTTGAGTGTTATACCCGGGCCTCTCTTTGGCAGAAGCTAACCAGAATCCAGCTGGCCAGGGAGTCTGGAAAATGTAGCTTTCAGGTTCCTAGCCCCTGTAGTACAGAGAACAGCATGGATAGATGGCAAGGGTTCTGAGCAGCAATAGACCATATCTGGCACACAGACTTACTAACGTGTTGGGGAGAATTAAATGAACTAGTACATGTCAGCTACTTGACACAGCGTTTGGCCACCTGGCCCAGCATGAATGAACACTAAGTGGTAGCTGCTGTTCATTTTCTCTGGATGGAGCAATAAAAATGGACTATAGATAATATGCTAATCATACAGATTGTACTCAATTGCTAAGGACTAGAAAATACAAAACAAACGTTTAACACAACCTGCTTCCGCTAATGAAATGAATGTAAATTAATCAGTTGTAGCTGTACTCTAGTCGTAGTTAATGGACGCTGATATGTGCATTTAACATCAGGCTGGTGTTGTGTAATGATTCACTGAAGGAACTGTAGTTCTCTGTGGTATATACTGTTGTGGGTGGAGGAACGAAATCATTCTTTGAAGCATTTATACTGACTGTTCACTAGCATCGAGCAGAAAGTATTTTGCATTTTGAAAATGCTAAGCTCTTATTAACAATTCTTTTGAAAGTCTGCATTGAAGAGAAGATCGGCATTGGAATGATGGCTAACAAGATTAAAGCAGCAACAAAGTGGTTTCGTTTATCCATTCAGTTTCTCACCTAATAATGGAAAGTTCTCATGTTTTGGCTTTCTCGACCTTGTGCATCTCTGTCCGCATCCTTGTTTGTGTCTTTGCCACTACTCCTGTCTTTCCCCAGATGTGTTAGGAGGAGCTACTGTGGTGGTAGGTAGCAGAAACCCTCTTGAGCTAGCTGAAGTAAGAGAGGAATTTGTCACAAAAACAAGGTGTCTTGTGAGGGGATATCAGCAGGCCTCTGGGACTGCCTGGATCCAGGGCTTGCAAAGGGATGTAGGGACCCTAGAAGCCCCCCTGCCTCTCAACTCTTCCTCTCTCAGCACTTACGGTGGAAAGTGTCTACCACCAACAGGTTTAGGTGTATGTCTCCAATGGAGGTGGGGATCTTCAGTCTCAGTTATGTGTTCTTCAGGCAGGGGCTTCTTTATAGCCTGCGTGGTAAGATGATCACTCTGAGTTAATCACCCAATCACCTGCCTTGGTAGAGCAGATGGTGTCTTATAAGAACATGCCTATCCTCATTATAACTATGAGGATGGGGAAGGAGAGAAGGACAGCTGATAAGAAGGGGCAACCATAGAACTTGGGCACCCACCCATTATGATTTACTAGAGCAGACTTTCATAAGGTAATGTAGGTGATATGGATTGAATTGTGTCCCCCAAAATACGTGTTGGAATCCTAACCCTTATACCTGTGGATGTAATTCCACTTGGGAACAGAGTTTTCTTGGTTATGTTAATGAGGCCTTATCAGTGTAGAGCCGGTCTTAAATCTAATGACTTATGAGATATAGAAGAGCAGATTAAGCCCAGAAGAAAGCAGACATGAACAGGGGAATGATAGATGCCATTTGGAGATCTTCAAGGAACTATGAGAGAAGAAATGCTAGAGAGGCCAAGACCAGGATTTTCCCATTGAACAGACAGCCTTCCTCTAAGAGCTGGTGCCCTGAGTTCAGACTTGTAGCCTCCTAAACTGTGAGAAAATAAATTTTTGTTCTTCAAAGTTACCCACTCGTGGGTGGAAAAACACTAAATAGACAATAGATAAATGGTAACTTTGGTGAAGGGTAAGACAGTACACAATACTGGGGAAGCCAGCACAGCTTGCTCAAGGCAAGGTCATGGAAGCGCCATAGACACATCCCAGCTCCCTGAGCAACCAAATTACTGGGCTGAGGGCTGTGGGGACCATGGTCTCAGGGAACATCTAGTTCAATTGGCATAACATAGTTTATAAAGAAAATATTATGCATTCTACTTTGGTGAGTAGTGCCCGGGGGTCTTAAAAGCTTGTGAGTGGCCACCTAAGGTACTCTACTGGTCTCACCCCATCTGGAGCAAGGGAGAATAAAGAAAACCTAAGACACAAGGGAAGGATTAGTCTCAATGACTAACGGACCACAAGCACCACAGCCTCCACCAGACTTGAGTTCAGTGCAACTAGATGGTGCCCAGCTACCACCACTGACTGCTCTCACAGGGATCATAATAGAGGCAGGCTCCCAGACAGGGCTGGAGAAAAATGTAGAACAATATTATAACTCACAAAAAAACCAAAAAACCAGACTTACTGGTCTGACAGAGACTGGAGAAACCCAGAGAATATGACCCCAGACACCCTTTTAGCTCAGTAATGAAGTCAGTCCTGAGGTTCACCCTTCAGCCAAAGATTAGACAGGTCCATAAAACAAAACTAGCTGAGCACACCAGCCCAGGGGCAGGGACAAGAAGGCAGGAGGGGACAGGAAAGCTGGTAATAGGGAACCCAAGGTCAAGAAAGGGAGAGTGTTGACATGCCGTGGGGTTGGCAACCAATGTTACAAAACAATATGTGTACTAATTGTTTAAGGAGAAGCTAGTTTGTTCTGTAAACCTTCATCTAAAGTACAACAAAAAGAAAAAGTAAATTAAGGAAAAAAAAGGTAAATTGTTTTTAAACATGAAAAGATACAATCAGGGAAATGCAAAATTTAAATTATACTGAAATACTATTCTATAGTCTGTCGTACTGGCAAAAATCCAAACATTTGACAACACCCATACGTTGCTAATAGGAATATAATAGAACTCCTGTGAAGGAGAATATGCCAACGTTTAGCCAAAAAACACTGTAACTTACCTTTTGATCTAGCAATTCCGCTTTTAGGAATCCATCCTACAGATAAACAGAATTATAATTAGACGTATGCACAAGGCTGTTCATTGTAACACCATCTGTAATGTGAAAGAGTATTCTAAAACTGAGGTGCTTGACATAACTAAAATGGCTAACACAAGGCTGAATCAGTCTCCATTTTGTCCTAGGCCCCTGCTTTTTAGAGTGTACTTTTGTGACCTGTGACCACACTTTTGACCAAGAAAACTTGTTCTGCAACATTCTGAGGTGGCCCACCCAAAATGCCTCAGGAAACAGAAGGAACCAGCTCTGGAATGTAGGAAACTGTGGCTAAGGTTGAGTACCCCAGCCAATAGAAATTCTTGATAAATGAGTCTTACAGAGCATGTTGAATGTCAGCCAATCAAGTGTACCCCCGTACTCTTTCCCTACCCTGTACAAAGTTCTGAAGAAAGATATGGCGCTCATGCTCCTTCTTCAGATCGGCATTTTGAACTTTCATTTTGGCACTTGATTTGCAGATCTTTGAATAAAACTCTTATTTTACAGGGGAAATAAAAGGCCACGCACTTGTGGTATTTCTGTTACAGCAGCATTAAGAGACTGAGATGGAAGGCATACTGGAGACATGTTAGTTTACAATGCACCATTAACTAGAGTTTCTATTTCCTATGCATTTTTCCCTGGACTGAAGGAAATAATGCCCTTGTAAATGCAGTGGCTTTACCTATAAATTGGAATAATGGTTGTTTAAAAAAAAAAAAAAAAGCTTTAGTAATATTCTTGAATATATCCTTTTAAGCTCAGAAATTCAAACTTTATATGGAAACAAATAATTGAGAATAATTTTATTAAAATGATTATTCTAATGTGTTTAGCAGAATCACTCCTGAAGAAAATGTAAGAGACAAAAACTCAGAGCTTTTAATGTTTTGTATTAATTTTATTAAAGCGGACACTTTTAAGTTGATTGCCATTTAATTATTGTATAGACCTGGTGGTGCAAGCAGTTTGCCATCAGCTGCTAACCTAAAGGTTGGCGGTTTGAACCCATCCAGCTGCTCCAACGCCTGTCGAACTGCTTCTATAAAGATTACAGACAAGAAAACCCTATGAAGCAGTTCTGCTTTAACACATGGGGTCACCATGAGTCGATCAACTTGATGACAACGGGTTTGGTTTTTTGGTTTTATCAGAATATGACAGTGTCCCCATTTACCCTCTATAAAGTGATAAGCTGCACCATTATCGCTAACTTGGTTTCCTAGAGCAGAATGTAGCCACCTGGAATAGACACTCTTTGGAAGACTACCTGTATTTTATAACTGACCTTTGTGGCATACACATGAAAGAACTTGTTTCCCCACCCATTGAATGTGACATGGGTAGAGGAAGGGGAATAACTAACGGTAATTTTATTCCGTTTATAGTGCAGCTTTTGAATTGGGCCCTTTTGGTAGTCCATAGTTTAAAACACACAATAATTAGAAAACTTCAGTTTTGTGGAGTTCGTTCATTCTGTATGATAGGATTGATTTTCTTAGCTCTGTGAAAGGGGGAACTGACATAAGAAAAACAGCACCGGGAAATACCCCAGGCTACTTGACCTTCCGTGTGGGCAACATCCTTTGCCCTCTGTCTTCGGGAATGTAACATACACATCCACATACCTTATCCCTAAATGACTTCTTTGGACATTATGTGTTTGTTATGCCTTCGTTACTTAATTCATTTCCACTCCTCATAAGTCACCCCATCTGCCATTTACTTAGTCTTGCCTTTCTCCTTGTTATATGTGATTTTGACTAAGCATATTTTGGATGTACTAGGCTAAGCACTAAGAAATAAGGCACATGTGTTTAATAAAAAATTTCTGATTGCAAGATTACAAGAATAATAAATACTGCAGAACATTTAGGAGGTTTTTAAAGTAAAATTTTCAGCATCAAAGCCTTTGCTGTTCAGCACCTAATTAAGCTCTGTCCTGGTATCATGAATATTTAGATATCTGTCACCATATGTATTTCCGTGATACAGTTTTCATGTATGTAAATTTATTTAAAGGTTACACATGCATACTCAAACACACCCATTCTCATTTCCCTTTTGGTTTTTGGGTTTAAAGTCTAGTGTTAATCCTCAAATCCTGCTTCTTCCTCCTCCTGCATTGTGCCAAAATGGGTGTGGAATAAGGTGACCATATTTTTATTACCTACATGGGACACCTTGGAGAGAGAAGAGGGTGCTGTTGATAAATTTGTGGTGACGTGCTCATAAACCAGGGCAGATGGTCATCCAGCCATGAATGAATGACCTTTTCTCGTTGCCTTTGGCTTTTCACCTGCCCATGTTCCTCCTGTCTTCCTGCTTCCACACTTTTCTCCCTCCCCTTTTATCGTTCCTGGGGTTGGTTTTCTAATACGTAGATCTGATTGCTTCACATCTCTCCTTCTAAACCTTTACTTCCCCATTTCCTGCAGGATAAAACCCAGACTCCTTAGTGCTCTTAAAGAGCCTTAAAAATCTGAATGTAAACATTTGCCTCATCTTCTACCGTTCGACACTTTTAAACTTCATCATAAACTTGATCACGCTGCTCATTTCCAACACAGTCGTGCATTTTCACACCTCCATGCCTTTGTAGGTGCTGTTCCTGATGGCTGGATGGCCCACCTTCCTCCTTAACCACTCTTCCCTATCTTCAAGACTTGACTGAACTGGCACCTCTCCTTAGAAGCCTTCCTGGATTCCCCTAGCTAGAACAAGTTACTCCTTCCTTGGGCCTATCCTAGTTCACATACACCCTTCTCCTAATACTTGTGTAGTTAATCCTGGGAGACAGTATAGCGTAGCAGTAATGAGTTATGAGTCGGAACCGACTTGACGGCAATGGGTTTTTTTTTTTGTTGTTGTTGTTAACGAGCTGGTTCCCAGGCATGAATCATGGCCTTCTACTTGCCATTGTGTGACTTTGGGCTGGCAAGGCTCTTTGTGCCTCAGTTTTATCATCTGAATGGGGGGACAATAGTGGTACTTATCGGATGGTTGTAAGAGTTACAGGAACAGTGCATGAAAAACACAGCCTGTTGTTTGGCAGGCAGTAAATGTTGTCTGTGATTAGTGTTAGCTGTCACCTCCCTGTAGTATAATAATTTGGATATATGTTTGTTTCCCCAACTGGAATATGAGTCGTTCAGTATGAGGACTCTGTTTACCATCTTTGTATTGTTCCACATCTGGCAGCATAGCCGGGGCACGCTATTTGCTGAATGGGTAGGTATGTGTACTTACTACTGCCTGTTTATTTTACATGCTCTTATTTGCGATTAAATACATACAGCTACTTATTTATTTTTTTGGTATCAACTCGAGAGCATCCACATTACCTAAAGCCCCAGAGGGCCATTGGATTCCCTCAAGCTGAGGAACAGGCTCTGAGAAAAAGATCTGATTTTCCAGGGTTGAGTGTTTGTCACCTCCTCACTCTGTGTGTGCTTGCTAGGGAGAAGCAAAGCAAGGTGGAGAGAGAGAGAGAGAGAGTGGCCAAATACTAACCTTATAACCACCGCTGATTTATAAAAAATAATTAAAAGCAAAACAAAAAACACTCAAAGATCCCAGGTTGTAATCTCAGGTGGGCTCTGAGTGTGCAAAGATGCTTTTGCGTTTCCACCCGTTTTGGAGCCTGGTGCTAGATCTTGTCTTTCTCACCCACACTCCTCCCCACCATCACCGATTTTGAATAGTTTTAGTAGGCAGGATAACCCTTCTGGTGTGGCCATGGGCATACAGGGTGGACAGGCCTGGATTTTCCTTTTGCAGTGGTGTTGAAATGGCCAGTTTACCAAGCAGACCCCACTCATGGCCTCCCACAGGCTGGAGGGGGACTGTACAGGAGCCACTGATGCGTCTTCTCTCTGCCATCTAAATCGTCTAAAGCTAGTTCCACTTACTCCACCATAGGTGATGGTTTGGTTGATGGCCCTTTGAGGATGTGGGAGGAAAGGTACCGTATACTGAATGTTCTTTCTTAACGATTGAAGTTAACTTAAATTCTGTACAAAATCTTAGTTGAGGAGCACTGGCTACATAAAATGTTGTATGCTCCCATCATCCCACTGTTTAATTCCACTAATTGTCTCATAGATTGCCACCAGAGAAGAGGCTTTCTCTGGCTTCCTTCTTTTGGGTGTGTGTTTGGTATTGGTACTTTTTACTTTTTGAGAATAATTTTGTTTTCATTGCCAGTTTAGCTTGATTCATGGCAATGTCAAATGATAGACATAGGGGAGATAGAAGTGGTTACAAAGTTGGTTATGCTTATTTTGAGCACTGAAAAAACCAAACCGTTGCTGTCAAGTCGATTCTGACTCATAGCAACCCTATAGGACAGATAGAACTGCTCCATAGGGTTTCCAAGGAGCGCCTGGTGGATTTGAACTACCGTCCTTTTGGTTAGCAACCAAGCTCTTAACTGCTGCACCCCAGGGCTCCATTTGAGCAGTGATGGCAACAAAACACATGCCTCCTAGAACTGACTTTAAATTATTTGTAGTTACATGTTATCTCTGACAAGGAATAGGACCGGTTGCTTTCAGTGGGCATAAGAGACAGTTATTATTCCCAGTTATTCCTTTGCTGGCTTGGTAAAAGTGAAAGTAACAGCTAAACCTTTATTTCAGTGTACCAAGACCCATGGAGCCCTGATGGCTCAGTGATTAAGAGATCAGCTGCTAACCAAGAGGCCGACAGTTTGAATCCACCAGCTGCCCCCTGGAAATCCTATGGGGCAGTTATACTGTGTCCTGTAGGGTCACTATGGGTCAGAATCGACTCAATGGCAGTGGGTTTTTTCCTTCAGTTTGATAAGTCCCATTGGCCTCTGAATCAGTCAGTAAAGGACAACTTACCCTATTCAGCAGACATGCACTAAGACCCTCCTAGGTGCCAGGCCGTTTTTGGGCACCCGGGATATAACTGTGGAGCAAGATCAGTGGGGACGCCTGCCTTCTTGGAATGTGGAAACCACTAGAGTTACAGAAGGGCAGGCTTCTAAAAGATGACTGTAAAACTCTCTTGAGTTCTGCTTTGCTTTCTGCTTAAGCTGCTGGAAGCAGTGTGAGCCGGTGCCTTAGCTGCTGCTGAATCATCACCAAAAAAGGCAGCAAGCCTTAAATTGTGTTTCTGTTAAATGATATGCGATGATTTAAAGTGGAAAATAATGACAATAAAAATGTGCGCAGTGATGTTTGGAGGTGTGAGGATCTGCTTGCAGTCTAGCCCGGGCTCGGTCATTTCATCCATTCCCCTCCTCATTTGGTGAACCTTGCAGATGGTTACCAAAGAAGAGACTCTCTTAGCTTCCTTCATGTGTGTTTTATTTCAACAACCAGATTATCCCAATTCCAGAAAGCTGAATGGCATTTCCCATGGACTCGAGCTGGCAGAGTCAGCCCCAAATGCATGTAGAATGTGCTCAGGAAAGCAGATGATTGTTTCAGGGATTAACTGGCTGGGGACTGTCCTAGATTCTTTGGAAACTAAAAGTTTAGGTTTGTGTTTTAAAGGAACATTTGGTAACAGCTTAGTATACAAGCTACGTGCTGGGTACTGTTTTAGCTACGGAGGATGAGGGCGGAGGCGAGATGGTGATATAAAGATCTATGTCATCCTGGGACATCATCCTCTCCGCCGAAGACCCCTCTCCTTCAGATGGATGGCAATAGCTTGGGGTGGTGAAGGGGCAGAATTTAGCATCATGGATAAAGTTACTGTTGGCTGCTCTTCACTGCAGTATTCCCTAATGACAATTTAGCACCTTCTTAGGATGTGGAACGTTTGCCTTATTGTTGTTGTTAGCTGAGATCGAGTTGCCCTGATTCATGGTGACCCCATGCGCAGTGGAATGAAATGCTTGCGTGGTCCTGAACCATCCCCATGATAGGTGTAGATCAGACTGTTGTGATCTATTAGGTTTTCCCTGGCTGATTGGCTAAGGTAGATCACCAGACCTTTCTCCTGGTCCAGCTTAGTCTGGAAGTGCCGCTGAAACCTGTTCAGCATCACAGCAACGCTCAAGCCGCTACTGACAGAGTGGTGGCTGTGCATGAGGGGCATTGGCCCAGAATTGAACCCCGGTCTCCCACATGGAAGACGAAAATTCTACCGCTGACTCACCACTGCTTCCTGAGTTTGCCTTTTAAAAAAAAATGAAACTTGTTGCTGCCAGCTTGATTCTGACTCATAGCGACCCTATAGGACAGAGTAGAACTGCCCCATAGGGTTTCCAAGGAGCGGCTGGTGGATTCGAACTGCTGACCTTTTCCATAGCAGCCCAGCTTTTAACCACTGTGCCACCAGGGCCCCGAGTTTGCCTTAGCTCCTAATAATTTCTCACGAATGCTTTGTAATTTATAAAGTCTTACTTGTTATGTGCTTTATGCCTGTTATATGTATGAAACTTTGTATGTTAATTGTTGTTGATACTGATACGTTACTGTTGTTTTGTGAGTGTTTGATATTTGGATTTTAAAGAATGTTTTACTGAGGATCGTTTTAGATTCAAGGAGAAGTTGCACAGATAGTACAGAGAGTTCCCACATACCCTGCACCCAATTTTCCCTATTGTCAACCTCTTACATTGCCACGGGACAGTTGTCACAACTAAGAAACCAACAGTGTTTGGATTTTAATACATACTCATTGGAGGTGCTCTTCTATTGACGTTCCCCTATTAAAGCTTCTTAATTTCATGAGTGATTAAGTCATTTCTTTTTGTATCTCCTCAGAGCATTATAAGTACTAAAGAACATTATTTTGTGGCCATTGAGTCTCGTGATTATTACAATATATGTTTCTTTCCCTGGAAAGAGAAAATCTTTAGTCTGATCACGGGTGTTTTGGTTTCTTTGTTCCTACTTTAAAAGTAGAGACTTCTTCATGCTTCATGTATGACTGTGCAGCCATTTTAAAAGCCCTCAAATTATTAAACAGTTGAAGAGAAATTGATTAATTCTTCATCCCTCATGTGGCTCCTTGATGCATTTAGGATCCTTTTAAAAGCTGCTGGACTGCGGAGGCTGTTGACAATTCCGGCAGGAGCCTTTAGGATGGATGGTTACAAACTCGCCTTGGAAGTAGTCCCTGCATTGTAAGGGATGAATCCATTGTGCGGTGGTTGTGATAGGTGGAGGTGGAAGGTGAAAAAAGACACCATTTATCAAATCCCCTCAGTGGCCATGTTGGCTTTTCCTTGGCTTACCTGTTAGATGCTGAGTGGTTTCTAAAATGTGCTTGTAAAACTACTCTTTAAAAACAAACAATAAAAGAAGCCACCCAAACCTATTGCCATCGAGTTGATTCCGACTCATAGCGACCCTAATAGGACAGAGCAGAACTGCCCCATAGCGTTTCCAAGGAGCAGCTGATGGATTCAAGCTGCCCATCTTTTGGTTAGTAGCCGAGCTCTTAACCGCTGCGTCACCAGGGCTCCAAAACTGCTCTGTGACAGATAAATTAGAAGGGGCCATCGCTATGCTGAACCACTTTAGGCGGAAAGTGGTGTTGTTTTAAGAAGACCAGCCTCGTCTGTTAGAAGAAAAAACAAATTGACGAGTCTTTTGCAAAGTTGGCTTAGATAAATTCTTTGTCTGTGAATAGAAATATCTCAAGTATCAAAAGACAGGTGTGACTTGTTTTACTTTCCTGAAAATAAAGTACAAGAGGTACAAGCTCATATATATTCCTTTACTTGTGGCTTTCAGTGGTGCATCCTCTTAAACTAGTCACTCTATTGGTTATGAAGGTTTAAACAGAGCTCAGTTATTTTTAGGCCATACGTTCCACCATATTAGCTTCATTTGGTCTTTAGCAAGTAATAGAAATATATGTCCTCGACTATCATGGATTTCTAGCATGTGTGAAAAGAGCTGAAAACATACTTGTTACTTACAGTTTTTGTGAAAAACAATTTTAGATATGAACTGGTACTTTGAAAATGGTTGATTTTGACAGTGTAACACTCTAGTCTTAGGAAAATACAGCTTTTTTTTTTAGCTTAAATCTTTTCTCAGAATTACTGAGTGATGTTAGAACTTCCCTGCCTCTGAGGCCTGTATCACAGAGAACATTTATGAGCTAAAAGGAGCCTTGGGGATCATTTAGTTGGTTGATTCTTCTTTCATTTTTAATTTGTGTGTGTTCCTTTTTTATTGCAAAAGTGATGCAGGCCCACAAGTACCACGGCCTCCGCCAGACTGAGTCCAGCACAACTAGATGGTACTCAGCTACCACTACCGACTGCTCTGATAGGGATCACAGTAGAGGTCCCCGGACAGAGCTGGAGAAAAATGTAGTACAAAATTTTAACACACACACACAAAAAAAAGACCAGACTTACTGGTCTGACAGAGATTGGAGATACCCCGAGAGTATGGCCCCTGGACACTCTTTTAACTCAGTACTGAAGTCACTCAGAATTCACCCTTCAGCCAAAGATTAGACAGGCCCATAAAAGAAAACAAGACTAAATGGGCACACCAACCCAGGGGCAGGGACGGGAAGGCAGGAGGGGACAGGAAAGCCTGGTAATGGGGAACTCAAGGTCGAGAAGAGGAGAGAGTTGACATGTTGTGGGGTTGGCAACCAGTGTCACAAAACAATATGTGTATTGTTAAACGATACACTAATTTGCTCTGTAAATCTTCATCTAAAGTACAGCTAAAAAAAAATAAGATGCAGGCCCAGTGCATGTGGGCTGACTTGCCCATCATCGCTAAGCTGGGCATTTACCCCTTTTCACCTGAGTCATCCTCCTGGTCCCATTTCCGCCTTGCTTTATTTCCTCCTGGATCCAGCTGCCTGCCTGCTGCCTCTTGCCGCTTCCGCCTCTAGACCCTGCCCAACCTCCTAACTCAGTCGCCCCTCCCCTGCCTTCTCTCCCGGATGTCCTTCCCCAGTTCTGCAGCTGAGGTGAATCCTGAAGTAGTGGGAAGAGCGGTGGCTTTGGAGCCCGGAGGCTGTGCCACTCACCCCCTCTTTGCCAGTTGTGCCGTCTTCGGCAGGTCCCTTCGCTTCCCTTTCCATGCTTCCGTCTGTGCACCAGTGTGCTGTGGGGATTAAGAGAGGAGATTATTTGTCCACACAAGCCCTTGTCATCGTTCTTGGCTCACAGTAGAGACTCAGCTGCTCTGATGCTCGTTTCCGGCTATGAGGGCACCCATGCTGAGTTGTGTGTAGTTTGCCTTTTTGCCTGAGCCCAGCAAAAGGTTTGGCTTTTGCACATGCTTGTGGGAATCAGGGCAAAATGATGGCTCCTCTTGGCCCCTTCAGTTTGTTGAGACTGAGTCCCTAAACTATAGTGGGGGTTATCTACTGATGTGGGCCCTTAAATAACAGCGATGGCGATGGTGGTGATAATGATAAAGGCGGTGTTGACCTTACAGTGTGCAGGCACTTGATGTGCGTTATCTTGCTTAAGTTTTACGACAGCCTTCTGAGACATCATGTCATTTTGCCAGTGACACATAGGACACATGGAGAAATACTGTTTTGTCTGACTTTAGCCCTTTGCTCTTAAAATTGATCCTGTTCTAACAAAAAATGTGAGATGATGTTTTTAAGAATTATTATTAAAGAGCAAGGAAGTCAGCAACGTGTGTGATGTGGAGCCCGACTCTCCCCAGGCCCGGGTGCAGGCCAGCCCTCCCTTGCTCACTGCTTGCACGGGAGCGGCAGCGGCTGCCACCTGCATCGCCGGTGCGGTTGGGAACCAGGCCTGAGGAGGAAGAGGTTCTAACAGGGCAGGGGTGAGGGGTGAACAAATGCTTTGAATGTCTGTGGGAAAGGCTCCTGTCTTTGAGAGCCCTTTGTTCTGCAGAAGACACAGGCCCTTTAAGGGAAGTCCTGGGAAGTGCTGTAAGCAGCCCCAGCTGGGGTCTCCCGAGAGGCAGGAGAGCCCCCTGCTCTTCTCTGTCCTTGTGTTTTTGCCTCTGAGTGCATAGCATGCCTGGTGTGTGTCTTCTCCAAGTGATCCCTTTGCAGCCTGACAGCTATGCTCTAGCTAGAGACACTCAGCTGCTAGCATTGGGGGACCGATATGTACTGTATGACACCACTGTGCGACACTGGTCAGGAAGAGGGAGTCTTCAGAAAATGCCGAGGAAGGGGAGGGAGGGTTGAGTCGGTGCAGGGGTCTTGTGAACAGTGGGCCTGAGTTGAGCCCTGGTGGTTGGGGAGGGTTCAGGGTGGGGGAAATAGCAGCAGCAGAAGTGGGCGAGCAGGTGAGGAGCGGTAGGTTTGGGTAGAGGGAGTAGGTGGGGGCACCTAACGCATGCGAGGCCTCGAGGACTTGATTTGGGAGATGAGTGGACTGCAAGCTCTGTGGTTTAAGGGTGAGCGTGCTAGAATCAGACCACTGGGGTGCTTCTCAAGTTCTGCTGTTTATCACTTACCACCTTGGTTTCCTTATCAGGAAAATGGGTCCATGACTGATGAAATAGATGCTTTACACATAAAGCCCTTGAAGCAGTGCCTGGCACACGTTGAGCAGGCAGAGGTTGGCTGCTATTCTGATTGGGGGACCTGGGTTCAGCTGAAATGTTTTTGTAAATGAGGTTGGGAACAGGAATGGAGGGAAAAAGGATGAAATACCCAAAAATATCTTGAAAAAAGAATGAGAGACCTAATGATGGATTGAATAGGTAGGCTGGGGGAAGAAATAAGTTTTCAATGGACTTATATTCTATCCTGGGAGATGGGAAGAATGGGGGCGTGATTTGCAGAGTCTCCTCTATTGTTTCTAATGTTACTACTAACTGTTCTACAAGTAGATTTGAGTTGGCTTTGATATAATTTCAGGTAAAAGTCAGAGCTTGCTGTTCAGTTGGGCCCATGTTCTAGAATACTGCCGTGTAGCTCACGCACAATATGCTTTTTATTTAGGGGTAAAACGAGCTTGGTGAAAAGTTGACTCCGCCTGAGCTAGCCTTAGCCGTTCCACGTTCACTTTGCCTGGTGTAAACTTTGTACACTGAAGTGGCACGTGCACACTTTGTAGTAGTTCCTGCAGTGGGCAGAATCGTAGGGAGGCAGTCATTATTGGAGAAAAATGGCATAGTTTTCCACCTTGGTTCCTACAAGGATTGTAAAATACATTGGCAGGAAGAAACCCCATAAATATTCTGGGTAATTTTCTTACAGAAATATATTCGGAGTACTGTTTTCTCTAGTACGATATCACAATGAAAACCTCAGCTCTTTTAAAGAATGGAACAGCGAGGGTAGCCTGTTACCCAAGCCAATGATGTAGTTTCACGCAGAGGTGATTCGGGGCTGGTAACAAGGATTTTCTTTCCCGGAAAGTGGGAGTCATTTCTCTTATATTATTGCCTTGTAACAATCAAAACATTGAATATATTTGGGATTTTCAGGACAGAATAAATAGCTCTTTCTTTGCAGAAGATAGAGTGTAATTTCCTTTCCAGGTTACCTAATAATTATCTAGAATTCCCACCTTCCATGCAGGAGACCCAGGTTTGCTTCCCAGCCAGTGCATAGCCATGACCTGCAATGACCCGTCTGTCAGTGGAGGCTTGTGTGTTCCTCTGATGCTGAATGGGTTTCAGACTAACACTGACTAGGAAGAAAGGTCTGGTGATCTACTTCTGAAAATCAGCCAGTGAAAACTCTCTGGATCACAATGGTCTAATCTGCAGCTCATCATGGGGATAACACAGGACCAGGAAGCGTTTCATTCCGTTGTATAGGGGGTTGTCATGAGTTGGGGGCCGACTGGACAACAGATAACATCAGTGATATGGGCCAGGCATTTATAAATGCTTTACATAAAATATTTTCCTTTAATTTATGGACACTGTGTTGTTAGGTGCCGTTGAGTTGGTTCTGAAAACACCCCAATGTACAACAGAATGAAATGTTGCCCGGTCCTGTGCCATCCTTGTAATAGTTATGCTTGAGCCCATTGTTGCAGCCACTGTGTCAGTCCATCTCGTTGAGGGTCTTCCTCTCTTTTGCTGACCCTCTACTTTACCAAATATGATGTCCTTCTCCAGGGACTGATCCCTCCTGATAATGTGTCCAAACTATGTGAGACAAAGCCTTGCCATCATCTGTTCCTCTAAGGAGCATTCTGGCTGTATTTCTTCAGAGATCTGTTCATTCTTCTGGTAGTCCATGGTGTAGTCAACATTGTTTGCCAACAACACAATTCAAAGCCTTCACTGGACACTGTAGCAACATCAAAATTGCAGACAAAGGGAGAGAAAAATTTTACTCCCCACAGGGACAACGTATCTCCCTGCTTGGGACCAGTTACTGCCCTGTTGTTACAGGCCCTAAGGGATAGGTCAGGTGAATAACGATCGCAATGGCCTACTCCCTCCCACCCCCCTCACTTACTGCACGGCCACTGGTGTTTCAGGCATTTTTAATTTCAGTATTCTTTTTCTCTCTATATATATACATAAAATATATATGAAATGTATATATTATATATATAATATATATATAAATATATATATTATATATATAAATGTTCTTTCATAAAATACTGCTTGTATAGGATATACAGCTAAAGTTAGGAATACATGAATGCAGTTAGGCAGTTTAACAATTCAAAGTACTTTGAAGTAGCAGTTGTTGTAATGTCCCTGGGAGTCAAAAGTGGCCCATGTTGTTTGTGTTGGAGTGGAAAAAGCCAGAAAACAATCTACCCCTTCTCATTCGGGAGCCTTGCTGGAAGGTTCTTTCTCTTGAGCCATCAGATGTGTATTTTGCCTCTGGACACAGGAAAAGATAAGATGTTGTCATGTAGATGAGACACATGAGTGTAATTCCTATTATTAAAAAAGGTCAGATTGAAATGGAGTTAAAAGTCACTTGACCAAAATACAGCTGCCTTAGTTATCTAGTGCTGCTGTAACAGAAATACCACAAGTGGATGACTTTACCAAAGAGAAATTTATTCTCTCACAGTCTTGGTGGCTAGAAGTCTGAATTCAGGGTGCCAGCTCCAAGGGAAGGCTTTCTCTCTCTTTTGGCTCTGGGGGAAGATCTTTGTCATCAATCTTCCCCTGGTCTAGGAGGTTCTCAGCGTAGGGACCCTGGTTCCAAAGGACATGCTATTCTCCTGGCTCTTGTTTCTTGGTGGTATGCGGTCTCCATGTCTTTCTGCTTGCTTCTTCCTTTTATATCTCAAAAGTGATTGGTTTATGACACATCTAATCTTGTAGATTGAGTCCCACCTTATTAGCATAACCCCAAAACCCGTTGCCTTTGAGTTGATTCCGACTCATAGCAACCCTATAGGACAGAGTAGAACTGCCACACAGGGTTTCCAAGGAGCCCCTAGTGGATTCAAACTGCTGACTTTTTGGTTAGCAGCTGAACTCTTAATCACTATACCACCAGGGTTTATTAACATAACTGCTGCTAATCCCACCTCATTAACATCACAGAGGTAGGATTTACAACACACAGGAAAATCACATCGGATGACAAAATGATGGACAATCACACGATACTGGGAATCTCGGCCTAGCCAAGTTGACAGATATTTCTGGGGGACACAATTCAATCCATAACAAGAGCCAATTGAAAATCTTACTGTAATGCTGCCTGCTTTAGTTCGTCATACAGTCTGAACGGTCACACAGGTTTTCCTGCTGCAGATGTAAGGGGAAAGGCTAAGTGTGAAAAAGCGTAAGTCGAGTGGAAGCCGTATGATTTCATTTGTCCATTCCTTGATTTCAGTATAGGTGTCCCCCTCTCATCCCAGGCCACACCTTCTGCCCAAAGGTGAGGCTGGCTTACTGAGTCACTCTATGGGACAGCCCTGGTCACTGGGCTGTAGCAGGGGGTGTGATATTTACTTTTGTGCTTTGTAAGAAGAAGCCCAGAAGAACTTGATCACACAAAAAATGTCACGCCCCGGTTCAGCAGTATGTTGAGTGTTGGCTGCTTAATTCCAAGTAAGCGTTATGTCTATTTATTTGTTCTTATCTGATATGCTAAGGAAAATAAATGTTTATAGCTGGTGGCTATGAAATCCTTCTGGTCCAGACACTCCAGGGAGGTAGAAGTGATTTAACCCAGTCCATCCGTTTCTCTGTATGTACTCCCTTTGGCCTTATGTGTGTGCATGTGTCCACTCTTTGTCCATTTGTTGATTTTCTCATTTACCCTCTGCCTTGTTTACCTTATTTTCATGTCCCTTCCATTATACATCTCTCTACCCATTCATTCACTCATCCAGCCAGCGTTTTTTTGATCATCTGTTCTGTTGAAGGCACCAGGACAAGTGTTGTGCACAGGATGGTAAATTTCAAACAGTCCCTGGAGCAAATATAAGGAAGAAAGAAATATGTATACAAATGGCTTTGATACAAAATAAATAATACGGATTCTGAATATATATAGTAACAACAGTTATTATTAATTGAGCACTCACTACATGCGAGGCACATTCCTAAGTACTAGCTCATTGCACACTCCCGCTTCCTTGTGAAACTTGTGCTGTTTTTATCCCTATTTTACAGAAGAAAAAACTAAGGTTTAACTTGCCTGAGGGTGCAGGTGGTGGCAGAACCGGATTCCAGGCCCTGGGCCCTGCTGGAACCCGCAGAACATGCCACTCTGTGTAGGGTACAGAGGAAGGAAGCTGATGGGGTGGAGGGAGCTCATAGTGAGGCCGTGGTCAGAGCCAGGCCTTGAGGGGAGGAGATGGGTACACAAGCATTGGGGGGTGTGCAAGACAGAAAGGACAGCAAGAGCACAGCAGGTTGGGCCTGAAAGCCACAGGCCAGAGAATGCAGTGAGGCTGGGAATGTTGGCTTGGGCTGGTCTGTAAAGGTCTCTAGGTCACATGCCCATGGTAGATCCTTGGGAGTGGTGCCTTGGCTCATCTTGGGCGTTGCCTCTGCCCCTCACTGGGCACAAAAGACGAGGCCAGTTCCTTATGCTCTGAGCCTGTTTCCTCATTTGGGAAAAAAAGGAGTGTGCTAACATCAGAGGACTGTGAAAGTTCGGAAAAAAGGCATCGTGCTAACATCAGAGGACTGTGGAAGTTAGGTTTTGTCAAGAGCTTAGCCCATGTTGGTACACAGTAAGCACTCAATGAATGATGTCTCTGCCTGACTGATAGGTGGTCCCTGGGCTGCAGATGGGCCCTGTCCCGGCCTCATGGGCCTGCGCTCAGCCTTCCCCGCCCTAGTGTCTCTGAGGCCTTTTCCATTTCAACCACTGTCTTCTATTTTGCCTATTTTCCTTCCTGGGCCCTGCCTGCTTGAACTCCATGTCCTCTGCCCTTTATATCCCCCTTTTTTTTAAAAAAAAAAAAAAAAAAAGAATGTTGTAAATCAAATCTTTATTTGTCTTTGGGGGTTAGAAATACTACATATAAACTAAAAGATATATTTTAATACATACATACATACATAAAAAATATACATCGTAAACATTTACTCTGACGATGAAGAATTGGATGACGTTGGCATTGTGTCAGTTGCAGTAATAACTCCACCTGTGGAAGGTTCTGGATCATCTGGATTATACCTGGGAATGGGGATGGTGTTTCTAGTCGGAAAATTAGTGAGAGCTTTCTGTATGGCCCTTTTCTTTTCTTCTTCATTTATTTCATGGTGACATCTCACTGCTTCCCGAATCTGTCTGTCCACTTCAGCAAAGCGATCAGTGTTTGGGTCCATGTTTTCAAGCAACGGAAGCCGGTGGTTTGGTTTAGAACACTAAATCTATGCAGCAGTGTGCCCTTTATATCTTGACCCCTCTTCCCCGCCAGTCTTGCCTCCCTGGGTCCCCATGTTGTTCCATTGTGTTCATCCCCTTCCTGTTTCCTGTGAGGGGCCTACAGTTCCGAGGCCGGGGGTGCTGCGCTCTGGGCCAGCTGCCTGGGTTGGAGTCCTGGCCTCAGCCCGAGTAACTGTGTGGCCAGGGGGAGGTTACCTAACCTCTGCTCCTCCTTTCTAAAGTAAGGTCATGATGGTGGTCAGATGTAAAGAAGATGATATGTGTTAAGTCTCAGAGCTGGGCTTGAGGCACTCATGGTGCTCTGTAAACTTTGTTGTTGCTATTGGGTGCCGTGGAGTAGCTTCTCACTCCTAGTGACCCTATGTGACAGAGTAGAACTGCCTCGTAGGGTTTTCTTGGCTGTAATCTTTACACGGAGCCCTGGTGGCACAGTGGTTAAAGCACTCGGCTGCAAAACAAAAAGATCTGCGGTTCGAACCCACCGGCTGCTCTGCGGGAGAAAGACGTGGCAGCCTGCTTCTGTAAAGATTACAACAGCCTTGGAAACCCTATGGGGCAATTCTCTGTCCTGTAGAGCTGCCATGGCAACGGGTTGACTTGTTTGTTTTTCAATCTTTATGGAAGCAGAACGCCAGGGTGAGTGGGTTTAACCTTGCGTCACCAGGGCTCTGTTGGTGAACTTCAGCCGCTGTCATTGTCATGGCTGTGTGTTCACCTTCTCTGTTCTTTGTTCACTGCTTAGCACTCCCTCCTCAGTCCTGGCCCTGACCCCACTGCAGGCTTGGCTGGCTGCCAGACAACCTGCCCATTACGTCTTCTGTCCTGATCTCTCACCCCTGCATCTCCACATCACACATCTGTCTTTTTCTTTTCTAAAGCTGCTTTTTTTTGAAAGGAAGTCAGCTCGGCATAGTAGAACAAGCACGGACGCCCCTGTGTGCTCGTAACGGCAGTGACCTCAGGCCAAGTCCTTTCTCCCTGTGAGCCTCACTGGATTCAGCACTGAGGTTGTCAAGATGCATCACCGAGACATGGAGTGGGTGTGCGAGGAGGGCCTGGCCAACCTTCCTCTCGCTGTCACCCCACCTCCGCATGGACGGCGTCCCCCTTTGGCCAGATTCTGTCATGCAAGGAAGCAAGGCCCTGCTCTCCTTCCACTGGTACGATGATTAAAGCGTTGCTCTTTTGTGTTACTTTTGACCTGTCCCCACCTTGTATGGGAGCTCAGACTTGGTGTAGGAACTCTGCTCTTTCATAATGAGAGGTAAATGCAGGTTCCCTGTGTTACAGGTCCGTTACCTGCTGGGGTAACTAAGTGATGCAGGGACTCCCTGCTGCTCATTTACCTGCCTCCACTCCCCTCCCTGCCCCAGCCGCACATGCCATCACGAATTAACAGATAATGTTTGGGGCATGGCCCCTTCATATATCGGGATCTGCTTGTACCAGGATGCAAAAGTGGGGGCGTTAACCTTTGAAATAAGTTTCTAAATTTTGATGTTCTTTTCACTTTTTTACTTTTATTTATTTGAATTTTAGGGAGTTGGGCATAAGGAGACCGATTCTGAATAAAATGTTTCTAACTAGTGGTGTGAAATGGAGATAAAAATTGGAAAACCTAGATACTATTGCTGTCATTGTTTAAAAGGATTTTTGTGCCCTAGAAACTCCTACACCCTTTTGTGGAAGCCTAAGATACTCCTTGGGTGGAGTAAAGGCATTACTTAAAAGTAAATTAAAAGGAGAGGAAAGTTCTTCTGTTTGTTACTATTTCTGTTAAGCCCTTTTAGCTTTTTTATCTATGCTTGTTTCTTTTTTTCTCAAGTTTACACGCTTATGATCATATTCTATCCAAATTAGCTTTTCTCATTAGCAGGGGTAGATATTGTGAAACTACTCTTATTTCTTGCCAAGTAATATACATACATGTGTACACACACACACACACACACACACGCACGCACGCACGCACGCACGCACGCACGCACGCACGCACGCACGCGCGCGCTATGGCTGCTGACCTATCCCCAGCTGCTCCTTGGAAACCCTGTGGAGCGGTTCTGCTCTGTCCTGTAGGGTCACTATGAGTCGGAGTCGACTCGATGACAAGTTTGGTTTGGTTTGGTTTTATATTGGTAATATAAGAATCTTCTGTTGACCAGTGCAGAACTTAGTAACCTTCTCCACAGTCCCTTCTCCAAAGATTTTCTATTTTGTGTTTGTTTTCATTTACCATCCTTTGTCCACATAATGCATACTTTTCTCCTATTTTCTCTCCTTTCCTTTTTTTTATTCTTAACTTGCTTAAATTAATTTATAAACCCATTCTATTTCAATACTCTGTGTTTTAAAAGAAAAGTCATCTTTATTAATTCTGTTGTGCTTTGACAGATGCAGACTGTAGTCATGGCAATGGACTCTACTATTTGCTGTTTTTGAGTTTTTAAAAATGTATTTTAATTGCATTCATCTTTTCAGAAATTATAAATTGATATAAATTATTATTTACAATATTATGACTATTATTATTTAAAATATACGATCATTCCCTTTACTGCACAGTTCTCTCCCCCCTCCATCCCCCACACAGCCCTAAACCCACAGCTTCTGTATGGGAAAAAGCACTTGTACTCACACTGCTCCAGCGCTGGAGCTGGGAGCAGTCTCCAAGCGTGTCCCACTCACCTTTCCTAGTTCATGACTGGGACACTGGGTCCCGTAGGAAGGTGATGACTAGGCCAGGGTTACCGTCATACGTGCACTTGAACCCAGGTGCTTACTAGTTTTTTTTTGTTTTCTTTTTTTCAATGTGAAAAAACATTAGCCAATCCAGACAAGAGAGTTTTTGTTCCATTTGAAGAAATGCTTTCCTGAGTCTTTCTGATAAATGGTTCACTTGTTAAATAACATCTGATGCTCTAACACGGGCAAGAAAACCTGTCTTGAGGGAACATGTTTTAAAGCGTTCATTACCCATCTGGATCTGCGTGTGAGAATGTATCCCCCTGGTTCTCAAGTTCAAGCCAGAATGCTACCCCCACCCGCAGCCCCAGTTTCTACTTCAGTACTTTGAGGCGGGGGCCTTAGAATCTGCATTTACTGGTTAAGGGGCCCACTTTGAGAACCACTGCTATAGCCATTGGATAATGAAGAATAGATTTGATCCCAGTAGTTAGTTAACCTAAATTTCTACAAATATGTGTTGAGTTTTTCCTTCATTAACTACTTGTAAGAAGACTGTGAATCAGAGTTTAACAGTATACGCTATTCAATATCGAATACAAAGAAGCAGAACTGGCTTCAAACATTTTAAATTTTTATTGCTGCTGTATGTGAAATGTTATTTTCTGTTTGTAGAAAGGAAAGAATTAAAAGTTGATTTGTGAGCTAAAAACATACAATACACCGTTTCTTCTCTGTCATAGCTCATAAATAGACCAGAACGTTTAAGCATTTAGGGTAAACCGTTAAGAAATTGTGCTCTTGTCATTAGAATTTGGTTGATCAGATTAAAATTATAGACTCTCTCATTTCTTTCTGCAGCTTGCATAATTACTTACCGCCTGTTTTTAGTAGATCTTGTACTGGTGACTCAAAGTCGTAACCGTTGTTGGGATCCATGCTGCTCAGTCCTGTATGCTGAGCACGTGGCCAGGCTGTAAGGATGGGTAATGTTATCCTGCCTGGGTGCTATGTGGGGTAGTATGCCAGGGCCTCTCTAACTGCATGGTAAGGGGATCCCTCAGCAGCCTGAGAGCACGGCCAACTTCCGCTGGCCCCTACTTGTGACTCCAGCCATCCCAAGAGCAGGTATGACTGGAGTCCACATTTCAAGGGCAGAATTGGCCTCTGGAGAAGTGTGGCAGGCGGTGCTGCATCAGGTGTCTCCCCACTTGATACTGTATTCGTCCTCAGCTTGTCCGCACCCTCTGGTGAAAGTGCACGGATCAGTAGGGAGGCCTCTTGGCGTTCCTAATCTCTTGCCTCTGTTTCTTAGCACACCTTAGGGAGAAGTATAAATACGTGGAGTTTGTCTTTAGTGGGGCTCAGTGGTGAGTCTGGATTACCTGGGTGGTGCAAATGGTTAACCTGCTCAGCTGCTAACTGAAAGGTTGGAGGTTGGAGTCTTCCCAGAGGCAATTCTGAAGAAAGGCCTGGTGATCTATTTCTGGAAAATTAGCCATTGAAAACCCTGTGGAATTCTCATAGAATCCAGACTTTCTGGAGCTCAGAGGCTGGATGAACACCCGAAACTGTTGTGTTAAGATAATCTTTAGACCGTGAACAAAAATACCACCAGAAGTTGTCTTTAAACAATAGCTTAGCTTATTTAGTAACGAATATTTGCCTTCAGCATTAGGCACTTTTGAAGAACTATTTATATGGGATCAAATTGACAATAGCAACTTAAAATGCCAGATAGAAAGCTTAGGGAGCAATGAGTTCATGTTAATGGGGGAGGAACAATTCAGAAAAGGAGGATGAGAATGGTTGCACACCTTGAAGAATGTAATCAGTGTCACTGAATTGTACATGTAGAAATTGTTGAATTCTATATTTTGCTGTGTATACTTTCAACAACAATTAAAAAAAAAAAAAAACCTGTGGAACTCAGTTCTACTCGGACACACATAGGGTCGCCATGAGTTGGAGTTGACGTGTGGTGGGTCTCTTGTCACCAGAGGAACATTTTTAAACTGATGCATGCAGGCAAGATGTGAGTGGAGCATGTGATGCTGTTGCTTTGACCTCTGAGTTGTTCCATTGTGAAGCCCAAGGCAAGGTCTGGTCAGCTGGCCCAGGCCCTAGTCAGCCAGGAGGGTCCCTGGCCCACAGGGTTGGCAGGAACATAACCAGAACCCTGACTGGTCATCCCTTTTGACATCAATACACAAATACAAACCATTAGGAATCATGCTATTGTCATTAGAATTTGATGAGAATTGGACAGCACGACTTTGGTGCTGTCACTTCAGGCCCAGGGAACTGGGGGGATCTGGAGATTACCTGTGAGGAGTGTAACTGAGTGCGGGGTTGTTCTCAGCACTTTGAGACAAAGTGAAGCCCCTGTGACCTGGGGCTCAGCCATTCTGGACTTTAATGATTTCATTTGTTAAATGAAGGGGGTAGAGCAGGAGATATTTAATCCTTCCTTTCAGGATTTAATTCTCATAATTTGTAAGAGAAGTTGATTTCACCTAGAGAAGGCTGAGGAAGTGAAGTAAATTATAGCCACACTAATAAGAAATTTGTTATTTTTTACCTCTTTAACTTCATGTGCTCTCATTTCTTTGTCCTTACCCCAGAATAATAGTGAACTGGTATTAATTAAGCCCCAGTGAATTTCAGAAGGACAGCTGTTCTTTGGTGTGGTCAGGATCAGGAGTATATATGATAGGTTATTGTTAGCTGCTGTAGAGTCTTCTCTGACTCATGGTGACCCCATGCACAATAGAACTAAATGCTGCTTGGTCCTCTGTCATCCCCATCATCAGTTAAGGATCAGACTGTGGTAGTCCATAGGGTTTTCACTGGCTGATTTTCGGAAGTAGATCGCCCTGCGTTTCTTCCTAGTCTATTTTTGTCTGGAAGCTCTGCTGAAACCTATCTACCATGGGTGACCCTACTGGGATTTGAAATATTGGTGGCATAGCTTCCAGCATCATAACAACGTGTAAGCCACCACAGTACGATGAACTGCCAGATGAGTGGTAGGTATCTGGTATAAGGGTACTGAATAAATTAGCGAATTCACCCATCACCTGTCCTTGCAGTCTTCACCAGCCAGAGAGTTCCCAGCAATTTTATCTTTGCTTACTGTGCCAGGGATGTCCTTGTTCTTAACTTGTATTTCAGCATAGTTTATTATGTGTTTATATAGTACTCTGATGTGTTGATTTGTTTTATATGGTAAATGTCTCTAGACTAAGGAGCATTTCTAATTGCCTCAGTTAATAATAGAACTGATTGTAGTGATCTCTGTAAGTAAGTGCTTGGTGCACATTTTAATTTTTATAATTTTGTAATTTCGGCAAACCAATGACACATTCTCCTTGCAGCCTGTGAGTTGGGAGGAGCCTTTGTGGTTTGGTCAGTGTGAAAATGCAGCTGCCTTCTGTGTTCTTTTGCGACACTCCCCGTAGTCATGGATGTCATACCAGCAGACAAGGCAAATGTGATGCTCCAGGCTCATCTCAGATAGTTCCTGCCGCAGACCTGGAATCAGCATTTCTTCCAAGAACCTTGGTTCCTTTTAGTAAGAAATGGAATTTACAGTTTGGGTGGTGGTGTCATCAAGTAGATTCCGATTCAGAGTTGTCTTTGTTACCTAGTGCTGCTGTGACAGAAATACCATAAGTGAGTGGCTTTAACAAACAGAAACATATTCTCTCACAGTTTAGAAGGCTAGAAGTCCAAACTCAGGATGCTGGCTCTAGAGGGAGGCTCACTCTCTGTCTCTCTGCTCTGGAGGGAGGTCTTTGTCTCTTTCAGCTTCTGCTCCTTCCTAGGCAGTCTTCATATGGCTTGGCATCTCTCTTCCCCCATCTCTGCTTCTCTTGCTTGCTTGTCTTATCTCTTTTATATCCCAAAAGAAGTTGCTTTAAGACACACTCTACACTAATCTTGTCTCATAAACGTGACAAACCCAAACCAGTTCCCGTCAGAGTGGATTCTGATTCATAGCGACCCTATAGGACAGAATAAAACTGTCCCATAGGGTTTCCAAGGAGTGGCTGGTGGATTCGAACTGCTGACCCTTTTGTTAGCAGCCTGAGCTCTTAACCACAGTGCCACCAGGGCTCCAGCCACCGGCATAGAGGTTAGAATTTACAACACACATTTTTGGAGGGTACAGTTCAATCCATAACATTCTACCCTTTGGCCCCCCAAAATTCATGTCCTTGCCACATGCAGAACACATTCACCCCATCATGTCATTCCAAAAGTCTTATTAAATCAACTCCAAGTCCAAAACCTCACCTTCTGAATCATCTGAATCAGATATGAGCAAGACTTTAGGGATATTCCATCCTGGGGCGAAATTCCCCTTCATCTGTGAAATCTGGAATACAAGCTACCTGTTTCCACCGTTGTACTACAAGGTAGACGTTTCTATAACAAATGGAAAAAAAATGGAGAGAAAGAAGATATAATGGGCACCAGGAAAGTCCAAAACACAGAACAAATTAGGTTAACTCTCAAAGCTTGCAAATAATCCTGTGTTCTCTGAGACCATCTGGGCAGTGGCCCTGCCCCCCAGACTCTGGGTATTGGCCAGGACCTCTGGATTCTGGGTGGAGGCCCCTCTGCCTTGGGCTTCAGACCCACCTTCCAGGCCCACTGGGAGGGCAACTCTGCTCTCTTGGCTTTGGGTGCCCTGTTCTCCTAGTCCATCTGAGTGGCTACTCCACCCTCTCGGCCCCATTCTTCTGCCCCTGGAGCATGGCATCCCTGCCCCCTCAGCTTTGAGCAGTGGCCCTGTCCCCTGGCACTTATGAAGGGCAGCTCCACACTCCAGAACTGAGTTGGTAAAGATACGACTCTTTGAAATTTAGGAGGCCATGGGTCTCCCATTTGAAACCGAGGCAGCCCTGCGTCCCTTGCTTCTTCCAACAGTTCTGCTGATCTCTGAGCTGCTCCAGGGATGGTCCTTTTCTTTTCTTGGAGGACAGCAGACGTGGCTCCTTCGGCCTGTTTCCTGCCTGTAGAATTCCAAGAGGCAGACGGTGTTCTTTTGCTTTCATTCTTTCTCTGCCCCCTTCAGTCTAAGCTGATGGATTTTCTGCTGTGCTGGTTGATTAGATCCATTGGTCACAGATTTAATCTCTTTAGCAGGAGATCGTGTAGTCACGTCTTTGGTGAAAATTCTAGGACACGTGCTTAGTTTGTACAACAGAATTTTCTAAATTTTTAAGTTTTGTTTTTAGTTTGCACAGTTCATTTTAAAGTCCATTTCTTTCCTCTTGCATTTTATTATAAGTGGCAAGGAGAAACCACATGGCCCCTTTAAGGTCTTGCTTAGCAATCTCCTCAGCCAAATATGCAAGTTCATCTCTTCCAAGTTCTACCTTCCACTAAACATTTGAACATAATTCAAACAGGTTCTTTGCGACTACATAAAAAGCATTACCCTTCCTCATTGTCCAGTCATGTGTTCATCATTTTCTTTTAAAGCCTCACTAGATAGAAGCATATTTAACATCCACATTTCTAGCAACATTCTGTTGCTGGCACCATATGTATTCTCTAAAGCGATACTTTCTCTATAGCTCACCTCACTTCTTCTGAGCCCTCACCTCACCAGAATTGCCTTCAGTGTCCATAATTCTACCAATAATCTCTACAAGGCAATCTAGGCTTTTACTGTTAGGCACATTGGAACTCAGCCTCTACCCATTACCTAATTCCAAAACCACTTCCACATTTTAAGTATTTGTTAGAAGTTCCACTTCTGGGTACCAAATTCTGTTTTAGATATCTAGTGCTGCTATAACAGAAAAACCACAAATGAGTGGGCTTTAACCAACAGAAATTTATTTTCTCACAGTTTAGGAGGCTGGAAGTCCAAATTCAGGGTAGCAGCTCTAGGGGTAGGCCTTTTCCCTCTGTCAACTCTGGAAGAAGGTCCTTATCTCTTTGAGCTTCTGCTCCTGGGTGATCTTTATGTGGCTTGGCATCTCTATCTTCCCTGTCTCTGCTTCTCTTGCTTGTTTGTTGAATCTCTCATATCTCAAAAGAGATTGATTTAAGACACACTCTGTAGTAATCTGTCTTACTGACAGAGACAGCCCATTCCCAAATGGAATCATAACTGCAGGCATAGAAGTTAGGATTCACAACACATATTTTGGGGGGACACGATTTAATCCATAATGAGTAGATCTGCTCCATAGGGTTTTCTTGGCTGTAGTCTTAACGGAAGGGATCATCAGTCCTTTTCTTCCGCGGTACCTCTAGGTGGGTTCAAACTGTCAATCTTTAGGCTGGTGCCACCCGGGGACTTTGTTTGGATGTTAGGGATGTTCATTGCTGAAACCAATATACTGTGGTTTCTAGGCCTTATCAGTTGATAAACCTTTTTTTGGGGGGGTAGATGTTGCCTTTTTTTTTTTTTTTAATGTATCATAAATTCATATTGATATTTTGAATTCAAAATTAGGATTACAAGATTTTATGCTCTTTGATTTTTATATTGTATCATTATGCTGAAAATCTTGGTTCCTAGGAACATTAACATAATTACTAATTTGCTTGATTATCTTGTGTTATTTATACATAACACATATGAATGTTAGTTTAGAATAACCACCGATATTATTACTAACAGTGTGAGTAATGAAGATAATTGAAGATTTTTTTTCCCTTAGAGCTTATCCCACTAGGTAAGAACAAATTATTGTGATTCAAAGTCTTTTGGAATAATCCCTCTCTGTGTTTATGCCACCAACTCAATATATAGTTGGCTTGTTTGGTTCATTCTGCTTTTAATTTTTAGTACGTTTAAAAACATTAGGGTTATTTTATAATTATGTACACCATTTACCTGGTTCTGGTGCCAAGCCTGTAAAGAAGTGTATTCAGAGAAGTCCACCTTTGTATTTCCATCCCCTCTACACTTTTTTCTCCCTACCCCTTTAGATCACTGTGTTTTAAAGGATTTTTGTTTTTATTTTTTTTAATGTAAGCAAATACATATATACATACATATTTTTAAATTTTCTCTTTTCTTAAAGAATAGCCTACTCTACACACTTTCTCCAACAAGTAAGATTGATATAGTTTTAATAAGCTAGAGTTGTTGTTTTTTATTGTTGTAGTTTAAAATGAAGTTTGCATTTCAAGTTATTCTCCCATACAAAAATTTATACATAGATTGTTATGTGACCCTAATTGCTCTCCCCATACTGTGACAGCACACTCCTCCTTTCCACCCCTGATTCCCCATGTCCATTCAACCAGCTTCTAACCCTCTCTGCCTTCCCATCTCACCTCCGGACAGAAGCTGCCCATTTAGTCTCTTGTATCTACTTGAGCTAAGAGGCACACACTTCACGATTATCAGTTTATGTCCCACAGTCCAGTCCAATCCCCGTCTGAAGAGTTAGCTTCGGAAATTGTTTTATTTCTGGGCTGATAGAGAATCCAGGGGCTGTGCTTTCCAGGGTTCCTCCAGTCTGGGTCAGACCATTAAGTCTGGTCTTCTTAACTAGAATGTGAGCTCTGCGTCTCACCTTTCTCCTGCTCCATCAGGGACTCTGTTGTGTAATAAGCTAGAGGTTAAAGGTTGTATTCTAATTATATAGCATGCTGTAACCTAATCATGAAATGAGTTAAATTTAATGTGCCTGTTCTGTTGGAGCTCTGGTGGCGCAGTGGTTAAGAGCTTGGCTGCTAACCAAAAGATCGGCAGTTGGAATTCACCAGCTGCTCCTTGGAAACCCTATGGGGCAGTTCTACTCTGTCCTATAGGGTTGCTATGAGCTGGAGAGCTGGAATCGACTCGTGGGCAATGTGTTTTTTGGGTTTGGCTTTGTTCTGTTATTTTGGGAGGAGTAATTATAGCAACTACCACCAAATATTTTAATCATATTCCAGAATAGTTACAAATACATGTGTATCCTTTATTTTTGCCGTTAAAAAAACAAAAGCAAAAACAAAACCCCTCTTGATCTAATTTGTATGTATCCTAGTTTAGTGGTGTTCAACCCAGAATGGTTTCACCCCCCAGGGGACACTTGGCAGTGTCTGGTTGCATCCTGTGATGCCGGGAGCAGCCCCACAACAACAAAGAGTTATCTGGCCCAAAATGTCAACATATATCCCACTGATGAGAAGCCCTGCTCAAGTTCAGCTAGGCATGTGAGAGCTTGTATTTTCTCCCTTTAGCTCCCTTTTGCCTGCCTGCTTTCCTGCCTGCTTTCCTCCCTCCTTCCCTCCCTCCCTCCCTCCCTCCCTACTTGCCTCTCTCCCTCCCTCCCCCACCTTTATCTCTTTCCCCTTCCCCGTCTTCTTTTTCAGTAAAGCTAGATATTTTATATCTAGGACTTTAGGAAAACATCAGTCATTTAAAATGAAAAGTCACTAGAACATCAGTGGTGTATGATTTACCAGACTTGTATAAAGAGAAAAAGAATTCAGCACTTGACACTTCTATTGTGGTTTACTCTGGTATAAATCATATGTGCAACTAAATATTCACTGGAAAGCAAATTCTGCTTTCTTACAGGTCTCAGGAAAACAGGATTTCTTGTTAGGCACGTACACACCAGATACTAACTACATGGTTTAAAGTGATTGAAGTTGAAATTTTGAAGGATTGGAAGTATTATGGTTTCACAGTTGATATGAAAATATTATCTGTTTATGAGAAAAGGTCTTTTCCAAAGGCACATGTGAGTTTAGGTAACAGTTGGAAAGGTTGATAGCTTTGCTGCTCTTACAAAGTTAATTTGTCATTGACTGCATAAAGTGGAAGTCTGGTGGCTGGTGTAAATTTTTATCTCTGTGCTTTCTATTGCCTCCCGTCTATATCTTATGAAATAGTATCAGCTAAAGAGAAGAGTGAGTAATTTAACCTCATTGCAGTTTTAAAGGTCACATATATAACGTGATAAGGATGAAGGGTGGACAGGCTCCTTTTCCTGCAGAGGGAGCCTGATGGGGTATCAGCGTTGTACCTAAGTTGCACTTGATCAGTTTGCAGAGAAGGGTCTGGGAAGAGAAGCATGTGGCATAAAAAACAGGTCTTCAAGGTGGATAATGTCCTGTCTAATGTGAGTTTATGGCTTCAGATTTCAGTTTCCTGTTGCCTTTAGTAATGGAGCATATCCAAATACTTTTGTGTTATTCCAGAAATTCCTAATATCACTGCTCTTTTTCCTTTATTTATTTTCCTGTCTTGCTCTACATGTCTATCAGGTGAATTAAAAGAATTAGAAAAAAATTGGTCAGCATTGTCTTTTTGACACATTAATGCAATACAAATGCAGTTCCATGGAAAGGAAGTATATATGTAATTAGACTAGTTATAGACATTAACGGTAATAGTTCACAGGTTTGTCAGCCCTTTTAGAAGTTGTTTTTATAGAATAAATTTAATTAAACACTTTGTTCATAGGCTTCAGCACTTTTTTGTGCTTGGTGAAATGCCACTGTTTGGGGTGAAAAGTGGGTTGTGATAATGGTTACAAGAGTATCTTTCAGAAATAGGTTTAGTCATCAAAATCCCCTTTTGGTCTAACCTGATACCTCTATGACATGACAGTTTACTCCGCTCTTTGGACCTGTGATTCACGTCTCATACCACCAACTCTTTTCTTTTAGTGTCCCTCTCACACCCTTGCCCCCCAGAAGAAGTTGACATTGGTTTGTCAGCCTTTTTGTTTTGCAAAATCTAGCGTCTTGGAAAGCATTCACCCCGTTTCAGCCTTTATGCTAGTTTTGCGGGGAGTGGGGCTCTGAAGCCTTGGCTGTCTTTTCTGCACAGGAAGAAAAAACAACAACCGTTTGTGATATTTCTGTGTCGTGAGTGTTGAACTCACAGACTCTAGGGCCCAAGAAGACAGTCAGCAGTGCAGTGCCATATTCTGCAATGCAAGGGCAAAAATGGTTTCCCTGTCTTTTTAAGGGAAAAAAAGTGGCAAGCTGCTGATCTGTGTGGGCAAAAAAGGGGAAGTTCTTAAAATACTGTATGCTTGGGCTAGAGAAATCGGCGCTCCCGACAGCATTTTTACTAGGCTGTGATGATCTAGAGGGGCTTCAGGACTGATGGAAAATGGAGTGTGTCTTCATCTTGTTGGGTTCCCTGTAAGGCCCCGTGGGGGAGGACTGTAATAACGGTGAAGTAATAAGTAATTGGATTTGCAGCGACTCCTAACCAGGATGGGATTCATTATGATTTTACCTCAGCTTTGCTTAGTGAGCAGATGCAAAGTCTTTCCTCACCATAATCAGTTAAAACAAAGCGCCTTAAATTGCTGAATCCTGTCAGCTGTTGCCGTCCTGCAGTAACAGGATGTTTTTAGAAAAGAAAACCAGTTCATGAATTTGGCGATGAAAAACCCTTTTAGTGATTTGGTGTGCACTCTACTTATTAATTTATGGTTTTGTAACTTTTTTAAGCTACTGGCACTAACTGCAGTTCTCCAAGCTATTTTATCACCCTAAGTAAGGTCTGACTATAAGATGACTGGCTGTATTAATCTGATTCAGCTCATTTCCTAGGAGAAAAAAATTATAACTACATTTTCATTAATTTACAGTTTCAATCCATCTATTTCAGAGCCAATATTAAATTATCTCCTACCCCCAGAAGATGTGTTTTTGAACATTAGTATCTTCAGGATTTAATATTCTGTGAAAGGAGTAGGAGTTAATGTCTGCCTGTTGCAAGATTTATCTTCTTCTGTTTACTATTTCATTGAGAAAAAATGTATTTGAAAGAGTAATGCAATGGGTTAACAAACAAAATACCCAAGCAGCCAAAAACATAAATCAAGGGACATTCTCCTTGGATCCCACACACCCAGATGGCCTGACCAGTCAGAGTCAGGGGTAGCAGCTCCTTGTGTGTATTGGCCAGAACATTCTGCATGCATCTAAGCACAAGGTTACCCAAGTTGTTTATTTTTTCCTGCTTTCTCACTTTTTCTTCTTATAAAATTACAAGATTTACCCACACGTATCTAGTTGTCCCCCCCCGCAACCGATGAATTGTACAAATTAAAACGGTAAATTTTATGGTATCTGAGATATATCTTAGTTTTTTAAAAAAAGTAACTTTGAAATAATTTAGAACACAGAACATAGATTCCCCGTTTTACACGTGAGTAGTATTTCAGTATCTAACCAGTTGATGTTGAGTTAACTCCAACCCATGGGAACCCCATATGTGTAAGATAGAATTGTGCTCTCTAGGGTTTTCAGTAGCTGATTTTTTAGAAGTAGATCACCAGGCCTTTCTTCTGAGATGTCTCTGGGTGGACTCAATCGTCCAACCTTTCAGTGAGCAGCTAAGCACATTAAACGTTTGCACCACCCAGAAACTCCTGTTTTAGTATATAAACCCGTTGACCTGTTGCCATTGAGTTGATTCCGACTCATAGCAACCCTATAGCACAGAGTAGAACTGCCCCGTAGAGTTTCCAAGAAGTGCCTGGTGGATTCGAACTTCCAACCTTTTGGTTAGCAGTCGTAGCTCTTAACCACTACACCACCAGGGTTTCCATTTCAGTATATAGATGTAATTTATTTAACTCTTCGCCTGTTGATGGGTGTGTTGGTTGTTTTCATTTTAATGTTGTACTACAAAAATTGTTCTCCATAAACTGAAAAATCCAAACCAGTTGCTGTTGAGTCGATTCTGACTCATGGCAACCCCATGTGTTCCAGAGTAAAACTGCTCCATAGGGTTTTCATGGCTATGATTTTTTGGAGTCAGATTGCCAGGCCTTTCTTTAGAGGTGCCTCCAGGTGGATTTGAACCGCCAACCTTTCAGTTAATAGTGGATCACTTAGTGGTTTATGCCACCCAAAACAAAACACACCCATTGCCATCGAGTCGATTCCAACTCATAGTGACCGTATAGGACAGAGTAGAACTGCCCCATAGGGTTTGCAAGGAGCGGCTGGTGGATTTGAACTGCCGACCTTTCAGTTAGCAGCCAAGCTCTTAAAGAGTACCTGTTTCACCACAGCCTCACCAATATAGTGTTTTATCACACTGACCATTTTTTGTTAACTTTTCAATTCCTTAAGGTTTCATTTTGAAATAAATTTAAAGTAGTGCAAAGAATTCTTCTATACCCTTTATCTAGATTTCTCAAATGTAAACATCTTAAATAACCACAGAACAAGTTTCAAAATCATGAAATTAACATTGAGACATTGAAGCTCTGAGGCACTTTCTGGTCTTTGACGGTCTGATAATTGTGAGGTGATATCTTAGTGTAGTTTTAGTTGACATTTATTTTATTATGGGTGAAGTCTCACATCCTTTCATGTGTTTAAAAGCAAATTTTTTCCCCCATTTTTCCCTTGCTAGTCTTTTTTTTTTCCAGTCAGCTTTTGGGAACCCTTGCTGTATCAGGGAGGTTAATGCTTTGTCTGTTCCATGAATTGCAGATATTCCTAGCTTTTTGTTTGTCTTTCTAAATGCACCTGTGGTATCTTTTGCCATGTGAAAAGTTTTCATATTTATGTAGTTGAATTCATCCCTCTTTTATGGTTTCTGAATTTCGAGCTATAGATTAAAAAAGAAAAGTTCTTCTATCAAGGAAGATACTTTCCTTACCTGGGCTCTCCCTCCTAGATCTCACCTGGCTGCGTTCTTGGCTGCAGGAGGCTGGTTAAGGATGCCTGATGGGAAATTTGGTTGAAAATAGTTAATGACATAATAGTTTTTAAAAAGATGGTGAACACATTTTGGAAAGTGTAGAAGAATTCCCTGAAGAGTTTTCTTGGTAATTTAGCCTCTGGTCTTAAGGAAATCTCTGCCACTTAAAAGTGCTATCTGCAGTTGTCTGATAATTTCATCAGTATTTGTCAGGAAGCTAGTTTGCCCTTAAGCAAATGCTCAGTGGGAAGAAAGGATGGGTGGAGTGGCTGAGTTCACCTTGCTGAGTTCACCTTGCCGCACTGTGAGGTCTGGCTCTCCTTGGGTCTGCTGGCACTGGGGCAGGATACACAGGGCAAGGCCAAGGGCACTGAAGTCAGTGAACTCCAAATCCTGACCCACAGCTTACTGTTGGCGTGAACATGTACAGGTGGTCACCTAACTTCTGCGGTGAAACGGGGATAATGAAGCAGCGCCCTGATGTTGAGATGGAATGTGATAATGTGTGGAAAGCGATCGACGTCGTCTGTGGCAGCCAGGAAACAATCCCCATCATCCCTGGTCGGGCTCCTTTCCTCGTCAGTGCGTGAAGCTCTGAGGCACGCGATTCATGAACTTTGACTTTAGCGCTCAGAGTAAAGGAAGATAGTATGTAATTTAGGAGGAAGTAAGAGAGGGGCGTGTACATGTATAAGGAGCATGTAGTAGGCTAAAACCCAGAACGAGATGCGGTTAACCTCAAATTCTAAGGTCTAAGAAAAACAAAAGTTTGTTTTTGGTGTGTTTGAGAGCAATGGACAGAGAGTCGGTTTGGTGCTTGGTGTCTGATACGAGTAGTGGGCAGGAGCAGGATTGAGGAGCTTTCACTTACATTCATTTTCCTGTATGTTGTTTGCATTTATTTTCCTTTTTCCCGTAAAACAGAATAATCTTCAAACTAGAACAGATAGAACAAATATATTAACAAGGATTTGAAGCCTAAGTTGAGAGAACAGCAAGTAGGAGAGCACCTTGCCACTTTAACTTCAAGGCTTGAGGTTCCAATGAATTCTGTGAATTTATAGATGGGGGGCAGAATCACTGTTGGGATTCTTTGAGTGACCTTGAAGGAGAGGAAACATGGCAGAAGATTAGAGACAGGCGGTTGTTCTAATTTTCTAAATGGAGAAAAAGGCAGAATCAGGGAAGAGACTGTTAACCTGATTACTAAATGGAGATAAAAGCTGAGAGCCCGGAGCCTGTCATCATTTCCTCTCATTGATGGCGTGTGGCTGGGTTTCAGCAGGGTATGTGGATAAGGTTGGACTCATGGATGTGTCCTTGGAATCTACAGCGTTAATATAGTTTCTTGCTTTGGGCCTCCCTTCTGACCCTCGTCGTTCTCTAGGAGCTTTCTGGGCCATTGTCTCCTTTGGGATAGACTGTAATCCTCCGCCCTCACAGTGCTCTGTAGGACCTCCCCATCCCCATAATCCTAATATCCACTGGCCAGTTCACTGGACTTACCTCTTCTTACCCCCATGTCATCTTGTGCACACCACCTGTGATTGGGGAAACTTTTTTTCTTAAACTCTCATAGCCTGACTACACAAAAAGCAGAGTGCAGCATTAACGGAAAGAAAATGAGAAAGACGATGGAGCGTTGGAGAAGTCTTTGTCACACGCTGTCTCTAGCTGAGTAGAAAGAGGGAAGGTGGCTCATGGTACAAAGGAGAACTAGAGCGCGCCAATGCCAGTGGACAGAGGGGCGTTTCTGACCTCCACCCGTGTGTGTCCTCTTCTATCCCAGTCTGTTTTGTCTGCCATCTGTTATCAGCCACAGGAATTGTTTTTGGTCTTCCCTGGCAGGCCCAGTTATTCAAGGGTTGGGTGTTTGGGGGCAGGGTGGTTCTTAGCTCAGTTCTCCTTTATAATCAGAGTCGAGATGGGGGGGAGCAAACTAACATTTTTTGAGTACTTACTATGTACCTCCATCACCCATCTGTTAGTTTGTTGTACTGTGGTGGCTTGCATGTTGCTGTGATGCTGGAAGCTATGCCACTGGTACTCCAAATACCAGCAGGGTCACCCATGGTGGACAGGTTTCAGCAGAACTTCCAGACTAAAACTAGGAAGAAAGACCTGGCATTTTACCTCCAAAAATTAGCCAGTGAAAACCCTGTGGATCACAAGAGAACATTGTCCGATGGACTGAAACGTGAGTAATCATGGAGCAAAGTTTTGTTCTGCTGTATATGGGGTTGCCTTGAGTCGGCAATGACTCTACAGCAGCTGACAACAACTCTATGTACCTATAGAACTTTGTTGGGTACTTTTTATGTTATTTAAATGTATACATGGCTGCAAAAATCCTTTTCTCTTTATCCTCCATTTTATAGAGGAGAAAACTTGATTTTTAGAGCTAGTAAGCCATCTTTCCAAAAGTCATGGCCTATAAGTGATGGAGTGGGCATTTGATCCCAAAGCCAGTGGTCGGTCACCAAATCAGACAACAGGCCTGTCTCCTTGTGTACAGAATGGTTTGTGGATTGGTACTTGGTTGAACGGCCTTTGCCAAAGAGTGTCTTTGATGCCTCCTTGAGGAAGGTCTCAAGTGGATATTTGTTGCTTGGCTGAAAATTTAGAAACCTGCTTATCAGATTTGTAGCGATGAGTGGATGGTGTGATAGGGATCACCCAAGACTGAATTAGAATTTAAAACCCTTGAGAAGCTGGAAAGATGGACTGAAACGGACATGATGAAGTGGAATGAGATCAGGAACACACACATGTCCTCTGCCTCCATTCAGAAGTTACCTGCCCAAGTGTAGTGTATGAGAGACCGGGCCCTACATGTGTAGTAGGTAAGATGCTACCTGAAAAGGTAATGCAGTATCGGGCATCATTAACATGCATTTAGCATCAACATTTCCACTTTCTGTAACAGATATTCCTGATTCTATGTGTCACGTACAGAGGTCCTGGGTGATGATCAGCTGCATCGTGAATTCCCCTGTGTCTGTCCTTACCACCCAATTGTCAGTGCAAGGGGTTGTATCTGTGCCGTCCTTCCTGTTTCTAGCCCAGTGCTGGTTAATAGGAGGTGCTCAATAAATCTTGTTAAATGAGTTAACTTGGAATCTGTCTGGAAGAGAGAACAGTATTGGGATGGTGATGTTTAGGAAACATTTTCAAAGTAAGAGGGTTTTGTTCAGAGAAGTGTTTCCAAGAGACTTTATATTTCTCCTAACTGTTTGAAGGTCAGTCTGGGAAAGTGAGATTAGATGTACTTTCTACTGTGTCGTAAATTGTTTTTTCTGAAACAACTACACCAATATAATCACTAGTCTTGCTTGTCTCCTTAGAATTCTTCTCAGTTCTAAGGCAGATATAGGCAGATACTTTGGATAGCAGGCAACGCTTTTAGAAGTTACTTGAAAGTTTAGCTGATGTTTTTCTTACAGGCGAATGTCCTTGTAGCAAGTAAAATAAAAAAGCACTGTGTTGTCTCATTTCACTTGGGTTCTTTAAGAAGGGCAGCGTTTGTGCTTTGCCTTGTTTATATACTGTGTGTGCACAGCAGATGTGCAATACATTTTCATTGAATAAGTGTGTCTGTCAGTTAATTCTGCCAACAAGGTGACTGGCACTGTCTCCAAGGAAACTTAGTCTCTGAGGTTAAGTAGCAGCCCTAAAGTAATATAGCTAGTAAGGTGCAGAATGAGGATTTGCGTCTAGTTTAAAACATATGCAGAGACAGTACAAACCTTTATTAGCTAGGTTAGTCTTCTTTATGACAGTTCTTGTGTTCAGATTATGAGGGTTTAGAGAATAAGAGTTTCTTGAATCGGTCATGCTTGCTTGTTTTCTCCCCTTTTCTCTACAGTAGTGGTTCTCAAGGTGGCATTGCTGGTTCAGTGGTAGAATTCTCGCCTCCCACGCAGGAGACCTGGGATTGATTTCTGGCCACTGCTCCTCATGCACAGCTAGTACTTGTCTATCAGTGGAGGCCTGCGTGTTGCTATGATGCTCAGCAGGTTTCAGGGGAGCTTCCAGACTAAGGTGGGCTAGGAAGAAAGACCTGGTGATCTGCTTCTGAAAATCAGTCATTGAAAACACTATGGATCACAGTGGTCTGATCCACAAGCTGGTCCTGGAGATGGCACAGAACAGGGCAGCATTTTGCTCTGTTGTGCGAGGGCTCCCTAAGAGTCAGAGGCTGACTCGACAGCAACTAACAACAGTGGTTCTTAACTGTGGTTCCGCATCATAACCACCAGGGAGCTTCTGTAAACCTCAGGTAGTCTAATTCAGTAGCTCTGGGGTAGGATCTGTTTGGAGTAAATGAACCACGATCCCTTTCCATTTCTGGAATGGATGTTGGAACACTCATGGTTTCAGCTGTTGTAAGTGACTTGTAGGTCCATGGTGCTCAGTATTCTGTATTTGGCTGAGTTGTAGATCTGAGTAATGGGTTGCATGGCATATTTAGAAAAGTGAGGGAGTAAATTAACCCATTAGTTGAATCTTTCCAATCCCCTAGCCTCTCAATGAGGTTTTGGCTTTGCTTGCACATTTTTACAAGTTATATGCATAGAGGCAGTTGTGAACTTTAGGATTTACTAAAGATTGAGCAAAATTGTGAATTACGAAGTAGTGTAAAGCAGAGAATGCCTGGAGTCTCTTCTTGACCGTGTTCCCTCAGTGCACAGAATTGCATTGTGAAGCCCAAGTTGATCATCTCATAAAGTGTGTGAATGAGTGGACCAAAGCTTTTCATTGATACTTACCCTGGATGAGGACTATCTGAGAAGACCTGGTTAAATAAGGAAACTGGTTTTGACTTTCTGCCGGATGGTCACTGCAATGTCTTTTCTTTCATTGTGCCCAGTTAAAAGACTGGGCATGTAGATTTTCATACTCTTGTCTGGTTTTAGCTTTGGAAGTGCTTACATAGCTAATCTGGCATTTATGACTATTTCCACTTTGAGCTCAGCAGGAGGCTTTTGGGGGATTTTCAGAGAGAAATGACTTAATTGGATTTCAGCCCAGACACAGTATTTGAATGGCTTTATGGATGGCATTAACTGGACAGCTGTTGTAGGAAGTCATATATATGTTTTTGAGCTTTAGAATTTACAAATACTTTTTGATTGAGTGTTTCTCATTGACTCATTGCTAATTTATTTAACAAATGAGATATTCCAGAAAAATAAAGTTATAGCAGTAAAGTTAAGAAATATGGTTTGATTTCCATGAACAACTGCCTTCTTTGCCATGAGACCAGAAGAACTGGATGGTACCTGGCTACCATTACTGAACATTTTGATCAAAGATTCTGTAGTAGAATCCTGATCTAAAGTGGTAAAGTACAGGACAGAATTTAAAATTCTTGTGGACTCTAGAATTTCTTCTTCTTTTGAAGAAGAAGCTGGAAGGAATATACAGAGTCACTATACCAAAAAGAACTGGTTGAAGTTTAGCCGTTTCAGGAGGTAGCATATGATCAGGAACTGATGATATTAAATGAAGAAGTCCAAGCTGCCCTGAAGGCATAGGTGAAAAACAAGCCTCCAGCAATTGACAGAATATCAATTGAAATGTTTCAACAAATGGATGCAGCGCTGGAAGTGCTCACTCGTCTAGGCCAAGAAGCTTGGAAGACAGCTACCTAGCTAACCGACTGGAAGAGGTCCATCTTTATGCCTATTGCCAAGAAAGGTGATCCAACCTAATGCAGAAATCATTGAACAATATCATTAAAATTTTGCTGAAGATCATTTAAAAGCAGCTGCAGCAGTACATCGACTGGGAACTGCCAGAAATTCAAGCCAGATTCAGAAGAGGATGCAGAACCAGGGATATCATAGCTGATGTCAGATGGATCCTGGCTGAAAGCAGAGAATACCAGAAAGAAGTTTACCTGTGTTTTATTGACTATGCTAAGGCATTCGACTGTGTAGACCATAACAGATTATGGATAACATTTGCAAAGAATGGGAATTCCCGAACATTTAATTGTGCTTATGAGGACCCTGTGCATAGATTAAGAAGCAGTCGTTCGAACAGAACAAGGGCATACTGTATGGTTTAAAGTCAGAAAAGGTGTGTGTCAGGGTTGTATCATTTCACCATACCTATTCAATCTGTATGCTGAGCAAATAATTCGAGAAGCTGGACTATATGAAGAATGGCATCAGGATTGGAAGACTCATTAACAACCTGTGATATGCAGATACACAACTTCGCTTGCGGAAAGTGAAGAGGAGTTGAAGCACTTACTGATGAAAATCAAAGACCAGAGCCTTCAGTATGGATTATGCCTCAAAATAAAGAAAACAGAAATCCTCACAACTGGACCAATAAGCAACATCATGATAAACAGAGAAAAGATTGAAGTTGTCAAGGATTTCGTTTTACTTGGATCCACAGTCAGCATGCAGCCAAGAAGTCAAATAACATATTGCATTGGGCAAATCTGCTGCAAAAGACCTCTTTAAAGTGTTGAAAAGCAAAGATGTCACCTTGAAGACTAAGGTGCACCTGACCCAAGCCATGGTGTTTTCAGTTGCCTCATATGCATGTGAAAGCTGAACGAGGAATAAAGAAGACTGAAGAAGAGCTGACACCTTTGAATTGTGGTGTTAGGGAAGAATATTGAATATACCATGGACTGCCAAAAGAATGAACAAATCTGTCTTGGAAGAAGTACAGCCAGAATGCTCCTTAGAAGCAAAGATGGCAAGACTATGTCTCACATACTTTGGCCACGTTATCAGGAGGGATCAGTCCCTGGAGAAGGACATCATGCTTGGTAAGGTAGAGGGTCAGCGAAAAAGAGGAAGGACCCTCAAGGAGATGGACTGACACTGTGGCTGCAACAGTGGGCTCAAGCATAACAATGATTATGAGGATGGCGCAGGACTGGGACAGTGTTTCCCTCTGTTTTACATAGGGTGGCTATGAGTTGACTCAACAGCACCTAACAACAACAGCAACTAGACTTTCTGGAGCCATGGAAGGTGGATTATTCCCTGAAACTATTGCCCTGAGATAATCTTTAAACGTTAAACCAAAAATATCCCTGAAGTCATCTTAAAACTGAACAATATTTTAGCTTAACCAATAAATAAGGTCTGCCTTGAGCATTATGCTCCTTTAAGAACCATCTATACAGGATCAACTCGAAAGATTAGGTAGGAACTTTAGGGGGCAGTGAGTTTATGTTAATGAGGGAGGAACAACTTAAAGAAGGGTGAGAATGGTTGCACAGTTTGAAGAATGTAATCAGTGTCACTAAATTGTAGAAACTGTTGAATTGATGTATGTTTTGCTGTGAATATCCTTAACAACAACAACAAAATAAATGTAGAAGAGAAAAAAAAAGAAATATGGTTTGTAAGTACAACCGTCATTTAATTTCAGCATAGTTACGTTATTATTTGTACTAAGGCTTCCATGTTAATATGCATGGTCTGGCTCAGAGGCAGCATTGTGTAATGGAATTAAGTTCTCTTGGATTGAATATTGGGAGAAGAGAGTTCTGGGTATCATTGACTGCTGCAGGATATTGGGCAATTACAACAAATCTTACAGATATAATTAAGGATGTGAGACTTTATTGAATGATATGTGTCTGAAAAGAGTAAGTTTATCCAGAGCATGGCATGTGCTACCCCATGTGGATACCAGGACCTGAAAAAGTTGAGGTCCCTCCTCAGAGGCTCTCCCCATCTGGATAGTCATGTGTCTTAGTTTCCTATTGCTGCTGTAACAAATACCACAGTGCATGGCTTTTAAGAACAGAAATGTATTCTCTCACAGATTTGTAGGCTGGAAGTCCAAACAAGGGTCTCGATCCTGTCAGTTCCTTCCTTGTAAGTATCCCCAGGCATTCATTGTTTCCTTGGCTTGTAGACGGTCCGCATGTGATCTCTGTCTTCCCCAGTTTGTGTCTCTGTGTCTATTCTGGTCTATCTATAACGCAAATGATTAGATTTAGAACCCACCCTACTTGAGTATGATCAAATTAGTGTAACAAAATCTATTTCCAAACAGGATTACATGTACAGATTTTGTTATGTGCTGTTGAGTCAGTTCTGACTCACAGTGACCCTGTGTACAGCAGAACGAAACACTGCACCATCCTCAAAATGGTTGCTGTGTTTGAGCTCATCATTGCAGCCACCGTGTCAGTCCATCTCTTTGAGGAGTTTAAGGTTCCAACACATTTTGGGGGGTACCCAATTTAATCCATAACACTATGTAAATGGAGAGATTATGATATCGTAAAGTAGTGGTTTCTATGGGAATGGAGGACATTCTTTCAGAAGAGGGGACATACCTCAAAGTTCCGATCTTGAAAGATGAGATGGATTTGGTTGGGCAATGGTGGTGTGAAGCTGTATGGGGAAGGACATTCCCAGTGAGGGGAACAAGGAGCATGTACAAAGGTACAAAATGGTGAAAGGGTCTGGCATTTGGGGGAAGGGGTGGGCGAACACACTTGGAGCATTTTAGGAATATTTAAAAAGTTAAATATACTTCAAAAACACAGTGATATTAAAATTTTTATTCAATTGAAATAACAGCACAAATCATAAATTTGTTTTCTGTAGTCAGGTTTTTATAGCAGTTAGCCTTTTTCAAGTGGAAAATTTTGATTCACTGAATTCTCTTTTCATTTCACATTTTATGAAATACATGTATGGGGTACTGTATTTGTGGAAACCCTGGTGGTGTAGTGGTTAAGTGCTACAGCTGCTAACCAAAAGGTCGGCAGTTTGAATCCACCAGCCCCTTTGCGGGGGAAAGATATGACAGTCTGCTTCTGTAAAGATTTCAGCCTTTGAAACCCTTTGAAGCGTTTCTACCCTATCCTGTAGGGTTGCTATGAGTTGGAATCGATTCAGTGGCACTGGGATTTTTTTTGGTATATTGTCTGTATGAGCATTACCTCACCTCAAAAATGGGGAAACAAATCAAGTTGATTCAGTACTTGTCAGAGGTGGAAGAAGATAATACTCCGGAAGACTTTTTCTCACAGTTTCTTAAAAAATTCATTCTGTAGGAGGCTTGTCAAGGTTTAAGTAGTTACCAGTAATTTACCGAAAAAATTCTAACAACCTTCTCACAAAATCTTTCTCAGCATTTTTTCCCCAGATCTTGCTTACTCTCTACTCTCCCAGAGACTTCTCAGATGCCTAAGGTCCTGGGCTATTTATTGTCAGTCTCTTTTAACCTATACCTTCATCTAATTGCTATAAAAATCGTCTCTCCCACCCTTATGTAGAGAATCCTGTTCCGATTTCTTAAAAGGCGAATGATGTTATGTGGAACAAAGGTAGAGTCTGAGTAACACTTGGAATCCTAAAATCTGTGTTTTGTAATGAATCAGTCATTGTAGCCTGCGCACTTGGGGATGCAGCGGCTTAATCCTGAGTTAATTAGAACCGAAGCCCTGACCTGAACAGCTCACTTGAGGTGTTTCCGTCTTGCTGTACACGCGTGTGTGAACGGCGGGCTTAGCAGATTGAGTGTTCTTCTTTCTAAATTTAATATGTGACTCTAAAACAACACCCAAGTGCTCTACTTAGAAAGCAGGGGGAAAAATAAAGGTTTCCAGGACTCTGATTTGATTTGATTAATTCTGGGGTATGGGAAAATCCTCATATAAAACAGTAGAAGTGTTCTTTGTAGGAAAAAAAAAAGTACAGGTTTTCTTTTATAGAAAAAGTGTAGGGGAAAATATTGTTTGGGATCTGTAAAAGAAATCAACCAATTCCATGTCTCTGACACCAACTAATTGAAGGAATTCAGTTTTAGTTCAACTGCTTATGTGGTATTTCTTCCTCTGACCCTAGGCATTTGGAGCTAGGTCAGACCTCACAAGTTAAAGGGCACAATCCTCCAGCTGCCAAGTCTGCCCAAGACTTAGAAGGCAGCGGCAAGCTTGAGGGTCCCCAGGCCCCCCTCACTTGTGATCTACAGGCTCCCACTACCCCCAGGGATTTGGTAATTCGCTAGAACAACTCATAGAACTCAGGAAAGTGCCGTTATAGTTATGATTACAGTCTTATTATAATAAAAAGTATACAGATGAAGAGACCTTACATAAGACTCAAACCAACAACCTTGTGGTTAGTAGCCAAGCCTGTTAACCATTTGCACCATCCAGGGACTCCCAACCAGCCTTAGCCCTAATTTACTGCAAGTAGAAGGGATGGAGGAACATGTACAACGTCAGCGTGATGAAATCCACAACGTACAGAACCCCAGAAATTCTGCAGGACAAATAACCTAGTTTCTTCAAGTCAATGACAAGGGGGAAAAATTGGAGGGAGACAGGATAGAGTAAAAGTGACTTTAGAGACATACAGGAAATTGTAATTTGTGGGTATTATTGGATCCCAGTTCAAATAAACCAACTATAAAAAGTTTATGAGACAGGAAAATTGGAACACTAACTAAATATTAGATTTATATTAAGGAATTAATTATTTTAGGTGTGGTAATGGAGTTGTGCTTTTCCGATGGTGATATACACTGAAGGGTTTATGGATGAGATAATTTTTTGTATGCAATTTGTGTTAAAGTCCTGCTGAGGGCTGGTATGCTGGCTGTGTGTCTAATTTTTGATGTTGGGTGATAAGATACATGGGGATGGGTATATATTTTCTATTTTTGAATAGATTTAAACATCTCTATTAAAATACAAAAACAATGATTATGTTAACAGTGTGGGCAGCGCAACCATTTGAGCTTTGCATAGAGAAGGGAAGGTAAGACTTTCTGTGTAGGAGAATCAGGAGTGTGTTCCAAGAGATGAGAGTATTGTAACTGGATTTTGAAGAATGAATAGGTGTTTGAAAATTGGAGAAATCTGTCCCTTCTTACGCAGATGAGGAAGAAAGTGGGGAGATGTCCTGTGGTTTTGTTGGTGGTTTTGTCACTGGACCCCTCTTTTCATTCATTCAGGAAATGTTTTTCTTCATGTTCCTGATGTATGTGTATGAGTCCCTGCGTACAATGCTGGACTACTAATCGAAAGGTTAGTGGCGCAAACCCACCCACACACCACTGAGAGGCACCTTGAAAGAAAGGCCTGGTGATCTGAAAGGTCATAGCTTTGAAAACCCAACAGAGCACAGTTGTACTCTGACACGCATGGGATCACCAAGAGTTGGAATCGACTGGATGGAACTGGTTTGATTTTTTGTTGTTGTTTTATTGTATATGTATACGGTGGTAAGAGTTCATGGGATTACAATCTAGAAAAAGAGATGGATGGACAAAACTGTGTGGTGTTGTGCTATGGATTGTGTTCCCCCAAAATGTGTGTCAACTTGGCTAGGCCATGATTCCCAGTATTGTGTGATTGTCCACCATTTTGTCATCTGATGTGGTTTTCCCATGTGTTGTAAATCCTACCTCTGTGATGTCAATGAGGTAAGATTAGCAGCAGTTATGTTAATGAGGCAGGACTCAATCTACAAGATTAGGTCATATCTTGAGTCAATCTCTTTTGAAATATAAAAGAGAAAAGCAGAGAAGGAGGGGGACCTCCTACTGCCAAGAAAGCAGAGCCAGGAGCGGAGCAGAGCACGTCCTTTGAACCCAGGGTCCCTGTGCTGAGAAGCTCTAGACCAGGGGAAGATTGATGACAAAGACCTTCCTCCAGAGCTGACAGAGAGAGAAAGCCTTCCCCGGGAGCTGGCCCTGAATTTGCACTTCTAGCCTCCTAGACTGTGAGAGAATAAATTTCTGTTATAGCAGCACTAGATGACTAAGACATGTAGTAAAATGCTGTAAGATACAAACCTAGAAGAAAACATGTTTAACTGTTCCTGGAGTTATCCCAGAAGTCTTCCCTGATGGGGAGGGGACTTCTGAGCAGCCTCCTAAAACAGGGTAGGAGTTCATCCTCCCCCACAGAGCACTGAAGGAAGTGGAGGAAGTGTTTGAGAGGAGTTCTCAAAGATGAGGTGGAGAGGGACAGGTAAAGAAAGGTAGGGACGGTGGGTGTGTGGGGAGATGCTGGACAGGTCAGCAGGAACAAACCATGAAGGACCTTGCTTGCTGCTTGAACAGTTTGTAAAGGATTTAAAGCAGGGGGGTGATGTGAGATTTGCATTGATGAAAATCCTCTCTGGTTGCAGTGTGGGGCCCGCATCCAAGAGACAAGTCTGGAGCTATGTTAGTTGTGGAGATCAGAAGTGATGAGAGGACAGGTTGGAGAGGAGGGGATGGCTGTTTAGGAGAGTGAGTCCCCAGGACTTGCTTTAGTGTTGGACTGGGGGCAGCAACATGGTGGAGCTGTGTGTTCTTCATAGAGAGAAAGGGCATACTCCCCGTGTGCATGCCCAGGCTTCTGTTAGAAGGCTAGTGCAACAGACAGAAATGGAGGAAGAGGATGGCATTGATTTAAGACGCTTTTCTTCTTCGTTGCAAAAGGAAAACATAGCTATAAAAAAATCAAATGTTATAGAAATGAGTAAAGTGGAAAGTAAAATAATGTTTCCCAATCCTGATTTCACTACCCAAGTTTATTAGTAGGAGCCACTGACTCCTATTAATATAACAGCTGTAACAGATGTGGCTTCCCTTCCAGATTGCTCTTTAAGATTCTGTTAAAAAAACAAAACACTCGGGGGGTGGGGGAGGGGAGGGAGAGAGACAGATGAACACGTGTGCTTTTCTGTGCACCACAAGCACCTTTATCTTGACCTTTCTTGCAGATTCCACCTTCCTTTTCAAACCTTCATCCCCAAAAGGTAAGGCGCAAGAATTTAAACAAAATAATAAAAAGAATGCTTTCCACATAGCTACAGTTAGGCGAGACCTTTTGGATCGCATAGTAAGCTTAAATTATTGCAGATAAGAAAAGACTTCAATATTTCTTTGGGTGGTTCTTTTTTTGCCCCAGAAGGGGGGTTTGTATATTTGTACACTTTGATTCAGTAGCGTGTTTTAGTATTTAAGGTTATTTTTGTCAGCATGCTTTCCATTGGTGTTGTAACTACTTGGACAAACGCTAAATCCTGTTTGTGCTTAATAAATAATGCTGTTGAACCTTTAAAAAACTGTGACTGGCTTATCTATTTATGGCACTGAGATGTATAGTAAGGCTTTTAGTTTGACTCTGAGAACTGGTTTGCACCGATGGAGAGACCTCAGAGTAACATCTTAAACCTTTTGGAGAGTAGGGTACCATTGTGTTTAAGAGACTAGCATTACATATTTGAATAGAAAACTTTACAAGCCATTAGTGTTACAAATCAAATTCCTGTATTTTTTTTTTTTAAGGCAGTAGCCTGTAAAATTTAAATTCATTTCAAGATTCATATCATGACTTTCCTGTCATTATTTTAAATAGGCTTTAATAAAGTTTCGCACCGTATCATCAATTTTTCATCATCCTGAAGCCTATTCCCATGTGCTACAGAATAGGAGTTGACAGGGTCCTAGTTGAGTCTGTGTTGTGGACATGGAATGGGCAGCACAGAGTCACACACAGCCTGGAACCAAGTTCTCCTGACCCACAGCCTCTTTTCTCTTTCTTAGTCCATATGTTCCTTCTCATTATATATGGTGGACCCGCTGCTTGTAGTTGTTCTTTTTCAGTCCTGGAATACCTGAAGGCAGAAACCTTCATTATTCTACAAGACAGAAACATCAGAGCTTCAAATCTGACCAGTTACCCTCTTTGCCAGACACCCACCTGAGTCTTACATGCTGTCTCTCTCAAGCTGTTTTGAGTGTTAGAAATTAATAGTGGGGTGTTTTTCCTCCCATTTTTGTTATCAACTGAAAGGCTGGAGGTTCAAAGTCACCCAGTGGTACCACAGAAGAAAAGTGCTGGCTATCTGCTTCTGTAAAGATTACAACCAGAAAACCCTATGGGGCAGTTCTACTTTGTCACGTGGGGTCACTGTGAGTCAAATATCAACTTGATGGCCCCCGACAGCAATAGCCAACTTGATAACCAGTGTTAATATTTGGAATTGATAACAAGTCTTTCTACATTGGGCTGGAATTATTATTTTTCCTATTCAAGACAGCTTTTTTCAGGGTAAAAATCCTAATTTGTTAGAGTTTTTGAAGTTCTGAACTAGCTGATGGACTTCAGTGCTCTCTGATCCCTGATTGGAACCACTGTACACAGGATGATGAAAGACGTTTAAGGTAGTCACCAGAAAGCCTTTGAGTTTCCGGTGGACGAGCATTTCTGAGCTGCTCAGTATCAGTCCATAAGGGGTGTGAAGACCAGAGGTTGAACGTTTACCAAACATTCAGGTAGACGTTCATGTAGCTTTGTTCAGCGTCTGAAACGAGTATTTTTCCATTTAAATGAGTTTTCCCCCAAGTAGTTCAGTAGAGGATAAATATGGCTTGGTTCTGCCAGAAGTCACAAAGAGCAGCCCCACCCCCATGCTGTTTTAGGTCAGGACTGGTCCATATTCATTCAGAACTGGAGGTCTGCTTGTAGGCACTGTTGTGTGGACCTGGTCTGAAGAAAGGTGGTACATGGGGGGGGGGGAAAGGAAGGGCAAGACAAGGAAGTTCCAAGTTTAGAGTAATCATGTGCTTTGCCTTTTTTTTTTCTTTTTAAATAAAAGAAAAAAGACAATCACATTTAGTGTCTGTATAAGATTTGGTTATGATGCATACTTGGTATAACCTGTGAGTCTATAGGTTGTCAGTATTACTTAACCCAGTTGGATAACATTATTCAAGACTTTTTTTTTTTTTTTTTTTTTGCTACATTAACATCTAAGAGAAACAGTATCTTTGAAAGTTAAGTTTGTATGTGCATTCATAAGGAGCCCTTGTGGCACAACGGTTAAATACTCAGCTGCTACCAGGAGGTTGGTGGTTTGAACCTACCCAGTGACTCTGTGGGAGAAAGACCTGGTGATATGCTTCTGTAAAGATTACAGTGAAGAAAACCCTATGGGGTAGTTCTCCTCTGTCACATGAGGTCACTATGAGTCAAAATCAGCTCAAGGCAACCAACAACAAAAATAGCAACATGGGCACTCACGGGCATGCTTGTTTGAGGCAGCATTACTCTGGATTCCCTGCATGGTGCAAACTGGCAACGCACTCAGCTGCTAACCAAAAGGTTGGAGGTTTGAGTCCACCTAAAGTCTCCTCAGAAGAAAGGCCTGGCAGTCTGCTTCAGGAATATCAGCCATTTAAAACCGTATGGACCACAGTTCTACTCTGAAACACATGTGGTCACTGTGAGTCAGAGTTAACTCGACAGTGACTGGTTTTGGCAGCTCTCTCCCTATGTGATGCTCCAGACAGGTGGTAGCAACAGAATACATTTGACTGTGATAAGTTTCAAGGTTCTAGCCCTTTAGTGCTGATCTTCGTGAGGAAAGAGCATGGCTGGGCTTTACAATCGGACAAACTTGTGTGACATCAGATGAGGACACAACCCGGCGGTTTAGTTGCTGAGCTGAAAAAGATTTATGTCCTGGGGTTGCTCTAAAGATACATGAGGCTGTAATGGAAATAAAGCAACAGTGCAGTGTGTTAGTGGGATCAAAAACCAAACCAAACCCACTGCCGTTGAGTTGATTCTGACTCCTAGCGACCCTATGGGACAGAGTAGAACTGCTCCATAGGGTTTCCAAGGAGTGGCTGGTGGATTTGAACTGCTGACCTTCTGGTTAGCAGCCATAGCTCTCAATCACAGCTCCACCAGGGCTCCTTACTTGGACCAGTACATAGTGATTTGTCTCCCTGCCTGTCAGTGAGTTAATGTTGATCAGGGAGGAAAGACAGTATTACTCGACCTTTCTGAAGTCTTTTGATGATTTCAGTCGTCTGGACTAATAGGCCACTCTGAGGTAGGAGGAGTAATGGTGCCAGCAATATTGTGCCCAAAAGGCACACAGCCTTGAGCTGTCAGCAGAGCAGGGCAAGAAAATAACCCTCTTATTAACCCTTAATGACTTGACTTAAGTAAAGCTCGTTGGGCATAGGTGGCAACACTGGACTCTGAGGTTTGAAGGAAGTGGCACAGTACCACCCAGAAGACACTACCCTATATTGCACCAAAAAACCCATTGCCATTGAGTCGATTTTGACTCATAGTGACCATATAGGACAGAGTAGAACTGCCCCATAGAGTTTCCAAGCAAGCAGCAGCTGGTGGATTCAAACTGCCAACGTTTTGGTTAGCAGCTGGGCTCTTAACCACTGTCCCACCAGGGCTACTATATTGCACCAGGCACTGGGAATTAAAAGTGGAGGCAGTCTGCTTGCATGGGGGTGTCTTGATACCAGATTCTGCGTGCAAAACAGGCTGTATTACCTGGGTTTGTAGACTGTGGTGCTGAGGCATGCAAACCCAGAGTGCATGCTCGCAATTGGAATAAGCCTCTCCATCTAAATGCCTCTGAAAAGACTGTGAAAATCCCCAGGTTGTGGTTCATGGTTTTGAGCCGTAGATGAGAACAACAAATTCTCAGTGTTACAGAGAACTCAGATAATCCCTTGGATTTTACAGTGGAAAATGTTATATAATTAAGGGTTCAAATTAGAGCAAGAGATACATTTGGATTAGTGTTAATTGCTTTCCATCCTAACCCTTCCTTTATTGTTTTTAAAGGGAGGTAACACGCTGGGCTAGCTGGGTAGAAAATCTTTGAATTCTTTGGTGAGGGCTTTCTACATCCAGACTCACCTTGTGCCTGATAGTGTTTAATCTTGCAGCTTGGTTGTTTTTTTTTTTTTTTTTTTTTTACACGAATATATTGTTTTCTGTTGGGTTTAGGTCACAGGTTGTAATTATAGCCTCATTTGAAATGCTTGGTCCTTAACAGAAGTTTTGAATAAGATAACAGCCCCGTGTTAAGCATAAGCAGTGGGCATATTTCATTGAACCCCAGGAGAGGTTTTGGTCGTATATTTATTTCTGCTTTATTTAAGGTGTATGCTTAGTGCATTGACAGTTTGCCAGTGAAATGCTTTTCTCAAAACACTGTGACATTCCTTCCCACGTTTCATCCCAGATGGCCACTGGCACCTTTAAATTGATTTAAAATGGCCGTCACTTTCACTGGAGCTAGCCTATTAATTCAAATTCTGCACTGTTCCATTCGGTTTTTCCTTTACTGACTGTGCTTGCGGGTGGTGGGCTGTATGTTTCCCACTACATGGAGTATCAGAGGACTGGGTTCAAATCTCGTTCGTTATTCCTTTGCGTTGGGCTAGTAGATAAGGTGCTCAGGCCACTGGCATTAGATTTGCTATTAGTTTGATGAGCTTCTTTTCTAAATTGTGTTTTTAGAGACTTCCAAGAGAGAAATGAGTTTCTAAATAGTTAACGTCCATGCTTGTGGCAACTTGTCTGGTGTCTGGTGGCGTGTAAAGAACATTGGGTTTGGGGTTTTGAAGTACTGAGTTCCCAGTGCTAGAGCTTATTAAGCTTCACCTTTAACCCTTCTGAGAAGGTTAACCCATCTGTAAATTTGGATATTAATATCTACACTGGAAGATTATTAGGAGACTTTAATAATATTACTCTAGAGAGCACAAGTACATGTAAAAGGAGGTCCATATTTGGGCAAATACCACCTAGCATTTGCCTAAGGAAATCTAACTCCAGGTGTCTTAGTCATCTAGTGCTGCTATAACAGAAATGCCACAAGTGGATGGCTTTCACAAAGAGAAAGTTTTTTCTCTCACAGTCTTGGAGGCTAGAAGTCTGAATTCAAGTCCTTGTCATCAAATCTTCCTTGGTCTGGGAGCCTCTCCGCGCAGGAACCTCAGGTCCAAAGGACATGCTCTGCTCCCAGGACTACTTTCTTGGCGGTATGAGGTCCCCTACTCTCAACTCGCTTCCCTTTTATCTCTTGTAAGATAAAAGGTGGTGCAGGCACCACTCCAGGGAAACTCTCTTTACATTGGATCAGGGATGTGACCTGAGCAAGGGTGTTACATCCCACCCCCTAATCCTCTTTAACATAATCTAATCTTGCCTCATTAACTACAGGCAGAGATTAGGATTTACAACTCATAGGAAAATTATATCAATCACAAAATGGAGGACAACCACACAATAGTGGTAATCATAGCCCAACCAAGTTGACACACATTTTCTGGGGACACAATTCAATCCATGACACCAGGCAAATGAACTTTCGTCTAGAATAACGCCTGAAAATAGTGATACAGAGGTAGCATTTGGGAGCATAGCTACTGTTATGACTTGAATTGTGTCCCCCCAAAATGTGTGTCAACTTGGCTAGGGCACGATTCCCAGTATTGTGTGATTGTCCACCATTTTGTCATCCAATGTGATTTTCCTATGTGTTGTAAATCCTACATCTATGATGTTAGTGAGGCAGGATGAGAGGCAGTTATGGTAATATGGCAGGACTCAATCTACAAGATTAGGTTGTGTCTTGAGTCAGTCTCTTTTGAAATACAAAAGAAGTGAGCAGAGAGACAGGGGGACCTCATACCACCAAGAAAGAAGTGGCAGGATCAGGGTGTCCTTTGGATCTGGGGTCCCTGCACTGAGAAGCTCCTAGACCAGGGGAAGACTGATGACAAGGATTTCCCCTTAGAATTGACAGAGAAAGCCTTTCCCTGGAGCTGGTGCCCTGAATTTGGACTTCTAGCCTCCAACACTGTGAGAGAAAAAACTTTCTCTTAGTGAAAGCCATCCACTTGTGGCATTTCTGTTATAACAGCGCTAGCTAACTAAGACAGCTACCCAGCACATCACTATGTATTTAGTTGGTGACTTCCTTCAGTAAGTGGCATATAGAGGTCAGGAATGTCAGCAGTGAGAAATCAGAATCCTTGGCCAGGACATGAGTTCAAATGCCAACACCTACTCTTCGAGAGAGCCTGTCATTTTGCTGTAAACGTTTAGCAGAGAGAAGAGAGCAGTCTTCTTGGTATGCATGTAAAACCTTGTCCAGTCTGTGATTCCCATTATGTTTGGTAATCAGTTTTTCTTGTGTTAAGTCATATATATATTTTTTAAATTATGTAGCCTTTAAGATAATGCTGAGGAACCCGTAAAGAGGAATAATTTTTTAATCAAAATTTATGAACTTGCCTTATAACATTTTTTATGATAGTCTTACTTGAATTATCTTTTTCTATTTGACTAAAATAGATTTCGATTTTTCTGTGGGGTGTTTAGCATTTTGGATCACAATCATGTGAGTGGTGAATTAATAGATGTTCTCTGAGTGAACTGTCAAGACAGAGCCCCTCTAGGTTTGAAATGTAATTAAAAAAGTCAGCGGACTCGCTCTGAAGTCCACGGAGTGCTCCAGGGGTCCCTCTAAAATGTTGTTCAAGGACTGAAAATATTTACCCAAGTGTCATCAACATAGTACAGCAGCCAACCCTTGACAACCGGGAGGGAAACCAGGTCACCTCGGGCAGGTTTCTCTCATCTTCACTTCCTTGTAGCTTTGCAGTGTCATTCTCAGATTTCCAGCCAGTGGGGGATGTTTTTAGCACAAGGCTGTGTCTCTAGTTGGTGGCATCCCACAATAAATGGCCAATGCAATCCCAGCACAACGTTGCGTTTTTAGAGACTCCCACAACAGGACCGAGTCTCTAAGTAATATCGATGCTCTCTGCAACCTTCCTCCCCAGTTACCCTCCCAAACCTGCTTCCTTTCACCTGGCATCTTCCCTTTTGTTTGTGGCAGGCTTTGAAGGGTATGGGTGGGGGTAACGGGAAGGAGGACTGGAAGGGACTCGCTAGGTTATGCCTTGATTATTGCTGGCTACCCCCTTCCTCCCCATGCCTTCTCTCCCCCCGCTGTTCACACAATGTGTATTGATTCTCCCTGACCTCTTCTTCATAGCTAACGTGGGAAATGGACGGTGTAGAAGACTTTTTGTCCCAGAGGTCTATATACACAAAGCAATTGTTTTTTAGGGGGGCAGGGGATAGATGAAAAATACTAGCTTCAGGCAAATAACCAGTTATATTAAAAATGGTTACTTAAAATCAAATAAGCCAGCAGTTCTAACATATGGTCCTTTCTCTTTCTTTTCAGATTTCAGATGTTCCTTTTATGCAAGTTGTTTCCGAGATCGTAACTCTCTGCTGAGATTTGAGTGGGATTTGAGAATTTTGAGAAGTCCTGCAGCTTCAGAGGTGTAATCAGCTGCAAAATCATCCTTTTTGAAGAGTTCTGCATTTTGCTACTCGACTCTGTAACTGTGCCAAAGGTACGTCTGCCGTTTCTGCTTAAAACAGGACAAGGAAGGGCTGCTTTTGCCTCCAATGGTAGACTTGCACAGTAGGTTTTAAGCTAGTAAAATGACGATATATGTAGCCCTAATTTGTTGAACCATGTTAAATTTAAGCTTTCAAAGGATCTGGTTAAAAAATTAAATGATCACTTTTCCTGCTTTAGCGTGTGATGGTTTTGAGTATGTAGAGTGGAAACAGAATGGTGGAGACCTGCAAACTATGAAATGCTGTTGTGCTTCATTTTCTTCATCTCTGCAGATAGTTCTTGAATAGGTACTGAGTTGGGGCCATTGGGCACTATATCAGGGGTAGGACTACAAAGATAAATAAGAACTGCCTTGAACATACTCAAAGTCTAGTAAAGGTTTGATCCCGACTTTGATGTTGAGAAGATAGGTCTACATCATAGAGATGCAAACAGATAAAGGATTCTTAGAAAAGTTTTAACCTTATGCATGAGAACTCTGCTAGTGTGTTGTTTAATATATATATATAATTTGTAATTATAATATAGCATATGGATTCTGGGATCCAGTAGTTATATACCATATTTTTATGCAAATAATGCATGCCTTCTACGTTTGTTTGCCAGCTGCAAAACCATGAGGTATTTTTGTAAGTATACTATGCTATTTTTTTTTTTTTTTTTAACAGCAACACCTAAAAAAAATTGGCATAGCAGCGTCTATGAAGATACCTTGTGGCGGGGGGAAGGCGTGGTTGGCAAACAAATGTAGAAGGCGTACGTTATATGCGTAGAGAGATGGTAATAACAGATAGTGGGCTAAAATATGTTTCTGTATAGCAACAATATTTCTTAGCCATAACAAATCATTTGGGACCCTAGATTTAGAATGTAAGAGTTACCGTTTAGTGGTCTGGTTCGTCTGGTGCTCTATCTCTGATGGACCATAAAAAGTGTTCTCTAAGAAGGTAAAATTTCACCTCCGTGAGGCTGTCTCAGACTCTAAGGATAGCCACCCAGTACGTTAGCTTGCCTTAAAAATTGTATTTTGTTTCTATTCTTCATAAATTGTTTTAAACTATTCTTGAAGCTATAATTTAGGACAATAAAATCTCTTGGTATAATGATTTCTATATGTTTACTGTTGTTGTTAGGTGCCGTCGAACTCATAGCAACCCTATAGGACAGAGTAGAACTGCCCCATAGGGTTTCCAAGGAGCAGCTGGTGGGTTCAAACCGCCAACCTTTTGGTTAGTAGCCACGCTGTTAACCACTGTGCCACCAGGGCTCCATACATTTACTATTTTACTATAAATTAGAATTTCCTTTTGTTTGCTTTAAAACTACTACCCAAAACATTGTGAATGTATTCTCTTTCCGTGATCACTTTTTCAAAAATCTTTTTGGAACTTTTTCAATCTCAATTATGCCCCTTTTGTTGTGTGGTAACCAGGATGGCATAAATGTAATGCATAGTGTTTCATAAGGATAGGATTAAATGTCTTAGTGTTTTTGTCTTATTTTGCCTGTTTTTTCCCCAAAAGAAATCATCCTTTATGATTTCATTTCAGGAAAATGATACATTGTTCCATTTATCCTAGGGTGTTGTTCATTATGATTTCCCAATCTAGTTTGAGGCTGAAATTGATATTCATATTGTTTAGTCTGATTCCATGTTCCCCCTCCTTTCTGCCTCCTCGAATGCTTTGAGTCGAGTTTACGCACGTGGAAACGTATCTCCCCACCCTAGAGCTTTTTTCGCTCTTACTGGGTTTAGATACTGTCATGCATACATTAGGGCATTTCGAAGTTTCTCTTTCAGAGATTTTCTAAAAATATTAAGACAAATACCACTGGGATGTTTTGTTTCTAATCCTAGAAGATTTCCATTGCATCAAAAAGCTCTTGCCAAAGCTATGGTGGCTCTTTTTTTTTTTTTTTTAATAGCCATTGGTCTGCAAGCTTTTAAGACTTAATCATTTATAAATGTGGTTACATATCAATCAGTTTATCAGATTTTAAGTGGGATACAAGCTGGAAATGAGTGCATATCCTCAAATGTGATCGTCAGAATGCATTAGTAATTCATGAATAATCAAAATCTGATTAGAAAAGTTCTTTAGAAAAGTTCTTGATCATCATTGACGCTAAAAGTAAGTTATTCTTGGCCCTCTTTCACGTCATCTCTCTTGACAGCCTGTCTTATGTAAGTACCCAGTCAGAGTGTGTTACGCAAAGAAGTGCTGACGCCTGAGTATAAATAGGTGGGGAACCAAACACAGATCATCCTGAGAATATACTTATAAAAAGATCTCTAACCACATAACTTTTAAAGAATTACTTTTATAATCTCATGAGATCCACACAAGAATGATTTCTGTATTGTTGTGGTTTGGAAGATTGTTCAGTGGGAAAATTATTAGATGTATCCATTCGTGTAATATTTATTGTGAGCACCAACTTTATGCTAGGCTATTTCTCTTTCAGTGACTGTTTTAGCAGCTACAGAAATAAAACATCGTTCCAGACACACCTGAGGGTTGGGGCAGGACCCCAGCGACCCTGGGATTGTGGTAGCTGAGATAGTAGAGGTACTTCTAGAGTCTCGAGTGCATTGAGGCAAGGAAGAACTGACCCTCCAGAGAGGGGTCTGGAACAGCCAGAGGAGCTGGATTTAGAAAGGATTTAAAGAATGAGGGGACGAGGTATGCAGAGTCGTCATGGGTCCACCTGGCAGAGGGCAGGTTCGGTGGATTAGCTGGACAATGTGTTGTAAAGACTCCAGGTCATTTAAAAAATGATGGGCTGGGACCAGGTACATGCTCTTAGGTCTTTTTTAAGTGCCAGCAGGAATAGGGCTAGATGGGTCAGCCTTATCATTTGGCCTGTTTTGTATGAGAAATGAAAGCCATGGTAGTCTGATAGGATGCTGAGTAGGGTTGTCAGCTGCAGATGCCTTCCCCAGTTCTTGGGCTCCTAAGGTTTGTGCCTTACACCTGGGGCTGGGCTGAGCAGAGCTGTCTGAGCTGCATCTCTGAGGGGCCTGAATGCAGTCTCTGCTTCCCAGGTGGTACCTTTCCCAGACTGGGTTTTCTTTTCCCCCTGGTGCCCTCTCTCCTTGAAGTTAAAGAGCAGAGTCTTCAGAGCCTCCTGCCTACTCCGGGTAGGCTGTGGGAACACGTGGTGGCACACCCTTTCCTCTCCCAGCCCAGCCACCAGAATTGTGTGTGTTGCTTTCACAGATGCCCTGGTGGTACAGTGGTTAACTGCTCTGCCGCTATCCGAAAGGTCGGTGTTTCAAACCCACCCGCGGCTCCTCAGGAGAGAAGACCTGGCAACCTGCTCCTGTAAAGATGACAGCCTAGGAAACCCAGCTTGGCATTTCTACTCTGTCATACAGGCTTGCTAGGAGTCAGAATCGACTGGACAGCACACAATAACAGCAATCCACCCTTAGTTCCTGCCATAGATAATCAAGACTTGACTAATTCACCATTGTTGCAGGCTGGCTAGTATTTACTGGGGATGGAAGATATGAAGGAATTTGTATGCTTTGTGAAAGATTTTTTTTCTTTGAGAAGCTGTTGAAGGCTTTTCAGGAGAGAAGTGTCCTAATGAGTAGAAGTATGTTGGTGTTATGGTGGAAGAAAGACTGTGGCTTAGATGACAAAACTCGTGGACTCGGTAACATAAGACTGTGATTTTACAAACTGTATCCTGTACAAGTCATTTTCCATTCTAGAATCAGCAATGACTTCGTTTCATTGAGCACTGAGCGAGGAAAAATGAACAGGGTTTCTGTCACTCTTAGTTTTTAAACATGCTAAGCAATAGTGTTTCTTTTGGAAAAGAAGTTTTTTTTTTTTTTAATTTTTTTTTTTTTTTAATTGTACTTCAGGTGAAGGCTTACAGAACAAATAGTTTCTCATGAAATAGTAGTACGCATATTATTTTATGGCATTGGTTAACAACCCCACAACATGTCAACCCTCTAACTTCTCAACCTTTTTTTTTTTTTTTTTTTTGGTGAAAATTCACATAGCCAAAGATACACCATTTCAAAAATTTCTATGTGCACAGTTCAGTGACATTGACTACGCTCTTCAAATTGTGCTGTTATTCTCACTTAAGGTGAAGGCTTACAGAACAAAACAGTTTCTCATTTAACAGTTACTACAAATGTTGCCCTATGACAATGGTTAACAATCTCACAACACATCAACAATATCCTTACTCAACCTTGGGTTCCCTGTCACCAGCTTCCTTGTCCCCTTCTGCCTTCTGGCCCTTGTCACTGGACTCCTGTACCTCGTTAGTCTCATTTGGTTTTACGGGGTCGTCCACTCCCAGGCTGAACGATGAACCTCACAGATAACTTCACCACTGAGCTAAAAGGGTGTCTGGGGGCCATACTCTTGGGGTTTCTCCAGTCTCCTTTAGGCCAGTAAATCTGGTCTTTTTTTTGTGAGTTAGAATTATGCTCTACATCCTTCTCCAGCTCTGTCCAGAACCCTCTGTTGTGATCCTGGTCAGAGCAGTCACTGGTGGTATCCGGGCACCATCTAGCTGTAATGGACTCAGTCCGGTGGAGGCCTTGGTAGCTGTGGACAATTAGTCCTTCGAACTAATCTTTTCCTTGTATCCTGTTTTCTTCATTCTCCCTTGCTCCCAAAGGGATGAGACCAGTGTAGTATCTTAGATGGCTGCTCACAGGCTTTTAAGACCCCAGACACTACTCACCAGGGTAGAATGTAGAGCATTGTCTTTATAAGCTGTGTCATACCAATTGAGCTAGATGTTCCCTGAGACCATGGTTCCCAGAGTCCTCCGCCCAGCAATTCAGTCCCTCAGGGAGTTTGGATGTGTCTATGGGGCTTCCATGACCTGGAAAGGAAGTTTTTACTACTTATCTTCATATTAGCCTCAATTTATATTGTACAGTTTTCCCAGAGTTTATATACTTAAAAAAATTGCCGTAAATATTGCTTCTCACTTTTACATTATCCGAGCTTTTTTGGCATTTTGGACACTGCTGGTAACTCACTTTGCATCCACAGGGATTATGTAGAAAGATTTTTTACATACGAGGCCCATTTCTCTGTCATTAAGTTTTGAGGGTTATAGCTCTGCTGTCAGGGGTAGGCCTGGAGGTTCTCTGGTACCCGGAAGTAACTTTCCTTGGGCTTCTGCCAAAATAGAGGCGACCATCTAGGTCCCCTTACTGCCACTAACCTTTTCACAAGGACCCTGGGGATCCAGTGTAAGGCCTTTGTAGCGTGGCCCCAATTGCTTCTTCCTGACAGGGTATGGAGGGTATTGAGGGGTGACACAGCCTTTGGTGTTTCAGGTTGCATACTAATAGTCATTTTGTAGTGCCTAAACCAAAGCCAGACCAAACCAGTTGCTGTCAAATTGATTCTGACTTATGGTGACTCCATGTGTGTCAGAGTAGAGTTGTGCTCCATAGGGTTTTCAATGGCTGTGATCTTTGGGAAGCAGATTACCAGTCCTTTCTTTCGGGGTGCCTCTGGGTGTGTTCAAACTACCAGCCTTTCGGTTAGTAGCTGAGTGGTTAATGGTTTGCACCACCTAGGGACTCCTGATAGTGGCTAGAATCCGATAATTGGTTAAATAATTGCCCAGTAAGTGTTGACAGTTGCTGAGAAATATTGTAACATTGATTCTGCCACAGTTAAAACCTGAGGATGCAGTCTGTGGATCCAGCGATCATCTACTGAACACTTGCTAGGTGCCTGGTCCTGGGCTTGCAGCCTCTCATGTATTATCTCCGGTCTAACATGCGGATATTATCATCCCCATTTTACACATGGGCATCGCACCTCAGAAGAAGTTAAGCAGATTATCCAGAGTCACAGAGCTGTACATGCAGAACAATATTTTATCTAAAGTCTGCTGCTTCGAAGCCCATGTTCTTTCTGCTCCTCCATGTTGCCGTCTCTCCCATTCCGTGCTAATAACGTAGTAACGACCCTGCTGTCTGAATGCTTATCTTGAACCAGGGACCACGTGAGGCTCTGAGAGATTTCGTAGCTTGGCCAAAGCCCAGTGCTAGTGAGTGACAGAGCAGGTTACGAGCCCACACCTTCCTGACTTCAGAGTCTCTGCTCACCGTTACTGTACCATAAATTACTGTATTTTATTTTTCTTGAGCAATCTCTGGCCACTACACACTGTGTAGAAGAGGGTGCATTTTGGAAACATAAGGATAGCTTGAAGGAAGGTTTTGGGAGGGCTTGGGTGGGTAGGAGACAGTAACTCAAATCCCCTGGAAGGGCCTCGCTACCTTGTAAAGGTCCCCATGATCAATTTAGCAGTTTAGGGGCTGAACTGAGGCGAAGATGCAGGCCTTCCGATCTCCACGTGACCTGTCTTGGGACAGTGTTTAGAGTTGCCTTGTGTTGTTGATTCCCAGCTTGTGAACAAACCTGAAGTTACCTGTAAGAGGGAAGAGTTGCTAGTCAGTAATAGCCATTTGCTGTGTGCCAGAGTGGTCTTAGTGGTCCCTGTCACACATCCCACAGCACCTTTTTACAGAGTGACGCGTCATAAAAACCATGATTTAACATTTCTGCATACAGTGAAACCATCATTTTCTGATCATTGAGGGGATTATCAAAGTTTAGTCCAGCTGTTTTCTCTTTTTATCTCACCTAAAATGCCATAGTAGTATGACTTCCCAGAAAGCTGGAGAAGCAAATTAAAAACACAAAAATTAAAAAAAAAAACAAATCCCCAGCCTTCCACTGCCTTCTTTCCTGCCTCTGACAGATTGTAGAGGCAAATACATAAAACTTCAGCCATCCTGCAACTGTTCTCTAAATTGTACCTTAGAGTGTACCGAGGAATTTTTGTATAAATTTTCATAAACTCTATTTAAAACCACGTGATGTGGAAATGTTTTCCCCTGCCCCCTATTTTATAGGAAAAGGAAATTAACCAGGAGAGGTTATTTACGCACCTCATTCCGCACAGCTGATAAAGGGTGGTCCATGCCCCAAGCCTGAATGCTCGCTCACAGATACCAAGACAGTTCCTGGTAGCCTGCTTCCCAGTCACAGTGCAGCGCTTTGTTTGGCTTTAAGACTCCCTGACCAGGCCTGGTGTGCGGTGACAGCATGTGGATGTGAGGAAGCAATATTAAAGGAACGGGCCACACAGTGCTTTCAAGGAGGGCGTGGCTGCAGTTGAGAATCCACAATTAGGAACAGGAGAGTGTTTTTTCTTGACCTCCTTCCTCCCAAAAAGCAAAGAATATATTCCTGCTGTGCGTGTGTTGCAGGATAGGGGGTGTAGGCTTTTAGCAAACTGGAGCTTAAGTAGTCAATTAAAAATAAATCGCTGCACCAGTCTGAGAATTGTTTTACGGCCCACCGCTGGAGCTGCTCCTCTCTGGGGTCTGTATGAGTGTCTGCAGAACATCTGGAAGTCTTGGAACACTTCAGCGAGGGTTGGTGGTGGATCTCTCACCTTTTCCTTCTCATGTAAATTGTGTGCCTCACTATAGAGAGCAAAAGCTTTTTTTAGAAAATTTTTTAAGTTTATTTTTTGAAAAGTCAACACATACACGTTAAAAAAAAAAAAGGCAAAAAGATCAAATTCAAACCATTCAAAGTCTCCCAGCCTCCACCGCCAGAAGGAACCAAATTTTATGTTTTTGTGTGTATTCTTGCAAAACTAATGTATGATCGTAAAAGTACTTACGCGTATACTGTAATTTTTTTCATTTCACCTAAACAGTAGCATCTTGCTTTTTTTTCCTTTCTAATTCCTAGGTGGTAATCTCACGTATAAACTGCCTCCTTCCTTTCTAATGACTGAATCATATTTCATTGCATAGATGTACCTTAACTATCCAGTCCTGAGCTCACAGGCCTTCGTGTTTCCAGGCTTTCGGAATCACAGAATGCTGCCTAGAATGCCCGTGTGACATGTGATGTTGAGCTCTTACTGTGGTTGTGCAGATGGTTGTCATCTGTCTGTCTGTCTTCTTTGGTGAGGCGTCTGTTCAGATCTTTTGCTCATATTTTAATTGAGTTGTTTTTTCAAAAGCATTTTAAGTTTTAGAGTCCTGCCTCATAGAATTGCTTTACCTCTTGACTTCTATTATAACATTGTAAGTGTTTTCTTTGGAAACAGTACTGGCTCTACCATGCTGAAATTGTTATAAAAACATGATACATAAATCAGACCATAAAAGATCAAGGTTTAAGGGGAAGAATTTTTGGTACTATGTTAAGGAGCAAAATATTAACAGAACGCAGGTTTTGAAATGGAAAATAATAAACCACAGTGTCTTGCTGGTGAGGAGGGAGCATAGATAATGTTAAGAAGGGAGAGGACAGGTGAGTGCCAGACGTGCCTGCACCCATGTTTGTGCCCAAGTTCATAGCCCTGTCTTGCGGGCCATTTTGAAACTTGCATTTTTCTTGAGGCCCTCATTGATCTTTGCTAAAGGGATATTCTACCCTGAGGTCCTACCTTTGAGAGTTTTCATATATTCATAACTGTATTCACCTGCCAGGTCTATGAACGTAGAGGGAGACCATGTGAAATGAAGTAGACCTTTTCAGCCTGCCTTTCAAAGCAATTGCACTTGGCCAACAATAACATTGACATTTGGAAGTTAACTGATCGGATTTGAGTTTAACTGCTGTGTGGAAGTAAGGATGATCTTTCTTTTTGAGTCTGACCAAAAGCCCTTGCTCTACAGTCTCCCCATTTGGCCACCTATGCGAGGCCAACGTCTGAACAAGTCACAATCAGAAATAGCCCAGAGCCAGCATCAACGCCAAGAGTCAACTCCGGTGGCTGTGGCAGGTGGGGCTTGGAGACCTGAGTGGGGGTGCCTCTCCTTAGTGACTAGTTAGCTTGCCCTCACGCTCCTGCCCAAAGACACGGGGAGTTCTGGCCGTCGGCGTTTTTAGCAATTTTTCCCAATAGGCTTGTGTTTTCTGCTGCCAGCCTTCCCACCTTGGGTTTTGTTTTTAGTTGTTGCTGTTTATTTCATATGTGCTCTTTCCCTCTTCTCTCACTCACTCATACACACCCACCCCCCACGTTTTCATAGAATCCAGTTTTCTACTTTTACGCTCATTACACACTTGAGGAGTGAATAAGTGAGAAACTCAACAGATATGAGACAGCTTCCCCACCAGTCAGACTTGTTTTGATTAGGGAGTTCAGGGACATATGCAACTGATGTTTTACATAGTTTTTGTTGTAGCTCTGGGTGTTGACAGAGACCAAGAGGAACACATCTTGCCTGGGTTGAAAGAGCTCAGGAACGCCATGGATTCTAGGAACCTGAGAAGGAGTCCTCTTTCCTCTAGCCTGGGTCTTGGTGGGGTCCCTTTTTTGTGGGAAAAGCTGGCTATAGACCGCCTTAAAATTCCCACGTCTTAGAACCTGAGAGCTCGTTTTTAAGACAGTTCTGTAAAATGTTGGTCATACTTCCCTGGCAGTTAGATTCCACAGCCTTTTTAACTTGTGCTTGAAATCCTCTATCTTAAAGATTTTAATCAGCCAGTTTGGAAACTGCTAACTTCGACCCTGGGATTTATAACCTCTGCTAGCTGGAGAGGTAACAGACTAGCTTGGGAGTCAGGAGCATAGATACGCTAAGAAGCGGCAGGAAGGGTGAGTTCTGCCAAACATATCTTCACTTATGTTTGTGGCCAAGTGCATACCTCTGTGTTGTGGGCCATTTTTCCTTAAAGCCCTCATTGATCTTTGTTAAAGTGATGCTCTACTCTGAGGTCCTACATTTGTAAGTGTTCAGGTATTCACACTTTTAAACAATTTGTTAGATTTTTAGAAATCCCATTTTATGACTAATTACAATGTTTATTGACAGTTCTGATCCTTGCTTCTTACAGTGAGCTAACCATGGAGAGAGACTGGTCTTACTGCACAGTAACTTAATAAAATATAATTGAAAAATGGGAAGCAGCACTGGACACTGTGACTCTGTAAAACATACGCGAAATACAAACTTTTCTCCCCACACCTTGCATACTCTACTTTGGAAACCTCTGGTTTGGGAGATGGTGGATTCCCAGAAAGTGTGATTCAGGGACAGTGGGGAAATTGCATAACAGAGTCCGTATTATCTTGTATGAAAGGGAAATAATATTTTCTCTTCTGTTAGGGATATTTTATGGACCGTTTATTTTTTGCCCAAAGCACAGAAGGGATGTGAAATCTTTATAACTTTGTGAAAGGTAATATATACAAAGCCAGTCCTCTGTGCTGCAGATCACGTTATACCCCTAAAATATTTTTAATATACTCCCTTACACAGCCAGAATCTTCTAATCATCAGATTTCACAGTCCCTTACATTGTGCTGTCGTGATGATCACATTTGGCACCCCTAGCACCACAAGATCCTGGAGTATCTTCGGATTAACTGGAATGGTTGAATTATGTCCTTTATTACTGTAGAGCTGGATGTTAGGATGTTCCAGGTCACTGAGACGGCTTACCCCATGAGGGCCAACTCTGTCCCCTTAGGTATGTTGGGTGCAACTTGGATACTTGCCGTCGGGTCAAGTTATATTATCCATTTATGTACATGTTAGTGGAGAGACCTATCATATTCGACTAAATAATGGAAAATTGTAGAGATGCCAATATATAGAATATCTCATTCAGCCATTTTTTTTTCTGCAAAAACATAACTAGTAAGCCAGAAATGGCTTATTCCCAATTAGAACAAGATTCCAAATGGGTTACTTGGTAACGGGTTCTGAGCTCCTTTGAGCAGTCCTAGGACCCCTGTGTTTGGCCCATTCCTGGTTTGCTCCCACAGGTGTATCCCTCCTTTTCAATGCTAAATGCCAGCCAAGTAAGTGTCCTTTCCTCTGAAGAATTTTCCTCTCTCCCCATCTTATCCTGGCACACTTGAGAGACATAATAGATTTTGGGTTGAGGGTGTGGCTAGAAAAATTGAATTCTGTGAGATAAAGTGAACTAGGAAAAGGATCTTTGCCATGACTGCCGACTGACTAAATGTTCATTCCCTTTTTATAGTTCACTGTAGCTGAGGCAAACCAAGCTCCGGAGCCAGCCCACCTGGGGTGGGGTCCCAGCCTAATCTGCTGTGTCCCCTTGGGCATGTTAGGACAAGGGAAATCTTGGTGGTGGTGAAGTTCAGTATCTTGATTGTGGTGGTGGTTACATGAATCCATACATACAATAAAATGACAGAACTATGCACACACATTGAACCAATGTCAGTTTCCTGGTTTTGATGCTGTACTATAGTTTCATAAGATGTACCCATCAGGGGAAACTCAATGAGGGATACATGGACCTCTTTGTACTATCTTTGGAACTTCCTATAATTCTATAATCATAATTTTTTAAAAATTTTTTAAATGAAATTTAAAAAGATCTACTCATTTCCTCTTTTGAAAATAGCTTGTAGTTTGGGATCAAAGAAATTTCTAAGTTTGTGTAGCAATTGATGAGTAGTTGTTGTTGTTAGGTGCCATTGAGTCAATTCCAACTCATGGCAGCACTATGTACAGCAGAACAAAACTCTGCCCAGTCCTGTGCCATCCACATGATCGTTGTTATGCTTGAGCCCATTGTTGCAACCACTGTGTCAATCTGTCTCAACGAGGGTCTTCCTCTTTTTCAATGACCCTCTACTTTACCAAGCATGATGTCCTTCTCCAGGGACCGGTCCTTCCTGATAACATGTACAAAGTATGTGAGACAAAGTTTCGCCATCCTTGCTTCTAAGGAGCATTCTGGCTGTACTTCTTCCAGGACACATTGGTTTGTTCTTCTAGAAGCCCATGGTATATTCAGTACTCTTCCCCAACACCATAATTCAAAGACATCAATTCTTCGGTCTTCCTTATTCACTGTCCAGCTTTCACATACATATGAGGCGATTGAAAACACCATGGCTTGGGTCAGGTACACCTTAGTCCTTAAAGTGACATCTCTTTAACACTTTAAAGAGGTCTTTTGCAGCAGATTAGCCCAATGCAAGTTGATGAGTAAGACATTAAAAAAACAAAAAAATGGAGGAAGAATTGGACTCATGTCAAGGTTGCTGTAGAATATGTTTTCTTGTCAACTAATTTCCTGTTTTCTAGTTGGGTCTAGCCCTACTTTTTGTTCTTGTGTGCATATATAATCTATGGTAACTCACCCTGCAACTAGCTAATGCTGATCCAATGAATATAAAACATAAACGGTGTGCACTGACCAGAGTAAGACTACAGTTAACTTAAAGCTGCAGGACTAAATACACACAGACGCACCAATGTGGAGTGCAGTATTTAAGAATCTGATTGGTAGATTAATACTTTGTTTTGACTCTTAAACCTAAGAAACAAGGCTGCAAACAGCAGAAGGCTCTACAGATCATGCCAGCTACTGCCAATGAAATACCTGTTGGCGTGGATTTACATGCATGAGTACTAACCTTGGAGTCAGAAGACCCAGGATCTCAGCTTGTGCTTGATCGGCTATGGCATGTTGAGCAGGTCACCTGCCTGCATAGCCTTAGTGTCCTTGCTTATAAATTGGCAGAAACGATGCTTTCCCTTAGGGCTGTTGTGGGAATAAAATAAGATCCTGCACGTGTGAGCTATGAGTAAATTAGAACGTGCTCCATATACGGTAAAGTGCCATCGTTCGTTTCTCTTCTCACCTGCACCCACAGGAGGATAGAGGCTACTTCCTGAATTGTCATCTATTGATATAAACTGTATCATAGCTTATAGCTATAGAACTATATCTGTCCCTATAGGACAGAGTAGAACTGCCCGATGGGGTTTCCAAGGCTGTAAATCTTTTCGGAAGCAGACTGCTACACCTTTCTTCCACAGAGCAGCTGTTGGGTTTGAACCACCAACCTTTCAATTAGCAGCCGAGTGCTTAACCAACTGGGCCACCAGGGCTCCTTTGATATAAACTGTAGGTCTAGGTATAAGTTCATCCACTCCTCTCTCTGAGGCTTAGACCTTTCTGAAAATAGGGGTTACATGTCAGCTGAACCCAGATAAGCTTAATGTCTTATTTAGGGTGCCTGACCATGGATGGCAGAAGTCAGGGTGGCAGTTGAGCGCAGAGCTTCGGGCAAAGCCATGCCGACTGACAGCTAGGGGAAGTCTAGTACATGCTAGCTAGTAAAATAGCAACTCCAAATGCTCATCTTTTTGCATGACCTCTGTGCTTCATTGTTAAGATCGTGTTTGTGGTGTTCGATAGGTACGAACCGTGTAGCGGTCATCTGTGTAGGTACAGGGCGTAATAATCAATAATCCATGTACTCATCTCCAGACTTAAAAACTGGAGCATCGTCAATACTGTGAAACTAGTGTCCACCTCACGCCATCCTGTTGCCTCCTCGCCCTAGAAGTAACAAATCTCCTGTTTGTCGTTCCTTGCTTTTTTCCTTTATTTTTTTTTAACTTTAGAACAGTTACAAATTTACCGAAAAATTGAGACGATTGTACAGAGTTCCCATATACCCTGCCCCCAGGTTCCCCATCATTAACATCTTACATTATTATAGTACATTTGTTAATGATTATTGAACCTATATTGTAGATCCATTATTGTTAACTAAAGCCCTCACTTTATAAGGACTCCTTTGTTTTTACCTGATGTCCTTTTCCTGCCCCAGGATCCCATCTGGGAGACCACATTGCATTTATTCATCATGTCTCCTTAGGCTCCTCATGGCCATGACGCTTTCTCAGACTTTCCTTGTTTTTAGTCACCTTGAAAGTTTTGAAGAGTGCTACCAGTCAGGCATTTTGTAGAATGTTTCTGTCCTGTGTAGACTGGGGTTATGGGGTTTTGGCAGGAAGACCACAGACATGAAGTATCATTCTCATCACGTGATACCGAGGATACCTGTTTTCAGCGCTACTAATCCCAGCTGAGGTTGACCATGATCACTCAGCTGAGGTCATGTGGCTCAGGTTTGTCCATTGAAAGGTTACTCTTTTTTTCCTCTTCCCAGGCTGTTCTCTTTGGAAGGAAGTCACTTACGTGCAGTCCACGCTTAAGGGGTGGGAAGTTACACTTCACCTCCTTGAGTCAGAGTGTCAACATAATTTATTTAGAATTCTTCTGCAGGGAAGATTGATCTCTCTGCCATCATTTATTTATTTCCCTTAGTTTCATCCCATTCATTTTGAAGATAAATGCATAGGTAAACCTAAACAATATTGTTTTGCTTGATTCTGACTTTGTAAAAATGGAATCATGTGCTGTGTAGTCCTCTGACTTCTTTGCCCTGCTCTCAACATGGTTTCTAAGAGCTGTCTGTGTGATTGTGGGGAGAGTGAATTGTGTGACTAGACCACCGATTTATCCCTTCTCCTGTAGATTTTTTTTTTCTTAGCAGGCAATGCTGTTCTGAGCATTGTCGTTCGAGTCCCTTTATGCACAAGTGTGCAAGTTCACTACCATCTGTGGTAACTAGGAGTGAAATTGCTGGATTGTAGACTGTGTCAATATTCAGCTTTACGGGATAATTTCCGTCTTATTCTCTCCACCAGAATACGAGGGTTCCCACTGATCCATAGCCTTCCTAACACATTATTGAACCTAAAATGTTATCCGTTTAGTGTAAAATCGTATTATTGTGATCTCAGATTATGAATGAGGTTGAGCTTTTTTTTAATGTTATTCACCGTTTGTGCTGCCCATCTGTGAAATGACTTGTTTTTTTGCTCATTTTCCAATCGAGTTGTTGTCTTTTTCTTATTGAATTGGAAGAGTTTTTTTAATAAATTTTGGATACCAGTCCTTTGTCGTTACATGTGCTGCTTGCAACAGTTTCTTTACAAGTACATTTCATCATATTTTGATCTATGAAAATGGGTAATTCCTACATGGAATTTACTGTTAAGCCAGACTTTTTGTTTAACTACAACACGAATCTTTTACTGCACAGATGACAGATACCAATATTTATAAACTTTAAGATTTTTACGTAACAAGAGAATCTTGTATTCTCATAGGTCTGCTGCAAGAGAGCCATATGCATTGTGTATTGTCTCAGCATTCAGCATCCTATTTTTCAATTAAATTTTGGGGTTGATAAAGATAAATACAAATTTTGTAACCACTGATTTGTTTGTAAAGTACTTAAATTATTTTTGTCAAATATATATAATCTAGTCTTTAGGCTATGCCTTCTCAGTAATTAATGAGCTTTACTAACTTTTATCTTTCATATATCTATTGCTGCACTAATCACTTGCTAGAAAGAGAAGATTCACTCATTATTCATCTGCATTTCACGAATATTTATGTGTATCCCATGTATTTTCACCCTTTTACTCAAAGTAGCTGAATGGTATAAAATTTAAACTTTCAATGGGGATTTTTATTATAGCCTCATCATATGTGTAAAAGACCCCTATTGTTTAGAATAACAATGAATATATAAAAAGATGGGATTGTTTTAAATGAAATGTCTTAAATTTGAATCCAGTTGCAAATTAGGACTTCAGTATAGAATGCAATAGCCTATGGGCATTTTATACTCTTGGTTGAGTATGGTGGTGAAGGCCATCAACAGGTACTTATAAAGAGCATAGTCAGGCCATTCATTCATTCACTCATTCAAATATTTTTGAGTAGATACATGAATGTCTTAGTCTGGGTTCTCTATAGGAACAAAACATCGAAGTGTCTATAGATACATATACAGAAAGAAATTTACTTCAAGGAAATGGCTCATGCAGTTGTGGGGGGTGGCAAGTCCCAAATCCATGGGTTAGGTGGCAGGTTGGAGGCCTCTGCTGGCTCATGAGGTTCCGGGGGTTAGGACATGAAGAGTCTATAGCTCAGGTAGCAGGTTTACGTCCCAAGAACCAGAGGTCAGGCCATGAGAAGAGATCAGGGTCAGGAAAGAGAGCAAGGTTTGCTAGAACATCCACCTATATACTGGAGGCAGGCCCCTGGAAACGCCCCTTTCAACTGATTGGCTGTTCACATCAGATCACAGAATGGAAGGTGATTACATAGTGTCCGCCAAACCACTGGGAATCATAGCCTAGCCAAGTTGACACATAACATTAACCATCACAGTGTGTAATCCCTGACAGCTCCTGAGAATATATGCAAATGAGTCTGGACTACACAAACCACCTCAGGAAGGAAGAGGGGCATGATGCAATCAGTAATGCATATTCATTGATTCAATTGATCATGACTGTGCAGTGAAGCCTATAGAAGGCTTACTGGATTGGTGAGAGCACACAGTTTCCAGAGTGGCATGTCCTAGGGGACAGTGGAAGCCTCATGCCTGGACCCCTCCCAGACTGTGCCTTGTGTGTCAGTTGGATTGTATCCTTTCTGGTTATAATAAATGGGTAACTATAAGTGTAGATCTTCTCTGTGAATTCTGTGAGCTGTTCCAAGGTATTAATGCATCCACGGGAGCAGTGAGTCAGCAGGGGCTGGTGTTTGCCTCTCTGGCAGTCTGAAGGACAGAGTGCTTCTGACTTATGTGTTCTCACCTGGTGTGGGATGGCTGGGATCAGAGAAGGGCTGCACGGACAGCAGTTAGACAGTCCTTCTAACTTGCGAGCTGCGACCCAGCTCTGGGTGGCTAGAGGTTGGAGGGAGAGTGTGCTGCTCAGGCGGCTGGCGATGAGGATGGAGAAGTGGAAGGTGAGGACTGCATCCATTTCCAGGTGGGAATTGGATCCATGTCGATCCCTACCTGGCAGTTAGAAATGAAGATGGGATTTTGCTCACCATGCCTCTTTTTTAGTGCACAGAGTCCTTGTCTGTGAAGAGTTACATCCAGTGAGAAACAATTGATAATAAATAAATAAAAATGTGCACGAACTATTGATAGTGACATGGAAAAAAGAAAACAGGGTGAGAGGTTAGAGGGTAAGGTGACGGCTATTTCAGATAAGGTGCTGCAAGCAGTGGCTTGGGAGAATTGGCTTTGGTCAGGGTTGGGATATGAAAAAGAGAGGAGCAAGGGAGGTAACAATTGAACAGAAGCCTGTGTAACGTGAGGGGACAGGTCATGCAGAGCTCTTGAAGAAGAGCATTCCAGACAGAAGGAACAAATGCAAAGGCCCCAAGACAGGAGTTTGTCTGAGGAGCATCACGGAGGAGTAACAGTGGGCCATGAGATTGGAGAAAGAGCCCAGGGCCACCGTATTTTAGGTCATGGTAAAGGCTTTGGATTTGATTCTAGTGTGATGGAGAGCCGTGGTGGAGCTTGGGCAGAGGAGTGACACCAGTTACCTTCAAAGTATCACACAGGCTGCTGCTTTAAGGCACATACACTGGCAGTAGGGGCAGGGTGTGGAAGCCGAGCGAGCAATTAGGAGACAGTTATAGTAGTCCAGGCAAGAAGTTGATGCTGGCTGGGACTACAGTGGGGTAGTGGAGGGGAAGGAGAAATAGTTGGGCTGGAGACATATTTTGAAGGTTAGCCCCAGGGTTTACTGAGCAAGAAGAATCTGAGGGATAACACTAAGATCTTTAACCTGAGCAACTGGGTGAACATTGGTTGTCTAAAGTACCATTTACTAAGAAAAGGAAACCATAGGGGCACAAGAGTTTTATTTGTGTAGAGTTCTGTTTTGGACACATTTTGTTTGAAATGTAGCTTAGACATCCAGAAGGAGGTACTCAGTAGGCAACTGGGTGTATAAGCCTGGAGTTTAAGGATAGAGCAGGGGTGGAGAAGAGACAGGTCTCGTGTGCAAAATTAAAACAATTTATGTAGACACTCTGCCCTCCAGGAGGTGAAGCATAACTCCCCACTCCTTAGGTGTGGGCTGCATGTCATGACTTCCTTCCAAAGAGTACAGTATGAAAAGAGGATAAAAAGGTAACTTTACAGTGGATAGCTCTGACACATTCTACCCCAGCCAGGTGATCCAGGTCAACCTCAACTGTGATAAGTCATGTTGATAGCATGCACCTATGATATGATAGCGATGAGAATGACACTTTCCTCTCTGGTTTTCCTACCAAAAACACATAGCCCCAGTCTAACATTTGATAAAAAAAAGTCATACAAGCTCCAGATGAGGGACATTCTACAAAATACCTGACCGGTACTCCTCAAAGGTGTTGAAGTCATCCAAAACACAAGGGAGGTCTGAGAAACTGTCACACAAAGAGGAGCCTAAGGAGACGTGATGAGTAACTGTAATGTGGTCTCCTGGGTGGGATCCTGGGACAGAAAGAGGACACAGGTAAAAACGGAGGAAATCTGAATGAAGGATGGACTTCAGTTAATAATAATGTAGCAATATAGTTTCAGTAATTGTATCAAATGTACCATACAGTGTAAGATGTTAATGATGAGGGAACTTGACTGTATATGGGAACTCTTTATACTAGCTTCCCAATTTTTTATAAGTCTAAAATTTTCTGAGAAATAAAGTTTATTTTTAAAAAAATGAACCCCTGATGCTAAAAACCTTTATGTCGTCACTCTGTTCTCTTGAATGATATGAAAGTTTTCTTTAAAAGAATCATGTTTGTAATAAATAAATCTTAGCATTTGTCTTCCCAAATCCATTTGTGGAGGTATCTGTGTACTGACTAAACCCATAGTAGGCCCAGTTCACCCGTATACTGAGAGTATGCTGAACAAGGTGAGTGAGGGTCCCTGTCCACCAAGGCAGGGGGGCCAGGAGGCTTTCTAGAATTCCCTCTCCCATTAAATAGGAAAATCTAAAACAGGTTTGCTGCTTAGGAATGTGGGCATAAGCCTTGTAAAGCTGAAGAACTAAAATGATTTTGGCAACTTAGTCATATTTGAACATTATGAGACCCAGAGAATATGAAGCGTGCTGTTCTAAATCGCTGTGCTTCTTGTTTCAACCTTGTGTGCTTCAAAATTCCAGAGGCAGGGAGTCGTGAAGAAGAAGAAGATAGGAAGGAAAGAGGTCAAGTATTGATGAATGTAGCTGAATTCATTTTTAGAACGGTGGATGCTTATGACATTTATATTTTGATATGTTAATGAAATGGATGTTTAACTTAGATAAGTTACAACTATTATCGTTGTAGGGAAAAAAATAGCAAGTCCTAGTAAACCCCTAAAAATAGTGACCGACTGCTGTTTGTCTACTTTGGGAGCATTAGGTATGCATTATCTGAAAGTGCTTCACAGTCCGTTGTGTTTTAAGAGGGTCATATTTAACCAGTCATTGACGTTCATTTTCATATGGGTATTTTTCCATTGCTAATATATTTCCTATCACCCCATTACTATGGTGCCTTCTATTTTGATAAGGCAGTGTCAATTCAGAGTCTAGTGCAATTATTTGGAATTCCATTTATTTTACAATTAACATCGTATAATAAAATTTAACATACTAAATTGTCAGTGATTCTCAAGCATAATGGTTCTTGGGCATCATTGAAGGTTCGTAACATTCCTCCTCCCAGTGTGAGAAATGTTGAAGACACCATGAAGACACTTAGAAAGGTTAGCACCACGTATACTCAGTCATGAGTGAGTGGTAAGTTATGTGTAAAATAGCAGTTTCCAGATTCTAGCTAAAGCAGCCATGTCACCAGTTACATTTCTTCGGTAAACTTTCCCAGACACGACGAGTTGTGTTGACTCGTCCTCTGGTCTTTTAGAATGCTGCCTATGTCCCAGCGCTTCACATAGTAAAATGAGACTAACTCCCGACAACTGGTTGATAAATTCACATTTTAAAGTATTTTTCTTATGTGGTTTAATTTGGGGGAAGCCTGATCCTGGCAGTAGGGATGAATTAATGGTAGATATTCACTTACAAGGAGCTCTGGTGGCTCAGTGGTTAAGTGCTTGACTGCTAACCAAAGGTTGGCAGTTTGAATCCACCGTCGGCTCCTTGGAAACCCTATGGGGCAGTTTTGCTCTGTCCTGTAGGGTCGCTATGAGTCGGAATCGACTTGACAGCCACAGGTTTGGTTTTTGTTTGTTTTTTTTATTTTTAATTCACTTAAAAAGGGGTAGGCAGTGGGAAAACTTAGATTCATTACTAGGCATAAAATCTTTTTATTAAAAATTCCCAGCCCCTAACAAATCCCACTGAGGTTCCAGTATAAAAGAAGGGTCACTTTATAAATTATATGGGGTATTGTATGCTTGAACTTCTGCTGAATAGTGCTAATTGTAATCTCTATTTGGAGCCCTGGTGGCGCAGTGGTTAAGCGCTTGGCTGCTAACCAAAGGGTGGCAGTTTGAATCCACCAGCCGCTCCTTGGAAACCCTATGGGGCAGTTCTACTCTGTCCTGCAGGACCACTGTGCGTCGGTATTTAAACAGTGTCAAATCCTGATCTGGGGTAATGGGGATCTTTCCAGTGGGTGCCTGGAAAGGCAGGTTCACTTCCCAGTGTTGCCTTCTGCCCTAGAGACAGAGCTCTGGGAATGAAAGCCAGCACAGCCAACAGTGGGAGGTGGATGAGCCGGACAGGCTCCAGGGCTGGGAGTCTGGGAGGGCCCGGAGGGAAGACAGGAGAGCAGGCAGCAAAAGGGGAGGGAAGTACGTACTTAAGTGTCTTTTTTCACTGCCTGGTTCTCTGGAATAAACATCAACAAATACTTTGTTTTGATGATAATGTGGTTCCACCTGCTTGTCTGTGAAATGTATTCTAGTAGATGTTACGGACACATGAAAATACCCTCTAGGCTGAAAATCACTATCAAAATACAAGCTGATATTGTCAGTATTAGCCACAGTGGCAGCATTAACAGTGTCTGCTAATTTGCGGCCAGTTCTCCAGCAATGAAGGGTTGATGAAAAATATCATCATCATTCAGAAGAATGGAGCTTGGGCTGTACCCAAGATCCATTGGAGTCTCTTTGTAAAACTTCCTAGTAGGGTTTACAGTACTGAGGCATGAAATTTTATGGCCCTGCCTTTGAACATCGTTGTTGTTATTGTTAGGTGCCGTCGAGTCAGTTCTGACTCATAGTGACCCTGTGTACAACAGAACAAAACACTGCCCGGTCCTGTACCATCCTCACAATCGTTGTTATGCTTGAGCCCATTGTCGCAGCCACTGTGTCAATCCATGTTTTCATGTTTTTCGCTGGCCCTCTACTAAGCATGGTGTGTCCTCCTCCAGGGACTGATCCCTCCTTGTCCATGATCCATCCTTGCTTCTAAGGAGCATTCTGGTTGTACTTCTTCCAAGACAGATTTGTTCGTTCTTTTAGCAGTCTATGGTATATTCAATATTCTTAGCCAACACTGCAGTTCAAAGGCATCAGTTTTTCTTCCGTCTTCCTTATTCATCATCCAGCTGTCACGTGCATATGAAGTGATTGAAAACACCATGGCTTGGGTCAGGCACACCCTAGTCTTCAAAGTGACATCTTTGCTTTTCAACACTTTAAAGAGGTCTTTTGCAGCAGATTTGCCCAGTGCTGTGCATCTTTTGATTCTTGACTGCTGCTTCCATGGGCATTGATTGTAGATCCAAGTAAAATGAAATTCTTGACAACTTCAAATCTTTTCTCCATTTATCTTGATGTTGCTTATTGGTCCAGTTGTGAGGATTTTTGTTGTCTTTATGTTGAGGTGTAATCTGTACTGAAGGCTGTGGTCTTTGTGCTTCATCAGTAAGTGCTTCACTTCCTCTTCACTTTGAACATTAGCACATCTTTTGTTATTATAAATTTTCTATTTTTAAATGATAATAATCTAGTGCGAATATTTTGGAATCCGTGTAAAGGCTACATTCAAGTCCAGTGAGTCATGTGATTTCGCATTATATGGATGTGATTAAGACAATAATGGCTAACATTTATTGAGCATGGGCCAGCTATCAGGTACTGTGCTAAATACTTTTATGGATTGTCTCATTTACTCTCCTCAGAAACTCTGATCCCATCTACAAACACGGAAGTGAAAGTCAGAAAGAGGTTGAGCCACTTTCCCCAAGGTCACCCAGTGGTTAGTGCCAAGGCCAGATTTCAAACCCTTGCCTTCTGAAGAATATTCACAGAGATGGATCACATAGGTGGCCACAAAAACTTTGACAAATTCAGAGGAGTAGAGACTTGAACAGGCCACAGTCTTTTACCATTCTCCAATAAAATTAGAAAACAGATCATAAAAAGACTCTCTGCAAAATAACCCATGGGTCCGAGGTTACTGAGGTCTTAGTGATAACCAAGCCTCCACCCTGTAACATTCAGCTGGGTGTAGTAGGAGCAGCTGTGGTTGCAGCGAGGGTGTAGGTGGGCTCCGAAAACAGCAATGCCGAAGGGGACTGCTCCCCAAACAGGAGAGGGAGAACCTGCACATTTTGGAATCCAGAAATGTATGCCTTTTTGACCATTCTCAGCCTTCTTCAGTAAAATGCTAAAAAACAAAACAAGCCCTTTACCAAAACATACCTGGAAGGTGGAGAGATACTGCTGTGTTTCCCTGGTATTTTCATGTACCAGTTTATCAAAATGAAATTGAAATTCAGTTCTTATTTATCAGTATCTGCCTTGCCCTTAACGAGCACTGGGGGCACAGTGGTTAAGCACTCAGAAGGTCAGCGGTTCGAACCCACCGGGCACTCTGCTGGAGAAAGATGTGGCAGTCTGCTTCTGTAAACATTTACAGCCCTGGAAACACTATGGGGCAGTTCAACCTATGTAGGGTCGCTATGAGTAAGAATGAACTCAGTGGCATTGAGTTTGGTGTATTGGTTGACCTTCCGCTTGGAATTTCTTTTTTATTTTTAACCCTGCAGCAAAATTCTGCTACCAACTAATAGTAGCAGACAGTAGAGAATAATGAAGAAGAAGGCTGAGAGTAGTCGAAAGGCGTAAGTCTTGATTCCAAAACCAAGAGTTAAAGAGTGCAGGTTTCCTCTCTCCTGTTTGGGGAGCAGGCCCCTTTTCCACGGCTGTTGTGATAAGACAGTCCTAGTGAGCTGGAATCCCAGCTCAACTACTTTCTAGCTTTGTGACCTTGGACAAGTTGTTTAATATCTCTAAGCCCCAGTTTCATCATTTATAAAATATATCTATAGATAATACCTATTTCATAGGGTTGCTGTAAAGATTTAACGAGCGCTAAATAACTGCTATGGGGCAGTTCTCCTCTGTCCTGTAGGGTCGCTATGAGTTGGAAGGTAAATGTTAGTTGCTCATACTGTAACCACGTATCCCTCTACCATTCGGATGGCACCTTGTACTGGCATCTCTACTGTATGCAAAAAAAGGCTTGTTGAACCCAGCTCTAGGCTTATTTTCTGTTTTACATGTCGTGTCTTTTGGTGTCTTAGGAAAGTAGTAAGACCTTGATTCTCGTTACAGCTTAATTAACTTATTGAGAGTTGGAACAGCCACTAGATTCCATCTTGTGTCCTAGTTAAAGTGGAAGCAGAGTGGCTGTAATGAGTGCCATTGCTTGTGAGAAGCCACCAACTGGCCTTTCTGTTGTCCCGCAGGATACCACGGTCTCCTACCAACGCCTGTCAAATTAGTTGGCATCTGGCAAGTCTTTTATCTACAACAGCACAACTTGAAATTTTAATAAGAATTTATTGGGTATTTTAGTTGCTTCTGAGACTCTTTCCTGAGGAGTAAGTCTCCTTAATGCAAATGTGCCATTTTTAGATATTTGCAGATATACAATAAGTGGGTGGGGGAGCGTTATAATAAATGGGGGGAAACATAGAAAGTAGTCCCTTTCTTTGGACTGCCCTATTAGTGTTCTCTGCTGCTGTAGCAAGTCACCAGAAACCAAGTGTCTTAAAGCAACACAAATTTATTTCCATACGGTTCTGGAGGTCAGACGTCTAGCATGGGTCTCCCTGGGCTAAAATCAGAGTGTTAGCAGGGTGTGTTCCGTCTGGAGGCTTTCAGGAAGAACCTTGTTTCCCTCCCACCTCTACCTTCTGCAGGCTGGCGCAGCCTCGGTGTGTGGCCCCCTCCTGCATCTTCAAAAGCCAGCAGCATAGCATCTTTCAGTCTCACTCCCTCTGCTTCCTTCTCGCACTTACCAGGCCCCATTTGATAACACTGAGCCTACCTGGATAATCAGGATAATCTCCCCATCTCAAAGTGAGCTGATTAGCAACTTTAATTCCATCTGTAACCTTAATTGCCCTTTGCCACATAACACAGGTTCCAGGGATTAGGATGTGGACATCTTGGGGTGGGGTGGGGGGACACATTATTCTACCTACGACATGTATGAGAAACCTATGTTTGAGTGAGTTTCGGTATTAATTCATCGACTGCATTTTTTTTAATCCTAAAGTCATGAGATATCATAAAGAAAAAAATCCTACAGAACCATCTTGATGTTGTTAGGTGCCGTTGAGTTCGCTTTTCAACCTGTCAACCCCATGTGACAGAGTAGAACTGCCCCCATAGGGTTTTCTAGGCTGTAATCTTTTCTTTTTTTTTTTTTATTCATCAATTATTTTTATTATTATTATACAACTACTATATCTTAGGCTCTATGAGAAGTAGAAAGGTGAAAGACATAGGGGTCTTGTCCTTATGAAGTTTTCAGGTAACATATTGCAATGAAATGTCTACACACAGTAGTATATTTTGGCGTGAGTTTTTGTTTTTTTTTTTTAAATCTCTTTGAGTTGTAGCTTCCACCGTCTAAATTGGTGGTAATAATGCTCCTCAGGATCATTGCGAGGAATAAAAGAGAGAACATGTTATCAAGTCTTATGTGTAACATAAATGAAGTTCAATCAAATTTACTCTTCAGCTCAAATGTGGATAGAAGTATAGATATAAACTTAGATCATAGCTTCTCGGGGCTGCTAGTGGTGTACAGGGAGAGGATTTGCAGTTTTTACAGTTTTGCTCTGCAGAGGACATTAGACAGTGGATAGAGACATTTTTGGTTGTCACAGCTGGTGGGTGTTCTACTGGCATCTAGTATGTAGAGGCCAGGATGCTCCATAGCACAGAATGGCACCCCCCCACCAACAAAAAAATGATCTGTTCTAAAAAGTCAATAGCACTGAGGTTGAGAAATCTAGATGCAGAGTAGGCATAGACACAGACATACACACCACACAGATAGGGATACAAATACAGATGTAGATGCAAATATGAAAAGTGATAATTGCCGCAAGCCAACATCGGGTCTAGTGCTCCGAGAGTGCGGAGGTGGAAGAGGGATGACTTCTGCCTGGGGATCTGAGAATAACAAAAAGGAATATGATCTTATTTGTAATCCAAGCTGGTGTTGTTATCCCACTGGTAAGAGACAGATGAGAATGCAGTATCAGTGTACTAAATCATCATCATCATCATAATAACTACCATTTTCTGAGCCTCTACTAGGTGGCTTGGAAACTTCTAGTTTATAGATTTTTTTCTCATTTAATCCTCAGAATAGACACAAATTGTAAGTATTGTAACCCCCATTATACAGATGAAGAGAATGAGGCTTGGAGTGAAGTGACTTGCTTACAGATGCAAAACTGGTAAATGACACATTCTGGATTTTAATACGGTTTTCTAGTTTGTAGAAATTGCATTCATGCCTCATTGCAGAGCTTACTCCTACTTTTCTTTCCTGGATTCCTGTAGTTGAGCAGGCTTCTGCCCTGGGGGGAGAAGCAAGGGTGCTGGACTAGAGTCATCTTTAGAATCATTAGTCTTTGGATAAAGAAGGAGGCCAGAATCACGGGCAGGAGTACACAGCATGTTCAGTGCCATCATTTTTGAAAGAAGTAATGTATCATGTGGGGCATCACTGAGAGAGGACAGCATGCCATATGAGGAACTGACAAAAAAGCAGAGAGCAATTAACCTGTAAAAGGAAAAACAGAGAATTCAGAACACATTTGAAAGGTTTTCATTTGGAAGAAGAGATAGAAGACAAAGTAGACTAACATTCATTGAGGACCCAGTATGTATAAGGTAGGCACTTTGGTGGATGTTTTGCAATTATTTATAGATGAGGAAACTGAGGCCATGAGATTTTAAGAGGCGTGGCCAAAGGTCACACATGGAGCAAGGATTCAAACAAAATTCCAGCTTCCAAGCCTTCATTTTTCTTTTAGTGCCTTGTCTTCTGGATTTCTACTGCACATCGTCCATTTACTAGATGAGTGGACTTGGCTAAATTCCTTAGCTTCATCTCGGTTTTCTCATCGGTTGTTCTGTCTCCCGCTGGAAGCTCCGTGAGGCTGCTTTCTTGTACCCCCATTTGCTGGTCTCCGATAGGAGTCCAAGATGGCGGATCTGCGCTGCATTAGCTGGTTAGGGGACCTCTGCATGAATCTCTCCTCGCTCTCCGTTCTCTGTCAGTTTTCTCACTCCATTTGGTGCTTGGCTGAGTTCTTTATCTCTTCATTTGATGTTTTAGGGTTTCAGGATTGTTATATTCTCTGTTCGGCTTAGTTCTTCAGATCTTTGCTGTGGTGGTTCTGCCTAGAGCGCCATTTTGCCGGAACTCCTAGTCCTTAATCTTTACGGGAGCAGGTCACCAGGTCTTCCTCCTGAAGAGCAACTGGGTGGGTTTGAACCCCCAGCCTTTCAGTTAGCAGCTGAGTGCTTTACAGTTTTGCCACCAGGGCTCCTGAACAGAACTGTAGTGAAGTAGATTATATTAATTCAGATTGTGTGTTGAAAATCAAGGTCAGGGTGACACTTTTTTTTCATATAGTCTCAATTTTTTTTTCCCAGCTGCATACTCTCTAAACCGACTCTTTGCTCTTAGACACCTATATTTAGGGATGTCTGTATACACATGTAAGGAGCCCTGGTGGCGCAGTTGTTAAAGTACTCGGCCACTAACCAGAAGGTCAGCAGTTCAAATCCACCAGCTACTCCACAGGAGAAAGATGGGGCAGTCTGCTTCTGTAAAGGTTTATAGCCTTGGAAACCCTATGGGGCAGTTCTACTCTGTTCTATAGGGTCGCTATGAGTTGGAATCAACTCTACGTCAGTGGCTTTTTGGTTTTTCTTATACATATGTACACAAAGTTAGTTTTCTGAAATTTAAAGTTAATATGATAGAGGTAAAATGTTAGACTCGTGTTACTGATCTGCTTATTTATGCATGTATGTATGTATTTTGAATTGAGTTCAAGGAATCAGATTTCCTCCATTTAAGATTTATATTGCATAGTGAGATTGGCAGTTTTTTAAAGCTATATGACTGTGGCTGGCTAAACTGGTTAGTTGGCAGAAGGGTGGACGGGACAGATGTATATTAACCTTGAATCACCAGTCTGCCTTTTCCTTGAGCTTCCCATTCAACCAGATGGCTGAAGCCTAAATAACCATTACCAATACATAATGGGGTCTGCTGGACAGTAAATAATTGAATAGGTAATCTCAGGTAGTGCTTAAGTGCCATTCAGAAAGTAAAGCTATAGGTTATATCCTAAATGACCTCTGGGAAGGAGAGGCTTCAAGGAGATAGTCAGGGGAGGTGTCTCTGAGGAGGGCTTGAATTATGAGAGACACTGAGTCTGGCTTGCTTATCAAGGAACCCCAGGTGCCTTGGAAGAATGTGTGGTACATTGTAAGCATTCAGTAAATTCTGGGTGAATGAATGCAGGAACCCCTAGAAAGCATAAAGCCACCTTAAATTTATAGAGTGTGTTGCATTGTATAGAGGGCTTTAGTTCTGTTGTAGCTTGAGAGTTTACTCAGTGTACTTAGCGCTTTTTTTTACAACCTTATAAGTTAAGCACTGTTGTTAGTTGCTGCCAAGTCATATCTGACTCCTGGTGACCTGATGTTCAACAGAACAAAGCATTGCTTGGTCCTATGCTATCAGATTGTTGGTATTTTGAACCGGTTGTTGTGGCTATTGTGTCAGTCCACCTCATTGAGGGTTTCCCTTGTTGTCACTGACTCTCTACCAAACATGATGTCCTTTTCCTAGCAGTCGGTACTATTATTATCTCTAGTTGATAGAAGTGGAAGCTGAGGGTTAAGTGAACCTCGGTTACAGCAAGCGAGTGATGTGGCAAGACTTGAGCCTATGTCTGTATAACGTCAAACCCCATACCCTTTTTTTAATGATTTATTTTATTTTTGTTGTTGTTGTTGGGAGAATATACACAGCAGAGCATACACCAATTCAACAATTTTCTACATGTACAATTCAGTGACATTAAGTACATTTTTCAAGTTATTCCTCCCCCACTAACATAAACTTACTGCTCCCTAAGCTTCCTGTCTAACCTTTTGAATTGCTGTTGTCACATTGATCCCCTATAGATAGATCTTAAAAGAACTCAATACTCAAAGCAGACATTCTTTTAGTTAAGCTCCACTATTTGTAAACCCCACGCTTAAACACTACATTATTGTGTTTCTCTTGGGTCTGAAAAGTATCTTGTGAGCCTAAGTAGATACTGTTGTCTCCATTTTACAGAGTAAGCTTGAGCCCTATGTGAACTTAAAGTCACAGGAATGGTTCAGCTAAGCTTAGAATCCCAGATTCTCAACCCCTGTCTTCTGTTTGCCGTTATGACCAAGTGGTTTGCCTTAGTCCCATGACCTCTTTGGAAATATCTGTGACCATTTCTGGGTGTTGTGAGGACACTGGCTATTATGAGCAATATGTAACACCACAGAAGGCAGTAAATGGGATCATTTTAGGAGGAAAATAGGGTCCTAGAAGAGGATTGATGATATTGTAGGGGTTAGTGAAAACTGTTGAGCCAAGAAGTTTTTATATCTGTTGTTCTGTTTTTTGTTCGTTCTTTTTTTTTTTTTTAATCTTCTCTCACCTAAGACTTGAAAAAGCAGCCTAATTCATGAGGTTTTTCAGAGTTTTCTTTTACTCAGTGTAACTTGGGGTTCCTGCTAAATTTTATTCCTGAGTAGTAATGCGACATGTAAGATGTGATCTGACAGTATGATAGCAACTAGGTGGCTGTTCTCTCTGGGGGCTAGGCCTCGCTGATAAACTTAACTAGCTACAGTTGATGAAGGTGAAAATTAGATTTTCTTGAACTTCTTAAGCTAGAGAGATACACATGCATCATTCTTTGGACCTGACCACCATGATTCTATCTTAGACTAAATCACAGTATCATCTCGGAGTTTACATTCTTAATTACAAAGTACTTTTTCAGACTCTCCTCTGTTGGGGCTTTTCCATGTTAGATATTTAAGTTACTTTGTCTGCCCAGTTTTATCGATCTTGATTCATCTCCAGTCTCTTCCTATTCCAATCCATCCTACATGCCACAGCAAATTGTTCTTGACCGAAAATAACTTGTGCTCCCTGTTGGGCTCCTAAGAAAGTTTCCCATGGCCTCGCTGGTGGAATCCGAACTCTTGTCCAGCATGCAGGCTCCTCCAGTGTAGGCTTCCATCAGCCTTTCCAACCTGTATTGGTGAACAAGAGGAGGATCAAACGCCTACAGGAGTACAGGGTGATGAATTAGGGAATGGACTGAGGGATACCTTGACTGTTGTTGTCATTAGGTGCCATTGAGTTGGTTCTGACTCATAGCGACCCTCTGGAATACAGTTGTGAGGTCCTGTGCCATCCTCACAATCCTTGTTATGCTTGAGTCAGTCCATCTCCTTGAGGGACTTCCTCTTTTATGCTGACCCTCTACTTTTCAAGCATGATGTCCTTCTCCAGGGACTGGTCCCTCCTGATAATGTATCCAAAATATGAGAGACGAAGTCTTGGCCATCCTTGCTTCTAAGGAGCATTCTGGTTGTACTTCCTCAAGACAGATTTGTGTATTCTTCTGGCAGTCTATGGTATGTATATTCCTTGGTATATATCTTGGCTGGAAGAAAATTTTGAGTTTTCTAACAAAGTACTTCACATTGGGATGGCTTCAAAAAAGAAAAAACATTCACAAATATATATCCTGTTTTTCTTTATTGTTATTTTTAATTATTCTCTTGTACCATTCTTCATTTTTTTGCTTAGTCACGTGTTCTTCCTGCCTGGTTCTTGCTTATGTCTTTCTGGCCTGGCCGCCCTCCTCCGACTGCTTTGCGTCTTCACTTCCTACCCATCTTTTAAGACCTAAATTCATTTCCTTTGGACCCTTTCCCAAGTCCCAGTTAATGTCCTTTTCTCTCAGCTCCTGTGGCTGTTGTGGTCTGCACCATTTACTTGGCAGTTAATCAGCCCTTGCCTTCTTTCATCTCTCATCTATTTATCTTTTTATGTGACTCTTTCTTTCCCACTTGGTTTGTGGTCAATGAGGGCAGTGACCCTGGCTTGCATCTGGCGGGCTGCTTCATAAATGAGGAAGCTGGATGAGAACTTAGCATTTCATTTAGGCTGCTCGTTTTGCATGTGAGGTAATTCAGACACAGGTGAGGTGCTGTGTCCACCGCCACAACTCACTATATGAAACAAAAAGCTGAATGTGTTACTTGTTAATCAAGGGAGAGGCGTTTTGAAAGTAAGAGTCTCCTGAGCAAAGAGCTAATCATTTGAAGGAGTTTGGGTTGTGTGCATTTAGGTATTAGCAGATTTGCAGAAGTAGAAGTGTTCAGGGGTTGGTTGACCTTTAACTCTTTTGTGAAACAATTATTTTCTGCTTTGAATTTTTGTTGATACCACGTGTTTTCATGCAGAACCATTGAGTGTGTCTGAATTTTTGGTAGGAAGTATGGATTTTTTTTTTTCTTGCCTCCTCCCACAAGCCTACCCTAAGTATTTAGTGGTATATATGAAGTATCACTAATTACACCCCAGAGTCCCCACCAGGGTCTCTGGGTACATACGTGTAACAAATAAAAATTTTCAGAATTTCTATTTTTCCTACCAAAAATTCAGACACCTCATACAATACCCTGTAAAAACAGTAATTTGTGGCACACACCCATTTTTTCTGTTTCAGACAGTCATAAAGGCCCCTGTCTTGCGGCAGCACTCACTGTCAGTGGGACAGCAGCTCTCCAGTAAACCCCAGAGGCAGAAAAAGTACTTGGTCCCTAGAGGTACCTGTGAGACGAAAGGTTAACTGTGGGTGTGTGGTTACTGCACTGGACTCCCGTTGATTGGTAGACTGTTGAAGTGTCATCACTAAAGTGAGGCAGCTGGTGGTTGGCTGGCCTTCAGAATCGGTTATATTGATGGGAAGCTGTCGTTAATCAATTAGGTTACATTTAAAACCCATTGCTGTGGCCAAAGAACAACCATTCTTCTAGGTACATTTTTCGTTGTTGTTAGTTGCCTTCGAGTCGCTTAAGAACTTTTTATTCTCTTCTGTCTTGGAATCAGAGATTTTCTAGATTAGAATAAACAACAACAAAACACCCAAACCTGTTGCCTTCAGGTCAATTCTGACTCATAGCGACCCTATAGGGCAGAGTAGAAGTGCCCCATAGGGTTTCCAAGGCTGGAGTCTTTACGGAAGCAGACTGCCACATCTTTCTCCTGTGGAGTGGCTGGTGGGTTCAAACTGCAGACCTTTCAGTTAGCAGTTGAGCATTTAACCACTGTGCCACTAGGGCTCCTTAGGTTGGAATAAGCCTATCAGAATACAGACCACACATCAGATCCCTACCCATCCCAAAATGGGCAAATGAGCATACATTTGTGACCAGACGTCAAATGCTGACTCTGTTGTTAAACAAGCCACTCCATCTCTGTGATTCCCAGTCCCCTATAGGACCTCCCCAAAAGGGGTGGGTGAGATGAAGTTGACATGTATTGAGTTGACATGTGTGAAGTACCCATCATATACTTGGCACTCAAAGCTTGTTTACTTACCTAAACTGAACATTTACGCCTTCATTACAGCCCACAGATCCAGTGTTATGGTTGCTACCCAGGGGATAGCATCCATGAGGCGGCGATTTGCGGCTTTGTTCTGTCTTGTTTGGCTTTTACCTGCTAAGACCATGATTAAGGGGCCCTGGTGGTGCAATGGTTAGGCACTCATCCACTAACCAAGAAGTTGGAGGATGGGACCCACCAGGAGAAAGACCCTGGTGACCTGCTTCTGTAAAGATTACAGCCAAGAAAGCCCTATGGGATAGTTCTGTTCTGCCACACGAGGTCTCTGTGAGTTGGAATGGACTCCAGGACACCCAGTAAGATTGTGATCAGCTTCGGAGCCCCAAGGCCTTTCCCAAGCTAGGTTCTACCTCCTCTCTCTGGACTGGTGGTTTTCAACTCTGGCTGCCTGTCAGAATCACCTGGAGAGCTTTCACAGACTATTGATACCTTGGCCTCACCCTGGAGATGTTGATGTAATTGGTCTGTGGTAGAGCCCAGGCAAGTGCATCTTTAACCCTTTCGTGCCCAGCGGCACATATAGCAACTATGAACTTTTCAGCTTCTGGGGTTTATTGGGAAGTTGCTGTACCACTGATAGTGTGTGCTGCTGCACGACAGATGCCTTTAATATTGTTGGAAACCAAAGAAACAGCTATGTGCTGCAAATGATTGTTTTTACAGGGTATTGTATGAGATGTCTGAATTTTTGGTAGGAAAAGAGAAATTTTGAAAATTTTTGCTTGTTAGGCATGTGTTCCAATAGACCTCAGTGGGGACCCTGGGATATTTGTATTTCATATGTACCGGTAAACACTTAGGGTAGGCTTGTAGGAGGGGGTAAGAAAAAAAATGCATACTACTTACCAAAAATTCAGACATATTCAATGATTCAGCTGTTTCCATTAATGAAAACACATCATATCAACAAAAAAAATTCAAAGCAGAAAATAATTGGGTCACCAAAGAGTTAAAGCACCCCATGTGATGTAATGTGCAATCAGGGTTGGGAACCACTGAAGTAGACCGTGCCCAGCCAGCTCCTTACTTAATTGCTGTTCGTATAAACCAGTTGCTGTTAAGTTGATTGCAACTCATAGCGACCCTATAGGACAGAGTAGAACTGCCCCATAGGGTTTCCAAGGAGCAGCTGGTGGATTCAAACTACTGACCTTTTGGTTAGCAGCCCGTAGCTCTTAACCACTATGCTACCAGGGTTTCCGCTGTCCATGTAGTAGAAAATTAATAACTAGTTTTGTTTGGTTAGATCATGATTGGTCTTAAGTAATGGACTGTTCTTATTAGAAACTTTTTTGAAAATTGTATAATTAAGAAACAAACCTGGTTTTCAAATGGAATAGTCTCTGAACTGCATTCTTCTTACTCTAGCCCCTCTCATTATTGTTTAAAAAAGAACCACCTGTATGACTTTCAAAACACATAAAGGTCAGGTCAGAGAGATCCATGGTATGGACTTGAGATTTTCAAGACAACAAAATTGCTTCTTTTTGAAATGAGCTTTGTGTAAACGATATCCTCTTGGATATTTTATACATTATGCATAAGTTTTATTAAACATTTCCTTCTTCCCGAAAGGTTTGTTATCTGTAAATTTGGAAGTTAATCTGTGTTAGAGGAGAGCATGTATTATGTATAAATTTCCTCAGTGTCTAGTAGAAAGTGTCATGTTATTTAAAAATAGTACTTAGGCTTCCAAGGAATTATTGTACACAGGTGCTGTCTGTAATCCTGAAGTCACCCCTATAAAATAATGAGAACTCCACTCTGTCTGGGGTGAAGGGATTTTTAAATTAAGAGTCTGTCATTCCTTTTTTCCTAGTTTTATGGAAACATCTAGTCAGTTGAAGGACTAAATATTGACTTTTTCTGCTGAAAGAATACTGGCCTGTCTTCTACCTAATAGGCATGAAGTCACTGAAATAGTTGATAACTGTATATTCATTTTGGGAACCTTGGTGGTGCAGTGGTTAAGAGCTCGGCTGCTAACCAAAAGGTTGGCAGTTCAAATCCACCAGCCGCTCCTTGGAAACCCTATGGGGCAGTTCTACTCTGTCCTATAGGGTCGCAGTGAGTCGACACTGACTTGACGACAATGAGTTTATATTCATTTTAGTTACTCATGTACGCTTTTGCTGAATATTTAACGAGATACATAATATACTCTATTAGGTTTAATAAACTTTTTATAGGGGGAAAATTTTATATTTACAGAAAAGTTGCAAAGATACTACAGAGAATTCCTGTACACCCTTTACCCAGCTTCCCCTATGGTGAACATCTTACATAACACTTGTGCATATGTCAAAGCCAAAAGATAAACATTGGTGCATCACTATTAACTAGACTCCAGACATTCTTGGATTTCACCAGTGTTTACACCAATTTCCTTTTTCTGTTTTAAGGATCCAGTCCAGAATACCACAGTGCATTTAGTACTACATTTATTTTAATTTACAGGAGCAGTTTGGGTGTGTTGTGTTTATTAAATATGTTCATAAAATTCAACATATCCTGAGGAAATGGATGTAAACATGTCAGCTATAAGGAGCTGGTGTTATTTCATCGAATGAACACATTCAATTATATTTTTATTTAGATTTTTTGTTGAAGATTTGTTTTTGTTCTTGGCAGAGTATGCAGAATCCCCAATGTATAACTAGCAGTAACATAGGATTTGTTATAGAAGTTTGCTGTTTCTAAACAAAATACTGAAGCGTGTTGAAAGAAGGTCATTTTAAGGTTGCATATTTCAAGACCCAGGATAAAACTGGTTGCAGAGTTGTAATAAAAGCTGTAAATGCATGATTTTTCAAGTTGATGCAAAGGACGAATTGTCTGAACGGTTCTCTGATGAGTGTCTTCCAAATGTTTTGCTGGCAGAAGGACTCCATGAAAGATGACAGAAGAAGTGATTGTTATAGCAAAGTGGGATTACACCGCTCAACAGGATCAGGAACTTGACATCAAGAAGAATGAGCGCCTGTGGCTGCTGGATGACTCTAAAACATGGTGGCGGGTGCGGAATGCGGCCAACAAGACGGGGTATGTGCCGTCCAATTACGTGGAAAGAAAGAACAGCTTGAAGAAGGGCTCGCTTGTGAAAAATCTTAAAGACACACTGGGTAAGTGTCCTGTTCGTTAGGACCCAGATGATAAACATAAATATTTCCCATTATGGAAAGGGAAAACCTTGTGCTTTCTTCAGGGGAGGTTGTTCGTCTTTTTAGTTTGTTCTTTGGCATCTTTCTAGTTGGCTTTTTTAAAAAAATCTCTGAAAATTAAGAGATCAAGCTGGAGGAATATCATGTTTGTCATTTCCTGGAGATTTTAGAGTTCGTAGTCACATGACTGTTGACACATCTGTGTGTTTTGGGCCCCTGCACATGTTTCTCTCTCCATGCCTCCGAATTCAAGAGGATCCTGAAATGGAATGACCATCTCCGAAAATGTCTACCACCCTGCCTGTATCTTTCCTTCAAATCTGTCTAAAGTGTGTCATGTATAGCTTTTTGTCTCTTAAAATCTTTTCCACTTGTCCTTTATGCATAGAAAAGGAGATAGCAAAAAGCTGGGTGAATGTCCTCCCTCTCTTAAATTAATGACCTTGCATAACCACAGTCCTGGGCGGTGTTAGCTAACGTGGCATCTGGGGCCAGCACCAGTGTGATGTCACAGGCCGTCTGAGGGCACTGAAGTGGAGACTGCTGGACCTTAATTCAGGCATCTTGTTGCCAGGATTTCTTTCTGTGAGCCTCTTTCCCTTCCTTGTTGCCCTGGTATCAGGACACAGGAAAAGTTACCTCAAGTTAAAGGTATTGTTGCCTCATTCTCTGAGTATGATGGTGGTTGGTATACCTGAGACTGCCGATTATCACTTAAGAGTTTGCTGTTGAAGTAAGTATATAGCACTTCAGTATTATCACCCATGTTACATTTACTTGGGTTAAGGACAAATGTAGTACCTGTTCTTATCCAGGAGCCCTGGTGGCTCAGTGGTTAGATGCTTGGCTGTTAATTGAAAGGTTGGTGGTTCGATCCCACTTGGCAGCTCTGTGGGAGAAAGACCTGGCAATCTACTTCTGTAAAGCTTGCAGCCTTGAAAACCCTATGGGGCTGTTCTACTCTGTCACATGGGGTCGCTATGAGTCAGAATCGACTTGACAGCACCAAACAACAGTTTCTAACAAGAGGATTTGTTTCATTTGGGGTGGGGGGCGGAACATGTGGGAAAACTAAAAAGAAAAGTATACAGTGAACATGGTGGGTGTTGGCAGAGTTCATAATCTTTCATTTCATGCAACCTTGAAAAGTCTGTTAACTCTTCAAAGTCCTTGAAAGCCTTTATTCATTGGGTGGTATTTTTGTGTTCTAGATTAGGTTATTCCCAGGATTTGGCGAGAGATAGGAGACACAGGACTGCCTATGAATCACATGAAACTATCAGTGATTATAGATTTTTAGCCTGACGTAGAAATTCCATTTTGTACAGGCATTTTGTTTCTTTTTTCACCAAACTGTCTTCTCCCTTTTATCTCCCCCGCCCCGCCCCACATAAGTATGCCACTTGAAAGAAGCACTGTTGCCTATGCATCGAACTCTCAGTTAACTGGTACAGAAGTGAGGGTTGCCCAAACAGACACATTCTTTAAGAGTGCCCTGAGCTTAACTTTGTTTATTTTCTCCAATTTCAGCCTCTTACCTATCTTTTTGTAGAGATACCAAACATTGTTGACTTGTATATGTGTATTCTCAAGATTCTAGTAAGCATGGGATTCCCAGAAATTGGCGGAAGTAGAATAAGACATGATGAACACTCTGGATAATCTAGAAACTCCCTTGAGTAACTTCAGTTGTCGTTTTTCTCCCTTCAGTTTTCAGAAGGGAAACAGGCAGAGCCTCAGACTGAAAACATTGACATCTTTCATCCAGTGAATTTAGATTTCTTTCTGAGCTGTGATGAGTTAAATGCATTCATTTGCCGCAGACTCTCAGAATTAGATGAGACAGACTCAGCCAGCTCCCCCGTGCGCCCGTCCCTGACAGATGGCCACCCAGCCTCTGCTGGAACACTCCTGCTTTTAGAGTCGGCCAGTTCCATTTTTGGCGAACACAGATTGTTAGAAAGTTCTTCCTTAAATAGCATCCACAGTTTTGTGTTTCTTTAGCTTCCTCCCATTGGTTCTTACTTTGCCCTCTAGGGTTGGGCTGAGTAAATCTGATTTATCCTTCTAGAATGACAGCTCTTCTCCAGTCTGCAGTCTAAATTCCGTCACACATCTCCTTGGAAACATTTGTACCGAGTATTACGTATTTTAAACATAGAAGTAATATTATGCTTTGAACATCCGTATCTATTAGTAGTGGGTGGTATTCATAGTCTAACGGCTCTTGAGGACCAGTGTCCCCCACTGTCTGGGAGAAAATCCCCCCACTTTTAGTATATCGTGTTTGTTTTGATGTGTTTATCGTGCTCACCTGCAGCTGCCTTTTGCTGGTTGAAGAGGGACCTTGTTATCTCAGCATGAGTTTTCCATTGCCCTGTTGGGCAGGATCAAATAGAACAGGAGAGACGTATTTCCCCATAGCCTAACTCACAGTAGAAGCTTCTAGATGAAGGCATTGTTGTCAAGCAGGAGGGTGAGAACACTTTCTGGAGCCCCTTCTGCCTCCCGCTTGTCTCCATTGCTAAAAAGATGAGAGCCACAGTGTTCAAGGGCCTCCCGTTTAAATGACTGTCACTGGTGTGCTCTCAGAATTGCAGTGTGCTTTCAGACCGATGGTGTGGCAGCAGAAATGATCTCTGTTGTGTATTAGAAGGAGTGAAATCAACATTGAAAACTACACTGCATATATTGACCTCCTAATACCTGCTCATGGCATCATCCATGAATTTTTACTGCTGTGAGACCTCATCTAATTCCTAAATTCTATGGTGAAGTTTCCTTGGCAGATGCTTGGTTTGGAATAAAGCAGCACCGTACTCCCCAACAAACCCCGGGTGATGTATAAGTCACAGTGTTGTCTCTGTGTACATCACCGATTTCCAGTGTCTGTAACTCTATAGCGTTCTGTCCTGGTTTGTGATACCCATTTGTTCAGTATCAGAAAGCAGGATGGATTTGGCAGTAAATTTAATTTTCTCACATCTAATACTTTGTTAGACTAACTTCAAGAAAACAGTGCCTTTGACGACAGAAAGATCTGTTAGGAAAGGATAATCTTAACGTTCTTTTCTCTTAATAATTGATAATTGAATAGAACAATATAAGCTCTTATTTTCACATGGGCAAAACATTTCTGTACTGGATCACCTCTTATATTCAATTTATGATCCTGAATAGTCACAGAGAGTTTTTCCTTGGATAACAAGGAGTGACAGTCAAGAACTATTTGTTGGCAGAACCCAGTTGATAATTTGAAGGGCTCAGACCCATTTCTGCACAGCTCTGTTCAGCCATCGGGGTTCCTGTGCTGTTGTCTGGGCTTGATGTTGGAACTTGACTTATAAAATCTGTGTGTTAAGTGTTGTAAAAGCTCCAGGATAAATCTTTCTGAGATGGCAAAGCTGCTGAAGCTGCACCCAGCTGGGATTTTTCAAAGATTTTTCTTCAGGCTACTGAAGAATAGTTTCTGTTACCACTGTATGATCCCAGCTGGAATCCCCTAAAGCCTCAAAGGTCATCCTCTTCTCAGTGGTTAATTTAGGTGCCGACCTGGGCTACCTAAAAAGATACGGTTCCGTTTATAACCTAATAGTAATCTTCCCTGGGAGGGCTTGTTCAAAGACTTATACCCATGGCTATCCAGTGCCTTTATAGGCATCTGGAACTAGAAGTGGCCTGCCACCAGGGTTGTTTCTCGAGCGTTTGTCCCAATGTGACTATAAAAAAAAGTTCTTGTTGAGCCAATTTCAACTCTTGGTGACCCACGTGTATCAGAGTAGAACTGTGCTCTGTAGAGTTTTCAACAGCTGATTTTTCAGAAGTGGATCTCCAGGCCTTTCTTCCAAGGTACCTTTGGGTGGACTTGAACCTCCAACCTTTCAGTTAGCAGCCGAGAGTGTTAGCTGTTTGCACCACCCAGGGAATCCAATGTGACCATATACCTGAGGCCAGTTAGAAATCTGCCAGTGATTAGCACCAGGATCTCTGTCTAGCTCTGTGAGTCTATGTCAGCATAGAGAGGATGATGGAAGAAACACCTTCACGTTTCTTAACTGTAGAATAACCTCTGTCCTGGTTTGAACTGATGCCACTGGAGGAGAGATGGATTCTCTGGGTGAAATTGACGGGCTTCTCATAGGCTAAATACTGACTTTGGAATTGAGACACAAAAGAGCACATACTGCCTGCTCTCATGTATATAAAGCCTAAAAATGGGTAAAACTCATCTTTGGTATTAGGAGTCAGGATTAGGATTATTTGGGGGAGGGGAGCAGAGCGTGAGGGAGGGCATGAGATGCCTCTGTGTGTCGGGAATGTTTTGCGTCTGGAGCCGGTCATAGGTGTAGGGTCCTTCTTGCCATAATACGTTGAGCTATACGCTTATTTCTATAGGGGTTACACTTCAGTTTTTAAGAAATTTATTTTAAAAAATAAGTCATTAATTCCAAACAACCACAACAACAAAACATCAGAACTTTTAGAGAGCCTGATGGAAATATGCAGAGGCATAGACCTGCATTCGAGTTGCTTTTTCGGTTGGGAAGGAGGAGAAAGTGATCCCACAAACAAATTCCTGCTTTCCTAAGTGTGTGGTGTTGTGATGGTGAAGATGAGGACATGGGCTAAGTCTGGTGGGAGTGGAAGAGGAATAGCACCTCAGTCTGCAGGAAGGACCCTGTGCAAAAGGTGGTTGCCAAACCCAGAATCAAGGCTGGTTGGGGGACTGCCAGGCAGGGGTGGCGGAGCATTCCAGGTAGGGAAGCAGCAGTCATCCGTTAACCCATGTTTACTGAGCATGCCTGCTGAGTGCCGGTCTCAGTGCTGCATGTGGGCACAGGGTGAACTGGGTGGACACAGTCCCTGCTCTCGGGCAGGTGATGTGTTATGCACAGGTTTAGCGGCCCGGGAGACCATGGTAAGCATCAGAATGATGACTGGTATAGCGTTTCTGGTACACGAAATTCAAAGGAGGAAGGTAGGAGATCAAGTTGGGCAGGTCGTTGTATAACTTACTACAGAAGCTTCTGTGAGCCATACGCAGGAGTTCAGCTTCTTGGCCTGGGTGATCAAGAGCAGTTACAGATTTTGAGCAGGGGTAGCACATGGTTCTCTGCAGGGCTGAGGAGGAATTAGAGATGAAGAAAAGTTGGAAGACCACGAAAGAGGCATACAGTGGTCCCAACTGAAGATGCAGAGGCCCAAATCAGGGTGGGGAGCGAGGGGCAAGGAGGGATGGAGGGTGAACCGGCAGGACTTGGAGGAGCCAACAAAGGTGACGGTGGAGTTCACTGATGCCCATTTGTTGGCTTGGCGGATTGAGGGGGGGTGATGTGATTTTTACCAGGTTGCTTACCTCTCCCTCATACCTGGACTAACCATTCCCTGCCATCTCAATTTGTTGAACTACCTGGGATGCTAAATTTTCTTTCCGATTTTGTCAAGTTTCCACTCAACCTCATCAGAGCTATTGGTTGTAGTTTTGAGGACTCCATCTCTGTCTCCTGAATGCGTTATTCACGGAGCCAGAAAGAAAGTGGTACTGGGGTGGGGGTGACTAAGGAAGTCCCCAGCTTTTTGTGGGAGCCCTTGAGGCAGGAAGTGACAGTAGCAAAACTCATCGCAAATCACGTTTCGTTTTTTAAATGTGTTATTGCTAAAAGTAAATGATAACACGTGCCTCTGTTGTGGAAAAGAGAACAATTTGAATTTCATTAATTGATTTTTATGCCTTTATCAAGTTAGGTTTTAGGTTTTAAGTGGATGGATGCATCAATTCCCCATATATGTAAAAAGTAAACGTGTCTAATTGAACAGTAAATGCTCTTGCGGTATTTTTTAGGCATTAGGATCGTGAGCCATCCGTAAGTGAAAGCCTGTGCAGAATACACGGATTTTGGGAGCGGAAGCATGGCTCAGGAGCTGATTGCAAGCCCCTTGTCTCTGCAGAAAAATGCCCGCTTTAGGTTAACCCAGCAGGGGAGAATTCTTTCCTTCCTGGCACAGCAGTAGACTTCAAACAGCTTTTGGGTTTGTTGATGCAGTTTAAGTTTCTCAAATTTCTAAAGCACATCTGCTTTTTACAAAGACTACAAGTGCCTTAATCATACTCAAAAATTTGTCCTCAGATCAGACTGGCCTGGAAATTTTTTTGGATTCAGAGGCTTGGCTCCAGCAACTAATAGGCAGAGAGCTGGCTATCAGCCATTATACGAGGGGACATGAGAAGACCTGTTCTGCCCCGTGGTAACTAGTTAACCCGCGTAAATACAAATAATAAAAGTAACAACTTGCAATTTATATGTGAGACTCAGACTCACAGCAGCACAGTGTGACAGAGTAGAACTGCCCTAAAGGGTTTCCTAGGCTGAAATCTTTACAGAAGCAGATTCCCAGGTCTTTCGCCCATGCAGCCACTGGGTGAGTTTAAACTGCCAGCCTTTCAGGGCTCCTCACAATTTACGTAAACCTAAAACCATACCCGTTGCCATCGAGTCAGTTCACACTCATAGTGACCCTATAGGACAGAGCAGAACTGCCCGGTAGGGTTTCCAAGGAGTGGCTGGCAGATTCGAACTGCCAACCTTTTGGTTAGCAGTCATGCTTTAACCACTGTGCCACCAGAGCTCTGCAATGTATATAGCACGTTGCAATTTACCGAGCTGCTTACCTTTGCATACATTTTTCATATGAACAGTAACGACTCCAGACTTCTGTCCAGGAGGGTGCTGGGGCTTCAGCCTGACTGGAAGGGGGTCTTGAGCCTGTGCTTGAATCCTGAGCGTGCTGGTCTTACTTAGGTTGAATGGTTTGGAGTAGCAGAACAGCCAAGTAAAATGGTTGTAGTTGCATAGTACATAAGTTTGTGAAAATATCAGTTGTTCTCATAAAAATATCTGGCACCCCCTGCCCCGGGCACCCCTTGGTGGTGTTACTAATTACAGATAAGAAGATTAAAGGCCTAAGAGAGGTTACGTGACTTACCCAAGAGCACACCGCTAGTCACTAGGACGTGACTGAGACGGGACTTCAACGTGAGTCTTTTTGCTTTATTAAGTTGAATATCTGAATTTAGCAGGTGGACCTCTTTGTGTGTTCCGTAGGACCCTGTTGAAGGGTCAGGCAGTAAATAGAATGTTAGAGAAAAGTTGAGCTCTACCGTGTTCTTCATTTTAGAGATGAAAAAATGAGGACCTAATTAGAAAAACTTGAATGGGGTCCAATGATTAGGTGATGATAATCTATCAATGTTAATTTTTTTATTTTAATGGTTGTCTTGGTTTATATGGGGCCTTGGTGACACAGTGGTTAAGCGCTCGGGTGCTAACTGAAAGGTCAGTGGTTCAAACCCACCAGCTGCAGGAGAAAGATTAAAAACCAAAACCTGTTGCTGTGGAGTCAATTCTGACTCATAGTGACCCTATGGGACAGAGTAGAACTGCCCCTTAGGGTTTCCAGGGAGCGGTTGGTGGATACCAACTGCTGACCTTTTGGTTAATAGCCAAGCTCTTAACCATTACGTCACCAGGGCCACCCCCCATAAAGATTACAGTCTTGGAAACCCTATGGGGCAATTCAGCTCTGTCCTGTATGGTCTGTAGGGTCACTATGAGTCAGAATCGACTCGATGGCAGTGGGTTTGGTTTTTGGTTTTATTGTGGTTAGGGAGGAGTCCCTGGCTGATGCAAACAGTTAACGTGCTAGGCTACTAACTGGAAAGTTGGAGGTTTGAGTCTACCTACAGACACCTCAGAAGAAAGACCTGGCGATCTACATCCAAAAAATCAGCCATTGAAAACTCTGTGGAGCACAGTTCTACTCTGACACATATGGGGTCACCATGACTTGGAATCCACTCAACGGCAACTGTTTTTCTATGTGGTTATGGAGGAGAAGCGCCTAGTTTATGGAAACACACACTAGAGCTTGGCAGCTTACTCTCAAATGGTTCAGGGAAAAGAATGTTCCTTGTATGGTTCTTATAACTTTCCTGTGCACTAAAATAAACAAAAATAAGAGTGGTTTAGGGAGTGCCTGAGACCAAGAAGTTCCTTGTAGTAGAAAAGACATTATGACTTGGGCTCTCTGGCTCTGCCAGGCCCCTTACTGGGCATTCATGGTGTGAGAGCACCTTAAATTTGGCATAAACATCTCAGCAATCAGAGAGCATCACTGAGTATCTACTACATCTGGATCTGAAACATGAGAATAATGCCAGGTATAAACTTGTCCAGCTGATTCTTAATCCGATTGGTTTTCCCCAGTACTTGATTGTTGTTGTTCGGTGCGGTCAAGTCAGTTCCAACTCATAGAGACACTACGTACAACAGAACAAAACACTGCCCAGTCCTGCTGCATCCTCACAGTCACTGTTATGCTTGAGCCCGTAGTTGCAGCCACTGTGTCATTCCATCTCGTTGAGGGTCTTCCTCTTTTTTGCTGACCCTCTACTTTATCAAGCAAGATGTCCTTCTCCAGGGACTGACTGATCCTTCCTGATAACTTGTCCAAAGTAGTAGTTTCAGCATCCTTCCTTCTAAGGATCATTCTGGCTGTACTTCTTCCAAGACAGATTTGTTCATTCTTTGGCAGTCCACAGTATATTCAATATTCTTCGCCAACACCAGTACTTAATTATGAGCTTTCTATAATTATCGAGCAGGTTCTCTCTGTATCTCTAGTGTGCACATGAGAAATTCCCCACTACTTGCTGAATCAGCCAAGACTGTTTTGAGCCAGTTATGTGCGTGTTTTGGTTATAACAGATACAGGAAGAGGGAGGGCCAGAAACGACCTCCTGGGACTCATAGTGTCCGTGACTTGTATGGGGTGGTGGGGAATTTGTGTTTAGGTGCTGCAGAATTGTGAATCTGTTGAAGTAGTTACGAATGTTCTCAGCAGGTCTGAACAAGGACAGGTGGTTAGTCATAATGAGGTGTGAGTCAGGTATGCAGCCTGGGGGTTGCGGCAGTGGACTCTCTGAGTTTGAGTTGTCTCTTCCTGTCTCTATCCCTTGGAAATTCCTTCTAAAACCAGCTTCACTGCTGAGTGGCCTTTGAAAACAATAACCAGAAAATCAAACACATGGAAACTGAACAACACCTTGCTTGAAAACTACTGGGTTATAGAAGAAATTAAGGATGGAATAAAGAAATTCGTAGAAGCAAACAAGAATGAAAACACATCCTATCAGAACCTTTGGGATGTAGCAAAAGCAGTGCTCAGAGGTCAGTTTATAGCAATAAATGCACACATCCAAAAAGAGGAAAGGGCCAATATCAAAACATTAACCCTACAACTGGAACAAGTAGAAAGAGAACAGCAAAAGAAGCCCTCAGGCATCAGAAGAAAGGATACTAAGAATTGAGCAGAATTAAATGAAATAGAGAACAGAAAAACAATTGAAAGCGTTAACAAGACGAAAAGCTGGTTCTTTGAAAAGAGCAACAAAATTGATAAACCATTGGCCAAACCGACAAAAGAAAAACAGGAGAGGAAACAAATAACCCATGTAAGAAATAAGATGGGTGATATCACAACGGACCCAATTGAAATTAAAAGAATCATAACACAATACTATGAAAAATTGTACTCTAACAAATTTGAAAACCTAGAGGAAATGGACAAATTTCTAGAATCTCACTACCTACCTAAACTAACACAAACCGAGGCAGAACAACTAAATAAACCCATAACAAAAGAAGAGATTGAAAAGGTAATTAAAAAACTCCCAACAAAAAAAATCCCTGGCCTGGATGGCTTCACTGGAGAATTCTACCAAACTTTCAGAGAAGAGTTAACACCACTACTACTAAAGGTATCTCAGAGCATAGAGAAGGATGGAATACTCCCAAACTCATTCTGTGAAGCCAGCATAACCCTGATACCAAAACCAGGTAAAGACACCACAAAAAAAGAAAATTACAGACCAAAATCCCTCATGAGCATTGACACAAAAATCCTCAACAAGATTCTAGCCAATAGAATTCAGCAATGTATCAAAAAAATAATTTACCATGATCAAGTGGGATTTATACCATGTATGCAGGAATGGTTCAACATTAGAAAAACAATCACATAAATAAAACAAAAGACAAAAACCACATGATCTTATCAATTGATGCAGAAAAGGCATTTGACAAAGTCCAACACCCATTCATGATAAAAACTCAACAAAATAGGAATAGAAGGGAAATTCCTCAGTATAATTAAGGGCATTTATACAAAGCCAACAGCCAACATCTGAAATGGAGAGACTTTGAAAGCATTCCCCCTGAGAATGGGAACCAGACAAGAATGCCCTTTATCACTACTCTTATTCAACATTATGCTGGAGGTCCTAGCCAGAGCACTTGGGCTAGAAAAAGAAATAAAGGCATCCAAGCTGGTAAGGAAGAAGTCAAAGTATTTCTGTTTGCAGATCGTATGATCTTAGAAAACCCCAAAGAATCCACGAGAAAACTACTGGAACCTAATAGAAGATTTCAGCAAAGTTTCAGGATACAAGATAAAAATACAAAAATCAGTTGGATTCCTTTACACCAACAAAGAGAACCTCGAAGAGGAAATCACCAAATCAATACCGTTTACAATAGCCCCCAAGAAGATAAAATACTTAGGAATAAATCTAAACAGAGACGTAAAAGATCTATACAATGAAAACTGCAAGACACTACTGCAAAAAACCAAAAGAGACCTGAATAAGTGGAAAAACATACCTTGCTCATGGGTAGGTAGACTCAACATCGTGAAAATGTCAATTCTACCCAAAGCAATTTACAGATACAATGCAATCCTGATCTAAATTCCACTGGCATTTTTTAATGAGATGGAGAAACAAATCACCAACTTCATATGGAAAGGAAAGAGGCCCTGAATAAGTAAAGCATTACTCAAGAAGAAGAACGAAGTGGGAGGCCTCACACTACCTGACTTTAGAACCTATTATATCACCATGGTAGTCAAAACAGCCTGGTATTGGTACAACAACAGATACATAGACCAATGGAACAGAATTGAGAATCCAAACATAAATTCATCCACCTGTGAGCAGCTGATATTTGACAAAGGCCCAAAGTCCATTAATTGGGGAAAAGACAGTCTCTTTAACAAATGGTGCTGGCATAACTGGATATCCATCTGCAAAAAACTGAAACAAGACCCATACCTCACACCATGCACAAAAACTAACTCAAAATGGATCAAAGACTTAAATATAAAATCAAAAACGACAAAGATCATGGAAGAAAAAATAGGGAGATGCTAGGAGCCCTAATACATGCATAAACACAATATGAACCATAAGTAACAAGCACCAGAAGAGAGACCAGATAAATGGCAGCTCCTAAAAATCAAACACTTATGCTCGTCAAAAGACTTCACCAAAAGAGTGAAAAGAACCTACAGACTGGGAAAAAATTTTTGGCTACAACAAATCTAATCAGCATCTAATCTGTAAAATCTACAAGATACTGCAAAACCTCAACGACAAAAAGACAAATAATCCAGTTAAAAAATGGTCAAAGGATATGAACAGTCACTTTGCCAAAGAAGATATTCAGTCGGCTAACAGATGCATGAAGAAATGCTCATGATCATTAGCTACTGGAGAAATGCAGATCGAAACTACAATGAGATATCATCTCACCCCAACAAGGCTAGCATTAATCAAAAAAAAACACAAAATAATAAATGCTGGAGAGGTTGTGGAGAGACTGGCACACTTATACACTGTTGGTGGGGTTGTAAAATGGTACAACAGCTTTGGAAATGGATTTGGTGCTTTCTTAAAAAGCTGGAAATAGAAGTACACGTGATCCAGCTATCCCGCTTCTTGGAATATATCCTAGAGAAATAAGAGCCATCACACGAATAGATATATGCACACCCATGTTCATTGCAGCACTATTCACAATAGCAAAAAGATGGAAACAACCTAGGTGCCCATCAACGGACGAATGGATAAACAAATTATGGTATATCCACACAGTGGAATACTACGCAACGTTAAAGAACAATGATGAAGCTGTGAAACATCTTATAACATGGAGGAATCTGGAGGGCATTACGCTGAGTGAATTTAGTCAGTCACAGAAGGACAAATATTGTATAAGACCACTATTATAAGAACCCAAGAAAAGATTTAAGCACAGAAGAAAACATTCTTTGATGGTTACAAGGGTGGGGAGGGAGGGTGAGGGTTATTTACTAACTAGATAGTAGATAAGAATTATCTTAGGTGAAGGGAAGGACAGCACTCACTACAGGGGAAGTCAGCACAACTGGACTAAACCAAAGCTAAGAAGTTTTCTGAATACAGTCAAACACTTTGAGGGACAGAGTAGCAGGGGTAGGGATCTGGGGACCATGCTTTCAGGGGACATCGAGGTCAACTGGCATAACAAAGCTTATTAAGAAAATGTTCTGCATCCTACTTTGGTGAGTGGCGTCTGGGATCTTAAAAGCTTGCAAGCTGCCATCTAAGATGCATCAGTTGGTCCCAACCACCTGGAGTAAAGGAGAATGAAGAACACCAAAGACACAAGGAAAGCAGTAGCCCCGGAGACAGAAAGGGCCACATAAACCAGAGACTCCATCAGCCTGAGACCAGAAGAACTAGATGATGCCCGGCTACCACCAACGACCGCCCTGATAAGGAACACAACAGAGAGTCGCGGATGGAGCAGGAGAAAGGTGGGGTGCAGAACTCAAATTCTAGTAAGAAGACCTGACTTAATGGTCTGACCAAGACTGGAGGAACCCCAGAAAGCATGGCCCCTGGATTCTCTGTCAGCCCAGAACTAAAACAATTTCCAAGGCCAGCTCTTCCGACAGGGATTGGACTGGACTGTGGGACATAAAGTGGTACTCAGGAGGAGTGTGCCTCTTAGCTCAAATAAAGACAAGAGACCAAACGGGCAGCTGCTGTCCAGATGTGAGATGAGAAGTCAGAGAGGGTTAGGAGCTGGTTGAATGGACATGGGGAATCGGGGTGGAAAGTAGGAGTGTGCTGTCACAGTAGCAGGAGAGCAATTAGGGTCACATAACAATCTGTGTATAAATTTTTGTATGAGAAAAAAGAAAACAATAACCAGAGACTCTGAAAGAGGAATGCAAACATTGTGCAGTTATCACGGCAGTGTAATAGGGTGTGTTCAGATCATCAGAGGTGGGGGCCTAATACAGCGTTAAAGTTTAGTCCCTGACTTTCTGAAGCTTGTAATATAATTGGAAAAATAATACTGGCACAAAATAGTACAGTCCTCGTTTAGACAGCAGCATTGCCCCTGCCTGTGACGTTAGAAACTGGGTCAGAATTGTCCAGCTCAGGCATCTGTACCTGGAGGAAAGCAGAGTCCCCCACTACCACTGTTCAAAAGTCTCAGTGGCATCGTCTGTAGAATGGACTATGTGACTACTTGCTTGATAAAATTTTGGATGAAGTCATTCATGTGAAGAATACTCTGGGCTGGGTCAGGGCTTACGAGGGAGGGGAGAAGGCAAGCGAAGATTTAGACTGAAGCTATGAGGCAGGCAGTTGTAGGATTTTAAGTAGGCCAGTTTACTGGAGTAAGGAAGACCTCTGGGGGAGTTCTTAGTGATCAGGGTGCACCACGTTGAAGGCCCTGGACATGAGGCAGGCCCTTGGGTGGTGCAAGTGGTTTGTGATTGGCTGCTAACCTAAAGGCTGGCGGTTCGAACCCACCCAGCAGCTCCGTGGATGATAGGCCCTGTGATCTGTTTCCACAAAGATTACAGCCAAGAAAGCCCTATGGAACAGTTCTTCTGTGTAACACGTGGGGTCACCAAGAGTCCGAATTGACTTGACAGCACCGGGTTTGTTTTGGGTTTGAACATTAAGGCGTGATTCTCTTTGAAAAGGACCCTGCCTCCCCTCAAGGTTTCTGCATGGCAGAAGGAGATAAAAGTAGGGACCTACGGAGGTGTCTTGAGTCTGGTCTTCAAGACGGAACTGAAGAGAGCTGGACTGGAAAGTGGGAGGCTGGGAAGAAGTCACAGAGGACCCCAGGTGTGATGTGGTAAGGCCCTGAGCTCAGCAGTGGGAAAGGAAGGTGGTAGATAGGAGAGGGATTGTGAAGGGAGCCCCTGACCGCTGGCTGGCTGGATTTGGAACAGCTGGAAGACAGCATTAGTCAGGAATGACGCACGGGATTTGAGCCTGAGTGACCAGCAGAAGAGCAGCCCCAGGAAGAATTAGGGAGATAGCAAGAGCAACTGAGCTGGAAGGCTAAGACCTGTTCCAGGTATGAATCTCAGGCTTAGGAGATTTGTAGATCATCTCTAAAAATCCACCTTCAGATTTTTGTTATGACATGCTTCATATGTTTAAGCAAATCAACAGTCTTTTCTAGGACTGACAGTGGAAACCTAGCACTTCTGAGGCAGCCTGTTAGATACCAGACAAACTGAGTCTTTCCGTTGCCTAGGGTACTGATCCCAGACCTATGCACAAATTCTTCCTTGTCCCTTTTAGACATGGCTGTGGGAAAAGCTCTGTTCCTGCTAGCAGTCTTTGTAAATGGACTGCCTTGGACACAGTAACACTAACAGAATAACGTTAGGAAGAGGAGAGAGAGACGGAGAAAAACAGCATGGCCAGATGCAAATGCCAGTTAGTGACTTAAGTGCAAATGCCCTGCCCCTACAGATGGCTAACACATACCACCTTCTCTGGGTCACCAGCAGCTCTCTCCTGGCAGGAAGGCACAAGGTGGTACTGCACCAGGCCCCGGGGATGGCCACGTGCTGATTGGGCCCACCGATGGCCCCCAGTCAGCATTCTCCGTGTTTGCAGCTCTCTGCTGAGAAGGCCAAATAAGCGTGCCACTCCACCAAAGCAAACACAAAAGCTAGTGCAGCGGAGACATTCAGGCCACATACCCAAACTGATTTTGTGTGCATTTCTTTTCTCTTTGATTTCTAGAAAGTAACTTGCCAGAAACACCTCTTCAGTTTTTTTTTAAATTATACTTCAGATGCAGGTTTACAGCTTCTCGTTAAACAGTACGCATATTGTTTTATGACATTGGTTAACAACCCCACGACGTCAACACTCTCCGTTCTCGACCTTGGGTTCCCTATTACCAGCTTTCCTGTCCCCTTCTGCCTTCTAGTCCTTGCCCCTGGGTTGGTGTGCCCCTTTAGTGTCATTTCGTTTTATGGGCCTGTCTAATCTTTGGCTGAAGGGTGAACCTCGGGACTGACTTCATTACTGAACTAAGGGTGTCCAGAGGCCGTACTCTCGGGGTTTCTCCAGTCTCTGTCAGGCCAGTAAGTCTGGTCCTTTTTTTGTGAGTTGGAATTTAGTTGCATGCATTTTTTTTAAATGAATGAACACTAATAATTTTTTCTTCGAGTGCCTCATTTGTGTCAAATACTGAGCTTGCATGTATTTTTATTTAATCTTCACAATAATCCTGAGAGGTAAATAGTATCCTCATTTTTCATGTGAGAAAACAGACTCAGAAGTTAAGTACCGTGCCCAAGGGCACGTGGTAAGTGATGGGGTTGAAGTTCAGACCCAGGTCTGTCTAATTCAGTGTCTGTTAATGTTATTGGTGAAATCAGTTAACTCCCTGCTGCTTTGATACTCCTGCCCCTGCCCTCACTGTTTTGGTTTTTTGCTGCCCTAAAGCCCCTAAAATGGCAGGGGAAAAGCCACTGCCGTGTGCATCGTTTCTCCCTGGTTCCAAGGCCTTCCCTTATGCATAGCTTTGGATAATTCCTTGATGTTGAGGTGTGTTAGAGCCATTAATTAAAGCAATCCAACAGCTGAATGTCGTAAGAACATGTCTTCTTTTCTGTAAATTTACTTTGGTAGCAGTTTTGTCAGTGTCAAGCACATACTGCTTACTGCAGGCGTAACATTTCAGCCATCTTTACCGCTTCACATTTTCTTTGTACGACGCGGGTTTTTATAAACAGGTATTCCTCAGTATTGTTGCTTCTAAAATGCCTGTATTTTTAAAAATTGTCATGCCTCTCTTGTGTCTGTGTGTGTGTATGTGGTAGAATATACAAATAAAAAAACATTTGCCATTTTAGCATTTTTTATGTGTACAATTCAATGACATTAATTGTATTCATCATGTTGTGCAAACATCACCACAATCTGTTTCCAGAGTTTTCCATCACCATAAACAGAAACTCAGTGTCCCCTTAGTGGTGACTACCCTTTCGCCTTCCCTTCTGCCCCAGTAACCACTAATGAACTTTGGTTGTATACTTGTGAATTCTAGATATTTCATATAAGTGAGATTATACAATATTCTTTTGTGTCTGACTTATTTCACTGAGCATAATGTTTTCAGGATTCATGCATGTTGTAGCATTTGTCAGGACTTCATTTCCCTTTATGCCTGAATAATATTACATCGTATGTATTTACCACATTTTGTTCCGTTCATCTGTTAATGGACATTTGGGTTGTTTCTACCTTTTGGCTGTTGTGATTAGTGCTGCAGTTAGCATCGGTGTACGGATGTCTGTTTGCAATCCTGCTTTCAGTTCTTTTGGATATATACCTAGGAGCGGAATTGTTGGGTGATATGGTGCTTCTGTATTTAACTTTTGTGAGGAACTACCAAACAGTTTTTCACAGAGGCTTGCACCATTTTGCAATCCCAGCAGCAGTGGATGAGGGATGCAGTTTTTCCACATCCTCATCAACAACCTGTTATTTTCCCTTTTTTTATCATAGCCATCCTGGTAGGTGAGATGGTATCTCATTGTGGTTTGATTTGCATTTCCCTAATGACTAATGACGTTGAGCATCTTTTCAGATGCCTGTTGACCACTTGTATATCTTCTGGGGTGAAATGTCTATTCAAGTCCTTTGCTTATTTTTTGATTGTGTTGTCTTTTTGTTGTTAAGTTGCAGGAGTTCTTTATATATTCTGGATACTAAGCCCTTAACAGGTAAGTGGTTTCCAAAAGTTTTCTCCCAGTCTGTAGGCTGTTGCTTCACTTTGTTGATAAAGTCCTTTGATGAACAGAAGTTTTTAATTTTTATTGAAGTCCCATTTATCTATTTTATCTTTTGTCACTTGTCCTTTTAGTGTCATATCTAAGCATCCATTGTTTAAAACTAGGTCCTGAAGCACTGCCTCTGTGTTTTCTTCTAAGAGTTTTTAATGTTTTAGTTCTTACATTTAGGCCTTTGGTTCATTTTGAATTAATTTTTGTATATGGTGTAAAGTATGGGTCATGGTTCATTCTTTTGTATGTGGAAATCCAGGAGTCCTAGACCATTTTTTAAAGAGACTATTCTTTCCCCATTGGATGGACTTAGCATCCTTGTCAAAAATTAATTGACCATAGATGTGTATTTCTGGACTCTCAAGTCTACTCCATGGGTCTGTATGTTTTATCATTGTATCAGGCTAAATTAATTATTATAGCTTTACAGTAAGTTTTGAATTCTGGAAGTATGAGACTTCCTACTTTCTTCTTCTTCTTCTTCAAGATTGCTTTAGCTATTTGGGGTCCCTTGCCCTTCCATATAACTCTGAGGATTGACTTTTCCATTTCTACGAAGAAGGCTGTTGGAATTTTGATGAGAATTGCATTGAATTTATAGGTTGGTTTGGGTAGTATTGACATCTTAACTATATTAAACCTTCCAATTCATGAACACAGAATGTCCTTTGATTTATTTAGATCTTCTTTAATTTCTTTTAGTAATTATCTTAGTTATCTAGTGCTGCTATAAAAGAAATACCCCAGGTGGATGGCTTTAACAAACAGAAATTTATTCTCTCACAGTTTAGGAGGCTAGAAGCCCAAATTCAGGGCACTAGTTCCAGGGGAAGACTTTCTGTCTCTGTCGGCTCTGAGGGAAAGTCCTTGTCATCAATTTGCCCCTGATCCTAGGAGCTTCTCAGTGCAGGGACCCTGGATCCAAAGGACATGCTCTGCTCCTGGCTCTTCTTTCTTGGTAGTATGAGGTCCTTCTCTCTCTCTCTGCTTACTTCTCTCTTATATATCCCAAAAGAGGTTGACTCTAGATACAACCTAACCCTGTAGATTGTGTCCTGTCTCATCAACATAATTGCCTCTGATCCTGCCTCATTAACATCATAGAGGTTTGGATTTATAACAATAGGATAATTACATCAGATCACAAAATGGAGGACAACTACATAGTACTGGGAATCGTGGCCTCGCCAAGTTCGCACACATTTTTGGGGGACACAGTTCAATCCACAATAGTAATGTTTTATAGTTTTCAGTGTTCAAGTCTTTCACCTTCCTGGTTTAATTTATTCCTATGTACTTTATTATTTTCGATGATACTATAAATGATATTGTTTTTGTAATTTCCTCTTCAGCTTGCTAATAGTAACATATGGAAACCTGATTTATTTTTGTATGTTGACCTTGTACCCTGAACTCATTTATTAGCTCAAATAGCTTTCTTGTAGAATCTTTGGGTTTTTCTACGTATAGGATCATGTCATCTATGAAAAGGCATAGTTTTACCTCCTCCTTCTCAATTTAAATTCCTTTTATTATTATTATTTTTTTCCTTGCCTAATCGTTCTGGCTAGAATTTCCAGTACAATATTGGATAGCAGTGGTGAGAGCAGGCGTCTTTATCATGTTCCTGATCTTAAAGGGAAATTTCAGTCTTTTTCCATCGAGTGTGGTATTAGCTGTGGGTTTTTCGTAAATGCCCTTTATCAGATTGAGGAATTTCCTTTCTATGCCTAGCTTGTTGAGTACTTTTATCATGAAAAAAAAAAAAAAAACAACAACAACAAAAAAACCAAACCAAGCCTATTGCCATTGAGTCAATTCTGACTCATAGCAACCCTATAGGACAAAGTAGAACTGCCCCGTAGGGTTTCCAAGGAGTGCCTGGTGTGTTTGAACTGCTGACCTTTTTTGGTTAGCAGCCAAGCTCTTTAACCACTGCTCCTGAAAGAGTGTTGGCTTTTGTCAGATGTGGTTCTTTTCCTTTGTCCTGTTAATGAGGTATGTTACGTTGATTGATTTTCTAATAGTGAGCCACCCTTGCATTCCTGGGATAAACCTCACTTGGTCATGGTGTATAATCCTTTTATTGTGTTTTTGGATTCAGTTTGCTGATATTTTGTTGAGGATTTTTTGCATCTGTATTCTAAGGGATATTGGTTTGTAGTTTTTCTTGTAGTGTCTTTGTCTGGCTTTGGTATTAGGGTAAGGCTAGCCTCATAGAATGAGTTAGGAAGTCTTCCCTCCACTTCTACTGTTTAGAAAAGTTTAAGAAGTATTAGGTTCACTTCTTATGTTTGGTGGAATTACCCAGTGAAGCCATCTGGTCCAAGACTTTTCCTTTGTTGGGAGGTTTTTGATTACTGATTTTATTTCTTTACTGGTTATGGGTCTATTGAGATTTTCTGTTTCTTCTTGAATCAGTGTAGGAAATTTACATATTTCTAGGAAGGTGTCCATATCATGTGAGTTACCTAATTTGTTGGCATATAATTGTTCATAGTAATCCCTTATTACCCTTTTAATATATGTAGGGTCAGTTGTAATGTCCCCACTTTCATTTCTGATTTTAGACATTTACATCTTCTTCCTCTTTTCCTTTGTCAGCCTAGCTAAAGATTTGTCAATCTTACTGGTCTTTTCAAAAAAACCAACATCTAGTTTTATTGACTCTCTGTTGTTATTTTTCTACTCTCTATTTCATTTATCTCTGCTCTGATCTTTATTTCCTTCCTACTGGTAGCTTTGGGCTTGGTTTTCTCTTCTTTTTCTAGTTTTCAAATTGTAAAGTTAGGTCGTTGATTTGAGAGCTTCCTTTTTTAATGTAGGCATTTACTGCTATAAATTTCCATCTTAGCACTGCCTTCACTGCATCCCATATGTTTTGGTATGTTATAGTTTCAAAAAAATGCCTGTGTTTTTTAAAACTATTCATTTGTTGTTCTCAGTCTTAAAGATAGTCATACTCATTAAAAAAAATGGAAAATATGGAAAAGCATAAAGAGGAAAAAGCATGTATGATCACTTCACCCAGAAATAATCAGTGTTAACATTTGTGTCTATTTTTCCAGTATTTATATAGCTATGTAATCAAGATAATGTTACATAGATAACTTTTTGCTGTTATCCATACTAGCTGTCGTGGTGCTATTAGTCTGAAAAATATTGGGCTCTTACTATGGGGTGCCCAATCCTGACATATGCTGGAAATGAGGCTTACATAGTTATTTTCATTATATCCTTCCTGGCTCTGTAATGGTTGGGATGCTCAATGTGTTTTGTATTTTCTTTAAGCTATGCAAAAAGAAAAGTTGATTTCTTTTGTGGTGTGTTTGTCTTAGAAGGAGTTGGTTGTTCTGGATTAAATGTTCTTAAGAAATAAAAAAAAAAAAAAACTTACTCTTAATTTTCTGCATGTCGCTCAAAGATGCTTCCAAAACTAAGTGAATCTCTATAGGAACCAGTTCTCTGTTTAAAAATACTACAAAGCCAAACCATCCCCCACACAAGTTTACAGGTAATATATAAAAAATAAGGTATCTCAACTTGAAACTGCTTATCATCTCTTCACCATGTTAAAACAAGGACTCTAGAGCTTCCAGAGTTGGATTTAGCACTTTTTTTTGGTCTTTGTTGTATGATTTACTATTAACATGAATTAAATATCATAATTTAAAGTTTGGTGTAGCAAGATCGTTCACAATGGAAATAGCCTGCCAAATCTATTGCCTACGTAATGTGGAAACTTATACAGTAATTGTGGTGCCATCCACCTAAAGTAAACTTGGATTTGTTTTTGTATATCATAAGCTTGCAAGTATTTGGAACCAAAAATGTACAACAAATCACAACAGATTAGTGGGAGGATAATTAGAAAATAGAAACAGGTTGTTATTAGAAAGAATACTAACAGGGAAAAAGCTGGAAGAGACAATGGGAAATGAGGAGGGGCTATGTACCTTCTAAAACTTAGGAGAAGCTGGCGTGGACTAGCCAGGCTCCTTTTAGGTGGAGTTAATACATGTGGGTGCACGAAAGCCAAATTGCTCTGTTCACTGGGCCAAACGATATCCTCTCATGTCCCAACAAAGGACAGGAACATCGGTAAAGTGTTTCCCGGTTTGTTACCCAGCAACTGGCATCTCAGTTGCTTCTTATTAAAATCAGCTTACTCTGCTTCGGCTTTCTGAAGAGCCTAGAGAACACCTGGCCTGACTAAAGAGTTACTCAAGTGGGAGCGTTAAATTTTGGAGTAGAGAAACGTAGGCTCCAAATGCCTAGGAAGTAAAGTAAAATCTTCTTAACACGCCTCTGACTGCATTTCCCCATCTGGCATGCTCTCTTTTTTAGGTTGATCCATATGTCTAGAATGTTCCTTTTCTCCATTACATTTTAGTGTCTGTACCCTGGGAGCAGGCATAGTGGCAGAGAGTGTGGATTGGTTTACAGGCATGGTGCTTAGATGTTTGCTGCTGAACCCACTTTTATTGGCTGTAGATGCCTCCTTTTGGACCCTCCTCTTCCTGCATCCTGCTGAGCCCACTGGCTGGCACCTACCATCCCTCTCTGGAGCAGAGGGTGGTGGGCATCTGTAGGGCTCCTGCATGACCAAAATAAATCGAGGTCCCATTGGTAGACTTCAGCCAGTGTAGGCGGGGCTGGGGTGTTTTCCTGCATGTCAGCCTACGTTTACTCAAGTCACTTTATGTCAAGAAGTCTGTCCTCATTATCTGCTCCTCCTCTGCTTGTTAACTCATGACTTTCCTCTCTGCTTCTGAATTCACAGATTCTGTAAAAGCACCAAAATCATCCCCACTGGTTCTCACAGCCATGGAAGCCACATGGAGGGTAGCTCTTTGTAAGACTTAAGCCTGGGGCTGCCTGAGTGTGGTTGTGGAAGCGGGTTATCCTGTTGCATGTTTGTAGGGAATCTTGCTTGGTTTTGTTTTTTGTTTTAAGAAGCATAGCCGTCAGTTGACTTCTAAAATTGACAAGTGGGCATTTGAAGTACATCAGTAGAGCACGAATTAGTCATAAAACTGCAGTTGTTCTGATGCTGCTAATTTAAGTTGACTATATAATGTTTAACATAAGGGTGCTAAGTAAGGAAAAGACCAAATTGTCAAACAGTGGCTTTCTGGTGACTAAAATGACTGCTTGATTCCATTATGGTTCTTCTCTGGGTGTTTTGTTATTTTTTTCTTTGTAGCCTTGTGTTGGGCTGTGTCTAGAAAGTGACATTTTCTCGATAGTTGATGCTGGCTGTAGAATTCTAGAATCTGGAAAGGCCCCTGGAGATAACCTGGTTCAGAGCTTTTCTGTGAAAATGAGGCCATTGAGGCCCAGGGAAATTAAGTGACTTGTCCAAGGTGCAAAGCTACTGCACAACAAAGCCAAGACCAGGCCTCTGAAGTCCCAGGCTGGGGTGCTTTCCGCTGAGTGAGAGAGATGAGGGCTAGGAGGCAGAAGCCCAGCTACATCCATGACCTGGAGCGCAAGCAGCTAGAAAGGGGCATCACTTGTTTCCAGAGCACCGTAGGACTTGACGTTTTAGTTGTGTGTCTTGTCCAAGCAGTGTGGGGTCCCACTGAGCCCTCCTTACTTTGAAAATTGTGCTCCTTTTTATTCCCTAAGTTGAGGGTCATTTTGTACTGATGGAGTCATGCTTTCTGTGACTATTCATGGCAGCCCTCCTGATCCATGAGGACCTTTCGCTGCTCCTGATCCCAAGGGGAGTGAGATTAGACCTGTCCTTCAGGAGACTTTTGGAGCCCAGGTGGTACAGTGGTTAAGAGCTCGGCTTCTGACTAAAAGTTCAGCAGTTCGAATCCACCAGCCACTCCTTGGAAAACCAATGGGGCAGTTCTACTCTATCCTGTAGGGTCTCTGTGAGTCGGACCTGACTCGATGGCAGCGGGTTCAGGAGCCTTTTAGAGAAAGAAACAGATACATGGACATCTGTGTTTAAAAAGTACCACCTAGCCTTTTCTCTGCTTCATCAGCCTCTGCCCCCAACCATAAAGGAAGATAACTAGATGAAATAATAACAACAATAATAATAAACACAACAACAATTAATATTTGGGCTCTTGCTGTGTGCCAGACACTGTACTAAGTGTTTTCCTTAGTTATTCGATCCTCACAACAGCCCTACAAGGTGGATGCTGTCTGTATCCTTAGATCACTGGTACCAGTTGCCAGTGAGTCAGTTCCGACTTGGCGACCCCATGTGTGTCAGAGTAGAACTGTGCTCTGTAGGGTTTTCAGTGTCTGATTTTTCAGAAGTAGATTGTCAGGCCTTTCTTCTGTAGCTCCTCTTGGTGGACTCAAACCACTAACCTTTTGGTTAGCAGCTGAGCACGTTAACTGCTTGCATCACCGAGGGACTCCATATCCTGATATTACAGATGAAGAAACGAGGAACACAGAAGTTATGTAATTAGCAAGCTCAAAAGCTAGCATACATGGAAGCTGGGCTTGGCGCTAGGGTCTGAGAGTTGATCAAGGTTGTGTCCTTGCCAGCCACTTGCTACCTGCATATTTTCCCATGAGTGTGCTGTCCCTTGACTGGTTCTTATTTATTTTGTTTCATTTTATTTAGCAGGTGTGGTCTTGAAAAGTTGCCTGCATGCTGAACTTTTGCCAGCAGATTGGCACCTTAATGCTTCAGAATGTGATATCTAATCTGCATCTAGTGCACTGTTTTGAATATGCAAAAAGTCCCATGCTAATGGATCAAGTATGTGTGTTGAGAGGTACTAAATATGTATGTTTAATTAGAAATTATAATTAAATTTTTTAAAAATTCTCTTCATTGGCATCTCTGTTACGCTTGACTTTCACATTTGATATAAAATAGTACCTCTAAACCAGTTTTCTTCAGGCTTAAAAATTTGGTAACGTGCCTGCCTGCAAACCAGTGGGCAGGTTTTCTTAAGAGCAGGGATGGGAATTCAGGTGGTTCAGAGCCCTGCTCACATATGCTGTGCCGTGGTAGGGAGGGTGGGCCCCTTTGCCTCCAACACCTTTTTCTAGAACGTCTGCCGGCTGGGAAAAGGGGCCATCTGGCATCGACCCCTCCCTCGAGTGACAACTCCTACCCACTCAGTGTGAGTTTCTTCAGGAACGGGGCTTCTCCATCTTACACGTTTCTCCTCCTACTCCTATCCTGCACCATGGCGGCCACCCCCACCGCTGAAATTGGGAATTTTATATGGCAGACACTAGAGCTCTTCATTGTAGAGTAAGGGGCAAACACTCAAAGTGCGTATGCCTAGAAAGGATAAAGGTTCAATCTACCAGATTCAGTGCACGCTGGGAGAGAGAAGAAAGCAAAACAGCCTTACGGTAGGGGCTCCCCAAGGATGGGGTGGATCAGAAGTAGTGTTACTGTGAATTCGTCCACAACCCCAGCCAGCCCAGCACTTCACCACCCCTCATAGCTGTGTCGCTGACTTAGGAGTTTATGAGTGCCTGGCAGATAGTAGGGTCTCAAATTTTTGTTGAAGGGTGGAAGGAGAAATACTTGTACGAGAAAGTTTAGCATGCTGTTTACTTAGGAAGTTTGCTAATTGCAATATCTGTCTGCTCATAGTTAATCTGTCTTTTAACACTCCTGGTAAGTGGGGTGGGTATCACTGGGAAGATTTAATTCCTCTGGAAGGACTGTGAGGGCATATGAAATGGTGGTGATTAGATAGGAAGTGAAATTTGTTAACTCAGCAAATATTTATTGAATGCCTGCCCTGTGCCAGGCCCTGAGGACATAAAGATGTCTGAACACGGTGTTTACAGATGGATGAATCCAGTGCAGTGAGGTGGGTGCTGGAGTGGAGGTGGATTAGTGCTACCAGGAGGTGTGGGAGAAAGACCGGCTCTCTCTTGGGGAGTGACATCTGGTTATTGTAGTGCTGTTTACAGATCTGAGAGGCAAGCAGGTTTTTGAGATCAACCCTCATTTTACTGTAGAGGAAACACAGCAAGTTATTTGCATGCTGGCCTTGGTGTCCTGCCTATCCGCCTAGGGCCTTTGCTCATGGGCTGTGTTGACTCCCATCTGGCCATGGAGATGGAGTTGACTAAGCTTTGGGGAAAGACATTGGTTTTTATTTTTTTAAGCTAAGCTATTTATTGGAGGAAGAAAGGAACATGGCCCAACTTTATACCCAACCCTTAACTGCCTCTGTGTCTAGCACATGCTCATCATCAAAGGAATACAGTCCAGTCTTATTGTTGGGGACCTTATAGAACACGGATGAAACTGTTTTGGCACCTAACAGCAACAACAACGATAATAAGACTGAATTTGGAAAAGGGCTGGGATTTTATGCAAATGAACTGGTGTTAAGAATAATGCCCAAGGAGAGCCATAGAAGACCTGGGAAAGCCAGCAATGGTGTATTTAGCCCTTTGCCTCAGCAGTGATTAGGAATTTAGAATTTCTTTTTCCTTATGAATATTGACTTCCTGATGGTGAGCCCACAGTGTCAGATAAAGCATATTTCTCATCAGCAAGGCACTAAGAAGAGAAAGGTAGATTGACAAACGTTTTGCTTTGCTTGACGTGGTTCTGCCTGCCTCGATTAGAGATGTCTTTGCTTGAGCCCAGTTCTCATTTTTCTGTGGTGACTAAGTCGGCTTACAGAACCTGCTGCCAACTGTGACCTCTGCCCAATCCCCGGTCTCATTCCGCACTCCTCTCTTGCTTGCTCCCCACACTGCAGCCACAGAGGCCTGCCTTCAAGTGCTTGAGGGTCCAGCTCCTCTTCCTGCTCACCGTCTCCATGCATCCTGTCTTCTCTGCCTGCATGCACTTCCTTTCCTGCTCCTGGGCTCTGCCCGCAGAGAGGCCTTCCCTTCCCTCTTTTCCTGTATTGCACTTGTCACCGTTTGTCACTATTTGAAATCTGGGTTTGTTTTAATGACTTTCTCTTGCACAGTCTGTAAGGTTCAGGAGGTGAGGGATCTGTCTGTTCCATTCTCCACTCTTTCTCTTGAGCCGAACAGTGAACAGAGAGACCTTCATCGGCTCCAGGTGGCATCTGTAGGTGTTCTCGGTGGATTCATGGCTGAACTTAGGGACAGTATTCCAGGAGGGATTGAGGAGCATTCGAGGTCTCCTAGAGTTCCCCTGGAAGCCCATTCTCTAAATGCTGCTTGCTGTGAAGGAGGATTCTGCAGTGTGATGAGGAAACCCCAGAAAAAATAACCCTTTCCCGCCTTCTCATTTGCCTAAACCAGCCACATCATTTGTGCAGTGAGTACCTTCAGGATTCTCTTTTGGGGTGGAGTAGACATTTTGGCTCCACCCTGTCCTCTGCCCCAGGTGGGCATACCCTTGCCCGTGGTAAAGATCCAGACCAGCGTCATGACGTTACCAGGGAAAAGCTTCCCTTGTCCATCCAGATCTCACTCCCCGCAGCCCTTGTAACCCTCCAGCCCATGGTTAGTACCATGTTCTAGCCTGCGTGTGACAAGAAGAAGAAATGTTAGCTGAAGCAATCTGGTGGTGGCCTTTATACTTGAGTCTGTTTTGCCTTAAATTTGGACTCATCCTAAGTAAGTTTGTACTGAAGAGCCTGTTCCTCTCTCTGGAGCCTCTCTCAATGGTCTCTGACAACCTGAGTCTAGGACATTGGACCAAAGTGAATTTATTTGGGCCATAATAAGTCAAATCTGACAGTCCCCAGGAAACTGAGGTTAGAGTGCCTTGGTCAGTGAGACCTAAAGTCGGTGGACACCCACTGTTGCAGATTTCTCGTGACAGCCCTTATGGCAGATATTTTAAACCCAAGGTTTTCTAGGTTTAGGTCATGTGCCCACCACCCCACTGCTTAATCGTGTCTGCTAGAATGACTGTTGGGTCTCCACCATTACCTGACCATCACCCCACATCCAAACCTGGGTGGTCCAAAGCTATTAGTACGTTCTTTTCTACACACACACACCAAAATGTGAGTGTACCACTTTTCCAAACGGGAATCAACAGTTTGGTGTATTTAAGGAGGTGAGATAGGGAGAGGAGGAGTGAGGATGGGGAAGGGTAATTTTATTTGTAGTCCGGGCTCTCAACTTGTAACAGAAAGTACATTCAAAAGTAGCTAGAGCCAAAAAAAAGAAAATGTAAAATTTAAAAGAAAATTTAAAATTGTTGGCTCTGTTAATTGGGACGTGTGGTCAGATCGAGGGGCCCAGCTTATGTCATCAAGATTCTCTCTCTCTCTTTCCATGCCCCGTTCTAGCTCATCTCTGCCTCTTCTTTCTTCACATAGACCTCTACCAGTGCGGGCCGATGGCTGCTGGCAGCTTCCCATGACCACAGCAGCTAGTGCTAGCCAACACGTCACCTCCCCCATGGCCTAGCGAGGGTGGGGGCCACTCAGGCATGGGGTCAGCCCTGCCAGAGTCACATGGAACGGGTTCCCCTGTGAAGAGAGAAATTTTGTTCAGTACAAGAAGAGAAAAAGGATGCTGAACAGATACAAAGCAACAGAGGAGCACTAAATAATCTTAAATGGTCACCCTTTCAAAAAACCTTTAGTAAATTTGAGTTTTTTCCCTTTACACATTCAGTATTTCTTACCGTGGATTGTTACACTGGATACTCTTTGAATAGTAAAAATTGAACTTACCAGCATATCTGAAAAACTAGATGCAAGTTAAGTGAACATTTAATAATATGAAAAGCTATTAGAAGCCATACGTTAAATACATCCTAATTCCTAATTTATTTGCTTTGTACCCTAATCAGATCTTGTCAGAGCTCCTTAGCACTTAGTAGTAAAAACTTTTTATAATTTTTAGTTGACTTTATTAGTAGGTCCTAATCCTAATCAGAGCAAAACCTCACAAATTAATAACCTCTGGAATCGACTTGACGGCAACAGGTAATGCTTAACTCTGGGGCCCTGGTGGCAGGGCGGTTAAGAGCTCAGCTGCTAACCAAAAGATTGGCAGTTCAGATCCACCAACCACTCCTTGGAAACGCTATGGGACGGTTCTACTCTGTACAGTAGGGTCGCTATGAGTCAGAATTGACTTGACACCAACGGGTGTTTTTTTTTTAATGCTTAACTTAGTATAAATGAAATTTTAAATACAAGGAAGCTTTCTGGTTAAATCTAGTTTATGTTACTATATCTATCTGATTAGTAACAAAAATAAAATTTTACCATAGAGCTCCTAAAACTTGAGTACATTATATCTAAATGAATTTGCTTGAATATATGTCTGAGCTGTCAAATTTGTTTGAAGTTTTATTTTAAATCTCTAGGACTCCAACTGGAAGTTGACAGAACATGTTTTAAAGTCATATGTTGTAACATCCCTTTGTCTTAAAAGGAGTATAGGAAAGATTTTGGCTTTAGAGTTAACTAGCATTAATAACGAATGACATACTAAGCTTTTATTAGAACTCAGTTTTTAATGTATGTAATTCTGTTCCGGAAAGTTAAAATGTGCTTATTATGGTCAATAAAAATGTAACTCAGGATCAGAGATCCAATAGCTTGATGTCAGAAAATCATCACAAAAGCAGAAAAGTATAGTTTACCTTTAAATCCAGTTCGGCTATTTGCCAGTTTAAAATTCTGATGTCTGCTCCTAGAGTAAGAAATATCATTCCTGATGATGCACACGTTATTTTTTGTTGTTGTTAAATGCAGATAAACAGAGCTCCCTGCCCAGACTGTGGCTGGTCTTCAGTGTGACAGCTTGTTGACATTCTCTCTTGGTCCCAAACCTGGTCTATCCCGTGCAGCCCTGCACTCAGGAGGCTTGATTGAGCCCATGGAGCCGAGTCCCAGCTGGCTTCCGGCTGGCCCGTGAGACCTTTGCCCATCTTATCTCTGGAGCACTTTGTCAAGCACTTCTCGCCTAAGACCCCTGAGGTGTAGAGTAACAGATCATTGGAGCTGCTGGAGTTGTGGCAGAGGTGGGGGTTGGCGAGATCTTCTGCCTGCCAGTCCCCTCGGCAGCTGGCACACAGGAACTCCGGGACCCCACAGCAGCAGCTTGAAAACATCTGACCAAAATGATCTCTCATGTTTCTCCTAGCACTTAAATACCACAATTTTGCGACCATAGATTTAAGGAAACTGAGCTGATCTCAGGGCTTAATCTTTGATGTAAAAGGTAACATCCTGGCACGGGAAACAGCATCTTACTTTTTTTTTTTTCCCCACAGTGATTTACATTTCTTCATTGTGCGGGGGTTTCCTCACACAAAGGTGTTGCAGTTTGTATATTATTGAGCAAGCCATAAAGAAAGTCATTACTTCGCAAAAATGTGACTTAACCTCACCTAATAGAGCATGCCAGCCTTTGGAAAGATTTTGAAAAGGCCACATTCTAAATATTCATGGTCATAATATGATTTACCCAAAGCAGATAGCAGAAGCACTTGCAGCCAAAATGCTCAAACACTAAATTTTATGATTAAAATTGAGAGAAAAACAGATCTCTTGAGCTCTTGTCCAAATCTTGCTAAGACACACTGAGTGCATGTTCCTGCCTCTGAAAATGTGCCAACGCTGTCATTGATGTTGTCTAGGCACTTCGCGCAGAGAAGTGCTCAGGTGCCTGAGTGAATGCATGTACGTGTGCCTGCCATAGGGCCTGGTCTTCTGAGGGTCCTGGTGTCCACAGTGGAAGCTGCACAAGGAAAATACATGATTGGGCCTAAGATGAATGGCCTTAAAGAAAAGTTCTAGAATGTTCTTCCAAAATGCTGTGTACCCCAAAATATGGGATGAGTAGAAGCACTGACTAATAAGGGTCTCTGGTCTGTTAAGTTTGGGTTAGTTAGGTTTAGTTTTATTAGGTACAGATGACCTGAGTCTTTAAGAAATGAGTATGAGGATTTGGCTCTAATACTGGGAAAATATGTAAAATTCTGAAGAAAAAAAACCATGCCTGCCTTGTTAAAAAGCACTGAAGTTCATACCTAGAAGAAGTAGACGATAAGGACTTTAAGGAAAGAAGAAGAAATGGAAGATGTATAGAAAAAATAAACATACAGTGTGAAGCACTATTATTATGGGAAGCCCATATTATGTCTTTGCTTAAAAGGTAATAGATTTACCTTCAGGTTAGAGAAATTCACTTGGAGGCCTGGACTGCTAGGAAGGAGGGGTAGTAGGAGACCTAGGGCTCATACACAAACGTCTTTCTTCTTTCTGACTTGCTGTGATCTGGTAGATGCACGTGAAGCACTGCTTAGTCTGTATTTAAAACCCATCCCTTTGAGACCCCATAGGTGTACCACGGGTGGTGCTGTGACTTCAGGTTATGTATAGACAAGAAGAGAATGATGGAAGGTCAGTGGTGGTGCAGTGGTTGAGAACCTGGCTGCTAACCAAAAGGTCAGCCATTCGAATCCACCAGTCGCTCCTTGGAAACCCTATGAGGCACTTCTTCTCTGTCCTTTAGGGTCACTATGAGTCAAAATCAACTCGACAGCAACAGGTTTGGGTTTTTTTTGGTTTTTGGTGGGTCGCTGAGCCCCTGAGCCTGTTCCCACATAAGGCATTGTATTACAGGCAGCCCCTGGTTCACAGATTGCGGTTCACTTAATTTCCTCACTCAAAAAGGCCACCCTAACTGTTAGTGGGATTTCTCTCTTCCCTCTCTCCCTTTCCCTTTCGCCACCAGAGACACATTCCTAACCACCACTCAGCTTTTTTGCTATTTCCCCCACTATTCCTCGCAGTGGGAAGGGCAGGAGCACAATTGAATCTTGTTTGCCAACACTTCAGGGTCTCTCATCTCTTCTGTTTCAGATTACCCTGGCTCTGACTATTGGGCAGAATCAAGCTGAGGGGACAGGTGGGGAGAAGAAGGAGAAATGGCAACCCCTTTTCTCAGCAGCCCAGGCCACTTGGTCCCATTTACAAATGTTTTACCAGCACACCCTCATTCCTTATCCCAGCCTAGCTAACTGCTGTTCCAGGAGACCCCAGTCGATGACTCCTGCTACATTTCTTATACTAAATCTTCTTCAGCTAAATCCCAGCCCTGCTCCCACCCCCGACACAGGGACCATATTCCTTCCCTAGATCTGAGGAAAGGTTTATGCCTGCTTAGGAGGGCGACAGAGAGGGGGTACAGGTAGGCTCTTGACACCATAGTTTAGAATTCCGGATGCATTTTCACACAGAAATCATGTTACTAATGATAATGTATTTGCTATGTAAACTACGTTACAGTCAGTCTCTAACAAAGCTGTCGTTGTTGAGTATTATGGATTAAATGCGCTTTTGTTGGGTGCATGGGTCTGTGCCACTTTGCTAGCTGTGTGTTTGCAACAGTTCCCTGGTCTCTTCAAGGCTTGGTTTCCTCATCTGCAAAAATCAAGAGATTATCCACTTCATCATAGGACTGTTGTGAGGGTTCAGGTAATGTAGGTGTCAGTACAGCAGATCCCTCCCTTATTCCCAGACACCTGCCTCTTGAATTTTACTGCCCCAGCAACAACACATGGCATTACTCCCGCAGAATGTTTCCCAAATGCCAGAAACCCCGTAGACATGCTTTCTGCTTTAATGGCCACCTGGCACTAGTGGAATCATGACCAAGAGCTGTTAAAGAGGTCTTTGGCCCTCTTGGAGCCCTGGTGGTGCAGTGGTTAAGAGCTCAGCTGCTAACTGAAAGGTCAGCTGTTCAAATCCACCAGCTGCTCCTTGGAAACCCTATGGGGCAGTTCTGCTCTGTCCTGTAGGGTCGCTGTGAGTCGGAATCAACTTGGTGGCAATGGGTTAACGGGATTGACTGTCTTGGTAAAATAGTGTTCTGAGAAAAAAGAAACCTGAAGTGCCATCTCAGTTCCTAAGAGTATCATTATCATTCATAGAATACTCCTGTGCTCAGCTCTTTATGTGCGTAATCTAAATTTATATACAATTGTCGTCCACATTTCACAGGTGAGAAAAATGAGACACGGAGAGATTAACTTTCCCAAGAACACACAGCTGATAAGTGGCAGACCCAGGATTCCACACCCAGGGCTGTGCTTTTAGTTATCCTGCGCTATTGCCATCCACCGTTGCCTCAAAGACTAGCTAGATCATGTTAGAGCAAGATGGGTGAATTTTCCACTGTGTGTTTACTACATAGACTATTACAGCTTTGATAGAGAAACACCAGCTCCGTGTGAGGGCCGGGAGCCTGCCTGTCTTGTTTATCTCACTCTCCCCGGTGTCTAGGATGGCGCCTGGCGCGTGGCAGGAACTCATTTGTTGAATTAAAACTCTTTCATTACTGCATTTTTTTCTCCTTTTTTTTTTTTTTTTTGGTGGCATGTGTTTTCAGTATTAGAATGCCTGCTTATTAATTGAGTGTGTTTACATTTTTGGTTGATAATATGGATTTTGAGAAATACGATCCAGTAATACAAGCCATCTATGAGGCAAGTGGCACCACCGATCTGTGGTATGACGGTATACCAACGAGAGCCACATAAATAATTTATTGTGGCTGCCTTTCTATCAGGTTACATGGGGAACCTCTGGTTTTCCAAATATGACACAGAAAAACCAAATCAAACCCATTAGGGCTCCCTAACTATTACACCGGAAACCCCTAATTATGCTCACAAGCCTTAGCTCACAGAAATAAAGGAAGAGGGGCAAAAGGTTACAAAACTAACACATCCAGGAAGCATCGCCTAATAGAATGCTCAACCTACACAACAGTGAGGCTCCAGCTCCGGTCTGCTCAGCTTCACACATTTCAAATGATGCTAAATGCATTAGAACCAGAATAAGGCCTTACCTCTGAGGTCCGAGGCATAAAAAGTGGCTGGTATACCATTAACCCAGTGGTAATGAGAGAGTTTTAATTGAATTAAATTATTTTATGTTTAGAAAAAGTCACCAGATGAAGTAGTATATTCACAAATCAGCTATAAAGTATTATGCTAAGTATGTTTCCTTCTGTTATACATAGGGTCCCTATGAGTCAGAAGCGACTCGACGGCACCTAACAAGTATGATGTACAGTATAATGTATTATGATAGTAAAGCTCCCCTGTTGTCATTTCTCGTGATTTTACCACCTTTAGCTTTCTGTCATGATGAATACTCTAAAACCTGCTCTTCTGTATTTTCTCAAGTAGCTTTTCTGACTCAAAGATTTAAAAAGGTCTATTAAAGTGTTATTTTTAAATGTTAATTTCTTGAAATCTTTGTTACCAATAGAAATGGTACTTTGCCTGGTCATTGCTGCTTCAGCACATTGACTATTTTATGAGTTTTGTAGCATCTTCATGACCGAGCTTTAGGCACCACTGTCCTCTGGACAGATGCTTACCTCGTTTACTTTTTCTTTTTTTCCCCAGCTTTTTTTTTTTTTTTTAATTCAGGTGAAGGCTTACAGAACAAATAGTTTCTCATGAAACAGTAGTACACATGTTGTTCTATAACATTGGTTAACAACCCCACAACATATCAACCCTCTAACTTCTCAACCTTTTTTTTTTTTTTTTGGTGAAAATACACATAGCCAAAGATATATCATTTCAAAAATTTCTACATGCACAGTTCAGTGACATTCACTACGCTCTTCCAATTGTGCTGTTATTCTCACTTAAGATGAAGGCTTACGGAACAAAATAGTTTCTCATTTAACAGTTACTACAAATGTTGCCCTATGACAATGGTTAACAATCTCACAACACATCAACAATATCCTTACTCAACCTTGGGTTCTCTATCACCAGCTTCCTTGTCCCCTTCTGCTTTCTGGCCCTTGTCACTGGACTCCTGTACCTCGTTAGTCTCATTTGGTTTTCCGGGGCTGTCCACTCCCAGGCTGAACAGTGAACCTCGGAGGTACCTTCACCACTGAGCTAAAAGAGTGTCTGGGGGCCATACTCTTGGGGTTTCTCCAGTCTCCTTTAGGCCAGTAAATCTTGTCTTTTTTTTTGTGGGTTAGAATTATGTTCTACATCCTTCTCCAGCTCTGTCCAGAACCCTCTGCTGTGATCCTGGTCAGAGCAGTCAGTGGTGGTAGCCGGGCACCATCTGGCTGTACTGGACTCAGTCCGGTGGAGGCCTTGGTAGCTGTGGACAATTAGTCCTTTGGACTGATCTTTTCCTTGTATCCTGTTCTCTTCATTCTCCCTTGCTCCCAAAGGGGTGAGACCAGTGTAGTATCTTAGATGGCCGCTCACAGGCTTTTAAGACCCCAGACACTACTCACCAAGGTAGAATGTAGAGCATTGTCTTTATAAGCTGTGTCATGCCAATTGAGCTAGATGTTCCTCGAGACCATGGTCCCCAGAGCCCTCCGCCCAGCAATTCAGTCCCTCAGGGAGTTTGGATGTGTCTATGGGGCTTCCATGACCTTTCCTTGTACAAGTTGTGCTAGTTTCTCCTGTATTGTGTACTGTCTTACACTTCACCCAAGATACCAGTTATCTATTGTCTATTTAATCTTTCCCCACTCCCACCCCTCCCATCCCTGGTAACCAACAAAGATTGTTACATTTTGTGTGTGAACTTTTTCACGGGTTTTTACAATAGAGGTCTCATACAATATTTGTCCTTTTGTGATTGACTGATTTCACTCAGCATAATGTTCTCCAGTTTCATCCATGTTATAAGATGGTTCACAGATTCATTGTTGTTCTTTCTCATTTCATAGTACTCCATTGTGTGTATGTACCATAGTTTGTTTATCCATTCATCTGTTGATGGGCATCTAGGTTGCTTCCATCGTTTTGCTCTTGTGAACAATGCTGCCATGAACATAGGTGTGCATATGTCTATTCGAGTGACGACTCTTATTTCTCTAGGATATATTCCTAGGAGTGGGATTGCTGGATCGAATGGTATGTCTATTTCTAGCTTTCTGAGGAAGTGCCATATCATTTTCCAAAATGGTTGTATCATTTTGCATTCCCACCAGCAGTGCATAAGTGTTCGGATCTCCCCGCAACCCCTCCCAACATTTGTTATTTCCATCGTTTCTGATTTGTGCCAGTAATGCCGGGGTGAGATGGTATCTCGTTGTGGTTTTAATTTGCATTTCTCTAATGGCTAGTGATCTCGAGCATTTTCTCATGTGTCTGTTGGCCATTTGAATGTCTTCCTTGGTGAAGTGTCTGTTCATTTCCTTTGCCCATTTTTTAATAGGATTATTTGTCTTTTTGTTGTAGAGGTGTTGGATTTTCTTGTAGATTATGGAGATTAGACCTTTGTCTGACTTGTACTGTCCAAAAATTTTTTCCCAGTCTGTAGGTTCTCTTTTGACTCTTTTGGTGAAGTCTTTTGAAGAGCATAGGTGTTTGATTTTTAGAAGATCCCAGTTATCTAGCTTATCTATTGGGTTTTGAGCGTTGATGGTTATGGTTTGTATCCTGTTAATGCCATGTATTAAGGCCTGAAGTGTTGGTCCTATTTTTTCTTCTGTGCACTTTATAGTTTTAGGCTTTATATTCAGGTCTTTGATTACTTTGTTTACTTTTGTGAATTGTCTGCCTTCCGGATTTTGAAGCTGTTGAATTATCACAGTGCTCTCTTGCTGCATAGTTGAACTGTCCTGCATTTGAAAACATTTGGAAGGAGTGTTATTGTTGCATGCTGTCAATTCTGACTCATAACAACTCTGTAGGACAGAGTAGAACTGCTCCATAGGGTTTCCTAGGCCATAATCTTTATGGGAGCAGATTGCCAAGTCTTTTCTCCCGAAGAGCTGCTAGGTGGTTTCGAACCGCCGACCTTTTGGTTAGCATCTGAGTGCTTAACCAGTGTGATATCAGGGATCCTATTAAAGGGTTAGTTCTCAAATTTAGAGGTTCACGTTTTCATATGAAGCAAGTTACCCCTATGTAGAAATCTAAATTTTAAACACTCAGCCCAAGATCCCAGGTTTCTCCTAAACTTCCATGCACTGGAGTAAAATGTACATAAAGAAACAGCAGAAGCCGTTAACTTAGATGAAGTGCTGTATTCGCTTTAAAAGCCCTGTGAATGGCTGCTTCCCAGCTGTGCTCATCTGAGTACCTTCGGCCTGACGTGCTCTGCTGGGTGGCACGGAGTGGGCATAGGTCCTGGGTAGTGAAATCTCGGGCCCTGGGCAGGTCCACATGGGAAGGCAGCACACCAGCTCTCCACAGTGGAGGAGACATAAGGCAGCATTTCAGTCCACGTGACTTCATGACTTCACACGTGCTCAACAAGACAGGAGAAGTAAAAGTAATTCTAAGGGCCAGTCTGTCTTCATTCCAGTTTAACTAATCAAGGAGAGATAGGTACAAATTACCCATGAAAATGTGTTAGTGTCATTTTGGAGAGGAAAAAAAGGCTGCAAGTGGCCACAGTTTTCATACAGAATCTTGAAGCAGAGCTGGTGGATGAGCAGCTCTCTCTCAGGAAAGACTTGGGGCTGGCATGCCTTCCTCCCCTAGGCTCACTTCTTGAGAATGTTCTGGAATTCTGTGCATTTTAACTGGGTTAAAGCATTTTTACCTCAGGGCTTTTCAAACTTTTTTTCTCATCTACAGGAAGAAATACGTTTCACATTTCAATCTGGGACATACTCACATATATAACTGAAGAAATAGTACTTATCCTAACTGTGTCTGATGTAGTCTAAGATTTTCTGTTTTATTCCCTTAAAAAAAAAAAAAAGTCCATTAAATTGATTTTATGATTCACTAGTGGGTTTTGGGAATCCCAGAGTGGCTCAAACGGTTAAGCACTCGCCTGCAGATCGGAAGGTTGCAGGTTTGAATCTATACAGAGGCACCTTGGAAGAAAGGCCTGGCTATCTACTTCTGGAAGACCATAGACACTGAAAAGCCCATGGAGCGCAGTTCTACTCTGACACAACGTGGGGTTGCTGTGAGTAAAAATCAACTCGATGGCAACTGGTGTTTTTGTTTCTTTGTTTTTAAAGTGGGTTTTGAATTGTAGTAGGAAAAATTCTGCTTTAGATTTAACATAGCAGCTAATCTTTTCTAATTTACTCATCACAACCTGTTGAGGAAAATCAGTCCACTGTTTTGAAAGAAAAGAGGGATTTCAGGGAGAGAGGAAAGGTGAGGTGTATCTGTTCTGTCCAGTAGGGCCTGTTATGGTGACAGGAAGCCATTCCAGGGCAATCACTGAATGTCATAGAGTGAAGGAGGAGAAATGAGGGCTAGACTGTGAGAGAGGGGTGGGGAAGGAGCAGGACAGGGGAGTGGAAGCTTTGCTAGCTAAGACTTAGACGTCTTGGAACCAGCCTTTGAATGCGTTATGTTCAGCTTCCCATCCAGTACAAAAATGCAGAAGATGTTCGTGTCTGCTGGAATATGTTATTTCTATCTGAATGGCACAGGAATTCTCTAAAAAGCGTATCCCGTTTCAGGATGAAACTTACAACTATTTTTTGTTATGTTTTGTGTTGCTGGTACTTTGGCATTTTTTAATGAGAAAAGGAGAAACATCAATGTTAGTAATCTGCAGTTTTTGGTAATTTCACACTGCACAATGCAGCCGTCAAAATTTTTTTTTCTGATGGCAACTGTAGCTTGTAATCAGAGTCAATTTTTTGCCCTTTGTGTTAAATTACATCAAAACTCTAATTATCTGTCATTACAAATACTAATCATTTAACCAATTAAAAATAACTAGTTAGTATTTCATTGTACATCTGCTGCGTGAGTGCCCACTAAGTGCTTCCCTGTGTTTTCACAGGCCTGGGTAAAACGAAAAGGAAGACCAGTGCGCGAGATGCCTCCCCGACGCCCAGTATGGATGCAGAGTACCCGGCCAACGGGAGCAGCACCGACCGTATCTACGACCTCAACATCCCAGCCTACGTGAAGTTTGCGTATCTGGCCGAGAGGGAGGACGAGCTGTCCCTGGTGAAAGGGTCCCGGGTCATCGTCATGGAGAAGTGCAGTGACGGTTGGTGGCGAGGAAGCTACAACGGGCAGATCGGTTGGTTTCCTTCCAACTATGTCATGGAGGAGGTGGACGAAGCCAGCGCGGATTCCCCAAGCTTTCTGAGCTTGCGGAAGGGCGCCTCCATGAGCAACGGCCAGGGCGCGCGAGCCCTCCACGTGGTTCAGACGCTGTACCCATTCAGCTCCGTCACCGAAGAGGAGCTCAATTTTGAGAAGGGAGAAACGATGGAAGTGATTGAGAAACCCGAAAATGACCCAGAATGGTGGAAATGTAAAAATTCCCGGGGGCAGATTGGCCTTGTTCCCAAAAACTATGTGGTGGTCCTCAGTGACGGGCCCGCCCTGCAGCCTTCCCACGCCCCTCAGATAAGCTACACCGGACCTTCGGCCACTGGACGGTTCGCTGGCAGAGAGTGGTACTATGGGAACGTCACGCGGCACCAGGCGGAGTGCGCCCTGAACGAGCGGGGCGTGGAAGGAGACTTCCTCATTAGAGACAGTGAATCTTCGGTAAGTGCCTGCCAGTCTCTGAATTTTTTTTGCCCAGCTCATTGGTGGTCTCGAGAGAAAACAGTAAAAATAAACGTGTGTGTGTATGTATACGTGTGTATATATATGTGGATTCTCCGGGTGGTGCAAAAGGCTAATGCTCTCAGCTGCTAACTGAAAGGTTGGAGGTTCAAGTCCACCCAGAAGTGCCTCAGAAGAAAGCCCTGGAGATCTATTTCCAAAAAATCAGCCATTGGAAACCCGGGGGAGTGCAGTTCTACTCTGATTCACATGAGGCCCCCAGTGAGTCTGAGTTGACATAACAGCAACTGGCTTTTTTGGCTTTATTTATACACGTACACACACACACACACCTATAATACATTGTACATTATGACATTATTATACCATTTCCTTTTCAGATTATATGAATATACTTGAAATAGCCAAAGACTATTTAGGGACTTGTGTGAAGATAGATGAGTAAGATTTAGTATGAACTCTGTAATTTGTTTACATCTGTTTAATATGGTGACTCACTTGCTGAGTTAACCACTTATTCTCCCAGAGATGCATGCATGGAGATGGGAGGGTAAATAAAATATTTTTAGTTCATAAGGGTTGTTTTCCCCCCCCCTCTCTTTTTTTTTTTTTTTTTTTTTTTTTTAAATTTCCCCGTGCTCCTTTCCATTCTACAGACTCAAATATCATTTTCCTTCCCTGTTTCCTGTTCTGTTAATGATCCCTGCCGAGGCCCTAGTGATCCACTTGGTTTCCTCTGTGTCTGAGGCACAGAGATTATTCTCAGTGAGGGTGGGTGCCTGGTTTCCAATACAGCCTTTTGTTGACTGGTTTTTAAATCATATAATCCCAAGGTCATCTCTGCTGCAGGCAGCACTATTGAGTTCACGTCTGAAAAGCTTTTAAAACTTATGAACTGAATTGAAAAGAAAAACACACTTCTTGAGAGAGATGAGTTTGTGTGTGTAAACTGAATTGAGGCATTGAGGCCACTTGACTTGCAGCAACACGTCCATTTCCAGCTGTAGTCAGACTTGCGGTTTGCGTTTAGTGTGTGTGGCTGACCCTATCTTGAAGAATTGGACCAGCATCACATAAGACCGCTTTTTCATATGTGTGTTATGGAAATACTCAGCCAGTTTTGTAGCTCCCTTTCCAAATATACCATCTATGTAGTGAGACCCCAAAACAAGAGTGTTGAAGATAGAGAGCGGTGTGTTTTATATTTGTTGTTATCCATAAGGTTTGCAGTGGGCTTAGACACACCAGCAGCTGTGAGGATAGCACAGGAAAGGAGTGTTTCCTTGTGTTATCTATGAGGTCGCCATGACTGGGGACCTGACTCCACGGCAACTAACAACAATGACTTTCTGTTTAAATTGTATTGATTCCAGTAGGCTTCAGTTTATTTTTTAAAATGCAAAGCATAATGCTGGTTAAGTATATGCTATGTACTTATAATTGTGTACTCTGAAAATGTTGATACCATGATAAGTATCAGTTCAAGACTCCTGTTGACCGAGTCAAATTCAAGGCTACAGAAATGTGTTGCGCCTTCAAAGAAAGAGTCAGCTGTGATCTTTTCTTCTTTGAGGCAGAAGGAGCATCCTGGTGGTGGAAACAGGACCTCCTCATGATGTCAGCAGCTTTGCAGAGTCTGCCACAACCTTAGACTTCGCCTGGGCAAGCACACTGTGCCTGAAAGTTAACTACATCTGAAATCTGAACTCCGAGATTTTCTTATCAGCCCATCACAGTTTATCATTTCTGGCAAGATATCACATTAAATTGTTCTCACGCCGTGTAAGCGCCGGGCATAGCTTCCCTTAGACCCAGTTTGAGGCTTCAAAGAATTAAGTACAGCAGCACTTTTAACTGTATCCAGCAGAAATGTGGAGAACGTACTGCAAACCAGCTACAATATAAAGGGAGAGGTCCAGAATGCTTAAGGAGTGAGTGCAATTCAGGATCAAAAGGATAAGCTTGATTTAAAACTTTCGAGTTGAAGAGGATTCTTTGTAGAGAGAGGGCCTAAAGAAGCCCCACGGTGTGGAGATGTTAGTGCTGTTCATTGTTCTTTCTGTATGGGACTTGGGTGGGGAGAAAAGGAAAGTCCTTGGAAGGAGGATGGATGAGAAACGACTCCTCCAAGGCTGTCTGCTAATGCTTCTCTATTGGACCAGCACTTACAGTGGTCTTTCCTGTCTGAACCTGAGGACCAGATCTCGTGAGGGGTACTTGCATTATCTGGGTTCCGTCTCAGCATTGGGTACACTCTAATGTCTCTTGGCAGGGTCAATGGTAGTTCAGTAGTAGAATTCTCACTTTCTATGCGGGAGACCCGGGTTCCATTTCTGGCCAGTGCACCTCATGCATGGCCACTACCCATCTCTCATTGGGGGCTTGCCTGTTGCTATGATACTGAACAAGTTTCAGCAGAGCTTACAGACTGAGACAAACTAGGAGGAAAGACCTGGCAACCTACTTCCAAAATATCAGCCAGTGAAAACCCTATGGATCACAGTGGTCCAGTCCCTAACGGATCATGGGGCTGGTGCAGGACTGGGCGGCATTTTATTCCTTTGTGCATGGGGTCACCATGAGCCGGGGGCCGACCTGATAGCTGCTAACCATGTCTTGTTTACCTCACATGATTGGAGAATAAACTAACTTTTTAAAAACAATTGAAACGTAAATTGCTTAAATTCTATTTTAACCATTTATACGAAAGCCTGTCCAGATTTTTTGCATTCTGCCTGAATGTAGAAAAACCGAGCACTCCAGCAGTACGTTTTTGTCGTGATGTTTTTATAGTGTGTTTGTAATTGCCGTTGGCCCTTTGATTTCAGGACTGTGGGGGTGGAAGGTGAGAAATAGCCTTGACAGTAATTTGTGGGGCCTTGTGTCAGTATGCACACGGTGGGCCTCTCTTCGTCTGAAGACTGTCTTGTGGCCTGAAGATGTGTAGGTTCTTCTTCCGGAGGGATCTTGCTGTAGCGTACAGTTCTCTGCTGTCGGTGTGCAGTGTGCTTACCGTGTGCTGAAGGGACGTCCAAGGCATGTTGGTTTCCTCCTGACTGCACAACCATGCCAGCCTTGCCGCTTTTCTTGTTCATCACGAGAGCTGTTCTCCGCTGCCATTCGCTGCTGTTGGGGTATCTGTCCTGGTGGTCTCCATTGCTTGTTCTTTCCCACTGTCTGCTGCCTGTGCGTCTCTCCACTGTCTCCCCCTCTGCGCACTCCTTCCTTCCTTTGTCTTTTTCCTGTTCAGTCTGGCATTTCTAAGATCAGAGCCTGGTTTTCACAGCCACCACTGGACCAAAGAGAGCTCTTAGCTTCATAATCTGACGTCTCTTGTGGTGTGTATGGAATGGAAAAACTTCTGATGAGATCAGCATTCCTGTAAGACTCAGAAAGGCCTTTATTTTAATTTCCTTTTTCTCTTTTGTAAACTTTGGGTCTAAAACTGCCCCTTGGATTGAGGTTACCTCAGGAAGCCTGACTTGTGAGTAAGCACAGCAGCTTTTTTTGGAGTCTGTCTGTAAGAATGTATTATTTTACAATATCCGGAGGGATTCCGGTATAAATGAGGTAGACTCTTGTGCTTGGCAGTATTCTTCACTTAAAAATATTTCATATTTTTCTGTTTTAAAGAATAATAACCCAATTCTGAGTCCTAGGAAGTCAGTGCTTTTTTAAGGGGGAGAGGTACATATTTCTGGAAGGACAAAAAAATGATCACACCCTGTGATATCCCTTGTCAGTGAAGTTCTTAGTATTTCACAGAGATCAGTTAAATGTATATTTTATCAGTGAATGAATGAGTGAACGAATGAACAAACCAACAAAGTTTCTTTTCCTCTTCTGGTTCTCTTTCCTTCCTCTCATTTCGTCTTTTGATCTCCTCTCTCTCTATGTCTATAATCATCATTCATTCCTAGCAGCTAAAGATGAAGCAGTATTCTTGCTTATTCTCCATATTTCATCACCATACCTCTGTCTGCTACATTATAGTTCGTTAAATCTGGAAAATTCAGAATTCCTACCATTTATCTATATATTCATAAGTCCTTACGTATTTGTCCACATTTATTTTATAGATAATGGTTAGGAGGCTGTACTTACACTGAAGAGTAACTAGTAGCTAGATTTATAAAATTTATAAATAGTAAGCAGTGCAAGATGTCAGTGTTTTACCAATTCCTTCATTCCCCCAAAGGAGCTCTGGTGGCAGGAACAGTTAAGCGCTTGGCTGCTAAACACAAGGCTGGCAACTCAGACCCACCCAGCAGCTCTGCAGGAGAAAGACCTGACGATCTGCTCAGCCTAGGAAACCCTTTGGGGCATTCTACTCTATCACGTGGGGTTGCTATGGGTCGAAATCGACTAGATGGCACCTAACAACAACCTTCCCCATCCTCTCCACCCCGCAAAGGTTATTCAGAAAGTGACAGGTTACACAACGAAGTCTAAAAAGTCACAACACGTGAGAGAGTAGCCAACTTCACAGCGTAAGCTAATGGTTTAGGAGGTCATTTTCATCCGTGAGACTCAGAGGAGCCAGTAGAAATCCCGTTTCTCCCATGATTGTCGTGTCCCACAGCGGCAGTTAGATCCTAATGTTTTGTCATTGGTTTCTGATAGAAACTACCTTGCCGTAAAGATAATTTAACCCACGCACCTGGCACTCTGAAAGTCAACGTGTCTTTAATTCCTTTTTTTTTTTTTTTTTTAAATCTATTAAAATTGTTTGGCCAAGAAGGAGTAGAATAAAAGGATTAGAAAAGTTTCTATTTTTAAAAATTGCAGTATTTCATACAGAAATCATGATTTTTAACCCAAACTAGATTTTCAGGTGGTCTCTTAAATCTCTCTAGATCAGTGATTCTCAAACTTTAGTGTGTATCAGAGCCCCCCGGGAGGGCTTGTGAAAACATGGATTGCTGGGTCCCACCCCCAGAGTTCCTGATTCAGGAGGTCTAGACGGAGGCCTGAGAATTTACATTTTTAACACATTTCCAGGCGATGTCGATGCTGGTGGTCTGGGGCCACACTCTGAACCCCTGGTCCAGATTATGCATTCCCTATTGTTTTATACATGGCTGTGTTGTCAGGTGTTGTCAAGTCGGTTTTGATTCATGGCAACCTTGTGTGTGCGGAGTAGAGCTGTGTGCCATAGGGTTTTCACCTGGGTTTTTATAATATTTCTAAAGTTAAGCATATTTAATTCCTAAAATTAGAAGTACCTAAAGTAGCGTTTACTATATGTACCTTTCTGGGCGTTCGGGCGTCACCTCTCACCTGATTCTCGGGTGAGTCAGGGCCTTCAGAGAACCCTGCCTCATCAGCCCTGGCAAGCTCCTCATTACCACTTTTTTTTTTCCTTAAACTGAAGTACAGGATTTAAAATGTCTTCCTGACATTTATTTCTTCTGTAAAGAAGACGAGAGTCTTATTTAGTGAAATGGAAAAACTAATCTCCAACTTTATGTGGAAAGGAAGGGGAGCCCCAAATAGACAAAGCAGTACTGAAGAACAAAGTAGGGGGCCTCATACTTCCCGATCTCAAAACTTACTATACAGCTGCAGTAATCAAAACAGCCTGGTACTGGTTCAATGACAAACATATAGACCAATGGAATAGAATTGAGAACCCAGAAGTAAATCCATCCATTTATAGGCAGCTGATCTTTGACAGAGGGTCAAAGTCCATTCAGTGGGAAAGAAACAGTTTAACAAATGGTGCTGGCCAAAACTGGATATTCATGTGTAGAAAAATGAAACAAGATCCATACCTCACACTTACAAAGAAACTAACTCAAATGTATCAAAGATCTAAATGTAAAACCTAAAAGTATAAAGATCATGGAAAAAAAATAGGGATAACGCTAGGGGCCCAAATATATGGCATAAAGAGAATACCAAGCATAACTAAAAACACACAAACAGCAGAAGATAAGCTAGATAACTGGTATCTCCTAAAAATTAAGTGCCTACACTCGTCAAAAGACTTCAGTGACAGTAAAAAGAAAACCTACAGACTGGGAAGAAAATTTCTGCTACGATGTATCCGACAAGGGTCTAATCTCTAAAATTTATAGAAAACTTAAACACCTCAACAGCAAGAAGACAAACAACCCAACTGAAAAAGGGGCAAAGGACATGAACAGACATTTCACCAAAGAAGATGTTCAGGTGGCCAGCAAACCCATGAAAAGATACTCATGATCATTAGCTGTTAGAGAGATGCAAAGCAAAACTACAATGAGATACCATCTCACCCCTGCAAAAATGGCAGTGATCCAAAAAAAAAAAAAAATCAGCGAATGCTGGTGAGGCTGTGGGAGGATTGGAACGCTTACACCTTGCTGGTGAGATTGTAAAATGGTACAACTACTGTGGAAAACAGTATAGCACTTCCTCAAAAAGCTGGAGAAAGAAATACCTTATGATCCAACAGTCCCCCTCCTCGGTTTATATCCTAGAGATGTAAGAGCGGTGACACCTGTAGACATATGCGCACCTGTGTTCTTGCAGCACTATTCACAATAGTGAAAGTTGGAAACAACCTAAGAGTCCATCCGCAAATGAATGGATAAACAAATTGTGGTAGGTACATACAGTGGAATACCACCAACTATAAAGAATAATGAGTCCATGAGAATGGTGATGTATGATCAGGTCACAGGTGGATTGGCTTTAGGTCTATGGAATAAGTATTTTAGAGATACATTTAAAGACTAGAAAATGCTAGTGAGGCTGTTCACACTTGGGAGTAAGGAAGAGATAATCTGATGTGTAACAACAAAGAGCAGTATCAGCTGACAGTGGCAGAAGTATTGACAGTGAGTCCATTTTGATTAAAAGAAGACTATATTAGCTGGCGAGGGTGTGCTAATAAAATGGCAAAACTGAAAGGCGGGTTTTCTGAAATAAAAACACAAAATAGGCAATGGCATACGGTTTGCCTCTAACCCATTGGTTCTCAATTTGTTTCGGTAGATGAACCACTTCTGTGGACAAAAGAATGCCTTCCTTAAGGTAAAAGGGAAAGAAAAATACTCGTTTACCAAAATAAAAGGAAAGAACAATATTGCTTTTGATAAGAAACAAACAAAGTGACCTGTTTTGGGGTCTAGAGAGTGTAAATATATGTGTGAATCAGTACCCAAAGGTTTCAGGATGACCAAATAATCCAAAGTCCACGTGGAAGACCTGGTGAAGCACAAAAAGGGAATTTCTACTCAAATCTTTTCGTAAAATCCAAAGTGAAATATGAGTAGAAATTTTTAGGTTATTAGACAATCAGGAATGCCTACAAGCAAGGTCCCCCCCCCCCACACATTTCCTCTTGGCCATTGTGCATAGAAGAAAATCACATTAACACTTAAGTTTTCAAGGATAAAGGAAGAAATAAAGGATATTAAAGACTCTCTCAGCATCCATCTTTTGCCCCTCATTGAGAAAATAGGGGTTAAATCCTGAGTAGAGAAGTATCTGATGGAGGCATCTGTCTTTAGAAAAATGCAAAGGTGCTTTTTAGCAAGTATTTGAAGCAGTGGATCAAGCTGGTGAAGCTGTAGAAATAGTATCAAAGAGCGTATTCTCTGGTTTTTCTTCTCTAAAAGCACTCTCTTCTTGCAAGCAAGAATTACAAAGAGATGAGGTGTAAGAATTACTTAAAGGAATGAATAGTGGAAGAGAGAGTCAAAATTGGAAATTCATAAGTCAACACGTTTATCGAACACCTACTAGAAACTCATTGTGGGGAGATGGAGTTGAATCAGGTTCTTGCATTTAAAAACCAAACCAAACCCGTTGCCACCGAGTTGACTCCGACTCATAGTTACCCTACAGGACAGAGTAGAACTGCCCCATACACTTTCCAAGGAGCATCTGGTGGATTCGAACTGCCAGCCTTTTGGTTAGCAGCCATAGCTCTTAACCACTACACCACCAGGGTTTCCTTCTTGCATTTAGAGGGGTCATATTCAAATAGGGACCGGAAGCCTGAAATGAAAACAATAATGATAAGTGCCCTGACAGGTTAGATTTCTACCAACCTATTAATTGTCCTCAGATTCTATTTGGAATCTAAAAAGAAAAGTGTAGTTTAATGGGTTATAAAACCAAAAAGCCCAATGGAGTTGATTCCAACTTACAGTGACCCTATAGGACAGAGCAGAACTGCCCTACAGGGTTTCCAAGGAGCGGCTGGTAGATTCGAACTGCTAGCCTTTTGGTTAGTAGCCAAGCTCTTAACCACTGTGCCACTAATTGATCATTCTTCAGAACCTCTGATTCAAATATAAGAATAGAAAAATCACTCATTGCTAGGAACAAAGAGAAGTAAGTAACAAGAAGTGGTCTTATGTTTTAGCTTTGCCTACTTTTGAATTCAATAGGTTGTATCCACCAGCAACTCCTTGGAAACCCTGTGGGGCAGTTCTGCTCTGTCCTGTAGGGTGGCTGTGAGTCAGAATCAACTGGACAGCAATGGGTTTTTTGTTTGTTAATCATACTGTAGCTGTTTTCTTTCTTTCTTCTTTTGGTCCATACTGTGTGAGATTTTTAATCTGTGTTAATGCATCCGTTTCATTGTTTGATGGAAGTATACATCTCATTGATTTATCCATTTTGCTGTTGGTGAACATTAGGTGTGCAGCATGGGTATATTATGAATAGTCCTGCTGTGGACTTTTTTTTTTTTTTTAAATTATATGGAGTGTTTTATCAAATGCTGATTCAGATATCTGTAGGAATTCATATTCTGTATAGATAAAAATTCTGGTTTATTTAAAATATCATGTTTACTTTTACCTAAAAATATTCTATATTCCTTTAAAAAAACTTTATTATGTTTTTGGTAAAAGTTTACAGAGCACAGTCAGTTCCCGTTTGCCAATTAGTATACATACTGGTCTGACGTTGGTTTCATTTTCCACATTGTGCCAACGTTCTGATAATTTCTGTTCTGGTTATTCCATTTCCATTAATCTAGCATCCCTGCCCCCCCCCCCCCCAACCTTCTCAGCTTTACTTTAGGGTAAATGTCAACCATTTAGTCTCATAGATTGTTTTTTGTTTTGTTTTTTTTAAAGGAGTACAGTACTCACCAGTAATTTTGTTTATTTTATGAGCCAGTCTGTTACTTAACTGAAAGGTGACCGCGGGAGTAGTTTCCGTTCTAAGTTTAAAGGGTATCTTGGTATGATAGTCTTGGGGGTTCCTCTAGTCTCAACTGGTCCAGTAAATCTGGGTTTTTGTTTTGTTTTTTTAAAGAATTTGAGTTTTATTCTACAATTTTCTCCCATTCTACCCGGGACCATCTATGTGTCCCTGGTCAGAACTGTCGGTAATGGTAGCCGGACACCATCTAGTTCTTCTGGACTCCAGATAGGTGAGGCCGTGTTCCATGTGCGCAGTTAGTCCTGTAGACTGGTTTCCTCTTAGAGTCTTGGTTTCCTTCTTTTTCTTTTGCTCCAGATGAGTAGAGACCGATAGTTGTATCTTAGATGGCTACTTGCAAGCATTTAAGGCCCCATATGCTACTTACCAAACTAGGATGTAGAACATAAACTTTATGGACTGTGTTGTGCCAGTTAACTGAGTTGTCCCATGGGACTATGGTCCTAAGCCTTCAAACTCAGTAAATCAGTCCTACAAGGTGTTTGGTTATATCTGGGAACTACCCATGGCTGTGCCTCCTATGTCCTTTATTATATATGTGAATATATGTGCAGCATGCACAAATATGTGTGTGTGTGTGTATATATATATGCCTACAGATACACCTAAACATGCACACGTGTATATACACACACATATATACACATATGTGTATATATATCTACCTATGTGATCAGTTACATATTTTTTAGTTGCACTGCTGTTGCAGAATTGTATATGTTACAGCATTTACCAGGAATGTCTCTTATTCTCATGTACTTCTTAGTGTCATCATTGACTTTGGTCAGGTTGTGCCCACTTCACCCACATTCGGTATTGCCTTTCCCATCACCAAAAGTCCTCTAAGTGTCTACTGTCCAGAGAATAATTCTCCCTCCCTCCCCTTCCTGTCCCTGGTAACCACCAAAGAACGTTGATTTCTGTATGTATACCTGTTTTTGTCTTTTTACACAGGTGGGATCATACAATATTTGTCCTTTTCTGATTGAGTTACTTCAGTCAGCATAATGTCCTCAAGATTGATCCATGTTGTGTTTCGAGACCTCATCGTTGTTCTTTATAGCTGTGTAGTATTCCATTGTATGTATGTACCACAGTTTATCTGTTCATCCATTTGATGGGCACTTAGGTCGTTTTCATCTTTTGCTGTTGTGAAGAGTGCTGCAGTGAACATAGGTGTGTATGTGTCTATTCATGGCACTGATATTAGATCTCTAGGGTATATACCTAGGAGTGGGATTGCTGGATTATAAGGTATTTCTATTTCTAGCTTTTTGAGAACGCGTCATACCGTTTTCCATAGTTGTTGTGCCATTTTGCGATTCCACCAGCAGTGGTTAAGTGTTCCATTCTCCCTGCAACAAAAACATTTATTTTCTGTTTTTTTTTGATCAGCATCATTTTTGCAGGGGTAAGATGGTATCTTATTGTAGTTTTGATTTGCTTCTCTCTAATGGTTAATGAAGGAAACCCTGGTGGTGTAGTGATTAAGTGGTAACAGCTGCTAACCAACAGGTTGGCAGTTCGAATCCACCTGGTGCTCCTTGGAAACCATATGGGGCAGTTCTACCCTGTCCTGTAGGGTTACTGTGAGTCCGAATCAACTCGATGGCAACGGGTTTGGTTTGGAAGACCAGGTGGCATAGCGGTTAAGAGCTACTGCTGCTAACCAAAAGGTCAGCAGTTCGAATTCACCAGGTGTTCCTTGGAAACTCTATGGGACAGTTCTACTCTGTCCTGTAGGGTCACTATGAGTCAGAATCGACTCAACGGCTAATGATTGCGAGCATCTTTTCATGTGTTTGTTGGCCGCCTTGCTGTGGATATTCTTAAACATGAATCCTGGTACACATGTGCATGCATTTCTCAATACCGTATTTCCAAGATGAAATTGCTGGCTTAACCGAAAATGACTATCTTCAAATTCACACAGTAGTGCAGACGCTGTGTAACGAAGCAGTAGTATTGCTTTATGCACTCACCAGCCATGAATGAGAGCCCCCCAGACCAGCACTCTTTCCACCTCAGAAATCATCATGGCGCACTGGCCTTCCAGTGATGGAGACTTGACAGGCTTCAGCCCAGTGCCCCAGCAGAGGAGGTTCATGTTAAGTACCTTGTGTGAGCCTTCCTCCAGAGAAGAGAGAACTATTTAGAACAGAATTCCTGTGACTTCGAATCAGTAACACTCAAAACTGAAAATGTGTGTGGAGAGAGAATGTTGAGCTGGTGTTTGTTTTGCTCCTCTTTCTCAATGTAGATATTCGAACAAAACGTGTTAAGATTCTTTGACAGCTTAAATTTAGAGTAGTGTGTCATCATATTACTACACTACTCGCTGAGGGGGTGGAGTGTGGCATGGTCCTTTTCTAGTCTGATTTTTCCAAGTCTGTTTCAGAAACCCAGGCATGAAAGAACCACAGCCAACATGAGCAGGGCTAGTGGAATTTACCTTTGTTGGGATCATTCCCTTGAACTCTCTTTCCTGAGGGCTGAGTTGTTTGGGGCCCAGAGTAGCTCCATCTCCATCAGATCCAGGGAACTGGCTCAGCTTACAAAATTGTCTCCCGCAGTGCCCCAGCTGTCCCATTAGGGGACATTCCCAATCAGGAAGGTCTGGAGTAGGGCCAGACTCCAGGACAGAATCAAAGGCGTCTGCAGCTGAGTGAAGTCGGCAGTGCAGTTCCCTCCAGCATGGGGCTGCTTAGCCATTAAGTCACAACCGGCAATTGCCGTCTTTTTCTGGTGGCTCCGAACGTTTGAAGGCACTGGTGGTGATTGGCCCCGACTTCAGCTCAATTCTCAGACTGCATGAGAAGCCCCGGGAGGGCCTATTAAAACACAGGTTGCTGGGCCCCGCCTCTCGAGTTTCTGATTTCAGTAGTTCTGGGATGAGGGCTGAGGATTTGTATTTCCGACACGTTCCTGGGCGATGCTTATGCTGCTGTTCTTGGGACCACACTTGGAGAACCACAGGGCTAGTTCATCTGCACGTTTGATTTAGAGCTGCTCAGTGGTACCACGTAGCAGTGTGGGTTAGTATGTAGACTGCTGGTTCTCTGATTTTCTAAGGAAAGTCTGCTCAGTTGCAATTAAGAACACCGCAAATTTCAAACACTCCTGCTTTGTGTAAATGAAGTTGGTGCTCTTTTCTTACCTGATTTCTGCTCAGGAGCCCCCGAAATTAAAAAGGATCTTCCTGTTGCCTCAGTTTTATGGCTGTAACACACACATAAACACATGTACATACCGTGATGCTGAATCAGAGCTTAGATCAGAAGCAAATGTCCCTGTTTGAAAAGTCATCTGCTGATCACTTGGCTTAATTATGGTGAAGTCTGTCACACCCTTAGTAGGATGCGTTCACGCACTACCTTCCCTAAAAGTGATGCCACGCTTTCTATGAATGAGTTAAAGTGTCTATAAAACTTGCACAGTGCTTGGCTCATGGTAAACTTTAAAATGAGACCCCCTCAATCTTTTCCTAAAGGTACAACTTATGGCACAGGGAAGAAGAAGAATGTGTGTGTGTGTGTGTGCTTAATGGAATATATACTTTTAGAGTATTCATAGTGAGAAAGTTGAAACTGAAAATAAAAATTACTTCAGGGAAAACCTGAAACCATCAGAAGAGCGGTAAGCTGTTGGTAGCCGTACATCCTGTTGCTGCATTAATGCAATACGACCGGCCGTGGTGCTTGTCCTAATCTGCGAGAACTAATAATAGTGACGGTGACGAAGATGCTGGCACTCCAGCCTTGCTCGCGTGTCAGGCAGCACCTGCTTTAGTTTGTTTTATATTCAAAGCCACGCTCAGCAGTTAATTTGGATTTTAACGCTGAGGCTAGCGGGCATTTGTTGTGTTTAATTCTGTGAAAATAGTAATGATTTGAGAATTGTGCAATCAGATGATTACTTAGAATATTGTTTTTTGCGCTGTTTAGAACATTATGTGGAGAGGACTTGTTCACGTGATCATCTATGACAGCAGGGTTCTTCGATGACTCATTTCTAAGGGACTAGTTGGCGAAATAATTTTCAATTCTCTATACACAGACCGCTTTTAATGAATTCCCAGTTTATCACAAATAGCATGGGAAGGGAAACTTCGTTTCTTCAGTGTTCAGGTTAACCCAGGTGCTGCGCATTCTGTGATGGGTTCCCAAGTTTCAAATAACAAATTCATTTAGCACCAAAACTGTACTAGGCAAAATTTAATATTTTCTTTGATTCAGAACTTCAGAATCTTGGGATGCCTCTGAGCCATTCTCAATCTTCAACGCCGCTCTCAGTGTTCACCCAGAGACCTCGCTGGCTGAGCTGTAGGGTGGTTTGGATTTGGGTAAGTGGAAGAGGCAGACTGTGGGACCCAAAATATTTAAGAGTCCAGGAGGTACAGCTCCCGGAGTCAAGAATGTCCTTTCTCAGTTTGTTCTTTAAGTTTATGGATGGCTTGAGTGTTTCTGGAGTCTCCAGGTCATAACTTGTTGTGCTCTGCTTCCTCCCCAGCCCAGTGACTTCTCCGTCTCTCTTAAAGCATCAGGGAAGAACAAGCATTTCAAGGTGCAGCTCGTGGACAATGTCTACTGTATCGGGCAGCGGCGATTTCACACCATGGACGAGTTGGTGGAACACTACAAAAAGGCACCGATCTTCACCAGCGAACACGGGGACAAGTTATACCTCGTCAAAGCCCTTCAGTGACAGTTGAGGTGGACTCCCCTCCCCCCCCAGTCCTCCTCCAGCTACAGGCCTTAGGTCCAACACTCACGTTTGCAGAGCAGAGCTCATCTGCCTGAAGAGGAAGGCTGAAGCCACTGGCTCCTCCTGCAGAGGGTTGTGCTCTGTCTGGTGGTGTGTCCTTTGTTGCGTTCCTTTGCTAGTTTATCTTTTTACTCAATTCTCTTTGTGTTCCGTTTGCCTTAGGTTTAAACCTCAAGCAGCCATCTCGAGTGCTCACATCCATGCCCAAGTCCAGCCCCCCACACTAGGTTTGTAGAATTTGGAGACTGAAGAGAGGCACGTTTGTTTGCTTTATTCTTTTTCAATTGGAAATGGTGTTAGTCTGTTGAAATTGTTCACGCTAACAGAACCCCTCGTTAGAAAGACATTGGGCACAGTTGGATGCACTAAAGCTGCTTTTAATTAAGTGAGATAGAGTACACTCAAGAAGTTGGTGGCCGGGAGCTCTGGGGTCCTTTTGCTTACTATGTGGCATATCAGGAGTTTCTAGGTCCCAGAAGAGCTTGTTCAGCTGCCCTTTCTCTCACATTGCTTCCCAAACCCTCCAGAGAGTGAACGCGTTTGATGATAGCACTGAACTACCAAGTAAGATTATCATCACAGAAACCTGTCTAGTGCATTTTGGTCTGTGCTTGCAATGAAGAAAGAACATCCTTGAAACTCAGTCTGCAAAAGAGGGAACCGGTGACTCAGAGAATAGAATGTTTTGGTAGTTTACCCCCAAATGTGCCATCCACATAGTGCTTTTTCCTCTTGCCCTTCTGCTTGCTTGAATTTTATAATTAAGTATTTAATTCTCAAAGTCATATGTACCTATAGCAGTTTGTTGACACTAATAACAGATGATTATGGAAAACAGCTGATCTTTGGGGAAGGGGCTCTACCAACACTTTATATATGTGTGTGTGTGTGTGTGTGTATAGACATAGACACACACATACACACTATATATATGTGTATATATACATATATGTAATTTGCTTTACAGGGAAATTTTTTAGGGTTTACAGAGAATATGTGATTGGTAGTGAGAGACACAGAATGTTTATAAAGAAAATTGCATTTTCTTTTTATTTACATTTAAATTTCTTTATAGTTTAAATATACGTCTTGAGATGGCACATTCCTAAGATTGAAGAAGGGGTCTTGAGATTCTCCTAAACTTGCATACCCAGTTTTTTGGATATTGTAATAAAAAAGTATTATGACGAGACTACGCGTAGATTTATCTTTGGCAAAACTCTGAATTACTTGTGTGCTTCCTTTTCTACCACCACATCTTTGTATATTGAAATAATAAATTTTAATTAGTGAAATTCGATGAGAAACCAGAATCTCAAGCTTGATCTTAACATTACTCTTCGGAAATTATTTATTTAAAACAAGGTCTTGCCAAACTTGTCAGCCAGCCAGAGTTCTTACATTTAGTTTTTCTCTCTTCACTAATGTCTTACTTTCATTTGCTCAGTCGGTCAGCATTCCTTGAACAATCACATGTGCCAGGACTGGAAATATTCACGTAAACACAAGGGTTGTACCCTTTTGGGCTAATTGTAGCCAAAGTTTACTGAGTGCTCCCTGTGTGCCAGGCCCAGTTCCTCGTTGACCCCGTCACGACCGCGTGAGGTGGGTCCTGTCATCATCCTAATTTCACAGATGAAGAAAATGAGGCACAAAGTAAATGCCCAGGGTTACTGAACATTACAGCAAGGATGCAGACCCAGAGGAGCTGGCCCCTGGGCCCATGCCCTTCAAACCCCAGCCTTGCTGCCTATTGAGAGTGTGTGCCTTTGCTCCACCATTCCTGTTCCCCTAGAGTTAGTTGTATCTTTTTGCTGCCTTTGATTATAATAAGTAAGAAGGTTGGTTCTGGTAACTGAGATTGGGGGCACTCAGCTATATGAGAACAGGCATCCAGGTTTTGTGGCGAGGCCTGTCATCACCTTGTACAAAGTAACATTTGTTCTATACTTCATCCATGGAAACAATTCCTCTTGACTATTTCAGGTTCTCCTTGTGTATTACATTTTGGCTTCAGTTTAGAATCACTCTAAATAGTGCCTGGAGAGCTGAAAGACTTTGATTTACATAGAGCCATTCAGGAAGAAATGAACAATTAAAGGACAGAAGACAGGTACACGTTTTGGCTTCAGAAACTTGTTTAAGGCATTTAGTTGTAATTGACACTTTCAGTTTTTCCACAAACTGTGAGAATCCTCTTGTTACCTTGGGTAGATCAGGACTACCTTTTATTAAGGAAATGGCACCACAGTGGCTCCTAGCAGGGTGAATTTATAGCCCCAGGGTGCATCTGTCTGTAGACCCGGAGCCAGAAGACAGCGCCCCCTTGTGGTTTGGAGTATGTACCACGATGCTCTGGCCAGGAGGTACTTCTGTCATGAAAATCTCTGCATGTCCAGAGATTTCCTAAACAAATCTCCCTGTTTTGCTGTTGCCATTGCCTGCTTGCACAGATAGCAAAGGACAATAAAGGGTATTCTGTAGTTGGGTAACATTTGTTTGCACTTAAATCTGCCTTCATTTTACATCAATAATGACGTAGGGGCACCCTGCTGAGGTACAGTACATAATTTCTAAGCCCTTCACAGGTGGTTTATGGCCAAATACCATTAAATGATGTTTCTTGGGAGCTGAAAGTGTCCATCTTTTTTCCCAGAGCATACCACAAATTGAAATAATAAGAATCTTTATAATGACTGGAACTCAGACATTTCTAAACAAAGCATGTTGAGTGCCAGTACTATTTTGTCTTTCATTTCTGTGTGTAGCTGATTTGTCATCTACTTTTCTACCATTCCTGTTGCCTAATGCCAGAATTTCTTTAAGACCAAAGTTCAGAGTTGAAAAGAGAAAAGTTTGAAAGTATTCAATGTATTAATTTTCATTAAATACAAGTTTAGTTTTTCCCTCTTACTGGAATCTAATATTATTCATTGTAAGTATATAATTAGTATAATTAATATGGTTGCTTCAGTTCTAACACCTTTCCAGGTGCTAACTGCTCTTCCATGAAGTGGTGTCCGTACAGCCACATAGTTTGGAGCACCTGCTAGGAGCCAAATAAGAGACTGTTGTGTGATTTCAAGCAAATCACTTAGCTTCAATGACTGTGTTTGCTCAAGAGTAAAATGGAGCTGCTACCCACCTACATTTAACACACTCAGCTGCTAATCGAAAGGTTGGAGGTTCAGGTCCACCCAAAGGCTGCTTAGAAGAAAGGCCTGGCGATCTACTTTCAAAAAATCAGCCATTGAAAAACCTGTGGAGCATAGTTCTACTCTGGCACATGTGGGGTCACTGAGTCAGAATCGACTCCATGGCACCTGGCAACACCCTACCTATGTAATCACAGAGTTGTGTGAGGAGTCCATGGAATGATACCTGGGAAAGTTCTTTGTGTGAAGTGATATACAATAATGCCGATCAGGACCTGCTGTGTGTCACACAATCCACTTGACATTCTTCTGCACATGTTGGAACTCATCAGCACCTCGTTAGCCATAGGCGTTCCTCAGATGACCCCACCGGCCGAGCTCTGGCCCAGTCAGACCACCACTGTGGCCTTTACCCAGCAGTCCTGGAGCCAGCCTTCCCTCTCTTTCTTCAACTTAGACTTGCAGTGTTTGAGAGGTCCTTCAACAAACTGCTGATTGTAATATGTGGTCCATCTTCCGTTAGAAGTCCAGAGCTGAAAGCCATATTCAGCAGTCAACTCAGATTTTCACCTGAAGTGGTTGCCAAAGTCGTGTCCCTAAAAACGGTCCCATTTTGAAGGGGGGGGGGGGCATCTTTTTTCATCTACTGTGAGAAAGTTCTTAGGTTTTTCAGCCTGAGTCTGACAACACAATTCCTATTGAGTAAAATTTGAATACGCCAACCAGTGTCCAGAAAACCTTTTTCTCCTTCTCAACAGATGGTGTTCCCACAGCTCTAAGAAAGCTGGCCGTTGGCTCTTTCCTAAATAAAGTTCATTCAGACCTAGGGGGCTCACAGTTCCAGCCATTAAAAAGGGCTGCTTCGGACAAATCCTGGAGGCCTGGTGGCACAGTGGTTAAGAGCTACAGCTGCTAACCAGAAGGCTGGCAATTCAAGTCCACCAGCCGCTCCTTGGAAACCCTATGGGGCAGTTCTGCTCTGTCCTATAGGGTGGCTGTGAGTCAGAATTGACGGCAACAGGGTTGGTTTGGTTTGGTTTTCACTATAGGCAAATCCCGGGCCAATTGAAGGACCAGGACCCAGACAAGGGGGAAAAAAAAAAAAGACATGCTGGGATTTGCTTCAAAATCACCCTGGGTGGGGGTTTGCCGTGAGTCGGAATCAACTGAAGGCAACCGGAGAGGAGAGGAGAGTGGGAAGGGTTACAGATGAAATAAGATTGGCCTTGAGTTGGTGGTGTTTCAGTGACGGCTATGGCCGTTGTTGGGAAACCCTGGTGGCAGAGTGGGTAAGTGCTATGGCTGCTCACCAAAAGGTCAGCAGTTCAAATCCACCAGGCACTCCTTGGAAATTCTATGGGGCGGTTCTACTTTGTCCTATCGGTTAGACTATGAGTCGGAATCGACTCGACAGCAGCGGGTTTTTGGTATGGCTATGGTTATGGGAAGGAAAAAAATGCTCTTTATGCAGTTTCTCAAACCGTACAGAATCTGGTTCAGAAGGTAGTGGGGCCCAGTTATCTACATTTTTAATAAACTCCCAGGAAATGTAGGTGGATTGGGACTTGAACTTTGAGTGCTATTCTAGTCTATTTGACATCGGGGGGAAATTACTTGTCCTGCGCACTGGTCCTTTCTTTGGCTCTTAGAGAAAGGTACGATCTTGAGAGCCTATAATGGCTTGGCTTCAGTATTTTTGTAGCAGTCTTACTTGCCTCCATTTGGATTTCCCATATCATATAGCCACCGACACCCTGAGCGAGCTGGAGAGGCTCATTATGTCCCATCTTTGGAGGGAATCCTATTACTTGGCAGTAGGTTATTACTGAAGATGGCTCAGCCTGACAGCTGTTACAAAAGCTTACTCTGACTGCTTTTAAAAATGCACAGCCTCATCACCAGGGCATCAGGCATTTGGCCAACTGGTCTACTGGGTTATCAGATTCTGCAGCTAATATCAGGCACCAGAGGACCAGGGCATTTTGCTCCAGCTGCCCTCTATGGAGTAAGGCAAGAGGCCCTCTGAGAACAGGTCATAGCCTGAGGAAACTCCAAGTGCAAAAGTCTTTGTGGACTTTCATAAAACAAAGGTCCTGCTTTCATGGGAGTCGAACCCATCGGCTTTGGTGTCTGCCCTGGGTTTGAGCCTGGGCTGTGCCCTGCGCCAGCAGAGTGTCCTCCAACAAGTTCTGAAACCTCAGAAAGTGCCTCAAGTGCCTCAGAAAACTGAAGGTATGTACCTGCACTTCCACAACCATTCAAAGACGATGTTACGATCATTAGAGACTATACATTTAGATGAGGTGGCTTAGTGACCTAGTGCTCCTATAACAGAAACACCACAAGTGGATGGCTTTAACAAAGAGAAATGTAGTCTCTCACAGTCGAGGCTAGAAGTCCAAATTCAGGGTGACAGCTCCAGGGGAGGCTTTCTCTCTCTATCGGCTCTGGAGGGAGGTCATCAATCTTCCCCTGGTGGAGGAACTTCTCAGTGCAGGGACCCAGGTCCAAAGGACGCGCTGTTTTCCTGGCTCATGTTTCTGGTGGTTTGAGGTCCCCGTGCCTCTCTTTTTGTATCTCAAAAGAGATTGGCTTAAAACACAACCTAATCTTGGTATATTTGAATCCTACCTCATTAACATAACTGCCACTAACCCCATCTCATTAACATCATAGAGATAGGATTTACAACACATAGGAAAATCACAGCAGATCACAAAATGGTTGTCAACCACGCAATACTGGGAATCATGGCGTAGACAAGTTGACACACATTTTTGGGGGGACAATCCATAACATAAGGTAAGTTCCTTTACATAATCATGTGAAATGCTTAGAAACTTTGTACAGGTTGTTAGATGATCTTAATAAAAAGGGGGAATAAATAGGTTAATGTGTTAAATTATTATCACAATAGAGCCAGTAGTGAGTAAAATGAAATTCCAGGCCACATCTGGTTGCAGTACCACAGAAGCACTGTATTCAAATGAATTCAACGTAGAACTCGATATAGTTACAAATGGATTCAGTTGCTAGCAGGTTTTATTTCAAAAAATGACATGGATTTCCCTTCCAGTGCTGTGAATAGCAGAGTAATAAAATAAGGAAGGCGTGACTTTGAAGTAATGAGACCAAATAAATATTTGCTCAATCAGAACGCAGCCATCCAGAGAGCATCCAAATCATGTTAACCCTATCACAGCGGTCGTCTTAGGTGTTGGACGCTCAGGGGCACTGCCTTTGCTAAGAATGCTTTTGGAACACAGAGAGAACCTATAAAGCAAAGCAACAGTTGTCTCTCTGGCTTAATTAGATTAAAACCAAGCCCATTTTAAAACACCGATAAGGAAAACTTGACATAATCAAAAGAACTTACTAAAAGAGTAAGTTCTAGTTTCCAGGGGTCTTCTCATTTCCCCTAAGTCTGCACGTGCACGCCTTGGAGAGGAGAGACACACTCTCGTGTCTTCATCTCTGATTTAGACATGTGCCATCCGAAAAACATTTAGTTGGATCTTCAAGCCCTGGCTCTTATTCAGGAGAGCTGTCATTTCTTATAATCTTCCTAAATAACCTACCACAGAACTTCTGGGAAATCCCTTAAATGGAACACCAAATGTGATCTGTGACCCTCTGTGACATTTTTATAAAACTCAAAGAAAACGTTATACCATTAGAACTCAACCTCGAGTCCATAACTGCACGTGTGAGCTTTAACCGAAGTGTCTGTATATCCTCAAACATGTACCCATCACGGCATCAACAAGTGCATCTGTAATATCTCGACAAATTCATTTTGATTGACCTTCGTCCATAGGTGTGATACACAGAGTACAGCAGGTCCTAATTTTGAAAACCCAAAATCTGGGAGCAAGTAAACAGGACATTGGAGATTAGTCTTGAAAGGGAGTTGATGTTAGAAAATCATTGTCATTTAAAATCAGCCAAGGTAAGCCAGGTAAGCAAAAAAGAGAGTGATCTTGTCCCAGTAGTCACCACTTTCCCCCTATCTGTGACTTTAATGGATTTAATCTGTTAGGCTCAAGACAGGCAACTCAACCAAATTAAGACATTTAGACTGAAAACACTTCTAATATGTCTCCACACACATTAGACAAGGATCTCTGGTGGTGCAATAGTTAAGTGCTCAACTGCTAACAGAAACGTCAGTAGTTCAACACCCCCACCCCCGACCCCAGCAACGCAGGAAAGATGTGACAATCTGCTTCTGTAAGTAAGTACAGCCTTGGAAACCCTATGTGGCGGTTCTGGTCTGTCCTATAAGGTCACTATGCTTTGGAATTGACACAACGGCGCACAACAACAACACTTGCCTTAGACACCCTTGCTCTTTAATGTATATAGGTTTTTCTTCATTGAACCAATATTTAGATGAAGTCCCCCATAGTGGGTTGCAGTAGTAAAAGAAACGTAGAGATCTCTGCTCTCAGGGAACTTGCAATTTCATTGGAGGGATGGCTGTCAGTATACAAGGAAACAAATAAATAACCATGTGAATTACAGATTGACTGGAAAAGCTATGAAGATCAAACAAACAGATCAGTTGCTGCTGAGTTGATCCTGACTCACAGTGACCCCAAGTGTGTCAGAGTAGAACTGTGCTCCATAGGGTTTTCAAGGCTGTGAACATTCAGAAGCAGATTGTCAGGCTTTTCTTCTGAGGCACCTCTGGGTGGGTTCAAACCACAAACCTTTCGGCTAGTAGTCGAGCACTTAACCATTTGCACTACACAAGGATACCATGAAGATCAGCTGGGAACTTTGATGGAAAACGAGAGGGTTGCTTAATTTAGTTAGGGAGGTAAACAAGCAAACAAAAAAGCTTCTTTGAAGAATTGAATTTTAAGATTGAGAAGGAACTGGCTATATGAAGAGACAGAGCAAGAGTGCCTGCTGTAACAGGACAGCATCTGTTGGGCCCCAGGGAAGGCGGGGAAGGGCAGAACTACGTGCATTGCTTGAAGATGGTCTGAGCCAGGGGCGAAGGGTTTGAAGAAGACTGAGGGGCAAACAATTTGAAGTAGAAAAATCATTTCAGCTCATCCAGAGTTCAGTTTTAAACATGGAAAATCTGAGATGCTTGTAAGACATTAGAGGGGAGTTGTTGGAGACAACTATATGTACCAGGCTTGATAAAAACTGGGGAAAGTATCAGGATATAGATGGATTTAAAGCCATGAAAGTAGATGAGATATCCAGGGAGAGAATGTAGATAAAGAAGAAAAGAAGGTCCAGGATCAAAGCCTGAGGAATTGCACATTTACAGACCTCGAGGAAGCAGCCGAGGAGAGTGAGAGAGGGAGGGATACCATCTGAGAATGTGGCGTCATGGAAATCAAGTGAGAAGAAGGCAGAGGAAAGAAGGGACAACTATACTGGCAGTTGTTCTGGAGTCCCTGGGTGGTGCAAACAGCTAATGTGTTTGGCTGCTAACCAAAAGGTTGGAGATTCAAGTCAACCCAGAGGTGCCTGGATGGAAAGGCCTGGCAATCTTCTGCTGAAAAATAAGCTATTAAAAGCCTTAGGGAGCACAATTCTACTCTGACACACATGGGGTCACCATGAGTCAGAATTGACACAATTGCAACTGGTAAAACCAAAACTCTTTGCTGTCGAGTCGATTCCGACTCATTGCAACCCTATAGGACAGAGTAGAACTACCCCATAGAGTTTCCAAGGAGTGGCTGGTGGATTTGAACTGCCGACCTTTTGGTTAGCAGTCAAACACTTAACCACTGTGCCACCAGGGCCCCCAAAGCAGGTAAAGGTCATGTTAAATGAGAAGAGAGGACTCCCTGAGATGAGCAACAGAAAGGTTGATGACCTTGGCATGAGCAGTGTGAGCGGTGTGGGGGGGGTGGTCAGACTGAAGAAGACTGTGGACTAGTGTAGGGTGAGGGAGAGGGGAAGTCTGGGGCAGAGAAATGCAGCAATAATTTGGAGGAGGATGTGGAGTGCTTGGAGCCCTGCTGGCACAGTGGTCAAGCACATGATTGCTAACCGAAAGGTCAGCGTTTTGAACCCACCAGCCGCTCCCTGGAAGAAAGATATGGCAATCAGCTTAAGTAAAGATGACAGCCCTGGAAACATTACGGGACAGTTCTACTCTGTCCTATAGGGTTGCTATGAGTCAGTATCAGCTCAACTACAATAGATTTTGTTTGTTTGTTTGTTTGTTTGTTTTTGGTGGAATGTTTCTGGAGATGGAGATGCCAGAGCTTGTTTATGTGCTGGTGGGGGCAGTCTCGTAGAGAGAGAGAAACAAGGGATGTAGCAAAATGGACATCCAAAGGTGGGAGGTTCCCGAGAGCGAGGGAGGGAGGGAGGGAGGATCCAGAACTCCGAGGGAGGACTGCTCAGTCAGTGAGGAAAGGAGAAGGACTCTTGTTCCCCGGAAGGAAGGCCTGTACCAACTCTGCTGTCTTGTAGATTAGGTAGCCAGGCAATGATGGGAGTACCTTTCCAATGGCTTCTGTTTCTTTAGGGAGTATGAGGCTATCCCCAGGAGTTTTTTGTGTCCTCAAGGATAGCTTTTGAATGCAGAAGAGATTATTCAAATGGAAGTTATTTGAGTTTTTAAAAATATATACAAATACAAAAGCCTAGCTCTTCCTTAAGCTTTTGAATTCAGTTTACTAACCTTCTTATTCTGTTTATAAATCCAGTATTTAGCAGTTCCTTTTAATTACTTCAGTTAATGTCTAGTTTCATTTTAAGATGTAGTTAAATAAACTCCCTTAAGTATTTTAAACTACATTTATATGTCTATTAATTCAATTTCCTTTTTAGTACTTCAGTTATCTAATTAACAAACTTCTCCAAGTACTTAAGTAATCCTTGAAAATCTATTAAATTTATAAATATACGAATATGGTGAGTCCTAAGTTTTTTTAAATGTTCCAGTGCTGTTGATACACTTAGTAGAATTCCAACCTAAATTCAAAGGTCTAAATTGAATTCTAAGGAGCCCTGGTGGCACAGTGGTTAAGCACTTGGCTGCTAACCTAAAGTTCTGAGGTTTAAACTCACCATCCGCGCCTTGGTAGACAGATGTGGCAGTCTACTTCTGCAAAGATTTACAGGCTTAGAAACATTATGGGGCAGTTCTACTTTGTCCTAGCAGGTTCTATGAGTCGGAATCTGCTTGATGCAGTGGGTTGCGTTTGGGTTGGAAGGTCATACCAATGACAAGGCAAGACCGTCAAAGGGTGAGGGGCTTGAGGAGGGAGGAAGAGGTGGGAAGTAGCCTTCGAGGAGCATGAGGATTTTATTGAACTTATTAGCCGGGGTGCCCACCAGACGGTGAACACTAGTGAGTGGCGACTACACTTCCTGGGTGACTGCACTGCTCTGTTCTCGTCTATTTAACAAGAAGCAATGTTGTTTGCTTCAGGCTTACAGGCATTCCAGCACCTGTTTATTCCAGGCTTACAGATTATTGTAAAAACATAATTCTACTCAGATTGCTTCTTAAGTGCCATTTGGTGTTTACTCCATTTTAAAGAAAACCAAATGGGAAATTGCAGAGGAGGCTTTTTGGTGACTTATATGCCCAACTCCAATTAGAAGGCCCCTTCTCAAAGGAGAGGCATGTACCTAACTCAAAAGATTGTTGAATTATCTATTTATATGTTGTAAACCCAAACTGCATGTTCTAATGTGTATGTAAAGCATGCCTGGGTGGTCCAAACAGTTTGCACTTGACTACTACCCTGAAGATTGGCGGTTCCAACCCACCCAGTGGCACCGAGGAAGAAAGGCCTGGTGATCTGCTTCTATAAAGATTACAGCCAAGAAAACCCTATGGAGCAGTTCTACTCTGCAACACATGGGGTGGCCATGAGTTGGAATCGACTTGGCTGCAACAAGTTTGTGTTTTTCGTTTGTTTTTATGTATATATATGGAGTCCCTGGATGTCCAGTTAAGTGCTTGACTACTAACCGAAAGGCTGATGGTTTGATCTGCTTCTGAACAGTCACAGCCTTGGGATCTCTATGGAGTTTTATACAGTTCTGCTCTGTACAAGTAGACTTGCCATGAGTAAGAATTGACTCGACAGCAATTGGTTTGGTTTTCTGGTTTGGTAATATGTATGGATCATTTTTTAGAACTCCCAACTTTAACTTACTTTTTCAATTAAACTACTAATTTGAATAGAATTAAACTACTACCATTGGATAGAATGGCTTTTACTATAATTATAAAGATAAACCATAGGATCTAATTTGGCTAAAGGGGAAAGTAAAGAAAAGAAGGATTGATGACAAAAGAGAAAATCCCAGGGATCAATGAATTGGGGGGCCTTAGTGAGATTGAATGATTAAAGAAATGAGCTAGTAGGGTAATTGATTGTAGTTGGAAAATAGAATGTGTGAATTACAAATTTAGAGGTGGTGCAGTTGGTGACTGTCTTAGTTATCCAGTGTTGCTATAACCGAAATACCACAAGTGGATGGCTTTAACAAACAGAAATTTATTCTCTCATAGTTTAGGAGGCTAGAAGTGTGAATTCAGGTCACCAGACTAGGGGAAGGCTTTCTCTCTCTGTCAGATCAGGGGAAGGTCCTTGTCTCCTTTCATCATCCGTGGACCCAGCATTCCTTGGAGATCCCCATGTATCTTGGTATCAATCTTCCCCTGGGTCTAGGAGGTTCTCAGCACAGGGACCCTGGGTCCATAGGACACATTCCACTCCCAGCTCTTCTTTCTTGGTGGTAGTCAGGTCCCTCTCCTCTCTGCTCACTTCTTTCTCCTTTTATCTCTTGTAAGATAAAAGATCTGACTCAAGTAAAGGTGTGACTTGAGTAAGGGCATGACTTGAGTCAAACCGTTTTGTAAGGCAGTGACTCAAGATACACCCCACCCTAATCCTGCCTATTAACATATAGAGGTTAAGATTTACAAAACATCACAAAATGGAGGACAACTACACAATACTGGAAATCATGGCCTTGCCAAGTAGACACATATTTTTGGGAGACACATTCAATCCATTACAGTGATCAAGGAGGAAAGGAGAAAAAATGCCACTGCAGAGAAGTTAAAAAAAAAAAAAAAAAAATTCATCTGAGTGCCCTTGCTCTTAAAATTGTACAGTACTTCAAAGGTTGCACTTACATCGCTGATCAAATCTCACTACTTCTTTTTCCTGTAAAGGTATGGAAGCACATTTATAGAATGTTCTGGGCTAGATGGGACTTCAGCAATCACCTGAACCCACACTCTTATTGTATAAACAACAAAACCAAGGCATAGAGCAATTGTTGGAGCAACATAGGAAGAGCTTTTGAGCAGCAAGGACTTCAAGCACAACCATGGGCCTCTTCAAACAGATCACTAGTGTGGACAGTATCTCAAATGGAGTGTGCCATGGTGAGGGGCTCTTTGTTTTTTGAAGAACCAACCTACCTGGCATCAGGAAAAGGCATGTGGCAGCCTTGCCCACCAACTTCAGTGCTGGTGTCAGAATTTTCTTCTGTGGACATATCTCAGTGATCATCATGCACTTCTGAAGGTCCAAGAGATGATGGAACTATCTGCTGGCTGTTGATCCCAGTAGTTTCAACACTATGCTAATGGGGCTGAAGCCAAGGCCATGACTTTGAGCCTAGAATGGGCTATGAACCACACTCATTGCTGGTGGGATGAGAGATGAAAGGGGTCCTCTGCATCTGGGAAAGCACAGGAGTATTCTGAAGTTGGTGGAGAGGGAGATGAGTGTTGTTCAAGCGGCAAGAGACAAATATGTGATCATTACTGGGAAGCAAGAGACAACAGATTTCCTAATAATTATTCTCGCTTTTCATGATCAAACTTAATAGTGTTATTTTCCACCCTTCAGTTTTTGATCATTTAAGATGAGTGAATTTGAAAACAAGCACTTTCTCAGGAAGCATCTTCAGGTACCTTTCATTTTGGGGGTCCTCAACTGAATGGGTGGCCAGGCATTTGGAAGTCAAAAAGGTCTTCTACCTCCTCCGCAGGCCACCATCCAGGAGTTTCTGTGCTTTGAAAATGGCCCAGACCATCTAATTCTCTCTCAGGCAAAAGCTCCCACTCAGCAATGGTCTTTCTGAAAGGTGTGTTTCCTGTTGAAAGCACAGAGCTGGGAGTCACCTTGGAAGAGCTGGCCGGTAAAGTGTGTATCACTGTAAATGGGGTGAGGACAGAAGGGCCCTTGTGAGTGACACCAGACTTCATCAGGACCGTGGAAACAACCGCCCTGACTGATGCAGAGAAAGCATTTGCAACAACTCTCAGCTACCAGGCTAGACACTGTGGCCAGGAAACCTAGCACCAAGGCAAACAGACTTAGCCTCCAAAGGATGAGGTTTCCAGCCCACTGAGTGAAGTGGATCACGGAGGACTACTGTTCCCTAATTACCTAAGTCTCGTTTCTGACTCTGAAATACATCTTTGTCTCTCCACTCTTCTCTTTTCTCACTCAAATAAGTCTCCAAATGAATCTTCCTGCCTCTAATCTCAATCTACTACTGTCTTCCACACAGTTGCTGTGTCTGGAAAACTATTGTCCAAAAATAGCTAGACCCACTGATTTTTATTTTCCAAAAAAAGCTAGTTCCACATGTTCTTCCAGAATCATGCCACTCCCCCATCAAGAGATGGAGCCTAGGTCCCTTCTCCTTGAAACTGGCTAGGCCTTTGTGACTGCCACAACTAGTAGAGTAAGACAGAAATAATGCTACATGACTTTGGAGGCTAGGTCATAAAAAGCAATCAGCTTCCATGTGGCTCTTTCTCTTGGAATGTTCACCCCTGGAACCCAGTCATTACATTGTGAGGAAGTTCGGGCTTATAGAGAGGCCCATGCGGAAAGGAACCAAGGTTCCTGGCCCTCAGCATTGACTGAACTCCCAGCTGACATCCTGCACTAACTTACCAGCCATATGAGTTAGCTGTATGGTCTTGGAAGCTGATCCTCCATCCTTCAGTCAAGCCACACCACCTGATGTCACGTAGAACAGAAATAAGTCTTCCCTAATGAGCTTGGCGCAAACTGCAGATTCTTGAGCAAAATAAATGATTGTTATTGTTGTAAGCCACTGGTTTGGGATGCTTTGTGATGCAGCGGTAGATAACCAGAGCACCAGACACATCACTTCCCAACTTCAGGTCCCCAGTTAGTCCAGTTTACAATCCCTTCACACTCAGATCCCTCCACCACAGCAGCCCAACTTTCTCTAATTCTCCAGTCATAACATACTATTTTCAGACACTGGGTCTTGCCGTGCTCTCTTGTGCCTCCTTGCCTTTGCACATGCTTTTCCCTCTGCCTGATACACTCTTGTTTCTAGCCTCATCTGCCACCCTGTCTTTACTTACTCTGAGTTGTCTTTCAAGACTCAGCTCAGGAATCACCCCTCCAGGAAGCTTTTCATGCGCCCCTTCATCAATTTGGAGACCGAAGAAGAATTGATGCCTTTGAATTATGGTGTTGACAAAAAATATTGAGTATACCATGGATTTTCAGAAGAACGAACAAGTCTGTCTTAGAAGTACAGCCGGAATGCTCCTCGGAAGCCAGGATGACGAGACTTCGTCTCACGTACTTTGGACATGTTGTCAGGAGGAACCAGTCCCTGGAGGAGGACATCATGCTTGGTAGGACAGAGGGTCAGCGAAAAAGAGAAAGACCCTCAATGAAATGGATTGACACAGTGGATGCAACAATAGGCTCAAACACAGCAACAATTGTGAGGATGGCGCAGAACTGGGCAGTGTTTCATTCTGTTGTACATGGGGTCGCTAAGAGTCGGAACAGACTCAATGGCTCCTACCTACAGCAACACTCCTATCATGCATGATCCAACAGAAATCTGAGCATTTCTTCATTGTAGCACTTACCACACGGTACAATAATGTATACATGTCTTCCCTCCTCATGAAATGGTGAGCTTCTTGTGGGCAGAGCCTGTGTCCTGTTTGTCTTTATAACCCTAGAGATCAGCACAGTGCCTATCATAAAGAACATGCTCGATAAATGTTTAATGAATGACTGATTCCAGACATGGAGTCATTGAATCCTACTGGGGTTGGAAGAGTGGATATAATGCTTTTTGGTTGAGATAGCCTTGATTAGGTTTCCAGGTCACCTCTTCTCTGATGAGGTATGCCTACTTTCAGGCAGTTGACTTTTTACTGGATATTACCAACAACCTTCCTTCATTTCTAGCTCCTGTATTCAAGGCTATATTGACTATATATATTCAAGCCTATATTCTCAGAACTACTTCGTCTATATTATCCACTGGCGGCCTAATCATAGCGTGTAGACTGGTGATATCTGTAGCTGGATTCATTAGGGGCAAGCAGAAAATGGTTTTATTTATTCTCCCATTGTTCCTTCAAACTTACTCTTTACTTCATGTGGTTAGAAATCTTGAGCAGGTCTTATAACATTTTTGGCCCGTTGGTCACAAAACCAATCTTGTTTCAGTTTTGAAAATTTCCAACCAATGGAATTCTGGAATTTCATCCCATTTAAATCAGTCCCTAATGCTGGTGGAATAATTTGGAAAAGGAGAGTAAGAATGGTTGCACAACTTGAAGAATGTAATGTAACTGAATTGTACCTGTAGGAATTGTTGAGTTGATGTATGTTTTGCTGTGTATATTTTCACACACACAAAAAAAGTTAATGGTAGAATTTTAAAAAAGAAAAAAAAAGCTATCCCAGTGTCGGCCTGCCTCTGGCGAGAAGCTTGCAGAGGGGGAGAGGTCTCTGGTCTGCTTCTCTTCAATTCTCACTCCACTCCCCAACCTCCTTCTGGCTGCAGTGAGTTGGAGAGGGCGCAGAAAAGAGGGTACAGGGCAGGAAATGCCTTTCCTGTCTCATCTGTTGTGATTAGGATGTGGATGGATGTACATCTGCTGGTTCTTCTTTCCACAGGGTGCTTGGCAAACCTTTGGAATCCCCCTTCTGGGACTTGTGGGCCACGTCTGTCCTCCAGCTGGCTCTTCTGACTCTACCCATAGTTTCTGAACTTCATCTATTGAGCTTTCCCCACCTCTCAGGCAATCTTTTTGGGTGAGTTTCCTTTTAAGATGACCCCAGGCTGGCTCCTATCTGTTCTTCAGATGTATCTGCATTTTCCACCATGGAAGTGCAGGTTACTCCCAAAGGAGCCAGTTCTCTTCATTCTGCTCCCAGAAAAGAGCTGCTCTAGCCTTTAGGCTTTATAGGTATGAATCAAATAACAGTCTCTACTCACCCCAAACTCCAGGGGACATGATGTCCAGCTCTCTAAGTGGTCCTATGAAGTCCAAATCAATTTGCCTGAGGTGAGAGGGAGCCACTACCTTCAACATGGGGTGAGGGACAAATCTCCCTCAAATATTCCTCAACCCCAATTTATTCCAGCAAACCTACTTCAGGGTGTTGATGGGTGATGCTAGCAGAACTGGTTCCACAATCCTTTATGCACTTAGCTTTCACATATGACACCTATTGTATTAAGATAGTGGCACCTGCCATATTATTCTCAGTCTTTGGGACCCCAGCCAAAACTGTAAGATAAAAAGAGTCCAAATTTTACATCCTGTTACACCTATAGAGTTTTCCCCAGAGTTTATGTTCTCAAATGAATCGATTAGTCATGGAGGCCCCATATTTAAGTTACTTTTTTGGTTCAGATGTATATACCTGTGATTGTATGACAGGGGGTAAGGCAGGAATGAATTTTCAGGAGGGTTTTTGGCAGAATGAGAATGGAGAAATGTGCAGCAGCATGTGCTTGGATGGAGGGAGACAAGGAAAAGGAGACCACCATAGCTGCCTGAGATTGGTCCCCCTCCCTGGCACCACGGATTTACTTCTGAGCCCATGAGAGGAAATAAGTGGCTTCCCTATGGACTCCGTGAGACCCAGGATAGTGGACCCAAGCAGTGGACATCCACAAGAAAGTCTTCATGGGGAGAATATGATGGATTCACATGGGAGCTGAGAAGTGTGCTCATGAGCTGGGGTGAGACTCACCCAGTGTCTCCGGAAATAATTGGGTGAAGCTCAGTAGAGGTGGGGACCCGGCATTAATGAATGGGGAATGGGATGAGGCTAGCGAAATAGTTATTTTTGCTAATGTGACAACATTGAACCTATAGGCTTGTGAAAACTGAGGCTATACTTTTAGTATATTAACACAGGTGTTGGATTTAAAAACACTTCCCCTACTTATTTCTTTTCGATGTCGAGATGCTAAGACCTAGAAAGGACCCCTTCATAGCTGGTGTCCTTGAAGAGACGCTGTTGTATGGCACCTCCTACAAAAGAGCTGGTTCCATTGGTGTTACTACCACATCTCTACCTGGGTATTATTTCAACTTCCTGTTTCACAGAAATAAGCTAGCGCCTCCTTGTGTCCCAGGTCAAAACATGGTATAGAGAGCACCCTCATAGCAGAGCAGTGTTGTTGTTAGGTGCCGTCAAGTCGGTTCTGACTCACAGCGACCCTATCTGTGTACAACGAAACAAAACACTGCCCGGTCTTGCGCCATCGTCACAATTGTTATGCTTGAGCCCATTGTGGCAGCCACTGTGTCAATCTCTCTTGTTGAGGGTCTTCCTCTTTTTCACTGACCCTCTACCTTACCAAATATGATGTCCTTCTCCAGGGACTGGTCCCTCCTGATAACATGTCCAAAGTAGAGTAATGTAAGTAATAACTACAGTACGCAGAAATTTTGCCCTCTCTAAAACATAGCTTTGAACTTTTCTTCGGAGGAGACTGAGATGTGGGTCATCTCTCCAGAAGACTCCTTGGCTGCCCTAAAAACCCTGTTGTCGTCGAGTCGACTTGGACTCATAGCAAGTCCATCCAAAACGAAAAAACCCTCTGTCGTCGAGTCAAATCCAACTCATAGCAACCCTATAGGTCAGAGTAGAACGCCCCATAGGGTTTCTAAGGAGCAGCTGGTGGATTTGAACTGCCCACCTTTTGTTTAGCAGCCTGAACTCTTAACCACCCCTCAAGTTTTGTTTTCAAACAATCGCAGCGAGGTCTCTGCATGTGATGACGATAGAAAAGAGGTAAACACATTCAAATTATTCACTTGGTTAAAAAACACTGCAGTATCTCCAGTCTTTTCAAACCTCTCTTGGACCTTGGCCTCTCAGAGTCCTTTGTCTGGAATCCCACTTAAAAGGCACAGCAAATTCTGAACCGCTGTTATAAACTTTTCTCTTGTCATCTTTCCGACACCCACGGCCATCGGTCTGAGCAGTAGCCAAGAGCGGCTCCTCTTGTCCAGCGTTTTCCATCATCAGCTGCTGCCACGCCGTCCGTGACCCCTGGGGCTACTTCCTGAAGCATAGATTTGCACAAAGACTTCTCTCATATTTGTTTCTATCTGTCCCTAGAGGTCCCTGGGCTGAGTCCCTAAGTTAGAAACCCAAGCCACAGCTAAATGTAGTGACACAATTGGGCTATTGTGTGAACTGCAAACCAGTGGGCAGGCAGCAGCTGCCGGGCTGACTCACCAGGCACACCTGCCCCACTGGTCCAGCGGGGCAGCCGAGCATGGGCAGGGCTTCCTGGAGGCCCTCTGCCTCAGGCCCCACCCTTCCCACTGCCCACTGAGCACTTGGGGGCTGCATCTGCTGTCACTGCTGCCTTTCTCCTCTCCTTGCCTTCTCTATTCCTGTGCAAAGGCCCTGAGGCCAGTTCCTTGACACCTGTCACCTAGACACTGCAGCCCCGAGCCCACTCCAGTTCTTGAGCAGGCAGTGTACCTGCTAGCCCACACCTCACCCTGAGTTTGAGGTTGGAGATCACCGGGTTGCTGGCAGGATCCAATACTCAGCATGTGAAGAATGAGCTCCTTCCTGCCTTTCATGAAACCTTCAAGTTGCAGCTGTTCTAGCCAGGTTAAGAGGCAGGCCCGCTGGCAGTAGCCTGGGCTACCAGGGCAGGTGTGGCAAGGCTGGGGGTCTTAGTGGAACTCAAGGATGCCAGCCACAGAGCCAGGGCCAGTGGAGAGAAAGACAGGATGGGAGTCCCAGGGTAACCAGCACTGGGAGCAAATGCAGTAACACAGGAGATGCCCAAGAGTGGAAATACTGCTAAAGGGGGCAGTTGTCTGAGAGGCCTGGCTGACAGCCAGCTCAGGGATGGTGCCAAAGCACCAAGTCCCCAGTCCAGGGAGGCCACAGTGGTAGAGACTGGCTCCAGAAAGGAGAACCAGGAAGACAGGAGTGAGGCTGGAAAGAAGTATGTGGGGGACTCAGCACAGTTTCCCATAGACCTGAGCTACCCAACATGGTAGTCACTAGCCACATGTAGCTACTGAGCTCTTGAAATGTGTTGTTGTTGTTGTTAGGTGCCATTGAGTTGGTTCTGACTCATAACGACCCTATGTACAATAGAACAAACCACTGCCCGGTCCTGCACCATCCTCACAGTCTTTGTTATGCTTGAGCCCATTGTTGCAGCCACTGTGTCAATCCATGTCGTTGAGGGTCTTCCTCTTTTTCGCTGACCGTCTACTTTGCCAAGCATAATGTCCTTCTCCAGGGTTTGGTCCCTCTTAATAACATGTCCAAAGTACATGAGATGAAGTCTCACCATCCTCGCTTCTAAGGAGCATTCTGGTTGTACTTCTTCCAAGACAGATTTGTTCATTCTTTTGGCAGTCCATGGTATATTCAATATTCTTCACCAACATCACAATTCAAAGGCATCGATTCTCCTGTCTTCCTCATTCATTGTCCAGCTTTTGCATGCATAGGAGGCTATTGAAAATACCGTGGTTTGAGTCAGGTGCACCTTAATCCTTAATGTGGCATCTTTGCTTATTAACACTTTAAAAAGGTCTTTTGCAGCAGATTTGTCCAATCCAATACATCATATTAGATATATCTGGTTAAATAAAATACATAGTTGAAATTAATTTTAACCTGTTTCTTTATACTTTTTTTTTTTAAGTGTCTATTAAAAAATTACATATTTCTTTGGGAGAATGCTACTCTCTGCTGTTTGCTCACCTTAATTCCTAGGTTCCCCCAGCTAGATCCTTCCCTCTTTCCTGCCAACCCCACTGCCCCCTCTTACAGCAGGCTCTCCCTATCCCCTCAGTGAGACCCTTGGTGTGGAATGCTTACCATGGACCAGGTGTTCTTCACACATTATTTCCAATCTTGACAATAATCCTCTGAGGAAGGTATTACTATTCCCATTGAGAAAATGAAAATGCAGAAAGGCTAACTTCCAAAGGCCACATGTCTTATAAGTGTCAGTATTTGGGACATGGCTTTCCTGGCTCCAAACTCTACACTTCGTCCACCACACTGCCCTGACTTCCTACTTTCTTCCACACTTCCAACCTCTGTGGTCAGCCCCCGATACCGGAGCGGGCGCAATGACTCGCCAGCCCCCTGAGGTGTGAGATTCACCAAGTAGGCCTTAACCTCTCTGTTATGGATTGAATTGTGTCCCCTAAAACAGTGTGTCAACTTGACTAGGCCAAGATTCCCAGTGTTGTGTGATTGTCCACCATTTTGTGATCTGATGTAATTATCCTATGTGTTGTCAATCCTCTATGATGTTAATGAGGCAGGATTAGAGGCAGTTATGTTAATGAGGCAGGACATAATCTGCAGAATTAGGTTGTATCGTGAGTCAATCTCTTTTGAGATACAAAGGAGAGAATCAAGCGGAGAGGAGAGGGGCCTCATTACCACCAAGAGAGGTGCTGGGAGCAGAGCACACTCTTTGGACCCAGCGTCCCTGTGCTAAGAATCTCCTAGACCAGGAGAAGATTGATGACAAGGACCTTCCCCCACAGTGGACAGAAGGAGAAAGCCTTCCCCTGGAGCTGGCACCCTGAATTTGGACTGTCGGCCTCCTAAACTGCGAGAGAATAAATTTGTTTGTTAAAGTCATCCACTGGTGGTATTTCTGTTATAGCAGCACTAGATAACTAAGATACTTTCTCTGGGCTCAGACTTCTGGAAGCTCAGGCACAAAGCTACCACAAGCTCTGTCAAGAAACTCCTGGTGAGCAATCACAGCAGCCCTACTCAGCCAAGGTTCTTGGGGGCCATTGGATGGACTTCACTCCAGGAATGGAGGTTTCATAAGGGCCTGGACTGGATGTTCCAGGAATGGAGGAGACATGGCATGAGGTTGTCTGGCCTCTGTGCCTTTGCATGTGCTTTAACCTCTGCTGGGGACACCCTCCTACCTTTCACCTGGTTAACTCCTCTTGACCCTTCAGGTCTGGTAGGGGTCCTCCTTCATGCTCTTGTAGCATCCTATTCTACTCCCACCTAACCATTCCTCATATCCTTGGGCAGGGGTTCTCAAAGTGTAGTCCCTGGACCAACAGCTTCAGCAACACCTGGAAGCTTGCTAGAAATACAGATTCCCAGACTGCACCCTGACCTACTAAATCAGAAACTCTAGGGGTGGGGATTAGCAATCTGTGACTTAGCAAACCATTCAGATGGTCCCTGGATGGCATAAACAGTTTGTGCTCGGCTGTAACCTAAAGGCTGGCAGTTCAAACCCACTCAGCAACACTGCACAAGAAAGGCCTGGCAAACTGCTTCCATAAAGAATATAGCCAAGAAAACTCCTTGGGAAACCCTATGGAGTTCTACACTGTAACACATAGGGTCACCATGAGTCAGAATAAATGCAACGGCAACAGGTTTGGTTTTTGATTTTCAGATCATTCCGATGCTCACTCAGGTTTGAGATCCACTGGTTTAGGGGGGGATCCCTGGTGGCACAGTGGTTAAGAGTTCGGCTGCTAACCAAAAGGTCGGGAGTCTGAATCCACCAGCTGCTCTTTGGAAACCCTATGAGGCAGCTCTCCTCTGTCCTATAGGATCACTACAAGTCAGAATCAGCTCGATGGCAATGGGTTTGGTTTTGGTTTTGGTTTAGGGGAACTACTTGTTTGCTTGTCGGTGTCCCTTTCTGGACTATAAACCCTTTGAGTATAGGAACCACATGCTGTTCACTGTAGTATTTTGAGCCCTTAGCCCAATTCCTGGCACACTGTATATGCTCAGTAAATGTTTATTCGGTAAACACATGTAGGTTTGTCTAACTTCGTTGACCAAAAACAAACTAATAACAACAACAAAAAAAAAATGAGCTGTGCATACTGACAGCCTTCCAAAGAGTACAGTCTGGAGAGGTTGGGTGGGGGGAGTAACTTTGCAGTGGAGAGAGCTGGCAAACACTAGCTCAGCCAGGAGATCAAGGTCAACACAGCAGTGATAACGCTGCTGACTGCATGTACCCTTGATATGCTGTGATGAGAATGGCATTTCACCTCTTCCTCTTAAGAACCCATAACTACAGTCTAATCATAAGAAGAACACCAGACAAACCCAAAGTAAGGGACTTTCTACAAAATACTTGACCTGTACTCCTCAAGGTCATCAAAAACAAAGGAAGTCTGAGAAACTGTCCTGCCAAGAGTAACCTAAGGAGATGAGACAACTAAATGCAGTGTGGTATCCTGAATGGGATCCTGGAAAATAAAATGGGCATTAAGTAAAAACTAAGGAAATCTACTGAAGTATAAACTTTAGTTAGTAATAATCTATCCATATTAGTTCATTAGTTGTGACAGATGTCCCACACACTGTAATACATTAACAATAGGGGAAATGGAGTGTGGCCTCTACGGGAACTCTTTGTACTACCTTTAAAACTTTTCTGTAAATCTAAAACAATTCTGAAATTTAGAGTTTATTAAAACAAAGAACTACTAATATTCTCTTCTGCCGAGTTCCTGGGCCCAGTCCAGTGTGGGTTTGACTCAGAGCTTGCTGATTGGTAGCCTGAAGATTAAACCAACAACACAAATGTGCTTTGTTTGATTCAGGGTCTTAAAAAAAAAAAAAATTTTAATTACTTGCTAGCGTTTAAAATGTGCCTTCACTCATATCTGTGCCCAAGTTCAGACCCCTGTGTTGTGCGCCATTTTGAAATTTGCATTTCTCTGAAGGCCGTCGTTGATCTTTGTTGAAGGGATATTATACTCTGAGGTCCTACATTGGAGAGTTTTCATACATTCATAGTTGTATTCACCTTCCAAGTCTGTGATTGTAGAGGGAGACCATGTGGAATAAAATAGACCTTTTCAGCCTTTCAAAGCAATTGCACTTGACCAACAATAACATTGATATTTGGACGTTGCACAGCGGTGGACAGTTCAAATCCACGAGCCACTCCTTGGAAACCCTACAGGGCATTTCTCAGAGTCATCTAGACAGCAACAGGTTTTTTTTTAACACTTAACAATCAGGAAAAAAACCGAGAATTTCCAACTTCAATTGAAAACTCAAAAGATCTGGCAATTCTGGCTTAAATTTCCAATTGTCTTAGCCAGGGCTTAAGCTCTTCAGCTTGCCAGTCACCACCATTCTCTATTGCCTTCCAGAAACAAGATTTCCTGTCAGTTGCCATCACAGTTCCCTTGCCCTGCATCATTTTGCTCAGTTTAATTGTCTTCACTCCTCATCTATGCTGCCTGGACCCTGTGGGTGTCTGAGGCTTTAGCCCTGGCCCATCCTCACCCAGAGCTGTCTCCGTCTGAGGGAGGTCACACGAGTCCTTCAAACACCTGATCTCACCTGTATCTCCCTGCTGGTGCTGACTTTATCCCCCTCTAACCTCCCCAGAGCTCATGATCCTTTAGCTACATTCCACCCCATAAGGAGTTACGGAGTTGTTTTCTTGAGCTTCCGCCCTCCTCTCAGCCTGAAAGAAGTGTTTTTTTGTTTTTTTGTTTTTAATCTTTTTTAACCCAGAGCCATTTAGTTATTCTGGGAACCCATACTTTGGGGCTCGAGAAAAGTCCTGGAGCTAGCTTTCATCTGGAAAAGGGTTTGTTTATTCCCTTCATTTTGTGGCAGAACTAACCATGATTTTAGATAGTTTTATAAACACAAACAACAAACCAGAAATGATCCTATTTGCTCACAAAGGCCTGCCTGTGAGTCTGCTTGGGCCTGTTGGAAGTGTACAACCTCCTGGGAAAATTTAAGGCTATAGACCAGGTTCATACATGACGAGTATCATGTGGTAACTGAGAAGAGAAATTCATTTAGCTCCCCTGGGGAATATTTGTTTAGAACGGGAAGAGTGAAGAGACCTGGCAACACAGTTACATAGATAAAGAGGGGACTTAATCATTGCATGTTCTGATGAGAAGGGAGAGGTAGACTGGACCTTAGGTTCCTTTTTGGACTCAGTTCCCTGCTTGTTATCACCCTTTTAGGATTAGTTTTTCTTTCTTAGGTCTCTGGAGCACCCGGGTGGTGCAAAAGATTAAGCACTTGGCGGGTAACTGAAAGGTTGGCAGTTCGAGTCCGCCTAGAGGTGATTTAGAAGAAAGTCCTGGTGATCTACTTCTGAAAAATCAGCCATTGAAAACCCTATGATGCACAGTTCTACTCTGATATACATGAGGTCGCCATGAGTTGGGGTTGACTTGAAGGCAGCTAGTTATTACATTATGCTCAAAGAGTCAGGGCACAAGGCACAGCACAGGGAGAGGAAGGCACAGGGCTGAGAACAGTGGGAATGAGAGAATGCCTGTGCTCCCTGAAGAAACAGAACCTCTCCAGAGAAACTGCCTGGAAAGGCTGGTATTCGGTCATCCCTGAATAAAAGTGCCAGCTCATCACTTACGCCCTACCAGTCCAAAAGCCTCAACCCCAAGTTCAACCAACACTGTAGTTCCTCACTCAAATAGTAATGATGTTATTAGGTGCCGTTGAGTTGGTTCCCATTCATAGTGACCCTATGTACAACAGAATGAAACACTGCCCAGTCCTGCGTCATCCTCACAATCGTTGTTATGGTTGATCCCATCGTTGCAGCCACTGTGTCAATCCATCTCCTTGAGAGTCCTTCCTCTTTTTCGCTGACCTTCTACTTTACCAAGCATGATGTCCTTCTCCAGGGACTGGTCCCTCCTGATAATATGTCCAAAGTATGTGAGATGAAGTCTCATCATCTTTGCTTCTAATAAGCGTTCTGGCTGTACTTCTTCCAAGACAGATGTGTTCATTCTTCTGGCAGTCCATGGTGTATTCAACACTCTTCATCAACGTCATAATTGTCAATTCATAATTCTAATTCTTCTTTGGTCTTCCTTAATAGACAGGCAAATTTCACCAGACTTTCACAAAAGCCTCCAGCAGGAAAGATACAGACCTAAACAGACCAGTACCCCCCAAAAGAGGAAACAAACAATATAGGCATCAGATACATGCATCTATATGTGTGTGTGTGTGTGGGTGTGTATGTGTGTATATATATATATAACAAAACCAAACCCGTTGCCATTGAGTCAATTCTGACTCATAGTGACCTATAGGACAGAGTAGAATTGTCCTGTAGGGTTTCTAAGGCTGTAAATCTTTTACAGAAGTAGACTGACTCGTCTTTCTCCTGTGGAGTAGCTGGTAGGTTCGAACTATCAACCACCAAACTTTCAGTTAGAATTCAAGCACTTAACCACTGCACCACCAGGGATATGTATTTATATATCCCTGGGTTCAAATTTTATATATATATATATATATATATATATATATATATATATATATATATATATATATATATATGTATATGTATATATACACACATATACACACACACATATGTATATAAATACACATATAAAGAGATTTATATTTATATATTTTTTAAATATATATATGATAAGATAATAATAGTTAATGTACATTTACTAAGAGCTTTATGCTTTAATGTTGAATTCACACACAACCCTGTGAGGAAGATGCTATTACTCCAATTTTTTGACAAAAAAAAAGAGACTCAGAGATGTTAAGCAACTTAACCAAAGTTACTCAGCTAGTAAATAGGCAAGCAAGAATTTAAACCCAGGCAGTCTGCCTCAAAAGTCTATAATCCTGTTACAAGGTACTGTTCTTAGAATACAGGGCACCGGTAACAAGAACAGGATGCTATAAAACAGGAACAGTCAGAGAACAAAAGCAAGCTCTTGGAAGTTAAAAACAAGACTGTCTTATTAGAAGATTTATTAGAAAGGCTGGGCAATAATTTTGAGAAAATATTCTAAAATGTTAGACAGAAAGAAAAAAGATGGAACTGCAGGATAAAATGGAGCGAAAAGATAATAAAGTTATAGGATCGTACCAGTGTAAACAATCAACTTTTAGGCGTTCATACCACAAAAAAGGGGGGAGGGGGGAGGAAATGGTGAGTAAAAAATTATCAAATTTCCTGGGAGATGGAGGAGAGGGGAAGCAAGGGCAGGGCTGAAAGCTAAATCCTCATCTATCATTAAAACAACAACAACAACAAAAAACAAAAAACATGCCGTTGAGTCGATTCTGACTCATGGCAGCCCCGTGTATTATGGAGTTAAACTGTGGTTTTCAATGGCTAATTTTTCAGAAGTAGATCACAAGGCCTTCCGTGGAGCCATTGGATGGTTTCAAACTGCCAACCTTTCGGTTAGTAGCCGAGAGCAAATCATTTGTGCCACCCAGGGACATTACGTTAATAATAGGTAAAGTCTAAAACTGAAAAATTGAAAAAGAGCAGCATAACCATCTTATTTAGATATTTGGTCCAGAAGTAAATACTAAGTGTTAAAAGTAAGTGGTGAGTTGTAGGGAAAGGGACAGTGACATTATAAATCAGTAGCAAATCAGTCCATAAATCAAGTTGGATATAAGCTTACTGTATGACCCAGAAATTCTGCTGCTAGACATATACCAGAAAATTCTATTGCCCCCCCACCACAGAGACACATAAGAATGTTCATAGCAGCATCGTTTATAGTAAATAATAAAAACAATTAAAAATACCAAATAATCACCAACAGGACATCAGTTAAATAAACTATGGGATAGTCATGCAAGACTAATTTTGAGTGAAAATGTTGCAGAAGAATACATGTTGTATAAAATTATGTATGTAAAGTTTAAGAACGTGCAAAATAGTGACGCATGTTAGTTAAGATCATATACGTACATACACATATATGTAGTAAATTTTTTTTTAAGTGAATGAGAATGATTAATAGCACATCCAGAATATGCAGTGGTTAAGAACTCAGCTGCTAAACAAAATGTCAGCAGTTTGAATCCACCAGCAGCTCCTTGGAAACCCTGTGGGGCAGCTCAACTCTGTCCTATAGTATAGGGTCGCTATGAGTTGGAATCACCTTGACGGCAATGGGTTTTGAAGGGAGGAGGATGTGATCAGGGAGGGATACACAAACCCTTAACCTGTACTGGTAGCACTTTGTCTCTTAAACTGTGGTGTGTATATCAGTGTCAATTGTATTGTATTTTTCTTTCTTTTTAAAATAGTTTTGAATTGTAAAATATAATATACCTGTATAAAATGTATAAAAACTTATATCCACAGTTTATCATATATTTATAAACACCCATATAACTGCCACCCAGGTCAACAAATAGAACATTGCAAAACCCTTTGCTATTGAGTCAATTCCGACCCCTAGCGATCCTATGGGACAGAGTAGAACTGCCCCACAGAGTTTCCAAGGAGCAGCTGGTGGTTTCGAATTGCTGACCTTTGGGTTGGCAGCCAAGCTCTTAACCACTGTGCCACCAGAACTTCGAGAAATAGAACATCACCAGCGCCCAAAAGCCCCCTGCCGTAAACCTCTCCCCTACCTGCGCACCCTCCTTCTTTCCAGAGGTAACCGCTATTCTGCCTTTTAAAGCAATCCCACCGTCAGCTTTCTTTATAGTTTTACCTGTGTAAGCATCCTTGAACAATGTAGTTTACTTTAGCCTGTTTTTAAAATTTATATAAATGGAATCATACTGTGTTATTTTGCATCTGGTTTCTTTCCCGCCAGATTATATTAATAAAAATCCTTTTGAGTTTTGTGTGCGTGTTAACCAGTTGCTATCAAATCGATTCCAACTGATGGTAACCTCACGCGTGTCAGAGTACAGCTGCAGTCTGTAGGGTTGTCAATGGCTGATTTTCCTAAAGTAGCTCACCAAGACTTTCTTCTGAGCCGCCTTTTCGCGGACTCCAGTGCCCAGCCTTTGGGCTAGCAGCCGAGCGGGTTAACTGTTTGCACCATCCAGGAGCTCCTGGGTGTGTGTCTACTTCATCCATTTTTAGTGTGTTAATATATAACTTTTGTTACTATATAAAAATGCATTCGTTCATTCTCCTCTTGCTGAGTCTTTGCTGATCGCTAAAAGTGAATGATGTATTTTATTATCTAAATTTTAATGAGCCTCTCCAAGGTTGTCTGGTTAAAAATAAAGAAGGAAAACCGGTGTAAGAACAAAACTGTCGACAAGGGGGAAATATTTTGCCCGTTTGACCATATTAACAGCAGTTTAGACAATAAGAGCTGTGTTGTAAGTGGATTTGTTTCCAAACCTCACGATTGTGTAGAACCCACCAAAAAAAAAAAAAAAAAAAAAAAAAAAAAACCAAACCTGTCACCACTGAGTTGACGCTGATTCATATGGACCCTATAGGACAGAGTAGAGCTGCCCCATAGAGTTTCCAAGGAGCAGCTGGTGGACTCGAACTGCCAACCTTCTGGTTAGCAGCCGATCTCTTAAACACTGCGCCACAACCAGGGGCTCTTAAATGTTGCATGCATCAGAATTCCCGGAAGGCCTAAAAGGCCTAGTAAAGAAAGAATCCTGAGCCCCCTCCCGCATACGCCCCGAGTTTCTAATTCAGTCAGTCTGAGTGAGATCCAAGAAACTGCATTTCTAGCAATGTCTACCCTTTGTGAACCACCGCTGTAGACAATCCTTGTGCAGCAGCTGATAGGCATTCTGAACTTGAAACATCAAATAAACATCAAATAAAAAAGAACAGCATGCAAATTTTTGTGTCACAAAATTACTTTGAAGACTCCTTGCCTGAAAGCTTGTTGGAATTGCAACTGTGTTCTTGTTTGTGTGAAAATGAAATTCAGCAGAACTAAATCAGATTTGACTGAGGCAAGTAGACGGCATATTGCACTCAATTTCTCAATCTGGGACCATATTAGCTCAAAGAGTAGTAAGCACAAATCCAAGTTGACTCATTCTTGAGATATGAGTAAATGCTGCTTCTCTAACTCAATATATTTATAAGAAAAAACATTAACGGGAATTCATTATTTATAAATTTGACTTGGGAGATTTTAGTAAGATGTATTTACAATCACTCATATCAAATGAACTTAAACTTTGGGGCATTATTACTGATTGAAAATACTATTGCTCAAAAGATGGTCATGTAAAATTACAAAACATTTTCTGGACATGAAAGTCAGAAGTTCTTCAACATGAGCTATATTTTACAATTGTATCTCTGTAGTCTATCTCTGCTTTTAGTGAGTGTTATCCATGTATTAGTGATTCATTCATTTATTCATTCACTCAACAAATATTTATTGGAATGTCACTATATGCCAGGCACTGTGCTAGGTCTTGGGGCATATCAGTGAAAAAAGAAAACCAGTCCAAATTTTCTGTTTCCATAGAAGTGACATTCTAGTGGGGGGAGATAGACAATAAATCATAAGTATAATAAATGAGTAAATTACCTACTTTATTAGAAAGTGATAAATGCTGTGAAAACATAGACTAGTTAAAGAGGTTTTAGGAATGTGAGGAGTGATGGTTGTGGTGTTGGAAATGAAAAATTATTATTGTGATAAATAGATATGACATTTCTGGACTGTATCCATGGCTCCCTTGCCCTTTGGTCTGATTCTTTGGTCCAATGGGAAGAACTGACAGAGATGAGAGGGAAGGAAGATAGTGAGTTCAGGTCATGAGTCCTCCTCTATCCTCCCGGTTGGGCTGAAACTGACAGTGCACCTTGGGAGTCCCTGGGTGATACAAATGATTCATGTGCTGTTAACCGAAAGGTTGGAGGTTTCAAGTCCACCCAGAGATGCCTCAGAAAAAAGTCCTGGCAGTCAGCCATTGAAAAGCCTATGGGTTACAGTTCTACTCTGACACACATGGGGTCATCATGAGTTGGAATCGACTTGAAGACAACTGGTAACTATATAGGTTACAAAACATCTGCCATTTCTACCATCTTCACATGTATAATTCAATGACATTATGTTCATCGTGTTGTTCAACCATCATCATTAACCATTCTGGATTTTTCCATTACCCTTAACAGAAACTTAGTTTCCCCTGTGGAAATGCAATTTAAAGCAGGGAGGTCAGGGTGAGTTTCACTGAGAAGGTGACATTTCAGCAAAGCCTTAAAGGAGGGACTTTGCTACGTAGATACTTGAAGAATGAATTTTCCAAACAGATGGAACAGCCAAAAAAGTCTCTGAGGTGGAAACATGCCCGATATCTTTGAACAACCAGTGTGAAGAAGATGCACTCAGTGTGTCTGAAGCTAAGGAAGCAACTCACGGAGTAGTAGCAGACAGAGCTGGAGAAGGCGAGAGTATGTAAGGTTATTGTAAGGATCTTGGCTCTTACCCTGAGTGAAAGAGACCTTACGGGCAAAGGGAAGGAATGGTCTGACTTGGTTCTATTAAGAAATAGTTGAAATACAATAAATTGCACATGGTTAAGTGTGTGATTTGATACGTTTTGTCATGAGCATACATGGGTGAAACTATCACCATAATCCAGATAATGAATATACGTTACATCAAAGGGCTTAATCAAGAAAGTGAAGAGACAACCTACAGAATGGGAGAAAATATTTTGTAACCATATTATCTGATACGAGTTTAATATCTGGAATATATAACAACCCCTACAACTCAACAACAACGAGTACAAAAAGAAACGGCCACATTGAAAAATGGGCAAAGGACTTGAATAGACATTTTTCCAAAGAAGATACACAAATGGACAATAAGCACATTAAAAAGATGCTCAAGGTTGTTAGTCATGAGGGAAATGCAAATCAAAACCACAGTGCAATACTACTTCACACCTACCAGTGACTATTACCAGAAAAACTGAAAATAACAAGTATAGTTGAGAATGTGGAGAAAGAACTCTCTTCCATTGCTGGTGGGAATGTAAAATGGTATAGCTGCTGTGGAAAATAGTTTGACCCTTCCTCAAAAAGTTAAACATAGAATTACCAGATGACCCAAGCATCCATCAACAGATGAATGGAATCTGTACAATGAGATGTTATCCACCCATAGAGAAATGAAGTCCTGACACATGCTGTCACATGGATGAGCCTTGAAAACATTATGTTGAGTGAAGTCAGGCACAAAAGGACAAATATTGTATGATCCCACTTACATGAAATATCTAGAACAGGCAAATGCAGAGAGACAAATGTTTATTAGTGGTTATCACTTTCTAGATAGTAGACACTTGTTATTTTTGGTGATGGGAAAGGCAATACTCAATATGGATGAAGTCTGCACAACTTGTTCAAGGTAAATGAAGACACTAAGAAGTGTGTAAGAATAAGGGACAATTTCAGTAAAAACCATAATGGACAATTTTGCAACACCAATAACAACAACCAGTAAAATATATGTGTAGTTACATAGGTAGACATGTATACATACAAAAGTATAGGATCGCACTTGTGAGTATATGAGCATGTGTGTACAGGTGTATATACGTGTTTATGTGCGCTGCATTTATATTCATATATGTAATAGAGCACATGGGGGCACCGTTATGGAAACTTCCTAGACATATCCAAACACCTTGCAGGATTGAGTTACTGGGTTTGAAGGCTCAGGACCATAGTCTCGGGGGACATCTAGGTCAATTGGCAGAACACAGCTCCTAAAGACAATGTTCTACATCCCAGGTTGGTAAGTAGCGTCTGAGGTCTTAAAAACTTGCGAGCAGCCATCTAAGATAACAACTGTGTCTCTACTCATCTGGAGCAAAGGAGAGTGAAGGAAACCAAAGACCCAAGAAAAAAAATTAGTCCATGAGAACTGCAGCCTCTTCTAGCCTGAGACCAGAACTAGATGGTGCCCGGGTGCCACTGCCGACAGATCTGACCAGGGACACAATACAAGGTCCTGGATAGAATGGAAGGAAAATGTAGACTAAAACTCAAATTTTTACAAAAGGCCAGACTTAACTGGACTGAAAGAGCCTAGAGGAACCCCCGAGACTATAGCCCTAATATACTCTTTGAACTTGGAACTGAAGCCACTCCTGCCGGTCATCTTTCATCCAGACAAGAGACTGGCTTACAAAATAAACAACATCACCCGTGAATACTGTGCTCCCTTAAATTAATCAACCACATGAGACCAAATGGTCAACATTTACCCTGAAACGAAGACGAGAAGCTAAGGAGAGGCAGGGAAGCTAGATTAATGGAAACAGAGCAAACAGAATGAAATAATGAGAACGTTGACATGTTGTGAAAAATGTAGGCAACGTCATGGAACAAGTTGTATAAAAATTGTTACATGAGAGCCTAACTTGCTCACCTCAAACACAATTTAAAAAAAAAAGTTTATCAGCGGTTATGAGGGGCTGGGGGGAGGAGAAAATGGGGAGTTACTGCTTAAGGGGTGCTGAGTTTCTGTTTAGGGTGATTTAAAACATTTGGAAATGGATAATGGTGATGGTAGCACAACATGGTGAATGTAATTAATTGTATACTTTGAAATGGTGAAAGTGGCAAATGTTTTGTTATATCTATTTTACTACATTAAAATTTTAAAAAATTAAGATACTGAACATATTCACAATTCCCCAGATTTTCCCTATGCCCCTTTGTAATCTCTCCTACCTGGCCCTGTCCACCATTTGCCTCCCCCAGGTAACCACTGACCTACTTTCTGTCACTGATTAGTTTGCATTTTCTAGAAACATATATATATAAAAGAGTGCATGATATATATATATATATATATATATATAAAAGGAATCTGGCTTCTTTCAACCAATAATTATTTTGTGATTCAGTCATGTTTTGTGTGTATCAACAGTTCATTCCTTTTCATTGCAGTATAGTATCTCATTGTATGAATGCACCATACTTTCTGTATTTCCCTGTTGATGGAGGTTTGGGTGGTTTCCAGGTTTGGGATATTACAAATAATCCTGCTATGAACATCTGTATACTAATCTTTGTATGGACATGTGCTTTCTTGTCTCTTGGGGAAATGGGAAGGAGTGGAAAAGCCAGATTATATGGGAAGTATGCATTTAACCAAACAGTTTTCCAAAGTAATTGTACCATTTTACACTCCTACCAGTACAATATGAAAGTTTCAGTTGCTCCACATCTTTGTGAGCACTTGGTATGAGAAGTTTTTTAAATCTTAGACACTCTAATGAGTGCATAGAGTCCCTGGTGGTACAAACGATTAATGCACGAGGCTGCTAACTGAAGGGTTGGAGGGTCAAGTACACCCAGGGGTCCCTTGGAAGAAAGGCCTGGTAATCTACTTCTGAAAAACCAGCCATTAAAAACCTTATGGAGCATAGTTCTACTCTGACTCACATGGGATCACCATGAGTTGGAGTGAACTCCACGGCAACTGGTTTTTGATAATAAGTGTGTATGGTAACTTGTGCTTTTAGTCGTGTTTCCATAGTAATAAATAATGATGGAAAACATCTTTTCACGTGTTTATTTGCTGTCCAAATATCTTCTTTGCTAAAAAGTGTTAAGATGTTTTGCCCATTGAAAAACTGGGTTGTTTGTTTTCTTATGATTGAACTATTGAGTCCCTTATTCTGATAAAGTTCTTTATTCTGATATGATTGGCAAAGATTTTCTCTCAGTCCATGGCTTGTCTTCTCCTTCTATTAGCAACATCATTCAAAGAGCAAAGGTAAATTTTTCTAAAGTCCTACAAAATTTTTTTCTTTTATGGATGGTATTTTGGGGGGTGTGATAACTAAGACGTCATTGCCTAACCCCAAACCACAAATATTTTCTTTATACTTAGCTTCTGTAAGTTTTGTTGTCTTGTATTTATGCCCATGATCCCTTCTGAGTTGATTTTGTATATGATGTAAGGTATGGATCAAAGCTCAGGTGTTTCGCATATGGATAATCATCTGTTCCAGCACCATTTGCTTAAAAGACTATCCTTTCCCCACTGAAGAATTTTTGTCTTTGTACCTTTGTCAAAATTCACTTCTCTATATGTGTGTGAGTCTATTTCTGACTCTCTATTCTGTTTGTTCATGTTTATGCCAGTACCATATTCTCTTGATTACAGTAATTTTACAATGATTATTGAAATCAAGTAGTGTTAATTCTCCAGCTTTGTTCAAAATTGTCTCATCTATTCTAGATCCTTTGTACTTTAATATAAATTTTAGAATTTTGTCAATTTCTACAAAAGAAGTTTGCTTGGATTTTGATTAAGATTGTTTTAAATCTATAGATCAATTTGGGGAGAATTGAGTCTCCAGACCTTGTTGGCACAATGGTTAAGAACTTGGCTGCTAACCAAAAGGTCAGCAGTTCGAATCCACCAGATGCTCCTTACAAACTCTATAGAGGCAGTTCTACTCTGTCCTATCGGGTTGCTACAAGTCAGAACCAACTTGACTGCATATAACAATAACAACAGACCATGAATGAGGTATACATCTCCATTAATTTAGATCTTCTTTAATTTCTCTTAACAAGATTTTGTAATTGTCAGTGTACAGGCCTTTCACATCTTTTGTCAGATTTTTTCCTAAGAGTTTATTATTTTAAATGTGATTTTAAATAATATTTTTAAATTTCAATTTCTGATTGTGTATTGCTATATATAGATATAGAATTGATTTTTTTCAATCTTGAACTTGTATCTTGTAACCTTGCTGAATTCACTTATTAATTCTAATAGTTTTATTAAATATTCCATCAGATTGTCTACACAGATAATCATGTTGTCTGGGAATAAAGAGAAGGTGGTATTATCAGAATGGGAGGGGGTCAGGCGCCGTCCCCGACAGAAGCCAAAACTAGTGCAAGCCTTCCGGAGGAGGAGACGATGAGGAAATGCAGCTGCTGCTGGAGATCCTGCCCACATCCTGTCCTCAAATCTCTCACCAGTGCCTCCATTTGGCCATATCTAAGCCAGAAGCCAGATGTCTTAGTCATCTAGTGCTGCTATAACAGAAATACCACGAGTGGATGGCTTTAACATAGAGAAATCTATTCTCTTACAGTCTAGTAGGCTACAAGTCCAAATTCAAGGCATCAGCTCCAGGGGAAGCTTTTCGCTCTGTCAGCTCTGAAGGAAGGTCCTTGTGATACATCAGCCTTCCCTTGGTCTGGGAGGTTCTCTGCACAAGAACCTCAGGTCTGAAGGACACACTCCACTCCTGGTACTGCTTTCTTGGTGGTGTGAGGTTCCCATGTCTCTCTGTTTTCTTCTCTCTTTTATATCTCGAAAGAGATTGGCTTAAGACACTACCTGATCTTGTAGACCTCATGAATATAAGTGCTGCTAATCCATCTTATTACATCATAGTGATAGCATTACAACACATAGGGAAATCACATCAGATGATAAAATGGTAGACAACATATAATACTGGGAATCATGACCTAGCCACTAGCCAAGTTGACAGATATTTTTGGGGGACACAATTCAATCCATGACACCAGCTGACATGGAAGTCCAGGAAACAGCCTGTGGAACCAGGTCTCCTATGAGACAGAGAGCAGATAAAAGGTGAAGGAGGGCTATGAAATCCAAGAGGCCAAAGAACAGGACAAATATTAAGAGGTCAGGGATGAGAGGAGGAACCAACAGTTGAGACTGAGAAGAAGCAACCACTGAAGTAGAAGAAAAGCCAGCCTAGCTCAGTGTCCTAGAAGCCAAATGAAGAAAGTGTTTCAGGGAAATGGAAACGAGAGGTAGAGAGAGAGAGGCTGAGAATGACCACTGAATTTAGCAACATGGAGGTTAGTGGCAAAGCGTAGAGAAGCGAAACTCTGGTTGTGTTGGTTTAAGCAACAGTATGAGGAAAGGAGTTGGAAACAGAAATATAGACAATTCTCTTGAGGTTCTGTTGCAAAGGGGAGCAGAGTAATCAGCAAGAGCTCTAAGAACTGGCAGGGTCAAGAGAAGTTTGTGTGTGTGTGTAAGTTACGAGAAGTAATATGTTTGCAAGCTAATGAGAATGAACCAGTAGAGAAGGGGACAATGAAAAAGTCCACCTCAAATACTAAATAATTATGTATTAATTTATATTCTCTATTTCAGATGACTGAAGGCCAACTGAAATAAATGGGAGTTAAAAAAAAGGAAATTAAAAAATTATAAGGATACTGAAATATCTCAAGGAGCCTGTAAAAATGGTGTGGCAGATGTGTCTGACCTCCTCTAACTTCACAAGGGGGAAGAAGAATCAAGATCAACAGCCCAAGGCTGATTCCTATGAGGCAGAGGTCTAACATAACTCTACTCTCCAACCTTTTTACCAATCTGACACCAGCCGTCCCTCCCATAGCACTCTCTACTTCTCTGATGGGTTCGATAATTCGTTGCAATGGCCACACAGAACTCATAGACCATACTCACCGTTATGGGGTTTATTAGGGAAGTAACAGGTTACTATTCAGGATACAATTCTTTGATCAGGACAGCCTCTTCTCAGCTGTGCCCTAAGGCAAGCCTCTCTCTGGCCCTCAGACCCTTGCCCAGCCTCTGCCCTGCTCGGGCAAGTGTTACAAAGCTCTTTAGCTCTGCTGACAAGTGCCCAGAGGCACCTTACTCCTCCGGCGAGCCTCCTGCGTGAAGGTGCTCAGCTATCTCGATCTGTGGGCGGGGAAGCTCACTGTGCCGTCTCTTACCGGTCTCCTGGTTCTGCTGCCTCTGCTGCTGCCATTTCTCTGCCACTGCCTCTCGCCATCCTGCCATCTCTGGTGTTACAGCTCCCTCTCTCTGTCTCTTGGGTCTAGGAGTCTCAGCATAGGGATCCTGGGTCTAAAGGATGTGCTCCACTCTCATCTCTTCTTCTTGATAGTGAGGTCCCCCCAGTCTGCCTCTGAGATGGCTCATTTTAAGCCTAGTGGGATGGCAAAACTGACCAATCCCCTCATTAGGGTTCTATACACCTTGTTTGCATGCTCTCACCCCCACAAGTGTGTCATGCACCTTATTTGTATTATTAGCAAGCCCTCCAATCCCCTTGGTCTGTCACAAGCACCTTATTTGCATAGTCCCACCCAGTCTTTTGGTGGGAGTTACAAGATCATGGTGAGAAAGGCCATATAAAAGCAATTCATCACACCACAAGCTCAAAGACTGAAATATGACTGGGAGAAACTGGAGCCAGGAATTCAAATGCCCTCAAGATTCTCTCTCCGTAACGTGGCTTTATGTCTTTCTTCTCGACAACTTCTTTCTTTACCCTCATTCTGAACAGGCTTTTGCCACATGGCAGAAATCTTGGTCTCTGGGAGATCTTGAGAGTTATCTTATACAACTTCAACCACAAAGAGAGGGCTCTACTCAGCCCTCTTGGTTTCCAGTCCACAGATTCAAGAGGAGATTTTTAATCAGCTCAGTTTAGTGAGTTCCTTATTTCTTGAACAATCAACTGTGGCCACTGAGGGTGGGTTTCACTTTATAAAGTGGCTGCTATATGGTAATGATTTCGAGGGATGGTGGGGAGAAAAGACTCTCTGCAGAACATTAGGAACTGTGAAAATAAAGTGCTTAGTGTGAAATAATACTGGGATTGGAATTTGTCAGCAGGTAGCTTGATCCCAGTCAATGGAAATAGGTTTTCAGGGCCCTGCGGGATTAAGCAGAACATGGAGATAAACTCTGACAAAGACTGAGGGTCAGCTCATGCCATGTCCATTCCAACACGCTGCTGGTGTGCCTTCCTTTGCTATAGAGGCTGGGCAGTGAAAACATCATTTCCCAGACTCCCCAGCAGCTAGGATTCTAGACATCATTTCGGCTCCACCTGTCTGATGCAAATGAAGGAGCTGTAAATTTCAACTCAGTTAAGTGGCCAGAAAGGCAGAGCCTGCGACATTTATTGTACTAGTGTGGAGGGGAGCAGAGGTGGGTGGTCCTGGAGCCAGCCAGTGTTGGGGTGGTTTGTTGATCCTGCAGGAAGCTTCCTGATTGTGGTAAAGACAGCCCTGTTTTGCTCTAAGACTTCAGTAGGAGTAGTTCCAGAGAGCTCTTCCTAGCCAGTTTCTTCAGATTTCCTAAGGATTATGTAAGCCAGTTCATACCAGTTTCACTGAGTTATTTCTGATCCGTGGCAACCCCCTAAGTGTCAGAGTAGAGCTATGCGTCATAGTTTTCAATGGCTGATTTTTCAGAAGTAGATTGCAAGGCCCTTCTTCCGTGGTGCCTCTGGGTGGACTCAAATCACCAAGCTTTTAGTTAGCAGCCAAGTGCATTAATTGTTTGTACCACCCAGGAACTCCAAGCCATTTAATGTTGTCGTTGTGTGTCGTTGAGTTGATTCCGACTCATAGCAACCTCATGTGACAGAGTAGATCTGCCCAATAGGGTTTTCTAGGCTGTAATCTTCATGCAAACAGATTGCCAGGTCTTTCTTCCCAAGAGCCACTGGGTGGGTTTGAACTGCTGACCTCCTGGTTAGCAGCAGAGCACCTAATCGTTTTGCCACTAGGGATTCTACACCATTTAATAGCCTGTGATAAGTCCCTTTGTGCTTAAATTAGTTCACACAGGTTCTGCAACTAAACCCTGACCTGTACAAGTACAGTATGGAAATTATCTCTCAGAAAACTAAGTCAGAAGCCTTGATGGCTGAGCTGCAGCTGAGCAGTGAGGCCTAACCATAAAGGTAATTGAATACTGATAGCCAATGCACAACGCTAGATCTCCTAACACCTCCCTGTCTTGTCTGGATCAGTCCTAGGGCCTGAGCAAGGATTGGCCTGGATGTGGCAGCCCAATAGCCCCAACAACCAGGCAAGGGGGAAAGCCATGGCTGGGAATTAATGAGGGCCTCCTATCTGCTGTGTGTAAACAGCAAATACCAGATTATCAGGCCTCGCAGGAATCCAACCTCCTCATTTTGCAGAATAGGAAGCTAGATGATACAAAACATATTTAGAATTACGAGATAACCCGTATCTTCTTAAACATTGCGACTAGCTCTTAGCACATATAAAAACGAAGAAAATTAAGTCAGAAGGCTTGGTATTGAGTCGAGTTGATTCTGACTCATAGCAACCCCATGTGTTACAGAGTAGAATGGCTCCACAGGGTTTTCCTGGTTGTAATCTTTAGGAAGCTAATTGCTAGGCCTTTCTTCCACAGAGATGCTGGGTAGGTTTGAACCACCAACCTCAACCTGGGTGGCTTGAACTCCAACCTTTAGGTTACTTAAAAAAAAAACACCAAGCCTTTTGCTGTGGAGTCAATTCCAACTCATAAAGACCCTATAGGACAGAGTAGAACTGCCCCATAGTGTTTCCAAGGAGTGGCTGGTGGATTGGAACTGCCAACCTTTTGGTTAGCAGCCATAGCTCTTAACCACTGTGCCATGCATAAACTATTCGTGCTACCTACTTAATAAATTATGCTAAGGATTTATTGTGTGGCACAGGAACTCAGGGAATGTCCGTGGAATGGAACGTGTTTTACTCTTGGTTGGAGACTCCTGACAACTGTGTCTCCTTCAAACTTGCATGTACTGACTCAGCATTGGAAATGGCAGCTGTAGAGAGGCCATCAAGAAAAAGCAAAGTGAGTGGCATCTGGGGTCTTAAAAGCTTGCAAGCAGCCATCTAAGATGCATCCATTGGTCCCGACCACCTGGAGTAAAGGAGAATGAAGAACACCAAAGACACAAGGAAACTATTAGCCCAAGAGACAGAAAGGGCCACATAAACCAGAGACTTCATCAATCTGTGACCAGAAGAACTAGATGGTGCCCGGCTACCACCAACGACCACCCTGACAGGGAACACAACAGAGAGTCCCTGATGGAACAGGAGAAAGTGGGGTGCAGAACTCAAATTTTAGTAAGAAGACCAGACTTAATGGTCTGACTGAGACTGGAGGAACCCCAGAAAGCATGGCCCATGGATTTTCTATCAGCCCAGAAATAAAACAATTTCTGAGGCCAACTCTTCAGACAGGGTTTGGACTGGACTGTGGGACATAAAGTGACACCCGTGAGGAGTGTGTCTTTTAGCTCAAGTAGATACAAGAGACTAAACGGGCAGCTTCTGTCCGGAGGTGAGATGGGAAGGCAGAGAGGGTTAGGAGCTGGCTGAATGGACATGGGGAATCAGGGGTAGAAAGGAAGAGTGTGCTGTCACAGTATGGGGAGAGCAATTAGGGTCACATAACAATGTATGTATAAATTTTTGTATGGGAGACTAACTTGAAATGTAAACTTCATTTAAACTACAACAATTAAAAAAAAAAGAAAGAAAAGAAAAAGCAGAGTTACTATTATCGTAACCTGAGGGAGAGCAGTGGCCAAGGAATCTTACAAAAGGGTTGTGGCCATTTTCCCATGTGTCAAAAGTAAAAGCAATCTCCTAAGAACCAAATTTATTACTGATTGATGAAGAGCTTCTTCGCCAATTTAGGCAGTAGGAGGTTGTTTAATTATAACACAGCAGCGGTGCGTATTACATCAAACATTTGTTTTACTTCTGAAAACCCTGGAAATGAAATAGATTCACACAGGAAAGCACGCACTTGTAAGGGACTGATGATTCTGAGTTGGCCAGCGATTATTCATTTTCCCTTAATTCATTTCTACAGATGGGGGGAAAAGAATTGATTCCAAGAAGGAAAAGCATTGCATGGAAATCTGGCAAGTTTTCACAAGGACTGAATTGCTCTTTTGTTTTCTGACCTGCAATATGAGATTGTCAGCTGAAACTGGGTCTCGGCTGCTGTGAGCAAGATGCCAGCTCTGTTCAAAGCCTTAGAAGACTTAAAGTCCTGCAGATTGCTCTGCCCTTTGGGCTGGACACCCAGGAGTTCCAGTGCTTCCAGAGGGCAGTGGGGAGGCATGTCCTCAGAAGGGCATGAGCTTGGTTAGCCCTTAGTTAGTGAGGGAAGAACTCGAAAGGAAGGAAGAGGGGTCCTGAAGGCAGCCGCAGATGTGGCCTGCATGTCAAGATCAAACTTTTAATCTAGTTGTCATGATGATTAAAAAAAATTAAAATGAATAATGATTCAATGAAATGAAACCCAAATCAAGCCGTTTCATTTATAGAGCAGACTCAGCAGGAGGAGGCCTTTCCAGCGCACGCGTAGCCCCACGCCTGGCCCAGTGCACTTGGTTGGTTTCATAAATGATTGTTAAATGATGATGAAACTGAGGAGAATGAGCTCAGAGTAGGAGAATGCCTGGGACGGCAAGACCAACCTAGGAGGGAAATTCCTTTCTTTTTTTTTTAAAGTGGGCTGGGTGTGGGAAGGCTGATGATAGAAGCTAGCAGCAGAAGCTATAAGCTTGGATGTGGCCTGAACTGAGTATCTGGGAGGGATCTTAGAGTTGGGATAAAGAGGGGTGGGGGCTGGGCTAGAATATAATGGCAGCTAATGTTAGCAAGATGGATGGAAATAAATGAGCTTCCTGGATCTCTTCCAGCCATACCTCAGTCCCAGTTTGCTGCCAGCTTATTGCAACCTGGCCAAAGACAGGCTTTATCCTCTGCCACCCCCACACGCAGGGAGGATTAGAGCCCAGATATGAAATAATATAAATGATTATTGAGTAAGGTCCTTAATCCAACACTTCACAAATCTTAAAACCATCTGTTGTAAATTGATTGTTTCTTTTTTCCCCCAGAGTTAAATGAATTAGACATTGATATAAGGCTTTCTCTTGTCATATAAGTTTTTTTCTCAAGTCTCCTGCAATCATCTAGACAATGGATTTGACGCCTTGAACACTAATGGCCGAAGACTAGATGAGTTGTAGAATAACATCAAAGACATCATACATGAAGAAAGCAAAAGGTCATTAAAAAGACAGGAAAGAAAGAAAAGACAAAAATAGATGTCAGAAGAGACTCTGAAACTTGCTCTTAAACATCGCGTAGCTAAAGCAAACGGAAAAAATGATGAAGTAAAAGAGCTGAACAGAAGATTTCAAAGGGTAGCTTGAGAAGACAAAGTAAAGCGTCACAATGAAATGCGCAAAGACCTGAGATTAGAAAATCAAAAGGGAAGAACCTGCTTGGTATTTCTCAAGCTGAAAGAAGTGAAGAGAAAATTCAAGCCTCGAGCTGCAATACTGAAGGATTCTACCTGGAAAATATTAAATGATGCAGGAAACATCAAAAGAAGATGGAAAGAATACAGAGTCACTTTACCAAAAATAATTGGTTGATGTTCAACCATTTCAGGAGGTAGCATATGATCAAGAACCGATGGTACTGAAGGAAGGAGTCCAAGATACAAATGAAGACACTGGTGAAAAACAAGGCTCCAGGAATTGATGGAATACCAACTGAGATGTTTCAACAAACAGGTGGAGCACTGGAAGTGCTCACTCGTCTATGCCAAGAAGTTTGGAAGACAGCTACCTGGCCAACCGATTGGAAGAGATCCATATTTATACCTATTCCAAAGAAAGGTGATCCAATCAAATGCAGAAATTATTGAACAGTATCATTAATATCACACGCAAGTAAAATTTTACTGAAGATCATTCAAAAGCAGTTGCAGCAGTACATCAACAAGGAACTGCCAGAAATTCAACCTGGATTCAGAAGAGGACGTGGAATGAGGGGTATCATTGCTAACGACAGATGGATCCTGGCTGAAAGCAGAAAATACCAGAAAGATGTTCACCTGTGTTTTATTGGCTATGCAAAGGCATTCAACTGTGTGGATCATAATAAATTATGGATAACATTGTGAAGAATGGGAATTCCAGAACACTTAATTGTGCTCGTGAGGAAACTGTACATAGATTAGGAGACAGTTGTTTGAAAAGAACAAGGGGATACTACGTGGTTTAAAGTCAGGAAAGTTGTGCGTCAGGGTTATATCCTTTCATCATACTTATTCAGTCTGTATGCTGACAAATAATCCAAGAAGCTGGACTATGTGAAGAAGAGTGTGGCATCAGGATTGGAGGAAGACTCATTAACAACCTCTGTTATGCAGCTGACACAACCTTGCTTGCTGAAAGTGAAGAGGACTTGAAGCACTTACTGATGAAGATCCAAGACCACAGCCTTCAGTATGGATTACACTCTCAACATAAAGAAAACAAAAATTCTCACAACTGGACCAATAAGCAACTTCATGAAAAATGAGGAAAAGATTGAAGTTGTCAAGGATTTCATTTTCCTTGGATCTACAATCAATGCCCATGGAAGCAGCAGTGAAGAAATCAAAGGACGCATTACATTGGGCAAATCTGCTTCAAAAGACCTCTTTAAAGCGTTAAAAAGCAAAGATGTCACATTGAAGACTAAGGTGCACCTGACCCAAGCCGTGGTGTTTTCAATTGCCTCATATGTACGCGAAAGCAGGACGATGAGTAAGGAAGATGGAAGAAGAACTGATGTGTTTGAATTATGGTGTTGGCAAAGAATATTAACTATACCATGGACTGCCAAAAGAACGAACAAATCTGTCTTGGAAGAAGTACAACCAAAATACTTCTTAAAAGCAAGGATGGCAAGACTATACCTTATATACTTTGGTCATGTTAACAGGAGGGATCAATCCCTGGAGAAGGACATCATGCTTGGTAAAGTAGAGGGTCAGCGAAAAAGAGGAAGACCCTCAACGAGACGGATTGACACAGTGGCTGCAACAATGGGCTCAGGCATAATCATGCTCATGAGGCTGGCTGAGGACTGGGCAGTGTTTCATTCTGTTGTATGTAGGGTCACTGAGAGTTGGAACTGACTTGACAGCACCTAACAACAACAATAGCCACGTTAAAAAAGTAAAAAAAAGATTGAAATTAATTTTAATCATATATTTTATTTAACGCTATGTACCAAAATATTTTCATTTCAACATGTGCTCAATGTAAACAATTATTGAGATATTTCACGCTTTTTAGTCTTTGAAATCCAGCATGTATTTTACACCTATAACACATCTCAGTTCAGACTAGCCACACCTCAAGTGCTCAGTGGCCACACGTGGCAGAGGCTACTGGACTGGACAGCCCAGTTCTAGACTGCCAGGCCTCAGCACAAGAAGGAAGCAGGGGATAATGGCGTACAACATGACAAACGCAATTCATGTCACTAAGTTGTACATAAAAAATGCTGGAATGGCAAATGTTTTGTTATATAGATAGATACAACCAATAGATATATTTTCCACAATAACATTAAAAATACTAATAATAAAGGAAGCAGGGTCCCAGGCTTGCACTGGCATATCAAAATGTTTGGGTTTGTTTCTCTGTTTTCCCCTCCTCAATATGAAATCTTGAGAGCGAGAAATCTTACTCATTACGGAATCTTCTATGCTTCACCTCTTAATAAATGTGCAGTTGACCAGATAGATACACGTGCTGAGTTCTTTACTCTTCAGAAAGTATTTTGTAGGCACTGTCTCCTCCATAGCTCCTTAACACTCTGCTCCTCTCAGCACATCTACACTTAAAACTCTCTTATTACTGGAGTTGTCATTCATGTATCTGACTCATTTCTTCCTCCCTGTTCTTTGTCTCATTCATCCGTGAATACCCTACAATGCCCTATGTGTAGTAGATAACCAATATTTGTTGAGTCAAAGGTAATTCAATTCTTTTCAGTGTGGCAGAGGGAAGAGAACACACCTTGAAATTGGACAGACCACAGTTCAAATTCTCTCATTTCTGTGAATTTGAATGTATCAAACTCCTCATTCCTTCCACAGATATTTATTCAGCGGCCTCCGTGTACTGAGCTCTGTGCTCACCGTTGAGGACAGAGGCCCATCTTGGAGTCCTTACAGGGTCCTTGTAGGGGGAAAACACGATTCTGTCTTGTGCCCTCCTGCCCAGTGGCCCTGCACATCCTTCACAGTAGGGCCTCTAACTCTGCATTTCAGGATGTTCCCTTCACTTTCACCTGCACAGGTGGGAGCTGTTGGAGGCAGTGACCCAGTTTGAGGCCCTCCTGTGGTCTCACCACTAAGCAGATCCAAGATTGAGCTCATAGTAAATGGTCAGTGAGAGTCCCTGGGTGAGAGAGTTAACGTGTTTGGCTGCTTACCAAAAGGCTGGCAATTCGAGTCCACCCGAAGGTGCTTTTCAGAAGAAAGACCTGGTGATCTACCTCCGAAAAATCAGCCATTGAAAACCCTACAGAGCACAGTTCTACTCTGACACGTGGGATCACCAGGAGTTAGAATCAACTCATGGCAACTGGTTTACATTTATCAGTGTTGGCCCCTCGTCCGTTCTCTGTGTTTCAGCCTTACAGGCTGTGTGGAGGACTAGCCCACAGGAGACCAATACGTGCTTGGTTTCCTGGGCTCGGTGCCTAGTGTGCAGAATCTCCTTCCTGCCTGCACAGTGGGGAGGAGCGCGGAGCCTGGGGGGATGACCCAGCCATGCCGCTCGCTTCCCTCCCACTGCTTTCTGCCATTTTTACTAAGATGCCCTGCCCAGAAATCCTACAAAGACCAAGTTCTTTATCAACTTATACTCCAGTTTTTCTTTGGAAACATGAGGGAGTATGCCCACCCCAGCCTCCCATGGTTGTTTGGAGAGAAAAATGCTAACAGCAGGAAGAAGTTATTTCTCAACAGTGGAGGGGTGGGAGATGATCTGGGTGTGACCCTGAAAAGGGGAGAACCTGGCCCAGAACCTCTAACAAGCCCTTCCTGCTCTCTGGCTCTGGAATAAAAGTACAATGGGACCAGCCTTAAAGACTTTCCCTTGGTGAGGCAAGATGTCTGGACAGCCAAAGAGCCCCAGCTCAGGAGCCAGCAGTTCCGAGTTCTCTTTTAGGCCTAACCTCTGACTTGTTGCATGAGGAGGTGGGGATCTGTCCAAAGCTGTTTACAGTTATTGGTCAAGGGCTATACAACACTGGAAATATTCTCAGCTGTTATTTAGAGCTGCTTAAGGCTGGCTCACACAATGCTTTCCCACACTTCCCTCAATTGTTTAGATCTTCTTCTGCACCTGGATCTTGTCCAATCTCAGCCTCCTTCCTCGGTCTCACTCCCTGCCTTGGGATCATTTTACTACTTTCCCTTATTTTTGTTAATTGTTGGCAATTCTTCTAAAAGGAGGATAAGGAAAAGGGGAGATAGGGAAACCCAGGGACCAATGCTACTGTCTAGTAAATGGAAAAACCTTATTGGATCAAAAGTCTAAAATTAATTTCTGGTCATCTAAAGAACAATAAAAAAAATGTTGAAAAAAAAAAAGAAGAAAAGAAAACCAGCATCAGATGCCAACAAACGGGGGGCAATAACAAAAAACAAAATTAATATCTGGGAGTCCCTGAAGGGGACCCAGATGCACAGTGGTTAAGTGCTCCACTGCTAACCCAAAGGCCAATGGTTTGAACCCACCAGCCGCTGCATGGGAGAAAGATGTGGCAGTCTGCTTCCATAAAGATTTACCGCCTTGGAAACTTTATAAGGTCGCTATGAGTCAGAATCGACTCAACGGCAGTAGGTCTGGTTTTGGTTTGCAAAGTCCCTGGGTGGTGCAAACAGTTAAGTGCTTGACTACTAGTTGAAAGGGTAGAAGTTTAAACCCACTCAGAGGTGCCTCAGAAGACAGGCCTGGTGATCTGCTTACGAAAAGTCACAGCTTTGAAAACCCTATGGAGCAGTTCTACTCTACGTACATGGGGTCACCAGGAGTTGGAATAGATGTGACAGCAACTAACAACATTCCTATACGAGCCCAGCACCCAGATTCCTGGAAAGATAAAAATCCTTAGTTAATATGTTAAAACTAGTATTTTATTTTATTTTATTTTTTTAATTTCAGTGGAAGTCATCTTAGATGAACCAAAGCATGACGAGAACTCTAGGAAACATGGCACTGCAGTCCTGTGTTTCAGCAAATAATTAATGAGGTCTTTGAAGAGGAGATTTGGGTGCAGGTGCCTGGTGTGAGAGGCAGGAGAGATGGAAATAGGAATTAAAGCTTTTAACCAGTTTTGTGTTATCTTCTCACCAAACGAGCTACCTAGTCTCATACTTTCAACATGAAGTATAATTATTTCTGTGGGGAGACTGAATTTTTTAAACACAATGCCCAGCATTTTATGATTTCATTTCTTCTGAAAACGTGGGTTTTCAGAATGTTGCCTTTACTTTAGCGAGCACTGAATTTGTGCTAAAGCAGATCGGGGCCCCTGAGACCGCAGAGTGAGCTGGTGGATGGACTATGCATTTTCCAGCAGCCAGTTCTGTGATCTCACCTCAGATAATTACAGGGGTTCATGTCTGCAGGGAAGGAAACTTGCTGGGTGAAGGGATGCCATAGGCCAAGAGAACTCGCTGTCCGATGAACTGCGTTGTGACTTCCCCAAATGACAGGGCTGCTCTGAAGAGCCTATTGTTTAGACTTCACCCTGAGGAGTCACATCCCTTCTGTCCCATGAGTTTATATTCTTGATGAGCTTGTGGCCGAAAGAGTGGTTTTCCCCTTCCCAAAGAGGAAAAAGAAAAAAGCGCGCATGGCTCAGCGTGTAAGCATCCTCTTCCGCCTGTCCTCTAGCCTGTCCTTTGGCTTGGCCGTGCCTCCTGGTGCTGGCTGAGGTTCTCACAGACCCAGGCAATCTGCTGATGACACCAGAAGGGAGTGTGTGTTTTAAAAAGCTTCCCATCTCTGAAGTTCCATGGGAATGTCACTGAAAAGCAATGCCAAGGTCATGAACCCTTGAAAAAAGAACAAAAACTTCAAGAACAAGACTGATAATTGGATATATACAGGGTAGCCAGTACAAGACAACTCCAGATGACTGGCTTCACTGGGGCCAGGGTCAAGTGGACTAAAGTTTTAATAAGCTGTAGGAGAATAAGGAAGAATTTTTCCATAAACTAATTTGTTCAAAGGAAAGTTAGGAAGGCTTAAGGCATTAGCTTTGAGTAATGAAGTCTTGAGTGATGAAGTCTTGAATTGTTCTACTGGTTTCGTAAAATACTTTTCATTGTCTTGTCCCCAAACTGCCTCACTCGAAGCTCAAGAGTGTCTCAGCATGAGCTGTCTCCATGCCTCTCACATCCTAAACTGCCAAGGATGACTGTCCTCCTTGTCTTTGAACGCATAGGTTGGCACAGAAAACAAGCAGAAAGAATAAACGAGTTTTACTTTCTAAGACTGAGAAAGGACAGAATATCTCAAAATAAATAAATAAGGCTGGGTTAGAAGTGTAGAAGGAGTCCCCAGGTGGTGCAAAGAGCTAAGCGCTCGACCACTAGCCAAAAGGTTCACTGTTCAAACTCACCCAGAGGTGCCTCAGAAGACAGGCCAGGTGATCTGCTTCCAAAAGGTCACAGACTTGAAAACCCAGTGGAGCAGTTCTACTCTGCACGCATGGGGTCGCCAGAAGTTGGAACTGACTCAAGGGCAACTAACAACAACCGAAATATAAAAAGCTAGAAAGGCTCGCTCAAAAATATCAAGGTTATTCCTTATTCCTTGGACTTGGGGACATGCTAAGTAGATTAGGAAAGATGCCTGTGATGGAGATGTAATGGTGAGAGTGGTTGGATTCATGTATTCATTACTCAGGAATATTATTGAATGTCCGCCATGTGCCAGGCAACATGCTAAGTACTGAGGATGCAACCAGACCTTAGTGACTCCCTTGTGACGCTTACTTTCCAGGATGACGGATAGTCAGGAATCACGTGTGTCCCTCAAATCTGGGAATTCTAAGGGAGCAACTCTTGCGCTTTGAGCAAGGCAGCTTTGGAGCAAGACAATGAACAGTACTTTATCAAACCGGCAGAACAATTGAAGACATCATTACTCCAAGAGGAGGAAGGAGACAGAAAACATACAGAGATCAGTGTGTTGTGCTGCGAGAAGAACACTGGACTGGTGGTTGCTAGCCCTGGGTTTTGAGTCCAAGACCCTGAAACTAATAAGGGACCAGAAAGAAAACAAGGGGCAGTGCTCTGCCTCTCCAGGCCGTCTCATCTCCAGCGTCTTCATCAGTAACATAAGGTGACCAGACGGATCTGCTCTCGGATCCCTTCCAGTTTTGCAATTGTACAATTTTTAGACTGAGATAAACTCAGGAATGACAGATCCATAATGAGGACCTAAGGGGAAATTAAGGACCCTAGGATAAATTTCAAACATTTTTAGTTTATCCTACAAAGTAATCGCGTAGCCTCATAGAAACTCTTCCCTGGGTCTCTGCTTCTCAGCTCCCTATGCCCCGACCACGGGAAACTGATCTTTCCCGTTAAGAAAACCAAAAGTGTTGGGTTGGAGGGTGGTATTATAAGGTCAGGAGACCTGGTAGTGCAGTGGTTAAAACGCTCGACTGCTAACTGAAAGGTCAGCAGTTCAAAATCACCAGCGCCTCCATGGGAGAAAGATGTAGCAGTCTGCTTCCGTAAAGATTACAGCCTTGGAAACCGTCTAGGGTTGCTATGAGTTGGAATCAACTCAACAGCAGTGAGTTTGGTTTGGTATTATAAGTAAGGTCTATGAACTTATGTGTGTGTATGTGTGTGTGTGTGTGTGTGTGTGTGTGTGCGTGTGTGTATGAGAATATACACAGCAAAGAATACACCGTTTCAACAAATTCTGTATGTACGATTCAGTGACATTGTTTACATTCTTCAAGATGTGTATGGTAATCGTTCTTGCTGTCTTTTTCCAAGTTATTCCACCATAATGTAAAGTCATTCACTGCTCCCTAAGCTTCTCATCAAAACTTTCGAGCTGCTGATATCAGTTTGACCTCACACAGATAAATCTTTGAGAGAGCACAGTGCTCAAGGCAGACATATTTTACTAATTAGGCTAAACTGTTGTTTGGTTCAAAGGAGACTTCTGGGAAAAGTTTTGGTTTGAGGTTTAAGGTTTAAAAATTATCTCAGGTAACAGTTTTGGGTGTTCATCCAGCCTCAATGGTTCCAGAAGGTCTAGATTCCATTGAGAAATGGAAATTTTGCTGTTTTTTTCCCCACCCCTTTTGATCAGGATTCTTCTACAGAAGCTTAGATCAAAACTGAACTTCCACTGTTGTAAGCTGCCATCGAGTCAGCCCCTGACTAATGGAGACGCCACGCACAACAGAAGAAAGCACTGCCCAGTCCTGCACCATCCCCATGATCGGTTGCAGATTGGACCATTGTGATCCATAGGGTTTTCATTGCCTGATTTTTGGAAGTAGATTTCCAGGCCTTTCTTCCTAGTCTGTCTTTGTCTGGAAGTTCCACTGAAACCTGTTCAACATCATAACAACACGCCAGCTTCCACTAACAGACAGGGTAGTTGTGCCTGAGCTGCACTGGCCAGGAGTCAAACCCAGGTCTCCCAAATGGAAGATGAGAATTCTACCGCTGAACCGCCACCGCCCCACTACAAACTTTGCTGTTGTGGTTGGATGCCATCGAGTCAATTCCCACTCATAGCGACCTCACATGACAGAGGCTGTAATCTCTATGGAAACAGATTGCCAGGTCTTTCTCCCATGGAGTCACTGGGTGGGTTCAAACCACCAACCTTTTGGTTGGCAGCCGAGCACTTAACCATCTCACCACCAGGGCTCCTTTCTATGAACTTTCCAAAACCAAAACCAAACCCACTGCCGTCAAGTTGATTCCGACTCATAGCGACCCTATAGGGCAAAGTAGAAATGCCCCATATGGTTTCTAAGGAAAGGCTGGTGGATTTGAACTGCCGACCTTTTGGTTAGAGCTGAGCTCTTGACCACTATGCCACCAGGGCTCTCTGTGAACTTTAGTAGGTGCTAACTGGGTATATTTAAAGAGTTTCACAGCTGAAATTGACCTTAGGCCATCTCCTCGCCCTGCTTTACACAGACAAGATCACAGAGGCATCCGGAGCTAAACCGACTTCCCCAACGGCACGAGGATGGTTGCAGAAAAAGCTAAAACTGTACTCCGGTTTTCCCAGTGCTCAGACCTGCGCTTTTGCCCAGCTGGCAAAAACTGTTGCTGCAAACAGAGCAAACAGGACTCTCCGATCTTGTGACTGAACTGCCAGCCACAGGAGCAACACTTTGAAGGCGTGCTTTCAAAAACAAGAGGGTTTTCTCTGATGACTTTAGAGAAATGAAGTAAGCCTAGAAGGGGGGAAAAATCTTTCCGTAAAACTCCATTCGAGAGAACAAAGATCTTTTTAAGACCTTGAGAAAGGAGAGGGTGTCTCAAAAATAAATAAATAAGGCTGGATTGGAAATGTCAAAGCTAGAAAGGCTGGCTCAGAAACACCAGGACAATTAGAAAGTTATGAGTAATGAAAATGTGCTATTTTAAAATGCCCCTGAATTTCTTAGTTATCTGAATAAAGAACTACCTTAAGAACTAGAATCTAGCCTGAATCAGATTTCCCTCCTTAGTTCAATATGCTGTTTCTGTAAGCTGAAAGCAGAAAGCTTTAGAAGTTTCCCAGAAATGACAGTTAAATGGGTGTAGTGCAACTCTTAGTTATGCATCTGCTCCATTCAACCAGGAGTTTCTTGTACTTGGGGGAAAAAAAAAAAAAATTTCCCTGCTGCCTGACCAACATCTAACTAAACTCTTGAAGATTATAATTTACATTTATCAAACCTTTCAAAATGACTTCTAAGCTTCTCTTGTCTGCCTAGCGAGCTCCACTGATGGCTGTACAGCCAGTTTCTGGTCCCTGTCATCCCCACCTCAGCCAGCCACTGACTTTGCTAATTGCTACCTCACCCATTCTCCCTGTGTGCCAAAGAGGAAGCCACGTAGTTAAGTTAGAGAAATGGCACCTCATTTTCCTAGCCTGACTCAAATCATTAATTGACTGGGGCAAAGCGTGTGCGGCTATCGGCAAGGTAAATAAATCCCTATAACCATAGCCAGATGCCAGCATTTTATTTTTATTATAGATAAGAAAACTGAGCGTTTGGAGTAGAAGGGCCCAACTATAGGATAGTACCCCATTAGAAGTTTGACTGTCAATGAACTGAAAGATGTGGCAGGCAATGTTCACTTTTGGATGTAATCACGTACCTGCTGCTTGAAGTAAGTGTTCTGTTCAGACACCCCCCCATCCAGCACGGGCACACACACACACTCACTCACACACCCTCCTACTTACAGCTCTCCACACCCCAGCCTCCCATTCTCTCTTCCTCTTCTTTTCCTTTTGGGTTACACTTATTCATAAGTGTAACCCAGTAAACCAAGTACTTAGTTGTTATCCAGTTGGCTCTGACTCACGGCGACCCCATGCGCAACAGAATGAAACATTGCCCACTCCTGCACCATCTTCATGATCGTTGGTATGTTTGAATCCATTGTTGCCGTCACTGTGTATTTTGAGTGACTTCCAACCTGGGGGGCTTATCTTCCTGCACTATATCAGATAATATTCTGTTGTGATCCACAGGGTTTTCATTGGCTCTTTTTCAGAAGTAGATCACCAGGCCTTTCTTCACAGTCTGTCTTAGTCTGGAAGCTCAGCTGAAACCTGTCCACCATGGGAGACCCTGCTGGTATTTGAAATGTCAATGGCATAGCTTCCAGCATCATAGCAACACACAAGCCACCACAGTAGGACAAACTGACAGGTGGATGATAAATCAGATCTGCCCAGAAGTCTTCAAGTCTGGACGATTCAGTTAATCAGTAGCTTAGCTGAGAAGCAGATTCCCAATTTTTGATCCTCAGACCTTGGAAGAAAGTGTCCCCTTCCCCAATAGCCCCCATTGTCTTCTAGTGACTAGACAGAAGTTCAGCATTATCTCCTTCTTTTTGGTGACCAATGAGCAAATTCTGTTGCTTCTTCCTTTGCAATCCCTCTTACATTCATTTGGCTTTTCCTTTGTGTGATTGTTAAGGTTGTATGTCAACTTTCCTTTGTGTGATTGTTAAGGTTGTATGTCAACTTTCCTTTGAGGGATTGTTAAGGTTGTATGTTTGGCAGTTATGAGGTAGTTTGGCAATCATATAATGATGTAATCTCCTCCATGGTCAGACCTGATATAATGTGATCACCTCCATGATGGGATCTGCTGTGAGTAGCCAATGAATTGAAAGAGAGTTTCCTTGGGGGTATGGCCTGCATCCAATATATGTGGACTTTCTGACAAGGCTCGAGCACTTTTGCTCATTCTGTATCCTGCAGCTGGCTCTTGTTCATCTGACTTCCAGTTCCTGGGACTTGAGCTAGAACCTTACCTGCCGATCTTGAGATTCGTCACCCTGTGCAGTCCGTGATTCAGCGGCCTGCCAGCTTACCTGCCGATCTTGGGATTTGTTGACCTCCACAGCCTGTGAGCCAGAGGCCTGTTGTCTGACCTGCTGATCTTGGGTTCACCAGCGCCTGCAGCTACATGAGTCAGGAGAAGCCTCCAGCCTGACCCACGGACTTAGAAATTTCCAGCGTCTGTAACTGCATGAGCCATTTCCTCAATATAAATCTCTCTATATAGAGAGGTAGGTAGATAGATAGATACGTCACTGGTTTTGCTTCTCTAGGGAACCCAACCTAAGACACCTTGTTATCACTCTAATCAAAGACCAGTTTTCCACTTAAATAGAATCTTAGCTGGTCTCCCTGCCTCTAGCTTCTGTTCACTGAAATCTATCCTGAACTGTACAGCCAGATAATTTTTTTAAATTATCACCTCTGCTGTTACTCTTTATCCAGCTATCAATGGCTCCCAATTACCTGCAATGTGAGAGTAACTTAACTTAGTGAGTTATTCTGATATCCGAGGGCCTCCACAAAACAGCCATGTTTCCAGTGAGTGAGTGTGATAGGGTAAGGTGAGGTTGAACTTTCTGAAATCAAGCTGAACTGGGTATTTTCTCCAGCTCTGTCACACACTGACTGGTAACTTTGGGCAAGTTATTTAACTCTCTGAGACTCAGGTTTCTCAACTGTAAAATAAAAGTGGCTACTATTTACTGAGTACCATATCTATGCCAGGCCAGGCTGCACGTCTGGGAAGAACTGACTGACCCAATTTGGTCCTTAATAAGGTCAGGGTATGCTTTTATTCTTTTGTTTTTGTTGGTTGATATGGGCAGCCTCTGATGATTAGAGGTTACTGAGCACTTATAGATCTTCCCCAAACCCTATCCACTGTGCAGGGTGGAAGGTTATAGTGATAGCAAATTTCAGACTGACATCTGAAATATTTCTCAACAATAAGTGGGCCCCAAAGCAGTCACACAAGCTTTTAGTGCAAGTTCCCGGAAATCCAGGCTCCCTGTCCTCTGGGCCCTCTAGCAAGTCCTTGTATAATGGGGACGGCAGATGTGGTCACATTCCAGGGGCAGGACCAACTCACCTTTAGTCAGATCAGGCAAAAGAACTCTTCATTAAATGGCAGAAGCTAGAACAACCAGCATCTAAGGCTCCATTCCAAAGAGTGTTAGGCAGCTGGGCTGCCATATTCTTATGCCTATCCACGTGCAAATTTCTAGCCAATCCAGATACCTTGAACATCACTAATGTCACCAGTGGACAATTATTTCTAGCATCTTTTAAGCTAATTTTGAAAAACCCCTCTACTGTACACACTTAAGATAGTGAGGCTGGACGCCCTGACTGTAGCCTCTGGTGGAGTGTGGACTCTTGATTTAATCTTTCAAATGATAGTTAAATAGTAATCGGGAGTACATTAAAACCACCATAGTGACATCTTTCAAATTATTTCAAAGTAAATTACAGCAAAAAGTAGCATAGTAGTACTTTGCATATACTACGTCTAATCCTACAACAAAGCCAGGAGACAAGGTGTCATTACCCCCATTCTACAGGCTCTTGAGTTTAAGCAACTCATCAAGCAACTTAGCCAAGATAATACGGCTGGCAATTGATGGAACTGAAATTCAAACACAGTTCTCGCCAGCTCTAGTACCCCTGCTGTTTTTATCATATCACACAGTCTCTCTATTACCTGAATATGCTGGGCCAGAAACACTGGACTCAGGAATTACCAGTGATGTCTGAGAATACATGGCCTGCCGAACTCTACCTTCAGGATACGTCCTGAAGCCAGCCATTTCCCACCATAGTCCAAGCCACCGTAGCCATCTTTCGTCTTGACTCATGCAACGGCCTCCTACCTAGTTTCCCGCTTTCCATTCCTGCCTCCATCCTCCTATAATTTATTTTCTCTGAAGAAGTCAAGGGTGATCTTTTAGAAACATAACTTAAAGGAGGTAACTCCCCTGCTTTTGGAGGTAAAATCCTCCATGGTTTCTCATAACAATTAAAATATAATCCAAAATCCTTACTGGGGTCAAAAGGTCCTATGTGACTTCTTGTTGTAGCTGTTGATAGGTGCTGTCTAGTCAATTCCAACTCATAGCGATCCCATGTCCTAGACTAATTCCTCCAACTCATTTCCTCTAACTTCGCTATCATCCATCGCACTCTGGCCATACTTGCCCCCTTACCATTTCTTGAACCCATTCATTGGGGCCGTGTGCTTGCTTTTGTCCACTCTTCCTCCAGATATTTGTATGGCTTGTTTCCTTACAGGTCCCTGTTCAAATATTCACTTTCAAGAGATGCCTTTTCTGAAGACCTTATCTGAAAGGGTACCCACCTTCTACCTTTCTAGATGTGTCCCTGATTTACTTTTCTTCGTAGCACTTGGAAGTACCTGAAATTGTATTATAGATTAATTTGTTTAGTGATTTATTGTTTTTCTCCTGCCTTAGAATGTAAGCACCATAAGGGCAGAGATTTGTCATTTTTGTTGCTGCTATATCTCCAGTGCTTAAAACAGTGCCTGGCAAGTGGAAAAATTCAGTAAACAAAATTTTAATAAGTAAATAGAAGTGTGTGATAACTCCCAGAAGCTGTTACATCTGATAAACTTCAATCCGATTTTAAATATCTACTGCCCTTATGCTACAAATTTTGAACATTCAATGCTATAGATTTCTAGTACCCATCCGTATCTGCTTCCCCTCCCATTACAGGCGCTTAAGAGGATTACACCGTTAGGTGGGACCAGTTATGAGTTCAACCAATGGCTTGAGAGCAGAGGTGACTTAAGTTGCTTAGTCACCAAAGATTTCATTCCTGACTCAAGACCCTCCAGAATTCTCTTTTCTTGCAATGGATACCAAGTTTCCAGATGATTAGGTATAAGGTAATGGAATCTCTCTCAGCCTGGGTCCCTGAGTGACTGTGTGGATCAAGGCTCCCTCCCCATCAACCACTTCAAATATGTACTGTGAATGAAAAACAAGCCTATGTTACAGGGTTGGTATGAGTTGGTATTGGCTCAGTGGTAATGGGTTTTTGGGGTTGTGTTAAGCCACTCAGATTTGGAAGCTAAATTTTTACCAGCTTATCACCTAGCCCAGCCTGACAGCACTGAGCCTACTGATCAATATTAACATCATTAGGAGTGGGGTAACCAGATACGATGTGCCTCTTAGTGAGATGCAATATAAAGTACACAGCATCACTCATGAAGAATTCTTGCCAGAAGAACTGAACCTGATTCTAATCAAGCCTGAAGTTCTAACTACCAGTGTACTGGAAGTACAGGAGAAAGTGGAACATATTAAAAGACACCAGGAGGATGCAGTCAGCAAGACCCTGAACATGGGAAAATTTGTATAACTAAGAAGAGTCATGCAAGCGCTTCTTCACTGAACATCAGACACCTGCATCAAGGTGACCTGCTCCAGCCCTGAACTTGAGAGAGGCTGGTGAAAAGTTTAAGTATCTTCTTCATTGGGCAAATCTTTATATTTATGCCTTAACAGGTCTTTCACATCCTGTATATGGTGTTCTCTCCCTGGTCTGTGTCACCATGCCTCATTCATTCCTTATACATTGATTGAACCTCCCCTATGTGCCCCATAGGGCCGCTATGAGTTGGAATTGACTCATTGGCAATGGATTTGGTTTTTTGTGGTATGTGCCCCACACAGGTTCAGAGCCTGAGGTGCTACAGTGAGAGGAGATGCTGGCAAAGAGGATATCTGCCCTCAGAGAGCATATACAGGTAGTCCCCAACTTACAACCCATTCGAGTTATGACAAACTGCGCTCATGACTGTCCATTTTTTTGTACATCTTATCATTAGCAATACGTACTACATACAATGTTGCCGCGTGTAATTTACTGATGCTATCATTCTCATGCTAGCCCCTAAAGACAAATAAAGATTAGATTTATAAAGATACTGATAATAAAAGGCAATAATAATGAAAACTAAAAAAAAAAAAGTGAGATACTCAATTTATGTCATAACCAATTTATGACGGAGTTGTCAGATCCCCATCGTAAATCGGGGACTACCTGTAGTCTAGCTTATTAAAGAAAGTAGAAAGCCTAGAGTTAATTCACAGGGAAAAAAAATTGTGATTAAAAGGAAGAGAACTAGTCTTTTGAGGAACATTACAGTACACAAAAATGCTACAAGTCTAGATTACTGTTTGTGCGTATTAGGAGTTTTTGTGAGCTCGCAGAAGGCAGAACAAGAAGCTGACAATGCATCCAGGAAGAGGGGGGTCTAAAGTGATAATCCTGAAATCAGTCAACATTTATCAGTCTTCAATAACACATTTTGTAGAATGGAGAAGTAAAGCATTTCCATCAGATTGGCTTAGCAATCCAAATACATTTATTTTCTTTCTAGCCATTTCTAGGCCAATCCTCAGATCGATCTCTCTGTCATTTTTTCTGACGTAACCACTGACTTCCATCACCTTTTTATATAAACTCTACTTCGCAGATGATTGGTTCAGTGATAGAATTCTTGCCTTCCATGTGGGAGACCTGGGTTTGATTCCTGGCCAATGCACTTCATGCACTGCCACCACCCGTCTGTCAATGGAGACTTGTGCGTTACTATGATGCTAAATAGGTTTCAGTGGAGCTATCAGACTAAGAGGGACTAGGAATGAAGTTTTGGTGATCTAGTTCTGAAAATCAACCAATGAAAACCCTACGGGTCATGGTGGTTTGATCTGCAATGATCAACCCCATCACAGGGATGGCACGGGATTGGGCAGTGTTTCGCTCTGTTGTGCATGGGGTTAGCATGAGTCGAGGGCCAAGTTGCCTACAGCTAACAAGGACAACAATTGCTTCTCAGAGCCCAGCTTCTCTAAGTCACCTTCTAATTAAGAGAGATCATTGAGACCTTTATGAAAGAGAAAGCACTCCAGGGAAGACTTTCAGGGAAACGAACCCAGTATGAGTCATTCAGAAACTGACCATCTAAGCAGGGGATTGCCTGGTTTCTCCTCTCTCCTCTGTCCCTAAGACTTCCTGTTTACCAGAAATGGATGATGGTAGAATTGGGGAGGCCCAGGCTTTCCCTTCAGGCTTGTCTATTCTAGACCACGGTGTGGTCTGAAAATGTTCATGAGAACTTAGGACGTCTGAAAGTAGCTCAGCCTTACCGAGGGTTTGTTCCAGGGTGTCAATTTTTGTGTGTGTGTGTGCTTTAAGTGAAAGTTTACAGTTCAAGTCAGTCTCTACAAAAATTTATACACACATTGTTATGTGACCCTAATTGCTCTCCCTGTGATGTGACAACACACTACTCCTTTCCACTCCTAACTCTCTGTGTCCATTCAACCAGCTCCTGACCCTCTCAGCCTTCTCATCTCACCTCTGGACAGCAGCTGCCCATTTAGTCTCATGTATCTACTTGAGCTAAGAAGCACTCTCTTCACAAGTATCATTTTATGTCTTATAGTCCAGTCCAATCTATGGCTGAAGAGTTGGCTTTGGGAAAGGTTTAGTTCTGGGCTAACAGACAGTCCGGGGGCCATGTCTTCTGGGGTCTCTCCAGTCACAGTCAGACCATTAAGTCTGGTCTTTTTACTAGAATATGAGTTCTGCACCCCACTTTTCTCCGCTCCTTCAGGGACTCTGTGTTGTATTCCCTGTCAGGCCAGTCATTGGTGGTAGCTGGGCACCATCTATTTTTTCTGGTCTCCCGCTGATGGAGTCTCTGGTTTATGTGGTCCTTTCTGTCTCTTGGGATATTATTTTCCTTATGTCTTTGGTGTTCTTTTGGAGTGTCAGTTTTTGATGGAACCTGCACTGCCACAGTTAGATGAGCTTGAAGGAAGGTTACTGTAATTACCTGGCGCCATACCTGGTTGCCAGGGGCAGCAGCTGGAGGGGACCTTTCTGTTGGCTTTTGAGCTAATCACTTGCTCTCACCTCCAACTGCTGGGGGAGCAGTGAAATCAAAATAGCATCTGACACTAATTATCCTTGCAGGGAGGGTATCGCTCTCTCAGGTTGATGGCATACTCTTTTTCTCTTGTAGGCAAGGAAGGGTAAGATTTACTGCTAGCAAGCCTCAGAAAACTGTCTTTGCTATTTAGTGAAGGTTCTGAGGATTCTGTTAAAGCCTGAGGGAAGCAAAGTGCCAATTTCTGCCTGAAGTAGGTAAATTATGAGCCTCACTCCCTTGGCTGCTCCTGCGAGGGCTGGCATGTTAATAACTCAAAGGAACTTACTTGAAGGAGCTTGTATTGTAGTTCTTTCTTTTATATTCCACCACCGGATTCTAGCAGAGTCCTACTTTGAGTCTATGCGCTTTGTGATGATGATGATGGTAATATTCCACAGAGTGAATCTGAAAGCTGAAGAACTAGGTCGCCAGCATGCCATTGCCTCTTTCGGAGAAGGAAAATTGTCATTGGCTATTTTCCCATAGCTGCATTTGGTAGATTGCATTATCAGCCCCAATTCTTCAGCCTCCCCTGTATCTAGATTTTGCCGTGTGACTTTGCAGTTCCTTCCCCTAAGGGGCAGAATATAATTCCCCGCCTTTAACTTTGGCTGTGTGGCTTATTTTGGCCAATAAAATGAGGCAGAAGTGATGGTGTGCCAATTCTGAACCCAGGCCTTAAGAGGCCTTGCTGTCTCCACTTGCCCTCTTGTGCCTCTGCCTGGTCATGAGAAGACCTTGCCTCAGGCTGCTGCGGTCCCCTTAGCCGGCATCTCAAAATGAACACATGTAGAACAGATCTGAGCTGAAACCTCAGTGAGAAGAAGCCCAGCCCAGCTAAATCCATTGCTGGAAGAAGACTTGCACAGACAAATCCAATCTGGATCAGCCAGCCCCCAGCCAACCCCAAGATCCATGAGCTAAATCAATGCTTTCTTTTGTAGCTGCAAGACTTGTAGTTGTTTGTTACGCAGCACTATCATGACCGGAGTTAACTGATACACAGGCACATCATTTGACAATTTTTTGGAGGGCTGAAAACTTGAGCGAAGGAATCAGAGTTTATATTCTTTAATAGCTCTAGTACAGCAACAAGGTATAAAGAACAGTAAAAACAAAACAAAACAAACAAAAAACACCTTCCTCAGTATGGCAAGGCCATTGCAAAGGAGGAGACTTCTCTGTCTATCTTCATGGAGTGCGCCTTATCTATTTATAGTCATATTCATCAACTCAAGGCTCTAGAAGCCTTCCTTCTTGATTCCATCCAGTGATAGTTATTACTGAAAATAGTCTCTCTAACTGGATACACATTGAGGGAAAATTTGGTTAAAAATAAATTTGGAAAAAATGAATAGCTCTGTACAATAAGTTGTTGAAAAATAAATATTTTCATTTATTTATCCATCTAACAAGCATTTATTGAGTTTCTCCTCTGCCAGGCAATATTCTAGGCACTGGACCTACAGAAGTGAACCAAATAAAGTCCTGTCCTCATGAGGAACATTCTAGAAGGGCTTTGCCACATTTTAGCTGGTAGTGTCCACTTTATCTTTATACACATTGGTTAGTCAAATGAAGAAAAAAACCATAACATATGTTTGTAAAGACACCCAAGCAGCCTGCGTATAAAAGGAAAAGGCCATAAAATGGTGAATGTCTGTCTCAAACACAGGCTTCTTCACCAGTATAAAATGCAATTTTATTTTTTTCTAAAAATAAATTCTAGTTTTAAAAACTACATTTAAAAATTTTAAAGGCAAAATAACTAAGAAATAGGAAAAACGCTTCAAAATGAATTTTAAACATTTAAAAATAACCTGCTGATACAGTAAAAAGTTACCCACGTAGGGGCTGAAAACCTTGATTTTTGACCAATTTTCTTTCAGACAGTTTAGTTAGCTCTGAAAACAAAAATCCAAAATGTATGATAATATTGCCACACAAGCAACATAGACATAATTGGCTAAAAATAATCATGGGGGAGAGGGGACGACACACACCCAAACTTCAGCAATGAAAGTGCTGTGATCTTGGGGCGCTTCACCTCTCTGGTCCTCAGTGACATCATCTATAATGCCAGGAGTCACCCCCAAAATAAGAACCCTATTCTTCTTTGGCAAAATGACTTCGATTAGATAGCATACTTCCTTTCCGGAAACTTGTAAAACCAAGCTTTAAGAAAAGGTCAGTGTCAGCCCTGGCTTCCCGAAGGCAACAGGTCTTTTCCTCTCATGCAACGTGACATCACTTTGCAAACATAAAACATCAAGACTCATTTCCTTTTGCTCTAATGCCATGACTTTGGGCTTCATCATTAACCTGCTGTAATTGCTTTTCCCTTCCCTCTAATATGCTTGCCCTTCCATTAAAAGATAATTTTTTTTTTTTTTTTTGCCGAAGAAAGTTCAACACTAAAGTGTTAATTAGCTGTTTGTTTTGTGGAGACAATAGCTCTTTTAGGAATTGCTTTCTTGAAAAAAAGAAAGAAAGAAATGTTAGATTTGATGCCAAGATTGTCATGCCTTGAAGCATGACTTGGCTTTCTTCACTGTCAGGGAAAAAAAAAAAAAAAGGTATGAATGTTTGACATCGAACAAGATGACACAATTCACTTCCACGTGCCTTAGGTAGCAACCCTGATGTGGCTCTGTTCGAATGGTCTATACTCCATGGAAAGGCAATAGGATGGGGGTGGAGGGAGAGCCTCTGTTTCCAAATGGACAGCTTAACGGCAGGTAGCTAGAAAGGTCTGTGCTCTCTCATGCCTGGGGCCTTTTTTGGGGAAATGATGAAAGATCTCCACACCAGAAACAGAACACTTCAGAGGGTCAAAGGAAGATTTTCAACAGAAAACCAAAGGTCTGGATGGCTAAAGAAGTTGCCAGGGGAAACCTGAAAACAGATTTTGTATCTATCTGTCTATCTATATATATATATGCTTATATCCGTATATATTTCAAGTTTCTCTACTTAAAAGAGTTATTGATAATTGACTATTGTTTTGGAGTAAGAAGTCAAAGATATTGCTCCATCAGTCTTGCCTTGGTATCTATTGAGCAATGTCACAACTTCTAGAAAAATTTAAATGTGTGTGTGCGGGCTCAAGTTGATGCCCAACTTATGTCAACCCCATGTGTGTAGAGTAGAACTGTGCTCCATAGGATTTTCAATGGCTGTTTTTTTTGGAAGTAGATTGCCAGGCCTTTCTTCTGAGGCACCTCTGAGTGGACTCAAACTGCCAGCCTTTCAGTTAGCAGCTAAGTGCTCAATCGTTTATACCATCCCAGGACTCCAATTTTGATCTTACTGAGCCTCAGTTTCTTCATTTGCAAAGGATATAATCTTTATCTTCCTTACCAAGCTGTTATTTAGATCAAATATATATCAAAGTCCTTAATAAATCATATGATCGAACTATACAGTGTACGGGGATACTATTACATAACACTGAAAGAGTCAAGAAACCCCACAGAAACTATTCAGTCTTATTTAGCCTTTTGGTCAAGGCTGTCATACTCCAGCGAGCATCACCATCACCAAGGAATTATGAAAACACAGATTGCTGGGCTGCCTCTAGAGTGACAGGTTCAGAAGGTTGGGGGTGGAGCATGAGAATCTGCATTTTTAATAAGTTCCCAGGTGAGAGTGGTGCTGCTGGTCCACAAGCTACACTTTGAGACCCACTGCTCTAGGCTAACTAACCACCACCATTTACTGTTTGTGACCACACGTCCCAATACGCCCATCCACCTAGTTGCACAAAAAAGCGGGCTAAAAGCATCAGAAATGTATTGTCTTACAAATTGTACTGCTTACAATTTAGAAAGCGTAGAAAGCAGTGACTTACGCAGTGTCATTCGAAACCACAGGGACTGTTTTAGGAGGGAGATGAGAGGCAGGGTAACCTCTGGGCTGAAGGTGAAGGGCGGCGCCCACAGGCTGAATGATGACACCGTGGCCATCCTGATCACTGCGGCGTTGTCAGCTTTATCAGTGAGGAAATGGTCTCAGGCCAGGTAAGCAAGTGATGTCCACTCCCACAGCTCCTGTGTCGGTCCCTCTTCTGATCTCTGATTGTGATTTGAATCCAACTTCCCTCTCTCTGGCCTTCTCTCTTGAAGTCAGTCTCTCTCTCTCTCTTGTTTTTTTTCTACAGCTAGCCTGATTTTGGGTCTTCAAACTTCAGAATACCTCTTAGACCCCGTGGTTCCTTGGAAGTGTTGTTCTTAGACAAAAGCCTGAATCACAAGCCTTGGCATCAGTTACAATAAAAGGTGTGTGTGTGACTCCCTCGCCGCCCCCCTTCTTACTGCTGTGCCTGTTAATCCTATAATCCTGCACCAATTTCTTCAAGACTACACAATTTTCACTGGTCCCAATTCCAAATAGGTCAAGCAGATGATGTTCAGCTGATCAGAGGCTCCTAGGGACCCAGCAGACTCGGAGGCAATGGGGTATCTTGTAACTTCAGAGGCGACATCCTTCTGAATCAACACAGGCTCTGAAGAATTCTAATCCTGGTGGTGCTTGAAGCAATTTAGAGATAATGAGCCTCTGTCAATTCAAGAGGAAGACTCCGTTTTCCTTGCAATCCCCCTCTGCTGAGCCATTTTTGGATACAGTGGGGCTTTTAGTCTTTCCATACAAAGAAAGTTTAACAAAATGCTTTTCCAAATGGGGAGGTGCAGTCATTTCTTCCATAGGAAAGTGGAATTTGTTTAGTGAAAGCGTCATCTAATCACAACGTCCTTTGACCAAATCAATATGCGAATTAACTAATGGAGCCTGGAAGTCCACCTCACAATCCGCTAGAGTCGTGATGAGGGTGGTATCATCCTAAGAGCTCATGTACGCGTGTAACACAGTGAGCTTTCTGCTGGGAGTTGAGATCAGAGTTCTAGTTCTCCTTGCCATCAGTGATTTCTGGAAATGCTTAGGCAAGACAACTTGTGTCTATAAAACAGAAGGACTACTCTTTCCTGCCTCGTCCTAACTCAGAGGGATGATGGGAGAATGGATGGGCTTCAAAGGCCCTTGTTGTTGTTGTTAGGTGTCATCAAGTGAAATTTGACTGAGAGCAAGCCCATGTGACAGAGTAGAACTGCCCCATAGGGTTTTCTAGGCTGTAATCTTTACAGAAGCACATTTCCAGGTCTTTCTGCCTCGGAGCTGCCAGGTGGGTTCAAAATGCAACCTTTCAATTAGCAGCCTAGCACTTAACCATTTGCACCACCAGGGCTCCTTAAAGGCCCCTTAAAGCTCATGATTTATCGCAGCCCAAGGTATCATTATTGGCGCCCAGGAAGACAACGTTTCCCTGCCTCCCTGGCGCTCAGCTCTGGCCCTGCATCTTCATTCTGGTCCTGCAGTGAAGGAGTAGCACACAGCACATCCAGGCGGTCCCCGGCACTGTGTCTTCCGGTGTCTGCTGATCACATGTACAAGACCCAGAGCAGGATTCCAGGGCCCTAGAAGCCGAGGACGGGAGGAGCCTGGGTCTTTGTATGACTGCTAGAGCAGCACCCCTCCCCCATCCCCATGCCCACCAGCTTCACGGGACTGTGAGCTGGGTGTGACCTCCATTGTCTGTGATTGTGTTAGGCCACTGTGATTGTTTCAGCATTAGGCTACACTGACTAAATGTGGTGACAAGGCCAAAGTCAGAAGGAGAGCAGGGGCTTGAGGATGGACGGTACAACCTTCACGGGCATTGAGGCTTTCCCTGTGAAGAAATATCAGAAAGCTCCAAAGAGGTGCCTGAAAATTCTAGGAAGAATCACAGTTTAAGGAAGAGGGGCTTGCTACAGCACTTCAAAGGGGGGAGGGGGCAGCCCGATTCTCAATGCTTATCCTGGTTTGCTGAACAGAAAGAGTCTTAAAATGAAGAGCCCTTTGCTTGGAAATAAATGTCCCTTTAGAAATATCTGAATTCTTGAAGCTGTTTAATATCATTTAAGAATACTTGAATTCCTTTGCCCCAGATTACTGCTCACCAAGCAGACTTCTGCCTTTTGATTTGTTCTCCTCCCACCTAAAGGGGATCCCTTTTTCCAGTGGTCATTACCTATTATCCCGACAGGTGTGTCTCCTACGGCAAGTTAACAAAGTGGAATTCTGATTTACCAATCAGACGGATGCAAGCTTCCATTGCAGGAGTTAGCTCCCCCAGAGTCTCGTCCCTTGAGTAAGCACAGAACACAACATGTTGGGGAACAAGTCTTGAGCCATGGGGGACACACCAGGGTCTCCCCAAAACATCCCATCAGCCACTCACTGGGTGCCTCTGTGGATTTGTTTGAGCCCAGTACCTGAGAGCTAATAGGCAGCTAAGAAATATTTATTGAAAGTAAGAGAAGAAAGAAACAGAAATTTAAAAAAAAGATAAAGAATGCCAGAAAGACGGAAACAGAAGAGGGGAAGAGACAGAAATTGACAGAGGGAGCGGGGAAGGCAAAGCAGACATTAGACAGAAAAAGAAGCTAAGAAACCATGAAAGAAACTTTTTTTTTACTAACGTTACAGCGAAGCTCTGTTGGGACCAGGGAGAGGGTACACACATGAAGAATCCCAGTTAGAACTTTAAGAGGTTGTCTTCCTTTTCCAACGATAAAGGGGATGGTGATGGTGGTGGTGCTGGTTCTTTTGTAAAGACACACGCTAAATATCACTTCCTATGAGAGACCAGAGAGCAGAAAGTCCCAGAAGTTTCCTTCTTAAGCACAGATCAGGTTCTTCCTCTTTCATAAGTGTGACAGCCGATCAATCCCCGTTTACCAACCCTGGCGGGCACCCTATCCTGACACCCCATCCTCAGCTCCCTCCTGCCATTATTCCCCCGCCGCCACCACTTCTCTCTCACAGAGCAGTTACTTCCTCCTCTCTACCTTTAAGACAGGCAGGGTAGCAGAGTGAGAAGAGAAGAAGCTGTGGATTCAGACAGCTGAATTCCCTAGTCTCTCCAGCCAAGCATGTTCACAGGGCTTCACTAAATATTAACTATTATTCTTATATGTCAAAACTCATCCCCTTAGTAGAGGGCCTTACATAGTCCCACAGATTTGATTAATACTGTATTTTATGTCAGCTGACCAAAATAATGAAAATTTGAACATTCCCTCTTTCTTTTTCTTCCTGCCTATCTGCAGAGGGGAATCCCTCAGTGATGCAAACGGTTAACTGCTGGGCTGCTAACAAAAAGGTTAGAGGTTCAAATCCACCCAGAGGTACCTCCAAAGAAAATCCTGGTGATCCACTTCTGAAAAATCAGCCGCTGAAAATCGTATGGAGCACAGTTCTACCCTGACACACATGGGGTCATCATGAGTCAGAGTTGAGTTGATGGGCAGCTGATTTGGTTTTATCTGCAGAAGAGGAGTCTGACTTTGCCCTGATAGAAGAGATTTCCTCGGGGACTGTCTGTAAAAAGAGTGAAGGTGAAGGAAGTGAGTAACAGAGAAAGGGGGATGTCTTAGCATTGTGCTGCCCCAGAAGCAGGCCCCAGGACAAGGATTTGTGAATGTGGAGAAAGCCTTGATGGGAAGTGGGAAAAGGAGAGAAAGGAAGGAAGGCTGCCAGTAAGAAATCTGTAATGAAGCAGTTATTGCTGTGGGGACGAGGAGCTTACGCCCTCTGGGAAACACGGGGAAAATATGCACCTCAGAGTTATCCTTCTGAGAGCGGAGGGAGCTGGGCTATTCATTAAGCCCCTCCCACAGTGCCTTGGTGGAGGACTGCTCCCCCTTCCTGCCTCCTTGCAGGCGGCAAAGCTGGATCCACTTTCTCAGGGAAAGAAATGCAGATGCTGGCCCCAGTGTGCCCTGAAGTAGTAGGGGTGGCAGATATGGGCACGGCACCAACAGCTTCTGCTATTGGAGACTTTAAAGAAGTAAATCTGTAATTCCTGCGTCTTCTTCATAGGGTGTAAGGCACCCGGGTAATGAACATCAGTTCTTGGAAGTTGCTCTTGGTTGCTATGGTTCAAAGCCTGAACCATATGGCTGCTTCCTAGGCATGTCATTCCTTCATGACCTTCACCACATGTGGGGACTGCATACTACCTGTGACCCTATTGCATATTACCTATGACTCTATCATGTATTACCTATGACCCTATCATGTATTACCTATGACCCTATCATGTATTACCTATGACTCTACCATGTATTACCTATGACCCTATCATGTATTGCCCTCTAGTTACCATCACCACCAGTTGCCATGGAGTGGATTCTGACTCATGGCAACCCTATATGTGTCAGAATAGAACTGTGCTTGATAGGGTTTAAAAAAGGCTAATATTTTGGAGGTAAATCATGAGGCCTTTCATCTGAGGCACCTCTGAGTGGACTCAAACCTCCAGCCTTTTGCTTAGCAGCTGAGTGCATTAACCATCTGAACTACCCAGGGACTTCTGTCTGGTACAACCAAAACCAAACCAAACCTGTTGCCGTTGAGTCGATTCCGACTCATAGCGACCCTATAGGACAGAGTAGAACTGCCCCATAGGGTTTCCAAGGACAGCTGGTGGATTTGCACTGCCAACCTTTTGGTTAGCTGCCAAGCTCTTAACCACTGAGCCACTGGGCTCTAAAATCCATTACCGTTGAGTCAATTCCGACTTATAGCGACCCTACAGGACACAGTAGAACTGCCCCATAGGGTTTCCAAGGAGTGGATGGTGGATTTGAACTGCGGACCTTTTGGTTAGCAGCCGAGCACTTCATAAGGGATGATTGCTCTTGATTGCTCCATTGAATAAACCTCTCCCTGTTCATTGCTAGGGATGCCTATCAAAGGAAATTTTGTTTGGGGGCTACTGACCAGATGGCACTTAACTTCCTGAGCAGGACACACTCTGAAACACCTCTTTGAGGCCTGGGAGTGACACGGTGCATCCTGAGTGATCTTGGCTCAAGGATCATGGGGAGGGCCCAGACTGAGCATGTTTCTTCCTGTTGGTGAGTGTTTATTGGGCACGAGTTAATGTTCAGCTTAGTCAGGGACTCCGTTTCTGCCCTGTCACCGGCAGAAGCTCCTGTCTGCTCGTCTTCAGGCTGAGGTGGATCATCTCTGGCTGTTGCCAGCACTCAGGGATACTGGCTGATTAGAGAGATAATGAGCCTGAATGAATTGGTAGGATGAAAGGAGTTGCTCTCTTTGGGGAGCTGCATTAACCTGGAAGGGGTGTTGGGGGCGATGAGTAGAGCTCATTCTTCCTGAGCTCTAAATGGCCTCCCTGTGCCTGGGAAGAGTCATTTCAGCTCCAGGGAAGAATTTGTTCTTCTCAACTGAAGAACCAAACCAGTGTGTTTATAATCCTTGACTGCCTCGACTGGAGGTGCTGGCTGTGTTAGTACCGGTTGTGTAAATGCCACGTAAATATTGGTAGTTTTTAAATTGCCTATTAAAGGAAATGGCCAATTCCGTGAAACTATTTTAAATAAATGTAGATCATCATCATTCCCTGGTCTCTTGTCTCACCTCTGATACCGTACAGCTTTTTCGTTTAAAAGGAACTCTAAGACCAACTCACAGCACAACAGGAAATTTATCTCTGAACAGTGACAGCAGCCCCCTCCCCAGTTCCTCCTCTGTGGAAAGGCCCCTCTACCCACTTCTCTTCTAAAGGAAGCGACAAAGAAGGAAGAGGTAGGCAGGAAAGTTAAAAAGGAACAGAATAAGAAGGATGAGGGGGTGAAGGAGAGGGTCTGAGCTAAAAAAAGAGGAGGAAGAAGGAGAAGAAGAAGGGATAAAAAAAGAAGGACAAAAGTAACTTTCCCTAAGAAGGACGGGAATGTCATGCCTAGGGCCTCCACTCTCAGCCCCAGGCTTTTCAAAGGCACTCCCTTTCTTAAAGATTTACCTAATTTTCTAGGTATAAATCACTATTCTCTTCCGATTCCTACTGTACTTCCTCTACTCTTCCTTGTGGTCCTTACCACTTCCTACCATGAACCCAAAAACTGGTTGCCATCAAGTTGATTCCAACTCATGAACGGCAACTCCATGTGTGTGGAGTAGAACTGTACTCTACCGGGTTTTCAACGGCTAATTTTTCAAAAGTAGATCACCAGGCCTTTCTTTCAGGTGCCTCTGGGTGGATTCAAACTGCCAATCTTTTAGTTGGTAGTCGAGCACTTAATCATTTCTGCCACCCAAAGACTACTTCCTAGCTTATATCACACTTATTGTGCACATAATTGGAGCCCCGGTGGTGCAGTGATTAAGAGCTTGGCTGCTAACCAAAAGGTCGGCAATTAGAATCTACCAGCTGCCCCTTGGAAATCCTATGGGGCAGTTCTACTCTGTCCTACAGGATCGCTATAAGTCAGAATCAACTCGATGGCAATGGGTTTGGTTTTCGTGCGCACAATTAGAAGACAGGGACTATAATTTGTATTCCTTTATCACATTCACAGCACAGAGTATGTGGCTTTTAAAAAGTTAAAAATATGGCATCATCCCAACCTAGAAGAAACATGTGTCAAGGACTCATTAAATCATTGATTTAATGATTACTGTGAATAAGTATATGCTGGTAAAGTTGTTTCCGAAAACATTTTAAAGAATTGGGAATTTATAGGAATCTTGAAACACAGAAATGTTAGAATAAAATTGCTACGTTAGACACAACGTTGGTCAATAGTCTACAAGGCAATAAAACCATAGCTCCTCTAATAGAAATCTGTAAAACTTCACAGTGTCTGGGCTCTACACAATTAGTAAGTAGCAAAGTCAAACACAGGCTTATTCTCGTAGAGAATTTTTTAAAAAATCCCTGGACATGCCTGTTAAACCATATCACAGCAAGACATTGAAAGGACATGCTGCTTCTTGCCCTGTATCTCCAAGTCCTCGATAATTTTTATTAACATAGGTGTTCAATAATGTTGAGTGAATAACCAAATGAATGAGACATAAATCTAAAACCAGGTACTATAATTAAACAGATGTTTTCTGCTTCTAATTCCCATGATCTCTTCAGTGTAGCCGTTGGCCCTTCGCTGCACTTTGGAAGTCTGAAGGAGGCAGACCTAAATGGGCATAAGAATGGCTTTTTTTTTTTTTTGGTATAGGTAAACATAACTTATATTTTAATAAAGCCCTGGGTCACACGTGTGGTCTAAGAATACATACACCATTCAATGAGGCTGTTACGTGAACATGGTGTTATTAAAAAAGAAACTGTATTGTAATATAATCTCACGAAGGCCAGGCTTTCCTCTCACCGGATCTCCTGTTTTATTAAAAATAAAACTTTTCCAATATTTTTCATATAACCAGTACATTAAACGGTGGTTGGAATATTATCTCTTATTAACTCTGCTAACTTGACTCTAAATCATTTTTTATGGTAAACAGCTTACAAAAAGCAATATACTAAAATCCAGGTCTTACATAAATAGTAAGATCAAGGATAATGGCAAAAAATTAAGATGCTTTTAAAATGACCATTGTTAAAAAAAAAAAAAAAAAAAAAGATTCACTAAGTTCTCATTTTACTGCTTTTCCCCCGACTCTGTGCTAAGAGGCCAAGCTTAGCTCAGCTAAGGGAAGAATGAAAAGACTCAAAAATCACCCTCAACCATCCATGCAGAGTTCTGTGCATCTGCCTCGTTGTCAACAATGCATGCTGTTGGTAATGGCTTTGCTATGCATCTGACTGAATGGAAGTATATTCGGGAACCTAGCCCTGATCACTGGCATTACATGGTGGGCAGAACTCTGAGTCAGCCTGTTAGGACCTGTTGTTGCCTGGTCTCTTTTCCCAGGCATGGATCTACAGTTTCCTAGGGTCACTATCAAGCTGATAAGCAAACAAAGAGATGAATACTTCTTGATCTTTTGTGGGCACAGACTTCTCTGAGAGTCTGTTGAAAATTAAGCTTGGGTTCCTTCCTTCGAGTGCAGGCATACATGCATATATCTACATTTTGCAGTATAATGTACAGGTTTAATGTAATGAAATGCTGTGCAGGACATCTGGAACCTGGTAAGAGCTGCTGTATGAGGCAGTGGTGGTTCAGAGGTAGAATTCTTGCGTCCCGCTTGGGAGACCTGGGTTTGATTCCTGGCCAATATACCTCATATGCAACCACCACCAGTCTGTCATGGAGGCTTGCATTTGCTATGATGCTGAACAGGTTTCAGAGGAGCTTCCAGACCTCTTTGAGGTGGACTAGGAAGAAAAGCTCGGCAATCTACTTCCAAAAATCAGTCAATGAAAACCCTATGTATCACAGCGGTTTGATCTGCAACGGATCATGGGAATGGCACAGGACTGGGCAGCCTTTTGTTCCGTTGTGCATGGGGTCGCCATGAGTCAGGGCTGATTCAATGGCAGCTAACAAACAACAAGAGCCCCTGTACTAAGGGTGACAATTGTTCCTTTTAAAGTATTTGCATGCAGACAAGCCTTCCATAGTCAAAGAAATGCATCTCTCTTTGAGGAATTTTTGAATGAACATAAACATGTGACACAGCCAGGGCAAAGTAAGCAAAGACTCAGAACGAAGGGTTTACCAGTTTAGCAGAAGTATAAGGCTGTTTAGGACACGATCAGAGAGCTAAGGTGGAGAGGTGGGTGGAGGCGCTATAGTGGAGGGCCTGGAATGCTGAGCTAATATGTTTGGCTTTTTCTTTTCTTTTTTTTTCTTATTTATTTATTTTGTTGTGCTTTAGATGAAGGTTTACAGAGCAAATTAGTTTCTCATTAAACAATTAATACACATATTGTTTTGTGACATTGATTGCCAACCCTGCAACATGTCAACACTCTCCCCTTCTTGACCTTGGGTTCCCTGTTTCCATTCGTCCCGTTTTCCTGTCTCCTCCTGCTTTCTCATCCTTACCCCTGGCCTTGTGTGGCAATTTAGTCTTGTATACATGACTGAGCTACGTGTATTATTGTTTGTTTCAGGGGTCTGTCTGATCTTTGGCTGAAGGGTGAACCTCAGGAGTGAACTCAGTGCTGAGTTAAAAGGGTGTCCGAGGCCATACTCCTAGTGTTTCTCCAATCTCTATCAGATCAGTAAGTCTTGTCTTTTTTCAAAGGCAAAATATTCAGAATCTGAAAATTATTGGCAGAATCAGTCATCTTTCCAATCTTTTAATTTTGGCATATAAGTTTGCGTTGTGAACACTCATTAATGGTACATGCTACTCATCACATAGTTTTTAAAAATCAAATTGGCAAAAATAGTTAACTAGACATTAAGGATTCTTATTTTGCTTCTGTTACTGACATTTGGCTACAAATTACAACCAATTCATTGCTAACTGGAATACACTGTTTTATTATTTTTTTTTATTGTAGTTTAAGAGAAAGTTTGCAATTCAGTTAATCTCTCATACGAAAATTTATACATACACTGTTATGTGACCTAATTGCTCTCCCTATATTGTGACAGCACACTCCTCCTTTCCACCCCTGATTTCCCGTGTCCATTCAACCAGCTCCTGAACCTCTTCTGCCTTCTCATCTCACCTCCAGACAGAAGCTGCCCATTTAGTCTCACGTATCTACTTGAGCTAAGAAGCACACTTTTCAAGAGTATCATTTTATGTCCCACTGTCCAGTCCAATCTTTGTCTGAAGAGTTGGCCTTGGGAATTATTTTAGTTCTGGGTTGACAGACAGTCCAGGGGCCGTGCTTTCTGGGGTTCCTGCAATCTCAGTCGGACGATTAAGTCTGGGCTTTTTACTAGAATTTGAGTTCTGCATCCCACCCTTCCCCTACTCCATCAGGGACTCTCTGTTGTGTTCCCTGTCAGGGCGATCATTGGTAGTAGCTGGCACCATCCAGTTCTCCTGGTCTCAGGCTGAAGAAGTCTCTCGTCTATATGGCCCTTTCTGTCTGTTGGGCTAATACTTCCCTTGTGTCTTTGGTGTTCTTCATTCTCCTTTACTCCAGGTGGTTGGGACCAATTGATGCATCTTAGATGGCCACTTGATAACTTTTAAGACCCCACATGCCACTCACCAAAGTAGGATTCAGAACATCTTCTTAATAAACTTTGTTATGCCAATTGACCTAGATGTCCCCTGAAAGCATGGTCCCCAGACCCCTGCCCCTGCTACTCTGCCCCTCTAAGTGTTTGATCATATTCAGGAAACTTCTTAGCTTTGGTTTAGTCCAGTTTTGCTGACTTCCCCTGTAGTGTGTGCTGTCCTTCCCCTCACCTAAGATAATTCTCGTCTATTATCTAGTTAGAGAATAACCCTCACCCTCCCTCCCCACCCTTGTAACCATCAAAGAATGTTTTCTTCTGTGTTTAAACCTTTTCTTGAGGTCTTCTAATAGTGGTCTTATACAATATTTGTCCTTCTGTGACTGACTAAATTCACTCAGCATAATGCCCTCCAGTTACTTCCACATTATAAAATGTTTCATGGCTTCTTTGTTGTTCTTTGTCATTGTGTAGTATTCCATTGTGTGAATATACCTTAATTTGTTTATCCATTTATCTGTTGATGGGCACCTATGTTGTTTCCATCTTTTTGCTATCATAAACAGTGCTGCAGTGAACATGGGTGTGCATGTATCTATTCATGTGATGGCTCCTATTTCTCTAGGATATATTCCAAGGAGCGAGATAGCTGGATCATATGGTACTTCTATTTCTAGCTTTTTAAGAAAGCGCCAAATCGATTTCCAAAGTGGTTGTACCATTGTACAATCCCACCAACAGTGTATAAGTGTTCCAGTCTCTCCACAACCTCTCCAGCATTTATTATTTTGTGGTTTTTGGATTAAGGCTAGCCTTGTTGGGGTGAGATGATGTCTCATTGTGGTTTTGATTTGCATTTCTCTAATTGCTAATGATCGTGAGCATTTCTTCATGTGTCTGGTAGCCGCCTGAATGTCTTCTTTGGTGAAGTGACTATTCATATCCTTCCCCCATTTTTTAATTGGGGTTATTTGTCTTTTGTTGTGGAGGGTTTGCAGTATCTTGTAGATTTTAGAGATTAGATGCTGATTGGATTTGTCGTAGCCAATTTTTTTTTGCCCCGGTCTGCAGGTTGTCATTTGACTCTTTTGGTGAAGTCTTTTGATGAGCATAAGTGTTTGATTTTTAGGAGCTCCCAGTTATCTGATCTGTCTTCTGGTGCTTGTGCATTGTTACTTATGGTTCGTCTTCTGTTTATGCCATGTATTTGGGCCCCTAGCATTGTCCCTATTTTTTCTTCCATGATCTTTATCGTTTTTGATTTTATATTTAGGTCTTTGATCCATTTTGAGTTAGTTTCTGTGTGTGGTGTGAGGTATGGGTCTTGTTTCAGTTTTTTGAAGATGGATATCCAGTTATGCCAGCACCATTTGTTAAAGAGACTGTCTTCTCCCCAGTTAATGGACTTTGGTCATTTGTCAAATATCAGCTGCTCATAGGTGGATGAATTTGTGCCTGGATTCTCAATTCTGTTGCATTGGTCTATGTATCTTGTTGTACCAGTACCAGGCTGTTTTGACTACTGTGGCAGTATAATAGGTTCTAAAATCAGGTAGCGTGAGGTCTCCCACTTTGTTCTTTTTCTTGAGTAATGCTTTACTTATTCGAGGCCACTTCGCTTTCCATATGAAGTTGGTGATTTGTTTCTCCATCTCATTAAAAATTGCCAGTGGAATTTGGATCGGGATTGCATTGTATCTGTAGATCACTTTGGGTAGAACTGACTTTTTCACAATGTTGAGTCTACCTATCCACGAGCAAGGTATGTTTTTCCACTTATGCAAGTCCCTTTTGGTTTCTTGCAGTAGTGTCTTGTAGTTTTCATTGTATAGGTCTTTTATGTCTCTGGTTAGATTTATTCCTAAGTATTTTATCTTCTTGGCGGCTATTGTAAATGGTATTGATTTGGTAACTTCCTCTTTGAAGTTCTCTTTGTCAGTGAAGAGGAATCTAACTGATTTTTGTTTGTTTATCTTTTATCCTGATACTTTGCTGAAATCTTGTATTAGTTCTAGTAGTTTTCTTGTGCATTCTTTGGGGTTTTCTGTGTATAAGATCATATCGTCTGCAAATAGAGATACTTTTACTTCTTCCCTACCAGTTGGGATGCCCTTTATTTCTTTTTCTAGCCTAATCACTCTGGCTAGGACCTCCAACACAATGTTTAATAAGAGGGGATAAAGGGCATCCTTATCTGGTTTCCATTCTCAAGGGGAATGCTTTCAAAGTCTCTCCATTTAAGATGATGTTGAATGATTTGTATAAATGCTCTTAATTATGTTAAGGAATTTTCTTTCTATTCCTATTTTATTGAGAGTTTTTATCAGGAATGGGTGTTGGACTTTGTCAAATGTTTAGATTTTTCTATGTGGGTAAAACAGCATCATTTGTAAAGTGAATCATCACCTCTCACATCTAGTTAGTATATTCTGATTTTTATGTATTATATACAGAGGAAAGACCTGATGATTTACTTCTGAAAATCAACTAATGAACACCTTATGGATCACATGGTTCAATCTGCAACTGATCGTGGGGACATGGGGATGGTTCAGGCTAGAAAGTGTTTCAATTCTTTGTGTATGGGTCACCGTGAGTCAAGGTCAACTCGACGGAAGCTAACAGCAGCGTGTATAGATTGACAGATAGACACAGTCTGTGGCAAACAAAAAGTATCTATTCTTTCCTTCTCTCAGAATAACAAAACTCCAATTACTGCTCAATCAAAAGACTTTCCCAGCCTCTATTGTAACTATATGTGACCATGTTCTAGCTAATAAGATATAATCAGAAATGTCCCGTGGGACTTGCAGAAAATTGCATTAAAATGGAGGCAACCTGCCATTCTCTCTCCCTAGACATTGGCAGTAGTGCCTAGAGCTCTAATTCCATGCTAGACCAGTAGGAAAGGGGCACACCTTGGGCATGACAGAGCAGGTCCCTGGAAAATTCACCAAAACAGCCCTGGACTGGCCAGCCTTTGTCCCCCGGACTTCTCTTATGTGCAAGAGAAATAAAAGTCTATCCTACTTAGGCCGAAATTACTCTGGGTTTTTTATTATAAACCAAATCAGCTGAGACAATTCCAACTCATGACAACCCCATGTGTGTCAGAGTAGAACTGTGCTCCATACTGTTTTCAACGGCTGATTTCTCAGAGGTAGATTGCCAGGCCTTTCTTCTGAGGCACTTCTGGGTAGACTCAAACTTCCAACCTTCAATTTAACAACTGAGTGCATTAACCATTTGCACTACCCAAGGACTCCTTTCTGTATTATATGTAGCTCAAACTAATCCTACAGATAAAACCTCTGTGCCTCTCATCTATGATTTAGTTTAAACTCATCTTCTAGAACAACTTCTAGGGTTTTAGATTTCTCAACTCAAATTTAAAAAAAATTTTGTTGTCCTTATTCACTTTTGGAATCTTGGTGGGGCAGTGGTTAAAGCGCTCGACTGCTAGCCAAAAAGTCAGTGGTTCCAACCCACCAGCCGCTCTATGGGAGGAAGTCTTCTTCCATATAAGATTAAAGCCTTGGAAACTCTATGGGGCAGTTCTACTCTGTCCTATAGGGTCCCTATGAGTTGGAATCAACTCAATGGCAGTGAGTTTGTTTTTTTTGTTTGTTTGTTTTTTATTCACTTTTAATCTTTCTTCTGCATTGAAGGTCCTCAATAAAGATTAAGTGAATGAATGAGTAACTGTTTTTTGGGACTTTTGACTGTATTTTCCCTTATTTAGAAATAGCCTACAAACATGGGATGTTAGAGTTGGAAGACAGCTTAGAGTTAATTTACTTTACTTTCCCCTAATAAAAGAATAAACATCTCCATCTACAAACATTCCCTGTCACATTACGGCTCTGCCCTTTCCTCCTGGTTTTCACTCCCAGTCCCAATAAATAATTCTTTCACATCACCTGGAAAAATTCCCTCCAAACTACTTATGCCACATCCTCCCTTCTTTCAGATCCACCCAAAGAGTTGATGGCTTCCAGAAATTGTCTCCCTTGGCTATAAAACAGAGAAAGGTTAGCATTCTGTACACATCCCACATCCTGTATTTACAATTTTGTGTGAGTCAGTGTCCCCAGTACCATTGCCTCCCAGTGAGAGGGACATTTTCTGAATATGAACAGTTGGCTGCAAGTCCTCAGCAATACAGAGCATCAGTGGCTAGGGCCCAAGGCTGTGTGACCATGCCCTTGAGCTGCTAGTGTGAGTAGGGATGGAGAAGGAGGGGAAGGTGAGAGAAACTGTAGGGAAGGCCCAAGCCTCTGGAGGGTTAGGGACCCCACCACTGGACCCCACAGCAGCAGTGATCTTCCTGAAGTAAAACCAAAAGTGCCAGAACGCTTGAGATTACTGAAAACCCACTTTCAAAGAGGCCAGATTACAGCTTCATTTGCTTAATTTTGGAATTCAAATCACTTCAATTCTGCAGGTTGGACTTTAGCATCTTGTCTCATCCCTAGGTCATCCTTCAACAACAGCAGTTGAGGTTCCATGCCCACCATCCGCTGAAATGCGCACGTCCTGTTCACTACCAACTTCCATGTTGCTAAATGCAGGGCATTCCTCTGTTCTCCTCTTATCCTCAGCCTCATTCAGTACCCCAACTCTCCCTCCTTTGTAAACTCTCCTTCTTGGGCCTCCGAGACTGGTTTTTCTCCTGTGTGAGTTCCCACTTCTTAGTTTCCTTTGCTGCCTTCTCTTTGGCTTGCCAATAAATGTTGGAGATCCGCAGGGCTGGTACTGGCCCATCTTTTTCTTATACTTACTCTCCACAAACGAGCTCATCCATGCTTTAAATACTGCCTCTGTTAATAACTCCTAAATTTATATCTTCAATCCAGATCTCTCTCTCCTGAGCTCCAGACTCGTACTCCATCTTTCTATTCGATATCAGCATTGTCCTCCCCCACTGTGACCCCAAATCTACTATCATTCATATTTCAGACAATGCATCTTCCACCCTCCTGGTGGTCCCCATAATCTAGGAGCCATCTCTGTTTCTTCCTTTCCTCATCATTGTTAATCCTACCACCAAAATCTCTCTTCAGTCTGTTCACTTCCCCATATCTCCTTTACCACCATCCTCCTTAGTCGAAACCACCAGCTTTTCTGTCTGGACTATTACAATTACCTCATTAATTCATCACCTTATTTGTCCTTCTACAGTCTAATCTCAATGCGGTGTTCAATGTGATATTTCAAAAATGTAAATCAAATCGTATCATGCCCAACTTAAAGGCACCAGCAGCTTCCCTTTGCTCTTAGCATAAAACTCAGTCTCCTCATGACCACCTTCTGCTCCTGCCTGATTCTCTGACCTCATCTCCTCTACCTCCTCCCTCCTTTCCTCCTCTTCTCCAGCCATATGGACCTCCTTTACTTTCCCCCCGAATGCAACCCCCTTTTCTATTTCTGGAACTCTGCCTACAGAGTTCTTCCTGCGGTTCTTCAAGTGGCTGTTATTGTTAGTTGTCATGGAGTCAATTCCAACTCATGGCGAATGAAACTTTGCCCAGTCCTGTGCCATCTTCATGATTCTTGCTATGTTTGAGTCCAATGTGGTTGTTGTGCCAATCCATCTCATGGAAGATTTCTCTTGTTTTTGCTGATCCTCTACTCTACCAAACAGGACGTCCTTTCCTAGCAACTGATCTTTCCTGATGACGTGTCCAAAGTAAGTGAGCCAAAGACTGTCTATCCTCGCTTCGAAGGAGCATTCTGGTGATCACGTTCTAGTTGATCTTTATTCTTAGGGTCCACAGCAACTTCTCAGAGAGGCTTCCCTGACCCGCTATTGCATGTATCTCATCATTTCATTTATTTCCTCACAGCTACTCGTCACATTCAAGAATGATGTTGTTTATGAGTTTACGTGCTTATTTATGGCCTCCTCCCTCACCGTCTAGAAGGTAAACTCCATGGGGCAGGACATTGCTAATCTCACTCATCACTGTGTCGCCTGCATTCCCAATGCGTAGCAGAGTGCCTGGCTCATATATATTTGGTGAACAAATGAAAATCCAACGTAATACTACTGCTGATGATAATTTATGAATTGCTTTCTATGTGCCAGGCTCTGTACTGGCCCCGCTTATCTATAGTATCTCCTTTAATCATCCAAAAGTAGGTCATATCCCCATTTTAGAGTTGTGTAAACTGAGCCTCAGAGATAAGCAACTTGCCTACGGTCACCCAGAGTGTTTGGGGCAGAGCCCAGACTCAAACCCAGGTCTCTCTGGTTCTGCCACACACACTGTCACCAGTAAGAACATAATTTTGATAGAAACATTGTTTGAAACAGCTGAAGATTTAAGACAAGGCCCTCGATTGGAGAAACTCTTTAATTATGTCTTCCCCAGAGCTTCTTCCACAGTTCCAGGGAGGTGCTCAAAAATTAAGAACTCATCTTTTTCTTAGCAGCACATTAGGCCTCTCCAAGGGCCGTGCTTTAATAGAGGACAGGTGGAGGTGGGTGGTTGGCGGTCTGGATAAAACTTGAAAGCCAGCACCACAATTCTCCTTTCATTCAGAGTGATATTAATCAGAGCTCCAATGGGGCCTAATGCCTCCCAGATGCAGGAAGCAGAAGTCTGCTAGACGCCAGCGTTCCCTGCCCTGGCCTGCCTTGCCCTGCCCTACCCTGCCCTGCCCTGCACAGTTAGGCTCACGTGTCTGCGGCCTGATAGAATAAAAAAATGGAAGGACAGTGAGTCCTGCCCCAACAAACTAAGCAGAACTGAGCAAACTCACAGATTACGTGTTTCCTGTATGCAGATGGGCCTTGGAATGTCAATAGGCCATGGAAGACTTTGTGCCCCTCCTTCTGGGCTCAGGCAGGACCGCAGCAACACCCTCAGTCACTCCAGGAGAGGGGGAGAGAGAAGGGACAGCTCTCAGCCTCCACTGCAGCAAGGACCAAGCAACACACTGACCAACGTTTAAGAGGTGAAACAGCTGTCCATCATTAAACGGGTTCCTCTGGAGCCACACGTCCCTGTTGAGCCCACAGGATTCAATAACCTGGTGGCTCTGTTTCCATGAGATCAGAAGGTATAATGGATTAAACTGGGTCACCCCAAAATATGTGTTGGCATCCTAACCCCCATACCTGGGTATATAATCCTGTTTGGAAATAGAGTTTCCTTTTTTATGTTAATTAGACCATACCCAAGTAGGGTGGGTTAAATCTAATCACTTCTGAGTTGTAAAAAGAGCAGAATAGACACAAAGATAGGAACACATGGCAGGGGCGGGGGCAGAGAATGGGCTGGCAGCAAGGACAGAAGCCACCTGAGGATAGTCTACAAGTCAAGGACCCAAGGAACCCCCAAGACTACCTACAAGGAAGGAACTGACACAGGCCAAGACCCTGATTTGGACTTTTACCCCCAGAACTTTGGTGTATTTACCTCTTATTCTCCATCCCACCCCACACCACCCCCTGCCCCATGCATTGATCGGTTTCTTTTCCAAAGTTATCATCACACAGTTGTATAGTTTTGTAGCTTGGTTTTCACTTAACCTCATGGTAAGCATCTTCCCATGTTATCACATCCTTTTTCATAAACATTTCAAAGAGTTGCACAATAGTCTGTCTGGTTAATTCATTCACTTCTAGTTGGACACTTGAGTGAATATATAATTTTTTATACTAAGTGATATAGCAATCAGTATTTCTGTGCCTAGCAGTTTACGTATTTATGATTTTTTTTTCTGGGATAGATTTCCAGAAAAGAATTTAAAAGTAAAGCTTTCTTCTTAATTATAAAACAAATACATTCTTGTTATAAAAACTGCGTAAATATGAGCGAGAACACGAATCTATATATGAAATAAATTTGCATAAAACTCTGCATGTGCATGCATGCACACAGACACACACATACACGTGCATGTAAAAACTGCTGAAATCTGAATAAGGTCTGTAGGTGAGATAATGGCATTGTATTAATGTCGGTTTTCTGGTTGTGATGCTATGCTGTAATTACGGAACATACCATCACTCAGGGACGCTGGATGAAGGGTACATAGACCTCTTTGTACTATTTTTCCAACTAGCTATGAGTCTATGGAGCCTTTGTGGCACAGTGGTTAAGAGCTTGGCTGCCCAATCTACCAGCCGCTCCTTGGAAACCCTATGGGACAGTTCTACTCATCCTATAGGGTCACTGTGAGTCAGAGTCAGCTTGACAGCAACAGGTAGGTTTTTGGATGAGTCTATAATTGTTTCAAAATAAAAAAGTTTTGAAAAATATGAGAGAGAGAAGAAACACACACACACACACACATAATCTCATCACTCAGACATAAACCCTGTTAATGTTTTGGTGTATTTCTTTCCAGTCTTTTTCTATGTGTGGTTACAAATAACAATGCAAAGTGAAAACCAGTTTAGAGACCATTGATGGATACTGTACTTCGTTAGGCATAGCTTTGATGAGTTACCATAGTAACCAGAAAACAATAATGGGTTCTGAGTGGTCCGTGGAAGCTAGGCTGACTGAGGCTTGAGGAAGTTGAAAAGCACCATCCCAAGAGAAAATAGATTGTCCATCACTGTTTAAGCTTTACTCCTCCACTCCTCCCACATCCCTTTTTTTCACATCCTCAGGCAATATTTCCATCTCTATCTTCTCCATGCATCGATCCCATTTCTTAATTTGATTGCTATGAGGAATCTGTGAAAATGCAGGGGTTTTGTGGGACAATAATAATAGTAATCTGCTTTCAGAGGTGTACACAGAAGGGAAGAGGACTCCTTCTATTTAGTTCCAGCTCTGGCTCTTAGCCGCATTTGCAGAAAGGACACCAGGAACATGAGTAGGGTGGTTGCAGTTAATTAATGCCCTGCTAACTAATGTGGGACACTTAAGTAGGCAGTGCTGGCGCACACCTGAACTACAATTCCACGCTTCGTGCGCTCTCACCTGCCGACCTCATCTCCATGACAACGGAAGAACCTTCTTTAAAACTCAGCTCGAATGGCACCTCCTATGAGATACTGTCTTCACCTACCCTCAGGGCAGTGATTGCCCCTGATCAATGCCCCCTTATATCTCGCAGAGCTTATTATGCGCTTCTGTAATTTACCTGCCTACTTGCCTTTGTCCCCCGCTGGGCCATGAATCCCTGATGTCGGAGAATTTTTTGCAGTATCTCTCCCAGTGAATAGAAGGTTCTCAACAAGTGCTTACTGATGGAAGGAAAGTGGAAAAGAGGGAAGAAGGGAAAGCAGCTCCTGGGATGTCACAAGCGTGTAGGCAGCTTAAGCAGTTGGCGCCAGTATTTTAGAATGCCTGTAGCTCTCCTGGGTAATTGCTAACCTTCCTTTCCTTCTCCCTGTAAACCCTTGAGTCAACATGGCGGGCCTGTGCCCATAATAAGGGGGCTCTGGTGCAGTGTCTGGGTGGTTTTCCCTTTGATTCTTGTGACACTCTCTCCTCAGGTGAGCTGTAAGTAATGCCATCCCAGAGACAGGCTGGCCCTTTGTCATGCCATCATGGGGCCTGTTCATGGGCAGAGAGAAGGGCCAAGCAAATTATACCTTTCAGAGAGTAACCCGACTCTGCTCTTTGGGGCCTTCAAGTTTATTCTTGAGGGGATCCAGCATAAAGTGAAATGGGGAGCCAGGAGTGCACTTGAACTCTGCTTCAATTCCACTTCAGCTCCATGACCAGGCAAGTCCCCTTCGGCTCCATGACCTTGGACCAGGCGCTCCAGCTATAGGACTGGTTCTGCATCTAGAGCTGAGATGGGTGTACAGGTTTTTCTGTTTCTTCCAGCTCTAAGACTCCGAGATGTCTTGTCAGGCAGGTAGGGGTCTGGGTCCTGGAAATGTGATGACAAAGGAGTAAGGGATCCTTTTGTCCAGCCAGATTTTTAGGGTCTGGAGGGAGGCTGGCCCACATCTCTTCAGTCTAAACTTGATTAAAACCAAAAACCAAACCCACTCCCCTCAAGTCGATTCCAACTCATGTCTTACAGAGTAGAACTGCTCCTTAGGCTTTTCTTGGCGGTAATCTTTTTGTAAGCAGATCACCAGGCCTTTCTTTCACAGTGCTGCTGGGTGGGTTCAAACCACCAACCTTTAGGACTACCAACACTTAAGTTAGTAGTCAAGCGCAAACTGTTTGCACTGCCTGGGGACCTTAACTAGCCATGGTATATGAGCACTAAACTGAATAGAATAGAGAGGTCTCTATTCTATTCTTCACCGTCAGGCCCATCCAGCCAAGCAGGCATACTTCCTAGACGGTTTGAAGCTCCCTACCTCACTTTTACATTGGAATGACCGGGGGAGCTTAAGAAAACACTTGGCCTGAGTTCCCCTGAGAAAACCTGATTTATTACATGTCAGTAGGGCTGACTTACCCACTGTGCACAGTAGGCACAGTGCCTATGTCCCATTTTCATTTAAAATCAGAAGACAAAAAAATGAACTTTTAAGTCAAGATAAAGGTCTTAACAGATAATACCAACATATTTGTCTTCATACCAACGCAGTTGTAAAATACAGTTTTCAATATATTTTTATGGAGGAAGGAAGGGGCCCTGGGCAGGGGAGCCACTGTGGCATCAGGATTTTTCAGTTTCCCAGGTGATGCTAATGTCCAACCAAGGCTGAAAACCACTGGTTTAAAGGATAACAGATAGGCCCCCTGTCCTTAAATAGTTCCACCCTGGCCTCCTCCAAACCTGGCCAGAAATTTCAGTCTTAGACAAATTGAAATTAAGTTAAATCAAAAGGTTCTAAATTAAATGAAAACATTTGTTTCTAGGAGTCCTCGTCAAAAACTTTTCCAGTGTGGTAGTTCCAGAGATGAATCGGCCATGGAAAGGCACATTTTGGGGTGGAAATAGAGGAAAGGGAGAGTCTGTTGGAGGTTCCACAGGGAGTGTCTGGGCAGCAGGGTGGCATCATGAGGGCACTAGGAGTCTGGAGGGGCTGGAAGGTGTGGGCTGCTCCAGGAGGTGAGAGGAGACCAGACCAGAGCGGTCGCCGAAACAACAAAGTGAGCCTTTGCACTTGGGCTGGCTCTCGGGTTTTCCAAATTCTTCCCTGCCCGTGATCTCATTAGACCTCACAACAGCTCTGAGGTAGTCAGGGCAATCATTACTGCCCCATTTATGAGGTTAAGTGCCAGGTCACACCATCATAACAGGTAGAGTGGATTCAGTGCCACAGCGACAGACCGGTCGCCCAGGGCTGGAACTGCCCACCAAGACACGTCTGTGTCCTGCAGCTGGGGTTCCTTTGCATGCTTCCTACACCCTGAATTCTAGCTCAAGTGAAAGCTAGTGTCAAACCGTGTTTGGGAGGAAAATGGAAGCGTTTTCTACACCTGCACAAGCTTTCAAGGCCGACTATCAAAAATCGCCATTATTGTGTAATTATACAGTAATGGCAGAACACCGTACCTGAAATTTTCAGGGTAGAAGAGGTGACGGGTGACTTTTTGTCTTCCCTTTGGGAACAGACGCTCTGGCTGTTGGCTGTGTAGACAGACCTCAGTCCTGGAGTACAGGGCCACAGCACCACCTATTGGCTTCCAGAAGACAACTGTGTGATTTGCTCCTGGGCCCAGACAGGGTGGAAACTGAGGGCTGTTTCCCTGCATCCTTCTGCTTCCCACACCCTCAGCCCAACCCATAAAAGAGAAGAGGAGAAAAAGAAAGGCAGCTCTCCAGTCTAGAGATCAGTAATTCTTAGTTCTTCTCCTGGCGTGACTAAATGGTTTGACGGCATTTGCCGGTGTGGAAAATTTTAGAGGTGAGAGGAAAAAAAAGGAGACAGACTTTTTTTTTTAAAGAAATGAGCACCAACCACTAAGAGATCAGTGCAAAGAGTAATGTTATTACAAAGACCTGAGGGCCTCATTTAAAAAAAAAAAAAAGTGTAAGACAATAAATCTCTGTTAAGAGAAGGGAATGATCTGCAGTATATTAAAAGGAACGAAATGTAGTGTTTTATTCAGTAGAGATGTTATCTCCTCAGCCTCAAAAATAGTGGTCTCCACTGTATTTTGAATATACACTTTTATCATTAAAAACTTCTGAGTGCATAGCCCCATTATGGAGCCCTGGTGGCACAGTGGTTAAGAGATTGGCTGCTAACCAAAATGTCTGCAGTTCAAATCCACCAATTCTACTTTGTCTTACAGGGTCGCTGTGAGTCAGAATCAACTTGACAGCAATGGGTTTTTAGCCCCATTATATAGATATTTATTTCAAAAGTCCACGCATGTACTACTACACCTGCAAGATAAAGATGAATAAGTGAGATGAAAATAAATACCATTAGATGTCCTGGCATTCTGCTCCATGTCTCAGTGGAGAGTCTGACTCTCCCTCCAGGGCACACTCCCTCACTTGGAAACCCCAGCTCCAGCAGATAGAAACAATGAGCAAGTCCAAGGAGTCTATTGAGAATGGAGAGCAACCGTCCTTTCTGCATCTTTGCACATTTAGCAAGAAAATGTTGCTAGAAAAAGGCAGGCTATTTCCAGTAACCAGCTGCCTTTGAGGCGATTCCAACTCATGGCAACCCCTTGTGTCTGTAGTGTTTTCGTGGCTGTGACCTCTCAGAAGCAGATTTCCAGGCCTTTCTTCCAAAGCACCTCTGGGTTAGTTTGAAGGGTCAATCTTTCGGTGAGTAGTTGAGCGCTTAACCATTTGCGCCAACCCAGGACTCCATTAGAGCTCACCAAATGTCCACGTCACTTCTACATTTCCTAGCCCCTATGTAGCCAGGTCAGGTCATGTAACTACTTCTCACTGACGGAATGTGCTAGAAGCCCCGTGTCACTTCCCGTCCCAGGCAGGCAGGAGTGGGCATGCCTACTCTGTCCTCTCCTTTCCCATGCAGCAGGACATGAAGAATAAGTAAATGTTTATTGCATTAAGCCACTAAGACTTGGGGAATAATTGATATTGGAACATAGTCAAGCCCTGTTCTGATTACTACAGTCAGTGTATCTGGCTGATGAAAACTAACTGAAACTCTCTGTCTTACATTACCTGGGGATCCTAGGGACACAAAGAAAATACATAAGACATTGTCCCTAACCACAAAGAGGAGAGACTTAACACGAGAGCAATTGGAGAACAAGTCAATGTGCTGAAGAATGGCATTATATGCAAGTATTGTTGTTGTTAGCTGCCATTGAGTCACACCTGTGCAAAAAGGAATGAGACACTACGTGGTTCTGCTCCATCCCCTCCGATCGCTTATGGGTCGGACTGTTGTGGTCGATTGGGTTTTCACTGACCGATTTTCAGAAGTAGATCGCCAAACCTTTCTTCCTAGTCTGTCTAGAAGCTCTGCTGAAATCTGTTCAGCATCATAGCAAGACGCAAGCCTCTGCTGACAGATGGTTGGTGCTGTGCATGAGGTGCACCGGCCGGGAATCGAACCTCAATCTCCCTAGAAAACCCCTACCGCAGCGGAGTCGATTCTGACTCATAGCGACCCCATAGGGTTTCCAGGGCTGTAAATCTTTATGGAAGCAGATTGTCACATCTTTCTCCTGCGGAACTGTTGGTAGTTGCCAACCTCCAACCTTTTGGTTAGCAGTCAATCCCTTTAACCACTGCGCCACCGGGGATCCTTGATCTCAACTATTAAAAAAAAAAAAAAAAAACCATTGCCACCAATTTATATAATTTATATAATATTAGATTGCTACCAATATATAAATTATAATTTATATAATATTAGATTGCCGCCAGTCTGGTTATTCATAGGTATATGTGTCTGCAGGTAAGGGGACCATCTTGCTTGCGGATGGACTTGTTGGTGTATGACTGTTCAAAGTCTTTTCATGTAGGGTACTTTATATGGCTTGCAAATACATGTATTCATCCACAGACAAATATCGTACAGACTTAAAAACCAATTTTTTACACCACATTTAACAACAGCTTCATTGAAGTGGTGACAGATATGCTGGAGAGTCCAACCTCCTACTTCCTTCAGCTTGCCTTGTGAAAACCTCCAGTGAGAACCCTGAAATCCTGCAGTGCTGAAAGCTAGAAGGTGACTACTCAGTACGAGTCTAATATAACCCCCCCGCAGTTACACTGGACTGATCCGTGCCAAATAACCATTCTGGGTTTCTGAAATTGGAAGTTCCCCTCTTTTAATTTTACAGTAACAAACTCCACAATAATGACAGATAAGATTATGTGGCAGGCACTGCATGTGTAATCATCAACCCACTGCCATTGAGTCAATTCCGATTCATAGCGACCCTATAGGACAGACTTGAACTGCCCCATAGGGTTTCCAAGGCTGTAATCTTTACAGCAGACTGCCAAGTCTTTCTCCCGCGGAGTGGACGGTAGGTTCGAACCCCCGACCCTTTGGTTAGCAGCCAAGCGCTTAACCATTGCACCACCAGGGTTCCCTTGACCTCGGTGGGGGCACTATAATAATTAATAAAGATGTTAAGTGCAGCCCTGGCTGATGGCTTGACTACAGCCTCATAGCAGAGTCTGAGGCAGAACCACCCAACTTAGCCACGCTAGGATTCCTGACTCTCAGAAACTTAGTAACAAGCATTTGTTATCTTCAGCTGCTGTGTTTTAAGGTTACACAGTAACAGATAACTAATACAGATGTTGTTAGCTGGCAGTGGGGTGCTACCGCAGTGAATACCTAAAATGTGAGAGTGCCTTTAGAAACACGCAATGGGCCTAAATTGCCTTGAACAGACTGTTAGTAGAATTTGGATTTGAAGAGGCTGCTGATGAGGGCTTAAAGGAAAGTAAATCTGAGGGGACACCAGATGAGAGGTGGAATGTCATTCCGAGGTGCCACAAATATGAAAGGCGTCTGACTGAGGCAGCCAGACAAGGGGGCAGGGAGGATTTTCTGCAAATACATTGTCACCATCAATGTCTATACATCTCGAAATTGGCGGGAGAGTGCCCCGCTGTTCGGCCCCCCTCACTATGCCTCTGGGGTGACTCAGAGGGTGGAACCAAGAGCCCAGGAAGCAGAATCAAGGGCTCTGAAGAAGCATTTCTGGGCAGCTATAGGACTGAGTTCGAACCAAGAAACCGCTAACATTTGCCCAGTGGGGTTTCAGAATTTCTGTGGACCAGTGGCTCCTTTGTATTTCCATTTTTCCTTGTTTGAAACAGTTATCCTCTGTACATTCCCATCGACCTTGGGTGTATGAGGGACAGATAATCTGTCTTTATTTCACAGGTCTGTATATTGAGAGGAGCTCTGGTGGTACAGTGGTTAAGCTCTTGGCTGCTAACCGAAAGCTCAGCAGTTCGAACTCCCCAGCCGCTCCAGGGCAGCAAGACGTGACAATCTGCTTCCATAAAGATTCACAGTCTTGGAAACCTTATGGGACAACTCTACCCTATCCTATAGGGTCGCTATGAGTCAGAATCGATCCGACTGCATCGGGTTTGGTTTTGGTTTTGGTCTGTGAATGTATCCTGTTTGGAAATAGGGGTTTTCTTTTGTTATATTAGTGAGGTCAGACCAGAGTAGGGTGGGTCCTAAACCTAATCCTTTCTGAGTGGTGTCTGATAAAGGGGAGTACAGACACAGAGAGACAGACACACACAGGAGGAAGACAGGTATGATGTGATGATGGAGACAGATGCACCTACAAGCCCAGGAATGCCAAGGATTGTTGGCAGCTTCTAGTAGCTGAAAGAGATGAAGAAAGGCCCTCCCCTACACCCCGTGCCCTGAATTCACACTCCTAGCCTTCTGAACTGGGAAACAATAAATTCCTGTTCTTTCAATCCACTCACTTGTGGTATTTTTTGTTACGGCAGCCTAACAAACTAAGACAAGACTTTTTCCTGGGTGGACGAAAAAGAGAACAGGCAAAGAGATACTCTCCAGTTCTGAATGAGAAAGAACACAGTTATTAGGGGGAAGCGGGTATCATTTTTCCTCTGAAATGTGGCCTAACTTCTGCCAAGTTTCAACAGAAATTTCTTCCCTTAAAAGGGGTGGTGTCTTTTGAGTCCTTGAACATCCTGAATTCAGGGCTCTGGAGGGATGCCAGCATGGGGAAAAATGTTAAGTGACAGTGAATTTAGGTTTGATGCAGTGGAAGGAGAGGTGATGGGCTTGGGGTCAGAAATCCCTGGGTGCAATCCAGCCCGTCACTCATTGGCTCTGACACTCTGATGGTCACACTGGCAGATCACCCTCTTTGTTTGCCAGAACTGTCAAATGGAGACATTCAGCCTGTGGGTTGATAGGAGGATTAAAGGAATGACTTGAGGTGGATCCCCAACTGAGTCATTATTTCCCTGACTTCAACCAGTGCCTGGCATTTAGTCTCTCTTCGTGTATTTGCTGAATAAATAAGGGATGAATAAATGTATTAATTGTGTAAACAAATGATTCATAATTTGCTTTAGTTATTTTTGACTTGTTTATTAACCCATCTCATTTAGGGCTGGAAGGAATCTTCCATTAGGTAAGTTTCAGCACTTACGTGAGTTTCACCACTGGTGAGGGGTGAAGTAGGGCCTACAAGCTGCCTCTCTCACCATCTGAGGGAAACTGAACTCCTAAACTTGGCTGTCTCTGCCCTACCTGTCTTATGGCGATGCACGTACATGCATGTTTTAATGCAATGTTTGGAAGAAAAACAATGCTAGCAGATAATTTATCCAATAAATACAACATTTTTTAAATGAAAGCCTATAGAAATTCAGTCAGAGTAACACTGTAGATAGAAATGTGGACAAACTGATATTAATAACATATGATTATAAGAAACACAGTGGGATATAGAAAATACTAGCTAAATTAGAATTCTAGTAAGTTGATTTGTGCTTAATTAAAATTTCACAGTATTTAAATCACTAGGCCAAAACAATTTTTTCCAGTTTATGTGTCTATTTTAGTTGCTTTCATATTATTTCAGTGCATTGAAATCCAAAAATATTCAAGAGGTTATCAAAATTAAATAAAGTTTTAAACAAATCACCCCAAAATATGAATTAGTTGCAATCTCTGATGGGCTATTTTCCTTAAAGATCTGGAAATCCTCACCCTGTACTATTAGCGCACTAGTCTTTGAGGGCTTGGTTTGATTTTCCTGGACTTGACAAGGTGGTCCCTACAGAAAAAACTACTCAAAGAGGCTGGGGTTGTCCTTGTAGGCAGACGGGAGGCTTGGGCCCGCTGGTGGCCTGGCCTTCTCAAGGGTCCACAGCTCTAACTTGGGTGACCCCCACCCTCCCTCACAGGAAAGACATAGGAGGAATTCAGTGTCACAGTCCCGAGTTCTTTGTGATTTACGGTGTTGCCAGATGAAATCCCAACCCCATAATTCATCCATACCTGTTAACCAAGAACAATTTCACAAGGAAAGGGCCCAGATGACTGAATTAACAAACGTTATCTGGCCCACATGGTACCTGTTAGGGTTATTTCTGCAGTTTGGGTTTGGTTTGCTTTTTAGTCACACGGCGAAGAACAGAAGCAGCCTCTTCAAAGGGCTAGCAAAAAGGCTTTTTAGCTTCAGAAGTAATTTGTCAGTGGAACTACAGGTGAGAAAGATATGTTTTGTCTCACTTGAGTGCCTTGGGAGTTGAGTACGCGTGTGTGTAAAGAGGCTTTGCTGTCTCCATGGAGTGTGGAGAGCAGGAATGTCTCCCTTCCAAGGCCCTGCAGAGCAGAAAATACAAACGCCCCCACGAAGTCCATCTGTGAGGTAAGCTGATTTCACCTCTTCCCGCCCCCCTCCTACTCCCACCCTCCTGCCGCACTTGGCTCAGCGTTCTAAAGTCCTTGACCTTACCCCCTGTGCCCCACCCTGCCATCTCCCCATCACCAGAGACAGCATGAAAATTAGAAGTGAAAATGTGCGTTTCCCAATGGTGGCTGGGGTCTTGCCCGGTGGTCAGCAAGGCCTGTGCGTTCCTGCCCTGGGGCTGTCTCTCTTATGAAGACCTCCTCTCCCTGGGGGCAGGTCAGTCATTTTGGCCTGCTCACACATGTTGAACACATTATGTCATCCTGTTTTCCCCAGTTGCTTCATATGTTCCCCAGATTTTGGCCAGCAATAAATTCCCACTGACTCTGAAACAGATTTCCTTTCTTCTTCTTGGCCTGATGAAGCATTGCTGGGGGTGATATTTTACATTCATGGTGAAACACCCCAGCTCTTTAATAAGCAGCTCTCCGCTGGTCAAAGGAGCCCCTGTGTGGCAAAGCCCTTGGAAAATGTTTCTTTTCCCAAATTCAATGGTTTATTACTCAGAGCAACAAAGACTGGTTTTACTAGACTTTTATAAGCATATGACAGTACAATTTTCAACTGATTAGTTTATAACCATTTATTATCATTATTATTACTATTGATGGTATCCTCTGCGGTCAGTATTATGGGTTGAATTGCATCCTCCATAAAGTTATGTCGGAATCCTAACCCCTGTACCTATGAATGTGACCCTGTTGGGAAATAGGGTTTTTCTTTTGTTGTGTTAATGAGGTCATACCAGAGGAAGGTGAGTCCTAAACCTAAACTTACGAAAAGAGCAGAATAGACACAGAGACACACACCGGGGGAAGAAAGACACCATGTGAGGAAGATCACCTACAAGCAAAGGAATGCCAAGGATTGACGGCAGCTACCAGAAAATGAGGCCCACAGAAGGAATCAATACAGTTGAGACCTTGATTTGGACTTGTAGTCTACAGCACTGTGAGAAAATAAATTTCTGTTCCAAAAGTGCTATCTCCTGTTACAGCAGCACTAGGTGACTAAGACAATCGGCACTGGGAATACCCTGATGAAGAACAAAGCTCCAGGCGCCAGGCCCTTGGGGTCTAATGCAATGGGTTGAGGTCAATGAAGAAACACAAACCAGTTGGGATGGCCAAGGTTCTGAGAGCAAGATGGGAGGGGGTTCCTGTGGGGCACAAGAGGCATCATCCTTCACAGCCTGACGGAGAAATTAGGAATTAATTTCTGAAATGTAAGCAGGAAGTAGCTGGGATAAGGGGTTGGGAATGTGAAGGACGTTTCAGGCAGAGTTCAGGAACCTCTAGTAGTTTTGAGAGTGGACTGTGGTGCGTTAGGCGTTAGCTCAGAAGTAGTCTTGGCTGCTATGCTGTAGAGTTTTGAAACGGAATATTCTGGTGGAGAGCCATGTTTGCCAATTCCAGGAATTCAGTGGCTCTAAGGTCTCTGGGTCTATTTTGGGGTAGGTGTGTATCTCCTTGGAGCTTTGGTGGCACAATGGTTAAGCATTCGGCCGCTAACCAAAAGGTCGGCTGTTCAAATCCACCAGCCACTCCTTGGAAACCCTATGGGGCAGTTCTGCTCTGTCTTATAGGGTCCCTATGAGTCAGAATCGACACAATGGCAATGGGTTTGGTATTTCATTTTGGTGCATCTCCTTCCCTTCCAGCATGCTCTTCCACCCTCTCTTCTTGTATCCTCATGCTGGTTGCCGACTTCTCAGGTCCAGCTCCTCGTATTGGGCTGTCACGGGCTCAGCCCACCAGTCTCCTCATTGTAAACTTCTGGGACCAGGCCTTCTTATCCCCTTTCAGAACAAATTATTACAAGCCATCACATGTGAAAGCCAATAAATTCATTCATATGACAGTAGTAAACACCATATAATTTAATGCATTACATATCTTGTGAGAATTTATGTTTTCACAGTGGAAAAAGTGTTCAGCTAAAAAATGTATCTCCAAAGGTGAACTTTCAGGAGATGTGGCAAGTCATCCCACTCCTCTCCAAATTAAGCCGTGAAGGCAAGGATTGTTTCTGACCTGAACATATCACAGAAGGTTTTCATAAAATCTTTTTTGAAACAACAATCTCTGGCTCTTTCCACCATCTTTCCATGCGGCCATAATGGTGCCCCTGAACTTCTTGGCCGACACTCTTAAGAGCATCAGTAATGCCTAGAAGAGAGGCAAATGCCAGGTTCTTACCAGGTCTTGATCCAAAGTCATCTTTGGCTTTCTAACTGTGATGATGAAGCATGGTTAGATTGGCAAATTTGAAATCACTGATGATCACAGAGGTGGGAAAATCATTGCGCACCTCACATTCAGGTCAAACAAGTGTGCAGTGATCAGCCCCAGATTCAATGTACAACTCAAAGATCTAGAAAAGTGGCCGAATAATCTACTCCCATCCCATCAGTTTGGTTTCATTGTACTGACGACCTTCGCTGGCATCATGGACCAAGAAGAAGCAAGAAGAAAACACACAGGAGGGAAAACCCTGGGATTCTGTTTTTAGGGATCTAATATCCGTTACTGTCGTGTCTATTCTGACTCACAGCGACCGTATAGGGCAGAGCAGAACTGCCCCATAGGGTTTCCAAGGAGCTGCTGGTGGATTCGAACTGCCAACGTTTTGTTAGCAGCCGAGCTCTTAACCACTGGCCACCAAGCCTCCAGGGATAAAAAAAATAATAAGCCTTAATGGACAAACACACACACACACAACAATTTCTGGCACAATCCTTTTGGTTACAGTTTATTCTGCCTCAATGGACCCAACAATCTGCAGCACAATCTTTTCGGTTACCATCTACTTTCTTCTGCAGAAACAGATGTCAGGAGATAATCAGTTTTGTCTTTCTGAGAGTTGCTGTTAGTTACGTTCTGGCTCGGAAAGGTTTTGCTGTGTGTACCAAAAGTTAACACTGCTAGTACCCATTTTATAGAGAGCACTGTGTCAGTCTCATTGTGGGATAGTGAAAAGGAAGCTAAAGAGAGACACATTTTCCTTAAAAGGCTTCTAATTGAATGAAGGCAAAGATATACATGCAAGAGTTTCTGTTGAGGTTGGGATCTAGCTGAGTCTCCTGGAGAGAAAAAAGCAGGGGGTGAGCTAAGAAGGAAACGGTTGGAGGGAATCTTCTAGTTATTACTGATTAACATGGAAAGAGCAACTGATGGAGACAAGACAAACGGCTTGGGCCCAGCTGTGGCCACCAGCCTGCTCAGGGCATGAGGTACCGTGCTGGGTTTGTGAGCAGCTGTGCTCCAGTAGGCTTGGCAGCCTGCGGAGCAAGTTGGCATGTTTATGAGCTAAGAAAAGGATGGCACCAGCTTTAGTAATATATCAGTAGCTTGCAGAAAAATAGGAGCCTGCTACACACGAATGGAAATTTATGGACAATCCAGCCTGTAAAATATTTAAAGCAAACCAGCATCGCGAAACCAAAATACTCCCTGTGACTTTGAAACAATTTCTCTACACCTGGGTGCAAAGGAGGAGCCCTGGTGGCAGAGTGGTTAAAGCGCTCGGCTGCTAACCAAAAGATTGGCAGTTCAAACCCACCAGCTGCTCCACAGGAGAAAGATGTGGCAGTCTGCTTCCCTAAAGATTTACAGCCTTCCCGGCTACCACCACTGACTGCTCTGAGCAGGATCACAACAGAGGTTTCTGGACAGAGCTGGAGAAGGATGTAGAGCATAGTTCTAACCCACACACAAAAAAAGACCAGATTTACTGGCCTAAAGGAGACTGGATAAACCCTGAGAGTATGGCCCCCAGACACCCTTTTAGCTCAGTGGTGAAGTTACCTCCGAGGTTCATTGTTCAGCCTGGGAGTGGACAGCCCCGGAAAACAAAACGAGACTAACGAGGTATAGGAGTCCAGTGACAAGGGCCAGAAGGCAGAAGGGGACAAGGAAGCTGGTGATAGGGAACCCAAGGTTGAGTAAGGATATTGTTGATGTGTTGTGAGATTGTTAACCATTGTCATAGCGCAACATCTGTAGTAACTGTTAAATCAGAAACTATTTTGTTCTGTAAGCCTTCATCTTAAGTGAGAATAACAGCACAATTGGAAGAGCGTAGTCAATGCCACTGAACTGTGCATGTAGAAATTTTTGAAATGGTGTATCTTTGGCTATGTGTATTTTCACCAAAAAAAAAAAGGTTGAGAAGTTAGAAGGTTGATATGTTGTGGGGTTGTTAACCAATGTCATAAAACAACATGTGTACTACTGTTTCATGAGAAACTATTTGTTCTGTAAGCCTTCACCTGAAGTAGAATAAAAAAAAAAAATTATTTTTCTTCAATGCAAAAAAGAAAAGATTTACAGCCTTGGAAACCCTATGGGGCAGTTCTACTCTGTCCTACAGGGTCATTATGAGTCAGAATGGACTTGACAGCAGTGGGGTTTTGGTTTTGGGGCCCAAAGGACTAGTTTATTACAGGTTTCCTCTGTTACGTGGCATTCTAGCACCTGAAAACCTGGGTTAACTAGCGGTTCATACAAATGAACTTAGAGACTTGGCTTATGAAAAGGCTTCCAAATCAGTGGACAGACAGAGGCAGAATAGAGCCTAAGAAACATATGTGCAATTTGCTCTGTTATCTTTTAATTTCTCTTTTTGTTGAACTAACAAATGTTAGCTGAACTAACATCTGAGTGCCTGAGATGGGCTAAGCACAGCTGTGGGCTCTGTAAGGGATAAGCTTGTCTTTTTGTTTCCACTGCCGAATGCAGGTTGTGGACACACTACTTGCTGCCATCAAGTCGATTCCAACTCATAGTGACCCTGTAGGACAGAGTAGAACTACCCCATAGGGTTTCCAAGGAGCGACTGGTGGATTCGAACTGCCAACCTTTCGCTTAGCAGCTGAGCTCTTAACCGCTGCACCACCATGGCTCTGTGGGCACCCTAGAGGCTCAATACTTTAGACTCAACGTCAGAAATCTGAGGATGAACTACATAGTGCATTTATACATTCACTTTAGGTTTTTTTTTTTTTTATTTATTAAAAAAAGCTATTTGCTGCTGAAAGCATTCACAGAGTTGAGTACCCAGCATCACAAGCAATTTTTAGAACATTTTCATCACAAAAAGAAACCCCGTACCCATTAGCAGTCATTCCTATTTCGCACCAACCCCTCGAGGCCTAGAGAACTACTAATTGACTTTCTGTCTCCGTAGATTTGTCTCTTCCAGACATTTCGTATAAGTGCTCTCATACAATTTGTGGTCTTTCTTGCTGGCTTCTCTCACTTAGCATAATGTTTTCAAGGTCTATCCATGTTCTCATGTATCAGTACTTCATTCCTTTTTATTGTCAATTAATATTTCACTGTGTGGATATACCAAATTTTCCTTAACCATTCAGCAGGTAATGGACATTTGGGTGCTTTTCACTTTTTGGTTATTGTGAATAATGCTGCTATGAACATTTGCGTACAAATATTGGTGTGAAAATGTTTCCATTTCTTTTAGGTATATTTGGGAAGTAGGATCAATTTGGGGAGTGGAGTTTCTGGGTCATATGGTAGCTCTATATTTAAACTTTCAAGGAATTGCCCGCGCCGTTTTACATTCCCACCTGCAGTGTTTGAAAGCCAGTTGAACCAAACCCGTTGATGTTGAGTCGACTCTGACTCCTAGCAACACTATAGGGCAGAGTAGAACTGTCCCAGACAGTTTCCAAGGAGCGGCTGGTGGATTCAAACTGCCAACATTTTGGTTAGCAGCTGTAGCTCTTAACCATTGTACCACCCGGGCTCCTGTAGTGTTTGAGGGTTCCATTTTCGCCACCATCTCACTTAACACTGGTTATAATCTCTCTTTTTGATGATAGCTATCCTAGTAAGTGTAAAGTGGTATCTCGTTGTGATTTTGATTTGTGTTTCCCTGATAGCTAATGATATTGAGCATCTTTTCATGTGCTTATTGGCCATTTGTATATCTTCTTTGGAGAAATATCTATTCATACCTTTGCCCATTTTTAATTGGGTTATTTTTTCTTTTTATTATTGAGCTGTATTTATACGTGCTAGATACAGGTCCTTTGCCAGATATATAATTTGCAGATATTTTCTTCTATTCTGTGAGTCATCTTTTCGCTTTCTTGACGGTGTCCATTGAAGCACAAAAATTTTAAATTTTTATAAAGTCTAGCTTATCTATTTTTTCTTTTGTTGTGCTTATGGTATCATATTTGTCTAACACTAAATCATGACAATTTGCTCCTATATTTTCTTTTAGGAGTTTTATCTTGTACATTTAGGTCTATGATCCATTTTGAGTCAATTTTTGTGTATGGAGTGAGGAAAGGGCCCATCAAAGAACTAAGATAAGCCATCATGGATTGAAATGTGTCCCCCAAAAATATGTGTCAACTTGGCTAGGCCATGATTCCCAGTATTGTGTAATTATCCTCCATTTTGTGCTATTGTGTAGTTATGTGTTGTAAATTTAAACCTCTCTATATTAATGAGGCAGGATTAGTGTGGGGTGTATCTTGAGTCACACCCTTATTAAAGGCTCAAGCCACAGCCTTACTCAAGTCACATCCTTACTCAAGTCATGTCCTTGCTTGAGTGATACCTTTTATCTTACAAGAGATAAGCGAGCAGAGAGGAAAGGAACCTCATTACCGCCAAGAAAGAACAGCAAGGAGTGGAGTGCATCTTTGGGGTCCCTGCACTGAGAACTTCCTAGACTCAGGGGAAGATTTATGCCAAGACACATAGCCATCTCCAAGGAATGCCAGGCCCACAGATGTTGAAAGGAGACAAAGACCTTCCCTCAGAGCTGACAGAGGGAGATAGCCTTCTCTAGAGCTGGTGCTCTGAATTTGGACTTCTAGCCTCCTAAACGGTGAAAGAATAAATTTCTGTTTCTTAAAGCCATCCACTTGTGATATTTATAGCAACTCTAGATAACTAAGACATAAGGCTTCCACATATCCCTGGGTGACTGGCAAACCATTTAGTGTGGGGAAGATGACAAAAGTGAAAGTCAAGGGAGACTTGAGATACGGCCGCGATTTATAATGCATTCACACAGATTCCTCAGCAAAGAGTGTAAGCCTTACAGGCTTGAGGTGTTTGAGTGCCACCTAAAGCACTGGCTGACCATATGCAGCCCCTAGGAACGAAAAACAAAAAACAAAAAAAAAAAAAACTCACTGCCATTGAGTCGATTCTGACTCTTAGCAACCCATTAAAGGTGGGCAAAAAAATGCAAATAAAAACAAAAACTGAATAGAGACATTGATGGTTGCAAACCATGGGGGAGGCAGATTCCACAGTTTAAGTTCAAGTTATAAACAGCAAGTCTAATAAAAATAAAACAGAATCTAGAGTTGCTGCAACAGAATATCTAAAGTGTTCATTTTATTAAAAAATTACTAAACAGACAAAAACAGGAAAATATGATTCCTACTCAGGAAAAAAAAAAAAAAAGGCAGTCAAGATAAACTCTCTGAGTGGGCCCAGAGTTTGAATTTGGGAAACAGAAATTTAAAAGCACCTGTTACAGAGTACTATGAATTGGAATCGACTCGAAGGCAATGAGTTTGATTTTGGTTTGGTATTACAATTCTGTTCAAGGAATTAGAGAAAACTGTGTGCAGAGAATTAAAGGAAAATATCACAATGGTGGCAGAGTGTAGGTCTCGTGTTAAGATGGCAGAGCTATGGGTTTGAAGCAGCCTAGATCCTTAAATCCCATATAGACAACAACTGTCCGTGGAGGGTAAAAGACTTTGAATAGCAAGAAACAAGCTTTTAAGTGTTAAACCATTGAGATTTGGGGTTGTTTGTTACCACATTATGGACCTAGCCTATTCTGACTTCGGGTTATAGAAAGAGCAACAAGGAAATAACTTTCTGAAGCAGCTCAAAGGACTGAGGAAAGAAGATGTTATTAACAGGAAATCTGAACTCTCAGCAATGAACGACTGGCATACACTAGTGTCATTCGATCTTCCTCATTCAGTGGGGAGGTAATATTCACAACCCACATGCCTCTCCTGCGGTTGTTAAGGTCTGACCTTTTAAGTGGAAAACAATATCTTAGACCTAAACTAAAAAACAAAAATGAAACCCACTGCCTTCCAGTCGATTCCAACTCATAGCCACTCTATAGGACAGAGTAGAACTGCCCCCATAACGTTTCCAAGGCTGTACATCTTTACGGAAGCAGACTGCCACGTCTTTCTCCCATGAGACCTAATCTAAAGGACAGATATAATAAAGTGTCAATTAACTAGAGCCCTTCTAACCAGAACCCTCATTTCTAAAAATATTTTGAACTACCAGAGTGAAAACAAGAGTCTTTCTATTTTAATCTTCAGTTAACCAGCATATTTTGTTAATTAGAATCTGTAACTTACCTTACCTCCTCAGCATTCTCGTTATTTGAATCTACCTTATACATAGTGATTTTAGCAATATTAAACATTAAGGAGAAAGAAACTAGATGGTGCATTTCATAATAGAAAAAAGAATAAACAAAATTAGTAAAATTGCTTTCAGCAGGGAAACACTTAAAGCTCTCTTTATCTCTAAGAAAAACACCAGCTAAATTAAATATAGCTGGTTATATTTTATGTTTAAACAGTGAATAAGCATTCTAAAGATTCATGGCTTTCTCAAGCTTGCTTCTCACCGCCTGCTCCCCAGGCCCAATTTCACATCAGGCTGTCCTTTGCCCACCTGACTCCCACCCCCAAGCAGAAAGGAAAATTCCATGCATGCATGATCTATCAGTGAATTTATAATCAGAGAGCATGTGGGTTTTAGATCAGAGGAAATTAAAGGCCAGCTTGCAGCTCATAGAAAATATTGTGAACCCATTTGGTGAGGTTAACAGATAAACTATGAAAGTCAAATCATCAACCTTTCCTCTTTTTGCCTTTATTGACTTTGACATTTGCATGAAAATTGAATCCTGGTTTCCTGGGGGTTCATTTGCTCCTGCGGCTTCCTCCTTACCTGAAGGCTTAATCGTCTGTTGGTGACATGATAATCAGTTCTCCAACAAGCAATTATGATGTCACAAAGAGGCCATTATCACTTCGGGTGAGAAAATAAACAGCCCCAACAGATTATCACTTGAAATCTTTATGATTACCTTAATGTACTTTTTAGTTTTAAAGATTTAATTTTATGTGAGGAAATGACTACAAGCTCAGAAAAAGAACCCAATAGGCAATGGTAAAACTTTTCCTTCTTGGTCCTGAGCCAAATATTTGTTAAAAAAAAAAAAAAAAACCCGTGTCATCGAGTCAATTCTAAATGATGGCAACGTTATAGGACAGGTTAGAACTGAACCATAGGGTTTCCAAGGCTGTAATCTCTACAGAAGTAGACTGCCTCATCTTTCTTCCATGGATCGGCTGGGAGGTTCGAACTGCTGACCTTTCCGGTTAGCAGCTGAGTGCTTAACCACTGCATCATAGGGCTCCTTAAATATTTGTAAAAGTTCTCTAAATTCTTACTTAACAGTTCTAGAGCTATCTTCCCCTTCTTCTGTGGTCCACTGCAAAGTATAGCATACTAAATCTCCATGGAGATCCATCTGTTGGCCCTAATTGTTCTCCGTCTTTCAAAGCAAAGTGAACACAAGTAGATCTAATTGGAAAAATTAATATCATGAGATAACACTATTAATTAGGAGAAAACACATTTCACTGCACAAAAATTAGAGAATGTATATAAGCCAAAAGAAAGCAATAAAAAATCATCTATAATCCTACCATCCAGAGAAAACCACAATATTAAGTTCTAGTTTTTTTTTTTTCTCAGTGTGTTGGGGTATACGTATGTGTTGTATGTTTTACAAGAATTAAGTCACAAAGTACACACTGTTTTAGAATCTACTCTTTCATTTGACCATATGTTATGAACACCTTTCCATTGCACTATTACATTTTAAATAAAGGAATCCAGTAGTCTTAGTATAAAAATAGCTCCAGCTAGGCCATTTTCAATGTGGCTAAAGAAATAGTGTTTGATTCTGGCCAGAGTATTAAATGTATTTGGTGATCACTTTGCTGAAGACTAGGCACTGGGGTCAAGGAGAGGAGTGGTCCAAAAGTGGCCACCCATCATGTGGGACAGGCTGATTTAAACAGAGTCCCTCAGGCCAAGAGCAATCTGCAAAGTACTTACGGATTTGACCATTGCTCTCCCAATGTTGTTAGTTGCCATCAAAGCGATTCCGACTCATGGCCTGTCTTTTGAGGCACCTCTGGGTGGGTTCAAACCACCAACCTTTTGGCTAGTAGTCAAGTGCTTAACCATTTGTGCCACCCTGGAACTCTATAGTCCCAATAAAAGAACCAAACCAAACTCATTGCCGTTGAGTCAATTCCGACTCACAGCAACCCAGTAGTCAGCTCTGTTCACCCAGTCCCTAGAAGCACTGGTTACTGTCCTCCATAAGTGCTCTCTTTTCCAAAACATGATTACAAAATTTCAATCGTCAGTCTTAAAAGGCTTCTATAAATGTTGGCTTCCCTTTAGAATGTAAACACCGTAAAAGAGAGTCTCCTTCGCAAAACTATTTATATATTCTCAAGAGGGACAGCAATGGGTTTGCTTTTGTTTGGTTTTAGTGTAATAAAGTGGAAAATTTTGCCTATAAACAACTGTCGTGTTGGCTCTTCCGGATCTTCTTATCATCCTGGAGTTACTTGACATAGTTGAGTTCTGGGAGAGGAAATTCTGGTACCTACCACAAGACAGGATCATGTGGTATAGAAGGAGGAGGAAAGAGAAGAGGCCACTTAGGCGGCATTTCTGAGAGAGCTGTTTTGTTGTTGCGTGCCACTGAGTTGATTCTAACTCATAGCAACCCAATAGGACAAAATAGAACTGTCCTATAGGTTTTCTAGGCTGTAATCTTACGGCAGCAGATTGCCAGGTTTTTCCCTCGTGGAGCCCCTGGTGGGTTGGAAACGCAGGCCTTTCTTTTGGTTAGCAGCCGAGCACGTAGGCATTGCACCACCGGGGCTCCTTCTAAGAGAGCTAGGATTAGGGAATTAGAATTGAAAGGCTTGAGGAGCGCGTGGCAATGCAGCAGCTGCAGGAGTGAGAGAACTGTAGATGAAAGGTAATCTCCAAAACTATGGTTGTGGAGAATACATTGAATCTCTTCTAATATTTTTTTGAAGGAAACAAGTAATGACTGAAATTATTTTTAATATAATATTCGTTGCTGAACCTAAACAGCTTCTTTGAAAATAATGCTGAAATGAGACCGGGCCATTTGGGATCTCGATTTATATCTAGGTTTCTCCAGTAGAGAATATAACAAATGTCTGCAATGGGTCAGTGTAGACATATCATTGTTCTATTATGGCGTATCTCACATTTCATTATAATTGTAATTATAATTATTTGCTCACAATTCTGTTATTTCCACCAGGCTCCACCTTCTTCCAGAGCAGGGCCCTTTTGTTATAATGAGCCCCTCTTACTTTCCCCCATAAGCACATGTATTAATTAGGATAATATAAATGACTATAACAAAGATTCCTCAAAGCAAGTGACTTAAAAAATTTAGAAGTTTATTTCTCTTTCTTTCACATATTTATCAGGAGGTAGGTGGCCCAGGACTGGTTGGGTGCCTCTTACAACTTTTGTTGATACAACTTTTATCTCTGACTTCAACATAATTGCTCCAGCTCTTGCCATCTCATGCATACCTGAGTCAGTAGAAAGGAAGAGAAACGGAGGGGAACACTCCTGTTATTCTGAAGGCCTAATTTGAATTTGTACACATTCCTTCTGTTCACATCCCATTTATCAGAACTTAGTCACATAACCATACCCAGCTGCAAGGCTGGCTGGGAAATGTAGCGTTTAGCTTTGTGACCAGGTATCCAGCCAAGACTTGATTTCTGTGGAAGAAAGAGAGAAGATATACATTTTCTAGAGTCTGTTTCACATCAGCTTCACAATGCTCTCTCCAATTATCCTCTCACTGACCTCCCTCTGCTCAGAGTTCATACGCACTCCTTCCTCCTGCCCTACCAGGGTTTGCTCACATGCTCTCGGTAACATTTCTGTATCTCCCAGTAATGGCTTCATCCCTTAACTTTTATCTTGTCAACTATGTCATGAATTGCTTTAAAGGTTCTCAACATAATTTATTGTATACTTGTCTCTTTTGGTTACCCCCACCCCCACCCCGGTATTTAGCACAATGTTTAGAACTAAAATGTACTCGAAGGATATTTGTTGACTGAGATACTGGGAATTTTAGCAGAATGTCTACAGAGCATGAAACGTTTTTCAGAAACTGGGTAGAATTACATACATACACTGGGTCCTGTGTATTTTCCTTCTCCTTTGAAGTGGGGACTTTTCGGCTCAGTGAAGAAGCAGCTGTTTAGTTTTAGGGCATTAGTTCTAGAGCTATGACTGTAATCATTTTAGCCCTGGGAATTGTTTGTGGTGGTCAGACATTAAGAGACTAATCCAATTATGTTTCCAGATGTGAAGATATGTACCTGCCCTGAGACTCTTGCCTTAGGTATTAGCAACAGATCTTTCCAAATGAATTACTTCTATGGCAGACCTTGCTAACCTGAAATTTTGTATTGTGGAGCCACAGGGAAATTATTTTTACATTCTTTTTATTCTTTAAAGTAGAAGAAACATTCCAGTTTGATTTTTCAAATCTTTGGTGAAAGCCTGTTCCATATTTTAGGAGAGTCTCTGTTGAGTATATGGTACCTCTTTTTCTCTAATCCATTCAGGATTGTAATGTTTCTGAATTTAAATAATAATTATCCAAGAGGGGGCCATTGGAAGTGAAATTTGTCCTTGTAGACCAGTTGCAGTATGCCAGCCAAGGGCTGTATCTTGGGCCAACATAGTGTAGTAAAAACAGCATGGGCTTTGGAACAAAAGGCCAATGGTTAATAACTAATTCAGCCTCTCTGAGCCTCAGTTTTCTCACCTATAACTTTTTGACAGTAATACATTTCTTGTTTTGTAGATCAAATAAGACAATGTATCTGTAACCTAATACCTACCCCTAGTTATGTGATATTGAATCTCCTTCTCCAGCTGGGTCATGGCTCCATTAATAACATCTTGGGAAAGATTCTATAACTTAGGGTCTTCACCTTCACTCCAACCCACTCAGGACCCCTACAGGACTCCCTTTTACACCTGCACATAGCTCACCCTCAACTCCCTTTTCAGGTAGGACGTCTCATTACCTGGTCACCACCTGTGAAGCCCACTTCAAGTCTCCTTGTAGTCAGTGCTTACTTCCAACCCTTTGGATCTGGTGCTTGTCTAAATCTCTTCCTTGAAGTTATTTATCCTCTATGTAATGAGTTGAATAATTGCCCCCCAAAAATTCATGTCTACCCAAAACCTCAGAATGTGACCTTATTTGGAAATAGAGTCTTTGCAGACTTTAAGATGAGGTCACACTTGCTGTTATGGGTAGAATTATGTTCCCCAAAAAGGTATGTCAACTTAGCTAGGCTATGAGTCGTAGTATTGTATGAGTGTCTACCATTTTGTCATCTGATGTGATTTTCCTAAAGACTCTCCATAAGACGGATTGACACAGTGGCTGCAACAATGACCACAAGCATAACAACGATCACCAGGATGGTGCAGGACTGGGTAGTGTTTCGTTCTGTTGTACATCGGGTCGTTAAGAGTCAGAACACACTCAACGGCCCCTAACAACGACAACATGATGTTAATGAGACAGGATCAGAGGCAGCTATGTTAATGAGGCAGGACTCAACCTATAAGATTAGGTTGTATCTTGAGTCAGTCTCTTTTGAGATACAAAAGAGAGAAGTGAGCAGAGAGACAGGGGGACTTCCTACCACCAAGAATGGAGAACAAGGAAGGGAGCATGTCCTCTGGACCTGGGGTCCCTGCACAGACCTGGGGAAGATTGATGGCAAGGACCTTCTCCCAGAGCAGACAGAGACAGAAAGTCTTCCCTGGAGCTGGCACCCTGAACTCGGACTTCTAGCCTCCTAAACTGTGAGAGAATAAATTTCTCTTTGTTAAGGCCATCCACTTGCAGTATTTCTGTTGTAGCCGCACTGGATAACTAAGACACTGGCTTAGGGTACACCTTAATTCCAATGACTGGCATCCTTATAAGAAGAAGAGAGGACACAGAGAGATACACACAGAGAGGAGAAGCCATGTGAACATGGAGGAAGAGATTGGAGTGATGCAGCTAAAGCTAAGGAACACCAAGGATTACTGGCAACCACCACGAACTAGAATGAGATGGAAGGATTATTTCTTAGAGTCTTTGGAGAGATCATGGCCATGCTGACACCTTGATTTTAGACTTCTAGCCTCCAGATATGCGAAAGAATACCTTTCTGTTGTTTTAAGCCCCACAGTATGCAGTATTTTGTTATGGCAGCCCTAGGAAGCTAGTGCGCTCTGTAACCTGGGAGTAGGGAAATCTTTCCTACCTACAACTCAAAGGAGCCCTGGTGGCACAGTGGTTAAGAGCTCAGCTGTTAACCAAAAGGTTGGCAGTTCAGATCTACCAGCCACTCCTTGGAGACCCTGTGGGGCAGTTCTACTGTGGCCTATAGGGTCACTATAAGTCAGAATTGACTCAATAGAAATGGGTTATGACTCAAAATACAGAAGCAATATGGGAAAAGATTGATGTATTTGAGTACATAAAAATTTTAGAAAAAGAAAAAATGTACATAACCAAAAATACTACAGGCCAAAAAATAAACAAATAAATAAAGACAAATGACAAACTGGGACTAAATATTGGCAAGGGTTACTATCTCTACTACATAAAAAGTTTCTAAGAATAGAGAAGAAAGCTCAACCATCCTATAGAAAAGCAGGCCAGAAAAGGGAAATGCAAATAAAAACGGTACTGACTTACTATGTCTCACTTGTCAGATTGACCAGATTTAAAAGTTGAATACTATATCATGAAGGAAAGGCTGGGGAGAAACAGGCACTATCATGCAATATTTATGAAAATGAAAATGACTCTGGCAACATCTAACAAAATTTCCTACGCATTTGCCTTTTGATCCAGCAATCCCATTCCTAGGAACCTGTTCCAAAAATACTCTGAAAAAGAAAACAAGAAAAGAAGACATATGTACAAGGGTATGCTCATACTCTTTGTGATAACAGAAAAGTAGAAACAACACAAGCGCCTGTTGCGTAGGGACCGGTGGGTACTGTGAAGCTTTGAAAAAGGAAGGAGGACAGACACCAAGGGGGAGAGGGAGGGAGGGGAAATCACTGCCTAGATAGCAGACACTTGCTAGTTTTGATGATGGGAAAAGTAAAACCAAATGTGGATGAAGTCTTCAAAACTCCACCAAGGTAAATGATGTCACTGAGAAGTACATAATGATGCTACAACATTCACAATTTTGCACCAACAGCAACAACAGCAAAAAATATGCATGTGGTTGCCTATGTAGGTATGTATGCATATATGTGGATAGGTGGGTATATATGTGTATATACTTGTGCATGTACAGGTGTATCTATAGGCATACGTATATACATGTATGTGTGTGCTGCATATATTATGTAAATATATATTATATACACGTTATATATATATAAAGAGGACACAGTTACTGATACTTCTTAGATATTACCGAATACCTCATCAGATTGGTTTACTGGGTTTGAAGGCTGTCTTAGTCATCTAGCGCTGCTACAACAGAAATACCACAAGTGGATGGTTTTAACGAAGAGAAGTTTATTTCCTCACAGTCAAAGTAGGCTAAAAGTCCAAATTCAGGGCATCAGCTCCAGGGGAAGGCTTTTTCTCTCTGTCGGCCTTCTTCTCTTCAGTGTTCCCCCAGACTAGGAGCTTCTCAGTGCAGGGACCCCAGTCCAAAGGGTGCGCTCTGCTCTCAGCACTGCTTTCTTGATGGTATGAGGTCCCCCTGTCTCACTGCTCACTTCTGTCTTTTATATCTCAAGAGATTGCCTCAGGACACAATCCAGTCTTGTAGATCAGGTCCTGCCTTACTAACACAACTGCCACCCACCCTCCCTCATTAACATCATAGAGGCAGGTTTACAACATACAGGAAAATCACACAGTACCAGGAATCATGGCCTAGCCAAACTGATACACACATTTTTGGGGGGACATAATTCAAACCATGACAAAGGCTTAAGTCCATAGTCTCGTGGGACAACTCAGCCAATCGGCACAATACAGTTTATAAAGTTTACATTCTACATCTTAGTTTGGTGAGTAGCCTCTGGGATCTCAAAAGCTTGTAAGTGGTCATCTAAGATACAACTATTAATCTCTATTCATCCGGAAAAAAGAGAAAGAGGGAAACCAAAGACTCAAAGATGAAACTAGTCTACAGGACTAAGAGACTCCATGAACTATGGCCTCATCTACCGTGAGACCAGAAGAACTAGATGGCACCTGGCTACCGCTACTGACCGTTCTGATCAGGGACACAATAGATGGACCCTGACAGAATGGGAAAAAAGATGCAGAACAGATCTCAAATTCTTAAAAAATCCAGACTTACTGGAGCAGTGGAGACTAGAGGAACCCCCAGCTATCTCCCTGAGATACCCTTTAAATTTTGAACTGAAACTACTCCCAGAGGTCACCTTTCAGCTAAAGAACAGGTTGGTTCATAAAATAAACAATATCACCCATGAGTACTGTGTTCCTTTAAAAAAAAAAAATTAAGTATATAAGAACAGTCAACATTTACCCTAAAGCAAAGATGAGAAGATAATGGGAGGCATGGAAACCAAGTTAATGGAAACGGAGCAAAGAGAATGGAAATAATGAGAATGTTGACACATTCTGGAAAATGTAACCAATATCACTGAACAATTTATATAGAAATTGTTAAATGGGAACATAATTTTCTGTGTAAACTTTCATGAAAAACACAATAAAATATTATTTTAAAAAAAAGTGGGGGAGAAAGAGGAAGATCTCTAGCTACTACTGTGCCATAATCTCCAGGACATATGGATAAATGAAAAAAGCAAGTAGAGAAAAGTAAATATAATTTGCTGCCATTTATCTAAGTAAGAAAGGGGGATATAAGTATATATTTTAAAAACATGGAAGGCTAAATGATAAAATAAATAATAGTTTAGCTTTAAGAGGAGGGAGGGAACAGGGATAGAAACTAGTCTCTAAACAAACCTCATATTTGGATTTGATAAAAGAGACACAAATACAAAATCAAAGACATAGAAGCCTCATAATCCTAATTCAGTGTTTAAAAAGAAGAAGAAGTGTATTTCCCATAGGCTTCCAAAACCTGACTTTAATGGATAGAGAGTAGCTCATTACAGAGAGATAGCCCACTGTAAAAATGGTGGTGTAGGGATGACGTCTGACCTCCTCTAAGTTCACGAGGCAGGGACAGTCATCAGCATCAATAGCCCAAGGCTGATTCCTATGAAGCGGAAGTCAGACATACCTCCTGTGTCCAACCTTTTTACCAATTCCTATACCAGCCGTCACTCCCGTGGCACTCTCTACTGCTCTGCTGGTTTTGATAATTCGTTAAAATGGCCACACAGAACTCACAGACAATACTCACGGTTATGGGGTTATTAGGGAAGTAACAGGGTACAACTCAGGATCAGGAATGACTCAGGATACAGTTCTTCAGTCAGCACAGCTTTTCCGCCATGCCTGCAGGCAGGGCTCTCCCTAGCCCTCAGTCTCCCGGCCCCTCGGCCCCTCGGGACTCTTGGGCCAGCCCAGCCTCTGCCTGCACGGACAAGTGTTACAAAGCACTTGAAGCACTTACTGATGAAGACCAAACACCATAGCCTTCAGTATGGATTACACCTCAGCATAAAGAAAAAAAGAATCTTCACAACGGGACCAATACGCAACATCATTATAAAAGAAGAAAATACTAAAGTTGTCAAGGATTTCATTTTACTTGGATCCACAATTAACACCCATGGAAGCAGCAGTCAAGAAATCAAAAGCAATTGCGTTAAGCAAAACTGCTGCAAAACACCTCTTTAAACTGAAAAGCAAAGATGTCACCTTGAGGACTAAAGTGCACCTGACCCAAGCCATGGTGTTTTCAATCACCTCATATGCATGCGAAAGCTGGACAACGAATAAGGAAGGCGGAAGAATTGATGCCTTTGAATCGTGGTATTGGTGAAGAATATTAAACACACCCTGGACTGCCAAAAGAACGAACAAATCTGTGTTGGAAGAAGTACAGCAAAAATGCTCCTTAGAAGCGAGGATGGCTAAAATTTGTCTCACACACTTTGGACATGTTATCAGGAAGGATCAGTCCCTGGAGAAGAACATCATGCTTGGTAAAGTGAGGGTCAGCGAAAAAGAGGAAGACCTTCAACGAAATGGATTGACATAGTGGCTCCAACAATGGGCTCAAGCATAACAATGATTATGAGGATGATGCAGGACCAGGCAGTGTTTCATGTTGGTGTACATAAAGTAGCTGTGAGTCAGAACTGACTCCACAGCACCTAAAAACAACAACAGTAAGTGCCCAGAGGCACCCTACTCCACCAGTAACTCTCCTGCCCAAAGACAGCTGTCTCACTCCATGGGTCAGGGAGCCTAGCTCCACCACGCACCTGGAGGCACCCCACTGTACCACCTTGCTCTGTGGGCTGGGAAGCCCACCATGCTGTCTCGTGCCAGTCTCCTGGTTCTGCTGCTGCTGTTTCTCTGCCACTGCTTCTCGCTGTCTTGCGCCGTCTTTGGTGTTACAACTCTCTATCTCTGTCTCCTGGGACTAGATGGTTCTCAGCACACAGACCCCAGGCCCAAATGACGAACTCCACTTCTGGCTCTTCTTTCTTGGTAACAGTGAAGTCCCCTCTCGGTTCTGGGATTAGCTCTCTTTAAAGCCTAGTGGGATGACAAAACTAACCAATCCCCTTGTTAGGGTTCCATACACCTTGTTTGTATCATCCCACATCCACAAGGGTGACATGCACCTTATTTGCATTATTAGCAAGCTATCCAGTCTCTTTGGTGGGCCACAAGCACCTTGTTTTCATATTCCCACCTCGTTTTCATATTGAGAAAAGCCATATAAAAGTGATCCATCACACCGCACCCACAATTTATTTAATTAACCTACCTATATTTTAGAAATATCTCAGCATAATGGAAAAACACTGGACATGGAGTCAGAAATCCTAGGTTCTGGGCCAGCTTCCAGCTTCCATTAGGTTAGCCATATGATATTACTGCTATTGGACTGTTTTTCACCTACCAAAACAGCAACCTCAGAGCTATTACTCCTGTGACCCCAGGCCAGCCACCTCTCTTGAAAAACCAAGCCGGCAGGAGCCCAGCCAGGCTTGGGGGATCATCACGAGGAGCAAAAGAAACATAGGGAAGTAGGTTTTAGGCGCGATATTGTTAGCACTGAGAAGGAGGTGAGTCTGTCGGGTGGGATTAGAAGGTATAAGTATGAATCCTTTTATAACTCCTTGCAGAAGAAGTCTAAAAATAAGGAATACATCTATTCCCAAACTGTGCCAGATCTGCAGGCATGTTCTAAATTAAACCAGTTTTAAAGACAGAGCTCATTTGTAGTGCTAATTTGCAATTAAAGGACATTTCCTGGAAGGAGATTTTCATTTTTTCACCCAGTGCTGTTCAAAGAGGATCCTTTAACTTGTCTTCTCAGTTGTCCTCGATTTCTCTTCTTTTCCCTTTAAAACGGTCTGTAACCAACTAGTTGCCATGGAGTTGATTCTGACTCATGGCAATCCCATACATGTCAGAGTAGAACTGCACTCCATAAGGTTTTCAAGGCTGTGACTTTTGGAAGTAGATCGCCAGGTCTGTCTTTCGAAGTGCCTCTAGGTAAACTCAAACTTCCAACCTTTTGGTGTGCTGACCATTTTCCACCTCCTACACAACTCAGATTTGAGAGACACTGGGCTAGAAAAATTACAGCCACCCAGGAGGGGTGTGATTTCGGCAGACATTTCTCAGAACCTTCACATGGTGCATGGGTAGGAAATTGCCTTTTAGGACTCTTGCCAGATCTTCTGTGAAAATGGAAACAGCCGTTCTCAAATGCAGATGTGGTGGCCCAGTGACCCAGGCTGTCAGAAATAAGCAGGGAGAAAGGCAGCAGCCTTACTTCCCTTCCAAGTAAGGCGTAAGGCGGTGCCGTTTGCACTGGGCTCAGTAAACGAGGAGCTACTGGTGAGATGCTTTTGAGAAGTGAGTGAGTCGTTCCAATTTGGCCATTTGTGGCCCTGAATTACAGCTGCCTGGAAATTAAAGCTGTAAGCTGAGCCTCAAACCACAGGGAGTGGTGCTGAGGGCCTGTTGGCTGCCTCACACAGCTCATGAATGTTTACGGTACTTGATAATGCTTGCTAGCGTGAAGACAAGGGCAATAAAATGTGAATTAGATGGAGATGAATATGCCAGGGAAGCAGGAAGAAATCCTCAAGCAGATGTGTGTGGAAATTAATGGTGTGGTGATAACAAATTTTGATGCACCGTGCACTCAATGTGCCCCCTTGACAATGGTTTGTTTTATGGAGGGCGGAGCCTCGGGTGAATGAAAGGAAAATCTGGGAGGTGGAAAAATGTTTGGATTTTCTGCACTCTATACATGTTAAGGCTTCCCTCCAGTCTGTTTCAGGAATGCAATTGAATTTGTGCTGCCCAAAGCTTTTCTAGCTAAGGTCAATAGTCTTTGATTCAAGTTCATGTATTTTTTCTCCTCCTCCTTCTACTTTGGAGCCCCAGTGGCGCAGTGGTTAAGAGCCTGGCTGTTAACCAAAAGGTCAACAGTTCAAATCCACCAGCTGCTCCTTAGAAACCCTATGGGGCAGTTCCACTCTGTCCTATAGGGTCGCTATGATTCAGAATTGACTCAACGACAACAGGTTTGGTTTTGGCCTTCAACTTTTGCTCCTTCTCTTTCTCTTTCCTCACCCACTCCTTTCCCAGGAAAAGAATCAGGATAAAATCAGTGGAGCAAAAATAATCGCTCAACCCAAAGAACACATTTCAGAAAGATTCATTTCACAAAGTAGCCTCCTGAGTCTTGTCTGTTTTCACAGGGACTTCTCAGAGGCTAGACAACAATTGTAAAAGTTCTGATCCAAAGCCTGGATACTCCAGTAGACTACTAACTGGCTTTTAAAAAGCCTTATCTATAGTAAATGAGAGGAAAATAAAATGAAAAATACACCACTTTGATGACTGTGACAAAATTCTAATATTTAAAAGTGACACAAATATAGATTCTACGGAGTGCAGATTTCATGGAGGACAGCACTGTGCAGCGAGGTTGAAAGAATTGCTGGATTTAGCATTTGAAGACCTGGATTGAGTTGGTGGCTGAGTGAATTTTAGAAGTCATCGTTGGTCTTTGAGAACTTCCAGGCTTATCATACTTTGCCTGCTCCAGACCCAAATCTGTCATTTTCCTAAGGAACCCTGGCTCCTTTTAATGGAGAACAATACTTAAAAGCCAAGATCTGGGTGTGAGATGTGTGTCATTGCTTCTAGACTCTTTCCATCAAGAGAGCTAAGAAATATATTTCCAACTGCCGACCTTTCACTTAGCAGGCAAGCACTTAACCACAGTGCCACCAGGGCTCCTTGGGCAAATTAAAACAGTCTATTTAATAAATAGTGCTGAGACACTTGGATTTCCACATGCAAAGAGTTAACCTGGACCCATACCTCATACCATATACAAAAACTAACTCAAAATGGATCAAAGACCTAAATGTAAGAAGAAAAACCATAAAACTCTTTGAAGAAAGCATAGAGGTAATGCTTTGGGATCTAGTTTTTAACATGGATTCTTAGATTCAACACCAAAAGCACTAGCAACAGAAGACAAAACAGGTATATTGGCCTCCACCAAAATTAAAAGCTTTTTTTTTTTTTTGCTTATTATAGTCTTAAAATCATTTCCTACTAGTTTATAGAATTCTACTGCATTCGTTTTTTACAGCTGCATAGTGTTCCTTTACGTGGATGTACCCTAGTTTATTTAACCATTCCTATCAGGGAGGATATTTAGGTCATTACCAATATTTGGAGCTTACAAATAATTCCACAATGGATAACCACGCGAATATGTTGTTTTGTATTGATGGAGGTGTATTGTCAGAGTAAGTTCCTACAAGTGGGATTGCAGTGTCAAAGGGTAAATGCATGTGTAATTCGTGTTCGATATTGCCACATTCTCCCCTAGAGTGATGATATGGTGACTGAGGGAGTCCCCTGACATTTGGGGCCTGTGATGCTAGACATCTGTCGAAGGACTGCCCTGTGCAATGAAAGCGTACCTGGCTTCTTGCATGTCTTTCAAATGGCCCCTGGATACCATGTATGTGCAGACCTGCTTCTAATTATCTAAACCTCTGATTCCCATATAAACACATGAAAATTTTTTCATGGTTTTAATATACACTCTATACTGTACAACAACATTTTAAAAAAAATCTTACCATGAATCATCACATTTCAGGAAAATCATGCCACTGCTGGCAATCCACATGAGGTGTTTGAGTCACCAACGCAACACAGCTGATAAACATTTTGCATTGAAGCTGCCATCGTCATAGAACTCTTGGTTTAAGTACAAGTATCTGACTATCTCATTATGTCTTTTAGCGTAGTTAATGCCCAAATACTTACTATGGAAATACATATTACATTTATTACAAATTACTTCTCCTTATTTTTCTTTAATACAGTTAGCGAATTGTACTGATTTTTTTAAATTATGTATATAAATAGAACATGACTTATGAAATTCATTTCAGGATATGTTGTGAAATATTTGTTATATATACAGAGAGTTTGGAGTTTGATAGGGCTGGGAACCAATCCTAGACTGACTTCATCCTGTTTAGCCATTTTAACAATGCATACCGTGTAACAACAGGGCCAGTGGGTCAAGTTTGGATGCATCTTGGCAAATCCACCAGTGGTGCTGGAAAAACAGTTTAGACTCATGCTCCTCTGACATGGGGACAACGACTTCCCTGGTGGTTCTGGAAACAATGTTATTTTTCAGGCAGTAGTAGAAGACACGAGAGATGAGAACAAAATTTGTATCTCTCCAATTCCCGAGGGCCCTCGCCCTTGGATGAGTGTCTTAGTCATCTGGTCTGCTATAACAAAAATACCACAAGTGGATGGCTTTAACAAACAGAAGTTTATTCTCTCACAGTCTAAGAGGCTAGAAGTCCAAATTAAGGGTGCTAGCTCCAGGGGAAGGCCTTCTCTCTGTGTTGGCTTTGGGGGAAGGTCCTTGTCATCAATCTTCCCTGGTTTGGGAGCTTCTCAGCACGGGGACCCCAGGTCCAAAGGATGCGCTATTCTCTTAGCTCCTGTTTCTTGGTGGTATGAAGTCTCCATGTCTCTCTGCTTGCTTCTCTCTTTTATATCTCAAAAAAGATTGACACAGATATAAACTAATCTTATAGATTGAGTCCTGCCTCATTAACATAACTGCCACTAATCCCATCTCATTAACATCACAGAGATAAGATTTACAACACATAGGAAAATCACATCTGATGACAAAATTGTGGACAATCACACAATACTGGGAATCATGGCCCAGCCAAGTTGACAGATATTTTTGGAGGACACAATTCAATCCATGACATCCCACCCTTTGGCCCCCCCAAAACTCATGTCCTTGCCACATGTAAAACACATTCACCCCATTATATCATAGCAAAAGTCTTAACTCCAACTCCAAAATCCAAAAATTCCTCTTCATCTGTGAAATCTGAAATACAGGTTATCTGCTTCTAAAATACAATGGTGGAACAGGCACATAGACATCCATTACAAATGGGAGAAATTGGAGGGAAAGAAGGGATAGCAGGCACAAACAAGTCAGCAGAACACATTACGTTAGCCCTCAAGGCTTGAAAATAATCCTTTGTTCTCTGAGACCATTTACACGACGGCCCTTCCCTCTAGGTATTGGCCACACTCTCCGGATTCTGGTGGAGACCCCTCAGCCCTGGGCTTCAGCTCCACTTTCCATGCCCACTGGACCGGCAACTCTGCTCCCTTGGCTTTGGGCGGCCACATTCTGCTTGTCCATCTGAGTGGTGACTCATGACTGATGAGTCTCTTAAATTTTTAGATTTATTTTTAATTATGTAAGTAATTTGTGACTCTAAGCTGGTTTATATGAAAAAATAAAACCAGAATCACTCTTGCTCATTATACTTAATTCCAGCTCCCTCCCCAAAGTAGGCACTATTTTCAGTTTGGTTGATACCTTCCCAAAATCTTTAATATTTTCTATGCCTTTGCAATTGCCTATGTATGTGCAGAGAGAGTGTTGTCTAGAATATGGTTCACATGATATTTATTGAGTACCTATTACATAATAAAGTCACCTATTATTTTAATAAAAACTTGAGAAAGCACAGTCCCTGCTCTCAAGGAGCAATGGGGATTAGAAGAGAGAGAGCTAACCCAGCAATGAAGAGGTGGCATTTTAGACAAATGGCAAAGGGCAATGTAGTGGATTGAATGATAGTCCCTCAAAAGACAGGCCTGCCTCCTAATTCCCGGAACCTGTGAATATTACTTTATTTGGAAAAGGGTCTTTGCAGAAGTGTTTAAGTTAAGGATCTTGAGCTGAGGCGATCATCCTGGGTTATCCAGATGGGCTCTAAATCCAATGACAAGTGTCCCTGTAAGAGAAAGGCAAAGGTAGATCTGAGACACAGAAGAGGAACGGACATAGACACAGAGAAGGCAATGTGAAGATGAAGGCAGAGACTGGAGTGATGTGGCCACAAGCCAAGGGAGCCAATGGGTGTTGACAGCCACCAGAAGCTGAAAGAGGCAAGGAAGCATTCTTCCCTAGTGCCTCCAGAGGGAGTGGCCCTATGGACAACTTGATTTTGGACTTGTAGTCTCCAGAACTGTAAGAATAAATTTTTGTTATTTTGAGCCACTCAGCTTATGGTAATTTGTTATGAAAGCCACAGAAACAACACAGGCCAGTAGTTTTGTTTTATTTTTTTAAATTGTAAAATATAACCTATATAGAAAAGTGGATGAAATGTAAATGCATAGTTTAATAAATGACTGTAATGTGAACACCCTGTGACCATTATGAAAATCAAGAAATAGAACATCGTAAGCTTTCCAAATCCCCAGTGTACCTCTTATCTCCTCCTTACAACTCCCTCCAACTCTCCTGACTTAGGGGATAATCATTTTGCTACTATTATCCATTGTTTTGTCACCTCTACACGCATTTCTAAGCAATATAATTTGACTTTTACCTGCTTTGGAACTTATAAAGAAATTAGATAGCCTGTATTCCTTTTTCTTCTTTTGCTCAGCATTGAGTTTGTGAGATTCATTCATGTTGTTTTACATGGCCATAACTGTTCGTTTTTGTGATGGTATAATACAACATTGAATGGATATATTATACTTTATGATCAGTTCAGCTTTTGCTGGATATTTGGATTGTTCTACTCCAAATTACATTCTTACTCATATATCCTGGTGCTCATAATGCTTGAGTTTCTTTAAAGTACATACCCAAGAGTAGAACTGCTTTATTTACATATGTTCATCATTAGTAGATAATGTCAGATAGTTTTCCAAAGTGGTAGTACCAATTTATAATCCTTTTGGTCCATATCTTTAGCAGTCTTTGGCATTGTCATGCTTTGAATTTTTTGTCAATCTGGTAAATGTGTAGTGGTATCTCATCATGGTTTAAGAGTGCATTTCCTTGATTATTAATGAGGTTAAGCCCTTTTTTCAGATGTTTATTAGATAGTTTCTTTAGGGAAATGCCTGATTACTCATTTTTATTGGGTTGTCTTTTCCTTGTTCACTTGTGGGGACCTCTTTATATATTCTGAAAATGATTCTATTGGAGGTTGTGTTTCCTGGGAAACAAACTCTGCAGTAGAAATTTGCATGCAGGAAGCTTATTGTATAGAGTGCTGTCAATATCAACAACACCTGCAGGATAGTGAAGAAAGCAGGATTGGGCAGGAGGAGAAGTTGTGCTGTGAGATAGTTACAACAAAGGCTTCAGCCTACTCCGTGGGGATCACTGAGGCTGAGATGGCCTTGCAGAGTTGATATGAGGTGGGGCAAGTGGTGACAGAGCCCTTATACTGACACATAGACCGATTATTGGAGGCAGGCTACCTCTGGGAAAAGTGCATGATCTTAGGTAAAGTGGCTCTTTTCAATTGAGGATGAATCCCTAAGACGGTCTCAGCTAAGAGCTGTTGGTTGTGGACACCAGCAGCCAGGGGAGTATACTTCTGTCCTGCGGTGGGTTAGGGTTGGAGAATCTGGGTGGCATACCACAGGATCTCTTTGTCAGTTATACGTATTGAAACTCTCTTTTCCCATTCTGTCTTACCTCTTTATTCTCTAATGCTGTCATATAGAATGTAATTGAATACACCAATCTGTTCCTTTATGCTTTCTATGTCTTATTTAAGAAATTCTTCCCTACTCTGAGTTCAAGAAGATATTCTTCTATATTAGTTTCTAAAAAGTATTAATTTTTTAATCAGGAAGAAAGTATTTCACAGTAGCAGACTGGAAGGACAAGAAAATAAGTGTGTTCTAGGGAAAGGAGTAGAGGCGGAGATGACAGAATAGGCAAAGATTCCTATATTCATTTCCTATTGCTGCTATAACAAATCACCACAGACTGAAAGGCTAAAACAACACAAATTTATCTTTGCTTTTTCCAGCTTATAGAAGCCACCTGGATTCCTTGGCTTATGGCCCCATTCTTCAATTTCCAGAGCCAGCAAGTTTGGGTGTCATAGATTGAGTTGTGTCCCCCCAAAATATGTGTCAACTTGGCTGGGCCATGATTACCAGTACTGTATGATTGTCCACCATTTTGTTATCTGATGTGATTTTCCTACATGTTGTAAATCCTACCTCTATGATGTTAATGAGGCAGGATTAGAGGCTGTTATGTTAATGAGGCAGGACTCAATCTACAAGATTAGACTGTGTCTTAAACCAATCTCTTTTGAGACATAAAAGAGAGAAGTGAGCAGAGAGACAGGGGGACCTCATACTACCAAGAAAGAAGCACCAGGAGTACAGCGTGTCTTTTGGATCCGGGGTCCTTGCTCTGAGAAGCTCCTCGACCAGGGAAAGATTGATGACAAAGACCTTCCCTTGGAGACAACAGAGAGAAGGCCTTCCCCTGGAGCCGGCGCCCTGAATTTGGACTTCTAGCCTTCTAGATTGTGAGAGAATAAACTTCTGTTTGTTAAAGTCATCCACTTGTGGTGTTTCTGTTATAGCAGCACTAGATAACCAAGACAGAATTTGGTACTAAGAGAGTGGGGTGCTGCTCTAACAGATACCTAAAATGTGGAAGCAGCTTTCAGACTGTGGGTGGATAGAGGCTAGAAGAGTTTTAAAGTGCCTAATAGTAAAAGCCTAGATTTAGAAGGAAATGAGGAGAGCTGTTACACAGGAGATGGTGCAGACAGCGAAAAGCAGTAGCAGCAGAACCAGGAGACCAGTGCAAGACAGTGCTGGAGCCAACCCACAAAGCAAGAGAGCCGAGTGCCTTTGCGCAAGAAGCTTCCTGGAGGAGTGGGATGCCTCGGGTACTTATTGGTGGAGGTAAAGAGCTTTGGAACACTTGCCTGAGCAGGGCAGATGCAGGCAGTGAGGCCCAAGGGGCCCAGAGGCCAAGGAATCAGGAAGTAGAAGCTGAAGAGACTTGGAACACAGGAAGCAGAACTGCCTCAGCCTCAAAGGTTGGAGTCACAACTCAGATATACTAGGAGAATGGCGCTGCCCAAAGCCGAGGGAGCCCAGTTGCCATTCCAGTGGGCCTGGAAGGCAGAGCGGAAATCCAGGGCTGAGGGACGTCTACCCAGAATCCAGGGAGAATGGCCAACACACAGAGTCTGGAGGGCAGGGTCATTGTGTAAATGGTCTCAGAGAACAGAGGATTATTTTCAAGCCTTGAGTGCTAATGTAATGTGTTCTGTGACTTGCTTGGTGCCTGTTATCCCTTCTTTCCCTCCAGTTTCTCCCATTTGTAATGCAAATGTTTAGCTTGTGCCTGTTCCACCATTGTGTTTTGGAAGCAGATAACTTGTATTTTAGATTTCACAGGTGAAGAGGAATTTTCAGATTTTGGACTTGGAATTAAGATTTTTGCTATGATATGATGGGGCAATGTGTTTTACATGTGGCAAGAACATGAATTTTTAGGGGCCAAAGTGAGGAATGTCATGGATTGAACTGTGTCCCCCCAAAATATCTGTCAACTTGGCTAGGCCATGATTCCCAGTGTTGTGTGGTTGTCCACAATTTTGTCATCTGATGTGATTTTTCCTATGTGTTAAATCCTATCTCTATGATGTTAATGAGGCAGGATTAGAGGTAGTTATATTAATGAGGCAGGACTCAATCTGCAAGATTAGGCTGTGTCTTAAGCCAATCTCTTTTGAGATATAAAAGAGAGAAGTGAGCAGAGAGAGGGTGAACTCATACTGCCAAGAAAGAAGCACTAGGAGCATAGCGCATCATTTGGACCTGGGGTCCCTGTGCCGAGAAGCTCCTTGCCCAGGGGAAGATTGATGACAAGGACTTTCCTCCAGAGCTGAGAGAGAGGGAAATTCTTCCCCTAGAGCTACAACCCTAGCTTTGGACTTTTAGCCTTCTAGACTGTGAGAGAATAAATTTCTCTTTGTTAAAGCCATCCACTTGTGGTATTTCTATCATAGCAGCACTAGATAACTAAGACATAGGATCAAGTTCTTTTCAAGCCCATAATCAGGGCTCAAAGATTCTATGCCTGAATCAGGATCTGAGCAGCAGTGAGCATCCTGCTTTAGATTTTTCCCTGTGGGGAATGATGACAAGGCTGGTAGATAATTTTTCCTCATTGGAAATTAGGTTATTTTTTTATCCAACCCAAGTTCTAAAACTGTAAATGCAAACTTGGGAGTGAACACCCCAAACCCAGCTTAACCATAAAACCTATTGCCATCAAGTTGATTCCGACTCATAGCAGCCCTATAGGACAGAGTAGAACTGCCCCATAGGGTTTCCAAGGAGCAGCTGGTGCATTGGATCTGCCAACTTTTGGGTTAGCAGCTGAGCTCTTAGTCACTGTGCCACCAGGACTCCCAGCTTAAGTCATCCCAAAATTGGAGAGTGGATGGGGGAGAGAGAAAAATAATTATGATTTTAAATAAAACTGAGATTGCCCTTTCCTTTCCACAAATTGAAACTTGGCTGTATTCCCAGCTCAGAATAAATAAGACTTTCTACATTCTTCTGCAAGGTAGAAATTAGATTTAAAAAATATGTGAAGAGGTTTATATGCTTTCCTGTTCTTAGTCTACTCCAGCAGTGTCTAGAATTACCTTCTTGTGCCTTTTTTCTTTCTTTTTTTTTTCCAGTCCTCACCCTTGGCTGTTCTATCAGTAGTTGGCTCATGTATGGCTGAGGCGCAGATTGCTCCAGCAGTACCTCAGGGCCTGTGAAGTTAGGGGCCCCCAGGAACACAAAGCATATGGCTTCACTGAATACATGGAGTAGAAAGGTGTTGCAGCTGCGACGGTTGTCAGGGCGGCAAAGACAGTAGCCAAACACAACTCTTACAGAGAAGTGGGGCCAGGAGGGTCACTCTGAGGAGTCAACCCCCGGCTCCAGTCCCAGGAGTTAATTTATAGTCAATACACCAAGCAGTGAAGCAAATAACAGAACAATGGGCTCTGGGTGAGTAACAATAAGTTTAGGGCAAGGGAGAAGGAATTCAGGTAAACAAGCCAATCAGTAACAGGGCAATAGGTTTGGGAAAACAAGTCGTGCCTAATCTCTTTCTCATCGCTGACAAGTCTCCAACATGTCGTATACAGCATAGAGGACTGTGGGGGCTGCAGTTGTCAATAGTGCAGCCATATTTAAATGGCATATATCCCCACAGAAAGGCACCACCCTTGGTGAAGGTTTGCTCATGGAGCCTAAATTTACTGTTAGTTCTTAATGGTCCTTCATTAATTAAGCTCTTCTTACCTGAGGCTACATTTGTAGATGTATCCTTTCCTTATTGTCTTTCCTCTTTGAGGTGGACAGTGGGGTTGGAGGAGGAGGCACTGGGTAGGAGAGATCTGTCTTACTTGTTCAGTTATGTTCTCTCTTTCTCTCTCTCTCTGTCTAGTTTTTACCACCTCTGGCTACAAACTAGATCTAAACCATTTTAAATTCTGCCTTTAACTTTATGATAAACCTCCATTCACTGCTTTGAATTTTCTGAAATTGGAAATACTGAGCATATATCCCCCTAGGCACCAGGGAAAAAGTATTTCCTTGTTCACAGAGATGCCACCTCTTTTTCTCCGCAAGATTCTGCCCTGCAGCAGAGCTCATCTGTGGGCCTGAAGAGAAATGTGACTAGAAAGTAATAATGTGCTAGACCAATTTTTTTTTTTTTTTTTAAAACAAATGAGTATTATCTCCTTCAAAATGGTCACTCTAGGAGGCTGAGCATTTATTCCAATTAACTTTTTTTGACCTTGTCTCAGATTTTGTGGAAATAGTTCCCGGTATTAAGAAACCTTCATCCTTGAGGAATGTTTTGTTTTTGGAACCAGCCAAAGGTTCTTCAGAGCCCTGGTGAAAAAGGGTGGATGATCAAGCATGACAATGACATATTTCATCAAAAAATGAAGATAGGGCTCTAGCGATTCTCAAAGGAGCCCACGCCCTTTGGGGCAGATCTGAATCTTGCGGTGAAAGATGCATACATATACACAGTATTATAATTCTATAGTTAAAAAGCAAAAGAACACTCATTTGAAATTTAAAATAACATTAAAGGAAGGCATGAGATTTTTAGGTTATAAAAAAAAGGAGGATAGGTTTTACATTTTTGAGAAACGGCTCTAAAATAATAAAGGAAATGTTTCTATGTAACCAGAAAATAAGCTCTGAAACATGAGTTCTACCAAGGTCTCAAGTGAGCATGGAGCAGTAGTAGCAAGCTATGTGGCTGTCCCTATGCACAAGTTCAGGCTCACAGTAAATCCCAGAACTGACCCACATCCCATTGCACTCAGGTCTGATCAGGGCACACTGAAGCTATGGGCTTAGCTCTACCAGGAATTTTAATGGGGCTCGTTAACCAACTAGAGCACTCCAGGAGAAAGTCAACCTGCAGTGGAGAGGAATCTGGAAGCCACTGAAATCTGTAGAAGAATTGAAGAAATTCACATTGTGTGCAGTTTGGAGAGCAGGCCAATGGGACATATGACAGCTGCCTTCAGATATTTGACAGGGTTGACAAGAAGAAAAGAGTTTTGACCTACTCTGTGTGTCTCCTGAGAGCATTTTTCCCCCTCTCTTTCTTTTTACTTTAACCTGTTTTGTTTCAAAAAGGATTTAAGGCAACTTATAAAGATTCATATGATACAACAAGAAAAAAATGGAATTTAGACATATAGATGATAAAATTAGAGTAAAGAGAAAATTAAAGTTAGATAAATACATAAAGTAGAAGTGAGATAAGTACACAAAGCGTGTTTTGTGAAGCAGGTAGCACAATAAGCTCTAATTTTTCAAGACACTAGAACTAGGTCAATGAATTAAAGGGAGTTGGGCTTGGGATTAAAACAAAGAGAAATTTCCAAATGATTGCTGTTGTCCAATAATGGGAAAGATTGCCTTGGATGTGATAAGTCCCCCATCACTGGAAGATAATCATGGATTGCCCGTTATCAGAAGCACTGTGAAAGGGAATTCCATATTGGAAGAGAAGAAAGCCTGGGTTAAATTGACTCAAAGGGTTCTACCAACTCTAAAGTTCCATGAAAACTGTTTACGAATTGGTCTCATTACTTTTTAGTTTGTGATGGATTCATAGCCTGGGCTGTGTTTCCCATAGATAGGTCATTTGAGTGGTCTCAGAAACAGGAAAGACTCAGAAACAAGAAAGTCCTCAGGGTACCTCTTCTGTTTTCTTCTTGAGGCCAGCAATCCCAAAAGCCAAGTACTTTAATTCCCTAAGGAGATCTGGTGGTGCAGCTGTTAAAGTGCTTGGCTGCTAACGGAAAGGTCAGTGGTTCGAACCCACCAGCTACTCCATGGGAGAAAGATGTGGCAGTCTGCTTCCGTAAAGATTACAACCTTGGAATCCCTATGGGGCAGTTCTACTCTGTCCTATAGGGTCGCTGTGAGTCAGAATCAACTTGATGGCAATGGGTTTTGGGGGTTTAATTCCATAATGAAAGATAAGGCCAAAAATGTAAAGAGCTGGAGAATCTTAATATATTTTTAAAAATTACACCAAGTTGAAAATGACTGACATAGAACCTTTCCAAAGAGCAAAAGCAATAAGAAATGGAGAAGGCATATGGGAATCCTGGGCAGTGAAGGAGTGACCCACTCTGTCCCAAGAGCTGTCCCACTCTGAATTCCCATGCCATCAGATACCTTTAGCACCAGGTCATAAGGACCATGTTTTTATACAAGAAAATATATTTTCAGTGTTTTGAGAAACCAACATACATCCCCCTGCAGCTCACCGGATGTTACTGATACATCTTTGGTGCATAATGGCCAAATATGGTCACAGATGATCTCTAAATCTTTGTAGCTTAGCACAGTAAAAGATTATTTTTTTCCCCTCAAGACTCAGGCAAAGAAGGCGCACAGCTTTCCTTGAAATGGTGACTTGGACCTGGGATCCTTCCAACTTGTTGGGTCAGCGTCTTCAGCACAAGGTCTCCAAATTTGCTGTACAAGAGGAAAGAGGGAATTGAGAACTGTGTGTGACCACACCTCTGCTCACGCCTCTGCTACCCATTTCCTATTATAAAGACGTATTTTACCAGCTGACTTCAGATTTCTTTTAGAGAAGCAGCTCTCTTGGTTAACCACCAAGAGATGGTGAGATGCTGAGGGCATGGGTGTTGGCAGGAAGACAAGCAAGAACAGCGGTGGCTCAGGTACCCTGCCTGAGACATTAAAAAATATTCAGCTTTGCTTCTGAAAGAGTAGAAATGGTGACAGAAGCCAGCCAGATTTGGTGAGCCTGGGGCCTGTTCAGGCAGGTGAGGGTGAATGACTATGAAAAGCCGCTAGCAGAGTTTCCAAAGGCACATGGATGTCTAATGTTCCATGTAAATTTGCTTGTTTGTGTTGACATGATATAAACAATGCTTCATCTCCTCCAAGTCTTCAGCAGGACATATTACATACAAAATTACCAGCATCCATCAGGGTTCCAAGTTGTAAGTAACAGAACCAAATTCTGGCTAGTTGAGATGAACATGAGTTTAGGAAAGGATTTAGCTGGCTTAGAGAATCTCTGAGGGCCAGGGAACCAGGTTGGAGACCATATAGTAGAGTTATGCCCCAAAACACCCCTGGAACTGGCCCAGTGCAGACCACCCTACGGCCATCTCTGGAAACAGACACCACAGTTTGCACACTGACACCTCTAAGGTAGATCACGAGACATTGCCCCTAGGAAACTTGCCCTTCTGTCTCTGAAAACTAGAAGAAACTGCCACCACCTTTGCCAGAATGGACTCAGCTAATGCCTCCTTCTTCACATCAGGAGCTTCCGATTTAAGCTCTGGTGCAAATTCATCTGATTGTTGGAGTTGGGGTACTTGCCTGAGCCCTAGCTATAAGACAGGCTGCAACATCAGCTTCGGAAGACTGAGGAAGAATTGATGTCTTTGAATTATTGTGTGAACAAAAAATATTGTATATAGCATGGACTGCCAGAAGAAGGAATAAATTTGTCTTGGAAGAGGTACAGCCAGCATGCTTCTTAGAAGTGAGGATGGTGAGACCTTTTCTCACTTACTTTGGATGTGTTATCAGGAGGGACTAGTCCCTGGCAAAGGACGTCATGCTTGGTAAAGTAGATGGTCATCGAAAAACAAGAAGACTCTCAATGAGATGGATTGACACAGTGACTACAACAATGGTCTCAAACACAGCAACAATTGTGAGGATGGCGCATGACCAGGCAGTGTTTCATTCTGTCGTACATGGGTTGCTATGAGTCAGAATTGACTCAACAGCACCTAACAACAACTTATTTAGAGGAAATTACTCTAAGTGACGGTTAAATAAATATATCCTGTGACCTCTTTACCAGCTGTGTGTCTGTAGGCAAGCCACTAAACCTCTCTGGACTCCTGTTAAATGAAGGACTCGAGGAGATTTCTATCTAATATTTTGCACCCAGTATTCACATTTTAATCCATTCATTTTAGGAAAACTTTTTTTCTGTACTTTACTGAGATATAATTTATACAAAGTGCAAGGATCTAAAGTGAACAGCTTGATGACATATAACCACAACTCCAGTCAAGACAGAGAACATTTCCTGCACCCAGAATATTCCTTCATACCCCATTCAGTTCACTATCTCCCCCAAAACCTAACTACGATTCCGATTTATGTCGTCATACTTTAGTTTTGCCTGTTTTTGAACTTCATACAAGTGGAATCATACAGTGTGCTTTATGTTTGGCTTCTTTTGTACATCATGATATTTCGAGGTTTATCCATGTCATTTTAGGTAAATTTCAAAAACTGGAATTGATCGTTATGAAACAAAAAATTATTATTGGCATCTAAAAATCGATCCATGATGTCTACCAGAGACCAAGGAGGTTTTCTAGATCAGCAGAGGGTGTAGTGACATCTCATTGGAGATCTGAGATCTTAATTTAAACTGCAGAATATGACTCTGTTGCTAATCCCAGACTTCCAAGGATTTTACTAACAATAAGAAAAGAGAAAAGCAGAAAGGGGAAGGAAGGAGGAGAGAGGAGGTGGTTCAGAAGGGAAGCGGGCAAGAAGAGGGGCAGGTAAGAGGGAAGAAAGATGGTGGCTGCTAGCTGCAGCAGTTCGCTTTTTCTCTTCATTTTCTGGTAAATAATGTTCCCTCAGAGATGAAGTACAGTTGCATAAACAGGTCTGTGCCTGGAATGTAAGGAAGGAGGCAGGAGAGCCAAGTAAGCCAGAAGCTGCTGGAAAACAGGAACAACTTGCCTGAAATTGAATAGCTCAAGGCTTCAGTATGGAATTTCTTGGTTTTCAGGCAGAACTGAAAACCAGACACAGCATAAACAAGAACTTAAACACAAGGATGGTTTTGCACCATGCTGTTCACTCACCTGTGATGTCACTGCCCTTCTACTAACTCCACGTGTTAACAATGAGTTTTAGTGGGCCAATGGGAGAACTAGCCGAGCTGAGGCCCTGACGGTTAAAGGCTTATCATTAAACAGTGAGCTGAGAGAGCAATTGGAGCTGGACCCTGTCTTCCAGCCCCCTCCCGTCATTGCTGCTGTCAGCATAAAGGCATTTTTTACTTTTATCACATGACAGCAAACGTTGTAATTGTGAAATATTTCGTGAGGGAGGGAGGATGGACTTTTTACCTTTTGGATCTTTGTTCATGAACAAATGATGCTGTGGAAATTCCCCTCTCAACAGTTTCTTAATTCCCATTAGTAACAGATTTTTGCCTCTTTATCTGCATTTTTCTTAACTGTAACAGTTTAGAAACAGTTTTCTCTTGCCTTGACCCAGCCTGATCTTGTGTTCTGTTCTATTCTCTGGCCACATTATTTTTTCCCCAATCTCTGTTCAGATTCCCCTTAAAAGTCTTAAGCAAGCTAATTCTTCTGTCTATATACTAACAAAATCCACAGGTTCGGGTACGTTGAGGACTCAGGTGCTGTTGCTTTCCATTAAATTCTTTGGCCTTGCTGAAATCAAAGCTTTACAAAACAATGTAAAATCCAGGGCCAGTGAAAATTAAAAATGGAATGAGATACCACTACACGCCCATTAGCATGGCTAACGTCCAAAAAACTAACAATACCAAATGTTGGCAAGGATGTGGAGCAATGGGAACTCTTCTTCCTTGCTGGTGGGAATACGAAATAGTACAGCTACTTTAGAAGTCAGTTCGGCAGTTTCTTATAAAGCTAAAGATAGTCTTACCATATGATCCAACAGTTGCGCTCCTAGATATTTACTCAGTTGTGAAAACTTATGTCTGCACAAAAATCTGCACACAAATATTTATAGCAGCTTTATTTATAATTGCCAAATGTGAAGTGACCAAGATGCCCTTCAGTAGGTGAATGGATAAACAAACTGTGGTACCTCCATATAATAGAATACTATTCAGCAATAAAAAGGAATGAACTATCAATCCACACACCAACATGGATGAATCTTAAATGCATATTGCTAAGTGAAGGAAGCCAGTCTGAAAAGACTACATACTGTATGATTTTGTTTATATGGCCTTCTAGTAAACATAAAACTATAGAGACAGGAAACAGATTAATGGTTGCCAGGGGTTTGGAGGAGAAAAGAGGGTTGAATAGGGGAAGCACATAGGATTCTTTTTTTTCATTGTTGTTGTTGTTGTGAGGTGCCATCAAGCTGGTTTTGACTCATAGCGACCCTATGCACAACAGAATGAAACACTGCCCAGTCCTGCACCATCCTCACAATTGTTGCTATGCTTGAGCCCCTTGTTGCAGCCACTGTGTCAATCCATCTCTTTTTTGCTGACCCTTTACTTTACCAAGCATGATATCCATCTCCAGGGACTGATCCCTCCTAATAACATGTCCAAAGCATGTGAGATGTAGTCTCGCCATCCTTACTTCTAAGGAGCATTCTGGTTGTACTTCTTGCAAGACAGATTTGTTCATTCTTCTGGCAGTTCATGTATATTCAGTATTCTTCACCAACACCATAATTCAAAGCCATTGATTCTTCTTCGGTCTTCCTTAATCATTGTCCAGCTTTCGCATGCATATGAGGAGATTGAAAACACCATGGCTTGGGTCAGGCACACCTTAGTCCTCAAGGTGACATCTTTGCTTTTCAACTCTTTAAAGAGGTCTTTTGCAGCAGATTTGCCCAATGCAATATGTCGTTTGATTTCTTGACTGCTGCTTCTGTGGGTGTTGATTGTGGATCCAAGTAAAATGAAATCCTTGACAACTTCAATCTTTTCTTCATTTATCATGATGTTGCTTATTGATCCAGTTGTGAGGATTTTTGTTTCTTTATGTTGAGGTGTAATCTGTACTGAAGGCTGTGGTCTTTGAGCTTCACCAGTAAGCGCTTCAAGTCCTCTTCACTATCATCTGTATAATGCAGGCTGTTAGTGAGTCTTCCTCCAATCCTGATGCCCCGTTCTTATTCATATAGTCCAGCTTCTCAGATTATTTGCTCAGCATACAGATTGAATAGGTACGGTGAAAGGATACAACCCTGATGTACATGTTTCCTGACTTTAAACCATGAAGAATCCCCTTGTTCAGTTCAAATGACTGCTTCTTGATCCATGTACAGTTTCCTCATGAGCACAATTAAGTGTTCTGAAATTCCCATTCTTCAAAATGTTATCCATAATTTGTTATGATCCACACAGTCGAATGTCTTTTTTGTTTTTTTTTTTAGGGCTGGGAAATTATTTTGCATGACCCTGTAGTGGTGGAGACTTGAAACTATACATTTACCAAAACCCATAGAATTTTACAGCACAAAGGGGAACCTTAACATACGTAGGTTTAAAAAAATTAATTAATTAAGAGGTCACAGGATTCCAGGATGAAATGCAGTCTGTGACAAAAGACTCTAACTGTATTACAAATGTATGGCATAACCTTCCTGAAGGACATAGGAGGAGAGGTGCTGACCTAAGAAACCTTAGAAACCAGTAGAGTCGGAGGCTAGTGACTAAAGAAGCTGTATCAGCACTGTAGTCTAGGTGATAAAGTTGTTTCTCACAGGGGTAGAGGTTAAGAATCCTGATTCTGCTCTACGTGCATACTGTCAGGGAGGGATCACCCAATAAGCAAAGCATGCATGGTTTACTTGCACTTGCTTACTAATCTGTGGTGCACAATTTCACATGGATTTCACCACCTCAAACCCATGGGAAATTGTGAACTACAGATTAGCAATTAAACACAATTAAGCCAGTGTGTACCTTGCTTACTGGTTAATCTGCCCCTGCATACTGGGATTAAAGGAATTAGTAAATAGATGGTGGATGGTGAGAGCAAAGTTTCTTGCTGTTGAAGTGAGAGTTCACAGATAGGCAAGGGGAGAAAGCCTAGGATGAACCATGTGGTACTGGAGGAGACTTAATATGAGACATCAGTATGGATTCATGTTTAGCTTAATACCAATACAGACAGATAAATGTAGAAATAATTATGGATCTGTGTACACATACAGGTTAGTATACATTCATGTATTCCCAAGCTCTGCCCACTGTGAGGGCCTATAAGCAATGACTCTCCAGAAACAACAAGCACACCCAGTAGCTGGATTTTAATTTCTAACGCCGTTTCTCCAACAAAGGGAAGCAGAGATCCTTAGAGAAATGACTGAGCCTTGGGCTGGGGCAGGGACAGTACAAAATGAACCTGGAGCAGCTTGTGTTGTTGTTGTTTTTAGGTACTGTCAAGCTAATTTTCGACTCATAGCAACCCCATACGACAGAGCAGAACTGATTCTAGGGTTTTCTTGGCTGTAATCTTCGTGGGAGCAGATCACCAGATCTTTCTCCTGTGGAGCTGCTGGGTGTGTTTTAACCACCAACATTTTGGTTAGCAACTGACCACTTAACCATTGTGCCACCAGAAAATAAGGAACTGCTAAAAACAAAAAAATGATGGGATTATGTCAAAAGGACACAGGCGTCAACTGAAAGAATTCCCAATGGTCATAGCTGGAACTATTCAAGAAACAAGATGAAAAATAGACTATTGGATTATAACCCAAAATATAAAATAAATATCCACGCATCCATACTGGTATACAGATGCATGGGTGTTTATATACACATATATATGTGAATAAATAAATAAAGGGGGCTGAATAGAAAAATGTTTTGTGCAGAATAATTCTAAATAATTTATGTAGGTATTCCCCCCTTAAGGAGGTGGAGCATAACCCTCCACTTTTAGCTGTGGGTTGTGCTTAGTGACTTGCCTCAAAAGTGCAATATGGAAAGATTGGGTGAGTAGAGTAACTTTACAGTGGAGAAACCTGGCAAACACTAGCTCTGCCAGGAGATCAAGGTTAACACCTCAATAATAAGCCATGTTGACAGCAAGTACCCTTGATATGATCTGGTAAGAAATACACTTCATGTCTGTGGTCTTCCTCTCCAAATTTCATAACCCCAGTATAATGAGGAGAAAAATTGGTAGAAGTTGAATGACCTTCTACAAAATAACGGACCAGTATCCTCAAAACTGTCAAAGTCATTACAAATAAAAAAAAAAGTCTGAGAAAATGTCACATTCTAGAGGAGACGCAGGAGACGTGGTGACTAAATGCAATACGGTATTCTGCATTCGATTCTGGGACAGAAGAAGAACGTTAGGTAAAAACCAAGGAAATCTGAATGAAGTATGGACTTAGTGAATAATGGTGTAGCAGTATTGATACACTGGTTGTGATCAACGTTCCACAGTGATGTGAGATGTTAACAATGGAGGAAATTGGGCTTGGGTATATGGAAACTCTCTGTGCTAGCTTTGCAACTTTCTGTAAATCTAAACCTATCCTAAAATTAAAACTTATTAAAAATAGAATGGACGAATATACCGAATACTTACACTGAGTTGAAGAAAATTATCATTCACCAGAATTTTATCAGAAATCTAATGATTTATTTGAAAGACGTGCTTTGATGAGCACCTTTGGACTCAAACATGAACCTCCAAGGGCATGCCCAAAATAACAAAAGTGAATGGGAAATGTTTTGTATGAAATAGAGTCTGTTCCTCAGAGGGATCCAAGAGAAAAGCGTGGGAGAGAAGGAGGGTGACCTGAAGGTGACTGTGGCAGGAAAACTGTGATGTGGCATAGGAATGCTTCCTCAGCACCCCCGTCTTTAGTAAGTCTCCTTAGTATTAGGATGCTTGGTGCAAGTGGAAGTTTTTATGGATAGAAAACGGATGGAAGGTCTGAGTTTCATGCTGGGGTAAAGAAAGAGGAATCAAGGAAGTAAAAGAATTTAATTTCCCTGGGAATTAACAGGAAGCTTCAGGAGGGGATTGGATGACTCAAGCCATGGAATTAAGGGTTTCAGGGCAATGGGACCTAGTTGACAAGAGGTAAAGAGGACCCCCGGATGTACTGGTGGATTAACCAGTAAACACGTTAATCAAAGATGTGGTGAAACCCAGGGGAAATTGTGCCCTAGAGATTAGTCCTTACTTTGCTTTTGGGAAATCCATCCCTGCCCAGATGGCATCTGATAGATACTGTTTTAAACTGTTGACTCAAACTGAAAATTATTCCTTAATTAAGTGTTGACAGCTGTCTCTGAACATTGGAGGGCTATTCACTAAGTTAAGAATATCACTGTGAATCAGTGCTTCTCTCTCTCTCTCTTAAACACACACACACACACACACAAACACACACACACACAGAGCATGGCCAGGAAGTGGCAAATTTATGAAGCAGGTTAGTGTCATTGTTTGTTCTCTTCCCTCCATTTCATCTGTTTTCAATGGTCTTTTCCCTTCATTTCCCCCTCAAACTCCATTTCTTCAATATTTCTTATAGCTCCCTTAAGTCATTAACACCATAGTTTGAACAGTTAAAGTTCCAATGGCATTTACCCTAAAAAAAAGAAAAAAATAGAATTAGAGAAACTATCTAAAAAATTAGTTTGTAATTTTTTTTAGCTTTTCTAATTGTTGTAATATATATATATATATAACATGACATTTGTCAATTCAGTATTTTTCAGGTATATAATTGAGTGATATCAGTTACAGTAATCATTTGTACAACCACCACCCATAATCATTGCCAAATTTCCCATCACCTAAACAGAAACATACTGCTTCCTAAATCTAATGCTTTTAGACTCTGTGGTTTAACATGGGTTTTTTGGGTGGGCTGGAGTTCTGGCAATCTAATTCTGAAAAAATCAGCCATTGAAAACCCTCTGGAGCACAGTCCTCTGATACACATGGGGACACCATAAGGTGGAGTCAATGCAACAACTGTTTCTGTTTTTTTTGTTTTTGCTTGATAGTAAATCATACATTTGTGCAGTGGTTCTCAAAGTGTGCTCCCTTAGACTAGCAGCAGCGGAAGCACCTGCATCTGGGAAGTTAAAACAAATGCTGATTTTTGGCCCCGTTTCTGACCTGCTGAATTAGAAACTCAAGGCTAGGTCCCAGCAATCTAATCTTGTCTTTTAACAAGACTTCCAGGTGATTCTAGGAGCCTTGGTGGCACAATGGCTGCCAACCGAAAGGTTGACGGTTCAAACACACCAAGAGCTCCATGGGGAAAAGATCTGGCCATCGGCTCCTTTAAAGATTATAACCTAGGAAACACTATGGGGCAGTTCTACTCTGTCATGGGAGTCACTATGAGTTGAAATCAACTCAGTGACGCCCCAACAACACCAGGTGATTCTAATGCTCACTCAAGTTTGAGAACCATTGATTTAATAAATCCCAATTCTTTCCATAAGGAGAACTGGTGGTGCAGTGGTTAAAGTGATCAACTGCTAACCAACTGAAAGGTCTGCAGTTTGAAACCACCAGTGGCTCTGCGGGAGAAAGATGTGGCAGACTGCTTCTGTAGAGATTTACGGGCTTGGAAACCCTATGGGGGTTACTATGAGTTAGAGTTGACTTGACAGCAGTGGGATTCTTCTTCCCCTGGAAGCCGACGAGTGGGGTAGGGAGTTATGCACTATGCGGTGCTTTCCAATCTTGTTGCAGGTTAGAATTATATGGGAACTTAAAACAAAAACCACTGCCTGAGCTCCATCCCCAGAGATTCTGGTTCATATGCTACTTTTTGAAAAGCTCTCCAGGTGATTTTAGTGTGTACAAGTGGTGAGAATCCCTTTTCCAGGGTACAAACCCAGGCCATTCTTTATCCCTTCCTTCTAAGGACTCTGGCTAAAAATTGAACAAATATAAGCACGTATCACAATCACCTGGAGGGTTCCTTAAGCCACAGACTCAGGAGGCTGCACTTCTAACAGATTTCCAGCTGATGCTGCTGCTCCTGGTTCAGAGACCGCACTTTGAGAATCACTGCTCTAAGTTTAAGACATGAGTGTATGGCTGCCTTTAGGACCTGAAGATACAGATAAGTTACATGAGGAAGTGGCCCCAGTACCCATGGTCCCCAGTCCTGTCACATTACCTTCCTTCTCCCATTCTGCACCTGTCACCTCATGAGGAGTTCCTTATGATCAGTTGACTGAAGAAGAGAAAACTCGTGCCTGGTTTACAGATGGTTCTCTGCAATATGGAGGCACCACTCAAAAGTGGACAGCAGCAGCACTAAAGCCCCTTTCCGGGACCTCCCTGAAGGACAGTGGTGAAGGGAAACCCTCTCAATGGGCAGAACTTTGAACAGTGCACCTGGTTGTTCATTTTGCTTGGAAGGAGAAATGGCCAGATGTGCAACTGTCTACTGATTCATGGGCTGTGGCCAATAATCTGGCTAAATGGTCAGGGACTTGGAAGGAACATGACTGGAAAACTGATGTCAAGGAAGTATGAGGAAGAGGCATGTGGATAGACCTCTCTGAATGGGCTGAAGAAGAGAAGCTATTTGTGTCTCATGTGAATGCTCACCAAAGGAAAGCATCGGCAGAGGAGGATTTTAACAGTCAAGTGGATAGGATGACGCGTTCTGTGGATACCAGTCAGTCTCTTTCCCCAGCCACTCCTGTCATTGCCCAGCGGGCTCATGAACAAAGTGGCCACGGTGGCAGGGATAGAGGTTATGCATGGGCTCAGCAACATGGACTTCCACTCACCAAGGCTGACTTGGCTACAGACACTACTGAGTGCCCAGTCTACCAGCAGCAGAGACTAACACCGAGTCCCTGATATGGCACCATTCATAGGGGCAATCAGCCAGAAACCTGGAGGAAAGTTGATTACATTGGACTACTTCCATCATGGAAAGGGCAGCATTTTGTTCTTACTGGGATACACACTTACTTTGGATATGAATTTGCTTTCCCTGCATGCAATGCTTCTGCCAAAACTACCATCTGTGAACTCATAGAATGCCTTATTCACCATCATGGTATCCCATACAGCACTGCCTCGGATCAAGGAACTCACTTCACAGCAAATGAAGTGCAGCCATGGGCCCATGCTATTAGAATTCACTGGTCTTACCATGTTCCCCCATCATCCTGAAGCAGCTGGCTTGATGGAATGATGGAATCGTCTTATAAAGACACAGTTATGGCACCAGCTAGGTGACAATACCTTGCAGGGTTGGGGCAACATACTCCAGGAAATTGTATACACTCTAATAAAACAGCATCCAATATATGGTACTGTTTCTCCCATAGCCAGGATTCATGGGTCTAAGAATCAAGGGGTGGACCTACTCATAAAATTTTTGCTTCCTGTTCCCATGACCCTATGCTCTGCGGGTCTAGAGGTCTTAGTTCCAAAGGGAGAAATAGTCTCACCAGGAGACACAACACTGATTCCATTGAACTGGAAGCTAAGAACACCACCCAGCCACTTGGGGCTCCTCATGCCTCTAGGTCAATAGGCAAAGAAGGAAGTTACTATACTGGCTGGTGTGACTGATCCTGATTACCAAGGCGGAATCAGACTGATATTACATCATGGAGTTAAAGAAGAATTTGTATGGAATATAGGAGATCCCTTACGGCGTCTCTTAGTATTACCATGCCCTGTGAGTAAAGTCAATTGAAAATTATAGCAACCCAATTCTCGTAACTACTAATGGCCCAGACCCTTCAGGAATGAAGGTTTGGGTCACCCTATCAGGCAAAGAACCATGACCAACTGAAATGCTTGCTGAGTGTAAAGGGAATATGAAATGGGTGGTGGAAGAAAGTAGTTCTATGATCACGTGACCAGTTGCAGAAATGAGAACTATAATTGTTATGAGTATTTCTTCCTTGTTTTGTTATACATGTATGTATGTATATATAAATATATATATATGTATGTATAAAAAACCAAACTTGTTGCCGTTGAGCCAATTCCAACTCCTAGTGACCCTATAGGACAGAGAAGAACTGCCCCATAGGGTTTCCAAGGAGTAGAAGGTGGATTCAAACTGCCAACCTTTTGGTTAGCAGCCAAGCTCTTAATCACTGTACCACCAGGGCTCCACATACATATATGTGTATACATACATACATATATATATATATACATGTATCAAATATCTTTTTCTTCCTTCCCTTATTCCATTATTTATTATAAAATACAAGTTATAAATGGAGCTAGTGCACTCCTATTGTACACGTTAGTTGTATCATGTTAGGTGCAAGTATGACTTTATAATTCTGTTTATTTAGAGATTATGTACAGCTTAAGGAGATGTGTACAGGAGCCAAGTTGACAAAGGGTGGACTGTGATAGTTAAGGTTATATGTCAACTTGCCTAGGCCATGAGTCTCAGTGGTTTGACAGATATTATGTAATCATCCTCCTTTTTTTGATCTAATGTGAGCAGTCAATTAGTTGAAAGAAGAGTTTCCTTGAGGGTGTGGCTTGCATCCAATATGTATGGATGTTCTGGTGAAGCTCTCTGTCTCTCTCTCCATCCTGCATTCCCCCTCATCATCCACTCACCTCTGGTTCTTGGGACTTGAGCCAGCAGCCTGCAGATTCTGAATTCGTCAGCCCCTGCTACTACGTGAGTTAAGAGAAGCCACCAGCCTACCATCTGACCAATGGATTTGGGACTTGCCAGCCTCCACAATTGCATGAGCCATCTCCTTGAAATAAATCTTTTTATACATATTCATGTATACACTTCACTGGTTTTGCTCCTCTAGAGAAGCCAGCCTAAGGCATGCTGTAATCTCTGGAACTTGTGAATTTTACTTTACATGGCAAAGGAGACTTTGTAGATGTGATTAAATTAAGGATCTTGAGATGGAGAGATTATCCTGGATTATCCATGTAGACCCTAACTGCAATCACAAGTGCCCTTATAAGAGGGCAACAGACGGAGATTGGGCACAGAGGAAGAAGGCAATGTGACCGCTAAAGCAAGATGCTATGTCGCTGGATTTGAAGCTGAAAGGATGCGCCATGAGCCAAGGAATGCAGCTCCACAAACGGGAAAATGCAAGGAAAAGCATTCTCCCCTAGAGCCTCCAGAGGGAGTGCAGTCCACCTTGATTTTGGCCAGTTAAACAGATTTCAGACTTTCGACCTCAAGAACTGTAAGAGAATAAATGGGTGTTGTTTTAAGCCACTGAGTTCGTGGTAATTTGTTACAGGAGCCACAGGAAACTAATACACACACACACTCACACACATACACACACGTGCACGTACACACACAATGCAAAAGGTGCAACAAGCTGTGGGAGGAATCATAAATGCATCATACACATGTATGGAGTTTTACAGCATATTTTCCTATAACTAACCTGGTCTTTACCATTCTGTTAAGTAAGCAAGGAAGGCTCTAGAAGTATTCCCACTTTACAGATGAGGAAACAGTTTTGACCACAGACATATGACCTGCAGGTAAGAGATCTGGGAGTCAAACCCAGATTTTCAGATGCCAAGTCCAGGGTGTTTTTGACAGCGCATTGTTCTTTGTTTTCTCGAGCTCCTTCCCTCTGCTGGTTTAGCACATTCTCAAAGTCAACCTACTTCCTTGACAATAACTTCTTACTTTCTGTTTGACTCCTGCAAGAAATTACTTCCAGTGCCTCCCTCTCCTAAATGGTTGTTCATCACTCCATCAGTTGGCAAAAACTGCTGCTTGAAAAGCGCCAGGACATCTGCTTGCAATCATGGTCCCCAGGGAACCTCTGACGTTGCAGCCACCGCTCTCCCCAGCCAGGGCCACAGAACGCTGTTGGAGACATTTAGGAGAGGAATTGGGATGGTGGCAGCACACTGAACAAAAACTGCTTTTCAGAAGACTTACCCACTTAAGCCTGTCAAGCCCAAGAATTTGAAACACTTTCCCCTCACCAGCTAGATATTGCTTGTCCCACTTTCTTGAATTCAAGGAGCCCTTGAATAGAGAGGAACTTGTCGTAGGTCAGGCAAGGTCATTTCTGTGGAACAGGCACTCAGGTAGGAGACAGGAAGCAAATTGTTCTCAAAGGTAAAGTGATAACATGCTTGTTTCCTATAGAGACATGTGTGTCTTATACGCTGGCAGGATTGGCCACAGTCTACAAAATAGAGAAACAAATCCATTTCCTACAACAGACTGTTAGAGGCTTTGGCTGAATCACCCAGGGTGGCCCACTTTGCAGATGGCAGGCTTTTTGTCTGATTATGGGAACTTAGCCAGGTAAGAGTTTGACAGCATCTGGGCACTTTAACAATTATCTTAAGAGCAAGAAAGACAAAAACAGCTTCTTCTGGGGGAGGCCATATCACAATGCATTTTGAAGAACTCTTGCCGGCAGCTCTTGAACCTAACTCTGGTTCCTTCTCTGAGGAGCTGCCAGAGGGAATGATGATAGAAAGTCTCTGTAAAAATGGGAAACGGAAATGTCCTGCAGTTAAAGTTTGTATTGAGATAGCATTTACGTTTAAGTAACATGTGGCATCTTATAGGCTCTATGCTACTCAATAAAGCCCTGGTGGCACAGTTGTTAAGAGCTCAGCTGCTAACCAAAAGGTCAGCAGTTCAAATCCACCAGCCGTTCCTTGGAAACCCTGTGGGGCAGTTATACTCTGTCCTATAGGGTTGCTATGAGTCGGAATCGACTCGAAGGCAATGGGTTTGGTAGGTTTTTATGCTACTCAGCACTGTTGAAAATGTTCTTTCTTGTAGCAGAATATACTGGATAGAAACGTCACTTGATGGGGGCACTTCCAAGCATGAGAGTAAAGCATGTGCATAATATTCTGGTGTGTTTGGGGACTGAATTAAACAGGTGAAGATCAGGGTTTCTAGGTTTGCCTTTCTAGTGGAAAACTTTGATCCCAGGATAATCCTCACTAACAGCAGATACTTCTGTATAACAGACTTTACATCTATTACTTCATGCAATCGCTGCCTCCCCACAACCCTCTGGCATAGGTCAGCTTCGTTCATTTTGCAGATGAAGAAACAAAGGCAGTCTTTAAGAAGTTTCCCAAGGTCACGCAGCTGGTAACCGGTAGACACAGGATTGGAACCAAAGGTGTCTGGGTTGGCCCTCTTAAATATCTGTTATGTAAATAAGTCAAAAATGGCCTCTGTGTATTGGCACCAAATGATTTACTTCCTCATAGCAAGCTGAGGACCACTAGCCCAAAAAAGCCCGCTGGCACCAAACTCAAATTTGTACACACCCAGTGGTTTAAAACATAGTCCAAATAAGCAGATTTTTGGTCACTTAGAGCCAAGGAGTAGGAACACTGGTGGCACAGTGGTTAAGCACTCGGCTGCTACCCTAAAGGTTGGCAGTTCGAACCCACCAGCCACTCCACAGGAGAAAGATCTGACACTCTACTTCCATAAAGATTTCCAACTTTGGAAACCTTATGGGGCAGTTCTACTCTGTTCTATAGGGCCACTATGACTTGGAATCTACTTGATGGCAACAGATTTGTTTTTATTTTAGAGTCAAGGAGCCCTGGTGTTGCAACGGTTAGGTGTTTGGCTGATAACCGAAGGCCTTCAGTTGGAACCCACCAGCCACCCTGCAGGAGAAAGATGTGGCAGTCTGCCTTGGAAATCCTATGGGGCAGTTCTACTTTGTCCTGTAGGGTCGCTATGAATTGGAATCAACTCCACAGCAATTACTTTGGGTTTTTTCGTTTTTTTTTTTTTTTTTTTTTTATTTTAGAGCACATCTGCTTTACAGACCCCATGAAACTGTGCCCAACATCTGCTACTCCTATTGTTGTTGCTGTTAGGTTTGTCCAGTCAGTTCCAACTCAGAGAGACCCTATGTACAACAGAACCAAACAGTGCCTGGTCCTGCGCCATCCTCACAATCGTTATGTTTGAGCCCATTGTTGCAGCCACTATGTATATCCATCTCATTGAGGGTCTTCATCTTTTTCGCTGACCCTCTCCTTTACCAAGCATGATGTCCTTCTGCAGGGACTGTCCCTCCTGATAACATGTCCAAAGTATGAGAGATGAAGTTTCGCCATCCTCACTTCCTAGGAGCATTCTGGCTGTACTTCTTCTAAGACAAAGATGTTTGTTCTTCTGGAAATCCATGGTATAGTCAATATTTTTTGTCAACACAATAATTCAAAAGCATCAATTCTGCTCTGGTCTTCCTTATTCATTGTCCAGATTTCCCATGCAGATGAAGTGATCGAGAATACCATCATGGCTTGGGTCAGGGACACCTTAGTCCTTTAAGTGATGTCTTTTCTTTTTAACACTTTGAAGAGGTCTTTTGCAGCAGATTTCTTGACTGATGCTTCCGTGAATATTGATTGTGGATCCAAGTAAAATGAAATCCTTGACAACTTCAATCTTTTCTCCATTTATCATAACGTTGCTTAATGGTCTAGTTGTGAGGATTTTTGTTTTCTTTATGTTGAGGTGTAATCCATACTGAAGGCTGTGGTCTGTGATCTTCATCAGTAAATGCTTCAAGTCCTCTTTGCTTTCAGCAAGCAAGTTTGTGTCATCTGTATATTGCAGGTTGTTAATAAATCTTCCTCCAATCCTGATGCCACATTTTTTTAGTCTAGCTTACAGATTGAATAAGTCTGGTGAAGGGATACAACCCTGACACACAACTTTCCTGACTTTAAACCACGCAATATCCCCTTGTTCTGTTCAAATGACTGCCTCTTCATCCATGTACAGGTTCCTCATGGGCACAATTAAGTGTTCTGAAATTCCTGTTCTTTGAAATGTTGTCCATAATTTGTTATGATCCACACAGTCAAATGCCTTTGCATAGTCAATAAAAGACAGGTAAACATTTTTCTGGTACTGTCTGCTTTCAGCCAAGATCCATCTGACATCGGCAATGATATACCTCATTCCATGTCCTCTTCTGAATTCAGCTTGAATTTTTGGCAGTTCCCTGTTTATGTATTGCTGCAACCATTTTTTAATGATCCTCAGCAAAATTTTTACTTGTGTGTGATATTAATGATATTGTTTGATAATTTCTGCATTGTGTTGGAACACCTTTCTTTGGAATGGGTACAAATAAGGATCTCTTCCAGTCAGTTGGCCAAGTAACTGTCTTCCAAATTTCTTGGCATAGATGAGTGAGTACCTCCAGCTCTGCATCCATTTGGTGAAACATCTCAGTTGGTATTCAGTCATTTCCTGGAGCCTTGTTTCTTTTGCCAATGCCTTCAGCGCAGCTTGGACCTCTTCCTTCAGTACCGTTGGTTCCTGATCATATGCTACCTCCTGAAATGGTTGAATGTCGACCAATTCTTTTTGGTACAGTGACTCTGTGTATTCCTTCCATCCTCTTTTGATGTTTTCTGTGTCGTCCAGTATTTTACCCATAGAATTCTTCAATATTGCAACTCGAGGCTTGAATTTTCTCTTCTCATCTTTCAGCTTGAGAAACACCGAGTGTGTTCTTTCCTTTTGGTTTTCTAACCCCAGGTCTTTGCACATTTCATTATAATACTTTACTTTGTCTTCTCAAGTCACCCTGAAATCTTCTGTTCAGCTCTTTTACTTCATCAGTTCTTCCTTTCACTTTAGCTACTCAACATTCAAGAGCAAGTTTCAGAGTCTCTTCTGACATCCATTCTGGTCTTTTCTTTCTTTCCTATCTTCTTAATGACCTCTTGCTTTCTTCATGGATGATGTCCTTGATGTCATTCCACAACTTGTCTGGTCTTCAGTCAGTTGTGTTCAACGTGTCAAATCTATTCTTGAGATGGTCTCTAAATTCAAGTGGGATATACTCAAAGTTGTACTTTGACTCTTGTGGACTTGTTCTAATTTTCTTCAACTTCAACTTGAACTTGCATATGAGCAATTGACGGTCTGTTCCACAGTTGGCCCCTGGCCTTTTCTGACTGATGATATTGAGCTTTTCCATCATCTCTTTCCACAAATGTAGTCGATTTGATTCTTGTGAATTCCATCTGGTGAGGTTCACGTGTATAGTTGCTGTTTATGTTGTTGAAAAAAGTTATTTGCAATGAATAAGTGGTTGATCTTGCAAAATTCTATCATGCAATATCCAGCATCGTTTCTAGCACCAAGACCACATTTTCCAAATAACAATCCTCCTTCTTTGTTTCCAACTTTCACAGTCTAATCACCAGTAATTATGAATGTAATTTCATTGCATGTTTGATCAATTTCAGACTGCAGAAGTTGGTAAAAATCATCAATTTCGTCATCTTTGTCCTTAGTGGTTGGTGTGTAAATTTGGATAATAGTCATATTAACTTGTCGTCCTTGTAGGCATATGGATATTATCTTATCACTGACAGCGTTGTACTTCAGGATAGATCTTTAAATGTTCTTTTTAATGATGAACGTGACGTTACTCCTCTTCAATTTGTCATTCCTGGCATAGTAGACCATATGATTGTCTGATTCAAAATGGCCAATACCAGTCCATTTCAGCTCACTAATGCCTAGGATATTGATATTTATGTGTTCCATTTCATTTTTGATAACTTCCAATTTTCCTAGATTCATACTTCATACATTCCATTTTCTGATTATTAATGGATGTTTGCAGTTGTTTCTTCTCATTTTGAGTCGTGCCACATCAGCAAATGAAGGTCCCGAAAGCTTGACTCTATCCACATCATTAAGGTTGACTCTACTTTGAAGGGTCAGCTCTTCCCCAGTTGTATTTTGAGTGCCTTCCAACTTGAGGGGCTCATCTTCCAGCACTATATCAGACAATGACAATGTTCTGCTGCTATTCATAAGGTTTTCACTGGCCAAGGTTTTCAAAAGACTATCAGGCCCTTCTTCCTAGTCTGTGTTCGTCTGGAAGCTCCACCAAAACCTGTCCACCGAGTGTGACTCTGCTAGTATTTGAAATACTGATTGCAAAGCTTCCCGTATCACAGCAACACGCAAGCCACCACAGTACTAGAGACAACACATGGTGGCCCAGTGCAATACGCCATTTGATTTCTTGACTGCTGCTTCCATGGGTGTTGACTGTGGATCCTAGTAAAATGAAATCCTTGACAACTTCTATATTTTCTCCCTTTATCATGGTCTTGCTTATTGGTCCAGTTGTGAGAATTTTTGTTTTCTTTATGTTGAGGTGTAATCCATACCAAAAGCTGTGGTCTTTGATCTTCATCAATAAGTGCTTCAAATCCTCTTCACTTTCAGCAAGCAAAAAAAATCAAACCCATTGCCAATTCTGACTCATAGCGACCCTATAGGACAGAGTAGAACTGCCCCATAGAGTTTCCGTGGAGCGACTGGTGGTTTCAAACTGCCAGCCTTTTGGTTAGGAGCCATAGTACTTAACCACTATACCACCAGGGTTTCCTCAGCAAACATGGATAAATATTAAAGATCTATAGGCAGTAACCTAACTATCCTGTGAAATCGCTTGTTGGTAATTATCATTTAGAAGGATTCTGGAGTACCCATTTAATTACTTTGTGCAATTTGTGCTCTGTCTTTTGATTTTCACAGATTTCTCAGAACCTCTTGGTAAACTTACATGTCTGCTGTGAAATTAGTCTTAAAGAACAAACACAGCTATAGCCAAGGTTCTGTACAAACTACTAAAAAAAAGTTTTGTGACCATCTGAGAGATACACATTAACTCCCCAGCAGTCCCAGGGTCTTCTCCCTGCAGAAATTCTGATGAAGACTTACTGCAGTGACCAGTGTTCTGACATTTTCTTTACATGAGAATGAATGGAGGGTGATCGCAATCTGACTTTTTGGAGGACTGCAACTTTGCCTGAGTGAGGAAAGCCTACTGGCACTTCATAGAGATTGGAATATGATTTATTATTGTTGTGGATAGTGATGTATGCCTGGTAATAATTTATTAATCTCTCTCGATCGACATTCTCCTTCCATTTGTTCAATTTCCTTCCAGGCTTCAGGAAGGTTTTTAAAAAAATGTTTAATGTAATTCTGACTAGGCTTAAAAATATTTTAAAGTTTGAAATTGAACTGCGAGTTGAAAGTTCAATTCTTTATACAACAGTGGAAAAACTTAGAGTTGGAACACTTGACAGTAATCTATATGTTTCTACTTACTGTGGGTTCTCTGTACTTCAGCTTCTTTCTCAAACAGGGATAGTCACACCTCCCTTATGTAATTACTGTAGAAAGTAAATTAGATAATATATTTTTAAATGCAAGAGTTTTTGCACTTAAAACGCCTTTTACAGTGTGGGCACATAGAAGATTCTCAGTTCTTTCACTCTCTGTCTCTGTGTGGTTCTTTTCTTTCTCCTGCTTTCTCTCCCTCCCTTGATTCTTCTTTTTCTCAAACTCCCTCATCCTTTTTCTTGCTGGTGATCAAATACATTATACAGCCAGACTAAGCTGACCTTTAATTTAATCAAACAAATGATTGGTATCTGCTTTACACAGTCATCATAACAGTAACTAATATTTATATAATTCTATATACTTTAGAAAGTGCCTTCAAATATAGAACACCTACTCCTCACTTATCTACTGTCTTGTTATCTGACATTTTGCATTTACAGCAATAGTAAAAAATCTAATATTTTGCTCATTAATAACGTACGTCTGATGGTAACAAATGCTGAGGTGCGAGGCAAGAGTTAACACTGGCTGTGATGGTTAAAGTTGTGTGTCAACTTGGATAGGACATGATACTCAGTGGTTTGGTAGTTATGTAATGATGTAATTTGGCAGTTATGTAATGATGTAGTCATCTTCCGTTTTGTGATCTGTTGTGGTTATCCTCTATTTTCATATAATGCTGATTTTTGCATAGCAATCTGGTCTTTGGAAACTAACCATGTTGATAAGTGAGGAGTGGATGTATTTAATATTGGGGATTTTACCAAAACTAAACAAGCTAAATCTTCGTGCCATTGCATGTCAGTCCCATTTTAGGAACTCAGTTATATATAACAAAGCCATCTCTACATCTTGCCAGTAAATTCTGTCAGCATAGTTAGCTAGTGTGAACACCAAATATACTAATAAATGAGGAGTTTTGTTTATCATTCATCTAACAAAGTGCTGTCTTCGTGGTCAGGTGCTGGATCATAGCTGGTGACTCTGGGCAGAACAAGAACATGGTGGAAATTTGTCTCTGGTGTCCTTTCACTACTGTTTCAGTGATTGCTCTCCATTTTAGTATTTAAGGAATTCATGTTTTTCTTCTCAGGAGAAGAAACATTTGCTAAACTATTTTACACTAAAGAGTTAATAACGAATAATTTGTTCTTCCCATGAATATCTACTTTTTTTAAAAGAACAAAACACTCTCCATCTCTATCTCATTTCTAGGTTTCTCCTGATTTTTCCTTAAATGTTGGTGTTGATCTAGGTTCTATTCTAAGCACTCAACTTTCCACTCAATACCATCTCCCTCGGTGAACACGTCTACTCCTATGGAGTCAGAGATCGTTATACACTAACAATTTCCCAAATCATCTCCAGCCCGGTCTCTCTCCTGAGTTCCAGATCTACGAGTATATGTCCAACTGCTCATTGAGGGTTTCTACTTGGCTCTTCAAATTATCATGTTCAAACGTTAGCTCATCTTTCCCCTCATATTTAGCTGTACTTCTGTATCCTCCCCCTCAATAAATGTGGTACCAGTCACCCAGTTGCTAAAGCCAGAAATCTAGAAACCATCTTTCTTCCTCCCTTTATCTCATTCTTCACAACCAACGACCAAGTCTTGTTGCTTCCACCTCCTAAATGTCTTTTGAATTCCGTTCACTGCTCTCTTTCCATGCTAATACCACCCTAATCAATCTTCTACCATCTCTCACTTGGAATATTACAGTGCCTCCCAATTAATCACCTTGCTTCCCAACCAGGCAATCAAAACCCTATAACCAAACTACATATATATATAGTCTATCTCTTTATCCCTTTGTACTGCATTTTGGAAAGATTCCTCAGCCTGACCCTCTAGTTTATTAATTCACTATCAGCAGATTGTTTCAAACATATCTAAAGTTCTTGTTTGAAGCCTTCCTTTATCACTTTGGGGATATAAATTATATTTATTTTAAAACTCTTTTCTGATTGTTTTATTAACTTTATTTCCTTAGGTGTATGCTTTTCTGTTAAGTTTGTTGTCTCTCATGGTGCCAATCCCTTTCAAATTTGTAGTAATTCTTGATTGTGGACTCAACTTTGCACTTGGGAATCCCTGCTAGATTGTTTACTACCTCTGTTTCTAGCAAGGAGAAGCAACAGAAGGATCTGCTAGGGTTTTATTCCACATTGTTTTCAGTGAAAGCAGAAGAAGACCAGGCCTGGTCACTGGGCTAGGGTGACCCATTCCTTGAAGGCTTTGCCAGATACCCAGTTATTTCCTGTCTCTCTGACCCAATCATACAGTAATAGATATTCATTTTGCCAACACCTAGCTCATGCCAAGGAGCCCTGGTTGGCGCAGTTGTTAAGGGGTAGGCTGCTAAGCGAAAGGTCGGCAGTTAGAACCCACCAGACATTCCATGAAAGAAAGATAAGGCAGTTTACTTCCATGAAGATTACAACCTTGGAAAGCCTATGGGGCAGTTCTACTCTGTCCTATAGGGTCGCTAGGAGTTGGAATCAACTCAGCGGCAATGGGTTGTTTTTTAGTTAGCTCATGGCAGGTGGGTGTGTGATACCTAGGAGTGTACCAGCCTGGCTGCTCTGACTGCAGTTCCTCAACCAATCTCCCCGGGCCACTTTTGTTTCCACTATTTTGAATATGGAGCACCCTTGATGTTTTTTCTCCCTTTTGTGTTTGTATTCTCCTGTGGTCTCCTGTCTTAGGCAGCCAGTTCTCTCTTTAATACCATCTCATTTTCTCTCAGTCTTGAAACCTTTTCATCATCTTGAAATGTTTTGACTAAATATAAAACCAAAAACCATGAAGAACATAGAATTAAAAATAGGACCAACACTAGAGGCCCTAATACACTGCATTAAAGGATACAAACCATAACTAACCACACACAAACTCCAGAAGATAAGCTAGATAACTGGGACCTTCTAAAAATTAAAAACTTATGGTCATCAAAAGACTTCACCAAAAGAGTAAAAAGAAAGCCTACAGACTGGGAAAAAAAAATTGGCTATGACAAATCCGACAAAGGCCTAAGCTCTAAAACCTACAGGAAGATCCAACACCTCTACAAAAAAAAGACGAATAATCCAGTTAAAAAATGGTCAAAGGAAATGAACAGACACTTCACCAAAGAAGATGTTCAAGTAGCTAACAAACACATAAGGAAATGCTCTCAATCACTAGCCATTAGAGAAATGCAAATCAAAACCACAATGAGATACCATCTTACCTCAGCATTACTGGCACAAATAAAAAAAAATCTGTGCTCTGGTTGTATTTGCTGGGTTGGTTGGTTTTTTGGTTTTATTTTGTCTTTTGGCTCTTGATGCTGCGTTCTTCCATTGTGCTTTCCCTAGTTCAGTGTTGACAATGTTTAGTGCTGGCTGATTTTATTTGTCTGTACTTATTTATTCACTGATCTTCATCCATGCGTCCTTTTTCCCCACTTCCATCTCACTGGGGCTGGTCATGGAGAAAATAGACAAGAGAATGTGGTGCCCTCCCATCCACTTATGAAAGCTCTCTGCCTCTTACGATATCTTTGTTTCTTGGTCCCCCTGACACTAGATTCCAGTTCCCCACTTCTCCCCTGGGATTCAAAACTCCCCTTAGCAGCCTCTAACTGGGGCTGAGCAAGGTCCTTTCTTTCCAATCTTTCCCTTCTCCTCCTTGCAAAGTTGAACTATTCTCCATGACAGTTGTTCCTAGCTATGACCTCACTGGAGAAAATAAGATTGACTTTAAAGGGGAATTATTGACAGTGGTTTAATGTGTGGCCTCTCTGGCATACCTGATTACTTTAGAGAGAGGAGGATCAGTGAACAGGAAACCCAAGGAAAGGCTTCTGGTCAGAGTTGCAGGCACAGGATGGAAAAAGCTAAAGGGGTTACTTTGGGGACTGGTCTCAACTGGAGCTTCCATGTTGCTTTCTTCATCTGTATCTCTTTCAGCCTCTCACTGAATTTGAAGAACAATCAAACGCACAGAGTGTATCCAAAAACAAGCCAAATGTATGAGTGAGTGTAGTAATTGTAACAGTACGTTTGAAAGCTCAACATGGTAGCCCTGGAAGCAGCTATTTTGCCATTCTTGCTGGATATGGAGTTGACTATATCCATTAACAAGCTTTAAATCCTCATAGTTCTCCCAGCAAGGAAATGAAGTCAGAGGTTTGTCTGTAAAGCACAAACTAGATGACTTTAATAATTGATGTTTAAATAATTTCCCAACTGTTTGAACATCTAACATACTTGGGGAAATTGAAAGGCTTTGTCTTGTTGGCACTAATAACTGGATATGCAGCAATAGGGTAAGAAAATCTTCTTTAGTGGGCCCTTTGCATTTTTTCATCATCAGGTTTTTTTTTTTTTTTTTTTTTTAGTATAATTTCCATTTTATTTTCTTTCAGGTTCGTTTTTCTTCAGCCTTTAAAGACTGAAGTCCTTACATGTAGGAGCGGATTAACCAGTAAGCAAGGTATACACGGATTTACAGTAAGCAAGGTACGAGGAAAAAAACCCAAACAAACCCACTGCCATTGAGTCCATTCTGACTCAGAGACCCTATAGGACAGAGTACAACTGCCCCACAAGGTTTCCAAGGAGCAGCCGGTGGATTCGAACTGCTGACCTTTTGGTTAGCAGCCAAGCTCTTAGCCACTGTCACCAGGGTAAGGTACACATGGGCTTAATTGTGTTTACTTACTAATCTGTAGTGCATAATTTCACCTGTTTTCACCACATCTAACTCACAATTTTACATGAGTAGGTCCATGCGTACCTTGCTTATTGGGTAATCCGCCCATGCATAGGCTTTTGTGGAGGTCACTGGGCAGCACCTGCGGGTCTAAATCGAGGTGAGGGTGTTCATCCTTCCAGCTTCACAGAACAGTTCCTGCCCACCTTGCTATGAATGGCACAGCTCACACTATAACATAGATTCACGTACAGCTTGGGAAGCACTTACGTGTGAAAACGCTTGCTTCAGAAATACTCCTGACGCCTTCGGCCGCTACTGTGTTTCGAATTACGAACTTAACAGCCTTGTCTTTGGGCACGCAGCGGGCGCACTTCTTGCTGTGAATAGGCTGCACGTGGTCATGGTCCTTTTCGGCACGATTGTTGTTCCTCCTTTCCTTTGTCATCTCGGAAGCGAGGACCCAAGAGCCATCATCAGGAATTTTGATGAAAAACAAAAGCTGGTTCAGGAAAAAAAAAAAAATTACAGCAAAGCTTCACTCACTCCGGTGTTCAGTGATATTTAACCAGAATCCTTTTCACCACAATGTTTGACAATTAATCTTGGGCCAACTAAACATTCGGTTGACTTAGATATAAGATTTCTATGGGACTGAAGCAGATTCTTTATGAACAGACCAAATGTTAGCCAATGTATATTTTTCTAAAATTCCACCAAAGATACTGAAGAGATTTATTTTAAATCTCCCACAATACCAGAGGCAGGGTGACTAACTGAGCTACCTGGGGTTGTAAGGAAGCATTTATCCTCTGGAATTTATTTTACTCTTGCAGAGTATTTGAATGCTTATGGCTCTTTTTCATGCTGTGCAAAATATGAGTTGCTCCATACAAAAAGCAACTGATGGAAGAAACCAAAGTGCTGGCTATAATCAACATGAGATATATATGTAGTCTTAGAAGAGGCTGAACTACTAATTATATGCAAGTTAAATCTTCAGCTCCACAATGCAGGCCTGTGCATATGCGAGGGGTATGGGGACAATTGGCAGGAGACCTCCCTGATGTGAATAAAGTGCATAAACGTTGAAATTAATCGAAGGCCCCCACCATTCAATGAGGAGCCTTGTTGCTTCTTATTAATGGAAATTCATTCTTATTTTTCACAGTCAGATTCTAGCACTCCTGACTATATGCTATTCAGAGTATCTGAAACTGCCCAGATGCCGGTCTCTGTGGGTGTGAGACAGGAAATGTAAAGTGCTTTTGGCCCCAGGACAAAAACGTGCACTAAAAAAGAACGCTGTGGGATGACCTCTATTATTTTTATACTTCTGCAGGTGAGGTGTTGAATCGTGAGTAGCTCATCTCTGGGGAGATTTTGGTCTATCAGGTCTCTTTGGGCCATAAATATCAAAGTCCTACTGAACTAATTTAAGCAACTTATTGGAAGGATGAGGGGGTATCTCACATAGGATCAGGAAGCTCATGGACACAGCAGGGTCTCAGGGACCAGTAGAATCTCTTGGAGCCCCATTTCTCATCTCTGCTTTTCCTCACTTGACTTCATGCTTTTCCCTCTCTGAGGGATGGCTTTCTTCACATGCTGGCTAGCACAGCTAGTAACCGTTCCCAGACTCCAGCACTTACAGCTTCAGCCACGTTGACCAAATGCTCTCATTGATCACAGGTCCAAGTATCTCAGGGAAGGGACCCATTGGTGCAGCTTGGATCAGATGTCCAGCCTGGGACCATCATCTGTAGGCCGAGAGCAAGTCACCTAAAAGGGGGAAGCATATATTTGGAATAGAAGGGGAGTTCTTGGTAGAAGGAGGGTTTGTTGTTGCTGGGTGCCATCGAGTCAATTCTGACTCATAACAACCCTATGGGATAGAGAAGATCTGCCCCTTAGGGTTTCCTAGGCTGTAATCTTTATGAAAGCAGATCACCAGGTCTTTGTCCCATGGAGCTGCTGAGTGGGTTCGTACTGCCTACCTTCTGGTTAGCAACTGAGTGCTTAAGCATTGAGCTACCAGAGCCCCTTAGAGGGAGGACAGATAGGGGAATTCAGTCCGGTTCAGTCCAGTTGCTGCTGAGTCAAGTCTGATGAATGGTGACCCCATGCGTGTCAGAGTAGAACTGTGCTCCATAGGTTTTTCAATAGCCAATTTTTTTTTACAGGAAGGAGATTGCAAGACCTTTCTTCTGAGGCACCTCTAGGTGGACTCAAACCTCCAACCTTTTAACTAGCAGCCAAGCACATTAGCTGTTGACACTCCCCAGGGGAATGCTAGAGGGTCAGTGATGGGTAGACACAGCAACTCTTCTCAACATGTGGCAAGACGTGCATTTGTTTTTGTCTGGGCCGTTAATCCAACTTCGGTTGACCACAGACTTTCTGTGGTTTTTCTCAACCAATATCATTTGGATATGGTTATTATTTGATTGGAGCTCTGGTGACGCAGTGGTTAAGAGCTCGGCTGCTAAACAAAAGATCGGCAGTTCGAATCCACCAGCCACTCCTCGGAAACCCTATGGGGCAGTTCTACTGTGTCCTATAGGGTCGCTATGAGTCAGAATGACTCGACAGCAGCAGGGTATAAACTAAATTTTGGGGGAAAATGCTCTACCAATGTTAGAAGCGAGAAGTCATAAGCAACCACTACTGGAACCAATGTTCACAGTAGAAATATAAACAAGCTGTTAAATACTGGAATAAAGAATGATGTCATAAAATACTAATATGAAAATTATAGGATGGAGTTCATTAGGCGGAGAGACCAAAGCAGTTCAGGCAGTCAGGGACTGAAATAGTCTCTTTCAGGGGCTGTGATCACTATGAAACTGTTTAGTGTGACTCTGGGAGCTGCACATGCCACCAGTTGACAGGCATCAGGCACGAGGCCAGAATTTTGTTGTTGGTTTGACTTGATGTGTAATTCTTAGAATTTCATTGAGTTTCTTTGGTTTGAAGTTTTTTTTATTACATTACATTAAATGACATGTTATTATCACAAGAAACAAAATTTAAAAATATACCAAGATTGCTAAAAGAGCAGAATCCTACAGAAGTAAGATGTCACCCTTATGCCAAAGCTTCCCATAGCCTGGAAGCTAAAGCTGCCTGTTACACATGTTGTATTGTTTTAAACATTTTTAAAAAACATCTTCATCAGAACTGAAACATGAAGTTCTGCAACTTGCTAAAAAGTCAACCCTCTTGAGACCTCCCCCATAAGCGTACTCACATTGTTGATACATTTCCCTCCGTATCACCCACGCGTGTCCACAGTTGGTCATTCATTCAACTAACGCTTTTCTCCTCTTGTTGCTTTTCTTTCCTTCTGTATTTATTACCCCCTCTTTCTCCGCAGGTCTTCCTAAAGCTTTTGCTGCCTTCTCCTCCTCCTCATCTCCCGTAAGCATCTTCACCCTCCTTCCCTCTTCCCAGGACTCTGCCTCTCGGCTGTTCCTCAGTGGGCCAGTACCTAGGACATTACCCAATGGTATGGCTTAGCTCTGCAGCGGCTTTCAGATTAGAAGGGGTACTGTTTTGATTGTCTATTGCTGCTTAACAAACCACCCTAAACTTAACAGCGTAGACAATGACAATTTAGTACTTCTCGTTATTTCCGTGAGTTGGGTAGCTCAGCTGGGCGGCTCTGTCGCTGGTCTTCTCTCCTGGACTCAATCATGCAGCTTCATTTTGCAGGGGGCTCTGCTGGGGAAGGGACACCCAACATGCCTCTTTCCATGTGGCCTCTCTCTGGCAGTGTAGTTGGACTTTTTACATGGCAGCTGACTTCCAAGAGAGAAGACAGGGAAGCTGCGAATTCTCTTAAGACGTGAGTTGGGAAGTCTCAGAATGTCACTTCCATTGTGTTCTATTGCAAGGGTAGGCAAACTTCTTCTGTGATGGAGCAGATAATAAATATTTTAGATTTGCAGCCATGTGGTCTCTGTCACAACTACTCAACTCTGCCATTGTGGCTTGAAAGCTGCCGTAGACAATGCATAAATAAACTAGTCTGACTGTGTTCCAATAAACTTTATTTATAAAAACAGGCAATGGGCCAGATTTGACCTGAGGACCATAGTCTTCTGACCACTGCTATGGGCTGTAAGAAGTCACTAGACTGGCCCAGATCTAAGGGGAGAAATGGCACACACCTACAGGAAGGAGAGGAACGGAGAGTGGCCGTCTTTGGAGACTAGCTGGCACAGGTGCTAAGGCCAGGTTCTCTCAGGCTAGTCGGTGAAGGGCAGAGAGCTCAGCAGAGCCCACCATGCCCGTGAGGGATAAGCAGATGCTTATAGCACTGCTGCAGCTCGTGAAGTTAGTGCTGGGAAAGAGGGAGAGCTGGCTTTTTGACCTCCTCTGTAGCTTAGCTCTATTCAGGGCAAAGGAAAGGGCACCATGCCTCAAAGCCCACATCCTCAGAGGCAGCATCTGTCATCAAGTCAGGATCTGTGACCTTCCTGAGCTTATCCCACTCTGAAAACCTAGAGGTGTTCTTACCTACGAAAGACAACTTTCACCTACTCACGATGCCTTGCTGGTAATGACAGCATTCATCGTCATCTATTTCTTTCTATAGCATTACACACCAACAGACTAAGACACAAGTGTTTTCCTTTTCTGAATTTGTACTATTAGGACTGCTTACTATACTGAAGGAGAAGATGGAGCAAAGGGAGAAAAACAACAGAGAAGGCAAAAGTGGTCTGCCATGGCGAGGGCTGAGGAGTGTACTGGGAGGGGGGCTGTGGAAGAGTCTAAGTCCTTGCAATACAGAATATGTTGTACTTATCTTTTTTTCCCAAGGTATGCAGTAAAGCAGGTATCAGTAAAGAAATAAGGTTTGGTTCTGTAAGCTGTAATTAGCAACCAAAGAAGAGGGGATTAGTGGTTGGTGATGGAACATCTCACGAAGTGTAGAAGGAGATGCTTACCAGGCCACCCAGAGACTCTGATGTGTATTTGTCAAAACTCATTGAATTATGCATTTTAAATACGTGCAGTTTACTGTACTTCAATTATACTACAATGAAGTCATTAAAACGCAGATGTTATTGGACTCCGTTTTGAGGCTTGAGATAGCAGAAGAAAGTTATATTTAATAACGCAGCAGATTTGGGCAGTGGAGCTCCAACAACTTCTCAGTTTATGACTTGGGTCCATCCGGGCTGTGTTTCCAGGGATTGATGCCCTGGGTCTATCGGGATGTGTGAAGGAGGGTAACAGTGCTCACCCACATTGCCACCGGGAGCCTGTCATAGATTCTTAGTGCTGCTGTAACAGAAATACCACACGTGGGCAGCTTTAATGAACAGAAATTTATTTTCTCATAGTATGGGAGGCTAGAAGTCCGAATTCAGGGCTCTGGCTCCAGGGGAAGGCTTTCTTTCTCTGTCGCCGCAGGGGAAGATCCTTGTTTCTTTTCAGCTTCTGTTCCTCGGTTTCTTGGAGATCTTCCTGTGACATCTCCCCCCATCTGTGCTTCCTTCTCTCTGTGCCTGATCTGTTCTTTTTACATCTCAAAAGTGATTGGTTTAAGACACACCTTGCATTAAGATGGCTCATTAACGTAACAAAGAAAACTGTATCCCCAAATGAGATGGCACAGGTATAAAAACCTTTGAGTCGATTCTGACTCAGGTTGTTGTTGTTGTTGTTAGGTGCCATCAAGTCAGTTCTGACTCATAGCGACCCTACGCACCACAGAACAAAACACTGCCCGGTCCTGTGCCATGATCGCAATTGTTGTTATGCTTGAGCCCATTGTTGCAGCCACTGTGTCAATCCATCTTGTTGAGGGTCTTCCTCTTTTTTGCTGACGCTGTACTTTACCCAAGCATGATGTCCTTCTCCAGGGACTGATCCCTCCTGACAACATTGCCAAAGTATGTAAGACATAGTCTTGTCATCCTTCCTTCTAAGGAACATTCTGGTTGTACTTCTTCCAAGACAGATTTGTTCATTCTTTTGGCAATCCATGGTATATTCAATATTCTTCGCCAACTACACGATTCAAAGGCGTCAATTCTTCTTCAGTCTTCCTTATTCCTTAGGGATGCATACTGACCCTAAAAGACAGGGTGGAACTGCTCCATGGGTTTCCAAGGAGTGGCTGGTGGATTTCAACTGCTGACCTTTTGGTTAGCAGCCAAGCTCTTAACCACTGCGCCACCAAGGCTCCACACAGATATAAGGGTTAGGATTTGCAACATGTATTTTGGGGGGACAAAATTCAATCATAACGAAGCAATTATGTGGCTGTGTCCTGTGATACTGGCCTTGGGGCAGGAGACCCCTGCTCCTGAGACCCTCAGAGTAGAAAGAGCGCTGACAGAAAGGGCTTCTGGGAACCACCTCTGGTTCCCATCCAGCCCCAGATCTGGAGCCTGTTCAACAACTAAGGTTACTCCACCCCTTCCTGCATCAGTAAGCAACTCTCCAAGGATGAGATCCACTAGCTAGGCAGTAACAATGACTCGTGAATATATATCCAAAGCTTACAGGTTCTAATAATGCAACATGAGAAACGACTTTAAAATACACACACACGTGCACACACGCACACAGCAAAAATAAAGGCCAGAGCAAGGTCTAAATCTCACCAAGGAAATACCAAAACAATTTCAAACTAATCTGCTAATATGACATGAATGGCATTATAACCACCAAAGGGGAAGGAAATGTCCTGAGTAAATAACCTGGGGGAGACAAGAGTCTTAAGCAGAGTCTTAAAACGGAGAGACATGTTTTAGCAGAGAGGAACAATCTCATTCCTGAACTATTAGTCTGAAAGAATGGACTCCATGTGAAGGTGCTTTGTAAACTATAAATCACTTCTGCAAGTCTTAATCCATGTTGTTGCTGATAATACTAACCTTGATTGTTTCAGTCCTTAAAAGGCCAGTTCTGGGATGGCTTTCAACCTGCTTGCCAAATCTAATTACAGTCTTCAGCTACTTGTGATGCTAATGTCTAAGTTCTGCTTCCCCAACTAGACGGACAGCCTTCTGAGGACAAGGATCCGGCCTTCAACTCTCCTACGAAGAGTGCCTAGCCCAATGCCTTATTCTCCGGACAATCCAAACATGCAGACTGGAAGGGAAGAGCATTGAATACCAGACTGAGGGTCAGAAAACTTGGGATGCTCGTGAAAACGGCTCATGCGGCAAGTCCCAATCTCTGATCTTCAGCTTCCTTATGCGTAAAATGGGGATTCTATTCCTGCCCACCCTGCAGGATCTGGGGAGAAGTGAACTGGAAATTATGAAGTACCATTTAAGCCAGAGGCTTTAGACTACCTGGAGCAGTGCTTTGTACCTAACATGTGCCTATACAATTGTTAGGAGCCCCTTTGTTGTGCAAACAGTTAATGTCCTCGGCTGCTAATTGAAAGGTTGGAGGTTCGAGTCCACCCAGAGGTGCCTCGGAAGAAAGCCCGGGTGATCTACTTCAGCAAAATCAGCCACCGAAAACCCTATGGAGCACAGTTCTACTCTGACACACATGGGATCGCCATGCGTTGGAATCAACTTGACGGAAATTGGTCAGCTATACAATCATCGAGGGGAGGAAACGCTCAATGTAAGTCACGTTGCTATCGCTGCTTTTTTAGTATTTGTCCTCTTCAATGGATCGTGGCTGTTTCATTATTATTACCTTATCAAAAACATTGTTATTTAAACAAGGCCTCTTGAAGATACACTACCTTACAGAAGAAATGAATCTCTGACAGTGATATGAGAAGCAGAGAGGGGAGCAAATACGAAACATGTTTTCACTCTAATCATAGGCTGGCTCTGCATTTACATGGCTACCTTAAAGTTCTGTGCACAATAATTAACCAAATAAATATAAGATGAAACAAAACAAACAAATCGAAAGAAGATGTTTAAAAAGGAAGAAAGAAAAACAACCAAAACCATTCTGGGAGACCCCTCCTGGTCATTGCGGAAGTTGTCTGCACTTAGCTGGTGAAGAATAAGATCTGGATAGAGCTAAGTAGGGCTCAGTGACCTACCAAAATGGAAAGTGTCAATGTCCCAAGAGCCACAAATGTAGTGTCACTACCAACCCCTTTCCTGCCTCTTTGGGACTAGAGATGTCCATCCAAAGCTGAAGGGCGAGTTTGTTTTTTATTTTATTGCACTTCAGGTGAAAGTTTACAGTGCAAATTCGTTTCTCATTCAAAAATTTATACGCATATTGTTTTATGACATTGGTTGCAATCTCTGCAATGTGTCAGCACTCTCCCCCTTTCCACCCTGGGTTCTCTATGTCAGTTCGTCCAGTTTTCCTGTCCCTTCCTGCTTTCGGGCAGGTGTTGCCCGTTTGGTCTCGTATTCTTGATTGAACTAAGAAGCACTTCCTCACATGTGTTACTGTTCATTTTATAGGCCTGTATAATCTTTGGCTGAAAGGTGGACTTCAGGAGGGGCTTCAGTTCTGAGTTAGCAGGGTAGTCTTAGGGGTTCTTCCAGTCTCTGTCAGACCAGTAAGTCTGTTGTGTGTGTGTGTGTGTGCGTGCGAATTTGAATTCTGTTCTACGATTTCTCCCACTCTGTCCAGGATCCTCTATTGTGTTCCCTGTCAGATCGTCGGTGTTGGTAGCCAGGCACCGTCTAGTTCTTCTGGGCTCAGTCTGGTGGAGGCTGTGGTTCATGTGGTCCATTAGTCTTTTGGACTAATATTTTCCTTGTGTCTTTGGTTTTCTTCATTCTGCTTTGCTCCAGACAGGATGGGACCAATAGATGCATCTTAGATGGCCACTCGAAAGCTGTTAAGACCCCAGATGCTACTCACCAAGGTAGGATCTAGAACATTTTCTGTATGAACTATGTTATGCCAATTTACCTACATATCCCCTGAGACAATGTCCCCAACCCTCAGTCCCAGTAACTCAGTCCTTCTAGGTGTTTGGATGTGTCTAGGAAGCTTCTATGGCTTTGCCTTGCTCCGGTCGTGCTGACTTCCCCTTTGAGTCATTGAAGGAGCAAGAAATGGCTCAGGTGCTTGTGGAGCCTGATGTTCCTCTTGGCTCCAGGCTGCCTGTCTCTGCCTAGCTGCAGGCCAGTCAGGCACAGCTCCTGGGCTGATGAGATTGTGGCCAGGGTGTACTTTAGGGCCTCCTCTCTGAAAGCTGGTATCTGGCTCTGGTCTGGAGGCCCTAAGGCCAGTATCTAGTACCCATGGAGCTGCAAGCTCCCTCTATAAAACTGAAATGTATGTCCACTTGTTTGAGTTATTGCTTTGGGTTTTTGTAAAAATGACGTGGTGGAGGCGTCTGACCTCTGACTTCACAAGAGGGAAGGAGAATCAAGATCAACGGCCCAAGGTTGATTCCTATAAGGCAGAGGTCAGACATACCTACTCCTGCCAGCCCTTTTTACCACTCCCTGACACCATCTGTCCCTCCCACAGAGCACACTGCTTCTCTGCTGACTTTGATAATTCATCGTAATGGCCGAACTCACAGACAATACTCACCAATATGGAGTTAATTAGGGAAGTAGCAGGTTACAGTTCAGGTTCAGGAATGTTCAGGATGCAGTTCTTTGATCAGAACGACGTCTTTTCAGCCATGCCTGCAGGCAGTCTCTTTCTGGCCCTCAGCCTCTCAGCCTGCCTCTGCTCTGCCTGAGCAGGTGTTACAAAGCACTTTTAGTTCTGCTGGTAAGTGCCTGGAGGCACCCCACTCCACCAGTAAGCCTCGTCCTGAAGGCATTCAGCTCTAGCTCCGTGGGTCAGCAAACCAACTCCAACAAGTGCTAAGAGACCCTGCTCTGCCAGCAATCCTGCCCAGAGGCACTCAGCTTGGTGGCCCAGAAAGTCCATGGCGCTGTTTCTTGCCAGTCTCCTGCCAGTCTCCTGAGATCTCTCGTGGTCTCCTGCAGGTCTCCTGGTTCTGCTGCCGCCATTTCCCTGCTGCTGCTTCTTGCCATCTCCAACGTTACAGCTCTCCCACTCTGTCTTCTATGTTACAGCTCTTACTCTTTCTTTCTCAGGGTCTCCTTTAAGCCTAGAGGAATGGCAAAACTGACCAATCCCCTCTTTAGGGTTCCATACACCTGTTTGCATAGTCCCACCCTCACACGGGTGCCATGTATCTTATTTACATTATTAGCAAGCTATCCAACCCCCTTGGTGGATCACAATTACCTTATTTGTGTAGTCCCACCCAATCGCTTAGGTGGGAATTACAAGACCATGGTGAGAAAGGCTATATAAAAGTGATCCATTGCACCACAGTTTTATACTAAGGGATTCCCTGTAAGTCCTCTGTCCCCACAAACAAAAACAAAAGAAAAAACCAAAAACCTCATTGCCATCAAGTCCATTCTGATTCATGGAGACTCCATGGGTTACAAAATATAACTGTACTCCATAAGATTTTCTTGGCTATAATCTTTATGAAAGCATATCACCAGGGCTTTCTTCTGTGGCACTGCTGGGTGAGTTCAAACTAACAATCTTTTGGTTAGTAGTGAGAGCACCACGCAGGGACCCTCTGTCCCACAAGGCAAAGGAATTCGCGAAAGTGTGAGTGAGGAATTACTCTAAGAGCTGTTCTCACATGCGTATCTATGTCACTTTAACCATGGCAGACTGGTTAATGTCTTTCTATTCTCCTTGGCCCTTCATTACCTTTTTGGTTAAAATTCTGCAAATTCAAGTCCAGAGGAGATTGAAAACTGTGTTCATCTGTTTTAATCTCATCTTATCATTTCACCAGTGGTCCCTTATGAATAAGAAGGCCCTTTCTCTGGAGCCTCTGGCTGTCTCCAGGCTCCCTGGCTGGGATCTACACTCACCTTCCCCAAGTGAGCCACCTTTGCCCTTGGAGACCTGGGCATCTCTCTGCGGCCCCTGCTCACAGAACCCCTCAGTGGGCTGGCTGGAGCTGTGCCTAATAATGATTCTGTGCTTCTTAATATTTTTTTAGACTGAAAGGAAACATCCCCCACTCCCTGCCTTTGGCTTCAGTTAGTTATTTCAAATGGCAAAAGTTATTAAAATTCCAACATGGAAACTTGCTTAATAAACAGGAAAGGAGTTTTGAGGACCCACCACTGAGCATGAAAATTAACCCAATGGTTGCCAGTCCTTAGTTTTAAACAGTTTTACGGGCTGGCATTTGGTGTGTTCTCTCTATGCAGTAGCCCTTCATGACAACTATTCGCAGGCTGCTGCTGTGAGTTGTTGTTTTTTGTTTGTTTACTATATTGTGATAAAAACATACATAACAAAAGATTTGCTATGTGTTTTTGATGTTTAGCATATACTTTTCTAATATCAAACTTAAAAAAATAAACAGGATCATACTAAATGATCTCATTAATACAAGATCTGTGCAACCATAGATTCACTTTTGGATGGCCACATTTATTCATTCATCAAATATTTATCGAGTGTTTGGTTCTATGGGACAATAAGAAAGAGAACAAACAAACTGAGGCAATCAAAAGCTTAAAATCTAAGGGAGAAAAGAGAAATAAGACACACAAATAAAACTAAGGTAGAATGGGGGAACATTCACTGGGAACAGGAGGGTTGTAGGAATTCAGAACAAAGTGTGCTCCTAGTCTATTGGGGGAAGTAGGGAAAGCTTCCTGGAGGAGGTAGCATCTGAGCTCAGCCTTGGAAGATGGATGGGATGATGGATTAAAGATGGCTTTATTTGACGTCCTCCCATTGTGAAATGGGATCTATATCCCTTTCCCTGAATCCTGCTGGGCTCTGCAACTGCTTTGATCAGTAGAATGCAATGGAATTGATCTGTATCAGTTTCCAAGCTGAGACTTTAAGATCCTGGAAGCTTCCTCTTCTGGTCTTTTGGAAGACCTGATCTTGGAACATTTTCTCTGGAATCCCTGAGCTGTTGCATTAGATGACAAACTACCCTGAGACTGCCATGCTGGAAAGGCCATACGTAGGCACTTCGGCTGACAATCTTATGTGTCCAGCCTTCCAGTCATCCTCGCCAAGGTGGTTGGCATGTGAGTGAAGTTATCTCGGATTCCCCAGTCCAGCCCATCTGCCAGCTGAGTACCATCCAGTAACCTCTGTCAACACCAAGTGGAGCAGAAGAACTGCCCTTCTGAGCCCCTCTCAATTTCCTAACCCACAAGATCATGAGCTATAATAAACTGGTGGCTGTTTGAAGCCACTAAGTTTGGGGTAATTTTTTTACCAAGTGATAAACAACCAGAACAGTAGGGTTTTGACTGGCAGAGATGGGGGCCCAATGGCCTCCCAGGGTTGTGGACAAAGCCAGGATGCTGTGAAGCTGCAGCATCTATATTTAAGCATTGAGTTTTGTGGGAAATCAGAGAACTTGCAGGAAAGTATAAGGGAAAAAATAACAGTTGTACATGTTTAAGAGCTAAATAGAGAGTCTGAATGTCATGTTAATGTCATATATTCTACAGTCGATAAGGTGTCACTAAAATCCTAGATATTTTTTAACTTTTTATCATGAAAAATTTTACATATACACAGAAAGTAGAAGAATGGTACCCTATATACATCACAATTGGGGACAATGAATGTGTAAGTGGTTTCCTAGCAAAAGAATTATCAATATTTCATCAATCTCTTTTCCTGAAATATGTTAAAGCAAATCCCAGATACTGTATCATTTTATTCATAAATACTTCAGTATGTATCTTTAGAAAATAAGGGCCTAACCACACCTAAAGAAATCGCAATCCTGTTGTAAAACCCACTCCATGATCAGATTTCTCCTATCATATTTCTCTTGTCTTCTTCTTCTTCTTGTGATTCATAATCTAAGGGAGGTCCTACACTGTGTTTAGTTGATATGTGTCTTAGTTGATATGATATATCTCAGGCTTTGCCTACTTTTCCATACCATTTATTTGTCCTGTAGACTTTCCCTCAGTGTGGATTAGGCTTAGGCTACTTGCACTCATATGGTGTGATGTCATTTAACATGCTCCTCTGTCACCCTGTTTCCTGTAAACTGGAAGTCTGATTGGGAAGACTGCTTTAGTCACTGTGGCATTTTGAGTTAGGGGACATCATATCAAAGCTATGTTTAGGAAAGTCAATCTGACAACACTGTGTGGGGCAGGTTGGGATCAGTCCAAAACAAGAGTCATTAACTCCTAGCTCATTAAGCAACTGGCACAAACCATTTGTGCTCTACTACCAACCTAAATGTTAGTGGTTCAAATCCACCCAGACATGCTGTGGAAGAAGCCCTGGTGATCTGCTTCCGTAAAGATTACAGACAAGAAAATCCTATGGAGCACAGTTCTACTCTGACACACACGGGGCTGCCGTAAGTCAGAATCCACTCAAGGGTCATGGCTTTTTTGGTTTTGGCAGAGGCTGGAGGGGAGGGCGGAGGAGCAGACAGATGTCAGAGGGCTGTGTAGATGGAGAGGTTGGCTGGGGATTTTTGGTAATAATAACAATTCCTAATATTTGTCATGTGCTTACCATATTCTAGGCTCTGTACATGTTATCTATTAACCTAATAAAAAAAAAAAAAAAAAACCCTGCTGTGGTTGAGTTGATTCCAACTCACAGTGACTCTATAGGACAGAGTAGAACTGCCTCATAAGGTTTCCGAGGAGTGGCCGGTGGATTTGAACTGCTGACCTTTTGGTTAGCAGCAGCTCTCTTAACCAATGTGCCACCAGGGCTCCATTAACCCAATATATTAGGTAGTATTTCCCCCATCTTACAGACCCAGGCCTAGAGAGGACACAGATTTACATGCACAGTTAGCACATAACACAGCAGGAAGTAGAACCCAGGGCCCGTGTTCTTAGCTGCTTTCATTGCAGACATGAAACCACTGGGAAGGGCTGGGGTGGGCATGGCATATGGGGGCAGACGATGCATGTTGTAGAAGTACGTGAAGCCAGGTGAATGAAGACTGAGGCCCGAAGCAGGTGAGTTTTAGTGGCCAGCCCAATGACCCCAGTTTCTCACAGTGTACTGTGGAGGAGTACTTATACCAGAATTCTCCAGAAACCGTCTTTTTTTTTTAAAATGCAGATTCCTGGGCCCTAGCCATTACATAAAACAAAACAAAATTTTAAAAAAATCGAATAAAATCAAACCATTACTGTGGAGTCGATTCCAACTCATGGCAACCCAAGACCTAACCCATTGCCATCGAGTCGATTCGACTTACAGCGACGCTATAGGACAGAGCAGAGCTGTCCCATAGAGTTTCCAAGGAGCAGCTGGTGAATTCAAACTGCTGACCTTTTTGATTAGCAGCTGTAGCATGCTGTAGCTCTTAACCACAGCACCAGGTCCCAAGGCCTACTAGATCAAAATTTCAGGGAGTGTTATCCAGGAACCTGCTTTAACAAGCACCTCAGGATTTTTACAGTAAATTTGAGAAACGGTGGAATAAAGAATGAGACCTGATTTAGCAGAGGGAGAAGGAGGGTCTTGTATGGTGGGGGATAACAGATTCAAGTGAAGAGGAAGAACAGGACTTTTCACTGCGCCTCACACATAGGTAATATTTTATAAATAAACACTGTTGAACAAATAAATGAATGGAAAGGAACTCAGATATCGGTGGGCCCCAGAACTTATACATGGTCTGCAGGTAGAGCACCTGAGTTTAGCGGTCCTTTACGAAGCAGAGTGAGTGGTTAGTGGTACAGGACACTCATTATTTATTAACAGAGCTGTTTTACCTTATGGGAAATATGGGGGACTTCATCACACCTCATAAACCGGTACTGAAGAATTGGTGATAAGTAGAGATCTTCACAGAGGTGTTAATGGGCCATCCGGGCCTGATCAGAGTAGCTTTCTTTTCTGGCCTTCCTCTAAAACTTAACTCTTCCATGTTTGGATGGGAGAGAGACAAAACTCCCAGGAGTAGTATCAAAATAACCGCAGACCCAGCATGAATGCAAGCGAATAAAAAATCAGATGAGACAAGTGGCTAAGAGCGCTCTGAACACTGTTTTACGTTGTTGTTAGGGGTCAGTCCAGTGAAACCACAGCAACCCCATGTGACAGAGTAGAACTGCCCCCATAGGGTTTACTAGGCTGTAATTTTTACAGAGGAGCCCTGGTGGCCTGGTGCTAAGGTTAAGAGCTTGCTGCTAGTTGACAGGTCATCGGTTTGAACCCACCAGGTGCTCCACGGGAGAAAGACCTGGTGATCCGTTTCTGTAAAGATTATAGCCTGGAAAACCCTGTTGGGCAGTTCTATTCTGACACTTGGGGTTTCTGTGAGTTGGAATTGACTCGAGGGCACACAACAACAACAATAACAACAACAAATCTTTACAGAAGCTGTTCGCCAGATGTTTCTTCTGTGGAGCTGCTGGGTGGGTTTGACCCACCAACCTTTCAGTTAGCAGCCGAGCACTTAACCTTTGCACCACCAGGGCTCCTGCTGTTCCATTAGTGGTGAAAAAAATATTGCTAACAGTGTATATGACAGATAAGAATACTGGAGCCAAAGACATTTCCCTCTGGAATATTGTCTAGGCCAAAAAAAATTCAGTGAGCATTTTGAGAAATAGATGTTGGTACAGAATTAAATTGAATTGACTTGGATTAAATTGATACAGCATGAATCTTATGCTTTTAACTCTTCTTATTAATTAGCATCTTCCTATTGGTAGCCATAATTCTTTATTTCATGAGGTTTTTTTTCAAGAGAACAAAAATAAATTACCAATGAAATCCTTTCAAAAGAGCATTGCCTCACACTAAGCTGCTATCTTATGTATAGGGAGGCGCTGATAATTTTGTGTGTCTTGATCATCATGCTGTACTTTCTTCACTTTTCTGTACGATGTTATATTGCAATAAAAATTTTACATAAAGAGGTCGTCTCTACCATAGGCAGAGATGAGAGTTCAGTAATTGCGTAGGATGTGTGTTCTTGTGGTGGGGCATCAAGTCGATTCCAACTCATAAAGATGCTATATGACAGAGTGGAGCTGCCCCCAGAGGGTTTCCTAGGCTGTAATCTTTCCGGGAGCAGATTGCCAGGTCTTTTCTCCCCTGAAGCCACTGGTGGGTTCAATCTGCCAACCTTTCGGTTAGCAGCTGAGCGTTTAATCATTGCACCACCTGAGCTCCTTGTAGGATGTGTAAAGTCCCACTTCTAAGAGATCTGTGAAGCCTACTGTATACCATTCTTATTTCTGCGTGTGAATGCAGAAGGCCAACCGCATTACCAAACGGATGCTTTACATCAAATTGTCATCATTTTTATCTTCTTGCTTAGAAACTGCAAACTTAGCTTCAAATAGAAGATTTACAATCAGCATGCTCCTGGGGCAATTCTTCCTAATCATTGCGTTTCATCTTGAAGATGCTACCCACCACCTCTGCTGAATGTGGGCTGGAGCAGGTTGGAGCGGGGCATTGACTAGTCTTCTCTCTATCCTCTCCCTGGGGAGACGAGTCAGGGTCCAATTCTCAGGTTTTGCCTATGTGTGTTTGTGTGTGGGATCTTATTGGTAATTATTTTAAAATAATTTTCTGTAGGCGCCTTGATTTGTCCTACCAATTCTATACTTAAAATAATAATCAAAGTATTTTTCTAAATGTAGGCCCATCTAAAATTAGGATTGCCTATCTACGTTTTCTTCAAATCTTACAATTGAATGAGCTAATTAAAGCAAGCCTTTTAAAATTTTTCTTAGAATCTTTAACAAAAATAAAATCGCCACTCTGCGTTTTTAACTGTAAATAAACATGAGGGGATGTGACGTGAAGTCCTGACAGGCAAATCTGCTGCCCAAAGACAGAAAAAAAAACAAAAACAAAAAACCCAGGAAGGGGGCTGACTGTCCTCATTGGCTGCATAAACTCAGTTCTGATCTGATCCTAGTTTAGAGAAGAGATTTAGAACTCTTAGAGATTCTCCTTGGGTGGGGGGGGGGGGGGGCGGTGGAGGGGAGAAGGTAAGGCTGGTCTCCATGAGATAAATAAGAGAGTACAATTAATGTGCTTAATTTATGTTCTAAACCAATCCAAACAGAACACTGTTTGGCTTTCTATTTGCTTGATTTTCTTCCTAATAATACATTTCTTGTTCTTGAGCCAAAGTAAATATATGCCTAGCTGCTTTTGTTAATCCTGCCATCCATTCCACCATTTCCCCAGGGTTTGTAAGCATTTCCCTATGATAACTTGATGTAGAACGTTCTTTTTCTGACACTCACATGCTCCTGGGTAGCCTGTGCAGCCCCAGTCCTCGTTATTCTCTCAGGCCTCCTACTTTCTCTTTTCTCGGCTACCATCTGTCTTTTCTAACTCAGTGCTAAAATCTGTCTTTCTCACTGCCTGGTGGAGGAGTCCAGCTGCATTACCCGGAGAGCTAATTATATGGTGAAGTTGTAAGCACTTCTCACTGGAAGGTACAAAAAGTGAGGAAGGAGATTCGGAAAAGAGGCCATTGGCTGAGTTCTGTTCAGATCAGATCTTAGACCGGAAGAGCCCTAAAGGTAATTTTACATAGACAGGCACAAGGAGATTAATTAGGGGACCTGTTGAAGGTCACAGGAAGTTGGGACAAGCTTGTGTTTGTTTTCATTCATAATGTGTCCTCTATATCTGAATAGACCTCGATTGTTTTTTTTATTGGCTTTTACAGTTCAAGTTAGTTTCTCATACAAAACTTTATACACACACTGCTATGTGAGCCTGGTTGCTCTCCCCACACTGTGACAGCACACTCCTCCTTTCCACCCCAGATTTCCCGTGTCCATTCAGCCAGCTCCTGTCCCTTTCTGCCTTCTCATCTCACCTCCGGACAGGAGCTGACCATTTAGTCTCATGTATCTGCTTGAGCTAAGAAGCACACTCTTCATGAGTATCATTTTATGTCCCATAGTCTAGTCTAATCTTTGTCTGAAGAAGTGGCTTCGAGAATGGTTTTAGTTTTGGGCTAACAGAGAGTCCAGGGGCCGTATCTTCCAGGGTCCCTCCAGTCTCAGACCATTCAGTCTGGTCTTTTTACTAGAATTTGAGTTCTGCACCCGACTCTTCTCCTGCTCCATCAGGGACTCTCTGTTGTATTCCCCGTCAGGGCGGTCATCGGTGGTAGCTGGGCACCATCTAGTTCTTCTGGTTTTAGGCTGATGGAATCTCTGATTTATGTGGCCCTTCCCATCTGTTGGGCTAATATTTTCTCCTTATGTCTTGTGTTCTTCATTCTCCTTTGCTCCAGGTGGGCATAGACCTTGATATTGAAAAGGCAGTTTTGTGTTTTTATTAGGCCTCACTTTAACATCGAAAATCCTATGGAGCAATTCTATTCTGCACACCGGGGGTGGCCATGAGTTGAAATTAACTCAAAGGCAGCTAACAACACTTTAACATCATGTAAATGGGCATGGATTACAGAGAGCACAATGGGACAGGATTTGTTTTTCTACCACCTACAAAGCTCGCCTGTTCCTTGGTTTCTACTGGAATTATTTGAGACGGATGTTTTCCTGCACTGCCGCTCGGAGGCCGGACTGTGAAGTCTTCAGAACAGCACAGCACACAAGGCCGCCAAAGCCACCTGTGAGGGCAGCATTGGGAACCGAGGGAATTCCAAAGGCCACTTTGTAAGAAAAGCTCTGAGCCGGGGAAGATGTGAGACGGGGGAGGAGGGGAGAAGAATTAACCCGGAATATAAAGGATAACGGGAAACAGTGAGCGAGCAGACTGGGAAGAGGAGAAAATGGGGTAAAAAGAAGAGAAATGAGAGCCGGAATTGGGCAAACCTTCCCCCACCCACCTCCCCACTCCTTCACCCCTCTCCCCCAAGCCTGGAAAGCTTTTTCCCTTTTCCTGGATTCCTACAGCCCTTCCATATTCCGCAGGAACTAAGCTCTGTCCTCGCTGCCAGCCCCGGCCGTCCGTCCTGTATTCTCTTCCCAGTGGTCCCCTGTGCACTCCTGGCATCGGGATGCCGCTGCCTTGGAGCAGAGGGGCGGCTGCCCCTTGGGGTCGAGGGGCGTGAGGGAGGCCGGCTGGCACCGGGCCAGGAGAGCCAGGGCTCGGCGAGCGCAGGCAGCGCGGGGCCTCGGGGGCGCTCGCCCTTGCGCTTGGGACGGCCGCCTTGGCCCCCTGGTGCTGCGCCGGGCCGCGTCCTGTCCCGCCCGCGTCCTGTCCCGCCCGAGCGATGAAAGGAGCGAACTGAGAGGCGCCTGCCTGCGTGTGCCCGGTTTGCGCGCGTTGGGTAGATAAGGCCCCTCTTCCCTGGCCTGTCCGCCAGTCCCAACGTAGCGGCTCGGCGTGCGCCCGTCGCCCTCCTGCCCTACAGCACAACATCAGCGCTGCAGCCATGGCCTCCTCCTCTGCGCGGCCTGCAGTCCTGGCCCTGACCGGCCTGGTGCTGCTCCTGCTGCTCTGCCTGGGCCCAGGTGAGTGAGGCAGTGCCAGGCTTCGAGCGGCGCCCTGGCTGGAGGTTGGGCTTCCTTCAAGGCAGCGCTGCCGATGCTCCCGGGGAGAGGAGACTGGTGATGGACATGTCAGGAGAAGGGACCCTATCCCTAGCCAGGTCAAAGGGCAAGAGTTGATAGGGACACCAGGTTTAGTGTTTTGCGTTTACATGAGGCAGAAGTGGCACTTGGGCAGCCTCAGATCTTCAGGATAACCTTGGGAAAGATCAAGGGCCAGGCGTCCAAAGCGGGGTGGGAGAGGAGGACCAATGTTCCGGAATTAATGTAAGGCGCAAAGGCTTACTGAGGACTTCAAGCAGGTGCCCTCCCGGACCGAAGGAGAGGCAGATGGCAGAATCACCTCCATTCCCTCCCAGGCAGTCACTAGGCAACAGAGTTTCTGTTGCCCTTCCCAGACAGGCCAATTTCCAGCTCTGCGAAGCGTGGAGCCATGCCTCACATCCCAGAGAGGTGAAACACTGCTTTCCTACTTCATGGAATCCTCACCAAATCTGTTGAAAGTTCCAGGCTCATTCCCCATAAAAAGTGCACATTTTTATACAGGTACCCCAAAATGCAGCAGTTTGGTGGGTGTACGGACATAGGAACCCTGGGAGGCCAGGGACACTTTGTCAGAAAAGGCAGGAGCCCAGCCCTGAGCCAGGGAAGGTGTGAGAGGAGGGTGGTAGGGGAGAAGTATTAATGGGGAGTATGAAGGAGAACACAGAAACAGTGGGAGAGCAGAGGGGAGAGGAGAACATGGGGTAGAAGAGAAGACAAACGAGAGACGGAATCAGGCAAGTCTTCCCCATCCACCTCTTAAGAACTGCAATCTGAAATAGTGGGTTTTGTCCTGATATACACTGTATAATCCTTTATGGTTCACAAGCAGCCTCGTGTATACGTGCGCGCCTTTGCCCCATACAACTCTATGGGCCAGGTATTGTGACCCCAATTTTACTGCTGAGAGTACTAACCTTGAAAGGAGTTAAATGATTTGCCCAAGTAAACTCACAGTCAAGCCACCAGCTCCTGCTTCCATATGGTACTTTGTCCACTGAAAGTCGCTGGGCACAGTATAACGTAAATTGAAAGCACACTTGGTTGCTCAGCTTCTGTATTTTGCTAATTATTCAAAACAGGTATGGAAAACCAAACTCACCATTGATGGGGTAGGGGGAGGCTTCCAGTCACTTGAACAGCAGGGGGCCTATTCAAGTTGTTCTAGTTACAACCACCCCAAAATCAAACCCATGGCCATCAAGTCAATTCCGACTCATAGGGACCCTACAGGGCAGAGTAGAACTGCCCCACAGGGTTTCGGCCTATGGATTCGAACTACCAACCTTTTGGTGAGCAGCCTGAGCTCTTAAGCACTGTCCCACCAGGGCTCCTAGTTACAACCACGGGGTTGCTAATCAACAATTTCCCGTTACATGACTTACCTACTTCCCCCTCATTGTTCATCCATTTTAAGAAGTACATCTGAATAAGCATTGGCTATAAGCCGCTCCTTTTCAGGACCCATATTTTATCTAGTTCATACCAAAATTTTAGCAATAAAACTCAGTTAAAATATTATTATCATTGGGCTGAAATATAAGTTCTTATGACATAACATGAAAATCTGTATATTATGTAGAGTCTCAAAAATGGCTCTATGCTACCTAAAGAGCATTTAATGAAGAGAAAAACTGACTGTCGCTTCTTGATCAATGTGTTAATACTTAGCAACTACAAAGGGGCGTCATGCAATTCTGACACTGTTGGGAGATGGAATTCCAGGTAACCGGGTTTGAGAAACTAAGGAGAGTCTATTATTACGCCTAGAAAGAGTAACTGATGATGTTTGAGTAAAAAATCCATAATACAGAAAAAAGTCACAGCTATTCATTTGTTCTTTCTTCCTTCATTCAAACAAATTTAGTTTGGTGTCCAATTATATGTATTAATATTTATAGTTTGGCATGTAGTAATTGGCACAGTGGCAACATTAATAATTTATAATTTAGGACTTCTCTGTGCTTTTCAGTTTGTATAGCTGAGATTTGGTGAGGCTTACATTTTTGGAACAATAGTCATATATATATATATATATATATATTTGCTGCAAGAAATTGCAGCCTCATTGCTAATGCCTAAAACCAATGTCTATTTCAACATCAAAACCGCATTCCGTTCATTAATTGTTAAGCACTTTTACGGAAGGCAAACAGATGGAGAGGGACGATATTTAATTCTGTGTATGCTACCCTGTGAGTTGTTAGAGACCAACAAATATTAAGATATTAATGAATGCTAATATTAGTGCCAAGGAACTTATCTGTCTTTGGCAAATGTTTTCATAGATTTTTTTTTCATTGACTTTTAAGATTGGAAGCGAAGTACAACCTTTAAGAGTACTGTATTTTTTATGCAAATAACGCACATCTTCTACGTTTGTTTTTGTCAACTGTGCCCTCCCCCCATGAGGTATTTTCATAAGTGCATTATGCTAATTTTTTTTACAGCAACATGTAAAAAAATTGGCATAGCGGTGCTTATGAAAATACCTAGCGGAGGGGAGGGCGAGGTTGGCAAACACAAACATAGAAGGTGTGAGTTATTTGTGTAAAAATACAGTAGTCCCACCCTCATCTAATTAAACAATCCCCTCTTGTCAAATGCTCATCCCTATTTACTTATGCTCAAACATCTCCAGCAACTCTTGACCAGAAACCTCTTGGGGCAACTCATTCCATCTTTGGAAGGCTGCCCATCTGTTGGAAACTTTCCTTCATGCTCTACTCTACGACCGAGTGGTCCCTTCCATGTATAGCACTCCTCCCAGAAGTTTCAGTTCTTGCAATTAGACACCTAAGTTCTTTGAATTCTTTCTCATATAACAAATGTTTGGGTCCCTGTCCACACTGGATGCTGTCCTCTGACCACAACTCCAGTTTTTCTATGAGCTTCTTAAAGTGACATGTTACCAACTGCACACCATAGATCAAAGCAGTGATGGAACACAAACAGGACAGTCATTTCCTCTTTTTTTCAACATGTTATCTTTTTATTGGTTGGAGCCTTGGTGGCACAGTGGTTCAGAGCTTGGCTGCTAACCAAAAGGTCAGCAGTTCAAATCCACCAGCCACTTCTTGGAAACCCTATAGGGTAGTTCTACTCTGTCCCATAGGCTCAGTACGAGTTGGAATCAACTTGACTGCAGTGGGTAATGGTAATCCTTTTATTAATGCAGCCCAAGATTGTGATTTTAAAAAAAGTTTATTGTGTTTTAGGTGGAAGTTTACAGCGCAAATTAGTTTTTCATTCAAAAATTTATGCATAAATTGTTTTGTGACATTGGTTGTAATCCCGCAATGTGTCAGCACTTTCTCCCTTTCCCTTTCCACCCTGGTTCTCCGTGTCCATTCGTACAGTTTTCCTGTCCGTTCTTGCCTTCTTGTCTTTGCTTTTGGGCAGGTATTGCTTATTTGATCTCGTAGACTTGATGAAACTAAGAAGTACATTCCTCACGTGTGTTATTGTTTGTTTTATAGGCCTGTCTAATCTTTGGCTGAAAAGTGGACTTCGGGAGTGGCTTCAGTTCTGAGTTAGCAGGGTGTCCGGGGGCCATGGTCTCGGGGGTTCCTCCAGACTCTGTCAGACCAGGGAGTCTGGTCTTTTTTTGTGAATTTGAATTTTGTTCTACATTTTTCTCCTACTCTGTCTGGGACCGTCTATTGTGATCCCTGTCAGAGCGGTTGGTGGTGGTAGCCGGGCACCATCTAGTTCTTCTGGGCTCAGGCTGGTGGAGTCTGTGGTTCATGTGGTCCATTAGTCCTTTGGACTAATATTTTCCTTGTGTCTTTGGTTTTCTTCATTCTCCTTTGCTCTGAAAGTGATGGGACCAATAGACGTATCTTAGATACAATTTCTTTTTAAAGAACCACATCGCCATAGACCAATACCGAACTTGAAATGAAAACCACTGAGTCTCTTTGATGGGCTGCTGCACACTTCACTATTAGCACAGATACCCAGCCTTCCTTTGGAAGACATAGAGACAACACCATCTGTGTCCTCCTCCCTCCAGGACACCAGCATGCCCCCCCAGAGATGTCATGGTCCCTAGAGATTCTTCCCAAGCCATTTCTGGCTATCTCATTAAGACTGTAAAACTAGAGTGAACATGTAATTTATCATCCAAGCTGGAACACTTTTGAGAATGAAAGGAGGCACTATCATCAATTATGCCAAGGCAACAGGTCTAAACTGGGACTGTCCTGAGAGAACCAGAAGTGTGGTCAACCTGCTCATGAATCGTGAGGTCGGTGCTAAGTGTTAAACAAGCTGGGGAAGTCCTAGATGGTGCCTAGCCCATCTCTGAGACCAAGCCAGCAAGCTCCCTGATTGGCACAATACTCTAAAGGCAATCGGGTAGCACTTAAAAGGATGCAAATTCAAATGCTTACAGAGGGGCAGGGAAGCAACTGAAGGAGATGAAGTGGCAACTTATGGACCGTGGGGTGTACTGAGTGACTTGGCCTAAAGGTGTTCAAATTCAACTTTTGCGGACACTGGGCTCTCTTATAAAATATGTCTGCAGGCAGAGTTCAGCTGTGGGCAGCTGCTTTGTGATCCTTGGCTATGAGACTGCTTTCTCTCCCAACTACATAGTGAATTCTTTAAGCAGAGGTTCTTCATCTTATTTGGATCACAGACACTGTTTGAGATTCAGGTGGAAACTAGGTTCCTCTTCCCAGAAAACTACCTTTGCAGATGCAAACACAATTTTCAATACCTCTCCTGACCCCTGAAGCCTGCCCATGAACCAAGAGGAGACCAGGTTAAGAAGCCCTGCCTGAGAAAATGTTTTTTCTCACCATCTCCAAGCATTTCTTCTTCCTGGGCCAGATTCTAGTTCCTTACATCCAGACATTACTTAGGGTGCCAGAGTTTTTTTTTTTTTTCCCCCAGGGGCGTTAGGTTCATCTTTCATGAGACAAGCCTTATACCTTTATGTAACACTTGAGAATCTGAGGCTCTTCTTCTTCCATGCAAGTTTACAGCAAACAATTGTCTAAGTCTTCATACCAGTTCATTGGGTGGAGAGGGACATTCTATCAGGCCAGACATGTTATTTTCTATTGAAAGTACTAGATTCATTAGAAACACTTTTAGAACTGAATAAAAACAGCAAATGGTACAAATGATGCTGGATTATAGAGTGATGTGAGCAAGCTACAAAACAGGGCTGAATTTCTAGTGAGTGAAGATGTGTTGTTTCACTGCTTCTGTAGATCACCCTACTTGCTTGCTTTTTGCTGCCACCAGGTGTCTGCAAGTGCGTGGGCCCATCGAGCAGGAGCTGCAGGTTCAACTCCAGGTCTATGACTCAGGATATTAGAAAAGTAACCCAATTTTAATCACTCTAAACTTGAATGAAGGTGCTCTGGTGGTGAAATGGTTAAGCACTCAGCGGCTAACCGAAAGGTTGAGGTTGGCAAGTTGAACCCACCCAGCAGCTCTGCAGGAGAAAGATCTGGCCATTGGCTTCTGTAAACATTACAGCCAAGAAAACCCGATGGGGCAGTTCTACTCTGTAACACACGGGGTCACTGTGAGTTGGAATTGGCTTGACAGCACTCAACAACAAACAAACTTGAACGAAGTGTTCACAATATTTCAGCCCATTTTTCAATTAGGACAGAGTGAGTTGATGAAAATAGGCCAACTTTTTCTGTATTGTAAACACATTTTTAAATTTTTGTCCCCCAACCCACCCCAAGAAAAAGAAAAGAAAGAAAATAAAAAAAAAGATACTTGACATGAATTTATTTTAAAAAATTCTCCCATGTGGACAGTATCAGAGGGAGTTACCAAAACCAAACCAAACCCATGGGCATCGAGTCGATTTTGACTCATAATGACTCTATAGGACAGAGTAGAACTGCCCCATAGGGTTTCCAAGGAGCGGCTGTTAGATCTTTTGGTTAGCAGCTGAGCTTTTAACAACTGCGTCACCAGGGCTCCTGAGGGAGATATGAGTTCTGATTTTGCATTATATGTGGCAGAAGTAATTCCTTATAGAAGCAGAATGTGGTGTTTTGTAACATTTGAGATGGCAGGTTGTTTGCCTGAAAGCCACAGCAGGAGTTGCTGCTTTGGGGATAGTAAGCATAATGGTTAGGAGCATGGGATCTGGAGCTGGCTGCTTGGGTTCAGATCTCAGCTCCACCATTTGCTTGCTCATTGACCTTGAACAAATTTCTTAACCTCTCTGTGCTTTAGTTTTCTAAGCTGTAAAATGGAGGTAATAATAGTACTTATACTATAGCGTAGCTATGAGCCAGAATCGACTCGATGGTAACAAGTTTGCCATAGGGACATTGTGAAGGATAAATAAATTAATACACATAAACCCCTTAGAATAGTGTCTGACACATAATAACATTATGTAAGTTATAGAAACTTATATAATTCTTTTTTTCCAGTTTACTCTTTGGAAAATCAAAAAGCACTATTTATATAGACACCCAATTTGACAACAATCATTTTTTTCAGAGTCCAAAATAGTTGAGCATATGCATGTCTGGTTACCCATGTGTTCTAGTTTTCTACAGCTGCCATAACAAAGTTTGGTTGGCTTAAACGCAACCAAACTGGGTGGTTTAAAACAATAGAAATGTATTATTTCAGAGTCCTGCAGACAAAGTCCAAAATCAAGGTGTTGGCAGGGCCATGCTCCCTCTGAAGGCTCCTAGCTTCTGGTGACCCCAGGTATTCTCTAGTTTGTGATAGCATAACCCCAATGTCTGCCTATCTGTCTTCACATAGTCTTGTCTGTATGCTCTTTTCTTCCTGTAAGGACCCCAGTAATTGAATTTAGGTCCACCCTAATTCTAGTATAATATGATCTCAAGATCCTCAACTAATTACATCCACAAAGACCCTATTTCCCATTAAGCTTACATCTTGAGGTTCAGGTGGACTTGAGTTTTTGGAGGACACTATTCAACCCACTAGGGGCCAGTAGTGGTTCAATAGTAGAATTCTCACCTTCCATGTGGGAGACTAGGTTTGATTCCTGGCCAATGTACCTCCACTCGTCTGTCAGTGGGGGCTTGCATGTTGCTCTGATGCTGAACAGGTTTCAGCCAAGCTTCCACACTAAGATGAACTACAAAGAAAGCCTTGTCAACCTACTTCTGAAAAATTAGCCAGTGAAAACCCTATAGGTCATAATGGTCTGATCCCATTGTGTATGGGGTCACCATGAGTCAAGGGCCCACTCCACAGCAGTCAACCTTAAACCCACTAAACCATGAAAAGTGAAAGTTGGCTCAGAGGTACACAGGACAGATGGGTAACCCTCTTACTACTACATAAGGGCTAAAAGGACAGTGTCACTTTTCCTTGGGAATAGCTCAGATTATAGTGCCCTTGGTGCCCCATGGTCATGATCACCGGTATTAGTCACTGGCAGTCTGAGATTTGTTTTCTCTGCATGATGGGTAACGGGGCAAGCATTAAATATTGTGCATTAAATAGAGACTGTGACTCTACTGATGACTTAGTGACACATTGTTGCCTTGGCTAGAACGAAAGGGGCAAGGCCAGTGTAGAAATGATAGCTTTCCAGGGGGTATGAATATGGGGATGAGGGAAGAATGATGGGGAAAGGATCCCTGTGTCAATTGTGACCTCATCTCTGGGGCCATTACACAGGATGGGGGCTGCAAAGAGAAACCAATCTTTTAACATGATCCACATTTTGCTGGATTGACAAATTGCCAACTGAAGGGTAGGGGCATGCAGTTCTTTCTGCCAACTCTGATTTTTGCATTTGAGAAATTAAAGGCTTCAGAGCCACTCTGAAACTGATTTCTATTTTCATTCCTTTAGGTGGCATAAGTGGAAATAAACGCAAACTGATGCTTCAGAAACGGGAAGGTAAATATACCTCAATGGATAAAGGTTGGAATCCTGGTGGCACAGTGGTTAAGAGCTGAGCTGCTAACCAAAAGGTCAGCAGTTCGACTCCACCAACTACTCCTTGGAAACCCCATGGGGCAGTTCTACTCTGTCGTATAGGGTTGCTATGAGTCAGAATGGACTCGATGGCAACGGGTTTGGTGTTTTGGTTTGGATAAAGGTTGCATTCTTAACTGGATTGAAATGAAATGGCCATGTTGAATGGGCTCACTGGAGTCTTGTATTTGGAAAATTGAATGTGTTTACTCCGTAAAAGTTTAGCAGATCACAAGGGCTTATTCTGTGGGTACATGGTGTAGTATTTTATTAGATAAATATTATTGCCAGTGAATGTTTGAAGATTGTTTTTCTGAAAGCTGTCTGTGGAGTGGAAACTAAAAAGAAACAGTGTCACGGCGTTAAATGAACACTGTTTATTTTAGAACCATGGAACACTTTAGAGCACATGTCTAAATTTAGAGCAGGTCTTTTAAAGTAGTAAAACCTCAGTTGGTGGAGTACTCAGGGCATGGCATTGTTGTGGCACGCTATATCCAGTTAGCTATTCACAGAGGCAAGAGGGGTGAAATGGGAAATCCTTTTTGTTACTAACCCGTCATGCAAAATGCTTCTAAGATAAGTGTGGTGGGCAGCAAAATGTAGTAGAACTAGAAGAGTCGGAAGCCACAGAACATGGGCTGGAGGCCAGGTCTAATCAGGTAGATTAATTGGACCAACTGAATCTATTGTATGGCATTGTGAATGCGTCTTCCCTCTCTGAACTTTCATCTTCATCCATAAAATTAAGACCTTATCTAAATTTTGAGTACATTTCTTATGTGAACATTTTAATCATTTATTCTTTTTCCTCCTTCTTAATGGGGATTCTAGTAGGCTGAATCCCTGAGTGGTGCAAACGGGTAACACCTTGAGCAATGACTAAAAAGTTGGAAGTTTGACTCCACCCAGAGGCTCTTTGGAAGAAAGGTCTGGTGATCTACTTCTGAAAAATCAGTCACTGAAAACCCCATGGAGCATAGAGCACAGTTCTACTCTGACACACATGTGTTTGCCATGAGTCGGAGTCAACTCTAAGGCAACTGATTTTCTAGTCAGCTGAAGTCTGCTCTGCACAGGGGGCCCTAGAGTGCTTACTCTTGTACTTCCCAATCAGCCCCTTATAGGTCCCCTACAGGTACCTGGAACATATGTGGCCCCTCTCAGGGACAGAGTTTCTGGGGGGATCTCCCCCTCCTCCTACTGTAGGGCTTTCAACATCTTTCCCAGCATTCCCAGCACTCGTGGGGACCTGGTACACCACCATCTGGTCTGCCTCACTGGGCCGGGCAACTGCACAAGATCCATCAACTCAAAGCATGCTCAGGGGTAACTGGACATTCTCAGAGGTCCAGCCTGTTGAAGGTAGATAATCAGGATTACTTTAGTTAGGTAAAATTTTGCTGAAGATAATTCAGAAACGGTTGCAGCAGTGCATTGACAGGGAACTGCCAGAAATTCAATTGGGATTCAGAAGAGGACGTGGAACAAGGGATATCATTGCTGATGTCAGAAAGATCTTGGCTGAAAACACAGAATATCAGAAAGATGTTTACCTGTATTTTATTGACTATGCAAAGGCATTCGACTGTGTGGATCATAACAAACTATGGATAACATTGCGAAGAATGAGAATTCCAGAACACCTAAAGGTGCTCATGAGGAACCTGTACACAGACCAGGTGGCAGTTGTTTGAACAGAAAACGGGACACTGCACGGTTTAAAATCAGGAAAGGAGTGCGTCAGGGTTGTATCCTTTTACCATTCTCAGTCAGTCTGTATGCTGAGCAAATAATCTGAGAAGCTGGACTGTATGAAGAAGAACGCGGCATCAGGATTGGAGGAAGACTCATTAACAACCTGCAATATGCAGATGACACAACCTTGCTTACTGAAAAGGACTTGAAGCACTTACTGATGAAGATCAAAGACTACAGCCTTTAGGATGGATTGCACCTCAACATAAAGAAAACAAAAATCCTCACAACTAGACCAATAAGCAACATCATGATAACAGGAGAAAAGATTAATTCGTCAAGGATTTCATTTTACTTCAATCCACAATCAATGCCCATGGAAGTAGCAGTCAAGCAATCAAACGATGTATTTGCATTGGGTAAATCACTGCAAAATACCTCTTTAAAGTGTTAAAAAGTATAGATGTCACTTTGGGGACTAACTAAGGTTTGCCTGACCCAAGCCGTGGTATTTTCAATCGCCTTATATACATGCAAAAGCTGGACAATGAGCAAGGAAGACCAAAGAAGAATTGACACATTTGAATTATGGTGTTGGTGAAGGATATTGACTATACCATGGACTACCAGAAGAACAAACAAATCTGTCTTGGAAGAAGTTCAGCCAGAATGCTCCTTCAGAAGCAAGGATGATGAAACTTTGTCCACGTACTTTGGACATGTTGTCAGGAGGGACCAGTCCCTGGAGAAGGACATCATGCTTGGTAAAGTAAAGGGTCAGTGAAAAGGAGAAAGACCCTCAATGAGATGGATTGACTGGTGGCTGCAACAATGGGCTCAAACATAGCAACGATTGTTAGGATGGGGCAGGACCAGGCAATGTTTTGTTCTGTTGTACTTAGGGTCGCTATGGGTCAGAACCGACTCAATGGCACCTGTTATGGATTGAATTATGTCCCCCCCAAAATGTGTGTATCAACTTGGCTGGGCCATGATTCCCAGTACTGTGTGATTGTCCTCCATTTTGTGATTGTAATTTTATGTTAAAGAGGATTAGGGTGGGATTGTAACAACACCCTTACCCAGTTCACATCCCTGATCCAATGTAAAGGGAGAGTCCCTAGGATGTGGCCTGCACCACCTTTCTCTTACAGGAGATAAAAGGAAAGGGAAGCAAGCAGAGAATCGGGGACCTCATACCACCAAGAAAGCAGTGCCAGGAACAGAGTGTGTCCTTTGAACCCGGGGTTCCTGTGCAGAGAAGCTCCTAGTCCAGGCGAAAATTGATGAGAAGGACCTTCTTCCAGAGCCCCTCAAGAGCTGACAGACAGAGAAAGCCTTCCTCTGGAACTGACGCCCTGAATTTGGACTTCTAGCCTACTAGACAGTGAGAAAATAAATTTCTCTTTGTTAAAGAGATCCACTTGTGGTATTTCTTTTACAGCAGCACTAGATAACTAAGACAGCACCTAACAACAACCTCAGCCTTTACTCAGTTCAAGCCAGGAATACACGCTGAGTATCTACTGTGTACAAAATATTGAAACTGGCCCTGAGGAGGCGAAGTGATGACGAACAAGATGAACAAGAGGTGAAAAAACAAACCCTGCTGATACTTCTTGACATCATCAACAAATACATCAGGCACTTATATGATTTTGTTCTTCATAATAACACTAAAATAGGGAGTGAGAGGACAAAGGCTCAGAGAGATTTGGACAGAAGGGGCAAGCGCTATGGCACAGCTGGGGAGGGGGGAGGGGGACAGCTGCTTTCCTTGAGCCCATCCTGCTGAAATGGCACCTTCAAAACAATCAAGACTGTGATGGAAAGACGCTGGAGGAAGCAGTGTTAAAGCAAAGGTCCAGCACCGTTCCAGACTCCATGGAATCGTCAGTAATCAGACTATGAGGCCCACAGACAGTAGCCTAGGGTGTCACTGTGTGTTCTGGCAAACCAATGTGAGAACTTGGCCATGTCACTAGACTGGGTCTAGTCCTTACCCTTTCAGGGCCCATCATTCCAGTTTTTTCTTACTTTGCCTTCTAAGCAAGCACACTCCTCTCCCTTGTATACATAATGAACATACACCATGTATGTGTCTGGTACTAGACACCCAGTTCTGTTACCCATGGGGTAAACCACTACTCAGGAGTCCCTGGGTGCCACAAACGGTTAAGTGTTTGACCGCTAACTGAAAAGGTTAGTGGTTTGAACCGACCCAGAGACCCCTTGGAAGAAAGCCCTGGTGATCTGCTTCTGAAAGTTCACAGCCTTGGAAACACTATGGAGCACAGTTCTATTCTGCAACAAATGGGGTTGCCATAAGTTGGAATCAACTTGACAGTAACTGGTAAGCCACTACTTACTCCCTGCGTGAAGCCTGGGATCTGGGCATGGTGAGTGGGCTGCAGATAAGCTGAATTTTGTTCCTGTCTTGAGCCTAGGTGTTGAACATTCGCCCGTGCACAGCCAGGGGAGCTTACCAACAGGAACACGGGGACCTGATGGCTTGGGCTGTATTTTGTGCACGCCAGGCTAGGAAGGAAACAGAGTCAGAACTATCTTATGTATGGTGGGGGTGGAAGCAGGATATGTAAGAGTGATTCACCTCAGTAAGAACAAAAATAATAATTCTTTGCTCTTTGGGGGTGGGAATTGGATCATTACAGCATCTGCTCCAACGAAGACTCAAGTGGCTGTTGACGGGAGCAAAGTGAAGGAATTCTTGAACAGCCTGAAATGCCGGAAACGGCAGCTGTGGGACCGGACTCGGCCGGATGTGCAGCAGTGGTACCAGCAGTTCCTCTACATGGGCTTCGATGAAGCTGTAGGTATCCTTTCCTGCTGGAGGTCTCACTTCCTACCAGGTCGTGTAGCAGGGCCAGAGGAATGGCTTGGGGAAATAGAAAATTTAGGCTTCGTTATCCACCCCGAAAGTGTGCATTCTTCCTTTATATGCCAAGTGCTATCTAGGCGTTGGGTGACATGACCAACGTTGTAAGGGCATCGGCTGAAATCTTCCTCCATCACACTAAGCCCAGATCAGAAGCTCTGCAGTGAGGACATGTCTGGAAGGCAAGATTCCAGAGGAGCCACAGGCCAAACAGGCTAGGACCCGGGCTTATTAAGGAGTCCTGGGTGGTGCAAATGGTTAAAGCGCTCACCTGGTAACTGAAAGGTTGGAGGATTGAATCCACCAAAAGCACCTCGGAAGAAAATCCAAAAGAAAACCAAGCCCATTGCTGTGGAGTCGATTCAGATTCATAGCGACTCTACAGGACAGAGTACAGCTGCTCCATAGGGTTTCCAAGGAGCTACTGGTGGATTCGAACTGCTGATCTTTTTTTGGTTAGCAGCCATAACACTCCATAGCTCCTAACCATTGTGCCACCCCTATCTATTCCTGAAAAATTAGCCATTGAAAATTCTATGGAGCACAGTTCTACTCTAACACACATAGGTTCACCGGGAGTCAGAATCAACTTGAAAACTTTATTTTTTAAGATTTACAAAGAATCTGATTTTCTTAGGAACGCTTTTAACTTATATGTACAGTTTTGCCTGAGTGTCCTCAAAATAACTCACAGCCCCGAAAATATTTCCAGCTTTACCTAAGACGATCTCAGAAATAGCCAGATCAATGCAAAGACCTATGAGGATAACGGAATGAGATAAAAAGTGACTTTTTTTTTATTATTGTCCTTTAAGTGAAAGTTTACATTTCAAGTTAGTTTATCATACAAAAGTTTATACATACATTGTTATGTGACCCTGATTGCTCTCCCTACACTGTGACAGCACACTCCTCCTTTCCACCCCTGATTTCATGTGTCCATTCAACCAGCTCCTGTCCCTCTCTGCCTTCTCATCTGGACGGGAGCTGCCCATTTAGTCTCACATATCTACTTGAGCTAAGAAGCACGCTCTTCATGAGTATCATTTTATGTCCCATAGTCCAGTCTAATCTTTGTCTGAAGAGTTGGCCTCGGGAATTGTTTTAGTTAAAGAGTAACTTTTTAAAGGAGACAGGTCTTTATAGATGTTTTTGGGAAAATCTGCCAATGCATTTGAGGGAAAAGATGAATTTCAGTTGGTATGGCGAGATAGCTTTCATGGCCAAATTCACTGAATTAAGGAAAAAAGAATATTTATAATCACACTCCCACCTAGGGTATAGGTACAGGTAAGCCAGTGGCAGGGAAAGTTGGACAAGAGTTAAAAACTTAAATTCTGCTGCACAGGAGTACTTTTACAGAATGACTGACAAGGAGGAATTTAGCACTTGTCATGAGAGGTGTATGTGAGACACAGAGACACAGGGAACATGTAACCTGGGCCGCCCAGACAGGTGTGAGATGCGTGTTTCATGGGCTGCATTTCCGATTGGGGTGGCTGGAAGCATTTTTCCAAATGGGCATGGCATTGATATTGAGAATGGAGGGTGTATACAAAATGCTGCAGTAGGTGGGAAAAAAATGAACCCTTTAGAAACATCATTTTTAATGGCTGCATAAAATTAAATCATGCAGATGTATCACAGTTTCTTTCTCATTCCCTGCTATTATTTTTTTGCTAACTCGAATGTACATTTTTTTTTCCTGTTCAAATAGCTAAACACATGTAGCCAAACACTGTGCCAGGTACGATTCTAAGCACGTCTGTGAATTAACTTGCTTAACATTCACAACAACCCTATTATTTGTATCGGTGTGTGTAGTTTGTTCCTTACGTAAAATTCTGTTGTGGCCAGTGGGATGACTGGGGCAAAAGGTCATGCTTTTAAAACTTGTCAAAATATTCCCATAAGTCATGTATGAGAGCACCAATTTTCTAGCACCTTCAACATCATCTGGTATTCTCATTAAAAATAAAAAAATAATACATTTACTGATTTGATAGGTAAAAATGGTTTATCATCTTTTAATAATTTGCGTGTCCTTGATTCCTAGTATCTTCTCAGTATTTGCCAGGCATCTGTATCAGACAGTCCATTAAAGCGGGTACTACGAGTTTCACATGGGCAAATAGCTAACATGTCTGATGACGAAAATGGAATAAGGATGGATAGAAAGTAAGATGAGAGTAATAACATGTGCACAGGAAAGCCTAGAAGGAAATATTGCAAAATGTTACATGGGTGCCTTTGGTAGTGGATTCTCTCCTACATACAGATGAGTTTGCATTATTTATTCATTAAAACAATTAAATTTATTGCAAATATGTATTTTTAGCCAGAACTTTAAACAAGCTTGTAAAATACCAAAAGCCAAGGAATAAGATTAGGTAATGTGAGAAAAGAAAGTGGGGAGGACGGCAGAACAGTCAGTGTCTTCTTAAGGCCAAGGGGCTGACGTAGGGTTCCTAAGATTACAAAGGCCACAGGCTGAGCAAATGGAGGTGAGGAATTTGAACCACGCTGTTCAGCACAGCACAAAGTGGCCTATCCCTTTTCCTGCCTTCTCACCCAAAGTGGGCAGCCCTTGGTGCGTTGAGAACACCAACATGCCAGGCAGCAGCATCCAGCCTCGCCGAGTTCTCACACTTTGCGTTTACCAGGAATCTTATTGAAATAAGAGGACAGATTCCTGGGAGCCAGCCACCAGAAAGTGTGACCCAAGAGGTGTGGAGTGGCGCCAAAGACTCTGCATTTTTCAGCAGGTGGGATGCAGGTGTGGATTCAGCTGTGTACTGCCCACACTTGGAGAAACACTGGTCCTGATGCCTGGACTCCTTGACAGACTTACAACAGACCCAGTCTGGTTCTCTAGGCTCGTGTATGGATCACTCCCCTCCTTTCTGCCCTGACACTAAATCTCTCACCTTATCCTGAATGTCAACATGTACGAGTCCCAGTCTAAATTCATCATGCACCTTTACCACCACCAAAGATTCGTCTCTGCTTTTAAAAACACGTTAATAGCAAACACCAGTTGCCCAAGCCGTAAACCTGAATGTCTTTCTATACTTCTCACTCATCTTCAGTCCTTCTCTTTTCCTTTTTATTCACTGCAACTGTCATCTCTCTCACTGTAGGCTTCTTGAAGGCAGGGAATGTCTTATTTGGTTTTGGTGACCCTCCAGCACCTAGCACAGTGCCTGATACACTGTGTCCATTTGATACATGTTTGTGGAATGAATAGATGCACGCTGTAATCAACAACACAGGTATAAAAGAATTACCACCAAAAGCACCGAAAATATCCTGTCCTGTAGCTATAACATGCCAATGCAGTGGTTGATTTAGTCAGCCAACAGTTATTAAGTACCTACTAGCCCTGGTGGTGCAGTGGTTAAGAGCTACGGCTGCTAACCAAAAGATTGGCAGTTCAGATCTGCCAGCCACTCCTTGGAAGCCCTATGGAGCAGTTCTACACTGTCCTATAGGGTCGCTATGAGTCGGAATCAACACGACAGCAACAGGCTTGGTTTCGTTTTTGGGATGTGCAGTATAAGTGGTCCAGGCACAGGAACAGGATGGAAAGGTAAGACAGTGTCTGCCCACAATGAGATGTCTGCAGGGCAAACAATAAGATGTTGGTCAGGCCAAGCTGTTAGAGCATCTGGCAAGTGTCCATTTTATTTGCTAAAAAGAGAAAAATGTTTGAGTCTGGGGAAAATATAGAACTAGTATGACAAATTTGCAAAGGTATGCGCATGCATTCCTTTGGGGCAAAAGAGCTTTTACCAGTATTCCTTATAGCTGATTGGTACTGACTTCTGAGCAGAGGAATAATATGTCGAAGAGTTATTCTTAGTAAGGGTTGTTAATCACTAAAGAAAAACCACCACAGAGAAAAGTCCTAGGTAAGATGTGGTTGGTCTAAGGGAGTGTGTGTCCTTAAATCAAGTCTCTTTTCCTCCAGAAATTTGAAGATGACATCACCTACTGGCTAAACAGAAATAGAAATGGGCGCGACTATTACCGTGATTACTACCAGCGTCACTATGATGAAGACGCTCCGACTGGTCCCTGAAGCCCCTACAGCGTTAGGCACGGAGCCAGTGTCAACTATGACGACTACTAACCATGACCACACAGTGTCCAAGACACCAAGAGTGATTTTCTTCATGTATCTCATAATCTCAAACTATCTGGTTTCCATTTTGCTTTATTTCAGCTGATCTTTCCTATCTACTTTTCTAGAGGCTTCTGTGACGGAAAAGACTCACGCAAAGAATATGAATGCCTTTTGATATTTCGTGCAGGTACCTAACAATGCCTTTCATTTAAAAATCGGAATAAAAGCATTTTGTTAAAAAGTCTCTGCAAATTCATTTGGCTGAAATTTAAGCCGCCAACAGTTTTCATGCCCTTGATGTTTCTGAAATTGAAGCATCTTCTGAGAGGCACTTCTCCCTTGTTATCTCAAGTTACACTTCCAAGATCCTTCCCACCACACCAGGTAAACAATGGTACTGAGTCAGGGGTATTCAGTTTGCTAAAATTTAGTGCATGCTAAATGCAAGATATAAAAATCAGCAAGAAAATTTAATGAAAATCATGTAAAAGCTTACAGAAAATGATTTGGAGAATTCTTATTCGACAGCTCAAGCTCTCACAAGAGTTCAGCAGAAATCCCTAGGCAATAGTTGGCTGCAGATCCCTTATTTCTGTACCGTCTAGGGGCTGCATCTACAAAGATATTCTCTATATATTTAGAATTGTGTTCAGTATTTCATTTGCTTCCGCTGGGCAGCTTCCTCAGGTTATCTAATTCGCCATACTACTGGGAACAGAACATCTGTTTGGTCATTTATTCTAAGGAGTGCCTCTCAGACAGTCTTCAACTTTTCTGTGTCAAGGAATACCTCTTAAGAATAATGTTTTTAAATGCATAAAACACATAGGATTGTCAAGGAGGCCAATTATATTTAAAAAGCTATCCACATTTGAGAAGACAAATTTGTAATATACAGTAAAACCTGCCAAAGCCAGAACCTGTATAAGGTGGGAACCTGTCAGAGAAGGAAAATTCAAATATTTTCCACTAAAACGAGCGATAGAGAAGTGGTAAGGCTGCACCCTGTCAAAGGGAGAAAACATGCGAGACCCGGAAAAAACAAGGCAGTCCCTTTGAGTTCCTGCTCTCACAGGTTTCCCTGCGGTAATAAATGTTCTTTCCTCTAAAGTATACCTCTTGCGCCTACAGTTTCCTGAGCCTGTGCTCAGCTTGGAAATGGCAACGTAACATTTTCTCCCGCGTGACCACTGCACTGGCAGCTAGCTGCCTTCTGAGCAGGAACTCAGCATGACCGTGGGTTAGAGTTCACGGGAGGCCAGGTGAGACGCTTGTTAAAGCTTGGTCAGAGACACTTTTCCAAGGGCTTTTCAAATCGTATCCCCTGATAACTCTGACTGTCCCTCTTCAAATGTCAGTCTTCCCCCGTGGATTTTGCAAATTAGCCACTTCCATATAAAGCTGGTCTTCAACAATGGAAAAACTTCCCATGTAAGAGGATACTAAGCACTAAAGATTGGGAAGGGGAGGATGGCACGTGCCCACACATTGCTATCCCTCTCCTCCTCCTCCATCTTTTTAAAGATAGGCTGAGAGAGGGCAGGTGGAGCGGCAGATCAGGCCACTGAACGGAACCCAGGCCGAGTACAGAAGCAGAGAAGGAGCCTGGGATGTCTGGCCTGGCAGAGCAGAGTCCAAGGAGTGTCATGACTGCTTATTTTCAAACACGTGAAAGGCCCTCCAGAGAAATAAGACCTGGCCTTGTTCTTGCAAAGGCCTGTGGGCACAGCCAGGACCCATGAGTGGCTGCTCAGTGAAGCTGATTTTAGCTCAAAATTCTAATAATGGAATAGGCTGTTTTACAAAGTGCTCCCAGCTGGGTGAGTGACTATTTCCCAAGACTGTAGAAATTTCTGCATTTGAAGATTAAAGTTCCTGAAAGCTTGAGACCATGGATGCAAACGTGATTTTCACGCACAACATGGACTTCCTTCTCCATCCTTGCTGAACCTTTATGAAGATCTAGCACCTGATTCCTCTGAAGCTTTCGCTAAAACACTCTCACATAGAACTAACAGTGGATAGACATAAAGATCAGGGGCAAGATGAGATACAGGAAGAAATGTTAGCGCCAAAGGGATTCACCAACCCCCTCAGGTTACAGACGAGGAAAGTAAAGCCCCAGGAAGTAAAATGACTTGCTTACGAGGCCAATAGTTTTCTAGTAGTTTCATGATCTACCCCGCTTCCCATGTCATGTTGCAGCAAATAGAAAAAAATACCTCAGAAAACACAGCCAGGGAATTGGGACTTATAAAAAGCTGTGTTTTTCCATTGGAGGTACACTTCTTTTCTTGTAAATAAATACCTAATATAAGATGGCCCTGGGATAGGGCAGAGAAAAACACAACGTGATGTTGCCGCTGTCATTATCCACATTGAAAATGACGCTGAGGAACAGCCTGGAGCCCTGGTGGTGCAGTGGTTAAGAGCTAGGCTGCTAACCAAAAGGTTGGCAGTTTGAATCCACCAGCTGCTCCTTGGAACCCTATGGGGCAGTTCTACCCTGTCCTACAGTGTCATTATGAGTTGGAATTGACTCAGTTGCAGTGGGTTTTTGTTTTTTGTTTTTTTTTGAGGAATGGCCTGTATGAGAAGCAGATGTGGTAGCTATGGCAAAAGTGTGAATTAGACTTTGCTACAAAGCCTGTGTATGGGCTCCCCCCACCCCATTTTTAAAAAATTGAGCTCTTTCTTCTCTGGTTTCCAGTTCCTTTTCTTCTTGTTGAGAATCAAATTTTGTGGAAATCAAGTGGGAAATGTGACCGGAACATGGTAAGCATTCATCACTGAAGAAGCCCAAATGCTGACAGGGGGACAGCTGAGGGGCTCCCTCCTGTGCTGACGAGACAAATTTTACCTCCTACCATTTGATCAATGACGCTAGGAATAAAAAATCGGATTAACTGTCCGTCCGTGACCTTTCCACTTGGCCAGCTCTTCTGGGAAGTAATAAAGAAACACCATTATCATCATTCCCTCCTCACATCTGTATTACATCACTGCAACCTGTCACCTTTCCAAGCAGGAAAATCAGGTTGTTAGTACCTCCAGCCATATATATATATATATATATATATATACATATATATATACACACATGTATATATGTATCTTTGATGAGTTTTTATTTCATTAATACCTAATTAATGCAACTCCGTTTTTTGTGATTATTGATTCCTACTTAATCCTTTTCAATGCCTATTAAGTCTCAAATGTATTTTCTTCTCTTTATTTAAAAATAATTTTCCAAGTTACAGTTTTCTCAGAGAGAAAGACTGCATAAGGCATGCTTGGTGTATAGACGTTTGAGACCGCTGTACCGTCTTGGTAGACTGATCCTTTATCACGATGTACTATTCTCTGTGTCTGCTAAGTTTTTTGTTGTTGTTTAGTTTTTCCTTTGAAATCTACTTATTCTAATATTAATACAGCCAATTCTGCTCTTTTGATTTGTGCATAGCATACTTTTTCTATCCTTTTACTTTCAAGCTGCATGTATTATTATTTAGGAAGTGAGTTTCTTACAGACAGCATACACTTAGGCCATGTTTTTTTAAAACTCTGTCCATCTCTGTCTTTTAACCGGTAAATAATTGCCATATCTAGATCATTACATTTAATGTAATAATTGATATGTTAAGGCTTAAGTCTGACATTTTCTATTTTGCTTTCTGTTTTTGTTTTCTTTTTCCTGCCTTCCTGGGGGCTACTTTATATTTTGACTTTTACATAGTGTGTTTGTGCGTATCTCTGTGTACAGCTTTTTTAGTGATTGTCGAGGCATTACATGACATGTACATAACTTACCAAGGTCTACCAGTGTAAACTCTTACCAGTTCAAGAAAAGCGTAGACACCTTATCTCCCTTTACTGTGTCATTTATAACAGTTTTATTTATTTCCTATTTGTGTTTCTTTGGTGCTGTCGAGTTGATTTTCAACTCATAGCAACCCTATATAACAAAGTATAACTCCCCCATAGAGTTTTCTTGGCTGTAATCTTTATGGAAGCAGATGACCAGATTTTTTCCCTATGGAGCAGCTGGGGGGATTCAAACCACCAACCTTTTGGTTAGCAGCTGAGAGCTTAACCATTGCACCACCAGGGCTCCTTTTTATTTCCTCTATGTACACTGAAAACCACATTAAAGTGTTTACAATTTTTGCTTTAACTGCTGATCATAATCTTAGAAAATTTATAGAGAAGCAGGAAAACCTACTGCAATTACACACATTTTTTCTTTATTTTTTCCTGACGTTCCATGATTCCTTCTTGAATCATTTCTCCTGTGTTTAGAGAACTTCATTTAGCCATTCTTTCAGGGTACCTTTGCTAGCAACAAATTTTCTTAGTTTTCCTTCATCTGTGAATGTCTTGATTTCCACTTCATTACTAAAGGATATTTTACTGGACATAAAATTCTAGGTTGACAGTTCTTCCAGCACTTGAAAAATGTCATGTTGCTTGGTTCCATACACGGATCCAGAAGAGAAATCTATTGGTCCCATCCCACCCGGAGCAAAGGAGAATGTAGAAAACCAAAGACACAAGGAAACACTAGCCCAAAGGACTAAAGAACCACATGAACCAGAGACTTCACCAGCCTGAGACCAGAAGAACTAGATAGTGCCCAGCGATCACCAATGACCACCCTGACACGGACCACAATGGAGAGTCCTAGGCAGAGCAGGAGAAAAATGTAGAAGAGAATTCAAATTCACGTAAGAAGACCAGACTTACAGGTCTGACAGAGACCAGAGGAACTCCTGGAACTATGGCCCCTGGACGCTCTGCTAACCTAGAACTGAAACCATTCCTGAAGTCCACTTTTCGGACAAAGATTAGATGGGTCTATAAAACAAACAATAACACACGTGAGGAACGTGCTTCTTAGTTTAATCAAATATACAAGACCAAATGGGCAGCTCCTGTCCAAAAGCAGGATGAGAGGGCAGGAAGGGAGAGGAACTGGACAAATGGACACAGGGAACCCAGGGTGGAAAGGCGGAGCGTGCTGTCACATTGTGGGGATTGCAACCAATGTCACAAAACAACATGCGTATAAATTTTTGAATGAGAGATTAACTTGAGCTGTAAACTTTCACCTAAAGCACAATTTTAAAAAAAGAAGAAGAGAAATCTGTCCAATTGTTTTCCCCCAGAGGTGGTGTGTTGCTCCCCTCTAATTGCTTTCAGGATTTTTCTTTGGCTTTAGTTTTTGGTTTGACTATGTCTTGGTGTGGAAACCCTGGTGGTGTAGTGGTTAAGAGCTATGGCTGCTAACCAAAACGTTGGCAGTTTGAATCCACCAGGCACTCCTTGGAAACTCTATGGGGCCGTTCTGTTGTGTCCGAAAGGGTTGCTATGAGTCAGAATTGACTCGATGGCAATGGGTTTGGTATGTCTTGGTGTGGATTTCTTTTGGTTCATTCTGTTTGGGGCTCACTCCACTTTTTGAATCTGTTGGTTTGTGTGTTTTTTTGGCCAAATGTGAGAAATTATCGGCCATTTTTCTTGGAATATTTTTCCAGTCCCATTCTCTTTCTGGGACTCCAATGGCACATATGTTAGCCGTTTTGTTATATAGTTCCACATCTCTCTGGAGTTCTGTTCACTTTCTTTTTCAGTTAACTTTCTGTTGTCCAGACTGGCCAATTTCTATTGTTCTATCTTCAAGTCTGTGATTTTTTCCTTTGTCCTCTTCAATCTGCTGTTGAAAGCACCCACAGAATTTATATCATTTTTTGTTCTAAAATTTCCATTTAATTCTATCTTCTATTTCTTTGCCAAGTTTTTTCCCCCCTTTGTTTCAAGAGTATTTGTAATTGCTTGCTGAAGCGTTTTTATAACTTTTTTTTAAACTGTGCTTTAGATGAAGGTTTACAGAGCAAATTAGTTTCTCATTAAACAATTAATACACATATTGTTTTGTGACATAGGTTATGATGACTTTAAAATCTTTGTCAGACAATTCTAAATCTTTGTCATCTTGGTTTTGGCATCTGTTGTCTTTTCTCATTCTGTTTGAGATCTTGATTCTTTGTATGGTGACTGATTTTCAACTGAATCCTGATCATTTTGAATGTTATGTTATAAAAGTCTGGATTTTCCTTAAATCTTGTGTTAGTTAGTTAGCAGGCTTCCTCTAAAACCACTCTAGTGCGTGAATGGGGGAGCCCTGCCTCGCTGCTGCCAGGTGGGGATAAAGGTCCATGTTCCCCACTAGGCCTCCAATGGTAACATTGGCTGGGGGCGGGGGGGGGAGTAGTACTTCATTAATGCTCCTCATGTGGCCGCCACTGAAACTATGGGGAGGAGGATTGCCTTGCTAATGCTGAGCAGTGAAAATGGTCAACGTCCAAACTCTCCGATAGATCTTCTCTGACATCACCCCAGTGGGGAGCTGGAAGGGGGTCTCATTACTGCTGGGTGGGGGTCAAAGTCCAGGCTGCCCACTTGGTCCCTGCCGACACTGTGAAGGTGGGGTTGTTACCACCCAGCAGAGATTAAAGTCCCAGCTCCCCACTAGGCCTTCTGATCCCTCCCTAGCAGGTGGGTTGAAGTGCGTTGTTACAGCCTGGCAGCGATAGGGCATGAGGTGTCGTTTTTTCTGTGGTGTTTGGCTGGAATAGAGTCATTGTAAGTTTCATCTTGCTAGGCTGCCTCTTTCCTGGTACTCTGGCTAGAAACAGCAGGCTTTTGTTGGGGCTTTGTCTGTTCCCACTGGTGTTTCCTGGTTGCTGGCTTCTCAAGTACCCAGTCTAGGATACATGAGGAAAAAACAAAAACCCAGGGAACTCACTACCATGTCATTCCTTGGGTTCCAAGGTCCCTAGCTGATCTGCCCTTTTCTCTCCACCTTTCAGACTCTTGTTTGTTTTATATGTAATATACAGAGTTATTAGCTAGGCTTTTTTGTTGTTAGTTGCTGTTGAGTGGATTCTGACTCATGATGACCCCATGTGTGCAGAGTACAACCGCTCCATAGTGTTTTCAAGGCTGTGAGCTTTCGGAACTAGATCACCAGGCCTGTCTTCTGAGGTGCCTCTGGGTAGGTTCCAACCACCAACCTGTCAGCTAGTAGTCACGCATGTAACCACTGGTGCAGTCTCACCCTTACGTTGTTCTGTTCTTAGCTTCCTTAAAACTGATCTTGCATTACTTGTTTCATAAATGGTACAGCCAGATATTCTGACTCCTACGTCCTGGATCTTTCTACTACGTGGCATTGGTTCTACTTTAAATAAACTGTATATAAAGTTCAGAAACACAAAATTCAAAAAGTATCAAAACAGTAACATTTAAAAAAAATTAAGTTTCTTGACATTAAAAATTCCTACCTTTTCCTTCCCATAACACAGCTGTAGATAAGAGGGACGCTTGTCCCTCAACATGGCTAAAATACAAACAGGACATGGGAATTATAAAAGCAGAGAAAATAGCTGCTTGATAGTTAGGACAAGAAGACACTACTGCTCTCTTTCAAGGCACACGCATCACTACCCTTGGATACGGTGGTCACAGTCCTCACGGTAATTCAGTTTTTAAATCCCTAGCAAAGATAACAATGGTCAACTAAAGACAAAGTCTAGGTAAAGCACAGAAATCACTCTAGCATACAAATCACAACATTAAAACCTTCAACTCCTCCTCCTCAGGAATCGCTAAGAATTTTCCATGGTCCCTCTTGTGAGATCAAATTGTAACTCACAGTGGTGGTCTGGACACTATTTCACTCAATACAACTTCTAGGTTGAGAATGGAGGTCAAGCTGACATGTAACTAAAAACCATTAACCACAACGGCAGCCCATTCTGTGCCAGCAGGGCCATGATCAAAGACATGGTCAGGGCTCAAGTAGCAGCCACAATGCCACAGGATTCTACTTGGGGCCAGTGGGCTGGGCTCTGTACTCACAAGGTTGTAGCTGAAAACCAGAACATTCTGCTCTGTAATTTGCACCTTGTTTGACTCCATCATGATTGTAACTGAATTAAGAGCAGCTGTACCATTCTCATCCCTGCAACCAAAAGGAATGACGCCTCAACCATGAACCAATCCCTCGGTGCCAAAACCACCAAATACCCATTGTTGTCAAGTCCACTCTGACTCATAGCGACCCTGCAGGTCAGAGTAGAAGTGCCCCATAGGGTTTCCAATCTATCTACCCACCAGTCCTTCCAGGCCCCCTCAGCTTCACCTTCCTCCTGTCCCAAGGCATCAATGTGCTGAATTTAAAGCTCACATGATTTCCCAGGATGCATTACTACTTCCCTTGGAGTGAATTAGACAGTCTTCTTGTCCTCTCCCCAGAAAACACAAATATTTTATGAAAATCATGGAGAAGAAAGTCCAAACAATGAATCCCAGAGAAGAATTCCTGTTATCAGCAAGTAACTGTTGTTGTTACCTGCTGCAGACTGCAAGTACAATGGAACGAAATACTGCCCAGCCCCGTGTCATCCCTATGATGGGCTACAGATAGGACCACTGTGATCCATAGGATTTTCATGGCTGATTTTAGAAAGTAGATTGATCACCAGGCCTTTCTTCCTAGTCCATGCTAGTCTGGAATCTCCGCTGTAACCCGTTCAGCATCATAGCAACATGCAAGCCTCCACTGGCAGATGGTGGGGGCGGGGGAAGTGTGGGGGTTGGGTAGCTGTGCATGACGTGCATTGGCTGGGAATGGAAGCCTGATCTCCCACATGGAAGGCAAGAATGCTATTACTGAATCACCAATGCCTCTAGCAAGTAATGAGGTTTAAGTCTTCTGGCCCCTGAGGTGGTTGGATACTCCCAAATCGCACCGCACAGCTTAACTCCACCAAACTCCCAGCTCTCCACGTGTCTATGTTCCTTCTTCAACGTTTGGGGGTCACCATTAGTTGTTCAGAAACAAGCGTCTTGGGTCTGTTCATCCCCCTTAGTCTTCTCAGTAAATGGGATATCACTTTGTTAAAGCTAAAATAGTAGAAATTAAAAATGAGAAATCGACCTTGATTGCTCTGTCTCTCACACCATGCCCGATCTAGCACTAACCCTAGAGGTGCTGCCTCAGTTCTAGGCTGGCTGCCTTAGAGTCTTCTGGGGAACTTGCAGAACCAAGACACAAAACCACAGCTTCCTTGGCCCAACCTCCAGAGATTCTGATTTGAAAACACATCCAATAATAATAAAACGAAACAAAAACAAACCCGAAGGTGACTTTGATGGACAAATCTAGCGTGTATGGCAAATGGCAACAAATCACTGACTGCGTTCTGGAAGTGCGTTAGCACAAGGTCTTCCATTTCTAAACGCCTCTGACACCCAGAAACAAGGTGCTGCCAAGCCTTCTGACACGCTGACCTTCTTTGTGCACATTCTGGTTTTTGTCTCCATCGGGCAGAGCCAATCTATGTGGAAAACTTGTTGCCTTCACGTACTGTGTCATTCCCCCATTTATGGGAAAAGGAAAGATAAAATTCTAATATAAAGCCTTGAAAGAGTTCTTAATCAAAACGAAAGCTCTCAAAATCTCCCCCCAGTGAGCCTGGTTCACAAATCATTTTATATAAGGCAAATGACCCTTCCTGTTCTCCATCTGGTCTTTGCTGCCAGTGAAGGACCCGACATGTTTCTAACCCTGAAGATCTGAAAACTCCTCCACACAGCAATGAATATTATATGCACAGATCTGGACAGAGTCACATGTAAAAGCTTTAAAGTGCCACACATCAAATTGCCTATTTTATAAAGCTGAATGCTTTCGTGGCACAGTGGTTAAGAGCTCAGCTGCTAACCAAAAAGTTGGCAGTTCCAATCCACCAGCTGCTCCCTGGAAACTCTAGAGGGCGGTTCTACTCTGTCCTATAGGGTTGCTATGAGTTAGAATCGACTTGAGGGCAGCAGGGTTTCCTTTTTTTGTTTTGGATGCTTCCAGAACTTTCTTTTAAACTAAGTTCTCCAGTATTTTTCTCAGCAACCCAACAATGCACCAAGCAAAGCAGAAAACCAGCCTTTAAAAACTAATCGTCCATAACCGGTAAGTTTCAATATTTTATTAAAATAGCATATTCAACCACTGTTAACCAAGAATACGTTTATTTTTCCCCCAAAACACACAGCACGACACAGTAGTGATTCCAAATGTCCTTAATTGTGATAACCAACAGAACTATTTCAAAGTCAAGTGTGCAACTAAAAACTAGACCTTGGAAACATTCTGAATTGAAAGAAACATAAAGCTCTCAAACAGAATTCTTTTGTCAGCCTGAACGGTAAATGCCAGTGCGCTACCCACCTGACCACACTGCAAGCTTTTCTTGTCTTTATGCATAGTATAATGTCTCATTTATAAGTACCCACTTTTATAAATAAATTGGCATTTTTCATCCCATTTAATGTTCTTTTTCAGCTTCACAAAGAAACCAGTAAATAAAACTGTCAGCGACAGTCACAACATCTGCTCTCACAGCAAGATAAAAAACTTGAAAATACGCAAAGATGCATCTACCCTATTTTACATAAAAAGAGAGATTTTAAAAAGTGCAAGGCAAAAACTGCAGTTTTTTGAGGGGAGTTTTTAGGCACATCCATTTCTTTAAAGCAAGCTTCAGAATGAGATTCCAGTTTGTTCTTCATGATACCAGTTGAAGTCTTTCTTCAAAAAAAAATAAAAAGGAAAACAAACAAAAATACATCCCATCAAGTGTAATCAGGGAGTCTCCTGTCCCAGGAACTGAGGTGTTCAGTTATGGCGTGTCCTTCCTTTTTTTATTCTTGCAGGTTTGGGTTTGGGGATGTATTGATTATTTGCCTGGTACTCAAGTTCTTTGCGGAAGTAGTGAATCGCTTTATTTAAGCCTTCTTCCAGTGGGACCTGTTTAAAGAGAATGTGAGAATGAGAGACAAGGTCACAGTAACAGAAGGTCCTTCTAATAGACTGTCCTTGGAGCTTCACTACAAAAGGAAACTGTTAGAGATTGAACTGTGTCCCTCAAAAATATGTGTTGTAAATACTAACCCCTGGTGGCACAGGACTTAAGAACTTGGCCACTAACCAAAATGTCTGCAGTTCAAATCCACCAGCCGCTCCTTGGAAACCCTACGGGGCAGTTCTACTCTGTCCTATAGGGTCGCTATGAGTCAGAATCGACTCGTTGGCAATGGGTTTGGTTTTGAGTTTATATTTACGGAGTTGTTATGAGTCGGAATCGACTCGATGGCAGCAGGTTTGGGTTTTTGGGTATACCTGTGGATGTAATCCCATTTGGGTACAGGGTTCTCTTTTTTATGCTAATGAGGGGTGCCAGGGTAGGGTGTATCCTAAAGCAATCCCTTCTGAGATATAGAAGAGCAGACTAGGCATGGAAGAAAGCAGACACGGGGAAGACCTATGCTGTCTGAAAAACTTGGCACAAACACCCTGAGGAGGGAAGGGGCAAGGTGGGCTGACGGGGCAGGAAGTAGGCTGGTGGAGCTGAGCGAGGGAGGCTGGGACTGATACTGGCTGAGGGGGAGAGAGAGAAGCAGTCACACCTCTCAGCATCTTGTAGGCCATGGTATCAGGTTTGATTTATTTGAAGAGCAATAGGAAGACAGGAAGGATGGTTCACTTTCCTCCCGGCTCTTGAGTCTCCTTCACACCCAACATGGTGTTCCAGCTGGGAGACTCACTAAGGCTGTAAAGCAGGGGAACTGATGGGTCTTGGGAAATTCTGTGAACTTGCCAGCCCTCATTCACGCAATCACTCCACCTAACCTTGCGTGACCAAAGACACTGTGGGTTGTCTGGGGACAGGCAGGTCCAACAGGGAGCTGAGGCTCTGAACGCATGCTGCCCTTGATCCTGCTGTCACAGGTGAAGCTATGCATGTGTGATTTCATTAAAACAGAGGCCGTAACAAGCCAAAGCCATTGTCCCAGTAACAGAGAACAAGAGACAAACGATAAGCGCGAAAAACCATTTAATGGCGTGGAGAAAACTCTGTCCACCCCGAATGCCTGAGCCCAATTCCCACCCCAGGGGGTTGCCCACAAGGATCCAAATGTGAGGGGTGGGGAGACGGTTTTCCGCAGGGAGCAGTAACTCAGCCTCACTTACCACAGGCTCCCACCCCAGCATTAGCTTTGCTTTCCGGATGTCTGGTTTTCTTTTCTGTGGGTCATCCTGTGCTTCGGAGAGAAACTGAATCTCACTTCCACTACCTGAGTTGTTTTTAAAGAACAAAACCAAAACAACAATGAACAGTCAGAGACATCACAAACCATCTGGGATATAAAACTGTTCCCATCTCTCAGCAAAATTAAAATCTCATTTATGGAGAGAACTGAGGGTGTAGATTATATACATGTCTCTCTTAAAGCCACTTAGCCACATAAGGGACTGCTCTCCAGGGAGCCCGTCTGTAATGACCACAGCTGAGTCTCACTGGGGTGCAGGTGACCCAGGCTGATGTCTAGCTCCAGGAGAGCTTGCTGAGTTGGGGGTGGGGGGACGGGGTCTAGTCTGCCTCTAGAGGCCTGCGTTTATCTTTCAGTAAAATGAGAGGACCTGTCCCACATCACTGCCTCAAAGGGAGGAACATCCACGATCAGCTAACAAATACACAAGAGCCTACTGGAGACAATTCCAAAGTACATGAGATGTTAAATGTGGTGTGTGGTCATCTATGATACTGACAGCCCCCAATAACCACACCTCCTGGTGTTCCCGGCTCTTGTGGAGTCCCCTCCCCAGGAATCTGGGCTGATCTTTAACTTGTTTAACCAACAGAATGCAGTGGAAACGACCCTGTGCCAGTCCTGACCTACACCTGGTAAGATCTGGCCACTCTTGCAATCTGAGTCATCATCATGTCAGATATCCAGCTACCCTGCTGGAGAACCACCTGGACAAAGGGAGAGATGCCTACTTATTCAGCATCCTAGCTGAGCCCAGACCCTGGCTGGCCTGCCACTTGAATGAATCCACACCAGTAACCATAGGCAAGACCTGCAGAAGAAACCCCCAGCTGGGGCAGCCAGCACTGATCACAGAATCTTGAGCAAATAAAATGATTTTGCTTTAAGCCACTGTGGTCTGGGACAGTTTGCTGTGCAGCAATAAACAGACGCATGGTGGTTATCCTGTGTTCCCCGTCTGTTTTCGATTAGCATCCTCAAATATTAATGTGCACACTGACCACCTGAGGATTTGGACAAAATGCAGATTCTGATTCCGTGGGCCTGGGGTGGGATGGGGCCCGGGATCCTGCCTCTCTAAGCTGCTCCCAAGTGACGCTGCTGGTCTGTGGGCCTCACTCTGGGGAGCAAGGTGGTGTCACTCTCTCTTGCTCTCTGACAGTCTATGCTCAGCAGTCACACACCAAGCAAACAAGGCAGTGTTTGGAAATCAAATCATTTTCACCCATGCAGAATGATCTAAGCCAGCCACACCTCAAACATAAGGAACGAATCTACTCTTGCCACTCTCATAGGCCTGCGATTACAGTCGTGAACAAAAACCAACCCCGTCGTCATTATCTTTCCATTCCTTAATTAAAGAATCAGAAAACAATTAAGTGTTCCTGATGAACAGTTCTGCTTTTCTCCAATTCAATTAGCTTGTATTAATTACACATTTTCTAGTCAAGGTGTTATCAACTGATACGGTAAGTGCATGCTGGGTTTCACTCATGAAGTGATTGATCCTACTTACCAACAAGGTTTTTAATTAACTGAGCAAATTCTAGTATCGTATGTTCTTCTGGATTCCCCTAAGGAAGAAAGATTTCTGGTTATACATGTAATTAAAATAACAACCACCACATTCATGTCTTCAAAGATGCCTGTGGGCTGACTCTGACATCTTAAAAAGTTACCAGACTCTACTGCCTGCCTACGTAACTTCATTTGCGCTTCAAGCTTGCTCTAAACTCTTCAAGATGATGTTTATTCAACCTGGCAAAGTGCCAAATGTACCTATATTTACCTTTGACCTTTAGACTAATTGTCATTTCCTGATAAGCTAATATCTTATGAGAACATACATTCACTGGTTTAATTATCAGGACAATTTCCATATCTAATTAACTCTGACTTCAGTGGCACCTGGCATAAAGGTTTGGGTATGCAAATTTCACCCTCCTAAGAAATGTGTTTCCTTCTCCATGTACTGTGTTAACAATTCATGTTAATGCAAACTTCCAAAACTTGCACACGAAAGCCATAGCAGAAATGAAACGCACTAACAAGAAGTCTTCTGGGGAAGCTGGAGGGGCACCCTTGATGCATTTTATAAAGCGAGCTGACTTTCACTGGGCCACCACTCAGCAGTTTGTCATACTGTGGTGGCTTACATGTTGCCATGATGCTGGAAGCTACACCACCATTATTTCAAATACCAGCAGGGTCACCCATGGTGGACAGGTTTCAGTGGAGCTTCCAGACTAAGACAGACTAGGAAGAAAGGCCTGGTGATCTTCTGCAAATTAGCCAATGAAAACTCTATGGATCACGAGATATTGTCTAAGACTTTGCCTCAGTTACTTAGGACGCGTCATCAGGAGGGACCGATTACTGGAGAAGAACATCAAGTTTGGTAAAGGTGAGGCCCAGCGAGGGTGAGGGAACCCGCAATGAGACAGACCAACGTAACAGCTGCAACAACAGACTCAAACATACCAAAGACCATGAAGACGGTACAAGACCTGGCAACGTTTTGTTCTGTTATACGTAAGGTCGCCATGAACAGGGGGGATCAACCAGCAAGCAAGGGATGCACAGGCTTACTTGTGCTTACTTACTAATCTATAGTGCACAACTTCAGATGGGTTTCACCAGATCAAAGATGTGGTGAAAAACAGGTGAAAGTGTGTACTCTGGATTAGTAAATAAGCACAAGGAAGCCCATGTGAACCTTGCTTACTGGATAATCCAGCCCTGGCCATGAATCAGAGCCAACTCTATGGCAACTAACAATAAGTTTTGTGGGGGCTGGGGTGAGCTTTAAAGAAAAACATTTCCTCCTTTTCTTTCCTCCATTACACATTAGAGAAGCCACTGCCCCCTCCCCTTCCCAGTCCTGTTTCTCTGATTTGTACCTCCACCCATCACAAAGTCTGGTCTGACAATTACATACGTACGTGTGTGTATTTATTTTATATAATAATATGTATTATATACTCTAAGAACTCAAACACTCTCTACTCCCAGTTTCCTAGTTTACCCAAAGCTAGAAGGTGAGAGGCATGAAAGACCTAATAACCTGGGCCTATCTATGAACTCGAAGAATTACTAGCAAAGTGGAGAGGATAGGAATTTTGGGAAAAGCGGCCCTGTCTTTATCAGAGCTCCTGGCAGACAGACACGAGCTTCAGACCTTAGGGGAGATAGGTTTCTGAGAGAGATGGGAGCCCTCTTGTGTCCCTGGGCTAAGACCCCACCCAAAATAAGAAAAGAAGAAACGTGGTATTGAAATAAAATAGTGTGGCTGCTTAGGGAGATCACATGAACGTGCACATTTGAAAGGGCATGCAGCAAAAACACAAGGGTAAGGATGGCACGGACGTCTAAAAAGCATCAGGTAGGCAAATGCTCAACATGACGTGAGACTTGGAAGACAAGCTCTGCTTGGTTTTTAAACGTACACCTAAAAACAAGTTGTGTTCAAAAGTCCATCACAGCAGCACTGGGCTGCCACGAACCTGTGCACGCTCCCACGAGGGAGTGACTACTCCGGGATCCTCCACTTCCTACTAGGTAACAATTTCCCGCCAACAAATAAATGTATCGAATGTGTTTAAGACTACTGGTCGCAAAGAATAGTACACATAAAGGCTTTTGACTGAAGTGATTTGCAAGAAATAAGCAGGCAAGGCCACACCTGTGAACCTGGGAAGCTTAAAACATCAGAAACAGTAAAGGTGGTTGAGGAGAAGCTTCTGAAATGGACTTTAAGGCTCAGTCACCAGATACCTTAAGGTCAGGCAGTGAGTGGTAAGGAGGCTCCCTACAGAGCTAACGGGCTCTTGTGCTGGTTGCCATCGACAGAAGTAGAGTATCTAGTATAGTGAACAGTACACACGGGACACCTCGTATTTTAAAACAGAATAAAACTACTCTGAAGACAGTGGCCGAGAGGGCAAGGGAATCCCAACATGACATGATCCCTGACTAAAGCAGCTCAAGAGGAAGACGTGGGGGATATCACTGCACCCTTCAAATTCTTGGAAAGCTATTGCATCACAGAAGCATCAGACTAGCTCCCAATGGCCCCCCAGATGGAGAAATAAGGCCGATGAGGACACTGTGCAGAGAGTAAGACTTGAGTTCACCATAAGGAAGAACTGTCTGTCTGTCAGAACTGACCAAAGATGGAATCAAGTGCTCTGAGGAGAAGCAAGTCCACCAGCACTGAAAGTGTTCAAGGCTGGATGAGAGACTCGGCAAAACAACTTCAACACATTTCCGGCGTGGAGGTTCCATGACTATAGAGAGTAATGAAGGTGAAGGAAGGTAATCTGTACAGCTCGATTACAGATGCACTTAGTAACGGGAAAATGTTCTCTCTTAACCATGGCTACCTTCTAAAAACTCATTTACTCACATCTTATAAAGCTTGCCTGCACTGATGGGCTTTATGAGCTTTCAGACCCTTCAGGTGGAGGGAGTTAGCTTAGTGTTGATGATGCTTCTCACTAACGTCTTGCAGACATTTTATTTTTTTGTACACTCTTTGTTTTTGTTTTCTCTAGTATTCTGCAAGTAACAAATACGCATGTGCTAACAGCGCTGACGGCTGATAAGGAAAAGGCTGATGGTCGCCATGGTTTCACAAAAGGATCAAACGCTCAGATGTTCTGGAGAGAGGGGCAGGAGGTAAGTAAGTACTCACCAGGTTGACAGGGCTGCTGACATTGCTGTTCATCAGAGCCACAAGCCCATTCACAAGATCACTGGAAAAGAAGGAAAAGGCCAGCTCAAGTGCTGTCTGCGGAACACACTCGTGCTGAGCACCACATACAAGCCCCAAGTAAGTTATCCGCTCTCCCACAGTAAAACATAAAGGAAACCCCAAACTGACAACTGAATGTCAACACCAAATCCTACAAGTTAAGAGGGTGCTTATATAACTTATGGATGAAATGATGTGATGCCTGGGATTTGCTTTCAGTGGGTGAGGGCGTAGATGAAACAAGATTGGAGGTGAGTGATGGGGTTTAATTTCTCAACTTCTGTATATTTCTGAGATATCTTAACAATTAAGATCTAAAAATAAACGAACATATGCATACAGAGAAAAAAGATGGGAGTTTATACAAGTGTCTGATGAAAGTCCATGTTTAACGTGAAGCTGGGTACCTGGCCCACATGAAAGCAGATGATTAAAAAATAATAAGATCCACTGAGATCAAAGAACTTCAGTATGTGACCCCCAAACTGGCAAACCACACACAAAGCCAAACAACACTGATTGTTGAAATAAACAGAGCATTGCTCCCTCTCCCCCAGCCTTCAATTCACACCCCCACCCCCAAAACGCCTCACATGGAACGGTCAGGGCTATCTGGATGTTTCAGATGGGGTGTGACCGACTTGGCCATGAGGATGAAGAGAAGTAAGCAAATGTTCGCTTACCAAGGTTTGGTGCTTATTTTCAGAAGCTTTAAATTGTGGCTCTGTTAAAAAAAAGTTACTTCGTAAAAATGACACCTCACTGTTACACACAAATGCTTTCTCTATTTTAATCAGCTCTATTTCTGAAAAGGCTTTTAAATTCCTGTCGTAGTGATCCAAATGAAATATGTTTTAAAATGTCTCCCTCCTCCTCCAGCCATCATTAAAAAGAGGAGCAGGTTCTTATGGGTTATAATCAACTTCCAAAAGACAACCTGAGGTGGTTTTTGCTTTCATCCTAATTAAAAAAAAAAAAAAAAACTTTTGGAGGGGTATTTAGTAGACTATTTTTGCCTTGTCATTGATAACAAATGGGTCCTTTACATAAACATGCTCACAGTGTTCTCACAAATCAAGCACAAACGCAAATATCTGCTGGCCTCTGATGGTTTCTCTTTTCTAGAAACTGGCAAAAAGTCACTTCATCACTATGGCAGTGATCACTATGTCACAATGCATCTTCTACGGCATGTGTGTGTGCATTATTCATAAAAAGACATTAAAAGCTGCCATTCAGTAGCATTCTTCACATTTTTTAATACTGAAACTAGGGGGATTCAATGTTACATTGGAAAACGACGCATTCTTATGCAGTCATTTGCGCTGGGGGAGGAGAGAGCGGGCAGGCCAAGCATCTTTTCTATAATCAACTGGCAACTTTTAAGGTCAAAGTTGTGTAGATCACACTCATTTAACCTGAAGCTCTGGAAAAGTGTCATTTTGACAAAGTGACTTTTTCAAAAAACACAGCACGCCTTTGTTATGTGAATGAGGACACAATCTGATCGTGTAAATATCAAACAGCGCCATGCCAAAATGTCAATGCATATGATCACTGAGACCTCAGAAACCCAGAAATGCCATAGCAAGGGAAGCATGGAGTTTGGAAACCGTTCCTTTTGTAGCTGGCAACTACAGATTCAGACATGTTTGTGCATTTTCATTGTAAAGTTAAAAAGTCTCAGTTTCTAAAAAAAATAGGGCTATTAACAACAGCAAAACGTTGGTAAGTTAATTGTCTCAGTTAACTCCTGACCAACCCGAGCCATACGCTGGGAAAATCCATGCCCTGAGTTTGGTAAGCTGTTGAAGCCTCGTAATCTCAGATTCCACTCACATGACACCTGAGAATACAATCAGCGTGGGACAGTAAATAACGTTATAGTATTTATGAAGAAAGGGTTGTGGAAGAAGATTATCGACAACATTTCCAGTGTAACTACATAAGCTCTCTTTCCAGGTGGCTGGTTTTTGTGTGTGTGATGGTACCTGTGCCCGTGAACTGTACCCACTAAAGCAAGCCTGGCACCAAGGACACGTTTTGTCCGAGCTGGGAGAGCACTTGACAAATGTATTGCTGAAGCCTGAAAATACTTTAAGCACCAGCACAAAAACATCTCTGAAGCTATTAAAAAAAAAAAAAAAATTTGTATTTGATGTCTTTGAAATAAGAATAAGAATTGGTGCAAATTAGCTTTCCTTTTATTGCAAAAATTCTCATTAGTATGTTGGTGGTATTAAAACCAGAGAAATTTTTTGGGCGGGGGCATTGATAAGGTAGTTCAAGTCCACTCAGCGTAACTGAAGACTGCAAAACTGCTTTAAAAAAAGTACACGGATTTCAGGTGGGTGAAGTAGGGTGGAGGAATGCATATTATTATGAAGAGATGGAACTCAAAACACAGAAGTCCTATTAATATGGTCTCAGTACAGAAATAAAAACCAGTTGCCGTCAAGTGGATTCCAACTCATAGCAACTCTACAGGACAGAGTAAAACTGCCCCACTGGGTTTCCAAGGAGCAGCTGATAGATTGGAACTGCCTACCTTTTGGTTAGCAGCCAAGCTCTTAACCACTGCGCCACATGGGGCCCTGATGGCACAGTGGTTAAGAGCCATGGCGTGCTACATCTGGGAACCAAAATGGTTGGCAGTTCAAATCCACCAGCCACTCCTTGGAAACCCTATGGAGCAGTTCTACTCTGTCCTATAGGGTCGCTATGAGTCAGAATCGACTCCACGGCAACGGGTTTAGTACAGAAATGTGCCACAATAATCACAGCTTTCTTAGATCCCATGGTGCCTGTATTAAGTGCTTTAATGTAAAAGTCAGGTCTGATAGGAATAAAACAATCCTAGAGGAAGGCCAGTTGTCATGCCCTGGTTAAATGGTCCTGAGAATGTTGTTTTACCTATTTGGGCAACAAAGTGGGCTAGTTATACTTCAGGGCTTTTTCCTTGCATCATGATACTGACGGATGGGAGGAAAAACCACTGACCATTTTATATGTTTCACACCTTTCTTTTGGACTAAAAGTGAAGTTCAAGAACACTTTCAGCAAAAATCAACAGTAGTTGTATTTATTCTTTTTTTTTTTTTTTTTTTTTTTTTTACTAGTTGTTCCATTTCTTAAAGGGACTTCCACCCAGAACCCTCACACAATCAGATGAACGTATATATGGTTGCTCTGGCTGAAGGGAGAAAAGAGAGTGAGGGGTCTTCCCACACCTGTACCCCGTACTCACCACCTCACCCCTACCGGGCTCCCGGGATGTCCCAGAGACATCAAGAACAGCATTTCCCAATTAACAGGAATTCCAGGGTATTTGCATTAAAGAGTGAAAACATATGGTGCCAAAATACAGAACTGAATTTTACAACGATTTAGGGTACCGAAAACATTCACAGAATTTATAGTAACCGGTAATACTGGAAAGTACTTTGATATACCAAAACAAAAACAAAAACAAAAACAAACCACCAAACCCACTGCCACAGAGTCAATTCCGACTCATAGCGACTCTTTCCGACAGAGGAGAATTGCCCCATAGGGTTTCCAAGAGCAGCTGGTGGATTTGAACGGCTGACCTCTTGGTTAGCAGCCGAGTTCTTAACCACTGCGCCAACTTTGGCATACACAACTGTTTATATGATACATCTCTCAGAACCCAAACTGCATTTTAAAATTAGTTTCCAATTGGATTGACCAGCAAAATATTAGAGTTACAAGTATTTGCAAGAAAACAAAAATCACCGAACTTTAAAAAAAAATTATTCAAATATATTTTTATCTGCATTTAGTTTCAGCACAAAGTTCGATAACTTCGAACATTCTATCTTATCCCATATCCTTAATGAGGGCAATCTCATCCACCTCTGAAAGCCATATTTAAAATGGGTCGGATTTCCTGATTTGTAGGTTTGTTGGATAATTAAGGTCATCTCTCAAGTCTGCTTGTACTAAAATCACTCGTCACCCTCAGAGCTGAGCACAGTCACCTAAGAAACACTAGGTGGCAGTAAAAGCTAAGACTATGAGTCACTGGAAGCTGGACCACGGACTGCTACAACAAAGCAAGCTTTAGTATACAGATATGAATGCAAATTTCCACTGTTACACAGAACTGCAAGAGCTCTTCCATCTTAAGACTAAAATTAACTTTTAACCCAACCAAATTACTAGGGTCTGTCTCAAAAATAGCTCATTAACTGATAAAACAGACATTGGACTGTTAAGTCAACGTACTTCTGTGTCCAAATCATCGCTCAGGCTAAGCTAACATCCCGCCAGGGTACGCTTCATGCCATACAGACAGAACAAACATGTCTTACCTCACGTACTGGAATGCCCTCGTCTGAGATCCGGATCCATACACCTAGAAGGAAACAGAAAAGGAGGCCTCCTGAAAAAAAACCACACCATTACCAGAAAACGGGGTTTCTTAAAATTCCAGGGGGACGGATTGATCTCAAAGTTGATATCCAAAGGAGCACTGATCCTGACTCGAACGATCCTGATCTACATCTCACACTTTGTCCTTCAAGATTATGCCCCAACAGTGAGAAGGCAGCAGAAACATCTAACAAAAATGTATATGTATGTAAAGTTTTCCCTCAAAAAACGCTATCCAAAAGAATCAGCTTCTATTCGAATCTTATAATATGTCAGGCATTACACTGGGTTCTGGGCACCGTGATTTCAGACTCCAGGTAGGGTGGCAGACCCATATATACCAACAGTAATCAATGCACCTAATCAGGTGTTCTCAGCTCTGGCTGCCCAAGAGAACCAGGCAGGTGCTCAGCTCTAGACAATTCTAGAGACTCTCTGGGAATGCGGGCCAGGCATTTCTCTTTGCATTTTTAAATCTAGCTCCCCAGGTGATTGATTCTAAGTGCAGCCAAAGTTGAGAACCACCACAGGAGACTCTGGCTCTAAAAGAAAGAGGCAGCAGGAAGGAGGGCGTGGCCACACCGTCCATTCTGTGCCCACTGTTTTCACACCTCTATGCCTTGGCTCATGATCATTCCTCTGCCTGCTGTAAGTCCACTCATCCACTTCTCCTCCTGGCAAAACGCTCCTCATCTTTTAAGGACCAGCTCAAATGCCACCTCCTTGGAAAGCTTCCTGAGTCCCCAGGAGACAATGAACTGCCATCCTTGGTGCTCTGAAGTCCTTTCCTCATCTTCTACCCTATACTAGTCACACCCATCTTCCCCGAGCCCTGGACTGTAAGCTCCCTGAGGACAGACTCGTGTCTGACTCATCCCAGCAGTACTGGTGCCCAGCACAATGCCTGAACGATACCTTGTGGATTCTGTAGCTTATACCACAGAAGGATCCTCTGAGATTGCTAACCCTATAGTCACAGACAGCGGACAGACACATAGAGTTTTTTCTGGCTTGCCTGCGATGGAAAGAAGGCAGCTGGGAAGAGGGACTGCTTTCCAAACCTGACTAACAATCCTGGACCTTCCCACTAGCCTCCCACCAGCAAAGAGGAGCCGGCGGTCAGCTTCAGACAGCACCGCTTCTCAACGCGGCTTCCGAGAGTGCATCCACCAGATTTGAGGAGGACGAGGGGAAGGAAAGCATGCCTCACACATCCCGAATGCTTCCCTGCCCCCAACAGCCAAAGGCTTAAAGGGCTGTTTCTGTCACCTTCATAATCACTTACATGTCAATGTCACAGGTAAACCGGTGCTACCTATTTAGGTTATGTCCTTCGGGGGAAGGCCACGCACTGAGAAAAGCTGGGGAATACAGACCAATGGTGGTTTCTGTCTACAAGACACAGAAACTGCAGCAACAAATCTCAGTCAAGGAAAACTGAGGAAACACAGGGGTGGGCCTCTCAGAAGCAGACTGCATTTCCTTGACAATTCTGTCTGAATCTGATTCTTCAGCCTCGCTGAAGCTGATGACACATTCAGGCAAGGCAGAAAGAAGGCAATGGGTCTGATTAAGGAGGAGAGAAGTCTCATTCGTTATCACACTGCCAGTCCCATCATTCTAGAAATCCACTCTTCCCCCTGGTGGTGTCCTACGGGTCTCTCTCTTCTATTTTTTAAGAACAACTGTATTTTAGAGATGTGGTCACTGAACGTCAGTGGTGGAGTGGCATGCACCCCCCAGAGTGGAAGTGAACCTGACCCACAGGTCACTATTCCTTTCCCTACCCACTGCAACCATAACCAGAGAACTGCCCAAGGTTCCACCTTCCAAGTCTGGCTCGTAAGCTGGCACTGGCTATTCTCCAAGCTCACTGTCACATGGGTATCAGATTTAGGCAAGACCCTTAACTCAAGCTACAGAGCTTCTTAGCGGGTAGGTCAGTGGGCGTGCTGCCATCCCTTTGTTCATCTGCATATGTACCAGTCATTTTTGGGTTTGGGTGGTCAATGCTGAAGGTGTGCAGACACACCTCCCTCTACTTTCTTTGCATCTTCCAGCCATGCTCAGTCAGGGCCAACTGGCAATAGTGGGTCTGCAGGTCTGCTCGTGTGTTCTGGAACATTCACAGAAAACCCACTACAAATGGAGAGAGGCAATGGTGTTCAACAAGCCCGGTGAAGGCTTGGTCTTAGGTCTAATCTAAAGCTCGGAAGGACCCCTCATAATTGGCATGTCCCACTCATGCACCATTTCACGGAGCTGAGTCCACACAAGAAAAGCCAGAAGTAGCTTTGGTCCCACCCGAACCTGCTGATCTCCTGGTGTGGGAAGGAACTCGACCCAGGGCACTGGCTGGGATGGTGAAGCAGGGCTGCCAAGAATCATGGCAAACACTGCTCAATGAAATGGAAAAAGGGAACTGTGATGTACATACTCAGTAGCTTGAATTTCCCCTAATTCCAAAGAGAGGCTGTCATGGATTGAATTGTGTCCCCCCAAAATATGTGTCAACTTGGCTAGGCCACGATTCCCACTATTGTGTGATTGTCTACTATTTTGTCATCTGATGTGATTTTCCAAGGTGCTGTAAATCCTACCTCTATGATGTTAATGAGACAGGATTAGAGGCAGGACTCAATCTACAAGATTAAGTTGTGTCCTAAATCAATCTCTTTTGAGATATAAAAGAGAGAAGCAAGCGGAGAGACATGGGGACCTCATACCACCAAGAAACAAGAGCCAGGAAAACAGCACGTCCTTTGGACCCAAGGTTCCTGTGCTAAGAAGCTCCTTAACCAGGGAAGATTGATGAAGAGGACCTTCTCCTAGAGCCAACACAGAGAGAAAGCCTTTCCCTGGAGCTGGTGCCCTGAATTTGGACTTCTAGCCTCCTAGACTGTGAAACAATAGATTTCTCTTTTTCAAAACCATTCACTTGCGGAACTTCTGCTACAGCAGCACCAGATAACTAAGACAGAGGTTAGAGCTACAACTGGGAAGTCCAAAAAGGCTCCTAAAGACTGAAATAACTGGCAGTTTGGTGTGTACCACCTCGTTCAGTGCCTTCAGTGGGGAGAGGCCCACCAGGAGGCCAGGTGTCTTCAGAGAGTGAAAAGCAGGCACACCCCTCCCACCTGCCTCCAGGGCCCTCCTCCCTGAGGATGCACCCAGCCATGCTGGCACCTCCTTGGCCATCTCAAGGCTCGGGGAGAGGGAGCTGGGCTGCAGGCACCACACCTGTGCGAGCCCGACCTGCTCCTCTAAGGTCTAGTCACAAAAGTCCTGGCAGCCTCCTCCTCCAGCCTTCCATCTGCTAAATCTCACTGAAGTCCCACTTGATGTTCTTATGGCAACTGGGTGAGGGAAAGGGAAGTCACCATCACAGGAGGAGGCAACAGGCAAGGGGCTGTGGCAGGAATGTGCAGACCCACGGACCTCCGCTGCACAGCTCCCAGGGGCTCTGCTCATGGGGTAGCCTAAGAAGATGTGCTCAATGCTGTGCATTTAGCCAACCATGCAATGGGAATGGAGGCTCTGGGGTTGTGTATCAAGGACTCTTCCTTCCTGGAATCCTTAGAAAGTGATGTTGGCTTTTAGTTTCTATAGCGTATCATATCCTTCATCTAGATTTTGGTTTAAATAACCCTCCCTATACTGCTAACACGTGCGAGAAAGATTTACAGCCTTGGAAGCCCTACAGGACAGTTCTACTCTGTCCTACAGGGTCACTATGAGTCGGAATCGACTCAACAGCAGTGAGTGTACCACTAACAAGGAGCCCTGGTAGCACAGTGGTTAAAGCACTCTGATGCTAACTGAAAGGTCCTCGGTTTAAACCCACCAGCAGCTCTGCAGAAGAAAGATGTGGCAGTCTGCTTCCATAAAAATTACAGCCTTGGAAACCCTATGGGGCAGTTCTATTGTGTTCCATACGGTCAAAATGAGTTGGAATCGACTTGATGGCAATGGGTTTTCTGGTTATACCACTAACACATTATTCTGCAACATGAGGATTTTATAATTCACATATATTAATATTCGCCGTGTGTGCTAAATGCAAAAATGAAAAGTAAAAAACCAAAGAGGATGTGTAGTGTATGCCACACCCCCAAGAGCCCTCCCTGACCTCTATCATGCCCCGGAAGTCTTGTGCAAGTCCCTCTTACAGCGTTTCTCAGACCACTGCAGTTAGGTGTCTGCCCTATATTTCCCTGACCCTACAACTCGACAGCAACGTGGTTTTCTTGGGGGGAGGGGAGAGGTTATGATAAGGCACTTGTCATGATTTGAATTATGTCCCCCCAAAAATGTGTGTGTCAATTTGGCTGGGCCATGATTCCCAGAATTGTGTGGTTGGCCTCCATTTTGCGACTGCAATTTTATTTAAAGAAAATTAGGGTGGGATTGTAACACCACCTTTACCCAGGTCACATCCCTGATCCAATGTAAAGGGAGTTTCCCTGGGGTGTGGCCTGCACCACCTTTTACCTTACAAGAGATAAAAGGAAAGGAAAGCAAGCAGAGAGTTGGGGACCCCATACTATCAAGAAAGCTGTGCCAGGAGCAGAGCGCGTCCTTTGGACCAGGGTCCCTGCGCAGAGAGCTCCTAGTCTGGGGGAACACCGAAGAGAAGGAGGCCGACAGAGAGAGAAAGCCTTCCCCTGGAGCTGACGCCCTGAATTTGGGCTTTTAGCCTACTTTGACTATGAGGAAATAAACTTCTCTTCGTTAAAACCATCCACTTGTGGTATTTCTGTTATAGCAGCACTAAATGACTAAGATGGCACTCAAGGGCAGAGGGCCCTGTTCTATTTAAGAACTTGGCACGAAATAGGCGTTCAGAAAGTTTCAGGACATGAACAGCAGAGATCTGCTGCTGAAAGCTGGCACTCTGTACAGCCCCCTGATGCCCCCTTATTTTCCTCCTAATATAAGACAGTATTGAAGTTTAGAACCTTTGGCTTCACTGCACAGAATGGGAGAGATGCAAGGAGATGTATGAAAAAGAGTCAAAGTCATTATTAGAGACTCGAGTAATTAGGGCCAAGTTCAGGTCAAAGCGGTGTGGCATGGCGTGGCGTGGCGTGGCGTGGCGTGGCGTGGCATGGCAAGTTAGAAACGACCCAAGAGGCAGCGAGCAAGGCAGGCCTGGGGAAGTGGTGGCCAGGCAGCAGAGAGTGCACAGGTAAGCACGGGCCACCTCTCTGTTCTGTTCACCACATCGTTCTCCTACTACTGCGTCCTGTGTGGCTAAGACCGCATGGCATTTCTCCATGAATAAAGGCCCAGTGTTAGGAATCACTTCAGACACTATAGTATTGCGAAGAATGGAAACTACTATACCAACTCTGAATTGGTCTTAAAAGAACAGTTCTTCAAAATTCCCCTTCGGAAAAACAGCCAGCAAGTTTTCAAAAAAAGACAGACCTGGATTCAAATCCCAGTTCTGCTACATCCTGGCTGTTCCCAGATGACTTCATCTCAATGAAGCTGTTTTCTCATCTATAAACTGGAAAAAATCGCAGTACTGGGGCAAAACAGGATTAAACCCTACTGTGAACGTGTATGCACGTGTGCAAATTTTAACTGAACTGCATCTCCTCAAAATAAACTCACTAAGCTAGCTTCATCTGAACCATAGTCACCTATTTTCTAAGCCTACTAAACGGGAACAAAATATTTTCTAAGCTTCTGTTTCATTCAACTTAAACAGAACTTCAGAGCATGACTTACAGAGCCTAGGAATATAACCTGAGTCATCATAACAGACATCTGCTATGGCAGGGACTCAAGACGCTTAGACGTGCCAAAAGAATTATCCTTTGCCAAGGGATAAGATAACAAGAGCTTCTGAAAAGAAGCAGCTGGAAGGTAAGAGATGACATTAATCCAGCTCGGAAGAGGGAAGCTAACATATTGAGTTGTTTCCGTGATCGCTAACGAGATCTTCAGCGTTAGAAATTGTATATTGGAAAAACAGCGGAAAGGGAAAAAGATGGACAGACACATTTGTTTATTACCCTTCTTAATCAACAAAGTATTCTCCAAGGTGGGCTGGGCTGAAAGATTCGTGAAGTATGATCCTTCCCACAAGACTTCCCCACAGAACCATCTGGCAAAAGCCTACAAAAGCAAGAAATAGTAACTTGACTGGACAGAAAAGGATTAAAAGGCTAGCGATTTCATCAAGCTACTGATGGGAAATATTCTGCGTGATTAAAAGAAAAGAAAACGCATTCTGGAAGGCCTTCCGACGGACTCATCCCTCCGTCCACAGAGGAGTCCAGAAGTCTAAGCTAAGCATGTTCTGTAACTCACTGCACTCACCAACGGCACCAGCGATCTTTTTCTTCTGTCACGGGCACAGAAGCTTGCTCAGCATGAAGACAACACATAAATTATGACTGTCTGCCAACAATACGTTTATTCTTGTGGCAGGCCAGGGGACTTGCTCTCCTACCTACCCCTGGGCTGTAATCAATCAAGAAACTGTTTCTTGGAAGGCTTTAAAACAGTTTACCCTACAAACAAAGCAGCTCTGATCTCGTGATGTAAGGAAGACTTACTGAGTGCAGTGGCTGAAATAAGCAGCAGGGATATCACTCAAGATGAGAAATTCTCAACAGAGCAGCTAGACTGGGGGGGTCAGGGGGTGTCTTGGTTCTCGAGAACCTTGGAACCCCAAAAAGCAGGCAAGAGGGCAACACAGAATGATAGTAAATTTCACCTCCTAAGTAACAGCTAGTTGTTTGTCCCCATCATAAAGGAAGCGGCCACCCATAAGCGCAATCATTACTTCAACCAACATTTACTGTGTGCCTCCTAGGGCCCAGGCACTCTTCCGGGAGCAGTGAATACAAGAAATTACTGATGTCAAGAAGCTTACACTCCAGCAAGGATTAGGGGATTGAAAAATTAATATTTCAGTTGGTGGTAAGTACAATAAGAATAGTAAAAAGCATGGTTAGGAGGGATAGTGATGGGTGGGTATTATTATATATAGAATGGTCAAGAGAGACTCCTCCAATGAGGTGACAATTGGGCAGGGACCTGAGAAAAGTGAAGAAGTAAGCCTTGAGACAGAGAGGGCAGTGGTGATTCAGTGGTAGAATTCTTGCTTTCCATGCGGGGAGATTCAAGTTCGACTCCCAGCTAATGTACCTCATGTGTGGCTGCCACCTGTCTGCCAGTGGAGGCTTCCATGTTGCTATGATGCTGAACTGATCCAGACTACAAAGGACTATGAAGAAAGGCTTAATGATCTACTTCCAAAAAATCAGCCCATGAAAACTCTATGGATCACAATGGTCTGATCCCATGTGCATGGGGTCGCCATGAGTCAGGGCCAACTCGACGGAAGCTAACCACAACCACAACAAAGCCCTGAGAGAGTCTGGAAGCATGGAGTGGTGCTGAATGGGATGGGTCTGAGGAGTAGTTGGGGGCAGGTGGGGTTGCGGAGCTGGTGGCAGCAGGCGGGGTGGGAATTACGGAGGGAAGAGTAAGGACTATGGATTATACTCTGAATAAGACGAAAAGACATTGAAGATTTTGACTTCTTTTTAAAAGAATCACTCTGGCTGCTGGGTTGAGAATATACTCAACAGAGAGAATCAGACCAGTGAGGTGAAGAATTAACCTCTTACACAAAGAGGGGTCTGACCTTTGTTCCTGTGTCCTGGGAGGTGATCTCTAGGAAGAGTATCTTTGTTTACCTCGAGCCTTTTTGATTTATGATTGACTGGGGCTTTGGGCCACATGGTATCCACTCTACCTTCAGAGAGGCTGGAGACTAAAGTCAGCCACGCAAGCAGTCAACCACGTCTACGTGATCCAGCTCCAAATAAGAACTCTGGACACCAAGGTTCAGGTGAGCTTCCTTGGGTGGCAATAGTCTGTGCATGTTGTCACACCTCGCTGTCAGGCAGGATGGGTTAACGGGTCTGTGACTCCACAGCCCATCCTAGACTCTGCCCTGCGTGCCTCTTCCCTGGGCTGATTTTAATCCGTATCCTTTTGCTGTAATAAACTACAACCATGAGTGTAACAGCTTTTGGTGAATTCTGTGAGGCTTTCTAGTCTGTTATTGAACCTAAGGACAGCCTTGGGGACTCCTGAACTTGGAACCAGTGTCAGAAGTGAAGGAAGTCCTGTGGACTGCTCCCTCTAATTTCACAGAAGACTATGGTAGTAACCTGAGAGAGGCTGGGAGCAGGGCAGCAGTGGGGGAACGGGGTGGATTCTGGATTTATTTAGAAAGCAAAGCCATTAGGGTCTGCAGGTTGATCAGATGTGTAGGGTATGAAAAAGAGAAGCCAAGTTTGATGACAAATAATCTGTCCCGAGGCACTGAAGGAATGCATTTACCGTTTACTGCGAGGTGAAGGACAAGAACAGCCAGTTTGGGGCACAGGAAATCTAGAACTGGGGTTTGGATTCATGTTCCCCTCTGTAATATGTTAAGCAAAACTCATCTATAAAATGTGCTTTGCTCTGGGGGAGCCACACCATATTGTAACAGACTAAGTAAGCTTTTTGTTCTAATGGCGGTAGACTGGCTAACACATACAAGAACAATAACCACCACAGAGAACAGTGATCAAGACTGTGGGCTCTGGGGCCAGGCTCCCAGGGTTCAAAACCAAGCCAACCACCTTTTGGCTGTGTAAGTTTGGGCAATTTATTTAACCTCATTGTGCTTCAGTAGCTTCATCTGGAAAATGAGGGTAATATTATCTACATCCCACAGATTTGTCAGATGATTAAATGAGTTAATAAATGTAAAGAGCACAGAACAGTGCCTGGCACACACTAAACCATCTTTATCTAGATAAATGACAGATAGGTGAATGATAAATAAATCAATAAATGATAGGTAGATTAAAAAAAAAAAAAAAGGTTGCCATCGAGTTGATTTTGACTCATGGCGACCCATGTGTCAGGGCAGAATGGTGTTCTATACGGTTTTCAGTGGCTGATTTTTGGGAAGTAGAGCTCCAGGCCTTTCTTTCTGGGTGGACTCTAATCTCTAACCTTTCGGTTAGCAGCTAACTGGCACATTAACCATCTGTAACAATCAGGGACTCCAAATAGGCAGACAGACAGAGATAAATGGATAGATAAATAGAGATGAACAGATGTCATTTTCTTTTTTCCTAGAATATCCCAGTTGATAAGCAAATCATTCTGCAGAACCTCCCAAGTAACAGAACGGTTTCAATTCTGGACACCCACCAAACACTGAGCTTTTAAGACATTAGGAGGCTACAGACTGAAAGAACAAAGAAGTTGAGGCAGACAAGCAGGAAGAGGAAAGAGAAGCAGAGAGGAGACGGGAGGAAAAGAATGAGGATTCAGCAAAACTGAAGAAAACCAACGACAGGTAATCAATACCCCACTCCCTGAGCATGCCAAGGGCACTCATCCTTGAGGGAGTTAAGAGACCTCTGCTTTGTCCCACAGCCAAAGGCGGAGCTGAGTGTGTGTGTGGCATGAACGGCCATCTGTGGCCCCACAGCCTGTCAGAGGGTCTGAAGGCAGGCGATCAGAATTAGCACGTTATAGCAGATTTCCTCAACACACATCAGAACCGGTGACCCCAGCCACCCATGTCAGAATCTCCGCATTGGGCTCCAGAAGCTTCCCTGGGGTGCGGAACAACTGGCAAGAGAAGGAGTGCTTATCAGATATTCCCAAGTGCCCAGACCTGACCCAACTCATCTCTACTTCCCTCTGACGTGGTTTTACTTCTCGGCAATCTGAGAGGCGCTGAGTAAACATACACCCCTGGCTACAGCCAGCATGGCAAGAGAGTTGGGAAAGGTCTCTGCAGGGAGGCTCCTGCAGACAGACCCTGAGGAACCAGCAACGTGGGCAAAGCCTACAGGCAGCTGTCCTAGGGTATCTCTGGGCTCAGTAGAGGCAAGGTGACTCAATCATCTCATCTGAAGGATACAGACACAGCTCTGCTGGATTCTACCCACCCGCCTTCCCTCCTCTTCACTAAGAAGGTTAATCGGGGACAGAGGCATGCACAGAAACACACGTGCACAAAATGCCAACTTCAGAAATGCTGTTCCCCAAATCAAGAGTTGCGCATCTTCCATTGTTTGTAGGCCAAGTCCAGATTTGGGGTGCAGAGTGGACCTAGGAAAACACCACATGCCTCCTAAGGCAGGTACGCACCGTGAGTGGCTCCCCCTGGAGGGCCTGCAGGATGAAGTTGCTGACAACCCGTCCATCGTTCATATGCATGCGTGGCCCAAAGGTGTTGAATATTCTCGCCACTCGTACTTCAACTCCTTCCTGAAACAAAGAGGAAAAAAGGAAAACGTGTTTCGCCGCACCATCTGCATTTATGTTCTTTACATTTCCAGTGCCCTGCATATAAAATGTGTCAGAAAGCCTCCTGCTTTTCATTCCAAAATGAAAGTCAACTTTTACGTTGTTCTGATTATTTCACAGCTCATCATAAACAAATTTAGAGACTCCACGTAACCTGTTGCCGGCGAGCCAATTCCGACTCATGGTGACCCCATGTGTTTCAGAGCACAACTGCACTCCATGGGGTTTTCAACAGCTGCAATCTTATGAGAAAGAGCCCTGGTGGTGCAGTGCTCAGCTGCTAACTGAAAGGTCGGAGGTTCTCACTCACCAGCTGCTCTGGGGGAGAAAGATGTAGCTCTGCTCCAGTAAAGATTACAGCCTTGGAAACCCTATGGAGCAGTTCTGCTCTGTCCTATAGGGTTGCTATGAATTGGAATTGACTCGACGGCAACGGGTTTGGTTTTGGGTTTTGGAATCTTACGAGAGTAGATCACCAGGCCTTTTCTTATATGGTGCCACTAGGTGGATTTGAACTGCCAACCTTGCAATTAGTAGTTGAGAGCAAACCATTTGCACCACCCAGGGACTCCACAAGGTTATACCAAAGAAAGCAAAATGTGGCCCGCATTTCACGACTGAAAGGTCATCACCATTAACATTTTGGCAGAAAGCTTTGGAGATGGCTAAATAGTGCAAGGAAAAAAAAATGTGTTTAAATTTATTTTCAGTAAATATCTATTTTCCCAAATGGGATCATGCTATGCACACTCTTTAATAATCTTTCTCACATAATATGTTGTACAAATTTATCACTCAATGGAGACTTAAATGTCAATCAATGTTTGATAGCAGGCAAGAAGAAAAACAAGCAAGTGCTTTATCTTCAGAACAGAGGGACATAAAATAAAGGTTCTTAAAAGAGCTACCAGGAATCTTCTTGTTATTGCTGTTAGCTGCCATTAAGTTGGCCCCCAACTCATGGTAACCCCATGTACAATGACACACTGCCTGGTCCTGTGCCATCCCCATGACTGGTTGTGGATCAGATGCTTGTGATTCAGAGTTTTCATTGGTAGATTTTCAGATGCAGATCGCCACGCCTTTTTTCCTTGTCTGTCTTAGTATGGCCGCTCCACTGAAACTTGTTCAGCATCACAACAACACACAAGCCTCCACCGACAAACGGGTGGCGGTTGCGCATGAGGTGCATTGGCTGGAATTGAACCTGTCTCCTGCGTAGAAGGGGAGAATTCTGCCACTGAACCATCAATGTCCACATTATACTGAATTTCAAACTAAAAAAACCAAACCCACTGCTGTCAAGTTGACTCTGACTCATAGTGACTCTGTAGGACAGAGCAGAACTGCCCCCATAGGGTTTCTAAGGCTGTAAATCTTTATGGAAGCAGACTGTCACATCTGCCTTCCACGGAGCAGCTGGTAGGTTCGGAGCACTGACCTCCTGATTAGCAGCTGAGCACTTAAGCACTGCACCACTAGGGCTCCTTCTACTACAATCCTCCCCCAATCTGTCACTTCTAGCCTGCTTTAATTCTGCCTCCAAAGTCTAGAATGTCCTTGCCGCCACCACTGGGTCCAAGCTGCCATCACTCAGGTCAGACTATCAGAGTCTGAGCTCTCCACCTCCTCCAATCTCGCCTCTACACACAAGAGCCAGAGAGATTTTTAAAACATTTAATTGGGTTCCTCTGATCCTCTGCTCAAAATCCTTTAGCTGTCTTAGTATAAAGACTGAAAATATCTAAATCTGATAAGGCCCTGCCCACCAACCCGTCCTCACTTCCCATCGCTGCCCCTGCTCACCATGAGCCAGCCACCTTGGCCTCCGTCTGCTTCTCAAATATCACTCTTCTTCTGGCCCTCCCACCTGCCACCACCTCTGCCTACATCATCCTTACCCCATCCACTCCTCCTCAGCCTTCAGCTCTCCACTTAAATACTATCTCCTCACACAATATACAAAGCCCCCCCACCCCGCCCCATTAGCCTGTGAGTCCCTGGAAGCAGGACTCTGCCTTCTGTGTGTGTGTGTGTGTGCGTGTGTGTGTGTGTGTGTGTGTGAGATACACCATTTCAACAATTTCTACTTGTACAACTCAGGGACATTGATTACATTCTCCAAGTTGTGCTACCATTCTTGCTATCCTTTTCCAAATGATTCCACCACCATTATCTTAAACTCACTGCCCCCTAAGCTTTCCATGCAATGTTTGGAATTGCTGTTGTCAACTTGATCTCACATGGATAATTCTTTAAAAGAGCACACTGCTCAAAGCAGCGGCACTTTTTATCGAACGCGTGTCTGGTTGCCTCCATGAACAACTGCCTCCTTTGCCATGAGATCAGAAGAACTTGATGGTGCCTGGCTACCAAACCTTTTGATTGAAGATTCTACAGAAGAATCCTGATCCAAAGGGGGGAAAATGTGGAACAAAACTTCAAATTCTGGCTTGTTTTTAACCTATGCCCATCAGAGGCTGGTATGGTGCCTGACACATAGTAGGAGGAGCCCGAACATCACGTCCCAGAATGAACAGGGGAGGCAGAGAGGGAAGAAAAGTGTCAAAACCTTTACGTCATTAAGTATGTGGATGAACACACCCGATAGCCACCTATTACCTTTCCATTCTTCTGTTGTTTCAGGCTTAGTCCACCGCTTTTTTGTAATGTACTTCGGGCACTGGTCCTCATACCTCTGGACTACTCCACTGCTGCCCCATTGCTTTCCCTTGTCCACTGACTAGGCTAACCTGTGGCTACACAAGCTCATTTCAGGGGGTGCTCAGAGCCTCATTTGCCTTAAATTTGCACATAGGTCAGTGGTTCTCAGAAAAGGTACCAAGACATGTCACCGTCAGTTGTGAGGTTGTCGCAGCTAACGTGTTACTAATTGTAATTAAAAGCAGCACCAATGTTTGTAAACCTTTTTCTTTTTTTTTTTTTAAATTAGAACAGATTCAAGGACTTCACTATCTCTCACTGTGTGCTGGGAATGAAACACACCCCAGGGTATGTGCATGGGGGCAAGCCCAACAACTGAACATCAGCCCTGGTCAGGACCCTCTGCTTCTCCAGCCCTGTCTACTCAAGGACCGGGTACGGTCCATCAACAGGTCACATAAACAGAAAAGCTCTTATGTCTAAAACAGAATCAATTTAAAAACAAAAACATCTCATTTTAGAAATCCACTCTACAAAAAGAGCTATAAATAGGGACAAGGATTTATGGCATGTCCGTGTTAATGCAGTATTATTTATATTAGTGAAAAACTAAAGACTTAAGAGCCCAGTAAAGGCAATTAGTTAAACAGCTTGGAAAAATACACACTAACATTGTTTAAAACGGTCATTTCTAGGTGGTGGGACTATAGATGTTTATTTTCTTCTATGTATGTTTTCATATTTTTCTTTTTCTATAACAAACAAGTATTGCTGTTGTAATCAGGAAAAGCATATTTTTAAAATATATAATCAGAATTCTACCAAACTTTCAGAGAAGAGTTAACACTACTACTAGAGGTATTTCAGAGCATAGAAAAGGATGAAATACTCCCAAACTCGTTCTATGACGCCAGCATAACCCTGATACCAAAACCAGGTGAAGACACCACAAAAAAAGAAAATGACACACCAATAGCCCTCGTGAACACCCAAAAATCCGCAACACAATTCTAGCCAACAGAATTCAACAACATATCAAAAAAATAATTCACCATGATCAAGTGGGATTTACACCAGGTATGCAGGGATGATTCAACATTAGAAAAGCAATCAATGTAATTGATCACATAAATAAAACAAAAGACAAGAACCACATGATCTTATCAATTGATTCAGAAAAGGCATTTGACAAAGTCCAGCATCCATTCATGATAAAAACTCTCAACAAAATAGGAATAGAAGGGAAATTCCTCAGTATAATTAAGGGCTTTATACAAAGCCAAAAGCCAACATCATCCTAAATGGAGGGAGTCTGAAAGCACCCGCCTTGAGAATGGAAACCAGACAAGGATGCCCTTTATCACCACTCTTATTCAACATTGTGCTGGAGGTCCGAGCCAGAGCAATTAGGTTAGAAAAAGAAATAAAGGGCATCCAAATTTGTAAGGAAGAAGTCAAAGTATCTCTGTTTGCAGATGATATGATCTCATACACAGAAAACCCCAAAGAATTCACAAGAAAACTACTGGAACTTATAGAAGATTTCAGCAAAGTATCAGGATACAGGATAAACATACAAAAATCAGTTGAATTCCTCTACACCGACAAAGAGAACTTTGTAGAGGAAATCACCAAATCAAAACCATTTACAATAGCCCCCAAGAAGATAAAATATTTAGGAATAAATCCAACCAGAGACATAAAAGACCTATACAAAGAAAACTACAAGACACTACTGTAAAAAAACAAAAGAGACCTACACAAGTGGAAAAACATACCTTGCTCACGGACAGGAAAACTCAACATTGTAAAAATGTTAATTCTACCCAAAGCGATCCACAGATACGGTACAATCCCGATCCAAATTCCAATGGCATTTTTTAATGAGATGGAGAAACAAATCACCAACTTCATATGGAAAGGGAGGAGGTCCCAGATAAGTAAAGCATTACTGAAGAACAAAGTGGAAAACCTCACACTACGTGATCTTAGAACCTATTATACCACCACGTTAGTCAAAACAGCCTGGTAGTGGTAAAACAACAGATACCTAGATCAATGGAACAGAATTGAGAATCCAGATGTAAATTCATCCACTTATGAACAGCTGGTATTTGACAAAGGCCGAAAGTCTGCTGACTGGGAAAAAGACAGTCTCTTTAACAAGTGGTGCCGACGTAACTGGATATCTATCTGCAAAAAACTGAAACAAGATCCATACCTCACGCCATGCACAAAAACTAACTCAAAATGGATCAAAGACCTAAATATAAAATCTAGAACTATAAAGAGCATGGAAGAAAAAATAGGGATAACGCTAGGAGCCCTAATACATGGCATAAACGGAATACAAACCATAAGTAACAATGCACAAACACCAGAAGAGAACTAGATAAGTGGGAGCTCCTAAAAATCAAACACTTATGCTCATCAAAAGACTTCACCAAAAGAGTAAAAAGACAACCTAGAGACTAGGAAAAAATGTTTGGCTATGACAAAGCCAATCAGCGTCTAATCTCTAAAATCTACAAGATATTGCAAAACCTCAACAATAAAAAGACAAATAACCCAATTAAAAAATGGGCAAAGGATATGAACAGGCACTTCACCAATAAAGACATTCAGGCGGCTACCAGATACATGAGGAAATGCTCACAATTACTTGCCATTAGAGAAATGCAAATCAAAACTACAATGAGATACCATCTCACCCCAACAAGACTAGCATTAATCCAAAAAACACAAAATAATAAATGTTGGAGAGGTTGTGGAGAGACTGGAACACTTATACACTGCTGGTGGGAATGTAAAATAGTACAACCACTTTGGAAATCAATTTGGCGCTTCCTTAAAAAGCTAGAAATGGAAGTACCATACAATCCGGCAATCCCACTCCTTGGAACATATCCTAGAGAAATAAGATCCATCATACGAATAGATATATGCATAGCCATGTTCCTTGCAGCACTGTTCTCAATAGCAAAAAGATGGAAACAACCTAGGTGCCCATCAACAGACAAATGGATAAACAAATTATGGTATACTCACACAATGGAATACTACGCAATGATAAAGAACAATGATGAATCTGCAATACATCTTGTAACATAGATGAATCTGGAAGTCATTATGCTGAGTGAAATTAGTCAGTCGCAAAAGGACAAATATTGTATGAGACCATTATTATAAGAACTCACTAAGTAGATGATAAATAAGAATTATCTTAGGTGAAGGGAAGGACAACATACAATACAAGGGAAGTCAACACAACTAGACTAAACCAAAAGCTAAGAAGTTTCCTGAATACAACCAAACACTTTGAGGAACAGAGTAGCAGGGGCTGGGGGCTGGGGACCATGATTTCAGGGGACATCTAGGTCAACTGGCATATCAAAGTTTATTAAGAAAATGTTCTGCATCCCACTTTGGTGAGTGGCATCTGGGGTCTTAAAAGCTAGTGAGCTGCCATCTAAGATACACCAGTTTGTCCCAACCCACCTGGAGCAAAGGAGAATGAAGAACACCAAAGATAAAGGAAAATATTAGCCCAAGAGACAGAAAGGGCCACATAAACCAGAGACTCCATCAGCCTGAGACCAGAACTAGACAGTGCCCAGCTACCACCAATGACCACCCTGACAGGGAACACAACAGAGAGTCCCTGACGGAGCAGGAGAAAAGTGGGGTGCAGAACTCAAATTCTAGTAAAAAGACCAGACTGAATGGTCTGATTGAGACTGGAGGGAACCTGAAGACACGGCCCCCAGACTCTCCCCAGAACTGAAACCATTCCCGAAGCCAACTCTTCAGACAAAGATTACACTGGACTATGGGACATAAAATGATACTCGTGAAGAGACTGCTTCTTAATTCAAGTAGATACACGAGACTAAACGGGCAGTTCTCTGTCCGGAGGCAAGATGAGAAGGCAAAAAGGGGCAGGAGCTGGCTGAATGGACACGGGAAATTCGGGGTGGAAAGGAGGGATGTGCTGTCACATTATAGGGAGAGCAGCTAGGGTCATATAGCAATGTGTATGTAAATTTTTGTATGAGAAACTGACTTGAACTGTAAACTTTCACTTAAAGCACAATTAAAAATAAAAAGCAAGAAAAACATAAAGACTCAGCAAACACAAAATCAACAACAATAAAAAAAGATGAAAAGAAAATACATGAAGAAAAACGAGTCAGCACAGAAAATTAAGTGGAACAAAGAAACTGAAAACACACACACACACAAAACCACATCAAAATGACAGCACTAAACTCATACCTATTAATAATTACACTGAATGTAAATGACTAAATGCACCAATAAAGAGACAGAGAGTGGCAGAACGGATAAAAAACACCATCTGTTTATATGCTGCCTAAAGAGACACAACTTAAAGACACAAACAAACTAAAACTCAAAGGATGGTAAATAGGGCTGCTTTACTGAAAAACATTTGTAAGTTGACTTTTTCTTATAATTTGGTATATATTTGAACTCTTGGCATCTATAATTTTATAGCTTTGATATGTATTATTCGCTCCTGAGAGGCCTGTATCTCTTGGTAAAGATGGTAGTAATAAAATCATCTGTTCAGTCAAAAAAAAGTCAGCCACTGAAAACCCTATGGAGCACAGTTCTATGCTGACACACAGGGGGTCGCCATGAGTCGGAGTTCAGTCAACAGCAACTTTCAGTTCTCTCAGTACAGAGACTGAAAATATCTAACTAAATCCAACAAAGCCCTGACCACCAACTCATCCTCACTTCCCATCGTTGACAGGGTAATGGGTAAAACATATAAAACACGCATGTGCACAACAAAATTCCCCCAATTCAGAATTTGAGATAAAAAACGTTTAACTTTCTTATCCATGAAAAGCAGTCTGTAAAATTAATAATTAAATAATTTGAAGAAGGCTTTGATTTTTTGGATTGTTGTCATTACTAGTCAAAGCAGTTACTGTTTTCTAATTCTACCACCTTAGATCTGGCAAGTTCTAGGAACCTAATAGATATTCCTTAGCTAATGGGGCATATTTAGCACAGTATTTCTCAACCAGTATGGTGAGTTAGGCGCCCTGGTGGCGTAGTGGTTAAGAGCTTGGCTGCTAACCAAAAGGTTGTCTGTTAGAATCCACCAGTTGCTCCTTGGAAACTTTACAGGGCGATTCTACTCTGTCCTATAGGGTTGCTATGAGTCAGAATCGACTCGATGGCAAACAGGTTTGGTTTCTGGATACTGAGTTAAGAGATGTCCTGGTGGCACAGTGGTTAAGTGCTTGACTGCTCACCGAAAGGTGGGTGGCTCGAATCCACCAGCCACTCCACGGGGGAAAGATGTGGCAGTCTGTTTCCATAAAGATTACAGCCTTGGAAACCCTTTAGGGCAGTTCTACTCTGTTCTATAGGGTCCCTATGAGTCAGAATCGACTCCATGGCAACAAGTTTACAGTGAGTTAAAGGGAATGAGGTGCAAATGTCCCAAGGACCCACACTGGCTCTCGCAGGGGCTGGAGCCACCCAGCCGGCCACCTCCGGCCACAAGCAGTCTCATCTATTTCTCCCATGTGCTAGACAAAACAAGCAGTCTCTATGTGCGCTGTGATATGAAAAAGGCTGAGAAGCATGGATCTAGTGGACAGTTCCCTTTCTGAAACCAGAGTGCTGTATTTAGCTAACTTCTCCCAGCAATACAGTATAATGCTTTCTTAGGACTAAGATATGAGCTATTAATTCTAAGTCCAGGAATAAATCTGCTCCTTTCTCTACTGAATATGCAGAGAATATTTAAAGGGGGGAGGAGGGAGACTAAAGATATTGATCTCAAATAGAATAACTCAAAATGTCTACTTGCATTTTATTGATAAGATGAGGAAAGAATAAGTGGATGAATACAGCTTTACTCTAGGAAGAGATCACGAGCATCTCAGTAAATTTACAATAATCAAACCAGCACGCCGGCTAGGGGGAATGTTCACTGGGCAACACAAAGTTTGCGAGGAAGCAAATACTTTTATCCTTGTGACCTTCTCTTTCCTCAGAAACAACGTCCCAGAACACAGCCTCACTAAAAGCCGAGTTCTGCAGACATTAACTAGCCGACACCTAAACGAGTTGCTTTTGTTTTTATTTTTCAGTTTGTATCCATCACTGTCAGACAAAATCGGACAGGTCCTTCAGACAGGTACAGTGGCTGCAAGAGCAGAGACACTTCTCCAAGAACTCAAGCCCCATTTACGCCAGCAAGATTAGCTACAGACTAAGTCTACACTCTTTTAGGAGAAATAAATATAAACCCAAAGGTCACAAAAATTTAGACTTTGCCAACCAGAAGGTCAGCAGTTCAAATCCACCAGCTGTTCCTCGGAAACCCTATGGGGCAATTCTACTGTGTCCTGTAGGGTCGCTATGAGTCGGAATTGACGTGGACAACAGGTTTGTTTTTTTGTTCTGTTTTGTTTTCTCCTCTCCTGTGTTAGCAACTTCTGGATTTGTGTGCTGATCTGTCTCTTTTTACTTATCGTCAACAAATCCTTTACCTTGAAACAATAGCTACCCCTGTTCATCATGTACCGTATGTTGGGCACCAGACATTCAGCACCTCGAATCCTCACAGAGGGTCCTCAGGTGGGAGGGTAGACCGCCAGCAGATACACGGACATGAGGTGCTTATGGTGGCAGCTCCTCCATGGCCCACATCTTAGAGGAAGGTATAATTATAATTATTCCCCATCTCAGACTTGAGAAAAGTCCACTGTCCGACCCCAACTGTGTTTCCCAGGAAGGGCAGAGCCAAGATTAAAACCCAGGCAGTGCCAACCACAGCAAGATGTCTCATGTAAGAGAGAATTCTCCTCTGAATGGCCAACGAGTAAACCCATCAATGAAACTCCTGACTCACATTCAAAGCCCCATCTGTGAATGACAGATCCCTACAGACGACCATTCTGGTGTATATGAGTTTCCCATCATGGGTGAAAACACAAGGCAGTAATTCAGAAAACAAACTGCTGAATTATTCTTAATAATGACTGGTTTTCACTTTTGTGTTCCGTGGTTTTGTCCCTTGTGGTGAACCATGAGTCATTTACATATGACTCTAAACATCAAGAAGTTTTTATCAATGAGGGCAAGGACAATATCTGCAAGTCTGGGCTAAATCAGCAAAAATTAAACAGAATTTAAAGAAAGGATGGATACTTAGTACTCCAAATAGGGAGAGTAGATACAGCCACACAAAGTTAACTACCCCATGAGCTAGGACACTCATGGCATTAGTGAGCAGTGCACTGGAGTAGACACTGGAATACCTGGAAGGTTCTAGTCTCACCTCCGTCATCACAACAGCTCCGTTTCCGGGGAAGTCACTTAGGTCTTCTAAGACTTAAAATCCTCATCTTTAAAATGGGGACAAAAATACCCTAACTGCTTACATCACAGGAATTCAAAGAAGATAATGTGAAATTGCTTTGAAAACTGTCATCATTATTATGTATCTCCCAGTATGGTTGTGAAGCAGGTATCTGCCCCTGAACTCTGTCCTTACTCGCTGATAACTAATTTATCTCAAAGTAATGGTGACCACATGGGGAGCAACTCAGAAGCATTTCCATCAGGCAACTAGGACTGCAGGGGATAGAACTGCAGTTTCTGAAGGCAATTTAATAACTGGCCTTTTGAAACAGTGACCAGACTGCAATAACGTACAACCCAAGATGGGTAAGCTGGCATCGGAATGCCTCCCTTTCTCATTTGTAGCTGCCACAACAGGGGTGAGGGGCTGGGTAGGCATGTCCTGAGACACTGGGCCAATGAATGGCAGGCCTGGGCTTACTGGCAAACAGTGACCCAAGAGGTCTGGTGGAGGGACAAGGAATTGCTCCCTCAGCTAAGTATCTCCCACAGACAGAAATGTTACCAGGAGTAAACAGATTCTGCCTCTAAATTTCTCTTTTCAAATGTAATCATTCATTGGAGAGTATTCGATCAAGCCGCTGAACACTACAGTGTGATCCCCGTTTTCACTGACGGAAGGTGCTGGAGGAGAAACAGAGAAGCACTGCACAGGGAGGGTGTGTGCTCATCAGAGAAAGGGCCTGACAGCCCGAGAGAGAGCCATCCCATTCACCACTTCGCCTCCAGCTTATCCTGAAGGAGCCATGGGGCATATTTGTCTGCAAGGCATGGAAGAAACAAGTATGTCACAGAAGCCTCTAAGGAAGTGCTCCCAGATACAGCAGACCGATGCTCTGTGATGCTCCCATAATCTTCCTCATGCCTCCAGAGAAGTACATGCACACCCCCAGTTATGGGAAAGGCTAAAGCAATAGGCTCAGGAGGACCTCAAGGTTGAACCACTTAATTCTTCTGTGGCCTCTCATAAATGCATCTGGATGAGGTCTGCTCCCTACCTGGGGATAAGGGACCTCATTAACATCAAAAAAGCTGAGCCGGGAGCAGAGTGCATCCTTTGGACCCCGTGCCCTGCTCTGAGAACCTCCTAGATCCTGGGGAAGACTGATGCCAAGACCCATGGAGATCTCCAAGGAACGCGGGGCCCACAGATGCTTAAAAGAGACAAGAACTTTCCCCTTGAGCTGACAGAGAAAGAAAGCCTTCGCCTACAGCTGGTGCCGTGAATTTGGACTTCTAGCCACCTAAACTGTGAGGGAATAAATTTGTTTGTTAAAGCCATCCACTTGTGGTATTTATGTTATAGCAGCACTAGACAACTAAGATAACCATACAGAATGTAGAGCTTGCTTTGCTGAAGCAAGACTCACAAAGGTGCTAAGAAGTTCAAATGCATTCTGGGTGATGGCAGAGAGAAAAGGTCACAGAAGGTCAGGAGGCTGGAATACCTGGAGGACTCTAGTGTCAGTTCTGTCACTCAATACCGCTCCATTTCCAGCTAAGTCCCTTAAGTGTTTTAAGATGTAAGATCCTAATCTTTAAAATGGGGACGATAATATCCATTTTGTCTACATTACAGGAATTCAAAGAAAATATGTGAAATTGCTTTGGAAACCGCTATGTATTCGCTTCGCAATCTTCCTAAACAATCTTGCTTTAATATTAACAACTGGGCCAACGCTCGTTTGTTATTTTTTAAATACTCATGAACACAAATATTTATAGTGGCATGCCAGCGAAGTTTGTTTTCTTTAAAAAATATTTTAATTGTGTTTTAGGGGAACGTTTTACACAGCAAATCAGGTTCCTATTTAATCATTTTTATACCAATTGTTCTGTGACATTGGTACGCTTTTCACAGTGTGTCACTGTTCTCGTTATTTCCATTCTGCTTCTTCTGTGTCCATTGATTTCTGGTCCAAGGCCTAAAGAAGGCCAATGGGGTGCCCCAGGCCAGGCGCTACCCAGAGGGCCAACCCAATGTGGTCAGTAGGTGCCCTGACCCATCCTTGCTGGCAGCTAATATAAAATGCTGAATGAAAGAATCACCTGCGTGTCTTAAATGTTTTCATCCTTCACTATCTTAACATGGTGGTTTCTATTTTATTTCATTTTAATTTTTCCCCTTATCATTATCTCTGGATGGGATCAGGAGTAACAGTTTTTCTTCCTCTGCTTATTCATTTTTTTTTTTTGTCTCCTTACTACCTGGCAAAGCATCTTGCCATAGCAGAAACTAAAACCTCTGTCAACACCTGGGATCTGTAACCCTGGGCAGAGGACAGGCACCCACATTCTGCCCCCTCCTTGGCACTGATCCAGACAAAAGAGAGAGCAAGTGAGCAGGTTCAAGTTTTAGGGCCCAGCTAGGGCCAGAGTCTGGGACCCCATGGCTCTCCATGGAAGACAGCACAATACTTGTATAACATAAAGAAGGCACAGAAGGTGGGAAGCTCATCCTGTACCCTTTCCAGAAGACTCTTAGAAATTAAAACAATAAACAAACCCACTGCCATCTAGTCGATCCCTACTCACAGCGAGACCGAGACCCTATAACACAGAGTAGAACTGCCCCATTGGGTTCCCAAGGCTGTAATCTTTAGGGAAGCAGACTGCCACATCTTTCTCCCATAGGTGGCTGGTGGGTTTGAACTGCCGACCTTTCAGATAGCAGCTGAGCACTTTGGCAAGGCAATAATGGACCTGGCCCAGGTATGCACCCTAGAGAACTAAAACTACCAACATAAACAGATACATGCACACCTATGTTCACTGCAGCATTATTCACAACAGAAAAAAGATGGAAACAACCTAGCTGCCTGTCAACAGACGAATGGATAAACAAACCATGGTACATACACACAATGGAATACTACACAGCAATAAAGAATAATGATGAGTTCTCAAAATATAGTATATCATGGATGAATCTGGAGGACACTGTGCTGAGTGAAATAAGTTAGTAACAAAAGGACAAATAGTGTATGAGACCACTGTTATAAGAACTCAAGAAAAGGTTTACACATAGAAGAAAGTATTCTTCAATGGTTATGAGGGTGGGGAGGAGGGGAGAGGCAATCACTAACTAGATAGCAGACAAGTGTCAGCTTCAGTGGAGGGAAGGACAACATACAATATAGGGGAAGTCAGCACAAGTGGACCAAAGCAAAACCATGGAAGCTTCCTAGGCACATCCAAACACTCTGAGGGACCAAGTAGCTGGGGCTGGGGCTGGGGACCATAGTCTCAGGGAATATCTAGCTCAACTGGTATAACATAGTTCATAAAGAAAATGTTCTACATCCCACTTTGGTGAGTAGCGTCTGGGGTCTTAAAAGCTTGCAAGCACCCATCTAAGATATATCTATTGATCCCATCCCATCTGGAGCAAAGAAGAATGAAGAAAACCAAAGACATAAGGAAAATATTAGCCCAAATGACTAAAGGACCACATGAACCAGAGACTCCATTAGCCTAAGGCCAGAAGAACTAGATGGTGCCCGGCTACCAGCAATGACTGTTCTGACAGGGATCATAATAGAGTCCCAGACAGAGCAGAAGAAAAATGTAGAACAGAATTTAAATTCACATAAAAAGACCAGACTTACTGGTCTGACAGAGACCGGAGGAACTCCCAAAACTATGGCCAGACACTCTGCTAACCTAGAACTAAAAACATTCCTGAAGTCCACTTTTCAGACAAAGACTCAACAGGCCTATAAAACAAACAATAACACACGTGAGGAACATGCTTCTTAGTTCAACCAAATATACAAGACCAAATGGGCAGCTCCTGTCCAAAAGCAAGACGAGAAGGCAGGAAGGGTCAGGAACTGGATGAATGGACACAGGAAACCCGGGGTGGAAAGGGGGAGTGTGCTGTCACATTGTGGGGACTGCAACCAATGTCAAAAAACAATATATGTATAGATTTTTGAATGAGAAATTAACTTGAGCTGTGAACTTTTCATCTAAAGTACAGTAAAAATAAATAAAACAAAAAGTACTGCATGATCTCACTATTATAAAAACAGAAGAACAGGTATACATACAGAAGGCAACATTCTTTGATGGTTACTGGGGCCGAGAGGCAGAGAGAGGGGGAATCATTTTCTAGACAGTAGACACTTGTTAGTTTTGGTTATGGTAAGGCAATACCAAAGGGTGCAGCCAGCCCAACTTGACCAAAGTAAAGCTGACACTAAGAAGTACATAAGAATGAAGCCCAATTTCCAAAGTAGCCTAGTATTAGTTTTGCTTCTGGCCAAGAAATAAAGGAGAAGGCCTGAAATACTTACATCACCACAGGGTTATTTTATAGATCTTTAATGCAGGGTTTCGAGCTGGTTCATTGAGGTTCCAACCCCTGCTGAGAATCTGCATTTCTAACAAGGTCCCAGGAAGTTATACATAGGAATCACCTGGGGATCTCGTTAAACCATAGACCGATTCAGTATATCTGGGGTGAAAATGCAAATTCTCAGCATGGGTTCGAACCAGAACGAACCAGTTCAAAGACCGGCTTTAATGCTGGTGTTTCATTAAAAATATGACAAGAAAGCAAGCCCCTTGACAACCTTCTTCAGAAAAGGAAAAAAAAAAAGAGGCCACATGTGCTTGATCTGATGCTGCCTTATTACCTCCTGTACTATGGAAATGAAAGGCATAACAGTCTGAATGGGAAATGCCAGGAAGAGGACTGCTCGGCCTTCTGCATGGGCTGAACACTGCTGGCTCCTTCAGGTTCTGAGATGGACACTCAGCGGAAGACAGCCATAAACAACTCAGAGCTGGACACCAAGCAGTCGCCCTCGCCATTCACAAAGCCAACAGCTATCTACCTCTTCTGAGCTCACTTGCAGTCTGGATCCGGGGCTGAGAAACACTGCTCAGGGCGACAGACACCCACTCATCTTCACGTCCCCAAGAGCACGTGCCAGCCCCCAGCATCTGCCAACAGGCCATCCCAGAACAACATTCTGTGTCCATGCTCATTAACCTACATGTTTCTCACTTTAGTGAAGGGGACACGTGGCTTACTTCCATAAAGTGAGGATATAAATGTACTGACCCAAGCACAATGAACGTGAAGTCACTGAGAAGATGGATAAAGGAAGGCTGAGCCATCACTTGACTGCACCATCTCACCTGCTCCTTCCCAGCCCTCGGAGGTATGAACTCCACGTTAGAGTTCCACGTGAGAGACAAGGACTGAGCGCAACAGTTGGGTCACTTCTGTGAGCTCACATGGCAGAATTAGAACCCAGATCCTCGGCCTCTTAGGTCTGCAGGCTCTTTCTACAACAGCATGTGAGCGAGCAAACCTGAAACACGATACTACCCATGGGGCAGGCAACCATGATTCACAAAGCAGGAAATAACAGCAAATACATAGCAGTAACGCAGTGCCTAAGGAGACACAAATTAACGCAACAGTGAATTCATTTTATACCTATCAGAAGATTATCAAAAGGAAAGCTAGAAAAAAAAAAAACCCACTGATGTAAGAAAATAGACACACTTATTAACTGGAGGTGGGCAATTTGGCATTAAAGAAGCATACAGTTCACAAACTTAAAATAGTACTCAAAACCTAAAAAACTATCCCTAGGAAGTCAACTTGACAAAGAAAAGAGACATATGGAAAAAACTGTTGATAACACCATTAATTCATAACCGTGAAAACTGGGCTTCCCTAACACCCCCCTCCTGGCAAAATTAATCACAGCATCTAATTCCTTTATAGTTGATTCATATTTGATGCTACTAAAAAACATCAAAGCCATCCAGCCCAGGAACACGTGCTCTGCGTGTACAAACCACAAGCCCCCCAGAAGCTGTTTAAGTACCTGCTTCATATAGGCATAGCACATGGTCTCTGCAACACGCTTGCCTTCATCGTAACACGCTCTGGGTCCTACCGGATTCACGTGGCCCCAGTAATCCTCACTCTGAGGGTGGACTTCAGGATCTACGGATGGGGGAAAAATGGGACTTTGTTTTCATCTTTCTTTCTTACAAGCTGATAAACAATGCAGATTTATGATGCAAAAGGGAGCTCTGAAAAGACCAAGGTAAGCATTTACAAATGGAGACATGTATATTAAACAGGTAACCTCAAGAGAAACCCAAGTCTCTAAGTACCAGTGGGACACGGTGTTTTTAACTCTGATATTAAGTAAGAACAGCAGTTGTCTATTTTACAGGGAAAAAAATTCATTAAAAGATCAAAGGCTTTCAATTTGAAGTCTTCACTCTCTCCCATAAATTGTGCTTAACTTTTAGACTGTTTATGCCAACTATAATCACATATATTCTACATGAAGAGCTATACGGTTTAAAGTTTGTATTTATAAAATACATAAACATAGTAAAACATGTATTTTCAATTAACAGAAAACTAAAAAAAGAAAATCTCTGTGGAACACCGTGACTTTCAAATATGCCATCACCAAAATAAACGTGAGAACCACAGATGGCCGGGTCTAGTGTGGGCAGAGGGACAGAGTCGTCCAAGGGCAACTGGAAGCTTGTTGCTTTACTGCTTACTTTATATTTCCTAATTCCTGTTTTTCTGGTGTGTAAAATCAAACCTCAGAACTTTAAAATGTACCACAGGAACAGATTAAAGAAATCTTGTAACAAATTCTTTTTTTAACACAGGTATATTTTTGGAATGTGAATTAATACCTAACTTATCTGGTGCACCAGGAATTTTATATACATTCCGAATACCACCATGCTGTAAAATGTATACATCTTTGCCAAGAAATCTAGAAAAACAAGACACAAATCTATAAATTCGTGCTCTTGTACCTGAAGTTTGACTTTCGGCTCATGTGTGAAATGGAGACGTGGGACAGGGATGTGGAATGAATACACACATAGTCCTGCCACGTGTGTTTGGAGTCAGCCTCGGCGGAATCTTAGAAGCATGGCAGAGAATGAGACTCTCTATGTGCTGCTGTGGTTTAGAATTCTTAAGCAGGAACACATTTTTTCACTGCACAATGGGAGAAAATGCTTAAGGCAAATACTCCCTGAGGGAAGAAGACCAATGACTTAAATTCACTCAGATGTAAGATGATTGGTATCAGACCTTTTCCTGGGGATTTCTGACAAGGGCTGGGCAAGCTAGACCCCTGAGAGCAAAGGTGGTCACAGATGAGGCAAAGGATGAGCAAGAGGAAGTGGGTACACCCAATGTGCCCCCTGACCGGTCCTGTCTCAACTGAAATGTCCAGGATACCAACGTTCATGAGAAAGTTCCCTCACAGAATCACTGTTATTTTATAAAAGCAATGATTTAGAGTCAAAACTGATTTCCAATCAGTCTCCTGTTTTCAGCATTTTGCGAGGCTAACACACGAAACAAGCACTCCACAAAACTTGTTTACCTCACTTATCAAACATCAGACTAAAGCAAGGGGGATTACACCATACTGATTTAACAACCCTAAAGAAAACAAGCTAGGCAGATAACAGGCAGATAATAAATCAGGTAGATGGGTGAAAAAGGGTATGTGGAAGAGATGTCACTGTGTCCTTTGGGACATGAAACATGAGTACCTTTATATTTTAGATAGTTTAAGACTCAGCCCTTTGCATTATATCAACACTCTCCCTTTTGTGATATATTAAGCCAGTCAGAGAAACCAAAAGGGAACCAGCTGATGTCACAGAAAGTGAAATCTGAGAATCCTTTGTTGAACAAACCATGATACAGGATGAACAGGGAGGGTGAAATGCAAGAGTCCACTCAACTGCCTGTTCCGAAAACAACTGAGTAAACATGGGGTAAGGCAGACCCTTCCCTCTTAACTTCCAGAGACTTCAAAGAAGAAGTGGTGGATGCTCTACCTTTTCATGGGAATTACCAAGATATAACTGCATTTAGCAGAGTATTTCTTTCATTTGGTTCCCTCACTTAAAAAAAACAAAGGATCTCCTCAGACTTTACCCATTTACTTCCTTATTTCTTCTGTCCACAATGATAACATGAAGTAGAAGAATTGCATCACGTCAGCCTGGCTTCCGCTGCATCAACCAAGCAGCTCTGCGAAACACTGCTCTCATACTGGTTTTAGGTTTGCAGGGAAATTCACACGAGTTCAAAGGGCAGCTCTTGTCACCTCTCCTAATACTCGCTCCCTCTAAGTGCAAAACTGTATCACTGGTCAGTCTGGGGAGGGGATCTGAGAGCACTCCAGGTTGGGAAAACTGGTTCACTTTTCCGGCACACCCCATTTACGATTCTCCCAGAAATCATTATAAACCACTTCAGGCTACCAATGCATATGTCTTCACCAACTGAAAGTTCTTGGTAGGTCAGACGTGCAACATGCACTGTTTCCACTGAAGAATAACATACGCCAGCTAAACAGCTTTTAAAAATGAAATCATTTCTGGGGTACTTTCACAGCAGAATGGTAAATCCACTTTTGTGGATTCATGGATGGTGGGTCCTTAATTTGTGAGGTTACGTGACACAACATTCCTAGGGTGTGCTTCAGCAGTTTAAAAAAAAAAAGTTCATCCACCCAAAGGAGGAGAGGGTTAGAAAAAAAGCTTCTTTGCTGCTGTTCACGGGACCAGGAAGTACTGGCTGCCGTCCACGGGACCAGGAAGTACAGGCTCGGCTTACTGGGAAAGGAGTTCTGGAATCATCTTTTACTCCTTATTACCTGAGGCAGGGTGAAAACAGTCAAACGCAGCTGGAGTGACCACCCCAGGTGGGAGCCCCTCACTCACCTCCATACACCTCGGAGGTGGAGGCCAGGAGAAGACGCGCCCCGACTCGTTTGGCCAGCCCTACGGAAAGCAAAATACGACGAGAAGCTGTGAGTTTCAGGAAAACACACATGCGCGTGCACATTTCTGTGGCCAGTCTAAGGAATTTTTTAGTATTAAAGGCATCTGACTATCCATGCCTCTTCAGTGAGCCACTCTTACTGCATCTGCTTTGAAACCAACAGGAAAACAAAAACAGTAAGAAAAACACAAATGAGTCCTCAGGACAACAGTTCGTTGGAGACTTGGAGCTGTCAGCAGGGCCAACTTTGCACAAATGCAAAATCTGATGGTTTGAGAAGGCGTGACTTAGGAGATTCATAAAGACTCCTTTGTCTCCAAATATCACCCATCATTCAGTATTTTATCAGGTAACTTCACACTGGTAGGCAGAAGCCAAGGACCTTCTCACCTTACCTGCTACTATCCCCTCACTTCCTGAACACAGCCCCTCCCAACTTCTAACCGAGCTCGGGTGCCTCCTCATCTGGGCAACGCCATGCCCCCCATCGTCCCAACTCTTTATCTGCTTCCTTCGAGGTTCATTTAAACAACATTTTCTCCAAGGCAACTTGTCACCTTTCCTCAATCCTGCTCTGAGCCCCTTTCCTACATTTACACTCACACTTAACCTGTTGCCGTTGAGTCGATCCCGACTCATAGTGACCCTACAGGACAGAGCAGAACTGCCCCACAGGGCTTCCAAGGAGCAGCTGGTGGATTCAAACTGCCGACCTTTTGGTTAGCAGCCGTAGCTCGCTGTAGCTCTTAACCACTGCACCACCAGGGTTTCACTCACATTTACAGTGAACTAAAACGAAACAAAACAAAACCAGTTGTTGTCAATTCCAACTCATGGTGACACCACGTGTGTGCAGCGGAACTGCTTCACAGGGCTTTTATGGCTGTGTGCGTCCTTTCAGAAGCAGATCTGCAGGTCTTTCTTCCGAGGCACCTCCAGGTGGGTTTGAACCACCAGCCTTTTGGTTAGCAGCTGAGCACTTACCTGTTTGCGCTGCCCAGGGGCCTTACAATGGACTAGCTTCCAACAATATTAATCTTTTTTAAACTGGTGGTTAAATAAGTATGGCAAGCATTCCAAACACTCTCTCAAACAGAGCCCCAGTATACAGCAATTCATCAAAGGCTCTGTGACACCCTGCACAAAAGAAACTCATTTCCCTTTGCCTAACCTCATGTTTCCCAAATGTGTTCCATCATACAGCCTCTTGTGCACTGAGCATCATTAGAGGAGAAGCGTGGCTGTGTCTCATACCTCCCCCGCATCAAACTGACCACAGGGTGGAAGTCCAATGTTTGCCCATGAAGTGTTCTAGGAGGAAAGATGAAGCATGCGTACATAACCTGTGGGCACTTCTGGGGAGGCCGGGTGGTACTGAAGGGTCCTCGCATGAGGGTACCAAGGGTAAGAGCATAAATGCACATCTCGGGGATGGAAGCAGAGAGCCACGAAGAGGTGCATAAAGGAAGAGAGAAGAGAGCTGCCGAAAAGGTAGGGATCGGAAGATAAACTGTGCAAACCCCATAATTTGCCTGTGGCAGAAAAATGCTCAAAAGATGCAATATAAGATGAGATTCACACGCCACCAACACAAAGATTCCAATTTCAGCCCACAAACGTCTGGGAGGTAGACCACCATACTGTATTATTGAGTGGGGACAATGGCGGTAGCTTCAAAAGGAAGAAATCTGCTGGTCTTTTTCTTTTTTTGTTAAACTTTTCAAGGTGAGATAATTGCAGACTCAAATGCAGTTGTAAGCAGTAATACAACCACTGAACTATACGTGTAAAAGATGTTAAATTGGCAAATGTGTTATATAATAAAACCTGCAAAAGCCGGAACCTGTGTAAGGCGGAAACCTGTCAGACAAACCAAACCAAACCCGTTGCCATCCAGTCAATTCCGACTCACAGTGACCCTACAGGACAGAGTAGAACTGCCCCATAGGGTTTCCCAGAAGCGGCTGGTGGATTCGAACTGCCAATCTTTTGTTTAGCAGCTGAACTCTTAACCACTGCGCCACCAGACCTCCTGTCAGAAAAAGAAAACTCAAATATTTTCCACTAGAATGAGCGATAGAAAAGTGGTAAGACTGCACTCTGTCAAAGTTGGAAAACCTTCGAGACCTGGAAAAACGAGGCAGTCCCATTGAGTTCCGGGTCTCACAGGTTTCACTGTGCATATTATTATCACAATTAAAAAAAGTAATACAGAGATCCTTTAGACCTTTACCCAGCGTCCCCCAAGAGTAAAACCTTGCAGAACTCTGGCACAGGATCACAGACAGGATACTGACAGTGACACAGGCAAGACAGAGCACTCCACCGCCACACGGATACCGCAGGTTCTCCTTTTACAGCCACACCCACCTCCCTCCCTCCTGTCTCCTTAACCCCTGGCAACCACAAATTGTTCTCTATAATTTTATCATTTCAGGAATGGAATCAAACAGTATGTAACCTTTTGGGACTGGATTTTTTGACCTCACGTAACTCCCCTGAGATTCATCCACGCTGCTTCATGTATCAATCCTTCCTGACTCTTAATCGTTGAATAGTATTCCACTGGGAGCCCTGGTGGCACAGTGGTTAAGAGCTCGGCTGCTAACCAAAAAGTCAGCAGTTCAAATCCACCAGCCGCTCCTTGGAAACCCTATGGGGCAATTCTACTCTGTCCTGTAGGGTTGCTATGAGTCGGAATTGACTCGACAGTAACGGGTTGGATTTTGGTTAGTATTCCACTGAATGGATGCACAACACTTTATTCAATCATTCACCTGTTATACGGCACTTTAGTTGTTTTCCCTTTTTGGCGATTATGAATAAAGCTGCTATGAACATTCTTTACAGGTTTTTGTGTGAACTTAAGTTTTCACTTTTCTGGTGTAAACACCCAAGAGTGCAATTACTGGATCATATGGTAGTTGTATTTTTACTTTAAGAAACTGCCAAACTGTTTTCCAGAGTAGCTGTACCATTTTATATTCCCACCATCCAAGTCTTTCTAAAAGCCTGTTATTTTTCTCTAAAATTTGATGCACTCACATATGCAACATGCTGTACTTCAAGAGCAAGTGAGATTGAAGATTTTAAAACCAAGACCAAGCCCGCACTATTTGGTGGCCTGACTTCGGCAGGATTCACAGAGGCGACAGTCCCAAGGTGAAGCCAGGGGAGCTACACTGTGTTGCTGTAGTGACCAGGTGTTTATGCTGAGATTGGACAAAGGGGTTTCATCAGATCGAAGACGCCAAGCATGGGGACGTGGTGAAGCCACAAAGAAGGGCCATACGAGCAAAGTCAGGCAAAGTTCAGCCCATCTTGTCTCAAAAGCAAAAATGGCTAGCCTCTGCTCTTCTCAGTTTAGAAAGCAAAGACCCATTCAGGTCTCTTTTCGGCCAAGCCATCTTCTACGCTCTGCTTTTGTCCATGTCACTCCTGAAAGGCCCTTTACATTCTTACAAGGCCTCCACGTCCAAATCTCATTTATGGTGCAAGCCCTAGCTCAAGAGCCACTTTCTCCTTGAGCTCTATTAGCATTTCACTGGTGCCTCCTCCCTTTTGGAAACTTCCACTTTTACCCTGTATTTCTGATTGCAAAAAAAATCACTGCCATCAAGTCGATTCAGACTCATCTACAAGACAGAGTAGAAATGCCCCACAGGATTTCCAAGGAACACCTGGTGGATTTGAACTGCCAACCTTCTGGTTAGCAGCCTGAGCTCTCAACCACTGTGCCACCAGGGTTCCTTCAACAACCCAAAGTCCCCAGTAAATCCCAAGACATTTTCGTACTCATTGCTCAATTAAAATAATTAATGTTTGTGATGATCTCTGGTCATCAAGAAAAGTTAAATTATACTCTATTTACTCTGATTCCTAAGGCAGGGAAGAAAATGCCAATATATTTTATTAATAAAACAATAATAATTAATATTTATTGAGTGCTATGTGCCAGGGTCTGTGCTAAATACTTTAAAGGGATTGTCTCATTTTAGGAATATTTCCATCCAAAATGGGTTTAATTAAAAATGTTTTGGTGCTTGAAGGAGCAAGTTGCACTTGGCTGAAAAATTCACTTATGTGGAAAAACTCATTTGCTAAGGAGGATTTGACTAAATGGTGAATTTCATGTACTATATATAAATATAAATTCAAAAACACAAAGATAGATGCCTGTTACCATTTTCAATAGCCTCTAAAAAGATAAAATACTTAGGAATAAATCTGACCAGGGATGTAAAAGACCTATACAAAGAAAACTACAAAACACTACTGCATGAAACCCAAAGGGATCTATATAAACGGAAAAACATACCATGCTCATGGACAGGCAGACTCAACATTGTGAAAATGACAATTCTACCCAAAGCAATCTATAAATACAACGCAATCCCAATCCAAATACCAATAACATTCTTCAAAGAGATGGAAAAACTAATCATTAATTTTATATGGAAAGGGAAGAAGCCCCGAATAAATAAAGCACTACCGAAGAAGAAGAATAAAGTTGGAAGACTCACACTACCTGACTTCAGAACCTACTATATAGCTACAGTAGTCAAAACAGCCTGGTACTGGTACAACAACAGATACACTGACCAATGGAACAGAATTGAGAACCCAGATATAAATCCATCCACCTACGGTCACCTGATCTTCGACAAGGGCCCAAAGTCCATCAAATGGGGAAAAGACAGTCTTTTTAACAAATGGTGCTGGCAAAACTGGATATCCATTTGCAAAAAAATGAAACAGGACCCATACCTCACACCGTATGTGAAAACTACTTCAAAATGGATCAAAGACCTGAATATAAAGCCTCAAACTATAAAATTCATAGAAGAAAAAATAGGACCAACATGACGGGCCTTAATACATGGCATTAACAGGATACAAACTATAACCATCAACGTACAAAACCCAACGGATAAGCTAGATAACTGGGATCTTCTAAAAATCAAACACCTATGCTCTTCAAAAGACTTCACCAAAAGAGTCAAAAGAAAACCTACAGACTGGGAAAAAATTTTTGGACAGTACAAGTCAGACAAAGGTCTAATCTCCATAATCTACAAGAAAATCCAATACCTCTACAACAAAACGACAAATAATCCTACTAAAAAATGGGCAAAGGAAATGAACAGACACTTCACCAAAGAAGACATTCAAATGGCCAACAGACACATGAGGAAATGCTCATGATCACTAGCCATTAAAGAAATGCAAACGAAAACCACAATGAGATACCATCTCACCCTGGCATTACTGGCACGAATCAAAAACACTGGAAATGACAAATGTTGGAGGGGCTGCGGGGAGAACGGAACTCTTATGCACTACTGGTGGGAATGCAAAATGATACAACCATTTTGGAAAATGATATGGCGCTTCCTCAGAAAGCTAGAAATAGACATACCATTCGATCCAGCAATCCCATTCCTAGGAATATATCCTAGAGAAATAAGAGTCGTCACTCGAATAGACATATGCACACCTATGTTCATGGCAGCACTGTTCGCAATAGCAAAATGATGGAAACAACCTAGACGCCCATCAACAGATGAATGGATAAACAAACTATGGTACATACACACAATGGAGTACTATGCAACAAGAAAGAACAACAATGAATCTGTGAAGCATCTCATAACATGGATGAAACTGGAGGACATTATGCTGAGTGAAATAAGTCAATCACAAAAGGACAAATATTGTATGAGACCTCTATTGTAAAAACGCATGAAAAAGTTCACACACAAAATGTAACAATCTTTGTTGGTTACCAGGGATGGGGCGGGGGGGAATACTAAATAGGCAATAGGTAAGTGGTATCTTGGGTGAAGGGTGAGACAGTACACAATACAGGAGAAACCAGCACAACCTGTAGAAGGAAAGGTCATGGAAGCCCCATAGACACATCCAAACTCCCTGAAGGACTGAATTGCTGGGCGGAGGGCCGTGGGGACCATGGTCTCGGGGAACATCTAACTCAACTGGCATGACACAGCTTATAAAGACAATGCTCTACATTCTACCTTGGTGAGTAATGTCTGAGGTCTTAAAAGCCTGTGAGCGGCCATCTAAGATACTCTACTGGTCTCATCCCTTCGGGAGCAAGGGAGAATGAAGAGAACAGGATACAAGGAAAAGATTAGTCCAAAGGACTAATTGTCCACAGCTACCAAGGCCTCCACCGGACTGAGTCCAGTATAGCTAGATGGTGCCCGGCTACCACCACTGACTGCTCTGACCAGGATCGCAACAGAGGGTTCTGGACAGAGCTGGAGAGGATGTACAGCATAATTCTAACTCACAAAAAAAAAAAAACAGATTTACTGGCCTAAAGGAGACTGGAGAAACCCTGAGAGTATGGCCCCCAGACACCCTTTTAGCTCAGTGGTGAAGTTACCTCCGAGGTTCACTGTTCAGCCTGGGAGTGGACAGCCCCAGAAAACCAAATGAGACTAACGAGGTACAGGAGTCCAGTGACAAGGGCCAGAAGGCAGAAGGGGACAAGGAAGCTGGTGATAGGGAACCCAAGGTTGAGTAAGGATAGTGTTAATGTGTTGTGAGATTGTTAACCATTGTCATAGGGCAACATTTGTAGTAACTGTTAAAAGAGAAATTATTTTGTTCTGTAAGCCTTCATCTTAGGTGAGAATAACAGCACAATTGGAAGAGCGTAGTCAGTGTCACTGAACTGTGTATGTAGAAATTTTTGAAACGGTGTATCTTTGGCTGTGTGTATTTTCACCAAAAAAAAAAAAGGTTGAGAAGTTAGAGGGTTAGTATGTTGTGGGGTTGTTAACCAATGTCATAAAACAACATGTGTACTACTGTTTCATGAGAAACTATTTGTTCTGTAAGCCTTCACCTGAAGTACAATAAAATATTAAAAAAAAAAAAAAAAGATGCCTGTTATGGATTGAATTGGGTCCCCCAAAAATGTGTTGTAAATCCTAACCCCTATATCTGTGATGGAGCCCTGGTGGTGCAGTCGTTAAGAGCTTGGCTGCTAACCAAAAGATCAAGGTTTGAATCCACCAGCCACTACTTGGAAATCCTACAGGGCAGTTCTACTCTGTCCGATAGGGTCATTATGAGTCGGAATTGACTCAAAAGCAACGGATTTGGTTTGTTTTTTATACCTGGGGTTATAACCCCATTTGAGAATGGGTTTTCTTTATGTTAATGTGACAGTATTAGTGTAGGGCGTGTCTTAAGTCAATCTCTTCTGAAATATTCAAAAGATCCCGTCATCATATTGATTCCAACTCATAACGACCCTATGGGACAGAGTAGAACTGCCCCATAGGGTTTCCAAGGAGTGGCTGGTAGATTCAAACTGCCAACCTTTTGGTTAGCAGCCAAGCTCTTAACCACTGTGCCACCAGGGCTCCGTATTACTGACGGTACACCCAAATATCACGTCCCCTGCGAGGTGCTAAGTTTCCTGGGAGTAGGACCTGAGTATAATCCTTATCTGTATCCCCAACCACAGAGCCCCGGGCACAGGAACTGCATTTCATAAACAGGTAGAAAAAATGACATCTTTTAACTGTCATGTGCTAGATGTGCTTCATCTATTGTGTCTAGTTTTGGTACGAGGGTGGCAGGAGGTGGAGGGCAGAGAGTGAATGTGGAGCAGGGGGAAGGGGGAGCTGTCAGAGCTTGCCACACCACTCAGCAGAGGCAGAAACACTCTGTCCTGTCTACTGACCTGGACAGGAGACAAGAACAAAGAGGAGAACAAATTCCCTTTCCTGATTACAAGAATGATCATTTTACCTCACGCGGAGCTTGACGCTCCCAAATGTTTAGTCTAAGAGACGTACAAGCCAATCTCTGGCTGCCTTTGGGTCCTTCGTCTTGATGCTTCGTTCAAATTAAAATTTAGTACTGTATTTCCCAAATCCATTCAGGTAACTTGTTTTAAATATTCCTATAAATCAATTTTTACTTGAAATTTTAAAAAGTGGTTCCTTTCTTCCACTTTGCAGCTAACCAAAACCCGAGTTGTTTTCCTTTTTGCGGTTATATATATATATGTGTGTGTATAAAACAAAACATGGGTCAATTCAACATTTTTTAATGTACAACTCAGTGACATTGGTTATGTTCATCATGTTGTGCAACCATTTCTGCTGTTTCCAAATTATTCCACCACCATTAATTAACAGAAACTCAGTGCCCCCTAAGAAATGATCCCCCCACTCGCTAGTAACCACGAATACACTTGGGTCTCTATACATTCGTGTACTTCACAGAAGTAGAAACACCCCAGTTCTTTACACTCGTGCCAAACTTAAGCATGTCTCTAATTTTAAACCCTAATATGTACATGTTCTCCACAGCTACACATCTAAGATATGGTAGGTGTGGACATACACGTGATGACTACAAAATAAAGGTTAGCACTCTGAGGGGATTTACACGAGGCAACACAGACCAAATCACTATGCTGTATGGGAGTCAGACCGCCCACCCTATGACACACTCTCACAGCAAATTAAAAAAAACAAACAAACCAAAAACCCATTTCTGTCAAGTCAATTCTGACTCATAGCGATCTTATAGGACAGAACAGAACTGTACCACACGGTTTCCAAGGAGCAGCTAGTGGATTCGAACTGTTGACCTTTTGGTTACTAAAGTCGCACTGAAATAACACTGGCAGGGGGAGGAGGGAGGAGACATAAGGGACAAGATCAAACTCAAGGAACACTCAGTTACCTATGGCTGAAATCTTCTAAAATATCCCCAATAAGAGCAGCAAAATAAGAAATTGACAACTTACCCAACATATTTAAAGTCCCAATTGTATTGGTCTTTAACGTCTTGATAGGATTATACATGTAGTTTGGAGGGGAGGCTGGAGATGCCAGATGATATATCTGGTCAACTAAAAGAGACAAAATGGAAATATATCATTTCCAAGAAAAACACTAAAAACACTGAACTCCTAGAAACTGTACTGTAACTTCCACCAAAATTCTAGTTAATGTATTATTGTTCACAGAAACTAATTTACATTTCTAACCAGAAAAACTTTAAACAAAAATAGAAAGTCTAATTATCTGGAACCAAAAACATGTTCTGGGCCAATTATTTGAGCCTTGTTTTCCTCCAACTAGAGTCAATTTGATTATCGAGTTGATTTTTTTTTGCCGCAAAGATTTATCTCAGATAACGCAAGCATTCAAAACATAAGATGGATCTTCCTGACTGAGAATTAAGCATGAAAGTCTTAAGTAAACAATGTTTTATAATCTATGAAGTAAATCTGACACAAAAGCACAAAAGTATAGGAGAAAACAGCCTTCCACTTCATTTCTATGTATCCCACACTTCTAAAACCAGACCCTGAGATAATGGTTAAGGAAGGTGGTTTTTAAAGTCATGAGAACGGCAAAAGAATCTGGATTCTGCATAACTCCACTCCTGTAAAGGCATTAACTTTAGAACTCAAAAGCAAACCCACTGCTGTAGAGTCAATTCTGACTCACACTGATCCTACAGGACAGAGCACAGCCCCATAGGGTTCCCAAGGCTGTAATCTTTTCAGAAGCTGACTGCCGTATCTTTCTCCCATGGAGCAGCTGGTGGGTTTGAACTGCTGAACTTCAGGTTAGCAGCTGAGCACTTAACCACTGTGCCACCAGGGCTCCTCTACTTTAAGATCACCCGGGGTCACTATGAGTCAGAATCGACTCAACAGCAGCAGGTTTGGTTTTTGGTTTTGGTCCCCAAATCATCTACTTTCCTGGATCAAGCTACACCAAGCACACATCAGAAGGGTCGTTGTGGACTGAATTTCTTCCTGTGAAATGGCAGTGGTAGATAGCCAGGCAGGAGGGAAGTCACCCTTCTAGACATTTCTGTGCCATTTCATTCCATTTCAGCTACAGGTCAAAGGTAACACACCCACCATCCACAAGAGAGCTGAGGAATGGAGCTTTGAAATTAACCTCCCTTGCATCCAGCTTTTGCCCCCAAGCAGCAGAGTACCAGTGAGGACCTTTCTCTGCCTCCTGGCCCTCCCCAGTTCCACCTCCCTGGTTCCTACCCACTGCCCCCCACCCTCCTCCCGTCCAGGCGATGATATGCTATGATACATCAGGAGACTAAGTTTGCAGAGATGCCAGGCAAAACAGGCAAATTCGGGAAAAACAAAATGCAGTTCTCATGATGAATTCTCCGATCTAATTTTCTTAGCAAACACCCCCCTACACATCCCCACTCACCACCTGTCCTTCTGAAAATCTCCTCTAATCTCCGGATGGCAGTGGGAACCCATGCGGTCACTTCCGGCATCTGGGACTGTTTCCCTGACGCAAGCTCCCTGCCCAGCGGTGGGAGCTGGAGGATAAGTGCTTATCCTCACGCAAGCGGGCAGGACGGCAGCTCCCCACAGAGAACACTATGCTATGATCGAGGTTAGTGCTCCTTCTCATCCATGCTACTGGTCACAGGATTTTCTAGCCTGAGTGTGTAAGCCTGGGAGGCTTAGTGCGGTCACCTTAAGGCAAGAACTCGTCAGAAGCCAGGGGAAAACGCAACAGCTGGAGGATTCTATGGAGACAATATCTTTGGGAAGGGGCTTCAAGTCTGCCTAGGCCCAGGAAATCGCTAAGGCAGGTCCCTAGTAACTATATTTTTTTCCTGTACCAGGAACATGTGTCAAGGGAGACAGGAACAACATGTGAGACTGTAGGTTCTGATAAATGTGGGGCCTCTCTGCCATGTGTCTTAGTTATCTAGTGCTGCTATAACAGAATTACCAGATGTGGATGGCTTTAACAGAAAAATTTATTCTCTCACAGTCTAGGAGGCTAGAAGTCCAAATTCAAGGGGCCAGCTCCAGGCGAAGGCTTTCTCTCTCTGTTGGCTCTGGGGAAGGTTCTTGTCAGCAAACTTCCCCTGGTCTAGGAGCTTCTCAGCACAGGCATCCCAGGTCCAAAGGAGGCACTTCCCTCCTGGTTCTTCATTCTTGGTAGTAGGAGGTTCCTCCTCTCTCTGTTAGATTCTCTCTTTTATATCTCAAAAGAGAGTGACTCAAGATACAATCTAATCCTATAAATTGAGTCCTGCCTCATTAACGTAAATTACCTCTAATCCTACCTCATGAACATCACAGAGGTAGGATTTACAACATATGGGATAATTACATCAGATCACAAAATGGAAGACAATCACACAATACTGGGAATCATGGCTTAGCCAAGTTGACACATATGTTTGGGTGACACAATTCAATCCATAACACCATGATTGTTCCAGTGAATACTTGAGGTAATTAAAAAAAAAAGTCTTCCTATTTTAAAGTGGCACTTGAGTGAAAGCAGAAGAAAAAAGATTATTAGTGCAGAGGGGTAAAAACTTTAACAAAGCTGAAGTCAGGAATAAATGATTTTGGTCTGGATATTTGTTCTCCTCCCTTTCTCAATGCTGGGTGTGTAAAAGCTATGCTCCTAAGCCACTACAGATCAGTCTAGAGAGTCTCCGTCCTTGCTCTAGGTTGAGAGCCCTGGCAGCACAGGTTAAGAGCTCAGCTGCTAACCACAGGATCAGCAGTTCAAATCCACCAGCCGCTCCTTGGAAACGCTATGGGGCAGTTCTACTCTGTCCTGTAGGGTGCTATGAGTTGGAATCGACTCGACAGCAACAGGTTTGGTTTTTCACTCTAGGCAGAGTTACCCAGAGAGGCTTTTGAAAGAAAGATGCCTGGGCCCCACCCACACAGCCTAACACAGATGCTCTACGCCAAGAGATTCAAGACCTTTAAATTCTCAACAACAAATAAATTAAAAAAAAAAAAACCAAAGAACCAAGTTTGACAACTACCGAGTTAATTAAAAAATAGAATCAATGCTATAGAAAAAAAAAAATCTCTTTAAGAGAACTAAGCAAACACAAATCTTTCAAAGCTGTCTGCCAATACACAAGTTAATGAAAGGATCTATCCAAACGAGAGGAAACCCCTGTGACTGCTCTCCCACCCCACGAGATATTTTGAGTTGAAAAACAGCTAAAAATAAAAAGCAGACAGAGATCCTATTATGTGAATTCTAAGTTAACATGATCTTTTTTTTTTTTTCTAATAAAGTCTCACAAAATCCCATAAATTCTGAGGCCATTTTATTTTTTCAAGTTTTAGAGTCTAGTGTATAGATATGGCCAGTATGAAAATGCATCAGTTCTTACAAACTCTGCTTAAAAGTTCAAGGACTTGTTTAAGTAGCAGACCATCAGCTCTACCAGGTAGGCACTGTACTGCTTTCCTAGGGCGGCTGAAACATAGCTTCACAAAGTAGGTGGCGTATCAGAATGGAAATTTATAGTCTAACAGTTCTGGAGACGAGGAGTCCTAATTCAGGGTATCAGCAGGGCCGTCCTCTCTCTGAAGGATACAGGGGAAGATCCTTCTTTGTCTCGCTCAGCTTCTGGCAGCCCCAGCCATTCCCTGCTTGCAGCTGCTGCATAACTCTACTGTCACCTGGCTGTCTTCCCTCTGTATTTGTCTTTGTCTCTTCTCCTCTTTTATAAAAGGACGTCCGTCATCTACTCCAGTATGACCTCATGTTAACTGCTAACATCTTCCAAGACCCTGTTTCCAAACACAGTCATGTTCACAGGTACCAGGGGTTAGGACTTCAACGTATCTTTTGGGAGGACACACTTCAGTCCATAACAGGCACTGTTTTCTCTTTGCCAAAAGCCTCGTCACGCCTGCTGCCTCTCTTGAGTGGGACTCTGACAGATTCAAACCAGAAAAAATCTGGAGACCTCTTCAGCCGTTAACACTAAACCACAGGGCACAACTAGGTTGTGCCTGCAACTTTAGCTTGCTTCCCACCTGATTTGCAAACCACAAGATGGGGCTGCCCCAAGTCTCTCAGACAGTGTAAATAAATTTGTATGGGTTGTGATCTTACAAAACAAATATTCAACACTCACTTTTACTCTTGAGGTAACGACATATGCAGGGAAAGAAAAACTGTGTTAACGACCAAGAGCAAAACAAGTCTGCCTTGTGGAGTGCATGGTAATTCCCTTACATCAAATAGAAGAATATTCCAACATTAAGCTGTGTCCTTGACTCTCATGTGCTCAAGTCCCAGCTTTCTTCTTCCAGGCACAGTTCAGAGGTCAGTTTACGTGGGAAGGCTTCTCACTGCTCCTAGTCAGAAACAGTCACTCCTACAACTTGCTGCCTGCACCTCTAGTTAACAATTACTTCATTCTGCCTTGTAAAGTGACTCATGTACACGTCTTCTTCACGAAACGATAAGCTCATGGCACACAAGAAACAAGCCTGTTTCTTCCTTATAATTCTCCACAGAGCTTTGCACTCCATGGGGACGGCAGTGTTTCTCAAAGGGCAGACCCGCCTCAGTCACCTCGGAGTCCATACAGATGTGATTCCCGAGGCACTGCTACAGATTAATTGCATCTGAATTTCTAAGTGGGCTTGGAAATCTGCAATTTAAAACAAATATTCCTACAAGATGCTCTGGCATGGTCCAGTCTAGGAACATTGTTCAAGAAAAGTTAGTCGAGTGAAGAGAGGAACCATAAACTGGGTCTTTTTTATCCAAAAGGCTGTTCCATCCCTCACCCCTTTTTGAAAAACCATTTGACAGTTTAACCCTAACTGCTGCTTCCAGCCCACCTGTTTTTGACTGAATTGTGTCCCTCCGAAAATATGTGTCATCTTGGCTAGGCCATGATTCCTAGTATTGTGTGGTTGTCCACCATTCTGTCATCTGATCTGATTTGCCTAAGTGTTGTAAATCCTACCTCTATGATGTTAATGAGGCAGGACTCATCTAAAAGACGACGTTTTGTCTTAAGTAAATCTCTTTTGAGATATAAAAGTGAGAAGTGAGCAGAGAGACATGGGAACTTCATACCACCAAGAAACAAGAGCCAGAGGCTAGCATGCCCTTTGGACCCGTCCCTGTGCTGAGAAGCTCCTAGACCAGGGGAATATTGATGACAAGGACATTCCTCCAAGAGCCAACAGAGAGAGAAAGGCTTCCCTTGGATCCGGCACCCTGAATTCATTCTTTTAGCCTCCTAGACTGTGAGAGAATAAGCTTCTCTTTGTTAAAGCCATCCACTTGTGGTATTTCTGTTATAGCAGTACTAGATAACTAAGACAACCATCTATACTGAAAAGGCTAAAGGATGTTCTATAAAACTACCTCTTGACATTTATTTAAGTAGCAACTCTGATGCATCCTATTTATGATGAACTTGTTACCAGTGTGAAAGACCACGGTTTCAACCGCCCCTCTTCTCCTATTATCACGTGCTCTGCCTGGAACGTTAACACACTGCAGGTCATAATGACGATAACTCCAGCTCTCCCCTTAAAAAGGATGTTGCACCAGAGTCTGTTGATTAATTAATCTGGTAAGGAATTATGAAGAGGAGAGAAGGGGAGAAACTTCAGAACAAGCATAAAATAATCAGCAATGAGAAGTGTTATGCAAATACTAAGAAACACTAGTAACAACCAGCTCTAGAACGTAAATGAAGCAGTGAAGTTAACCCTCCCAGACCAGAAACAAAAACCTTTAAGGCACATCAGCTGTACAGGTTCAAAGCACACCCATATGAGCACAGCATTTAAAAATTTAAGTTGAGGACAGAGAGGAGGAAAAAGGTGAAAAGATAGGGTTGCCCATTCATTTGCTGGCTGTGTGTCTCTAGATGCTGACTGCCAAGTGAACCTGCGGTAACCCTTTCACATTTACAAGGGCCGTGTGCTCAGCTAGCGAAATAAGACCCTTAAGAAATGAGCCTAAAAGAGTTCACATTAATTATCAAGGAAATGAAAAATTAAACAACAAAGCAAGCCATTTTTCCATGCTTTTTCACATAATTTCCTAAAACAGATGCAAAACAGCATTCCTCCAGGAGCACAAACATGCTATTTTTGTGTTGGGAAGAAGACAGACAAGGGGTGGAATAGCTGAGGCTTGCTCTGCCTTCCTGCAAATTCTGAAAAGGGAAAACCCAACTAGCCTAACCACAAATGAACTTCCTATATGGTTGTTTTTTTGCACAGGAGAAAGATGTGGCAGTCTGCTTCCGTAAAGGTTTACATACAGCCTTGGAAACCTCGCTGTGAGTCAGAATTGACTTAAGGGCAGTGGGTCTGGTTTCATTATGTGCTTTTCTTTTTTTTTTAAGTTCCGTGGCTGGGGCAAACAGTTAACACAACTCAGCTGCTAACAGAAATCTTAGAGGTTGGAGTCCACCCAGAGGTTCCTTGAAAGGCCGGGTGATCTACTTTAGAAAAATCAGTCACTGAAAGCCCTATGGAGCACAGTTCTGCTCTGACACCCATGGATTGACATGAGTTGGAATCAACTTGATGGCAACTGGTTTTTTAGTATGTTTTTATGGTGAACTTCATTGTGCCTGAAATCCATGTAGTAAATGATACATAAATATGGAAGAAAAAGAAGTGTAGAAATTGATAAACTATTAGGACAACCCAAACCTAATGTTTAGAATCCATCACCAAAAAAATCCATTGTTATCTTCTACCAAGGAAAATTTACATAAAAACTGACTGCACGTTTTACAGCTCCCCACTGATTTTTACTGTATTGGAAGTTCTTAATGTAGCCCAGTCTCCAACTTTGTGCTTTGTCCCATGCCACATCCTACAGAATTTCCACCCTGATAAGGTCTAACTAAGGATTTTCACCTTGAAATCGAAGACTGTGGAAAAAATAAAAAATAAAAGACATGGTTCTTTCTGTGAACTGGCATGTTTATCTAGTATACAGTAAAATGTCATCATGAAGATAGTCGCCACAGAGTTCTGTTTTTCTACAGTCCAAGCCAGGGACCTGGCATATATATTACTTACAAGATGTCACTCTCTACAACATGGAAATCCACAGCACAGCCTCAACCCTTATCCCTCAACACCAATATTTATGATGGGAAAAAGGATTTAAGAAGATTCAGAGCTTTCCAAAGTGTACAGACCAAATTTCTCTTGGCATAAAGAAATTACAATAAGAGTGGGATGCTGCCTTGACTTCATATCAAATAATATTTGCTTAATGCAAAGGTAAGACCACACATGCCAGAGGTCTGCCTTGGTCCCCAGGACCATGGGTTACCTTTTAGTGTTGTTAGCCTGTCAATTTCCTACATGCCAGTAACCAAGCCCACAGCAACTCCTGCAAACACTGGTGGGTTCACCCGTGATACCACCACAGCGAGGAAGCATTTATAGTGCCCCGAGCTTCACATCAGAAAGTCTCCACAGCTCCAACTTAAACAGAGGAGGAAATCTGTACATTCTGCAGCCTCTGCTTTTTCTGTTTACATTTGCAATATAAACTGTAACTTGAGAAAGAAATGTCTATATTGTAATTTAACAAAAATATTCTAATCAGAGCAGAACACCTCAAATGTCTACATAAATATGGATCCAGTACCTTTGGCAAACACTGCTTCCGTCCCACCTTGCCTGGTCAGCTCCAGGGTGTCTGGGTGCTAACTGCCCCAGACTCTCCATTTTCCCTCTCTTGCTGTCTGCCCCTCTTGGCTTTTCATGGGATTTAAGCACCTGGGTTGAAAGTGGGCAACAGAAAGGGCTCCATGTCTTGGTTTCCTCACCTATGAAATGAGGATAATAATTACCTACCTCACTCAATTGTGAGAACTGAATTTCGTTAATCGCATAAAGTGATTAGAATAGTGCCTGGAAGATAGCAAGTGTTCAGTGAGGGTTAGAGATTGTCATTTTTTGCTTTTATTTTCCTGAACGGCTTCTCCACAATTACTACAAGTTCTAGATATCTGATTATCTATGACAGCATAGTGGAGCCCTGGTGGCGCAGTGGTTAAGAGCTCAGCTGCTAACCAAAAGGTTGGCAGTTTGAATCCACCAGCTGCTCCTTGGAAGCTGTGGGGGCAGTTCTACTCTGTCCTGTAGGGTCGCTATGAGTCGGAATATGGCAATGGGTTTATGAGAGCGTATCTCTGCTCCCTACAGAAATGCTGGTCTCAAGATGCCTGTTTATGCAGATGGTGGGAAAGAAAATCGGGGAGGCTTCTGAGCAGGCACGGGTTCTACATATCAGAAGCCTAACCACATATCCTAAGATAATGACAGAAACACAGACTGGATACCGGGCTGCCTTCTGAAGCAAGGTTTATGGCCCCAAAACTGCAAACAAGGCAAATATCCAACAGTATAGGAATAATGAGATAAACTGTCGTATGCTGGGGAATGTAGTATTCTGGGGAATAAAATAATATCGAGGATAAAAATGTCTCTATATAGAGATCTAATAAAGTCACACAATAGAATACTAAGCAGCCATTAAAAAAAAAATGGAGTAGCTCTCTATGTATGATACAGAAAGATCACCAAGATACAATAAATGGAAAAAAAATAAGAAGCAGAGCAATATATAATGTGCTGCATTCTCTGTAAAAAGAGAGAATTGTGAATACCTATTTGTATTAGCTGGTACACATAAAAAAACTGCAGAAGAATAAAAAGAAATTATTGATAGCAGTTTCCTGCAGGGGAAATGGGGGCATTATGAAATGGGACTATAGAAAACAGAGGCAGGAGGAAGACTTTTCATACACGATCTTTTTAATTCCTTTAAAAAATCTGAACAATATACCTATATTTCCTATCAAGCATGTTTTTAATTTTTTTAAAAAAGAATCACATTTAGAGAAATGACTGGATGTTAATAACAGGTTATATTTGGATAAGAGGATTAAGAAAAAATCTCTATTTTTTAAAAATATTTTCCCAAATTTTTAACAAGCGTGCATTACTATTATTAGTAGAGTATTTCTTGAAAAGAGAGAAGAATTTAAGATTCCTTTCTACCTTGTTCTTTATTAAATAATCTAATGCTTTCTTTCTCTTAACCAAATGGACAAAACCAGTTGCTCCTGAGTCAACCCCGACTCATGGCGACCCCGACTCAGTGGTGACCCCCATGTATCAGAGTAGAACTGTGCTCCAGAGTTCTTGGAAGTAGATCCCCAGGCCTTTCTTTCAAGGCACCTCTGGGTGGACTCGAACCTCCAACCTTTCGGTAAGCAGGAGCATGATAACCATTTGCACCACCCAGGGACTCCAAAAAGAACATAACCCCAGTTTTAAGTGTTTCCTTCCTATTACACTTTATCTATTAAGTGAACTGTCTACTGAATGAGTATTTTACTTAGCTTCAGTTTTGAAGGCCCTTCCAAGAATCACACTTGGCTTTCTGTGCTTTACCAGTCTGCCTACAAGACGACATGGGCTCTTCCTTCAGACATCCTGGCTCTCAGCAGGGCCCTCGCGTGGCCAAGCGTTCATCCTCCAACCCTCTAGGCTGCAGCAAGGAGCCATCCCCAGCACTGAAGCTCCATTTTAGCTTCCTTGATAGTTCTGTCATCTCACTCACAGAACCCACACACACCTGCTACCCTGCAACCTGGCTTCTCAGAAACCTCACCATGTCCTTAGCAGATGGGTTGGAAAAAGAGTTAACTTTACTCTTTCCAGAAGTAAGTATTTTGCAAGGTGGATTCAACATCTCAAATTGAAACGCCCTGGTTGGTAAAATCTAATCCAGAGTTCTTTTAAAAACAATAAAACACTCAGATTACGTTAGTTTAATGAGTGCTTATAGTTCCTCCCAATGCAATGTATCCCTTCTCTACACTTCAACCCAGACAATACAGAATCCCCATTATAACCCCTGTGATTTTTTGTGGTAACAGCACCTCTTGTCTGAATTGGTTTTATAATCCTTACTACCTGGCAGTCCCTGAATTCTGCAATACCCTGTTCTTGATCCTGATCCTCAATACACTGCAACTCCACTCTTCCTTTCCAATTCTACCACCACATTCTGCGTCCAGAACAATAGTAGCTGCTCATTAAAATGTAAAGTTAGAATAACGTGGCTGATACCTTTGCTTCTAAAACACAATGGTTGTACTCTGTAAACAGGAGAAAATCTGTGATAAAGGAAAATTAATGAAGTTGTTATGAAGCTGCCAAATTAAGTGATACCATCGTTACCTCAGTAATCCAAATAACTCATGAGCCCCAGAAAAACAAACAGACCAAAATAAATCCCACAAAATACTTCTCAAAGTTTAAGAACATCCCTACTACCATGTAAATATGAGATCAACTAGTTTCCTTTATTGGGAAAAAAGGCATTAAGAGATAGTGTTATGTATAAACCAGTTGGGTGTATGTACTTTGTTATATAGTTTGAGGATGATAATTTTACACTCTTATCAAGCAAAAAGGAGGCCTGGTGGCACAGTGGTTAAGAGCTTGGCTGCTAATCAAAAGGTCAGCTGTTCGAATCCACCAGCTGCTCCCTGGAAACCCTGTGGGGCAGTTCTACTCTGTCCTATAGGGTTGCTATGAGTTAGAATCAACTTGATGGCAATGGTTTTGTTTTGTTTTTTTCTTCGTGAGACAATGTGAAATGGAGGAAAGGGGAGGGGACATATCAAACGAACCTAATCTCATCAAACGCACGTTTTTGTCTTGATTTCAGAGGGAAAAATGGGGATTGTTATCTTAAAAAGCACAACAGTATCACCACAGCAAATCAAATGATACACTTCTTCACTGAAGAAGTTCAGAGTCAAGTGCACATTGTGGGGGCAGAGTGGAGGGCTGGGGGGACTGGGCGCAGGAGAAGGGGAGATTATCAAGTACAGGGAAGAACACGATGCTGAGGCTGAGAACGCCACTGAAGGAGAAAGCTCGTCAGTAACAGAGACACCTGAACCTGCATGGGTGGAGGAATGCCTTCCGCTCTCCCAACATGAACGCTACTTGTGGGAGTTGACCACTTCGAGCCAAGGACAGAAAGTACTGAGCATGTATTGTATGACTCTGTTCAGCGTGTGTGTGTATGTGTGTGTGTGTATGCGCACCGGTGTGTGGTGTGTGTGTGAGTGTGTGTGCGTGGTGTGTATGTGTGTGCGTGTGTGGTTGTGTGTGTGAGTGTGAATATGACTCCTACACAGAGTCTATAGCCAGAAGCCATGGAAACGGTCTAGCCCAGCTATGAAGTGTTAAAGCTCATAGTCAAAGCAGGTCATTTTCTTCGGAATATTCTAATTTTACTAAATTTTGGTTTTTCTATGGTATTTAAATTACGTAATCAATAGTTTCAGTCAACAAACATTTATTGCCATGCACAAAAGAGAATAATAATAACGACAGCTATCATTTAGGGAGGACTTACTCCCCGAACTGGCCGGGCACCGTGCTAAGCCTTTATATTAGTCTCCGACTGTTGCCCTAACAAATCACAAATGCTGAGATTGAAACGGCATCTGTTTGTTAGCTCACAGCTCAGCAGATCAAAAGTCCAGGGTTAGTGGGGTTCACTGGATTTCTGCTCCGAGTCGCACAAGACTGACATCAAATCAGCAGCAAGGCTGCACTGCTTTCATCTGGGCATGAACTCGCTTCCAAACTCATTTAGGTTGTTGGCAAAATTGAGTTCCGTGAAGCTGCAGGACTGAGGTCCCTGTTTCCTTGCCGGCTGTCAGCTGGGGTTCATTCTCAGATTGTAGAGGCTGTCTGCATTCTCTAGCTCACCAAACCAAAAACCAAATGCACTGCTGTCGAGTCGATTCCGACTCATAGCAACCCCACAGTTTCTGAGGCTGTAAATCACTACCGAAGCAGACTGCTACATTTTTCTCCCGTGGAGCCGCTAGTGGTTTCGAACCACTGACCTTTTGGTTAGTAGTCAGTCGCTTTAATCACTGCGCCACCGAGGCTTCTTTCACACAGCCTCCTTTAAAGCTACAACAGGTCTTGGATGTCCCCTCCTGCCTCGTCTCTCCAATACGTCTCTTCTGCAGAATCTCTAACTGGTCTTCTTCTTCTGGTTTTAAGGGCTCATGTGATTACCTTGGAGCCCTGGTGGCAGAGTGGTTAAGAGCTCAGCTGCTAACCAAAAGGTCAGCAGTTTGACTCCACCAGCGGCTCCTTGGAAACCTTATGGGGCTGTTCTACTCTGTCCTATAGGGTTGCTGAATCCACTAGATGGCAACGGGTTTGGTTTTTTGGTATTGGTGATTACATTCAGCCCTCTCAGATAATACAGGATAGTATCCCTATCTTACATTCAGATGATTTATAACCTTAATTCCATCAGTCAAGTCCCTTCACAGCAGTACCTAGATTAGCCGTTGACTAAATAACTAGGGGAGGGCGGCCTGGGGGACACATCTTCAGAATGCTGTCTACCCCAGCCTTGTTACATGTGTTACCTCAATTAACCCTCAAGGCAGCCCCAAGGAAGTCTAAGTGGAAAGTAAGCCAATTCAGCTATTATCTAAATAATTCATTTCACTCTACAAAAATTACACCTAACCCCAAAATACATCTCAGACAGATTACTATTTAAATGTTAAAAAATGGAACAAAAAACACCATGGTTGAATATTTACCTAATCTTGGGACGGTTACAGCCTAAAAGAAGAAGAAATAGCAAGGGGAAATGAACAGATAAGACTATATAAAATTACAAAATTTCAACGAAATTAAAAGGCTAATTAAAATGCTGATTTTAAAAACTTTACAGGCTTTCTTCCTTTCCCTGCTCCCAAATTTTAAGTGTGGCTGGAGATGTGGGGGGAGATGCTAAGTATATGTCAAATGGCTAACATGCTATTATACAGAATACATACTGAAAGCAAACAAAAAAACTGGGTAAGAGAAAATAAATGATTTGGATTTCTTTTACGACTTAACATGTTAGAAAATCTCTTTTTAGTAACCAAAGAAAGGAAACTGAATCATTGGTTTTCTATAAATTAGCGATGTATTTTTATTAGTTTAAGATAATGCTCATTTGCCACTGATGTAGAAGTGAAACAGAAATCATCAGACAATGAAGTAGACATACTAGTGTTTGGTTCCTATTTGGACTTTTTTTTACTAAGAAAATAAAATTCCAACACAGATATTTACAATAAAGCACTAGACAATTTAAAATAAGGACAAGATTACATCCTCATACAACAGAATATCAGTATCACTCAGCCATTAAATTGACTCTTTCAGACACTTCTTAATGACATAGGAAAATATTCACAATTTGCTAATAATGGAAAAAAGCACAACGCAGGAGGAGGCAGGCAGAATAATAGCTTTGGAGTCAGACAAGCTGAGGCTGAACTGTGGATCTGCCATGTAATAGCCTGTAACTCTGGGCAGATCAAGACCCAATCCTAGTTTTTCATATATATAGATGGGGATGATACAACTCACCTCTCAGAGCTATATGGTCAGATTTAAACAAAAATAAACGCAAAGTCTGTGTGAGCCTAACCTATGGCTGTTGAGTCGATTCCGACTCATAGCAAGCCTCTAGGACAGGGTAGAACTGTCCCATACGGTTTCCAAGGCTGTAATGTTTACGGAAGCAGACTGTCACATCTTTATCCCACGGAGCGGCTGGTGAGCTTGAACCACTGACCTTCCAGTTAGCAGCCGAGCACTTAACCTCTGCACCACCAGGGCTCCTTGTCTGAGCCTAAGCAACCGACTAACGCACCTGATGGCAGTTCTTATCAGTACGACTTAGACAATCTTGGAGAAGGGAGACCTTTTAAAGTCCATCTAAGACTCCCAAACCGTAATTCCTTTAAAGTGGCAACATTATTACTGGGCTTTACAGAGTTAAATGTGGGATTTCATTATTAATTCAGCATTCTAAATTGGCTAATAACCTATAAGAGGCGAAAAGTAACTGCGCAGATGGGGCCAGCATCAGACTTACTGATCAACAGGGATGTGTACTACACAAGTCCTACCTCAACAGATCCGTGGATTTCAAAATCAAAGGTGCCATGGAATACTGAAGATAAAAGCCATTTGCACTTTATAGCCATTCTTTAGTGCAGAAACGAGAAGAGTGCCTTGCAACACAATAAGACCACTTCAAAAATAACAGACAACACAACATTAAACGTGGCTGATTAAAACGGCTTACCTTCCAGAATCTAGCTGCTCTGGCAGACCACTTATCAAAGTTCAAAATAATCATAGGGTACTATTTTCAGAAAAACCACAGGCATTTTCACTCACCTTCAATGTAGAGGGGTTCTACAACGTCGTGGTTAATGAGCTCAAAGTTCTCGTGGCCAATCCAGTGTTCCACGTTTCTCTTCCTGCCCGTGAAGAAGTTGTCCACCACTGTCACCTCGTGCCCATCCATCATTAGCTTGTCAGTTAGGTGGGAACCCACAAACCCTGCACCTCCGGTTATCTGCAGTAGGTCAGCGTGCATAAAACATTCCCAGAGAAAACACAAGAGGACGTGATAAAGGCAGACTTTACCGAGTTACATCCTGGGTGCCCAAAAAACCAAACCAAACCCATTCCTGTCGAGTCGGTACTGACTCATAGCAACCCTACAGGACAGAGTAGAACTGCCTCACAGGGTTTCCAAGGAGTGGCTGGTGGATTCGAACTGCCGACCTTTTGGTTAGTAGCCAAGCTCTTAACCACTGCGCCACCAGGGCTCCATCTTGGGTGCAGCCACACTTAAAATTTGGGAGCAGGGAAAGGAAGAAAGCCAGTAAAGGTTTTAAAAGCAGCGTCTGTGTTCTTACTCCAGAGCAGTAAGTCATACTATCTCAAAGCTTCTAAAAAAAATCCATTGGCGTCAAGTCAATTCCAATTCATAGCAACCCTAGAGGTCAAAGCAGAACTGCCGCATAGGGTTTCCAAGGCTGTAATCTTTACAGAAGCTGACTGCCGTATCTTTCTCCCATGGAGCAGCTGGTGGATTAGAACCACTGACTTTTCGGTTAGCAGCAGAGTGCTTAACCACTGCACCACCAGGGTTCCTTCCAAACGTGTACGTAACCTAAAAATTAACACTGTCACTCAGTAAATAATACAGAAAACATAGTCCTTACAATTTTCAGAACATTTTCCTTGACACAGCATTTTATAGTATTAAAAGGTTCTTGTCTTATGATGGAAGCCCTGGTGGTGTAGTGGTTAAGAGCTATGGCTGCTAAACAAAAAGTCAGCAGTATGAATCCCCCAGGTGCTCCTTGGAAACCCTACGGGGCAGTTCTACTCTGTCCTATAGGGTCTCTATGAGTCGGAATCAACTTGACGGCAATGGGTTTGGTCTTTTTTGGTTTTCTCTTATGACAGATATGATATGTTGTACATTACTTATATAGTTCTAATATTACTACTGCAAAGTTAAGAATTACTTTTTAAAAAAATGAGCAGTAAAACGCAAAGACCTGGTGAACTATCAAAAAAGTATGCTGACATTTAAACTGGGCTAAAAAATGTCACAAAAAACTAGTATCTTTCAAATTGTCTATAAGAATAAATTAATAAATAATAGGTGCTGTTTGTGGACTGAAGTCCCAAATGATTAAGTTTCTGGGTTTGGTTAACGTCTATACAGGAACGCCAACACCGTGTAGTGATGACTCTGCACCCAAACGATCCAGGGGTCACAACAGGAGTTCAGCAACAACATGTTTTCTTAAACCTTAAACTACAACAAATGGGAAAAGCCAATTACGTCTTTAAAGATAAAAAGATTTTATTCAAATTATATAGTATAATTGGAAGGGGCTAGATAGAAAGCACTTCATTTTAGGAAAGGGCATTGGGGGTAGGAGAGAAAAGAATACCCACAGAAAGCACAATTTTGCATGTGAAACTATATTCTCTACCCTATTCCATTCTCCACTATGCCTTCTCTGCATTAGCAAAATTCTAGTTCACCCCATGTTTCAAACTAAAAGAATTACCAATAGGAGAAACACCAACTCTTTTAACCTAAAATAAAAACACATAAACCCTTATAGGTTTATGGTTCAAAACTATTTAACTCACCCTCTGTTCAAACAAAATCTCAGAAATAATTACAATGTTTGTAACAGGCAAAAGCAAAGATGTCCAGGGTAAGGAAGACTGACAACATCAAGCCTGTCCCAAGAAGAACTATTCCTCAACCACAAAACAGATATTCATATGTACTTTGATGAAAATATTAACATAATGGTTTAGAACGTGAATGGTTGAGAAAGCAGTCCTGCTGGTCACCAACTTCCATCGAGCTAAATGCATTCTTCGCTGAGAGCACCTTAGATTTTTCTAATCCCCTTTGCTTTACAGATAAGAATTGACTCCCAGAGAAGTTGAGTTTTTGATCAAGATCACTAGTAAAGGTAGAAAAACCTAGAGTTTTCCTAATTACATATTCTCTCCACTATCTGTCAATTTGCTAGTTCATGTTTTATCTTTAGACTCCTACATTTGATCTGTATGCCTGAACAATGGCTATGAAAAAAGATTGCCAGAAAAATAACTGATTGCAAATTTGGCTCCCTACTAGATCTTAACTCAGGGGGAGGGATGTCATTTTATTTTACCTTCATTTTATTGCATTTTTCTAACTGTTGTAGTTTTTTAATCAGAAAACCTATCTTCTTAGATAGAAATTTAACCACTTTCAATGTAACTCTATATCTATATGCAAACGTTTATTAAAATAAGAGGTTCTGTTTCACTTTATCACTATCCCTGAAATACCTAGCTGTCAGCTCAGAGCTAGCAGAAACGCAGTGTACTGAATTATACACGGTTGCCTCCAACATTTCACTGGTTTCAGTAGTGACATACAATTATTTGAAGCACTTCAGTCTTGATTAAAATGCATTTGAAGTGTTTTTCGTGAGTAATTCCCTTCTATCTAAAATATTTGGGGATTTATGTAACATAGCCAGATGGTTATAAAAAAATTTTTCCTAATCAATTTCAAGCCATTAGGCAAGCATTTAAAATAGAAACAAAACTGAAGGTAGCTTAGCACGTACAAAGCCTCCTCAGAAAAACTGATCACCAAACTCAAGCATACCCTTTGAATAACAAGGAGCTAACACCTAAAAGATGGTAGAAGAAGAGACTTAACACCTCTTACAACGAAATGGATTAGAAGAATTTACACAGACTTGCACGAGCTCATTTCAATGTATTCTTACTTCTTGCTCTTGTGGGTGCTAACAGGCAGCTGAAGTGGTCTAGTTCAAGGTCAGCACTCAAACTCATGGCTGCTCAGCAAATTAGCAAAAAGAATGTACTTCCGAACAAACCTCTTCATTGTGTTAAGGCTTCAACAGTTACTGACAAAGCTTTAGGTTTTAGCAACAAAATATTCATATGCCAGAAGCAGGCAACAAATGACGCTACAATGTGGTTTAACCTATGAGACGTCAGATGATTGAAAAACACCAAGTCCATTTGTTGTGGTTATTTGAAAAGTGAAGTAAACTCTACAGCACTCAGCATCAAGAGGACAATCATCTCACGTGGAAGGACTTTATTATTATGAGTAAAAATAACCCTTGCGAGACTGCAAGGTTTGTACATCAGTGTAGTCATCAGATTTTCCAACCAAACTGACACACGGCAGCAAAAAGATTATAAAAATTAACTTCTCTCTGCTACCGGCGACACTGATATATTTCTCAATTCTTGTTCAAGTGCATACACATTTTTGATGAGACAGAAATAACCCAAAAAGTTGAGTACACAAGGGTAACAGACTGCAGAGTCTGCTCAGGGTGAGATTTATGTAAGCCATCTCAAAACTGCAAGCGACCTTCTATAACTTCTAGAAGAAAAGGGAGGTTATGTGGGGAAACAAACTGACATTCATGCAGGAGTAAAACTATTGTTTTGGTGATTGGGATGCATGGTCCTAAAACATAGATGATGGCGAAAAGAACAATAACCAAAACCAACCTTGGGTACTAACCATTTATATATCAAGGACACAGACAAAAAATTTTCTTGTGGAATAGCAATGGAAGCAGTACCACAAACGTGTTCCCCAGCAAAACAACCATGACTGGTAAATATGATTAAAAAATAAAACAAAACAAAAAAACAACCATTTAAAGTCTCTGAATACAACAATTGAAGAAACATTTATTTAAGACCTAAGAAATCTTGGTAAGGAGAGCAAGTCTGTGGCACTTGAGCCATGCCCCACTCCCACTCCCCCACCAGTGACAGCTCAGTAAACACAGAAAAAGCTTTTAACAAAAAGGAACACCCCTTCAGATAAAAAACACTCAACAGAACAGGACTAGAAGGGAACTTCCCTAGCCTGATACAGAGCAGCTACGCAAAAACCACAGATAAACATTAAATATCATACTTCATGTTGAAAAGATGGTGCTTTCTCCCGAAGATTAGGAACAAGACAAGCATGTCTGCTCTTGCCATTTCTACTCAACATTATACTAAAGGTTCTAGTCAGGACAATTAGGCAAGAAAACGAAAGAAAAAGTATTCATATTGGAAAGGAAGAAGTTAAAATACCTCTATTTGCAGAAGACATGATTTCATATATAAAAAATCATAAGGAATCTATTAAAAACTATTAGCATTAACCAACGTGTTCAGCGAGGTTGTAGAATACAAGATTAATATACAAAAATCAATTGTATTTCTATACACTTGCAATAAGCAATCCAAAAATGAAATTAAGTAAACAATTCCATTTACAATAGCATCAAAAAGAATAAAATACTTGGGAATAAATTTAACAAAAGAAGTTCAAAACTTTTTCTCCGGAAATTACAAAAGAATTGTTGAAAGACTAAAGAAGATCTAAACAAATGGAAAGACATCTCATGTTCATGGACTGGAAAACTTAATGTTGTTAAAATGGCAATACTCCCCAGATCAATTTACACATAGATTCATGGTAGTTCCTATCAAACGCCCAGGTGACTTTTTTTGCAGAAATTGACCAGCTGATCCTAACACTTGTATGCAAATAGAAGGGATACAGAACAGCCAAAATAATTTTGGAAAAGAAGAACAAAATTGGAAACTACACTTTCCAATTTCAGAACTTACGAAGTCACAGTTAGCAAGATTATGTGGGACTGGCATAAAGCTAGACATGTAGGTTGATGGAATAGAGAGCCCAGAAAATACTTACATTTATAATCAATTGATTTTTGACAAGGTTGTCAAGACAATTAGTCTTTTCAACAAAGGAGTCTGGGACAACTGGATATCCAAATGCAAAAGAATGAAATTGGAACTCTACCTCACACCATGTTAAAAAAAATTAACAAAAAATGGATCGCAGACCTAAATATAAGAACTAAACTATAAAATTCTTAGAAGAAAACACAGACATACATGTCTGTAACCTTCGGTTAGGCAATGACTTCTTAAACACGACACCAAGCATAAGCAACAAAAGAAAAAACAGACTTCAGTAACATTAAAAACTCCAGTGTTTCAAAGGATATAATCAAAGAAGTGAAAAGACAAACCAGAGAATGGGAGGAAATACTTACAAATAATATATCTGATATCTAGAACATGTAAAGAACACTTACAACTCAATATAAAAAAGAAAAATAACACGATCAGTGGATTAAATATCTGAATAAAAATTTCCCCAAGGAAGAGATATAAACATGGCCAAGAAGCACGTGGCTGACAGTATTAGCTGCCAGGGAAATGGATATCAAAACCACAGTGAGATACCACTTCACATCTGCTAGGAAGGCTAGAATCAAAAAGACAGATAAATAACAATAGCAAGTGTTGATGAGGATGTGGAGAAATTGGAACCTGCTGTTGACAATACAAAATGGTACAGCTGCTTTAGAAAACAGTCTGGCAGTTCCCAAAAAGGTTAAACCTAGAGTTACCATATGACCCATATGATGAATGGATAAATAAAATGTGGTATATACATACAATGGAATATTATTTTGCAATAACAAGAAATGGAATACTAATACATGTTACAACATGGATAAACTTTGAAAACATAATGCTAAGTCAAAGAAGCCAATCACCAACCACCATATAGTGTATGATTCAGCTACATGAAATATCCAGAACAGCAAATCTATACAGACAAAAAGCAGATTAGTGGTTGCCTAGTGCTTGGGATGTAGAGGAATTTGGGGGAAAATAAGGACTGACTGCTTATGTGTATGGGGTTTCCTTATAGGGTGATGAAAATATTCTAAAACTGGTTGTAACAGTGGTTGCACAAGTCTATGAATATACAAAAAACCACTGAACTGTACACCTTAAATGAGTGAACTGTATGGTATATGAATTGTATCTCAATAAAGTAGCTATTAAAAAGAAAAGAACACAAAAAGCGTCAACCTCTTTGTATACCCTTTCTGTGCAATAGTTAAATGGGCTTCTTTCACTGGTGAATTTATATAGATGCTTAACAAGTAGATTACCAACCAGCATGTTTATCAAAATGTTCTGTGAGCCAGAAAAGTTGAAACACTACTACTCTGGAAAACAGCTCCCCATTTCCTCAAGAAGTTAAACACAGGATTACCATATAATCCAGTATTCCCACCCCAAGGTGGAAAATACCCCCAAAATTGAAAACGTATGTCCACACAAAAACTTGCACCTCTATGTTCACAGTAGCACTATACGTAACAGTCAAAATATAGAAACAACCCCAAATCTCTATCAATGCAAAAATAAACAAAATGTGGTACACAACCATGCAATGAAATAATACTCAACCACAAAAAGGAATGAAGTACTGATAGATGCTACAACATGGATGAACCTTGAAAACATTTTGCTAAGTGAAAGAAGTCAGGCATAAAAGACCACATATTATATGATTTTATTTTTATGAGATGTTTAGGAAAATCCAGAGACAGAAAAGAGATGAGTGGTTTCCAGGGGCTGAGGAACAGACAATGAGAAGTGACTGTTAATGGGTAAGGGGCTTCTTTCTGGGGTGATGGAAGGGTTTTGGTATTAGATTGTGGTGTTGTTGCACAATTCTGTAAATATACTAAAAATCACTGAATTATACACTTTGGAGGGGTGAATTTTATGGTATGTGAGTTGCATTCAACAACAAAAAAAGAACATTTCTTAACATTACAACTACTAATCAGATGTGCAAACTTACCAAAATTCGCTTACGGTCCTTTTCTGATAAAAATTTTACTGGCGGGTATTTCTGGGTGAAGCTGTATAACATGAAGAGATTTAAAAAAAAAAAAAAAAAAAAATCAGAGAGCTCATGTGAGTATCTTCTCCACTGACCATCAAAACAAATGCCAGATTTTGAAAATGCTACTTCTTGCTACTTCTCTCTACCACAAAACAAGCGCACTGGGAACCAAAGAGTCACTGGCCAGCCTGAATTCAGGTAACATTGTTTAGGTTATGACTTGACATTGTACCCAGGAAAAGCCAAGGAGGCACCAACTCCACCAGTTCAATGAACAGCACAACATGAGAGAGGAGGGAGGATTCTCAAAATGTTATTTCAGGACCCGGAACAAAGAGAGCAGCTGCATGAAGTCACAGCCCCCATGCAGGAGACTGTGTCGAGTAAGAAAGGAAAATATTAACCAAGTTTCTTCACCCTTTTCTGGGCATTTTTCACATTCCATCATCCCCCTTCCTGAACCATGCACCTGGGCAAAACGATACGGCATCAACACTCTCTGGGTCTCATGGTCTTCTCTGAACCTATCTTAAGTCTCACATCCACCTTATTTTTCAATGCCCCCTCAGCTCCCCTAAAGGTGTCATGGGTCCCCAGTCCACAATGATTTTCCAGAAGTAAGGTGGTATAACTGGCATATAAAACATAAATGAGAGCTAATAAGGGAAGATTTGAAATATCTATTCTCAAAGTGGTCCAGTCAGAAACAAAAATCCTTTAAGTAAAATCAGAGGAATCAGCTTAATATTTATTTTAACTGCAGAAGCACTGGGGCAGGAGGCACTGTTTCCAGTCCCTGGTCCCGGCACGAACACAGTGCTAGGATACAAATGCACTTCCTTAATGACTGCTGAAGTGAACAGAGCATGACAGATCATTATGCAGAAGACCTTGAAACAGGTTCACATTCTCAACTTCTGAAAGACTGGAAGCATGCTTACATTGGAGCGGAAGGGCTTTCTTTTGCTATGTAGAAGTAATTCCCCTATTAAGAGCTTACACATTCTTACAAGGTCAAGTCACTGCTGCAGACTAGAAAAACAGGTAGGCATGTGGGAGAGGCTGAAGGAATGGGTGAGAAAGAATCCTCGCCTTCTCCCTTGTTAGCTCTATGACCCCAGCGCAAGACACCTAACAGCTTACCAGGGCTACCTACTGTGTCAAAACCAAACCCGTTGCCAACCCACAGCGACCTTATAGAACAGAGCAGAACTGCCCCATACGGTTTCCAAGGAGTGGTTGGTGGATTCGTACTGCCAACCTTTTGGTTAGCAGCCGAGCTCTTTATAACCACCGTGCCGCCACCAGGGCTCCTTCTGTCAAGGGAGGTGATAACAGCACCTACTTCACCGGGTGCTGGGATCAAGGACTGTCGAGTCTTTAGCACAGCACCCAGCCCATGGGAAGTAGCACTTCTGTCAACTCATCTACTTGTTCAGCTGGGAAATGGCAAAGTAACTCCTACCATCTTCTGCGAAGCACCCCTCAGACCTGTTCCAATTGTCCCCTGATCTTCTCTGAGCTCCCCACATCCATGACTCCAGCCTTAACTCCAGAAGTTCCACACCACAACTAAACTTCTCTTTCTTCCCAGCCTGGCCCTCTCCCTACCTTCCCACCTGCCCATCAGCACAACTACTCTTTAGGACTGTGGTGGAAACACTGGCACCATCTTTGACTCGTCACTTTCTTTCACTGTGGAAGTTCACGAGAAACAAAATTCTCTACAATCTCTATGATCAGAGAAAGTGTCACAGGGCAAGGGGGATTCCAGCTGAACACTGAAAAATGAAGTGGAGAGAGAGGAAACTATCGAGTAAGACCAAGACGTACGAATCAGAGGCAGTGAGAACACCAACGTGCCCACTGAAGCGAACTTTATTACTGCTAGCTTAGACTAGCGCCAGTCTGAAAGATAAAAATCAAATTTGAGATGCCATTTATACCATAAAGAAAACAAACAGCTTTTTTTTTATTTTTTTAAAGTAGGAAATATACTTGGAAGAAATAAAACTTAAGCAAAAGCATAAATCGTCTGACACACATGGTTTCCGGTGTAGGATGGACTAGTAAATACTTCAGACATTGCATGCTGATATTTTTCATTTAAAAAAATACAAATACGTTTGGTTTCTTGCTTTGTTTATCTGAAAAATGTAGCAAAAAAGTGTTAGATTTCACATGTCTTATTAAACTTTTTAAAAATGATCTTAGAATCGACATTCTTCCTTTAAGGTTAAGGCTCAGAGTCATGCACACAAAGCTGTAAGTAACAGCAGAACTCCTTTGGGGTCCCCCTTACTATAAAATGCAGACTGTCTTCCTTCTTGGCAGTCTCGGATGACAGAGCACGGGAATTACAGAAGATGGTCTTGGCCGAGCCACACCTTCAGCTGGCCGCTCAGAGTTACTGCGCATTCCCTGCATACATCCACAAGGCTGGGCCAAGTGGGGCAACCGAGAGGCACAAACCTGTTTTAACACCTAAAAAAAAAAAACCTGTTGCAGTGGAGTCAATTTTGATTCCGGCTGGGGTCGCTACAATTCGGTTAACATCTAAACGAGCTTAAAATCTTACCCAACTCATGGGCTCATCCAATTATTCACTTATTAAAGAACTTCTATTGGAGCACATAATCTATGCGAGGAGTCCCTGAGCAGCGCGAAAGTGCTCAACTGCTCATCCAAAGGTTGGTGGTCTTAACCCACCCAGGGGTGCCTCAGAAGAAAGGCCTGGAAATCTGTTTCGAAAAAGTCACAGCCTTGAAAACCCTATGGAATAGTTCTACTCTGCCCACATGTTGTCGCCAAGATTCAGAAATGACTCAACAGCAACTAACGACAAAATTCTATGTGAAGGACTGAGGGTACAGCTATAAACAATAGGGATGCAAGTCTCGTTCCTCAATATGCCCGCAATTCGGAGTGTGAGAGACAGAAGCCAGGAGGTGGAGGCAGCAGGAAGCAGGAATTGAATAATGGATCTCTCTTACCACCCCTCTCCCCCAAAATTCATCCTTTATGAATTATTCTATGCTATTCCAGACTCTAATCTTACTGCTTAGTATGATAACAAGTCAGAAGTAGTTTTACTTAAATTTTAAGTTATCATTATTATTTGCTGTCTAGTCAAAGAACATTTAAAGACACAGAGGTGAAATAACGAGGCTAATGGCATGTAATCAGAGTATTAAGAAACGGGGGCAGAGTGAGAAAAAGAAAAAGCCCGCATACAATCTACTTCCTCAGGCTTCTAATGGCACTGTCCTCCTCTCTTTCCCTATAAAGATAAGCCTTAACTTTCAAAACTATCCTTATTTCTTAAAAGCCACTTTGCTCAAACTGACAAGCACATCAAGAAAACATATTTTCAGTTACATTCTTATCTTGGTAGCGTCAAGATGATTGTTTGATCATTCTTATCACACAATCAAATAGGAAAAATGAGAGCTCCACGAATTTCTACCCAAAGGCCTCTTTAGTCATGTCTGTACTTGAGGTTCTAACTCAAACAACAGCCCCGCTCATCTGTCACCTGACTTGCTCATCCAACCTGCAGAACAGAGCCACTTTTGAATGCAGGACCAGCAAAGCAGATCCTACCAACAAACACTTATTGTCCTCTCCGGTTTGAAAGACAGCTCCCACAGCTTGAAAAGAATGAGTTACTAGGAAATTCTTGAAGATTACGTCTGTACTTGCTGTTCTCTTTCCAGTTTAAAGAGCACAAAGAACATCACAAAAATCTCAAAGGGAGTCACATAATTCTCGTAACTTGAGAGATCCTGTTTGCAAGCCAACTCCTTAGGGAAGTTATCTGAATCCATTTTCTTTTCATAAATAAATAAATGAAAATTTATTCTATAAAAAAAATGATCACAGGTGGGCAGAATTTTTTATCAACATAAAATCTGTGGTGGATTATTTTTTACCAAAAACAATTTATTTTTTAAAGAAATGTCACCTGAAATCTCTCAAATGATGTCAGTCTTACTGAAGGCTCCCAGCCAATGAAATGTCATCTTCACTTATGTTAAAAGCAGCATAGTTTCACCTCTAAATCACAGCAAGAAAATTCTAAAGCACAAATAACATCTTTCTATTTCCAAGTAAAATGTGTTAAAAATAATTGACAAATGATAACTTTTACTCCAGTATAAATTGAAATTAATAGTTCACCTGACCGCTCAGTTGAAGATAAGAAAAAAGCAAGCGAACATGTTTTGTTTGATGAAATAATCTCCATCCCATCTCCGCTTCTGACCACTTAAAAACACCAAAATTAAAAGAAGAAAAGTGGTTTCTTTTTATTCTGCACTCGATAAAGGCGCACACGATGTGGATGTGCATCGTCAAAACTCAGCGCAAGACAAGAAAAAAATTAACGTCAACTTTTAACAAATGTTTTCAGTTTTCTTTATTAAACTTCTAAAGACCCAGATGTCACTCTAGTCATACAAAGTTTTCCACATACTCCCAAGAAAATAGTTTCAGTGCCTGAGCTCGACTGTTTTAGACATGCAATTGACTGAGAAAGAATATCTGTGCGAGAGAGTCACAAACTCAGGAGGGAAGCCACAAATTCGAAGGGTATGAGGACTTTTCTTTGGAATCTGGGATTCAAGTAAATTTTGTCATCATATACACAATCCTTCCTTCTCATCCACTTTACCTGGTCTAAATTCTGGGAACTTCTTGATGCACTCTGGTGACAAAAGCAAATAAATGGCTAACCATGACATTTTACAGGCTCTGTCCATACTTCCTTACATCCGGTACTATACTGTAGGCCTTCCAAATAGTTTTCTTGTTCTGAAATTCTGTTTTAACGAATATATGCTAGAAACCATCCAACCACTTTGCAGAAGAGAAGATATGGCCTCAACTTCTATAAAGTGAATTTGAGAAACTTAGAAATTCACAGGGTTTGGAAAAGAAAGATTTCAACACACCTACGTCCTTTCTTCTAACTTTCTGACTCTTTTAGTAATATACTTAAATGGTTAAAAAAAAAAAAATTTATCTGGACACTTATTTAGATCATCAGTTTGTAGAAAACAAACCAATATTACAGGAAGGACTTTTAACTTGGGATTTGTAGTTGGGCTTCTGGAAGACTCCTCCACATGAAAAAATACATTAAAAAATTTCCTTTTCCTGTGGAGTCTATGGTTTTCATCAGAAATGGCTCTTAAAGACAAAAGAAAAATGAATAATCAGGTTTCAAAACACACTGGATCCAAAATTTTAAAGTAAAAAATCTATCTTTTTATGGAAAAGCTCTATGCCGTGAGAGTGGTTTACATCTTTTATATTACAGAATTAATTGCTCGGTTGAGGTAAACTTAGATATTGACCTTTATATATTAGATAGTTGATATTTAATATACTATTTAACTCTCATAAGTAAGAAATAAACATTTTCTTAAACTCAAAAGAAAAAGTACACATACCTTTTTTCCAAGTCTCTGATTTTCTCTCTTAGTGGCTCAACAATCTAAAATAATAACAACCAACATTAGTTTTAAAGCAAAAATAGAGTCTTCTACCACTCTCAACCCATTGTCACACTTCAAATTGGCCATGACATAATGCAAAAGAGATTTTAATTTCTTCTATAATGTACTTACACACCAACAACTAATGTGAAAGATGAGGAAATTGAAGATTTTTACCAATTTCTGCAGTCTGAAATTGATCAAACATGCAATCAAGATGCATTGATAATTACTGGTAATTGAAATGTGAAAGCTGGATACAAAGAAGGATTTGTTGTTAGAAAGTATGGCCTTGGTGATACAAAACACCGGAGATCAGACGGTAGAATTTTGCAAAACCAATGACTTATTCATCACAAATACCTTTTTTCAACAACATAAACAATGACTACACACGTGGACCTCACTGGATGGAAAACACAGGAATCAAATTGCCTACATCTGTGGAAAGAGATGATGGAAAAGCTCAATATCATCAGTCAGAACAAGGCCAGGGGCTGACTGCGGAACAGATTATCAATGACTCATATGCAAGGTCAAGGTGAAGCTGGAAAAAATTGAATAAAGGTGTGAAAGTCAAAATACGACCCTGAGTATACCCCACCTGAATTTGGTGACCATCTCAAGAATAGATTTGACACACTGAATGCTAATGACTGAAGACCAGACGAGTAATGGGATGACATCAAGGACATCATACACAAAGGAAGCAAAAGGTCACTAAAAAGACAGAAAAGAAAGAAAAGACCAAAATGGATGTCAGAAGAGACTCTGAAACTTGCTCTTGAACATAGAGTAGTTAAAACAAATAGAAGACACAATGAAGTAAAAGAGCTAAACAGAAGATTTCAAAGGTCAGCTCAAGAAGACAAAGTAAACTATTATAATGAAATGTACAAAGACCTAGAGTTAAAAAACCAAAGGGGAAGAACACGCTTGGCATTTCTTAGGCTGAAATAACTGAAGAAGAAGTTCAAGCCTTGAGTTGCAATTCTGAAGGATTCTATGGGCAAAATATTGAACAACGCACAAAGCATCAAAAGAAGATGGAATACAGAGTCACCGTACTATAAAGAATTGGTCAACATTCAGACATTTTTGGAGGTAGCATATGATCAAGAACTGATGGTATTGAAGGAGGAAGTCCAGGCTGCACTGAAGGCACTGGCAAAAAACAGGGCTTCAGGAATTGACAAATGCCAGTTGAGATGTTTCAACAAACAGATGCAGCGCTGGAGGTGCTCCTTTGTCTACGCCAAGAAATTTGGAAGACAGCTACCTGGCCAACTGACTGGAAGAGATTCATATTAGCGCCCATTCTAAAGAAAGGTGATCCAACACAATGCAGAAATTATAGAACAGTATCATTACTATCAGATGCAAGTAAAATTTAGCTAAAAATAATTCAAAAATGGCTGCCACAGTACACTGACAGGGAACTGCCAGAAATTCAAGTCAGATTCAGAAGAGGACTTGGAACAAGGGATATCATTGTTGACGTCAGCTGGATCTTGCTTGAAAGCAGAAATACCAGAAAGATGTTTATCTGCGTTTTATCGACTATGGAAAGGCATTCGACTGTATGGAGCATACCAAAATAAGGATAACATTGGGAAGAATGGGAATTCCAGAACACTTAATTGTGTTCATGCAGAATCTGTACGTGGACCAAGAGGCAGTCATTCGAACAGAACAAAGGGATACTGCGCAGTTTAAAATAAGGAAGATGTGCGTCATTGTTGTATCCTTTCACCATACTTATTCAATCTGTATGCTGAGCAAATAATCCGAGAAGCTGGACCATACGAATAAGAATGGAGCATCAGGATTGGAGGAAGACTCATCAACAATCTGCCATATGCAGATGATACAACTTTGCTTGCTGAAAGTGAAGAGGACTTGAAGCACTTACTGATGAAGATGAAAGACCACAGCCTTCAATATGGATTGTACTTCAACATAAAGAAAACAAAAATCCTCACAATTGGACCAATAAGCAACATCATGATAAATGGTGAAAAGATTGAAGTTGTCAAGGATTTCATTTTACTTGGATCCACAATCAACGTCCATGGAAGCAGCAGTCAAGAAATCAAACAACGTATTGCACTGGGCAATTCTCCTGCAGAAGAGCTCTTTAAAGTGTTGAAAACCTAAGATGTCATTTTGAGGACTAAGGTGCGCCTGACCCAAGCTATGATATTTCAATCACCCCATATATATGCAAATGCTGGACAATGAATAATGAGGAGCGCAGAATTGATGCATTTGAATTACAGTGTTGGCGAAGAATACTGAATAAACCATGGACTGCCACAAGAAGAAACAAGTCTGTCGGAAAAAGTACAGCCAGAGTGCTCCTTGGAAGGAAGGATGGTGAGACTTCATCTTACGGACTTTGGACATGTTATCAGGAGGAACCAGTTCCCTGGAGAAAGACATCATGCTTAGTAAGGTAGAAGGTCAGCAAAAAAGAGGAAGACCCTCAACGAGACAGACTGACACAGTGGCTGCAACAATGGGCACAAACATTGCAAGGATTGTGAGGATGGCGCAGGACCGGGCAGAGCTTTTTTTGTTGTACAAATAGGGCTGCTACAGGTCAGAAGTGACTCGATGGCACCTAACAACAACATAATTCACTTCCAGTTTGAATTAAGATATACCACGTGAATCAAATTCTAGAATCTAGATGATAAATTATGTTAGAACTCTTACTCAATAAATGCCTACGTCTGCTTACTCACCTTACCTGGAGCAATGCAAAAGGTGTTTCAGGCTCATAAAAACAGGCAGATTAACACCACCTGCTTCTTTTCAGAACTAAAGAATCCGCAAAGTGCTGCCTACAAAAGCTTAACATCTTATTTCAACAATTATATCCATGTTATCAGCTCCAGCATATAAATTACAGGCTATGAATCAAGCCATATCCATGTGTGTTAACACCCATGAGATCCGACAGAACAAGCAAGAGCAATCCAAGGTCCTTCCTACAACTCCACCATGTGGCTTCAAGTCAAATCTTCTACAAGTGAGTGACTCTCCACTCCCTCTCACAATCCCTGTTACACAGTTGACATATCTGTATTTACTGACCAAAATATAAGCACATATTATAAAATATGAGATGTGTAATTAACCAGTTACAGTTGTCATTCAGTCGATTCTGACTGATGGCAACCCCACGCGTGTCACAGCAGAGCTGTGCTTCATAGGGTTTTCAATCGCTGGTTTTTTGGAAGTAGACTGCTAGTCCTTTCTTCCAAGGTGCCCCTGGGTGGATTCAAACTTCCACCCTTTCAGTTAGCAAAGCATGTTAACAGTATTGTACCACTCAGGGTCTCCTTCATCAACCAGAAGGTGTTAGCTTTCCATTAGTTAGGTATGACTTCCTCACGTGTAGACACTGAGGCTCTTTATGACTCTCAAGTCTGAGCATCTGATTTGTGCTTATTTTTCCTTCCAGCATCTTCTCAGGTGAGTGGACACTGGCACTTGCTGCATCCCTGGTAAAGGTAAGTACTGCTCTTTCTCTAAGGACTTCTGGAAAGGCTCATCTGAAAAGTCATGTAAAAGTTTAAATCAATTTTGCCTTTAAGGCAGAATTTGCTTTGATCTATCACGTTTATAAAATGGACAAATATCGACTCAGAGAGTGCATCTACTGGATAACAAACAGAAAGTCTACTCTCCAGTAAGGGAATAATTTCTTGAGAGATGGTTTCAGAATCTTAGAACCATGTGAAGCTGCCACAATAAAGACACCAACACAAGCAGAGAAAGCAAAATCGGCAAATATGGGGATCAAAATAGAAGCAAAATATGGAGAATAGACTAACCTCTTCAATCTTGCTCTCAATTTTTAGTTCACCATTTTCCTGGATAGACCTGTTGAGCAAAAAACTACAAAACTGAGATCAATTGAAAGGCTTTGCGACTTTAAGATTTGTTTCTGAATAAATTACGGTAATACAAACCTAAGCGGGCAGAACATCCTCATCACCGTCCCAAGTATCAGTCATGTGTGCATACTCCTCCCAGGGGCCCCAGAGAAAACATACGCCAATTCGGGGGAAGAGATCTCCTCAAATCAATCATGAACACGCTCAGTCTTACCTAATGTATTGTTTCTACTGAACTAAAATAATCTCATCTCTACCTTACCCCTAACATAATATTTTAAATTAAAGACAGAAAGTTTGTCTACAGGAGTATGTGTTTGTCTGCTGGAGTTTCCTGGGAATTTAATGCCAAATTTTTCCCAAGTTTCAAAAAAAACAGAGCTCCTTTAAATAGGATCTGAGCAGCACACCTACCCCCACACAGAAGCCTCTTTATCAAGGAGACAGAGACAGGTCCCCATGGAAGGAATCGGATCGACACTGCCCCACCCACCTTTCAAAGCCAATTGAACATGGAACGCTTACTGGGGACACAGTAAGCACAGGCTACCCTGGAAGCTAGACCTTTGTGCAGCAGCATTAAAATTCCAGCTGCAACTCATCGGCTCACAATCATGATTGCTAGTCTGACATTTTTTAATACCAAGAAATACAAAGAAATGTGAATTTTTCTGTAAATTTAAAACTATACTAACAGCTCCAAATTTGTTTTCATGATGAACGCTTACTACTTTTTTGTCTGATTAAAATAAAAAGATTATTTTTTGTTTGGTTAAAAAGAAAATTAACACTAGAATCTTACAAGTGTCCTTCCTGACCTAGTAAAAGCACAGATAACGCACACATGGGGTTACCTGTATCTACTAGTCTGCTCCTCTGGGGCCACAGACCACCATCTTTTCTCTAAGACAGCTCTCTTTCGAAAAGGTTTTGGAAAAGCCCGTGTTCTTCCTCAAGCGACCCAGAAATGCAATTCACATCTCAGTAGCGTGAAAGTTAGGGTCCAACCTCTGTTATCTACACAAGGAGGAATGGGATGAGATGGGCAATACAGAGGAGCTGATCATGCGGCCTCAAGACTGATCTTTACACGTGGGCTTTACTTAGATAAACGTTAAAATCAGCTACATTGTTCGAGATAATAGAGAATTCTAGAAACAGCCCAGATGTGTACTGAATAGCAAAAAAAGTCAGTATTTCACTTAAAAATATTTTTCTCCCAACCCATATCATCAATGGTATGTATGTAACAAGTGAAATGTATCTATAAATCTCAATTTCATTATCTTAGTAAAAAAAAAGAAAGAAAAAAAATTACCTCATATTAACGAAGTTGCCCCAAACAGCTGTAAGGGGAAAAAAAAAAAAGACAATATTTAAGTTTACAGCATTCAGAAATTCCAACTGATAAAATTTTAATCTTTATAATTTTAAACAATATTTTCAAGTTCATGAGGATACCTAAATAATAGTTCAAGACAATAAAATGCACACTTTGTATTACAAACAGTTTAGTCTGGCTAAAAAGAAGTGAAAACATGATCTTTTCTAGCTCTCTAGTTTTAGAATGAGGAGCCCTGGTGGCACAGTGGTTAAAGCACTCAGCTGCTATCCCAAAGGTCGGCGGTTTGAACCCACCAGCTGCTCCGTGGGAGACAGATGTGGCAGTCTGCTTTCGTAAAGATTTACAGCCTTGGAAACCCTATGAAGCAGTTCTACTCTGTCCTACCGGGTAGCTATGAGTCGGAATGGACTAGACAGCAATGGGTTTGGTTTTCTTTTTGTTGCTGTTGTTGTTTTTTAATGGATCCATGAATGAGTTTCAGCGAGTCTGGAGAGGGGGGAACGCTTGAAAAAGCATGCAACATTACGCGCCCATGGCTTTCAAAGATTCCTGAATGAGTTCAAAACCCCAAACAAATTAAGACTCAGCAATTCAGAATCCAATAAAAGCTTGGAATTTTAAGAGGTGCATTTGTTTTAGAAAAGGAATAGATTCGGGGTCCTTGAACAGGCAGGCCACACTGGGCAAATTCCTCACCAGGAACCCAGGCCTGGGGCAGCAATTTCAATTACCATATTTTAAGTCTTGTGATAATGCTGGATCAGACAAAACTACCATTTTTAAACTGGAAAGCATACGCACTTTTATAAGAAGTCATAAGAAGTGTGTCTTGTGGAAACTACTCTCCTGTCCCTTCACGTGGGCACACACCTATGTAATACTGCACATATGGCATGTCCGCAAGCTAGCACACCACAATCTAAGGCATCCTTCTTATCAGCCTGCAAAATGCTCACCAACTCTGCCGAGCGGTATTAGACAGCACTGGTCGCACTGGTGCTCACACGTAGCTCTGTTAAATGCTCACTTGCTCCTTCACTAGCCACTCATTCAACAAGCTGTGCCTGCAGGTGCACAGAAGAGGGAGCCCAACGATCTCACTGTTGGGAAGGCGACACAGACAGACCATGGCAGGAGGAGGGCTATGACTGAACACAATATGATGTGCAGTGTGAGCCTGAAGAGAACAGGGCCTGGAGCAGGTTTCCAAAAGAAGGCGAGGCCGAGCTGACTGGAAGCAGCAGGAGTCCACCTCACAGACTTTGCAAAGAGGCATTACTTGACTGATAAAGAGTTGAGCGCCGGGCATGGGCAAGACAACATGCTAGGTGCTGGGGACTTGACACAGATAATTAAGACCAGTCCTTCAGGAGAAATGACATGCCCACAAAGAGCCGTAAGAGAGGACGGTTGTGTGTGTATGTTGTGGGGTGCAGGGGAGTTGCTAATGCAGGTCTCTTTTTAATTCCAACATTTATTTATCGAGCCCCAGCCAGAAGGCAAGCAATATGTGAGGTCTTGCAACAACAATTCCCAATCCAGGCGGATTTTGAGCACTGAAAAGGCTCTCCCAGGCCTAATAATGACTGAGAATGGGGACTGAGGTGGAGTAGTGGGGATCTGCATTCTCCAGTCTCATCCAATAAAATCCAGTGCTTTCCAGGGCTTACCAGGCCCAAACAGGCCTGCACTTCAGAACTGCCTCAGACCACCTGGATAAGAATCTCTGCGGAGAGGTCCTGGCATCTGTATTCTTAACTGTCGCAGGTGTCCTATGGGATCTGGTTACAGGCCACAGTTACACCTCACCTACTGCCCACTCCTCTGTTCTCAAAGACCCAGCTCAAGCCACTCTGTCCCCTAGTGGTTTCTCCCACTTGCCAAGCCTGCTCCTGGCTCAGGGCCTTTGCAATGACTCTTCACCTGCCTCTTCACCCGCCTCCCTCCCTAGCTTCAGTCAGGTCTCAGCTCAAAAGTTACTTTGTCAAAGAAGGCTTCCTGACCACTGTCTCTGTACTAGTATCCCCACCCCAAGCTCTTCCCTCCTTATCCTCACTTAGCGCTCCTTTTCTTCACAGCACTCAGCACCATCTGACAAACTGTCTGCTTATCTATAAATTTATGTTTATTGTCTGTTCCCCCCGATAAAGTGTAAGCTCCAAAAGAGCAAAGATTCTCTATGTCTGGTTCACTACAGTTATCTATGGTACTGAGAGACATCACATAATACATGCTCACTAAATATTTGCTGAAATAATGAATAAATGAAAAGCTCCCCAAAATGACTGGGAATCGCTGCTCTAACGCAGGAGTCCGCACATTTTTTCAGTAAAGGTCCAGAAAGTAAACATTTTAGTCTTTGAGTGCTGTAGGATCTCTATCACAGCTATTCAAATCAGCCGCTGTATGGTGAACAAGTCAACGGTAAATACACAAAAGCAAGGCTGTGTTCTGGCACAAAATTATTTATGGACACTGAAATTTGAATTTCATAAAACGTCCATGTAGCACGAAACGCCCGTCTTCTTTTGGTATTTTCTTTAGCCATTTGCAAACTCTGAAGCCTTTCTTAGCTCACTGGACTGACAACAGCAGTCCAGACTGGCCTCTGAGCCACAGCATGCTGACCTCTGCTCCAAGGAACGTGAGAACGAATAGGTATGATTCCAATCCAGCGGCTTCTCGACCTTGAGGGGAAACAGACAACAGCCACCTAGGTAGAATACAGTTCAGAGAAGGAAAGTCCGCAGTCACAGAGTCCTGCAGGGGCAGAGAGGAGGAGGAGACAGGATACCTATGAAGAGGGGTATGGGTGGCACACACACAGGAAGGGCCCTTTGTACTGGGCTTTGAAGGAGATGCTCTGGAGAGGAGAAAGGGAGACGTGGACAGTGCTGGCTGAGTGAAGGCATTCCCAGGAGTAGAAGAGGAGGCTGCAAGGTCAGTTTGGGCCAGTACAATTTTTTTTTTAAACAAACCCCTCAGGCAATTCTGTTAATGAACCAAATATGGGCACCTCGGTTTTACCTTTTACAGCATTCCGAGAAAGCTGGGCTCTACTTTGTAGGCAATGAGTAATCACTTACAGCTTGATGAAGGACAATGAGATGTTCCAGACTGTGCTTTAGCATAACTGAAAGCAGCAGTGTGAGGGACAGATGAGCAAGGGAAAAAGTTAGCAAGGCCAAAAGACAATCCATGGCAATAATTTGCAGGGGCTGGGAGTTAATGCAGAGGGTACACAGCCAATGAGTGTAACTGCTGTTAATAAGTTGTATACCTATAAAAAGCTGAATTGGCAAAAGTTGTGCAATAGACCTATTTACAACGACAGAAAAAGAGCTGCTGAGGCTGCTCATGGACAACCAAGCACCTCGTGGGATTTGGTTTCTTGGTTGGGAGGTTTAGGGTCATGGTTTCATGGGACATCCCAGTTAACTGGCTTAATGAGATGTTTAGTGCTTCTGTTCCACCTCCTAGTTCATGGCACAGTGCCTGAGGTCTTAAAAGCTTGCAAGCGGCTATCCAGGGCACAACAATTGGTCTCTATTTGCCTGGAGCAACAGAGGAAGAAGGAGAGTCAGAAATAGGAGGAGGAAAATGGTGGCTAATTGCCTCTATGAACAACTGCCTACTTTGCCCTAAGACCAGAAGAACTGGATGGTGCCCGGCTACCATTACTGAGCATTTTGATCAAAGATTCTGTAGCGGAATCCTGATCTAACGCGAGGGAAATGTAGAACAGAACTTCAAATTCTCATGGAATCCAGACTTTCTGGGGCCATGGAGGCTACATGCCCTGAGATAATCTTTAAAGCTTAAACCAAAAATACCCCCTGAAGTCTTCTTAAAACCAAACAATAGTTTTGCTTAACTAGTAAAAAATATCTGCCTTGAGCATTATGCCCTTTTAAGAACTATATATAGGAGATCAAATTGACAACAGCAACTCAAAAGATTAAATGGGAAGCTTAGGGGGCAGAGAGTTAATGTTAACTGGGGAGAAATAACTCAGAAAAGGAGGGTGAGAACAGTTGCACAATAGTGTAATCAATGTCCCTACAGTGTACGTGTAGAAACTGCTGAATTGATGTAAGTTTCACCGTGTATATCTCAACAACAAAATTAATGAAAATTTTAAAACATGTATGCAGAGGGTAGAGCTGGCAGGCCCTGGGGATGGGCGATGTGCCAGGGTGAGGTGAGAGGTCTCAGAATTCGCTGGGTCTTCTGGTCTGGATAACTGGGAGGATGGTGATGTTACCCAGACAAGAGCACCAGCGGTGGAGGACTACGGGGGAAGAGGACGGCAGTTAGGAAAGGCACATTTTCGGCTTGAGTTATCCATAGCAATCCACTTGAAGATGTTTGGCAGGCAGGAAGAAACTGGGGACTAGAGCCTGAAAGGTCAGCACCAGTCAGAGATGCACATATGGCACCTGCAGGAAGTTAACACAGTGGACGTTCACAAGAACTTGGCACTGCATCCACCTGGGTGGTAACCACAGCCTGGAAGGGCTGCTTGACGCCATGGCATGCATTCTAGTAAGAGGAACAAGACTGGAGCCTTGGTGGCATAGTGGTTAAGAGCTACGGCTACTAACCAAAAGGTCGGCAGTTCGAATCCACCAGCCGCTCCTTGGAAATTCTATGGGGCGGTTCTACTCTGTCCTATAGGGTCGCTATGAGTCAGTATCGACTCGATGGCAATGGATTTTATTCAGTGCCAGGCCTTTTCACACACTGACGCTTCTAGTCACAAGTGTATGTTATTACCCCCATTTAAAAGTGGGAAGACCAATGCCAAAAGGTATTATGTGACTTGCTCGAAGTCATAGCTAGTGACCACCCAAACCCCGTGATACCACTTCCAAGTGTGAGGTCTTCATTCCAAGGCCTGTGATCTGAAAGAGGCTCCAGAGTACATCTCCTCTGAAGAAAGGCATCTTATTAATTTCCAAACTTGTCAAGGCTGTTTTTCTCTAGCCTCTAAGCTAGGGAATTCCTTACCTTTGGATACCATGTAGCATGTGCTCAAAATGAAAATGAGTGGTATTAATCTCTATGAAATCCTTAGGTGGGGAAGGACAAAGTATTCAAACACTGCAGACACTCCCCATTCGAGGATAATTAATAACGATCACAAACGTCCACTTTCTCAGATCAAAAACACATCAATTTATAAAAGTCTTCAAAACACAAGCCCGGTAAAAACAAGAGGCACCCTGAGCTCATTTAAAGCGAGTACTCTCTACAGAGAGGAGCCCTGGTAGTTCAGTGGTTAAGCCCTTGGCTGCTAACTGAAATGCTGGCAGTTCAAACCCACCAACCATAACACGGGAGAAAAATGTGGCAGTTTACTTCCGTAAAGATTCCAAAAACCAAACCAAACTCATTGCCGTCGAGTCAATTCCAACTCGTAGTGACCCTACAGGACAGAGCAGAACTGCCCCATAGGGTTTCCAAGGAGCAGCTGGTGGCCTTAGAAACCATATGGGGCAGGTCTACTCTGTCCTAGAGGTTGCTGAGTTGGAATGGACTGGAAGACACACAACAAACAACACTATTTACAGATAAGATTCCAAGGACACTTATTAACGGGTGACACTGTTGTATGCATTCCATTGTTCCACTTTGTTTACTGTTCTTCTCAAGGTTTTCTGAGTGTTAACTACAACAAAATGTTTAATCCAACTGTAACACATTTGTCTGCTAAGCTCTAACTGCAAAGCTGTACAGTTTCATTGTATTTTTTTACACACAAGGAGAATTCCACCCGGGCACTTCTAAAAGTTGGCCCAAAGTTCTTTGACATTCCTCACATCAAGAGGTGGGATTTATGTTCTCTCCCCTTGAATGAGGTGGGCTTGCAACTGTTTCCACCCACACAGAACAGAGGAAGGGACACCATGTGTCTTTTGAAGCTCAATGACAAAAGGCCACGTGGCTTCCATCCTGTTTAATGGGAACACTCACTCTTGGAGCCCTGAGCCATCCGGTAGTAAGTCAGCCTACCCCCAGACTAGACAGGCCATGTCCAGGTGCTCGGTCCTAGCTAAGTCTGGCTGTCAGGTGACACACCTGCACTTATCACACCATTTGGAGGTGGATTCTCCAGCCCCAGCAGTCTGAGTCATCCCAACTGAGGTCCCAGGGATCATGAAACAAAGAACCATACCCATTTCAAATTCGTGACCCACAAACTCCAGGAGCATAATAGCATGGTGGTTGTTTTATAGGAGCCCTGGTGTCGCAGTGGTTAAAACCTCAGCTGCTAATCAGAAGGTTGGCGGTTCGAATCCACCAGCCGCTCCTTGGAAACCCTATGGGGGAGTTCTACTCTGTCCTATAGGGTCACTGTAAGTGACCACAGTGGGTTTTGGTTTTGTTGTTTTATACCGCTACGGCTTGAAGTAAATGGTTAAGCAGCAACTATAGCGGGAAACAAATACAGACAGGCTTATTATTTCTTTTAATCTACTGATGTTCTGACATTGGTCTTAGCCTTGAAATCAGTTCAGGTATGCAGGGCTAAATTTCTCCCCATTTGATGCGTTCCCTGTCAAGGCATCCATACCCCCTCCTCAAGCCAAAGGAACAGCTTTGCACAGAGACTCACCAGTTGGGTGAAAAGCCTGGGTCGAGGCTGAAGTCCTAGAGAAATCCTGACCACCTCAACCACCCATGCTGCCTGCCCCAACGTGACCCTATTCTTCCAGTTCCCATTTGGACTGAAAAACTAACCCACCTTTCAATTAGTCAACGAAACATTAAATGCGCATAAGAAAGATGTACCCTTATTCACCTCCAAAGAACCTCAACAATTCCAATACTCTGGAAAACAACCAATATTTAATTCACCTTGGATAAACTTTGAGATAACCCAATACACACAACTGTTTTTTTCAAAGCAAACAGAAATATGCATTACTCATGAGACAAGCACTGAAAGCTTTATTTAAACTAATCAGAAGGTACAAATTAGATGATTATTATTCCGTTTTTAATTCTTCGAATAAGAAAGAGGTTTCCAGTCTCCAGTGCCCACTGAAAGGTGATGCAGCATAAAACACCAAAAAGTTTTTTGGGTTTTTCATTTTGCTTTGTTTTTGAGTTGTGATCAAGTCAACTCTGACTCATGGCAACCCCATGTGTGTCAGACTAGTCTGAAAATGGATCACCAAGCTTTTCTTCTGAGGTGCCTCAAGGTGGACTGAACCTCCAACCTTTCAGTTAGCAGCCAAGCACATTAAGCCGTCTGCACTACCCAGGAACACCAACGAGTAGCCGTCACTAAACCAAGAACCTTGCCCAATCCCTAACCTGAAGAAGCCTTAGTACAAAACTCTGAGTTGTGCCCAGCCTGACGAAGTCTTATTCCACTATCCTCAAGCCTGCCAGGCTTTCACTCTTCCTAAGTGGTTACACAAACCCTGTGTTAGTTATCTAGTGCTGCTAAAACAGAAATGCCGCAAGTGGATGGCTTTAACAAAAGGAAATTTATTCTCTCACAGTCTAGGAGGCTAGAAGTCCAAATTCAGGGTGCCAGCTCCAGGGGAAGGTTTTCTCTCTCTGTTGGCTCTAGGGGAAGATCCTTGTCATCAATCTTCCCCTGGTCTAGGAGATTCTCAGCACAGGGACCCCAGCCTCAAAGGCTGTGCTCCTCTACTGGTTCTTCACTCGTGGTGGTAGGAGCCCTGGTGGCACAGTGGTTAAGAGCTCAGCTGCTAACCAAAATGTCGGCAGTTCAAATCCACCAGCCGCTCCTTGGAAACCTGATGGGGGCAGTTCTACTCTATCCTATAGGGTCACTATGAGTTAGAATCAACTTGGCGGCAATGGTTTTGGTTTTTTGGGTTTAAGTGGTTACACAAGGATGAAGACGGTTCCAGAGGAAAAGGATACTTGGGGTGACCGAGCAGAAGGTAGTAACTTGGGTGTTTTCACATGTCTCCAGCGTAGGGTGCCTTCTTATCAGACCTCCCTTTGGTCCTAGCCCTGCTCTAAGCCCTCCTGGGGGCCAAAGGTCAGAGAAGAGCACCAGAAGTGAGGTAAAACGTTGGTACTTTCAACTCACCTCGCTGTAGTCACCCAGAGTTACAGCTATTAAGTCCTGAAATTTGGTTATAAAACATTTTTTAAGTGACTCATACCTTTGCAAAGACTTGCCTCATAAAATTGTACCTGCACTCCCAGAGGAAAAATACTTTGCCCTGAGATGTTACTGTAACAAAAAAAGTGGTTAACAGTGCAAGAAACCATGGTCTCTGTAAACGACACACGGTCCTTTAAAGTCTTCACACGTAACAATGCCAAAATGAAGCGAAGGAAGCAACCTACAGAACAATACGTAAGCAGAATCAGTGCTCTGCTTTTTACAGCATTTATAACGCTTTTAAAACTACACGTATGTGTTATTTGCTTATTCATACAAGCAAATCTGAGGGTCATATACTTTATATTATTTTGATTTCTACAGCTCACAGGCAGAAAGTTTTTAAGTCTGTAGAGGACACTGTCCCGTCTAGTTCAAGACATTAACACAGCATTGTAAGCGTAGGGTGATCCATTAAAATCCCCCAAACTTTTAAGTTAGAAGAGGCAGAAATTTAAAACCACTTATTTAACTATGATCTCAAGGAAATCTACTAATCTGTTGTACTGGGTTGAAGGGTATCCCCCCAAAATTCATGCCCACCTGGAACCTGTGAATGTCACCTTATTTGGAAATACGATTATTTGCAGAGGCAATCAAATTAAGATGAGGTCATACTGGATTGGGGTGGGTGCTAATGACTGGTGCCCTTATAAGAAAAGGGAAGTTTAGGCACAGACGCACAAAAGGCTGCCATGATGGAGGGAGAGAGAGGAGTTTGCTGCCAAAAGCCACGTGTCTTAGTTACCTCCTGCAGCCACTGCTGTAACACAGACACCGTAAGCGGGTGGCTTAAAGAACAAGAACTTACTGACTCACAGTTCTAGAGGCTAGAAATCCAAATCAGGGCAGGGGCTCTGGGGGAGTCCTTACTTGTGGGTAGCCCCAGGCATTCCTTAGCTCATAGAGGGATCTACACATGGCGTCTGTCTGTCCTGCGCCTGTGTGTGTCTATGGTGTCTATTCTGCTTTTTTTATAAGAAACAAGTCAGAAGGGATTAGGTCTGGGCCCACCCTACTCCAGTATGACCTTATTAACATAACAAAAGAAACCCCCTATTTCCAAACAGCATCATATTGACAGGTACAGAGGTTAGGATTTCAACCTAACAGTGGGGGACAGAATTCAATCCAAAACACCAAGGAACAACAAGGATGAGCTGGCAACCACCAGAAACTAGAAAAATCAAGGACCGATTCTTCTCTAGATCCTTTGAAGGGAGCAAGTCCCTGCCCACATCTTCCAGAACCTTGAGAGAATGAATTTCTGCTTCCAGCCACCCTGTTTGTGATACTTTTTATCAGTAGCCCTGGGAAACAAATGAATCTGTTTTAAAAGCTGAGCGCATTAACCATTTACACCACCCAGGGACTCCAAGCGGTTACACAAGGATGAAAACCTCCCAAGTGAAAAAAGAAACTGCCTTCTACAAAAATCCACTGTTGGTGGACAGAACAAATGGTAGTTTAGACCAGAGCCAGATTCAATTCCCAGCCAATGCACCTCACGTGCAGTTACCACCCATCTGTCATTGGAGGTTTGTATGTTATTATGATACTGAACAGGTTTCAGGAGACAGATTAGAAAGAAAGACCTGGTGATCTACTCTGAAAATCAACAAATGAAAACCCTACGGATCACAAGGGTCCAATCCATAATCCATCATGGGGTGGCGCAGGGGCGGGTGGTATTTCATTCCACTGTTCACGGGGCTGCCATGAGTTGGGGGCGGACTTGAAGGCAGCTAGCAACGATACAAACTGTGGTCCCCAATAAGTAGCAGCAGCATCACCTGGGAATTTGTTTGAAATGCACATCTCAGGCCCCACCCCAGTCTTCCTGAATCAGAAGCTTGGGGGCAGGGCCCAGCAATCTGTAGTTTAATAACTGCTCCAGGTGATGCTAATGCCCACTCAAGTTTGGAACCTCTGCTGTAGACAGCCCATCTTAGTTCTTCTCATTTGCTCAAATTCTCTTAAAATAATTTATGTTTTTGTAAGATACCAACAAAAAACAACCGTTAAATAAATGTCAGAAATAAGCACTCTCTCAGTATGCCCCCTCTATTGCAGGCACAGGAGCCCTGGTGGAGCAATGGTTACGCAGCTGCTATCCAAAGCGTTGGCGGTTTGAACCCACCCATGGCTCTGCAGGAGAAAGACCTGACAATCTGCTCCCGTAAAGATTACAGCCTAGGAAACCGTACGGGGCAGTTCTACTCTGTCACATGGGGTCGCTGTGAGTCGGAACCAACTCCCGACTCGACAGCACCTAACAGCAATTGTAGGCACTGCCTTCCTTCTAAATGTCCCCTTTCTCCCTCTTCACCGCCCTCCCTTCCCTGAGGCCGACTCTGATGATTCTTCCTTTCTCTATCTTCTCTCGTCTCCTCCTCTCCATCGCTGTGCCAGCCTGTGTACAGGGTCTGTCCACCACACCCCCAGAAGACCTAGGTGGCTGCCATCTGCATTTCTTCTCTATCTCCATGGCACTCCACCATCTTACCAGATTACTCATCCTAAAAATGGGCTTGGTGGTTGGTTTTTGGTTTTGTTGTCGTCATTTTCCTGCTCAAGAAGCTACAATAGCTCTTGATTTCCAGATTTTGACTGCCCATTCTTGTGATCAAAAAATCTTGAATGTGTGCCCCCCCATACATTTTATTTAAAGAGCATATGTACCATTATATTAGGCTTATTACATATGGTCGTAACACATACAAAAATAAAAAACAGAAGTTCCAAAATTTCTCTCCACAACGCCCCAGTATTCTGGGTGTTTCTGCACCCTCCCCCACACTCTGGTGGCCCCTGCACTAAAGCCTGCCCACAGGATGCTAGGTTTTCGAGGTCTGTCATATATACGCTGGCCCTCACCAACACCCCGCCCCCTTGTTCCCACTTCTCCATCGCCTGCTGGAGCAAATACAGCAGTCTAGTTCCAAGCATGCCCACCTCTCACCAGCCTTCGTAACCCTTCACCAACCTCCCTCCGCTCGACCCACCCTCTTGCTGGAATGCCTTCTGGCTTCTTATATCATATCTGCACTGCCCCCTTCTGAAATAATCAGTGCCTAATTATAAATGGGTCTCGTTTCTAAAAGACAGCACAACAGCACTGAGATAAAACTCGCTCAGCAATGGGTCCCGCGTGTGCCTTGTCTCCCCAGCCAGACTGCATAGTCTTGGGAGCAAGGATTCTGTGTTATATCCCCTGTGCCTTAACATCCTGGCATAATCATTGGTGTGTCCAACTCTCTCCTCCTAAGGATCTCCAGGCCTTTGTTTCTTGGCTCCTTCAATGCATACAGCACCTGCCAGAGCACTTCTCCAACCCAGACCAATTCCGGGGCCCTTTATGATGAGGATAGCGACTGCAGCCCCCTTCAGGCCACCCGCCCACTGCAGTCTCCTCCACTGCAATACTGAACCCCTGCAGCTGAGTGCAACATACCTGCTCGACCTCCAAGCCTGCCCCTGTTCTTCCTCTTTTTCACAAGTGCCCCTCCCCAGATCTCAGATCGCCCTGTCTGCTCTGTTCCTCTTTCCAAACCGTCTGGGTCTCATCACCCCTGAAGACACCCGCTCCAATGCCTCCTTTGTACCACTCCAGAACCTTGCACCTTGCCTCTCTGCCCTCCTTTGTCTACACATCAGCCCCCTCCACAAAGACAACAGGGTCCATGTACATCCTTGTACGTTACATCGCAGAAGAATGGCAATTAACGTAAGGACTTCCTTCTTCACTACATTTCACAACTGACCTTGAAAACTCAAGATGGTTTTTAAGGTGTTGTTGCTGAGTGCTGCTCAGTCAATTTCCAACTCATAGCGACCCCATGTGACAGAGCAGAACAGCCCCATAAGGTTTTCTAGACTGCAGTCTTTAAGGGAGCAGATCACAGATCACCAGGTCTTTCTCCAACAGAGCCAATGGGTGGATTCGAACAGCCGACCTTTTGGTTAGCAGCTGAGCACTTAACACTCGCACCACCAGGGATTCTTAGTTTTTAAGGTACAGCTTTCATGTTCTAAATATTTAGTTATATCCTTTAGGGGTTCCACTCCTATTCAGAAAGTTGTCAGAACAACAGTTTGATGGAAAAGCACTCTCCCATTAGAAGCCCCAGCCATGCAAAAATCTTTTTATTCAAATGATGCAGCCTGACATTAATCTACCACTGAGTTCTATGCATTCAAATGAATGAGGTAGATCACTGTGTTAAAAACTTTCCTCCATGTATTAAGTAAAAGAGAAAATCACAGAAAAATAGTTATGGCATAAAACCATTTATGTTTTAAAAGTGCCCAAATATATTTTACAAACATACAATGCAAAAGAAATGACCTAGATGATTCACACATACAGTGCTAAATGGTCAACTTGTAATCTATGGGCAGGAAAATAGCTGGAAGTGGAGGGACAAGAGCTTTCCAAATGCTTTCATATTATTTGAATATTTACTCTTATTTTTTAAATTCTGAGTTATGACTAAAACCAAAAAAACCAAACTCACTGCTGTCAAGTCATTTCCGCTGCACAGTGACCCTGTAAGACAGAGTAGCAATGCCAGATAGGGTTTCCAAGGCTGTAATCTTTACAGAAACGAACTGCCGCGTCTTTTTCTCGAGAAGCGGCAGGTGGGTTCAAACCGCTCAGTCAGCAGCCTTGGTTAGCAGCTGAGTGCTCAACCACTGCACCACCAGGGCTCCTTAATTCAAACTAAAACCCACTGCCATTCAGTCATTCCAACTCACAGCAACCTTAGAGGACAGAGTAGAACTGCCCCACAGGATTTCCAAGGAGCAGCTGGTGGACTTGAACATCTGATCTTTTGGTTAGCAGCCATAGCTCTTAACCACTGCGCCACCGGGGCTCCAGCTAAAACTAAAACCCACTGCCATCAGTCGATTCCAACTCACGGCGACCCTATAGGACAGAGCAGAACTGCCCCATAGGATTTCCAAGGAGCAGCTGGTGGACTGGAATTACCAGCCTTTTTGTTGGCAAGGTAGCTCACCCTAGCTCTTAACCACTGCGCCACCAGGGCTCCAAGTAAAACAAACACCCCCAAAATATACAAAATATCAAAAACCTTCGCACCTTCCTATTCCAAACTGTAAAGTACTCTTAGCTACCAAATACCTTGGTTCCCAGGTTCTCCAACTCAAGCTAGCACTTAGCAGCAACAAGCCTACAGAGAAAAAGTGTTATCGATTAAACTGTGTCCCCCTAAAATATGTGCTGGAACACTAATCCCTACACCTGTGGATATACTGTAATGTGGTTTTATGTTAATGAGGCCATACCAGTGTAGGATATGTCTTAAACCTAATCACTTCTGAGTTATAAAAAGAGCAGATTAGACACAGAGACAAGCACACACAGGCAAGACAGATGCCACATGAGGATTCCCTGCAAGCCAGGGACCAAGGGATGTCCGGCTACCGACCAGAAAGGAATCGACAAGGCCCAGACCCTGATCTGGACATTCAGCCTCCAGAATTGTAAGAAAATAAATTTCTGCTCTTTAAAGCTGCCCACTTGTGGTATGTGTGTTACAGCAGCACGAGATAAATAAGAAAGCTACCTGCATAAAGTACATCAATAAGAATTACGTGACTAATTCTTAGAGCTGGAATTAAGATACATTCTGTCTGCAAAGCTTCATCAGAGAAAATCATCACTTCTGCCTAGTTACAGTAAGACACCAAGAAATTTGATAAACACTAACCATTCATAAATACTATTTAAAGCTCTAGTACTAATATTATCAGAGCCCTGGTGGTGCAGTGGTTAAGAGCTCGGCTGCTAACCAACAGGTCAGCAGTTCCAATCCACCAGCCACTCCCTGGAAATCCTATCGGGAAGTTTACTCAGTCCTATAAGGTTGCTATGAGTCGGAATCGACTCGGTGGCAACAGGTTTGATTTTGTTTGGTTTTTAGTATTAACATTTAATAAGTAAACCAGTTGTCATTGAGTCGACTGACTTACGGTGACCCCATGTGTAAACATTCAAAAATCTTTTAATCTGAAATACTAGATGGTGGCACCAGTTTTGGGGAAGGGAGTAGAGAAAAAGAGATAGAAAAATGCCAGACCACTACTGATATCCAGAGAGCAAAAGCACGCCTTTTTATCCTTCAGATGACTAGAGACAAATCTAAGTGACAAGAAATGGACTCTTTTCGCCCTTGAGACTTCACAAACACCAAAAGCAGAAAATGTTGCCATATTATGTCTATTTTTTTCCCACATAAACCTATGTAGGATCAACCTAAAGAAATAGAGCATTACTTTGTTACATTATAGAAAATGAAATATATTTCCCTGGGGTTACCAATGAATACATCCTCTTAGTTTTCTGATGCAATAAAGGGCAGATTCATTAAAGAAAAGTAAGCCTTCCTCGCCTACCTCAGCATCACACAAGGAGACCACAGAGAAACAGGAATTTACCAATAAAGTATCAAATCACATTACAGACCTCATTTTTTACTGGTGCATGCTGAAATTAACCCTCTGTTCTTCCCCTTGAGCTGATCTAATCACTTCCCTGCGGAAACAGAAGTAATGAAAAGGCAGCGGAGCCCCCAGCACAGAGCAGGCCACTCAGCAAACGCTTGCTGCCGAGGACTATGTGGCCAGCCTTACTTACTTAGCGCTGTTACAGTGGAAAACGCTACAGGCGGGCAGGTGGCTCTAACGCACAGAAATGTATTTTCTCATGGTTCAGGAGCCTAGAAATCCGAATTTAGGGCGCCAGCTCTAGGAGAAGGCTCTCTGTCCACTCTGATGGGAGTAAATCCTTTTCTCAGCCTCTCTAGTGTTCCCCGCGTTCCCTAGAGATCTTCAGGGGACATCTATCTTCCCCTCTGTGCTGGCTTCCATGCCTAATCTGCTCTTTTTATATCTCAAAAGGGACTGCCTTAAAACACACGCTACAATGATATAGCCTTATTAACGTAACAAAGAAAAGCCCTGTCCCCACTGGGATTGCAACCATAGGTACAAACCCACTGCAGTCCAGTGGATTTTGACTCATAGCGACCCTACAGGACAGAGTCGAACTGCCCCATAGGGTTTCCAAGTAGCAGCTGGTGGATTGGAATTGCCAACCTTTTGGTTAGCAGCCGAGCTCTTAACCACTGCACCACCAGGGCTCCTGTGCATAGGTATAGGGGTTAGGATTTACATGTATTTGGGGGGACACAACTCATCCACAACAATTCCCCTGTAAACTGCTGAAATGTAACAGCTCTGCTGCACAACTTGCTTTAAATGAACACCATCCACTAAATCTGGTAATAAAAAATGGTTGATGAATCTATTTTTAGAATGCCTAAGGCAAAGAAGGAACCCTGGTGGCGCAGTTCCTAAGAGCTTGGCTGCTAACCAAAAGGTCAGAAGTTCGAATCCACCAGCTGCTCCTTGGAAATCCTATGAGGCAGTTCTACTCTGTTCTGTAGGGTCACTATGGGTTGGAATCAACCTGACAGCAAATAGAGTTTGGTGGTTGGTTGGGTTTTTTTGTTTTGATTTAATGCAAAGAAAGCAAAGGGTGAAAAGGTTTCTTTAAAAAAAAAAAACAAAAGATGTACTAGTGAGGAAGACAAAGTCAATTCCAGCCTTCTCACAACTTCTGAAGGGAGGCGGGAACTATCATGTAAGGTGGGCATGTGGAGGGAGGGGTGGGGTGGGAATAGGAGGGCGGTGAGAAGGGCCGGTGTGCTGGGAGCCTCGTGCTGTGAGGCCGGAGTAGCTGGTGCTCATCACAAGACTCTCAGTCTCCACTCCTGAACTGACTGTAGAGCCTGGAGACACGGCCCCCAGATGTGGGAGCCCCACATTTCCAGCCTACGGAGGATAGTACAGCACCTAAAGGAACAGACCCTCCAACCATCTAAACTGGGGAAACTAGTGCTTTGAGGGTTTCAATCCAGAAGCTGATGACGAGAAGCCACTTGGAACCACCGCCCTCTCCCGCCATTAACCATGAGAGGTATAAAGCACAGGAGGGGCTCCCACGATGGGAGGATCAGAGGCAGCGGGACCACCCACCGGCAAGACGAAGGCAGAGTCAGGGAGGCGGGATCTGCCAAAATACCCCCTGCCTTCTGCCATCCTTTAGGCACCCCATCAGTGAGTGCTGCCTCATGGTGTAACCTACCTTTCCTTCAGAGCGTGTTTCATGAAAGCCTACAAGCTAAGAAGTAGAGGAGCAGCAGCCCTGGGGTACCTTCAGGTCCCTCACTCACTGTGGCCAGAATGAGACCTGGGGCAGGTTCCTTAACCTCTGTGCCTCAGTTTTCTCACCTATAAAATGGAGAGAGTACCCCCCCGCCCCCCTTTGCAGCAGCGCCCGAAGGGACTGCTGCATTTCTGCACGTGCATCAGTGGGCTGGGTTGGGGGAGGAACAGAGGCAAGGTGAAGACAATGAAGAGCGGAGAAAGCCTCAGTGTAGGGAGCAGGCAGGAAGACTTTCCTCTGTTAAGTACCAAGATAGAAATGTTGTCTTTTAAACAATTAAGATGCACAGTGAGGGGTATGGGGAATTAGAAGTAAATTCTACATAACATCCAGAGAAAGTGAGGAAGAAATGAACTCAAATTCTAATTTGGCAATAAACGAGTTATGCTGAGGACCCCCATTTATGAAGACCCCCATTTATGAGGACCCCTTATCATTTACAGCCAATCTCCGTTTCCCCAAGGTCTATCACTGGTGCCCTTGATGAGTGGCGGATTAATTTTGTTCTTTCATTTGATAACTGAGCTGTCCTGCACCCTTGGTCTTCTGTTGTTGATATAAGATAGCTGTCTACTCTGAAAATATTATAAAAGAATTCACAGATACTAAGAACAAAATTTCAAGATCTCACTACCCTAACAAAATAGTTTGCACTTGCTAGGACATTGAAACTCCTTCTGAAAAAGACTACTACTTTAAGGGGTTCAAATGTTTTCTGTTCCTTCATTTCATTTGGTTAGAGCAGCTCAAAACACTTCATTACAAAGTCTAAGGAACTGATGGATTAACTGGAAACTAGGGTTTCAAACCAGTTTGGTCTGGTTTGAAACCCCTGCCAAAAATTTGCATTTCTAACAAGTTTCCAGGAAGTTATACGGAAGAATCATTTGGCGATCTTGTTAAACTGCAGGTTCTGATTCAATATGCCTGGGGTGGAAATGAAAATTCTCAGCAGGGAACTTGTTAGAAATGTAAATTTTCAGCAGAGGATCGAACCAGAATGACTGGTTCAAAGACCTGTCCTAAATAAAAAACAAAAAACAAAAACCCAAACCCTGTTGCCCTTGAGTCAATTCTGACTCATGGCGACCCCATATGTTAAAGAGTAGAACTGCTCCATAGGGCTTTCTTGGCTGTAATCTTCATGGATCATGCTTGGTAAAGGAGAGGATCAGCAAAAAAGAGTAACCCCTCAGTAAGGTGGACTGACACAGTGGCTGCAACAATGGGCTCAAACACAGCAACAACTGCAAGGATAGCGCAGGACCGGACAACGTTTTGTTGTGTTAGACATAAGGTCCCTATCAGTCGGAGCCTACTTAAATGTATCTAACAATAATAATCTTTATGGAAGCAGACCACCAGGCCTTTCTTCTGAAGCAAAACTGGGTGGGTTCGAACCGCCAACCTTTAGGTTAGTAGGTGAGTGCAAACCATTTGCACACCCATGGACCTACATAGTGACCCCTACACCTTTGAAAAGATGCTTAACTTCACTCATAATAAGAGAAATACAAATTAAAACTATAAGGAGATACCATTTTTTCTTCAGATTGGTGAAAATTCAAACGCTGGTCAACATGCTCTTTTGGCAAGGTTATGAGGAAAAAGTCACTCTCATCTACCGTTGGTGGGAGACTACGTATATGTTTATTCATTGCAGCATAATTTGTAATAGCAAAATATTTGAAATAAACACTCTTCCTTAGAAAACCGGCAGTACACTCACCAAGAAGTACTACACAGCGATAAAGAAGAATGAAGGTGATCTCTATAAATTAACAAGAGTGCTCTCCAGGAAATACTGAGCAGGGGGAAGAAAAAAGATATGAAATAGTCTATAGAGTATGCTACTTCTGGGGAAAAAACAAATATTAAATTAGAATACATATGTAAACTATGTGAGTGTCTATGCATGTATATACACAGATACACACCCATATTTGCAAAAAAAAAAAAAAAAAATAGGGTGTGTAAAACAAATAAAAATAGCTACCTATGGGGGTGAGACTAGGATGCAGGGGCTATGGATCACAGCAAAATGTCTATGTCTAACTTTTGATACAGTTTGACTTTTAAACATGAAAATGGTTTACCTATTTTAAACAATCAGACAGACCTAAAAATGAACACCAATGGGAGAAGAAAATGAACCTAAATGATTATCAGGCATAAGAAAAAATTATTTCAAGTAACTCTTGAACACAATAACTGCACATCCTTAGTGGGATATATTCTAAGAACAAAAGGAACCGCAAAGAAATCCTGGAATTTCTTAGGTTTTTTGTTAGCAGTCATATTGATGCAGTGATTATGAAACTATTTTGTCTGCATGGTAGTATAGAGCAAATGAGTAAATATATTAGCACTGGGAACAAGGTTTTCATTGTAGGAAAAAGGAGCAGCAACACAGAATGGGGGAAGGAAACCTGTGGTGGTAAGGTTTAAATTGCATGTATCAGCAAAAACACTTGACTGAAAATAGTATGTACATTTCCTGGCTCTGTCAGCTGACAGGGCCTGGAAGCAATGACACCCCAATAGCAATGCGTACAACTAGAGCTCAGATCTTGGTTTCTAAACAACATTCTCCATTAAAAGGAAGCAGGGCTCCTTGGAGAAATGACTGATTCCGGATTTGGGGTAGGGAGAGGACAAGATGGGTCTGGAACATCCAGAAAGCAAAGAAGAGCTCAAAAACTAAAAGATTCCGTGAGACCAAAGTGACTGAAAAATATGACATGAGAGTGCAGTGAGCTGAATGGTGGCTCCCAAAACGCTATGTCCACATCCTAGTCCTCAGAACCTGTGAATGTGACCTTACTTACCTTAAGTTAAGGATCTTGGGATGAAGAGTTTGTCCTGACTTATCTGGGTGGGCCTTTAAGTCCACTGATGTGTCCACAGAAGAGACACACAGGGGAGGTTTGACAGGCGAAAGAGAAGGCCACGTGACCCTGAACAGAGACTGAAGTGACGCAGCCACAAGCCCAGGATCGCCTGGAGCCACCAAAGGGCCTCAGGAGGAAGCACAGCTCCACAGACACCTGGATTTCGGCTTTCTGGCCTCCAGAACTCTGACAGAATAAATTCCTGTTGTTTTAAGATACCCAGTTTGCAATAATCTGTTACAGCCAAAACCAAACCAAACCCGTTGCATCAAGTCAATGCCAACTCACAGAGACCCTAAAGGATGGACGAGAACTGCCCCACAGGGCTTCCAAGGAGCGGCCGGTGGATTTGAACTGCCAAACATTTGGTTAGCAGCCCACACTCTTAACCACTGGCTCCATTTATTACAGCAGCCACAGGAAATTAATATGAGAGAAGAAAAAGGGAGGAAAGTTCTTCAGAAAAATGCCAGCTTGTAAATGTAGAAGGACTCAGAGAATTAGAAAATCACCATTTTGCAAGCTCCAATATACAAACTGATTCAGACAAATTTCCTCAATGGACGTGAAAAGCACTGGCTGGGGAGCAGGACGTTCACAGTCTCAACATATCCCCTCCTAGACTGTGTACAGGCCACTCCTTCCAGGGATCAGACTTATCATCACTGATGGGAGAGCAACCCTGATATCACACGTCTCCCAATGTAACACAAATCAAGAAGTATTACTATAAAAATGTTGAACCTGAATTTAATCCTAAGGAATCAGATAAATCCAGAATGTAGTATGTTTTATAGGACAATGGGCCTGAAAGTTTTTGGCTTTTTTTTTAATAAAAGTATATGTCATGAGAGTCTAAAGTCAGGTGACTATTATAGCTTAAGAGATTTAGAGACATAAAAACCAAATGCAATGTGTTATATTTGACTGAATCCTAGATAAAAAAAAAAACAATGTAAAACAGAAAAAGCTATAAAAGACATTTATGGTACAATTGGGGGAAAATTCAGATATGGACTGTATATTAGATGATATTATTTGTTACTTTTTAGGTTGTGATAATAGTAATGGAATTACAGGCATACCTCAGAGATAACGCAGGTTTGGCTCCAGACCACCGCAATAGTGAATATCACAAGAAAGTGAGTCACAAGAATGTTTTGGTTTCCCAGTGCATATCAAAGTTATGTTTACACTGTACTGTAGTCTACTAAGTGTGAAACAGCATTATGTCTAAAAACACAATGTACATACCTTAACTAAAAAAACTTTATTGCTAAAAAATGCTAATCATCATCTGAGCCTTCAGCCAAGTTGTGATCTTTTTGCTGCTGGAGGGTCTTGCCTCGATGTTGATGGCTGCTGACTGATCAGGGTGGTGGTTGCTGAAGGCTGGGGTGGCTATGGCAATTTCTTAAAATAAGACAACAATGAAGTCTGCCATCTGCCACATCGACTGACTCTTCCTTTCACTTGGACACTTAGAGGCCATTGTAAGGTTACTGTTGTTGTTGTTAGGTGCCGGAGAGCCAGTTCCGACTCATAGTGACCCCATGTACCACAGAACAAAACTCTGCCCAGTCCTCGCCATGCTCACAATCGTTGTTATGCTTGAGCCCACTGTTGCAGTCACTGTGTCAATCCATCTGGTTGAGGGTCTTCCTCCTTTTCACTGACCCTCTACTTTACCAAACATGATGTCCTTCTCCAGGGACTGGTCCCTCCTGAGAACATGTCCAAAGTATGTAAGATGTAGTCTCGCCATCCTTGCTTCTAAGAAGCATTCTGGTTGTACTTCTTCCAAGACAGTAGGGTTATTAATTGGCCTAATTTCAATATTGTCGAGTGTCAGGGAACAGGGATGCCTGAGGAGGAGGAGGGAGACAGGAAACAGCCAGTTCTTTGGAACCATCAGAACACACAGAACATTTATTAAGTTCATTGTCTTATCTGGGCACAGTTCATGGCGTCCCAAAACAATTACAATAACGTCAAAGGTCACTGATCGTAGATCACCATAACAGATAATAATAACAACGAAAAAGCTTGAAATATCGTGAGAATTACCAAAATGTGACACAGAGACATAACATAAGCACATGCTGTTGGAAAAATGGTGCCCACAGACTTGCTCGAAGCAAGGTTGCCACGAAACTTCAATCTGCAAAAAACGCAGTATCTGTGAAGCGCAATGAAATAAGGTATGCCTGTATACAGAACCACCGGTTGTCATGCAGCTGACTCCGACTCACGGTGGCCCCATGCCTGTCAGAGTAGCCCTGTGCTCCACAGGGTTTCCAATGGCTGATTTCTCAGAAGGAGAGTGCCAGGCCTTTCTTCCAAGGTGCCTCTGAGTGGACCCGAACTTCCAACCTGTTAGTTAGCAGCCGAGCAGGTTAACTGTACCCCACTCAGGGACTCCTGGCTATATGGAACAATGTCGTTATTCTTTGGAGAGATGTATTAAAATATTTAAAGATGAAATATTATTACGTCTGCAACATTCAAATAGTTCAACAAAAAAGTACATATAAAAAGAAAGACATGAAGCAAATGTGGAAAAATGTAAAAAAAACTGGTGAATCTAGGTGGCATGTGTTTGCTGAATTTTTTTCAATCTTTCTATAGGTATGAAGATTTTCAAAATAAAACGTTGAAAGGATCAAAACCATTTCCAGACTGTGCCCCACCCCAACTCCCAAAGGAAGAGAGGGAGGGAAGATTCTGAGATTTCTTTCTCCAATTTAGTAAATTTGGGGAGGGCCCTGGGAATCTGCATTTAACAAGCTCCAGCTGATTCTTATAATCAGCAAGTTTAGAAACACCACTTACAGTATAGTTTGTTTACATCTATCTATTGGCATCAGAATGACGTCCAACTTGCTTTGTATCCTCCATGGCACCAGGCCAATAAATGTTTACTGAGTAAATTTATGAGGGCAACTGCCAATCGTGTAAGAGCTGATTATACTAACAAGGACAAAGTTGTACTCTAAGGATAAAGTCCCAGCCTCAGAGATGTTTGAAGTCTGTTATCATAAATGCAAAGCTAACAAATATAAGACACTCTTTCATTCTTTTATATGGTTATGAGTTTAATTTGGACCCCTGGTGGCGTAGTGGTTAAGAGTTTGCAAAGCTAGCAAATATAAGACATTCTTTCATTCTTTTATATGGTTATGGGTTTAATTTGGAGCCCTGGTGGCACAGTGGTTAAGAGCTCGGCTGCTAACCAAATAAGCTGGCAGTTCAAATCCATCAGCTACTCCTTGCACCCATGATACAGTTGTACTCTGTCCTACAGGATCACTACGAGTCGAAATCGACTCGATGCCAATGGGTGTGGATTTTCTGGTTTGGGTTTAATTTAGCCAGTGTCTTTTCTCTGTCATGAATAACAGTGACAGGGAAGACGAGAATAGAAAGGTACCTCAAATAATGTTCATTACAACAAAATCTATGATACATCAAACATTAAATAGATATTGCTAGGTACCACAATTCTAGTTTTCCAGAGATGAAGATGAAACACTAATGACTCCCAGGGCCCACTAAACCATCAGAGAATAGGTTTCTTTTGTTTTTGTTGTTTAAGGTATACACCTACAAGGAAGGGAAAAGAGGAAAGAAAAAACAGCAACAAAATTTTGCTGGAAGCTAGACAGAAAATGGGTGAGGGGTAAAGAAAACTGAATCTGAAGGAGGCCACAGAAAAAGCCAAGAACCAACACATTTGTACCCAGAAAGGGTCAAAAATCGGTCAGACCTGGTGCATCTAGAAACGAGGTGATGAGGCAGTGAAGACGTAGGTTTTACTTTCAAGTCGGCTTCAGAAACAGTAAGATTTCCAGGTCCAGTCCCCACTCTGGCAGAAGACTAGCAGCGCTATCTCTGGTGAGAGTGAAATGGAGGGTCTCTGGACTGAGGAGGAGCCCTGGCTGTACAGCGGTTAAGAGCTCAGCTGCTAACCAAAAGGTCGGCAGTTCAAATCCACCAGCTGTTCCTTGGAAACCCTATGGGGCATTTCTACTCTGTCCTATAGGGTCACCATGAGTCGGAATCAACTCGATAGCAACTCGAGTCTGGATTGGCTTTTAGACTGACGAGCACCCAAGTCCAACTGAGACGATTAAGTTACCACTAAGACTTGTCTCCCTCTCCGCTACTCCACTCCTAGAATGCAGGCAGCCAGGCCTTCACATCTATGGCAGAAGTGCCCAGAAGTCATGCGGGGCACTTCCACTCCCTGAACAAAGCGCTCACACAATCACCACAAGGTAAGGAAGGGCAATCCACCATTCACTGCACCTTCCAAAGCAGGTCGCCAGGTCTTTCTTCCAAGACACCTCTGGGTGGGTTCAAACTGTCAACCTTTCAGTTAGTACTTGGGCGCTTAACTGTTTGCACCACCCAGGGACTCCATATATCAAAGCAAAGGAGTAAAATAACATCTTAGGTATCTCATTAGTGCCGCCATCAGAGAAATACAAGTGGGTGGCTCTAAAGAACAGAAATTTATTTTCTCACAGTTTTGGAGGCTCAAAGTCCAAATCAGGCCATGTCTATTCCTTCTGTGAACCTCTCTCTAGTTTCTGATGTCTGCAGCAGTCCTTGGTGACCCTTGGTGTTCCCTGCATTGTCTGTCTTCCCCCCGTGTGTTGTGTCTATTCTGCTCTTCTTATAATTCAGAAGTGATCAGGGTTAGGACCCACCCTGTTTGGTTATGATCTAGTTCATATAACAAAAAAAAACAAATTTACAATTTCCAAACAGAATTACAACCATAAGTATAGGGGCCAGGATTTCAATACATATTTTACGGGGACACAATTCAATCCATAACAAATAAGTAAAAGGAAGTCAGGAAACAGCAGACCTGTGAAGTGTAGGTACCCTAGAAGTATGGCGAAGGGAGGGCTGAAGCTGGCAGCTGTTTCCCAGGCAAAAGGAACAGGCAGAAGGTGCTGGGGGTGGGGAAGGGAAGGTCCTTCAGGAAGATGCACTGATAGAAGTCCTGATGCACCTGAACATCTTGGGGGAAGACTCAGAAAACTGATAAAGAGTTTGGAGTTAAATCAGTTGTTGTTAGGTGCCACTGAGTCGGTTCCGACTTATAGCGACCTATGTTCAACAGAAGGAAACACTGCCCAGTCTGCGTAATCCTCACAACTGTTATGTTTGAGCCCATCATTGCAGCAACTGTGTCAATCCATCTTGTTGAGAGTCTTCCTGTTTTTCACTGGCCCTCTACTTTACCAAGCATGATGTCCTTCTCCAGGGACTCGTCCCTCCTGACAACATGTCCAAAGTACCTGAGACAAAGTTTCACCATCTTCACTTCTAAGGAGTATTCTGGCTGTACTTCTTCCAAGACAGATTTGTTCATTCTTCTAGCAGTCCATGGAAACCCTGGTGGTGTAGTGATTAAGAGCTACGGCTGCTAACCAAAAGGTTGGCAGTTTGAATCCACCAGCCGCTCCCTGGAAACCCTATAGGGCAGTTCTACTCTGTCCTATAGGGTCACTATGAGTAGGAGTCCGTGATATACTCAACACTCTTCCCATACACCGTAATTCAAAGGTATCAATTCTTCTTTGGTCTTCCTTATTCACTGTTCAGCTTTCGCATGCATATGAAGAGACTTAAAATACCATGGCTTGGGTCCTCAAAGTGACATCTTTGCTTTTGAACACTTTAAAGATGTCTTTTGCAGCAGATTCACCCAATGTAATACGTTGTTTGATTTTTTCACTGCCTCTTTCATGGGCGTTGATTGTGGATCCAAGTAAAATGAAATCCTTGACAACTTCAATCTCTTCATTTATCTTGATGCTGCCTGTCCCTCCCACGGCACTCTTCTACTTCTCTGCTGGGTTCGATAATTCATTGCAATGGCCACACAAAACTCACAGACAATACTCACAATTATGGGGTTTGTTAGAGAAGTAACAGGTTACAATTTAGGCTCAGGAACGCTTAGACTACAGTTCTTCCATCAGGACAGCCTCTTCCCAGCCGTGCTTGCAGGCACGCCTCTCCCTGGCCCTCAGCCTCTGCCCAAAGGCACTGAGCTTTCTTGCTACATGGGCCAGGAAGCCCATCACACTGTCTCCTGCTGCTGGGTCTCTTCTTCCTTGGTGGTGGTTGGATTCTCTCTCTTCCGCCTCTGCAGTGGCTCAGTTCAAGCCCAGCGGGATGGCATAACTGACCAATCCCCTTGCTGGGCCACAATCACTCTATCACACAGTCCTGCCCAATCACTTGGATGGGAGTTATAAAACCATGGCTAGAAAGGACACACAAAAGTGATCCATCACACTACACTGCCTAATGGTTGTGAGGATTTTTGTTTTATGTTGAGGTATAATCCATACTGAAGGCTGCAGTCTTGACTCTTCATCAGTAAGTGCTTCAAACCCTCTTCACTTTCAGCAAACAAGGTTGTGTCATCTGCATATTGCAGCTTGTTAATGAGTCTTCCTCCAGTCCTGACGCCTCTTGGTCTATGTACAGGTTCTGCATGGGCACAATTTTGAAACAGTAACATCACATAAAAAAGAAAGCACAAAAAAATGCCACTAATTAGGTCTAGAGAAAACATAAATGTGCACAGAAAAAAAAAAGTGATGTACAACATGGTTCACCATGAACAGCATCTAAGTAATCATACATGTAAACACTAAATGTTGATTGCCCAAAAATTACAACAGGTCTACACAGGGGCAGGGGGCAGAGAGTGACAAGCATATGCAGGGAGGAAAGGAAACAGGATAAACATCCATCTTCCAGAGCAGAAAGTACAAGATAATATCTACAACTGAAAAATAAAGAAGCTTATGATCCAGCGGCATGAAAGTAAATTCCAAAATAATCAGCTAAGAGAACTTAAAGTGCTTGCCTCTAGGTAGGGGAAAATGGTAGGAAGGGATGCTGTTTCTCCTAACAAACCTTGCAGAAACTGTTAGACATTTTAAATTACTGTAGCTTTACTCAAATAATGCACGCTTTAAACATTTTTTCTAACCGCGCTATGCCATAAGTGTTTTACTTAACTTCATCATGTCCGTGTGTTATATGTGTGGGTGCATTATTTATAAAAAATATGCTGTGCATGTGTAACTTTGATTATTAAAAAAAAAGCACTAAAGATAACTCAAGCTCAGAATCTGCCTAGGGAGATACCTAGTAGGTTGGCATGATTTTCGATTCAATCCAGCATGTAGTTACTGAGCATCTCTGATGAGCTAATAGCCATGCCCTGAGTGCTGCAAGGGCAAAAACACCAGCGACACAGCACTTGTCCTCAGAGAGCTGGTGTTCAGTCAGTAAAACATACGCACGGAAAAGAACTCAAGTGCAAAGCACGCTGTGTTATGATCACCACCCAGTGTGTACTACAGAAGAGCTATGTGGTAGCAAGAGAGGGAGACTCGAGGCCAGAGCGGGCAATGAAGGCTTTAAGAAAGATCTAAGAGGTGGAATGAAAAAGACTAACAGAACTTTAGAGAGAAAAAGAAAAGGCATTTCTAGAAGGGGAACTGGCTAACAATGAGAGTATGTGTAATTTGGAAGCACGGACTGTTTTTTCAAACACAGGTGACATTTTACTCATAATGGGGGCAGGGGGCAAGACTACGAAAAAGGAAAAGCAGAGACTAGAAAACACAGAAATCACTGTTGACTTCCTACATTTCCAGTGTTCCAGACACTATCAATCAGAAAGAAGCCCTGTCGTTTTTCCCTGCAGTGTCTCAGATGCAGCATCCCTTGCTCATCATTATTAGCACTGCCTCTATCCTCACCTCACACCCCACCCCATACTAAAATCATCCACTTCAAGGGCTGGAACAAGACCTCCCAGGCCCTGTCTGCCCTGGCTCCTGTCTACCTGAGCAGGCACACGACCGTACTTTGTACTCACACTCCAACAGCACTAACCTCTGTGTTCCCAGAATGCTCCCTGCTCTTGGTGGTCACAGGACCTTTGCACAGGCTATTGCTTCCACCTTTCTCCTGTTAACTCCTACATATCCTTCCATTCTCACCTCAACCCATTTCCTCAGGGAAACAAAATCCCTGACTGCCCTAACGCAGGAATCCATGTCATAAACTCTCATGCATTCCTTTCCTCTATGCCAGTTTGTAATCTAAACCCTCACTTGGGTGATTATCCAATCCACGCCCACATCACCTTTTAGACCAGTGGAGCAAGGAATCAGCATCACCTAAGAACCTTTCAGAAATGCAAATCCCCAGGCAGCATCCCAGACTTACTGAATCAGAAACTCGGGGTGGGGGGGGGGGGTGTGGGGAGTTGTGTTGTTATAAAAAAAAAAAAAAAAAAAAAAACTCTGCAGGTGATTCTGATGCACACTTGAGAACCACTGGGCTAAGCTATCAACTCCATGATGGCTCAGTACAGGTGCTTTTCTGCACTATGAGATGTCCCCTAGTACCAAGCACACTGCCAGACAACAGTAAGGCCTCAGTAAGATTACCTGGTTGAATGAAGGACTGGTGAAAAACTTTCCACAGCTCCCTATATCCCCTACCTTATTAACTCTAAATCCCTCTGCCCAACCTTAAAAGCCACCCATTATCAACACTGACCAGCTGTCAGAGGATCTAGATTCTAGCTCCAGCTCCCAGGCCTTCCTGGGCTCAAATCTTGCCTCTCCACAGTTTTACCATCTCTGCCATCATCCATAAATTACCTAATCTGTCTTGGCCTTAATCTCCTCATCCCTGAAGTTACAATAATCATAGTACCTATTTCCTAGGGTTGCTGACCTAACAAAATGAGACAATGGCACTAAGAATCATGCCTATACATACATGGCAAGCATTTAACAGATTTAGACATTATTATTGTCATAATAATAATTATTCAGCTTTAAGTGGCTTTCCTCTTGGGTCTCAGCTTTTTTCCAATAAAATGCAGAAAAATGGGTAAATGTACCATAAAGTTCATTAAGCAAAATGATTATTAATAACCACTGTTATCCCATTGGCCCTGACTCATGGCAACCCCATGCACAATGCTGCCCAGTCATGCACCATCCCCATCATCAGTTGCACATCAGATCATTATGATCCATAGGGTTTGCAGTAGCTCATTTTTAGAACTAGATTACCAAGCCTTTCTTCTTAGCTTGCCTCAGCCTGGAAGCTCCTGAAACCTGTTCAGCATGGTAGCAACACGTAAGCCTTCACTGACAAGTGGTAGCTGTGTATGAGATGCATTGGCTAGGAATCCAACTCAGGTCTCCTGCATGGAAGGGGAGAATTCAAGCACTGAACCATCACTGCCCTCATTAATAACGATATTAAAAACTAAAAAGCAAACAAAAACATTGCTATTAAGTCAATTCTAACTCATGGCAACCCCCATGTGCTTCAGAGTAGAACTGTGCTCCATAGTGTTTTCAATGGCTATAATCTTATGGAAGGAGATTGCCAGGCCTTTCTTCCACAGCACTGCTGGCTGGATTCAAACCAACCTTTCGGTTAGTAGCTGAGTTCAAATCATTTGGGCCACCCAGGGAACTATTAATAACCATCGATACCATTAACTGAATGCTTGCTTCGTGCACCTCATTTATATTATTGTACTTCATCTTCATAACTGGCCCTTAAGGTGGAGTGAGGATTTGCACCCAGGTCTGCATGACTCCAGAACTTACTATAAAGTGGTCTGTTTCTCAGAATGTTGGCATTGCTGAATTTGCGATTCTCATCCGTGTACTCCCACTTTACTCAAGATTGGCCATACACACTTCAGAGCAGCTCTTCCTCCCTTCTAAAACCAGTCCCATCTAAGCACTCATTCTGGGGGCCTGAATCCTTCGCCTTTAACCAGGAGCCCTACTGGAGCTTCCTCTGCTCCACCTCCTGCAGCAGCCGGGCTGTACCAGGAAAGCTGGTCTTGTTCACACACTGCCTTCCTGGAGTTCTGCGAAAGTCACTTGCCCGAGTCCCCACTCACCTCGATAATCAAGTCTTAGTAACTCAAGTTAGCGGGTGGTTTCATTTCAGTTTCTGTCTACTGGCCACGACTCAAACGGAGCTCACACTGAGAGCTATTTCTAATGCAATGTTGGTTCTTGGTAAAGTATTAATAGTAGCAATTAAAATACAGTCCTACCCAATCGATCTTTTTTTAAAACAAAAAGCACGGCTTCTGCCTTCTCTAAGGAGAGACAAGGTCCACCCCGTTTTCAAAGTGCCCCACTGCTTCCCTGACTCAAGGCAGAGGGCTGTAAAGTCATGACAGAAAGGAGAACCACAGACACCAAAAGCCACGAGCTCACGCTCCGCCCTGGTTCCGCCACTGCTCTACGCCTCTCTGCTGGGCCACCGGCGCTCCAGACAGGCGACCCCCCACCCCGATCAGCACCGCCACGAGCACCCTGTCTTCGTGGGATCCGGCCCCGCGCTCGCCCCTGCCGCCCACGGAGGGCCCCAAGTCCCATGTCTGCCCACTGGCCGGGACATCTCGGCGCACCCGTCGGAGAGGCACCGTGCTGGTAACATTTCGTACCAGAATAGTTAAATGCTGAGTAATTTCCCCGCGGAGCAAACAGTCGGAGCAGGAGGCTCTGCCAACGGCAACAGTATTTTTATCCTATTTAATCAACAAGGCGGCCGAGGCTGCGGGAGTCCCCGAGGACTGCGCCCCGGCGCGCGGAACAACTCCGGAACCGCTGAGCCGGGAACCCTTGCCCGCTGTCGAGGGCTACGTGGCCGGCTCCGGGGGCGCCAAACGGAGGCTCTGCGGCCCCATACACACCCCCAGACCCCGACCCCACGCCGTGACAGCCGTGCCGCCGCGCACACCCCTCCGAAACCGCCACCGAGTCACACGCGAAAGGGGCGGGGAGGTAATTTCGGGGCAACAGGCTGAAACCATCGTGCGCGTAAGGTTTGTCCGAGGACGGTGGAAGCCTCGGACCGCTCGGAAGCACTGAGTCGCGGTCACAGCGTCCCAAGTTCATGGATAACTCCGCTCGGGTCACTCGGTCTCTGCGCCGGGGCCTAAGCGGTGCACAGGGTCTGATGCGAAGTTTACCGATTTTTTTTTTTTTTTTTTGCTGGAGTAAAAGAGGGGGCGAGGGGACCCAGATCTCCCGGAAAGGGGGTGGGAGTGGGACGGGCAGGTACAGCCCGGCGGGGGAGATGGCTCCAGGAGGCTCAGTGGAGGACCCAGAGCCGGAAGACTGCCCCTCGGGGAGCGCACACCGGCAGGCAGCGCGGCCGTCGCAGCCTCGCCACTGCCGGCCGACCCCGGCCCCGCCGCAGGCGCCCACGAGGAATGAATGGGGGCTTCCCGGCCAGCCCCTCGGGCTCGCACTCACAGGCAACGTAGGCGACCAGGGCGATGCCCAGCAGCAGCTTCATCCTCCTGCGGTTGATGGCAGAAACCAGGCGCAGTAGCGCCTTGCTCACCATCCCCGGGAGCGGCGCCAGTCGAGGACCCTGCCGCGCGCCGGGGCCGGCCTGCTGCACAAAGCGCGCGGCAGCAGCAGCTGCGGCGGCGGCGGCGGCAGCGGCGGCGGCCGCGTGTAAACCCCGCCCCCGGCTGTCCCGCGTCGGCCCCGCTCCCGCAGGCCAGGCTTCCTGCCGGTAGGGCCACTGCGCAAGCGCAACTCCGCCCCCGCCTCCTCCGCCGCCATTCCCTCCTCCACTCTACCCCACCGTAGCCCCTCCTTTCCCCGCAGGCGCAGTTGCTGCAGCTCGCACCTCGGTTTTCGAAGAATGTGGCTGGGAGGGGTGGCCCGGGGGGGGGGGGGGGGGGACGTCGCGCATGCGCGTCCTGGATCCCGCTGCGCGTTCGGGGCTTGTTTTCTCCAGATAGCGGCGCTGTGCTAGGCTCCGTTTACGTAGGAAAGGTGTGTCCCCAAAAGAAGCCCATATGTGTCCTGGAAGGCAAGACCATGGCCTTGGTGGTTTCCGAACCTAGCCTAGTGGGTGGGATGTCTAGGCACTCAGATGTTGCTATGAAACAAACTATGTACTGTATCTACGCTGGTTTTTGATCCTTGTAAAACCCTCCACGGTTAATTTGGCATGTCTTTAAAGTTTTTTGAAGGCCTCCTACAGAAAGTTCACTTTTTCTGGGCTGTTTGGTTGGCTTCTTTAGCTTCAGTAACGGCAGCAAAAATGGTAAATCCTTTAACAGCCTGAAGGCAAAACGAGGTGCATTTTTTTCTCTGCTATGACCAACTAGGATGTCTGTCTTTCAAAAATAAAGGTTCTTAAAAGTTACTATAAAAAAAGTAGTCCTGGTTTTATATATATATATTTAAGATAAATTTTTAAAAAAGGAAATGAGAGGATGAAATCGTGCATTGCCCGTGCCTAAACACCGAATATTTCATCACGGATGTTTCGTTCCAATCTTTTTGTTGGGTGTGTATGTATTAGTTGTGGGAGTGTGATGATTCTGGTGTGACCGTGTGACGATATGTGGTACCTGAATTTATTTATTTGATAAGCATTTATTGAATGCTTACTACAAGCAAGGAGATGTGTTGAAGGATACACAGATACTAGAAGCTCATCGGGTCCACAGATACTAGAAGCTCATCGGATCCACAGGGAGATCCGGTCCCATATAGGAGAAAAGAGATGTGATGCCAGGTCAAGAGAGAGGCTGATAGAAAGTACTTGAGAGCTGCAGACTAAGTGCTGATCTTCAGCCAAAGGTAGAAATTAGAGCAGTACCTCTGAATTCTTGGAACTCCAGGCCCTTTTGCTAAACGTGACAGTCGATTGTTGTGGTTAGCTTCTGACTCACAGTGACCCTATGTACGACAGAATAAAACACTCACCAGTCGTGCACCATCCGCACAGTCGCCATATTTGAGCCCATTGTTGCAGCCACTGTATCAGTCCATCTCATTGAGGGTCTTCCTCTTTTTTGCTGACCCTCTACCTTAACAAGCATGATGTCCTTCTCCAGGAACTGGTCCCTCCTGATAATATGTCCAAAGTAGAAACGAAGTCTCATCATCCTCACTTCTAATGAGCATTCTGGCTATCCTTCCTCTAAGAAGGATATGTTCATTCTTTTGGCAATAGATTACCCTCCTCTAACTTTATTAAAAAACTTCCAAGGACAATATATATTATGACTAACGATACATCAAAACAATTACATTGTACATATTGCAAATTACACAGCACAAATGCCCAAGAGTCTGATGCACCCTCTCCCACCCCACCTCTCCCCACAAACACATTGAGAATCATTGAATTGAAGGAAACAGGCTGGATGATTTCTCCAAGGGAAGAGCTGTCAAAACTCTTCAAAAGATGCCAACCACCTTGTATCCGAGGAAGCTGCTAGATAGAATTTCTACTTAGGTAGACCTCTGGAATGAGAACCAAGAGTCCTCTCCTCCAGCAGCAAAGAGGTCTTGAACAAATTTTTTTTTTTTTTTTTTTGGTCTATGAGTCTTACTTTCCTCCTCATTGAAATGTTTGGATTGGGTTCTTGTTGGCTGCCATCAAGTCCACCCCAGATTCATGTCAATCACGTGTGTTACAGAGTAGAAGTGTTCCACAGAGTTTTCTTGGCTATGTTGTTGTTAGGTGCCGTCCAGTCGGTTCCGACTCATAGTGACCCTATGTACAACAGAAGGAAACACTGCCTGGTCCTGCACCATCTTCACAATCGTTGTTATGCCTGAGCCCATTGTTGCAGCGACTGTGTCAGTCCATCTCCTTGAGGGTCTTCCTCTTTTTGATGACCCTCTGCTTTATCAAGCATGATGTCCTTCTCCAGGGACTGATCTCTCCTGAAAACTCGTCCAAAGTATGTGAGACATTTTTGTGTCTAAGGAGCATTCTGGCTGTATTTCTTCCAAGACAGATTTGTTCATTCTTTAGGGATTCCATGGTATATTCGATATTCTTCACCAACACCATAATTCAAAGGTGTCAGTTCTTCTTCCATCTTCCCTATTCATTGTCCAGCTTTCACGTGCATGTGAGGCAATTGAAAACACCATGGCTTGGGTCAGGCACACCTTAGTCTTCAAGATGACAGCTTTGCTTTTTAACACTTTAAAGAGGTATTTTGCAGCAGATTTGCCCAGTGCAATGCATCATTTGATTTCTTGACTGCTGCTTCCATGGGTGTTGATTGCAAATCCAAGTAAAATGAAATCCTTGACAACTTCAATCTTCTTGGCTATAGTCTTTGTGAATGCATATCTCCAAGTCTTTCTTCCGTGGCGCCACTGGGTGGGCAGTTTGAAGCCGCCAACCTTTCAGTTAGCAGCCGATCACAAACCACTTGTGCCACCTATTCTCCTTGTGATGGAATTAGATCTGTGGTTTTTGAAAAGAGAAGTGACTAGAGCAGGCAGATCTCTGAACTACCCCTATTCTATGATTCCATGATTTTTAGTTTAAACATGAGGAGCAGAGATGTAAAAAAAAATTTTGTTTGTTTGTTTTTGAGATTTGTCCTAAGGTCATATCAGATTGAAGCTTGTAAGATTTCAAATGTATTAAGTGGTAATTAGGGTTTCCCCATACCTGTTATCAACTCAAGCAGATGTCCAATATATTATGAGATATATGCCGTTTCTTTATGACCAAAGTTGCCGTCAAGTCCAACTCATGGTGACCCGATAGGACAGAGTAGAACTGCGCTATAGGGTTTCCAAGGAACACCGGGGGGATTCAAACTGCTGACCTTTTTGGTTAGCAGCCGTAGCTCTTAACCACTACACCATCAGGGTTTCTGTATAGAATGCCTTAAAATCCAGGATTCTTACCTTTTTTTCCTACCTCTAGATCCTATTGCCAACTCTTCCTGTCCCATTGGAATAAGTTAATGGAAATACCATCAGCAGCTGCAGTTAAAGTGGCTGCTGCTGCTTTCATTATTGCCACCTTGAAGGCTGTTTGTAGTCTAAGACCACCCAAAGCCAGAATTGAGGAGTAAAGGATAATGTGTACCAGTGTGAGCTAGATGGTATGGAGACGGCCTGAGGGAACAGAGGTGCCACAGAGGTCCATCCAAGTTCATTAGGGAAACCTTGGGCTCAGGCATGTACCTCTCCTCCCTTTTCTCTTCCCTTTTTCCAACCCGCCCACCCATCCCCTGCTTTCCCACACAAATACTGAGTCTCATTCCTCACCCCAACCTGGCTGTTTTGATCTACTCCTTCTTTCTTTCAAAGGATATGTTAACAACAATGTTTTTTGAGCAGTTACTATTTACAAGGCAGTGTTCTTGACATTCAGGGTAATTAAAAAATGAATCATAATATGGCACCTCTCCTAGAGTGTTAAAAGACTCAGGAGGGGAGAAAATTAACATTTATTAAACTACCATGCTCCAGGGACTGCTATGCTAGATGCTTTCACATGTCATCTTATGTAACCCTTAGACCAGCCCTGGGGTGTGTTGTTCCTTGTGGTGGAGTCAGCTCGGGTTCAGGGTGACCTTATGTATAACAGAACAGAACAAAACGTTGCCAGTTCTACACCATCTTCACAGTTGTTGGTATGTTTGAGTCCATTGTTGCAGTTACTGTGTCAATTCTCATGGACGTTTTTGCTGACCTTCTACTTAACCAAGCATGATGTCCTTCTCCAGCAATTGGTCCTGGCTGATGAAGTGTCCAAAGTAAACGAGATGAAGTCTGGCTATTCTCACCTCTAAGGAGCATTCTGGCTGTAGTTCCTCCAAAAATGATTTGTTTCTTCTTCTGGCAGTCCTTGTTATATTCAGTGTTCTTCTCCAACACCATAATTCAAAGGCATCAATTCTTCTTTGTCTCATGCCTTGTCCACCTTTCATATGCCTATGAGGTGATTGAAAATACCATGGCTTGGGTCAGGCGCATCTTAGTTCTCAAAGTGACATTTTTGCTTTTTAACACTTTAAGAGATCTTTTGCAGCAGATTTGCCCAATGCAATACGTCATTTGGTTTCTTGACTGCTACTTCCATGGGCGTTGATTGTGGATCCAAGTAAAATGAAATCCTTGACAATTTAAATATTTTCTCCATTTATCATGACGTTGCTTATTGGTCCAGTCGTGAGGATTTTTGTTCTCTTTATGTTGAGGTGTAATCCATACTGAAGGCTGTGGTTTTTGATCTTCATCAGTAAGTGCTTCAAGTCCTCTTTGCTTTCAGCAAGCAAGGTTGTGTTATCTGCATATCGTAGGTTGTTGAGTCTTCCTCCAGTCCTGGTGCTGAATTCTTCTTCGTATAGTCCAGCTTCTCAGATTATTTGCTCAGCATACAGATTGAATAAGTATGGTGAAATGATACAACCCTGAGGCATACCTTTTCCAATTTTGAGTGATGCAGTATCCCCTTGTTCTGTTCAAACGACTGCCTCCTGGTCTGTGTACAAGTTCCACATGAATACAGTTAAGTATTCTGGAATTCCCATTCCTCGCAGCGTTATCCATAATTTGTTATGATTCACACAGTCAAATGCCTTGCGTCATTACATTATATCAAGGGTACATACAATCAACGTGATTTATGACTTGTTATTGACCTGAACACCTGGCTGAATTAATGTCTGTCAGATTTTTCCACTGCATAGTTACTCTCCTTTCTACTCTTTGTATACCGTACTTTTTGGAGGAAAGTCACTACGTGCAGCCCACATTTAAGGAGGGGGGGTTATGCTGCACCTCCTTGATGATAGAGTATCTACATAAATTATTCTTCTGCAAGGAAGATTTGTCTATTCTCTCCTATTTATCAATTTATTAAATCATTTGTTTATATCAGTATCAATGCATAGGTATCTATTTTATACTTTGAGGTATAATCTAATACTTTATTTTGTTGCTCAGATTGTTCCAGCTTTAGCCATTGGGAGCTCTTCACTTGTCTCCTGTATCCTTTGACATACCCCATCGTTGTAGCTTTGTGAGGTTTTGGGTTTTTTTGGTTTTCGTTGGTGTTAGCACTTACTTACTTTCTGGCACTATAACATACTTCAGACCCATCTAGTGTATTTTCTCTTCCAATCCTTTGCTGATGAATATATTCCAACTCAGGGTGATCCCATGTGTGTCAGAGTAGAACTGTGCTCCATAGGGTTTTCAGTGGCTGATTTTTTGGATCAGATCACCACGCCTTCCAAGGTGCCTCAGTGGACTTGCACCATCAACTTTTAGCACCCAAGCATCTTAACCATCTACGCCACCTAGGGACTCCTGTCCCAATCCTAGAATCAGCCATTTCTCCAGGGAGCCCTGATTCCTTTTATTGGATAACGGTATTAGAAATCATCAAACACGTTCATTCCAGTTTGAACCCCTGGTTCAAACCCACCAGAGGCTCCATGGGAGAAAAGACTTGGTGATCTGCTTCCATAAAGATTACAGCCTAGGAAACTCTATGGAGCAGTTCTACCCTGTCATATAGGGTTGTTATGAGTTGGAATCAACTTGCTGGCAAGTTAACAACAACAACCTGTGTACATATATCTATAAAACCATCTGTATCTAGGTAGTGTGGGTGGTGCAAATGGTTAAATGCTTGACTATTAGCTAAAGAGTGGTGGTTCAAGCCCACCCAAAGGCACTTTGGAAAACAGGCCCGGCAATATGCTTGCAAAAGGTCACAGTTGTTGTTGTTTTTTTTAATTGTACTTTAGATGAAGGTTTATAGAACAAACTAGTTTCTCATTAAATAGTTAGTACATATATTGTTTTATGACATTGGTTAACAACCCCACGACATATCAACACTCTCCCTTCTTGATCTTGGGTTCCCTATTACCAGCTTTCCTGTCCCCTCCTGCCTTCTATTCCTTGCCCCTGGGCTGTTGTGCCCCTTTAGTCTCATTTTGTTTTATGGGCCTGTCTAATCTTTGCCTGAAGGGTGAGTCTCGGGAGTGACTTCATTACTGAGCTAAAAGGGTGTCCTGGGGCCATACTCTTAGGGTTTCTCCAGTCTCTGTCAGGCCAGTAAGTCTGGTCTTTTTTTTTGTGAGTTAGAATTTTGTTCTACATTTTTCTCCAGCTCTGTTTGGGACCCTCTATTATGATCTCTGTCAGAGGAGTCAGTGGTGGTAGGCAGGCACCATCTAGTTGTACTGGGTTCATTCTGGTGGAGACCATGGTAGATGTGGTCCATTTGTCCTTTGGACTAGTCTTTCCCTTGTATCTTTTGTTTTCTTCATTCTCCCTTGCTCCTGAAGGAGTAGGACCACTGGAGTATCTTAGATGGCCACTCACGGGCTTTTAAGACCCCACATGCTACTCACCAAAGTAGAATGTAGAACATTTTCTTTATAAACTATGTTATACCGATTGAACTAGATGTTCCCCGAGACTGTGGTCCCCACAGCCCTCATCCCAGCAGTTTGGTCCCTCAGGGAGCTTGGATGTGTCTGTGGAGCTTCCATGACCTTGCCTTGTACAAGTTGTGCTGGTTTCGCCAGTATTGTGTACTGTCTTACCCTTCACCAAAGTTACCACTTATGTATTGTCTATTTAGTGTTTTTCCATCCTCACCCCTCCCCTCCCTTGCAACCATCAAAGATTGTTTCTTTTTGTGTGTAAACCCAAAAGGTCACAGTCTTGAAATTCTATGGACAAGTTCTACTCTGCACACATTGGGTTGCCATGCATTTGAATCAACCTGATGGCAACTAACAACAAAACATCTTTATCTATATTAATCTAAACATGAGTTCATACTGATGTCTCCAACTCAAATTCATTACCACATGGACTATTCCAGCTTCCTCCCCTTGTTCATATGTAAACTCTCACTCCAACAGTGAGAAACCTAACTCCCACCCCCCGCCATCCATTTATTTAACAGTTCAGTTCCTCTCTGCATGTATATAGGATACACGTGTGTACAGTCTTTTGACCACTTCACCACTGTGAATGGCCATCTGTGCAAGCTCCATTCTCTCTTCCATCCCTTCCCCCTCCACACACACACCTTCCTTCTCCTCTCTCCTTTTCTCCCCTCCCCCGCAACCCCTGGAATTCCCATTTACTTGTATGCAGTACAGTTTGGCTACTTTTGTTTCCCCTTCATATAGTCCATACCCAAGAAACCTCATCTTCCTCACCTAAACCTGCTAATAAAAATAACTTTCTGAGCAAGTTCCCTTCCTAAGAAGTACTCTGGTGTCACCCTTAAAATATTTTCTTAAGCCTAGTCAGAATAAAGAAAACCAAAAGGCCAACCAGTTGCCATTGAGTCAGTTCCAACTCATGGTGATTCTTCGTGTGCAGAGTAGAACTGTGCTCCATAGGGTTTTCAAGGCTCTGACATTTTGGAAACCTTTCTTCCAAGGTGCCTCTGAGTAGGTTTGAACCACCAACTTTTTGGTTATTAGGCACTTTAACCATTTGCACCACCCAGGGACTTCTTTAGGATAAAGAGTCTGGTCTTTATTCTGTAGACAGCGAGATATGATGTCCATTATTGGGCAGACAGCTATTGCTGAGGCAGATTGTTCTGGCAGCATTGAATGGAATGGTTGGAGAACAAATCATCTCATCAAAAGCACCTTACTTAAAAGGCTCTTGTAGTAGTCCGGGTGAATAGAAATAATAGTCCTGGCAAACAGAACAGCAGTAAGCTAGTAGTTCTTATGAAAGGGAATGTAAATAAATTTGAGGGTTATTTCAGAAGTAGAACAATAGAAATTTGCAATTAATTGGTTGGACAGATCAAAGGGGAAAAAGATGAATCAAGTATGACTCTCACGTTGTATGCCCGGGTGACGTGTCCTCCTGGGGTGTTACTCAGTGAAGACTGAAGGTATTTTTCCTCCCAGGCGTTTGCATTTTAATGAGACTCCTGGACTAGAATTCAAAGTTGGCAAGTAAGTTTCAAATGCATGCCAACTGCAATAGAAATGTAGTGACTGCCTGGAAAGGAGCCTGGTGGCGTGGTGGTTAAGCGCTCAGCTGCTAACAGAAAGGTTAGCGATTCGAACCCACCAGCTGCTCTGTGGGAGAAAGATGTGGCAGTCTGTTTCAGTAAAGATTGTTGTTAGGTGCCGTCAAGTCGCTTTCGACTTGATTACAGCCTTGGAAACTCTGTGGGGCAGTTCTCTGTCCTGTAGGGTCACTATGAGTTGGATTCAACTTGACAGCAGCTAACAACAACAGATGTCAGTTTATTCATTTTAAAGATAGGTAAGCCTAGTTTAGTACACAGTTCAAGGTTAAACAAGTAGCACTGACACAATAGCAGCTCACGAAAGCCTTTCTCCCTAAACACACCAGAAGAGGCTGTTCCCGAATGCTGAATTTGCTTAAGGGAAATGTGCTCTGAAGAAGAACCTCAAAAGAGATAGCCCGATGTAAATTTCTAAATAAAATTAAATAACACGAAAATATCCACCACAGTCTTTTCAAAGGTGTCTGTCAAAATCTCCCAGAAGAAATCCTTCTGAATTATTATACCTAATGGAGATGACCTTTAATTTGTGATTTGCTAAAATAAAAGCAGTGTCGGAGCTATAAAGAAACAAGAGCCTTGTACAGTAGACTGTTAATACTAGAGCATTCCATATACATGTGTGCGCTGTTAATTAGAGGTTCAATTTAATTGGCTTAATTACCTTTATGAAGCTTTATAACATGTGAAGGTATGTGTATCCAATGAAATTGATTAATTGTGGTCACCTTTATGAGAGATTCAGCATCAGACCCTTCCTTCATCCTTACTACAACACCCTTGGCTTTGGAAAAAGGAGACAGGACATATTAATGTGACTTACGCTTGGTGTCCAGAAATAAAACAAGCCCTAAGTATGAAGCCTGCTCCACTCAAAGATTTTCCTGGTCCTTGTACTCCTGTGTTCTCTTCTGTAAGAAGCTAGATGTGTGCATACATGGTAGCATGCGAAAATATGTTTTGGCCTTCTTTAGTAATTTAGGCTAGCATTTTCTCATGACAAAGACCTCTGCATTATCTTACCAAAGGATGGCTAGCAGCCAGGTGGCACAGCATGAAGAAAAGGGCACAGCATTTAGTGTTCGAAATCCAGTGACTCCAGATTCCAACCCTGACCCTGTAACTGATGTGGCTCTGGACATGCTACTTAGCCTCCTTGAGCCTCCACGTGAAAAATGGGTTGAATGACACAGACCTTTCAGGATTGCTGTAAGAATTAGAGATAAAGTAGGTAAAACAGCACGGTCAGTGCCACATAATGGACACTCAGTAAATGCTAGTCATTATTACTGTTGTTAGTGTTGTTTTTATTGGAGTTGATACTCAGAATTGTTGACTTTTCGCAATAATAAATACACATTGGCAAAAAGCGTGCTTTTTCAAAACTTTGAGATTAATACTAGACTGAGAGCAACGATAAGTCTAGCAATTAACATTATTGTTTGATTTCAATAGAATTCTTCAGGTCTTCACTTATAACTCTTTGTTTGACTTATACTTCCTTTTGAACTTCTCTAATGATTTTCTCCCTGTTTTTTTTTTTTTATTTTCGGAAACAGCAATATGGTACAGAAGATGTATTATCAAAGCATGCTGACAATGCCTTCACTAGTGAAGGGAAAGGAAATACCTATTTTAAAATCACATCTGCTGTCACAAGCAGCAGATGCTGCAAAAATACGGGTTGTGACTTTTGCAGTTGGGGCAATAGGAAAGTAAATCACCAAGAGAAATGTTATAGGAACTCTTCTGGACCTTCACTTAGTTTTTCATCAAATGGTAAGTGAGCTGTCCTGTCTGATGTTGCAGAAGACATGTCTCTCTTAGCATTTGACAAGCAAACCTTTTCACTCAATTTAAGGTTGCCAACAACTGATAAGGAACCCTAGTGGTACAGTGGTTAAGAGCTTGGCCACCAACCAAAAGTATGGCAGTCTGAATCTACCAACTGTTCCTTGGAAACCCTATGCAGGAGCAGATCTACTCTGTCCTATATGGTCGCTGAGTCAGAATCAACTTGACGGCTACAGATTTTTTTTTTTTTGGACCACTGATAAGCTCAGTTGTCCTATTAGGACATTTACAGTTGTAAATGATAAAAACCGACCTAGTTTACCGCCCCCCCAAAAGAAGATACTGGAATACTTCACAAAATCAAAAGAAGGACGATAGAAATTGGGGCTTTCGGAGCTAGAACTGGGAGCTTAGTAACTGTAAGCTATCTCTCTCGTGTGCGTTCTCTATCTCTTGCTCTCTGTCTGTCTGTCTGTCTGTCTGTCTCTCTCTCTCTCACACACACACACAAAACCCTTCAGCTTCTCTGTGTTGGTCTAATTCTCTCATGCTAAATAAAATTTCCTCTAAAGTTGATGTTATGGATTGAATTGTGTCCCCCAAAATATGTGCTGTAAATCCTAACCTCTGTGCCGTGAATAATCCCATTTGGGAAGGGGTTGTCTTGTTTTGTTAATGAGGCAGGATTAGTATAGGGTGTATCTTGAGTCAATCTCTTTTGAGATGTAAAAGAGATTAAGCAAGCAAGCAAGCAGAGATAGGGTAAGATGGATGTCAAGACTCATGGGGATCCCCAGGAAACCAGGAAGCAGAAGCTGAAGAGGCAAGGCCCTTCCTCCAGAGATGACAGAGAGAGAATTCTAGCCTCCTAAACTGTGAGAAAATAAACTTCTGTTTGTTAAAGCCACCCACTTGTGATATTTCTGTTATAGTAGCACTAGGTAACTAAGACAGAAGGAGAACGTGGTCCCAAGGAGATTTAGAATTACATCATGCAGACTTTAAGACCGAAGAACAGAAGTTGATAAACTACAACCTGTGGGCCTCTAGTTTTGGTATGGCCTAAGAGGCAAGGATGGTTTTACATTTTAAATGCTTAAAAAAAATCAAAGGAAGAATAATATTTCATGGTATGTGGAAATTATATGAAATATATGTCATTGTTCATAAAGGTTTATTGGAACACAACCACGCTCATTCATTGGCCTGCTTTTGCGTTACAAAGGCAGAGTTGAGTAACTGTGATGGAGACTGTATATGGTACTTTCTTTGCTTTGCATTGCTGTGCAGCATGCTACAAATGGAAATAATGCAGTTATAACTCAACAGCATTTCAATTGCCACATGTATCACTATACTATGACATTTTTTTTATTACCAGCACATACTCATTATGTCAGAATAAGAAAGGAAGAGAAAAGTAGGCTTCAGGTGTAACTCTTTTAAGGCACAGTGGAGTGTGGATTATTTTGTTATTGAATTAGATGGCAAAGCATTTTGTTTATTATGCAATGACACTGTAGCTGTGCTAAAGGAAAACTATACAGACTGACATTGCCAGACCAAGTACTCACCACAATATCCCCAATTCACAGGAAAATAACAGTCAGAAAAAATAGAAAACTTAAAACAGAATACCTCATCACTGCAGAATTTCTTTACAAAACTGAAAAATAAAAATGAGTCTGTAAAGTAAGTGTACAAATGACTTATTTGTTAGCTAGGCTGTTTTCCAGTGGTGAATTAAATCATATTTTATTGTAGCAGCTAAAGAAATGTATTCAGAGAAAATAAGCTTGTTTAAAACTATTACCCTTTTGGCAAAAAATAGTTGCTCAAAATGTTGAGGACTTCGGGAGCAACATTAATAGTTAACTAAAAAATAACGCAAATGATTTCCGGTGGTTTTCCTTGGCTCTTGATAAGTCATTAAATGTTACTGATACTGCTCAGTTATTTTTGTTTATTCAGAAGTAAATGCCAAGTTTGAAGTAACCAAAGAATCAGTCTCTATAAATAATCTGTGTGCAACAACTATGGCTGAGAGTATTTTCAAAAAGACTGAGAAAACGCTAATTCAGTATAACGTGATGTGGAATCTGCTAAGATGTGTTGCATCTGATGGTACTGAAAATATGTGGTGAAGAGATTAAAAAGATTAGTTGAACAAATTTACAAAGCTTGTGAAAATGTAAGTTGTGCAAAGCCTATGGCTACTCATTGTATTATTTATAAGCAAGTACATGGTAGAAAATATTTGAATATATTGTATGTTATTGAATGAGTAGTGTCAACAGTGGACTTCCTTCACTCTCTTGGGCTTAACCATTGTCAGTTCCATGAATTTTTGTCAGATATAGAAGCCGAATAGCCTGACTTCCACTATCACTCAGCAGTTCTGTGGCTTAGCAATGGTGAAATTTATTGCAATTTTTTTAGCTCGGAGATGAGATTAAATTTCTGAACAAGAAGATATGTACTCAACCACTATTACTAGACATTGAATAGTTTTGGAAATTTGTTCCTGTTTCAGACTTGATAATGCTTCTTAATGATTTTTATCTAAAATTACAAGGCAAAACAGTACTATATGCAAAACTTACACTGTGGTAAAGCCATTTCAACAAGTAATATTTAAATCACATATAATGTCAAGCTGCTTTATATATTTTTTGTGCTGTCAAAAGTTAAAATAAGAAATAATGTCCCCATTCCCACAAATTTACAACAGGTGTATTTTCTGAACTCAAACTACAGTTTCAGAAGTGTTTTTCAGATCTTGATGCAATTGAAAAGGAAATTTCCCTATTTCAAATTCTGTTTAGCTGTGCAATTGAGGAGCTTCCACATACCCTTTAATTGAAAGTGACTAATCTGAAATATAATGATACACTAAATGGCAAATATCAAGAGAAGAATCTAATAAAATTCTATAAATGCTTCCCAAGCAATGAATATTCTCAATTAAAATCGTATGCTCATGAATTTTTATCAGTATTTGGCAGTACCTAATAGGTTTGGTTTTGGTTTTGGTTTATCTGTTTGAAAAGACACTTTCAGTGATAAAATACATAACATGTCTTTACAGATCAGCATAAACAGATGAACATTTACAATAGATTTTGATAATGCTAACTTTGAACCCGAAATAAGCAAAATGTTATTCCCCCCAAAATTACTATTCTCAATAGTATACCTGTATTACAAAAAAAGTATTCAATTATTGTTATTATATTTCTAATTTTGTCAATAAATTTTTTGTGCAAACATGTTTTCTAGCTTGTAATTTCAGTATCAACATTATATCAATTTTTTTCTCTTGACCTACAAAGTCTAAAGTATTTACTATCTGGTCCTTAACAGAAAAAGTTTGCCAACCTCTGCCCTCAAAGAAAGGTAACATTTACCACTTGTTCCCATTAGAAGAGTGAAGAATTAGCCATGCTTTGGTCATGAGCCTACCCCTGGGCCAGTTACTATGACCAAGAGGATTAGGAACTACAATTGAATTGGCTTGGATCACATGCCAACTACTGCAGCCAGAGGGAAGGGATAATGAGATTGAAGAGCCCCCAAATAACTCTATGGGTGGACTGAGAAGAGAATTTCCCCCAAAAGAACTGGAAAAATTTGTTACTGGATAGTGTGGAAAAGGCCACGTTAGTTTAAGAGACATGGAAAGGCAAATTTGGACTATAATACAAATGGCGTCATGTCATGACAACCCCTACCTACCATAGATATTTTAGAAATAAAAAATATACACAGATTGTAGTAGTAATAATTTTAAAAACACCCTCACTGGGTTTTAATATGATGGGAGCTGTATTTGAGAATATGAAAAAATGTTGTAGAGAGATATGAAAAATATGAAATGGAAAATAAAACACATGGAATAAAGAATGAGCTGAAGCCCAGGGCTGAGGGGCCCCCACTCAGAATCTGGAGAGTGTGGCCAGGCCCACTGGGACAGCAACTCTGCTCCCTCGGCTTTAGATGCACCATTCTCTTAGTCCACCTGAGTGGCACTCCACCCTTAGAAACCCCGGAGGGCATGGCTCCACTCTTTGAAACTCCAGAGGTTCTAGCCATACCTTTAGAGACAGAAGCAGCTCAGCTTCCTGGATTCTTTGGCTCTTCAGCTTCTATTTCCTGGTTTTTTGGCCTCTCAGCCCTCAGGCCTTATGCCCACTCTCGGTACCAAATGTCTTAAGCTGGGTTCTCTAGAGAAGCAAAACCAGTAAAGTGTATAAATATATAGAGAGAGATTTATATCAAAGCAACAGCTCACACAATTGTAAAGGCTGGAACGTCCCTAGTCCGTGCATCAGGATAGAGGCTTCTCCTCTCCCGATTCACATACCTGCAAGGGCTGGCAAACTCAAGATCGGCAGGTCGGAAAGCAGGGCTCTTCCTCACAGGCTGTGAAGATCGATGAATCCCAAGATTATCAGATAAGCTGATAGCTCAAGTCCCAAGAACTGGAGGTCAGACAAACAGGAGGCAGCTGCAGAATCCAGAGAGAGCAAAAAGCTAGAACGTCTGCTTATATTCAGATGCAGGCCACACCCCCAAAGAAACTCCTTTCCACTGATTGGCTACTCACAGCATATTCAATCATGGGAGTGATCACATATAAACACTGAGAATCATGGCCCAGCCCAGATGACATACAATCTTAACCATCACAGCCATGAAGTCTATACTGACAGACTTATCTTTCTAAAGCAAGGCTCCCATCACATCTATTCTTAAAAACTTCAGGGGTTTTTGTTGGTTTTTTTTTTACTCTCCCCACCCTAACAAACATTTGCTTCAATTGGAGTCCCATCAAAAAAACAAAAACTACTCAAAATATTGACTGAAGCAGAGAGAGGGATGTAGACATGCCCTGGCTTCTCTCTTTCCTGCCCCCAGTCTCCTGCCAGTGTCTAGTCCCATAGGCAAACCCAGCTTGTGGCCAGCTGACTCCGCAGTTTGGGAATGCAGCTGCATGGGAACTGCCCGTGTGGATACTGAACAGAGCAGGGATGTGGTAAGAAATCGATCTTAAAGCAAAGAGGCTCAGGTCTGAAACCCCTGGGTACTTGATCTGCTTTCCTGATTTTATTTTTGTCATAACCCAAGGCCAATCAAAACTGTCACTGTTCTCAGAGGTCCCCCTACCCTGAGTTACACGATTCTCTGAGTAAAATTCTCTTCTCTTTTCTTTGCTGTTTGAAACCTCTTGTTATCTACAATGTCCAGCTCAAATCCCACTTTTTCCTTCTTTATCCTGTCATCCTTATCCCCTGGTATGAAGTCATCCTTTTCCACTTTGAACTGTCTTAGCATTTTACTTCTGGCTCTTCTATGGTACTGTTGCCTTGGACTTGATTCCAACTTGATTTCAATTGTTATGTGCACACATTATCTCTCCTAATAGACTGTGGAGTCCCCGGGTGGTGCAAATGGTTAATTGCTCAACTACTAATTGAAAAGCTGGAGGTTCAAGCCTACCCAGAGGTGCCTTGAAAGACATAGGTCGGAATCGACTCAACAGCAACTAACAGCAACAAAACAACAGACGGTTCGATCCTTGAGGGTGGGTAATGTACCTTCTTCACTTCTCTACTTCGCACAGTGCCTTGATCATTGCATGTGTTCAATGAAAGTTTGTTGGATGGTGGAATGAACGAAGGCAAGAAGCAAAATCATTTGTATGGGTTAAAATGACCCAACAGTTGCAAAGTAAAGGAGGTGACTTTAAACAGAGAGACACCCAGATTATAATTATGGCAAGAGAGAGGCTGTAACCCTTCTTGTTTCTAAAGACAATGGCTCCAGCTCTTCTGTTACTGCCTTTAGGTGTCTCGATTCCTAACCCTTAGGTCTTCCCTATGATTGGCTCCTATGTTGCTACCTCCTTCAATTGAAAGAGAAACCAATGATGATGATTTATTAAGGCTTATTTAGATTTATTTACTTGTTAAAATGGTAGGATATTTAACTATACTGTGATTATACACATTATTTTATTTAACTCTTGCTTTAATCATGCCAGAAAAGTATAAGTATTCCAATTTTTAAGTTAAGTAGAAAGAGGTTAGATTCTTTCCACCTTTTGGCTATTGTGAATAGTCAAAATGTAATACATACATGCAGTGGAATGCTACTCAGTCAGAAAGAGAAAAGAAGTCCTGATACATGCTACAACGTGGATGGAGCTTGAAGACATTATGCTGAGTGAGAAAAGTCAGTTACAAAAGGACAAATATTGTATGATCTCGCTTATATAAAAAGATAAGAATAGGCAAATATATAAAGACCAAGGTTTATTAGTGGTTATAGGGGCAGGAGGGATGGGGAAATGGAGAATTATTACTTATGGAACACTGAGTTTCTTTGATAGCGATGGAAAATTTGCATTGATTAAGGCTAAGGATTGCACAGCCAATTACTGTAATTGATGCCAACAAGTTGTACACCTGTAAGAAGTTGAATTGGCAAAAAAAAAAAAAAAGAGGTTAGATAACTTTTCTGAAGTCAGCTGATAAAAGGCAAAGATTAAACCCAGTATATCTAATTTCAAAGCCTGAGTTCTTAACCTCTACAAAATACCGTGGTTAGGTTTTTAAACTCATCAATATAGGCACAAAAAAAAAAAAAAAAAAATCCATTGCCATTGAGTTGATTCCGACTCACAGTGACCCTATAGGACAGAGTAGAACTGCCGCATAGGATTTCCAAGGAGTAGCTGGTGGATTCAAACTGCCAACCTTTTGGTTAGCAGCCATAGCTCTTAACCACTGCACCACCAGGGTTTCCTGGTATGTTGGTAGAATTATTTAAATCCCTTAAGTTACCTACTAGGGGAAGTTTATCTGATGCTGGTGTGTAACCCACTGAGTAATCCTTTCGTGCAGTAAACACGAGAAACACTGATCTAGTCTGGGGGTTCTCAACCTGATGGCACACTGGAATCACCTGGGACATTTAAAAGAACACGCCACCACCACCACCCACCCTTAACTCCCCCCACCCCCAGGAGATTTGGATTAAGCTTGTCTGGGTTAGGTCCCAGGCATCACTTGGTGGTTCTAATGTGCAATCAGGGTTGAAAATTGTTGAGATTCTTGCCTTTTTAAGAAAGAAACAAAATATAAATTCTCATGCAATTGCCTAGATTTTTAAAATTAAGATATATGGAGTCAGATGACTCCTTGGGTTCAGACCGAGAACTTTGGACAAACTACCTAAATTTTTAGTGTCTTGGTAACTAGATTAATGGGATTAAAAATTGTTCCTGCCTCATAGAGTTGTTTTATGGATTAAATTAGTTAATACATGTAAAATATTTAGAAAAGCACCTGGCACGTTGTAAACACTCAATAATATTAGCTATTACTCAAAGTCTTCTCTGTTTAACATGGCCATCAAATCCCTAGCAGTGACTAGGGTTTATTCTATTATATTGTAAAATTTAGCTTCTATAACCTTAGTGGAGTCTAGCTATCATTCTGATGACTAAACAAGATAATATGTCAAATGTTTCCTAATATAAGGCACAGGTTCCTCCCCAGCCCCTCCCAAAAGTCTTCAGAAAAGAACCGCCTTATGCTACTACCAACCAAAAAATCCCATTGCTATGGAGTTGATTCCCACTCATAGTGACCCTATAGGACAGAGTAGAACCACCCCCTAGGGTTTCCAAGGAGGGGCTGGTGGATTCAAACTGCCGACCCTTTGGTTAGCAGCTGAGCTCTTAACCACTGTACCACCAGGACTGCTACGCTACTGCAGAGATTCATAATATAGGATACAATCTCAATGACTTTATTTGGAACAACATTGAGCCTGGAATGACAATAAACAATGCTGGTTTGGATGCTTACAGAGGTCACCTACGAAATAATTAATTAAAAAAAAGAGTAAAGACATTTAGCACAGGTTTAATAACAGTCTGAGGGCGTGGTTTCAACTTGCAACTATTGAATGCCATTGTACACAGGCTCTTTAAAGACAATTAAGAAAGGGATAGAGTAATTATTGAAATAATATATATATATGCATATATTCATATACAAAATGTATGAAAAAAACCAACTATCCTAATTAATTATGAGGATGGATATTTGTGATTTGGGTTAAATTTCCCATTGGCAGCAAAATACAGATTCGAAAGTGCTATATCTCAATTTAGTTAAGAAGTAAAAGTGATATGCTCTAGAAAACTGTTCTAAAGACTCAAAATCTCCTCTAGTAATGATAAAGATACTGATGTCAAATATTGACATGAAAAGATTGAATAAAATTGTTTAAAGAAATAAAAGAGTGGAAAATGAATATTCCTAAATCATCTATTGTCTTAGTTTCTTAGTGCTGCTGTAACAGAAATACCACAAGAGGGTGGCTTTAAGAAACAGAAATTTATTTTCTCACAGTTTAGGTTAGAAGTCCAAATTCAGGGCTTCTAGGAGGCTTTCTCTCTCTCTCTCTGCTCTGGGGAAAAATTTCTTGTTACTTTGTAGCTTCTGTTGCTTGGTTCCTTGGCGATCCTCATGTGGTTTGTGTCTTCCCCTCCATTTGTGCTTGCTTTTCTCTGCCTAGGAGTCCTGGTGGCACAGTGGTTAAGAGCTTAGCTGCTAATCAAAAGGTGGGCAGTTAGAATTCACCAGCTGCTCCTTGGAAACCCTACGGGGCAGTTCTGCTCTGTCCTATAGGGTCGCTATGAGGTGGTATCGACTGGATGGCAATGGGCTTTCTCTGTGCCTAATCTGCTGTTTTTATATCTCAAAGGTGATTGGCTAAAGACACACCCTATACTGATATGGTTTCATTAACATAACAAAGAAAATCCTGTTCCCACATGAATACCAAAAAAAAAAAAAAAAATCAAACCCTTTACGTCAAGTCAATTCCAACTGATAGCCACCCCTATGATAGACTAGAGTTGCCCCATAGGGTTTCCTAGGCTGTAATCTTTACGGGAGCAGATTGCCACATCTTTGTCCCTCAGAGTGGCTGAGTGGGTTCTGAACCTCCGACTTCTTGGTTAGCAGCTGAACTCTTAATCCTTGTGCCGCCAGGGCTCTTTATCCACATATACAGGGGTTAGGATTTACAACACATAATTTTGGGGGACACAACTCAATCCACAACATCTATTATTTAATATATTGTCTTGAAATACACATTAAAACATTAATTTTAATAAAGTAATTTATACAAATTAGAAAATAATCAGCCAAATTAATAAATTAAATTTTACAAGTAGACATTTGATCAAATTTACTTCTACATCCCTGCAAGTTTCTGCTTCAAGTTGTCTACAAAACAAAGCAGAAAATACCAGTAAATGTTGAAAGTATTTAGCACAGGGCCTGGTTCTTAGCAAGAGGCAATAAATGTTTTTTGGCTTTTAATTGAAATCTTGCTTCATCAGACCACCATACACCTTGGTCTTTGAGAAAAGAGAAAAACGTGGACACCTGTTTCCTGCCTTTCCAGGTCAGCATTTCCTACGGCTTCTCTCTAAGCATTATTTTTATGCTTCTGGGCAAAGATTAATTATTATTCCCAGAGGGGATAGGGAGGTGGTTAGGTGTTAAAATCAGCGTCTAAGTTAAACGCCTGTGCGATGCATCTCCAGCATATGGCCTCTCAGCAGATGTTTGCAGGGAGAATAGGAAGAAAAACAAAACAAAAATAAAAACAAAGAAGAGAGTTTTTCACTTCTTGATTTCTGCTTTCTCTTTCCGGAGCATCTTGCTCCCAGTGACTTCCTTCTGAGCGGAGGCCTAGCCTGGTTCTAATACCTGGGGAGCTAGACTCAGGGCAGGAGCTGTCAGATGGCTGGGGGAGCACTACCTATCTGACGCTGTGCCTCTCGCTGCCTGACCACAGATGGATTGGACAAATTGCCCCTGGCAGTCATGGGACTTCCTCCAATGTGTTTGCATCATGGCCTTAACAACTGGCATATGAAGACGTTAACAAGTCAATATGTTGTCTTTGGAACACGAAAAGAGGTGACAATTCTGAGGAATGTACTCAGAGGAACCAACCACACTCCTACTCCCCATGTCCATTATTGGACATGGAGGGGGTGGCTCAAGGACTGGCTTCCATGGAGCGGGAATTGGCTGTGAGGCAGTAGGTTTCACTGAGGACAAGGGGAAACACCAAATAACCGAGGGCCGGAGCAGGGCCAAGAGCCATGCAGCGTAGCTGAGATCCCAAGTGCCAGACAACAAGGCCACAGGATGGTCGCACAATCACACTGAAAGAGACAAGGTGGGAAGCTGGTGACAGAGCCAGGAACCCTGGGCAAGAAGAGCCATCCCTGTAAGTATGTGTTGGGGAGGGCAGGTGTCATGATTTGAATTATGTCCCCCAAAAAATGTGTGTATCAATTTGGCTGGGCCATGATTCCCAGAATTGTGTGGTTATTCTCCATTTTGTGATTATAATTGTAGGTTAAAGAGGATTAGGGTGGGATTGTAACACCACCCTTACCCAGGTCACATCCCTGATCCAATGTAAAGGGAGTTTCCCTAGGGTGTGGCCTGCACCACCTTTTATGTCTAAAGGGATAAAAGGAAAAGGAAGCAAGCAGAGAGTTGGGGACCTCACACCACCAAGAAAAAAGCACCTAGAGCAGAGCGTATCCTTTGGACCCGAGGTTCCAGCGCAGAGAAGCACCTAGTCCAGGGAAAGACTGATGATGACGAGGACCTTTCTCCAGAGCCGACAGAGAGAAAGCTTTCTCCTGGAGCTGATGCCCTGAATTTGGACTTGTAGCCTCTTGGACTGTGAGAGAATAAACTTCTCTTCGTTAAAGCTGTCCACTTGTGGTATTTCTGTTAGAGCAGCACTAGATGACTAAGACAGCAGGAGAGAGTTCTAGGTGATTGCCTGTACTCCCTCTTGATGTTTGTGGTCTGCTTTCGTGGGCAAGTCAGACTCATGAAGGGTGTGCACAGAGTGAGACAGGATTAAGGGACCAAGGACCTTAAAAGGCTAGGGCAGATCTCACATCACAGCTTTTCTCTGCAACGTCTCCTAGTCCACCTTGCTGGTATTCTCTAGAGCATCAGAACAGAGGATTTCACTGGCAATAGACTAAGACCAAGTTTAGAAGCAGATCACTCTAGCAGGGTTAGTAATTTTTGAAGTGCTTAATTGCCAGCTTTTGTATAATAAAAGATATATAAGAATAAAATACGAAGAAATATTAGTCAGTAAGAATCCCTTGGGAGTTACAAACAGTTGACACGCTCGGCTGCTAGCCAGAAAGTTGGAGGTTTGAGTCTACCCAGAGGCACCTTGGAAGAAAGGCCTGGCAATCTATTTCTGAAAAATCAGCATCGAAAACCCTACAGAGCACAGTTCTACTCTGACACGCATGGGGCTGCCACAAGTCAGAGTCGACTCAGCAGCAACCGGTTAAACTGGTTATTTGTTGGTGAGTAGAGAAGACGCATCTTAAAGTTATTTCTTTTTTTTTTTTTCAATTGTACTTTAGGTGAAGGTTTACAGAACGAATAGTTTCTCATTAAACAGTCAGTACACATATTGTTTTATGACATTGTTTAACAACCCCACAACATGTCAGCACTCTCTCTTCTCGACCTTGGAGGACCTTTTTTTTTTTTTTTTGTGAAAATATGCGTAGCCAAAGAAACACCATTTCAAAAATTTCTACATGTACAATTCAGTGACATCGATTACATTCTTCCAGTTGTGCTGCTATTCCCACTATCCTTTTCCAAATTATTCCATCACCATTATCTTCAACTCACCGCCCCCTAGGCTTCCCAGCAAACCTTCTGAGTTGCTGTTGTCAATGTGATCTCACATGCATAATTCTTTTTTTGTTGTACTTTAGGTGAAGGTTTACAGAACAAAATAGTTTCTTATTAAACAGTTAGTACACATATTGCCCTATGACCATGGTTAATAACCCCACGACATGTCAACACTGTCCTTACTCAACCTTGAGTTCCCTATCATCAGCTTTCCTGTCCCCTCCTGCCTTCTAGTCCTTGTCCCTGGACTTTAAGTTATTTCTTAAGGTTTTCCTTATTGTATTTGTATCATGAAAGCCAAACTATGGTTTGTATATCTGACTGGCAGCATTGTCTCTCTGTTCAGATAAGGTTTCTGATGAGCAGGTGATGAATCTTGGTTTTTAATGTGCATGCCAATGTTCATGGTGGATGTTCAATGAATATTTATTGACCACCTGACTCCAGGGAAGTGTTATTATTCAAGCAAATTATGTTTTCAATTTGTTATTTTGTGAAGTTTGCATTAGCCATCCAAGAGTGTGATTTCTCTGGGGTGTGTTGAGTAATTAACATCCCATCCATCAAACAAAAACAGTCATCAGATGTACAACGTCACGCTTCACAAAGTCTGCTTTTGAAAATGGTTATTATCACTAAGTTTAGAGGCAGAATCCTTGCCTTTTAAATAGTCACCTTCATTCACTATAAATCTGTTTGTTATTAGAAGTCCAGTTAATTTTGAAGCATTCTAATTACATGGCTACACAGGGATAGCAGACGATTTTAAGACTGAAAACTCAAAAGGCTTGCAAAAAAGTGTTAATAGCCCATCTTCAGTACTCACTACTTCTTCCCTTCCCAGGAGGAGAGGAGAAACATTTAGAGATGAAAAGGAATGTTCTGTGGCTGTTCTGAAAAGATGGTCCATTATCTAGCCATTTTAATTAGTGCCTAAATTGGAAATCGGTATTACATATTATCCTTTACAAGGGAGGACAGCCTTGGAAAATATGCTTTGTCAAGCAGGTTTGCATAATACCCTCCTCTCTTCTTTCCTTTAACCAAAGTACCAATTATGTTCAGAATAGGCTCCTGAAAGTGTGCACTGAAACTTAACTTTAGTTCACTTAGAAACCATTTTGCTTTTTAAATTAAAAACAATGAAAGCTCTCTTTTTTAAAAAAGAAAAGCTATTGGGAAATTGTGCATAATGTATACTTTCATGGAGATTAGAAAGAAAATCTAAGTTTTCTTTGGTGACAGTCCCTTATTTTAAAGTGATGTAGGTATAGCACTTGACTGAGCAATCAGAAATTACACATTTGTTGTTGGACTGTGTAAAAAAGTAGGTGAATGATGATTTCATTCCCACTTCCCCACAATTATTCAGGAACTGGCATTCAGAATTGTCTCCCAATTAGTGTGCCCTAGACACAGTGGGAGTGATGCTAGAGAAAACAATCTCCTCTCATGGAATGTCTTATCTTATTGGACAGGTTCAAATGAAAAAGAGCACAAAACCTCAACAAGGGGAAATTAATTCAGTAGGAACTAGGCATTTGAGAACTGGAGAATGTCAATGTGATGGTCAACTTGACTATGATTCCCAGTAGTTTGGCCAAACACTAGACTAGTTGTTGTTTTTTAATATAAAGTAGTATAGTGTAATGTAATGTAATAATCTTCCATAATGCAATCTAATATAATCAATCAGTTGAAAAGGGTGCTTTCTTAGAGTGTGGTTGTCTTAGGCTGGGTTTTCTAGAGAAGCAAAACCAGTAAAACATGTAAATATATAGATAGAGAGAGATTTATATCTAGGAAATGGCTCACTTGGTTGTAGAGGCTGGAACATCCCATGTCCATGGGTCAGGATAGAGGTATCTCCTGATTCACGTAGCCACAGGGGCTGGTGAACCCAAGATCGGCAGGTCAGAGAGCACGGCTCTTGCTCACAGGCTTCGAAGTTCTACGAATCCCAGGATTGGCAGGCAAGACAGCAGGTAAACTGCTAGCTCAAGTCCCAAGAACCACTGGTCAGAAGAACAGGAGCCAGCTGTAGGATCCAGAGTTAGCAAAAGCCCATGAGCCTTGCCAGAATGTCCACTTATATTTGATGCAGGCCACATGCCCAAGGAAACTCCCTTTCAACTGATTGGCTACTCATAGCATGTCCCATCATGGAGGTGATCACAGTATATCAAATCTCATCATGGAAGTGATCACAACATCATACAACTGCCAAACCACTGAGAATCATGGCCCAGCCAAGTTGACACACAACCTTAACCATCACTGTGGTTTGCCTCCAGTCTATAAATAGGAATTTTGACAGGACTCCATCATTGTCTCCACTTGGCACTCTGCATTGCCTGACCTATGGATCTTGGGATGCAAGCCTGCAGAAGTTTCCAGCCTGCCACCTAACCTATGGATTTTGGATTTGCCAGACCCCCACAATCCCATGAGCCAGCAGGAGTCTCCAGCCGGCTGCCTGATCTATGAATTTTGGACTTGCCAGCCACGACCATCGCATGAGCCAGTCTCTCTCTCACTCAATCTCATTGGCTTTGTTTTTCTAGAGAACTCTACGACTGTCATACTGAGCAGAGACGTGATTAATTGGAAAGAGACCAATCATGAAAGGCTTCCCTCAGGAGATGAGCTTTGAATTGGAATTTGAAAAAATTATTATGAATTATTTTGAAGTAAATCTCAGATATGATATCATTTTACTTATAAATGTTTCAGAATATATTTAAGATAAGGACATTTAAAAGTAACTACAATACCATTATCACACTTAAAATATTAACAATAATCATCACATATCCAAGCAGTCATTACTTTTTTTTTTGGCTCTCTATAAGAGCACTCCTCACTTTCTTCCTTATATAGTTTTTGTTCTGTTTCGCTCATACCATATCATATTCATCTTTGTGAATAAATGTCTGTTGAAGGAACAAATGATGCTTCATGGAGTTTTCATTCGCTTCTGAAGATTTACTAAAAATTAGCAAACCAACCAACCAACTCTTAAAACAGGGTGAAAGAAGACAATTACACAAGGCAACTTCTATTTCAACTTGACAAAGTTTGTATTAAGAATTTCATCAGACTAACTGCCCAAAATATATAAGAAAGCCCTTAGACTGTTTAGGGGAGTGTTGACCTAGGTGATTTTGAATGAACAAGTAAGGTTTTTAAAAAATTGTCCTGTAAGGTGATTTAGGGCAACAACATAGATACATTTTGGCGCAGTTTCTACCAATTTAGATCAGACTTTTATCACTTACTAAGGTGATCTAGGAACCCTGGTGGCTCAGTGGTTAAGAGCTCGGCTGCTGACCAAAAGGCTGTCAGTTAGAATCCACCAGGGGGTCCTTGGAAACCCTATGGGGTGCTTCTACTCTGTCCTACAGGGTCGCTATGAGTTGAAATCAACTCGGCGGCAATTAGTTTGGTTTTTTTGGCTTTAAGGTGTTCTAAGTGGTAAACTTCAGTAACTGGTCCCTGTTTGTTTTGACAATGAATCAGCCTCAGTGTTAAAGGTAGTTTTCAGGTTCCCATTTGCTCCATCTGTGCCTGGTTCCTGCATCAGACACAATTAAATTATGTCTAGACAGACTATAAACTTCTATTCTGGCTGCATTTGGCCCTTGCTTTTCTTAAGGTATGGAGCCCTGGTGGCATAGTGGTTAAAAGCTTGGCTGCCAACCAAAAGGCTGGCAGTTCGAATCCACCAGCTGGTCCTTGGAAACTCTGTGGGGCAGTTCTACTCTGTCCTATAGAGTTGCTATGAGTCAGAATCAACTTGACAGCAACAGGTTTATGGTTTTTTTTCTTAAGGTGGTATACTTGGGTGGTGCAAATAGTTAACACACTCAGCTGCTAACTGAAAGTTTGGAGGTTTGAGTCCACCCTGAGACGCCTCAGAAGAAAGACCTGGCAGTCAGCTTCTGAAAAAATCAGACACTGGAAACTCCATGGAGCCCAGTTCTACTCTCACACACACAAGATCACCATGAGTCAGAGTCAACTGGATGGCAACTGGTTTTAACCCCCTAAGGTGGGTATGGAGCCCTGGTGATGCACTGGTTAAGAGTTCATCTGCTAACCAAAAGATGAGCAGTTCTAATCCACTAGCTGCTTCTTGGAAACCCTATGGGTCAGTTCTACTCTGTCCTATAGGGTCACTATGAGTTGGAATCGACTCGACAGCAATGGTGTAAGGTGTGTATGTGCTGGTGCTTGGGTGGCACAAATGGTTAAACACTGGACTGCTAACTGAAAGACTGGCTGTTCAAACCTACTCAGAGGTGCTTCAGAAGACAGGCCTGGTGATCTGCTTCCAAAAGGTCACAGCCTTGAAAACCTTATGGAACACAGCTCCACTCTGCACACATGGGGTCACCATGAGTCAGAATCGACTCGACAACAACTAACTTGACATGACACTGAAAATAAAATAAACTTTTTACTGAGGTGTGTACAGCCCCTCTTCTGAGCATTTGCTATGAGAACATACAAGCTGCAGAAATACTTTCTGGAGGTCTGGGAGGCCACACTCATGAAGCTGCTGATAAGATGTTAACAAATCTTCCTGAAAACCTTCAGTTTTAACTAATGCTCCAAAAAGTTCTTGGACACCAAAGATATCTCCTCTAAGTTTGAGAAAATAAATTGATTTTAGCATATCTACTGGTAGTCAGAAATTGAGATGGTCTTATCTTCCTCTTGTATAGAAAAATCAAAAAGGAAATGTCATTTTGTGGTGAGAGAGCATGGTTAGCAGTAGGAGTGATACTATGCCTCCCTCAGGGATTGATCTACACTATTCTTCATTAATCTTCTACTTTGAACCCCCCTAGTACACGTAGAGTATAGACTAAGACAAAATTTCACAATTCTGTGCTCTCTTCTAGTCTCTAATTATTTTTATCCATTTGTTTATTGCATCTCTCCAACTTGTTGGTACTGTCCTAACTTCTACTGGCTTACATTGTATCATTTGTGAAGACCTGTGTAACAAAACTCCAAGCTGCCCTTAAACCATGAACAGATTTCCTGAGAAAAAAATCTCCAGTTAACAGATCCGCACTTGGCCTCTGGTTCCTTGACTTTGGTTCTGTCCATCCCTGGAAGTCCCTCCCTCTGATTCCACCAGGTCCCTAGAGAAAGAAGTGCTAGACTTTTACACAGAAGACCTGGGTTCAAATCCTAGAATTGCCATTTTGAGTTGTCTGACTTTGGGCAATTTACTGCACGTTTCTGAGCTTCAATATCTTGCTCGCCAAAGGAGTATGAAGAAGATGAAAGGATGTATGTATCTGAAAGCCCCCAGGACCCCGTGCATGGTGCACATGAGGGGCTCAGTACTTGGAAAAGCAGCAGGAGTGCTTCACGCCACGTCCTACCTTACTCGGTCCCAGTGACGCAGACACATCTGATAGCATCCCTGCACTCCTCGGAATGCTAACCACAGAGCCTTGCCCACAAGATAGGTACTTAAAAATTAATTGCTGAAGGAACACAACTGTAAAGCCAGCTGTTGGATAAAAAAATGCCACCTAGTGATGCTTTCAGTTGTGAAAGGCAAACCACTGGCTTGCTTGTGTTGGCCACCACTACCATGAGACTTATTTGTCAAGCACCTTCCTCTGTCCCTAAGTACGTAGCAACGATACCTTCCATTTGAAAAGAGTTTACAAAACATTTTCATGGATATTCTTTTATTTAATCCTTACAACAACCCTATGAGGCAAATAGGTGTAGAGAGGTTGTACGACTAGCTTAAGATCACACAGCTGACCAGAACGTAGGCCGTCTGACCCCAAATTCAGTGCTCTTTTTTCTTCAGCACAGCTGTTTCTTCTATTCGGTGCTTGCTCCTCCTCTACAATCCCAGTCTTGTCTTCTCATGGGGCAAGGTCTGGGACCATCAATAGAGGAAAAGTCTACTTAAACCATGTCTATTGAAACAATCTTAGATGTATTGTAGAACAATATCTTCACTATAGCAAATAGATCTCTGAATTTTGCAGCTGTTTTTCTTTGCTTTGAAAATGTAACATGACTAATTTTTTGATTGTCAGAAAGTTGGTAAATGTTCAATCCCCTAGAATACCACTGTTGTTGTTAGGTGCCGTCAAGTTGGCTCCGACTCACAGTGACCCTCTGTACAACAGAACGAAGCACTGCCTGGTCCTGCACCATAGTCACAATCGTTACTATGTTTCAGCCCATTGTTGCAGCAACTGTGGCAATCCATCTCATTGAGGATCTTCCTTTTTCGCTAACCTTATACTCTACCAAGCATGATATCCTTCTCCAGAAACTGGTCCCTCCTGATAACATGTCCAAAGTATGTGAGATGAAGTCTTGCCATCCTTACTTCTAAGGAGCATTCTGGCTGTACTTCTTCCAAGACAGATTTGTTTGTTCTTCTGGAAGTCCATGGTATATTCAACATTCTTCGCCAACACAGTAATTCAAAGGCATCAATTCTTCTTCCATCTTCCTTATTCATTGTCCTGCTTTCGCATACATATGAGGCAACTGAAAATACCATAGCTTAAGTCAGGCGCACCTTAGTCCTCAAAGTGACATCTTTGTTTTTTAACCCTTTAAAGAGGTCTTTTGCAGCAGATTTGCCCAATGCAATGCGTCTTTTGATTTCTTGACTGCTGCTTCCATGGGTGTTGATTGTGGATCCAAGTAAAATGAAATCCTTGACCACTTCAATCTTTTCTGTTTATCATGATGTTGCTTATTGGTCCAGTTGTGAGGATTTTTGTTTCTTTATGTTGAAATGTAATCAATACTGAAGGCTGTGGTCTTTGATCTTCATCAGTAAATGCTTCAAGCCTTCTTCACTTTCAGCAAGCAAGTCTGTGTCATCTGCATATCCCAGGTTGTTAATGAGTCTTCCACCAATCCTGATGCCATGTTCTTCTTCATATAGTCCAGTTTTTCAGGTGATTTGCTCATATACAGATTGAATAGGTATGGTGAGGATACAACCCTGATGCACACCTTTTCTGATTTTAAACCATGCAGTATGCCCTTGTTCTGTTTGAACAAATGCCTTTTGGTCTGTGTACAGGTTCCTCATGAACACAATTAAGTGTTCTGGAATTCCCATTCTTCATAATGTTATCCATAATTTGTTATGATCCACACAGCAAATGCCTTTGCATAGTCAGTAAAACACAGGTAAATATCCTTCTGTTATTATCTGCTTTCAGCCAAGATCCATCTCACATCAGCAGTGATATCCCTTATTCCCCGTCCTTTTCTGAGTCCAGCTTGAGTTTCCTGCAGTTCCCTGTCAATGTACTGCTGCGATGATTTTTGAGTTATCTTCAGCCAATTTTACTTGTGTGTGTGTGATATTAATGATTTTGAACATCTCTAGACTATACACAATGGGACTCCAAATCCCAGAGAATTGGAGACACCCTTGACTTTCATCTTGATGGTTTTTGAATCACTTAACAGGCTCATAGATTTTAGAGCTGGAACCTTCAAGATTACCTGGACAAACAGGAAACTGAGGCTGAGACTGAGTACATTGCTCAATACAAGAATACAGTTCTGAGGTTCTGACTCTCGGACTTCTTAGCTCATAGGCAATTAGTGGTAGGAAATCAAAGGAAGAAGTGGGGATTGGCAGGGCAGGCACATTGACAGCCATGAGAAGTGCCAACTTGACAGCAAGGGACAGAACTGCAAAGCTGAATACCAGACCCAGATTTAGCTATGCCTTGCAGCCTGGAGCTATATTAGGCAGGGACAAGCAATCCCACCAAACCAAAACCTGTTGCCATGGAGTCGATTCCAACTCATAGCCCCATAGGGTTTCCAAGGCTTTAAATCTTAACAGAAGCAGACTGCCACATCTTCCTCCTGCGGAGCAGCTGGTGGGTTTGAACCAACAACCTTTCGGTTAGCAGCTGAGTGCTTTAACCACTGCACCACCAGGGCTCCTTAAACAACCCCACCAAGAAAACCCAAACCCATTGCTGTTAAGTCGATTCTGACTCATAGTGACCCTATAGGACAGAGCAGAACTGCCCCCATAGGGTTTCCAAGGAGCAGCTGGTAGATTCTAACTGCTGACCTTTTTGGTTAGCAGGCGAGCTCTTAACCACTATGCCACCAGGGCTCCAAACACCTCACAGCCCCCAGTAAATCCCAAGACAACTCTGTACTCATAGCTCAGTTAAAATAATTAACATTTGTGATGACCTTTGGTCATCAAAAAAAGTTAAATTATATTCTGTTTACTCTGATTCCTAAGGCAGAGAATAAAATGCTAATATATTTTATCAACAACAATAATAATCAACATTCATTGAGTGTTATATGCCAGGCTCTGTGCTAAATGCCTTATAAGGATTATCTCATTTTAGGAATATTTCCATCCAAAATGGGTTTAATTAAAAATGTTTTGGTGCTTGAAGGACCAAGTTGCAGTTGGCTGAAAAATTCACTTATGTGGAAAAACTCATTTGCTAAGGAGGATTTGACTAAATGGTGAATTTCATGTAGTATATATAAATGTAAATTCAAAAACATAAAAATAGACACCTGTTATGGATTGAATTGTGTCCCCCCAAAATATATGTAGTAAATCCTAACCTCTATGCCTGTGGTGGAGCCCTGGTGGCACAGCAGTTAAGAGCTTGGCTACTAACTGGAATCCACCAGCTGCTTGTCAAAAACCCTATGGGGCAGTTTTACTCTGCTCTATAGGGTCGCTGGACTCCACGGCACCAAGTATAGGGTCGTTATAAGTCAGAATTGACTTGATGGCAATGATTAGGTAGGTAGGTATACCTGTGGTTACGATGCTGTTTGGGAGTGGGTTTTCTTTGTTATGTTAGTGAGACAGTGTAGGGTGTATCTTAAGTCAATATCTTTTGAGATATAAAAGAGATTAAACAAGCAACTTGGAGCAAGTAGAGATGGGGGAAGAGGGATACCATGCCACATGAAGATCACTAAGGAGCCACGAAAAAAGGACCTTCTCCCAGAGCTGACAGAGAAAGAGAGAGAGACAGAGAGAGAGCCTTCCCCTAGAGCCAGCGCCCTGAATTCTGACTTCTAGCCTCCAGTGACCCTGTGAGAAAATAAATTTGTTTGTGAAAGCCACCCACTCGTGAAATTTATGTTACAGCAGCATTAGATAACTAAGACAATGCCTGAGGCTACTTCTGCGTTTCTACCAGTCTCCCTGCAATTCCTAATTCCACACTCTGACCAGAACTTGCCAATTTTGAGTTGTCTAACCTTGAGCAATTTATTGCATGCTTCTGAGCTTCAATATCCTGTTCTCCAGGGGAGTGTGGAGAAGATTAAAGAGCATATGTATCTGAAAGCACCCAGCACCCCATGCACCCCGTCTTTCAGTTTATGTATGTCTCATGTATACTTCAAGGGCCATTGGAAGTCCAAGCTCCTTGGAGAAGCCTTCCTCAAATGCCTAGTCCCTAGTGCCCCCCTTTCTCTGAACTCTGGTAGCTCTCACTTCTTTTAGAATTAATTTCATATACATCATGTGCAATCTGGCTCTGCTATTTACCTTTTCACGTGTATGGCTTATAGTCACTGATGTGAGTGACCATGTGGTTTACTTCTTTGAACGATCGGCACTTAGAGCTCGGAACACTCTACCGGCTCATGTGATGATTGCTATTGAAGAGGATGATCACTCACGTCACAATGGAATCATTCTTCCACCCTTTGAGAGCTTCAGGTGAGAGCTCTCTCATCTGCACAACAGAGACTATACTGCCTACCTCATGGGGGTTGTTATGGGCGTTAATAGAATAGCATGTGAAAACAGTTTTTTAACTTCAGCATTGCTCCATAAGTATTAGTTCTTTGTAGTGTATTTTAAATAGGATTCAATTTACTAAAATGTGGTATGCACGCAAGTTTTCAGGAACATAACTGTCGCAGACAACTTTGAGGGATCTGTCCAGCTTTGGGCGCTGAGAAGTGCCCACACCCACTGCCTCTGGATTTGTGGTGTTAACACTTGAGCTAGCCCTTGCTAGCCCACCTTATTTGACCCCCTGACTCAAGCTATGCTACTTGGTTTTTCTCCCTCCAATTTAGGATTGAGCTACTTGAAAAGCTATCTTTAGAAAAGTCTATGTAGAAGTAGGAGTCCGTGGGTGGTGCAAACAGTTAACGTGCTCAGCTGCTAACCAAAAGGTTGGTGGTTCGAGTCCACCCAGAGGTGCGTCAGAAGAAAGCCCTGATGATCTACTTCCAGAAGATCAGCCGTTGAAAACCCTATGGAGCACAGTTCTACTCGAACAAACATGGAGTTGCCATGAGTTGGAATCAACTCGATGGCAACTGGTTTTTATACTGAAGTAGAGGCAGTGGCTTCCAGAGAGTGAGAATGAAGGAGATTGTCAAGAACCAGCCAGGACAAGACTCTACATGACCCTGCAGAGATGGAGACAATGACCTCGGTCCTGACACTCCTGTTTCTGGTTCTGCTCCTTCAGGAAGCCCAGCTGGTCTTCCTACTATTGGATTCCAGAAGATTCTCTGCTGTCCTTTGTATATGTTACCTATATTTTGTCTAAGCTATTTTGGGTGACTTTTTTTTGTTTTTAACCAAAAATGCCTCAATTAACCCAACCTATATTGTTAGGTAGACCTGCCCTCTATTTTCTAACCAAGCCAGATATTCTGAATTTTAAAAGAACAAAAAAATTAGCCTTTTTATTACAAGGATACTCAAAAGGACTAAAGAGACTGTCAAAATATATTTTCCCACATATTTCTTTCCTGAGTTTGAAATGCCAAAATATATACTTTGTTTTTCAAAACATACTTGTGCATTTTATTAGCGCTAGTAATTGTTGTTCTTGTTAGGTGCTGTTGAGTCAGTTCTGACTCATAGCGACCCTATTACAACAGAATGAAACACTGCCCAGTCCTGTGCCATCCTCACAATCATTGTTATGCTTGAGCCCGTTGTTGCAGCCACTGTGTCAATCCGTCTTGTTGAAGGTCTTCCTCTTTTTCGATGACCATCTGCTTTACCAAGCATGATGTCCTTCTCCAGGGACTGATCCCTCCTGATAAAATGCAGTAATGTAAGACTGTTCCAGGAAGTGGGTGGGACCTAGGAAAAGTCACACCGCCTTTTCCATCTCCAAATCCAAAACCCTCTTTTAGTTTTCATTCTCTTAACCTTTCTGTAACCCTTGGCACACTTTACTAATTCTCTTCATTCATTTGTTCGTTTCTTTGAGAAGATCCTATGAGTTGCTTTTACTTAAAACTCTTCTTTCTGTTCATATAAAATGATTTTTCTTTATCCCAATGGCATCTCCTTTGCCAATTCCTTATTAAATGTCGGTTTTCTCAAGTTTTATTTTCTTCTGTCACTGCAATCCTTTCTTTTCTTGTTCCCTTTATCTCCCAGATCTTCTCCTGGGCAAATCATGGTGTTTCCACGCTCAAATTTTACAAAGTGACTCCCTGTTGTTGTTGTTAGGTGCCACTGAGTCCATTCCTACTCATAGTGACCCCACGTGACAGACTGGAACTGCCCCATAGGGTTTTCTAGGCTATAACCTTTACAGGAAGGAGCCCTGGTAGGGCAGCGTTTAAGCACTCAGTTGCTAACCAAAAGGTCCACGGTTCTAACCCACTGAAGAAAGATGTGGCAGTCTGCTTCTGTAAAGATTTACAGCCTTGGAAACCCTATAGGGCAATTCTACTCTGCCCTACAGGGTCACGATGAGGTGGAATCGACTCCACGGCATCGGGAACCTTTCTGTAAGCAGATTGCCCTTTCTCCTGCGGAGCCACTGGGTGGGCTCAAGCAGATGGATGCTTAACTGTTGCACCACCAGGGCCCCTAAATGACTCACTGTGGCCTAAAAATAGAAATCGAAACCCTTTATGCTAGGATTAAAAACGCTTCATAATGGGTCTATTCTACCTTCCAACCACTCTTTCTCCTCGGCACACCCTCTGCTCCTTCTGTGCTGGACTATTGTCTGTTGTCAAGTCTTGCTTTCACGCATCCTCTTTTCTCATCCTGTGTTTCTCCAGGTCTTTGTCTATCGAAATAGTCCATGAAGTCCTCCCTAATCCTCTCAGTTAACTGGGTTTAATTGTCCTCCCTCTGGCCGTCCACAATGCCGTGCTTGTGGTATTATTACAGCGTTTGTTCCCTTCTACTTCATATAGCAGCTCCACGTACTACAGAAGGAAATGTTGCTGTCTGGCCCTTCACCATCTTCATGATTATCGGTATGCTCCAGCCCATTGTTGCGGCCACTGTGTATTGTGAGTGTCTTCTGACCTAGGGGGCTCATCTTCCAGCACGATATTGGACAGTATTCTGTTGTGATCCATAGGGTTTTCATTGGCTAATTTTCAAAAATAGATCACCAGGTCTTTCTTCCTAGTCTGTCTTAGTCTGGAATCTCTGCTGAGACCTGTCCACCATGGGTAATACAGCCGGTATTTGAAATACTGGTGGCATAGCTTCCAGCATTATAGCAAAACAAAAGCCATCACAGAACCACAAACTGACAGACAGTTGGTGGCTACCTCACACTGAAGTTGCTTATTCCTTGTTCGAGTCTCTGAGTGCTGCAAACAATTAACACATGGGCAGCTAACTGAAAGTTGGAGCCTCGAGTCCACCCAGAGGCACCTCAGAAGAAGGACCTGGTGATCTACTTCAAAAAAAATCAGGCATCGAAAACCCTGTGGAGCACAGTTCTGCTCTGACACACATGGGATCACCATGAATTAGGACTGACTCAACAGTAACATGTATTCCTCATTAGATTGTTAGTTCTTTTGGGGAAGGGCAGCATCTCTTTATTGTTTATACCCTCTATAAACCTGTGCATTGCTTTGTAAGTAATAGGTTGCTGAGTATAGTGGTTAACAGTACTGGACCCCCAAATCAGAATACAGCATTTGGAAACCAGTTCTATTCTGTACTAGGTGTAGTGACCTTGGGCAAATCTCCCAACTCCTTCAATTTTAAGATTACATTTCTGTGAGATGAGAATAATAATAGTACTGGTGTCATAGGCTGTGAGGATTAAATGAGGAATAAATAGAGGGTTTACTATAGAACCTGGTACATAAGAAATGCTCTATGTTAGCCCTTATTATAAATTAACCTAAATGTTTAGGGCATCACTGAAAAGTGTATCCCAAAATATTTGTCTGCAGGGGAGTTTATAAGGTGTGAAAGGCGTTTTTACTCACTTTGCTTTACCGAGGGTTTAGGAGTTTATAAGTGATTTTAAGCTGTCATACTGAAGTTTTTATTTTTTCAGGGTCTAAGTCAGCTATTTCTAGTCCGGCTGATTCCCTCCCTCCTTGAGTGATAGCCTATCCACCATCACAGAGATTCTTAAACTTGAGTGAGCCCCAGGATCCCTGGAAGGCTCGTTAAAACAGGTGACTGGCTCCCACCCCGAGTCTGATTCAGTAGGTCTGGGATAACCAACCAACCAATTGTCATCAAGTTGACTCCAACTCCTGGTGACCCCATGTGTGTCAGAGTAGAACTGTGCTCTGTAGAATTTTCAATGGCTGCGACCTTTCAGAAGTAGAGCACCAAGTCTTCCTTCTGAGTCATCTCAGGGTGGACTTGAACCTCCAACCTCTCTGTTAGTAAGTGATGCTTAACCAGTTGTGCATCCCAGAGGGTAGGGCTGAAGAACTTGCATTTTTAACAGACTCCCAGGTGAGGCTGATGCGACTGGTCCAGGGACCACACTTTGAGAACCACTGTTCTATCAGAACTCGGCTCCCAAACCCAAAAGCCTCATTTGTCATTTTCTAGGGTAAGGTAGCCTGGAAAATGAATGTTTTATAATTCCAGATAGGGAAAAGATCAACAGAAAACATGATTCTTTGATCTCCAGGCTTGACTAAAATGTTATGGTAATAATTTGTAGATTATTAACTTGCCAATCTCTAAACATCTTTCAATTATTCAAGTTGGCATCTCAGGTGGAAGTAGTTCAATGTCACATTAGACAGGTGCTGACTTGGCAGTTCTCAGGTTGCCTTGTCTCATTTGTTTGATTCTGTGCTGTTGCTCTCATTTGGCAAGCTAGCATAACCGAAATGGCCACCTTCCTGACAGAGGAGTCGGCAGCCCCCACTAAGTGTTGCCCTGGGCTGGTTACTGTCAAAGTCCGGCTTTGGCTTGGCCACTGATGTCAGCCCCTCTACTGAGGGTGACTGGTCTCTGCTGTCAGTGACAGAAGCAGGTCTCAAGGGAAGAGGGTACGTGAGCCTGGAGAGGCTGTGTGCACATCCCTGCAGCCTATAAAGAGCCTGCTCCTTCTGGCTGTGCTCTCTTCTCTCCGGCACAGACCCAGCAACCAAGAATAGCTGCTGGCACCCATCTTTGGAATACAAGATTCTTGAAACTGAGATCATGATAAAATTATTTTTAATGTGTGTGTGTTTGGGGTCAGAGAGCAGACATCTGTTTGTTTAATCATCCCGATAATCCTCTCTGCAAGAGTTTTTGTTACGCTTATCAGGTAGATGAGGAAACTGGGGCTTGGTGAAGATGTGCAGTAACTTCCCCAAGATCTGACAGTAAGTGCCAGAGCCAGGTTACAAGCCCACCTTGAGCTCCCAACTAATAGGCTGTGCACCTAGAGAAATAATAGTTTTTTCTCTAACTGCCAATACGCTATATGATCAGCTAGTTCTTCCCTTCCTTCCTTCCTTCTTCCCTCCTTCCCTCCCTCCCTCCCTCCCTCCTCTCCTTCCTTTCCTCCTTCATTTCTTTCTCCCAACCTTCCTTCCTCGTTCATATATTTATTAAGCACCTACTATATGCAAAGCAGGATCCCTGGATGGGGCAAATGTGGGGATGGATTACTCAGTAAGCAAGGTATGCATGGGCTTTCTTGTGCTTACTAATCTGCAGTGCACAATTTCATGTGGTTTTCACCACATCAAAGATTTGCCACAAACAGTTTGCGTTCAGCTACTAACCAAAAGGTTGGTCGTTCATACCCACCTAATGGTGCCATGAAAGAAAGGCCTGGTGATCTGCTTCCATAAAGATTACAGCCAAGAAATCCCTATGGAGCAATTCTACTCTGTAACATATGGGGTCACCATGAGTCGGAATTGACTCAATAGCAACGGGTTTGATTTGCTTTTGGTTATATGCAAAGCATTGTGTAAAGCATCCTGAGGGATAAGAGGATGAATTGTCCAAAAGATGTTTCCTTTAGAAATTATAGGCTAGTCTTTTTATCTCCTAAACTAAAGGTCTCGTGTATTTATTACTGAATGAGCCTATTGATGTGGAAGCATAAAAATAGAGGGAAAAAAATCAATTTTTTCCCAATAAAAAATGTCCAACTGTTCAGATAGCAGATGATAAAGATGACTTTTTTCAGCTTAATATGGTAAGATGCTAGTGACCTTGGTACAACATAAATATGTATGCTGTCACATGGGTGATTCCTTGAACCTGAAGACCCAGCTTAGTTCTGCTCTAACATCTCTCCTTGGAGTACCTGATTTATTACCAGTTTGCATCAGAGTCCATTGGGGGAATGGCTTGAAGTTAGCAGCTAACCATCACATAAACAATAGAAATATGGGCTATCACGGTGATTTAATAAAGGAACAAAGGCTAGAAGATGGAAGAGTTACAATGACAGCAACCCAGGGCTTAATATGATACAGTACTGTCACCATCACTCAGTTTCATTATGAAGATGACCGGTGTCATAGTTAATCAATTCTAGTAAGAATAGTTGTTATCACGTGTCATCGTTTGAATTTTGTCCCCAAAAATGTGTGTATCAATTTGGCTGGGCCGTGAGTCCTAGGATTGTGTGGTTGGCCTCCATTTTGTGATTTTAATTTTATGTTAAAGAGGATTAGGGTGAGACTATATCACCACCCTCACCCAGGTCACATCCCTGATGCAATGTAAAGGGAGTTTCCCTGGGGTGTGGCCTGCACCACCTTTTACCTTACAAGAGATAAAAGGGAAGGGAAGCAAGCAGAGAATTGGGGACCTCATGCCTCCAAGAAAGGAGAACCGGGAGCAGAGCGTGTCCTTTGGACCTGAGGTTCCTGCGCTGAAATGCTCCCAGACCAAGGGAGGATTGATGACATGGACCTTCCTCCAGAGCCAACAGAGAGATTGTTCCCTTGGAGCTGACACCCTGAATTTGGACTTGTAGCCTACTGGACTGTGAGAGAATAAACTTCTCTTTGTGACAACCATCCACTCGTGGTATTTCTGTTAGAGCAGCACTAGATGACTAAGACATCAGGTAAAATGATTTTGGACGAAAATAACCAAAAATCCCAAATCAATTGGCTTAACACAAGGGACATTTAGTGTCTCAAGTTACCTGGAAGTGCAGAGAAGGGGCATGGTATATACAGTGGCTCCATGATTTTGTCAGGCACCATGCTCCTTCCTCTCCTCTGCTCTGCTTTTTGCCAAGGCTGTTTCCCGACATGGCTTCCGGATGACAACAACTACCACCACATCCAGGCATCACATCCCTACATGACAAGGTCTGGTGAGAAAAGAGGAGCTGTTTTTCCCTGTGACCCGTCTTATGAGTGAGGAAGGCCTTTCCAAGAAGCTCCCCAGCAGACTTTCTCTCAAGGCTCATTTGGCCACTCCCAAGCCAGTTCTGGGAGAAAGACGTGCCAGTCTGCTTCCGCGAAGATACACAGTCTTGGAAACGCTATAAGGCATTTCTACTCTGTCCTAGAGGGTCGCTATGAGTCGGAATTGACTCAATGGCAGGAGGTGGGAGCCAATTCCTGATAAGGGAAACAGATTGCCAGGTTTGGTTTAGCTCAGTCAGAATTTAAACTGAGTCTTACAGCAAAATTGGGGCTTTGCCAGCATGGAAGGGGGAAGCGGCTATTGTGGGCAATAAATCTGTCGGCCTCATTTGTCATAAAATTTAGACTGCCCAAAATGACATGTTCCGTAAATGGTCCTGAGGGTAAGCCCCTTGTGCATTTCTTACTTTGAATGAAAATAGCAAGTGAAATCTACTGCTTTTCCTTGCCTCATTAATCATCAAGCGAGGCATTGATAATCGTCTGCATGTAGCTGGCAGCAGGCTTTCGGTGACTCATTTGAATAGATGCCTATCAGTTTGCTGGTACCTACCTATCTCTGTTACAGTGAAAATAATAAGATGTTAATTAACAGGAACTGTGGTCATATTTTCATTAATTGTGTGAGGAGCAATTTCTCCCAGGTGAATTTTTGACTTGGGGGATTGTATGAACTCTGGGAGTTGCATATGTGGCAACATGATTTAGTAGAAGGTGCAATGTTCCTAAAATTCAAACAATATCTAAACCTATATGGTAAAAACACATAAAAGTACCTGACTGTATTGCTTGGTGGTCAACGTGGCACCACCACTTCCACCGCCACCTAAGGATGGAATATTCTGCTGCCCTGTATGTCTCTGGGCTGGAGTTGGCCAAGGCAAAAAACTCTTGAGATGTGGATAATGAAGGGAAGCAGAGATAGTCTTGTGAAGTTGTTGGAGTCAGACATGACAGGTTCACAAATCTTTCCAGAAGCTCCAACTATGTGGACCCAGAAGCTTTGCAGTTCTCTCTAGAAACTTGTGCTTTGTGGCTGTGACAGGACTCCAATTCTCCACTTACTTGGGTGCTAGGCTAAGAACGTCACTGTTGACTTCCCTGACCTTTGGTAGCTGCTGTCCTGTACTTCTTTGCCTTTTCCAAAGGCCATGAAACTCCAGATTGATCTTAAACTCTGTTTTCCTCATCAAATCCTGACAGTTTGTATCACCTTACGTTCTTTTTTCCAAAACCACCCCTTAACACATACACACACACGTTCACGCACCAGTTTTGCTACTTCAACTTTCTTCCCCAGGATTAGCCACTGTTAACAGTTTGGTTTGTATCGTTCCATTTTTTAACACACACATACCTCAAATATATAGCTTTTTAGAAAAATAAATACAAATTAGATCATACTATGCATATCATTCAGGGTTTTTTTTTTGTCATTTTATGTATGTTGGATAAATCTTCATGACCTAGACATTGCCTTCATTAGTTTCAAGAGTTCCATAGTATTCTATTATATGAATATGCTACCATCTATTCAACCATTCCCACGTTGATGGGCATGTGGGTTGTTTCCAGTATTTTGCTACTATTAATGTGCTGCTGTGAATATCCTTGTTAAGTTGTACACACACCAAGTGTTTCTATAGGATAGACTCTAGAATTGCAATTGCTGGGACAAAGAGCATGCATTTAAAATTTTGATGTATATTGAAAATTGCTCTCCAAAAGCTATACCAATTTGTATCCTATTATCATCACATCGTGATTACTAATTCCTGATTTGCTGTGTAAAAAGCCAAGAAAAAGGGTCACTTACTACTTCTCAGAACTCTATAATCGTCTCTAATTTATATTTTATATCACTTTATCTCTACTGCTTCTGGGACAGAGTTTAAATCTAAGAGCCAAAGAGGTTGTGACAAAAATGTTTCTGAGGAGTAAATCTAGAATTAAATACAGATTTCTTAATTTCCAGTCTTTGTTACTGAATATATTCGTTTAATTCATCACTCTTGGCTCTAAGCTTAGGACATTTTCAAGGAGAGTGTATACATTATTGTTAGCAGCTTAGCATTAGATTGAACCACATTAAGCTAGCTTTTTTGGAAGTCAAATGTGGTGTCTTAGTTATCTAGTGGTGCCATAACAAAAAAATACCACAAGGAGGTGGCTTTAAAGAACAGAAATTTATTTTCTTGAAATGCAGGAGGCTAGGAGTCTGAATTCAGGGTGTGACTCTCGGGGAGGTCCTTCCTTGTCTGTTTCAGCTTCTAGTAGCTGCCAGCAATGCTTGGAGTTCCTGGGCTTTTGCTTTATCTGTCTTCATATGGTGTCTTCCCCTTGTGTACCTCTGTATTTATTCTGCTCTTTTTATAATTCAGAAGTGATTAAGTTTAGGACAAACTGGTATGATCTAGTTAACATAACAAAGGAAACCTCCGCACTTGCAAACAGGATCATATTTACAAGTATAGGCGTAGGGTTTCACGGCATATTTTGGGGGAAACTATTCAATCCACAACAGATGGTCTAATTCCCAGCAATTTCATACGGTTTAACCTAATACTAAAGCACAGGAAACACTGCACGATCAATGTAACAAACATGTATGGATGGACTTATTATATGTCTACTGTTGGGTTAGTCAGGGTTCTTTAGAGAAATAGGACCAGTGAGATTAAATATATATAGAGAGAGGTTTACTTCAAGGGGTTGGCTCACACCATCGTGGTGGCTGACAAGTCCAAAATCTGTATGTCAGGCAACAGACTGGAGATGCTGGCTGGCTCACAGGACTGTGGGGGCTGGCAAACACAAAATCTGTAGGTCAGCTGGCAAGATGGAGACTCCTGCAGGCTTATGACCCAAGAATACAGAATAAAGAGAAAGGCAGAGTTCTTCCAAAATATTTATTTATAGTCTGGAGGCAGACCACACCCTAAGGAAAATCCCTTTTCAACTGACTGATTACATTACATTAGATTACATTATGGAACAGCAACTAGACTAGTATTTGGCCAAACCACTGGAAGCATGGCTAGGAAGAGGCTGTCCTGATGGAAGAATTGTATCCTAAGTGTTCCTGAGACTAAATTGTAACCGGTTACTTCCCTAATAAGCCCCACAATAGTGAGTATGGTCTGTGAGTTCTGTATGGTCATTGCAATGAATTATCGAACCCAGCAGAGAAGTAGAGAGTGCTGTGGGAGGGATGGTTGGTGTCAGGATTGGTAAAGATGGTGGAGAAAGGTTTGTCTGGCTTTCACCTCATGAAGAGTCAGCCTCGTGCTGTTGATTTTGGCTTTCCTTCCCCCTTGTGGGGTTGGAGGAGGTCAGACACCACCCCCATGCCATTTTTACACTCTCCCAGGGAAGCGAGCAATTACACAGTAGTAACTTTGATTACTTTTGGGTCATCTTTGCCCGTTTTTCTTTTTTAACCTGGTTGTTTTATTTCTTATTGTTGAATTTTAAGACTTCTTTACATATTATAAAGTCCCTGGGTAGCGCAAATGGTTTGTGCTTGACTACTAACCTAAAGGTTGGTGGTTCAAACTCACCCACTGACACTAGGGAAGAAAGGCCTGGCTATCTGCTCCTGTAAAGGTTACAGCCAAGAAAACCCTAAGGAGCAGCTCTACTCTGTAACAGCTAGTGTCACTGTGAGTCGGAATCATTTTCTTTTCCTTTTGTGGTTTTATATATTCTGGATGAAATGTCTTTGTAAGAAATGTGACTTGAAAATATTATTTTCCAATGTATGGCTTATCTCTTAATTCTCTTAATTGTGTCTTTAGCAGAACAAAAGTTTTAAATTTTAATAAAGTCCAACATATGTTTTCCTTTTATGGATCGTACATTCAATGTTACATCTAAAAACTCTTTACTGACATCAAGGTCACAAAGCTTTTCTACTATGTTTTCTTCAAGAAATTCTATAGTTTTAGCATTTTGTCTATGATCTGTTTTGTGTTAATTTGTGTCTAGGGTGTGAGGTACGGATTGAGGTTCATTTTATTTATTTATTTTTTGCATGTGGATGTCCAATTGTTCCAGCATCATCTATTGAAAGACTCTCTTTTCTTTACTTAGCTACCTTTTACCTTTGTCAAAAATCTTTTACCTACATATGTGTGCATCTTTATTCTATTCCATTGATTTATTTATTTTTTCATTTCATCAATGACACACTGTCTTGATTACTGCAGCTTTAGAATAAGTTTTGAAATCGACTAATGTGAGTCTTCTGATTCTCTTTCTTTCTTTCTTCCAAATTATTTTGGTTATTTTATTTCTTTTGTCTTTCCATGTAAATTTTAGACTCTGCTTGTCTATACCTATAAAGCAGCCTGCTGGGAGATTTATTGTGTTTGTGTTGGGTCTATAGATCAATTTGGGAAGAATCAACATCTTAACAATGTTGAATCTTCCAATGCATGAACACAAGACTTCTCTTTTTGGAAAGTATTGGCAGCCTCTGTAGCATCTGTTAGTTAAAAAATTGTTGTTGCTGTTGTTGTTAGATGCCATCGAGTGGGTTCCAACTCATAGTGACCCTATGTACAACAGAATGAAACACTGCCCAGTCCTGCACCATCCTCACTATCTTTGCTATGCTTGAGCCCGTGGTTGCAGCCACTGTGTAAATCCATCTCTTTGAGGGTCTTCCTTTTCTTTGATGACCCTCCACTTTACCATGCATGATGCCCTTCTCCAGGGACTGGTCCCTACTGATAACATGTCCCCAGTACTTGACAGAAGTCTTGCCATCCTTGCTTTTAAGGAGCATTCTGACTGTGCTTCTTCCAAGATGGATTTGTTCTTCTGGCAGTCCATGGTATATTCAATATTCTTTGCCAACACCATAGTTCAAAGGCATCAATTCTTTTTTGGCCTTCCTTATTCGTTGTCCAGCTTTCTCTTAAAAAGTTAAAAAATAGGTCAAAGTATCATGGATTGAATTGTGTCCCCCAAAAAATGTAGGTAGCAACTTGGCTAGGTCATGATTCCTAGTATTGCATGATTGTGTTATCTGATGTGATTTCCTTATGTGTTGTAAACTCTACCACTATGATGAGATTATATGTGATCTTCTCATGTGTTATAAAGTCTATCACTGTGATGAGGTTATACTGATGAGGTTGACAAGGTTAGTGTCTCAATGCTATCTCTTTTGAGATATAAAAGAGAGAAGCGAGCAGAGATACATGGGAACCTCATACCACCAAGAAAGCAGTGCTGGGAGCAGAGCATGTCCTTTGGACCTGAGGTTCTTGCGCAGAGAAGCTCCCAGACCAAAGGAAGATTGATGACACAGACCTTCCTCCAGAGCCAACGGAGAAAGCATTCCCCTGGAGCTGATGCCCTGAATTTGGACTTGTAGCCTACTGGACTGTGAGAGAATAAATTTCTCTTTGTAAAGCCATCCACTGGTGGTATTTCTGTTGGAGCAGCACTGGATGACTGAGACACAGGGTAATAGCTTTCCCCTACTTAACCTCACTACCCTGTTTATGTTACAATAGGAGCTAGTGTCAGAAGGAGTGTTACAGTGTAAACAATAATTATCAAGTAGGCATAGAAACATACAATCTGCTCTTTGAATCTGTCTTTATAGTGCTTTGACCTATATATTGCAACCTTCTTTCTCTCTCTTTTTAAGGGTGTAAATGGCCTTTATTTTTATTTTTTTGAACAATTTGTTGCGTTTTAGGTAAAAGTTTCCCCAACAAATTAGTTTCCCATTCAACAATTCATACACGTATTGTTCCATGATGTTAGTTGCTATCCCTGCGATGTGTCAGCATTCTCCCCATTTGCTTCCTGCCTTCCCCGTTTCCATCGCTCCAGTTTCCCTGCCCCTCCTTGCCTTCTCATCTTGGTTTCTGACAAACGTTTCCCGTTTGGTCTCATATATTTGATTGTTCTAATACGCACGTTCCTCATGGGTGTTATTGTTTATTTTACAGGCCTATCTATTATTTGACTGAAAGGTGACCTCTGGGAGTGGCTTCAGTTCCAGGTTAAAAGGGTAAAGGTCAGCAGTCGTAGCTCTTAACCACTACGCCACCAGGGTTTCCAGCCTAAGACACCCTTTCAGCAGTTCGAATCCACCAGGTGCTCTTCGGTAACCCAATAGGGCAGTTCTACTCTGTCCTATAGGGTCACTATGAGTTGGAATCGACAGGACTTGGGTTTGGTTTTTTTTTGTTTTTGTTTTTAGTGTGATAGTCTTGGGGGTTCCTCCAGCCTCTACCTGTCCAGTAAGTGCAAACTTCTTTCTTGATTTAAAGATAAAGATAATTGAAGGTTATGGTAGTTTCTAATCTGAGGGCATTGATTAGAATCTTTCAGCTGCTAACCATCCTACCCCTGGAATGTGTATTCCTAATTAAAGTACGATTGTTTAAACAGAGGAGCCCTGGTGGCACAGTGGTTAAGAGCTTGGCTGCTAGCCAAAAGGTCAGCCGTTCGAATCCACCAGTTGCTCCTTAGAAACCATACGGAGCAGTTCTACTCTGTCCTACAGAGTTGCCATAAGTTGAAATTGACTCAACTGTGGCCGGTTTGGTTTTGGTTTAAATTAAAGAGTTTTAAAGATAGTCATAGCATTCATAAGAATGCTTCTTTCAGACATCCTACTGTTCTTGTTGACTTCTGCTATTATAGAGGAGTTGGCCCCTGACTAATGGCGAACCCATGTACAATGAAACAAAACACTACCTGGTCCTGCATCATCCCTACGATCAGTTGTGCAGCCGACAGTTGTGATCCATAGGGTTTTCACTGCTGATTTTCGGAAGTAGACTGCCAGGCCTTTCTTTTTAATATGTCTTAGTCTGAAAGCTCTTCTGAAACCTGTTCAGCATCCTAGCAACATGCAAGCCTCCACTGATAATGGGTGGTGGCTGTGCATGAAGTGCATTGGCCGGGAATTGAACCTGGGTCTCCCACATGGGAGACAAGAATTCTACCACTGAACCACCTCTGCCCCTTCAGACCCCCTATTAGAGGGAGCATAATGGATTAAGGGCCCAGCTGCTGTGCTTGATAGTCACCAGTGCTTCTCGGCTGCTCTGTGCTGTGGGGACACTAAAGCAGAGCTGATCCTGAAAGACAGGGGACTCCTTTGTTATCTGACTTTAGCTCAAGGACTCTTCAACAATTTTGAGCAAATTTTCTGCTATGGATTCTTCCATTCAATCTTCTTTCCCTCTCTCCTTTATTGAAGTCAGACTTGCATTGTGGCCTGATGTCTTTCTCAGCCTTTTCTACCTCCCTCTCTATTTCCTTTCACATGGGCACTTCCCGTAATAAAATCCTGCACATTTAATCTTCTCTTGCATGTACTTTTCAGAAGCTAACAGCTAACAGTGTTACAGACTAGAAAAATTTTGGAGTAGAGTGGTCTGGGCTTAGCAATGATCTCCAAAGGGGACTCGGGGAAGATGTGCGCACAGGGTTTTCGTTAAGGAGTCATCATTTCAACTAGAAACTTGACTCAGTAAGATGGTTGGAAAATGACAGAGTTGTGAATGGATATTCGCCATGTAAGTCCAACATGAAGTTTTCCTCACCCTTTGTACAAAGTTCAGACCATGCCTCTGTGCAATTGTCCAGCGAGTCCTAGGCTCTGAGGAATGCTGTGAAGACAGTGGCATGTGAGGGAGGGCATGACCGGTAAAGACGTTCAAGAAGGCAGGTGAAGAGTTTGAGGAGCATCCTGGTGATGTCTCTGAGTGGCTGTGGAGGCAGATGCGGTCCTTAAGCGTCTATGCCCACCTCATGAGGTGATTGTGCTGATTAGTCTCTGCTTCTTTACATACTCCCTTCTCTGCTCTCTCCTGCTAACCAGGATGTGACCTTGCTGAACGCATCACCTAGGCTTTCTTGCCCTCTGACTTCTGGCTGGTTTCAATCAATGAGAGACACCACATCAAGGAGGAGAGAAAGTTAGGGGTATCTCCTCCCCTTGCTCCCTGCTTGCTTTGCAATGGTTCCACTCCCCTTCGCAGCTCAGAACAGCTCTAGCTCTCTCCAGATTGCAGTAACTCCTCCCTCTCTTGCACCTTTAAGCCTGGGGGCATTAGGGTGCACCCTTGGTCTCCACTATCCCTTGTTATTTCCCTTAACTCTGCTCCCACCTCTGTGAAGAGTCCGTTTAATAAACTCTCTTCAGTTCAACCCCTTAATGTGTCATCTGCTTCTACTGGAACTGGACTAGCAATGCAGTTGTTTGGAAGGCCAAATAGAATGTTGTTGGTGCTGGGTGCCATTGCATTGATTCCAACTCATAGGGACCGTGTATGACAGAGTAGAACAGCCCCATAGGGTTTCCTATGCTGTAAATCTTTACAGGAGCAAATCACTAAGTTTTTTCTCCTGTGGAGCAGCTGGTAGGTTTGAACCACCAAACTTTAGGTTGGCAGCTGAGCTCATAGTCATTGCACCACCTTGCACAAAATAACGTGTGGACCGTGTGTATGTATACAGTATTGCTTCATGATCTGTTTATTGAATTAGCTTTCTTTTTTGTATACGTAATCTCATTGCATCGACAACCTGTGAGATAACTCCATTTAATTCATGAAAATCCTAAAGCTTTGACAGGGTCCTGTCCCAAGTCACGGAGCCAGAGGGCATTAAAACTTAGGTGTCTCATCTTTTACTCCAAATCCAGTGCTATTTCTATCACATCACACCATTTCTAATGGCATAAAACTAGACTATTCCCTAAATCAGAAGGTCTATGAATAGCAATAAAGGATCCAATTCCCGATTTCTCCTCAGTAAGGCATGCTGAGATATTTCACCTTCTGCAGACTTCCTTTTAAGGCTTTTTGCTTCAATTCCTGGTCGCATCTAGTTTTTTTTTTTTTTTTAATGCTGTTAAAAACAGGATTGATGTTTCCTGCAGTCTCATTATTTCCTGCAGGGTTATTTTTGATCCACTATACATAGTTGTATATTCTTACTTATGCAGTGTCAAAATATTTGTACTAGCAAGTGTCCTGCCAGGTGACGTAGCTTAGAAAATCCTGCCTTTTGTTGTTTTTGCTTAAAGTGATGGATCTGTCTGCAGCTACTTAATTCAACTCATTGGGGCTGTGCTTGTCTCCACAGCTAAGCATTTCAAAGAAAAGGAAACGATAAATAAATTAATGAATACTTATAACAGTCAAGTGAGGGATACTAACACTCTGTAAACCAAATAAGTCAAGTCACTTTAAAAAACGCTCTTAATGATTGCTTACTTTTATAGCTTTCAACAATCAAAAACATTACAATGCGAGGAAGTGTAAGCTTACCCTTTAACTAGAAATCTATAATTTAGTCATCAACAGAAAATTGTTAGTAGTGGTAACATGATTATAATGTGTGTCAATTTGTTTGGTTAATCGTTAAGTCTTCCTGTAATCCTAATGGGTTTTTAAAGGCAAAGCAATTCGTCTTAGAATTGATTGCTAGTGTAACATTTCAGTTTATCCTTAATGACACCTATAATCAGAGGGTGAGGAAAAACATTCTTCATCCCTAAAACCTTAAGTAACGAGATGGGAGTTTTTGTTTAGAGGGACTTCTTCACTTTTCCTGGGAAAAGGTATTCAAGGCAGGTGCTTCTTTGAACGTGTATGCAGTTTTCTTCTATTGAATGTATGGATCTTTTTCATATGGAGACATCCATCTTTAGTTTCTTTTGATATTCTGGTTCATTTCAAATGGAGGAATGATATTCTTGGTAACATTTGACAATAGCCAACTCTTGGAAGAAATTTAATTTTTAAAATCATTCCGAGTGGTGGTACAGGACAGCGGTTTTCAACCAGAGGCAATTTTGCCCCTCTCCCCCATCTCCAGGTACATTTGGCAATGCCAAGAGCCGTTTGGGGCCCTAGTGGCACAGTGGTGAAGAACTTGGCTGCTAACCAAAAAGCTGGCATTTCTAATTCACAAGTCACTCATTGGAAAGCCTGTGGGGGCAGCTCTACTCTGTCCTATAGGGTGGCTATGAGTCCGAATGGCAACACGTTTATTTTAGAGATGTTTTTGATCATCACCACTGTTAGAGATTGAATTATTGCCCCCCAAAACATGTGTTGGAGTCCTAACCCCTAAACCTGTGGATTTAATCCCATTTGGGAATAGGGTTTGCTATATTAACGAGGCCATATCAGTGTAGGCTGCGTCCAAAACCAGTCACTTCTGAGTTATAAGGAGCAGCATAGACAGAGACCAGCAAGGACAGATGCGGGAGACAGATGCCAAGTGAAGATGGCCAAGGAACCAAGGAATGCTGGAAGAGACAAGGACCTTCCCCCAGAGCTGACAGATAAGAGAGCCTTCTCCTGGAGCCAGTGCCCTGAATTCAGACTTCAGCCTTCTGAAATGTGAGAAAACAAAATTCTCTTTTGTAAAGCCACCCACTTGCGGTGTTTCTGTTAAAGCGGTGCTAGCTAACTAAGACAACAAAGACAGGAGTGTTACTGTCATCTCGTGGGTAGGGGCCAGGGACACCTTTAAATATTCTACATTGCACAGGACAACCCCTGACAACAAAGAATTATCTGGTCCAAAATGTCCATAGTGTGCTGCTGAGAAACGCTGGGATGGAGTACTGAGTGATGGTACCAAGACCAGGCTTTCCTTGAAGATCTGTGGGTCCTCTTGGCTCCACCCTGCCTCAGCCTCCTGAGGGAAAGTCAGAAACCAGCTTATAGCTAAACCAGAAACAACAACAATAATAACAAAAAACTTGGTGCCGTCAAGTCAATTCCGACTTATAGCAACGCTATAGCATAGTTGTACAGTTTCAGTAAAACTCCACTGTTGGTTAGGACAGGAAGGAAAGGCTTCAGGCTTTGTTTCTAACTTGTTTGGAAAGATCAAAGTACATACGTGCATTTTTTAAAGTTGACCAGAGCCAAGGAGGTATTTCCTTTGTGACTTCTAAAAATTGTCCTTTCCTCCTTTTCTTCTTTTTCTTTTTAATTGTTCACTGAGGTTCAATGTCTGCCATTTGTCCATTGTGTGACAGAGACAAAGAAAACAAGCTGAATGGTGGGAAGATTTTTCCAAAGAGAAAAATCCTCAGCCACAATAACCTACGAAAGGAAGTGGCAGCCCTTTAAAATATTTTTGAGAACTGAACAAATGTAAGGATATAGAAACCCTTCACTGTATAATCAATTTGAACTTCTAATTGGTTTAGCCTCTCTTTGTTTAGGAGGAAGAACTGATGAATGGCAATATCCATGCTCCAAAAACCCAAACCAAACCCATTACCACTGAGTTGATTCTGACTCATAGCGACCAAGAGGAAACAAATCTTGACTTAAGAAATGGAGTTGAGTTGGGTCTTACCATTGACTTTGAATAACCTTGGCTCAACCAACCACTTCCCTCTTGCTGCCTTCAGAACATAGCCTCTTATCTCATGCTCATTAGAGATATGAAGATCAATAAGAAAACATTTGCAAAGTACTTTGGGCTCCTTGGAGGAAGTGTCTTGGAGAAAGAAGCTGTACTGTTATTCGTATTAGACTACGCACAGTCATAAAGTAGAGGGAACTTGCTGAGCAAGTGCTTTGTGATGACTTCGTCTTTTCAGAGCTAATAGCTATTAGTAGCTAATATAGGTCCATATGGAGAGCTTGTCACATAGCTCATATTACCAGCTTAATGATTTTGTCTGGGTCTCGCTTTGGAAGCTCCAACAGGAAATGCAGGCAAATGAAGGAAAGAAAAAAAAAAGCATAGCACAAATCCTCAATAAATGCCTAGTAAATTTTCAATTTGATACCCTTGACTCAATTTCCCAGTTTATGTCATAGGAAGGATCTTAATGCAGATGTCACTGGTGTGTGAAAATGTTTGAGAGCTCAGAGACAGATATAAACTTCGAATAGTAGAATTTGCTACTGAAATCTTTGACCATCTCATTTGGCCTTTAACATATTAGTTACTAGGTATTTATTAAACACCTTTTCTTTATACGGAAGTGACAAACACATACTTTACGATTCAAAACACACATTAAACCTGACAAGGACAAGAAAGTACCCATAGTGCTTGCTTCGGCAGCACATATATTAAAATTGGAATGATACAGAGAAGATTAGCATGGCCCCTGTGCAAGGATGACACACAAATTAGTGAAGTGTTCCATATTTTCTCCAATCGCTTCAAGGGACAGAGTAGCAGGGGCGGGGTTCTGGGGGCCATGGTTTCAGGGGACATTTAGGTCATTGGCATAACAAAGTTTATTAAGAAAATGTTCTGCATGCTACTTTGGTGAGCAGCATCTGGGGTCTTAAAAGCTTGTAAGTGACCATCTAACATGCATCAATTGGTTCCAACCCACCTGGAGCAAAGGAGAATGAAAAACACCAAAGACACAGTGAAAATATTAGCCCAAGAGACAAAAGGGCCACATACACCAGAAACTTCATCAGTCTGAGACCAGAAGAACTAGATGGTGCCCAGCTATCACCAGTGACCGCCCTGACAGGGGGCACAACCGAGAATCCCTGACAGAGCAGGAGAAAAATGTGGTGCAGAACTCAAATTCTAGTAAAAACACCAGACTGAATGGTCTGACTGAGACTGGAGGGACCCTGGAAGACATGGCGCCCAGACTCTCCATTACCCCAGAACTGAAACCATTCCCAATCCAACTCTTCAGACAAAGTTTAGACTGGACTATAAAGCATAAAATAATACTCATGAAGAGTGTGCTTCTTAGTTCAAGTAGATAAATGCAACTAAACGGGCAGCTACTGTCTGGAGGTGGGATAAGAAGGCAGAAAGGGATAGGAACTGGTTGAATGGACACAGGAAACCTGAGATGGAAAGGGGGAGTGTGCTGTCACATTATAGGGATTGCAACTAGGGTCATATAACAACACGTGTGTAAATTTTTGTATGAGAAATTGACTTGAGCTGTAAACTTTCACCTAAAGCACAATAAATAAATTTAAAAAAAAAGAAAAGAAGGTACCCATAGATCTGAGATATAAGAAAGTACAGAAACACTTGTGATGTGGAGGATTTTTATAGCAAGTCCTGTGGCACAGTGGTTAAGAGCTCGGCTGCTAACCAAAAGTTTGGCTGTTGGAATCCACCGGCCGCTCCTTGGAAACGCTATGAGGCAGTTCTATTCTGTCCTGTAGGGTCACAATCGACTCAAGAGCAACGGGTTAGGTTTTGGGTTTAATGTTTTGTTAGGAACCATCAATTGGGTCGGTGGGATTGTCCTTTGAATAGAAAGATCTCAATATGAACAGAAAAGAAATTGTGCAAATTGCTTCTGAAGAATACCAAGGCTTTGGTAAAAAAAAAAAAAATAATAATAACACAGCAGCAGCAAAATGAAATCCTGGTTTCTGATAGACAGGTGGTGGGTACTATATATTGGATTTCAGAGTTACAGGCCCAGAGCCTGGGAGGGCAATGTCAGGCAGATGATCTTTCACTGTGGCATGTGCTGAGGGGATCAGGGTCATAGACGGGCAGCCTCAATGCCACTTAAGGGAACTGAGCATAGCACAAGCCATCTGAGCCAAGAACGAACTCTACGAAGCTTTCCCAAAAACAGAACTAAATATTCAGCCCATCATTCAAGAAAGAGGAATGGGCAAGTCTGTAAATGCATCAGCAGAGAGTACTGTGCTCATAGCCAAGGTCAGGGTGAAATTTCCTTGGAGACTAGTAGGTGAGATACTTAAAAGTATATCATCATTCAGTATAATTCTTTCTATTTTTTTTTTTTTTCTTTTTTGCTTGCTTGTTTGTTTTCTGTCAAGGAACCTATTGTACATCAGGTCTCTGATCTTCTGTCATTGAATCAAGCATTTCTTACTTACGCACATCTGATGACTTGAAAGTTAATCTATACGGCATTCCACAATCACTTAACGGTGAGTTAGTTGTACAGCCTTCCAAAGCAAGAAGGCTTGCATTTGAGTTCTGAATTTACCTCTTATTGGCTATGTGTCCTTGGGCAAATTACTCAACATCCCAAGTCTTACTAGTTTTCTCATCTTATTTACAGTACTGTTGTTAGGATTAGAGGACATATATTTTAACATGACTAGCAAGGTGCTGAGACAGTAGTAGGCACTTAAAAGGTGTTATGGCTATAATTATTTTGGAACATATTGGTCTCCTATAGTTTGAAACATTGAATACACCTTTTAAGTACCTAACCCATGCAGGGTTCCAAAGGTAACTTAGTGCCAGGGAAGAAACTTATAAGCGTGTGCCACAGAATGTTTTTAAGAAACTTTGCCTGCAAGCTCTAGGTATTTCAGTGTTTGCCCAATGGAATTCCAAATATTTATTTAGAGAAGGTAGCTGAAAGAAACCCAGGGTTTTAAACAAACACAGGTAACATTATGAACACCGTTAATACTTCAGACTACAAATATCAGATTCTCAAATTTATCTTCCGTGCAAAAAGAAGCATCAAGAGCAGAGGCATAGTTCTCCCCCAAAGCACTTTGTATTTAGTATCTCATTTCCTCCCACCACATTTAGTGGACTTTACCATCATACTTTATGGAACTGAGAATGATCAAAGGACTGTTAGAGCTCACCGTCCAAGATACAGAGCAGGGCAGTGGCAAGATGGGTCCCTACTAGTAAGTACTCCCTAGGTCATGAATAATTAAGGCAAATAAGGAGATTTGTTAGTACCTTAGTCATCTAGTACTGCTGTAACAGAAATACCACAAGTGGATGGCTTCACAAAGAGAAGTTTATTCTCTCGTAGTCCAGTAGGCTGCGAGTCCAGATTCAGGGCATCAGCTACAGGAGAAGGCTTTCTCTCTCTGTCGGCGCAGAAGAAAAGTCCTCGTGATATATCAGTCTTCCCCTGGACTAGGGGTTTCTCTGCTCAGGAACCTCAAGTCCAAAGGACATGCTCTTCTCCCGGTGCTTCTTTCTTAGTGGTATGAGGTCCCCAATTCTCTGCTTGCTTCCCTTTCCTTTTATTTCTTGTAAGGTAAAAGCTGGTGCAGGCCACACGCTAGGGAAACTCCCTTTACATTGGATCAGGGATGTGACCTGGGTAAGTGTGGTATTACAATCCCACCCTAATCCTCTTTAACATAAAATTACAATCACAAAATGGAGGCCAACCACACAATTCTGGGAATCATTGCCCAGCCAAATTGATACACACATTTTTGGGGACATAATTCAAACCGTGACAGTTAGTATCAGAAAGTGTATCATATTGTCTGATTGTTTTTCCCACCCAGGAAAATTGATATTAAATTATACCAGCCTAGGCTGTTCCTTAGCTTCCAGTCTAGAACTCCTTGCTACTACTTCCATGTAATAACTCTTCAGCCCCATAACTCTTCAACTCCATAACTCTCTTTTCAATTTTACAAAGTAGAGAGAGGTAGACACGCTCTAGATCTGCAGTGTGGGGACCTGGAACACTTATTTATAAACCTGTCATCTGCTTAGTTTCCCTTTTCTTCCGAATTTTCTAAAGCTATTAAACTGAGAACTTCCGGGTTAAGGTGATGGCAGAAGAAAGAAGAATTGTACATGCTTCCTCCAACAATAACTAATGTGATCTTTAAAACGTATTTTTTTTTATTGTGGCAAATATATACGTGTGTGTGTATGTAGCTAAACATTTGACATTTCAACAATCTTCACATGTACAGTTCAGTGACATTAGTTATGTTCATCATGTTGTTCCACCATCACCCTAAACAGAAGCTCGGTGTCTCCTAAGCCTTCCATCCTCCTTTCCCCTTCCGTCCTGTTCACCCCTGGTGACCACTAATAAACTTTAGTCTCTATACTAGTTGCTGTCGAGTCATTTCTAACTAATGCTGACCTCATGTGTACAGAGTAGAATTGCACTCCATAGGGTTTTCAAGGCTGTGACCTTTTGGAAGCAGATTGCCAGGCCTTTCTTCTGAGGCATGGCTGGGTGGGTTTAAACCACCAGTCTTTCAGTTAGCAGCCAACTGATGACTGCTTGCACCACCCAGGGACTTTCTGGTCTCCATAGACTTGCCCATTCGGGATATTTAATGTAAGTGGTATACAGTGTTTGTCCTTTTGTGACTGGCTTCTTTGACTTAGCATAATGTTTTCAAGGTTCATCCATGTTGTGCCATGTAACAGGAGTTCATTTCTCTTTATGGTGAGTGATATTCCAGCTATGTTTGTACCACATTTTGCTTATCCATTCATCTGCTGATGGGCATTTAGCCTGTTACCACCTTTTGACTGTTAGGAAAAGTGCCGCAATGAACACTTGTGTACAGGTATCAATTTGCATTCCAGCTTTCAATTCTTTTGGATACATACCTAGGAGTGGAATTGCTGGATCCTAATGCAAGTTTTGGAGCCCTGGTGGCAAAGTGGCTAAGAGCTCAGCTGTTAACCAGAAGGTCAGCAGTTTGAATTTACCAGCCACTCCTTGGACATCCCATGGGATTGGAGTTGGAATTGACTTGACGGCAACAAGTTTGGTTTTTGGTTTTGGAATGCAATTTTTCAAAGTAAAAAAATAAAAATAAAATAGAACAATAAAACATATCTACTAAAGATAAGTAGCTGCAATTAAACAAAGAAAGGAACAACAAAACAAAACCTTTATAAGAGCCAAGGAAAGAGAGTAAAGAATCTGGTGTAACATTTAGAAAACTATAATAAACTGAAGTGTCCGACATCTTGTAGAAAGGAAGTTTTATTCAGTCTTTAGAATTAGATGAAGTAGTCAGTGATAACAAGGTTAGTGGGAAGCGACATAATTGATCCCTGGTGGTTACTTTTGCAAGGATGCCCTGTCATACTGTTTACTGCTTTATGTCATATTGCCCTAATACGTCTCTCTTTTTGGTAAAAAAAAAAAAAAAATCTGGTGTAAAAAGCGACACAGGGTATTGCCTAACCCCACCACATTTTGAAGAGTCACATGAATGTTCTCCAGCTGGATGGAAGCAGACTGAGAGGGTGAGAAACCCTGGGAAAAGTTAAGGGGACCCATTCCCAGAGTAGAAACTTTTCCCACTATTGTGGGGCCCTGGCAGAGCAGGAAGAGTCACTAGAACTTGCCATTTTCTAGGGCACTGTGCTGTGTTGGGGAGAAGCAGTCACCCTTCTGTGGGTTCATGGGCTGTGGTAAGAACAGTAACAGGATTCTAGAAGAGAGAGCAAAACTGAGGTTCAGCAAAGACAGCACTTAGCCTAGTAAAGCTCTCCCCACTTTCCCTGCATTTGTATCCTTAAAGAACAGTGTCCTTAAAGAATGTATCCTTCAGAAGAGCGGTTTTGAAAACTCCCAACACTCACTCAAACTCTATGCAGATGAAAGTAGAAGACAAAAAATTTTACAGAGCTTGAGAAAGGTGTAAAAAAAAATTCAACTGCCTGTGACAGAGCAGATAGAAGGTCTAGACTGAGCTGCCCGAGTTAACATAAGAAAGATGAAAATAAATGGTTTGTATTTAGGCACAAAAGAAAGGAAGGTAGGAAAGTAGCATGTGAGAAGATAGATTAAGAAGCCGATCTAGAAGAAAACACGCTCAGGAACAAGAAGCAGTTTATCCATAAACGCTTCGGACTTATGGTGGTGACCTCATGTGTACAGAGTAGAACTGTCCCATAGGGTTTTCAAGGCTGCGACCTTTTGGAAGCAGATCATCAGTCCTGTCTTCTGAGGCACCCCTGGGTGAGTTTGAACCGCCAGCCTGTTGGTTAGTAGTCCAGTGCTTAACCATTTGCGCCACTCAGGGACTTCAAGCAATAGCAGAACTTTTTTTTTCTTAATTTTATTTTTTCCATTATAAAAATGTATGCATACATTGTTATGTGACAGCACACTCCTCCTTTCTACCCCTGATTCCCCATGTCCATTCAACCAGCTCCTAACCCTCTCTGCCTTCCCATCTCACCTCCGACAAAAGCTGCCTGTTTAGTCTCTTGTATCTACTTGAGCTAAGAGGCACACTCCTCACGATTATCACTTTATGTCCCACTGGCCAGTCCAATCCCTGTCTGAAGAGTTGGCCTCAGAAATTGTTTAGTTCTGGGCTGATAGAGAATCTGGGGGCCATGCTTTCTGGGGTTCCTCCAGTCTCAGCCAGACCATTAAGTCTTGTCTTCTTACTAGAATTTGAGTTCTGCACCCCACCTTTCTCCTGCTCCATCAAGGACTCTCTGTTGTGTTCCCTGTCAGGGCGGTCGTTGGTGGTAGCCGGGCATTGGTGTTCTTCATTCTCCTTTACTCCAGGTAGTTGGGACCAATTGATGCATCTTAGATGGCCACTTGCAAGCTTTTAAGATCCCAGATGCCACTCACCCAAGTAGGATGCAGAACATTTTCTTAATAAGCTTTGTTATGCCAGTTGACCTAGATGTCCCCTGAAAGCATGGTCCCCAGACCCCTACCCCTGCTACTTTGTCCCTCAAAGTGTTTGATTGTATTCAAGAAACTTCTTAGCTTTGGTTTAGTCCAGTTGTGCTGACTTCCCCTGTAGTGTGTGCTGTCCTTCCCCTAACCTAAGATAATTCTTATCTACTATCTAGTTAGTAAATAACCCTCACCCTCCCTCCCCACCCTCGTAACCATCAAAGAATGTTTTCTTCTGTGTTTAAACCTTTTCTTGAGTTCTTATAATAGTGGTATTATACAATATTTGTCCTCCTGTGACTGACTAAATTCAGTCAGCATAATGACCTCCAGCTTCCTTCGTGTTATGTTTCACAGCTTCATTGCTGTTCTTTATCGTTGCATTGTATTCCCTTGTGTGGATATACCATAATTTGTTTATCCATTCGTCTGTTGATGGGCACCTAGGCTGTCTCCATGTTTTTGCTATTGTGAACAGTGTTGCAATGAACATGGATGTGCATATATCTATTCGTGTGACGGCTCTTATTTCTCTAGGATATATTCCAAGAAGCGGGATAGCTGGATCACGTGTACTTCTATTTCCAGCTTTTTAAGAAAGCACCAAATCAATTTCCAAAGCTGTTGTACCATTTTACAACCCCACCAACAGTGTATAAGTCTGCATATATCTATTTGTGTGACAGCTCTTATTTCTGTAGGATATATTCCAAGGAGCAGGATAGCTGGATCGTATGGTACATCTATTTCTAGCTTTTTAAGGATGTGCCAAATCGATTTCCAAAGTAGTTGTACCATTTTACATTCCTCCCAACAGTGTATAAGTGTTCCAGTCTCTCCACAACCTCTCCAGCATTTATTATTTTGTGTTTTTTGGATTAATGCTAGCCTTGTTGGGGAAGGATGATATCTCATTGCAGTTTTGATCTGCATATTTCTCTAATGGCTAATGATTGTGAGCATTTCCTCATGTGTCTGTTAGCTGCCTGAATATCTTCTTTGGTGAAGTGCCTGTTCATATCCTTTGCCCATTTTTTAATTGGGTTATTTGTCTTTTTGTTGTTGAGGTTTTGTAGTATTTTGTAGATTTTAGAGATTAGACACTGATTGGATTTGTCGTAGCCAAACATTTTTTCCCAGTCTGTGGTTGTCTTTTTACTCTTTTGGTGAAGTCTTTTCATGAGCATAAGTGTCTGATTTTTAGGAGCTCCCAGTTATCTAGTCTCTCTTCTGGTGCTTGTGCATTGTTACTCATGGTTCGCATTGTGTTTATGCCATGTGTTAGGGCTCCTAGCATTTGTCCCTGTTTTTTCTTCCGTGATCTTTATCGTTTTTGATTTTATATTTAAGTCTTTGATCCATTTTGAGTTAGTTTTTGTGCATGGTGTGAGGTATGGGTCTTGTTTCAGTTTTTTGCAGATGGATATCCAGTTATGCCAGCATCATTTGTTCAAGAGACTGTCTGTTCCCCAATTAATGGACTTTGGGCCTTTGTCAAATATCAGCTGCTCGTAGGTGGATGAATTTATGTCTGGATTCTCAATTCTGTTACATTGGTCTATGTATCTGTCGTTGTACGAGTACCAGGCTGTTTTGACTACTGTGGTGGTATAATAGGTTCTAAAATCAGGTAGTGTGAGGCCTCCCACTTTGTTCTTCTTCTTGAGTAATGCTTTCCTTATTCAGGGCCTCTTCCTTTTCCATATGAAGTTGGTGATTTGTTTCTCCATCTCATTAAAAAATGCCCTTGGAATTTGGATCGGGAGTGCATTGTATCTGTAGATCGCTTTGGGTAGATTGACATTTTCACAATGTTGAGTCTACTTATCCATGAGCAAGGTATGTTTTTCCACTTATGCAGGTCTCTTTTGGTTTCTTGGAGTAGTGTCGTGTAGTTTTCATTGTATAGGTCTTTTATGTCTCTGGTTAGATTTATTCCGAAGTATTTTATCTTCTTGGGGGCTATTGTAAATGGTATTTATTTGGTGATTTTCTCTTGGAGGTTCTCTTTGTTGGTGTAAAGGAATCCAACTGAATTTTGTATGTTTATCTTGTATCTTGAAACCTTGCTGAAATCTTCTATTAGTTCCAGTGGTTTTCTAGTGGATTCTTTGGGGTTTTCTGTGTATAAGATCATATCATCTGCAAATAGAGATACTTTGACTTCTTCCCTACCAATGCAATAACAGAACTTAATAATAAATTTAATGAAATAAGAACTCAAAAATGAAATGATACCAGCAAATGAGATGAAAAGGGGTATTGCAGAACTAAGAACATATTATTACAGATCTAAATAAGCAGAAATTATTGAAAAACACAAGTCAGTGGAAAATAACAAATGTACAGAGCAGTCAATGACGAGAAAGTTAAGGATGATTGGTGTTACCTAAGACGAGAGAAAAAAAATGGAACAGAGAAAGTTTTTAGGGTTATAATAAAGAAAAATTTCTCTGAAACATAAGCGTAATAGATTCTGCAGTTCAAAAAAAGCACAACGTATACCTTGAGAGGCTTCATATAGAGCTATGAGCATCGAGGCACATTTATTTAACTTCAAGAATGACCAAAGACTATTTCAGGCACCCATGCAGAAAAAACAAGGCACTAACAAAGCAAAAAAAGTCCAGATGGCCTTAGACTTCTACACAGAAGTGTCAGGAAACAATAGGGCAATGTCCACAAAGTTCTGAGGGAAATAAAGTATGATCCAATAATATTACCCAAAGGAAGTTGTTGTTCACACCTAGAGATGATAGGCAGAAGTAAAAGAATTCTAGGAATATAGCTCTGATAAATACCTTTTAAATTTTTTTGCATACCTTTCCTTAAAGTAACAATAAAGCTCACAAATTCAAACTATCAACTTGAAAATTTTTTCAAAAGGAACACACTTGTGTAGCTATCGTCCAGATCAAGATATAGAATAATGCTTTCCACCTCCTTTATGCCTCCTTCCAATTATCAGCATGCTCCCAAAGATAACCACTATTCTGACTCCAACACCATAGATCCATTTAGCCTATTTTTAAACTTTATATAAGTGAAGTCATGTAATATTCACTTTTTGAGGGACTAGTTTCTTTTGCTCGGTTTTATATCTGTGCAATTTACTCAAGTTGTTGCACGAAACAGTAGTTTGTCATGTGATTTTAGATTGTATCCTAGACATTTTAAATATTATATATGAAGATCTGGGTCCTGTTAAAATCTTTGAAAGCATTTCTTTTTCCCCCCGAAGCTGGTCATCTTGCAAGTCCTCACCCTTCTGTGAACTGCGGTCTCAGTGTCAGTTTAGTATTCAAAATCTTTGCAATGCTATCTTGTCGGCCACCCAGGGACTAGTCTGGGACTTCGGAGACGATCTACACTGTAGTTGAATTCTCAAAGCTTTTGCGGTGTTGATTACAGTCAATTCCATGCATGTGTTGATTGGGAATAAGTCCAGGAAGTCATACAGAGATTGAAAAGATTTCCTTCTCCTGCTTCCTCCTTTCCAGGATCTTCCCCGTACTTTCTTGCTCCTAGGGACCCCCTTTCCTGGTACTCTGGAACAAAGTCAGTGGGTTAGCTTCCTTAATGTTGTTGTACACTCCTGCAACTAGGTCAGCTTGGTGGCAAAACAGTGAGAAAAAGAGCCTGTGGGAGCTTCCATTACCAAGGGGTTGTAGCTTCCCAACTGGGACTCACCAGGGCTGGGCCAAGAGTATAAAAGAACTCTGTCCTGCAGCAGCCCTCCTTCTTGGTCCTCTGACTAGGAAGAGGGGATTTTCCTGGGAGTTTTTTCTGTCTTCACCCATTCCCAGTTTTGGGAGATATGGGAGTTTAAGCCATGAACCAAACCAAAACATATAAACACAGAACACACATTGAATGACCATTCTCTGCGGTTGACGTCCCTAACCAGTTTGTTTGCCTTTATTTAGTTTTCAGAGTCCTCTAATGGCTGCTTATGTCTTCTGGGCAAGTTTTGTTGTTGTAATCAGTGAGAGAGAAAAAGTGGAGTGTGCTTACTCCATCTTAACCAGAGCCAAAACCTGTTTTGTACACTTACTTTTAATATTTAAAGTGGGATCATAGAGGGAAAGTTTTTGCTCTTAAAAAAAAATCATATATGTTATTAAATAGCCTTATTTTTGTTGTTGTTAGGTGCCTTCAAGTCGACTCCATGTATGCAGAGTAGAACTGCTCCAGAGGGTTTCCAAGGCTCTGATCTTCCAGAAGCAGACCACCAGGCCTGTCTTCCAGTGTGCCTCTGGGTGGGTTCGAAACACCAACCTTTCAGCTAGTGGTTGAGTGCTTAACCATTTGTGCCACTTACATGCTTTGATGTCTACATATGCATCTATCTTATTTAATTTCCTAATATTTAAGTGCTTTACATTTTTATTAATATAAGTAATGCTTCTGTGAACATCTGTGGAACTACATTTAATTCATTCCTGAAGATATAATTATTATATGGTAGGAACATATCCAAGCCCCATAGTAGCACAATTTCTTCTGATTAAATCTTCACAAAACTCCATGCGATAGTCATCTTTATGCCCATTTTACTGACAAGACAGGTGCAGAGAGGAAAGTTATTTTCTTCAAATTACGCAGTAAGCAGATAGTGGGGGTGGGATTTTTTTTTTTTTCTTTTTTTGTAGGGGAACATCTTATTTTGTTCAAGTAAATACAGAATATTATATGTTGAAGGTATAATGAGTTAATGTGAACTTTGTTTTGCCATTAAACCAACCCATCATTTTTGACTTCAGCACTTGGCTGGCCTGCCATCCATGAGTGTGTTAGATTCAAGATGATTTTTTTTCTTCTCTATACATTTGCCTTTTATTGTCTTTTTTTATAAGTGAGGTTATACAATATTTGTCCTTTTGTAATTGACTTATTTCACTCAGCATGATGTCTTCTAGCTCCATCTATATTGCAGCACGTATCAAGACTTCATTTCTCCTACTGGGTGAGTAGTATTTCATTGTATGAATGCACCACCTTTTGTTTATCCATTCATCCTTTCTTGGGCATTTAGGTTGCTTCCACCTTTTGGCTATTGTGAACAGTGCTGAAATGAACACTGCTGTACAAGTCTCTTTTCGAGTCTCTGCTTTCAAGTCTTTTGGGTATATACCTAGGAGTAGAATTGCTGGGTCATATGGTAGTCCTATTTTCACTTGGAGGTGGGATTTAAAACCAGAGGTGCTCAGTAAATGTTGGTCTGATGAATGGGAGGTTGGATGTAGACAACTTTGAAACTGGAGGCACCTGAGAGTCACTTACGTGTGTGCTACTGACTTGCGGCAATGACTCTGGGAACATTCACGTCACCCTTCCTGCCTCAATGTCCCCGTCAGTGAAGGAATGACACCTCACTGAATTTGAGAGACTCATGTGCGATCCAATACATACTGTTTAGCAAAGAATGGGTGTTCAGCCAGTATCACTTCTTATCTCAGATCAAGTCTAAAACCCTCCATAATAAAAATAATAACTAATATGGATGACTGCAGACTATGTGGCTGGCACTATTCTACGCTTAAGCATTGACTCAAAGCATCCTTACAGTCATCTAGGAGGTGTAACCATTAGCATCATTTTATATTTATATTTTTTTCATCTTTAAAGAAAGGCACTTCCATTAGTTTTGTTGTACGAATTCCAACTTTGTTTCTGTATATTTTCATAAGTATCTTTTTTTTTTGCCCTTTATTTTGAAGTAATTTCAAATTTAAGAGAAGTTGCAAGAATAATATATCACATTTGCTTTATCAGCCTTTTCCTCCACCTATATATAGAAAAAATTGATATTTTTCTGAACCATTTGGGACAGTCAGAATCGACTTGATGGCAGTGGGTTTTGGGGTTTAGCAATACATATATTGGAGCCCTGGTGGCACAGTGGTTAAGCACTCTCCTGCTAACAGAAAGGTTGGTAGTTCGAACCCACAAGCCACTCCATGGGAGAAAAATCTGATGATCTGCTTCTGAAAAGGCTAAAGCCTTAGAAACCCAATGGGGCTGTTCTACCCTGTCCCACAGGGTCAATATGAGTCAGAATCAACTCAACAGCAATGGGTTTTAGCAGACCTTTTGCCCCTGTAATCCTTTTACTCAAGTGCATATTTCCTAAAAACAAAGATATTCTTTTACATTACCACAGTACAGTGATGTTGTTGTGGCTGTGTGCATTTGAGTCTATTCCGACTCATGGCCACCCTGTATTAGCCACAATATGGATGACTTTAACATAGAGAAATTTGTTCTCTCACAGTCTGGGAGGCTAGAAGTCCAAATTCAGGGTACCAGCTCCAGGGGAAGCCTTTCTCTCTCTATTGGCTCCAGGGGAAGGTCTCTGTCATCAATCTTCTCTGGTCGAGGAGATTCTCAGCAGTGCAGGGACCTCTGGTCCAAGGTATGCACTATTCTCCTGGCTCTTGTTTCTTGGTGGTATGAGGTCCCCATGTCTCTCTGCTTGCTTCTCTCTTTTATATCTCAGAAGAGATTGATTTAAGACACAACTTAATCTTGTAGATTGAATCCTGCCTCATTAACATAACTGCCGCTAACCCCACCTTGTTAACATCATAGAGATAGGATTTACAACACAAAGGATAATCACATCAGATGATGACAAAAGGTGGACAATCACACAATACTGGGAATCATGGCCTAGCCAAGGTGACACATATTTTTGGGGGACACAGTTCAATCCATGACAGCCCAATTTTAAAGATGAGGAAACTGAGGTATAGAAGCTCACCTCACCTCCAGCCAGCCCTCCAGCCTTCTTGTGAGGGTAGAAACTTATCTGCCTTCTTCCCCCCACCTCCCACCTGATTTTTTTTTTTTTAAACATACACCAAGTAGATAAATGTATAATGAATCGTCTTGTACCTATTACCAAGCTGCAGTAATTCTTAACATACACTGATCTTGTTTTATCTATAGTCTTCTCCATTTCCCCTCCCTCATGTTGAATTATTTTAGTGCTCATTCCGGCCATTTGATCATTTCATTCCCAAATACTTAAGAATGTCTCTTTAACAGATGAGGAGTCTTTTTAAAAAAAAAAAAAAATTATTTTTATTTTAAAAGTAACCAAAAAACCCTTACCCTTCAAAACATTTAATAATGACTACTTAAAACCAGTTGCTGTTGAGTCAATTCCAACTCATAGCGACCCTATAGGACAGAGTAGAACTGCCCCATAGGGTTTCCAAGGAGTGCTTGGTGGATTTGAACTGCTGACCTTTTGGTTAGCAGCCGTAGCTCTTCACCGCTACAGTACCAGGGTGCCTAATGTCCAGTTAGAGTTGAAGTTTCCCCAGTCATTTCCATTATTTTACAGTTGAGTTTTTTTTTTAATCAAGACCCAAAGGAAATCCACATACTACATTTGGTTTTATTTTCCTTTGTATTTTTTCCTTGCCATTTGTTTATTGAAGAAACTGGTTGATTATCTTATTTTTTAAGGTGGATACTTATATGACTTTTTTCTTATCCTATTTGTTTAATGACGTTTTCCTTGTCTCTTATTGCCAAGTTCGTAAACTCCCATCCACACTGACTCTGTTCAGCCAGGTCTTCTATCTGGTGTTTAAATGTGTCTGCGCCATCCTGCCTGAGCCCTGCTGCTCCTTCCCTCTTGTTGTTGTTAGTTGTTACTTGCTGTTGAATTGATTCCAACCCGTGACAACCCCCTGTGTGCAGAGTAGAACTTTTTCATAGGGTTTTCAAAGCTGTGACCTTTCAGAAGCAGATTGCCAGGCCTGTCTTCCAAGGAACCTCTGGATGGGTTTGAACCGCTAACCTTTTGGCTAATAATCTAGTGCTTAATCGTTTGTAACACCTAGGGGCCCCTACCACCTGGTTATCTCATCTCATCTCATAGGTCTCAACTCAAAGGGAAGCCTTCCCCAGCTCCCTTGACTGGATAAATTCCTCCTATTACACATCCTCATAACACCATGTACTTTCCCATTATATTGCTTGTAAGAGTTATAATTTTACTTTATTTTTTTGTGTGAGTTTTTGTTTAATGTCTGTCTCTCCTATTACTATACTCAAGCCCCATGAGAAGCGGACAGTGTCCTTTTTTATCATTGTATTCCCAGTACTCGCACCAGCCTGACATATGGTGCAAGCTCCAGGAATATTTGTAGAATGAAGGAATAGACTGGTTTATGGTCTTTAAAAAGTACTTACATAATTTTGCATATATAAGATAAGGAAGGAAGCAATTTTATATCCCCACCTCTGCAACTTCCTCCATTTAGATTTTTCTATTTATAGAATTTCTGCAACATCAAGTTTTATAACGTTCACATTTTGAACCATAATTACCGCCGTTTTGTAATCTGGGGTCTATTTAAATGAATTCGGTGCTCACCACCCTGTCCTTTTTCCCATGGTAGCTCTGTTCATCTCTTAGTTGCTAGGTTAAGTCCCCAAAGTCGTTCTTCATGGAGGGCTCCTGTATGCTATGGTTCATGACACTTTTGAAAATGCCTGTCTGTTTTCTTTATACTTGAATGACAGCTTGGCTAGGAGGAAAACGATTAGGTTATATGTGTCAGACTATTGAAAAGAATATCAGGATTTCAAGTTTTACTTTTTAATCACAGTAAAACCCAATATATTTCAATCAAGTTATAATAGCCTTTCTATTTTAAGTCATTTCTAATCTCGCAGTTCTTCAGGGAAGCAAGGATGGTCAATACTATAATGAATTGAATAAACTGTTGAACTAAAATAGAATAACTTGCTTTTTATTTGTGTTCCATAATCATTTTTTGGTTGATATATAGGTACGTTAAGAGAAGTATTGTAAAGAGAGAATTGAAAATCTCTTGTTTTTTGACCTAGAAATTCCAGTACTAGTGTTGTACCTTAGAAAAACTTTCGCGCAAATGCTAAAAGAACTGTACAAGAGAATGTCTATTTCAACATTGTTTATAAGCACTTAACATGTGGAAACAACCTAAACGTCTCAGAGCAGGAGAATGGATAAATAATTGTGGTTCATTCATATAATGTAATACCACAAATCAATCAAAATGAATGAGTCCGAGTTAGAAAGAAAAACATAGATGAATCTCTCAACAAAATGAAGAGATAATCTATAGATTAAGGAGAAAAATTTGGGCAACCATATGTCTGATCTAATAAGGGTTTAATATAATATTATTCCTACAACTTAACAACAAAAATACAAATAATCCCATCAAAAGACGGGCTAAGGACATGAACAGACATTTCATCAAAGAAGAAATACAAATTGTCAACAAGCACACGAAAAGTTGCTCAACATCATTAGCCATTAGGGAGATACAAATCAAAACCACAGTGAGATATCACTTCACACCCACTAAAATGGCTATGATTCAAAAAAAAACAACAAAAAAACAGGTATTGGTAAGGGTACGAAGAAATTGGAAGCTTCAGTCATTGCTGGTGCAATTGTAAAATAGTACAACCACTGCGGAAAATAGCTTAGTGGTTCCTCAAAAAGTTAAACATGGAATTACCATATGATCCAGCAATTCAACTCCTTGGTATATACCCAAAAGAACTGACAGCAGGAACGCAAACAGATACTTGTACACCAATGTGTACAGTTTACAATACCCAATAGGTGGAAACAGCCTAAATGTCTATCAAGAGGTGAAAGGATAGATAAAATGTGGTACACATCCATACAATGGAATATTACTCAGCCGTGAAGAGAAACGAAGGCCTGATACATGCTACGATACAGATGAACCTTGAAAACATTATGCTGAGTGAATTAAGTCTGTCATAAAGGGACAAATATTGTATGATTCCATTTATGTGAAATCTAGGATAGGCAAGTGTATAGAGACCAAAGTTTATTAGTGGTTGCCAGGGGCTGGCAGGAGGGAGGGGAAAGGAGGACTCACTGCTTAAGGGATACTGAGCTGCTAAAGTTGATAGGAAAATTTGGAAACAGATAATGATAATGGTTGAGAAACATGACAAACGTAACTGAATTGTACACATGAAGAATGTTGAAATAGCAAATGATTTGTTACATATATATTTACCACAATAAAAAAAGGAGATACAAAAAAAGTGTTTTTTAGATAAATCTCAATTATATGTTGAACCAAAGAGAGAAAATTACAGAAATATCATTTATACTAATGCTTAAAATATGCAAAATAATACTGCACATTGATATGGATACTTAGAAATGGACTTGAAGGTAAAGACATGCAATGCAATGAGAACACCAGCTTCTGAAGAGCTGGCGGTGGCGCATAAGGGAGGAGTCAGCAGAGGGGGAGGGGATGAATGCAGTTGGGGGCTTCCACAGAGTTTGTACAGTTTTGTTTCTTAATGATGGCTGTTTGTTCTATTAGTTTTTAAAATTTATACATTTTGTAGGATCAAAATATTGAGCAGTATTAAAAAAGGAAAAATATGTTGTTGAATAAAATTTAACCTCTGATGATTAAAGCAGACCTTGTTATATTTTACTAATGCAAACAGCTGCTCAACAGTTCATAGAACCTGCTCCCCACCCATAGTATTTCTTGCCTCCTTCAGACTTTACCCCAATTTCTTCCACAACGTTTCTCTTCTTCCCCCCAGCCAACGATAAGTCAGAAAATTTTGGTTGATCACATTTATATTGATCAGCTGATCGGTAGATAAATAGGTAGGTGTCTCTATTGAGAAATGCTTATTTACTCTACTGACTTTAGGCTCGACTTACATCATTCTCTCTGATGGAACCAGTTCTAAAATTCTTTACCTTTTGAACTTGGGGGGAAAGAAAAGAAAATCACTGATGTTGAGTTGATTCCAACTCATAGCGACCCTATAGAACAGAGTAGAACTGTAAGTCTTTACAGAAGCAGACTGCCACATCTTCTCCCACGGAGCAGCTGGTGGGTTCCAACCGCCAACATTTTGGTTAGCAGTCAAGCGCTTTAACCACTGTGCCACAAGGGCTCCTATGAACTTGGGAAGAGCTCCCCCAAAAAGGAAGCAGGGAAGCATAACCCCAATATACTCCCTGGAGACACTCGGCACTAGTCACCCATGAGTTTCTCAGCTTGACCTCTACCAAAGCCTTTCAGTTCTGTTCTGAAAGAGAAGCTTGCAGACGTTTGTGTGATCTCCCTTCAGAGTTGCTGTAGGTAAGTCACTGACTGTTTTCTTTTGTGTTGTTGTTTGTTGCTTGCTGACCTTTTTTGACTTCAGTGTTTTCGTTTCACTTCACTCGTTGCTTCTACCCCATGACTGCTGAGAAGCTATTCACTTCCTTTACATCTCTCACTTTATGTTTAGAGTAAGACAAAAGTCAGATCTGGGAGAAAAAAAAAAAATGGAAGAAAATTAAGTTCAGTACCATGTGTGATTTTTCCCCCAGGGTTCTACAGAAGGTAGCATTTAAACGTTTTGATCCTGCTGTCTCTTTAAGGCATTATTAAATTGCTGTCTCTTTAAGGCATTATTAAAGGCAATTATCCAGGAGGAATGGGTCGTTAACTCTGCTGCTATTTTGAGACGAGAGAACATAATGTTTAGTTTTTCCCTGTATTTGAACAAATGAAATAATCCGGGTGATTCGGTGACTCAACTGCTTAGGATATTTTGCACAGATGACACACATCCAGGGCTCAGGATTTGGAGAAGAAATGAGCAGGTTAAGGTATTACCATAGCTAAATCCAAAGCAAAGAATGTGAAACAGTGGCCTTTATTCCAGAACCTCTCAGAACACATTTGCCTATGAATTTATGTATGAATAAATGTAGACGAAGTCTATACAGAGATATAAACCCATGGTGGGTAATAAAAGATCTGGGAATGAACTTGAGCACTCACCAGGACTGAGGACGCTGTCAGAGCCTCCACTCTCAACAAAACCTCCATCTCTACAGAGTAAACATGTGCTCTTAGCCCCGGAATAAGCACTTTCGTTGTGTTATTTTTAACCAGAGTTCCCATAATTGTTTTAATGACTATGGTTTAGTCTATGAAGTTAATTCTAGCAACTGCTTCCTTATTGTCAGACACTTGCACATTCTAATTTTTTTCCTTCAAAATAAAGTTTGTCAACAAAGATGCTCATGGAGGCTTGTGGTTAGCATTATTTCCTCATGTTGCATTACCAGAGTTCAGACGGCTATATCCAGTAAGAACCTCAAGAGTGGTCATGGTGCGTCTAACTAAATTGCTTTTCTAGAAGGACTGCTGCATGCTGCAAAAAATGGGATATGATTAATGCTTATTGTTATCATATTTTGCCCAAGACTCAAGGAAGGCTCAAACCCAGCTCTTAGCCATGAGTACTCCAAGCTATGATGACCCTGCTAGAAAAATACGAATGGAGAACAAAGCCAGAAAAGCAATATTTTATTGGCTGAGATATTAGACTTGACAGCAACAGAAAAAACACTCACAGGGTGGTTGTTACGGTTCTTAGTTGCCATTGAGTCATCAATTATTGAATATAGGTAAAGGGCTCAGAGCAGTGCCTGGCACATAGCAGACACTAATGGGAGTTTGCTGCTGCTGCTTCTATTACTAATGTTTAGCGCGCGCACACCGTAATGGCACTTACCAGTGTTCTAAGTAAGTGTGCAGCTCTCCTTGGCTGGAGTCAGGCTTCTGGGTTTCAAAAGCTTAGGCAGACTTCAGAGAGTTTTATCGTAAGTAATTTCCTGTGTCCAACAAAAAGAACAAAGGAAAGGAGTGTGTATCACTTCAGCAAAGATGTAAGGATCCTGCCTAAAGAATGGCTAAACAATGGTACCTCTTCACCGTTAATAATAACTGTCCCTAAAAGTTAGTCCCTCGACATCAAATCTTCTTTCTTAGTTCCTCCCTGTATCACCAGCACCTAGCGAGGTAACTAATTCACAGGCGCTGCATAAATATTTAAAAAATTGACTTAAATGTGAAAATGTTTATGTTATGAAAACACATGGAAAAAAGCACGATATAAAAATGATATATGCAGAGTGATCATGGTAAAAAGATAAATATCCATAGAACAGAGGCTAAAAGAAAATACCCCACAAGGGTAATCATAGTTGTGTGTGGGTCACGGGACTAGGGGAGGGTTTGTTTTCTCATCTTTTCTGTACCTTTAATTTTTCTTTAATGGAGAGGTATAGCTATTGTCATGAAAGCATAGTCAGAAAGATAGTGTCTGTAAGATCTTGCCCCAGGTTAATTTCCTAGGAGCACCATGGTGGTTGAGCAAAGTATAATGGAACCTAAAGGACTGAAAGAGTCAATATGAGGATCCTACTGGAGGAGTGGTGGGGTGTAGACAGGGGGAGTCCATAGGAGACTCTTGCAGAGGGATAAGATCAGCAGCAAGAAGAGTGTGCTCCTTGCTGAGAGGGAGTCACATGCCTTGCCTCAGAGGTACCACATCTCAGGCCATCCAGGCTGGAGGGCACCAGGGCACAGAGAGGGAGAAGAGAGCTGAGTGTGAATGCCACCCAGCTGTGGCTTCCAGCAAAGAAGTGTCACCTCATGGGAAATATTTCCTCCTTCAAAGATCTTTGTTTCTACATTGTATTTGATGACATGTATTTATGGTGACTTGCTCTTTGCTGAGTGATTTCTGTTGCTTTTTTCATTTCTTAAACTTCTTGCCAAAAGATTGTGCCTGAGTGCTCTTGTCCAGTTAACTGCATGCGGGATGCATAGACAGGATCCCTGCATTGCCTGGGCTGTTGGACAAGATGGACTGTGAGGTCTTTCTAAATCTAAGGGTCAGCGATGGAAACCTGAGTATCCAGAACAGGATGTAAGTGTCTGGGAGGGAACGGAGTAAAAAATTGTGACAATTCTTGTCTTACCTTCATGATAATGATGGTTGTATTTGTTTCCTAGGAGATCTGGCAGTGCAGTGGTTAAGTGCTCTGTCTGCTAACCAAAAGGTTGGCAGTTTGAATCCACCAGCTGCTTCTTGGAAACCCTATGGGACAGTTCTACTCTGACCTATAGGGTCGCTGTGAGTGGGAATTGCCTTGATGGCAACAGGTTTGGTACGGGGTTTGTTTCCTATTGCTTCTGTAATCAATTACCACAAACCAAGTGGCTTAAAACAATGCAAATTAATAGGTCTGGAAGTTAGAAGTCTAAAATGGGTTGGTGGGGCTACGTTTCTTTTGAGGCTCTATGGGTGAATACATTTTATTGCCTTTTCTAGCTTCTAGAAGCTGCCTGCATTCCTTGACTTGTGGCCCCTTTCTCCATCTCAAGGCTAGCAATGTAGCATGTTCATTTCTCTCTCTCTCATCTCTGTTTTTATCATCATACCTTCTGCTTTCTGTCTGCTTCCATTTGATCCTTCTACCTCTCTCTAATAAGGACCCTTGAAATTACTTTGGGTCTGCCCAAATAATCTAGGATAATCTCATCATCTTAAAATACTTAATTCAATCACATCTGCAAAGTCTCTCTTGCCATGTAAGGTAATACACTCATGGATTCCAAGAATTAGAATTTGGACATTTTTGGGGGTCGTTATTCAGTTCACCACAATGGTCTTCTATGCTATGGGCACCCCTGGATGAAGGCTGAAGTGCGGAAATATTCTTCGAGACTCAGAGGTATGAGTGTTTTCTACAGTGCCTGAGGATGAGCTTCTCATTCTGAAACACAATTCCCTTTGGAAAAAAGCCCTCTAACTCTTTTATACACATTCCTGTCTCATCCGTGGAACTCAATTGAAGTTAAAATGCAAACCAATTAAATATCATTTAAGACTATGGAGACGAGAGCACATGCTGCCCCATAAATCACCGCTGTAAGGATTCTTTGAGCTTGAAAGGAGTGATAACATATGGTTTTGATGTGGTTTTACATCGCCATGTAATCCATATATCTCCATTTACTTTGAAGGGCTGCGTGAAAATGGTTCCTTGTTCTCTCCTTATCCCTATACTATCTCAGAGAAAAGATCCAAGTTGACATGTTAGTTTTTAGAAATGCATATGTTGATTTATTTTTCATAATGTGACCGGGTGGAATGTTCACGTACTAAATTAGAAAATTCTGTCTTAGACCTCAACTGTCTGATGAATGCCGTCAGACTTATGTGGTCAGGAAGTGGAATAAATCCTGGTTCTATAAAGTACAGAGCTTCCACCATTCAAGCTTGTACTGTCTTTGAGTTATTGGTACCAGCTATTGGCAATGGCTCTCTGTTTGCCTGCAGGTTTAAGGCCAAAATCTTTATCCAGGTATTTGAGATCTTTCTACAGTAGTCTCTACCTACTTGTCAATGCTGATCCTCAGTGGTCTCCAAACAACTCTGAGCTACACTGGCCCATACCCACTGTTCTCTGTTTATGTCATGGATTCACTCATCCATTCATTCATCCACTGATTCATTTATTCACAAATATTTTTTGAGTGCCTATTATAATGAAGAAGCCCTGGTGGTGCAGTGGTTAGAGCTCTCAAGTGTTAAGGGAAAGGTTGGTTGAAACCCATCAGCCACTCTGTGGGGGAAAGATTTGGCAGTCTGCCTCCGTAAAGATTCCTATAGTGAGTACTTCATAGTTCCCAGAGGGATTTCTTAAAATTCTCAACCAGATTTGTGATAAAACCATTCAAGACCTTCAGTGCCTTCTTGGCATACCCAGAATTTAAGCAAACTCTTGCTCTTCCTGCTCTCTGGTCTAGCCACACAAGTTCCTTTGCAGTTCCTCAAACAAACCAGGCTTGATCCTTTTTCAGGGTATTTACCTGCTCAGTTCCGTATACTGAGTGCTTTCTTTCCATAGATGTTCCCTCCCTCATTTTATTATGTGTCACTTCAGGGGAACTTCCCTAAGTACCTGTCTAAAACTCTTCCCAACCCCCATTACAATCTATCCTCTTACCCTGCTTTAGTTGTCTTCACTAAATATATGCCTAGGAGAAAGACCTGGTGATCTACTCCTGTAAAGATCATAGCCTAGAAAACTCTATGGGGCAGTTCTACTCTGTCACATGGAGTCAGTATGAGTTGAAGTCGATTTGATGGCACCTAACAACAATGACAAACATATGCCTGATAAACTTATTTGTTTATTGTCTGTCTCCTGCCCTAGAAAGTAAATTCCATGAGGTCAGAGATTTTATCTTGTTCATCACTATATTCCTTGTATCCAGAATATTATCTAGCACACAGCAGGTATGCAATAAATGCTTGTTGAATGAATCTGACTATTTCAGGCTTTAGTGATTGATTCTTTTCTAAAGAATTGCCTCATTTTAAATCGAATTTTAAATTTTGACAGAAAGTACTGCTTTGTATTATTATGGATACTTTTGTCTCTGTTCTCTTCTGCCAATTCAACTGCAGATAGCTCAAGGACAACAACTCTGCTTTATACAATTTCCATGCTATTACTTAACACAGTGTTCTGCTCCCACTAAGCATAAAATATGTGTATGTTGATTGTGGTAGTGACTTAGGTTTTCCTTCTGATGTCAGCATATTCCAAAGAAAGTGTACGTACAACTTAAACCAAATTCTGGTCTGGAGGAATACAAATCTAGGCCTAATTGGCAAATAGAAGATTATTCTCATAACCTCACCTGTGTGGGAGGGCTCTCCCAAGAGATAAAGTAAAGATAACTGTAAAATCAAATTTTAATATGCCAAGCCTCTGCAATATCCTGGGCACGGCCAATCAGTGGTTCTCAAAGTGTGATCCACAGAACACTTTCAGTGGGTCTAGGAGGTCAAAACTATTTTTGTAATAATAGTAAGTTGTTACTTGCCTTTTTCACTGCCTTGGCATTTGCACTTACATTGCAAAATCCATAGTAGGTAAAACTACTGGTGTCTCAGCACAAATCATAGCAGTGGCACTCCATTGTACTAACCTAAATCAAACCAATTGTTGGTGGGTCGATTCCAATTCATAGTGACCTACGGTGCCCCATAGGGTTTCCAAGGAGCGGCTGGGGAATTCGAACTGCAGACCTTTTAGTTAGCAGCCTGAGCGCTTAACCACTATGCCACCAGGGCTCCCAACTGTACTAGCAGTCATTATTATCTTTGCAGTAAAAATAAATAAATAAATGCTACTTTCTTAAGAAGGTTCTTGATGAAGCCATAAAATCGTTAATTTTATTAAATCTCTACCCTTCAGTATATGTCTTTTTAATACTCTATAAAATAATATGGGAAGTACACATAAAGCATTTTGACTACACACTGAAGGCAATGGTTGTCTTAGAAAAAGCACTTATGCAATTGATTTACGAGCTGGAGGAGCAACTTTTTTTCATAGAACACCATTTTTACTTGAAAGAACAATTGATGGACAAACTATGGTTATGCAAAATTGGGGATTTGGTAGACATTTTTCTAAAAAATAAAGGAAGTGAGACTGTTATTTCAAGAAAAACAAGTGGCAATATTTGTGGCCAATACTAACATTCAAGCTCTTAAGTGAAAACTGAAAGTTTGGAAGACTTGAGTAGATTTCAGTATTTAACAGACTTTCTGATGAGATCAGTGGTGATCTTAACAAATGTGATTTTTTTGATATTGTAAAATGAAACGCATCAACATTTGGAAGATCTGTATCCGTGACTGAGCCAATATTTTCCAAATGACCTTTTGTCAAAGAAAACTTCAGAGATTAAGGCAAATTTTAAATTTGTGATGAGTTTATTTGATCAGAACCAAACAATTTATGAATTGAGTGGTAACAAAGCTGACAGTGGGAAGGAGCTCCATTGACACGAAAAAACCAAAGGCAAGGACGTTAAAGAAGTTAGGGTTTAACATTTGTCAAAATGGAGCAAAAGGTGGTCAAATAACACATCATCACAAATGCAATAAGTTGGTGATTATGTGGTCTCTTATCCATAATTGTTAGGAACTTTAGGTGTAGAACACTTTATGGGTCATAGGAGGCAATAAACCCAAGTTCTGTTAGTTATTTATGAGCAAGTGAATTTCCTAAGAGTTGAGGGTGGTTTCAATCTTTTAGTCATTAGGCCACGGTAAGTCCGGAAAAGTATACATTTTTATTTTTACACAATTCATGATGCTCCAAAATCGTGGGTGTTACTCTGAAGGTTCATTCAAAATACAAGACAGACCAAGGAATGTAATGTAGCAGAATATGAAAAGTTCATCGGTAGGGTTTCAGATTCCATGATGCAACTTGCATTTAAAAAACTACCACTCATTGAGTTTTGGTGTAGTATTAAAGAAGAATACCCACAATTACTTTAAACTGCTATTAAAATACTTCTCCTTTTCCCAACATCATATTTTCTGTAAGTCTAGACTGTATTTGTCTACTTCAATCAAAATAATATATTGCAACAGAGTAAATGCAGGAAGAGATATGAGAATCTAAACATTAAAGAGCTTTGCAGGGAGTTCCGGCAAAATGGCATTCTAGGCAGAAGCACCATGCCGTTCCTCCACAGCAAAGATCCAAAAAACTAAGCTGAACAGAGAATACAACAATCCTGAAACCCTAAAATATCAAATGAAGAGATAAAGAACTCAGCCAAGCACCAAATGGAGTGAGAAAACTGACAGAGAATGGAGAGTGAGGAGAGATTCATGCAGAGGTCCCCTACCAGCTAACGCAGCGCGGATCCGCCATCTTGGACTTCTATCGGAGACCAGCAAACAGGGGTACGAGAAAGCAGCCTCATGGAGCTTCCAGCGAGAGACTAAACAACCGGTAATTGGCGATATACACTTTCCCATCCCCCACCCTTCTTCACCTCCACTAGGCCTCCTCTGCTTCCCGTGGCCACAGTCTCTTGACCGGGAAACAGAGGCTGCTTGGATTCCACAACCTGAATGGGTGGCTCTCTGAGTGCCATTTGTTGGCTGCTGGTGTTGCTTTTTTTCCACTTCTTTTTATTTCTTCCTTGCCTCTCCCCACCTACCCCTCCTTTCGCTCAAGTACCTCGCTCTGTGCGCCATCTTTGCTTCTTCCTGAGGGGCTGCAGAGCTCTGGTAATTTGTGATATACATTTGCCCACTCTCTATCCTTCTTCACCCACACTCAGCCCCCTCTGCTTCCCATGGACACAATCTCTTGTCCAGAAACACCAGCCCGCATTAGCTGGCTCTCTGAGTGCCATTTGTTGGCTGCTACTGTTGCATTTTTTTTTTCTGCTTCTTTTAATTTCTTACTTGCCTCTTGCCACCTCGCCCTCCCTTTGCTCAAGTACCTGGCTCAGTGCACCATCTTTGCTTCTTCCTGAGGGGCTGCAGAGCTCCGTTTGAGTGTGGAGCTGCTTCCTGGTTTGGGCTGCCGTGCTGGTGGGATCCTGGGGCTTTTGTTCGTTTGTTTGTTTTGAATTGTTTGTTTGTTTTCTTTTCCTTTTCTTGAGTTGGGAGCACTTTCTGGCCAGGCTGAGCTGCGTGGCAGGGAGACTCCCCTTGGGCTTCCACAGACGTGCAGAAGGATCCCTGAGGGCATTTCTTTTTATGTTTTTCTTTTTTTTTTCTGTTTCTTTGGGGGCCTTCCTTGTTTTTTTTAAAAATTTGTTTTGTTTTCTTTTTCCAATTTTTCCCTTTTTGTCTTTCTTCATTGCTCAGTTTCTCCTCTCTATATCTTCCTTCTCTTTCTGTTCCCTGAATACCTGGCATTGTGTACCTCTACACCTTCTAGCCAGGCTGTACTCCAACTTTGCCAGACCTCATAGCTGCACTGGTGGGATCCCTGGGAACTTTGTGGTTCTTTAACCTTTCTGATTCTTATTTATTCACTCTTTTCTTTTCTTCCTCCTCCCCTTTCTGTTTTTCTCCAGTTCGTAGTCTCTCATCTCTCCACTCCAACGGCCAGCTCCTCTAGCATTCTTTTTTGTTTGTTTGTATGTTTTTGGCTCTTATTCCTCTCTCCTCTCCCCCATATATATCTTAGCTTCACACATAACAATCTCCCCGCTGCATCCTGACTACCTGCACCATGCACTTGACATCACACCACCAAGAAGCACAGGAGAGCCTACTGGAACCTGCCCTGCACTGATTACTGACCCCCTCTGGTGGCTGTAGTAAGTGCCACAAACAACCCATCCCAGTAACTCCTCTTCAGCTAGACCAGTCCTGCTGTACCATATCTGAGTGACTGACCTTGCCAGTTGAAGAAGGAGGCGAAAAGTATTGTGCCCACAGATGAACAAACAACAAAGAACACACGGTCTGCCTGCTCAGACATAGTCAATTTTTTTTTTAAAAAAAGGGACAAAAGAAACAAATCTACAATCAATAAATAAGAAAAATAACTACTGAATGCCCCAAAGACAGCAGACAATAACAAAATATTTACAAAAACAGAACAGGATGGTTCCAGTAGGCATCCAAAATAAAACAGCAGATGACTCTCCTCTGGAAGAAAATACGCTAGAACTACCTGACAGGGAATTCAAATCTCTAATACTCAGAATTCTCCAAGAACTGAGGCAAAAAGCTGAAAAACATGAGGAAAAAAATAGACAAATTCATGGAAAATACAGACAAAAAATTGGAAGAATTCAAGACAGTACTGCAGGAACAAAATGCCAAAATAAATTCACAACTAGAAATTATACAAAGACAACAATTAGAAATCCAAAAGAGAAACAATAAGATTTCAGAAATGGATGATATCATAGAAGGGCTGAGAAGCAGGTTTGAAACGGTGGAAGACAGGATCAGTGGAATTGAAGACGAACACTTGGATACAACTCTGTTTCAGGAAAACTCAGAAAAAAGAACAAAGAAAAATGAAGAGACCCTGAGAGTTATGTAGGACACAAGCAAAAGCAAAAATCTGCGAGTGATTGGAATTCCAGAACAGGGGGAGAAAACAGAAAACACAGAGAGGATCACAGAGGAGCTGCTGACAGAAAACTTCCCCAATATCATGAAAGATGAAAAGCTGGCCATCCAAGAAGATCAACGAACCCCATATAGAAGAGACCCCAAAAGAAAATCACCAAGGCATATCATATTCACACTCGCAAAAACCAAAGACAAACAAAGAATCCTGAGAGCAGCTAGTGAAAAACAAGAAGTCACATACAGAGGAGAAACAATAAGACTAAGCTCGGATTATTCAGAAGAAACCATGCAGGCAAGAAGGCAATGGGATGACATACATAAAATCTTGAAAGAAAAAAATTACCAGCCAAGATTAATATATCCTGCAAAACTCTCGTTCAAATTTTATGGTGAAATTAGGTCATTTCCAGATAAACAGAAATTAAGGGAATATGTAAAAGTCTATACAAATTTACAAGAATTATTAAAGTGAGTTCTTCGATCTGAGGACAAACAGCTTCAGCTCACAGGCAGAACCTAGGACGCAGGATCGTATGAGCCAGATACCAGTCTAGGAAATGAACTCTTGAGGACTATCCAAAACCAAAAGAAATACAACAGGGAATCAAAGCAGTTAATCAGTAAATGACAACAACATCAAAATGATAAAAGAGGGAATAAACGGCATAAGTACTGAACCTTCTAATGGAAAGGAAGGCAAGGCGATACCAAGTAATGGTAGACTGCTTCAAACTTAGAAAGATAAGGGTAAAATTTATGGTAACCACAAAGAAAGTTAACAAACATACTCATAAAAAAAAAAAGGAAAAACTCAAGTCTCAGCAAAAATAAAACCTACAAAAACAAAAGAAATGAAAAAAAAAATCCACAAACAAAAGTAACTCAGCACAAGAGAGTAAGAAGAACAAAGAAAACTTCAGCACCACAAAAAAAAAAAGCACTACAAAATGACAGCAACAAACCCTCATCTATCAATAATTACACTGAATGTAAATGGACTCAATGCACCCATAAAGAGATGGAGAGTGACAGAATGGATACAGAAACAGGATCCACCAATATGCTGTCTACAGGAGACACACCTTAGAAACAAAGATGTGAATTTCTTAAAAGTTAAAGCTTGGAAAAAAATATATCAAGCTAACAACTACCAAAAAAGAGCAGGAGTGGCAATTCTAATCTCAGATAAAATAGATTTTAAAATGAAATCAACCATAAAGACAAAGAAGGACACCATATAATGATTAAGGGGACAATCCATCATGAAGACATAACCATAATAAACATCTATGCACCCAATGACAGGGCTCCAAAATACATAAAACAAACTCCAACAACACTGAAAAGAGAAACTGACAGTTCCACAATAATAGTAGGAGACCTCAACACACCACTCTCAGTAAAGGACAGAACAACTAAGAAGAAACTCAGCAAAGACACAGAAGACCTAAAGGACACAATCAGACAACTTGACCTCATAGACATATATAGAACATTCCATCCAACCACTGCAAAGTACACATTCTTTTCCAATGCACATGGAACGTTCTCCAGAATAGACCACATCTTAGGCCACAGAGCAATCCTCAACAAGATCCAAAAAGTTGAGATAATTCAAAGTATCTTCTCTGACCACAATGCCATCAAGGCAGAAATTAACAATAGAAAGATCAAGGAAAAAAAATCAACTACATGGAAACTGAATAATACCCTTCTTACACAACACTGGCTAATAGAAGAAATCAGAGATGGAATCAAAAAATTCCTAGAATCAAATGAGAATGAAAACACATCATACCAAAACCTTTGGGACACAGCAAAGGCAGTCCTCAGAGGACAATTTATAGCAATAGATGCACATATCAAAAAAGAAGAAAGGGACAAAATCAAAACATTAACTACAGAACTCAAACAAATACAAAGAGAACAACAAAAAAAACCCACAACCACCAGAAGAAAGGAAATAGTAAAGATCAGAGCAGAAATCAATGAAATAGAGAACAGAAAAACAATAGAAAGAATCAACAAAACCAAAAGTTGGTTCTTTGAAAGAATCAACAAAACCAAAAGTGTGGTTCTTTGAAAGAATCAACAAAACCAAAAGTGTGGTTCTTTGAAAGAATCAACAAAATCAACAAACCACTGGCCAGATTGACAAAAGAAAAACAGGAGAGGACACAAATAACCCAAATAAGAAATGAAATGGGGGATATTACAACAGACCCAACTGAAATAAAAAGGATTATAAAAGAATATTATGAAAAACTGTACTCCAACAAATTTGAAAACCTAGAGGAAATGGATAAATTTCTAGAAACACACAGCTTATCCAAACTACAACAAAGTGATGTGGAAAATCTGAACAGACCCGTAACAAGAGAAGAGATTGAAAAGGTAATAAAAAAAACTCCCAACCAAAAAAAGCTTTGGCCCAGATGGCGCCACTGGAGAAGTCTACAAAACATTTACAGAAGAGCTTGTACCAGTACTACTCAAGCTATTTCAGAGCATAGAAGAGGAAGCAACACTTCCAAATTAATTCTGTGAAGCCAGCATAATGCTGATCCAAAACCAGGAAAAGACGTCACAAAAAAAGAAAATTACAGACCAATGTCTCTCATGAATATAGATGCAAAATTCTGAACAAAATTCTAGCCAATAGAATTCAGCATCATATCAAAAAAATAATACACCACGACCAAGTAGGATTCATACCAGGTATGCAAGGATGGTTCAACATTAGAAAATCAATCAACGTAATCCACCACATAAATAAAAGGAAAGAAAAGAATCACATGATCATCTCAATTGATGCAGAAAAGGCATTTGACAAAGTCCAACACCCATTCCTGATAAAAACTCTATCAAATAGGTATAGAAGGGAAATTTCTGAACATAATAAAGGGCATCTATGCAAAACCAATGGACAACATCATTCTTAATGGATAGAGGCTGAAAGCATTCCCTTTGAAAACAGGAAGAAGACAAGGATGCCCTTTATCACCACTCCTATTTAACATTGTGCTGGAAGTTCTAGCTAGAGCAATAAGGCAAGAAAAAGAAACAAAGGGCAACCACATTGGTAATGAAGAAGTTAAACTGTCCTTGTTTGCAGATGATATGATACTATACATAGAAAACCCTAAAGACTCCACGAGAAATCTACTGGAACTAATAGAAAGATTCAGCAGAGTAGCAGGATACAAGATAAACATTCAAAAATCAGTTGGATTCCTATACACCAATAAGGAGAATGAGGAAAAGGAAATCAGGAAAACAATACCATTTTCAATAGCCCCTAAAAAGATAAAATACTTAGGAATAAATCTGACCAGGAATGTAAAAGACCTATACAAAGAAAACTACAAAACACTGCTGCATGAAACCCAAAGGGATCTACATAAATGGAAAAACATACCATGCTCATGGATAGGCAGACTCAACATTGTGAAAATGGCAATTCTACCTAAAGCAATTTACAAATACAATGCAATCCCGATCCAAATACCAACAACATTCTTCAAAGAGATGGAAAAACTAATTATTAACTTTATATGGAAAGGGAAGAAGCCCCGAATAAGTAAAGCACTACTGAAGAAGAAGAATAGAGTTGGAGGACTCACACTACCTGACTTGAGAACCTACTATACAGCTACAGTAGTCAAAACAGCCTGGTACTGGTACAACAACAGATACATTGACCAATGGAACAGAATTGAGAACCCAGATATAAATCCATCTACCTACGTTCACCTGATCTTCGACAAGGGCCCAAAGTCCATCAAATGGGGAAAAGACAGTCTTTTTAACAAATGGTGCTGGCAAAACTTGATATCCATCTGCAAAAAAATGAAACAGGACCCATACCTCACACCGTATAAAAAAACTACTTCAAAATGGATCAAAGACCTGAATATAAAGCCTCAAACTATAAAGTTCATAGAAGGAAAAATAGGACCAACACTTCAGGCCTTAATACATGGCATTAACAGGATACAAACCATAACCATCAACGCTCAAAACCCAACAGATAAACTAGATAACTGGGATCTTCTAAAAATCAAACACCTATGCTCTTCAAAAGACTTCACCCAAAGAGTCAAAAGAGAACCTACAGACTGGGAAAAAATTTTTGGACAGTACAAGTCAGACAAAGGTCTAATCTCCATAATCTACAAGAAAATCCAACACCTCTACAACAAAAAGACAAACAATTCTATCAAAAAATGGGCAAAGGAAATGAACAGACACTTCACCAAAGAAGACATTCAAATGGCCAACAGACACATGAGGAAATGCTCGCGTTCACTAGCCATTAGAGAAATGCAAATGAAAACCACAATGAGATACTGTCTCACCCCGGCATTACTGGCACGAATCAAAAACACTGGAAATAACAAATGTTGGAGGGGCTGCGGGGAGATTGAAACACTTATGCACTACTGGTGGGAATGCAAAATCATACAACCATTTTGGAAAATGATATGGTGCTTCCTCAGATAGCTAGAAATAGACATACCATTCGATCCAGCAATCCCACTCCTAGGAATATGTCCTAGAGAAATAAGAGTCGTCACTCAAATAGACATATGCACACCTATGTTCATGGCAGCATTGTTCGCAATAGCAAAATGATGGAAACAACGTAGGTGCCCATCAACAGATGAATGGATAAACAAACTATGGTACATACACACAATGGAGTACTATGCAGCGAGAAAGAACAACAATGAATCTGTGAATCATCTCATAACATGGATGAAACTGGAGGACATTATGCTGAGTGAAATAAGTCAATCACAAAAGGACAAATATTGTATGAGACCTCTATTGTAAAAACGCATGAAAAAGTTCACACACAAAATGTAACAATCTTTGTTGGTTCCCAGGGATAGGAGGGGTGGGGGGGAAATACTAAATAGGCAATAGAGAAGTGGTATCTTGGGTGAAGGGTGAGACAGTACACAATACAGGGGAAAGTAGCACAACCTGTAGAAGGAAAGGTCACGGAAGCCCCATAGACACATCCAAACTCCCTGAGGGACTGAATTGCTGGGCGGAGGGCTGTGGGGACCATGGTCTCGGGGAACATCTAGTTCAATTGGCATGACACAGCTTATAAAGATAATGCTCTACATTCTACCTTGGGGAGTAGCGTCTGAGGTCTTAAAAGCCTGTGAGCGGCCATCTAAGATACTCCACTGGTCTCACCCCTTGGGCAGTAAGGGAGAATGAAGAGAACAGGATACAAGCGAAAGATTAGTCCGAAGGACTAATTGTCCACAGCTACCAAGGCCTCCACCGGACTGAGTCCAGTACAGCTAGATGGTGCCCGGCTATCACCACTGACTGCTCTGACCCGGATCACAGCAGAGGGTTCTGGACAGACCTGGAGAAGGATGTACAGCATAATTCTAACTCCCAAAAAAAAAAAAAGACCAGATTTACTGGCCTAAAGGATACACACTCAAGAGTGTGGCCCCCAGACACCCTTTTAGCTCAGTGGTGAAGTTACCTCCAAGGTTCACTGTTCAGCCTGGGAGTGGACAGCCCTGGAAAACCAAATGAGACTAACGAGGTACAGGAGTCCAGTGACAAGGGCCAGAAAGCAGAAGGGGAGAAGGAAGCTGGTGATAGGGAACCCAAGGTTGAGTAAGGATATTGTTGATGTGTTGTCAGATTGTTAACCATTGTCATAGCGCAACATCTGTAGTAACTGTTAAAGGAGAAACTATTTTGTTCTGTAAGCCTTCATCTTAAGTGAGAATAACAGCACAATTGGAAGAGTGTGGTCAATGTCACTGAACTGTGCATTTAGAAATTTTTGAAATGGTGTATCTTTGCCTATGTGTATTTTCACCCAAAAAAAAGAAAAGGTTGAGAAGTTAGAAGGTTGATATGTTGTGGGGTTGTTAACTAATGTCATAAAACAACATGTGTACTTCTGTTTCATGAGAAACTGTTTGTTTTGTAAGCCTTCACCTGAAGTACAATAATTTAAAAAAAAGTAAAAAAAAAAAAAAGATTTGCAAAAATGTAAAACAATGCCATTCTTCTCACTAAGTTTTTTGTTTTTAAAAATATAGTTATTTTTATAAAAATATGTATTTCACGTTAATGTCTGTTGAGTTTTTTTTTTAAATTAATAAATACATGATTTAAAACATTTCTCAGTTTTAATTTCTAATACGGTAAGTATCAATAGATATATTCCACAAAAACAAAAGCTCTTTGAAATCTTCAATAATTTTTAAGATTGTAAAAGAGTCCTGAGACCAAGATATTTGAGAACTGCTGAGGTAGTTGAAGTGAAGGTCGGAAACAGGAAATAGCCTGTGTCTCCTGCTCCCCAGGGATTTGCAATTTAGAGGAGATGCACTAATCTGAATGGCAGTCACTATAGAAAAGGAATGAACTGCTGTAGAGAGTTACACAGTTTACGACTGTTTCAAGAAAGGCTCTGATGTTATGAGTCAAATGGGCTTGTTAGAGCAGGAATCCTTCTTTTTGCCTCAAGTAATTTAAGTTGTGGACAAAATATAAATGCACATTCTTAAGTTTCTAACTATAGAACTGAGAGAATGTTCCCCTGATATACAATGTCCTTTTCTTCTCCCTCCCCTGATTATTAAATGCCCTTGCTTCTTTGTACTTCACATACAACATGCCTTAACTTAAAATTTCACTCCTTTGATGCTTCTGGAGTGTTTTTGTGCATCTTTAGTTCTACATCTCCATTAGAGTGTGGGCTTCTGAAGGGCGGGCGCCATGATCGTCTGCCTGGATTTATGCAACGTCACCCACGGCACCCAGTCTGGCACATAGTAGGCCATCCAAACATACTGGTTGAGCCAATGAATAAATATAGAAAGGTAATACTAGTTATAGTGAAGATGATGATGTTAATTGGGTTTGGTACTAAGTGCCTTATGCTCCAAGTCATCTCCTTCCACTCAGAGAGGGGCAGCTACTTTGTGAAGCACAAGTCCTGGGTCTTGCATAAGCAGAGAAGCAACTTGGAATTGCTGATCAAGCCTTGGTCCGTGAGTTAGGAGACCTGCGTTTAATCCAGGATCTACCTCTAACTAGTTGTGTGATGCATAGCAAATATAATTAACAGGAGTTCCTGGGTGTGCAAACGGTTAGCATGCTTGCTGCTAACCAAAAGATTATTTAAAGGTGACCTAAAGTTCACCTAAAAGTGCCTTGGAAGAAAGGCCTGGAGATCTACCTCCAAAAATTCAGCCAGCTGTGTGCCATAAAGCCCATTAATGCCTTCCCTTTTATTACATACAGATAGACAGTCAGATGAACATATTTCTCTAGATAGGGAAATAGTCACATGGACAAGCACTTGTGACTTCTCACTCACCTGAACTGTTAAAGCACCAGGAATTTGAATTTTCCCTGAGAAAGGCTTTTACTTCCAAGTTGAGAGTCAGGATGAATTTAAAATACCATACTACTTTGGTCTGTATTCTTTAAGCGACAGGTAATAATTGTGAAGCAGCAAACCAAAATACACAGAGAGACCGAGAAACTCTATAATGAGTGTCACCTTGCCTTAGCGAATGAGATTTATACATTCTTTGAACAAATATTTATTGAGCACTCTGTGCCTATGGGAGTCTCTGGGTGGTTCAAACAGTTAATGCACTCAGCTGCTAACTGAAAGAGTGGAGGTTCAAGTCTACCCAGATTTGCCTCAGGAGAAAGTCCTGGCAGACTGCTTCTGAAAAATCAGCCATTAAAACCCTGTGGAGCAGAACTCTACTTGAACACACACGGGGTGGGGTGGTCATGAGTCAGAACTGACTGGATGGCAACTGGTGCTTGTGTGCCTATGTGGTAGGTACTGCTGTAGTGTCCACAAGGGTCATCAAGGCAGACTGGGAAAGATCCTCACTTTTTCTGGGACTCAGTTTCCTTGTTTCTAACATGAAAAGTTACAATAGATGTTCTTAAAGAAACTTTCCAGGTTGAAATGTCTGTGAAACATTTCCCTGCTTTTCCTCTACATACCTATAAAAATCTTGGGTAATTGAATTCAAAGTATTTTGAGATTTAACCAGGTATAATTAAGCCCTGCAAAACTGTGAAGTAAGTCGGCAGATGAATAATGTGATACTTCAATGGCAGGGGAAGGAGATGCAATGTCTTGGGAGATTGAAGATCTACATGTCTGTGCATGGTTCTCTTCCACATGGCAGTATGCAATGTCTAAGTAGGAACACGACAAATTCTCTCTGCAGGTCTCTGAAATTCACCCGTTTCTTTACATATGGCTTCATTTGATGGACTGATGAATTTTTCATGCTTGTAATTCCCTGACTCAGCCCCATGCTATGACATGACTGTTAAAGGGCTGTTGTAAATCCAACTATTTTATTTTTTATTTTTTTATTAAATATTTTATTGTACTTCAGGTGAAGGCTTACAGAACAAACAGTTTCTCATGTAACAGTAGTACACATGCTGTTTTATGACTTTGGTTAACAACCCCACAACATTTTAACCCTCTGAATTCTCAGCTTTTTTTTTTTGGTGAAAATACACATAGCCAAAGATACACCATTTCAAAACTTTTTATTTACACATTTAAGTGATATTGACTATGCTCTTCCAGTTGTGCTGCCATTCTCGCCCAAGATGAAGGCTTACAGGACAAAATAGCCTCCCATTTAACAGTTACTACAAATGTTGCCCTATAACAGTGGTCAACAATCTCACAACACATCAACAGTATCCTTACTCAACTTGTGTTCCTTATCATCAGCTTCCTACTCCCCCTCTGCCTTCTGGCCTTTGTCACCGGACTCCTGTACCTCGTTAGTCTCATTTAGTTTTACTGGGCTGTCCACTCCCAGGCTGAACATTGAACCTCGAAGGTAACTTCACCTCTGAGCTGAAAGGGTGTCTGGGGGCCACACTCTTGAGGTTTCTCCAGTATCCTTTAGGCCAGTAAATCTGGTCTTTTTTTTTTTTTTTTTTTGGGAGTTAGAATTATGCTGTACATCCTTCTCCAGGTCTGTCCAGAACCCTCTGTAGTGATCCTGGTCAGAGCAGTCAGCGGTGGTAGCCGGGCACCATCTAGCTGTACTGGACTCAGTCCGGTGGAGGTCTTGGTAGCTGTGGACAATTAGTCCTTTGGACTAATCTTTTCGTTGTATCCTGTTCTCTTCATTCTCCCTTGCTCCCGAAGGGATGAGACCAGTGTAGTATCTTAGATGGCCGCTCACAGGCTTTTAAGACCCCAGACACTACTCACCAAGGTAGAATGTAGAGCATTATCTTTATAAGTAGTGTCATGCCAATTGAGCTAGATGTTCCCCGAGACCATGGTCCCCAGAGCCCTCCGTCCAACAACTCAGTCCCTCAGGGAGTTTGGATGTGTCCATAGGGCCTCCATGACCTTTCCTTGTGCAGGTTGTGTTAGTTTCCCTTGTACTGTGTACTGTCTCACCTCTCACCCAAGGTACCACTTATCTATTGCCTATTTAGTATTCCCCCCCCCCCCATCCCTGGTAACCAACAAGGATTGTTACATTTTGCATGTGAATTTTTTCATGCGTTTTTACAATAGAGGTCTCATACAATATTTGTCCTTTTGTGATTGACTTATTTCACTCAGCATAATGTCCTCCAGTTTCATCCATGTTATGAGATGGTTCACAGATTCATTGTTGTTCTTTCTCGTTGCATAGTACTCCATTGTGTGTATGTACCATAGTTTGTTTATCCATTCATCTGTTGATGGCCACCTACGTTGTTTCCATCATTTTGCTATTGCGAACAATGCTGCCATGAACATAGGTGTGCATATGTCTATTCGAGTGATGACTCTTATTTCTCTAGGACATATTCCTAGGAGTGGGATTGCTGGATCGAATGGTATGTCTATTTCTAGCTTTCTGAGGAAACGCCATATCATTTTCCAAAATGGTTGTATCATTTTGCATTCCCACCAGCAGTGCATAAGAGTTCCCATCTCCCCGCAGCCCCTCCAACATTTGTTATTTCCAGTATTTTTGATTCGTGCCAGTAATGCCGGGGTGAGATGGTATCTCATTGTGGTTTTCATTTGCATTTCTCTAATGGCTAGTGAATGCGAGCATTTCCTCATGTGTCTGTTGGCCATTTGAATGTCTTCTTTGGTGAAGTGTCTGTTCATTTCCTTTGCCCATTTTTTGATAGGATTGTTTGTCTTTTTGTTGTAGAGGTGTTGGATTTTCTTGTAGATTATGGAGATTAGACCTTTGTCTGACTTGTACTGTCTAAAAATTTTTTCCCAGTCTGTAGGTTCTCTTTTGACTCTTTGGGTGAAGTCTTTTGAAGAGCATAGGTGTTTGATTTTTAGAAGATCCCAGTTATCTAGTTTATCTGTTGGGTTTTTTGTGTTGATGTTTATGGTTTGTATCCTGTTAATGCCATATATTAAGGCCTGAAGTGTTGGTCCTATTTTTTCTTCTATGAACTTTATAGTTTGAGGCTTTATATTCAGGTCTTTGATCCATTTTGAAGTAGTTTTTGTATATGGTGTGAGGTATGGGTCCTGTTTCATTTTTCTGCAAATGGATATCAAGTTTTGCCAGCACCATTTGTTAAAAAGACTGTCTTTTCCCCATTTGATGGACTTTGGGCCCTTGTCGAGAATCAGGTGACTATAGGTGGATGGATTTAAATCTGGGTTCTCAATTCTGTTCCACTGGTCAATGTACCTGTTGTTGTACCAGTACCAGGCTGTTTTGACTACTGTAGTTGTATAGTAGGTTCTCAAGTCAGGTAGTGTGAGTCCTCCAACTCTATTCTTCTTCTTCAGTAGTGCTTTACTTATTCGGGGCTTCTTCCCTTTCCATATAAAGTTAATAATTAGTTTTTCCATCTCTTTGAAGAATGTTGTTGGTATTTGGATCGGGATTGCATTGTATTTGTAAATTGCTTTAGGTAGAATTGCCATTTTCACAATGTTGAGTCTGCCTATCCATGAGCATGGTATGTTTTTCCATTTATGTAGATCCCTTTGGGTTTCATGCAGCAGTGTTTTGTAGTTTTCTTTGTATAGGTCTTTTACATTCCTGGTCAGATTTATTCCTAAGTATTTTATCTTTTTAGGGGCTATTGAAAATGGTTTTGATTTCCTGATTTCCTTTTCCTCATTCTCCTTATTGGTGTATAGGAATCCAACTGATTTTTGAATGTTTATCTTGTATCCTGCTACTCTGCTGAATCTTTCTATTAGTTCCAGTAGATTTCTCGTGGAGTCTTTAGGGTTTTCTATGTATAGTATCATATCATCTGCAAACAAGGACAGTTTAACTTCTTCATTACCAATGTGGATGCCCTTTGTTTCTTTTTCTTGCCTTATTGCTCTAGCTAGAACTTCCAGCACAATGTTAAATAGGAGTGGTGATAAAGGGCATCCTTGTCTTCTTCCTGTTTTCAAAGGGAATGCTTTCAGCCTCTATCCATTAAGAATGATGTTGTCCATTGGTTTTGCATAGATGCCCTTTATTATGTTCAGAAATTTCCCTTCTATACCTATTTGATAGAGTTTTTATCAGGAATGACCTAATTTCACCATAAAATTTGAATGATAGTTTTGCAGGATATAGTATTCTTGGCTGACAATTTTTTTCTTTCAAGATTTTATGTATGTCATCCCATTGCCTTCTTGCCTGCATGGTTTCTGCCGAATAATCTGAGCTTAGTCTTATTGTTTCTCCTCTTTATGTGACTTCTTGTTTTTCACGAGCTGCTCTCAGGATTCTTTGTTTGTCTTTAGTTTTGGCGAGTGTGAATATGATATGTCTTGGTGATTTTTCTTTTGTGGTCTCTTCTATATGGGGTTCGTTGAGCTTCTTGGATGGCCATCTTTTCATTTTTCATGATATTGGGAAAGTTTTCTGTCAGCAGTTCCTCAATGATCCTCTCTGTGTTTTCTGTTTTCTCCCCCTGTTCTGGGATGCCAATCACTCATAAGTTTTTGCTTTTAATTGTGTCCCACATAACTCTCAGGGTCTCTTCATTTTTCTTTGTTTTTTTTTTCTGAGTTTTCCTGAAATAAAGTTGTATCCAAGTGCTTGTCTTCAGTTCCACTGATCCTGTCTTCCACAGTTTCAAATCTACTTCTCAGCCCTTCTATGACACCGTCCATTTCTGAAATCTTGTTGTTTATCTTTTGGATTTCTAATTATTGTTTTTGTATAATTTGGAGTTGTGAATTTATTTTGGCATTTTGTTCCTGCATCATCTTTCTGAATTCTTCCAATTTTTTGTCTGTATTTTCCATAAATTTGTCTATTTTTTCCTCATGTTTGTCATCTTTTTGCCTCAGTTCTTGGAAAATTCTGAGTATTAGTGATTTGAGTTCCCTATCAGGTACTTCTAGTGCATTTTCTTCCACAGGAGAGTTATCTGGTGTTTAATTTGGACGCCTATTGGAGCCATCTTGTCTGGTTTTTGTAAATGTTTTGATATTGTTTGCTGTTTTCGGGGCATTCAGTAGATATTTGTCTTGTTTATTGATTGTAGATTTTTTTTGTTTTGTCCTTGTGGTACAGCTGGGCAGATCTAGCTGAAGAGGAGCCACTGGGATGGGTTGTTTGTGGCACTCACCGCATCCACCAGGATGGTCGGTAGTCAGTGCTGGGCAGGTTCCAATAGGGCGTGCCTGCACAGCTTGGTGGTGTGATGTCAAGTGCACGGTGCAGGTAGGCAGGATGCAGCGGGGAGATGGTTATGTGTTAAGCTAAGCTGGATATGGGAGAGAGGAGAGAGGACCAGGAGCAAAAAGCATACAAACATAAAAGAATGCTAGGGGAGCTTGTCGTTGGAATGTACAGATGAGAGACTATGGGATGGAGAAAACCAGAAGGGGGAAGAGAAAGAAAAGGAAAGAATGAACAAATAAAAATCAGAAAAGTTAAAGAACTGCAAAGTTCCCAGGGATCCCACCGATGAAGCTATGAGGTCTGGGGGAGTCGGTCTCAGGTTTCACAGCACAGCCTGGCCAGAAGGTGCAGAGGCATACATTGTCTGGTATTCAGGGATCAGAAAGAGAAGGAACAGTTAGAGAGACGAGAAATTAAGCAATGAAGAAAGACAAAAGGGAAAAAGAGGGAAAAGAAAACAAAACTAATCAAAAAAGAAAAAAAATAAAATCAAGGGGGGAAGAAAAAAAAGAAACACCAGCAGTCAATGAATGGTGCTCAGAGAGCCAGCCAGTGCGGGTTTGTGTTTCTGGGCAAGAGACTGTGTCCATGGGAAACAGAGGAGGCCGAGCGTGATTGAAGAAGTATGGAGAGTGGAAAGTGTATATCACAAATTGCCTGCACTCTGGGGACCCTCAGAAAGGAGCTAAGAGGGTGCAAGGAGCCAGGCACCCGAGTGAAAGGAGGGGGAGGTGGTGAGAGGCAAGCGAGAAACCAAAAGGAGCAGGAGGAAAAGAAAAAAAAGAAAAAGGCAGCACCAGCAGCCAACAAACGGCAGCTATAGAGCCGCCCGCCCGGGCACGCAGAATCCAATCAGCCGGCAGTCTCGGGTGAAGAGACTGCGGCCACGGGAAGCAGAGGGGTGAACGAACAAAGGCCCCGGGATTTCACCAGCACGGCAGCCCAGACCTGGAAGCAGCCACACGCCTGAACGCAGCCCCACAGCCCCGCAGGAGAGAGCAAAGACGGTGCTTGGAACCAGGCACCCGAGCAAAAGGAGGGGGAGGCGGCAGAAAAAGCTTCGCCAGCAGCCAACAAACAGCTCTCTGAGAGCCGCCAGCCCGGGCACGAAGAATCCAAGCACCGGGGCCCCCCAGCCCAGGGACCCTGGCCACGGGAAGCAGGGGAGCCCCAGCCGAGGTGGAGAGGGGTGGGGGGTGGGAAAGCGCACACCGCAATTTACTGGTCGTTCTGTCTCCCACTGGACGCTCCACGAGGCTGCTCTCCCGTTCTCCCATTTGCTGGTCTCCGATAGGAATCCAAGATGGTGGATCCGCGCAGCGTTAGCTGGTAAGGAATCTCTGCATGAGTCTCTCCTCGCTCTCCATTCTCTTTCAGTATTCTCACTCGTTCAGTGTTTGGCTGAGTTCTTTATCTCTTCGTTTTATGTTCTAGGGTTTCAGGATTGTTGATTCTCTGTTAGGCTTAGTTTTTCAGATCTTTGCTGTGGAGGGACGGCGTGGTGCTTCTGCCTAGAGCGCCATCTTGCCCCGCCTCCCCCAACTATTTTTTTAAAAGTCCTTATATGAGCAGCTGAGACTCAATGGACAGGGCTACTCATTAGTTCTGATGGCAAAGCAAAAAGAAGCTCTGTGGGTTCTCATGCACCCTTTCCTCCTCCATCTTTCTTCAATGGATTTGCGTGTTCTACACTTTATGGCATGGTTGATAAAATCCATGGCCAAAACAACTTTTAAAATAATGTAGAGATTTATGAACCAGGACAAGGTAGCAAAGAGCCCCTGATTTAATAAACCCTAGGAGCCCTGGTGGTGTAGTGGTTAGGAGCTTGACTGCTGACTGAAAGGTCGGCAGTTCGACTCCACCAGCTGCTCTGTGGGAAAACCCTATGGGGCAGTTCTACTCTGCCCTATGATGAGTCGGAATTAACTCGATGGCAGTGTTTTTGTTTTTGTTTTTTTAAGGAAAGAAGCCAGTTTCAAAAGATTGATTTAGCACCAAATTCATTAAAAGAAAAATAAATGTTTAATACTGAGGAAAGGTGATTCCCAGGGTTCAACTCAAGTCTGTTAGCCAAAGTAGCTGAGCTTTCAAGGGCTCGGTAGGGAAGAAATCTCTGCAGAGCTCAACTACATTGCTCCATGTTTTGAAAGGCAGATACTGACCCTGGAGACTGGCACATGTCAAGAGAAATTTTCTCTGCTTTGACAAATTCTGTCTTTTTTGAACTAGTGTATAATATTCTTGAGGCCCCAATTCTCTTAGTTCAACGTCAACATTTTTCCAGTGTTTGTTTCCTTTTCTGTCTCTTAAGTTTAAATCATAAAACCTGAAAGCAAAGGGCATGGACTGCGTCTTATCCATCTTTATGTCCCCTGTTCTTAGCCCAGTGCATAGAAAGCTCTTCATAAACATTGACTAAATGTCTGCCTCTGTTTTCTAACATGGTGGCCCTTGTTCTTACCATGATGGCCCCGTGAGGGCGGGAATAGAATGTGTGCTCCATAGGGTTTTCAATGGCTGATGTTTTGGAAGTAGATCCCCGACCTTTCTTCCCAGGCACCTCTGAGTGGACTTGAACCTCCAAGCTTTCAGTTAGCAGCTGAGCACATTAACTGTTTGCAACACCAAGGGAATCGACTCGACAGTAACTTAACTACTACTTACCTTTGTCGTTACCGTGCTGAAAGAAAAATTCTTGTTTCTACAGCTTGGAATATAGGCACATTAATACTATTTCTTGTAATGTCTACGCACTAACCAAAAAGCAAAAGCTACCCACCGAGATTATTGGATTCTATAGAAGAAATTTAGCTAGCCTGGTGATCGTGTCCTGTAGCTCTCTCATTGGAGAAACAAAGCAATTGGAGCTGCTCAATTGCGGGAGGTACTGCCTCTCGCGGAAGTATTTCCTCTTCATCCATTTGCCAAAGATGTATTGAGCACCTCGTATGGGCCAGGAACACTGCTGGGATCTGGGAATATAAAGTTACATAAATCATTGTCCTTCCCCCACCTAGTGAGGGAACAGACTAGGGTTGCCAGATTCAGAAAAAACTAACAAACAAAAAGGGAATGCCCAGTTAAATTTCAATTTCAGATAAACAAAAAATAATTGTTTAGCATACTTTTAGTCCACCACCCGTCTGTCAGTTTATAGCAGTATGGTGGCTTACGTGTTGCCGCGATTCTGGAAGCTATAGCACCAGTGCTACAAATACCAGCAGGATCACCCATGGTGGACAAGTGTCCGCAGAGCTTTCAGAATATGACAGACTAGGAAGAAAAGCCTGGCAATCAGCTTGCACAGATTAGCCAGTGAAAACCCTACGTATCACAACAGAGTATTGTCTGATACAGTGCCAGAAGATGAGCCTCCGTTTCATTCTGTTGTACATGGGGACATCATGAGTCAGAAGGCAACCAACAACAGAACATATTTTTAGTATAAGTATGTCCCATGCAATATTTGGTATACACTTATACTAAAAAATTATGGTTTGTCTGAAACTCAAATTTAACTGAGCATCCTGTATTTTATTCCTCTGTTACAGTGACAACCACTATAATGGTTATATAAACAGAATGTTGTTTGAGTTCAGAGGAGAGAAATGAATTCTGCCTGAAGGAGCCAAAAAAAATTTCTAAGTGGTGTTCGAACCCCGGACCCATTGCCACTGAGTCAATTCAAATTCATAGCAACCCTTTAGGACGGAGTAGAACTGCTCTATAGGGTTCCAAGGAGGGGCTAGTGGATTTAAACTCCTGACCTTTCAGTAAGAAGTTGAGCTCTTAACTACTGCACAGCCAGGGCTCTGGTATTTGAATAGCAGGTATTAACTCATTTAATCTCTCACGAACCTGTGAGATAGATGTTACTATCATTCCCATTTTTTCTCAAATGAGGAAACTGAGAGCCAGAGGCTCAGTAACTTGCCCAGGTCACGTAGCTAGAAAGTGGCTGTGCTGAGATTTGAACCCAGGCAGTCTAAACTCTTAGTTCCACACTTAAGCACCATGCTACACTTTTAGTGCCTCTCCTGTTAACCTGTTTACATGATTAGCTGTTCAAAGCATTTTCACCTATCAGCTTAAATCCTTCCTCTGCACAACCATGTTGGGAGATTAGTTTGGTATTATTTTTCCTGGTATGCGTTAGGAAACTGAGTCACAAACAGATTAGGTGAGTTGCCTTTATCAACAACAAATCTGTAACAGAAGCCAAGCTTGGAACTCCTAGACCAGGTCTCGAACCTAAGACAGAACCCAGTTCTGCCTAGTGGGTGCCTGTTTTTCGTTCGATAAAGTAAGACTAGATGGAAGAAACTTCAAACTATGACATGAAGATCTTATTATTCATGTAAATTGTAGAATCACCTTCCTTTTAGGTCTTTAAAAACAAAAACAACCTTACTAATAGGAGGAAGGAAGGTGGAGTGCAATGGGCTCACACTTAAGCACAGTTCACAATTCCCTATGGCTGGGCCCCACCCCTCAAGTTTCTGAATCAGAAAGTCTGGAGTGGGGCCTGAAAAGTTGCCTTTCTAACAAATTCCTAGGGAGATGTTGCTGCTTCCGGTCCAGGGACCACATTTTGAGAACCACTAGCACAGCCGTTAAGCACTTGGCTGCTAATTGAAAGTTGGTGGTTCAAAGCTGCCCAGGGGCTCCATGGGAGAAAGACCTGGCAATCTGCTCCCGTAAAGATGGCAGCCAAGAAAACCCCATGGGGGAGGTTCTACTTTGTCGCGTGGGGTTGCTGTGCGTCAAAACCGACTAGATGACACCTGATAGCAACAACAACAGTGTAGCGAAATGAATCTGTGAAATCGGAAAACCTTGTGTGACCTTGGCTGAGTTACAAGCCTTATTGAGTCTCAGTTTCTTCACCTGTGAAATTAGGCTTTTGGAGCCTTTCTGAGGATTAAACAACTGTCATGAATTGAAGTGTGTCCCCCCAAAATATGTATATCAACTTGGCTAGGTCATGATTCCCAGTATTATGTGATTGTCCACCATACTGTCATTTGATGTGATTGTCCTGTGTGTCGTAAATCCAGTCTCTATGATGTTGACGAGATGGGATTAGCAGCAGTTATGTTAAAAAGGCAGGACTCAATCTGCAAGATTAGGTTGTGTCTTAAGCCCATCTCTTTTGAGCTAGAAAAGAGAGGAGCAAGCAGAGAGACGGGGACCTCATACTGTTACCTAACACAGTGCGTTCGCCGCTTGCACTCTGGTTAAGAGTAACTAAGAGTCAAGCGGATTTAAAGCAAGGCATAGTTTATTACTCGTGGCGAGTAAGAAGGCGAGGGGGGATCCTCCCCCAAAGCACTCTCTCTCCGAACAAAGGGCTGGGGGTGGGGGGGCAGTTTTGTACCACGTGGGAAAGGGGAAGTCATACATATCCATTAAGTTCATATATATTCAAAAAGAGGTAGGGATAGGGTTTGGCACGGAAGTAGCTGACAGACTTCTTGCTTCTGAAATGGGCTTGGTCACCGCTCAATGACGTATGTCTGGGGATTTTGGTTCCTAGGCAATACTTATTATGGGATGAGGCCATGTGACGGCCAACCTGGTCAATCACCGTGCATGTCCAAGACTGTAGTTCTAATTGGCTGATCTGAAAGACAGCTACAAGTGGACAGATTAGGAAGAAGCAAACAACATTTGTACCATTCTTCTTCTAGAAAAATTTTTTAACCAATATAACTTGTCGTTTAAGGCTTTTTCTGTCCCTAGCTGGTCTCAATACCACCAAGAAAGTGGTTCCAGGAGAAGAGTGTGTCCTTTGGCCCTGGGGTCCCTGTGCCGTGAAGCTCCTAGTTCAGGGGAAGATTGATGACAAGGACCCGCCCCCAGGGCTGACAGAGAGAGAAAGCCTTTCCCCAGAGCTGATGCCCTGAATTCGGACTTTTAGCCTACTAGACTGTGAAAAAATAAACTTCTGTTTGTTGAGGGCATCCACTTCTGGCATTTCTGGTATAGCAGAACTAGATAACGAAGACAATGACATAATGTAAAAAACGTTTGTTTTTCTTTCCTTCCCTCTTTGGAGATAACACGGTTGTGCTCCTGTGGTAGCACGGAGATCGAGGATTTTCTGTCTTGATTGCTTTAGCCTTTTACATGTGAGAAAAGCAGCCATATTGACATGGCCCCTGATGGCAGACAATGGAGTTAAGTAGGGGAATTATATTTGGCATGTTCCTCAGCCTGGTGATTCCCACGGTGGGTCAGGGGGAGGTACAACTTGTATCCCCCTAGGAAGCCGGTGGGAGATAAGACACCACACTTCTGTCTTAGTTTAGGTTTCCCCAGAAGCAGATCCTGAGACAAGGATTTTTGTGCAGTTTGTTTAGGAAGTGGTCCCAGGAAATGCTGGTAGGAAAGGGGTGCAGGGGAGAAAAAGTGTTAATCATCAAGCCAGTTACCCCTGTGGGCACCTGCAGCTTAATCCTGCTGGGACAGTGGCGCTCTTTAAAGGCATCTCCCTAGGCTTTAACTCTCCAGCATTTCAAGCCCTCACTCAGGTGGTTGGAGGGTGGGAGGAGTGCACTTGTGTGTAAAGGCCTGGGGGGTGTACAGACCAGCAACCACACCCAACTCCCCTCTTCTCAGGATTGGGACGTGTCCGCCCAGGCTTCTGGCCAAATCTCAAAGGAGCCACACTGTTAGTGGCAGGGAGTCACGTCCTTCAGATGTACCAAAGCAGAGAAGAAATTGGGAGCCTTGCTTCCACTACTGGCTGAGTTGGCTGAGGCATGATTGGAACACTGTACTTCAGTCATCCATTACCAGCCTCAACCTCTGGTGACCTCAACACATTTCTAACAACACTTGAGCACCACGGAGAGCATCAACACTGAGAGCATCTCTCAACACCACTTTCTTGCTGTCACCAGGTTGTTCCCTCAGCCATCAACACCTCTACTTTCCCTAGTTGACAAGGACTCTGCTTTTTCCTAACTACAGGACAATCGGTCTTGCAATTATTGGTGTCACAGTGTGTCACATGTCATATTTCTGAAGCAGATGGTTCAAAAAGATACCAGTGAGTTTCTCCTACCACAACGCAGGCCTTCTCTGGGAGGTTAATCAGGTTTCCCCAGGAGGATAATAGCACGTTTCTTCTTTAGCAATGTTTCACATCAGCGTATTAACATCTGTTCTATGGGATGCTAGTATTTTGGCCCCAGAATTTGGCCTCTCATTTTATTACTTGTTGAAATAAGGTACTTCAATATATCTTTTTCTGTTTTTCATCAGCAATAGTCATTTGGTAGGACTACCATGTAATATTTCACCTTTGGGATTTGTCTTCAGACTTTTGAGGGAATCAACATTATCTACATTTTACAAGGTAAGAGATGATATTCAGAGGGGCTCAGAGAGTTTAAATAATGTGTCCAATTATCATTGAATGCTTGAGTCTAAGGATTGATGAAACCATCCAAAACAGTTCTTGACACATAATAGGTATAAAATAAATAGTTGTGGTAGTCATGAGAATGGGCCTCTCAGACCTCCAACTACAGGAACGGTAACTGACCAAGGACCCCCACTGCTGTACTCGTGAATTCCACTATCACATTTGCTGAGACCACACTTTCCATGGCTATTCCCAGCCAATGACTGAGGTGGCAGAGGCATTAAGGCAGTCCCATTCTTGGGAGGAACAGAACTTTGCTCCTGGAAAATGGCTCAAGGACTCCCTGACAGTCTTGCCAAATCTTCTTTAGACTATTAAGCCATCTAGGATGCCCTCACCCATCCTTTCTCCCTCTCTCCTTCACTCAGAGTCTTTAGTAGCAGCCTCCAAAGTGGTCCCAATGATCCCTGCCTCCTAGTGTTCCCCCCGCCCCAGAATTTGGCCTCTCATTTTATTATTTGTTGAAATAAGGTAGTTAAATATATATATTGTTCATCAGCAATAGCTATTTGGTAGGGGTTATTATATAATGCCTCCTGGTAGTCACACCCTTGTGTGGTTCACTGCCACATTGTACCAGGGTTAATCTACATGAGGAGTGAAATATGAGAGAACTGTCAGTATGTGACTTCTGAAATTAGGTTATAAAAGACGGCAGTTCTATCTTGGGTACTCTCTCTCTTTTTCTCTGGTAGGTCATTCTTTCTGGGGGAAGATAGCTACTATATCTGAGGACACCGAGGCAGCCTTGTGGAGAAGCCCACTGGTGAGGAACCGAGGCCCTCAGCCCAACAACTTCAAGAAACTGAGACTTGCTGACAGACAACCATATGGGTGAACTTTCTAATCATTTCAAATGACGACAGATGCAGCTAGCAGCTTGATTGCAAACTTGTGAATCATGGTGCGTATGTATGTATATATTCAATTTATTTTTACAATTCTATATGCTTTTGTAGACAGTGTAGAATTGACTTTTGTGTGTGATACAATTTAAAGACTATTTTCTTTTAATATTGTTTTTGTTAGGTGCTGTCAAACTGTTTCTGACTCGTAGCGACCCTGCGTACAACAGGACAAAACACTGTCTGGTACTGCACCATCCTCACAATTATTGCCATGTTTGAGTCCATTGTTGCAACCACTTGTATCATCCATCTTATTGAGGGTCTTCCTTTTTGTTGCTGACCCTCTACTTTACCAAGCGTAATGCCCTTTACCAGAGATTGGTCCTTCCTGATAACATATCCAAAGTACTTGAAAAGAAGTCTCACCTCCCCCCTTAAATGTGTGTCAACTTGGCTAGGCTGATTCCCAGTACTGTGTGATTGTCTGCCATTTTGTCATCTGATGCGATTTCCTATGTGTTGTAAATCCTACTTCTATGATGTTAATAAGGCAGGATTAGAGGCAGTTATGTTAATGAGGCGGGAGTCAACCTACAAGATTAGGTTGTATCTTGAGTCAATCTCTTTTGAGTTATAAAGAAGAGACTCAAGAGGAGAGACAGGGGGATCTCATGCCACCAAGAATGAAGAACCAGGAGGGGAGTGCATCCTTTGGGCCCAGGGTCCCTGCACTGAGAAGCTCCTAGACCAGGGGAAGATTGAAGACAATGATCTTCCCCCAGAGTCGACAGAGAGAGAAAGCCTTCCCCTGGAGCTGGCACCCTGAATTTGGACTTCTAGCCTCCTAGACTGTGAGAGAAGAAATTTCAGTTTGTTAAAGCCATCCACTTGTGGTATTTCTATTATAGCAGCACTGGATAACTAAGATGGTATTCTTGCAGATAATTCACATTCCATAAGATTCATCTTTTAAAATATACAATTACATTTTTTTTTATAAGTATGTTTACCACTATCTAATTTTAGAACATAGGTGTCACCCCCCAAAAAGAATTCCATACCCTTTAGAAGTCATTTCTCATTCTCTCCTTCCCCCAGCCCCTGGCAATCACTAATCTTTGTGTCTCCATCAATTTTCCTTTTCTAGACATTTCATATAAGTGAAATAATGCAATATGTGTACCTTAGGGTCTTTAGTTATTTTGGTCTGTGGCCAATAAGTTTTATTTCACTTCGTATGATGTTGTAGTATGTATTCATTCATGTAGTATGTGCAAATACTTCATTCTTTTTTATGGCCAAGGATTCCATCGTGCGGATATACCACATTTTGTTTATCCATTCATCAGGTGGTGGACAGTTGGGTTGTTTCCTCTTTTGGCTATTATGAATAATGTTGAAAATTCAGATACAACTTTTTGTGTGGACATGTTTTCATTTTTCTTGAGTATATACTTAATAGTGGAATTGCTGGATGATATACTAACTGTTTAACATTTGAGGAACAAACTGTAAGTGTTTGATTTTATCAAATGCTTTGGCTGCAAGTATGGGAAACCCAGGTTGCGTAGTGGTTAAGAGTTCAGCTGCCAACCAAAAGGTCAGCAGTTTGAATCCACCAAGCACAAGTATTCGTATAATGATTTTTTTTTTCTTAATTTGGTTGTGATCTTTCTTATATCTTCCCGGGCTAGATTTTCTAATATTTTCTTCAGGGGTTTTGCATTAATGTTCATGTAAAACACTGATCAGCAATTTTCATTTCATGTAATATCCTCGGTTTTGGTATTCAGGTTATGCCCTCATTTAATGAATCTGAATATATTCTCTCTCTTTCTATTTACTGGAGAATGTGCATAGATTTTTATTTCTTCCTTAAATATTCAGAGGAATTCACAGGTGAAGCCACCAGGCCTGGGGTTTCTTTGCTGGCAGACTTTAAATTACAGATTAAAATTGCAAATAGATGTAAAACTATGGAACTTTTGTATTTTTTTCTTACATTTGTTTTGAAAAGTTGCTTTTTTCTAAGAACTTATCGATTTTATTTATCATCACTTTGAGATATTTTAATGTTCTGGTCTTCATACTCCTGATGAGAAGTCATTGTCCATTGAATTGTTATTCCCATGTAAGTACTGTGTCATTTTTATTATGCCCTTTCATTGTATCCCATATGCCTCTGATGGTCTTTTGTAAATTTTCACTCGTTTATCCTTCTGTGGCTCATCTCAGACATTTTCCTTCTGAGTTATCTTTTAATCGTCTAATTCTATTTTTTTTTAATCTGTGTCTAATCTGATGTTAAACCTATCCAGGTGTGTTTTAGTTATCTAGCACTGCTATAACAGAAATACCACAAGTGGATGTCTTTAACAAACTGAAATTTATTCTCTCACAGTCTAGGAGGTTTGAAGTCCACATTCAGGGTGCCAGCTTCAGGGCAAGCCTTACTCTTTTTTTTGGCTCTGGAGGAAGGTCCTTGTCATCAATCTTTCCCCGGTCTAGGAGCTTCTCCACGCAGGAACCCTGGGTCCCAATGATGCACGCTGCTCCCAGAGCTGCTTTCTTGGTGGTATGAGGTCCCCCATCTCTCTGCTGGCTTCTCTCTTTTGTATCTCAAAAGAGGTTGACTTAAAAAAAAATCTAATCTTGTAGATTGAGTCCTGCTTCATTAACATAACTGCCGCTAATCCCACCTCATTAGCATCATAGAGGTAGGATACATAGGAAAATCACATAGATGACAAAATGGTGGACAATCACACAATACTGGGAATCATGGCCTAGCCATGTTTACACACATTTTTGGGGGACACAATTCAATCCATAACAAAGGGTTTAGATAATGTATTTTTTAGTTCTAGAATTTCATACAATACTTTATTTCTGACGTTTTGTTAAAAGTCTGTATCTTCTCACTTAACTTCTTAAACAGATTAATCATAGTTAGTTTAGTCTGTGCCTGCTAAGTTTTAATATCTGAATTTCTTCAGAGTCTCTTTTAATGTCTGCTTTTTTCTCTCTCTCTCTCTTAGTTTTCAGGCAATATCTGTCTTTTTATCTTCCTGTTTTTTTTTCATAAATGCCAGATATTTTGTATGTGTAATGATAGTTAATTTGAGGCTCTGTGAGATGTTATCTTCCTCAAGAGAGGATTTGCTTTCACTTCTCACAGATGGATGGGTCCCTTCATATAATCAGAGATTGAGCTGATTCAAAGCTGGGCTTTATTCTCTGTGAGGCTAGTCTATTTCTGTCACCCTACTCCCTCTTAGGTAGAGACCTTTTGGAAACTGGAATGCTTGGGTATTTACTCAGGCCCCTCATTTTTGCTGGATTCCAAAATTCAGTTGTTTATCCTCAGTTCCTCGGGATTGCATCAAGCTACGCTTAGTTTCTCAGCTGCTCCTCTCTTCTCTGACTGTGTGCCTCTCTGTCTCTGCTTTCTAATAGGCACGTGTATCAAGCAGAAAAAGTCAGAGCAAATGTCAGGCTGACTTTCCTGGATTCTTGTCTCTCTGGAATCTTCACACAGATGTTTGTTTTATTTTGTCCACCTTTTCTAGTTGTTCACAATGAAAAGTTTAGCTTGAAACAAGTTATTCCACCATTGCCCGAAGTGAACGTCATAAATTATCTCTAGAATAAAAGCATGAATCACAGGCAACGTTTCTTTAATGAGTATCCCGGTTACTTATTAATAGTGTAAGGCTTACAGTCTCACGAAAGGATAGATCTGAGTCCTATAATTACAATTTCCACCTTGGGTAATGCATATTTAAACAGTGAGAAAAACAGCATCCATTGTGAGAAAAAGAATATATTTATCAAAGATTGGATACTACTCATTACTTTCTAGCATGATAATAAATGAGTGCTCAACCAGAAATTGGACAGTAACAGGTTGATATTAAGCACTCTACTCATTATTTACTCTTTGCTATTGTAGGCTAGCTTTTATTTCTCAAAATGTTCTCTGGAACAGTTGGAGCACAAATCAAAACAAATCTAAAAATATTCATGTGAAAAATGAATCATATACCAGCTGGTTTCTACGCTTTTGTTGACAGGAAACTGGTAATACATACTGTGGTTTTATTTTGTAAATACCTATGTGCCTTTTTTCAAAATGAAAATAATGTCACCAAAAGCAACTTTAGAGCGTGGACCTTTTGTTGTTTTTAGCAGTACTGATGGATTTATCTTTACCTAGTTGCTTTCACCTGTCCAGCCTTACGGAGTTCTGTCCAAATCTTACATTTGAGGGGTGGGTTCCCAGTGTTAGGCAATGAGGCTACGCCCTCAATCAGCATTCTTACATTCTCAAACACAACTCCCTTCCCCCAGCCCCCTGCCACTGAGCTAATAGTCCAATCTCATGTAAACTCAGATGCTTTCATGTCATTAGTAAAGATTGAAATGGTAGTAAGATAAATTGTTTATCATGGGCAATGCAAAGATTCAATTCAAAATTGTTTAAACAATTGGTAAAGTAATTACTTTTTGGACATCTATATTTCTATATCGGACACCTAGGGCCCTGGTGACGAAGTGGTTAAGCCTTTGGCTGCTAACCAAAATGTTGGCAGTTCGAATCCACTAGCTGCTCCCTGGAAACCCTATGCGGCAGCTCTACTCTGTCCTATAGGGTTGCTATGAGCTGGAATCGACTCCACAGCAATAGGTTTTTTATATTATCCTTAACAGGTGAACTTCAGTAAAAGGGGAGAAAATGAGCTTAATTTATATTCTGATGATTTAAATATATTGATCTTAAACTTGTGTAAAGCCTCACACATGTCTAAAAGGAGATAAATCATTTTATGTGTATCTTTCTTGACCATTGTAAAAAAAAAAAAGTGATGATGAGCTTTTTAAGTGGTGATTCCAAAATTAAACGACCAATTCTTAATAATATTTAAGTTTCTGAGCTTTCCTGAATCATATAGATAAAGTGTTTGTTTGATAACAGAAGTGTCCATTAGAACTGTGCTATCCAATATGGCAGCCAGTCATCACGTATGAGTGACTATTGAACATCTGAAATATGGTGAATCCCAATTGTGCTGTAGGTGTCAACCACACACCAGATTTCCAAGATTTCATACGAAAAGAGAATATAAAATTTCTCATTAAATTGCTTTAATATTCATTACATGTTGAAGTGACATTGTGTATCTATTGGGCTAAATAAAAAATATTGGATTAATTTTACCTGTTTTATTTTACTTCTTTTTTTTTTTTTTTTAATATATATTTTATTGCACTTCAGGTGAAAGCTTACAGAGCAAATAGTTTCTCATGAAATAGTAGTACACATGTTGTTTTTTGACATTGGTTAACAACCCCACAACGTATTAAGCCTCTAAATTCTCAACCTTTTTTTTTGATGAAAATTACAGATGGCCAAAGATACACCGTTTCAAAAATTTCTACATTCACAGTTCAGTGACATTGACTACGCTCTTCCAACTGTGCTGTTATTCTCACTTAAGATGAAGGCTTACAGAAAAAATAGTTTTTCATTTAACAATTACTACACATGTTGCCCTATGACAATGGTTAACAATCTCACAGCACATCAAGAATATCCTTACTCCACCTTGTATTCCCTATCACCAGGGGGCTTCCTTGTCCCCTTCTGTCTTCTGGACCTTGTCAGTGGACTATTGTACCTCTTTAGTCTCATTTGTTTATTTATTTATTTATTTATTTATTTATTTTTATTTTATTTAAACACCATTTCAAAACTTTTTACTTACACATTTAAGTGATATTGACTATGCTCTTCCAATTGTGCTGCCATTCTCGCCCAAGATGAAGGCTTACAGGACAAAACAGCCTCCCATTTAATAGTTACTACAAATGTTGCCCTATAGCAGTGGTCAACAATCTCACAATACATCGACAGTGTCCTTATTCAATTTGTGTTCCTTATCATCAGTTTCCTACTCTCCCTCTGCCTTCTGGCCCTTGTCACCGGACTCCTGTACATCGTTAGTCCCATTTAGTTTTACTGGGGTGTCCATTCCCAGGCTTAACATCGAACCTTGAAGGTAACTTCCCCTCTGAGCTGAAAGGGTGTCTGGGGGCCACACTCTCGAGGTTTCTCTAGTATTCTTTAGGCCAGTATATCTGGTCTTCTTTTTTTTTTTTTTTTTTTTGGGAGTTAAAATTATACTCTACATCCTACTCCAGCTCTGCCCAGAACCCTCTGTTGTGATCCTGGTCAGAGGAGTCATTGGTGGTATCCGGGCACCATCCAGCTGTACTGGGCTCAGTCCCGTGGAGGCCTTGGTAGCTGTGGACCATTAGTCCTTCGGACTAATCTTTTCCTTGTATCCTGTTCTCTTCGTTCTCCCTTGTTCCCGAAGGGATGAGATCAGTGGAGTATCTTAGATGGCCGCTCATAGGCTTTTAAGACCCCAGACACTACTCACCAAGGTAGAATGTAGAGCATTATCTTTATAAGTAGTGTCATGCCAATTGAGCTAGATGTTCCCCGAGATCATGGTCCCCAGAGCCCTCCGTCCAACAACTCAGTCCCTCGGGGGGTTTGGATGTGTCTATAGGGCCTCCATGACCTTTCCTTGTGCAGGTTGTGTTAGTTTCCCCTGTACTATGTACTATCTCATCTCTCACCCAAGTTACCACTTACCTATTACCTCTTTAGTATTCCCCCCCCCCCCCATCCCTGGTAACCAACAAGGATTGTTACATTTTGCATGTGAATTCTTTCATGGGTTTTTACAATAGAGGTCTCATACAATATTTGTCCTTTTGTGATTGACTTATTTCACTCAGCATGATGTCCTCCAGTTTCATCCATGTTATGAGATGGTTCACCGATTCATTGTTCTTTCTCATTGCATAGTACTCCATTGTGTGTATGTACCATAGTTTGTGTATCCATTCGTCTGTTGATGGACATCGAGGTTGTTTCCATCGTTTTGCTATTGTGAATAATGCTGCCATGAACATAGGTGTGCATATGTCTATTCGAGTGATGACTCTTATTTCTCTAGTATATATTCCTAGGAGTGGGATTGCTGGATCGAATGGTACGTCTATTTCTAGCTTTCTGAGGAAACGCCATATCATTTTCCAAAATGGCTGTATCATTTTGCATTCCCACCAGCAGTGTATAAGAGTTCCCGTCTCCCCGCAGCCCCTCCAACATTTGTTATTTCCAGTGTTTTTGATTCGTGCCAGTAATGCCGGGGTGAGATGGTATCTCATTGTGGTTTTAATTTGCATTTCTCTAATGGCTAGTGATCGCGAGCATTTCCTCATGTGTCTGTTGGCCATTTGAATGTCTTCCTTGGTGAAGTGTCTGTTCATTTCCTTTGCCCATTTTTTGATAGGATTGGTTGTCTTTTTGTTGTAGAGGTGTTGGATTTTCTTGTAGATTATGGAGATTAGACCTTTGTCTGACTTGTACTGTCCAAAAATTTTTTCCCAGTCTGTAGGTTCTCTTTTAACTGTTTTGGTGAAATCTTTTGAAGAGCATAGATGTTTGATTTTTAGAAGATCCCAATTATCTAGTTTATCTGTTGGGTTTTTTGTGTTGATGTTTATGGTTTGTATCCTGTTAATGCCATGTATTAAGGTCTGAAGTGTTGGTCCTATTTTTTCTTCTATGAATTTTATAGTTTGAGGCTTTATATTCAGGTCTTTGATCCATTTTGAAGTAGTTTTTGTATATGGTGTGAGGTATGGGTCCTGTTTCATTTTTCTACAAATGGATATCCAGTTTTGCCAGCACCATTTGTTAAAAAGACTGTCTTTTCCCCATTTGATGTATTTTGGGCCCTTGTCAAAAATCAGGTGACCGTAGGTGGATGGATTTACATCTGAGTTCTCAATTCTGTTCCATTGGTCAATGTCTCTGTTGTTGTACCAGTACCAGGCTGTTTTGAGTACTGTAGCTGTATAGTAGGTTCTCAAGTCAGGTAGTGTGAGTCCTCCAACTTTATTCTTCTTCTTCAGTAGTGCTTTACTTATTCGGGGTTTCTTCCCTTTCCATATAAAGTTAATAATTAGTTTTTCCATCTCTTTGAAGAATGTTGTTGGTATTTGTATCGGAATTGCATTGTATTTGTAAATTGCTTTAGGTAGAATTGCCATTTTCACAATGTTGAGTCTGCCTATCCATGAGCATGGTATGTTTTTCCATTTATGTAGATCCCTTTGGGTTTCATGCAGCAGTGTTTTGTAGTTTTCTTTGTATAGGTCTTTTATATTCCTGGTCAGATTTATTCCTAAGTATTTTATCTTTTTAGGGGCTATTGAAAATGGTATTGATTTCCTGATCTCCTTTTCATCGTTCTCTTTACTGGTGTATAGGAATCCAACTGATTTTTGAATGTTTATCTTGTATCCTGCTACTCTGCTGAATCTTTCTATTAGTTCCAGTAAATTTCTCGTGGAGTCTTTAGGGTTTTCTATGTATAGTATTATATCATCTGCAAACAGGGAGAGTTTAACTTCTTCATTACCAATTTGGATGCCCTTTATTTCTTTCTCTTGCCTTACTGCTCTAGCGAGAACTTCCAGCACAATGTTAAATAGGAGTGGTGATAAAGGGCATCCTTGTCTTGTTCCTGTTTTCAGGGGTAATGTTTTCAGCCTTTCTCCATTAAGAATGATGTTGGCTGTTGGTTTTGCATAGATGCCCTTTATGATGTTGAGAAATTTCCCTTCTATACCTATTTTATTGAGAGCTTTTATCAGGAATGGGTGTTGGACTTTGTCAAATGCCTTTTCTGCATCAATTGAGATAATCATGTGATTTTTTTCTTTCCTTTTATTTATGTGGTGGATTACGTTGATGGATTTTCTAATGTTAAACCATCCTTGCATACCTGGTATGAATCCTACTTGGTCGTGGTGTATTATTTTTTTGATATGATACTGAATTCTATTGGCTAAAATTTTGTTCAGAATTTTTGCATCTATATTCATGAGAGATATTGGTCTGTAATTTTCTTTTTTTGTGATGTCTTTGCCTGGTTTTGGTATCAGCGTTATGCTGGCTTCATAGAATGAATTTGGAAGTGTTGCTTCCTCTTCTATGCTCTGAAATAACTTGAGTAGAACTGGTACGAGCTCTTCTGTAAATGTTTTGTAGAATTCTCCAGTGAAGCCATCTGGGCCAGGGCTTTTTTTGGTTGGGAGTTTTTTTATTACCTTTTCAATCTCTTCTCTTGTTATGGGTCTGTTCAGATTTTCAATATCACTTTGTTGTAGTTTGGGTAGGCCGTATGTTTCTAGAAATTTATCCATTTCCTCTAGGTTTTCAAATTTGTTGGAATATAGTTTTTCATAATATTCTGTTATAATCCTTTTTATTTCAGTTGGGTCTGTTGTAATGTCCCCCATTTCATTTCTTATTTGGGTTATTTGTGCCCTCTGCTGTTTTTCTTTTGTCAGTCTGGCCAGTGGTTTGTCGATTTTGTTGATTCTTTCAAAGAACCAACTTTTGGTTTTGTTGATTCTTTCTATTGTTTTTCTGTTCTCTATTTCATTGATTTCTGCTCTGATCTTTACTATTTCCTTTCTTCCAGTGGTTGTAGGCTTTTTTTGTTGTTCTCTTTCTATTTGTTTGAGTTCTGTAGTTAATGTTTTGATTTTGTCCCTTTCTTCTTTTTTGATATGTGCATCTATTGCTATAAATTGTCCTCTGAGGACTGCCTTTGCTGTGTCCCAAAGGTTTTGGTATGATGTGTTTTCATTTTCATTTGATTCTAGGAATTTTTTAATTCCATCTCTGATTTCTTCTATTACCCATTGATGTGTAAGCAGATTATTATTCAGTTTCCATGTGTTTGATTTTTTTTCCTTGATCTTTCTATTGTTAATTTCTGCCTTGATGGCATTGTGGTCAGAGAAGATACTTTGAATTATCTCAACGTTTTGGATCTTGTTGAGGATTGCTCTGTGGCCTAAGATGTGGTCTATTCTGGAGAACGTTCCATGTGCATTGGAAAAGAATGTGTACTTTGCAGCGGTTGGATGGAGTGTTCTATATATGTCTATGAGGTCCAGTTGGCTGATTGTGTCCTTTAGGTCTTCTGTATCTTTGCTAAGTTTCTTTTTAGTTGTTCTGTCCTTTACTGAGAGTGGTGTGTTGAAGTCTCCTACTATTATTGTGGAACTGTCAATTTCTCTTTTCAGTGCTGTTAGAGTTTTTTTTATGTATTTTGGAGCCCTGTCATTGGGTGCATAGATATTTATTATGGTTATGTCTTCATGATGGATCATCCCCTTAATCATTATATAGTGTCCTTCTTTGTCTTTTATGGTAGATTTTGTTTTAAAGTCTATTTTATCTGAGATTAGAATTGCCACTCCTGCTCTTTTTTGATAGTTGTTAGCTTGATATATTTTTTTCCAACCTTTGATTTTTAATAAATTCACATCTTTGTTTCTAAGATGTGTCTCTTGTAGACAGCAAATAGATGGATCCTGTTTTCTTATCCATTCTGCCACTCTCCGTCGCTTTATGGGTGCATTGAGTCCATTTATGTTCAGTGTAATTATTGATAGATGTGAGTTTGTTGCTGTCATTTTGTAGTGCTTTTTTATGTGATGCTGAAGTTTTCTTTGTTCTTCTTACTCTCTTGTGCTGAGTTCCTTTTGTTTGTGGATTTTGTGTTCATTTCTTTTGTTTTTGTAGGTTTTGTTTTTGTTGAGACTTTATGTTTTTCGTCTTTATTTTTATGAGTTGGTTTGTTAACTTTTTTTGTGGTTACCATGAATTTTACCCTTATCTTTATAATTTTGAAGCAGTCTACCGTTACTTGGTATCGCCTTGCCTTCTTCTCCTTTAGAAGGTTCTATACCTATGCCGTTTGTTCCCTCTTTCATTGTTTTGATGTTGTGGTCATCCTTTGATTGATTTCTCTGATTCCCTGTTGTATATCTTTTGTTTTTGGAAAGTCGTCTGTAGTTCAGTTCCTAGAATGGTATCTGGTTCATGTGAACCTGCATCCTAGGTCCTAGGTCCTGCCTGAGGGCTTAAGCTGTTTGTCCTCAGATCGAAGAACTCCCTTTAATAATTCTTGTAAGTTTGGTTTGACTTTTGCATATTCCTTTAGTTTCTGTTTATCTGGAAATGACCTAATTTCACCATCAAATCTGAATGAGAGTTTTGCAGGATATATTATTCTTGGCTGACAATTTTTTTCTTTCAAGATTTTATATATGTCATCCCATTGCCTTCTTGCCTGCATGGTTTCTGCTGAATAATCTGAGCTTAGTCTTATTGTTTCTCCTCTGTATGTGACTTCTTGTTTTTCCCGAGCTGCTCTCAGGATTCTTTGTTTGTCTTTAGTTTTAGCGAGTGTGAATATGATATGTCTTGGTGATTTTCTTTTGGGGTCTCTTCTATATGGGGTTCGTTGAGCTTCTTGGATGACCAGCTTTTCATCTTTCATGATATTGGGAAAGTTTTCTGTCAGCAGTTCCTCAATGATCCTCTCTGTGTTTTCTGTTTTCTTCCCCTGTTCTGGTATGCCAATCACTCGTATGTTTTTGCTTTTAATTGTGTCCCACATAACTCTCAGGGTCTCTTCATTTTTCTTTGTTCTTTTTTCTGAGTTTTCCTGAAACAGAGTTGTATCCAAGTGTTTGTCTTCAGTTCCACTGATCCTGTCTTCCATGGTTTCAAATCTACTTCTCAGCCCTTCTATGACACCGTCCATTTCTGAAATCTTGTTGTTTATCTTTTGGATTTCTAATTGTTGTTTTTGTATAATTTCGAGTTGTGAATTTATTTTGGCATTTTGTTCTTGCATCATCTTCCTGAATTCTTCCAATTTTTTGTCTGTATTTTCCATAAATTTGTCTATTTTTTCCTCATGTTTGTCAGCTTTTTGCCTCAGTTCTTGGAAAATTCCAAGTATTAGTGATTTGAGTTCCGTATCAGGTACTTCTAGTGCATTTTCTTCCACAGGAGAGTTATCTGGTGTTTTAATTTGGACGCCTATTGGAGCCATCTTGTCTTGTTTTTGTAAATGTTTTGATATTGTTTGCTGTTTTCGGGGCATTCAGTAGATATTTCTCTCGTTTATTGATTGTAGATTTTTTTTTTTTTTCGTTCTTGTGGTACAGCTGGGCAGATCTAGTTGAGGAGGAGCCACTGGGATGGGTTGCTTGTGGCACTCACCGCAGCCACCAGGACGGTCGGTAGTCAGTGCTGGGCAGGTTCCAATAGGGCGTGCCTGCACCGCTTGGTGATGTGATGTCTAGTGCACGGTGCAGGTAGGTAGGGTGCAGCGGGAAGATGGTTATGTGTGAAGCTAAGCTGGATATGGGAGAGAGGAGAGAGGAGGAGGAGCAAAAAGCGTACAAACATAAAAGAATGCTAGGGGAGTTTGTCATTGGAACGTACAGATGAGAGACTATGGGATGGAGGAAACCAGAAGGGGGAAGAGAAAGAAAAGGAAAGAATGACCAAATGAAAATCAGAAAAGTTAAAAAACTGCAAAGTTCCCAGGGATCGCACCGATGCAGCTATGAGGTCTGGGGGAGTCGGTCTCAATTTTCACAGCTCAGCCTGGCCAGAAGGTACAGAGGCATACATCGCCTGGTATTCAGGGATCAGAAAGAGAAGGAAGAGATAGAGGGACAAGAAATTAAGCAATGAAGAAAGACAAAAGAGAAAAAGAGGTAAAATATGACAAAACTAATCAAAAAAGGAAGAAAAATAAAATTGAGGAAAAAAAAAAAAAAAAAAAGGGCAACACCAGCAGTCAGTGCCTACAAATGGGACCCAGAGAGCCCCCACTCAGGGGCGCGAATTCCAAGAAGCCGATAGTCTCGGGGTTAAGTGACCGTGGCCACGGGAAGCAGAGGGGCCAACGAACAAAGGCCCCAGGATCCCACCCGCGCGGGAGCCCAGACCTGGAAACAGCCACACGCCCGAACGCAGCCCTACAGCCCCGCAGGAGAGAGCAGAGACGGCCCTCGGAACCAGGCACCCAGGCAAAAGGAGGGGGAGGCGGCAGAAAAAGGTCCGCTAGGTGCCAGCAAACGGCTCCCAGAAAGCCCCCAGCCCGGGCGCGCGGAACCCAAGCACCGGCGCCCCCCCGCCCAGGGACCCCGGCCACGGAAAGCAGAGGGGTGAACGAACAAAGGCCCCGGGATCCCACCCACGCGGGAGCCCAGACCCAGAAACAGCCACATGCCCGCACGCAGCTCCACAGCCCCGCAGGAGAGAGCAGAGACAGCACCCGGACCCAGGCACCCAGGCAAAAGGAGGGGGAGGCGGCAGAAAAAGGTCCGCTAGGTGCCAGCAAACGGCTCCCAGAAAGCCCCCAGCCCGGGCGCGCGGAACCCAAGCACCGGCGCCCCCCCGCCCAGGGACCCCGGCCACGGAAAGCAGAGGGGCGAACGAACAAAGGCCCCGGGATCCCACCCACGCGGGAGCCCCGACCCAGAAACAGCCACACGCCCGCACGCAGCCCTACAGCCCCGCAGGAGAGAGCAGAGACGGCACTCGGAACCAGGCACCCAGGCAAAAGGAGGGGGAGGCGGCAGAGAAAGGTTCGCTAGCTGCCAGCAAACGGCTCCCAGAAAGCCGCCAGCCCAGGCGCGCGGAATCCAAGCACCAGCACCCCCCAGCCCAGAGACCCTGGCCACGGAAAGCAGGGGATCCCCAGCTGAGGCGGAGAGGGGTGGGTGGTGGGAGAGCGCGCACCGCAGTTTACCGGTCGTTCTGTCTCCGACCAGATGCTCTGCAAGGCTGCTCTCCCGTTTGCTGGTCTCCGATAGGAATCCAAGATGGTGGATCCGCGCTGCGTTAGCTGGTAAGGAATCTCTGCCTGAGTCTCTCCTCGCTCTCCGTTCTCTTTTAGTATTCTCACTCCGTTTGGTGTTTGGCTGAGTTCTTTATCTCTTCATTTGGTGTTCTAGGGTTTCAGGATTGTTGATTCTCTGTTAGGCTTAGTTTTTCGGATCTTTGCTGTGGAGGGACGGCGTGGTGTTTCTGCCTAGAGCGCCATCTTCTTTATTTTACTTCTTAATGTGACTACTAGAAAATTTTAAAGTATACATGTGGCTCGCATTATATTTCTACTGGATGAAGCTGCTTTAGAACTTACAGAAAATTAGAGAACACTTAGGAATGTAAAATAAATCTCCCTTTGTCCAATATTATTATTAAAAATAAAATGTTACTGAACACAGAAATTTCCTTCCGCAAGAAGGAACACAGCCCTGCTGGTACCTTGATTTTAGCCCAGTGAGACCCATGTCAGACGTCTGACCTCTAGAACTGTAAGGTAACAAATCTGTGTTGTTTTGGGTCACTTCATCCCTCTCTTTTTTTGTGTGCAAGACCCAAATATTCTTCTGAATCTTTGAACGTGGGATACAGAGGGGCCTGCTGCAAGTACCAAAGAACAGCCTTGTATGCCTGGGCACTGCATCTGCTGTGACGGAGGGTAGTATAGAGGTTAAAAGTAGAGCCTCTGGGGCCAGACTGCCTCTTTTTCAAATTCTGGCTCTTTAATATACTCGCTATGTGACCCCTTGCAGGTTATTTAACAGCTCTTTGCCTCAGTTTCCTCATCTGTAAAAAAGATAATAACCACTGCTTAGTTAATATAAGAATATGTCTGGGTCACAGTAAATGCTATAGAAGTATTTGTTATTATGCTATAATATTACACAGATCTTAAAGTCTGAACCAGCCTAAAATTACACTGCAGAATATTGGATGGTTGGTAATATGTACCGTGTGAATAACAATATATTGACATAGCACTTTACAGTCAACACAGCAGTTTTACGTCTATTAATTCACTTGATCCTCAAAACAATATTGCACAGTAGTCAGAGGATGAAGTCTCTTTTTATAGGGCATGATAGAAAAAGACCGATCCTGTGTCATAGCCACCAAAACCAGTGTTAAATTCGTTTATTTGATCAGTGGCAATTTTCCACAATAAACTCACTCACTTCTGAAAACTAGCCAATAGAGCTCCCCATTTTTGGACGTCAGTCAGTCAACAGTCTCACCCAAGGACCATGCTTCTTGCTAAAGTCAGTCCATTCCTGCCTCCGACAGTTGGCCAATCTCTCAGCTCCGATTGGCAGTCCACTTTGCTCAGAGAAACTCTACCCAACAGGCACAGCTCTTCCGGATTTAACTGAGTAATAATCTCAGCCTTTTGTTTCCTGTATTAAGTGGGGTTCTCTACTCAGTATTGTGATAGGCATAATAATGGTTTCCCAAAGGTGTCCACGTCTTAATTCCCCAGAACCTGTAAATATGGTATGCTACATGGTAAGAAAGGAGCCCTGCTGACCCAGTGGTTAAAGTGCTTGGCTACTAACTGAAAGGTCAGCAGCTGAAAGGTCAGCTACCCCTCCGGAGAAAGATGTGGCGGTCTGCTCCTGTAAAGATTACAGCCTTGGAAATCCTATGTGGCAGTTCTACTCTGTCCTATAGGGTCATTATGAGAGTCGGAATCCACTGGACAGCAACAGGTCTGGTTTTGGACATGGCAAGAAGGAATTAAGGTTGCAGACGGAATTAAGATCGCTAACCAGCTGATCTTGAGATAGGAAGATTATCTTGGATTATCTCGGTGGGCCGGTTGTAATCACAAGGGTTCTTGCAAGTGAAGGAGGGAGGCAGGAGGGTCAGAGTCGGAGAGAGATATGAAGATGCTACATGGTTGCCTCTGAAGACAAAGGAAGGAGCCAGAAGCTAAGGTACGCCGGCAGCTTCTACAAGTTGGAAAAGGCAAATAAATGGATTCTCCCTTAGAGCTTGTAGAAGGAACACAGCTTTCCTGACACCTTGATTTTAACTCAGTGAGACACATGTCAGACTTTTGCCCTCCAGAACTGTAAGGAAATAAATTTGTGTTGTTCTAAGCCACTAAGTTTTTGATAATTTGTTACAGCAGCAATAGGAAACTAACAGAAACACAGGAGAAAACTGAAGCTCTGGGAAGCTAAGGAGCTTAACCAAATCACAAGTACTCAAGTAGTGTCCTGCAGCTCACATTAGGTCTCTTAACTCCATGTATAGTGATATTTATCCAATGCTTTTAAGAGGAAAAAAAGGAGATGTGAGTAAACTAAGGCACTTCCGAAAATTAAGGTCACAGTTATTGTCCTCTTACTTCACTGGGGGCCTTGGTGGCGCAGTGGTTAAGAGGTCAGCAGGTCGAATCCACCAGCTGCTCCTTAGAAACCCTGTGGGGCAGTTCTACTCTGTCCTACAGGGTCGCTATGAGTCGGAATCAACTCGAGGGCAACTCACTTCACTGAGGGAACCCTCTTAGGGGAAAAGCGATCAAATGTCAGATCAATAACTAGCTTTTAAATGAAAGAGTTTATAGTCGCCATTAAAAGTGTTTTTGTAATAAGATACTTCAGAAAGGTGTCTTTCCCTTAGACGGTAGCTGGAAGGAGAGTGAGGTGTGAAACAATGTTGTAAAACAGATGAATTTTAATATTAAATGATTTATGCACTCATGACAATGAACTCAGAAATGAAGGTTACGTGAAGAAATATTCTTGAAGAATCAGTCCAAAGGTTGCCAGAAGCCCCTGTGGGCATCATTACACAGAATTTATGGCACATTCTTTTAAATCTTCATAAGACAATAGAGAATAACAAGTGGTTCTCCAATACTTTAAATATTTTATAGATGAATCAGTGTTGTATTAACAGAACCACACTCTAGGCTGAATCTCTGTGTAGCTCAGATCGCATTATACGGTTCTGTGGTCACAAACTACTTCCCATCTCTGGGTAATCAACCCAACCCCTGCGAACTGGTGGTAAGCTGGGGGAAGCTAGTCTTTTCTTCTTTCAAGTTCCCTCCCCTTCCTCTCCTTACCTGCCCCTCTTTTCCTTTCTTCTCTCTATATTTTCTTCTTTTCTATGTTTCACACTCTTAGGTAATTCATCTATTCCCGTGGCTTCAGCTACTGCCCAATATTAAAAGTTACCTGGAAGGACATCTCCACCCAGCCCTTTCTCCTGATGTCACTAGGAATTCCTTCTTGCCTGTATTTGGCTCTTTACACAGAAGTAATCCAAAGCTCAGTGCATTATATTTCCCACCCAACCTCCTATTCCCCAGAATTTCTTAGCTCAGCAAGGAGCATCACAAGCAATCCACCGCTCAAGCCAGATTCCTGTGGGTATCGTTGACTCCTTCCTCGCCTGTCTCCTCGCCACTGCCGGTCTGCTCCAGGCCCTTCCCCACAGTGCTGCATTTTACAACGTTGTTAAAAGCCATCAGCTTTGGTGTGCCACTCAAGGTGCTCTGTGATTGGCACTTCTGTCTCTGGCCCATGTCCATTCCTCCTGCGTGCTCACTCACACACTGTTTTCTAGCTTTGAATCCTTATTTGCAGCGACTGAGTTGTTTCTGGTTTAAGGGGCCTTGCTCATGCTTTTGCACTTTTTGCTGAAAATGACTTTCCTTCACTATACCTCCCCACCCCCTCGAAACCAAACAAGTTACCATCAGGTTGATTCTTACTCGGGGTGAACCTCCATGGGTAGAGAAGAGCTGCTCCATAGGGTTTTCAAGGCTGTGAACTTTTGGAGGTACATTGCCAGGCCTTTCTTCCAAGGCATTTCTGGGTGGGTTTGAACTGTCGAACTTTCAGTTAGTAGTCGAGTGCTCAACTGCTTGCACCACCCAGGGACTCCTCTTTCATTACAGCTCCTGGCAAATATCTTTCTACGGCTCTTTGAGCCTTATCTCAAGCTCTATATTTCCTATAAATCCAGTCCTTACCCAAAGCTCTACAATTGTTAAAACTGACGACTCTACCCTTCTGCCCACCACCTGTCTGTCAGTGTGTCATGCTGTGGTTGCTTGTGTGTTGCTATGATGCTGGAAACTATGCCGCCAGTATTTCACATACCAGCAGGGTCATCCATGGTGGTCAGGTTTCAGTGGCGTTTCCTAATACAGACTCAGAAGAAAGGCCTTGGCAACCTGCTTCTGAAAATTAGCCAGTGAAAACCCAATGGATCACAACAGAATATTGTCTGCCAGAGTGCTGGAAGATGAGCCCCTAGACAAGAAGACAGTTTAAATGTACAGTGGCTGTGATAATGGACTGGAGCATACCAACAATTGGGAAGATGACACAGGACCGAGTAAATTTGTTCTGTTGTACATTGGGTTGCCGTGAGTCTGAGCCAACTTGCCAGCAACTAAAACCAACAGTAACAACCCTTCTGCTTCTGCTGTACCTCTGCAGTACTTTTCGGCAGCCCCTGCAACCTGGGCTGGTATTCAGCCGCTAGACCGCCTCCTCCTGGCTGCCTCCAGCGTCCACTCTGATCGGTGGGCATATTCCCTGTGTCCAGTACATCACTATAGGTACTGGATTACATATATCTCCCCCTTATGGAGGATCATGTATCTCTAGGGGCTGTGAAGGTACCTGTCACATGGGAGTTGCTTGGCAAAGGTGAGTGAAGTCATCTGAACCACATATTACAGAGATTTATCACTAAAAGAAAGGACGGTGCAGGCATGAATGCTTTGAATACTTGTCCCCTATTATTAAATTTCTCTGGAAATATAAGACCTCATGAATAACACATACACATTTTTTACAGAGAAACATTACTTTCTTTAAAACATACATCAGCTCAAAATGCATTCAAATGGTAAGACAATCAGTTGCAAAAAAGAGACAGAGAGAGAGAGAGAAACAAGATTACTAATCATTTTCCGTAAAGTCTTCCAACAAAAAATATTTCAGGGAAAGATTTTTCTTTTTCTTATTTTTAAACTTTTTTTTAAGTTATGGAAATGTGAAACATACACAAAAAAGGAGAGAAGAGTATAATGAACCTTACATAGCCCCCTGCCTTGTTTCAATGATTATGCAGAGTTTGCTAATTTTCATTCATCCTCATATTTTTTCCCATAATATTTTAAAGCAAGTCCCAGACATTGTATCATTTTACCTGTAGATATTTCAGAATGTATCTCTAATAAACATGGACTTTTAAAAACATAATTACAATACCATTATCATATCCAAAAAATGAATAATAATTCTTTAATAGCACTTTATACTTGGTCCCTCTTTGACTTTTCCTTATAGTCTCAGAAATATCTTTTTCGAGTTAGTTTGTTGCGATCAGGATCAAAACAAGGCCTACACACTGCATCTAGTTAACATTTTCCTAAGCGTCTCCCTCTTTTTTTTAACATTTACTTTGAAATAATTTCAAACTTACAGAAAAGTTGCGAGTATAGTACAAAGACTACCTGCATCCCTTTCAGCTAATTCGTGAACCGTTAACATTTTGCTACATTTGCTTTGCCCTTCTATGTTCGTGTTGTTGTTTTTTGAACCACGTGAGAATCGTCCCTTTCTTTCTAAATACAGGTATCCCTTGCTTTTCGAAAGTTCGATTTACGCCACTTTGCTTTTATGAAAGACCTACATTAGTTGGTCTATGTTTTCACTAACCGAAAGAAATCCAAAGAGGGTTTTCACCTTCACGAAAAAAGGCGAAAAGCGGAAGCAGCGTTCAGCGTTTGTTTGCAGCAAGCGTTAAAGAGGCAGCGCGCACCCCAGCGGTCAGAGTGGCGTCAGCAAGCTCCTTCCCTGGGAATCGCACCCAGCATCTCCGCTTTCAGTCTGTTAGAATTACCTTAGGGTTTATATGTTATTTGGTATGATTTGGTAGGTTACTTTTTGGGTCTGGGAAATTTGGGGTCAAAAATTTTCCCCATATAAATTAATGGTAATTTCTTCTTTGCTTTATGCCATTTCGGCCTCTGAAATTTTCATAGGAGCCCTCTACTTTCAGATAGCGGGGAAACCTGTACTTCAGTATGTATTTCCAAAGAATAAGGCTATTATCTTATATAATCAAAGTACAGTTATCAAACTCACAAAATTTAACGTGAGACAATATTATAATTTAATCTACAGCCTATATTCAAACTCTGACAATTGTCCCAATAATGTCCCTTTATAGCAATTATTTTTCCCAGTCCAGGATCCAATCCAGAATTATGCATTTGGCATTTTGTTGTAAGGATAAACTTTCCTGTCCGCATTCTCAATCTCTCTCTTTCTATCTCACTCTGCATATACCAACACACACTTACGGATCCTTATTTTGTCAGTGAGTTATAATACATTACATTTACCACTTATTTTAATGTTCAGCTGGTCCCTGATCTGGCCAGTGAGAATCTCTTCCAACTGCTCCTGTGTCTTACGCGACATGCCTATAATCCTTTGGGCCCTGCCTTACTTTGTGGCACAACAAGATACTCCAGGTTCATCTTGTACTTCCCATGTTTTTGACCTGGATTGGACCAGTTCTCCAAGGAATCCTTGTTGAAGACTGAATTTTAACAACCACATCTATAATAATGGATTGTGCATCTCACCTTTCAAACTTAAATTTATATAATTTTAAAATTCAGCAAGAGATTCAATTTCACATCTGAAAAAACAATTTGAGTTGAGTTTAAAACAAAGAGCTGAGCAAACACCTTTCAGATTAACAATATTTGTTTATTTGTTCATTGATAATATATAAAATGTAAATATCTTTGAAACTCTGGGTACAGGCTTAATAAGTTTTACAATATAAATAATTGTGGGTGACTTTCACAACTTTTCAATTCCTGCTTCATTTTCCAGAATGAATACGGGCACTTTAGTTGCCTGATAAAAATTATCCACCCGCTTCTCTGAAAGATCCCGTTCTCCCCTATGTACTGTCTAACTGCAAAGGAACATGGCGTCCCTCAAAATGAGTACAAAGGCTCTACGGTGACTTCACTTAGATCTGTGCCTCTTTTCCTTTGGAAGCTCTCATTTCTGTTCCTCGTAATAGAACAGGGGTGTGTGATACATATATTTACAACAAGGACGAAAAAAAGAGAAAAAAAAGAGTAGCTGCTGACGCTGCTCATGTACAACCAAAAGCCTCGTGGGATTTACTTCCTTGGTTTGGAGGTTCAGAGTCATGTTTTCATGGGACATCCCAGTTAATTGGCCTAATAAGATGTTAGAGTTTCTGTTCTACCACTTAGTTCATTGCGTAGTGCCTAGGGTCTTAAAAGCTTGCAAGCAGCCATCTAAGGCACAACAATTGGTCTCTATTTGCCTGAAGCAACAGAGGAAGAAGGAGTGTCAGGAATAGAAGGAGGATATGGAATGTGTGGCTAATTGCCTCCATGAACAACTGCCTTCTTTGCCATGAGATCAGAAGAACTTGATGGTGCCCAGCTACCGTTACTGAACATTTTGATCAGAGATTTCATAGAAGAATCCTGAGCAAAAGGGGGAAAATGCAGAACAGAATTCAAATTCTCAAGGGCTTCAGGCTTCCTGGAGCCATGAAGTTTGGATGAATCCCTGAAACTGTAGCTCTGAGATAATCTTTAAACCAAAACTATCCTCAAAAGTCTTCTTAAAACCAAACAACAGCTTAGCTTAACTAGAAAAAAAAGTCTGCCTTGAGCATTAAGCTCTTTTAAGAACTATCTATATGGGGTCAAACTGACAACATCAACTTGAAAGAGTAGATAGGAACCTTAGGGGACAGTGAATTCATGTTCATGGGGGAGGAATAACTCAGAAAAGGAGGATGAGCATGGTTGCACAACTTGAAGAATGTAATTAATGTCACCGGATGGTACATGTATTGACAGTTGAATTGGTGTATGTTTTACTGTGTATATTCTCAACAACAACAATATAAGATTTAAAAAATATAGAAGATGGAGTTTGTTCATTGGACCATACCATAGCAGTGCTTCTCAAACTTGATTGTGCAGAGACGTCACTTGGGGTGTTAATGAAAACTACAGATTCCTGGGCCCCACACCACAAACATTTCGAAGATGGGATGTGGCCAGGAATCTGCGTTTGTAACAAGCACCCTAGGAGATCCAAAGGTGGATCACGCTTAGAGAAAGCCTATTCTAGAATAACTTAGCTTGCCATGTATGTTGGAGGGCATTTAACCATGGAGGATATAAAATAATAATCCTAAAACAGTTAAAAATTTTAGATTGTGACTCTTCGGGGTTAGCTAGTTATATTTGCGTCAATCAGCAGCCACACGTGGACAACGTCTAAGGGAAAAAAGACTCTCAAATTAAGACAGCTGGAGAGTTTCTAAAACTTGATTTGAAAAGGGCATGAGACTGTGTGTTAAAGAATAAAGAGAAAACATTTATCATAGTGAAGCTTCAATCAGAATGCAGGATGAATTATATGTTAAACTCCATCAGTGTTTCTCAAACCAAAGACTGGGTAAATAACAAAGGGAGATGAAAAGACTAAACTCCAGAACTCTGATCAGCCAACTGTGAATGAAACAAGTAAGCTGTTGTCACTTCACTTGCTTCCAATTTTTAACTTCTTTTCTTTGAGATTTGATGTGAAGTCTAGATTGAAGAGGACTTTGTTGCTTTTATTTATTTATTTATTTGTAGGAAGACAATACATGATCTAAATGTGGTGGTGGAGAGTGAGGCATTAAAATTAAAACGTTTAAGAACTACTGGACTATACCAGTATAAATTTTGAAATTCTTCCTTAAGTATCTTGTAGCCTGCTTTCAGGAGGTCCCAGTATCCCACGTCCTGAACCACAGAGCAAGATTTAATATGGTTGTGGTAGTTACTGTTGTGTTTATGAAAATATTCCTGGTCTCCGTCTCCTTTCAGGCCCCTTTGATGTTAGTGGTGGCTGTGTGACTTGCTTCGGCCAATGCCAGAATGTTAGTAGAAGTGATGTATGTCAATGTTTGGCAGAGCCTTTAAGAACCAATGCATGATTCACCATGATCTTTCTCCCTCTGTCATGGCAAGTGGAAATGTCCCGGATGGTAGGCTGATCCATCAGTCTGCCCAAGGGAAGACGATGTGGAACAGAGTCTCCAACCAACCCACAATGAGCACGTAGCATGAGGGAGAAATGGACCTTGTTCTATGTCACTGAGATTCTAGGGTTCCTTGTTACTGGAGCCTGATCTAGCACATCCTGACTAATTCAGTGGTTAACAACAATGGTTCATAACCTTTTCAAGAATTAGGACCTCTTTTTATTTCAATATGCATTGACTAGAAAAATAACGTATTGTCTAAAATCTACTCTGGATTTAAGAATATTTTAAAATAAATTTTTATTTTATTAATCATAACCTTTACACATACTTGAAAAACTAGCAGCAAATCCACGAGTTAGACAATATATACACAGTGGTGGACAATTCTTTATGAACATACAGATCTGGGGATTCTTTGTAATGATTTCTTGGATCCCCAGTTGTTGCTGTTGCCCTTGAGTCGATTCCAACTCCTGGTGACCCCATATGTGCAGAGTAGAACTGCTCCATAGGGTTTTCAAGGCTGTGACCTTTTGGAAGCAGATCGCCAGGCCTGTCTTTTGAGGTGCCTCTTGAGTGGGTTCAAACTACCAGCCTTTGGCTAGCAGCTAAATGCTTAACTGTTTACATCACCCAGAGACTGGATCCCCAGTGGTGAAGTAAAATAAACCTTTCTCTGGGAAACAAAAACCAGACGTTTTTGGAAAGTACAGCTCTGTCAGTATATACATAACTGTATGATTTGGGGCTGGGCGAGTTCCTTCCTTTCTGGACTTCAGCTGTTTTGTATACAAAGCAATGATTCGCCAGTTTCCTCTCCAGTTCATAGGCTGATTATGTGATGTTGGGATAATAAGAAAGTATTATGAAAAAAATTAAAAGAGACATTTTAAAGTGCATAACATTTACAGTTCCAAGTTTGTGTATCCTCAAATCTCACTGATGGTTACCTTGAAAAAATGGGGAAAGCAAATGGTTTGATGGTAATGTTATTATAGACCATCTTTATGAGGAGAATTAGATTCTAGACCTTCTGTCCTTTCAAAATATTACCTCATGCATCTGAAATCAATATCCAAACTTTTGAAATTCAAGTGGATAAGCAAAGACAGCAAAATATTACAAGAAATGAAGGAAGGGGAATCAGACAAAACACAGGATACACTTCTAGGATTGAAACAAAATAGTCCAGAAATAAGCATAAGGACGTGTGTGTATGTGTACATACAGATGCATAAACACTCAGAAGATAATACCCTGAAAAGACGGGAAGAAGAATTTGACAGTAGTTGATGGATTAAATTAAAATTAAAGGCAAAGATTTTAAGTATATGATCTTTATGTGCATAGAAATTGTAAATTAGAAATGTTAACCCATTCGCACAGGGTAAGAAATTAAACTACTGGTGGAAATGCACTAAGACAAGGTAAGTTTCCCTGGAACACAAATTTAAGTTCCTAGTACTTTAAATCCTGCTTAGGGAATTGGAACAAGAATACACATACGTTTCCTTTCCCTGGGCCCCTTCTAGCTGTGTTCCCCACTCTACTTCTTACCTGCCCTGTGTCTCAAATCCTTAGGGAAATACCTGACAACAATGTGATAAACTAGTTCACGCTAAGGAGGCGCAGACATGTTTCTTCCAACGCGTATCACCAAGGAACCTTGAGTGGTTTTCATTGCCCCTTCTCTGACTCTGTCCAATTCCTTAAGTAGGATTTAAAGTACTAGGAACTTAAATGTGTATTCCAGGGAAATTTACCTTGTCTTAGTTCGTTTCCACCAGTAGTTTAATTTCTTACTCTGTGTTAGGCAGCAAGGGAGAAATGATGGGGAAAAATGGTCACCGAAAAGTTAAAACTCACGGTTTGGAGGATGGAATCAAAGGAAGGAGAGAGCCATTTACGCACGCCCAAGCTGGTGCCAGCTGTTTTCAGCTGCTTGCTCTGGTTTAGCTTTCAAAGAGGCATCAGATAGTCGTCCTTTTTCCCTTGGTGCAGCAATAAAACCAGGAAGGGCAGATGGTATGGCAACAATCCTCCCTCATGATATTTTCCCGGAGCTGAGCTCTAGCAAGTAGGAATGTCTGTCACCCAAATTACAAACCCTTTCTGGGAAGCCTGAATCTCAAGCTTTTTTTGGATGAAGAAATGCACAGACTTCTGGCCTCATGCACTTTCAGTCCGCTCACTTTGGTTGACATTAGGGTGGCTGATCTCATCTAACGTGTCATTTGTTTATTTTGGGGGGTAGACTTCTGGGTCCAGAAAAAGCAGTCCTTTGTAGCTATGAGTGAGGTGTATTTCCTTTGCTAAGCTTGAAGGGCTTCCCCTTGAATCCCTCAGTAATTCCCTAGAGGCCGTCAGCTTACCCAGCTGTCCTCATTTCCACCCAAGAAATACTAGTTTCTTCCTGAGGCTGGCGTTTCTATTTCCAGTCTGGTACATGTCGAGCCAACAGATGGTACTTCTGGGGCTTGCATAACTGTGCTTTCAAGGGCTTTGAGAATGTGATGACATGACACAGCCCAAACAGAAGGGTTTATGACTCCTCCACCCCTCCCCACCTCCACGTGGGAACCAACTGCACATCTCCACACAAACACACCACAGCGCCACAATCACTGCAGGTTTCAGCCTTGACTTTTTCAAAATTAGAGTTTGCAGTTTTGAAGAACTTGGACCACATTCTTCTCTGCATGGTATCATGAGTTACCCTATTCAGAGGTACTTAAATATAATAGGTAATTAAAGCAGGTTTGAGGGGGCGAAGAATTTGAGTCAATCGGTGCCCTTTGAAATTGCTCAGTCCAGTTTGTATTTATAGCACTTTGTACATACAGGTATTATGGTACTTATATATGGTATTGCGAGTGTGTTGGAACCCCGTTCCAAAGACAGCTGTGTAGGTGTCCTTTTGCTCTGGTAGGGCATAATAACCAGAAATCTATCTGCATGTAGGGCCAGAGTGTCCTGGGAAAAAACTGAGCTAAGCAGAAGCGACAATTGGGCAGATAAGCTCGATAAGCCAAGGTCAGAATTCGTGTGGAAGGGAATAAGTCTGTAACTTTACTGTTCTGGCCCCTTTCTGTGGTAGAAGCGGGGAGTGGGAAGGGAAAGAGGAAGGGGGTTTCTTTCACTGGAGTCCTCCAGAATCCACCCCATGGAGAAGTACTGAGGTGAGAAGCATCCTCCTTCATCCTCAGTGTTGGTCATCTGAGGATTCTAGCACAGGAGCAGACACAGCAGCAGCAAACGGTCATGTCGTCCCTGGTAGACCCGTCAGAGGGACCCACAGCAGCAGAAAAACTAAGCCCCAGACCCAAGTGGCAACTGATCAGCCTTGTTGACAAGAACCCTGAGGCTGCCAGTCTCACTGGGAGAGGGACACCCTCCCTAGACTATGAACACCTCTACGGGAGGAGTCGCTTCTACTCATGTTGTTATTAGTGATAAAACCCACCAGTTGCTGGTGAGCCAACACTGACTCATGGTGACCCTGTGCCTGTCAGAGAAGACCTGTGCTCCATAGGGTTTTCAATGGCTGGTTTTTCGGAAGTAGATTGCCAGGGTTTTTTTTTTTTTTTTTTTTTTTAGGTACCTCTGGTGGACTCGAACCTCCAGCCTTTCAGTTATCAGCCATGCCCATTAATTATTTGTACCACCCAGGACTCCTGTTAGTGACCAGAAGAGCCCATAGTACACTCGTTATACCCACTGCCTTTGAGTTGATTCTGGCTCATAGCGACTCTATAGGACAGAGTAGAACTGCCCCATAGGGTTTCCAAGGAGCAGCTGGTGGATTCGAACTGCCGACCTTTTGGTTAGCAGCTGAGCTCTTAACCACTGCACCACTAGCCCATAGTAGGAACCGACAAATGTTAGAGGAACAAATGCTTGAAAGAATTAATGACTTGGCAACTTTTCAAAGGTCAAATGGTGAGTGAGCATTTCTCCTCTCTCTTTTATGAGGAGAAAGCCAGGGGTGTGCCTTTGGAGAAGGGAGACAGGGTAGTGGAGAGTTACAGATCACCACCTCCACTTCCAAGTAATGCAAAGCAAAGCAGCATTGCCAAGTTCATAGGCATACATTGTAGGCTGCAGAATTTGTTCTAATATCTCATGTATTAAAGGGCTTCACTGCTTATATACCACTCATTTGGGTGGGTTTGGGCATCTCTGGGGAGACCTGTAAAGGTTTTATTTGTATGAGGCCTGTGAGTGTCCCTGGAGAAACAATGTGTTGGGTCTTCCGCTGGCTTTCTGGGCTGTGTTAGAGAGGCAGTGTAGGGTAATGGTTAGGCATTAGACTCAGCAGTCAGATTCCCTCCCTTCTGATTCCTTTTCTGACCCTACCAGTTTTACAATTTAGGCAAATTACTTCACCTCTGTGTGCCTCAGTTTTCCCGTCAATAAAATGGGGATTTTTAAGAATTGTGAGGATTAAGGAAGTTAATATATGCAACTGCTGGGACATGTGAGACACAGAGTGGGTGCTACATATGGGTTAAGGTTTCCTGGTTGCGCAATGGTTAAGCACTCAGCTACTAAATGTTGGCGATTTGAACCCATCTAGTGGCTCCAAGGGAGAAAGACTTCGTGGTCTGCTCTCATAAAGATTACAGCCCAGAAAACCCCTATGAGGCAGTTCTGCTCTGTCATATGGGGTCTCTAAGAGCCAAAATCAACTTGATGGCACCTAACAACAACATATGGGTTAGCTGTTATTATTACTATTATTATTCATTGTGGCTACCTTTGTGGGCAGGTCATCAAAAGGGCGGAGGAGAGACAGGCTCAGGGGAAACTACAGGTCCATGACCCTTACTAAGGAATCAGAGATGGAAAAGCACAGAGCTCAGTCACCACTCTTGTTTCTTGATCCTGGTTATCAGGACATTTAAGCTCATTTCAGGAGTCTTGGTGGTGCAGTGGTTAAGAACTTGGCTGCTAACCAAAAAGTGAGCAGTTCAAATCTACCAACTGCTTCTTGTAAACCCTAAGGGACAGTTCTACTCTGTCCTATAGGGTTGTTATGAGTCGGAATTGACTCGAAGACAATGAGTTTTTTTTGTAAGTTCAATTCAGAAGGAAGAGGAGGGAGGGGTAAGGATCTGGTGAATTGAGCGTGTTAAGGAGAGAGCTGTGGGCCAGAGACGCTGGTATGAGCTGAATGAAGCAGTGTGTGGCTCTAGGGAGGCATGCTCCCTGCTTCCCCTCGTGATGGCTTTGGTGCAGGGCCTCCCCAGCCTTGGTCCTCAGTGTTGGGGACAACTGGAGGCTCTGTGAGGGGTAGAAGGTATGGCTAGGAGTTAATTGGCTGTCAGTAGATTGGGGAGGAGGGCAGATTCCATCAGCAGGCAGAGAAGGAGATGAAGAAATACTCCTGGGATCTCTGGACCATGCAGGAGGCAGCTGAGTGCTGGAGCTTGACAACTTCCTAAGTGAAGCAAGGACAATTGCTGATGAAGTAACTTAAGTAACTTGATTTTATCCCTCAGGCGGGGCAAGCCAGAAGAAACTCACAATGCTATACTAGTACCCTAGGTTCCTTACGTTCCCCTGGGGCAAGAGCTGGGCCAGAGCTCATGTTACAAACAGAGACTAAGCGGCAAGCTGTGTAGGGGATGGGCGAGGCTATGGGGCATGGGGATCTGGTACCTTTCTTTCCCGTGTACTGGAAATGGGTGACAGACAGCATCGTGTCTTCTCTAGCTGTTCCTAATCAACCCTCTAGGGTTATCACTTATAAAGCACCCCCATGATTAAAGACACCCATGAGATCTTTCTAAAGAATACAGATTGTTTTCTAATACCATGTATATGTGAAACGAATTTGACCCATCATATATCGTAAATTTAAGACGTAGCTACTCTCAATGGTGACAATTACACGGCAAAACAGGAATAGTAATTTCCTCTGTGAGTCTGAATGCCTACAAAACGCTTTGATCAACTTGAAAGATGCTATTGAAACCCACTCAAAGAGTAGAGAAACAGGGCAGTGTTATTAATTTGATAAATTAGTCAAGAAGCCGGTGCTCACTAACTACTACTTTGGTGATTTCCAGTTTCATACTCATAGATCTGACCTGATTGAAAGCTTAATTTTGGGAATATGCAAATATGTTATTTATTATGCTTTTCCATTAGCAATGGGTTCAAGCATAACGATTGTGAAGATGGTGCAGGTCCGGGCAGTGTTTCGTTCTGCTGTACCGCTATGTTCTGTAGGGCCGCTATGAGCCGGAACCGACTCAATGGCACCTAACAGCGACATTAGCCTAAAGGAAACAAGCTCAAATGTTGTCCTCCTTTTCTGTGTATCTCTGCTTTTTTTTAAACCACCACGGTGCAAGATGGCACAGAAAAATACTTTACTTTTCTGAGCTGGAGGCTGTTCTTACATAGCTGGGTCTGTAACTGCAAAGCTGACCAAAGCAGTCTCCCATAGATATGAAACTGGCGAGTTCTGGCTTTGCTAAAAGCATTCACTGATCAATGAATCTTGTCTATATTCCCTTTCTAGGTGCAGAATCTTCTCAATCCAGTACCTCACCAGGCAGGGACACATTGTTCTGTCTGGTCCCATTTAATAAGCTACATCTTTGCCCCACCTTCCCTCAAGGCCCTATTTCCAAACATGTCTTGGGCATGTTCCTTCAGGATGTAGGTAATACCTGTGCCCCATTTACCATAACTGGGGCCATGTAAACATCATGCAGAAATTCTCCTGGGCATTTTTTGCTGGTCCTCTTCCCGTAGATCGGTTTACATTGTCTGATATCACTTGGTGTAACTGCCCCAGACTTCAGGGTGTGGCTGTTTTTTGCTTTTCTCATGACCTCACTGTTTCTCAGTCATTTCCTTGATCTTCCTTCCCCAGGGGCGGGGACCTTTGGGTCTCCACTCTGAGATGTGAATTCGCCTTTTCTGAGATGACACTGCTTCCCAGTCTCTTTTTCTGATCTCCCAACACTTCTTGCTTATTTGAGAGCAGATGGGTACCATTGATTTTTCCCTCTTAGGCTGATGTATTTTCTCTTTTGAGATTTTATTTTCTATTTCATAGCTGTTCCTGTGTCCCTAAATATCTCAAACTTCCGCTAGAGTAAATCTCTTTTTTCCTCCCGCCTAATTAGCCTGTCTTCCTTGTTTGTTTTAATTCCTCCTCTTCTGCTTTGAGAATAAGATTGAGGCTTGCTTTGCAGACCTCGCTGGGCCTGTCTGATGTCTTGAGCAAGGCTGATGCCTGGAGTAAGCGGGCCCCAAGCACAGGCTTTTAAAGTCACTTCCCTAGTCTTTGAGTTTGCAATAATTTCTCTGACACAAGAAAACGGCATGTTCTCTCTGTACTAAGTGACCCTGCTCCATTTAATTTGTTTGTTAATAAAATACAGCATGTCAGTGGGTGAGGTTGCAATCTGGCTTCTGAAATCTGAATTACAAATTTAATTATGTAATTAACAGATGGGAGCCCTTGTGGCACAGTGGTTAAGAGCTTGCTGCTAACCAGCCATTCCTTGGAAATCCTATGGGGCAGTGCTACTTTGTTCTGTAGGGTCGCTGTGAGTTGGAATTGATTTGACCGCAAGGGGTTTGATTTTTAGTTTTTAATTAATAAATGCAGAACCTTCAGGAGACACGTGGTAGGGAGCAACCCTTAAGGGTTTATGGATAAGCCACATTAAATCCAAGAGTCCAGGCACTCCAGACCCTTCCTTGGATCTGGATATTATTCTAAACATCATAAAAAAAGAAAGAAAGAAAGAAAATTGGGGCAGTCTATCTAATCTACTCACCTAGACTCGACATTTACCATGTAAAGTTAGAATGTTGACACATGTAAAGTTGGAATCCTACTTCTGTAGCTAACATACAACTTAGTCTCGGTTTAAAGCTCTGGACAGGAGACCTGACTGGAAAACACCGTCAAATGCAACCAACAAGTTTTCTGACCTTCTCCTGCTAAAAGAGGTCTGTGGGGGGTGCAAATGGTTTGCACTTGACTACTAACATAAAGGTTGGTGGTTCAAACCCACCCAGGGGGACCTCAGAGGAAAACCCTGATGATCCACTTCCATAAAGATTACAGTCAAGAAAACCCTATGGGGCAGTTCTGCTGTGTAACATGAGTTGGAACTGACTCAACAGCAATGGGTTAATGCTAAAATGTTTTAAAGAGAAGGGCTATCTTTTCCCTTTAATTGAATCCTTGCTTCACCTATAGCTTTGATGTGCAAGTAGGTGCAGGCGAGGACAGAGTGTGTGAAATGCCAGGTCAGGCACAGCAGTGTGCCCTGTAAAACCTTTGCTGAGCCGCATGTACTGGTTAAAGGTTAGCCCAGCTGTAAACAAAACTCCCAGCCGCTCGTCTGTGGACAAACGCCATAAGCTGCAGTTACACCAAGTATAAAAATACCACGTTGTCTAAGGTTTGAAGTCACTTGCCCAGGCTGCTTAATAGTAAAAACCAGCAGTATTGCACCATATGGAGTCATTGGGTGGTGTGAACGGGTTAAGTGCTTGACTACTAACCGAAAGATTGGCAGCTCGAGTCCACCCACAGGTGCCTTGGAATAAAGGCCTGACGATCTACTTCTGAAAAATCAATCATTGAAAACCCTATGGAGCACAGTTCTACTCTGTGTTTACGGGGTCACCATGAGTTGGAGTCGACTCGATAGTAACTGGTTTGGTTTTTTGTACCTTATAGATGCTGCAAAACCCTATGGGCACCGGTTTCACCAAAAGCTTTCCTCCAAATGCTGTTTTGCTCCCCAAAGTCCACGCTTTATTTTGCTAGATTCTTGGTCCAGTGTGCCCTTTGCTGGGGAAGTGAAGTGTTCGATAACAGTACCACCTTTCCCCATCCAAGTTTAGAACCAACTGGGAGATAAGATAAAAGAGTCAATGGGTGAAATACAAATGATAACTTTTATTATTGCTAAGCAGATAATGGAGTTTGGCTGCTACCCAAAAGGTCAGCATCTGGAATCCACCAGCCGCTCCTTGGAAACCCTATGGGGCAGTTCTTCGCTGTCCTATATGGTCGCTATGAGTAGGAATCGGGTTTTTGGTTTTGGTAAGCAGATAATAGAGAATATTTATTGCTCAAGTGTAGGGCTAGAGTGGGTGTCCTAATACTGATTCCCAGAATTAGACAGACAAACTGCCGGACATTGCTGGTCTCTCCACATGGAACCCATCCTTGGACACTTAGAGCAGAGAAAAGTGCTACGGAATGCGTGCTTCCCTTGGGCAATTGAGAGCAGAAAGAGGCAGGAGGAAGAGAGAGGAAGGAGCTGCGTGAATCATGCCTCCTCTCTTTCTCCAAGCTCCTCAGTCTGGTTTAGTCCCTCTACCTCTTCAGAGGAGAGTGAGTGAGGGCAAGAAGGGGGCTCCCCCTACACTGCAGGAAATAATGGGGCGGAAGAGAAGCTCTCACACCCATGATGGATTTAACTATACGTTGGCCAGTTCCTCTACTCCCACTGTTTCTTGCATTCAGTTTTCCTCTGGACTGTCTCCTGCTCACCGAAGTCGTTTGTGAGGGTCGGGGGGAGGCAAACACTTTCAGTGTCCATTTGTCTAGAAGTGTCTTGAATGATGCTTTAAGCAGGTACAGATTCTCAGCCCAGAGACCCCAGGATCAAGAACCAAAGAAACAAAACAAAACCCACTATCATCGAGCCGATTCTGACTCACAGCAACAGAGTAGAACTGCCCCACATGATTGCCAAGTAGCAGCTGGTGGATTTGAACTGCTGACCTTTTAGTTAGCAGCTGAGCTCTTACCCACTGTGCCACCAGGGCTTCCCAGGATCAAGAAGGGAGTGTAAATGCGAACCCCAGGCCTGGGCTTTCAGCTCATGTAGGCCCTGTACTCCCCAACCCCAGACCCCAAGCCCTAGCTTCTTTCTGTACTAATGGATTGAGATGTATTTTTTATAGTTCTCTATTTCCTTGCCGACGCATCGCTTGCAAACTTTATCTAGCAGTCTCCATTTAACTCTCTGTTTCGTGTAGATTCAGGACTGTAGCTCTTGTCCCTACATGGGCATTAAAACACAAGCTTCTGGGTGACTGGGACTGTTGACTGTGTCCCCAGAGGACCTGAGTGTTGTGCAGCTGGCATCCTCTCTCCTGCCTACTGCTCTGGTTTTCAGCATCACCCTCATGTCTGGCATCTGAGAATGTTTCTTTCTTTCTTATAACTTCAGCTCTTTTAAAATAAAACGTGCTATATTTTACCCAGAATTTTTTAATGTCTGTAGCAGACTGTTTTGGGGCCATCTTTTTTTTTTTTTTTTTAATTGTACTTAGATGAACGTTTACAGAACAAATAGTTTCTCATTAAACAGTACATATATTGTTTTATGACAATGGTTAACAACCCCACGACATGTCAACACTGTCCCTTCTCGACCTTGGGTTCCCTATTACCAGCCTTCCTGTCCCCTCCTGCCTTCTAGTCCTTGTCCCTGGACTGGTGTGCCCTATTAGTCTCGTTTTGTTTTATGGGGCTGTCTAATCTTTGGCTGAAGGGTGAACCTCGGGACTAGACTTCATTACTGAGCTAAAAGGGTGCCTGTGGGCCATACTTGGGGTTTCTCCAGTCTCTGTCAGGCCAGTAAGTCTGGTCTTTTTTTGTGAGTTAGAATTTTGTTCTACATTTTTCTCCAGCTCTGTCTGGGACCCTCTGTTATGATCCATGTCAGAGCACTCAGTGGTGGTAGCTGGGCACCATCTAGTTGTACTGGACTCAGTCTGGTGAAGGCCATGGTAGTTGTGGTCCATTAGTCCTTTGGACCAATCTTTTCCTTGTATCTTGTTTTCCTCAGTCTCCCTTACTGCCCAAGGGGTGAGACCAGTGGAGTATCTTAGATGGCTGCTCACAGGCTTTTAAGATCCCAGACGCTACTCTCTAAGGTGGAATGTGGAACATTGTCTTTATAAACTGTGTTATGCCAATTGAGCTAAATGTTCCCCAAGACCATGGTCCCCCCAGCCCTCTGCCCAGCAATTCAGTCCCTCTGGGAGTTTGGATGTGTCTGTGGAGCTTCCATGACCTTGCCTTGTAAAAGTTGTGCTGGCTCTTGTTTAGGGGCCATCTTGATGGAACTAGAAACCCCCACGACTGGAATGATGTTGTTGTTGTGTGCCATCGAGTCTATACCAACTCATAGCGACCCTGTATGACAGAGTAGAACTGCCCCATAAGGTTTCCTAGGCTATAATCTTCACCAGAGCAGACTGCCAGGTCTTTTCTTCCGTGGAGCTACTGGGTAGGTTTGAACTGCAGACCTTTCAGTTAGAAGCCAAGCACTTTAACCATTGTGCTACTGGGGTTCCTTTTGTAGATATAGTTCCAATCTAATATTATGTCAGGATTTATATTTTAAAAGGGATTCCTGGAGGTACAGAGCCATAACTCTTTCTGTGTAAATAACTCTCTCTCGATATATATTCTGAAATGTCATCATTCATATTCTGAAATATGGTAGATGCTATCATGATATATATTCTTTTTGAATTTACCAGTATTTGTCTAAGTTTGACTTCTCATAGGAACAGGTCCTGATACAAGGATTTGGTTGTATGTGGTTTATTTCAGAGGTGACTTCAAGAAACTCTAGTGATGACATAGTGAAATGAAACAGAAAGAGGAAGGAAGCCAAGAAAGTATACACTATTGTGATGGTTAAGGTTGTGTGTCAGCTTGGTTGGGCCATGATTCTCAGTGGTTTGGCAGTTAAGATGTAGTTTGGCAGTTATGTAATGATGCAATCAGCTCCATGATGAGATCTGCTATGAGCAGCCAATCAACTGAAAGGTAATTTCCTTGGTAGTGTGGTCTGCATCCAATATGTATGGACTTTCTGGCAAAGCTCACTGGCTTTTTCTCTGCTCTGGATCCTGCATTTGGCTTATCATCATCTGATATACACGCTTCCCTGGTTTTGTTTCTCTAGAGAACCCAGCCTGAGGCAGCTATCAAGCAAATTACTAGTGAGGGCATTGAGGACCCAGACTCTTTGTCTTTCTGTTCTGTCTGGGGTAGGTTCCGGCCTAAGTGTGTTCACCTTGTAGTCAGAAGGTGGCTGCCTGTGGCAATTGGACCGACATGATTCTTTGATCACATTCAGCAGGGGAAAAAATAAAAGAGACAGAATATAGGTTCTTTCCTTCTTTTAAGTAGGGCCAACAAGTCACGTGACCACTGCTGAACTGGACCAACCACACGGAATGCCGTGAGCCCATGAATTTGGACTGATTAATATCAGCATGTGGTACTGGGAGTGGGGTTACTGCCTCTCAGTCACACTAAGAAAGGGCAGATTCCCAAACAAAATCAGGGCTTGGTTTGGAAGAATAAGAAGAGCACAATTGTTCTCGGGGCCTTAATAGGGCCACTGCACTGCTCGAGGAAGAAACACACATTTAAAAAATAGTCAAAACAATAAATCTATAATCACTGTAAGTGATACATCATGTAAAACTTTTGGATATGAGAGCTGGGAAAGGCTCATCTGAAGGATGAGCAGGAATTGTTGGCTGTCTTAGTCTGGAAAGTTCTGTTAAAACCTGTTCAGCATGATAGCAACATGCAAGCCTCCACTGACGGACGGGTGCTGGCTGTGCATGAGGTGTATGGCCGGAAGGCTAGAATTCTCTGGAGCACGAATTACCACATGGTGAATACAGAGTAGGGCGTTTCAGACCGATGTATAAAAAACATGTTTATTAAATCTTAAACATAAGATGCAACATTTGGGGGAGAGGAGTGGGAAAATGTTTCCGAAAGTGAAAACTCATGGTCAGGTCCTCTCAGGAAGCCAGACAGGACTTGCAAATACAGGGGCAGGAGACATCCTTTTTTCCCTTGGGCGTCTTTGGCTCAAGCAGAGAGGATCCGCCCCAGAACTAAGCATCTCTGAGCCAGGAGGAAGAAGTCTCTTCTGTAATGGGTGTCACATGAAGCTGTGTGAAAATATGAATCGAGAACATTCTTTATAATTAGTGCTTTATAATCAAATAAAATGAGTCATATTGTGTGCAGCACAGCTTGGCATCAGTGATCCAAACAGATTTGTGAGTCATCTTTTACTGTAAAGAAATTAAGAAATGAGAATAGGATTTGAGAGAGAGAGAGAGAAAAACAAACTCCCAGATGTGTTACATATCACAACTGCCAAAGTTAGTTTTATAGCTTTCAAAATGTTGAGTAGCTTTCTGTTGCAATATTATTTTGTTTTTCTTAGCTACAAACGATATGGCGTTTTGATTTTACTATTCTTAATTTTTGGCTCTTATAAAATGTATTTGCTTTCCAATATGGCACTATTTGCCCAAATGGATGAACTTTAAAGGAATATATTTCAGTTAAATTTCATCCTTCTGTTTTTTACTCCCCTTGCTGTACATGTGATTATTTCTATGGCATAACACATGTATATGACTGGCCTGAGGCAAAATTTCAAATAGGGAAAATATGTCTGTTCTGCCCCATGTCTTTTTTATGCATCTTCTTCCTACTCCTGCTCAGAAATTCCCCAGAGCCCACAACAACAAGGCTCCCCTGCCTGGGAATGACCTTGTTCAAGTTCTGAATAGATAAAGGCCCTCCATTCACGGGTGAAGAGTAGTGCTGGAGAAGGACGGTTTCCTGATTGGCAAGCCACCTCGTGGGGAGGCATTGATGAGATGATTTTACCTCGGCCCAGAAGCTGTCCTCAGGCTTCCAGGTTCCAACACTAGATTGTATTAGAGGCAATTTAACTCTATTATCCAATAGTCCTCCAATCACAGGTGACAAAAACCCAACCCAAACTAGTTTAAGCAAGCTGGTAACTTTGGGGCCCATGTAACTTCTCTCAAGAGTGGACTATCGTCATAGTTGGCCGCCATTGAGTTGGCCTCTGACTCATGGCCACCCCATGTGTTACAGAGAAGAACTGCTTCATAGGGTTTTCTTGGCTGTAATCTGTATGGAAGCAGATTGCCAGGCCTTTGTTCTGGAGAGTCGCTTGGTGGGTTTGAACCACCAACCTTTCAGTTAGCAGCTGATTGTAAACGGCTTTTGCCACCCAGGTCCCTTCAAGGGTGGATGGAGGGGCTCAAACAACATCGGCAGCACTTTGTTTTTCCCTCCCTCCGAGCTGCCTGCCTCTCCTTGGCTTAATTTAGTTTTGCCAGTGGGTTCAGTCTCTGTAGCAGATAAGATGTTCCAGCCTTGCATCCTCCCAGTTTAGTTCCCAGTGGCTACTACATCATTCCTTGGTCTGCTGAGATTTTCTATACAGCCATCATTGTTGCCAAGAAAGGAGAGAAATGATTGGCCCAGTGTATAATATAGCTACTTCTGTGTTTACCAGGTATATATTTTTCCATCCTTTCAGCCTGTCTGTATCCTTATTTTTCAGATGTGAGCATGTAGCTGGATTTTCTTCAGCAATCTTTGCCTTTTAAAGAGATTGTAAACTTAATTTATATTTAATGCAGTTACTGACCATCAGACATCTGTTGACCATTTAACCGGAATTTCCCATCATGGATTGGATATTATCTGAGCTGTAGAGCCATAAAGTTGGGCATATGATCAGCACTCCCTCATCACTGGGAGGTGGGATGGGTATGGGATTGGACTCAAGTAGGTCTTGCAGGCATAAATAAATTAAAGAACATGTGGCTTAAACTCCTAGTATGCTTAGTCCTGAAGTGCCATCTTACTCTAAACCCACACCTAAGCCCTCACAGGGAGCTCCCTACGACCAGTAAGATCACAGAGGAAAACATTGGAACCTGGTTTACAAATGGTGCCATAGATATGCTTGCACCAGTGAGAAGTGGACTGCTATGGGATTATATCCTTACTCAGGTGTGGCCTTGGAGGACAGCAGAGAAAAGAATTTCTTCCACTATGCAGAATTATAAGCATTACATGTTGCCTATTTTACTGGAAGGAAAGCTGGCCTGAAGGGAGAATTTACACTAATTCATGGACTATGGTTTATTGTTTGGCCAGATGGGCAGAGATTTGCAAAGATCAAGACTACAGAATAAGTGACAAAAAGATATGAGGAAGAGAACGTGGATCCAAAAACCCAAACCAAACCCACTGCCATTGAGTGATTCCAACTCATAGCGACCCTACAGGACAGAGTAGAACTGCCCCGTGGGGTTTGCAAGCTTTACAGAAACAGAAGGCCACATCTTTCTCCCAAGGAGCCGCTGGTGAGTTCAAACCACTGACCTTTTGGTCAGCAGCCGAAAGCTTTAACCACTGAGCCACCAGAGCGCCTAGAATGTGGATACCCACTGCCATCGAGTCGATTCTAACTCATAGCAACCCTGTAGACAGAGTAGAACTGCCCCATAAGGTTTCCAAGGAGCAGTTTGTGGATTCAAACTGCCGATCTTTTAGTTAGCAGCCTTAGCTCTTAACCACTGCACCACCAAGTCTTCTATAATGTGGATAGGCTTCTCAAAATGGACCTGGAATGTGAGAATATTTGTGGTCCATGTGAGTTTTCACTAAGGGGTCCCACTTTGAAGAAGGCTGTTCATAATCACATAGACAAGTAACTTGCCCTATTCATACCAATAGGTCTCTCTCCTCAGCCATCCTGTGGTTTCTCAATGGAGCAATGGTGGACAAAGTGGCCCTGGTGGCAGGATTGGAGTGCATGGGCTCAGCAGCACGAACATTCCTTAGCAAGGCTGGCTTGACTACTACCAATGCTGAGGGACCAACCTGTTAGCAACGGAGACCAACGCTAAGCCCCCAAGACACTACCCAATCCCAGGGGAGGGGAAACTAGCCACTACTTGGTGGCCGTTAGATTATGTTTGAACTTCTCTGTTGTGGAGAGGGCAGTGATTCATGCTCGCCAGAATAGACACTAATACTGAATATGATGCTTCTGCAATACCAAGAAGGAATTTACTGAATGCCTTATTCACGGTAGAGGTATCCTACAAAACATTGCTATTGACAGAGGAAATACTTGCTACCCCTCTCCCCTCATCCAAGCTCTGAAGATTCACTGGTATTCAAAAGGTACTTCATCACCCATAAGACGCTGACCTTCAAAAATGATGAAATAGCTCATAGGAGACTCAATTACGTTACCAGTTGGGAGCCAACACCTTGGGAGGCTGCAGGGGTGGGTGTATCCTAAGGGATGCAGTATATGCTCTTAATCACTGACCAGTGTATGGTGTGTTTCTCCACAGTCAAAAACCAAGCATACAGAAACCAACTGGGAGACCTAGAAGTAGCTCCTCTCACTATTATACCTAATAACACACTTGCAAAATTTTTGTTTCCTATTCCCACTGGACAATGAATAAGAAAGACTGAAGAAGAGTTGATGCGTTTGAATAACGGTGTTAGTGAAGAATGTTGAATATATCGTGGACTGCCGGAAGAATGAACAAAACTGTCTTGGAAGAAGTACACCCAGAATGCTCCTTAGAAGCAAGAATGCCGAGACTATGTCTCTTATACTTTGGACATGTTCTCAAGAGGGACCAGCCCCTGCAGAAGGACATCATGATTTGTAAAGTAGAGGGTCAGTTAAAAAGAGGAAGACCCTCAATGAGATGGATTGACACAGTGGCTGCAACCATAGGCTTAAACATACCAACAATTGTGAGGATGGCGCAGGACCAGGCAATGTTTCGTTCTGTATATAGGGTCGCTATGAGCCAGAACCAACTTGATGGCACCTAACGATTCCCACCTTGGTCTCCAGTGGTGGGTGGTTGTGCCCAAGGGACATGCAATGATTTCACTGGATTGGAAATTGAGACTGACACCTGGCTCCACATATCACTAGATGAACTGGAAAAACTAAGATGACCATGCTGGTTGGGATAATTGATCCTGATTATCAAGGGGGATAGATCTTTGTTATTACACAATGCAGGCAGGGGTAAGTGTTTCTGGAACTCAGGGGATCCTCTAAGTGCCTCTTTGTATTGCAAATTTGATGGTCAAAGTTAATAAAAAACTATAGCAACACCACATAAGCGGGACCACTAAGTTCTCAAATCCTTTGGGAATGAAGGTTTGGTTTGCCCCACCAGACAGAGAAGTTTAGGTAGCTGAGATACTGGCTGAAAGCAAATGCAACTAGAAGGGGTAGTTAGGGAAGGAAGGTAATGAATGAGTAATGTAGTTACCTACATGTAGTTAGCCACATTTTCTTACTGTGTTAAATGAATATTTAAGAATTTTAACTAATGAAACCACCATGGAAGAATTCCAGGAGACCAAGACAACACAAGCCTCTTGAAGATTCACAGAAATCTGAGGAGATTTTGGAAATTTCGTAGGCCTTGAAATTGAAATTTAAGCCAATTTAACTTAAATTCTGAGACTAGGAGTCTCCACCTAACATCAAAATGGTTGAGCAGCAGAATTTGCCCTATAGCTCAGATCTGATTCTTCTGGGTCCCACTCAAAAGAAGAACTTTTTCTGTTACCCAGAAAATTATTTAGTTCATGGCACCCAGATATTGCCTCCAAAATCCAAAGAGATATTCCAAGTGTTGAGTCTACTTCTTAATGGTACTGGAGCAAAGTGCAGCAACTTGCTTTTAATTTGGAGGGGATATTCCATGGATCCAGAAAGTCCATGAGAAGTTGAAATTCTGTTTCCCATTTTTTCCCGTTTGATCATGATTCTTCTATAGAACCTTGATTGAAATGAAGGGACCTGTTGTTGCTTGCTCTCAGGGCCCTAACCATGATGTTGTCAATGTAGGGACTCTGTGTGATGGCCTATAAGCTAGGCCTCTAGCATAGTGCAGGCTCTGAGTTCTGGCTAGTGCATGGAAGGGAAATTTACGGTCTGTACTGTTCGATTACTCTGCCTACATGTCCTCTGATGATTGCTGCTTGCTACCCTAGGTTCCTCTTCTCCTTGCTGAGATCCTGAAGCCCATTCAACTGTCACCCCAACCCAGCCCCCATTAGCATTCCAGTCTAGTGACAACAGCCAGCACAGATCTTTTAAAATACTCTGGTGCTTCCCTCGCCAATCTCTTCCATAAGGCCTGGATGAAGGGAAATGCTTTGAGGAACAGGGTGTGGGGGTATGTGTGGGTAGAACAAACGAGTTAAGTCCCGCCTAGCATTCCTGGCTCCCAAAGTCTTTGATTTCCTTCATTTACATCATAGCAAGGAATCTGTGGCCTTTTGATGTCATTTATCACAGGCCAGCTTTCAGTCCAGGTTTCTACCCACCAACTTCAGCCAGCTATGTACACCTGCAGACTGAAGGCATCCTCTTTGGAAATGCGCTCACATCATATTTTTGGCCTAATCTAAAATTATGCTCCATCTTATTTGGTTGTGTACTCTCAAGATCCACTTCCACAGGTATTTCCCAGATTCTGGATATGGAAAAAGCACCATTTCTACATTTCCTTTTAGACTCTTTGTCCCTGGAACTTGAATCTTGAACAGAAAGAAGCCTGTAGGGGTAGGTTGCTGGAGCTGAGTCATTCCATGGCCATGGTCTTGGGAGGCTTTTGAGAATCCTGGTTCTTGAAGTCCTTGAGCTCAATTGTTCAATTCTGTAAGCTACACAGGATCCTCTTTATACATTCCTTTTTATTGATGCTAGCTAGAATCCTAATGAATACAGAAATTGGCGTCAGAAGAACATGGAGTTACTTGGAATTAGATATGAGGACAAGATGAGAAGCAAGGCAGCTATATTCTCGATCATTCTCTGAGATATGAAGCAAGATCGAGTGGTGTACAGTGCAAAAATAGCTAATAACATTATCTCATGTGGTCACATGGGACAAGGAGCCCACTGAGGGTTACACCGTGGGGAATCAGGGCACTTGTGGCAAAGATCAAACAAATAGGAGTGACATTCACCTGAGCAGTGCTGGTTCCTGACATACAGAGACTCATATCACAAAAGTCTTTCCTCAAGGAACAGGATGGAACTCAGTCTTCCTATAACCATGCTGATAACAAAAAAAAAAATCACTTAATGCCTGCTGCTAGAGAGCCAAGATTGCTAAACACTAACGACAGGGATTGATTCTGAATTTTAAAACCAGTTGAGTTCTCCGTCATGGTCAATCCTTTATATAAAAATTAGCATTGATTAGTAAAGAGCGAGATCTCAGTAACCAGGATGTGATATCTTGATATCTTGGAGGTCGGACTTGAGAACTGTGAACTCCTAGTCCTTCGAAGCCCCATTTTTCACAGAGCCTCTCTTGCCTGAGGAAGCGGTGCCTCCTTTGCACGAGAATGCCAAAGCTGCTTATCATGCCCATCTTTCTTTATTGCTTACCTGATAACGAGGACTGGAGCTCGGTTTGCCTGGGGAAGTGAGGGAGCAAGGGAGGGTGGCAGGGAGAACAGGTGAAATACTAAAACAGTGCATGGTGGGTGTGCATTAAGCAGTGAGCAAGGTGTGCACGGGTTAACATTAAGCAAGGTATGCGCGGGCTTACTTGTTTTTACCTACTAAACTTGTTCAGGGCAGATTAGTAAGCATGCATAAGTAAGCCCGCGTGTCCCTTGCTTATTGAGTAATCCGGTCCTGGTGCATGGAAAAGAAGAGCTACGGCTGAAAAGGAGCTGTAGAGATTCTCTTTTCACACATCTAAAATCTGATTTTCTTAGCCTGGATCACAGCCCATCAGTGAAGGGGAAGCAGTTCTATGATCAACGGCCCACCAGAGTCACATAAGGAGGGAGAAGGGAAGGTCCTCAAAGAAAGGGCTTCTGGGATATTCTGTGCATAGGTGGCCATCGGGCACCTGACCCTGCGGTGGTCAATTTTGTGACTTCCTTGGGACCCATAATTAAGACTAATAATGGGGCTCTGGTGGCACAGTAGTTAACAGTTCAGCTGCTAACCAAAAGGTCTGCAGTTCAAATCCACCAGCCCCTCCTTGGAAACCCTATGGGGAAGTTCTACTCTATCCGATAGAGTTGTTAAGTTGGAATCCACTCGATGACAATGGTTCTTTTTTTAAATTAGGTTAATATTCACTGAGAACCTATTATGTGCCAGGCCTCCTTCTAGGTCCTTTATATAAATTATGATGTTTAATCTTCACAAAAACTCTGGGAGGCAGGTACAGTTATGGATTCCGGTTTACACAACAAGAATCTTCTGTGGTAGAGCTGGAGAGACTCCCAGGCGGTGTGATTCCACATTGCCCCAACCACGACGGCATTGAGGCGCCTGCACAAGAGGGGAGCTGATAAATTAGCTAAGCTGATCACACTAATATTCTCCAGTCTGGAATCTTTGCCAGAGAGTATAAAAAAGACGTATGAATCAGTAGTGAGAAGAGAGCAAAATGGACATGCAGAATAAAGGCGGGAGACCGTAATGACAGAGAGAGATGAGAGTAGCTGGTACCTAGAGCCACTTCGAGTCCTGAAAGAGAACACAGTTCTAGTCCACTCATAGCCTTAAAATAAATGGTCCAAGGGAAACAGAAAGAACATCAACAAAACCCAACAATAAATTGCCTCTAACTGATAGAATGCTGTTTATCATTAACTGAAAAAGCAACGCGGATGGATACCACATTGGGTTGTGGTCAATACTTACTACCTCAGCAGACAGGGACTTAATCTGATTGCTGAGAAGAAACGGTACATTTAACAGGAGAAGAGAGAAAGCTGGCGCCAGTGTGGCAGATGGTGGAGAACCGCGGGTTCTCAGGGGCCGGGGCTAGCACGTCTGATAACTTCAGGGGCCGAGAAGGCAGCTGACGTCACACTGCTGCCAGGGGCACTGCCGGCCTCTCATGCCGAGGGCAGCTGCCTACAGCACCTGGGGTAGAGTTGAGCTGGAGTTCAAAATACTCGACTAGAATATATATATTTAAAATCCAGAAGCTTCTTTGAGTTGGTATGTCTTTAAAATAGTGTCCTAATAGTTCCTTCTTAAAAAATGCATTACTCCACCCCCAGCCCCCAACCCCTTCCCTTTCCATTAGTATTGCTCACAGTGGCCAGACATTTTTCTCCAGACGGTCACTTCAGTGGACATGTCAGACACTGCAGCTTAAACACATTTGAAATTTCAAGTGGAGGAACACGCTCAGGCTGCTGACACAAATTCCATCAAAGAGGCCGGGGGCATGTAGGCTGTGCGTGTTTGCTGAGGGCCCGGGATATCATCGTCTGAGAGGAAAGATCTGTATTAAAAATACAGGGTTAAGGCTCTACAGAAACTGTCTCCCTTTCAAAGAAAGTCCTTGTGTAGTAAATTGGAGGTGCTTGACGAGATAAGGGATGAGGTTACTACTAGCTTTAACATACTTTTTAATTAAAACATGAAGGAAAGTTTACAAAACAGAGGAAAAAAATCACCCATAATTCCATCACCATAATACAAGTTTTAACACTCTTACGCGTTCCTTTCTGGCCTTTGTTACTATCCATTGATATAGTGTTTTTACATAGTTGCATAAAGCTATTCCACTTTTCTGCACACAACAGGAGAGCTGGGCATTTTTCCATGTTGTTACTTGCTGGTAGTTATAATTATTGCATTCCCAGCTCTCACATTCTAAAGCTTGTAAGAGACTTTGTTATTGTTGTTAGGTGCCATTGAATCAGTTCCGACTCATAGCGACCCTATGTACAAATAGAACGAGACACTACCCAGTCCTGCACCATCCTCACAATCGTTGCTATGCTTGAGCCCATTGTTGCAGCCACTGTGTCAATCCATCTTGTTGAGGATCTTCCTCTTTTTTGCTGACCCCTGTATTTTACCAAGCATGATGTCCTTCTCCAGGGACTGGTCCCTCCTGATAACATGTCCAAAGCATGTGAGACAAAATCTCACCATCCTTGCTTCTAAGGAGCATTCTGGCTGTACTTCTTTCAAAACAGATTTATTCATTCTTTTGGCAGTCCATGGTCTATTCAATATTCTTCACCAACACCATAATTCAAAGGCATCAATAATTCAAAGGCATCAATTCTTTGTAAGAGACTTTAGTTCACTACATTTTAGGTAATTACTTGGGAGTTGTTTCAAGAGGAAGATTCCCAAAACTTGTTTCAAATGGACTGTAGGTTCTTACTAGAACGTGATTTGCTGTACAGAGTATATTCAATTTTGCTGTAGAGAACAAGAAAGCAAATAGCAAGGAAGACACTCATAAGGGACACTAAGCAGAGATAGTAAGCGAGGCGGTAGCTTATGGATAAAGTAGAATCTCAAAAGACATGTTGAGTTTAGATAATGAGTGAGCAGCTGGTTTATGAAACATGAGCAGAATTCCTAAATATGTTAGATATAAAGGGTAAATTAGTAACCTGTAAGACATGTTAGGAACCCCGGTGGTGCAGTGGTTAAGAGCTCCATTGCTAAACAAAAGGTTGGCAGTTCTAATCCACCAGCCACTCCTTGGAAATCCTAAGGGGCCTTTCTACTCTGTCCTATAGGGTCCCTGTGATTTGGAGTCTACTGGATGGCAATGGGTTTGATATGGTTTGGAACGCATGTTAAAGATATATAAAATGCAATATGTGATGGCACAGAAAAGACTGTTACTTACAGATAAAAACAAATGAAAAGACCAAGTTATGATCGTGTCATCCCTGGGCTGACTGTTCTCTCACCCCTAAATCTGCTCAAGACATGCAGATAAAACCTGTGGCTATTTAGCAGGCTAATTGGCGAGCTGGTACCTAGAACCACTTCGACCTGGATGACCAAGCGACAGCATCTCTCAAAACAAGAAGTCCGTGCATCTCTCCATTAGAACAAGTATATGTCCCATCTGTGGGTCACCTCGCTCAAACCCCAACTCTGGTCCTCATAACCACACCATCAATGGTGAAGACTGATGCAGCAGAGAGACAGGACATGTGAACATTGCATATCCCAGGACTCAGGTGGTGTCAGTCTTCCATCCACTGCACTCTGTCCTATGTGTATGAACCTACTCCATCTCGTACCCTCGCTTCCCACTGGGTGTTTTAAATCACTTTAATAAACTGTCCTGGGCTGGGTTCTCTACAGAAGCAAAACCAGTAAAGGGTACACATATATGCGTATAAAACCAAGCCCATTGCTGCCGAGTCAATTCCGACCCTATGAGACAAAGTAGAACTGCCCCATAGAATTTCCAAGGAGCACCTGGTGGATACGAATTGCTAACCTTTAGGTTAGCAACCAAACTCTTAACCACTACACCACTAGGGTTTCCAAATAGATATATATATAGATTTATATCAAAGAAATGACTCATGAGGTTGTGAAAGCTGGAATGTCTCAAGTCCGTAGGTCAGGATAGAGGCTTCTCCTGATTCTTGTAGCTGAAGGGGCTGGTGAACCCAAGATCAGCAGGTCAGAGAGTAGGGCTCTTGTTCACAGGCTTGGAAGATGGAGGAACCCAAGATTGGCAGGCAAGACCTCAGGTAAGCTTCTAGCTCAAGTCCCAAGAACAAGAGGTAAGACAAACAGGAGCCAGCTGCAGGATCCAGAATGAGCAAAAGCCCCCAGGCCTTGCCAGAATATCCACTTATATTCAATGCAGGCCACATGCCCAAGGAAATTCCCTTTCAACTGATTGGCTACTCACAGCAGATCCCATCATGGAGGTGATCACATAATATCAAATCTCATCATGGATATGATCACATCATATGACTATCAAACCACCGAGAATCATGGCCCAGCCAAGTTAATACACAACCTAAACCATGTGCTTCAAGTATTTTAATTTGCTGTGTGGACCTGCCTTAGTTTCCTAGTGTTGCTGTAGCACAAATACCACAAGTAAGTGGCTTTAAAGAACAGAAATTTATTTTCTCACAGTCCTGGAGGCTAAATATCCAAATCAGGGTCTTGGCCCTGTTGAGTCCTTCCTTGGTTCCTTGGCTTGTAGATGATCCTCACATGGTGTCTATTTCCCCCTGTGTGTGTATGCTTCTGTGTCTAATCTGCTGTTTTTATAACTCAGAAGTGATTAGGTTTAAGACACACTGTACACCGGTATGACCTCATTAACATAACGTCATGGATTGAATTGTGTCCCCCAAAAACATCTGTCAAGTTGGCTGGGTCAAGAGTCCCAGTACTGTATAACTGTGTACCATTTTGTAATCTGTTGTGATTTCCTTATGTGTTGTCAATTCAATCACCAAGATCTAATAAGATAGATTAGTGGCAGTTATACTGATGAGGTCTACAAGATCGGATAGTGTCTTAAGCCAATCTCTTTGAGATATAAAAGAGAAGAGAGCAGAGACACATGGGAACCTCACACCACCAAGAAAGCAGTGCCGGGAGCAGAGCGCGTTCTTTGCACCTGAGGTTCCTGCGCAGAGAAGCTCCCAGACCAAGGGAAGATTGATGACACAGACCTTCCTCCAGAGCCAACAGAGAAAGCGTACCCCTGGAGCTGATGATGCCCTGAATTTGGACTTGTAGCCTACTGGACTGTGAGAGAATAAACTTCTCTTTGTTAAAGCCATCTGCTTGTGGTATTTCTGTTATAGCAGCACTAGATAACTAAGGCACATAACAAAGAAAACTCCAATTCCAAATAGGATTACATCCAGGTATAGGGAATTCTAACATATATTTTGAGAGGACACAACTCAATCCATGTTTTTGTTGCTGGGTGTCATTGAGTCGATTCCTGCTCATAGCTACCCCATGTGACAAAGTAAAACTAACTGCCCCATAGGATTTTCTTGGCTGTAATCTTTACTGAAGCAGATCATTGGTTCTTCTTCCCTTGGAGCCACTGAGTGGATTCGAACCACCAATCTTTTAGTTAGCAGGCGAGCACGTAACCATAGTGCCACCAGGGCTCCTTATTCAATCCATAACAGGGCCTTTTTGTTCTATGACCTCTGGGAGAGCATGCCTGGTAGTGTATCTGGAGGCCCCCCGTTGAATCAAAGTAATTTCCCACCTGACCTGTACCCTGTGAAGATGACCATCCCTGGAGGGTCTCCCTCCACCCTCCCAGCCAAGTCTTCATTCTCCGAGTTTTCCCAATAAAGCTCAGAAATTTAAGAGTTTACGTTTAGAAATGCAGTTCAAAAAAAAAACAAAAAAAACTAAACCCGTTGTCGTTGAGTTGATTCCAACTCATGGTGATCCTATAGGACAGAGTGAAACCTCCCCATAGGGGAGCAGCTGGTGGATTTGAACTGCTGATCTTTTGCTTTGCAGCTGAGCTCTAAACCACTGAGCTATCAGGGCTCCCAGAACTTCAGTTAAAGAGGTAGAAAATTATTATTCAATGCCACAAAGAAGCAACATTTTTAAAACAACTTATTTAATTTTAAGTAGGCACTAAAAAATCCGAAATGAGGTTAAGAAGAAGAAGCGTGCTTGGCAGAGGCACGTGTAGCACACTGGCACATCTGTTTTGAATCCCTATATGCTTAAAGATTTCTTTTTATACTGAACACTTGTTTCTAGAAGTACCCTTCAGTTCTTAAACACCAGTGTTCAACTCTTTACAGAATGCCTGAGGAAATGACAAGGAATGATAAGAATAGCGTGGCTGTCCTTACTGAAGTGATAGTAGACTTCCAGAAGACCTTGCAGAGAATTTCTGTTGTGCCGCTTCTAATTAATACTGCTGGGATTATATTTAATAGGTTCTGAAAATAAAGCTAGCACAAAGGACTAACGAACACGTTAACAAACTGCGGTCAGAGACAGCTGTAGGATAGCCTTGTTCCTGCTTGTGGCTCCAGGCACCAGACTTTGGAAATAAGCAGGGTAAGTGAACACACAATAAAGGAGATATCTCTGTAAGGGTCCTTCTCCATTCTTCACTGAGAGCTGATGGGTGGATGGCCACAGAAGTCACAGATACAGCGATTTTGGAGGTTCGCAGACCTTGAATTCCCTGAACATTTGTTAAATGTCTGAGCGTGCCCATCCTGTGCTCTTGGGTCCAGGGAAGTATAAATCATGACCTCAACCATCAAAGAACTTGCAAGTTTCTTTATGGTGGCACGAAACTAACCAATATAACATAATTCCTGAGCAATCCTTGCCAGAGAGATTTTAAAAACAGAAAATATGGTATAGACAATCTGGTTAGCACAAAGGGGCATAGGGGACCCTTGGGAAGTTTAAAAGGTGAAGTGGAATTTGAGATGGAGCCTTCAGCCTGTGTAGGATACAGAGGTGAAGACGAATATTCACCTTGCTGTGTTTTGTTTTAGACAGTATACAAATGTCCTACTTTCTTCTCTTCTCTTCTCTTCTCTTGACATTGATCAGAAGCAGCGTTCTTGGCTTGTTTCACAAGGTACTATGACCTGAGCAGTAGCATCTACCATTTCAGGTGATTAAAAATTCCACATATAATAATAACAGTGATGTGTGAACTTGTGTAGTGCTTGATAAGTCACAAAGTGCTTTCACATTTGGAAAATTCACTATCAGTTTGCACTATTAATATCCAAGCTGTGTAGAGAGCAGGAACTCTTGCTAGTAACCCTCTACTCCCATGTCAAGTATCTTCTCTGGTAAGAGCCGACTGAAGTCCAGGCACTCCTGGGATCTTGAGCACATATTTTTCAAAGTCCAGTTCCCTGCCTTCGTGCTTAACTTCCATCTTCCATCCCCTCTTCACATTCCATCCATCCATCCTTCTGGCTCAAGGGCTTCCTCAGGGAGTCCCTTCTGCCCCAGGAGGTTGCCTCCCCTATCGTAAGTGCTCTCACGTCCAGCGCGTTCTGCTCACAAAGCTTTGTACTGGAAGTTTGTATTGTTATTTATCTGTGTGATGGTTTGTATGTGATTACTCGTGTGTGGTGTAGTGGCATGTAAATGTTTCTGAGCTATGGTCTGGAGGCAGATTTAAGCACACAGAAATTCTGGCTCCAACCCTGAACACTACAAGTGAGCTGGGTGTTCACTTCAGCTCTCTGGCCTCGCTTCCTTTAAAATGACAGTAGCTCCTACTCCATGACATGGTGATGGGGAAATGAGTGAACCCCGATAAGCACTTAGCAGAGCACCTGCTGCACATTCAGCACTCAGTGGACGTCCATTGCTGCTATTATCTGAGGAACTACGTGGGTCTTCCCCACTGGATGATGGGCTTCATGCCTGCAGGGACGCTACGTGTTCACCATCGCATCCCCAGTGTGGCACATGGCAGACTCTTCATAAATATCTGTTGAATAAATGGATGAATGGATGAATTCAAGGAAAAAAAATGATTGATTGTAAGGGACAAAAATATTTTACAGAAACCTAGACAACCTACTTTACGGAAATGAAGAAAAGCTGTACCCTGTTTCCACGCATGTAAAATGTTAATATTTGAGCATATCTGAGACACAATACCGTGCACTCAGCTCTCTAGTCTTTTATTCTGAAGACAAATAATGAGTCTTATGGTGTAGCTGAGGAGCTCCTGAGTGGCGCAGTTAAGAGCTTGACTACTAGCCTAAAGGTTGGCAGTATGAGCATACCCAGAGGCGCCTCAGAAGACAGGCCTGGTGATCTGTTTCTGAAAGGTCACAGCCTTGAAAGCCCTATGGAGCAGTTCTACCCTGCACACGTGGGGTTGCCATGAATCAGAATTGACTTGATGGCAACTAGCAACAACAAGAACATGGGGCTACGGCTCTTGTGTATCAGTTGCTCTTCACTGCTTTATACCAATCTATGGTATGCTTTCCCCTCAGAGACCAAAATTTATTTAAAGATGTACCATACCTTATTTATTATTGGATCCCTAGTGCTTGTTCCAATGCATCATGCTTGAAAATGTATATTGACTTGAATTCCAGTTTCTTGGTGGATACAAGGTTTGGGAACCAAGCCTCTTTGGCTGATAAACTAAGAAGACCAGGATCTGACACTTGAAAAATTATTTAAACTTTGCCACATGGAAAAAAAAAAAATGTCTTCATACTGCTGAATATCCACATTTTAAGTCTGTTTCTTCGTGAATATTAAGTGAATTGTTTTGCTTGTTTAAATGGAGAACTAATTTTGGGTAGAAATTGCACATGTAATACAATGTAGATGAAGTTAGTCAAGGTGAATGTAATATTCCAATAACTTTATGGTTTAAAGGAAATTTGATTTTGTTATCTGGAATGGTTTCCTAATGATGAAAAGAGAAAATGACAGCTTTAATTATCAAAGAAAGAACTACATAGATAGAGGTCTCAATCCAAGCATTATTGTTTCTTAATTACACATTCTCAAATAAGTGTTAGAATATTTCTTTTATTAGAATTTCTTTGTGGGAAATTCACATTTTCACTGTTTATTTGACAAGCTTTTAAACATTTCTAACAACAAAGAAAGAATTATTAGCCTTAGGAGACCAGCGCACCAATAGCACATAAATGTCAATCTCTCAACCAATAAAACTAGGACCCCCAAAGAGGTTAATTGGCAGTACCTACTCATTCATTTAGCCACATTTTATTGGTCTCGACACTGTTCTAGGTAAACAAAGCAAACATGGCTCCTGCTCTCATGGATTTTCTAGTTTTGTGAAGTAAAGAAAAAGTAACTTAAAGAAATAGTCTGACAAATACTTATTTGACTACCTTTTGTAATAAGTACTAAAAGCAGGCTTTCGAACCAGTTCGTTCCAGTTGGAACCCCTGCTGAGAATTCTCATTTTCTAACAAATTCCCAGGTGATGCTAATGCTGCTGGTTAGGGACCAATTCTGAGAACCACCAGTACAGCAGTGGTTCTCAAAATGTAGTATACGTAAGAATCACTTGGAGATCTTGTTAAAATACAGATTCTGATCCAGTACATCTGGGGTGGAAATGCAAATTCTCAGCAGGGGTTCAAACTGGAAGGAATCAGTTCGAAGTCTGACTAAAAGGCACAGTTGAAGGATGTCTTGAGAATGTATCAGGGGATCTTCATCAGGTTGAGTGATCAGGGATGGCCCTTTTGGGGCAGTGACGTTTAAGATGAGCCTTGCTGGTCAATAGGGGTTAAGTAGGAGGAGATAAGGAGGAAGAGTGTCCTGGGCAGAGGGATCTGAATGTTCAAAGGTCCTGAGGCCAGCTTGGTCTATTTGAGGAAATGAAAGCAGGCAAGCATGGCTTGATAGTGAAGCAGGGAGAGGGTGGCACAATGTGTTTGAAAGGGCAAGCAGGGGCCTGATCATGTCTATTTATTTATACCCCTATATATATTTATAATATGCCTGATTAAATCTATTTATTTATATGCCTATATATATCCATAATATGCCTGATTATATCTGTTTATTGTCAGGATCTCTGGTTGACCCTAGTCATTATCAAGATTCATCAAAGTTTCTTCTCTCTCCTGGATTGTTAGTAGTGCCTGTGGACCTAGGGTTACTCAATCAGCCTTTCCCCTAGGAATCAGATTTCCCTATACTTAGGGCAGTGGCTCTCAAACAGGGATGTTATTGTCCCCACCCCCGGGGGACATTTGGCAAGGTCTGCAGACTTCTTTGGCTGTAGCAACTAGGGCATACTACTGGCATTTGGGGAGAGAGACTGGAGATGCTGCTAAGGACACCCTCTCCCCATCTCAAAGAATCATCCCACTCAAAATTAGATCGAGTTGAGAAATCCTGAGTTAGAATGACACAGCTCTATGTCACTCTATGCTTATAGTTTGTATCTGTTGTCCTGATGGGATTATCATGACCAGTGACATTTTCACTCAATAACCCAAGCCATGGTGTTTTTAATTGCCTCATATGCATGCGAAAGCTGGACAACGAATAAGGAAGACTGAAGAAGAATTGATGCCTTGGAATTATGTTGCTGGTGAAGAATATTGAATGAACTGCCAAAAGAATGAACAAATCTGTCTTGGAAGAATTATAACCAGAATGCTCCTTAGAAGCAAAGATGGTGAGACTTCATCTCACATACTTTGGACATGTTATCAGGAGGGACCAGTCCCTGGAGAAGGAGATCATACTTGGTAAAGTACAGGGTCAGCAAAAAAGAAGAAGGCCCTCAACGAGATGGATTGACACAGTGGGTGCAGGAGCTCAAGCATAACAACGATTGTGAGGATGGCACAGGACCAGGCAGTGTTTTGTTCTGTCGTTCATAGGGTTGCTGTGAGTCAGAACTGACTCGACGGCACCTAACAACAATAACCTTTAATATTGTTGCTTTGCTGTGCAGTTCTTTCAGACTTCCTGGTCAAGTCTACTCCTCTCTTCCCTTAAGCTGATTTCACTTACTTCTAGCTAATTCTTTTAAGTATGGTTCTCAACCAAGGATGAATTTGCTCCCCTCTTCCCACCACTCCCAAAGGACATTTGACAATGTCTGAAGATATTTTTGGTTGTCACACCTCAGGGACAAAGAAGGTACTGGCATCTAGTGGGTAGAAGCCAAGGATTCTGCTAAACAGCCCTCCTCCCCTACAATAAACAAAATGTCAGTAGTGCCCTGGTTGAGAAACCGTGTTTGAGAGGCGTGTTTTTCAAAGTTTTTTACAGTACCCCATATTGTAATCTATTAGCAAATTATGAAATCTCTCTGTATTAATAAAATAGAGACTAGAAAAGATCAGAGTATGTCATACATTCTGTGTAACTTTTGAGTTATATGAATGTGCACCACACATGCGCACATGGGCACACACACGTATGTTTCTGTATACTGGGTTACGTTGTAAAATGTATATATATATATTTTTTTCATTGTAGGTTGCAATTTAAAAAGTCCGAAAGTCACGGGTCACAGTGACTGCAACTATGGGCTCAAATATAGCAACAATTGTGAGGATGGCACAGGATTGGGCAGTGCTTCGTTCTGTTGTGCATTATAGGGTCGCTATGAGTAGGAACTGACTCGATGGCACCTCACGACAACAATAGTGTACTTACCGTTACATTCCAGCCAGTCTGTCCTCCCAACCCCACCGCTAGTCTGCCATATCTTGGTGCTCTCTGTAGCTGGAGCCTAGGCACGACCTGAAATAGAACCTCTGCCAGCAACCCCATTGTCCATGGTGGGTGTTGAGGTCAGTATCCACAGCTCCTCACCCCCGTGGTAACCCCTTCATTCTAACCCCGCCCAACCTCTCCTTCTTTCAACTCTCTCTGAACTTTGCCTTGACTTTTTCCTCTGCCTGATAAGCCACTCACCACTTTAACTGGTCAATTCCTGCTTAAACTTTGAGACGCACTTCAAATCTCACCTCCTCTGTGAAGCCTCATTTAACGTCATGTCTTGAAGGGTCATGGCCTCCATCTCTGTTGTCTTTCCAGTGTTTTGTTCATGCTTCTGTTATAACAGTTTCTATCTGTTTTTCCCACCTGCCAGACATTGAGCTCAGTGGGGCCAGTGACCATGTCTTACTTACCATGGGCCAGTGACTATGTCTTACTTACCATGGGGCCAGGGACTATGTCCTACTTACCTTGGGACCAGGGAATATGTCTTACTTACCATGGGCCAATGACTATGTCTTACTTACCTTGGGGCCAGTGACTATGTCTTACTTACCATGGGGCCATTGACTATGTCTTACTTACCATGGGGCCAGTGACTATGTCTTACTTACCTTGGGACCAGAGACTATGTCTTACTTACCCTGGGACCAGTGACTATGTCTTACATACCATGGGGCCAGTGACTATGTCTTACTTACCATGGGGCCAGTGACTATGTCTTACTTACCATGGGACAGTGACTATGTCTTACTTACCTTGGGGACAGTGACTATGTCTTAGTTACCATGGGGCCAGGTACTATGTCTTACTTACCATGGGGCCAGTAACTATGTCTTACTTACCATGGGCCAGTGACTATGTCTTACTTACCATGGAGCCAGTGACTATTTCTTACGTACCTTGGGACCAGACACTATGTCTTACTTAACATGGGGCCAGGTACTATGTCTTACTTACCATGGGGCCAGTGACTACGTCTTACTTACAATGGGGCCAGTGACTACGTCTTATTTACCATGGGCCAGTGACTATGTCTTACTTACCATGGGGCCAGTAACTATGTCTTACTTAACTTGGGAGCAGACACTATGTCTTACTTACCATGAGGAAACGTACTATGTCTTAATTACCACGGGGCCAGTGACTACGTCTTATTTACCATGGGCCAGTAACAATGTCTTATTAGCATGGGGCCAGTGACTATGTCTTACTTACCTTGGGACCAGTGACTATGTCTTACCTACCATGGGGCCAGTGACAATGACTTACCATGGGCCAGTGACTATGTCTTACTTACCATGGGGCCAGGTACTATGTCTTACTTCCCATGGGGCCAGTGACTAAGTCTTACTTACCATGGGGCCAGTGACTATGTCTTACTTACCATGGGCCAGTGACTATGTCTTACTTACCATGGGGCCAGTGACTATGTCTTACTTACCTTGGGACCAGAGACTATGTCTTACTTACCATGGGGCCAGGTACTATGTCTTACTAACCATGGGGCCAGTGACTACGTCTTACTTACAATGGGGCCAGTGACTACGTCTTATTTACCATGGGCCAGTGACTATGTCTTACTTACCATGGGGACAGTGACTATGTTTTACTTACCTTGGGACCAGTGACTATGTCTTACCTACCATGGGGCCAGTGACTATGTCTTACTTACCATGGGCCAGTGACTATGTCTTACTTACCATGGGGCCAGTGACTATGTCTTACTTACCTTGGGGCCAGTGACTATGTCTTATTTACCTTGAGACCAGGGAGTATGTCTTACTTACCATGGGCCAGTGACTATGTCTTACTTACCATGGGTCCAGTGACTACTTCTTACTTACCTTGGGGCCAGTGACTACGTCTTACTTACTATGGGGCCAGTGACTATGTCTTACTTACAATGGGGCCAGTGACTATGTCTTACTTACCATGGGTAGAGTGACTAATTCTTACTTACCTTGGGACCAGTGACTACGTCTTACTTACCATGGGGCCAGTGACTATGTCTTACTAACCATGGGGCCAGTGACTACGTCTTACTTACCAAGGGGGCAGTGACTATGTCTTACTTACCTTGGGGCCAGTGACTACGTCTTACTTACAATGGGGTCAGTGACTACGTCTTATATACCATGGGCCAGTGACTATGTCTTACTTACCATGGGGCCATTGACTATGTCTTACTTACCTTGGGACCAGTGACTATGTCTTACTTACCATGGGGCCAGTGACTACGTCTTACCTACCATGGGGCCAGTGAGTACGTCTTACCTACCATGGACCACTGACTAAGTCTTACTTACCATGGGGCCAGTGACTATGTCTTACTTACCTTGGGGCCAGTGACTATGTCTTACTTACATTGGGACCAGTGACTATGTCTTACCTACCATAGGGCCAGTGACTATGTCTTACTTACCATGGGCCAGTGACTATGTCTTACTTACCATGGGGCCAGTGACTATGTCTTAATTACCTTGGAACCAGAGACTATGTCTTACTTACCATGGGGCCAGGTACTATGTCTTACTTACCATGGGGCCAGTGACTATGTCTTACTTACCTTGGGACCAGTGACTATGTCTTACCTACCATGGGGCCAGTGACCATGTCTTACTTACCATGGGCCAGTGACTATGTCTTACTTACCATGGGGCCAGGGACTATGTCCTACTTACCTTGGGACCAGGGAATATGTCTTACTTACCATGGGCCAATGACTATGTCTTACTTACCTTGGGGCCAGTGACTATGTCTTACTTACCATGGGGCCATTGACTATGTCTTACTTACCATGGGGCCAGTGACTATGTCTTACTTACCTTGGGACCAGAGACTATGTCTTACTTACCCTGGGACCAGTGACTATGTCTTACATACCATGGGGCCAGTGACTATGTCTTACTTACCATGGGGCCAGTGACTATGTCTTACTTACCATGGGACAGTGACTATGTCTTACTTACCTTGGGGACAGTGACTATGTCTTAGTTACCATGGGGCCAGGTACTATGTCTTACTTACCATGGGGCAAGTAACTATGTCTTACTTACCATGGGCCAGTGACTATGTCTTACTTACCATGGAGCCAGTGACTATTTCATACGTACCTTGGGACCAGACACTATGTCTTACTTAACATGGGGCCAGGTACTATGTCTTACTTACCATGGGGCCAGTGACTACGTCTTACTTACAATGGGGCCAGTGACTACGTCTTATTTACCATGGGCCAGTGACTATGTCTTACTTACCGTGGGGCCAGTGACTATGTCTTACTTAACTTGGGAGCAGAGACTATGTCTTACTTACCATGAGGAAAGGTACTATGTCTTAATTACCATGGGGCCAGTGACTACGTCTTATTTACCATGGGCCAGTGACAATGTCTTACTTAGCATGGGGCCAGTGACTATGTCTTACTTACCTTGGGACCAGAGAGTATGTCTTACGTACCATGGGGCCAGTGACTATGTCTTACTAACCATGGGGCCAGTGACTACGTCTTACTTACAATGGGGCCAGTGACTACGTCTTATTTACCATGGGCCAGTGACTATGTCTTACTTACCATGGGGAAAGTGACTATGTCTTACTTACCTTGGGAGCAGTGACTATGTCTTACCTACCATGGGACCAGTGACTATGTCTTACTTACCATGGGCCAGTGACTATGTCTTACTTACCATGGGGCCAGTGACTATGTCTTACTTACCTTGGGACCAGAGAGTATGTCTTACGTACCATGGGGCCAGGTACTATGTCTTACTTACAATGGGGCCAGTGACTATGTCTTACTTACCATGGGGCCAGTGACTATGTCTTACTTACCATGGGCCAGTTACTATGTCTTACTTACTGTGGGGCCAGTGACTATGTCTTACTTACCTTGGGACCAGTGACTATGTCTTACCTACCATGGGGCCAGTGACAATGTCTTACTTACCATGGGCCAGTGACTATGTCTTACTTACCATGGGTCCAGTGACTATTTCTTACTTACCTTGGGACCAGTGACTACGTCTTACTTACCATGGGGCCAGTGACTATGTCTTACTTACCATGGGCCAGTGACGTTGTCTTACTTACCATGGGGCCAGTGACTATGTCTTACTTACCTTGGGACCAGAGACTATGTCTTACCTACCCTGGGACCAGTGACTATGTCTTACTTACCATGGGGCCAGTGACTATGTCTTACTTAAAATGGGGCCATTGACTATGTCTTACTTACCATGGGCCAGTGACTATGTCTTACTTACCATGGGGCCAGTGACTATGTCTTAATTACCTTGAGACCAGAGAGTATGTCTTACGTACCATGGGGCCAGGTACTATGTCTTACTTACAATGGGGCCAGTGACTATGTCTTACTTACCATGGTCCAGTTACTATGTCTTACTTACTGTGGGGCCAGTGACTATGTGTTCCTTACCTTGGGACCAGTGACTATGTCTTACCTACCATGGGGCCAGTGACAATGTCTTACTTACCATGGGCCAGTGACTATGTCTTACTTACCATGGGTCGAGTGATTATTTCTTACTTACCTTGGGGCCAGTGACTACGTCTTACTTACCATGGGGCCAGTGACTATGTCTTACTTACCATGGGCCAGTGACGTTGTCTTACTTACCATGGGGCCAGTGACTATGTCTTACTTACCTTGGGACCAGAGACTATGTCTTACCTACCCTGGGACCAGTGACTATGTCTTACTTACCATGGGGCCAGTGACTATGTCTTACTTACCATGGGGCCAGTGACCATGTCTTACTTACCATGGCCAGTGACTATGTCTTACTTACCATGGGGCCAGTGACTATGTCTTACTTACCTTGAGACCAGAGAGTATGTCTTACGTACCATGGGGCCAGGTACTATGTCTTACTTACAATGGGGCCAGTGACTATGTCTTACTTACCATGGGCCAGTTACTATGTCTTACTTACTGTGGGGCCAGTGACTATGTGTTACTTACCTTGGGACCAGAGACTATCTCTTACTTACTATGGGGCCAGTGACTACGTCTTACTTACCATGGGCTAGTGACTATGTCTTACTTACCTTGGGGTCAGGGACTATGTCTTACTTACCATGGGCCAGTGACTATGTCTTACTTACCTTGGGGCCAGTGACTATGTCTTATTTACCTTGGGACCAGGGAGTATGTCTTACTTACCATGGGCTAGTGACTATGTCTTACTTACCATGGGTCCAGTGACTACTTCTTCCTTACCTTAGTGCCAGTGACTACGTCTTACTTACCATGGGGCCAGTGACTATGTCTTACTTACCATGGGCCAGTGACTATGTCTTACTTACCATGGGTCCAGTGACTACTTCTTCCTTAACTTAGTGCCAGTGACTACATCTTACTTACCTTGGGGCCAGTGACTACGTGTTATTTACCATGGGCCAGTGACTATGGCTTATTACCATGGGGTCAGTGACTATGTCTTACTTACCATGGGCCAGTGACTCTGTCTTACTTACCATGGGCCAGTGACTATGTCTTACTTACCTTGGGGCCAGGGACTATGTCTTACTTACCATGGGCCAGTGACTATGTCTTACTTACCTTGGGGCCAGTGACTATGTCTTACTTACCTTGGGACCAGGGAGTATGTCTTACTTACCATGGGCCAGTTACTATGTCTTACTTACTATGGGCCAGTGACTATGTCTTACTTACCTTGGGGCCAGTGACTATGTCTCACTTACCTTGGGGCCAGTGAATATGTCTTACTTACCTTGGGGCCAGGGACTATGTCTTACTTACCATGGGCCAGTGAGTATGACTTACTTACCTTGGGCCAGTGACTACGTCTTACTTACCATGGGCCAGTGACTACGTCTCACTTACCATGGGGCCTGTGACTACGTCTTACTTACCATGGGGCCAGTGACTATGTCTTAATTACCTTGGAACCAGAGACTATGTCTTACTTACCATGGGGCCAGGTACTATGTCTTACTTACCATGGGGCCAGTGACTATGTCTTACTTACCTTGGGACCAGTGACTATGTCTTACCTACCATGGGGCCAGTGACCATGTCTTACTTACCATGGGCCAGTGACTATGTCTTACTTACCATGGGGCCAGGGACTATGTCCTACTTACCTTGGGACCAGGGAATATGTCTTACTTACCATGGGCCAATGACTATGTCTTACTTACCTTGGGGCCAGGGACTATGTCTTACTTACCATGGGCCAGAGACTATGTCTTAATTACCTTGCGGCCAGTGACTATGTGTTACTTACCTTGGGACCAGGGAGTATGTCTTACTTACCATGGGCCAGTTACTATGTCTTACTTACCATGGGCCAGTGACTATGTCTTACTTACCTTGGGGCCAAGGACCATGTCTTACTTACTATGGGCCAGTGACTATGTCTTACTTACCATGGGGCAGTGACTATGTCTTACTTACCTTGGGGACAGTGACTATGTCTCAGTTACCTTGGGGCTAGTGAATATGTCTTACTTACCTTGGGGGAAGGGACTATGTCTTACTTACCATGGGCCAGTGACTATGACTTACTTACCTTGGGCCAGTGACTACGTCTTACTTACCATGGGGACAGTGACTACATCTTACTTACCTTGGGGCCAGTGACTACGTCTTACTTACCATGGGGCCAGTGACTACGTCTTATTTACCCTGGAACCAGTGACTATGTCTTACTTACCATGGGGCCTGTGACTATGTCTTACTTACCATGGGCCAGTGACTATGTCTTACTTACCTTGGGACCAGGGACTATGTCTTACTTACCATGGGGCCAGGTACTATGTCTTACTTACCATGGGGCCAGTGACTACGTCTTATTTACCATGGGCCAGTGACTACGTCTTACCTACCATGGGGCCAGTGACTATGTCTTACTTACCATGGGGCCGGAGACTATGTCTTACTTACCATGGGGCAGGGACTATGTCTTACTTACCATGGGCCAGTGACTATGTCTTACTTACCATGGGGCCAGTGACTATGTCTTATTTACTTTGGGACCAGAGACTATGTCTTTCTTACCCTGGGACCAGTGACTATGTCTTACTTACCATGGGGCCTTTCACTATGTGTTACTTACAATGGGGCCAGTGACTATCTCTTACTTAACATGGGCCAGTGACTATGTCTTACTTACCATGGAGCCAGTGACTATGTCTTACTTACCATGGGCCAGTGACTATGTCTTACTTACCATGGGGCCAGTGACTATGTCTTACTTACCTTGGGACCAGAGACTATGTCTTACTTACCCTGGGACCAGTGACTATGTCTTACTTACCATGGGGCCAGTGACTACGTCTTACTTACCTTGGGACCAGAGACTATGTCTTACTTACCCTGGGACCAGTGACTATGTCTTACTTACCATGGGGCCAGTGACTACGTCTTACTTACCTTGGGACCAGAGACTATGTCTTACTTACCCTGGGACCAGTGACTATGTCTTACTTACCATGGGCCAGTGACTATGTCTTACTTAACATGGGGCCAGTGACTATTTCTTACTTACCTTGGGACCAGAGACTATGTCTTACTTACCATGGGGCCAGGTACTATGTCTTACATACTATGGGGCCAGTGACTATGTCTTACTTACCATGGGCCAGTGACACTGTCTTACTTACCTTGGGCCAGTGACTATGTCTTACGTACCTTGGAACCAGAGAGTATGTCTTACTTACCATGGGGCCATGACTATGTCTTAGTTACAATGGGGCCAGTGACTACGTCGAATTTACCATTGGCCAGTGACTATGTCTTACTTACCGTGGGGCCAGTGACTATGTCTTACTTACCTTGGGAGCAGAGACTATGTCTTACTTACCATGAGGCCAGGTACTATGTCTTACTTACCATGGGGCCAGTGACTACGTCTTACTTACAATGGGGCCAGTGACTACGTCTTATTTACCATGGGCCAGTGACTATGTCTTACTTAGCATGGGGCCAGTGACAATGTCTTACTTACCTTGGGACCAGTGACTATGTCTTACCTACCATGGGGCCAGTGACAATGTCTTACTTACCATGGGCCAGTGACTATGTCTTACTTACCATGGGGCCAGGCACTATGTCTTACTTACCATGGGGCCAGTGACTATGTCTTACTTACCATGGGGACAGTGACTACATCTTACTTACCTTGGGGCCAGTGACTACGTCTTACTTACCTTGGGGCCAGTGACTATGTCTTAGTTACCTTGGGGCCAGAGACTATGTCTTACTTACCCTGGGACCAGTGACTATGTCTTACTTACCATGGGGCCAGTGACTACGTCTTACTTACCTTGGGACCAGAGACTATGTCTTACTTACCCTGGGACCAGTGACTATGTCTTACTTACCATGGGGCCAGTGACTACGTCTTACTTACCTTGGGACCAGAGACTATGTCTTACTTACCCTGGGACCAGTGACTATGTCTTACTTACCATGGGCCAGTGACTATGTCTTACTTAACATGGGGCCAGTGACTACGTCTTACTTACAATGGGGCCAGTGACTACGTCTTATTTACCATGGGCCAGTGACTATGTCTTACTTAGCATGGGGCCAGTGACAATGTCTTACTTACCATGGGCCAGTGACTATGTCTTACTTACCATGGGGCCAGGCACTATGTCTTACTTACCATGGGGCCAGTGACTATGTCTTACTTACCATGGGGACAGTGACTACATCTTACTTACCTTGGGGCCAGTGACTACGTCTTACTTACCTTGGGGCCAGTGACTATGTCTTAGTTACCTTGGGGCCAGAGACTATGTCTTACTTACCATGGGGCCAGTGACTATGTCTTACTTACCATGGGCCAGTGACTATGTCTTACTTACCTTGGGGCCAGTGACTATGTCTTAGTTACCATGGGTCCAGGTACTATGTCTTACTTACCATGGGGCCAGTGACTATGTCTTACTTACCTTGGCCAGTGACTATGTCTTACTTACCATGGGGCCAGTGACTATTTCTTAGGTACCTTGGGACCAGACACTATGTCTTACTAAACAAGGGGCCAGGTACTATGTCTTACTTCCATGGGGCCAGTGACTACGTCTTACTTACAATGGGGCCAGTGACTACGTCTTATTTACCATGGGCCAGTGACTATGTCTTACTTACCGTGGGGCCAGTGACTATGTCTTACTTACCTTGGGAGCAGAGAATATGTCTTACTTACCATGAGGAAAGGTACTATGTCTTAAATACCATGGGGCCAGTGACTACGTCTTACTTACAATGGGGCCAGTGACTACGTCTTATTTACCATGGGCCAGTGACAATGTCTTACTTAGCATGGGGCCAGTGACTATGTCTTACTTACCTTGGGAGCAGTGACTATGTCTTACCTACCATGGGGCCAGTGACAATGTCTTACTTACCATGGGCCAGTGACTATGTCTTACTTACCATGGGTCCAGTGACTAATTCTTACTTACCTTGGGGCCAGTGACTACGTCTTACTTACCATTGGGCCAGTGCCTATGTCTTACTTACCATGGGCCAGTGACTTTGTCTTACTTACCATGGGGCCAGTGACTATGTCTTACTTACCTTGGGACCAGAGACTATGTCTTCCCTACCCTGGGACCAGTGACTATGTCTTACTTACCATGGGGCCAGTGACTATGTCTTACTTACCATGGGGCCAGTGACTATGTCTTACTTACCATGGGCCAGTGACTATGTCTTACTTACCATGGGGCCAGTGACTATGTCTTACTTACCTTGGGACCAGAGAGTATGTCTTACGTACCATGGGGCCAGGTACTATGTCTTACTTACAATGGGGCCAGTGACTATGTCTTACTTACCATGGGGCCAGTGACTATGTCTTACTTACCAAGGGCCAGTTACTATGTCTTACTTACTGTGGGGCCAGTGACTATGTCTTACTTACCTTGGGACCAGTGACTATGTCTTACCTACCATGGGGCCAGTGACAATGTCTTACTTACCATGGGCCAGTGACTATGTCTTACTTACCATGGGTCCAGTGACTATTTCTTACTTATCTTGGGGCCAGTGACTACGTCTTACTTACCATGGGGCCAGTGACTATGTCTTACTTACCATGGGTAGAGTGACTAATTCTTACTTACCTTGGGACCAGTGACTACGTCTTACTTACCATGGGGCCAGTGACTATGTCTTACTAACCATGGGGCCAGTGACTACGTCTTACTTACCAAGGGGGCAGTGACTATGTCTTACTTACCTTGGGGCCAGTGACTACGTCTTACTTACAATGGGGTCAGTGACTACGTCTTATATACCATGGGCCAGTGACTATGTCTTACTTACCATGGGGCCATTGACTATGTCTTACTTACCTTGGGACCAGTGACTATGTCTTACTTACCATGGGGCCAGTGACTACGTCTTACCTACCATGGGGCCAGTGAGTACGTCTTACCTACCATGGACCACTGACTAAGTCTTACTTACCATGGGGCCAGTGACTATGTCTTACTTACCTTGGGGCCAGTGACTATGTCTTACTTACATTGGGACCAGTGACTATGTCTTACCTACCATAGGGCCAGTGACTATGTCTTACTTACCATGGGCCAGTGACTATGTCTTACTTACCATGGGGCCAGTGACTATGTCTTAATTACCTTGGAACCAGAGACTATGTCTTACTTACCATGGGGCCAGGTACTATGTCTTACTTACCATGGGGCCAGTGACTATGTCTTACTTACCTTGGGACCAGTGACTATGTCTTACCTACCATGGGGCCAGTGACCATGTCTTACTTACCATGGGCCAGTGACTATGTCTTACTTACCATGGGGCCAGGGACTATGTCCTACTTACCTTGGGACCAGGGAATATGTCTTACTTACCATGGGCCAATGACTATGTCTTACTTACCTTGGGGCCAGTGACTATGTCTTACTTACCATGGGGCCATTGACTATGTCTTACTTACCATGGGGCCAGTGACTATGTCTTACTTACCTTGGGACCAGAGACTATGTCTTACTTACCCTGGGACCAGTGACTATGTCTTACATACCATGGGGCCAGTGACTATGTCTTACTTACCATGGGGCCAGTGACTATGTCTTACTTACCATGGGACAGTGACTATGTCTTACTTACCTTGGGGACAGTGACTATGTCTTAGTTACCATGGGGCCAGGTACTATGTCTTACTTACCATGGGGCCAGTAACTATGTCTTACTTACCATGGGCCAGTGACTATGTCTTACTTACCATGGAGCCAGTGACTATTTCATACGTACCTTGGGACCAGACACTATGTCTTACTTAACATGGGGCCAGGTACTATGTCTTACTTACCATGGGGCCAGTGACTACGTCTTACTTACAATGGGGCCAGTGACTACGTCTTATTTACCATGGGCCAGTGACTATGTCTTACTTACCGTGGGGCCAGTGACTATGTCTTACTTAACTTGGGAGCAGAGACTATGTCTTACTTACCATGAGGAAAGGTACTATGTCTTAATTACCATGGGGCCAGTGACTACGTCTTATTTACCATGGGCCAGTGACAATGTCTTACTTAGCATGGGGCCAGTGACTATGTCTTACTTACTTTGGGACCAGAGAGTATGTCTTACGTACCATGGGGCCAGTGACTATGTCTTACTAACCATGGGGCCAGTGACTACGTCTTACTTACAATGGGGCCAGTGACTACGTCTTATTTACCATGGGCCAGTGACTATGTCTTACTTACCTTGGGAGCAGTGACTATGTCTTACCTACCATGGGACCAGTGACTATGTCTTACTTACCATGGGCCAGTGACTATGTCTTACTTACCATGGGGCCAGTGACTATGTCTTACTTACCTTGGGACCAGAGAGTATGTCTTACGTACCATGGGGCCAGGTACTATGTCTTACTTACAATGGGGCCAGTGACTATGTCTTACTTACCATGGGGCCAGTGACTATGTCTTACTTACCATGGGCCAGTTACTATGTCTTACTTACTGTGGGGCCAGTGACTATGTCTTACTTACCTTGGGACCAGTGACTATGTCTTACCTACCATGGGGCCACTGACAATGTCTTACTTACCATGGGCCAGTGACTATGTCTTACTTACCATGGGTCCAGTGACTATTTCTTACTTACCTTGGGACCAGTGACTACGTCTTACTTACCATGGGGCCAGTGACTATGTCTTACTTACCATGGGCCAGTGACGTTGTCTTACTTACCATGGGGCCAGTGACTATGTCTTACTTACCTTGGGACCAGAGACTATGTCTTACCTACCCTGGGACCAGTGACTATGTCTTACGTACCATGGGGCCAGGTACTATGTCTTACTTACAATGGGGCCAGTGACTATGTCTTACTTACCATGGTCCAGTTACTATGTCTTACTTACTGTGGGGCCAGTGACTATGTGTTCCTTACCTTGGGACCAGTGACTATGTCTTACCTACCATGGGGCCAGTGACAATGTCTTACTTACCATGGGCCAGTGACTATGTCTTACTTACCATGGGTCCAGTGATTATTTCTTACTTACCTTGGGGCCAGTGACGTTGTCTTACTTACCATGGGGCCAGTGACTATGTCTTACTTACCTTGGGACCAGAGACTATGTCTTACCTACCCTGGGACCAGTGACTATGTCTTACTTACCATGGGGCCAGTGACTATGTCTTACTTACCATGGGGCCAGTGACCATGTCTTACTTACCATGGCCAGTGACTATGTCTTACTTACCATGGGGCCAGTGACTATGTCTTACTTACCTTGAGACCAGAGAGTATGTCTTACGTACCATGGGGCCAGGTACTATGTCTTACTTACAATGGGGCCAGTGACTATGTCTTACTTACCATGGGCCAGTTACTATGTCTTACTTACTGTGGGGCCAGTGACTATGTGTTACTTACCTTGGGACCAGAGACTATCTCTTACTTACTATGGGGCCAGTGACTACGTCTTACTTACCATGGGCTAGTGACTATGTCTTACTTACCTTGGGGTCAGGGACTATGTCTTACTTACCATGGGCCAGTGACTATGTCTTACTTACCTTGGGGCCAGTGACTATGTCTTATTTACCTTGGGACCAGGGAGTATGTCTTACTTACCATGGGCTAGTGACTATGTCTTACTTACCATGGGTCCAGTGACTACTTCTTCCTTACCTTAGTGCCAGTGACTACGTCTTACTTACCATGGGGCCAGTGACTATGTCTTACTTACCATGGGCCAGTGACTATGTCTTACTTACCATGGGTCCAGTGACTACTTCTTCCTTAACTTAGTGCCAGTGACTACATCTTACTTACCTTGGGGCCAGTGACTACGTGTTATTTACCATGGGCCAGTGACTATGGCTTATTACCATGGGGTCAGTGACTATGTCTTACTTACCATGGGCCAGTGACTCTGTCTTACTTACCATGGGCCAGTGACTATGTCTTACTTACCTTGGGGCCAGGGACTATGTCTTACTTACCATGGGCCAGTGACTATGTCTTACTTACCTTGGGGCCAGTGACTATGTCTTACTTACCTTGGGACCAGGGAGTATGTCTTACTTACCATGGGCCAGTTACTATGTCTTACTTACTATGGGCCAGTGACTATGTCTTACTTACCTTGGGGCCAGTGACTATGTCTCACTTACCTTGGGGCCAGTGAATATGTCTTACTTACCTTGGGGCCAGGGACTATGTCTTACATACCATGGGCCAGTGAGTATGACTTACTTACCTTGGGCCAGTGACTACGTCTTACTTACCATGGGCCAGTGACTACGTCTCACTTACCATGGGGCCTGTGACTACGTCTTACTTACCATGGGGCCAGTGACTATGTCTTAATTTCCTTGGAACCAGAGACTATGTCTTACTTACCATGGGGCCAGGTACTATGTCTTACTTACCATGGGGCCAGTGACTATGTCTTACTTACCTTGGGACCAGTGACTATGTCTTACCTACCATGGGGCCAGTGACCATGTCTTACTTACCATGGGCCAGTGACTATGTCTTACTTACCATGGGGCCAGGGACTATGTCCTACTTACCTTGGGACCAGGGAATATGTCTTACTTACCATGGGCCAATGACTATGTCTTACTTACCTTGGGGCCAGGGACTATGTCTTACTTACCATGGGCCAGAGACTATGTCTTACTTACCTTGCGGCCAGTGACTATGTGTTACTTACCTTGGGACCAGAGAGTATGTCTTACTTACCATGGGCCAGTTACTATGTCTTACTTACCATGGGCCAGTGACTATGTCTTACTTACCTTGGGGCCAAGGACCATGTCTTACTTACTATGGGCCAGTGACTATGTCTTACTTACCATGGGGCAGTGACTATGTCTTACTTACCTTGGGGACAGTGACTATGTCTCAGTTACCTTGGGGCTAGTGAATATGTCTTACTTACCTTGGGGGAAGGGACTATGTCTTACTTACCATGGGCCAGTGACTATGACTTACTTACCTTGGGCCAGTGACTACGTCTTACTTACCATGGGGACAGTGACTACATCTTACTTACCTTGGGGCCAGTGACTACGTCTTACTTACCATGGGGCCAGTGACTACGTCTTATTTACCCTGGAACCAGTGACTATGTCTTACTTACCATGGGGCCTGTGACTATGTCTTACTTACCATGGGCCAGTGACTATGTCTTACTTACCTTGGGACCAGGGACTATGTCTTACTTACCATGGGGCCAGGTACTATGTCTTACTTACCATGGGGCCAGTGACGACGTCTTATTTACCATGGGCCAGGGACTACGTCTTACCTACCATGGGGCCAGTGACTATGTCTTACTTACCATGGGGCCAGAGACTATGTCTTACTTACCATGGGGCAGGGACTATGTCTTACTTACCATGGGCCAGTGACTATGTCTTACTTACCATGGGGCCAGTGACTATGTCTTATTTACTTTGGGACCAGAGACTATGTCTTTCTTACCCTGGGACCAGTGACTATGTCTTACTTACCATGGGGCCTTTCACTATGTGTTACTTACAATGGGGCCAGTGACTATCTCTTACTTAACATGGGCCAGTGACTATGTCTTACTTACCATGGAGCCAGTGACTATGTCTTACTTACCATGGGCCAGTGACTATGTCTTACTTACCATGGGGCCAGTGACTATGTCTTACTTACCTTGGGACCAGAGACTATGTCTTACTTACCCTGGGACCAGTGACTATGTCTTACTTACCATGGGGACAGTGACTACGTCTTACTTACCTTGGGACCAGAGACTATGTCTTACTTACCCTGGGACCAGTGACTATGTCTTACTTACCATGGGGCCAGTGACTACGTCTTACTTACCTTGGGACCAGAGACTATGTCTTACTTACCCTGGGACCAGTGACTATGTCTTACTTACCATGGGCCAGTGACTATGTCTTACTTAACATGGGGCCAGTGACTATTTCTTACTTACCTTGGGACCAGAGACTATGTCTTACTTACCATGGGGCCAGGTACTATGTCTTACATACTATGGGGCCAGTGACTATGTCTTACTTACCATGGGCCAGTGACACTGTCTTACTTACCTTGGGCCAGTGACTATGTCTTACGTACCTTGGAACCAGAGAGTATGTCTTACTTACCATGGGGCCATGACTATGTCTTAGTTACAATGGGGCCAGTGACTACGTCGAATTTACCATTGGCCAGTGACTATGTCTTACTTACCGTGGGGCCAGTGACTATGTCTTACTTACCTTGGGAGCAGAGACTATGTCTTACTTACCATGAGGCCAGGTACTATGTCTTACTTACCATGGGGCCAGTGACTACGTCTTACTTACAATGGGGCCAGTGACTACGTCTTATTTACCATGGGCCAGTGACTATGTCTTACTTAGCATAGGGCCAGTGACAATGTCTTACTTACCTTGGGACCAGTGACTATGTCTTACCTACCATGGGGCCAGTGACAATGTCTTACTTACCATGGGCCAGTGACTATGTCTTACTTACCATGGGGCCAGGCACTATGTCTTACTTACCATGGGGCCAGTGACTATGTCTTACTTACCATGGGGACAGTGACTACATCTTACTTACCTTGGGGCCAGTGACTACGTCTTACTTACCTTGGGGCCAGTGACTATGTCTTAGTTACCTTGGGGCCAGAGACTATGTCTTACTTACCATGGGGCCAGTGACTATGTCTTACTTACCATGGGCCAGTGACTATGTCTTACTTACCTTGGGGCCAGTGACTATGTCTTAGTTACCATGGGTTCAGGTACTATGTCTTACTTACCATGGGGCCAGTGACTATGTCTTACTTACCTTGGCCAGTGACTATGTCTTACTTACCATGGGGCCAGTGACTATTTCTTAGGTACCTTGGGACCAGACACTATGTCTTACTAAACAAGGGGCCAGGTACTATGTCTTACTTCCATGGGGCCAGTGACTACGTCTTACTTACAATGGGGCCAGTGACTACGTCTTATTTACCATGGGCCAGTGACTATGTCTTACTTACCGTGGGGCCAGTGACTATGTCTTACTTACCTTGGGAGCAGAGAATATGTCTTACTTACCATGAGGAAAGGTACTATGTCTTAAATACCATGGGGCCAGTGACTACGTCTTACTTACAATGGGGCCAGTGACTACGTCTTATTTACCATGGGCCAGTGACAATGTCTTACTTAGCATGGGGCCAGTGACTATGTCTTACTTACCTTGGGAGCAGTGACTATGTCTTACCTACCATGGGGCCAGTGACAATGTCTTACTTACCATGGGCCAGTGACTATGTCTTACTTACCATGGGTCCAGTGACTAATTCTTACTTACCTTGGGGCCAGTGACTACGTCTTACTTACCATTGGGCCAGTGCCTATGTCTTACTTACCATGGGCCAGTGACTTTGTCTTACTTACCATGGGGCCAGTGACTATGTCTTACTTACCTTGGGACCAGAGACTATGTCTTCCCTACCCTGGGACCAGTGACTATGTCTTACTTACCATGGGGCCAGTGACTATGTCTTACTTACCATGGGGCCAGTGACTATGTCTTACTTACCATGGGCCAGTGACTATGTCTTACTTACCATGGGGCCAGTGACTATGTCTTACTTACCTTGGGACCAGAGAGTATGTCTTACGTACCATGGGGCCAGGTACTATGTCTTACTTACAATGGGGCCAGTGACTATGTCTTACTTACCATGGGGCCAGTGACTATGTCTTACTTACCAAGGGCCAGTTACTATGTCTTACTTACTGTGGGGCCAGTGACTATGTCTTACTTACCTTGGGACCAGTGACTATGTCTTACCTACCATGGGGCCAGTGACAATGTCTTACTTACCATGGGCCAGTGACTATGTCTTACTTACCATGGGTCCAGTGACTATTTCTTACTTATCTTGGGGCCAGTGACTACGTCTTACTTACCATGGGGCCAGTGACTATGTCTTACTTACCATGGGTAGAGTGACTAATTCTTACTTACCTTGGGACCAGTGACTACGTCTTACTTACCATGGGGCCAGTGACTATGTCTTACTAACCATGGGGCCAGTGACTATGTCTTACTTACCTTGGGGCCAGTGACTACGTCTTACTTACAATGGGGTCAGTGACTACGTTTTATATACCATGGGCCAGTGACTATGTCTTACTTACCATGGGGCCATTGACTATGTCTTACTTACCTTGGGACCAGTGACTATGTCTTACTTACCATGGGGCCAGTGACTACGTCTTACCTACCATGGGGCCAGTGAGTACGTCTTACCTACCATGGACCACTGACTAAGTCTTACTTACCATGGGGCCAGTGACTATGTCTTACTTACCTTGGGGCCAGTGACTATGTCTTACTTACATTGGGACCAGTGACTATGTCTTACCTACCATAGGGCCAGTGACTATGTCTTACTTACCATGGGCCAGTGACTATGTCTTACTTACCATGGGGCCAGTGACTATGTCTTAATTACCTTGGAACCAGAGACTATGTCTTACTTACCATGGGGCTGGTACTATGTCTTACTTACCATGGGGCCAGTGACTATGTCTTACTTACCTTGGGACCAGTGACTATGTCTTACCTACCATGGGGCCAGTGACCATGTCTTACTTACCATGGGCCAGTGACTATGTCTTACTTACCATGGGGCCAGGGACTATGTCCTACTTACCTTGGGACCAGGGAATATGTCTTACTTACCATGGGCCAATGACTATGTCTTACTTACCTTGGGGCCAGTGACTATGTCTTACTTACCATGGGGCCATTGACTATGTCTTACTTACCATGGGGCCAGTGACTATGTCTTACTTACCTTGGGACCAGAGACTATGTCTTACTTACCCTGGGACCAGTGACTATGTCTTACATACCATGGGGCCAGTGACTATGTCTTACTTACCATGGGGCCAGTGACTATGTCTTACTTACCATGGGACAGTGACTATGTCTTACTTACCTTGGGGACAGTGACTATGTCTTAGTTACCATGGGGCCAGGTACTATGTCTTACTTACCATGGGGCCAGTAACTATGTCTTACTTACCATGGGCCAGTGATTATGTCTTACTTACCATGGAGCCAGTGACTATTTCATACGTACCTTGGGACCAGACACTATGTCTTACTTAACATGGGGCCAGGTACTATGTCTTACTTACCATGGGGCCAGTGACTACGTCTTACTTACAATGGGGCCAGTGACTACGTCTTATTTACCATGGGCCAGTGACTATGTCTTACTTACCGTGGGGCCAGTGACTATGTCTTACTTAACTTGGGAGCAGAGACTATGTCTTACTTACCATGAGGAAAGGTACTATGTCTTAATTACCATGGGGCCAGTGACTACGTCTTATTTACCATGGGCCAGTGACAATGTCTTACTTAGCATGGGGCCAGTGACTATGTCTTACTTACCTTGGGACCAGAGAGTATGTCTTACGTACCATGGGGCCAGTGACTATGTCTTACTAACCATGGGGCCAGTGACTACGTCTTACTTACAATGGGGCCAGTGACTACGTCTTATTTACCATGGGCCAGTGACTATGTCTTACTTACCATGGGGACAGTGACTATGTCTTACTTACCTTGGGAGCAGTGACTATGTCTTACCTACCATGGGACCAGTGACTATGTCTTACTTACCATGGGCCAGTGACTATGTCTTACTTACCATGGGGCCAGTGACTATGTCTTACTTACCTTGGGACCAGAGAGTATGTCTTACGTACCATGGGGCCAGGTACTATGTCTTACTTACAATGGGGCCAGTGACTATGTCTTACTTACCATGGGGCCAGTGACTATGTCTTACTTACCATGGGCCAGTTACTATGTCTTACTTACTGTGGGGCCAGTGACTATGTCTTACTTACCTTGGGACCAGTGACTATGTCTTACCTACCATGGGGCCAGTGACAATGTCTTACTTACCATGGGCCAGTGACTAAGTCTTACTTACCATGGGTCCAGTGACTATTTCTTACTTACCTTGGGACCAGTGACTACGTCTTACTTACCATGGGGCCAGTGACTATGTCTTACTTACCATGGGCCAGTGACGTTGTCTTACTTACCATGGGGCCAGTGACTATGTCTTACTTACCTTGGGACCAGAGACTATGTCTTACCTACCCTGGGACCAGTGACTATGTCTTACGTACCATGGGGCCAGGTACTATGTCTTACTTACAATGGGGCCAGTGACTATGTCTTACTTACCATGGTCCAGTTACTATGTCTTACTTACTGTGGGGCCAGTGACTATGTGTTCCTTACCTTGGGACCAGTGACTATGTCTTACCTACCATGGGGCCAGTGACAATGTCTTACTTACCATGGGCCAGTGACTATGTCTTACTTACCATGGGTCCAGTGATTATTTCTTACTTACCTTGGGGCCAGTGACTACGTCTTACTTACCATGGGGCCAGTGACTATGTCTTACTTACCATGGGCCAGTGACGTTGTCTTACTTACCATGGGGCCAGTGACTATGTCTTACTTACCTTGGGACCAGAGACTATGTCTTACCTACCCTGGGACCAGTGACTATGTCTTACTTACCATGGGGCCAGTGACTATGTCTTACTTACCATGGGGCCAGTGACCATGTCTTACTTACCATGGCCAGTGACTATGTCTTACTTACCATGGGGCCAGTGACTATGTCTTACTTACCTTGAGACCAGAGAGTATGTCTTACGTACCATGGGGCCAGGTACTATGTCTTACTTACAATGGGGCCAGTGACTATGTCTTACTTACCATGGGCCAGTTACTATGTCTTACTTACTGTGGAGCCAGTGACTATGTGTTACTTACCTTGGGACCAGAGACTATGTCTTACTTACCCTGGGACCAGGGAGTATGTCTTACTTACCATGGGCCAGTGACTATGTCTTACTTACCTTGGGGCCAGTGACTATGTCTTATTTACCTTGGGACCAGGGAGTATGTCTTACTTACCATGGGCTAGTGACTATGTCTTACTTACCATGGGTCCAGTGACTACTTCTTCCTTACCTTAGTGCCAGTGACTACGTCTTACTTACCATGGGGCCAGTGACTATGTCTTACTTACCATGGGCCAGTGACTATGTCTTACTTACCATGGGTCCAGTGACTACTTCTTCCTTAACTTAGTGCCAGTGACTACATCTTACTTACCTTGGGGCCAGTGACTACGTGTTATTTACCATGGGCCAGTGACTATGGCTTATTACCATGGGGTCAGTGACTATGTCTTACTTACCATGGGCCAGTGACTCTGTCTTACTTACCATGGGCCAGTGACTATGTCTTACTTACCTTGGGGCCAGGGACTATGTCTTACTTACCATGGGCCAGTGACTATGTCTTACTTACCTTGGGGCCAGTGACTATGTCTTACTTACCTTGGGACCAGGGAGTATGTCTTACTTACCATGGGCCAGTTACTATGTCTTACTTACTATGGGCCAGTGACTATGTCTTACTTACCTTGGGGCCAGTGACTATGTCTCACTTACCTTGGGGCCAGTGAATATGTATTACTTACCTTGGAGCCAGGGACTATGTCTTACATACCATGGGCCAGTGAGTATGACTTACTTACCTTGGGCCAGTGACTACGTCTTACTTACCATGGGCCAGTGACTACGTCTCACTTACCATGGGGCCTGTGACTACGTCTTACTTACCATGGGGCCAGGTACTATGTCTTACTTACCATGGGGCCAGTGACTATGTCTTACTTACCTTGGGACCAGTGACTATGTCTTACCTACCATGGGGCCAGTGACCATGTCTTACTTACCTGGGCCAGTGACTATGTCTTACTTACCATGGGGCCAGTGACTATGTCCTACTTACCTTGGGACCAGGGAATATGTCTTACTTACCATGGGCCAATGACTATGTCTTACTTACCTTAGGGCCAGGGACTATATCTTACTTACCATGGGCCAGAGACTATGTCTTACTTACCTTGCGGCCAGTGACTATGTGTTACTTACCTTGGGACCAGGGAGTATGTCTTACTTACCATGGGCCAGTTACTATGTCTTACTTACCATGGGCCAGTGACTATGTCTTACTCTCCTTGGGGCCAAGGACCATGTCTTACTTACTATGGGCCAGTGACTATGTCTTACTTACCATGGGGCAGTGACTATGTCTTACTTACCTTGGGGACAGTGACTATGTCTCAGTTACCTTGGGGCTAGTGAATATGTCTTACTTACCTTGGGGGAAGGGACTATGTCTTACTTACCATGGGCCAGTGACTATGACTTACTTACCTTGGGCCAGTGACTACGTCTTACTTACCATGGGGACAGTGACTACATCTTACTTACCTTGGGGCCAGTGACTACGTCTTACTTACCATGGGGCCAGTGACTACGTCTTCTTTACCCTGGAACCAGTGACTATGTCTTACTTACCATGGGGCCTGTGACTATGTCTTACTTACCATGGGCCAGTGACTATGTCTTACTTACCTTGGGACCAGGGACTATGTCTTACTTACCATGGGGCCAGGTACTATGTCTTACTTACCATGGGGCCAGTGAGTACGTCTTATTTACCATGGGCCAGTGACTACGTCTTACCTACCATGGGGCCAGTGACTATGTCTTACTTACCATGGGGCCAGAGACTATGTCTTACTTACCATGGGGCAGGGACTATGTCTTACTTACCATGGGCCAGTGACTATGTCTTACTTACCATGGGGCCAGTGACTATGTCTTATTTACTTTGGGACCAGAGACTATGTCTTTCTTACCCTGGGACCAGTGTCTATGTCTTACTTACCATGGGGCCTTTCACTATGTGTTACTTACAATGGGGCCAGTGACTATCTCTTACTTAACATGGGCCAGTGACTATGTCTTACTTACCATGGAGCCAGTGACTATGTCTTACTTACCATGGGCCAGTGACTATGTCTTACTTACCATGGGGCCAGTGACTATGTCTTACTTACCTTGGGACCAGAGACTATGTCTTACTTACCCTGGGACCAGTGACTATGTCTTACTTACCATGGGGCCAGTGACTACGTCTTACTTACCTTGGGACCAGAGACTATGTCTTACTTACCCTGGGACCAGTGACTATGTCTTACTTACCATGGGGCCAGTGACTACGTCTTACTTACCTTGGGACCAGAGACTATGTCTTACTTACCCTGGGACCAGTGACTATGTCTTACTTACCATGGGCCAGTGACTATGTCTTACTTAACATGGGGCCAGTGACTATTTCTTACTTACCTTGGGACCAGAGACTATGTCTTACTTACCATGGGGCCAGGTACTATGTCTTACATACTATGGGGCCAGTGACTATGTCTTACTTACCATGGGCCAGTGACACTGTCTTACTTACCTTGGGCCAGTGACTATGTCTTACGTACCTTGGAACCAGAGAGTATGTCTTACTTACCATGGGCCAGTGACTATGTCTTACTTACCATGGGGCCAGGCACTATGTCTTACTTACCATGGGGCCAGTGACTATGTCTTACTTACCATGGGGACAGTGACTACATCTTACTTACCTTGGGGTCAGTGACTACGTCTTACTTACCTTGGGGCCAGTGACTATGTCTTAGTTACCTTGGGGCCAGAGACTATGTCTTACTTACCATGGGGCCAGTGACTATGTCTTACTTACCATGGGCCAGTGACTATGTCTTACTTACCTTGGGGCCAGTGACTATGTCTTAGTTACCATGGGTCCAGGTACTATGTCTTACTTACCATGGGGCCAGTGACTATGTCTTACTTACCTTGGCCAGTGACTATGTCTTACTTACCATGGGGCCAGTGACTATTTCCTAGGTACCTTGGGACCAGACACTATGTCTTACTAAACAAGGGGCCAGGTACTATGTCTTACTTCCATGGGGCCAGTGACTACGTCTTACTTACAATGGGGCCAGTGACTACGTCTTATTTACCATGGGCCAGTGACTATGTCTTACTTACCGTGGGGCCAGTGACTATGTCTTACTTACCTTGGGAGCAGAGAATATGTCTTACTTACCATGAGGAAAGGTACTATGTCTTAAATACCATGGGGCCAGTGACTACGTCTTACTTACAATGGGGCCAGTGACTACGTCTTATTTACCATGGGCCAGTGACAATGTCTTACTTAGCATGGGGCCAGTGACTATGTCTTACTTACCTTGGGAGCAGTGACTATGTCTTACCTACCATGGGGCCAGTGACAATGTCTTACTTACCATGGGCCAGTGACTATGTCTTACTTACCATGGGTCCAGTGACTAATTCTTACTTACCTTGGGGCCAGTGACTACGTCTTACTTACCATTGGGCCAGTGCCTATGTCTTACTTACCATGGGCCAGTGACTTTGTCTTACTTACCATGGGGCCAGTGACTATGTCTTACTTACCTTGGGACCAGAGACTATGTCTTCCCTACCCTGGGACCAGTGACTATGTCTTACTTACCATGGGGCCAGTGACTATGTCTTACTTACCATGGGGCCAGTGACTATGTCTTACTTACCATGGGCCAGTGACTATGTCTTACTTACCATGGGGCCAGTGACTATGTCTTACTTACCTTGGGACCAGAGAGTGTCTTACGTACCATGGGGCCAGGTACTATGTCTTACTTACAATGGGGCCAGTGACTATGTCTTACTTACCATGGGGCCAGTGACTATGTCTTACTTACCAAGGGCCAGTTACTATGTCTTACTTACTGTGGGGCCAGTGACTATGTCTTACTTACCTTGGGACCAGTGACTATGTCTTACCTACCATGGGGCCAGTGACAATGTCTTACTTACCATGGGCCAGTGACTATGTCTTACTTACCATGGGTCCAGTGACTATTTCTTACTTATCTTGGGGCCAGTGACTACGTCTTACTTACCATGGGGCCAGTGACTATCTCTTACTTACCATGGGCCAGTGACGTTGTCTTACTTACCATGGGGCCAGTGACTATGTCTTACTTACCTTGGGACCAGAGACTATGTCTTACCTACCCTGGGACCAGTGACTATGTCTTACTTACCATGGGGCCAGTGACTATGTCTTAGTTACCATGGGGCCAGTGACTATGTCTTACTTACCATGGGCCAGTGACTATGTCTAACTTACCATGGGGCCAGTGACTATGTCTTACTTACCTTGGGACCAGAGAGTATGTCTTACGTACCATGGGGCCAGGTACTATGTCTTACTTACTATGGGGCCAATGACTATGTCTTACTTACCATTCGCCAGTGACTATGTCTTACTTACCTTGGGGCCAGGGACTATGTCTTACTTACCATGGGCCAGTGACTATGTCTTACTTACCTTGGGGCCAGGGACTATGTCTTACTTACCACGGGCCAGTGACTATGTCTTACTTACCATGGGGCCAGTGACTATGTCTTACTTACCTTGGGGCCAGTGACTATGTCTTACTTACCATGGGGCCAGTGACTATGTCTTACTTACCTTGGGGCCAGTGACTATGTCTTATTTACCTTGGGACCAGGGAGTATGTCTTACTTACCATGGGCCAGTGACTATGTCTTACTTACCATGGGTCCAGTGACTACTTCTTCCTTACCTTAGTGCCAGTGACTACTTCTTACTTACCATGGGGCCAGTGACTATGTCTTACTTACCATGGGCCAGTGACTATGTCTTACTTACCATGGGTCCAGTGACTACTTCTTCCTTAACTTAGTGCCAGTGACTACGTCTTACTTACCTTGGGGCCAGTGACTACGTGTTATTTACCATGGGCCAGTGACTATGGCTTATTACCATGGGGTCAGGGACTATGTCTTACTTATCATGGGCCAGTGACTCTGTCTTAATTACCATGGGCAAGTGACTATGTCTTACTTACCTTGGGGCCAGGGACTATGTCTTACGTACCATGGGCCAGTGACTATGTCTTACTTAACTTGGGGCCAGTGACTATGTCTTACTTACCTTGGGACCAGGGAGTATGTCTTACTTACCATGGGCCAGTTACTATGTCTTACTTACCTTGGGGCCAGTGACTATGTCTCAATTACCTTGGGGCAGTGAATATGTCTTACTTACCTTGAGGCCAGGGACTATGTCTTACTTACCATGGGCCAGTGAGTATGACTTACTTACCTTGGGCCAGTGACTACGTCTTACTTACCATGGGCCAGTGACTACGTCTTACTTACCATGGGGCCTGTGACTACGACTTACTTACCATGGGCCAGTGACTACGTCTTACTTACCATGGGGACAGTGACTACATATTACTTACCTTGGGGCCAGTGACTACGTCTTACTTACCATGGGGCCAGTGACGACGTCTTACTTACCCTGGGACCAGTGACTATGTCTTACTTACCATGGGGCCAGTGACTATGTCTTACTTAACATGGGGCCAGTGACTATGTCATAGTTTCCTTGGGACCAGAGACTATGTCTTACTTACCATGGGGCCAGGTACTATGTCTTACATACCATGGGGACAGTGACTATGTGTTACTTACCATGGGGCCTGTGACTATGTCTTACTTACCATGGGCCAGTGACTATGTCTTACTTAGCTTGGGACCAGGGACTATGTCTTACTTACCATGGGGCCAGGTACTATGTCTTACTTACCATGGGGCCAGTGACTACGTCTTATTTACCATGGGGCAGTGACTATGTCTTACTTACCATGGCGCTAGTGACTATGTCTTACTTACCCTGGGACCAGTGACTATGTCTTACTTACCATGGGCCAGTGACTATGTCTTACTCACCATAGGTCCAGTGACTACTTCTTACTTACCTTGGGGCCAGTGACTACGTCTTACTTACCATGGGGCCAGTGACTACGTCTTACTTACAATGGGGCCAGAGACAACTTCTTATTTACCATGGGCCAGTGACTATGTCTTACTTACCATGGGGCCAGTGACTATGTCTTACTTACCTTGGGACCAGTGACTATGTCTTACCTACCATGGGGCCAGTGACTATGTCTTACTTACCATGGGCCCGTGACTATGTCTTACTTACGATGGGTCCAGTGACTACTTCTAACTTACCTTGTGGCCAGTGACTACGTCTTACATACCATGGGGCCAGTGACTATGTCTTACTTTCCATGGGCCAGTGACTATGTCTTACTTACCATGGGGCCAGTGACTACGTCTTACTTATAATGGGGCCAGAGAGAACTTCTTATTTACCATGGGCCAGTGACTATGTCTTACTTACCATGGGGCCAGTGACTATGTCTTACTTACCTTGGGACCAGTGACTATGTCTTGCCTACCATGGGGCCAGTGACTATGTCTTACTTACCATGGGCCCGTGACTATGTCTTACTTACGATGGGTCCAGTGACTACTTCTAACTTACCTTGGGGCCAGTGAGTACGTCTTACTTACCATGGGGCCAGTGACTATGTCTTACTTTCCATGGGCCAGTGACTTTGTCTTACTTACCATGGGGCCAGTGACTATGTCTTACTTACCTTGGGACCAGAGACTATGTCTTACCTACCCTGGGACCAGTGACTATGTCTTACTTACCATGGGGCCAGTGACTATATCTTACTTACCATGGGGCCATTGACTATGTCTTACTTACCATGGGCCAGGGACTATGTCTTATTTACCATGGGGCCAGTGACTATGTCTTACTTACCTTGGGACCAGAGAGTATGTCTTACGTACCATGGGGCCAGGTACTATGTCTTACTTACCATGGGGCCAGTGACTACGTCTTATTTACCATGGGCCAGTGATTATGTCTTACTTACCATGGGGCAGTGACTATGTCTTACTTACCTTGGGACCAGAGACTATGTCTTACCTACCATGGGGCCAGTGACTATGTCTTACTTACTGTGGGGCCGGTGACTATGTCTTACTTACCTTGGGACCAGAGACTATGTCTTACTTACTATGGGGCCTGTCACTACGTCTTACTTACAATGGGGCCAGTGACTACGTCTTATTTACCTTGGGCCAGTGATTATGTCTTACTTACCATGGGGCCAGTGACTATCTCTTACTTACCTTGGGACCAGTGACTATGTCTTACCTACCGTGGGGCCAGTGACTATGTCTTACTTACCATGGGCCAGTGACTATGTCTTACTTACCATGGGCCAGTTACTATGTCTTACTTACTGTGGGGCCAGTGACTATGTCTTACTTACCTTGGGACCAGTGACTATGTCTTACGTACCATGGGGCCAGTGACAATGTCTTACTTACCATGGGCCAGTGACTATGTCTTACTTACCATGGGTCCAGTGACTACTTCTTACTTTCCTTGGGGCCAGTGACTACGTCTTACTTACCATGGAGCCAGTGACTATGTCTTACTTACCATGGGCCAGTGACTTTGTCTTACTTACCATGGGGCCAGTGACTATGTCTTACTTACCTTGGGACCAGAGACTATGTCTTACCAACCCTGGGAACAGTGACTATGTCTTACTTACCATGGGGCAGTGACTATGTCTTACTTACCATGGGGCCAGTGACTATGTCTTACTTACCATGGGCCATTGACCATGTCTTACTTACCATGGGGCCAGTGACTATGTCTTACTTACCTTGTGACCAGAGAGTATGTCTTACATACCATGGGGCCAGGTACTATGTCTTACTTACAATGGGGCCAGTGACTATGTCTTACTTACCATGGGCCAGTTACTATGTCTTACTTACTGTGGGGCCAGTGACTATGTGTTACTTACCTTGGTACCAGAGACTATGTCTTACTTACTATGGGGCCAGTGACTAAGTCTTACTTACCATGGGCCAGTGACTATGTCTTACTTACCTTGGGTCCAGGGACTATGTCTTACTTACCATGGGCCAGTGACTATGTCTTACTTACCTTGGGGCCAGGGACTATGTCTTACTTACCATGGGCCAGTGACTATGTCTTACTTACCATGGGGCCAGTGACTATGTCTTACTTACCTTGGGGCCAGTGACTATGTCTTATTTACCTTCGGACTAGGGAGTATGTCTTACTTACCATGGGCCAGTGATTATGTCTTACTTACCATGGGTCCAGTGACTACTTCTTCCTTACCTTAGTGCCAGTGACTACGTCTTACTTACCATGGGGCCAGTGACTATGTCTTACTTACCATGGGCCAGTGACTATGTCTTACTTACAATGGGGCCAGGGACTACGTCTTATTTAACATGGGCCAGTGACTATGTCTTACCTACCATGGGGCCAGTGACTATGTCTTACTTACTGTGGGCCAGTGACTATGTCTTACTTACCATGGGGCCAGTGACTATGTCTTAATTACCTTGGGACCAGAGACTATGTCTTACCTACCCTGAGACCAGTGACTATGTCTTACTTACCATGGGCCAGTGACTATGTCTTACTTACCGTGGGGCCAGGGACTACGTCTTATTTACCATGGGCCAGTGACTATGTCTTATTACCATGGGGCCAGTGACCATGTCTTACTTACCATGGGGCCAGTGAGTATGTCTTACTTACCATGGGCCAGTGACTATGTCTTACTTACAATGGGGCCAGGGACTACGTCTTATTTACCATGGGCCAGTGACTATGTCTTACCTACCATGGGGCCAGTGACTATGTCTTACTTACCATGGGCCAGTGACTATGTCTTACTTACCTTGGGACCAGGGACTATGTCTTACTTACCATGGGCCAGTGACAATGTCTTAATACCTTGGGGCCAGTGACGATGTCTTACTTACCTTGGGACCCGGGAGTATGTCTTACTTACCATGGGCCAGTTACTATGTCTTTCTTACCATGGGCCAGTGACTCCGTCTTACTTACCTTGGGGCCAGTGACTACGTGTTATTTACCATGGGCCAGTGACTATGTCTTATTACCATGGGGCCATTGACTATGTCTTACTTACCATGGCCCAGTGACTCTGTCTTACTTACCATGGGACAGTGACTATGTCTTACTTACCTTGGGGCCAGGGACTATGTCTTACTTACCATGGGCCAGTAACTATGTCTTACTTACCTTGCGGCCAGTGACTATGTGTTACTTACCTTGGGACCAAGGAGTATGTCTTACTTACCATGGGCCAGTTACTATGTCTTACTTACCATGGGCCAGTGACTATGTCTTACTTACCTTGGGATCAGAGAGTATGTCTTACTTACCTTGCGGCCAGTGACTATGTGTTACTTACCTTGGGACCAGGGAGTATGTCTTACTTACCTTGGGACCAGAGACTATGTCTTACTTACCTTGGGACCAGAGAGTATGTCTTACTTTCCTTGGGACCAGAGACTATGTCTTACTTACCCTGGGACCAGTGACTATGTCTTACTTACCATGGGGCCAGTGACTATGTCTTACTTAGCATGGGGCCAGTGACTATGTCTTACTTACCTTGGGACCAGAGACTATGTCTTACTTACCCTGGGACCAGTGACTATGTCTTACTTACCATGGGGTCAGAGACTATGTCTTACTTACCCTGGGACCAGTGACTATGTCTTACTTACCATGGGCCAGTGACTATGTCTTACTCACCTTAGGTCCAGTGACTACTTCTTACTTACCTTGGGGCCAGTGACTACGTCTTACCTACCATGGGGCCAGTGACTATGTCTTACTTACCGTGGTGCCACTGACTATGTCTTACTTACCTTGGGACCAGAGACTATGTCCTACCTACCCTGGGACCAGTGACTATGTGTTACTTACCATGGGCCAGTGACTATGTCTTACTTACCATGGGGCCAGTGACTACGTCTTACTTATAATGGGGCCAGAGAGAACTTCTTATTTACCATGGGCCAGTGACTATGTCTTACTTACCATGGGGCCAGTGACTATGTCTTACTTACCTTGGGACCAGTGACTATGTCTTGCCTACCATGGGGCCAGTGACTATGTCTTACTTACCATGGGCCCGTGACTATGTCTTACTTACGATGGGTCCAGTGACTACTTCTAACTTACCTTGGGGCCAGTGAGTACGTCTTACTTACCATGGGGCCAGTGACTATGTCTTACTTTCCATGGGCCAGTGACTTTGTCTTACTTACCATGGGGCCAGTGACTATGTCTTACTTACCTTGGGACCAGAGACTATGTCTTACCTACCCTGGGACCAGTGACTATGTCTTACTTACCATGGGGCCAGTGACTATATCTTACTTACCATGGGGCCATTGACTATGTCTTACTTACCATGGGCCAGGGACTATGTCTTATTTACCATGGGGCCAGTGACTATGTCTTACTTACCTTGGGACCAGAGAGTATGTCTTACGTACCATGGGGCCAGGTACTATGTCTTACTTACCATGGGGCCAGTGACTACGTCTTATTTACCATGGGCCAGTGATTATGTCTTACTTACCATGGGGCAGTGACTATGTCTTACTTACCTTGGGACCAGAGACTATGTCTTACCTACCATGGGGCCAGTGACTATGTCTTACTTACTGTGGGGCCGGTGACTATGTCTTACTTACCTTGGGACCAGAGACTATGTCTTACTTACTATGGGGCCTGTCACTACGTCTTACTTACAATGGGGCCAGTGACTACGTCTTATTTACCTTGGGCCAGTGATTATGTCTTACTTACCATGGGGCCAGTGACTATCTCTTACTTACCTTGGGACCAGTGACTATGTCTTACCTACCGTGGGGCCAGTGACTATGTCTTACTTACCATGGGCCAGTGACTATGTCTTACTTACCATGGGCCAGTTACTATGTCTTACTTACTGTGGGGCCAGTGACTATGTCTTACTTACCTTGGGACCAGTGACTATGTCTTACGTACCATGGGGCCAGTGACAATGTCTTACTTACCATGGGCCAGTGACTATGTCTTACTTACCATGGGTCCAGTGACTACTTCTTACTTTCCTTGGGGCCAGTGACTACGTCTTACTTACCATGGAGCCAGTGACTATGTCTTACTTACCATGGGCCAGTGACTTTGTCTTACTTACCATGGGGCCAGTGACTATGTCTTACTTACCTTGGGACCAGAGACTATGTCTTACCAACCCTGGGAACAGTGACTATGTCTTACTTACCATGGGGCAGTGACTATGTCTTACTTACCATGGGGCCAGTGACTATGTCTTACTTACCATGGGCCATTGACCATGTCTTACTTACCATGGGGCCAGTGACTATGTCTTACTTACCTTGTGACCAGAGAGTATGTCTTACATACCATGGGGCCAGGTACTATGTCTTACTTACAATGGGGCCAGTGACTATGTCTTACTTACCATGGGCCAGTTACTATGTCTTACTTACTGTGGGGCCAGTGACTATGTGTTACTTACCTTGGTACCAGAGACTATGTCTTACTTACTATGGGGCCAGTGACTAAGTCTTACTTACCATGGGCCAGTGACTATGTCTTACTTACCTTGGGTCCAGGGACTATGTCTTACTTACCATGGGCCAGTGACTATGTCTTACTTACCTTGGGGCCAGGGACTATGTCTTACTTACCATGGGCCAGTGACTATGTCTTACTTACCATGGGGCCAGTGACTATGTCTTACTTACCTTGGGGCCAGTGACTATGTCTTATTTACCTTCGGACTAGGGAGTATGTCTTACTTACCATGGGCCAGTGATTATGTCTTACTTACCATGGGTCCAGTGACTACTTCTTCCTTACCTTAGTGCCAGTGACTACGTCTTACTTACCATGGGGCCAGTGACTATGTCTTACTTACCATGGGCCAGTGACTATGTCTTACTTACAATGGGGCCAGGGACTACGTCTTATTTAACATGGGCCAGTGACTATGTCTTACCTACCATGGGGCCAGTGACTATGTCTTACTTACTGTGGGCCAGTGACTATGTCTTACTTACCATGGGGCCAGTGACTATGTCTTAATTACCTTGGGACCAGAGACTATGTCTTACCTACCCTGAGACCAGTGACTATGTCTTACTTACCATGGGCCAGTGACTATGTCTTACTTACCGTGGGGCCAGGGACTACGTCTTATTTACCATGGGCCAGTGACTATGTCTTATTACCATGGGGCCAGTGACCATGTCTTACTTACCATGGGGCCAGTGAGTATGTCTTACTTACCATGGGCCAGTGACTATGTCTTACTTACAATGGGGCCAGGGACTACGTCTTATTTACCATGGGCCAGTGACTATGTCTTACCTACCATGGGGCCAGTGACTATGTCTTACTTACCATGGGCCAGTGACTATGTCTTACTTACCTTGGGACCAGGGACTATGTCTTACTTACCATGGGCCAGTGACAATGTCTTAATACCTTGGGGCCAGTGACGATGTCTTACTTACCTTGGGACCCGGGAGTATGTCTTACTTACCATGGGCCAGTTACTATGTCTTTCTTACCATGGGCCAGTGACTCCGTCTTACTTACCTTGGGGCCAGTGACTACGTGTTATTTACCATGGGCCAGTGACTATGTCTTATTACCATGGGGCCATTGACTATGTCTTACTTACCATGGCCCAGTGACTCTGTCTTACTTACCATGGGACAGTGACTATGTCTTACTTACCTTGGGGCCAGGGACTATGTCTTACTTACCATGGGCCAGTAACTATGTCTTACTTACCTTGCGGCCAGTGACTATGTGTTACTTACCTTGGGACCAAGGAGTATGTCTTACTTACCATGGGCCAGTTACTATGTCTTACTTACCATGGGCCAGTGACTATGTCTTACTTACCTTGGGATCAGAGAGTATGTCTTACTTACCTTGCGGCCAGTGACTATGTGTTACTTACCTTGGGACCAGGGAGTATGTCTTACTTACCTTGGGACCAGAGACTATGTCTTACTTACCTTGGGACCAGAGAGTATGTCTTACTTTCCTTGGGACCAGAGACTATGTCTTACTTACCCTGGGACCAGTGACTATGTCTTACTTACCATGGGGCCAGTGACTATGTCTTACTTAGCATGGGGCCAGTGACTATGTCTTACTTACCTTGGGACCAGAGACTATGTCTTACTTACCCTGGGACCAGTGACTATGTCTTACTTACCATGGGGTCAGAGACTATGTCTTACTTACCCTGGGACCAGTGACTATGTCTTACTTACCATGGGCCAGTGACTATGTCTTACTCACCTTAGGTCCAGTGACTACTTCTTACTTACCTTGGGGCCAGTGACTACGTCTTACCTACCATGGGGCCAGTGACTATGTCTTACTTACCGTGGTGCCACTGACTATGTCTTACTTACCTTGGGACCAGAGACTATGTCCTACCTACCCTGGGACCAGTGACTATGTGTTACTTACCATGGGCCAGTGACTATGTCTTACTTACCATGGGGCCAGTAACTATGTCTTACTTACCTTGGGACCAGAGAGTATGTCTTACGTACCATGACGCCAGTGACTATGTCTTACTTACCATGGGGCCAGTGACTATGTCTTACTTACCATGGGGCCAGTGACTATGTCTTACTTACCTTGGGGCAGTGACTACGTCTTACTTAACATGGGCCAGTAACTACGTCTTAATTACCATGGGGCCAGTGACTACGTCTTACTTACCATGGGCCAGTGACTACGTCTTACTTACCATGGGGACAGTGACTACGTCTTACTTACCGTGGGGCCAGTGACTACGTCTTACTTACCATGGGACCAGTGACTATCTCTTACTTACCATGGGCCGGAGACTATGTCTTACTTACCATGGGGCCAGTGACTATGTCTTATTTACCTTGGGACCAGAGACTATGTCTTTCTTACCCTGGGACAAGTGACTATGTCTTACTTACCATGGGGCCTTTGACTATGTCTTACTTACCATGGGGCCAGTGACTATGTCTTACTTACCATGGGCCAGTGACTATGTCTTAGTTATCATGGGGCAAGTGACTATGTCTTACTTACCTTGGGACCAGAGAGTATGTCTTACTTACCATGGGGCCATTGACTATGTCTTACTTACCATGGGCCAGTGACTATGTCTTACTTACCATGGGGCCAGTGACTATGTCTTACTTACCTTGGGACCAGAGACTATGTCTTACTTACCCTGGGACCAGTGACTATGTCTTACTTACCATGGGGCTAGTGACTATGTCTTACTTACCTTAGGACCAGAGACTATGTCTTACTTACCCTGGGACCAGTGACTATGTCTTACTTACCATGGGGCCAGTGACTATGTCTTACTTACCATGGGGCAGTGACTATGTCTTACTTACCTTGGGACCAGAGACTATGTCTTACCTACCATGGGGCCAGTGACTATGTCTTACTTACTGTGGGGCCGGTGACTATGTCTTACTTACCTTGGGACCAGAGACTATGTCTTACTTACTATGGGGCCTGTCACTACGTCTTACTTACAATGGGGCCAGTGACTACGTCTTATTTACCTTGGGCCAGTGATTATGTCTTACTTACCATGGGGCCAGTGACTATCTCTTACTTACCTTGGGACCAGTGACTATGTCTTACCTACCGTGGGGCCAGTGACTATGTCTTACTTACCATGGGCCAGTGACTATGTCTTACTTACCATGGGCCAGTTACTATGTCTTACTTACTGTGGGGCCAGTGACTATGTCTTACTTACCTTGGGACCAGTGACTATGTCTTACGTACCATGGGGCCAGTGACAATGTCTTACTTACCATGGGCCAGTGACTATGTCTTACTTACCATGGGTCCAGTGACTACTTCTTACTTTCCTTGGGGCCAGTGACTACGTCTTACTTACCATGGAGCCAGTGACTATGTCTTACTTACCATGGGCCAGTGACTTTGTCTTACTTACCATGGGGCCAGTGACTATGTCTTACTTACCTTGGGACCAGAGACTATGTCTTACCAACCCTGGGAACAGTGACTATGTCTTACTTACCATGGGGCAGTGACTATGTCTTACTTACCATGGGGCCAGTGACTATGTCTTACTTACCATGGGCCATTGACCATGTCTTACTTACCATGGGGCCAGTGACTATGTCTTACTTACCTTGTGACCAGAGAGTATGTCTTACATACCATGGGGCCAGGTACTATGTCTTACTTACAATGGGGCCAGTGACTATGTCTTACTTACCATGGGCCAGTTACTATGTCTTACTTACTGTGGGGCCAGTGACTATGTGTTACTTACCTTGGTACCAGAGACTATGTCTTACTTACTATGGGGCCAGTGACTAAGTCTTACTTACCATGGGCCAGTGACTATGTCTTACTTACCTTGGGTCCAGGGACTATGTCTTACTTACCATGGGCCAGTGACTATGTCTTACTTACCTTGGGGCCAGGGACTATGTCTTACTTACCATGGGCCAGTGACTATGTCTTACTTACCATGGGGCCAGTGACTATGTCTTACTTACCTTGGGGCCAGTGACTATGTCTTATTTACCTTCGGACTAGGGAGTATGTCTTACTTACCATGGGCCAGTGATTATGTCTTACTTACCATGGGTCCAGTGACTACTTCTTCCTTACCTTAGTGCCAGTGACTACGTCTTACTTACCATGGGGCCAGTGACTATGTCTTACTTACCATGGGCCAGTGACTATGTCTTACTTACAATGGGGCCAGGGACTACGTCTTATTTAACATGGGCCAGTGACTATGTCTTACCTACCATGGGGCCAGTGACTATGTCTTACTTACTGTGGGCCAGTGACTATGTCTTACTTACCATGGGGCCAGTGACTATGTCTTAATTACCTTGGGACCAGAGACTATGTCTTACCTACCCTGAGACCAGTGACTATGTCTTACTTACCATGGGCCAGTGACTATGTCTTACTTACCGTGGGGCCAGGGACTACGTCTTATTTACCATGGGCCAGTGACTATGTCTTATTACCATGGGGCCAGTGACCATGTCTTACTTACCATGGGGCCAGTGAGTATGTCTTACTTACCATGGGCCAGTGACTATGTCTTACTTACAATGGGGCCAGGGACTACGTCTTATTTACCATGGGCCAGTGACTATGTCTTACCTACCATGGGGCCAGTGACTATGTCTTACTTACCATGGGCCAGTGACTATGTCTTACTTACCTTGGGACCAGGGACTATGTCTTACTTACCATGGGCCAGTGACAATGTCTTAATACCTTGGGGCCAGTGACGATGTCTTACTTACCTTGGGACCCGGGAGTATGTCTTACTTACCATGGGCCAGTTACTATGTCTTTCTTACCATGGGCCAGTGACTCCGTCTTACTTACCTTGGGGCCAGTGACTACGTGTTATTTACCATGGGCCAGTGACTATGTCTTATTACCATGGGGCCATTGACTATGTCTTACTTACCATGGCCCAGTGACTCTGTCTTACTTACCATGGGACAGTGACTATGTCTTACTTACCTTGGGGCCAGGGACTATGTCTTACTTACCATGGGCCAGTAACTATGTCTTACTTACCTTGCGGCCAGTGACTATGTGTTACTTACCTTGGGACCAAGGAGTATGTCTTACTTACCATGGGCCAGTTACTATGTCTTACTTACCATGGGCCAGTGACTATGTCTTACTTACCTTGGGATCAGAGAGTATGTCTTACTTACCTTGCGGCCAGTGACTATGTGTTACTTACCTTGGGACCAGGGAGTATGTCTTACTTACCTTGGGACCAGAGACTATGTCTTACTTACCTTGGGACCAGAGAGTATGTCTTACTTTCCTTGGGACCAGAGACTATGTCTTACTTACCCTGGGACCAGTGACTATGTCTTACTTACCATGGGGCCAGTGACTATGTCTTACTTAGCATGGGGCCAGTGACTATGTCTTACTTACCTTGGGACCAGAGACTATGTCTTACTTACCCTGGGACCAGTGACTATGTCTTACTTACCATGGGGTCAGAGACTATGTCTTACTTACCCTGGGACCAGTGACTATGTCTTACTTACCATGGGCCAGTGACTATGTCTTACTCACCTTAGGTCCAGTGACTACTTCTTACTTACCTTGGGGCCAGTGACTACGTCTTACCTACCATGGGGCCAGTGACTATGTCTTACTTACCGTGGTGCCACTGACTATGTCTTACTTACCTTGGGACCAGAGACTATGTCCTACCTACCCTGGGACCAGTGACTATGTGTTACTTACCATGGGCCAGTGACTATGTCTTACTTACCATGGGGCCAGTAACTATGTCTTACTTACCTTGGGACCAGAGAGTATGTCTTACGTACCATGACGCCAGTGACTATGTCTTACTTACCATGGGGCCAGTGACTATGTCTTACTTACCATGGGGCCAGTGACTATGTCTTACTTACCTTGGGGCAGTGACTACGTCTTACTTAACATGGGCCAGTAACTACGTCTTAATTACCATGGGGCCAGTGACTACGTCTTACTTACCATGGGCCAGTGACTACGTCTTACTTACCATGGGGACAGTGACTACGTCTTACTTACCGTGGGGCCAGTGACTACGTCTTACTTACCATGGGACCAGTGACTATCTCTTACTTACCATGGGCCGGAGACTATGTCTTACTTACCATGGGGCCAGTGACTATGTCTTATTTACCTTGGGACCAGAGACTATGTCTTTCTTACCCTGGGACAAGTGACTATGTCTTACTTACCATGGGGCCTTTGACTATGTCTTACTTACCATGGGGCCAGTGACTATGTCTTACTTACCATGGGCCAGTGACTATGTCTTAGTTATCATGGGGCAAGTGACTATGTCTTACTTACCTTGGGACCAGAGAGTATGTCTTACTTACCATGGGGCCATTGACTATGTCTTACTTACCATGGGCCAGTGACTATGTCTTACTTACCATGGGGCCAGTGACTATGTCTTACTTACCTTGGGACCAGAGACTATGTCTTACTTACCCTGGGACCAGTGACTATGTCTTACTTACCATGGGGCTAGTGACTATGTCTTACTTACCTTAGGACCAGAGACTATGTCTTACTTACCCTGGGACCAGTGACTATGTCTTACTTACCATGGGGCCAGTGACTACGTCTTACTTACCCTGGGCCAGTGACTATGTCTTACTTAACATGGGGCCAGTGACTATTTCTTACTTACCTTGGGACCAGAGACTATGTCTTACTTACCATGGGGCCAGGTACTATGTCTTACATACTATGGGGCCAGTGACTATGTCTTACTTACCATGGGCCAGTGACTCTGTCTTACTTACCTTGGGGCCAGTGACTATGTCTTACGTACCTTGGAACCAGAGACTATGTCTTACTTACCATGGGGCCATGACTATGTCTTAGTTACAATGGGGCCAGTGACTACGTCGAATTTACCATTGGCCAGTGACTATGTCTTACTTACCGTGGGGCCAGTGACTATGTCTTACTTACCTTGGGAGCAGAGACTATGTCTTACTTACCATGAGGCCAGGTACTATGTCTTACTTACCATGGGGCCAGTGACTACGTCTTACTTACAATGTGGGCAGTGACTCGTCTTATTTACCATGGGCCAGTGACTATGTCTTACTTAGCATGGGGCCACTGACTATGTCTTACTTACCTTGGGACCAGTGACTATGTCTTACCTACCATGGGGCCAGTGACAATGTCTTACTTACAATGGGCCAGTGAATATGTCTTACTTACCATGGGGCCAGGCACTATGTCTTACTTACCATGGGGCCAGTGACTATGTCTTACTTACCATGGGGCCAGTGACTATGTCTTACTTACCATTGGCCAGTGACTATGTCTTACTTACCATGGGGCCAGTGACTATGTCTTACTTACCTTGGGACCAGAGACTATGTCTTACTTACCATGGGGCCAGGTACTATGTCTTACTAACCAAGGGGCCAGTGACTACGTCTTACTTACAATGGGGCCAGAGACAACTTCTTATTTACCATGGGCCAGTGACTATGTCTTACTTACCTTGGGACCAGTGACTATGTCTTACCTACCATGGGGCCAGTGACTATGTCTTACTTACCATGGGCCCGTGACTATGTCTTACTTACGATGGGTCCAGTGACTACTTCTAACTTACCTTGTGGCCAGTGACTACGTCTTACTTACCATGGGGCCAGTGACTATGTCTTACTTTCCATGGGCCAGTGACTATGTCTTACTTACCATGGGGCCAGTGACTACGTCTTACTTACAATGTGGCCAGAGACAACTTCTTATTTACCATGGGCCAGTGACTATGTCTTACTTACCATGGGGCCAGTGACTATGTCTTACTTACCTTGGGACCAGTGACTATGTCTTACCTACCATGGGGCCAGTGACTATGTCTTACTTACCATGGGCCCGTGACTATGTCTTACTTACGATGGGTCCAGTGACTACTTCTAACTTACCTTGGGGCCAGTGAGTACGTCTTACTTTCCATGGGCCAGTGACTATGTCTTACTTACCATGGGGCCAGTGACTATGTCTTACTTACCTTGGGACCAGAGACTATGTCTTACCTACCCTGGGACCAGTGACTATGTCTTACTTACCATGGGGCCAGTGACTATATCTTACTTACCATGGGGCCATTGACTATGTCTTACTTACCATGGGCCAGGGACTATGTCTTATTTACCATGGGGCCAGTGACTATGTCTTACTTACCTTGGGACCAGAGCGTATGTCTTACGTACCATGGGGCCAGGTACTATGTCTTACTTACCATGGGGCCAGTGACTACGTCTTATTTACCATGGGCCAGTGATTATGTCTTACTTACCATGGGGCCAGTGACTATGTCTTACTTACCTTGGGACCAGAGACTATGTCTTACCTACCATGGGGCCAGTGACTATGTCTTACTTACCGTGGGGCCGGTGACTATGTCTTACTTACCTTGGGACCAGAGACTATGTCTTACTTACTATGGGGCCTGTCACTACGTCTTACTTACAATGGGGCCAGTGACTACGTCTTATTTACCTTGGGCCAGTGATTATGTCTTACTTACCATGGGGCCAGTGACTATCTCTTACTTACCTTGGGACCAGTGACTATGTCTTACCTACCGTGGGGCCAGTGACTATGTCTTACTTACCATGGGCCAGTGACTATGTCTAACTTACCTTGGGGCTAGGGACTATGTCGTACTTACCATGGGCCAGTGACTATGTCTAACTTACCTTGGGCCAGTGACTACGTCTTACTTACCATGGGGCCAGTGACTATGTCTTACTTACCTTGGGGCCAGTGACTACGTCTTATTTACCATGGGCCAGTGACTATGTCTTATTACCATGGGGCCAGTGACTATGTCTTACTTACCATGGGCCAGTTACCATGTCTTACTTACCATGGGCCAGTGACTATCTCTTACTTACCATGGGGCCAGTGACTATGTCTTATTTACCTTGAGACCTGATACTATGTCTTACTTACCCTGGGACCAGTGACTATGTCTTACTTACCATGGGGCCTTTGACTACGTCTTACTTACCATGGGGCCAGTGACTATGTCTTACTTACCATGGGCCAGTGACTATGTCTTACTTATCATGGGGCCAGTGACTATGTCTTACTTACCTTGGGACCAGAGACTATGTCTTACTTACCATGGGGCCAGTGACTATGTCTTAATTACCATGGGTCCAGTGAGTATTTCTTACTTACGTTGGGACCAGAGACTATGTCTTACTTACCCTGGGACCAGTGACTATGTCTTACTTACCATGGGGCCAGTGACTATGTCTTACTTACCATGGGGCCAGTGACTATGTCTTACTTACCTTGGGACCAGAGACTATGTCTTACTTACCCTGGGACCAGTGACTATGTCTTATTTACCATGGGGCCAGTGACTATTTCTTACTCACCATGGGGCCAGTGACTATGTCTTACTTACCATGGGCCAGTGACTATGTCTTACTTAACATGGGGCGAGTGACTACTTCTTACTTACCTTGGGACCAGAGACTATGTCTTACTTCCCATGGGGCCAGGTACTATGTCTTACTTACTATGGCACCAGTGACTATGTCTTACTTACCATGGGCCAGTGACTATGTCTTACTTACCATGGGGCCAGTGACTACGTCTTACTTACAATGGGGCCAGTGACTACGTCTTATTTACCATGGGCCAGTGACTATGTCTTACTTACTGTGGGGCCAGTGACTATGTCTTACTTACCTTGGGATCAGAGACTATGTCTTACTTACCATGAGGCCAGGTAGTATGTCTTACTTACCATGGGGCCAGTGACTACGTCTTACTTACAATGGGGCCAGTGACTACGTCTTACTTACCATGGGCCAGTGAATATGTCTTACTTAACATGGGGCCAGTGACTATGTCTTACTTACCTTGGGACCAGTGACTGTGTCTTACCTACCATGGGGCCAGTGACAATGTCTTACTTACCATGAGCCAGTGACTATGTCTTACTTACCATGGGGCCAGGTACTATGTCTTACTTACCATGGGGCCAGGTACTATGTCTTACTTACCATGGGGCAGTGACTATGTCTTACTTACCATGGGGCCAGTGACTATGTCTTACTTACCTTTGGACCAGAGACTATGTCTTACTTACCATGGGGCCAGGTACTATGTCTTACTAACCATGGGGCCAGTGACTACGTCTTACTTACAATGGGGCCAGTGACTACGTCTTATTTACCATGGGCCAGTGACTATGTCTTACTTACCATGGGGACAGTGAGTATGTCTTACTTACCTTGGGACCAGTGATTATGTCTTACCTACCATGGGGCCGGTGACTATGTCTTACTTACCATGGGCCAGTGACTATGTCTTACTTACCATGGGGCCAGTGACTATGTCTTATTTACCTTGGGGCCAGGGACTATGTGTTATTTACCTTGGGACCAGTGAGTATGTCTTACTTACCATGGGCCAGTGATTATGTCTTACTTACCATGGGCCAGTGACTATGTGTTACTTACTGTGGGGCCAGTGACTATGTCTTACTTACCTTGGGAGCAGAGACTATGTCTTACTTACTATGGGGCCTGTCACTACGTCTTACTTACAATGGCGCCAGTGACTGCGTCTTATTTACCATGGGCCAGTGACTATGTCTTACGTACCATGGGGCCAGTGACTATGTTTTACTTACCATGGGTCCAGTGACTACTTCTTACTTCCCTTGGGGCCAGTGACTACGTCTTATTTACCATGGGCCAGTGACTATGTCTTACTTACAATGGGGCCAGTGACTATGTCTTACTTACCTTGGGACCAGTGACTATGTCTTACCTACCATGGGGCCAGTGACTATGTCTTAATTACTATGGGCCAGTGACTATGTCTTACTTACCATGTGGCCAGAGACTACGTCTTACTTACCATTGGCCAGTGACTACGTCTTACTTACCTTGGGCCAGTGACTACGTCTTACTTACCGTGGGCCAGTGACTACGTCTTACTTACCATGGGGCCAGTGACTACGTCTTACTTACCATGGGCCAGTGACTACGTCTTACTTACCATTTGGCCAGTGACTACGTCTTAATTACCTTGGGCCAGTGACTATGTCTTACTTACCATTGCGCCAGTGACTACGTTTTACTTACCATGGGGCCAGGTACTATGTCTTACTTACCATGGGACCAGTGAGTATGTCTTACTTACCATGGGGCCAGTGAGTATGTCTTACTTACCATGGGCCAGTGACTATGTCTTACTTACCATGGGGCCAGTGACTATGTCTTTTTACCTTCGGAACAGAGACTATATCTTACTTACCATGGGGCCAGGTACTATGTCTTACTTACCATGTGGCCAGTGACTACGTCTTATTTACCTTGGGCCACTGACTATGTCTTACTTACCATTGGGCCAGAGACTATGTCTTCCTTACCCTGGGACCAGTGATTATGTGTTACTTACCATGGGGCCAGTGACTAGGTCTTACTTACCATGGGCCAGTGACTATGTCTTACTTACCTTGGGGCCAGGGACTATGTCTTACTTACCATGGGGCCAGTGACTATCTCTTACTTACTTTGGGCCAGTGACTATGTCTTACTTACCTTGGGACCAGTGACTATGTCTTACCTACCATGGGGCCAGTGACTATGTCTTACTTACCATGGGCCAGTGACTATCTCTTACTTACCATGGGGCCAGTGACTATGTCTTATTTACCTTGAGACCTGATACTATGTCTTACTTACCCTGGGACCAGTGACTATGTCTTACTTACCATGGGGCCTTTGACTATGTCTTACTTACCATGGGGCCAGTGACTATGTCTTACTTACCATGGGCCAGTGACTATGTCTTACTTATCATGGGGCCAGTGACTATGTCTTACTTACCTTGGGACCAGAGACTATGTCTTACTTACCATGGGGCCAGTGACTATGTCTTAATTACCATGGGGCCAGTGAGTATGTCTTACTTACGTTGGGACCAGAGACTATGTCTTACTTACCCTGGTACCAGTGACTATGTCTTACTTACCATGGGGCCAGTGACTATGTCTTATTTACCATGGGGCCAGTGACTATGTCTTACTTACCTTGGGACCAGAGACTATGTCTTACTTACCCTGGGACCAGTGACTATGTCTTATTTACCATGGGGCCAGTGACTATTTCTTACTTACCATGGGGCCAGTGACTATGTCTTACTTACCATGGGCCAGTGACTATGTCTTACTTAACATGGGGCGAGTGACTATTTCTTACTTACCTTGGGACCAGAGACTATGTCTTACTTCCCATGGGGCCAGGTACTATGTCTTACTTACTATGGCACCAGTGACTATGTCTTACTTACCATGGGCCAGTGACTATGTCTTACTTACCATGGGGCCAGTGACTACGTCTTACTTACAATGGGGCCAGTGACTACGTCTTATTTACCATGGGCCAGTGACTATGTCTTACTTACTGTGGGGCCAGTGACTATGTCTTACTTACCTTGGGATCAGAGACTATTTCTTACTTACCATGAGGCCAGGTACTATGTCTTACTTACCATTGGGCCAGTGACTACGTCTTACTTACAATGGGGCCAGTGACTACGTCTTACTTACCATGGGCCAGTGAATATGTCTTACTTAACATGGGGCCAGTGACTATGTCTTACTTACCTTGGGACCAGTGACTGTGTCTTACCTACCATGGGGCCAGTGACAATGTCTTACTTACCATGAGCCAGTGACTATGTCTTACTTACCATGGGGCTAGGTACTATGTCTTACTTACCATGGGGCCAGGTACTATGTCTTACTTACCATGGGGCAGTGACTATGTCTTACTTACCATGGGGCCAGTGACTATGTCTTACTTACCTTTGGACCAGAGACTATGTCTTACTTACCATGGGGCCAGGTACTATGTCTTACTAACCATGGGGCCAGTGACTACGTCTTACTTACAATGTGGCCAGTGACTACGTCTTATTTACCATGGGCTAGTGACTATGTCTTACTTACCATGGGGACAGTGAGTATGTCTTACTTACCTTGGGACCAGTGATTATGTCTTACCTACCATGGGGCCGGTGACTATGTCTTACTTACCATGGGCCAGTGACTATGTCTTACTTACCATGGGGCCAGTGACTATGTCTTATTTACCTTTGGGCCAGGGACTATGTTTTATTTACCTTGGGACCAGTGAGTATGTCTTACTTACCATGGGCCAGTTATTATGTCTTACTTACCATGGGCCAGTGACTATGTGTTACTTACTGTGGGGCCAGTGACTATGTCTTACTTACCTTGGGAGCAGAGACTATGTCTTACTTACTATGGGGCCTGTCACTACGTCTTACTTACAATGGCGCCAGTGACTGCGTCTTATTTACCATGGGCCAGTGACTATGTCTTACGTACCATGGGGCCAGTGACTATGTTTTACTTACCATGGGTCCAGTGACTACTTCTTACTTCCCTTGGGGCCAGTGACTACGTCTTATTTACCATGGGCCAGTGACTATGTCTTACTTACAATGGGGCCAGTGACTATGTCTTACTTACCTTGGGACCAGTGACTATGTCTTACCTACCATGGGGCCAGTGACTATGTCTTAATTACTATGGGCCAGTGACTATGTCTTACTTACCATGTGGCCAGAGACTACGTCTTACTTACCATTGGCCAGTGACTACGTCTTACTTACCTTGGGCCAGTGACTACGTCTTACTTACCGTGGGCCAGTGACTACGTCTTACTTACCATGGGGCCAGTGACTACGTCTTACTTACCATGGGCCAGTGACTACGTCTTACTTTCCATTTGGCCAGTGACTACGTCTTAATTACCTTGGGCCAGTGACTATGTCTTACTTACCATGGGGCCAGTGACTACGTTTTACTTACCATGGGGCCAGGTACTATGTCTTACTTACCATGGGACCAGTGAGTATGTCTTACTTACCATGGGGCCAGTGAGTATGTCTTACTTACCATGGGCCAGTGACTATGTCTTACTTACCATGGGGCCAGTGACTATGTCTTTTTACCTTCGGAACAGAGACTATATCTTACTTACCATGGGGCCAGGTACTATGTCTTACTTACCATGTGGCCAGTGACTACGTCTTATTTACCTTGGGCCACTGACTATGTCTTACTTACCATTGGGCCAGAGACTATGTCTTCCTTACCCTGGGACCAGTGATTATGTGTTACTTACCATGGGGACAGTGAGTACGTCTTACTTACCATGGGCCAGTGACTATGTCTTACTTACCTTGGGGCCAGGGACTATGTCTTACTTACCATGGGGCCAGTGACTATCTCTTACTTACTTTGGGCCAGTGACTATGTCTTACTTACCTTGGGACCAGTGACTATGTCTTACCTACCATGGGGCCAGTGACTATGTCTTACTTACCATGGGCCAGTGACTATGTCTTACTTACCTTGGGTCAGGGACTATGTCTTACTTACCATGGGGCCAGTGACTATGTCTTACTTACCTTGGGACCAGTGACTATGTCTTACTTACCATGGGGCCAGGTACTATGTGTTACTTACCACGGGGCCAGTGACTATGTTTTATTTACCATGGAGCCAGTGACTATGTCTTACTTACCATGGGCCAGTGACTATTTCTTACTTACCATGGGGCCAGGTACTATGTCTTACTTACCATGGGGCAGTGACTACGTCTTACTTACAATGGGGCCAGTGACTACGTCTTATTTACCATGTGCCAGTGACTATGTCTTACTTACCGTGGGGCCAGTGAGTATGTCTTACTTACCTTGGGACCAGTGACTATGTCTTACCTACCTTGGGGCCACTGACTATGTCTTACTTACCGTGGGCCCAGTGACTACGTCTTACTTACAATGCGGCCAGTGACTACGTCTTATTTACCATGGTCCAGTGACTATGTCTTACTTAGCATGGAGCCAGTGACTATGTCTTATTTACCTTGGGACCAGTGACTATGTCTTACCTACCATGGGGCCAGTGACTATGTCTTACTTACCATGGGCCAGTGACTATGTCTTACTTACCATGGGGCCAGGTTCTATATCTTACTTACCATGGGGCCAGTGACTATGTCTTACTTACCATGGGGCCAGTGACTATGTCTTACTTACCATGGGCCAGTGACTATGTCTTACTTACCATGGGGCCAGTGACTATGTCTTACTTACTTTGGGACCAGAGACTATGTCTTACTTACCATGGGGCCAGGTACTATGTCTTACTAACCATGGGGGCAGTGACTACGTCTTACTTACAATGGGGCCAGTGACTACGTCTTATTTACCATGGCCAGTGACTATGTCTTACTTAGCATTGGGCCAGTGACTATGTCTTATTTACCTTGGGACCAGTGACTATGTCTTACCTACCATGGGGCCAGTGACTATGTCTTACTTACAATGGGCCAGTGACTATGTCTTACTTACCATGGGGCCAGGTACTATATCTTACTTACCATGGGGCCAGTCACTATGTCTTACTTACCATGGGGCCAGTGACTATGTCTTACTTACCATGGACCAGTGACTATGTCTTCCTTACCTTGAGCCAGTTACTATGTCTTACTTACTTTGGGACCAGAGACTATGTCTTACTTACCATGGGGCCAGGTACTATGTCTTACTAACCATGGGGCCAGTGACTACGTCTTACTTACAATGGGGTCAGTGATTACGTCTTATTTACCATGGGCCAGTGACTATGTCTTACTTACCATGGGGCCAGTGACTATGTCTTACTTACCTTGGGACCAGTGTCTATGTCTTACCTACCATGGGGCCATTGACTATGTCTTACTTACCTTGGGACCAGTGACTATGTTTTACCTACCATGGGTCCAGTGACTACGTCTTACTTACCTTGGGGCCTGTGGCTACGTCTTACTTACCATGGGGCCAGTGACTACGTCTTACTTACAATGGGGCCAGTGACTATGTCTTACTTACCATGGGCCAGTGACTATGTCTTACTTACCGTGGGGCCAGTGACTATGTTTTACTTACCATGGGACCAGAGACTATGTATTACTTACCATGGGGCCAGTGACTACGTCTTACTTACAATGGGGCAGTGACTACGTCTTATTTACCATGGGCCAGTGACTATGTCTTACTTACCATTGGGCCAGTGACTATGTCTTACTTACCTTGGGGCCAGTGACTATGTCTTAGTTACCTTGGGACCAGTGACTACGTCTTACTTACCATGGGGCCAGTGAGTACGTCTTACTTACAATGGGGCCAGTGACTACGTCTTATTTACCATGGGCCAGTGACTATGTCTTACTTACCATGGGGCCAGTGACTATGTCTTACTTACCTTGGGACCGGTGACTATGTCTTACCTACCATGGGGCCAGTGACTATGTCTTACTTACCCTGGGCCAGTGACTATGTCTTACTTACCATGGGGCCAGTGACTATGTCTTACTTACCTTGGCACCAGAGACTATGTCTTACTTACCATGGGGCCAGGTACTATATCTTACTTACCATGGGGCCAGTGACTACGTCTTTTTTACCATGGACCAGTGACTATGTCTTACTTACCATGGGGCCAGTGACTATGTCTTACTTGCCCCGCGACCAGTGACTATGTCTTACCTACCATGGGGCCAGTGACTATGTCTTACTTACCATGGGCCAGTGACTATGTCTTACTTACCATGGGGCCAGGTACGATGTGTTACTTACGATGGGGCCAGTGACTATGTTTTACTTACCCTGGAGCCAGTGACTATGTCTTACTTACCATGGGCCAGTGACTATTTCTTACTTACCATGGGGCAGTGACTACGTCTTACTTACAATGGGGCCAGTGACTACGTCTTATTTACCATGTGCCAGTGACTATGTCTTACTTACCGTGGGGCCAGTGAGTATGTCTTACTTACCTTGGGACCAGTGACTATGTCTTACCTACCATGGGGCCAGTGACTATGTCTTACTTACCGTGGGCCCAGTGACTACGTCTTACTTACAATGGGGCCAGTGACTACGTCTTATTTACCATGGTCCAGTGACTATGTCTTACTTAGCATGGGGCCAGTGACTATTTCTTATTTACCTTGGGACCAGTGACTATGTCTTACCTACCATGGGGCCAGTGACTACGTCTTACTTACCATGGGCCAGTGATTATGTCTTACTTACCATGGGGCCAGTGACGATGTCTTACTTACCTTGTGGCCAGTGAGTATGTGTTATTTACCTTGGGAGCAGGGAGTATGTCTTACTTACCATGGGCCAGTGACTATGTCTTGCTTACGATGGGTCCAGTGACTTCTTCTTACTTACCTTGGGGCCAGTGCCTACGTCTTACTTACCATGGGGCCAGTGACTATGTCTTACTTTCCATGGGCCAGTGACTATGTCTTACTTACCATGGGGCCAGTGACTATGTATTACTTACCTTGGGACCAGAGACTATGTCTTACCTACCCTGGGACCAGTGACTATGTCTTACTTACCATGGGGCCAGTGACTATGTCTTACTTACCATGGGTCAGTGACTATGTCTTACTTACCATGGGCCAGTGACTATGTCTTACTTACCATGGGGCAGTGACTATGTCTTACTTACCTTGGGGACAGTGACTATGTCTCACTTACCTTGGGGCCAGTGAATATGTCTTACTTACCTTGGGGGCAGGAACTATGTCTTACTTACCATGGGCCAGTGACTATGACTTACTTACCTTGGGCCAGTGACTACGTCTTAGATACCATGGGTCAGTGACTACGTCTTACTTACCATGGGGCCTGTGACTACGTCTTACTTACCATGGGCCAGTGACTACGTCTTACTTACCATGGGGCCAGTGACTACATCTTACTTACCTTGGGGCCAGTGACTACGTCTTACTTACCATGGGGCCAGTGACTACGTCTTACTTACCCTGGGACCAGTGACTACAGCTTATTTACCATGGGCCAGTGACTATGTCTTACTTACCATGGGGCCAGAGACTATGTCTTACTTACCCTGGGACCAGTGACTATGTCTTACTTACCATGGGCCAGTGACTATGTCTTACTCACCTTAGGTCCAGTGTCTACTTCTTACTTACCTTGGGGCCAGTGACTACGTCTTACCTACCATGGGGCCAGTGACTATGTCTTACTTACCGTGGGGCCACTGACTATGTCTTACTTACCATGGGGCCACTGACTATGTCTTACTTACCTTGGGACCAGAGACTATGTCTTACCTACCCTGGGAGCAGTGACTATGTGTTACTTACCATGGGCCAGTGACTATGTCTTACTTACCATGGGGCCAGGTACTATATCTTACTTACCATGGGGCCAGTGACTATGTCTTACTTACCATGGGGCCATTGACCATGTCTTACTTACCATGGGCCAGTGACTATGTCTTACTTACCATGGGGCCAGTGACTATGTCTTACTTACTTTGGGACCAGAGACTATGTCTTACTTACCATGGGGCCAGGTACTATGTCTTACTAACCATGGGGCCAGTGACTACGTCTTACTTACAATGGGGCCAGTGACTACGTCTTATTTACCATGGCCAGTGACTATGTCTTACTTAGCATGGGGCCAGTGACTATGTCTTATTTACCTTGGGACCAGTGACTATGTCTTACCTACCATGGGGCCAGTGACTATGTCTTACTTACCATGGGCCAGTGACTTTGTCTTACTTACCATGGGGCCAGGTACTATATCTTACTTACCATGGGGCCAGTCACTATGTCTTACTTACCATGGGGCCAGTGAGTATGTCTTACTTACCATGGACCAGTGACTATGTCTTCCTTTCCTTGGGCCAGTTACTATGTCTTACTTACTTTGGGACCAGAGACTATGTCTTACTTACCATGGGGCCAGGTACTATGTCTTACTAACCATGGGGCCAGTGACTACGTCTTACTTACAATGGGGTCAGTGACTACGTCTTATTTACCATGGGCCAGTGACTATGTCTTACTTACCATGGGGCCAGTGACTATGTCTTACTTACCTTGGGACCAGTGACTATGTCTTACCTACCATGGGGCCAGTGACTATGTCTTACTTACCTTTGGACCAGTGAGTATGTTTTACCTACCATGGGGCCAGTGAGTATGTCTTACTTACGATGGGCCAGTGACTATGTGTTACTTACCATGGATCCAGTGACTACGTCTTACTTACCTTGGGGCCTGTGACTACGTCTTACTTACCATGGGGCTAGTGACTACGTCTTACTTACCATGGGGCCGTGACTATGTCTTTCTTACCATGGGCCAGTGACTATGTCTTACTTACCATTGGGCCAGTGACTATGTCTTACTTACTTTGAGACCAGAGACTATGTCTTACTTACCCTGGGACCAGTGACTATGTCTTACCTACCATGGGGCCAGTGACTATGTCTTACTTACCATGGGTCCAGTGACTACATCTTACTTACCTTGTGGCCAGTGACTACGTCTTACTTACCATGGGGCCAGTGACTACGTCTTACTTACCATGGGGCCAGTGACTATGTCTTACTTACCATGGGCCAGTGACTACCTCTTACTTACCATGGGGACAGTAACTATGTCTTACTTACCTTGGGAGCAGAGACTATGTCTTACTTACCCTGGGACCAGTGACTATGTCTTACCTACCATGGGACCAGTGACTATGTCTTACCTACCATGGGGCCAGTGACTATGTCTTACTTACCATGGGCCAGTGACTATGTCTTGCTTACCATGGGGCCAGTGACTATGTCTTACTTACCATCGGGCCAGTGACTATGTCTTACTTACCATGGGGCCAGTGACTATGTCTTACTTACATTGGGGCCAGTGATTGTGTCTTACTTACCTTGGGGACAGTGACTATGTCTTACTTACCATGGGGCCAGTGACTATGTCTTACTTACCTTTCAAACTGGAGATTGTTATTTGAAGCCATTATATTGTTAATTTTCTTATAAACTGAATTATCTTTTTGTGAAAAAGAAATCTGCTGGATTCTTATATAATGTGGCTTTTCCCTTAGTTTTTTCATTCTATATTTTTTCTGACTGTTTAGCAAATGCATGCCTACTGAAGACACTTGGATAGAACAGAAAGTTATAAATAATCCCACACCTTCTCTCCCCAAAATATATGTCACAGAAACCCTACCAGCCACCAACTGATACGATACACCTGTCGTGTTCTGAAGCTTCAAGATCCCCTTCATTTTATGGGTTTAATTACAAAGCCACCATTTTAGCATCTCAGTGTGTGCTGAAATCGTTACTTTTGCTGTTACTGAATGCATCACTTACATCTCATTCATTGGAAATGTGTTGCTGGGGCTTTTTTATCTCTCAGAAGCTGGGGAGCGCTGCTCAAACTCCACGGTTGTGAAACAATGTCAGTCATGGCAAGGCTGGACTCTGCTGCCACCATGTGTTCTAGCTCAGAACGGCAGATGATAAGGAGCATTGCAGGTCTGGGATGCCCACGTGAACGTTGCTTATGTTTGAGCTCAAGGAACAAATACTAGATCATGATGGTCACCCGCTTGTAGACTCAGTCAACAGTCTGAGGAAAGCTAGACGTTCTCAACGGAGAAGAAACAGCTTCAGTGGGTCAAGATTCAAGGTTCACTCTTGTAATTAAGGGGGAAGTTTTCTTGTTCTAATTTGTGCCCTGACTACATGGAATTGCCTACAAGCAGGTACAAAGAGGATGTCATACAAGAGACGCTTTGGTATTTTGAAACAAATATCCAAAATCTGTAACTTGATATTTTGTGTATCAATTTATTCTGATTTCCAACTGACCTGGACTATGGAGAACATAGTAAATTACTCCTAGGAAGAGAAGCTAGGTCATTACCCTGGTGGTGCAATGGTTAAGTGCTCAGCTACTAACCAAAGGATGGGCGTTTCAAACTTGCCCAGCCACTCCATGGGAGAAAGACCTGGCAGTCTGCTCCCCTAAATATGACAGCCTAGAAAACCCTGTGGGCAGTTCTACTCTGTCCTGTTGGGTCTCTATGAGTCCAAGCTGACTTGACAACAACAACCAAGGTCCGTTTTAGCTGGACAGCCTATACTCCAGATTTTTCTATTAGTTTTACAAATTTGGGTGACCATCTGCTGATTTAGTATACTATTATAGCTAAAGATTTTGAGATATGCCTTGTTTGCCCAGACTCTTCAATCTGACTAGAACACTGTTCTCCACCTGTTAAAAGCCTACTTTTCTTCCAGGTCATCCCCCACCTCCCTCTGTGAAACACTTCCAAACTTCTCAGTGAATGCATAGCACACTGCTCATACTGCTGTGTACTTGACCTGGCCTGTTATGATTAAGACTACGTGGGCAGACTGCGGCTTCCTTGTGAAAGAGCGGATATCTTCATTCTTAATGTGTGTCCAGAACCTGGCAAAAAAAAAAAAGGTAGCTGTGAATGCAATCCTGACTCGTGGGGACCCATGTGTGTCAGAGTAGAACTATGCCCCGTATGGTTTTCAAAGGCTGATTTTTCAGAAGTAGATTCCCAGGCCTTTCTTCTCAGGTACCTCTGGGTGGGCTTGAACCTTCAACCTTTTGGTTAGCAGCTGAGTGCACTAACCACTTTGACCACCCATGGATTCTAAGGACTTGGCAGGATATCATTCAATAGGTGCTCAGTTTGGCTGAAAGTGTGTTTCAAGATGCTGTCTTGAAACTACATGGCAGTCAAACAATTTTTCTGATAAAATTTTAATTTTTTTATGGATAAAAAAATAAATTTAGAATGTGGGTAGGAGTTTCAGAAATAAAAGTTTTAATGATTAAATGTAGCTTGCTATTTTTAGCGCCATTTCACCAAATAAAGGAGCCCTGGTGGCACAATGGTTAAGCGCTTGGCTGCTAATCAAAAAGTTGGTGGTTCCAACTCACCAGCCACTCTGCAGGGGAAAGATGTGGCTGTCTGCTTCCATAAAAATTTACAGCCTTGGAAACCCTATGGGGCAGCTCTACTCTGTCCTATAGAGTCAGAATTGACTTGACGGCAATGGATTTGGTTTTGGTTTGCACTGAGTAACATCTGCAGGTCTGACAACTCGTGTGCAGAATGTATATTTTCCCATTAGGGAAGAAATCGTTCAACTCAAGGAGTCTCATCCTCGGGTTGGAAGTTGACTGAATCCCAGCTGTGCTCACTAAGGCCAGACTTCACTCAGCTTCAATTGGAGAAGAAACTCAGCCCTTCATTGCTGTCTTTTCAGGGCATTGAGTCTAGTCTAAGAAGGCCTAGTGGTTAAAGATCTTGGCTGCTAACCAGAAGGTTGGTGATTTGAACCCACCAGCCACTCCACAGGAGAAAGATGTGGCAGTCTGCTTCTTTAAAGATTTACAGCCTTGGAAACCCTATGGGGCAGTTCTACCCTACCCTATAGGGTTGCCGCTATGAGTCGGAATCCACTTGACAGCAGCTAGTGGTGGTAGAATCTAGTCTAATCTAGTCCACCTGTCATCCCAAGTGGGTCACTTAAGCTCTTTGAGTCTCTACAATCTCATCTGCAAAATGAGGGGTTGGACGGGATGATCTTTGAGATCTCATCCAACTCAAAGATTCTGGAATCCCAAGTTGAAGATCACAAAGAAGAGAGGGAGCCTGACGTGAACAGTAAGAAATGGAGCAGATGGGAGTGGAAGGTTTCTGCTGGCTCTCTGAAGAGGCAGTAAAAACCACACTAGGTGAGTTTTAGAAGTTACTGTACCTCCTGGAAGCTTTTTGATGTTGTTCAATGGCAGGCAGGTGGACACTGAGCTGGTGCCCATACAACAATCAGAGGGGGCATGCCAGCAGGGTGTACATGTGAGACAGCAAAGGAAGTCCTCATATTTGGTGCCATCTACTCTGCATGGTTGGAATCAGCCCCTTTTGGAGAACACAGGGAACCAGTGAAGCCATACCATTGTCTGAACATTGGCTGTCTTCTCTTGCATGACGTAACCACCTCTGTAAATACCAGCAGGATACTGATGATCAGTAAGTACTATTAACCCATTGTCATTGAATCAGTTCTGACATACAGACCCTATAGGATAGAGAAGAACTGCCCCATAGGGTTTCCAAGGAGCAGCTGGTGGCTGATGGTTTGGTTAGCAGCTGTAGCTGTTAACCACTGCACTACCAGGGCTCTAAAAAGTACTGTTAAAGAAACTTTAAATTCTTATTTAGAGTCTGCTGCTCTCCTGCATTCACTCACATCATGGTACCATTTTAACAGCCACACAGATTTCCAAGTGACGGGCAAAATAGATCCCATAGATCTTGAATGGTGTAGCAAGTAATTAAGTGTCACCCTTTAGATAAGAATTGTAATGAGCCCTACTTCTGTGGGCTATCCACACGCACTGTGCTCTTGACCTCGTTGTTTGATATGAAAGGAATTGAGAGTAATAAACAGACTGGTTGAGGTCATTCCATAAATAGTGAAAAGACTTTTCAGTGGTCACTGATGCAAATGATTATTGTTTCAGCCCTTGTCTTTTGGGTCACTATGAGTCACAAGTGACTCGACAGCAACAGGTTTGGTTTTTTTTGTCTTTATAGATTCAATATAATTTTATACTATTGTCTGCTTCCTCCGTAAAAGACTTTCTTTTCAACTTGTGTGACAATTCCATTTTCTGCCGTTTGTCTTTCCACTCAAAAGTTTCTGTCTCCTTGGAAGACTCCACTTCCTGCGACCATTTCTTAAATGTTGACCACCAACCAACACCGTCTGTAATAGTAACTGTTACTGTTCCCATCCCATTGACACGCCTCTAGTGGCGGGCCAGAGACATCCTCCTCCATAATGATGCCCTGTTGTCCTCCAGCCCAATCTCTGTATCACACTGCACTCAAAGTGAATATTATTAAAGGCACATTCTGATTGTGTTTCTTTTCTGCTTAAAACACTTCAATGCCTCCTAATTGCCATCAAAATAGAGTCTAAACCTTTTTTGATGACTCATACAACTTTTTTGATGGCCCACGTGAATTTTTTGAAAAAATAAGCAAATTGGAAAAGATAAATTATTTATCTTTACAGTAAAAAAGACTCATGGATGGAATTCGGGGGCATATGTTGAAGTGGATGGCAAAGTAAGAGGAGTTTTTGCCATTTTTTTGGATACCAATTTTGTTCCCAGTGCTCTAGTATATGATGTTTCATTTATTCGTTCATAAAAATCCTATGAGGCCCGTTGTTGTTGATTGCCATCAAGTCGATTCCAACTCATGGTGACCCCATGTATGCAAAGTAGAACTGCTCCATAGGGTTTTCAACGGCTGTGACCTTTTGGAAGCAGATCACCAGGTCTGACCTCTGAGGTGCCTCTGGGTGTGTTTACTATATTCTTATCCTTATTTAATAGATGAGGGAATGTAAGTACAGAAAAAAACCAAACCAAACACATTGCTGTCGAGTTGATTCTGACTCAGAGCGACTCTATAGGACAGAGTAGAACTGCCCCATGGTGTTTCCAAGGAACGGTTGGTGGATTGCAACTGCTGACCTTTTGGTTAGCAGCCAGAAGGGATCAAGTAAATTGAGTGAAGTTATATAGCTAGTAGGTGGCAGAGCTGGGATATGAACCCAGGCAGACTGACCATCCGGAGCCTGGCCCTTTCAACACTTAGTGATAATGAGCAGTAAAAACACTGGCTTCCGGTTTCTAAGCGGTGAAAGCAGGACTGGGGGCCGTAAACTCTAAGGCCATTTTCAGCTCTGAAATTTTCTGACTTTCTGTTAGCTGAAAAATGAATATCCAAAGTTTCTGAGGTAAATGCCTATAAACTTAGGAAAAAAACTTCCTAGTTTTAACCTAAAATATATATGTCCTTGTTTAAATAGATAGACCCATCTGTTGCAGGGGGAGAAAAAACTATTCAGAATACCAGGCATTTTATTTTCGTTAAATATAACAATGTTATTTTTATTTTCAGTTTTAGTGTGTGTTTTGGTTATCCTTTACTGCATGACAGCTCCCCCGAAACTTAACCTGTAACCTATTGCGGTTGAGTCATATTCTGACTCATAGCGACCCTATAGGACAGAATAGAACTGCCCCATAGGGTTTCCAAGGCTGTAAATCTTTATGGAAGTAGATTGCCATATCTTTCTCTTGTGGAGCAGCTGGTGGGTTTGAACCATCAACCTTTCAGTTTGCCGTCGAGTGCTTAAACACTATGCCAACAGGGTTCCTCACCCCAGAACTTAGTAGCTTCAAACAACAACATATATTTTCCTCATGAATCTGCAGTTTGGGCAGGGTTCATCAGAGATAGCTTGCCTCGGCTCCACACAGCAGCTGAGGCAGTTTGAAATCTAGGGCCTAGAATCATCTGAAGGCTTATTCCTTCACATGTTTGGCAGTTGATGCTGGTTGTCTGCTAGGACCTTAGGTGGGGCTGCTGTCTGGAAGACATGGCCTCTCCATGTGGACAGAGCTTCCTCAGCATGGGGGATGGGTTCCAAGGGAGAATGTCCAGAGAGAGGGAGAGTCAAACAGAAGGAAGCTCTATCACTTTTTATGACCTAATCTCAGAAATCGCGTGGTATCACTTCTGCCCCATTCTGTTTGTCTAAGCAGTCACCAGGGCCTGCCCAAGATCAAGGGGAAGGGAAATAGACTCCACCTTGTGACAGAGGAGTGGCCACATTCTGGGAAAGCACTGGAACCAGAAATAACGCTATGACCATTTTGCTATTGTCTTCCCATGTCATGGCGTCTAGAACGTCATCTCTTTGGGGAAGGAGATTTTGTCTGCCTTTTCCTCTGACACACACAGTGTCTGGCACGAAGAAGTTCTTACTTAATCTCTACTGGTTGAGTGAATGCTGTAGATATATGGTAATAAGAAAACAACAACCTCATAAAAAACAGGGAAAATATCTTAACAGACACTTCACCAAAGAAGAAATGAGATGGCAAATAAGCACAAGAAAAGATTCTCAACATCGTTAATCAGTTGTTGGTGTTGTTAAGTGCTATTAAGTCGTTTCTGACTCATGCAGACTCTCTGTACGACAGAACCAAACACTGCCCAGTCCTGAGCCATCCTCACAGTTGTTGCTATGTTTAAGCCCATGGTTGCAACCACTGTGTCAATCCATCTTGTTGAGGGTTGTCCTCTTTTTCACTGAACCTCTACTTTACCAAGCATGATGTTCCTTTCCAGGTACTGGTCTCTTCTGATAACATGTCTAAAGTAAGTAAGACGAAGTCTTGCCTTCCTTGCTTCTAAGGAGCATTCTGGCTTTTCCTCTTCCAAGACAGATTTGTTTGTTCTTCCAGCAGTCCATGGTACATTCAATATTCTTTACCAACACCATAATTCAAAGGCATCAATTCTTCTTTGTACTCCTTATTCATTGTCCAGCTTTTGCATGCCTATGAGGTGATTGAAAATACCATGGATCGGGTCAGGCACACCGTAGTCCTCAAAGTGACATCTTTATTTTTTAACAGTAGGGAAATGCAAATTAAAACCACAATGAGATACTACAACACTACACTTAGCCATACCAAGTGTTGCGGAGGGCATAGAGCAATTGCCATTCTCTTACCTTACTGGTGGGAAAGTAACATGGTAAAATCACCCCGGAAAACAGTTTGGCTGCTTCTTAAAACATTAAACATGCACCTACCATATGACATAGCCATTTCACTCCTAGGCGTTTAACCAAAAAAAAAAAAAAAAAAGCATAGTCCATGCTGAGACTTGTACATGACTGTTCACAGCAGCTCAATGTGTAATAGCAAAAACCTGGAAACAACCAAAATTTCCATCAACTGGTGAATGGATAAACAGATTGTGGTGCATCCATACAATGGAGTGCCACTCAGCAATGAAAGGGAATGTACTATTGATGCACATAGCAACATGGTTGTTACGGATGGATTGTGTCCCCCAAAATATGTGTTAGAATCTTAACCCTTATACCTGTGGAAGTAATCCCATTTGGAATAGGGTTTTCTTTGTCATGTTAATGAGGCCATATCATTGCAGGGCATTTTTTTGAGTTTTTGGTGAAAGTTTACGCAGCAGATTAGGTTCCCCTTTACCAATTTCTACACATACTGTTCAGTGACATTGGTTACATTTTCCACATTGTGTCAACATTGTCATTATTTCCTTCCTAGGTGTCCGTTTCCATTATTCTTGCTTTCTTGCACCCCCCACCCCGCCTTCTCATCTTTGCAGTAGTGTAAATGTTGACTGTTTGGTCTCAAATAGGTGATTTTTGTTTTGTTTTTATATAAAAGGAGCACAGTACTTGCGGGTGATAGATACTGTTTATTTTATAAGTCAACCTGTTCTTTATTTGAAAGGTGACCTCCGGAAGTAGTTTTAATTCAAGTGTGAAGGGTATCTGAGGGCAGTAACCTTGAGGGTTCCCTAGGTCTCTCCCGGTTCAGTAAGTCTGTCTTTTTTTTTTTAAGATTTTCAGCCTCAACCTACAATTTTGTTATAGCAGCACTAAGAAACTAAGATGATACCAAGATAGCTCTGCTGAATGAAAGAAGCCAGAGAAAAAAGAGTACGTAATGTATGATTCCATTTATATAAAATGCTGGAAAATACTGACAAATATATAGTGGCAGAAAGTAGGTAAGAGGTTGCCTAGGGATGGGGAGGAGTTAGGAGGAGTAGAAGGGAGGGAGGGCAAAGGACCATGAAGATTTTTTGAGGGCGATGAATATGCTCACTATCCTGATTATGGTGATCATCTCATGGGTGTATACATATGCCAAAACTTATCAAATTGAATACTTTAAATGTGTGCAATTCATTGTATAGCAATTATACCACAGTAAAGCTGTTTTTAAAAAAGTATAATGAAAGTTCTCCTATCCTATCCCTATTTGGAGAGAGAGAGAATATGCATTCTAAAAACAAATCCCAGGCCTGTCTCTAAGCTCTGGAAAGTATGCAGTAAAGAGGCATGATAGAAAGCAATGCCCGAATCTTCTCCCTGAGTAGTTACATAAGTTAGGATTTAAATCATTTTGGATTTAATAAAATCTGCTCTATTGTCAGTGCACCTGATAGAACCTTGGTTCTGTGGACTTTGCAGCTGCCTCTGGTGGCTGGCCTCGCTTTTGTTCCTGGAGTATATTACGGAATTGTTTTTATTTTTATTTTTTTTTTAAATATAAGGTATGACAACTGCCTGATCTTCCAGTAGCCTCTTAGCATTCTCTCTATATCCATATATAATTCGTAAATCAGAGACGAAAATGAACATTTTAGTATTATGGTTGCAGTACTAGTGCTGACATTTTCTATTTGTATGGTGCATTCACTTCACTCAAATTCCTAAGAATGATGTAGTTTTTACTCTTGCAGAATTAATACTTACAAACCCATTATCTGAGCAACATTCATTTTAAGACATCTTTAAGGGGTCATGATAGATTTTTTTATGGCTCAAAATCCAAAGTTTATTCAAAAGAATTTTGTAAATGCTGGCATAAAAAATCCATTTTGGAGTCAATAAGGACATTAAAATGTCTTGCCAAACTTTCCTTCGTCCTTAGAGTGATTTTGAAGCAGACACTCCATCCTTCCTTTGGAGCTGCTCTCAGTGATGGCTGGGTGGACCATAATGATGATGGTCCATCTAACTCCGAGACCCACATTACTGTGGAGGGTGTTCAGTGAGGTCTCCCGGGGTCAGGATAAAGGAGTAGACTGAGAATATAAGATGAAGGTATGTGACACCTACTGCTCATATTGTGTGAAGGGACTTGTGTGAGAACGAAGGGGCTGGTGTTCTTCAAGGAAGCCCTCTTTGTTGAAATATTCAATAATCCTGTAGGACCATGTCCTGGCTCCCAGTCTTCAAAATGGAAAAAAGAAGACTTTAGAAATAAATCCCCAGGACTTCAACTAGTGTACAGGTTCCAACAGCCATTGTTGTTTGTTGTTAGGTGCCGACTCATAGTGACCTTATGTACAACAGAACAAAACACTGCCTGGTCCTACGCCATCCTCACAATTGTTGCTATGTTGGAGCCCATTGTTGCAGCCACTGTGTCAATCCACCTGGTTGAGAGTCTTCCTCTGTTTTTGCTGAACTTCTACCTTACCAAGCAAGATGTCCTTCTCCAGGGACTGATCGCTGCTGATAACATGTCCAAAGTACAAGAGACAAAATCTTGCCATCCTCGCTTCCAACAAGGACTCTGGCTGTACGTCTTCCAAAACAGACTTGTTCGTTCTTCTGGTAGTCCGCGGTATATTCAATATTCTTCACCAACACCATAATTCAAAGGCATCAATTCTTCTTCGGTCTTCCTTATTCACTGTCTAGCTTTCACATACATATGAGGTGATTGAAAATATCATGGCTTGGGTCAGGCACATCTTAGTCTTCAAAGTGACATCTTTGCTTTTCAACACTTTAAAGAGGTCTTTTGCAGCAGATTTGCCCAATGCAGTACATCATTTGATTTCTCGACTGCTGCTTCCATGGGCGTTGATTGTGTATCCAAGTTAAGAACACCTTGAGTGGTCCAGGACTTCACCCTAACGCTATGTCTCTTTGCTTAGGTTGAATTGTGACCTGGAATCACCTATGGACTCAGCCTCTCTCACAGGACCTCTTCTGGTATTTTGCATTTCTCATTTCTTCATGATAGCCAGCACTGACCATGTCCCTCCCTCCATCAGTTTGGCATCCTGCCTAATGTTATCAGAACTCAACAACCTTCTGGCCTGTCCAGTAACATCTGATACATTTCTGCCATGCCACAGAGAACTCAAATTACTCAATGCCAAGAGAGATAGAACCCTTTGAAAATTCATAGCCAAAGTGTTTACAGCTAACTCCATCAAGATGCCCCAGGAAGTATAACCATGGAAAAGAATGAAGATCCTTACAGGGTAGGAGGAAATTGTCCTTTGGCCATTGTGGCCCTGATTCCAGTAGTTAAACACTACCCTGCTGAGATGCAATGGAAAGTCACCTCCCATAAAGTGACTTCCAATGTGGTATTTCATGAGGGTCTCTTGGGACACTCTTGCAGGACTATGATTTATTATTACAGTTACTCCTGAGTCTTTCCCCTTCATCACACTTCAAAGATATGGCACAGTGAACCCTAAATTGAGTTGCTTTATTTTCTCGAGCTCTAAGTCAAATCTGATTAAAAACAAGCACATATCAAAAGGGGTGATATTTTTTTTTTTTACTGAGAATTAGTTACAAACCTGTAATGTTTTGTGATTATTGTTTCTATCAATTACTAATAACTACACTTAAATATTTGGGACATTGGTGGTTCATGGTAGAATTCTCTTTCCATGCTTGAGATCTGGGTTTGATTTCTGGTCCAATGTACCTCATGCACAGCCACCATTGTGCAGTATCAGTGAAGGCTTGTGTGTTGTGAAGATGCTGAACAGGTTTCAGTGGGACTTTCAGGTTAAGACAGACTAGGATGAAAGGCCTGGCAATCTACTTCTGAAAACCAGCCAATGAAGACCCTATGGGTCACAGTGGTCTGACCCACAACTGATCATGAGGATGGCGCAGGACTGGGCATGTTTCATTCCTTTGTGCATGGGGTTACCGTGAGTCCAGGGCCGAATGCACAGCAGCCAACAACACACTCAACTATATACAAATTAAACTCACTACCAGGATGTTGGATGACTTTGCCCAAAGCTCCCTGGTAGCTGACATTCTATTTTGAAGCTCAGCTTGTTATTTTTGGGTATATCTTCCAAGTGTTTACTCAGCTGCCTCCCTTATTCATGTCCATCTTACTGGCTCTGTAATATTTTGTGAATTCTGCTTTACTGTTATTTTCCCTCTCTCCTCCAGAAGCTGCCCCTGGAAAGGCCATTGCTGGCCCCCCACCCCACCTCCTTGCACCCCCATCCTTCCTGACAAGTCTGTCTCAGGCCCCTTCCTGTGTCTGTCAGCATGCCTTTTATTCTTAACCTTTCATACTCTTCTTGCCTCCCTGTGACTAGATGATCCTGGTTAGCACTGGGATTGGCAAACAGCATCCTCAATTCATAAAGTGCTTTAAATTTACACTTGGGAACCTGAAGTTCCTGGGTGAAACGTGAAATCCTATGCATAACTCTGGTCTAAAATCAACTGTTGTGCATCTTAATTTTTTCTTCTTAAGGGTTAAACCTTTCCCCAGCTGGCTGTTATCAGTGTAGGCTGGTTTATGCTGTGACTTTTCTCTAGGAAGATTAATGCCTCAGCCGTTTATCTGTTAAGATACCTTTGAAGGGAAACAAATGAAAAAGTGGAATTACAGTCCAATCTTGTCTAATGAATTCAGTCTGATGCAGAAATAACATCGGGGAAGCTAGGGTGTGGATATACGCTGCACAGATGCATCAATGATCTGAAATTGTGCCTCTGGGCCTGACCTGAGGAAAAGCAAGTACAAATCTAACTATATTCTTCTTAGGCCAAAGACTAAATTATATTTATCTTTCTACGTATGGTCAATTCAAAAAACTCGCAAGACTAATGCACCCTTTTCATTATTTCTTGGGCTCTGAAAAATGGCTGCACCAATAGCCAACTCCGTGTTAGATGAGAATTTGAGCTGACAATTGGTTGGTAGAGTTATTCAGTCGACATTCAAAATGGTTCCTGGAACACAGTAGACACAGTAAAGTATTAGTTCCGTTCTTCTTTCCCTTGTTTACTTGCCTTTTGGGACCTCAGGACATTATAGAGGCCACACCTGGACCAGATCTGTGAAGAGATTGGTTCTGGGCTGGACTCAGGCTTTTACTGGAGGAATAACCTTGAGTAAGGCACTTTTCCCCCCACCAACAGCTAAGCACTCAACTGCTAGCCAAAAGGTTGGCAGTTCCAATCCACCCAGAGGCGTCTTTCAAAAGACAAGCCTGGTGAGCTGCTTCTGCTAGGCATCTGACTCGTGGCAACCCCATACTCTCAGCCATGACATGTTCTTAAGAGCATTACTGCTTGTTAAATCAATAGGAAAAGGAAACACACTTGAAAACAGTCCTAAGTGGGAAGGGTGAGGGGAAGCTGGAGAAGGTGCTCCTTTCGGATGAGACAAGGAGCTGATATTTGATTCAAATCCTTTTAAAAAGATCTACCGTGATGGATGTTGTGATGCTGAATGAGGGTGAAGTCTGTGACATCTGATAACCAAAACACCAAACTACTGCCATCAAGTGGATTCTGAGTCCTAGTGACCCTGTGACTTCTGATAATATCCATGAATTCCTCCTTCTCGAAAATTAAATGAATAGTTCATTTCGCGTGGATCCATGTTTCATTCTGAGAATTCCATCACTGGCTCAAGCAAACCATGTTCTTTTCACTTCCCACTGACCAGAGTAACGAGAGAGCATTTAATATTCTCCCTTTTTCCAGAGCACTCTATGAAAACTTGATATTCTGAGAAGGGTAATTTGCCATTTAGAAGGGTTTCACTGACTATTCTTTAATTCAGCTTTTAATAAGAAAAAAATTCATTTACATAAAAAACAAAAACCCTGTTGCAGACATAAGCCTCTCCGTCTTGTGTTTATACTTATGACTGTTCCCACCCTGTCTAGTTATTTCATACTCGGGTAACCTATGCAGGCATTTGCAATAGATCGTGGTCCAGTGCCAGCTCCTTATTATTTGCTACAGTGACCAGTCAATTGGGAATGACCAGAGTTGGAGGAATTTGTTTATAATAATAGTTCTCGGTTCTTATACAAAACTCTCCTCAGTGATTTGTCAAATTTCCAGAATTCTCTAAAGAAGTCACAAGGCCTGCAGACTCAACTTTAAGAAGAGGTCTCGCCCTCACAATTAACTGGTCATAACTGTAATCACAGAAGTGCAGAATTTTAGAGCTAGGGAAAGAGTTCCATATATTTACTGTCGAGAACGGTGAAGAGCCTGTTGCAGATAATGTGTGGGATTTAACCTACTTGCAAGCTAAAGGAGTCCTGGTGGCCCAGTGGTTAAGAGCTCGGCTGCTAACCAAAAGGTCAACAGTTGGAACCCACCGAGCGCTCTTTGGAAACCCTATGGGGCAGTTCTACTCCGTCCTACAGGGTCGCTATGAGTCGGAATCGTTTCCATGGCAACAGGTTTGGTTTTTGGTTTGGTTGCAAGCTAAAGCAGCCTGACCCGGTTTCATGGATGCTGGTAGAAAACCCACGAGCCTGGTTCAGAAATCGAGAACAGTGTATCACTCACGACAGTGGCAGTAGCCAGAATCGATGCATTTTTTGTTGATTCCCTGAGCCCAGTTTCCACGGGGTGGCATGAAGATGGCACTTGTATGCACAGCCGTTTGCCTTACAGGAGAGGAACCCTAAGCTTATGACATCGGAATCTCTAGTACTCCAGAGGGACACCGTCCCTATCTTCCAAGGCTATTCATACTATGAATATCCATGAAAATATCGTCAGGAAAATAGGCAGTCAGCGTCTGGCCCGAGGGACATGCAGAATCATGAAAGACCAATTGGGAACTGTCTCCCAGCAATACCCACCCCATGTTTCCATGCCATCTTGGCTTCTGGCAAATTTTCCCATGAGTAGCCTATTCCATCAACCTCTCTGATTAACCTGACCAACAGAGGCTGGGACCAAATTTGTTCAATTTGTCTCATACAACCTTTAGTTAAGGGACTTGCCAACAGAACTTTAAGCAGCAGGATGAGGCCAAACTGCAGTATTGATTTCTTTCTGACCTCCAGAGTTCCAGACCCATGCAGCATAGACACAAATCCCATAAACAGTCAGGGTGTGTGTTAGCAAGTCAGGAAGCTGTCCTTTTGGTTTCTGCACTACTGACCTTTCCACTTGGCCTGAAGCATGAATCCAGGTACAGCAGGTTGCATGGGTGTTTGCACAGACTCTGCCTGTAGCAAGCTTCTACAAACCAAAAAACCAAACCCATTGCTGTAGAGGCGATTCAGACTCACAGCAACCCTACAGGACAGAGTAGAACTGCCCCCTAGGGTTTCCAAGGAGCAGCTGGTGGATTCAAACTGCTGACCTTTCGGTTAGCAGCTGTAGCGCTTAACCACTGCACCACCAGGGCTCCCAGCAAGCATCGAGATGCTTTTAAAAAGGGCTGAACTCAATAGCCCTATCAGGGAGGCAGTTTGGGAAGCAATTTGCATATCCTAGTAGCACTTCTCTACACGTGACTCTCTCTGATTGGTAGAATTCCCTTTGCCACTTACAGGACAGAGAAGCTCAAGCATATAACACATTAAATCCTACTGTTTATTTAGATACCAGACCAACAACAATCCTACACTGCACTGGCCTCAAGGGCCCCACCCACAATGTCCCTTGTCTTTCCCCACTGTGAACTCTCCATAAACCCCATTAGCTGAATATGATGGCTTTTCTTTTCTTGGACCTGGGTAGGATAGTGACTTGAAGGTCCATACCCAACACAGCCATGAAAGTTTGGGTTGCTACCTTCCTTGAAATTCCCCAGCACACTTTAAGCAGTTGCTACTGAGGGCACCTGCTTTGAAAAATTTCTTTCTTCTTCTTTTTTTTTCAATTGACAACACAGAAACAGAATTTCATTTATTTGCTTTTGCTGTTATTTACTATTTATGTAATACAAAAGACCCAGTTTCTGTCGAGTTGATTCCAACTCATGATGCTCCCATACGTGTCAGAGTAGAACTGTGCTCCACAGGGTTTTCAGTTACCGATTTTTTAGGTGTAGATTGTCAGGCCTTTTTTTTTTTTTGAGGCACCTCTAGGTGGACTGGAACCTCCAAACTTTTGGTTAGCAGCTGAGTGTGTTAACTGTTTGCACCACCCAGGGACTCCCCAGCGTACTTAGACAGGTACATAGGGCTTCGATCCCCCTTGCGGACAGGGCTGCCTGGGCCCCACTTTTAATCATCTTTCTCCTTCAGGCAGCTAAGGTCAGGGAAGAGGAGAAGAGGTAGGGGTGAGGAGATCAAGCCACATGCAAGGGACAGTGACTCCATACCATCAAACAAGGCTTCACATTTACTTCCGGTTTCAAACGGCGTGGTAAGGGCTCGTGGCTCAACCAAATGAACTTCCAATGTGTTTGGCTTACCCTATGCATGGAGCCCTGGTGGTGTGATGGTTAAGAGCTATGGCTGCCAACCAAAAGGTCAGCAGTTTGAATCCACCAGCTGTGCCAGGGCTGCTATGAGTTGGAATTGACCTGACGGCAAAGGGTTTTTCTTCAAGCTGGGTATCAGAAGAGGTCCTCATGGTTGATGCCAGCACAATCTGAAACATTAGAAATTCACGGAGAGTTGTCTCACAGGAGTCCCTGTGTGGTGCAAAAGGTTAACGTGCTTGGCTGCTAACCGAAAGGTTGAAGGTTTGTGTCCACCCAGAGGCACCTCGGAAGAAAGGCCTGGCAATCTACTTCTGAAAAATCAGCCGTTGAAAGTCCTCTGGAGCACAGTTCTACTCTGACACACATGGGGTCACCATGAGTCAGAGCTGACTTGATGACAGCTGGTTTTGGTTTACTTACTTAGTCTCATTAAGAGCTTCTTCTTCTTCTTCTTTTTTAAAATTAAGTTCAAATGCACACAACATAAAATTAACCGTTTTAAAGTGAACAATTCAGTGACATTTAGTACATTCATAATGTTGTTCAACCATCAACTGTATCTAGTTCCAAAACATTCCCATCACTCCAAAATAAAACCTCATACCCAATGAGCAGTTACTCTGCCTTTCCTCCTCCTCTTCCCTGTCCCTGGCAACCACCAATCCACATTCTGTTGCTCTGGATTTAACTATTCCGGACATTTCGCGTAAATGGAATAATACAATATGTCATGCTTTGTGTCTGGCTTCTTTCACTTAGCATAAGGTTTCAAGGCTCATCCACGTTGTAACATGTATCAGTACTTATTTTCTTTTTATGGCTGAATAATAGTCCATTGAACGTATGTATCACGCTAGTTGAGCTTTGAGTTTACAATTCTGTTCAGTTACTGGGGCTGTGAAAAAAACTACCCCAAAACTCAGTGGCGTGAAACAACCATTTTATTACGCTCACCAATCCTGTGGGTCAGGAATTCTGGCAGGGCGTCTTGGAGATCACTTGCCTCTTCTCCACTATGTCTGGAAGACTCAGTGTGGAGGTGATTCGATGGCTTGGTGATGGAATCACCTGCGACAATGCCAGTCACTTATCTGCTAGTTGATGTTGGTTGTGCCTGGGACCTCAGCTAGGGTTGTCAGCCGGGAAAGCTGCAAGTGGCCTCTGCATGTGGCCTAGGCTTCCTCACAGCATGTCGGTCTCAGCATAGTCAGACTTCTCACATGGCAGCTCAGGGCTCCAACGACTGGTGTTCCAGCTAACAAGGCTGAAAGTCCATTGCCTTTAAGGCTTAGCCTTCGAAGTTATGCAGCATGCTGCTGACTGATTACAAGCAAATCACAAGGGCTCAGAGATTCAAAAGAAGGGATATAGATTCCATCGACTGATGGGGGAGTGGCAAGATCACACTGTAGAAGAGCACATGGGATGGGAGATATTGTTGCGGTAATCTTTGGAAAATACAATCTGCCTTTCTGCCTTCTGACCCCAATTATCTCCTGTCCCACCCTTCACTCTCATCTTTTAAGTCTTCCTAGCTGAGGTTCCAGACGTTGTGGAACAGAGGCAATCTATCTTTGCTGTGTCCTGTCCAGATTTCTGATTCATAGAATATGTGAGCATAAGCAAATGGTTGTTTTATGCCATTACATTTTGTTACGCAGCAATAGCAACTGGAACAGAAATTTGATTCTGGAAAACTTAATCTCATCAAGTTTTAACATGAAGCGAAATGATGGTGATTGTTTTGTTCAACTCCTTCCACCCTAACGTTCTCCATCCTACAGCTGAGAAGCCAAGATTCAGAAAGACTTACTGGAGATGAGTTTACTAGTGGCAGAGTTGGACTGAGACCTTAGGTATCCCAGACAATAACTGCCTGGGCTGATCCCAGCTCCAGACTGTGTTCTCCATGGGACCTTGGACTAGATCACACTGGGCTTAAGTCTCCTTTCTGTAAAAATTGAATAGCCACTGTGTTATCGGATTGTTGTATTAAGACATATAAAGTTTTTATGGCAGGGCCTGGCACCTAGGAAGCACTCAAGCAGTGTTAGCAATCGGGTGGTTTATTTTATGTGTCAGCTTGACTAGGTTTTGACCAAACACTGACCTAGAAGTTGCTGCGAAGATATTTTATTGAAGTGATAATGTTTACAATGAGTTGACTCAAAGTAAAGGAAACAAATCTCCATAAAGTGGGTAGGCCTGATCCAATCAGTCAAAGGTCCTAAGAGCAAAAACTCAAATTTCTGAGAGCAGGAGGATTCTGCCTCAAGACTATTAACATAGATATTCTGCCGGAGTTCCAGCCTGCCTGTCCTACTTGCCAGCCCCCACAATCACAGGAGCCAATTTCTTAAAATCATTGGTTCTGATTTTCTGGAGAAGCCTAGCTAATACAGGAATTATTATTATCTTTTTATTACACCAGTGGTTTTCAATTTTTCCCCTAGCTGTGGGACCAAGCTATTAATAAAAAGTGGCTTTGAGTTAAGGCCCGATATACAAAACAGATAGTTGGTGTGATGGCTGGGCTGAGGGGGCTGTAGTTCCTCCCTTGGGGCTTCCCTCCTCCTCTTCCTCCTCCTTTTGTAGTCCTCCCCTGAGGGTTTCTAAGAACCTCAGGCGCTTCAGAGCGCAGTTTGAACATCACTGACAAGGCCTGGCGACAAAGATTGTTGGCTTAGACCTGCATGCTTCACCTTAAACCGCTATGTTTGTGTGTGGTGGTTAATTCTTGTTACTTCATCTCTATCCTAGTCCTTTTTTAGAAAAATGGTATGAAGTGGGAAGGATCAGCCTAAAGTAGTGGTTTTCAAACTTGACTGCACTTTGGGACCTCCTGAAGAGTGCAGAAGCATTGATGCCTAGGTTCTACCCAGGGAGCATTTGATGTGATTGGTCTGGGGTGCAGCCTGGGCTCCTGGAGTTTTAAAAGCTCCCCAGATGATTTGATCATGAGGTAGTATTGAGAATTACTAGCCTAGATCAATAATTTTCAATCCCAACTACATATTAGGATCATCTGGGATCTTAAAAAAATAAATACACTAATGTCTAAGCCCTACCTCTGGAGATATGGAATCAATTGGTCTAGGGTTATGCCTGGATATGGGGCAGACCTTCCTCCTCCCTCCCTCCCACGCTTCTTCCCTTCTTCCTTTTTCTTTCTTTCCTTTCCTTTTCTTCTCCTTCCCCTCCTTCCTTCCTTCCCTCTCTCTTTATCTTACTTTCTAAATCCCAGTAATTACCATGTGTAACCACTGGTTGGGGAACCACTGACCTAGATGATCTCTTTCAGCTATGGTTCTATGGCATAGAATAGCACTTCTCAAACTTGAACACGCCTCAGAAATTACCCCATCAGCTTGTTAAAACACAGGTTGCTGGGCCCCATTTCAAAAGTTCCCAGTGCAGGAGGTCTGGAGCAAGGCTTGAGAATTTGCATTTTTGATACGGTCCCAGGTAATACTGAAGGTACTAGTTGGGGCTGCCACTTTGTGAATCACTGGTAGGAGTGGTTTCCATGAGTGAGGCTGATGCAGTACCGTTAATCTTTTGTAAGAGTTTCTGCTGCTGAGGATTCTGGCATCAATGATGCCAAGAAGGGTTACCAGTCTCCTGGTTCTTCTGTCATTTGCCACCTGAATCGTGGCACTCTGTAAGGAGTTATGGCATGGGCCCAGGAGGCAGGGATTTCCTTCACAACCATCTGCAGTATTGCTTCCAAAGATCCCAATTATTCTGATGGAAAACCTCCTATATAGCCTTCTGCCTGATTCCCGTCTAGGAAATTCCATCCCACAGATCAGTTTTAGCTCATCCTGGGCATAGCACTAGCTCAAACCAAGCATGCTTTCCCAACAATGACAATGTTAGTAGGTTTTAGCAGGGACGTATTTGTCCATGACAGTTTAGAGAAAGATCAAAGCAGTCAGCAGAAAAATGAGCCCAGATACTAACAGACCTACAGGGCAGGCAAAGGATCGAGGGTGGTTCCGGCAGCAGACAGGAAGGAGTGTAGCTGTGAAGACAGGTAGCTTTTGCAACAGGTGGGCAGGGCGGGACTATCTAGATATAGCAAGCAGAAACACAACCCCTGCACTGGGGAGGGCTTGGGCTAGTTAGACTTCTAGTCACAAGGACTAGAGAAAGAAGTCCTGGGTGGCATGAAGGGTTAAGCTCTCAACTACTAGATAAAAGGTTGGCAGTTCAAACCCATCCAGAGGTGCCTTGGAAGGCAAGCTTGGTGATCTGCTTCCAAAAAGTCATGGCCTTGAAAACCCTATGGAGCATAGTTCTACTCTGTACACATGGGGACACCAAGAGTCAGAATCAACTCAACAGCAACCAACAACAACAAAGTCACACAGGACTGTGGGCAACTTGGCTTGGAGTTTAAGATGCAGACACGGTACAAGGAAATAGAATATATTTCTATATTTCACCTATTAGAAATATGGTATGAGCAGAACAAGCATCAACATCTCAGAGTCTGGGAGGGGTGGAGGGTGTAGAGGGGTTCATTGGTTTGTTGAAGGCAGCCTCTTGTTGGTAGCTTACATTTGTATAGCACTTGCCAGTTTATCCTGCACATTCATGAGTGACAGTGTGCAGAATGGGGCACATGTGGTGTGTGTGTCCTGCCAGCCTGCCGCCTGGTAGACGATCTGAGAGAACAGCCGGCCCCGTGTCTGTAATGAACAGCCATTGGCACGCTTCTGCGGCTAGTCAATCAAAGCCGTGTGAGCTGTGAAATCTCAGGCCCTCTGATTACCACTGTCCTGGCTCCCAGCCCAGGAGATATTTATAAATACCCATTACTGGTTGAGTCTGTGTTCTATTTCTTTTCTTTCCCAGATTGCTCCTCTCATTCTCTGTCATGAGGCATTGTTGGTAGGTCATGCCCTGCCTGTAGGATGTGGAAGTCTCTGTAATAGAATTGGACCTTTGCCTGGCCCAAGATACAGTCCCCAGGCCCGACCATTAAAAATCCTTGGACCTCCAAATTGCCATTATGAATGGTGCCCATGTGGGCCAAGATTGTTTTCAGAAGGGCTTGGTTAAGATTCTGGTTTTCCGTGGCATTTGTTCTATTGAAGGGGGGAAGCAGCACATCTAGAGAACATCATGGGAAAAAAAAATTACTAGAAGTGGTCCTTGAAGGATGAGTAGAAATTTTTTGGCTGACAATTAACAGTAAATGTATCAGCACAGTTTGGTATATCATTTTGGTTTTGACAGATTGAGCCTGCCCTTTGGACTAGATATCATTTGTCCATCTTTCTAAATCAGTGGTTTTCAGTGAGGGAGAAAATTTGGCAATGTCTGGAGACATTTTTGATTGTCCCCACTTGGCAGGGGGTAGGGTTGCTTCTGACATTTGGTGGGTAAACATCCTGCAGTGGACTGGACAGATCCTCAAAACAAAGAATTATCCCATTCAAAACGTCAACAGAGGCAGAGAAACCATGCTCTAAATTGAGAGAATCTTGAATATATAATTTTAGTAAGAGAGAATTTTCTATTTGATTTCTGATGAGTTGTCAGAGTAGAGTTTTGTTTCATTTTCAAAATGTTACTTTATTGTTTGGAGCCTCTGGTATAACACCCTAAATATAACTCCTATCCTATTTAATAAACTGCAGGGGTTGGCAAACTATGGCCTATAGGTTAAATCTGGCCTGCCCCCTGGTTTTGTAAATAAAGTTTTATTGGAACACAGCCATGCCTATTGGTCTATATATTGTTTATGGCTGCCTTTTTGATACAATGGCAGACTTGAGTAGTTGTGACAGAAAGTATATGGCTCGCAAAGCCTAGAATGTTTGCTATCTGACCCATTACAGACCAAAAACAACTGTGCACTGTGGGATAAAGGGAGACTCTAAATCACTCGCAGCTGGTCAAAGCACAGCTATTAAGGAATAAGCCTTCATGACAGCTCTAAGCTCAAGTCCTCAGTCCTTTTAATAATTTTTAATAATTAGATTCTTTGAAATACTTTTTTATTCCCCTTGACCTCCTTTTTTTAGAAAAATTTTTTATTGTGCTTTAGGTGAAGGTTTACAGCGCAGATTAGTTTCTCATCCAAAAATTTATACACACATTGTTTTGTGACATTGGCTGCCATCCCCACAATGTATCAGCACTTTTCCCCTTTCCACCCTGGGTTCTCCATGTCCATTCATCCAGTTTTCCCATCCCTTCCTGCCTTCTCGTCTTTGCTTTTGGGCAGGTGTCGCCCACCTGGTCTCGTAGACTTGATTGCACTAAGAAGTACATTCCTCACATGTGTCATGGTTTGTTTTATAGGCCTGTCTAATCTTTGGCTGAAAGGTCGACTTCAGGAGTGGCTTCAGTACTGACTTAGCAGGATGTCCAGGGGTCCCTGACCTCTTTTTGATGCTTATTTGAATACGAATGTCTGGGTGGTTTTTCTGATTTTGTTTAGGAAGACTGTAACATAACTCAAGGGCGTATCTTACCAGCTTCCCACAGCTCAGCACTATACCCAGCCTAAAGGGAAGAGATTTGCCAGTAAGAACATTAACCATCAAGGTGAATTGTGAGATGGGCTTCTCAGTGGTCATTAGCTGAAGATGCTGGTCTCTGGCTCCTCAGCCCCCAAAGATGGTTCTGAATGCGAACGAAGAGTATCAGCCACACAAATCCAGGCTCTACCTGTGGAGCTTCCAGACATTTTAGGGCTTGGAATTAATTGGGTGCCATGCAGAATGTGAATCTATTTGGGGACAAACTTCAGTTTGGAAAACTGTTGAATTCATCTCTGTAGGGACAGCTTCAATGAATAATTTGATCAGGAGCAATATCCTGAATCTGATTTTCCAAGGTCTTGTAAGTCAAATCGATATAAAGAATTAATTCATTTACTTAGAAATTAATTTCAAAACTTAGTTAGCAACTAATATGTGCCACGCACAGGACATAAGGAAGAGAGAGACAAAGGTTAAAAAAAAAGTCACAGACCAGTATGAGAGAAAGATAACCAAAAAACCAAATGTTGCGGTCGAGTAGCTTCCGAGCCCCATATATTTCAGAGTAGAACTGTTGCATAGGGTGTTACAACAGTTAAGTGCTCAGCTGCTGACTGAAAGATTGTCGGTTTGAACCCACCCAGCAACTCCAAGGGAGAGACCTGGTGATCTGCTCCCGTAAAGATTACAGCCTAGAAAACCCTCTAGGGCAGTTCTACTCTGTCCCATGGGGTCTCTATGAGTGGAAAATTGACTCTATGGCACCTAACAACAACAACAATCTTTATGGAAGCAGATCGCCCGGTGCTGTTGGGGTGGTGGCACGGTGGCACAAAGGAAGGAAGTATTGACTCTCCTGGGAGGTTCAGGGAGGGCTGCCTGGAGGTGGCGAAGTTTGAATTAGATCTTCAAGGAAGGGCTGTAGAAGCCTGAGCCCTCAGCAAGAGAGAAAGGAGCCACAGGGGGAAGGCTGGCTGCTTCTACCATTAGGTTTCTCCCAAGACACACTTAACCATGTTGAATTTACCACAATCTGAAGGCTGGTCCTCGGTCTTGCAGCTTCAGAAACTTGATCTCAGTTCTCGGAGTTGATCAGATCTACGTGCGGCAGCCTGAGGATTTGTGTGCACCTCAACAGTACATTCTCTCGAAAGCCAAATTATATGCCAAGTCTAATGATCAGAAAGCTGCTTAATCGTCTTGTAATCAGCCCGTGATGCCAACTTCACAGAAGAATAGCAACAACAGAAGCTAGCATTGAGGGCCTGCTATAGGTCAGGGGCCGAGAAAAGTATGGTACATGCATTAAATCTGTTGAAAACATTGAAATTACCTCTTCAGTTATCTGTCTTCCCCACCAAACAGTGAGCAACTTGAGAACTTCAGCTGCAATTTTTCAGCTTGGTATAATATCCCTAATATAATACCACCTAGCACAGTGATAAGCATCGGTGAATATTTTGTTCAATGAAAGAAATGAATAAACGAATGCATGCATAAGTGGAAATGAAAAGAGGAACTCTATTTGCAATAAGGAGTCCTGGTGGCACAGTGGGTAAGAGCTCAGCTGCTACCCAAAAGGTCAGCAGTTCGAATCCACTGCCTGCTCCTTGGAAACCCTACGGGGCAGTTCTACTCTGTCCTGTAGGGTCGCTATGAGTCAGAATCGACTTGATGGCAACTGGTTTGTTCATTTGGTTTCTTTTTTTTTTGGTTTCAGTTACAGTAAAGAGTCTTGTCTAGCTAGAGTTCGACGCCCCACTAATGACTTTACTCCCTGATACAGTTTTTCTTTCTAAGGTGATTATTTCTTTTCTGAAGAACATATTTCCTCTCTTGGTTCTTCATATTTTGCAGTGAAAAAAATCATGCAGAAAATGTCAAAATTGTGTGTATATTACAATGAATAACCATGAAATGAAGGCCCAAATGATCCCCACCTGGTCAAAAACTAGAACACCACCAGCACCAGAGCCTTCTGTGTGCCCTCAGCTGATTCACGCCCTCCCCTTCCCCACGGAGGTAATCAACATCCTGGCATTGGTGACAATCGTGTTCTTGCTTTTCTTTATAGTTGTCCACCTATTTATGCATCCCCAAACATCATGCTTTACATTGCCTCCTTTTGAGTATTACGTAATGGAGTAAAACGGTAGGTAATTTCTGTCGCTCTTATGGGTTTCTTTCTGGCCTCTTTTTGTGTCTTAGCATTGTGTTTGTGAGATTCATTTATTTTGTTCTCTGTAGCTTTAGTTCATTTGTTTTCATTGCTCTATATTATTTCATTGCATGAAGATGCTTAAGATTTTTTTTACCCATCCTATTGTTGATGAGTATTTGGGTTGTTTCTGGTATTGTGCTGTTGTGAACAATGCTGGTGTGAATATTCTTACATATATATTCTAATGTATATGTGTGCAAAAATCTCCCTAAGGTACATATCTTATAGTGAAATTGCTGGGTCATCAGGTGTGTGTATCTTTGACTTTACTACGATACCGGCAGATTTCCAAAGTGGTTGTACCAATTTATAACCCTGTGTTTGTGGGTTCTCCTTCCTCGGAATGCTTGCCAGCCCCTGATCTGTGATATTTTTCAGACTTTTAAATTTTGCCCCATTGAGTCGGAGCATGATGGTATCCCACTCAGGTTTAATTTGCGTTTCCCTGACTACTAATGAGGTTAGGTAACTTTTCATACCTTTAATGGCTATTTGCATGTCCCCCTTTGTGCTGGATCAAAACTTTTGCAATTTTTTGCTATTGTTCTGTGTTTTATTTACTGACATTCTGGAAAGTACTTTGTTGCAAAACAAAGTACAGAAGTGCAAAAGCTCTTTATTCTGATAAAAATAAGTTCTTAATTTTAATGTCCAATTTATTAATCTGTTCCTTTATTTTTCAGCTTTCTTGTACCTTGTTTAACAAATATTTTAAGAAATCATGAAGATATGCTTCTGTATTATTTTCTAAAATCTTTCTAGTTTTTTGCCTTTCAAATTTTGGTCTTAACTTTACTTGGAATAGATATTTTGAGAATGATGTTGTATAGAGTCCACTGTTTTCCCCATAGGGATGCTTAATGTTCCCATCCAGGTTATCGTGAAGAGCATCCTTTCCCCATTGATCTGCATTGCCATGTATCTCATACCTCAAGTGTCCATAAACATATGATACTGTTTCTGGGTTCTCTATTCTATTGACCTATTTATCTTTCATGATGACTTATGTTATTTTTTATATTTTTCAAAGCAACCCTATGAAGCTCTGTAGTGCCATGGTTAGCAGTGAGTTCTGGAGCCACACAGCCTGAGTTTCCACATTGTCTCTTATTAGCTGTATGACCTTGAACAAGTTATATAACCTATCCATTTGGCCTTCTAGTCTTCTCACCCGTAGTGGAAACCAGTGATTTCTGGCTGCCCAACACCTTTTGAAAACTGTTCCTACATTTTGATAGTTCCCACATTTTAAGTCCTGCCTTCCCAAGGTTAAAAAATAATAGTAACCTACCTTTTCCAATCTCCCTTGTAGGTAACGTGCAGCTCACGGTCTGACTTCCACAATCAGATTTGTCCCACAAGACTTGAGGGTGGAAATGAGCAATGTGAGGGAATTGGTCCATCATGAAGGCAACTCTTGGGGACCTATTTCATTGCTCCCATCCCAAGTTCTTGGAGGGTGCCATTCTTGCTCCTTATACCACCTACTGCATCTATTATTAATGAATTTTCTTCAATTAAATGCAAGGCACAGTGGGGGAGGAGATTAAACTTTGAAGCTATCTATTGTGCAATTTAATTTAATCAGATGTTTTCCCAAAAGGGCAACATGTTGATAATCAGAGGGCAAGGGAAGGTACAGGGCTCGGGACCAGAGGTGAACATCATCCAAGGGGAGATGGAACCCAAAGGTAGACGTCTCAGAAAGCAAACTTTGCCTACTTCGTGTTTTTCTTTCACTCTGGCCTTAAGAATATGGAATAGGACTGTGGCCTTGCCATTGAGCAAATAGTCCCATCTCTCTGTAAATTTCAGGGGATTCTTCTTTATGTGGTGGAAAATGCCAAAGAAAAGAAAAGAAAATCATATTTGGAAACTGTGATATTAAAAAAATTGAGCAAAGTTAAAAGCCTATAATATTAGGACATTGGTATTCACATAGAAACAGATTACAAATTTTTCTGTTTTCAAAGCCTTGTCTTCATTCTTTGATATGAAAATTTAAAAGATTAATAACAACATATAGAATAGAGTTTATTTTGATTCTTCTATCTACCAAACTTTACTATAAAGCATGGACCATAAAAATATATAGAGAAAGGTAAGAAATGTGTTTAGCTTTTGATAGACAAGTCTTTGAAATTCTCAGTAAGGAAAACCTGAAGCTCTGCTGATTCCAGTAAGGCTTGGAAAAAAAGCTAACTTGCTAGTTTAATAAAAACTTTACAAAAGGTCAGCATTTCCCCAGGTAAAAATGTATGACTAAGGCAACAGTATTCAACTAACAGGAGGTGGAAAATACGTTAGAAAGTGGGAAAAATCAGTTCTCAATTCTGATTTAGCAGTGGCATAAAATTCCAACTTGAGAATAGTTGATACTAACAAGTTGACGAAGAGTATAGACGCAGCCACTAAAAAAGAGTTTCTGGAAAAGAAATCAGGAAATTAAGGTTAGTCTGATAATTACGTTGAACAAAATTGTTAGTAGTGTAAAACTGGGCCAAACTATTTTTTTTCCTTACTTTAATTACATGGAATAAATTTAAAATTTTATAAAGCCCTATCAATAGCTTTCAAATATTTACCAGTTAGCTACTTACATTGTTTAAAACTGAAATATTGGTTGAAATAGTTCAATACATAATATATTTCATTTTTAATCTGAAAATTATAAAATAACTCTTAATCTTTAAAAATAGAAATGAAAAAGGTCTAGAGCTAACTCATTTAGAAAAACACTTAGGTTATCTCATGAGCTTATTCTGCCTTAATGTAAAGGGTTTTTATCTATTAGTCAAAACTAATTTTTTATGTACTATTTCAACCAATATTTATTGAATGTCTACTGTGTGTCCGCCTGGTGCCATTCAGATTCTGAGGATGCTGTGGTGAACAGGAAGGATGGGTGTGATTCTTGTGCTTGGGAATCACTCACAATGAAGTATAAGGAGCCTCTTACCTCTCAGGAGCAGCAAAACCAAAATCATATATCAAAAGGCTCTATTTTTTTTTTTTTTTTAGTTTTTAAAAAATATTTTATTGTACTTCAAGTGAAGGCTTACAGAACAAATAGTTTCTCATGAAACAGTAGTACACATGTTGTTTTATGACATTGGTTAACAACCCCACAACATACTAACCCTCTAACTTCTCAACCTTTTTTTTTTTTTTGGTGAAAATACACATAGCCAAAGATATACCGTTTCAAAAATTTCTACATACACAGTTCAGTGACATTGACTACACTCTTCCAATTGTGCTGTTATTTTCATGTAAGATGAAGGTTTACGGAACAAAATAGTTTCTCATTTAACAGTTACTACAAATGTTGCCCTATGACAATGGTTAACAATCTCACAACACATCAACAATATCCTTACTCAACCTTGTGTTCCCTATCACCAGCTTCCTTGTCCCCTTCTGCCTTCTGGCCCTTGTCACTGGACTCCTGTACCTCATTAGTCTCATTTGGTTTTCCGGGGCTGTCCACTCCCAGGCTGAACAGTGAACCTCGGAGGTAGCTTCACCACTGAGCTAAAAGGGTGTCTGGGGGCCATACTCTCAGGGTTTCTCCAGTCTCCTTTAGGCCAGTAAATCTGATCTTTTTTTTGTGAGTTAGAATTACACTCTACATCCTCTCCAGCTCTGTCCAGAACCCTCTGCTGTGATCCTGGTCAGAGCAGTCAGTGGTGGTAGCCGGACACCATCTAGCTGTACTGGACTCAGTCCAGCGGAGGCCTTGGTAGCTGTGGACAATTAGTCCTTTGGACTAATCTCTTCCTTGTATCCTGTTCTCTTTATTCTCCCTTGCTCCTGAAGGGATGAGACCAGTGCAGTATCTTAGACGGCCACTCACAGGCTATTAAGACCCCAGACACTACTCACCAAGGTAGAATGTAGAGCATTGTCTTTATAAGCTGTGTCATGCCAATTGAGCTAGATGTTCCCCAAGACCATGGTCCCCACAGCCCTCCACCCAGCAGTTCAGTCCCTCAGGAAGTTTGGATGTGTCTATGGGGCTTCCATGACCTTTCCTTGTACAAGTTGTGCTAGTTTCCCCTGTATTGTGTACTGTCTCACCCTTCACCCAAGATACCACTTATCTATTGCCTATTTAGTATTTCCCCCCCACCCCTCCCATCCCTGGGAACCAACAAAGATTGTTACATTTTGTGTGTGAACTTTTTCATGGGTTTTTACAATAGACGTCTCATACTATATTTGTCCTTTTGTGATTGACTTATTTCACTCAGCATAATGTCCTCCAGTTTCATCCATGTTATGAGATGCTTCACAGATTCATCGCTGTTCTTTATCGTTGTATAGTACTCCATTGTGGGTATGTACCATAGTTTGTTTATCCATTCATCTGTTGATGGGCACCTACGTCGTTTCCATCGTTTTGCTATTGGGAACAATGCTGCCGTGAACATAGGTGTGCATATGTCTATTCGAGTGACGACTCTTATTTCTCTAGGATATATTCCTAGGAGTGGGATTGCTGGATTGAATGGTAAGTCTATTTCTAGCTTTCTGAGGAAGTGCCATATCATTTTCCAGAATGGTTGTATCATTTTGCATTCCCACCAGCAGTGCATAAGAGTTCCCATCTCCCCGCAGCCCCTCCAACATTTGTTATGTCCAGTGTTTTTGATTCGTGCCTGTAATGAAAAGGCTCTATTTTTAATAAGGATATTGTGTCCACATGGAGGAGTCCCTGAGTGGTGCAGATGGTTAAGGGCTGGGCTACTAACGGAAAAGCTAGCAGTTCAAATTCACCCAGAAGCACCTTGGAAGAAAGATCTGGTGCTCTGTTTCCAAAAGATCACAGCCATGGATCTGCAACATATGGGGTTGCCATGAGTTGGAATCAACTCAAGACTCAGCAGCAACTGGTGTGGCTTCTTTTTTTTCTGTCCACAAGAAAGTCATCTCCCAGCTCCCTGAGATGCAGCTGCATGAGCGGGCAGGGAATGGCAAACGCCCAATGAGCTATTGAAGGGCTCAACACTGTGGGCACTTAATTTTATTCTGGAAAAAGAAAATGAAAAAGAACTTTTTGTAACGGCCAAATATTGCTTAAGATAGCCTCCATGTTTAACTTCCTGTTATGGGTTTTCTTCTTCTCTTTGAACAATGCAGTAGAATGCCAGGGTTTTGGTGTCCGTGTGGAATTTGACTTTGAAAGTCATCTAACTCACACTCCCTTCCAAAGTGAGAACTTCCCCCTCAGTGGTGGCACGGTGGTTAAGAGCCTGGCTCCTAATCAAAAGGTCAGCAGTTCAAATCCACTAGCCGCTCCTTGGAAACCCTATGGGGCAGTTCTACTTTGTCATATAGGGTCGCTATGAGTCAGAATTGACTAGACGGCAATGGGTTTGGTTTTTTGGTTTATCTTAGATAAATAACCATGTTCTCTACTTCATGAAGCTGACCATTTCTTTTCTTTCTTTTTTTAACAGTTCTTTTTTTTTTTTTTAAGAGCAATTCCCTAGATTAAATAAAAATCTCTGCAAGTTGGACTAAGCAATACCTTTGAGCAATGCATATTTCAAATCAAACCACTCCTCCACAGGAAAAACTTTCGAATATATTATACTGGACATGTTTTATTTATTTATTTTCTCATCCCAGCATCTTTATTTTGGGAAATCATCTTCTCCCTATTTTGTAGCTGTCTTCTCCGTTGGTGTAATTTAGGGACCCTCTCTCTCTCAGCCTCAGGGAGGGCATAGGGACCAGGCAAGCAAATCAGATTATGTCATCACTGACCACAGGGATTTGTCCAGCAAGGGGAACAGGACACATACCAGGCCTCTCTCTCAGTGTTATCCTGAGCGATCTTGCTGGGGCTATCTTGGAATTGACTCAACGGCAACAGCTTATCTGGAAATATGTTTCCCCTTCTGGGGGAGGGCCTATGAGTCTGGAGCCCATGGTGGTGCCATTTTCTACCATATGGCTGTGTCTGCCTGAAATAGAAGCCAACACACAAAAGAAGGGAGCCTAAAGCTGAAGAGGGAGGAAGAGGAAGGCGAGGGGAATTAGGGAGGGGGATCTAAACAAAACACTTCAGAACTTAGATCTGTGCCTAGGCTCAGTCTTAGTTTAGAATTCGCAGTTCCAGGGGCCAATATATTTCCTCCTCCTTTATGTTAGTTTAGTTAGATTTCTCACATGGGAATCCAATGTCCCACCTCACACTCAAAGACTGTAGCCTCTAGGTCCCACTACATCTTCTCTTTTGCAGACTCCTGTTGCCATCGAGTTGATTCCAACTCATAGCGACCCTAGAGGACAGAGTAGAACTGCCTCCGTAGGGTTTCTAAGGCTGTAAATCTTTACGGAAGCAGACTGCCTAATCATTCTCCCATAGAGTGGCTGGTGGGTTTGAATTGCCCACCTTTCGATTAGCAACCTAGCGCTTAACCACTGTGCCACCAGGGCTCCTATTTGCAGACTAGAATCTTGTATTTCTTCAACTTGTCCTCTTATGAGAGGATTCTCAGACCATTTATTTTCATGACAGTTTCTGTCTGGATGAGGCTAACTTGCTAGATTTCCTCTGAAAATGTGCCCAAGATCAAACACCACAATCAAGAGGAGATTCTACCAGTGAGAAGCAGAGTGGAACCCCTCACCTCCTCTGCTTGGAATGCTATCATTTCTTACAATACCATAGAGATGTGTTTCCTTTGAAATATTTTATCTGCCTTCATATTCCATTGGAAATCCTGGTGGCATAGTGTTAAGAGCTATGGCTGCTAACCAAAAGGTCGGCAGTTCGAATCTACCAAGCGCTCCTTGGAAACTCTATGGGGAAACTCTTGGAAATGCTGCTATAGGGTTGCTATGAGTTGGAATCAACTCGACAGCGATGGTTTTTTGTTTGCTTGTTTTTTTCATATTCCACGAATTCTTAATATAGGTTCTACTTTCTCATTTATAGAGAAATTGGAAACCAAGTATCAGCTGAGCAGTTGTGCTTTCTTTTTCCTTTAAGCCCCAAGTTGTGGCCCTTTTTTTTCATTCCCCTTCGAACATATACAAACAAGGGTTTTTGATGCTCCTTTGCTTTTTTAACAAGTTTTAGTTCTTTTAGGTTTTGGCATTACTGAAACAATTCTTGATTTCGATGCCCTTCTTTTGCATTTATAATTGGTCAAATACTCTCTGTTCACTTTTAATACATGTCTCATTTTTACCTAAGTTTATCAGACTTTCTGATTAAACAATGAATGTTGTTCTCTACTCTTTGTCTTCTCATTGGGATCATTTTTGTAGCGCTGTTTTCTCTCTTGGAACGGCTAGACATGGGCTTAAACTTTAATGCGTTTCTGAATTTCTTAGAATCTGTTATATTTTTTAGGGGAGGCTAGCTTATGCTGAAGAGCTGATGTGTTTGAACTGTGGTGTTGGCAAAGAATATTGCATATACTGTGGACTTACAAAAGAACAAACAAATAAGTCCTAGAAGAAATACAACCAGAATGTTCCTTAGAAGTGAGGATGACGAGTCTCCTTCAGCTTGTTTATTTTGGGCACTTCATCAGGGAAGACCAATCTCTAGAAAAGGACATAATTTTGGTGAAGTAGAGAGTCAGCAAAAATGAGGGAAACCCTCAATGAGTTGGATTGACACAGTAGCCACAGCAATGGACTCAAACATATCAAAGATCATGAAGGTGGCACTAGACCAGGCAACATTTCCTTCTGTTGTACACGAGGTCGCCACGAGTCGGGGTCGACTAGATGGCAGTTAGCAACAACAGGTTGTGCTGTAGTAACACTGAAGCTCTGAATCTCACAAACTAAACACACAAAAGCATGTTGTCACTCAGACTGTGGGCTTGATCTGCTCCGCAGGGCCACATCTGTCATGCATACACATCTATGTGCCCTTGGTCCTTCTCTCACTTTCACGGCTGATTATTTGCCTGGTCTGTGACTAGATGTCACTAGACCAATCTGAGTACATGCTTTACCTGCTTGACTGAATCATGTCTGTCATCACCTGCTTTTCATCATTTTTTCTAGATGCTGACCCATGCCAAGGTGCTGAGTGCATTCTCAGATCTTCTGAACCATTCAGGCCCTGGCAGTTTCTGAAGTAGGAAATACTCTCAGATGTATTATCCTTTGCGACAGCTGCTGTCCTTTCCTTGGGATAGACTGAGCACTCTTTTTCTGTATCTGATTTATACAATTACAACTGGAAAAACAAAGCCAGGAGCCTTTATCCTAACTGGAGACTGGGGAAGGGGAGAGCACCTTTTCTAACAATTTAATTGGTTTCTCACAGAAAAGGATTTGAAAGCTTCCATGGAGTCTTTGTGTGGCTATGGGACTGGCCCTGTAGAAGTTTATGTGCAGCAATGAGTCCTTTTCATATATATATATAATATACACACACACACACATATACGTACATACATATATATATACATGCACGCACATATACTTATATACATACATAAATATATATGTACACACACGCATATATACATATATACACAAATAACGCCTGGACAGCGTATTTGAAAATACATCAAGTTTTTAAAAAAAGGGCACAATCCTTTCTCTGCAAACTTCTGTGAAGTACCAATTACATTACGAATAAGGTGGTCTCACATAGTGTGGAATGGCTTAGGAAAAAAGATTTCTTTTCCTCCTTAAGGGGGTAGACTGTGCTCACTCTGAGGAACGTATGCCATTGGGAAGGGTGTGTGTGTTTACTTGTGTGTAAAACTAGCAGTTACCCACCAGATAACTGGAATAAGAAAGTCACAAAGTCACAGAACTGTAGCTCAGTGCTGTTGGGATCTCAGAGGTGACCGATTTGGTATGCTGTATCTACTCTGAAGAACCCTGACCATCAAAGCTCATTCTCACTCCTTCTATAACTCAAGCATGTTATTTAGACTGAATTTAGACTTGGAGGCAATGTCTGCTGGGAGAAAGGGGTGCTGTGGGTGGGAGGTGAAGTTTCCTGAACAGTGGATGGAGATTTCACAGTGGAGGTTTAAAGAAAGGAGGCCTTCTGGAAGTGTAGTACAGGCCTAAGAATAGGGGCAAAAGGCCAAGAACATGGACATAGATTGAAAATATTAGTGGCTTCCATGATAAGGACACTGACCAATCAGAAGAGAAGTTGGCCGTGGCGCTATTGGTCATAGGAGTTATTTTAATTATCTTGACTATACTTTTCTTCTATGAATTAATAAACACCTACTCTACTCTTCTTTTTCTTTTGTTGTCAAGATACAGTTGGAAATGTTTAGCCATAAATTAGAATTATATGATCCTTAGAATTAATTACTAAGTTATGAGAAGTAGGACGATGTCAAATGTCTAAATTTTCCACTTAATTGAAATTTTACTTCTCTGCACTATTGCAGAAGTAAAAATTAGCTAACTCATGTCAAACATCTATCACAGTGGTTGATATATATGGTGTCTACTCTTTATTACTATAGTTGAAGATTATCTGGGAGTTTAAATACAAGAATCATCCAAATAAAAAATTGTTCTACAATTGTTTTAAATATGGCCGTTCCCTGAAAAGGACTGTTTTCTCTAGCTCCTCGCGCACGATGAATGTGTGATCCCCTCAGCTGCAGATGACCCTCAGGGCTGACATGGGGCCCAACCTACACAACAGGGCCAGAATGGCACGGGTCATAAAGGACATATGCAAAATGACTCTGCTGAGGCTATTTAGTGTTGTTGGATGTCTCAGACATTTCATGGAACAAAGGCCAAGCCCTAAGAGGGGGCTCCATCTCTGATGTTTGGCATGAGACAAATGTAAAAAGCAAAGTCACAGCCTAAACACGCAGATGACCCAGATGGATTTTTTGAAAAGAGCCGTTGGAGCATTGTCTTCCTTGGACTCTGCAGACACTGCTGAAGCAAGCCTTGATGAGAAACGGTCTTACCCCACCTCTCCCTCCAGGTCAACAAGGATTCCCCAGCAATCAAAGACGTCAGGTATAGGTATGCTATGCCAGCTCTGATCTCCATGCTAAAACTGGTAAACCAGGAGCAGTCATTGTATTTGTCATTCAGTATTTAGGGTTGTATGAATTTACCATTTGGGGGTGTGCCCGTTTGTTCATCCTACCAATAATTACAAAGCACTTGCATGTGCTGGGCAGAGTTTTGGTGTAGAGGCTAACGCAGTGAACAACAGTGAATAACAGAGGAAATTGCTGCCCGGATGGATTTCACATTCTTGTAAGCGAAGGAGGATAATGCAGTATGCCAGCTGGAGAGAAGTGCTGTGGGGAACAATAAAGCAAGAGAAGGGGAAAGGAAGCTAGGCAGATTGTTGCTGTGTGCCTTCAAGTTGATTCCAACTCATAGCAACCATATTTGACAGAGTAGAACTGCCCCATAGGGCTTCCTGGGCTGTGATATTTACAGAAGCGGATCTCCAGGTCTTTTCTCCCTCAGAGCCACTGGGTGGGTTCAAACCGCTGACCTTTCCGTTAGCAGCCGAGTGCTTAACCATTGTTCCACCAAGGCTCCTTAGAAGGTAGTTACTATTTCATATATGGTGATACTGGAAGGTGTATCAGTTTGAGTCCTCTGGACACAGGCACCAAGATGGAGTTAGAAGTGCAAGAGGTTCACTGGGACAAACATCTGTAGAAGGTAAAAGAGAGAGGGGGCAGGAGTGGGCAACGATTTGAAAAGGGCAGCAGGAAGCAAATAGGACTGTTCCCCATTTCTAAGCCCAGACGTTGGATGAGTGTGAGAAAAGAGGAGCTGTTCCTTCAGAGGGCGGCAGGACGAGATGTCTGAAGAGAAAGCCAGATTTCACTTCCGCTCGGAAGGCGAAGGCATCGGCCAGAGCAGAGATATTTTTTGATCTGCATAAACGGATAACTACATAGTTTATTAATCTTTTAAATAGTACTTATATAAAATATTTCTATTAAAAAGACTCTGTAAGACATACAGGCATTTAAGTCTCATTATTTCTTTGTGCTACCTTATGTTCTGTATTATATTCTACATACACCTTGCTAAAATATTTTTTCAATCATTGTTCTCTTTCGAAGTTAAGATGTCTAAACTCTGGAAGTGCTGTCATATGACAAATTTCAAATGCATTATAATTGTTAAATTTTAACCCACACCACTCAGTTTTGCTCAAATAACGAAGCTGGATGCTGATTTTCAATCTTTAGTTTTTGATTTTATGGAGCAGTTGTGACATAGAGGCAGCATTGCTGCCACCTGGTGCTTATTAGGAAAATTGCATCCATATCTGACAGAAACACTCCACTGCACTTCGTTGGTACAGGCCGTCTGGGCCCATGTTTGTATCTTGCTGTAGTGTAACTCACTGAAATGACTTATGAAGACAAACAAGTCTATTGTGTTAAAACCCAAAACCAAACCCATTGCCATCTAGGATTCTGATTCATAGCGACCCTATAGAACGGAGTAGAACTGCCCCATAAGGTTTCCAAGGAGCAGCTGGTGGTTTCGAACTGCCAACTTTTTGGTTAGCAGCCTGAGTTCTTAACCACTGTGCCACCAGGGATCTGTAGGTAGTTATTCATTGTTGTAGTTGATGATATTGACAACTCAAAGAAAATGAATAATTTCCTCCAAAGTCCACTGACCCAGCACACAACCACAGGTGAAGATAAATACACAAATAGTCTCAATTTTTATGATGTTTGAATTTGAGATTGGTTACTGTGGACAACTGTTATTGCTAAGTTTTTTTTTTTTTTTTTAACCTTCAGGACTTAAAATAAGCATGCAAATAACCCTCAGCATTATTAACAAGTGTTAGATCAGTGGTTCTTAAAGTGTGGTCCATGGACCAGCAGCTTCCGCATCGCCTGGGAACTTGTTGCAAACGCACATCCTTGAGCCCTACTCCGGACCTACCAATGAGACCCTCTGGGCGCGGGGCCCAGCAATCTGAGTTTCGGGGGGCCTTCAGGTGATTGTGATGCCCACTCAGGCGTGAGAGCTGCTGGCTACAGCCTCTTGCTACTCTAAGTATAGTCCAAGTCGATGCCACAGAGACCCTATGGGACAGAGTCGAACTTCCCCGTAAAGCTTCCAAGGCTGTACATCTTTATGGAAGCAGACTTCCAACTCATGGCCAGACTATGTAAACAGAATGAAACACTGCCTGTTCCTGCGCCATCCTCACAACTGTTGTCATGCTTGAGCCCATCGTTGCAGCCACTGTGTCAACCATGTAGCCAAAGGTCTTCCTCTGTTTTGCTGACCTTCTACTCTGCCAACCATGATGTCCTTCTCCAGGGACTGGTCCCTCCGGATAACATGTCCAAAGTGTGTGAGACAAAGTTTTGCCATCCTTGCTTCTAAGGAGCATTCTGGCTGTACTTCTTCCAAGACAGACTTGTTTGTTCTTCTGGTAGTCCATGGTATATTCAATATTCTTCGCCAACACCATAATTCAAAGCATCAGTTCTTCTTCGGTCTTCCTTATTCGTTGTCCAGTTTTCACATGCATATGAGGCGATAGAAAACACCATGGCTTGGGTCAGGCGCACCTTAGTCCTTAAAGTGACATCGTTGCTTTTTAACACTTTAAAGAGATCTTTTGGGGCAGATTTGCCCAAAGTAATGCACCATTTGATCTCTTGACTGCTGTTTCCATGGGCTTTGACTGTGGATCCAAGTAAAATGAAATCCTTGACAACTTCAGCAAATATAATATCCAGGTAGTAAGAAGGAAGATGAGCCACCCGACTCTTCTTCCTCTTGGCATCCTGGACTGAGCATGCAAGCCTGCGTGCTTCCTGAGGAGTCACTGGGGTGGGAGTCTGCCAGGAGCCAGAGCTGGGGCTTCTGCCTGCTCCTTCTCACCAGCTCACCTTCACCGTTTGATGAGTGTAAAATAGGAGGAGACTGTGCAGTGTGAGCAAGGTGTTAGAGACAGTTCACTGTTTCCGGAAGACTGATACTAGATCCAGACTTGGTCCCTTGAGAGCTCTTTAACCCTTAGCCTCATTGTAGCTCTTGCCACCTGCCCCACCTACCTCACACAGATGCTGTGAGTACCAAAGAGAGTTTGTCGACTACCAAGTAGCAACCAAACAAAAGGAATTATAATAACTGACATAGTTTCTGCATTGACTTTTTTAAATGCAATTTTAAAAACTTTTATACCAATTAATTTTCTAAAGTAGGGGGCAGCTATCAGTAAAGTTGATCAGTTGTGGGTGTTGCTAGCTGCTGCTGAGTTGGTTCCAACGCATGGCCACCCTATATACAACAGAACGAAACACTGCCTGGTCCTGAACTGGCACAGCGGCTGCAACAATGGGCTCAAACCCAACAGTGATTGTGAGGGTGGCACAAGACTACGCAGTTTATCAGTCAGGGTCTCTTAAATTTAGATTCTTTATTTTACCTCAGGTCTCCTTGATTCAGTATACTGCTACAGTAACTTCAGATAAAATGTGTTTGAATCGTCAAATCTACATGAAATGCACACATTTTTATTTCCTAGTCATTGTCTAGCTCTAGGAGAAAAAAAACATTGGTAAAATCACAGTTTTGAGCAAGAAATATTTCAGGTCAATGAAGCCAATATTGATTGTGTCCCTGCAACATGATGGATACTATACTGGGCCCTGGGGATAGAAAGTGGAATAAAATATGATAACTGTCCTCAAAAAAAGTTCATAGATAGGTGGGCGACATAGATATTTTACAACGATAATATCATAGTTACTCATAAAATGAGCCCTCTTTAATGCTTGTCTTAACATCTCTTAGCATTTAACAGTACTGTCTACTCTTCCCTGAAAACTCCTTTCCAGACAGGATTCTGGGAAGATGGTGGGGACAGCGGCATAGATTTTGAATTTTCCGAATCTCCTCATAAAAGCAAACAACACCTAGCATAGCAAAATCAAAGACATGTAGACACCATCTGCAAGAGACCAGGTGGTGAGGTATCCCTGCATACCCCTCCTCCCCAGTACAAGCAGCGGGGATGGAACGACCCGCCGCCAGGAGACCAATGTAGCATCAGCGCTGCTGTGAGCAGAAGCAGAGGGAAGGAGCCTGGCTGCTGAAGGCCCTGGACCAACATCTCTTTACAGACACAGGAGGAAGCGGGAGTTCTTGTGTGGTGCAAAAAGCTAATGTGCTTGGCGGCTAACATAAGGTTGGAGGTTCAAGTCCACACAGAAGAGCCTACTACCACTTCTGAAAAATCAGCCACTGAAAACCGTATGGAGCACAGTTCTTCTCTGACACACGGGGGGTCGCCATGAGTTGGAATCAACTCGACAGCAACCCGTTGAGTAGAAAGTGAGGTGGGCCGATCTGAGGGCAGCAGAAGCTGGGAGGGAGTTTGCAGCATTCAATTTACCAGTGTAAGGAGACTCCAATGTGATAAGCTCTGACGGTGCTGAAGAAAGAAACCTGGGCCTATAAATAAACTCTCCACATCAACCAGCCGAGCTCTATCTCAGAATAAAGTCACTCAGGCAGGGAAAAACTGGGAGTAGGATCCAAGCAGAGCTCGACAGGGACAACACGGACAAGGGAAAGAGGAGGGCCAGGTAAGAGTAGGCATGGGGCGGCGGAGCTGAGACAGGATAAGGCCATTCCTGAACATTTTGCAAAAATAACAGAAGCTAAAAAAGCTACTTTGGCCTCTGCTGCTACCTAAACTTACATGTATTTGTTGATCCAGGCTGTCGTAACAAATGACCACAAACCGAGGAGAGTAAGACAACAGAAATGTTTTCTGTCACAGAGCTGGAGGCCAGAAATGCAAAGTCAAGGTGTCAGCAGGATTGTGCTTCCTTCAGAGGTGCTGGGGGAGAATCTGTTCCTTACCTTTTCATGCTGCTGGTGCTGCTCAGCATTCCTTGGCTTGTGGCTACATCACTCCAACCTCTGCTTTCACTGGTCACACCGCCTCCTCTTTTTTGTCAGCACTCCCTCTGACCCGCTCTTATAAGGACTCACATGGTTGCATTTGGGGCCCACCTGGATATCCAGGTAGAAGTCTCCTTTTCAGATCCTTACCTTAATCACATCTTTTGCCCTGTAAGGTAATACCCACACGTTCTGAAAATTTGGGCATAGACATACCTTTGGGGTCACCATTCAACGCTTTGTCGTACAAGAAAACGCCTTTTAGTACCAAACACACAACCAAAAAAGGCAACAATAAAGGAGCGTGGTGGAATCCTTCCAAAGTTCTTATAGGAAAATCAAGATTAAGGAGCAAAATAACATTCTTTCAGACAATGAAAGCATGACAGAGGCCCACAGAACAGATGAAAACTGAGACTGTGTTAAAAAGAGGCCTTATTTTTTAGAGATGCATACTCAAACGTTTGCAGAGGAAAAGCTCTGATGTCTGGGATTTGCTTCAAAATAGCCTGGGGAGAAGAAAGAGGATCTGGAGGTGTGAAAAAATGACACTGGCCCGTTTACGGATAATTGGTGAGGCTGGGTAAGGATGCTCTGTGTTCACTGCACTATTCTTCGTAATTTTTGAGACTCTTTTCTCCTCCTCTCCTTCTGGAACCCCCTCTCAGTCTCCTTTGTGGGCACCCATAAATGATGGGCTCAATCTTCGGCTCTTTTTTTTTCTCCCTCTCTCATTTTACAGAATTGGGCAATTTTATTCACACTTACGACTTCAAATTCTACTTGCACGCTCATGACCCCCAAATCTTTATCTCCCACCCAGACATTTCCCCTGCATCCCAGAGGGCATATTTTCTTGCAGACCTCACAGGCACCTGAAGCTTAAGGTGTCGGTGACAAACCACACTGTCTCGTCCTCAGACAGGCTCCCTCTCCTCTCTTCCCCGTTTCTATGACGTGCAGCACCATTCACCTCTTACCCAAGCCGGAAACCTGAGCGCTACCTTGGATTTGGCTCTTTTTCTAAATCTACAAACCTCATCTTCCCCCATTCCTGCCCATTCAGCTTCAGGGGTTGGTCCCATATCTACTTCCTTCTCTCCACCTGGACTGTCTGGTTTAGGTCCCCACCCTCTCTCCCCTGGGCCATCGCAATGGTCTTCATACCGGGCAAGTCGCCTCTGGTTGTGCCTGCCACACTGCAGCCAGAGTGATCTTTTTTACATAAAAAGCTGTTAACCCTCCAAAATCCTCTGTGGGTACTCCGTTCTAGAGGATAAAAACCTAAGCTTCTTTCCATGGCCATTAAAAAGAAAAAAAAAGTTACCATTGAGTCGATGTCAACTCATGGTGACACCCTATGTGTCAGAGTAGAACTGTGCTCCATAGGGTTTTCAATGGCTAGTTTTTCAAAAGTAGATCACCAGGTCTTTCTTCTGAGGCACATCTGGGTGGACTTGAACCTACTTTTGGTTAGCAGCCGCTCTTGTTAATTCTTTGCACAGCCCAGGAACTCCTGGGCTTGATTCTCCTTATCTCCTGCCCACCTGTCCAGCCTCATCTCCTGCTGCTCCTGCCCTCCCTCTTCATGCCTCATCAGAATGAAACCGTGCTTCTCAGTTTTGTTGATTTCATTCCTATGTGCCTCTGAACATGCGTGATCTTTTCTAGAACATCTTCTCTCTTGGATGACAAAAACTGTGACTTTTCACCTTTGTTTCCTCAGGACCCAGCAAAGTGCTTAATGCATATTTGATGATTATGAAACACTTTTGAAAAAATAAAGAAGGTTATTATTCATGAAACGGCACTTTTATTTAGATGCATGTTTTTGCTCTTCCTGCCTCACCAGTCAGTTAGCAAGTACTTCGGAAGTAAAATTCTTTTCTTAAATTTCAGACACAAATCATAAAACATCACTCGAATAAAAACTCATCCTACACCAAGCCCTGTTACTTTCTTAGGAATCTGTGTCATTTGAAAAGGAGGGCAAGGCAAAAGTCATATGTCAAACACATTGTTGGAAGTTTTCTAATTTTCTTGTGAAAGTGTGTATCAGTTGAGAAGCTGAAATAGTATAGCGTTTTTTTTTTTTTAAATAGGCAGTGAATGAGAAACTGGTGTAATTGGCTCTAGATTTATGGCAAATGTTATGAACGATGAGACAATAGATAAAGCAAAGTGGATAGGTTTTTAAGGCAGCAGCTATTGTGAAGCAACAAAAAACCCAAGATTGATATTTTTAATCTCAGGCCGATTACATTGTAAACTCTTTAGAGATCATCAGTTACCAGATGCTAAGAAGGCAGACAGTCAGAGAAACGTGTCCTACATTTTCAAAGGCAGCGGAGAAACTGACTCGGAGGGAAATCGAGTGACTATGATTCACAGGATTACAAATGCTGTTTGCAAATGTAGACATTTAAATATTATCATGCTCGACAAGGACGTGCGTGTATGGGCAGATATGAGTTCAGACTAAATAAGGAATGTAAAAGTGTCTGGAAACCCTGGTGACAGAGTGATTAAGAGCTACAGCTGCTAACAAAAGGGAAGCAGTTCGAATCCACCAGGCACTCCTTGAAAACCCTATGGGGCAGTTCTACTCTGTCCTGTAGGGTCGCCAGGAGTCAGACTCGACGGCCACAGGTTTGTTTTTGGTGAAACTATCTGTATAAAAGTACAAACTAAGTTATTAATAGTTCTTTTTTTAAATTATTCTGCATATGTTGTTGTTGTTGGGTGCCATTGATTCAATTCTGACTCAGAGCGCCCCCGTGTGACAGAATAGAACAGCTCCATAGGATTTTCTTGGCTGTAATCTTTATGGAAGCAGATCTCCAGGTCTTTCTCTCGCAGAGCTGCTCAGTAGGTTCAAATCACCAACCTTTTGGTTGGCAGCTGAGCACTTGGCAACCGTTGCATCGCCAGGGCTCCTTATTCTGTACATAAACACAGTATAAAAGATTTCAAGCTAGTGTGCATTTTTGAAAACTCTCAGACTGCATGAGAAGTAAAAAGGAAGCAAAAGAGCAACATTCATGCTGCCCCTTCTTGGCACGCCCGTGGATCATCTCTTGCGTACATCCAAAGGTCAAAATCCTTCTGCTGATGGGTGCTGCTGGCTGGCCTCAAGGCTGCCTGGAGGCAAAGCGCTTTCCCATTTTTCATCTAGGGTGACTGGTAAACTTGGCGACCCTGGGTCAACATTGTAGCTAAAGCTATCTGCTGACAAAAGAGCAGAATGGGAATTTCATAAATGAATCAAACCGGCTGTTACAGAAACAGAACACTTATAGTTTTAAAGGAGAGAGCAGAGGCCAGGCAACCATTTATGTTTCTCTGGGACTGTGGCCAGATCTAAACGTGGCCAAACCGCAATTAACAGTGAACTGGCCAGTTCCGGTTGGCACTGGTCAACTCTAAGATCATCTTCCCGGATGATTATAGCGTCTATCATGATCATGCACTTATCTGATTCTTGCATGTGTGTCATGGAAGGTATTGTTGGTGCCCTGCTCATAGCCCCTCGGCAGTTGCCATTCCTATACATCCTGATGACTTCCTACTGCCAGCACCCGAGGTTCTCCACTAAGGGCTTTTTCTGGCACCCTCTGCTTGCTCAGAACATTCCAGAAGTGCTAGGGAATTGACACGATCAGAAGTAGTCATCAACCAGTGACTGACAAGAACTGAGAAACAAAATCCTTGGTTTCCTTGTTCCTCGCGACAGACAACTCTGAGGCGTGTTCTACACTGTCACCCAGAGTTCCCCAGCAGGATTAAACTCCGGTTGCCCACAAAGGAAACTGTTCGTTAACACACATAGTGTTGGCTTCCTTCAAATGGGTTTAATTTTAGGACTTTTTAGAGGGTTTTCATATAGAAGTTTACAAATCAGAAAAGATATTTCATCAAACCGTACGTCTGACAAATCATTTAATGTTTAAATCTCTTCTTGCAAAATAGAGTTTCTGCAGTGTTAACCTTAATTGCTCCCATAGAGGTTATATTTCAACCTAAAATACTGATCAACTTGAGGGGCAGTTGTGGCTCGGTGGCAGAATTCTCACCTTCCTTGAGGGAGCCTGAGGGATACCCAGTCAGATACCCAGCCAAGGCACTTCAAGCGCAGCCACCACCTGTCGGTCAATGGAGGCTTGCATGTTTGTATGATGCTTCCAGATTAAGATGGACTAGGAAGAAAGGTCTAGTGATCTACATCTGAAAATCGGCCAGTGAAAACCCTATGGATCTGATCTGCAATCTGTCTTGGGGATGGCACAGGATGGGGCAGCTTTTCCTTCTGTTGCGCATGGGGTCGCCATGAGTTGGAGGCCAATTCCATGACAGCTAACAAGAACAACAAAGAACAGTCTTAGTGCCCAATCTCCCAACAACAGCAGCAGTTTTTCTAGAAGCCCTTTAGCTCAAATCTCCTGAGGGTTACGCGGTCTTCCAGCTGGTCAGAGCGTGTGTTATTCCATATGAACTCAAGAAGCTTCCCCAACCCTTGCTTCTCCTTCATTATGTACACCCATGGATTCTAATGCCTACTGAGAAAACGTCAGTGTGACTCAAGGAGGAAAAGTGACTGAAGATGTCATCCGACTGCATGCCACGTTTCACAGGTGACAAGAGAGGGAAGAGAACCAACTCAAATAGAGACTTTGGAGGTGAGAGCTCCTGACTGCCTTGATTTTGTTTCCAAAGTGACATTTTTCTAATCCTGTCAAAACTTCTCTTCCAGGAAGGAAATGGTTTGGATATTGATTTAATTTCAGTGGTAAGCAGCTTAGAGTACTGTCTTCACCGGGGCCTTCAGATCTTTACACTGATTTACGTAGAGAGAGCTGCTGATGTAATTGCTTATCTGTTTTCCATCCTTATTGAGGCTTAAACCAACATCCTTGAGCATGTTAAACATGTCCTTTTCCTTTGTAGAGAAGCTTCATCTTTACAACCCTCAATAAAAACTGCTTACAAGTAATCCTCTTCTGTCCGTTACATTGTCTCACTTGTGTGGTTTCTTGCTTCCTAGTAGCGTTTCCTCAATTACCTTCTGCAGAGCATCTGGGATCCGGTCCCCTGAGAGCCTGTGCTTCCCCTGCACAGCCAACTCACCAGTGGAACCTTCTGTTCTGATTCCCTAATGAGATGAGAAACTCAGTGGCATATTTGCTGGCAAGAGAAGACTTGCAGGGTTTCTTCTAGTCATTCCTGTCTATCAATCTGCCTCCCTCACGCAGCATTCTTGCAGTAATTTTATCCAACTTGCCTTCCCCACACTTTGTTGTCTGCATGTGTATGTATGTGCGTGTGTGTGTGAGAGAGAGAGACTCCCTAATCACAGTCAAGTTTCACTAACATAGATTTTAATGCTTACAGTAAATCTCCTCATTTCTTTCATATAACTTTGGTTTTCTTCTCCCCTCCAAATCTCTGCTCTAAATTACTTCTATGATGATTAATATATCTTTATTTCTACCGCCAGAATCCCTGGGTGGTATAACGGGTTATCACTTCTGTCTACTAACAGAAAGGTTGGAGTTTCCAGTCCACCCAAAGGTGCCTCAGAAGAAAGGCCTGGCAATCTACTCCTGAAAAATCATCAGTTGAAAACTCTATGAAGCACAGTTTTACTCTGACACACATGGGGTCGCCATGAGTCTGAACTGACTCCATGGCAAGTAGGAAAAAAGAAATGCCACCACCTGAATTTTAGCCTTTTTATCCTCTCTCCCTTATCACTGCTTTCTTTTCCTTTTAGTATGCAGTAAGCGTATATTTAAAAGCTGTGGACCTAGGTGGCGGCCCTGGTGGTACAGTGGTTAAGCGTGTGGCTGTTAACTGAAATGTGGGCAGTTCGAATCCACCAGCTGCTCCTTGGAAACCCTATGGGGCAGTTCTACTCTGCCCTGTAATGTCACTATGAGTTGGAATTGACTCAACAGCAACGGGTTTGGTTTGGGGCTAGGTGGACAAAGAGACCAGGCAGGGCACAGCACTAAGGCAGCAGGAAGGCTCTCCATGTCCAGCGGTGATACCTGAGATGGCTCCTTGGGCGCTTCGGTAAGGGACGCAGGAGGTGACCCACAGGGACTGCGTATAGGAAGGAATCCAGAGCACATGCTTTTATCCTGGGTTTGTCGGGTGATGGCCCCTTGTGGATATCACTTTAAAAAATAAAACCCATTGCCATGGAGTTGATTCTGACTCCTGGCGACACCACACGTTACAGAGGAGAACTGCTCCATCGGGTTTTCTTGACTGTAAACTTTACAGAAGCTCATCGCCAGGCATTTTTTCTGCAGTGCTGCTGGGTGGTTTGAACCACCAACCTTTAGGTTTAGTTGTTGGTAGCGGCCATTGAGTCTACTCTGACTCATGACAATGCCATGCGTGCAAAGTAGAACTGCTCCAAAGGATTTTCAAGGCTGTGTGTGATCTTTCAGAAGCTAATCGCCAGGCCTGTCTTCCGAGGCGCCTCTGGGTGGGTTTGAACTGCCAGCTTTCCAGCTAGCAGTCGGACACTTAACCGTTTGCGCCACCCAGGGACCTCGGGATTAACTTGGGCCAAGGTTTTTGTTCACTCATGTTTATGAAGCTCCCTTGGGCTGAGGCTGTCTATACGTGGTTGAGCTTTGGTGGCACTCAGCAAATAATTGGCATTTTTCTGGGCTGTGGGATCATTGCAAACTTCATAACGAAGTACTTGACAGCCCCCTCCTCCACCTTAAAAATCAATCTTGTTGTCTTGGTTTATATGTATACAGTGATCAAATCTCCCCTCTGGGACTTTCCTCAAGTGGTAAGAATTCCTCTAACTCCTCCAGGGCTCTTGAACACTGATGTTTGTTCACGGATGTTTGTCTTAGTTGCACATCAGCTTGCAAAAGCAGGCAGGGCAGGGCTCCTGTTTGCATCTGAATGGAGTTACTGTGGGCCTTAGTCTGAAAGGAAACCCTGGCAGTGTACTGGTAAAGAGTTGGGCTGCTAATCAAAATGTCGGTAGTTTGAATCCACCAGGCACTCCTTGGAAACCCTATGGGGCAATTCTACTCTGTCCTATAGACGCATGATGAGTCGGGTCTTTTTTTGGGGGTGGTTTAGGTTGACATGAGTAGTCTGCTGCCATCTGGAGTCGTGATAAGGAGAAGCGATGAAATCCAATGTATTATTTGAGTTTTGTATTTTCTCTCTTGTCATTATTTGCCTTATAATCTTGTATCAAATTATTTTGTCCTGTATTAATTAGACAATATAATTATACAATTATAGTTGTATAATTATGCGATGTACAATTATAATTACTTGTCTTATAATCTTGTATTGAATTGGCAATGACTGGTGGGAAAGACCAGAGAGAGGAGAGGCGCTGTGACCTTAGCTCTCCTGTTGGAGTGTGTTTATTCTCCTGATTATTGATGCCCCGTGTGTATCCTTCACTGTGCTAGACCCTCTATGATGGAAGTAAACCAAAAACCAAACCCGTTGCCATCAAGTCGATTCCGACTCATAGCGACCCTATAAGACAGAGAAGAACTGCCCCACAGAGTTTCCAAGGATTCGAACTGCCCACCTTTTAGTCAGTAGCTGTAGCTCTTAACCACTACACCACCAGGATTTCCAGAACTGCACATAGAGAATAAATATTCTGCAGTCAAATAAACAAAGGCTGAAAGGGACTCATCCAATCAAGAGTGCCAGTTTATTGGAAAGGGACAGTTCATCTGTGAAACACATTTTAAGAATATAATTACTGGGCCATTGGTTTTGAACATTTAAAATGTTTATTTTGGAAAACTTAACTCCAAAGTGATGGCACCTACTTACCTCTAGCAATGTGTGGGAGTGTTTATTCTTCGTTCATGTAAACATCATGAATGATGAAACATGTTTTGATTTTTATTTGGAGAGATGGAAATGTAAATTGTGAGATGGAAATGGCTTTTGATTATTTTTTTTTAAGAACAGTTATTTAAAACAAATTAGCCATTTGTTTAACTACTTAGGGTTATATACTGTCTTTTCTTTTGATTGTTTTATGGGTGGGTGTAGATAGTGTCTTGGAAGGAGTACAGCCAGAATGCTCCTTAGAAGCAAGGATGTTGAGACCATGTCTCAAGTACATGTGACGTGTTGTCAGAAGGGATCAGTCCCTGGAGAAGGGCATCATGCTTGGTAAAGTAGAGGGCCAGCAAAAAAGATGAAGACCCTCGACGAGATGGACTGACACAGTGGCTGCAACAATGGACTCAAGCATAACAATGATGGTGAGGATGGCGCAGGACCGGGCAGTGTTTCGTTCTGTTGTACGTAGGGTCGCTATGAGTCAGAACGCACTCGACGGCACCTAGCAACAGCAACAGATAGTGAGTGGGTAGGTATTGGGTGGGTGGGTAGGGGGCAGGGCTTAGTTAATGAGTGGTGTGAGGTAGGGAGGTATGTAGTGAGTGGATGTGGGTGTGGATGAGGTGCAGGTGGCAGCTCCACAAGGATGCTGGCACCCATGCTCACATAGCTCTCCTGTTGACCAGCAGCTCCTCGGATCTTTCACTTTCTTCAAGCAGCCTATTCACCCCCACTGCCTTCATGCAGCAGCCTGTCCTTTGTCCTGCTCCCACAGTGCCCTCCTCTCGTCTGGCTAGCAACAACTCCTTCAAAGGCAGGGGCTCGGGTGCCATTATTAAATTACATTCTTCAGAGTATTGTGTTTTAACTCAAAGACCAAAAGCCATCTTTAAAATCCAAAACAATCAATACGTACTGGTGAAATGACAAGTAAATTTCCTTCTCTCATTGTAGAGCATCACAGCCTTCCCTTTTCATCCTCATTTCAGACCTAGTTTGCTCCTAAGCTCTGCCAAATGGCAAAACAACAAAAGAAGGAAAGTGGCTACATGAAAACCTAAAAAAACTCCAGCAGTGTCACTGGGCAAACGGTCAGCTTGTTAATTTAGCTCTCATTTTATGTCTTGACATTTAATTCCCTAGACTAGAAAATCTTTAGTTATAAAAATAAGGAAACTTTACAGGTACCTGCAGCTCTGAAACGGGCATGCAGTCTGTCTAGGGTTTACGTTTCAAGACAAAATTAGACAGTAGATTAGAAACATTTAACCAACACACTAGAGTCCCTGGGGAGTACAAACGGTTAACATGCTTGATTGCTAATCAGAGGCACCTCAGAAGAAAGGCCTGGTAATCTACTGCTGAAGAAAATCAGCTGTTGAAAACCCTGTGGAGCATAGTTCTACCATGTAACACATGGGGTTGCCATGATTTGGAGTTGACTCAATGGTATAGGTTTATCATGTTATTTTCATTCTTTATATTAATTATTAATATCACATCTCTTTTACCCTTAGTCAAATGAGGTTAAGATTTAGCAATTTTATTGATAGTTTCAAAGAACCATCTTTTGTTTCAATGATTTTCTCTCCGTTTGTTTGTTTTATCATTATTATTTCTTTGGTTCCACCTATTTTGGCATCAATCTTGCTCTTCTTTTTCTATTTTCACTGCTTCTCCCATGTCTCCTCATCGGTGTCTTAACTGTGGTCATTTCAGTATAGAACCTTAAATTGTCACAAAGGAACCCTGGCTGATATTCTGCAGAAGAGAGTATTAGATCTGGATGAAGGAAACTCGAATTGGAGTCCTAGATTTTTTGACATAGAACTTTATTATTGAACAACCAAGCTAGAAAGGCACGTGATTATAGTCCGAGTGGGTGTCTGAATGAATAATTTTGTAGGTGAAGAGCTGCTGAGGAGGAGCACAGGGTGAGATTAATTAAAGCTTAATTAAAGAGTGAGATTTTTAATTTTTACTTTCCTTTTTTACAACAGAATGAAGGAGTGATGGAAACAAGAAGGATTTGAGCTCTGCTTCTTGTCGCTGAGGTATCTGGGGCATGAGAAAATGTACAGCCTCTGTCTGGAAGTACTTACGGGGAGGGCCAGGTGGTAAAGGCACGGAGGTGCTTAGCAGGGAACTTGCTGTCTATGGAGATAGAGCTGCGTAGGTTACAACGTAAGCTTCAGGGAGGTGAGGAGGGGCTGGGTGAGGGCAAGGATGCACAGAACAATGACGAAATGAAGGTGCAAAAGAGGATCAGAAGGTGAAGAGAGTGGCAAGAGTGGTGTTTCTGCTTCAGTCACTGGCTGACGAAAATGGGTACAAGAAGGTTGGTGGATTCAGACCGAGGAGAATGGACCCGAGGTCTCGTTGCCAGAGGACCGTCTGTGCTTAGGTCAGGGCAGCCTGGGATGCGATGGATCCCACACCCTGCATAGGCTAGCTATGGAGACTTTTCACTGGCTGTAAATACCACGTGGTTGCTGGGGCTTATGGTGGAATGAAAGTTAGACTTGGAGGTACAGCTCATTTAGGGTTCATGTAGCAGAGTGGCAGTAGTGGATTTGAGCTGTGGTTCCTCTGGCCTCACCTGGAGGAATGGAGGCTGTCTGGGGCAATAACTTCCTTATTCACTGTGCGGAGAAATGGCACCCTCTCCTTGGGCCTCTCCAAGTGGAGTAAATAAAAGAATTATTCAAGAATGAATAATTCTTGGCCATTTGATTACTAATCAGATGTGACTCGGTCAGTTATGGATTGAAGTGTGTCTCCCCCAATATGTGTTGGAATCCTAACCCCTATGCCTGTGGATATCATCCTGTTTGGAAACAGGGTTGTCTAATTGGATGCTAATTGGATCATAACCCAGTGGAGTGGGTTCTAAACCTAATCACTCCTGAGTTATAAAGAGCAGATTAGACACAGAGGCATGCACACAGCAAGGAAGACAGATGCCATCTGAAAATTGTCTACAAGCCGAGGAACCAAGGAATGCCCAGGCTACTGACGAGAAAGGAATCAACACGGTTGAGAACTTGATTTGGACTTTTAGCCTCCAGAACTATGAGAAAATAAATTGCTGTTCTTTAAAGTGACCCGCTTGTAGTACTTCTGTTACAGCAGCACTAGGTAACTAAGATAGTCACCTTATCAGTTTTAAAACAAGTTCCATCAAACAACTGCAGTATCTGTTTTGGGAAATAAGAGTACTTGTAAATTTTGACTAAAACTCCTCACGGAGCCCTGGTGGCAGAATGGTTAAGCCCTCGGCTGCTAACCAAAAGTTTGGCGAATCAAACCCACTCAGTTGGCTTCACAGGAGAAAACACCTGGAGATCTGCTTCTGTAAAGATTACAGTCTAGGAAACCCTATGGGGTAGTTCTACTCTGTCCTATAGGTTGGTGTGAGTTGAACTGACTTGACGGCACACAACAACAAAACACCTCATGGTTTTCCATCTATCTTGAGAGTTACCGTTGTTGTTGTTGTTAGCTGCTGTCTACTGTTGTTGTTGTTAGCCCTTGACTCATGGTGACCCCATGCACAACAGAAGAAACACTGCCATCCTCATGATTGTTTGTGGATCGGGCTTTGTGGTCCACTGGGTTTTCACTTGCCTAGTTATTATGGATTAAATTGTGTCCCCCCAAAATGGGTGTCCACTTGGCTAGACCATGATTCCTAGTACTGTGTGGTTGTCCACCATTTTGTCATCTGATGAGATTTTCCTATGGGTTGTAAATCCTACCTCTATGATGTTAATTAGGCAGGATTAGAGGCAGTTATGACAATGAGGCAGAACTCAATCTACAGGATTATGCTGTATGTTGAGTCAATCTCTTTTTAGATATGAAAGAATTGAGCAGAGAGGAAGGGGACCTCATGCCACCAAGACTGAAGAACCAGGAGAGAAGCATGTCCTTCGGACCATTCACTGAGAAGCTTCTAGATAAGGGGAAGATTGATGACAAAGACCTAACCCCAGAGCTAACAGACAGAAAGCCTTCCCCTGGAGCTGACACCCTGAATTCAGACCTCTAGCCTCCTAGACTGTGAGAGAATAAACTTCTGTTAAAGCCATCCACTTGTGGTATTTCTGTTATAGCAGAACTAGATGACTAAGACAGAATTTGATACCGGCAATGAGGTGCTGCTGACAGATATGTGGAAGCAGTTTTGAAACTGTGAATGGATAAAGGTTAGAAGAGTTTTAAAGTGCCCAATAGTAAAAGCATAAACTATTGCCTTAAAGAACTGTTGGTGGAATTATGGACATCAAAGACAACTCCGGTGGGGACTCAGAAGGAAGTGAGGAGAGCTGTAACGCTGGAGACAGTGCAGAGAAAACAGCAGCAGAGAAACCACTACAGCAGAACCAGGAGACCAGCAAGAGACAGTGCTAGATCCAACCCGCAGAATAAGAGAACTGAGTGCCTTCCAGCTGAAATTTACTGGCAGAGTGGGGTGCCTCCAGGCACTTACTGGTGGAGCTATAGAGCTTTGGCACACTTGCCTCAGCAGGGCAGACATGGGTGACAAAGCCTGAGGGGTTGAGAAGGCCAAAGAACCAGGAAGCAGAAGCTGAAGAGACAAGGAACACAGGAAGCCAAGTTGCCTAAGTCTCAAAGGGTAGGGCCAGGACCTCTGGGGTCTCAAAGTTTGGAGCCATGGCCTCTGGGGTTTCAAAGGGTCAGATCTTCAACTCAGTTCTGGAGTGGGGGGCTGCTGTTTAAGAGTGCCAGGGGGATGCAGCTGGATCTGCTGCCCAAAGCTGAGGGGCTGGGCTGCCATGCCCAACGGGTGGAAGAATGGGCCTCCTGGGCTGAGGGGGTAGAGTCTCCACTCAGATGGACTAGGAGAATGGGGCTGCCCAATGCTGAGGGAGCAGAGCTGCCATTCCAGTGGGCCTGGAAGGCCGAGCTGAAGCCAGGGCCAAGGGGCGTCTACCTAGAATCTGGAGAGTGTGTCCAACACCCAGAGCCTGGAGGGCAGGGCCATTGTCTAAATGGTCTCAGAGAACAGGATTATTATCAAGACTTGAAGCTAATGTCACGTGTTCTACTGACTTGCTTGGTATCTGTTATCCCTTCTCTCTCTCCAATTTCTCCCAGTTATAATGAAAATGTCTAGCTTGTGTCTGTTCCACCATTGTACTTTGGAAGCAGATAACTTGTAGAAGCAGATAATTTGTATTCTAGATTTTACAGATGAAGAGGAATTTGTCAGAAGATGAGATTTCGGACTTGGAGTTGATTTAAGACTTTTGGGATGATATAGTGGGGTGGATGTGTTTTACATGTGGCAAGGATATGGATTTTTGGGGTTCAGAGGATGGAATGTTATGTTATTTCTGTTATAGCAGCACTAGATAACTAAGACACTAAGCCCGTTGCCGTCAAGTCTGTTCCGACTCATAGTGACCCTACAGGACAGAGTAGAACTGCCCCATAGAGTTTCCAAGGAGCGGCTGGTAGATTCGAACTGCCGACCTTTTGGTTAGCAACCATAGCTCTTTGCTACTGCACCACCAGGGCTCCAACTAAGACACTAGTCACTATTAAAATTTTTTAAAAAGTTAAAGCACAACTTGTGTTCCCTTTCCTGTGATGTATGTAATTATTTGTATACACGTTCTCAAATTAAATTCATTAGCTGATTATTTCAAGAACAAACAAACATTCAATCACATGTCTTTAGTATTCATACTTGCAACAACCAGAGTTTCCTTGTGAATTACCGAGTCTGCCCAACCTACAGGGAAGAGACAAAACAGAGATGATTGCTAGAGGAACTAAGGGCCAGCATTTGTGAGAGTCCTTGAAGAGCATGCATTCTTGCTTCCTGCACACCTGTTTTTCATTTGTACTTTCAAGTTGGAGCCCTGTTGATGCAGTGGTTTAAGCATTTGGCTGGTAACCAAAAGGTTGGCAGTTCGAGTCCACCAGCGGCTCGTTGGAAACCCTGTGGGGCAGTTCTACTCTGTCCTACAGGGTCGCCGTGAGTTGGAATCCACTCGACAGCCATGGGTTTTCAAGTTTAAAGTCATCTACAGTGAGCCCCGGCAGCAGTGTGGACTATATGCGTACAATGCCATCATGGCACCCCTCATGTTACTGGCTGAAGCCCTGCTTTAGCCTCTGGCTGGTCTGTAGCTGAGCAATCCCATTCTACAGTCTGCAATAGGAAGGGATAAGAGTGACTTTGTTGTACGTCTCACGCTCCTCTCCTGCACCTGTACATTGGTATTGGTGTCTACACAAACATAGCAAATCATAATTTGGGGAAACAAGCATTAGTAAAAACAGATGTGTGCTGTGATGATTTAAGCCCAAACCAAAAAAAAAAAAAACAAAAAAAACATTGCCATCAAGGCGACCCTCACTCACGGCAAACGTGTCAGAGGAGAACTATGTTCCATAGGGTTTTCAGTGGCTCTGATCTTACAAAAGTATGTCACCAGGCCTTTCTTCTGAGGCAGCACTGGGTGGATTTGAATCACCAACCTTTCCGTTAGTAGCCTCACAAAAACCAGGGCTTTGAAACTTTCAGGTCTGAACCCCTGCTGAGAATTTACATTTCTAACAAGTTCCCAGGTGATGCTAACGCTGCTGGTTAGGGGCCAGTTCTGAGAACCACTAGTAGAGAAGCAGTTCTCAAAATGTATTATACATAAGAATCACTTGGGGATCTTGTTAACATGTAGATTCAAATTCAGTATATCTGGGGTGGAAATTAGAATTCTTAGCAGGGACTCAAACTGGATCGGTCCAGACACAAACCATTTGCTCCACCCAGGAACCTTGTTTAAGCCCAAGCAATGCTTTTTTTTTTTTTTTTTTTTTTAAATTCCCTCATTTAAGCCTCATCATAACCCTCTGGGGAAGGAGTCTTGGAGGAGGCAGGCTTGAGACCAAGCACAGACCCTTGGTTTTAAGTTAGGCTTTTAAATCCAGAGCTCTTGCTCTTTTGATCCTCGGATATCTGTCTCTCGTCTCTCCAACCAGATCCACAGCCAACACTCTTGCTCTTTGCTCTTCCCCCGAAAGCTGAGTGCTAATGTGACTTAGACGGTCCCTACTCTATTTCATGGGCTTTATTGCCTCCATCTAAGGGCCCCTTCTGCCCACCCGAAGACAAAGCCCAAGTCCATAGTAGGATGAGGTGAGTGTAGGACTTTTCTTTTTGCTGGGGCCCCACCTATTTGGGTGATAAAAATAATGCAGTTTGGCAAGTAATCTTCGTATATAAGAGCAACTTTACTCAGCATCATTTGGAAAGCCAGACCTCAGCATCTCCTTTGCCAAGGTTCAGTGTTGATTTCATTCAACTCTGCTGTCAGTACTTAGCCAGCCATTCACCTTTGTCCTGAGAGCAAGTTTGCTACTGAGGATGGAGGGAGGGGGCAGTGAGAGACAGCGTCCGCTTGAAAGAGGAAGGTGATTTGGGCATCTGATTGTATCATATGACAGGTGGAAGCGATTATGCCCGTTGAGGAAAGAAAACAATAGGAGTTTGTGTTAGAACAATTCAGGGCTATAAGTGGATACAAGCCTGTTCTCAGGAAGCCTAGATTCTGGTCCTGGCTCCATACTAAATTGCTTTTTGTTTTGAGCAGACGTCTTAAACACCCTCTAAGTGTTCTCAGGAGTCTCTGGATGGTGCAAGCAGTTCAAGGGCTGGGCTGCTAACCGAAAGGTTGGAGATAGGAGTCCACCCAAAAGCACCTCGGAAGAAAGGCCTCGCGATCTACTTCTGAAAAATCAGCCCCTGAAAGCTCTACGGAGCACAGTTAAACTCTGACACACACAGTGTTCTCATGAGTTGGAATCAACTTGACAGCAAGTGGTGATGTGAAAGTTTTCTCAAGTTCTCAGTTTCTTATCTGTACAACAGGGACCGGGAAGTAGATGCAAAACTTCCTTGTATCTAATGAGACAACAGGTGGGAAAGTTCTCTGTAAAATTAAAGCTATCCTCAGTAGCTAGGTGGGTAGATATTTTGATTTCTTAAAATTTATATTCCTTTCTCCTCTGCCTGTGCATCGACAACGCCCCTTCTGCCCATCCTCAGCCCCAGCAAGTGCGTCTTTAGAGTTCTGGCAGAAATGTTGGGCTCAGGTGGTTATCACTGGGAGAGCAGCTTGGAGAAGTAGCTCCCTCCGTAAACACTGCCGGTAGGAAACGCTCTGGGTTCCACACAGTGAATGTCTGACTCCTGGCATCTCACACCCCTTAGCTGCGTCTGTCTCAGACATGCTGGCAAAGAATTACCTTTCCACTAGTCTTCAGCTTATAGGAAGGAAATTGCTGTTGTGTGGTTGTTTGGAATTAGACAGCAGAAAAGAAAACATCGCTACCCTGCTAGGCAAACCGTAAAATGGGATTTAGCCGTTCAACCTGTTTTAAAATTAAAAGACCAATAAAACAGAGAGCACAGAAGACATTTCATGGACGTAAAAGATAGAGGAGCATATGGTAAACTGAACAAATGGTGGATGTCAGCAGGGTGATAGCCCAAGAGGAAATCGCAAGAGGGTAGGAATTTCAGCTTTCTCTTGATTCAGGACCCTGACTGCACCCTGGAAACTTGTTTTCTTTAGGACTGCGTGGTTCAAAGACTCATTTTTGAGCTGGGTTTTAAAAGGAACAAGGAAAGAAGGACCCCTGAATGGACGCTTTCCAGCTATCCACTCAACACTGCTTGGTCTTACTTTTTCAAAAACTTTTTATTTTTAACTAAATTTAAACTTACAGAAAAGTCTAGACAGTACAGAGTTTCCATATATCCCATCATCCAACTTCACCTAATGTTAACAGCTCACATAACTCTTGTATGATTATTAAAATCAGGAAATATCAGTACGATATTATTAACGAAACTAAAAACTATATTCTAATCTTATCAGTTTTTTTGAATAGCGTTCCGGAATCCTATCCAGGGGCCCGCACTGCCCTTGACTTTTACTTCTCTGTATTCTCCTGCACTCTGCAGCGGTCCCTCAACCATTCCTTGTTTTTCATGACCTTGGCCCTTTCGAAGAGTTGTGGTTAGCTATCTTGTTGGATGTTCCTCAGTCTGAGTTCGTCTCCTGTTTTTTCGTGACTGGACTGAGGGGTTTGCATTTCTCTCATGACTACAGTGCCACAGAACGGTTGTGTCCCCAGTGCGTTATGTCACAGGGTTCTAGATGTCGACGTGTCTAATTACTGATGACGTTGACCTTGGTCACTTGGTGGAGGTGATTTCTGCTGGGTTTCTCCATTGTATAGTTACAATCCTTGCCTTTGTAGTTAGGAAGTGTCTTGGGGAAGACACATAGAGACTATGCAAATCCTGTTTCTCCTGAACTTTGCCCCTAATTTTAGCCTTCTGCGTTCAGTAATTTCTTTACCTCTTATCCCCAATGTGGGCCTCAAGCAGTTTGGTTCTGAGGAAGCCAGAGTGTACCCAGATGTGCTTAATTCCAGCCTTAAATGCACAGGACGAGGATAAAAGAAGAATTGAAGGTTTGCAGCACCACGCATCAGCCTTTCTTTGAAATATGAAATCAGCCCCTCCAGCTGTTAGGTCTTAGCTCAGAATCGGTTCTGGACAGAACTTTGAGGTAGATCCAGTTGGGAAGCCTCTTAGTCTTTCTCCAATTTTGTCCAATGATTGCCTTCCCTAAGGATCTCATGAATTCATAATAAGTTGCTCACAACTGCTGAGGGCTCTTTATATTTCCACCCTAAGGGAAATGGGTTTTTAAATAGGGGGGACTATCTTAACTAAAAGGAGTACTTCTCTACTAGAGTAATTTAAAATATAAATCCAACAGCTCTAGGGTGCTATTTTAGGAGTGAGATGTCCTTCTATCCTCTAAAACCCAAAAAAACCAAACCTGTTGCTGTCGAGTCAATTCCAACTCATAGCGACCCTATAGGACAGAGCAGAGCTGCCCCATAGGGTTTCCAAGGAGTGGCTGGTGGATTCAAACAGCCTACCTTTGGGTAGCAGCTGTAGTTCTTAACCCCTGTGCCGCAAGGGCTCCTAAATCGTAGTCAAAAGGCCAAGTGAAGCTCCCGTTTCCACGTACCCTCACAGTGTAGCGGAAAGAGCTTGTGGTTTGCACCTAGGCATCAGGGGAACCTGCCTCCTCCTTTCTGTCATCCCTTGGATCTCTCTGATTTCTTAGGTGCTTCATAATACCTAGAGACAAATACGTTGCTGTTGTTAGGTTCTGACTCATGGTGACCCTACGCACAACAGAATGTAACACTGCCTGGTCCTGTGCCATTCTCACAACCGTTGCTATGCTTAAGATCATTGTCGCAGCCGCTGTGTCAATCCATCTCATTGAAGGTCTTCTCTTTTTCACTGACCCTTTACTTTACCAAGCATGAAGTCCTTCTCCAGGGACTGATCCCTTCTGATAACAATTCCAAAGTAGGTGAGATGTAGTCTTGCCATCCTTGCCTCTAAGGAGCATTCTGGCTGTACTTCTTCCAAGACAGATTTGTTCGTTCTTTTGGCAGTCCATGGTATATTCAAGGTGGCATCTTTTGTTTTCAACACTTTAAAGAGGTCTTTTGCAGCCAGTTTGCCCAATGCAATGTGTCTTTTGATTTCTTGACTGCTGCTTCCATGGGTGTTGATTGTGGATCCAAGTAAAATGAAATTCTTGATAACCTCAATCTTTTCTCCATTTATCATGATGTTGCTTATTGGCCCAATTGAGAGGATTTTTGTTTTCTTTATGTTGAAGTGTAATCCATACTGAAGGCTGTGGTCTTTGATTTTCATCAGTAAGTGTTTCAAGTCCTCTTCACTTTCAGCAAGCAAGGTTGTGTCATCTGCCTAATGCAGGTTGTTAATGAGTCTTCCTCCAATCCTGATGCCCCATTCTTCTTCATATAGCCCAGCTGCTTGAATTATTTGCTCAGCATACAGATTGAATATGTATAGTGAAAGGATACAACCCTGACACACACCTTTCCTGACTTTAAACCAAGCAGAATCCCCTTCTTCTCTTTGAATGACCACCTTTTGATCCATGTCCAGATTCCTCATGAGCACAATTAAGTGTTCCGGTATTCCCATTCTCTGCAATGTTATCTATAATTTGTTACAATCCACACCGTCGAATGCCTTTGCATAGTCAATAAAACACAGGTAAACTTCTTTCTGGTATTCTCTGCTTTCAGCCATGATCCATCTGACATCAGCAATGCTACCCCTGCTTCCACATCCTCTTCTAAATCCAGCTTGAATTTCTGGTAGTTCCCTGTTGCTCTACTACTGCAGCTGCTTTTGAATGATCATCAGCAAAATTTTGCTTGCATGATATTAATGATATTGTTCGATAATTTCCCCATTTTGTTGGATCACCTTTCTCAGGAATAGGCATAGATACAGATCTCTTCCAGTCGGTTGGCCAGGTAGCTGTCTTCCAAATTTCTTGGCATAGACAAGTGCTGCGTCCCTTTGTTGAAACATCTCAGTTGGAATTCTGTCAATTTCCGGAGCCTTGTTCTTCGTCAGTGCCTTCAGTGCAGCTTGGACCTCTTCCTTCAGTAGCATCGCTTCCTGATCATACAGAGGCAAATATGGTTCCTGGTAAACGAAGTTTTTCCTTCTTTCCTTTGATATCTTTAGCTACTTTTTCAAAACCCCCCAATCAGCGGGCACTAAGGCTACTCCCAACAACTGTGCAGGTGACAGGAAGGAGACCACACCTCTAGCTGCTGGCTGTGCTCGAAACCAAACCTGCACCAGACCCACTCTTGTCAAGTTGATTCTGACTTACAGCGACCCTACAGGACAAAGTAGAACTGCCCCCACAGAGTTCCCAAGGCCGTAATCTTTACAAAGCAGACTGCCACATCTTTCTCCTTTGGAGAAGCTGGTGGGTTTAAACCACTGACCTTTTGTTAGCAGCTGAGAACTTAACCACTGCACCACCAGGGCTCCTGTATATACTCTGAACCAAAAACCCATTGCCATTGAGTTGATTCTGACTCATAGTGACCCTATAGGACAGAGTAGAACTGCCCCATAGGGTTTTCAAGAAGGGCTGTAGGATTTGAACTACTGATCTTTTGGTTAGCTGCCGAATGCTTAAGCGCTGCACCACCAGGGCTCCGAGGAGACTCTAGGCCTGCTGAACTCCTTCCCAGTCCAGTCCAAGATCACCTTGTGGCTTATGGTTTAGCAAGACCACGAAAGAAAGGCTAAGGGAAAATTCTTTGCAGAGAGAGATTTAGGAGTGGAAGCAGAGTTCTGGGAGAGGTTAAAGGCGTAAGCAGTGCTCAAGCACGAAAAACACGTTTCCAGAATCAAAGTGTGGTTGTAAATTCTTCACACACACACACACACACACACACACACACACACACTTACTCCACCTGCCCCCTCCACTTCCCAGGCATGCCTATGGTACCTCTTAGAGCTCAAAGTAATACCTTACATCTCTGGGGTTGAGGGCTCTGAGGAAAAAAAAAAACAGCACAAAAGTAGGGAGGGATGAAGGAAGAGTTGAGTCTTTTCTGGTAACAATTTTCACTCTGTATCTTACTTGAATCCACTCAAGGGTCATTCCGCCTCTGGTGAATTTATAAATTCACAGATTCTCAAGGTGCCCATAACTGTAAAACCTTTTACATGACAGCTTTGGAGCTAAAGGGCATATAGAATTTTCCAGAGTGAAGCATATATTTATGCTGAAGTGGAGCATGTTCCAAAGCATTTCTAGGGGTGCTTTAAAGGGAGAAAAAGACAAATGTTCTTTTTCCCCTTACTAGCCATCTGGGGTCTAAAGCGATCTACACATGATTTTTTTTTTTTTCATATTTATGAATTATTGAGTTGGTTTGACAGACTCTTGGTCTTTTTTTATTATCTCTGGATTCACTTAACATAAACTTACATGTTGAAAGGAAAGTGCCCTTCTTCACACTGTTTCTGTGGAAGAGTTTAGTTTATAAGTGAATCCTTTGTTGGGGCTGTTCCCTGAAGCTTATCTCATTTGTTATTTAAGACAACAGCCAGGCCTCAGTGCAGGAAATGGTGAGGCTGGGACTTGAACCCAGGGCTGTGAATTTGGGTTCCTTCTATTCAGCTAGGGAATTATTAATGTGGAACTCTCATATGTAAGGTGAATTACAACTATGATTCCTTATTTGATGGATGATAAATAAAAAAGCTTGGCTGTGAACCAAAAGGTCGGTGGTTCAAATCCACCAGCCACTCCTTGGAAACTATGGGGCAGTTCTACTCTGTCCTATGGGGCTACTCCAAGTCAGAATCAGCTTGGTGGCAATGGAGTTTATACTGGGCTAGGTACTAAGGATTAGGAGAAAGAGTTGTAGTTTTTAGTGGTTTTAGATGTGGCAAACTTACAAATTGGATGAAAAAAGAAGTCAAAACCATAAAGTAAAGAAGACTCCTGAATTATTAAAGCAAATGCCACAAAGTCCATCATATAAAGCTGAGACATGATAATGCCTTTGGAAGTGCACAGGATTTTGGGTTAAAGCCTGGATTTGAGTTCAGGTTGTAATACTCAACAGCCAGGTGACCCTGGTGCAGCCACAGCTTTTGTGACCCTCTGTTTTCTCACCCATGAAGGTAGCAGTTATAATACCAACCTCACAGTGTTGTCGTCACTCAAATAAAGTCAGTTTATATTAAAGTGTTTCGAGAACCGTGCAACCCTTGTCAGCGTCGGTTAACATTGTGTTCTGCTCATGAGGGAGTGCCCGCCCTTCACATGGAGCTCTGGGGCCTGAAGTGCCCCTTCACAGGCCTCAGCAGACCCACAGAAGGGCTCTAGATGCATGGAGGAGGCAACCAGGGAGAAACGATGGGCAGAGGGAAGGTCACCACCGAGATAGTCCAGAAAAATGAAGTTGGGAGCCTGGCAGTGAAGACAAACTTAGTATTTTATCAATTTTTATCTTAGTATTCTTTAATCTTAGTATCTTTCATCTTATTATTTTACCATCTTAGTATTTTAGATGACAAAATAATTTAAAACCGAAGCCCAGCAGACTGGGACCATTTCTTGTGTAGAACACATACTTCTCTATTTCTCAGTAACCCCAAAGCATCAATGTGCTAATGTACAGCACAGTAATGCAAGTTTTTAAAGCTTTATAGTGATGATACTGAGTCATCAACCGATGATAAAATTATGCTCAATATACTTAAGAGGACAGTAAGAAATAATAATGAAGTATCAGTATCAGAAAAATAGTTTTTTAATTTAGATGTTTATACTTACTCTGTATTCAGTTGAATTCATCATCTTCCTGCCTACATCTTCTACCAGATTCCAAGCTTGCTCATCCTCCTATATTCTTTGTTTCTTGCCAGGTGAACCCAGATTGGGTTGGAAACTTTTGGGCTTTCACTAACGTGTAAAAACCCATTGCTCTTGAATTGATTCCAGCTTATGGTGACCCTGTAGGACAGAATACAACTGCCCCATAGGGTTTCCAAGGCTGTAAATCTTTACAGAAGCAGACTGCCACATCTTTCTCCCATGGAGCCGCTGGTGGGTTCGAACTGCCATCCTTTCTGTTAGCAGCTGAGCACTGTGCCACCAGGGCTCCTCTGGGCTTCCACAATGCTCTTGAATTGGTTACCTTTCGTTGCTCAAAAAACACCTCAAAACCTGGTGGTTTAAAATGTAGAGCTTTTATTTAGCTCATGATTCCGTAGTCTGGGGATTTGAGCAGGGCTGATCATTTTGGTTTGTGCTCAGCTGGGCAGTTCTTCTGGCCTAACCTAGGTTAAATCATATGTCTGTGGTAAGTTTCCTATTCGGCTGGAGGCTGGCTTTTCCAGAGCGGCTTCAGCTGAGGCTACAGTAGCCTGGACTTGTTCACATGGCAGCTGGGCAGGGTTCTAAAAGAATCAGTGAAAGTGTAGAAGACTTCCTGAGGCCTAGGCTCAGAAGTGGCACATCGTGACTTTCACCACATTCTATTTGTCAAAACAAACCACAGGACCAGGCCTGATTGCAAGGGGAACTCTTCTTATTGGGGAAGCTACAAAGTCACATAGGAAGGGGCTTAGATATAAGGAGGAGCGGTATATTTTGGTCATTGTGCAACAAACCATACCTCTATTCTTGGCTCTCTCATAGAACTGTCCTACCCTATTGTAATTTGTAGTATACTTTTCTCTCTCACCTTTTAGGCTGGACATCAGTACAGGCAAGAACACTGTCTTTATTTTTGGTGTCTTCAAAAAACATGCCAATTGGATGCAGAGTCCTTGAAGAGATAACATACAAGGATGAGTTTTAAGATCTAGTATCTTAAGGAAAGGATGACCATAGTATGCCTGGACAGGGAAGACTCCACTGAGTCACAAAGGGTGGGTAGAAATAAGATAAGCAGTGAGGAAGGAGAGAACACTCAATTAAGGAGAATGGAGTGACACAGGTCAGAGGTAAGAATGCTTAGAGGATTGTGGGTAAAACAAACTGAGTGAGTACAGGAAATTATGAAAGACTGGTAAGGTTGGTTAGGACCAAATGGTAGAGAGACTAGAAGTTATAGTAATTAGAAATTGGACTTTATCTTCAGACAACGTATGGGTTTGGCTTCATGCAAACCCATTCTATATTTGTAAGACCCTTTATTGTTACAAAGCATGTTCATATACTTGTGATAATTGAGCTAACTCTGAAGTTCCGGTATGTGTGTGTGTATAAAATGTTTGCGTGTGTATATATATATTTATATATATATTATATATGCATGTATGTAAATATATAATACATTTATATATGTTAATATGTAATTAATATATACTGAAATATATACTTAGGGTAGTGGTTAAGCCTGTACAGAGTGCTGGTGGTACAGTGGTTAAGTGTGTGGCTGCTAACTGGAAAACTGGTGGCTCAAACCTACCAGTAGCTCCACAGGACGAAGAAGTGGCAGTCTACTTCCTTAAAAATTTCAGCCTTGGAAACTCCACGGGGCAGTTCTACTTTGTCCTACAGGGTCGCTATGAGTCAGAATCAACCCAATGGCAATGGGTTTTGGTTTGGTTAGGTCTATAGAGTTCTAAAGTTTGGAGTTAGATTGTCATAGTTTGAATCACATCTCCACCACATCTCCAACTACTATTTGTGTGATCCTAGGCAAGTTACTTCACCTCTCCAAGTCTTAGTTCTTTTATTTGCTAAATAGAGACATTAATAATAACAACTGCCTTGTAGGGTGGCTGTGAAGATGAAGTGCCATGCAAACTGTGTCTTAGGCTGGGTTCTTTAGAGAAGCAAAACCAGTAAAGCATATAAATATATATACCGAGAGATTTGTATCAAAGAAACAGCTAACATAATTGTAGAGGCTGGAATGTCCCCAGTCCGTGGATCAGGATAGAGGCCTCTCCTGATTCATGTAGCTGCAGGGGCTGGTGAACCCAAGATCAGCAGGTCGGAGAGCAGGGCTCTTGCTCACAGGCTGTTAAGATCAACGAATCCCAAGATCAGCAGATAAGCTGCTAGCTCAAGTCCCAAGAACCAGAGGTCAGATGAACAGGAGGAAGCTGCAGGATCCAGAGCAGGCAAAAGCCAAAATGTCTACTTATATTCAGATGCACGCCACAAGCCCAAGGAAACTCTCTCTCAATTGACTGGCAACTCAAAGCAGATCCAATCATCGAGGTGATCGTATATAAACACAGAGAGTCATAGCCCAGCCACGCTGACACACAATCTTAACCATCACAAACAACTTGTGGGGTACCTGGCCCTAAGAAGCACTAATGGCTGTTAGTCATTGTCATCATTACTAGTGACACTCAGGCTGCAGGGAGATGTTTTAATTTGCCCCTGTGTTCAAGCATGAACAGCTGAAGCTTCTGAGAAGAGGAAGAGCTTGATGGGAATGGTATTTTGGGGAGGTTAATCTCATAGAGTGCAGGGTGGGCTGGGGTAAGAAGAGACTGTATAGTCATACAGGACAGGACATTTGCTGAATAGATGAGGCCTTGCAGTAGAAGACATGAGCCTTACCCTCAAGGCCTCAAAAGCTGGTGGTGGATATAAATCATAAAAAAAAAAAAAAAAAAAAAAAAAAAAATCATTGCTGTTGAGTTGATTCCAACTCATAGCAACCCTATAGGACAGAGTAGAATTGCCCCATAGGGTTTCCAACAAGCAGCTGGTGGATTCAAACTACCAACTTTTTGGTTAGCAGCTGAGCTCTTAGCCACTGTGGCACCAAGGCTCCATATAAATCATACACACTTGAAAATATAGCAACACAGGATGGTACATAAGTTCCAGGTGAGTGACACAGACAGGGAGAACCCCCAAGAAGACTGAGGGCTCTGAGGTAAAGAAAAGGAATAATAGAGAGACATGGAAGAAGCAGCGAAGTCTGGGATTGATTTGACTACTGTGTTTTTTATGAAAATAAGACTGTCGTCTACATTTGTTTGCCAACCACTCCCTCCCCTTTGAGGTATTTTCATAAGTGCGCTATGTTAATTTTTTTTAAACAGCAACACATAAAAAAAAATAGGCATAGTGGCATTTCTGAAAATACCTCATGGGGGGAGGGAGCGTTTGGCAAACGAATGTAGAAGGCATGCATTATTTGTGTAAAAATATGGTACTGATCTCTACCGTGGTTTTAGCTGAACAGATTTTATTTATTCTGGGGAAACCTCATGTAAGATAGAGCAGAAAGGTATTTCATTTACTTGCAAACCCTGCTTCCTGCCACCATTATACTACACTTCTCCAAAAAATGTGATTTTTTTCCCTTCTCTTTGACTAAAACACTAGCCCATGGATAGTCAGGCCTCCCAAAGAATTGTTAAAACCTTAGTAAAAGCTGTTTAAAGGGTGTGCATTACCCTGATTCTTGAACGTAAAAATTTCAGTATACCAAGCACCTGTAAAAGATCTCTGAAGAAGTATGTGTGGGTTTTTATGAATAAAAATGGTATTTTGTAAAATGCTGCAGCTATAATTGAGAGAGAGAATAAAAACAATAAAACTAAAAAGTACAGTAACATAAAAAAAAAAATTGGCATAGTGGCACTTGTGAAAATACCTTGGCGGGGGGAGGGAGCGAGCGGCAAACAAACACAGAAAGCGTGTGTTACTTGCGTAAAAACATGGTTAATGTGCCCTAGCAGAACAGAATGGGCCTGTGGATGCCCAGCTGGCCAGGGACAGGCCCTACCCTGGTCCACCTCATGGGACACGATTTTAACTACGTTTGTTATTTGACTTCACCTGGCTTAAATGCTTCTACATTACACTGCTTTCCAGGAGGGGGTCCAAGGAGTTAACTACATGTCATTTATTAAACAACCACAGGTTGTAATTGTGTATAAATATACATACAGCTATCACCCGACCACAATTTCAACCTCTCCTGTTGCTGGAGGGAAACGTTTCTTTTCTTCTCCTTTCTAATTCCAGTTCTGCCTTCTCTCCCCTTTCTCCTTCTCCTCTTTCTCTTCTTCCTTCCTTTCTTTTTCTTTGTTCCTGTGTAGAAACATAATAGCTCACAGAGATGCCTTATTTCTTGTTTCAAGGATGATGTTCTAACTGCAAATAATTCTTGCTTTGATGCATTGGTTCAAAGTAAATAATTTGAAGAATAGCTTATATGCTGTTTACATTTAATCATTCCTCCCTGTTTGATTCTATTTGCTATTACACAGATAATTGTAAGTGCTGGAACATAAGGAGTTTCACTTTTATTACCTATGTTCTTTGCAAAATTGCTCAATTTCTATAGACGGGAGAGTCTAAGAATTATCCTGACTCTAAGCAGGATCAGAACAACTTCCAAGTTGAGTCTTACATTTAAAAAAAAATATGTCACTGTGTGTTATTTTCTCTACCTCACAACCATGATCCCCCTCCCCTCTTGGGGCCTGCTCTTTATCATTTCAATCTCACTACATTTTTGTGAGTGTTTTTTATGTATGTATGTGTTTAATCCCCTTTCTTATTCTAGAAATGACTTGAGATGTTAGTACCAAGAGTAAAGTTTGCAAAGAGTAAAACTGGCATTATAGAAGGCAGCTGGAGGAACTCAGGACAGAAGTTCTGACAATGAACTCGTCTTTTCCCTTAGCATTTATTATGAATCAAATTGATTTGGAAGTAGAAAATGATGTGTGATATTTAAACGTATGAAAAGGCTCATATCTTCAAAGAGTTATTGGTCAAGATTCTGATTCTAGCTTAAAGCCATATACTGAGCTCCATGAGGGCAGTGATCCTGTTTATGATTGTATTTCTAATACCCGGTACAGTACCTAACACATAGTAGCGGCTCCACACATAGCTATCATTTGACTGATTGTCCAAGGAACTGAACTTAAGGCCTTTTAGTCATGTGGCAAAACAGAAATCTTGTGGCAAAAACAGATGCCATCATTTACGTGAGAAGAATGTTATGAACTCTGACTTTGTTAGACTTGCCCCATTGGGAAAACATTTACATTTATCAAGCGTTACTATATGTCCAGCTCAGTGCAGACTCTGCGGAGAGTACGAAGAAATAACATTCCATACTCCTTGGCCTCAAGAAGTGTTATGAATTGAACTGTGTCCCCCCAAAATGTGTATCAACTTGGCTAGGCCATGATTCCCAGAATTATGTGGTTGTCCACCATTTTATGATCTGATGTGATTTTCCTCTGTGTTGTAAATCCTATCTCTGTGATGTTAATGTGGCAGGGTTAGAGGCAGCTGTGTTAATGAGACAGGACTCAATTCTACAGGATTAGGTTATATGTTGAGTCAATCTCTTTTGAGATATAAAAGAGAGGATCAAGCAGAGAGGAGAGGGACCTCATGCCACTAAGAATGAAGAAGGAGTGTGTCCTTTGGACCTGGGGTCCCTGTGCTGAGAAGTTCCTAGACCAGGGGAAGATTGATGTACAAGGACCTTCCCTTAGAGCTGACGGAAAGAGAAAGCCTTCCCCTGGAGCTGGCACCCTGAATTTGGACTTCTAGCATCATAAGTTGTGACAGAATAAATTTCTCTTTTTTAAACCCACTTGTGATATTTCTGTTATAAAACTAAAAAAACCAAATCCATTGTCATGAGTCAATTCCAACTCATAATGACCCTATAGGACACAGTAGAATGCCCCATAGGGTTTCCAAGGAACAGCTGGTGGATTCAAACTGCTGACTTTTGGTTAGCAGCTGAGCTCTTAACCAATGCATCACCAGGCTCCAATTTAACTAAGACGAGGAGACGAGACTCATGAGTGGAGGTCGATAGCAATAATACAACAAAATGCCAGGATGTGTCTAGTGATGGCCATGCTATGGGAGGTCAGAGGACGAGACACTAGTATGGCCAGTGGTGTTCATGGAGAAGGTAGAACGAAGTATTCCTGAGGTGGTTTCTTCTCATCTGTGTATCCCCAGGCCACCAGAGAGCCTGACCTCAAAAAGAGTTCATTGAATAAATGAATGGTAAATGTGAGGGTGGCTTCTAGAGTTGGTAGGTTTAGGGTGGAGATGGAGAAGCATTGCATGTGGTCAAGGCTGGCTGCATGGGCGTACGACCTGGGTAGTTTCACAGGGCCTCATGCTCAAGAGAGTCTCCCACTTGACTAACGCTCTGCTGTCATCCTCTTGAAATTCTTAATCATTTTTGTACCAGGAGCCCTGTATTTTCATTTTGCACTGGGACTTGCAAATTATGTAGCCAGTCCTGTGTGTGGTTAAATGGCATCACTGTTCACAGGCCCAGGAGGAGGTCAGTCTGAGCGTTTGTCTGAATATGTGTGGGAGTAATAGAAGCCAAGGTTGAAGGAGCAAGGTGGGTCTAGGGAGAATGCTGTCTGGGCCCCTGAGGGTCAGTTCGTTAATAAATATAATTTTACATTCTGCTGGGCGAGGACCTAAACCAATTCGGTCATTGAGTTAGGGTTTTCTTGGTAGATTGGAGTAGTCACTGAAGAAGTTTGAGGTGGTTGAGGATGGTTAGTTTTTCTTCCCACAGCCTTCATACTCGCTTTAACAAAAATCAGACCTCAGAAAAAATTCAGCTGAACGTATAGGCATTAACTCAACAGACGTTCATTAACTAGCAGGCACAAAGCAGGTGACATGACTTGTTTTGAAAGTCTGATGAAGCCTCAGGGTTTTACCCTTTTCTAGGGCTCAGGCCACCATCTGCCATGAAAGCCTTATGCAAGGTTGACATGACAACGTCAAAGAGGCAGGATTCTCTCATCTGGTACAAATGGTTAATGTGCTCGGCAACTGACTGAAAGGCTGGAGGTTCAAGTCCAGCCAGTGGCACCTCAGAAGAAAGGCCTGATGATCTATTTCCAAAAATTCAGCCACTGAAAATCCTATGGGGCACAATTCTACTCTGACACACATGGGGTCACCATGAGTTGGAGTCGACTTGACAGCAACTGGTTTTATAGTGGGCATATGGAGACTGATGGCTGAACACAGAACTGTTTAGGGACAAAGCCTTGGATGTTATCCAAAGAGTATAGTATGGAGAATGTCTACAATATTGTAGCCAATGAACATATCGTGAAAAGGAGCTCTGGTGGTACAGTGGTTAAAGTGCTCGGCTGCTAACTATAAGGTCGGTGGTTCGAACTCACCAGCCGCTCCATGGGAGAAAGATGTGACAGTCTGCTGCCACAAAGATTTACAGCTTTGGAAACCCTATGGAGCAGCTCTACTCTGTCCTATAGGGTCGCCATGAGTTGGAATCAACTCTATGGCAGTGGGTTTTAACATAAAACTACTTTTATCTTTACCAATGAGAGCCCGTTTCTAACTTTCATGCTACAACAGGTTGCTATTTTTCACCAATGAAAACGATTCCCAACAGTCAGTATGATCATTAGGAAAAAAATCAAGTGTTGATGGAGATGTGAGTTACAGGAGCCCTTGAAACATTTGTCTCTGCAGCGTGGGCTGCCCGATCAGGATGCCAGCAGATCACCCAGGATGGCACTTTTTTTTTAAATTTGAGCAACTAGTTAGCTTGAACTAACACATATATAACCTCATACCACCTATGCTGAAGTGTTTAAAACTAAATTATAAACACCGTGACAAATGCCATTAGGTGGGCCATGACAGTTAAACACAGTCCCCACCACTCCCCATTGTCTTACACTATGTGGCTTCTGTCATTTATGCTCCTTTTTTGAATCCTGCAGTCATCTGCCTTTGTAAAAACTGGAATAAGGATGCTGGCGTTGAGTGCCAAGTGACAGAAGTAAAACCTGATGCAATACTACACCATAGTAACTAGTTGCTGTCGAGACAACGCCACCCCTTGCTCAGCAACCCCACGTGAATCACATTAGAACTGTGCTCCGCAGGGTTTTCAGTGTCTGGTTTTTCCGCGGTAGACCAGTAGTCCTTTCTTCCGAGTCCCCATCTAACTAACTTTTGGTGGACTAGAACTGCTAACCTTTGGATTAGTAGCCAAGAGCTTAACCATTTTTGCCACCCAGGGACTTTGTTAGCAGCTGAGTGTGTAAATTGTTTGGACTCCAATAGATCAAGGTAAGCTACACTAAAAATGGAATGCTGGGAGAGCTCAGGAAAGTTAAGTAGATGGGGACTCCTAAGACCTGGATTCATGTCCCAATTCTGCCATTGCTTGGAGGTGTGGATCTCGCTGCTGCTTCGTCTCCCAGGGTCTTAGTGTCCTCATCTATTAAAAAGTATAGACTGGCTGAGGTGTTCTGTAAGGACTCTTCTAACTCCAAAAGGTTATTATTTTATATCCTAGCTCATAAATAGGATGGATTATTTTTGAAATTCTAGTTGTGAGACAATAAATACGATGTAAAATTTGCAAACTTACCTGCAAATTTCCCATACATAAGACGGAATGACTTATCGACTTATTAAAGCCTACCAACAACTTTATAATATGTAGACATTGCTAAGTGTTGAAATTCTTCTTATTTGTTCATGCGTATATGCATTTATTTATTCCATTCTGCCTTGTTTAAGATAGGATTTAAGGTGGAATTTCTTCCACCCTCCACCTTCCTAATGAAGATTTTGAAAGCCACCATCGAGTCCATGGTGAGCAGTAGGTGGCGATGTTGTATTTTTTAAAAGCGACCAAGCTAGCCTGTAAATGATGCCTGAGATACTACTTAAAAGTACCAGTTATATTTTCCATTATATCTGATTTTGGAATCATATTTCCTAGGATTTTTTCATTGTTTAAAATGCGACAAGAGATCTTAATTCTTAAGCTCAGGGGCACTGGATTTTTTTTTTTTTTGTTGTTCTTCAAGGTAACAATCCCAATAGCTAAGTAAAATGAGGTAAAATGCAATAAAAATCTATCCTATGGTATAAAAGGAATTCAGAAATTACTCTTAAAATATTTATAGAGTTGTCAGAGAGATTCATATTCTCTACAGAAGACAGTGCCAAACCCAGCATTAATCTTTTTTAGTATATCTGTTTTCAGAGAAAAAAAGAAATGGCCATTCTAAAAAGCAAAGGTCATTTTGGGTCATTATGATCATATACTTCTGGGGGGAGAAAGACAACCTATCTGAGCGATAACTATTTGAAAACAAGGAAAATCACCCAAGGCATTGCTTTCTAGAGCGCAAGTGGATCCTTGGAAGGAAGAAAAGTGGGTAAGACCAGGAGCTTTTAGAGGGTGTGTGCCTGTCGGGTAGTGAAGGGGTGGGACTCAGCCCTTCCATAGAGACTAGTTCTAGAAACTATCATTTTAGGGAGAAAGTTGTCTGTGTGCTCTATTAGCGGAGATAGGTTTTCTGCAAGTTCTGTTACATCTACATTGAGAAAGTTGGTACTGATTTTATTTGGTCTGTCATTAATATGTCACAATTCCTTGCTTTCTGATAAACAGACACCCAACCAGGGTCCCCAAGTGCCTTGGGAAGCAATTTTATGTCGTGGTTGGGACATGGGTTCTGGTGTCGAACTGACTGACCCCTCATTGCTCTGTAGCTTCAAAATCACTCTTTCAGGGTCTTGATTTCATCATCTGTAAAATGGGACTATTGTAAAATTGTACCTGCGGTCTTTAGGAATGTTGTTGTTGTTATCGTTAGGTGCCATCAAATCAGTTCCGACTCATAGCGACCGTATGTACAACACAATGAAACACTGTCCGGTTCTGCACCATCTTCACAATCGTTGCTATGCTTAAGTCCATTGTTGCAGCCACTGTGTCAATGCACTTCATTGAGGGTCTTCCTCTTTTTGGTCGACCCTCTACTTTACCAAGCATGATGTCCTTCTCCAGGGACTGGTCCCTCTTCATAACATGCCAGAAGTATGTGAGACAAAGTCTCACCATCCTTGCTTCTAAGGAGCATTCTGGCTGTACTTCTTCCAAGATAGACTTGTTCCTTCTTCTGGCAGTCCATATTCAATATTCTTCACCAACACCATAATTCAAAGGCATCAACTCTTCTTCAGTCTTCCTTATTCTAAGATTGTTATGAGGACTCAATAAATGAGAATTTAAAAAGATCAAATACAGTGGAATATAGTATTTGGAACATAGTAGCTATTATCATTGTTCTTTCTTTAGTTCTAAAGGTTAATCAAAATAACTCTAAAGTCACCCAATCTGAATTACTGGTCAAAATAACTAAGATTTAAACACTGAAAGCCGAATCAGACCTTTAAATTGTTCATAACTATTTATAGGTTAATTTAATAAATTTTTTATATCTACTCTTATTTTTAGTTATTCTTACAGCAAATTCGTAAGTTATTTCACATTCAAAACAAGTCACTGCTCATTTTAAAACCACATAAACCACCCCCAATGGAAAACAAAGCCAACCAAACAAAAAACCCATATATGAAGCAAGGGACTCCTTAAGTGACTTTCTCCTATGATACATGCTTTTAAAACTATCATAAATTTAGATGTTCAGTAATTCTCCAGAGGTCTGAATATGAATATGGAAATTTTCTTTTGATTTTACTTCCCAGACTTATTTAATTTTTAGCTTTAAATTCTAAGTAAGCAGAAATACTTTCCATTTACTTTGTCTAACTGAATAGGTAAGGGCTGAAGTGATGCCAGAATCTACTGTGCTAAACACAATTCCAAAACACTGGAAATAATGAAACTTCATATATTCTAAGACCTTGAATTCAGAAGATGCTTTCTTGCAAGTGTACCAGAAACCTTGTGAAGCACTGTCATCCCAATCAGGTAAGATGGGAAGATGGATCCTTTGTGGTGGAAGGAGCTGGGAGCAATGTCAAAGGTGCAGAAAAATTATGATGATGTTGCTGAAGATGGAGAAAATAATAAAGAAATCCAAACTTCTCTCTTGGAACTCCTTCCAAGTAAAGGGTTTATTGAGTACCTAGTATGTGGCACAGTGGTTAAAGAGCTCAGCTGCTAACCAAAGGGTCAGCAGTTTGAATCCACCAGCTGCTCTTTGGGAATTCTACAGGGCAGTTCTACTTTGTCCTATAGTATTGCTATGAGTCGGAATCGATTCGACAGCAATGGGTTTGGATGTTTTTTCTTTTAGTTCATGCTAGACTTTAGGGCTGTAACAGTTATCCTAGGTTAAATCAGTGGTTCCCAACTGGGGGTAATTTTGCACCTCCTCGCCCCCAGTGGAAATCTGGTGACTTAGTGGGTACCCGCTTTGGCTGCTAACCAAAAAGTCAGCAGTTCCAATCCACCAGGTGCTCCTTGGAAACTACAGGGCAGTTCTACTCTGTCCTGTGGGGTCGCTATGAGTCGGAATCAACCCAACGGCAATGGGTTTGGTTCCCCACCCCCCCGCCCCCAGGGGGAACATTTGATAGTGTCTGGAGACATTTTTGGTTGTCACATCTGAGGGAGGGGGAGGAGTGCTACCGGCATCTAGTGAGAGAGGTCAGAGATGCTGCAAAACGTCCTACAATGCACAGGACAGCCCCCCACAACCAAGAATTGTCCAGCCCAAAATATCAATAGCGCTGCAGTTGAGAAATCTTGGCTTAGAAGGAGCTTCCTTCTGTTGGGTTCAGAACCCAGTTCTGTGGGTGAAGATTTTGAGGGAATAATGACGTATCTAGGCCTCAGGCAATCATTTAGAATTCCCTGTAATGAAAAGGGCTGTCTGGATGGGGCAAATGGTTAATTAAGCCCTCAATTACCAACCAAAAGATTGGTGTTTCCAACCCATCCAGAGGCATGTCAGAAGAAAGTCCTGGCAATCTACTTCCAAAAAATCAGCCACTGGAAACCCTATGGAGCACAGTTCTACTCTGACACATATGGGGTCACCATGAGTCAGAATCAATTCAATGGCAACTTTCCTTTTGGTAATGAAAAGATACCGATTTTTATTCTTTGCTGTTTTTATCATTGTGTCTACAAGAAATGAAAGCTATAAGAGGGCTATTTTAGAAGATTTCAATTATCTTTTTTAGAAAATGACGCACACCAAACTTTGTGTACTGCTAATGTTATATGATTACTCTAACATAATCTGAGCTGTCATTCCAAATAAGCCTGTTAGAAATAATCAGAGTTTCACTGGCATGTAAAAGAGGACAGAAATGTTCTTTTTAAACGCAACATTCAATTGAGAATGAACTATGGAGCAGGCACTGGGGATCTGTGGGAGAGAACAGATTTGCTCTTCCTGCCTTCATGGAGCCAACAGTCTCAGGGCAAAGACAACTATGGATCAAGTAATAACCCAAATCAATGTAAAATGGCAAGTGACTCAGAGGAACATGGCCTCTGAACATAGTAAAGAGCTACTAGGTGAAGAGTTGCCGTGTGGAGGCAGATGAGAGGGCAGTTTGAGGAGATAAAGCAGGCTTGCCTGACTGGCAGCAGTGGTAGGGGGTGGGGCTGGAGGTGGAGCTGGGAAGTAGGATGGAGCAAACCATTTAAGGCCTTGTGGGTCATGCTGTTGCTGTTAGGTGTCGTAGAGTCAGTTCCAACTCATAGCAACTCTAAGTACAACACAGTGAAACACTACCCGGTCCTGCGCCATCCTCAAAATCGTTGCTATGTTTGAGCGTGTTGTTGCAGCCACCCTGTCAATCCATCTGGTTGAGGGTCTTCCTCTTTTTCGCTGACCCTCTACCTTCTAAGCATGATATACTTCTCCGAGGACTGGTCCCTCCCGATAACATGTCCAAAGTACGTGACAGGATGTCTTGCCATCTTTGCTTCCAAGGAGCACACTGGCTATAATTCTTCAGACAGACTTGTTTGCTCTTCTGGCAGTCTATTCAATATTTTTTGCCAACACCATAATTCAAAAGCATCAGTTCTTCTTCAGTATTCCTTATTCATGTTAGGAACTTAGATTTTTGTCCTAAAAGCAGTAAGAAGCATTGTCTTAATCAGACCCAGCCAGTAAACCCAGTTGCCAAGTTGACTCTGATTCATGACAACCTCACGTGTGTCAGAGTAGAACTGTGCTTTGTAGGGTTTTCAGTGGCTGATCTTTTTGGAAGTAGATTACCAGGCCTTTCTTCCAAGGTGCCTCTGGGTGGATTTGAACGTACAACCCTTCGGTTAGCAGCTGAGCGCATTAACTCTTCACACCACCCAGGGACTAAAATTAATCAGAAGGGTAATTGGTTTTTCTTTTTAAAAAGTTCACTCTGGTTGGAGAATGGAGAATGGGTTGGGGGAAAATACTTTTATTGCTCTCATTTCCTTTCTATATTCTCATTATGTAATTAATATGCAATGTTCCTCACCAAACAGACTTTGATCAGATCTATCCTGGGGTGCAAGGTGGGGTTTCTTAACAGTTTTGATGTACGAAACCAATGTGAAAAGTCAAAAAGTGGTGTCCTGAAGATGGACCAAGGGCTAAGTTGGAGGAAATTGTCCAAGATAAAAAATCCGTGAGTCCAGATAAAAAGCATTAAGTCCAACTGGATACTAACGTGAGAAATTCAATAATGGAGAAGCACACAAGTAGCAAGACAGAGAGGAGAACCCGGTGGAATTCCCAATCCATGGCATAGGCACCCTTCTTGTGACTTCTTTTATAGACAAAGCAAGACTTTCATCTCCCCCCAGATGGCCTCTCCCTTAGGAAGCGTGGGATCCAGTGTTTGATCAATAAATGTTCTTTCTAAAGGAGTTATTGCCAATTTCTAATGTGGGATGTCAGCTTCCTGAACCACCATTATAGCCTGGTATTTTCCCCAATAAACCAATACTGGACCTGACCATGACATCACCAGAGTTCCAGGACTTTTCGTTTAAGATTCTGTAGATTTCCTTCTACAGCAGATTGCTGGGGTGCGTGGGGCCTCAGAAGGTTAGGAGAAGCAAGCATTTGGGGAAGACAAGTTGAATGTCCATAGAAGGGACAGTGGAGTTGAGAGGCCACATGTCTGACAATCTGTCACCTCAGAGGTATTTGTTTAAAAGTTTATGCTGTAAGAATAGATTTCTCCATCACTGTAATTCAGCCTCACACTTGTTCCAACATTCAGGGCTTTCTTTTTCTTTACACACCATTATCTGGTCATCAAGGCCCCACACTCTGTTTTTCATTTTTGGGCCATGTTACTTGTGTCCTGAGCTGTCAATAAGGGGCTGTCCTCACGAGCAGGGCCACTGTGTTGCATGGCTGCAGGTGGCATCATCTACAACGTCGTCCATGTAAATGATGCCCCCTGGAGTTGTTCAGTGCACAACATGTGCAGCAATGTGTAGTGACCCTGCTTATGCAGTACTTCTGATGGGGCTTAGGAAAATCACAAAGCACATCTGGTGTCCTGCTGGATGACGCAGAGGGGGTGGGCAGGCAGCTGGCAGCAAGCCTCCCTCCTACAGTGATGGGAAAAGCGCACAAATCTGTGAGTGAGAAGCTCACTTAGAGGAATGATTGGCATGCCTTAGCTTGATTTCATTCCACCCCTTGGAGGTGGGGGCCATAGATTATATTCAGGTAACCATTCAGTGCTGTCTCTCTCCTCTCTACTTGCTCCCCCAAGATCTGTCCTCACGTTTCAGCTCCTAATCTTGGCCAACATTGCACCCACCACCTTCTCTGTCATCACCCAGCCCATGAGATCCTCACCTGGCCTCCCTGGAGAGAGGGCTGCTTGCCTTTTCCTATGCCCTGTTTACAATATTTTTTATGGCACTTAGACTCTGCCCCTCTCAGGTTTCCCCTTTTGATCATCAAGATCAAGTTGAAAAACAAAATATTAAATGCTTCTTAATTAATATTTAATCTACAAAAATTAAAATCATCTGGCTGATGAAGCAAAGGGTCAGGAACTATGGGAAAGAAACACAAATACAAAAATTAATATACTAAGAGTTTATCTTTCTGAATGTATTGGTTGATTTATTGGTTAATTGCTTGGCTCCTCTACTTTTACCATGAATTCCAAGGGGGTGGTAGCCTGTCTGTGTTCTTCACCGTGGTTTACCTAGCCCCTGGCACTCCAGCACTGCACCAATACTTATTGAATAAACAGATGTCTTCATTTTTTGTAGACATTATTTTATATCCATCAGAATTGCTTTCAGCTGCATGTAATAGAATCAGGACTACAAAGGTTTAAACAAATAGGGTTCTCTCTTTTCTTACATGACAAATAGTCTAGAGGTACGTAACCCAGGATTGGAGCAGCTGCACAAGGAAACCATCAAGGAAATAGTTCTATTTTGCTTCTCTATCCTTCTTTGCATGAAACTTCTGAACTCACAGTTGCAAGACAGTTGCACCAGGAAGAAGAGGAAAGTTAAAAGGCAAAACCAGATCCATCTGGATCTTTTTTTATTGGGAGAATAATAGCTTTTCCAGAAGCTCCACTGATATCAACCAAACTATACAACATGGCAACTCTTGCACCAAGGGAACTTGAAGTCAAGTTTTATTTTAATTTGGGCATATTGTCACCCTGGGGTCTCTTGGTGTCTACTACAGATGTAAGGGTTTCTTAGCAGTGATAATGTTGTATTTGCATTTTATACCTTATTTTTTCAAATATAAAATAATTCTTTTGTGTTATTTACTACCAAAAATAATTTTGTAAGCATAATTTCTTGCAGTTTTTGGAGCTTTTTAGATAAGTCCTAAGCTTGCTTTTATTAACAGAGGAAATCTGGAAATATTTCTGACAGTGTCTTAAAAAAAAAGAAGAATCTTATTGTGATGGTGCTCATGAGAGTAATCCAAACCAATTGCATCTGATCAGTAATTTAGAATTGAGATTAAGCAAGACTAGAATTCGAAGATAAATGATCCTTTCAAGAAAACATTCAATTAGTAAACTCCTAATTATCTCCACCACCAATATGTGTTTTCACATATTCCAAACATGATTTTATTTATCTATTTATTCTATAAATAATTATTAAGCACCTATTAGGTTCCAGCTGTTTTGCATAAATGTGAACGTATTCATTCAGCAATACTTACTAAGCTCCGCCATGTGTTGGAACTGGAGCTCTGCGTAAAACCAACAAGGTCGCAACTCTCAAGGATCTTACATTCTACTGGCAGGAGACAGAGAATACACACACATGCAGACTGATAATAACATAGTTTAGACAGAACTTGTTCATAGTCCAAGAGGAAGTCCTTTGAATAGAACAAGGGGATCCTGAGTAGTTTAAAATCAGAAAACATGTGCATCATGGTTGAATCCTTTCACTATACTTATTCAATCCGAGAATCCCGAAGAACTTGGCGTCAGGACTGGGGGAAGATTCATCAACAACCTGCAATATGCAGATGACACAACCTTATTGCTGACAGTGAAGAGGACTTGAAGCACTTACTGATGACGATCAAAGACTGCAGCCTTCAATATTAACATTTTGCAATCATTTCCATTTTACATGTTTATGATGTGGATAGAGATAAACACAAATCAGCATTTCCTTGGCAGCCACTTGTCATTTAGGGCATACACCTATGTTATAGCCCTCAGTATTCTGGATGGTTATTAGACTTTGAAGCACTTACTGATGAAGATCAAAGACTACAGCTTTCAGTATAAATTACATCTCAACATAAAGAAAACAAAAATCCTCACAACTGGATCAATAAGCAACATCAGGATAAATGGAGAAAAGACTGAGGTTGTCAAGGATTTCATTTTACTCGGATCCACAATCAACACCCACGGAAGCAGCAGTCAAGAAGTCAAATGACACATTGCACTCGGCAAATCTGCTGTAAAAGATCTCTTTAAAGCTTTAAAAAGCAAAGAAGTCACTTTGAGGACTAAGGTGCGCCTGACCCAAGCCATGGTATTTTCAGTCGCCTTACACACATACAGGAGCTGGACAATGAATAAGGAAGATCGAAGAAGAATTGATGCCTTTGAATTATGACGTTGGTGAAGAATATTGACTGACTTCTGTCTCCTTACTTCAAGACTTACCTCATGGCTTACTTCAGTCATGGACTGCCAGAAGAACAAACAAATCTGTCTTGGAAGAAGTACAGCCAGAATGGTCCTTAGAAGCGAGGATGGCGAGACTTCATCTCATGTACTTTGGACATGTTTTCAGGAAGGACCAGTCCCTGGAGAAGGACATCATGCTTGGTAAAGTAGTGGGTCAGCAAAAAAGAGGAAGACCCTCAATGAGATAGATTAACACAGTGGCCGCAACAATGGACTCAAGCATAGCAACAATTGTGAGGATGGCACAGGATGGGGCAGTGTTTCTTTACATTGTATATAGGGTCGCTATGAGTCGGAACTGACTCAATGGCAACCAACAACAACAACAGATGATAGAAGCTGGAGCTCTGGTTGCCAAGTGGTTAAGTGCTTGGCTGCTGACGATTGGTCAGTGATTCAAACCCACTGGCTGCTCCATGGGACAAAATTGTGGCAGTCTACTTCCATAAAGATTTATAGTGTTGGGGAAGTTCCACTCTGTCCTGTAGGATTATGATAAGTCAGAATCAACTGGACAGCTACGGGTTTGGTTTTGCATTTGAGAGACAGAAGTCAGTGCTTGAAGAAAATAAAACCAGGCAACAGAGTAGAGAGTAACTGGACATGGAGCCCTTTAGTCTGGGTGGTCAGGGAAGCCTTTCTAAGACCCAAGAGAAAGGAGAAGCTAGCCATGGAGAGACGAGGGGATGAGGGCTCCTGGCAGAGGGAGCAGCATGTGCCAAATGCCAAAGCAGGAACAACTTGGTGTTTAGACAAAGAGAAAAAGGCCAGTGTGGCTGAGTGTAGAGGTGGATGGTACATAATGAAATCAGACAGATAGGGAAGGCCAGGTCACAGGCCAGATCGTGCAGGACCTTTAGGCCATATTAAGGAGTTCAGATTTTATTCTAAGTGAAATTAGAGGCCACTGGAGGGTTATGTCTGATTTACAACTTGAACATCTCTCTCTGACTAGTAGTTGATGAGCTGCTGGTATTAGGGCTGGAAGCAAGGAGATGATGGGTCAGCAGGCTACTCTGGTATAGGCAGTGGGGTACGGTGACTTGGGTTAGGGTGATAGCTGTGATGTGGTGTCAAGAGGTATGATTTGGGGTATATTTGGGAGGTAGAGTAATAAGATGTACTGTCACATTCTATGTGGAGTGGAGAGGGGAAGAGAATGAAGGAGAACTGCTAGGTAGGGGATAAGACACAAGTCTGTCCTCTAGGAGCGCAGACATTTGCACAAATATTGTGTTGTTGTGTACCTTCAGGTCGATTCTGACTCACAGCGATACTACGTGACAGAGGAGAAGTGCCCCATAGGGTTTCCTAGGCTGCAGTCTTCACAGAAGCAGATCACCAGATCTTTACTCACCCGGAACCGAGGGTTCAAATGGACAACCTTTTAGTTAGCAACTGAGTGCTTGACTGTTGTGCCACCAGGGCTCCTTTTTACACAGATAAACCCAGAAAAAGAAGGGATTATGAGAACACAGAGCAGTTAGAGATGCCATCAAGATAAAGACTGCATTAAAAAGAACTCTTGAAGTTTAAGACATTTCTGTTGGTCAGAATAGTATTACCAGGATCGATGATGCCAGGAAGGAAATTTAATAAAAGTAGTGGGAGGTGGGAAAGAGGAAAAAGGGGAAGGAAGAGCCAGGAGAGGGGGAGTAGGGGAGGAGGAGAAAAGGAGCTTTTTGAAATGATTCCGATTGTTTTCCTTAGTGAGAAGCATTATCATTGCAGTTACTCAGGTATGAAATTTTGCTTTAGAGCGTAAGGAATTTCGTGATCATAGATGAAGCTTGATATTGAGAAGATTGGTTAGTGGTTTGCGAAGAGAGATGAATGGAAATGATTCATGCTCTGAGACTCTGGGGTTAGCAGGGAAAAAGGCTGAGCTGGCTGAGTGTTACCTTTGGCAGCTGCTTACTTAAACCAAAACCAAACCAAAACCTACTGCTATCAAGTCGATTCCGACTCCTAGCAACCCTACAGGCCAGAGCAGAACTGCCCCATAGGGTTTCCAAGGAGCAGCTGGTAGATTCGAACTGCCGACATTTTGGTTAGCAGCCAAGCTCTTATCCACTGCACCACCAGGGCTCCAGCTACTTACTTAGTACTTCAAAATCGTTGCAATTCAAAGACATGGCTATCTTCCTCATGTTGAAAATGCTTTATTGTTTTTTCCTGATTACATAAATAATATGTGATTATTCATGACACAAAAGGTTAAGTGCTCAACTATTAGCCAAAAAGTTGGTGGTTCAAACTCACCCAGAGGCACTTTGGAAGACAGGCCTGGTGATCTACTTCTGAAAGGTCACAGCCTTGAAAACCCTATGGAGCAGTGCTACTCTGCACAAGTGGGGCCAGCATGAGTCAGAATCAACTTGATTACAGCTAACAACAACAATTCATGTATCATTTGTGCACTCTTAAAGATTCAAACAATGCAGGGAAAGAATAAGGACGAAGGTGAAATCATCTAAAATTCCACCCCCACCCCAGACAACTATCATTAATAGTTTTATATATATATATATTTATAGTACTTTAGACGAAGGTTTACAGAACAAATAGTTTCTCATTAAACAGTCAGTACACATATTGTTTTATGACATTGGTTAACAACCCCACGACATGTCAACACTCTCCCTTCTCGACTTTAGAGGACTTTTTTTTTTTTGGTGAAAATATACATAGCCAAAGATACACCATTTCAAAAGTTTCTACGTGTACAATTCAGTGACGTCGATTACATTCTTCCGGTTGTGCTGCTATTCTCACTCTCTTTTTCCAAATTATTCCATCACCATTATCTTCAACTCACTGCCTCCTAGGCTTCCCATCAAACCTTTTGAGTTGCTGTTGTCAATTTGATCTCACATAGATAATTTTTTTTTTTTTTTTACTTTAGATGAAGGTTTGCAGAACAAATAGTTTCTCATTAAACAATTAGTACACATATTGCCCTATGACAATGGTTAACAAACCCACGACCTGTCAACACTGTCCCTTCTCAACCTTGGGTTCCCTATCACCAGCTTTCCTGTCCCCTCCTGCCTACTAGTCCTTGTCCCTGGGCTGCTGTGCCTTATTAGTCCCATTTTGTTTTATGAGGCTGTCCATGCCCCTGCTGAACAGTGAACTTCGAAAGTGACTTCAACACTGAGCTAAAAGTATGTCTGGGGGCCATACTCTCGGGGTTTCTCCAGTCTGTCAGGCCAGTAAATCTGGTCTTTTTTTTTTTTTTCTTGTGAGTTAGAATTTTGTTCTACATCATTTTCCAGCTCTGTCCAGGACCCTCTGTTGTGATCCCAGTCAGATCAGTCTGTGGTGGTAGCCAGGCACCATCTAGCTGTACTGGACTCCATCTGGTAGAGGCCACGGTAGCTGTGGTCCATTAGTCCTTTGAACTAATCTTTCCCTTGTATCCTGTTCTCTTCATTCTCCCTTGTTCCAGAAGAGGTGAGACCAGTGGAGTATCTTAGATGGCTGCTCACAGGCTTTAAAGACCCCAGACGCTACTCACCAAGGTAGAATGTAGAACATTGTCTTTATAAACTGTGTTATGTCAATTGAGCTAGATGTTCCCTAAGACCGTGGTCCCCACAGCCCTCCGCCCCACAATTCAGTCCCTCAGGGAGTTGGGATGTGTCTATGGAGCTTCCATGACCTTTCCTTGTACAAGTTGTGCTGGCTTCCCCAGTGTTGTGTACTGTCTTACCCTTCACCAAAGTAACCACTTATCTATTGTCTATTTAGTCCCCCCACCCCTCCCATCCCTCATAACCAACAAAGATTCTTTTTGTGTGTAAACATTTACATGAGTTTTTACAGTAGAGGTCTCATACAATATTTGTCCTTTTGAGATTGACTTATTTCACTCAGCATAATGTCATTAATAGTTTTTAATGATCATTTCTTCATGTTTTGCTTTATGCATATATATGCATACTTCACAATTCATACCATGTGTGCTACTTTTATGCATAATTGTGTGTGTGTGTGCGCGCGGAGGGTGTGTATGTGTGTGTGTGCCTCTCTGCCTTCTCCCCCTTCATCCCCCCACCCCCACCCCAGGAACTTAAGTTAGCAACCTCGCTTGCATCCTTCTCTTTTTTTCCAGGCCTTCATGTTCACTTAAGGAGCCCTGGTGGCGCAGTGCTTAAAGCGATTGACTGCTAACTGAAAGATCGATTGTTCGAAACCACCAGCGGCTCCGTGGAAGAAAGATGGGGCAGTCTGCTTCCATACAGATTTACAGCCTTGGAAACCCTATGAGGTCGCTATGAGTCGGAATCAACTTGACGGCAGCAGGTGGGGTTATGTTCATTTATTGATATGTTCCTATATGTACATCCAAATGCAGGTATAATTTTACAACTGAAATTTTTTACAACAAAAATTTGGTGTAAAGTGAATGTATATGCATATACATACACACATTTTTCCCCTTCTTGCTTTCTCATTCACCTCTATTCTTTTTAAATGTTCTGCCTCGCAAGCGCTGATGGTGTGTTGGCTTTGTTCACTGAACTCAATTTCTATACCTATTGAGCTGCTGTATTTCATAAACATCCCTTCTGCTAGCATCAAGCACTTGAATCAGCATTGACCTGGCTTCCAGTGCCTCTTCCTCGCCGCCTATGCTTTGTTGAGGAGCTGATGGGGCCTTTGTGTGGCCAGATAATGCGATTAGAGCCCCATTAGCATACAGCTCTGTGGATTTGTCTTGGACCTCTCTCCCTCTCTGCCTGTTAATTCAGTCTAAATGTCAGAGGGTGTTTATGCACATTATTACTATTACTTATTCAGCAGTTTGACCCTGACCTTCGTTTGGAAATCCACAATAAGTACTTTCCCTGAACTTTTTGCCTTTGTCACTGCTTTTCGTAAAGGTGGGGATTTGTTCTTTCTCCTCACTGGAGGGACCTGGATTCACACTCAAAGACGTGAATCCAGTTTCTATGATGTCTTCCTACAGAACCCATCCAGGCAAACTTCCCAGCCACCTCCTTGCTTCTTACGTGCCACTTCATTAATCTCCATGCAAAGAAGGTACATTGCTTAACTATACACTGCCTGACAATCCAAGTTGTTTCCGTTACAGTTATATACCAATCCTGAAATGAAACATTTTCTTCAAGGATGCTTGGGTGTCAGAAAGAAAGATGGCTCGCTTTCCACTTTTGAAAACATTCTGAGCATAGAACTCGGCTCCAGGGTTGTAAAGTGATCTCTGCTTTTAACATTATGAAATCTTAATCCCAGTGGGCAAACTAGATATTACTGCCTGTACTCTCTTATAACACACCCTAAATGAGTTGCAACCATGAATATAGACAAAATAAGAATTAATGCAATTGTATTATGCCATTATTAGAGTTTAATGGAAACTTGTTAAGATTTTATTTAAAGTTTGTGTGAAAAGTGAAGTTATAATGAATTTGTACAGAGGGAGAAGTCACAGAAAGATCAAGAAGCAGATTAGCTAGCAATGAACATTTGATTGTAGCACTTTCTCTAAGAGTCGTAAGCTGACTTAATGCTCATTTCTGTATTCCACAGAGACCCAATTCTTTTTTTTGAATTGTTCTTTAGATGAAGGTTTACAGGGCAAATTAGTTTCTAATTAAACAATTAATAAACATATTGTTTTGTGACATTGGTTGCCAACCACACAACGTGTCAGTATGCTCCCCTTCTCGACCTTGGGTTCCCCATTTCCATTCATCCAGCTTTCCTGTCCCCTCCTGCCTTCTCATCCTTGCCCCTGAGCTGGAGTGCTCATTTAATCTTGTATACATGGTTGAGCTATGTGCATTATTGTTTGTTTTATGGGCCTGTCTAATCTTTGGCTAAAGGGTGAACCTCAGGAGTGACTTCAGTACTGAGTTAAAAGGGTGTCTGGGGGCCATACTCTCAGGGTTACTCCAGTCTCTGTCAGACCAGTAAGTCTCATTTTTGTGTGTGTGTGTGTGTGTGAGTTAGAATTTTGTTCTACATTTTTCTCTAGGTCTGTCTGGGACCCTCTATTGTGATCCCTGTCAGAGCAGTCGGTGGTGGTAGCCGGGCACCATCTAGTTGTGCTGGACTCAGTCTGGTGGAGGCCATGGTAGTTTTGGTCTGTTAGTCCTTTGGACTAATCTTTCCGCTGTGTCTTTGGCTTTCTTCATTCTCCGTAGAGGCAATTCTTCATGATTATTGGTTTGCTCATAGGCTTGGTCTAAACAGGGTCTCACAATACACCTGAGGCCAGGATGAGGGTTGACATCCGGACAGTCAGACTGGAATCTCGTGAAAGCCAGGTTTCTAATCCTCTCCTACAGTGACTGAGCTCACAGGTGAGAAGGGCAGGTGCAGGGCTGGAAATGAGACCAAGATGTCTCCTTAATTTCAGTGACACAGTTGAGTGGTGAGTAGCCCCAGTGCCACTTCCGTTGGGAGGAATGGTGCCGAGAACACTGTCACCAGAATCCAGAGCTCTCCCGGGAACTGTCAAGCAGACTGATGGCTCCTATGCTTGGCCCTGCTGTCACTACTTCCAGGAATGTGCAAAGGGGAAAAAAAACATTTTTTTTTTTCTCTATGGCTCAAAATTGAAGCTTCAGCTAGTGGAATTTTCTCATGATCATAAACCTCCAGCAGCTAAATATTGGCCCGCTGTGTGTGTATGTTCACGTATGTGTGCAAACGGTGCTGCCCTGCTTTTAGCAATTTAAATACAGGTTAAATCCCTACCGATGGATGGAAATTGGTCTTCCTGCTGTATGGGTTCCTGGGAAATTTAATTGATTCTAACAAACATTTATTGCATTCTGTCAAAGGGACAGATGAGTTTTCTGTGGGGAATGGAGAATACCGCGTGGTCTGGGACTGAAAGACAGCATGCAGGAATGAAATGAACTCCACACTAGAAATTGGGAGATCTGTATTCTCACCCTAACTCTCTTGTTATCTGTCCAGATAAGTCTAAGCACGTCATTTAAATCCTCTTGAATTGTTTAAGTCGAAATTTCATCAATGGTGAAAGGACTAGATTGATTAGTTTACTTAGAAAACCCCTTCCATATCTAACATTATCGAAGTTGAAATGATAGAAGAGTTTTTATTTCTTCATCATCAGATGCATATGTTCAAAATGCATTAAATATGAAAGCATTTGAAAACTCTGTAATAAGCAAAAGAATCCAGTAATCTCCCAGCATTTAAATCATAACTAGGGCATAAGTTGCCCACTATGGCTGCTAACTAAAAAGGTCAGCAGTTAGAATTCACCAGCCGCTCCTTAGAAACTCTATGGGGCAGTTCTACTCTGTCCGATGGGGCTGTTGTCAGTTGGAATCGACTTGATGGCAATGGGCTTTTTGGTTTTTGGTTAAGGCATGAGTTAGATACCCTTAACAAATCTCCTGTAGTAATTACTGCATTATACAAATCATTGCCCTGATCATTTGTTCATTCATAAAATATTTTCAAGTTCATACTCTGTGGGAGGCAGTTGAAAGATGTCACAGGATATAAAGTAAGACACAGTCCTCATCCTCAAAGAACTTATGGGAGCTGAATAGGAGAGCAAAGGTAGAGAAATCAATTGTTGTTGTTGCTGTCAGGTGCTGTTGAGTCGGTTCCGATTTACAGCGACCCTATGTGCAACAGAACGGAACACTGCCCGGTCCTGGGCCATTCTCACAGTCATTGTTAAGCTTGAGTCCATTGTTGCAGCCACTGTTACAGCCCGTCTCGATAAGGGTCTTCCTCTTTTTCACTGACTCTCTACTTTATGAAGCATGGTATTCTTCTCCAGGGACTGGTCCCTCCTGATAACATGTCCAAAGGACGTGAGATGAAGTCTTGCCATTTTTGCTTCTAAGGAGCATTCTGGCTGTACTTCTTCCAAGACAGACTTGTTCATTCTTTTGGCAGTCTGTGGTATACTCAATATTCTTCACCAACGCCATAATTCAAAGACATTAATTCTTCTTCAGTCTTCCTTATTCATTGTCTAGCTTTTGCATGCACTTGAGGCGATTGAAAACACCATGGCTTGGGTCAGGTGCACCTTAGTCTTCAAGGTGACATGTCTGCTTTTTAACACTTTAACAAGATCTTTTGCAGCAGATTTTCCCAATGCAATGCATCTTTTGATTTCTTGACTGCTACTTCCATGGGTGTTGATTGTGCATCTAAGTAAAATGAAACCCTTGACAACTTCCATCTTTTCTCCATTTATCATGATGTTGCTTATCAGTCCAGTTGTGAGTATTTTTGTTTCCTTTATGTTGAGATGTAATTTATACTGAAAGCTGTAGTTTTGATCTTCGTCAGAAAGTGCTTCAGAGTCTAATTACCATCCAGAATACCGAGGGCTATAACATAGGTGTATGCCCTAAATGACAAGTGGCTGCCAAGGAAATGCTGATTTTTGTTTATTTCTATCCACATCATAAACATGTAAAATGGAAATGATTGCAAAATGTTAATACATGCTCCTAACTCACAGAGAAGGAGTCCTGGTGGCACAGTGGTTAAAGCGATCAACTGGTAACAGAAAGGTTGGCAGTTTGAAACCACGTGGCTCTGCGGGAGAAAGATGTGGCAGTCTGCTTCTGTAGACATTTACAGCCTTGGAAATCCTATGGAGTCCTATGAGTCAGAATCCACTCGACAGCAGTGGGTAACTCGATGATATTGCAGCAGCTAAAACCAATGACAATAAACAGGAAAATGTGCACGTAGTGTACATGTAGCACTGATGGTGTAGTGATTAAGTACTCGGCTGCTAGTTAAAAGGTTGGTGATTTGAACCCATCAGCCACTCCACAAGCGAAAGATGTAGCAGTCTGCTTTCCGTAGAGATTACAGCCTTGGAAACCCTATGGGGCAGTTCTACTCTGTCCTATAGGGTCACTATGAGTCGGAATCAACTTGACGTCAACATATATATGTTGTTTTACATATACATATATATATATATATATATATCTCCATTGCTGTCAAATTGATTCCAACTTATAGAAACCCTATATATATGTGTGTGTGTGTTACATATATGTAACATATATATACACACATATATATATGTAACACATATATATATGTTGTTACTGGTTGACATCCAGTCGATTCCAGCTTATGCCCTTCTTACCTGGCATGCCCTCCCTTAGGTCTAACTCTCTAAGACTTGCCTCTTTCTTGGTTGACTCTATCTACCACTCCTTTTACTTCAATAAACCTCAGCACTTTTATACTTTTAAAAAAACATCGTCTTGAATTTGTGAGTGTCTGATTCTTTTAGGCGGGTTGCTCATTTTGTTTTTCTGAATCATAATGGGCTTAAAGATAGGTATGGTGGGCAAACATTAAGCACTTAAAAGTTGCTTATTCACTCAGTGATGGTTGGAAATGCTTAGGTGTGTAGATTTTAGATCGTCAATTGGTAGTTTGTTAGTGTTTACATGATGATTCTCTGTCAGAGTTTTCTCTGTTCATCTCATGTTAGGATTATTTCTTGCCATTCCCACCAGGAAATAAAAAAGAAAATCCCTTGCTAGTTTTTGAGTTGGAATAAAGAAACTCTTTGGGCTCTTTTCTTTTAGAGGGTTTCAGAGCAAATAGAGTAGAGAAAGAGAGAAGCAAGCTGGACTCTGACCTGGCTCCTCTCAGGCTAAATTCCTAATTATCCCTGGATCAAATAACTGAGACTATGAGGGAAAGAGATATTGTGTTGTAAGTGGAGGTTAAAAAAAATATATACGTTGGCTATTTCTGAAGCTGTGTTAGTGGCTGAAAGGTGAACCATGACCCTAGGTTGCACGTTACTGATGCTCTCTTTTTATGCATTCTGTCCAGCACACTAATGTATTAGTTTTAGTTTTATCCATGTTATTCTTTCAAAGGAAATTTTTATGTTTTACCACCATCTAATTCAGATCTTAATGTTTTACCCTCACTCCTTTTATGACTTGTTGCTAACACAATCATTTACTATGTACCTTTAGAGGGCATCCAGTTTCTTGAGGACCTGTTCTACAAATCTTTGCGGTGTGCCAAAAAATTTAGAGCTACAATAAGAATGGAATACAAGCAGTCCTTAACTCATACATGGGCTGATATATTCCAAATGTGGTTTGTAAATCTCTTGTTTAAAAACCAGAATGTATTTTTCCATAGCAACTCTATTATAAAAGGTTGTTGGGTTCCCAAGCTAACCCAAAGGAGCTAATTAAACTGTTACGGTTTGAGGTCTGGAGTAAAGACTCATTAAACCACAAAATACAATGAATGACAGAATTGAAGGTACTGAAGAATCTATCTGCCATTCACAATAGTTTTAAATTCCTGAGCATACCAGAAATTTTTCTCTGCTAACACATTCTCCCTTTTCCCACCTGCTTCCTGGTAAAACACATGGGAAATCCTTTCTTTTGGTGGCAAAGATTTAGGGATCATCTTTCTTTGACAGGAAATAACAGGGACCACCAAAAAACCGAACCTATTGCCTTCGAGTCAATTCCAACTTATAGTGACCCTACAGGACAGAGTAGAACTGCCCCATAGGGTTTCCAAGGAGGGGCTGGTGGATTTGAACTGCCAGCCTTTTGGTTAGCAGACATAGCTCTTAACCACTGTGCCGGCAGGGTTTCCAATCTGACCCATAATGTGAAACAAGGTTGAGGCTCTGGCCACTGGACTAGGAAGGAAGAAGCTATTTTGGTCCATGCGGTGATTTCCGGTTAGATGGGTGACCATGAGGAATGAAGCTGCTGTGAAAATCACAAGACAAGAAACACCAAAGGAACTGACAAGCAGTGAAGTGGTTTAAAATATGAACTAAGAGGAATATAAAGTCTTGAGAGAATTTCTGGAAGCAACTATGCCTTTTACTTACCGGGTAGTAGAAATTGCCAAGAGAAAAGCATCAGTAACTCTCACAAAATAAGGTATTGGAACCTAGAGTCTATTAGACTATTCCAAAGAAGATCTGAGCCACATTACCATTTCTATTTTAGAATGCAGAGCTTGTGGAGTCATTAAATCTTATTAAATCAGTCTAAGACTATTGGGAGTTGTAATTGTCAGTTTTTATGCACTGTATGAAGTCTTATCAAACCATAGGCTTCCATGATTGTATTTGAGATACTTCTTCCCAGAGCCCACATGAAGTAGCAAGGTACTGGGAGATTCTACTTCTTTTATGTTTGGTCTTATAGGACTGAACATATGGTTGATGTGACCCTCCGGCAAAGTAGTGAAATGAATTAATTTCAGGATGATTAGCTACCTTTTATGGAGACTATATAGGCTTAATAATGAAGAAAAGCCATATGTATATGTGTTTCTGTGTGGATATAGATTAGGAAAATGGGGAAAAGCAAACTCTTTGGTATGAGACGTGAATGTTGAATTTATATTATCTTCATTCTACTCCGAACAGGTGACCATCATTCGAATAACTTTGCTAATCAGCTTAGGTAATAAATGCTGTGTCTACTTATCTTACATCTCATTCTTCCAAAACAGAAATAAGCAATAATGTTGCATAGTATTGTAATTACCCATATGAGATCAAGAATCTGCTAAAAATGAAAATAAACAATTGAATCACATAGCAACGTAATTTTCTATTTTCAGCTGACGTTTGGCTGTAAGGTAAAATATTCTCTTGCTTTTTCTAGAATAGTAAGAATTTATTTGATGTTTGACAAACCATATTGTTTTAGGCATTTAATCCTTCTGATATGCTGAGTATTTGATTATTTATTGCCATGCTTTGCTATTTTATTCGTTTTTTTAAATCTCAGCAGTAGATGGGAGTTAGTTAAAATTTAGCAGTCTCTAAGCTCTCAAAGGAGCTCAAAAGGTTGGCAGTTCGAATCCACCAGCAGCTCCTTGGAACTCCTATGGGGCAGTTCTATGCTGTCCACACAGGGTCTCTATGAGTTGGGGCAACGTGTTTGGTTTTGGGCTTTTTAAGCTCTCAAAATAAAATTCAGTCCCTGTTGTTATAGCTCGTCCTTAAGGAGGTTTATAAACTAGTGAGATGGACACTTGAAAGAAAACAACTGCGTTGACTCTAAACACAGAATCTGCTTTCTGTTCTTGTAGGAATTTTGTTCATTTTTTTTGTATTTGGTTTCCCTTCTTGTTCAAAATGGCTCTAGTTGTCCTAAAGCTTAAGCGGAAGAACAGGACAAGAGGAATGAGTGGGTGTTTGTGTTAGGCTTTGACTGTTTGGCTGGAGATAGGGTAAGGTGGTACTGAATTTTTCATGTGAGATTATTCCAATGGTGAAAGATTTGGTTTTTGTTTGTGAAATGGCCACCACATTTCTTTACAATATACACCCTGCTTAATACATATCTGGATTAAAACTTAAATTTAAATTGTGGCTGGGTTTGAAGGCCAGAGGTTTATATTTTCTTTTTTTTTTTAAGTGCATAAAATACTTTAACAAATAGCTATCAGATGGATACTTGCAGAACCCCAGTCAGGTCAGTAAACAGAACGTTTCTAGCCCTCGCTCTCAGAATATACCTCTGTTCACTGCATGCTTTTCACTGGTCACCGCACCTGCCCTCCCTTCCGCAGGTAACCACTATCCTGAATTTTATGGTAATTTTTTCTTGCTTTTATTTATAATTGTAGAGACCGTATGAATCTTAAAAACAGTTTATTTAGCCTGTTTTGAAATTTTATATAAGTGGACTCATTCTGGATCTATCTTTTGTATCTTGCTTCTTTCAATCACTATTTTGTTTTTCAGTTTCATCCATGTATTGCGGACACAGCTATAAAACCAAAAAAACCAACCTGTTGCCGTTGAGTCGATTCTGACTCATAGTGACCCTACAGGACAGAGTAGAACTGCCCCATGGAATTTCCAAGGAGTGCCAGGTGGATTTGAACTGTCAACCTTTTGGTTAGCAGCCGTAGCCCTTAACCACTGCACCCCCAGGGTTTCCACCTATAGCTACAGTTCATGAAATTGTATTACTGCATAGTGTTCGGTGGTATGCAATTTATCGATTCTTTGCAGGAGAATCTTGTTGTTTTTTTTCCCCCAGTTCGGGGCCATTTAAACTATGAACTCTGTGCTGGAAACGTTCTTGTACATATCACCAAACGTACATGTGCAAACATTTCTTTAGGGTATATACCGAGGAGTAAAATTAATTGATCAGAATGTGTTTGTATCGTAAGCTTTAACAGATAATGCCAAACTGTTTGTCAAAGGCTGAACTTGGTGATTTTTTTTTTTGTTAAGCACTCAACTGCTAACTGGAAGTTCAGTGGTTTGAACCCACCAGCCTCTCCACAGGAGAAAAATGTGGCAGTCTGTTACCGTAAAGATTTACAGCCTTGGAATCCCTGTGGGGCAGTTCTGCACTATGCTATAGGGTCATTGTGAGTGGAAATTGACTCACTGGCAATGGCATGTGTGCTAAATTAACAGTTCATACTTTAATATTTTGCGTCTATATTTGTAAGCAAAAATGTTTTCATTCAAAGTCACCACTTATATGGGCATGATATCAAAGTTTTATGTAGGAGGTACTTGAAAAACTATCTGGTCCTGGTGCAATGATGGCCAATGAGGACGTTTTGATGCCCACTTACATTTCTTTAATGGATACTGTTCTGGAAACGTTTTCAATTGCATGTTGTGCCAGACTTGGATTTAAAAAAAAATTTAATAGCCCCGTCGAGATATATTTCACATACCATTTTAAAGTATAAAATTCAGTGATTTTTAGTATTTTCACCGAGCTGTACAACCATGACCATTACCTAATTTTAGAACATTTTCATCCCCTAAAAGGAATCTCCATACCCAGCAGCAATAACTCCATATTCCCCCAGCCCTAGGCAATCACTAATCTACATTTTGTTTCCATAAGCTGTTTACTCTGGATATTTCATCCAAAAGGAATCATACCCTAAGTCATCATTTGTGACTGTCTTCTTTCACTTAGCATAATGTTTTCAAGGCTCATCCATGTAGTAACATGTAACAGTACACCATTCTTTTATTATTTGATAATGTTCCATTGCACGGATATACCACGTTTTGTTTTTCCATTCACCTGCTGATGGACATTTGAATCATTTCCACCTTTTGGCTACTATGAATAACGTTGCTGTGAACATTCATGTACATGTTTATATGTATACGTATGTCTTGATTTCTCTTGGAGTCCCTGGGTGGTGCAAATGGTTAACTCACTCGGCTACTAACCAAAATGTTAGAGGTTCAAATCCACCCAGGGCCACCTTGAAAGAAAGGCATAGAGATCTACTTCAAAACAAACAGCCTCTGAAAACCCATGGGGTCACCATGAGTTGGAATTGACTTGATGGTAACTGGTATGTCAGTACCACCCTGTCTTGAATTACTGTAGTTTTGTAATAGACTTTGAAATCAGAAAGTGTGAGTCCTTCAACTTTGTCCCCCCTCCCCCCCTTTTTTTTTTTTGCAAGATTGCTTGTCTATTCTGAACATTTTGCATTTTTATATGCATTTTGCGGTCAGCCATTATGTACTCATGTTAAATGGAACTTCCGTGATTCCAAGCTTTTTGTAGGAAGAAGAAACTTGATATTACAATGCCAGCAAACGTTGATGACACATTTCTATATACATAATCCTTTGTTTAGCACCGGGGACTGACAGTGCCCACAGAACATGGCTCTGACCTTGAGCAGGCTCTCCGGGTTAGAAGCGTGACACCTGGGTCCAAACTGACTCTGACACTCAAAAGTTGTGTGATTTTAGCTTCTCAGAGTGATCAGTTCCCTGCCAGTAAAGTGGAAATAAAATACCACCTCTTCACGGGTTATATCAGCTGTCTGCTGTGACATAATTCTGTGTAACAACCAACCACAAAACCTCAGTGACAAACAATTGTAACTGTTGATTGCTCACCTGTGTGGGAGGAGCTGGGGGGTCATCTAGTCGGCGCTGTTGGCTTTGGCTGGGTTGACTCACAGGTCTGAGTGATGTGGCAACGGCGACCAGGTTGTTTTTTGTACTCCGTAGTCTTGGGGAAACAGCCGAGTTGCAAGTGAGGAGGCCCCAGCATGCAAGTACTTCTCAAAATCCTGCCTGTATGATGTCTGCGAACATGCTGCTGACCAAAGCAAGTCACATGGCTCAGTCCAGAATCAGGAGGCAGAGCAGGTGTTGTGAGGGGGTACCACACAGTTACACGGTGAAAGGTATAGACCACAGAGGGCTGAAGCATTGGCACCGTTTTTGCAATGTATCATACTTTACTCTGACAGCGGGAATTTTTTGCTTCACTCCTACAGGTAAAACATACTCATCCCTCCTGAACCCTCAAACTGCCATCCAGTTATGGCATCAGGCTCAAATATCAAGATCTTATGGTGGATATCAGGTCCAGATATAGCTTCTCTTGATTGGGAGAGCCATGCATTAAAAAGATAAATTATCTGCACACACTCTCCCAACATATAATCCCGAAGAAGAAATAGGATAACTGCAACAAATACTTGTGTTCGGAATGGCAACAATGGGAGACATGTAGCTAATAATGATGCATTGTGTGCTGCACCAAGACAAGTTGATCAAAGTGGTTCTTTCACTTCTTTCTATGATAAACTGAAATTACAGGAAGAAGGAAAAGATTTAAGAGCTGTGCAAAAGGCATTTGTGCCAGTTATCAAACTGTGTTTTGATGGGATAGAGATTGATATTTTACTGGCAAGATTAGCACTGCAGACTACTTCAGAAGATTTGGATTTACTTGATAACAGTCTGCTTAAAAATTTAGAAATAAGATGCATAAGAAATCTTAACAGTTGCAGGGTGACTGATGAAATTTAGCATCTAGTACCAAACATTGACAACTTCAGGTTCCCTCTGAGGGCTAACAAACTGTGGGCCAAATGCCGCAACATCTATCCCAGCATATTAGGTTTCTCCGGCGGTGTTTCCTGGGCTGTGCTAGTAGCAAGAACTTGCCAGCTTTATCCAAACTCAGTAGCATCAACTCTTGTACATAAATTTTTCTTGGTATTTTCTAAATGGTATGTGTTTAGATTATATTCAAATAAAATTGATTGTAGACACTGAAAAAAAAGATGTAGAAGTTACTACAGCAATTTTGAAATCTCGCTGGAAAAATGTTGCCAGGTTTCCCTAAATTGGGAGAGGGATATATCACTCAGTTAGGCTCCTCTTCTGTTCCCTGAAGTCCGTTTTTATCCATGGTGCTTGCCTCTGCCCTCTGACATGTCCTTCCTTTTCCATCACCCTTCTCGGCCAATTCTGAAGAGGATGTTGGAAAATACGTCCTTGAGGCAGTTTTTTTTTCGATCTGCTCTCTGACTCTAAAACTCAGGGGCCTACTTTCACATTTTGAACATTCTTAGTCTTTTTTAGTTTGGGTTGATTGACGATTTTGCCGGTCCAGCTGTTCTCAACAACTTTGTGTATTTCAAGGTATTTTCATTTATTTCCCACCATTTTCCAAAAGCTTTTCCTATGATTCTTTTTGAGAAGGCTTGCTTTCTCTCTAGACTTGAACAGTGCTACTTTGGACACGTGTGGCTATGGTGGGACAATGCCTTTACACTTCCTAGAAGCCTTTTTATTCAACTCAAAGACTCTACTAGCTACTAACTTAATTCTTTCTGAGGTCTTAAAAAAAAGTTTTGCAGCCACGTCTTTATTATTATTATTAACAGCACCTAGGATTTGATATTTTCATCTTGTCTAGGAATATTTTTCTGGCTGGAGAAGCTAGAGATGAGGAACAGTTGTATTTCCAACCATAAAGTCCTGAATTCTCTATAGCCCATCAAAATTATTGCAAGCAAGGCCAATTGTTTTTAAAAATTCATCTCCTTCTTGCGGTACTTAATCATACGTGGCTGGTAAGATACTAGCTGATGTTTTCAATGTTTTGCCTGGAGGTTTTCTTTCCCAAATCCAGAAGTTCATCAGGTACTTTTCTATCTTCCAACTTACCACAGGTCATAGTTTTACCCCATTTCCTTGGCATTTTTCTAGCCTCCACCTGCCACGTACAACCAAAGCCAATGACAGATATTTTAGTTTTGTGCTTTGGCAGCTCTCTTCACGTCTAGTACCAATTTTTGTGCAGTTAGCTACTGCTGTATAACAAACAGTCCCCAGTTCAGTGGTGCAATATGTTAATCATTTACTTTTCAGATCATGAGTCATGAGCATGGATGTTGGCTAATTTTGCCTTAGTTTGACTAATCTCAGTTTGTTTGTGTATCTACCCAGGTCAGCAGGGGGCTCTTCTCTAGGATTGGCTTGGCTGGGATAGCTTAATTGGAAAAGTTCTACTCCACATGAGTCTTTTTCTTCTCTTGGGACCAATGGACTAGCCAAGCCATGTCCTTCTTGTAGAAATGGCTGAAGCGCAAGAGGACAAGTGGAAACTGGAAAATGCTCTTTTAAGCCTCTGATTGCATCAATGTCTACAGACATCTGATCGGTCAAAGCAAATCCGTGCCCACACTCAGAAGGCATGTTACCACTATCCCAGTACATGGGGTTATTTTTGTCCCTCCCCTCCCCTAGTTCTTTAACTCTCAAGGAACCAGAGACAGCATAGTGTATCTGGAAGGAGAAGTGGAAGAGCAGTGGGGAGAGTTGTGATAAAGTTCCCCGGCTGCACTGAAGCTTTCCTGGCCTCTGAGCTAGGTTAGGACATAAGTTCTGAATTGCACGAGAGATACAAGTTTTACCATTGAATGGGTCTGGATTTTTTTAATGCCTGAAAAATCAGACTAGTTGTAATAACTGAGAACGACAAGAAAAACCATGCCATCGATCCAAAATACTATCGAGGATAGGAGTAGGAGATTTGCTATAGCACAGAGGAAACAGTGCTAGTTAAAAAATAAATTTGCTTTCTGTCTGCCCTCTACAGAGTCCAACTCATCTGACACATCAGTTACATGGACAAATGTAACATCAGTTACATGGACATGTACAAATGGAGACAATATCTGGGCAAGAATTCCTTTCTCAAGCAATAGCATCCAGTTACTATTTATATTTTTAGTACAAAAATTTTCACATATGTTACCTTTGGTTCCAAAGTTTCCACTTGACAAAGCACAGCATCTCCTGTCTATTGCTCACACCTGGACATTGCTCTCACAATTGTTTCCATAGCCTTAATGTTAGACTCAAACCTACAAAACCCGCTCGTGTGGGATATGTCATTCCTCCAGCAATGGAAAAGAGTAAGAATGCTCCACATAGTATATGTCACTGTAACATTCTTTTTTCTAGGGAATTCAATGACTTTAATAAATGTGGAGTTAGAGAGTAGGTCTAACCCAAATAAAACCAGGTTGTTGGTTTATAGCCAGTCCATCAGTGGCTGTTCCCATCACTAAAAGATTTGTCTTTAGGGAACCACATGTATTTGCCTAGCACTTGCACATAGTAAATACAAAGTCTTAAAAACAAACCCCCCATATACTTACGATTTTGAATGGTGTATTTATCATTTCCTTGATTTTCCCTTAGAGTTTTGTCTCAAATGTATCCTTAAACAATATAGTGTGAAGTTCTGAATGTGTTTCAACTTTACATCAATGATATGATACTGTGTGTTTGCTTTTGCATCTTGTGTGTTTCACTTGCTGTTCTGTTTTGAAGTTCATCTGTGATGCCTGTGGCTGTAGTTGATTTATTCTCACTGCTGTCCGTTATTCCATTTATAACTACACTACAATTTTATTCTCCTGTCCACGGACATTTGGATTATTCGGAGTCTTTTGCTACTACAGATAATTTTGCTGTGAGCATTCCTGTACGTGAAACCTATTGCTTCTGTGCAGGGATCCCTCAGAGTATACAACCAGGAGAAAAATGGTTTCACAATATAATGGTGTACTCTTGTTATCGGCACAGTATGAGAGTTCCATTGCCCAACATCCTTGCCAATTGTGGTAGGGATAAAATTGTGAGTAGCTTTGGTTCCAGTTTCTATTTCCCTGACTATTAATAAGGTTAAACATCTTCCCATGTGTTTTTCAGCCATTGACGTAGCCTCTCAGTGAAGTGCCTGTTGATGTGTTTTGTTCATTTTTCTACCGGATTTCTTGTTCTTTCCTTATCGATTCTTAGGATTTGTTTATAAATGCTGGATACTATTCTTTCTCTAGTTAGGCATGTCAGAAACAGCTTCCTTTTTTTTTTTTTTTAAATATATAATGCTCTTTGGACAACAGAAACTTTCAGTCTTCAAGTGGTCAGATATATCAACTTTTTCCTCTGTGGTTACTACTTTTTGAATTTTGTTCAAGTAATCTTTACATGATTGTAAAAATACTATGCTATATCCTCTTCTAAAAGTTTTAATATTTTTTCCTTACCCATTTAAATCTTTGATATACATGGAGGTGATTTTTGTAATTGTTCTAAGAAGTGGCTTCAATTTTATTCTTTCCCAATTACTTCAGCAGTCTTTATTGAACACTATTCTCCTTCCTCAATGATCTGCAATGTCACCTCTGTTATTTATCAAGTTTCTAGGTAGCAGTAGGTTTGTTTCTGGCCCTTACTCTCTGCCACTGGTCTACTTTTCTATCTCTAAGCATACACCACAACGTTTTAATTATAGTTTTGATAAAATCTTGATATCTGGCAAGTTTCTTCACCTTCTTCTTCAGTAGTCTCTTGGGCAGAAGGAGGAAATAGTATACTTCACTACTTTATGTAACTTTCAGAATCAACTTATTAGTTTCATGAAAAACTCTGTCATATATTTCAACATTCATATAACTGATTTTTTTTTCTAAATTACACAGCTGTCTATAGACGTTAAAATTGCTAATCAATGATCTAAAAGCCTCCTTAACTAAGTGATCAAAGGTAACCTCAAGAATAGCCAGTCATATTGCTATCAGGGCACCCCGATATGCTGCGCTCCCTTTGACCTGTTGGTCTCTAGTCTTGCCCCAGTCCAGGCCATTCTCTACCTGCAGCCAGGTGATATTTTAAAGATGATCACGTCCTTTATTTAAAACTTAAAATGGCTTCTGTAGGTCCTTAGCAATAAGTTCAAAATCCTTAGTATGTCCCCCAGGGCCTCCGTGATGTGAACTTTGCTAAGTTCTCTAGTCTTGTATCTCTGTCACCCTCTTTCCTCTAGCCACCCTTTGAGATCCTCATTAACATCATAGTCTCCCAATGCTGCTTAGAGTTGTGTCCCAAAGTTGCCACTGATTTTTCTCGAAAGCATCTCTATCTTCTCTCTGTTCTCCTCTCTGATCCTTTCTGCCCCCACATTAACATAGTGCTCACACTACCATGAAATGACATATTCTTGCCTACCATCAGGAGTTTGAAGGACCTTTTTCAGGTGATAAAGTTGATAATGTCTAGAGATGTGCAGTCCAATATGGTAGTCATTAGCCACATAATAGTTTTTTAAAATTAAACTTAGATTAATGAAAATAAAATAAAATTAAAAATTCAGTTTCTTAGTCATAGTAGCCACAATTTCAAGGCTTTCAAAAAATCACGTGTGGCTAGTGGCTGCCATGTTGGATAGTACAGACATAAAACATTTCCATCATGGCAGAAAATTCTACTAAAAAGCACTGGTCTAGAGCCTACTTAGTTAAAAAAAAGTTTTCTGGAAAACCGATCCAGACAGGGTTTAGGAAAATGTCTTGCACTTTGGAGACCCTCAATAAATATTAACTAAATTGAAGGAGATTAGATGATTGCATAAAATAGATTTACTACATCTGGATCTACTGTGCTTTACTTGGTTGTTGGGGAACTTTGTTCTAGTAAATACTCTTCACTAAGTAATCACAAAATCAATCATAGGACACATTTTATATCTTTTTTTCTACTTGCTAATTTAAAAAACAAATTTTTAAATGGTCCCCCTTTTTTGAAAGGTTGATGTGCAAAATTAAATTGTCAGACAAATAGTTGATGACTTGCAGTGCAAGCAAAATTACTGTAAATATACATATTGCAGCCTGTTAATTACCCAGAACATTTAATGGGTTTCATTAACATGAGTAAATTCAACCCATTAATTCCTTTGCCAGCAGTTACCCCTATAAATGAACAAGTATGGAAAAAAAGAAATGAAAACACAGTTATTGTGCAATAGTAAAGGTGACAGTTCCACATTATCTCAGGTGCCAGCAATGCCACATGCTCACAGTGCCCTGAAGGTGCCCTGCTGTTCGCCACTGATGTCAAAGGGTATTTAATATGCATGCTTTGTATTCTCATCATCTGATGGACTGTTTTACCTTTTTAAAAACTTTTTTATTTTAAAATAATTATAGATTCACAGGAAGTTTCAAAAAGAGTATGGTAAGGTCCTATGCATCCTTTCCCCTAGATGCCCCCAATGGTGACATCTTACACAACCACAGCACAACATCAAAATCAGGAAACTGGCATTGGGACATTGTGCCTGTGTGGTTCTATGCCATTTTATCCCATGTACAGATTCATGTAACCTTCACAGTCAACATACAGAATTATTGCATGACCCCAGGGCTCCCTGCCTAGCCTGTTACAGTCCCAGCCACTCCCCTGCTGCCTCCTTATCCCTCCCACTATCCCCAACCCCGGCAACCACCATGTTCTCTATCTTCATACTCTTCTCTTTTTGAGAATGTTAATTAAATGGAATTATACACAATGCGTCCTTTTTGTACTTTTCCACTCAGCGTAATGTCCTTGAGATTCATCCAAGCTGTTGTGTAATGAATAGTTTGTTTCTTTGTATTGCCGGGTAGTACTCTGCCATGTGGTTGCACTACAGTGTGTTTAACCTTTCACTTAGAGGACATTTTAGATGTTTTGAGTATTTGTCTATTACAAATAAAGCTCGGGGTAAGGATTTTGGGTGGATACGTGTTTTCAGTTCTCTGGAATAAATGCCACCAAAGGTGATTGCTGGGATGTATGGTTAAGTATGTTCAGTTTTTTGAGAAGCTGCTGAACTATCTCCAGAGTGGCTGCACCATTTTACATTACCACAAGCAATGGATGAGTGATCCAGTTTCTACACATCCTCATCAACTCTTTTGGATTGAATTGTGTCCCCACAATATGTGTTGGAAACCTAACCCCTATACCTGTGGATGTAATCCTGACTGGAAATAGGGTTTACTTTGTTATGTTAATTAATGTATACGCACGTAAGCTGTGTCTTAAACCTAATCACTTCAGAGTTATAAGGGACAGCATAGACAAGGAAGCATGAACAGGGTAAGAAAGATGTCGTCAGAAGATTGCTCAGGAACGAACACTGGCGTTACAAAGCTGAAAGAGACAAGGATCTTCCCCAAGAGCTGACAGAGACAGAGAGCCTTCACCTAGAGCCGGTGTCCTGAGTTTGGACTTCTAGCCTCCTGAACTGTGAGAAAATAAATTTCTGTTCTTTAAAGCTGCCCACTTGTGGTCTTTGTGTTACAGCAGCAAGAGGAAATGGATGCACCAACATTTGGTATTTGCACTGTTTTTTACTTTAGCAGTTCTGATAGGTACGGAAGGGTATCTCATCCTGGTCTTCATTTGCATTTCCCTGATGGCTAGATGTTGACCATCTTTCAATGTGCTCATTTGCCATCTGTAGGTCATCTTCAGTGAAATGCCTCTTCATGTCTTTTGCACATTTTCTAATCAGATTTTTTAAAAAACAGTCGAATTTTGAGAGTGTATTATATATTGACGAAGTGGCCTAAAGCAATCGCTTGCTAGCCTAAAGGTCGGTAGTTCGAAACTACCATCGGCTCTGTGGGAGAAAGATGTGGCAGTCTGCTGCTGTAGAGATTTACAGCTTCGGAAAACCTGTGGGGTCGCTATGAGTCAGAATCGACGTAACGGCAGTGGGTTTTCTGGTTTACGTGTTCTGGATACAAGTTTGTTGTTAGTTACGTGGCTTGCAAATATTTTTTCTCAGTCCGTAGCTTGTTTTCTTCATCTTCTTAACTGAGTCTTTCACAGAGCAAAAGATGTGAATTTTGATGAAGACCATTTTACATTTTTTTTTAATCACTCGTGATTTTTGTGTATGAACATAGGTGTAAAGATTAACCCCTATACCTGTGGATGGAATCTGGTTGGAAATAGGGTTTTCTTTGTTATGTTAATGAAGGTATATCTATGCAGCTGTGAACTTTTCACTAAGTCCTAGATGCAGATTTTCCTGTGTTATAAAAGTTCTACAGTTTTATGTTTTACATTTAAATTTATGATCCATTTTGTGTTAACTTTTTTTATAAGGGATAGATTTAAGTTGAGGTTCATTTTGGTGCCTATGGATGTACAATTGCTCCAGCACCATCTGTTAAAAAGACTACCCTTTTGAAAGGTCATGGAAACCCCACAGACACATCCAAACTCCCTGAGGGACTGAATTGCTGGGCGGAGGGCTCTGGGGAATGTCTAGCTCAATTGGCATAACACAGTTTATAAAGACAATGTTCTACATTCTACCTTGGTGAGTGGTGTCTGGGGTCTTAAAAGCCTGTCAGCGGCCATCTAAGATACTCCACTGGTCTCATCCTTTCAGGAGCAAGGGAGAATGAAGAGAACAGGATACAAGGAAAAGATTAGTCCGAAGGACTAACTGTCCACAGCTACCAAGGCCTCCACCGGACTGAGTCCAGTACAGCTAGATGGTGCCCGGCTACCACCACTGACTGCTCTGACCAGGATCACAACAGAGGGTTCTGGACAGAGCTGGAGAAGGATGTAGAGCATAATTTTAACTCCCAAAAAAAAAAAAAAAAAAAAAAGACCAGATTTACTGGCCTAAAGAATACTGGAGAAACCTCAAGAGTGTGGCCCCCAGACACCCTTTCAGCTCAGAGGTGAAGTTACCTTCGAGGTTCGATGTTAAGCCTGGGAGTGGACAGCCCAGTAAAACTAAATGGGACTAACAAGGTACAGGAGTCCGGTGACAAAGGCCAGAAGGCAGAGGGGGAGTAGGAAACTGATGATAAGGAACACAAATTGAGTAAGGACACTGTCGATGTGTTGTGAAATTGTTGACCACTGTTATAGGGCAACATTTTTAGTAACTATTAAATGGGAGGCTGTTTTGTCCTGTAAGCCTTCATCTTGGGCGAGAATGGAAGCACAATTGGAAGAGCATAGTCAATATCACTTAACTGTGTAAGTAAAAAGTTTTGAAATGGTGTTAAAAAAAAAAAAAAAAACAAATGAGACTAATGAGGTACAGTAGTCCAGTGACAAGGGCCAGAAGACAGAAGGGGACAAGGAAGTCCCCTGGTGATAGGGAACACAAGGTGGAGTAAGGATATTCTTGATGTGTTGTGAGATTGTTAACCATTGTCATAGGGCAACATGTGTAGTAACTGTTAAATGAGAAACTATTTTGTTCTGTAAGCCTTCATCTTAAGTGAGAATAACAGCACAGTTGGAAGAGCGTAGTCAATGTCACTGAACTGTGTATGTAGAAATTTTTGGAACGGTGTATCTTTGGCTATCTGTATTTTCATCAAAAAAAAAATGTTGAGAATTTAGAGGCTTAATATGTTGTGGGGTTGTTAACCAATGTCATAAAACAACATGTGTACTACTGTTTCATGAGAAACTATTTGTTCTGTAAGCCTTCACCTGAAGTACAATAAAATATATAAAAAAATAAAATAAAATCATGATGAAATATTTTTGAAGGCATTTGAAAAGTAATTAAACATGTGTAGTATCAGCATGCATATACTTCCTATTTATGCCATAGCAATATGAATGAGGGAGAATCAACTGACTTAAAAATGCCCAGAGGAGTCTACTATATAGGAGCAGGTGGAAGGCTGAGCCTGAAAACAGAGAGATTAATTGAAGGTTTCTATTAGGAATGGAGCCCTAGTGGCACAGTGGGTAAGAGTTCAGCTGCTACACACTACAGGGGAGGTCAGCACAACTGGACTAAACCACAGCTAAGAAGTTTTCTAAATAAGACCAAACACTTTGAAGGACCGAGTAGCAGGGGCGGGGGTCTGGGGACCATGGTTTTAGGGGATATCTAGGTCAATTGGCATAACAAAGTTTATTAAGAAAATCTTCTGCAACCTACTTTGGTGAGTGGCATCTGGGGTCTTAAAATCTTGCAAGCGGCCATCTAAGATGCATCAATTGGTCCCAACCCACTTGGAGTAAAGGAGAAGAATACCAAAGACACAAGGTAAGTATTAGCCCAAAAGACAGAAAGGGCCACATAAACCAGAGACTTCATCAGCCTGAGACCAGAAGAACTAGATGGTGCCCAGCTACCACCAATGACTGCCCTGACAGGGAATGCAATGGAGAGTCCCTGATGGAGCATGAGAAAAGTGGGGTGCAGAACTCTAATTCTAGTAAAAAGAACAGACTTAATGGTCTGACTGAGACTGGAGCGACCCTGGAAGACATGGCCCCCAGACTCTCTGTTAGCCCAAAACTAGAACCATTCCTGAGGCCAACTCTTCAGACAAAGATTAGACTGGACTATGGGACATAAAATGATACTTGTGAAGAGGGTGCTTCTTAGCTCAAGTAGATATATGAGACTAAATGGGCAGCTCCTGTCCAGAGGTGAGATGAGAAGGTAGAGAGAGTCAGGAGCTGGTTGAATGGACACGGTAAATCCGAGGTGGAAAGGAGGAGTGTGCTGTCACAGTAGAGGGAGAACAACTAGGGTCACATAACAATGTATGTATAAATTTTTGTAAGAGAGACTAACTTGAATTAAGCTTTCACTTAAAGCACAACAATAAAAAAGAAAAAAAGAGTTCGGCTGCTAACCAAAAGGTTGGCAGTCGGAATCCACCAGCCACTCCTTGGAAACCCTATGCGGTGGTTCTACTCTGTCTTACAGCGTAGCTATGGATTGGAATCGACTCAATGGCAACAGATTTGGTTTTTGGTTTTATTAGGAATAGTCTGTTGCTCAACCCAGGTCCCTACAGCACCACTTCATTCTGAACGTCCAACAATCAGATGTGCACCTTCCAAGCAAAACAAAGGAAAAAGAAAAGAGCTGGATGACGCTTTTCTAAAGAAATCAAACTCATTCTTTGAGGACAGTTACGCAGCTTCTGTGAGGATTGGCACTCTGAAGTAAGTCATTCAATATTTCTGCATTCTGACAATCTGTGCCTCTAGCTCAACACTTGCTCATCCTAAGCAAAGCAGCCTGGTCAGTAAGCCTTGGCCACCCCCACAAATCTTCGACTTGGCCTCACTACTGTTGTTTCCTTATGTATGAACAGACAACCAAGGATCACCAGACATGTGAGGGAGACCTGTAAAAATGCAAGAGAAAGGAAAGCAGATAATTAAATAAGTGATTAAAAGTTAGGGAAATTTCAAGATATTACATCCACTCTGTTAAAACTGGATACCATGTAAAAAAGAACAAATACAAGAAATAACTTTTAGAACTTAAAAATATTGTTGACTAAACTACCAGATTCAATAGAAAACTGGAAGGTAAATTTAAAGACATCTCGCAGACCAGAAGACAGGTGGCACAAAACTAGAGAAAACAGACGAAAGGCAGAGTGTCAACACTAGAGATCAAGTATCTAATATCTAACAGAATTTCCAGAAAGAGAACAAAAAAACTCTTTTTTTCCCCAGAGAAATAACACACAAACTTTTTTATAGCTGAAGGAAACCCTATTCCTCAAATGGAAAGAAGCTACTATATAACAAATAAAATGAAGGCAAGAAAAAAAAAAAAAAAGCCCTAGACTTATATGTACCATTGTGGAATTTCTGAATATTAGGATAAAGACTTTTGGAGAGAAAAAAAGTCACCCGAGAATCGTATTGGCAACAGATTTCTCTCCAGGACTTTACAGGCTAAAAAATTGGAGGCATATTTTTTGCTTATTTAAGATTTTGCTATTGCTGTTCATTGTTTTCTCTGTTGCTTCTAAATTCTTTGTTTAAAAAAAATTTTTTTTATTGTACTTTAGGCAAAGGCTTACAGAACAAATAGTTTCTCATTAAACAGTCAGTACACATATTGTTTTATGACATTGGTTAACAACCCCACGACATGTCAACACTCTCCCTTCTTGACCTTGGAGGATCTTTTTTTTTTTTGGTGAAAATATGCATAGCCAAAGATACACCATTTCAAAAATTTCTACATGTACTATTGAGTGACATCAATTACATCCTTTCAGTTGTACTGCTATTCTCACTATCCTTTTCCAAATTATTCCATCACCATTATCTTCAACTCACTGACCCCTAGGCTTCCCATCAAACCTTTTGAGTTGCTGTTGTCAATGTGATCTCACATAGATAATTCATTTTTGTTGTTGTTGTACTTTAGATGAAGGTTTATAGAATAAAACAGTTTCTCATTAAACAGTTAGTACACATATTGCCCTATGACAATGGTTAACAACCCCACGACATGTCAACACTGTCCTTACTCAACCTTGGGTTCCCTATTACCCGCTTTCCTGTCCCCTCCTGCCTTCTAGTCATTGTCCCTGGACTACTGTGCCTCATTAGTCCCGTTTTGTTTTAAGGGGCTGTCCAAACCCCGGCTGAACCGTGAACTTCAGGAGCGACTTCACCACTGAGCTAAAAGTGTATCCGGGGGCCATGCTCTTGGGTTTTTCCAGTCAGAGGACCCAGATGTAAATCCATCCACCTATGGTCACCTGATCTTCGACAAGGGCCCAAAGTTCATCAAATGGGGCAAAGATAGTCTTTTTAACAAATGGTGCTAGCAAAACTGGATGTCCATCTCCAAAAAAGTGAAACAGGACCCATATCTGTTGCTTCTGACTTCTGCGGAGGAAAGCTGGACGTATGTGCATATTCTAGGGCCTATTTGTTTTTTAACAAATAAATGAATATAAGAGTTGATGGCAGAGTAGGTGTGGATTGTAGAACTCCTCATCAGAAATAAGACGTTGCTTCTTTAAAATGTGCCGTCTACTTGGTTCCCCCATCACCACAGGTGTTGCCCTAGCCGGGGTTCAGGCTACTGAGCATGTCTGTCAGGGCAGTGGGGCAAATCCATTCCCAGCTCCAAAACATGGAGCCAAGGGGGTCTGCGGAGAGCACCTAAGGGCAAAGATGAGCACCAAACGACAGTGCAGAAGTGCCAGACCAAAACGGGCCTTGACAAAGAGGTCAAACTGAACCCCACGCCTAGCTTCTACACCTGGGTCAGTGAGAGGGTGAGCTGACGTGAGAGGGTAAACAGGAAGGAGAATTGGGAGAGATTCCCCAAGGGCGCCAGGGGAGATATTTACAGTGAGGTTTCCGTTTATAGGGTCCCATTAACCCTGGTAGCGTAGTGGTTAAGAGTTCAGCTGTTAGCCAAAAGGTCAGCATCTCAAATCCAGCAGGCGCTCCTTGGAAACCCCGTGGGGCAGTTCTACCTTGTCCTATAGGGTCACTGTGAGTCGGAATCGACCTGATGCAAAGGGTTTTTTTTTTGTTTGTTTGTTTTGGTTTTTTTTGGTACATTCAAAGGAGTTTTAGACGGCTGTTTTAAAGGCGTCAGATTTGTTCTAAATATCTACCCATGATACAAAATGGAAAGACTTCGCGAGGAGACAACAAAAAGAATTAGCTGAGATTTGGTAAAAACCAAATGCAGTGTATTACATAGTCCATTTGCGTACAATGATACGCAACAGATACTTTGATAGTTTCTAAGTCTTTCATGCTGAAGACTTAGTGAAAATCTTTAGCAGATAATATTCTCTCTTCCACTTTGGTGCAGACTTTTTTTTATTATTGTGCAGTCCACCTTCCTTTGTCTATCCCAGGCTGATCAGCACTGGGATGATCACATCTTTATAGCAGGATCCATGTTAACGTCTTGCCAAAATTTATATATATATACATATATATATATATATATATATATTCACTTGTATGAAGTCATTAATCATTTTCAGGGGAACTATGGAAGAGGTTTGCTTTCTTCCAATATTTCTGCAGCATATTGACCTGGAGCATACACTGACCTTGCCATTTCATAAACTAAACCAAACCAAACTAAAATTCTAACTCTCTTTTCCCATTCAGGGTAGGGGTATTATGAGGATTAAATGAGATAAAGCATGTAAAACACCTGGCACCATGTTTGGAACCTAATAATCTTGAACAACATTAATTATTGTCCATTATCATTGTTGTGATTTTTATTAAATTTAATCACCCATAATTCTAGTAAGAAGGTACTGCAATTATTCTTACTTTTCAAATGTCCTGATGATTTTAAGAATTAAGAAAATTAGCTGTGCATCATATTTAGACATGGACATAGCCTACAATTATTTCTATTTTGTTTTCCTGCTAAATTAGACTTTGAAGCTGCCAAACAATGGTTTAAAATATAACAAAAAGGAAAATTTTTGATTTCAACAATATCAAAAGAGAAGATGTCTAACGTTAAAACCTTGCCTCCATTTTGGGGCTTGTGTACCTAGTGTCTCTTCTGAATCAAAGTCATTAAAATGTCTTGAAGACTTCATGCTGATCCAATTTTGGTTGTTAGATTTCAAGTACAATGAATGCTACTAAAAATGTTTTCTTATAATGAAATGTTGTATTGATTTATTCCCCACATGCTAGGAGGACTTTCTGGCCAAGTCATGTTAACTGGAAAAGCCAAGAAATAAATTAAAATTCTCTTCCTGTCTTAGTTTCTTAGTGCTGCTATAACAGAAACACCACAAAAGGGTGGCGTTAATGAACAGAAATTTATTTTCCGGCAGTTTAGAAGACTAGAAGTCCAAATTCAGGACTGGCTGTAGGTGAAAGTTTTGTCTTTGTTGGTTCTGGGGGTAAGTGTCTTTTTTCAGCTTCTGTGCCTCGGTTCCTTGGCGATCTTCTTGTGGTGTATATCTTCCACTCCGTTTGTGCTTGTTACTCAGGGCCTATCTCAAAAGTGATTGGCTTAAAACACACCCTACACTGAAACAGCCTCATTAACTTAACAAAGAATACACTATTTCCAGATGGGATTACAGTCACGTGTGTGTGTGTGTGTGTGTGTGTGTGTGTGTGTGTGTGTGTGTGTGTGTGTGTGTGTGTGTATAGTTGTTGTTGCTGTAAGGTACCTGCAAGTCATTTCCAACTCATACAGATCCCACGTTTCAGAATCGAACTGCCCCATAGGGTTTTGTAAGCTGTATTCTTTACAGGCAGCCCTGGTGGTGCAGTTTAAGCACTCAGCTGCTAACTGAAAGGTGGGCAGTTCGAATCCACCAGCTACTCTTTGGAAACCCTATGGGGCAGTTCTACTCTGCTCTATAGGGCCGCTATGAGTCAGAATCAACTCGAGGGCAACGGGTTAGTTAGTTAATCTTTACAGGAGCAGATTGCTGGATCTTTCTCTCTTGGAGGTGCTGAGCAGGTCTGATCTGCCAACTTTTTGGTCAGCAGCTGAGCTCTTAACCATTGAGCTACCAGGGCTCCTTATCCACACATATAAACCCATTGCCGTCGGGTCGATTCCAACTCATAATGACCCTAAAGGACAGAGTAGAGCTGCCCTGTAAGGTTTCCAAGGCTGTAATCTTTATGGAAGCAGACTGCCACGTCTTTCTGCCATGGAGCAGCTGGTGGGTTCAAACCACCCGACCTTTTAGTTAGCAGCCAAGTGCTTAACCATTGTGCCACCAGGGCTCCTCATTCACAAGTATAGGGGTTAGGATTTACAACACATATTTTAGGGGGACACAATTCAGTCCATAACACTGCCATTCCTGTGTGGTATCTCAGTTCAGAATTGCTCAGTGATATCACCTGACAGGCATGAAGTACAAAATGAAGGCACTCGAATAAAAGATTAACATTCATATTCATTTTAACTTTGATTCCCAGATATCAAAGCAAATTAGTAACACTTTGGGAAAAATTTCATGGCAATGGAGACTGAGAATTAGGGTTTCGACTACTGAAGAACATCAAGACACTGCCTTTTTTGTAGACTTGCAAACACAGGGTGATTTTCATCTCTACGGGGTGATTCGTGTTTATTTGTGCCTTAATTCACAGTGTTTCAACCTGAACCACAGAAATTACCATGTGTGTGACCTTAAGCAAGTACATTTTGGTCAATGATAAAACGTTTTTAAATATCTTGTTTTCTCCAATATATACCAAAAGCATGTACAGAATTACACAATGGATTCTAATTAACTCATTGCCAGCTTCAGAGCCGTAAGACCATTTTCTTGCAAAAAATTAACATTCTTTAATATCGTCATGTAGTCAGTCTGTTTTCACATTTCCCTAATTGGATATTAATTTTTTTTTAAGTTTGAATTGGGATCCAAATTAAGTCATCCATATGACTGGTTGAGTCTCTTCATTTCCTTTACATCCATCTTGTCTCCCAGCAATTTTTCTGTTGAAGAAACTGGGTACTTTGTCCTGTAGAGTTTCCTGCAGTCTGGATTTTGTTTATTTCATCCCCATGGAATTTTGAACACATCCTTCTGTTTCCTGTAGCTTCTGTAAATTAGTAGCAAGATCTAGATGTCTGATCAGATTCAGGCTTGATTTTTGTTTTTGTTTTATTTTTTTCCTTATCTTTTCTCTGGCTAGACTACTTCAGAGCAATGTCCTCCTTTACGTCCATCAAGAGGCACATGTGTCTGGTTGTCTCCTTTGGTGATATTTATCAGCCATGGATAAACTTTTCAGAGATCTATTATTCGTTAGTATTGAAAAATGTGATATTCTAATGCTACCATGCATTATTCATTTAACAGCCTGGATAATTCAAGAAAGGAACTTCCTCCTCATTAACTATTTGATTACTCTGATGTACAGATTTTATAGAGAAAGCCTGATAATTGCTTGATTCTCTTTCCCCTTTTTGTAAAATCAGTTTTAAAATAACAAGGTGGTTCCTTAGCATCTAACCAAGGCTGACTAATAAGCTGGATTTTTTGTTTTGTTTTGTTTTCTTTTGTTTTGGTACGTGTCATTATAAACTCCTGGCTTTAATTGTATTTATTGTGTTTCAATCCACTGCAATTACTGTCCTTGTAGATATTCAGAGGGTTCTAAGTTTGGCAAGTGGGAGCCTATTCAAGTTAGTTCGGGATCCTTTTGAACAGACCCTGTCAGTCCTTGACACGTTCCCTGCTTTCTGGTAAGACAAGATGTTCCAGGCTCATCTTATACATTGGAATCGACTATTTCTCAAGGAGACCCACTTTCTTTAGCAAGAAATGCTACTTCAAGGACACAATCTGAGCACTAAGGATGTTGTTACTAGATTGGTCTTTGTTTCTAGGCTTCTTCAGTGGACAAAACTAGGAAAAAGATATGATACGTCATGAGTTTATATTGATAGTTTTCATTCAAACTCTTGAGTTTTTAGTTACCCTCAGCAATCTTGTTTTCCTTTCAAACATGCTGAAAATCTCAGTTCACAACACCAACCTAAACAATCATTTAAAATTTATCCTAGACTACACACAAAACAAACAGATACTAATGTGATGGTTAATGTAATATGTCAACTTGGCTAGGGTATGATTCTCAGCGATTTGGCAGACGCTGGACTGACAGTTCTTCCGGAACCTAATGTAAGGGAACATAATGTAGCGTCCTCCATGATAGGAGCTGATGTGATCAGCTAATCACTGAAAAAGGAGTTTGCTTGGGGATGTGGCCCCACTGCCTCTCTTCCCTTCCCTCCGTCCCTCACTCTCTCTCTCTCGCTCTCTCTCTCTCTCTCCCTCTCCCTCTCTCTCTCTCTCTCTCTCTGTACTCTTCTCATTGCCTCACATCTGATTGTTGGAACATAAGCCTGCAGAAGTCTCCGGCCTGCCTCCTGACCTGCAGATTTTAGTTTTCTCAGCCCTTGCAGCCGTAGGAGCCAGCAGAAGTCTTCAGCCTGCTGCCTAACCCACGGATCTGGGTCTTGCCAGCCCCCACAACTGTGACAGCCATTGCCTTGAAGTAAATTTCTCTCTCTATGCTTATATATACACTTTCCTTGGTTTGCTTCTCTAGAGAACCTGGACAAAAACAACTGACATGACAATCACCAATATGAAACCGTTTTCAAGTTTTGCAGGGTTTTTTTTTCTTTGCCGTTAGCATAGATCCTACCATGGACATACAGTCAAATTCTTTTTGTTTTAAAGTCACTGGGCATAGTTCCTCTCTCTATGGTTATGCTGCCAACTAGGTACAGAAGTTTCTTCGTTTTATTTGCTTTTGAATATTTATTTAATTTTGTTTAATAATAATATAAAATACTAACATAGTTCCAAAGTCAGGCCTATAAAGCAAAATATATTCAAAGAAATCTATCTGCTATCTGTCCCCTCTATCTTATTTCCTCCCTCCTTCTGTAGGTAACCATTGGTGGGTGGTAAGCTGTTAAAAGTCAATGAACCATAATTAAGACTCTACTTTTAGACATAAACATTCTTCTAGATTTGCTAAGGGAACCCTTACCATTAGCACCACTTTATCTGGAAATAAAATATAAACGCTGATGGTAGATCATAAAAATAAAAAAATAAAAAAAAAACCTTTTTAGATGCTTTTTGAAATTCGTTTTAAAAATCAATTTATTGTAGTTTTAAAATCTAGAGGTGACAACGAAAAGAGATAAAGAAGGAAATAAAGTGCATCCATAACCCGTCTCTTGGAAATAATCTGTGTTAATATTTAGTTTACTTTCTTTTATCCTTTCTTCCTATCCATCTTATTTTTTAAATTAGAAATTCAGTTTAAAATGTTTCTTATTTTACTTTTTTATGGTGTTCAACATTATATCCGAAATAGTTATCCATGCTTCTTGGTTTGTTTTTAAAGGCTACAAAGTATTCTATGTTTTCATTCATTTATTCAGCACATATTTATGGAACTCCTGTTGTGTGGCAGGCACTGTGATAGGCATGAGGAGACAACAGTAAATGAAACAAAGAAAACCCCTTAAAGCTTGCATATCACACACCCACCCCCCCCACACACACACCCACACTCGCACAGTGTATTTAGCATATGCTGAGTGTTGGATATTTAAGTCGCGTGTAATTACTTGACATTATGAATATTGTTGTGGTAAGCATCCCTGTGGGGCATTGGTAGTTCAGTGGTAGAATTCTTGCCTTCCACGTGGAAACCCAGGTTTGATTCCCGGCCAGCGTGTAGCCACCACCTTCATGCTCAGCCACCACCAGTCTGTCAATGAAGGCTTGTATATCGTTGGAGGCTTGTGAGTTGCTATGATGCAGAACAGGTTTCAGTGGAGCTTCCAGACTAAGATGCACTAGGAAGAAAGGTCTGGTGATCTACTTTGGAAAATCAGCCAATGAAAACCCTGTGGATCACTAAGTCCAATCTGCCACTGATCATGATCACTGATAGCACAGGATTAGACGGCGTTTCCTTCTGTTGTGCATGTGGTTGCCACGAGCAGGGGGCTAACTCAACAGCTACAACAAGAAGAATTCTTGTACATAAGTCTTTCTTTGTACCTTTCACTTAGGATAGATCCCCAGGACTGAAATTACATACCTAAAATATAAATGATGTTGGTATTAATTTCTAACATAGTCTAACAAAGGAAAAATCAAGGACTCTTGGTGGTAAATGGCTAAGAAAATAGTGTCTATTCTGGCCCATTCTGTGTGTGTGTTGCGGGGGCGGGGTGGTGATTCTGCATAGTTCTTCTTTTTCTCTGTGTTTCAGCCTCCTCTGTGCTTGGGTGGGGATGTGAGTGTTGTTGAATGGTTTGGCTCTGTTCAGTCTCTGCTGTGACCATCGTTCTGGGAAAACTGATGGGGTGGGGTTGGATTTTAAGGCATTATTAGAAGAGAAAGAAGGGAGACTTCTGACCACATCCTGTGATCAGAGCTTAGTCTTCCCTATACTCCCTCTTACCATCTGTTAGATACCAATTGTTCTTCACTTGTCCATTGTCATCAAGCCACTTATAGGAGAAAGGAGTGCTTAACACTCGCAGACTAATTGATACCTAAAAACTGTTATGAAGTCAATGTCTGAGTTGAATCTTGGCTCTGCTATGTACTCTTGAAACCCCAAACCAAACCTACTGCCACCGAGTAGATTCCAACTCATAGTGACCCTATAGGAAAAGTAGAACTGCCCCACAACATTTCCAAGGCTATAAATCTTTATGGAAGCAGACTGCTACAGCTTTCTCCATGGGAGCAGCTGGTGGGTTTGAACCGCTGACCTTTTTTAATTAGGCTGTTTGTCTTTTTGTAATTGAGTTGTATGAGTTATTTATAAATTCTGAATACTAGACCCTTATCAGATAAATGATTTGAAAATATTTTCTCCCATTCTATGCACAGTCTTCCATTTTCTTGATAATGTCCTTCGATGCACAAAGTTATTAATTTTGATGAAGTCCAGTTTATCTATTTTTTATTTTGTTGTTCAAGCTTTTGGTGTCATATCTAAGAATCCATTGCCAAATCCGGGGTCATGATGATTTACTTCCAATATTAATATTCTTAAGTATGATTTTCAGATTTGTCCATGCTTTTGTATCAGGACTCATATTAATTTTCGTAGAAGATTCTTCATCTGTTTGTGAATTGTTTAAAGTTTGCTCTAAGGATCAAATATATGGCAAGGAATTTGCTCCCCTGAACAATGCTCTGCAAAATGCAGGCCACTGGTTAATAGTTGGAGCCCTGGTGGTGCAATGGTTAAGAGCTACGGCTGCTAACCAAAAAGTCAGCAGTTCCAATCCACCAGCTGCTCCTTGGGAATCCTCTGGGGCAGTTCCACTCTGTCCTACAGTGTCCGTATGAGTCGGAATCAACTCGATGGCAATGGGTTTGGTTTTTGGGGGTTTGGTTAATAGTTATCAAGGAGCAACTTCAGCTCCCATCACATAGCTCTTTCTTTGCAACTTCAGTCCCTCTTCTTCCACACGAAGAATTTGGGCACTAATAGTTTTTAACACAAGTGGAGAAATTCAAGTGTATCTGTGTTAAATGTCACTTTGTACGATTTCAGTCCCCCTCTTTAGAGAAATGACTAACTCTAAAACTAGAACTGCAAATATATAAGATGAGCCTGGAGCATCTTGCAGTGCCAGAAAGTAAGGAAGTGCTAAGAAAACAAAATAAGACAACCCCCTCCCCCTAAAAAAAAAAAAAAAAAGCAAAACCACAGTGAAGGCAGTATATCAAAGGGACACGGGAGCCAACTGAAAGAGACCCAGTGGCCACAGCTGGAACAATTTGAGCAACAAAATAAATAAAGTACTATTGGATCATAACCCAGGTATAAAATATTCATGAGTGTCGCAGCCCCTCACACAGGGCACCATCTGTTGCAGTGGCGATGGTTGTCAGGACGGCGAAGACAGTAACCAACTGCACAACTCTTACAGAGAAGTGGGGCCAGGAGGGTCACTCTGAGGAGTCGATCCCCGGCTTCAGTCTCAGGAGTTTATTTATAGTCAATACAGCAAGCAGTGAAGCAAATAACAGAACAATGGGCTCTGGGTGAGTAACAATAAGTTTTGGGCAAGGGAGAAGGAATTCAGGTAAACAAGCCAATCAGTAACAGGGCAATAGGTTTGGGAAAACAAGTCGTGCCTAATCTCATTCTTATCGCTGACAAGTCTCCAACATGTCATATACAGCATAGAGGCCTGTGGGGGCTGCAGTTGTCAATAGTGCAGCCATGTTTAAATGGCATATATCCCATACATGAGTCCATACTGATATAAATAAATGATTGACTAAACAAATAAATGGGTGGGAATAAGAAACAAATCTCCTATGCAGAAGAATTCCAAATAATTGATGTAGATACTTTGCCTGCAGAAGGTGGAGTATAACTCCGTACTCCCTAAGGGTGGGCTCTGTGTAGTGACTTCCTTCCAATAGTACAGTATGGGAAGTGAGAGGGAGGTGTGAAGAGCAACTTCACGGTGGAACAGCCTAACGAACACTGCCTCGGCCAGTTGATCAAGGTCAACATCAACGTGATAAGTCATGTTAATCATATGTACCCTCTACATGATATGATGAAAACGGAATTTTATCTCTGCGATCTTACCCCCCGCATACCCATAATCCCAGTGTAATGATGAGAAAAACACTAGACAAATTCCAACTGAGGAACATTGTACAACATATCTGACCAGAACTGTCAAGGTCATCAAAAACAGGGAAAGTCTCAGAAACTATCACAGCCAAGAAGAGCCTAACAGTAATGTGATAACCTGGATGGAGTCTTGGAATGGAAATAGATATTAGATAAATATGAAAAAATCTGAATAAACTATAGACTTTACCTAATAATAATGTATTGATGTTCATTAATTATCATGAATAGATCATACGCGTGTAAGATGTTGATAGTGTGGAGTATACGGTAACTCTGAATTAGCTTCTCATTTTTTCTGCAAATCTAAAATTATTCTAAAAAATAAAGTTTATTTTAAAAATCTAGCCTTCCATTTTAGTTTGCTGAGAAATCATTTGATTCTCAACCTTTCCACATTTATTATACCTCTGCTTTCTCTGGGTCACTAGTCAGTTTGACCACTGAAGGGCATCCAGAAACAGCGAATGACAAGTGATCCCCTCAGCTTTATTGTATATAATAAAACTGTTTTATTATACACAATAAAACTGCAGAGAACTGCCTTTTAGGATGCATGGGACACCCTTGGGGTCCACTAACTAATCTTAGAGAAACTGCTTTATATGGTGCCAATTTAGTCCATCACTAATTTGTCCAATTTGTTCTCTTTGTGTGTTTGCATAGGCTAACTTCAAAGTAGCATTTCTTCAAAGAAATTTTATGCTTCACATTGGAACAAACAATGAAAACTTGTTTCTGTCAACGTAGGAGAATGTAGAAGTAAACTATGGCAGTTGGTGAAACAATCTACTGTAAGGACATTAGGGTATAAAAGAACATAATGTATTAAGTTAGTGTCTTATTCGGGGTTCTAATAGAAAAAATCCACTCAAAAGCCTTTATTAGCGAGAGACAGAGCGAGAGAGAGACAGAGACAGAGAGAGAGGTGTGAGCAGGTTAAGAGAATCAACAAAGGATGAGGAGGTACTAGTAACAGTGGGAAGTAGTTACCACCCTAAGGCATGAAGGGCAAGGGGAGGGAGAGTCTCACTGGATTCATGGAGGAAGGGCCATCTAGGGGAGCAGTAAAACTGAGGGATACTGTCTTTGCTGGGATGTGGCACTGAAGCGGGGAGTGAGTGAGGGAAGGCATCATTGACTTCTCTCTCCTCTCATCCTCTGATCTTGTGCTAGTCCCTCCCACTGACTAAATCCAGCTGGAAGCTGAAGGGTAAGGAAGCCCTAGTGCCACCACCCTGGAGCCCAGCCTCTGGGAAGCTGAGCAGGGCAGAGAAGGGCGGCAGAAGGAAGGAGATGGAGTATGGCCAGAACTGTTGGAAACATCAATGTGCACTTGGGGCTTTAACAAGACATGTGTTTCCTGGCTCTGTCTTTACTAAATATGATCCCAAAATAACAAAGACACTTTATCCACACATACTTTCCAGCATGCCTCCAATGCCCAGACTTTAGCGTCTCGGTCTATTCTCCACAAAAGGAACCAGGAATCCTTACAGGGGGGTTGACTCCATGTCTTGTAGCAGAAAAGAAATCAGGATGGATCTGGAAAATTCAATGGCCCAAAAGCAAGGGGTTGTGCTGAAAAGACAAAGGAAACAGTTAACCGTTTAAAGGGACACCCACTAACGGCGTTGTGGTCTTCGGAGCCTCAAACAGAGCTGTAAAACCAACCAAACCTGTTGCCGTCGAGTCGATTCCGACTCATAGTGACCCTGTAGGACAGAGTAGAACTGCCCCATAGGGTTTCCAAGAAGTGGCTGGTGAATTCAAACTGCCGACCTTTTGGTTAGCAGCCACAGCTCTTAACCACTGTGCCGCCAGGGTTCCAAAATAGACCTATAGTTATAGTTAACAGCAATGAACTGAGTCCTTAAAAGCCATGGATTCATCATGATAATTCAAAATAGAAAAGTCAGTAAAAATGATGCAAACCCTTTTGACCACAGAAGAAGGAAGAATACAATGAAATGCTTTTAATTATTTTATTGATTTTAATAAATAAGTGCTGTTAAAGTGCACGGGTGTTTTGTTTCTTCCATTAATTCTTAGTCTATTTATGAAAAATAAATATGGACTTGCTTCTATCCACGCAACTAAGAAATAATAAACACAAAGAATTGTGAACAAGCCAAGGAGACCAAGAAAACAGGGAGGAACAACGAACTGATGGTCACCTACAAAGAGAAGAAGAGGTTGAAGACTGTGTTCCAAAATGATGAATTAGTTAAGTGTCCCCAGATGGAGAACTAATTCGGCATGCCCACTCCTGCTACCAGGAAATGAGATCTCCTGAGGGCTCTGCTGATTACAATAAAACCCCGATGTGAAATACTCAAGTTTTTAATAACAGGCACAAACTGTGGAGAGCAATAAAAGCCTAGGTGGGACGAGAAGTTTGTAATAGGCAGCTAACCTAAAGGTTGTCACTTTGAACCCACCCAGCGGCTCCAGGAAAGGAAGGGCTGGTGAACTACTTCCAGAAAAGATTACAGCCAAGAAAACCCTACAGAGCAGTTCTACTCTGTAACTCATGTGGGTCCCCATGAGTAAGAACCGACCTGACGACAACGGATTTGGTTTTGGTTTTTTATAGAAAACAATGTATTCCAAAGACCGGCCTCTTGACTAGGCAATGCAGGCCAGGTAATATCTTAAAAGCACCTTTTGGGGAAATGTGACAAGAGTTGGAAAAAAACTAAAACCTAGGTAGAAGGTCTAGAATTAAAAAGTCTTATCGGAATTTAATTATAAAAAGCAAATGCAGGTTGATGGTTTGCAGCTCTGGTTTGAATCGCCTGGGAAGAAGCTGTTATCCCAGCTGCATTAATAGCACGTGGCCCGAGAAGGAATTCTTTTTTTCTCTGGGATCTGGTGAAAAGGAGCCACGGCGGTGCAGTGGTGAAGCCCTCAGCAGCTAACGGAAAGGCTGGCGGTTTCATTCAACAGCAGTGGGTTTGGTTTTTGGTTTGGCAATACCTGGCAGTACCAGGAAGGGATCAAAATATTGTCACCTAAACCCTGGGAAGGCATCACAGTAAGAATGGATTTACTTCATTTCTTTAATACTTCTATACTGTTTTTATATGTTCCTAGGGCTATTGATACGATGTGATGTGATGCCAGGGGAAGGGGGAGAGGAAGAAGGGGAGACACGGAGCAGAAGGCCCCATAGGGTTTCCAAGGCTGTCATCTTTACGGAAGCAGACTGCCACATCTTTCTTACGCTGGCGAGTTTGAACCGCTGACATTTTGGTTAGCAGCTGGGCACTTAACCAGTGTACCACCAGGGCTCCCGAATATTTTCTAGGGTCTGGAATCGTCAGAAGTTGTTTGTGGTTCCTACATTCCAGAGAAAAGATTGGTACAGATTTTTCTCTTGAATGAGTAGGAGAAATGCTGATTGTATTGCCCTTTGAAAACACAGGCTATTACAGAATGCTAAAGAACAAAGAAAACCAGGCCTCCTGACTCTGACTGTAATTTTGGTTATTATCAAAACTTGAATTGACCAGCGATTAGCGTTGGTGAGCAATAAGCATGCAATCGGAACTTCCTGATTCCTGGGTTTTAGTTTTGACAAGGAGTGTATTTAGGAAGCTGACTCTGTATTTAATGTTCTGAACTCTGATGAATTTATAAAAGAATGATGAGTCCATACATGTTGTCAAAAATATACCATTTTAAAAATCCATGAATTAATTTATCAACTCAGGCATTACACAAATTCCAAGTGGTAATGGTCTTCTCCACACATCCAGGCCCCTCAGACTTTAATAGTCGAAGTCTTTTTTTTTTGTTTTAATATTGGAAATATTTTTTATAGAGAGGCTGCTTCGTTTTCTCACTTCTTCCTTTTTCAGACATCTCCTTCAGCTGATGGAGAGTGTCCTAACCTTCCACTTGATCCTCTCTCTAAAAAGGCATAAGATTTGTAGTCCTTTGAAATATAGCTCACTGGTCCTCCTTCTCTGACACAATGTCTCCGGAAGTAATCCACACCGAATTTACAGTTAACTCAAATCTAACATCAGTTTGTTCTTATTAAATAAAATGTTCAGTCATACTAAAGGCAGACTGTTATTATTCTAATGAGGAAAGGATTTTTATGAAATAGTTACTTCACTGCAATTCCTCCTTCTCTATTCCTGCGTCTTCAACAAAATTTTATTTTCATGCAGAATAGGAAAATATATCTTTTCCCAGGAATATAGTATTTGCTTTTATGTGTGATAAATATGGTGGGGTTTTTGTTTCCCCTACAAGAATTAATTCTAGATTCTCTAATCAGCTACTTTTGATGTAGTGATTACATCTCTATTTTCACTTTACTTTCCAATAGGCACAGCAATGGTTTTGAAATCCAGCAGACATCAGTGTTTGAATGAATACAAATGGATACTCCCCCTGGAAATGGGTATCCATAAAATGGCAGTGTATGATGGGTGGAAATATTCGTTCTCTCCTCCTGACAATGAGTTAATTTGGAATCCACTGAGAGTGGCTTTAAATAAAAGTTGGGCCCACTTTTTTATTTGTTTTTGTTTCTGGGAAAAGTATAAGATTCCATATGATGTGTGCACCAAAGAGTAAGTTAGCATAAAAATATACAAGTTGTTCCAAATTGGGCAAATGCAGTAATACCAATCAGAATGAGCATGAATGTTCACTTGGAGATCAAGGTCTGATGCCCAAGTGTGCTCTGTAATTGTGTGTCATCTTCTTCTTGTGTGGCAGTCTAGAGACACTTCATAAACATTTTTTTTTTTGCATTTTGACATTTCTGGATGATGTCCCCATTTTATAAATGGAAAAAGTGATGCGTGAAGAGAGTGTTGCTGTTGCTGGTTGCCGTAGAGTTGATTCCAATTTATAGCGACCTATGCAACAAAGTAGAACTGTCCCATAGGGTTTTCTTGGCTGTAATCTTTACAGAAACAGGTTTGCTTTTCTCTCTTGGAGCCACTGGATGGGTTTGAACCACCAACCTTCTGGCTAGCAGCAGAGTGCTTAACCGTTGTACCACCAGGGCTCATGAAGAGATTAAATAAGACCAAACAATCCTTCGGGAAGAGAGCTGAGCCATTCCTTCCTTCCTTTTACATCTATTGAACAAGTTTTGTGAGCCAGGCATGGGGCTGGGCATGAGGTCATAGAGATAGCTAAACCAGGAGACTGACGTGCCATTGTGCCCCTGTGGCAGCATGTCTGGACCTTGGGAACATGGCTGTGCCCTACCTATATGCAGTTTCCTGCAGGTCCTGTCCTTCATGTGACCTCCCCTTCTGTGATGATTAGAGTATATGACAATTCTAGGACTCAGTTCACCTTGTGGGTGCTGCACTTTAATTTTCCAGGGACAGAGGTACAGGAGGACACCATCATGTCAGATATGAATAAGCACGTATTCCCAGAGGGTTAGTAAGTGAAAGAAAAGAAAAAAAAAAAGAGGGGAGAAAGGTATGTTGAATGGTCATGTTGGCATACGGGCTATCACATGGACCTGGGATTAGGAAAGACCCTTCCAACGTTGCTGTGGAGATCAGCATGGACTTTTTCTGGTGGTAAGCAGACCAAAATGTCCCTATCACTCCCCCATGTGGACTTGGCCGCATCTGAAGACAGGATTACTCTTGAGTGACACTTAGTGTGGCAACATGTGTTGTCCCAATGCAGCTGGGCCCAGGTCTCTAAGAATAGGAAGTGCAGTGCAAGGACCTGGTGGCCAAGGCTTAACCTAACCCCAGCTATGCTTTTACCTCCTGTTCTTTGGTGTTTGCTGCCTTTCACTTGCATGCCATCTCCTGTGGGCAACTCCGGAGTCATTCTCCTGATTGTTAGGGCTGTAGTTCACATGCTGGGAAATAAACAGAAACCCTCTGGGTTCCAACATTTGAATCTATGGGTATATTTTCCGAGAAGATCAAGGGAGGGGCTGTTGGAAAGGCTGCAGTGCCCTAGAGTGGTAGATGGCTTACATAGAACGCACAGTGAAACACCTGTGTGCTGTTGAGTCACACTCATTGGCAGCCATTTGAATCCTTTGTGAGGGTAACCTGTGGCACGAAGTCACCCTTACTGCTGGGTGGGGGTGCCATGCTTCTCTTGGCTTAAACCTCACCCCAGAAGATATCACTATTTGGCGGTTCAGTTGTCTGATACCACCCCACCCTCACCTTAGAACTTGGAAGCATATTATCCATAATACAAAAGAAGAAAGGAAAGAAAGAAATGTGTAGCTTCAGTCATATGACAAAATACTGAAAGCTTATAGATTTTCCAATAAATACTTCATGCCATCCCTATGTGGCTCCTTTAAGCAACTGCACAACAGCGATATCCCACATGGGACGTCACGTAAGAGAGAAGTGTCGGCATGTCCCGGCTGTGAACCACCGACCTTCAGGTGCTCGACCTTCCTGCTTCTCACTTTCTGGGGAATTCTCTCCTTTTTCGATGTGACGAATAGCAGCAGCCTCCCAGCTGTGGTGTAGACTCTGCCTTAATCTCAACACAGTTTTTCTGCCGCGTTGTTGCCTTAGAGAAAACCCCTTCATTTCACCTGGGTCTTGACACCTTCTAAAAGGATGTGGAGATCATTACCGGTTTATCCAACTCCTGCAAAGTGAAACTGGTTGCCACTCTTTGAAAATGTCAAGGAACATCGTAAAATAGAAAAAAATACAATTTGGACAATTGAAAACAAAAATGACTATGAAGACCATAAGCTACTGATAGAAGGATAAAGAGATGCTTCTGGGAAAATCATTCTACAGAAAACGTTTTAAAAATCAATCAAAAACTACAACAGCAGCAGCAACAGAAGCTGCATTACACAAAGCAAGGCAAGAAGCAAAATGCCATAAATGCAATGCATATTGCTTAAAATGTTTCACTTGATGGAGAAGCATGGCTTCTCATTGCAATATTAAGTGTTTCTGGGGTCACCAGTTGTAGGTCAATGTGGGTTAGTTTTGACTAGCTAAGTCTTACATCTGACATCTCGTATATGACATCTTTGCCATCTCACTCTGGTTGCTAATAGACCGATGTCCGCATAAATCACATTAGTCCCAGGCATGCCCAGCAGAGAGATCAAAGACTGTGAAAGACTGGTCCTTCTGTTGCATGGATTACAAAACAACTTGCGTTCGCCTTCCGTTTAGAACTGAAATTTTGTGTTCTCGAATTTATTTTTGATGTTGCAAGGTGGGATCTTAATATATGGCAAATAATTATAGTTTGCATTTTGTTTAAACAAACACATGTTCTTTGTAAAACAAAACTACTAAAGAGGTCAAATGCAATGAAGACCCCAAGTAAACTAGATGCAGAAATTCCTAGCATGCTGCTTCACATTATTGGTTGAGTCTAAGCGTTGCTTATGCTTATTTTGTCCTCACATAATGAAAGGAGTCAGATCAAGTAGACTTTAGAGTTGAAATTGGAAATAGGACTAACATGCTGACATTTCTTGTATGACAACGTTCAATTTGGTACAAACAATTCTTGACTTTGCTCCACTACAAAACTCCACTGTTTAATTCCCACATGGCATTTGCTCTTATCTAATAGAAAATTGAAAATGTCAATGTACAAACACCCCAGGTAAATGTCATTCATGTTGACTTTTTCTCAAAAATATATTAAAATGGAAATACCAGATAGACAATCAGTGTTAATGTAAAAACCAGAAGCAATGCACCCGAAAGAAACCCAGCAAATCCAAATTCAGCCCACTGGGAAAATACTTGTAGTTCTATATATATTATGCATCTGCATATGTACATGTATAAATATTTAATATATATTAAAATTCACCTGGTCCTTGAAGTCTACTTGTACACAGCCACATTAAAGTGGAGAAATTGTGCATCATTGAAAGAGGCATAAAAATAACTTTCGAAATATCTATAAAGGATAGATAGATGGATGGATAGATAGATGGCTGCCCTTGAGTTGACTCTGACTCATGGTGACCTTATGTACAACAGAATAAAACATTGCCCAGTCCTGTGCCATCCCCACATTTGCCAGAATGTTTGAGTTCATCGTTGCAGCTATTGTGCCAATCCATTTCACCCAGAGTCTCCCTTGCCCTCTCTGGCTCTCTACTTTACTAAACATGATGTCTCCTCCAGCAGTTGATTCCTCCTGATGATGTGTCCAAAGCAAGCGAGTTGGACAATGTTCTGTTGTGACCCATAAGGTTTTCACTGACTAATTTTCAGGAATACTATATTTTTATGCAAATAAAATTTTGTTGAAAAGCAAAGATGTCATTTTTAGGAGTAAGGTGCGCTTGACCCACGGCATGGTATTTTCAAATGTCTTATATGCATGCGAAAGCTGGACAATTAATAAGGAAGATCGAAGAAGAATTGATGCCTTTGAATTATGGTGTTGGCAGAGAATATTGACTATAACTGCCAGAAGAATGAATAAATCTGTCTTGGAGGAAGTACAACCAGAATGCTCCTTCGAAGCAAGGATGGTGAGACTTCGTCTCACGTACTTTGGACATGTTATCATGAGGGCCCAGTCCCTGGAGAAGGACTTTATGCTTGGCAAGTTAGAGGGTCAGCGAAAAAGAGGAAGACCTTCGATGAGATGGATTGACACAGTGGCTGCAACAATGGGCTCAAACACAGCAATGATTGTGAGGATGGCGCAGGACCAGGCAGTGTTTCGGTCGGTTGTACATAGAGTCCCTACGAGTCAAAACTGGCTTCAGGGTACCTAACAACAACAACAACAACGCACACCTTCTACGTTTATTTGCCAACCAACGCTCCCTACCCCTGACAAAAATACTTTGCAGGGGGAGGGAACAGTTGGCAAACAAGGGTAGAAGATGCGCATTAATTGCGTAAAAATGCAGTAGGTCCCCGGGGCCTTTTTTCCTAGTCTGTCTTAGTCTGGAAGCTCTGCTGAAACTTGTCCACCATGGGTGACCCTGTTGGTATTGAAATACTTGTGGCATAGCTTCCAGCATCATAGTAACATGCAAGCCACCGCAGTACAATAAACTGACAGACAGGTGGTGGTTTATAAGGTATATGAATGTTCCTAGTAAAGATATAAGATGCCAAGAAGAAGTAAATTGTCCTCTATTGCAAATTATTTTGAGTATACAGATTATTAACGGTGGGTCAATGTGTTTCCTGTTCATTTTAACTTAAGCCACCCGTTAGTTACAGTAGGAGTTTGTCTGCAAAGCAGCAGATTGTATAGAGGCAAGATGAAATTCATAGCTGTTCCTCTAGGGCAGCATCTGCAAGTGGATGCCCACAGAAGTTCCATCGTCCTACTTGCACCTCTTTCTAACCATCAACAAAATGGATAATTTGTTTAGTTACTGTTTCTGTGCATTCCAAGATTTTTTGGCTATAGGGTATGATTAATCTGTCAATACGTCATCGTGTGTTTTTATTAAATTGCTTTCAGATTATAGTAGTTGGTGCACATCAAATGATATCTTTGGTCTAAGCTCTTCTCAGGAAACCTTCGGATGTAATTTGTGGAGCTGGAGCACTAGAAGGTAAGGAAATTGCTCTGTCTTTTCAGCTCCTTCCATAACCCACAATTATTGTTACACTCGGCCTGTGCTGCTTTAGGAAGGTTCTTCAATAGTTCTTTTATGTGGTAGTTACCCCCTGGACACCAGCTCTTAGAAGTGTTAACCTTTGTCTCAGGAGGTGAGATAGACCTGAACTTGAGCCATTAGCTCCCTTGAACTCTTCCCTTGAATCTGACAGTCTTACTTATGGGCTCTGTTGGCTCTTTGTCAATGTTTTTAAAACTAAGGAAGTGCCCATGTGTGATTGTGTAATGTGATGCTGCGGGGAGGGGAGAGGAAGAAGGCGGCACAGCAGGAGGATAAGTTTGGCTAATACAAATTTCTCTTTGGACATTAGTGTTCAATATTCCTGAAAATCAGAATTTGGCTCTACAAAGAAAGGGAGGAAAAGCCCAATGTTAGAATTACATTCTAAAATATATGCATGTGGAATAAAAATGAATGCTACAGGATAAGGCTATATTTAAACTAATCTCTACAAAACCTCCCCAGTGTATACATGTTGTGGTTCCTTTTAGATGTTTTTTAATTGCGAAGTAAATTTTTTTGAGGATGCTTCCTTTGAGAGGAAAGAACTAAACATTTTTTCTGAATATTTATTAACCTGTTGGGATCAAGTTGATTCCAACTCATAGCGACCCTATAGGACAGAGTAGGACTGCTCCATAAGGTTTCCAAGGCTGTAATCTTCACTGAAGCAGACTGCCACATCTTTCTCAGGCATTGGTGGGTTCGAACCGATGAGCTTTTGGTTAGCAGCTGGGCGCTTAACCGCTGCACCACCAGGGCTCCCGAATATTTGTTAGAGTCTGGAATTATCAGTCATCGTTTATGGTTCTTGCATTCCAGAGAAAAGATGGGTACAGATTTTTCTCTTGAATGAGGAGAAATGCTGATTGTATTGCCCTTTGAAAACACAGACTATTACAGAATGCTGAAGAACAAAGAAAACCAGGCCTCCTGACTCTGACTGTAGTTTTGGTTATTATCAAACCTTGAATTGACCGGCGATTAGCGTTGGTGAGCGATAAGCATGGATCGGAACTTCCTGATTCCTGGGTTTCAGTTTTGACAAGGAGTGTATTTAGGAAGCTGACTCTGTATTTAATGTTCTGAACTCTGATGAATTTATACAAGAATGATGAGTCAATACATGCTGTCAGAAATATGCCATTTAAAAAATCCACGAATTGAGCTTTATAAACAAAATACAGCATATGCATCATCTGACTAAAATTCTGTGTTTCATTCTGTTCTACAAAGGGTCGATATGGATCAGAACCAACTCGATGGCACCTGGAGAGGCGATGCGGGCAGGGATGGGGGACAGGGGATTCTCTAAATAGATTCCTAAATAGACTCTCACGGGGACGCAGGGCATGGCATGGATACCACTGGTAAGGTAAATAGTGCATTAACTGTAAAATCAAAGTCGCTCCATGACCGATGATGCTCGGGCAGGCACTTTAGACTTGTCAAGAGTGTCAATATCGTCCATCCTTAAGGGTTGTTAAGAGGAACCACTTAAACGAGATGATCTATGGAAAGTGCCTGGTGCAGTGCCTGACACATAGGAAGTACTTGACAGGTGTAAAGCCTTTTCCCTTTTCCTCCCATAATACATTTCCTGTCTTCCCCTGGTTCATTCATCTCCCCAAGTTCCATTACACACAAAATCATTAGACGTTTTTGATAAATTTTATATTAATTCTTTGTACGTAGCTTTTATTCCATTCTTTTAAAAATCTGAGTTTAATCTCAAAATACTTGTGACAGATGCTTTCTTCTTAGGTTATGGACCATTTAGTTTATAGAGAAATACTTTTGCAGATACATTGTTGACATTTTAATTTTGGGACCTCCCATTTTGACTGAGCTGTATTTTCTCTTCTTAGAGTTAGCCAGGCCAAGGAATTGTCAGAATGGACATGTTAGCAGATGGCTGCAGTGAATAATTTTGGCTGGCTTTAAATAATTTCCTATAGTTTCAAAAGACAAGCTTGAATGTTGCAGTTCAGCACATCCGACAGCAAACCGGCAAATTTCTGCAGATGAGCTACATTATATAATATTTCTTACTCGATTTCATAATATAAAATACCAATATTGTTTAAATGACATCATGCAGGTTAATAAAATACTACTACATACCTAATTCTACTACAGCTAAAAATCAATGATGCATTACAATTTTAAAGGAATGGGATATAAATATAACTTCTGGAGCAATGACAAAATTAAATCAATAAAAAGTTGCAATGGTGACATCAGTTAATTGATATATTCCATATTACTCAAAATAAGCTCCATGGTATTTGAGACACTAGGCTAGAAATGCCTGCTAAGATTTGCATTTTTATATTTCTTAAGACTCAAGAATGTACAGCTAGAGGTTGCAGAAAATACTTTCATCTGAGCTATGGTTTATCAAATGATCTGTAGACCTCTCGTGTTAATAATTGTTTTGAATATTGTTGTTCTCTATGAAGTCGCCTTTTAAATCAGCATTTGTACAGCTGCATCACAGTAGCGGTTTGTTTATTGCTCTTTCAAGCTGGAAAATTACAGGCCCTCTCCCTTTTTATATTATTTTTAAGGGTCAGCTTTGTGTTTGCAGTGTCAAGATTCACATTTTAAAGGGACAGGCATGGAAAGGAGAGAAAATGAAAACCTGTTCTCAGAGACTTCTCTTTTTCTTCACAGTGAATTTCACAGTAATAAAAAAAAAAAGCCACACTGCAGCTATTCCTTCTCACTTCCCAAAGCTTTCAAGGACATGATTTTAACATTACACTGTTTTTTTTCTTTTTAACATAAAAGTATCTGAGAGTGTGGTTAATTATTTCATACTGTAGCATACAAAAGCAATGTGTCGATAAAAACGTTGCAACCCTTTTTAACAGAGGACTCTTCAGGGCTGCCAGGTGTGCCTCAGGCTGTGCAGTGAATAATGGTGTCATTTCTAGGGGATGTCACCTATACCACTGACAGCATGCGTTTCTCTTCTTGCAACAACAGTTTTCCAGCTGGTGGAGGCAGTGTCTTTTCCTAACAAAATTAAAATATTAAGAAACATTTCTGATAGATGGAAGAAAAGTGTCTTGTGGAAGAGGCACCTTGTTTTCTAATTTGCCCAACTAAGGGATGGTTTTGTTAAGGAAGGTGAGGATCACTGCAAGCAGAACAGGTTTGGGGAAGAAAGTTCTTGAACTTGATTTTTGACCTGTTGAGGTTGAGCTGTGACAAAGCCAAGGTTGCAGTTGAATCTATTCAACTGAAAAAAGAGATTTAGGTTAGAATTGTAACTATGGAAAGAAATAGGACCTAGACAATTGTGACAACGTGGAAATGGATAAAATCACCCCAAGGTAGAGTGTCGTGTAGAAGAGAAGTCTTAACACTAGAGGAAACCCAAAGTTTAGTATGGGTTAGAAGAGGAATCAGCAAACAGACGAGGAAGGGGCAAAAAGAGAATCAAGAAGAAAGGTGGTTTCAGGAAAGGCAGGGGAAGAGAGTCTCAAGAAGAAGGAGGTCACCATAGTGTGAAGGTTGCTGAGAGGTCAGGTTGGATGAGGATCACAAAAGGCCTCTTGGATTCAGGAATGGCAGTGAAAGAAAAAATACAATGCAGTGACATGAGAAATGACTGGATGATGAACAAAATGGGAACACCTTGAAATACTTAGCTATGGATGAAAGGGTACTGTTAAGAGTAGTAACTGAATGGGAAAGGAGAAAGGAGGTCAAGGGCATGTTTTGTTTTTGTTTTTTTAGTGATGAGAAAGACTTAAATAATTGCTAGGAGAGAATTTTCCATGGGTCTCTCATTTTCTGCATGCCCTGCAAGCAGAGGAATTTACTGCCTTTTTTCAGAACTATCTTTTCAAGAAAACGTTTATAGTGAATAGCCTGTCGAAGAAAGAGATAGCGTTTTCCTCTGAGCAAAGGGCGGATTTGTTTACTGTGCATAAGTAAGATAATGTCTCCCTCTGGAGCAAGGGTCAGTCAGGCTTATTGCCTATTATAAAAGATCTGGGTTCCCTGTGCTCAGGATTCCTCTCCTATAATGCCTGCTATTATGAATGCTGGGGTCACCTCACTCCATTCACATTGTCTTGTGGGAATTAGGACTCAGGAAACCAATGTAAATACGCTGTTGCTTATGCTGCTGGCTGTGCAGTGAGTAATAAAATCCTTTGTCTCAGACCCAGATGTTTCATGTTTTCTTCCAGCATCCATAAAACTGTGGCAAAACTACTTGTTAACTTGCGAGCGGAGTCAAAGCTCAAACCTTTCACAATCCTTAACAGTAATGATTAATGGTAAGAAATCTGTAGAATGGAAGAGAAGGGGTCGTTATAGCCAAGTTTTTTGAGATCAGTGAGGGAAAGAGATCTCATGTATAGTTGGAGTTTTAGAGAACAGCCTTCAAAATCCAGAAGGCTTCCTACCACTGAGATAACTAGATTCTAGCTCTTCACCACATTGATTTGTCCATATAACATTTTTCTGCTTTCAGCTAATGTGATGCTGTTAATTTTAGCAGCTTCAAAGCCAATGCAAAAGAAGGCTAGAGCCTTGTATGTTGAACTTTAATCACATGCTGCCTATATTTGTAATAGGCTTCTTGTGAGCTTAATTATGGACAAGTTTTGCCATTTCCTGATATTTCCTAAAAGCAACTTTACCGCAAAGTCTTTGGTGAGTGTGAGTCTGTGCTTTTTTTCTTTTTCTTCTTCTTCCATTAATTAGATCATCGTGAAGGAGACTTTTTTCCATATATTGCACGCTTTGTTCCTGAATTAACTTATCATTAAGAGGAATGTGTTGAAGTACAAAGCCAGTCCAAGTGAACAATAATGTTTCCTATTTTTACCTCTGTGGGGCTGGTGACTATCCATGTTGTTGTTGTTAGCTGCCAAAGAGTTGGTGCCTTACTCAGGGCAATCCCGTGCACAATGGAATGAAATGCTGTCCAGTCACGCACTACATGGGGAATAGCTGTACGCATCATTCTTTCCCTCTGTTATGAAACTCTCAACTCAGAATACTCTGGTAATCCTGTCCCTGCACATTCATTTTTCTCTTACAAAAGTTATTATTTCTTTTGAACTGAGAAGGTACTGTCATTATTTTTGTAAAATAAACTTTAACAATTTTCTTTCTTCTCATTTTTTCCTTCAATTTGAAACTTAAATGAAATTTTAAGAACGTTTTAACCTAGGAGAAATAACTTCTAAAGGTAATATATGCCTTAAGATAGTTGTTCATATACGTAGGTAACATAATTCCATGATTGTCTTTAAATAAAAGCCATCGTTTCTCCTACTGGTTCCTTGGCAGATGCTTCTATGGTACTGTCTTGAACTCTATTTCTGCAGTTAAATGGCGTATTCTAATTGAGCATGCTGTAAGATGTGTGCATGCCTAATACAATAAGCCAAGCAGCCTTTGCCTTTCCCATTATAATCTCAGTGGCACGTTAGATTTCCAATTAACCTTATGATATTCTCCCTTTTAAAGGCATCTCTTTAAAGGAAAAAGATCCCTGTCGATGACAGACGTTTTTCTTTTGAGAACATTCTAATACTCCTAAGTTGAGTTCATATTTTTTCCTAACTAGTTGGAGTAAACCAGAAAATAGGTATGATTGCATTGAAATAAATGCATAAGATGCCTTATGTGGAGAGGGACCCTGATGATTAGAAAGTCCCATGGGCATATTGTTTTTGTTTTTTTGGAATTACTTGTTTGACTGTATCATCTGTGTCTACATTTGGGGACTGGAGATTCCCTGTCATTTAGGAAGCCACTTAGGTAACAGGCCGTAGATCAGAAATCTTAATGTTTTTATGCCATGGACTTTTTTGGTGGTCTGGTGAAGGCTATGGAGCCCTCCTTTGCATGTCATTAAAGGTAGAAACTAAAATATGTAGAATTACAGAGTATAGCAGACACTGTTGGTACTCTGCCCAGGTACACTTGGAGTGCCTCTGCCCTTTGTGTGTGCCCACCACCCAGGTTTTGCGTATGCTTTGTAGCCCAAACCTTTGAGTTCCTTCAAAGAACTACCCTTCGCCAGTGGAGCTTCTTTGCCTACACACGGAAAACTAGAGGTGCTGGGACCTTACATCTCCTGAGCTCCCTTAGCTAATGACTGACTGGTCCCAGAGTTTGAAAACCCAACTCCATGGCCTCTAGCTGGGACATAGTCTGAGTTTTCATGGTCACCTGAGAATGCTCAGGTATCGGGCTAAGGCTGAGCCTTCACCTGAAACCAGACCTTTGCTTTACTGCTTTCTTTGTTGCTTTCATAGAGGTCAGTTCCTTGGGAAGGGCCTCAGTTCCTTCGTCCGTGAAATAATGGTGGTTTGTCTTAATGATGTGTGTGGTCTTTCTAGCTCTTTGTTTACTAATTGCACTGTCATTCTTCTTTTTTGTCAATCTAGCCCAGGGAAGTTTGGCACCTAGTGCGAGAACTAAGAATGCTAAGAAAATTTCTCCCTATTAATGTCCACTCTCACCCCAAACTAGGGAACTCAGATATTACTAGCCACAAAGTAGCCAGAAGAGGCTTAAAAGACTTGTTTCTAAGTCTGTATTTGCTGTAGCTAAATGGCTGAAGACTGTCATAGGGTGGCTATAGAGAGTGGGTTTTGTGCCAGGGTTTAGGCTAAGGCCTGGCCCTACTATGCAGAAATCATAGAACTGGGGAGAAAAGGATTTTTTTTCCCATGAAAAGCATATACAATCACTCATTGATACTGATTTCTATTCAAGGACCAACTGAAAAGACAAACACACAAGATCATATAAGAAACACACACACAAGTAAGCAAAGCAGAGAATTTTGAACTGAGAGCCAAAATGTGTTTTTCATGGAATGTTATAGGATTTAGAAGAGGAAAGAATCAACAAAGGGTAATCATAGAAGGCTTCACTGAGGAGGTGGGAATTGAGCTTGTCCTTAATGGATGGTTAGTATTTGAACAGCCAGCTATGAGTACAAATAAAGGTCGCTGTAGATTAGTAACAAACTAAGCAAAAGCATGGATGTAGGAAGGACCACATGTGCTCTTCAGCTAATCATAATCAAATAAATTTTCCCAGTGCCGGAACCTCCAGTACTAGGCTTTGGATTTCAGGTATGTTTTCTATCCTCAAAGGAGCCCTGGTGCTGCAGTGGTTAAGTGCTCAGCAGCTAACTGAAAGGTTAGTGGTTTGAACCCACCAGCCACTCTGTGGGAGAAAGATGTGGCCGTCTGCCTCCCTAAAGATTACAGCCTTGGAAGCCCTATAGGGTAGCTCTACTCTGTCCTTAGGGTCTCTGTATGTTAGAATCGATTCAATGGCAACAAGTTCTCTATCCTCAAGGAGCATACAGTGATGGAGAAGGACAGAATTGAAAGGAATGACAGCAGTAATGTTCAATAATAAAGCTTTATACCAACGGCATCGAGACTCCTGAGGATGGAAGGTGCAATGTGATGAGGATAGGAAAAGTTTTCTGGAGGAAGAGATGCTTAGTCTGGGACAGTACTTTACAGATGAATAGGGTGGAAGGAATGGCACTGGAGGAGCATGACAAATGGAATGTAAACCCCAAGTAATTCAGCCCAGGGTGTGTGGAGCACATGTTGAGCTCCGTGACTGGAGAAGCAAGCAGGGCCTTGCATGCTGTGGAAGGACGCCTGATCCCTAGGAATCCCTTCCACAGAAGTTGACCGGTGGAGGGAAGACAAGCCAGAGAAACTAAATTCTAGGACTTGGAACTATATTTTATCAATCCTTTTGTGCTTTCCTTTAATAAGTCAAATCCCTCAGAGCACAGTCCACAGGGTTTATCGATTTTTGTGGTACAGAATTTTGCTGTCTTACTGAAAATCCATTTCCAATTTATAAGAGCCAGAGATGAAACAGCTGTTATTCAGCCTTTCTTTATTGAACTAGGAAGTGAAAAAAAAGCTTCAGAAAACAAGAGGTGAAAAGAAGGAAATTGCATGAATTCCTCAAACGATTGTCCCTTCAAACACATTCTTTTTCCATCTCTGTTTTCCAAGAATTTGGTGGATGCTTTGGGATACGAGGTTTTGTCTGTTTCTATTTTGTTTTTCCCTAGTATGTTTGACTTGGATGTTAGCGATGGGATGAGAGGATAACCTATGCTTGGAAGCACATCAAAAAGAGCATGAGTAGCTCCACGGCAGTCCTTCTTTGAAGGAACCAGTCAGTTTATTCAGAATGACCTGTAACTGCGAAGTGAGGCAGAGAACTCTTAAGTAGCTCAGAATTTTTCAATGTAGAGGATTTTCAAAATGAAATCTACTGAACAGTTGTGTTATAAGTGATCCTAAACAGCAAATATTGCTAAAATATCGAGGGCCTCAAGACCAGACACCATGGTGTGGGGGCACATGGCAGCCTGAGTAGTCATCCCTGATGCCCATTCCGTCCCCAAACCCTCTGAGCAAGACTCTGGCCAAGGTAGGCAAACTGACAGAGCATGTTGGGAGCCTGAGGCTAGCGCCTCTGCCGGGGGCTTCTGGACCACAGAGCAGAGGTAAGACTATGCTGTCCTCTCTGTCTGGCCCAGAGGCCTGGAGTGGGGACTGAAGAGCAGCTGATCCAAGAAGAGTGTTTTACCTCAAGAAGCCGGCAATTATGGGGGAAAATGGTTTCTACCCCTCTGTATGTGGTGCTGGGTGTGTCTTCCTGGTCTTGTCGGCTCCAGAGCTCTTGAAGGGAGCGGCACTGGTGGACTGAGTTGCTGTCAGTCTCTGGAGCTGGTAGAGGCTATTACTTACATCCTGGGAGACCTGGGTACCTGAAAAACAGGTGAAATTTTGTGCTGCAGGTTAGTAAGCAAGCACAAGTAAGCTCGTGCATACCTTGCTTATTGGGTAACCCATCCTTGTTGCTGACACTGTATCGCTTAGGGATTGCATCCAGCCATGAACAACAGAACACTGAAAAAGCATGACTTAAGCAAATTAGGGGGTTTTACTTTTTCCTTGTAATGAAAAGTCCAGAGATAAGCATTCCAAAGCTGGTATAGAAGATCCATGTCATCAAACTCTTTCTGTCCTTCTGCTCAACTACAATTAGCATAAGACGTGCCTGTACCTTGTGGTCACAAAACGGCCTCTCTACCTCCAGCAGGGAGTCCCAGGTTCTAAGCTGGAAGAAAGGGAAGAACAAACAGCACAAGCCAGCTGATTCTGCTTACCTAGCAACTTCCACTTACATTCCACTGGCCAGAATGTGTCCATCTGACCTGAAGGCAGGCTGGGAATTTGGTGTGTTAGTGGGACACATGGGTGATCCCAAGAAAATGAGCATTCTCTTGGTAAGAAAGAAAGTGGAGGAGAACACAGCGAGCAGTCCCAGACCCAAAGAATTCACAGAGCCAAAAGCAGGCAACTGAAAAACAACTCATTACCAGGCCCAGCTACCAGAGAGGGGGAAGGCAAAGCAAAACACTTGGGATCAGAGATATCACTGAAATACAACTTTAAATGAATCAGGCTACTACTTTAACAATAAAACAAGTAATGAGCCATTAAGGAGATTCCATTAGCTTAAAAAAAAAAATGCTTTCTTGAGCTAAAACACATGATTTTTAATTTAAATACTTCATTTGATAAAGTGAAAGAGAGAATACTCATTTTCGAGAATAAAAGTAATAGCCTAAATGATTTGTTGTTCTTCTTGTTAGTTGCTGTCGATTCTGACTCATGATGACTCTGATACAGAGACATGAAAATATGAGCAAAAAGAGAAGTTACCTGAAGGACCTTCTAGAAGATCTCACATGACAAGCATGGCTATTTCAGAAAAAGTGATAAAAGAACAGAGGAAAACTAGGTACTAAGGTTAAAAGTCCCTGATTTGAAGAAAGACTTGGATCTTTTGATTGAGAGAGCTTATCGATTCACAGAGAAAAAGAATTTCTTGGGAGAAATTCCTGAATTCCAAGAATAAAAAATATCTTACTAAAACCAAGCCTCTGGGCAAAAGAAATTGCTTACAAGAGAAAAGAACTCTTAGAACGCATGCACCGCCAGAAGCCAGAAGATAGTGGGTTAACATCTCTAAACCAGAGAGGAAAGGATGACCACCACCTACCTGTCCTAGCGAGAGTAAAAAGGGCATTTGTAGATGTGAAAGGATTCTGAGGTTGTCACGCATTAACTGAGGAATACAATCAAGAACGTACACTAATCAGATCAACTCACTGTTTCATAATTATGAGACACCAGAAATTATGAAGATTGAGAGTTTAAAGAACAGCATTTGAAAGTAAATGAAAGAAATCTTCAGAAACTTCTGTTGATCATTTAAAGGTAAATAAAGTGAAAATACCTCTACTACTTCTGAGACATTTTACAACCAATCCAATTGCAGACCACCCCCCACTCCCCGCCAAGTAAATCAGTGGGAACATTTCTTCACATATTCAAATAAGAATGCTAGAGGATAGCTGTGACAAATATTAAAACAAAGAAATACACATCAAAGTCAGCACTGATTAAAAGGGGCCCTAGATAGTTGAAACTTAAGGGAGAAAATGCAAATGCAGAATTTAAAGTAGGTGAACGATATAAGGGAGAAAGCTATGAGCCTCTGATACAGGCTTATTTGCTGGTGTTCTTCAAAGACCTGGCCTGTGTGGGAGGCTGGGATTCAGGGAGTGGGAGAAGGTATAACCAGTTGCTGTAGAGTTGATTCCAACTTACGGTGATCCCATGTGTGTCAGAATACAACTGTGCTCTATAGGGTTTCCAGTGACTGATTTTTCAGAAGTCGATCACCCGCACCTCCCCAACCCTGACACTTTCTTCTGAGCCACCTCTGGGTGGACTCAAACCTCCAACCTTTCAGTTAGCAGCTAAGTGAGTTCACCATTTGCACCACCAAGGGATTCAAGAGTTGGGAACAGGAAGGGAAATGGTGAGAGGCAGGGACAGTTATGGGCTTGTTTGTTGCTGGTGACCCTTGATGCGAGGCTTTGGAGACCTCACTCGGGGGCTTGTATCTAGGAGTGCGGTTGAGAAGAAGTTATTTTGTTTAAAATTATAGTTTCAAAACACTACAGGGCAAAGGAATGAGAAAAAGGGAGAAGAGAAGGGAAGAGAGGAGAAAGAAATCATAGTCGAGAAATCAGAATGGGCTAATTATGATTGACAGCTCCAGCTAAGGGTAGCTGTGTGGCATGTTTTATGCCCAGAACATCGACAGTGTTTGTCAGGGGTCTTCTGTGCAGGAGTCCAGAGACAGATGCCTCAGGTTCAAGGTTTAGGTGATTATGAGGAGAATAGGTAGAGACAGACAGGTGCCGTTGAGTTGACTCTGACTCGTGGCAACCTTATGTACAGCAGAACAAAACATTGCCCAGTTCTGTGTCATCCTTATGATTGCACACATGTTTGAGTCAATTATTGTGGCTATTGTCCCAGTCCATCTCTCTGAGAGTCTCCCTCACCCTCGTCTTCACTGGCCCACTACTTCACCAAACATGGGGTCCTCCTCCAAAGATTGATCTCTTCTAATGTTATGTCCAAAGCAAACGAGTTGGACAATGTTTTGTATTGATCCATAGAGTTTTCACTGGCTAGTTTTCAGAAGTAGATTGTCAGGTCTTTCTAGTCTATCTTAATCTGGAAGCTCCATTAAAACTTGTCCACCATGGGTGACTCTGCTAGTATTTGAAATACCGGTGGCATAGCTCCCAGCATCACAGCAACCCACAAGCCACCAGAGTATGACAAACTGATAGACAGATGGTAGATGAGGAGAATACTTTGTCTGAAAGCCAAGAAGGTGGAATTGAGAACTCAGACAGAAAAGGACCATGATTTCCAGAGAACAAAAGTGAACTAAAAAGAAGCAGATCAGTATTGGGCTTGAAGGTGAAGAGAAGGGGTGAGCTGTCCAGAAATAACAGTAATCCCAAAGGGTGGGGGCCACAGGTGGGCTCTGCTGTCCAGAAGTGATGTGGATGAGTGATTATGAAGAGAACCTTTTGAGCTGGACAGTTAGAGTAGCATGGGCCTACACACCTGTCCCCTCACCTGTTCACTCAGACACAGCAGGACTCTCTGGTACTATCAAAAATGTTTCTGTGCTCTTTTAACTTACTGACTTATCAAGGTACTCTTGGGTCAAGATACTGAGGCCCTTCCACCTGCAAGTGAATGCCTTCTCCATTCTAATCAGTTCCTCTTTCCCTGTGCTACCAACCTATAGACATAGTTTGACAGTAATAAAAATGAACTTCTCCTAATTCTTATTTAACATCTTAGTTCCCCTGTAGATAGGGAACTCTGCCCTCAAACCAAACCTTACCTCCCTATAAAGCTGTATTCTACTTTTGACCATCTCCTCCAGCTTACTTGCTGGCTGGAGTGTCTGTATCTGCCCATACAATCATAGGTATATGGATGTGTTTCACCTTGTTCATTTCATTTATTATTTCAACAAATATTATTAAGTGAGTGTTGGACACTCACTAGGATAAATGTCAGGAATTTCAAGCTGGCTAAGACAAAGTCCCTGTCCCCAAAGAACTCGCTGTCTGGTAAGGGTGAGATGGGCAGATAGACACATAAACAGATATTTACAATACAATGTGGAAAGTACAATGATAGAGATAAGCAAGCTATAGGATGTGAGGTTGGAGTAACAGTTCTTAATCTGGTTTACATGAGAATAGTAGAGTATATAGGAGGATGTCCTGGCCCAAGTATTAAAGATGGGGGTGGGTTTTCTACATAAGGGAGAGAGAAGGAGCGTATTCTAAGTAGAGGAGCCAACATGATCAAAGGCAAGGGGGCAAGAAATCATATGGTATGTATTGTAGAGTACAAATGTGGATGTTGGCTGAAAGTAAAACTTCTGAAAAAGGTAATGGTGGAAAAAGAGGCCGGAAATCTTAGGCCTTACCTAAGTACAGGATGAACAACATTAAGAGATCACAATACTCTTTCCTGCTGTGCCCATGCTTAGATTCAACATCTTTTGAAACACATAGCTCCAGACAGCCACTACTAATTGTCAGAATTGGCACATAAAATTTACCATAGTTGTTGTAAGTGACAAGAAGCCATTGAATAAGAAATATGACATGGATACATGGATTCTGAGAAGATAGTGATGCAAACAAACCATCGTTCTGACCCTCTCCCATAAATACAAGAAATACAACAAGGAAACGGTGCTTGGCTTTGAGGGACTCTGAATCAGGGAGCAGAGGAAAGCAGCAGAGAACTGCAGACAGGCAAAAATCAACAAATCAACAATGAGTTGCATATGGTAGGAAAATGGCTTCTCTCACTGTCCCTGCACCTCCCCCAGCCACACGGGACACCAGCTGCTGTGAACTGGGATAGTGGCCATAGAAAAAGAGATTGCTTCCCTAACCACCATAGCCCCTGCCTGTACAAAGAGACAGGACCCTAAGCTTCTGCCCTAAAATCAACAAGACAGACCTTCCTAGAGGTCTATTTGAAGTGGTCTGTTTGCTCTCCTTTCAGTCAATGCTGGGGACTACTGACTGAGGCTGCTGTGTGCTAAGAAGCAGGCATCTTTAGTGGAAGCTACACCCACAACCAACATACTTCAGGGGGGCTCTGATAGCAACAAGGCAAATCTCCTTGAGGGTCTATTTGTAGTGTGCCAGAACCTCCCTAACAAGGACACTGTCAGCTGCAAGGCTACTGCAAATTCCTACAGAAGGCCTATGCAGCACAGTCTGCTCCCATAGTAAGCACTCTACTGGCCCCCTTGTGTACCTCATAGCTCAGGCCTCTGAAACCAACAGGACAGACCTCCCAGGGAATCAGTTCAGGGCTATCTGCTCCCCCTTCTGTTTGGTACTGAGGACTGACTGAGGCTGCTGTGTGCTAAGAAGTAGACAGCTTTAGTGAAGCCTACACTCACAGCAAACATACTACAGAGAGGGCTATGATAGCAGCAAGGAAGACTTTCCGGGAGGTCTGTTTGAAGCATGACAGTCCCTTCCCATCTGGACATTGTCACCTTCAGCCTGCTGTGAATTGCTACAGAAGGGCCCTGCAGCAGAGTCTGCTCCCATAGTCGGCACTCCACCTGCCTTCCTGTACACCCCACAGCTCTGGCCTCTGAAACCAACAGGACAAACCTCCCTGAGGGTCAGTTAGGGTTAGTCTGTCCCCATTTCCAGTTGGCACTGAGGACTGCTGACTGAGGCTACTGTGTGTTAGGAAGCAGGAGTCTTGAGTGGAGGAGGTTGCAATAACGATCAACAATCTATCGGGGGGATTCTGATAGCAACAAGACAGTCCTCCATGGGGATCTGACCAGAGCATGACATCCCCTTCACAACTGGTAATTGTTGGTTACCAGGCTGTTGAAAACTGCTACCAAATGTTCCTGCAGTGGATTCTGCTCTCACAGTCAGCACTCTACCTGTCTCCCTGTGAACCCCATAGCTTAGGCCTCTGAAACCAATAAGGCAGACCACCTGCGGAGTCAGTTCAGGTCTGTCTGCTCCCCTTTACAGTTGTTGCTGAGGACTGCTGACTGAGGCTGATGTGTGCTAGGAAGTAGGCATCTTTAGTGTAGGCTACATCTACAGCCAACATACTATTGGACAAGCTCTCATAGCAGCAAGGCATACCTCCCTGGGGGTCTGTTCAGAGTGTGACTACCCCTCCACCAATTAGTAACGGCTGGCTGCTGGCCTGATAGGAACTCCTACAGAAGGTTCCCTACAGTGGAGTCAGGAGGTGGGTCACCTTAGTGGAGACCTCTCCCCCAACCACCACTAGGCCACTGGGGCTCTGAAACCAAGACAGATCTCTTTGAGGTCCTTCTGGACCTGAATGACACTATAAACCAACTAGTCTAAACAGACATAAATAAATATAAAAAGAAGATATATAAAAAGAAGAAAGATCTCAAATTAACAGCCTAACTCGACAACTGCAGGAACTAGAACTAAAAGAGCAAACTAAGCCTAAACCTAACAGAAGAAAGGAAATAACAAAGATCAGAACATAAATAAATAAAGCCAAAAAAGGAAAAACAGTAGAGAGAATCAATACAACCAAAAGTTTGTTCTTTGAAAAGATCAATAAAATTGACAAACCTTTAGTTAGACTGACAAAGAAAAGATGCAAATAATCAAAATAAAATACTACATTTTTAAATATTCTAATTACATTACAACTGACCAGATAGAAATAAAGAGAATTATGACAGAGTATTATGAGCAACTGTATGGCAACTAACTGAAGAACCTAGATGAAATGGACAAATTCTTAGAAGCACACAACCTACCCAAATTGACCCAAGAGGAAATAGAAAGTCTCAACAGACCAATAACAAGTGAAGAAACCAAATCAGTGATCAAAAACCCCCCAACCAAATAAAGTCCTGGACCAGAGGGTTTCACTGGGGAATTCTACCAAAATTTAGAGAAGAATTGACACCAATACTGTTTAAACTCTTCCAAAAGATAGAGAAGGAAGGAACACTCCCTAATTCATTCCATGAAGCAAACATAACCCTGATACCCAAACCAGACAAAGATACCACAAGGAAAGAAAACTACAGACGAATATCTCTTATGAATATAGATGCAAAAATCCTCAACAAAATAACTAGTGAACAGAATCCAACATCATATTAAAAGAGTCATACACCATGACTAAGTGGAATTTATTCCAGGAATGCAGGGATAATTCAAAATTAGAAAATCAATCAAGGTAATACACCACATCAATAGGACAGAGGAAAACACCCTTTCTTGATGAAAGCCCTCAAGAAGATTGGAATATAAGGCAAATTCCTCAATATGATCCAGGGCATATACAAAAAGCCAACGGCTGACATTATACCTAATGGTGAAAGACTGAGAGTTTTCCCCTTGAAATCAGAAACAAGACAAGAGTGTGAAACGCTCACTACTTCCTTTCAACGTAGTATTAGAAGTCTTATCCAGAGCAATAAGACAAGAAAAATAAGAAGTAAAATTATCTTTATTTGCAGATGATATAATCCTGTATATAGAAAATCCCAAAGAGTTCACAAGAAGACTTCTAGAGCTAATAGAGGAATTTAGAAAAGTTGCAGGGTACAAGGTCAACAAACAGAAATCAGTTGGGTTTCTGTACATCAGCAATGAGAAATCTGAATGGGAAATTAGGGAAACAATTCCATTTACAATAGCAACTAAGAGAATAAAATACCTAAGAATAAATCTAACCCGGGAAGTTAAGGACTTATACAATGAAAACTATAAAACAGTGCTTGAAATAGATTAAAGAATACTTAAATCAATGGAAAGATGTTCCATATTCATGGATTGGAAGACTTAATACTATTAAGATGTCAAAACTACCAAAGTGATCTATAGATTTAATGCAACCCAAATCAAAATTCCAACAACCTTCTTTACAGAAATTTAAAAAAACAAACAAACAAACAAAAAAAAACTATCCCCAATCTTATAGGGAATGGCAAGAGGCTCTGAATCTCTAAAGCAATGCTGAAAGAGAAGAACAAAGTAGGAGAACTCATGCTTTCTGATTTTAAAATATACTGTATAGCTACAGCAATCAAAGCAGCCTGGTACTGGTATAACAATAGACACATAGACCAGTGGGATAGAATTGAGAGTCCAGAAGTCAACTCACACATCTATGGTCAACTGATTTTTGACAAGGGTGCTAAGTCCATTTGACGGGGAAAGAAGAGTCTCTTCAATAAATGGTGCTGGGAAAATTAGATTCCACATGCAGAAAAATGAAACAGGATCCATGCCTCACAGCATACACAAAAACAAATTCAAAATCGATTAAACACTTAAATGTGCAAACTAAACCATAAAATTCTTAAAACCAGCCAGGACAATGCTGTCAGGCCTAGCTTTCAACAGTTGATTAATAACAAAAGCACAAACAGCAAAAGACAAAATTACTAAATGGGACCTCATAAAAATTAAAAAATTTTGTTCATCAAAAGACTTTACCAAAGAAGTGAAAAGACAGACTATCAACTGGGAGAATATCTTCAGAAACCATATATCCAACAAGATTCTAATAACCAAAATATATGTAAAACTTTGACAACTGAACAACAAAAAGACAAATAACCCAATCATAAAATGGACAGAGGACTTGAATAGACATTTCACTAGAGAAGACATTTACATGGCCACCAAACACATGAAAAGATGCTCACTGTCATTACCATCAGAGAGATGCAAATTAAAACCACAATGAGATATCATTTCACTCCCACTAGGATGGCTATGATAAAAAAAAAAAAGATAAATAGCAGAAAATAACAAATGTTGGTGAGGATGTGGGGAAATTGGAACACTTATCCATTGCTTGTGGGAATCCAAAATAGTACAGCCATTGTGGAAAACAGTGTGGTGGTTCCTCAAAAAACTAAAAACAGAACTACCAGATGACCCAGCAATTCCACTTCCAGGTATATACCCAAAAGATCTGAAAGCAGAGACTCAAAAAGAGAGTTTTACACCAACGTTCATTGCAATATTATTCACAGTAGCCAAAATGTGGAAACAACCTAAACACCCATCAACAGATGAATGAATAAACAAAATATGGTACATAGATACAATGGAATACTACTCATCCAGTAGGAAGAATGAAGTCTTGATACATACCCCAGTATGGATGAAGCTTGAAGACATTACGCTGAGCGAAATAAGCCAATCACAAAAGCACAAATATTGTATGACCTCACTTATATAAAAAGACAAGAAAAGGCAAACATACAGAGACTAAAGTTTATTAGTGGTCGCCAGGGGCAGGAGGGAGAGGGTAAAGAAGGGTTAATGGTGATGGAAACATTGCACTGATTAAGGGTAGGGTTGCACAGCCGATTGTTGTAATTGCTGTCAGTAAGTTGTACACCTGTAAGAAGCTGAATTGGCAAAAGTTGTGTGATAGATGTGTTTACAACAATGACAAAACAAAAGAGTAGCTGCTGAGGCTGCTTATGTACAAGCAAACACCTCATGGGATTTGGTTCCTTGGTTTGGAGGTTTAGGGTCATGGTTTCATGGACTTCTCAGTTAATTGACCTAATAATGTGTTTAGTGCTTCTGTTCTATCTCCTAGTTCATCGCATAGCGCCCGGGGTCTTAAAAGCTTGCAAGGGCAATTGAAGGCACGACAATTGATCTCTATTCACCTGGAGCAACAGGGGAAGAAGGAGAGTCAGAAACAGGAGGAGGATACGGAATGTACAGCTAATTGCCTCCATGAACAACTGCCTCCTTTGCCATGAGAGCAGAAGAACTGGATGGTGCCTGGCTACCATTACTGAACATTTTGAACAAAGATTCTGTAGAAGAATCCTGATAAAAATGGGGAAAATGCAGAATAGAATTTCAAATGATCTCATGGACTCTAGACTTTTCTGTAGACATAGAGGATGGGTGAACCCCTGAAATTATTACCCTGAGATAATCTTTAAACCTTAAACCAAAACTATCTCCTGAGGTCATCTTAAAACTAAACAATAGTTTAGCTTAACTAGTACAAAAAAGCCTGCCATGAACATTGCTCTCTTTTAAGAACTGTCTACATGGGATCAAACTGACAACGGCAACTGGAAAGATTAGATAAGTTGCTTAGAGGGCAGTGAATTTAATGAGGGAGGAACAATTCAGAAAAGAGAGTGAGAATGGTTACACAACTTGAAAAACGTAGTCAATGCCACTAAATTGTACGTGTAGAAACTGTTGAATTGGTGTGTTTTGCTGTGTATATTCTCAACAACAAAAAAATAAATAAAATTTAGAGAGAAAAATATGTGACATGGATACATCTTCATTTTAAATGCATTGACACTGAATTTGTTGAATCCTAATTCCCCATCAAATGTGGGTGGGCTGGTCATCTGCCTGTTTCCTCTTAGATCTATTCCTTGCCCTCTTCCTGCCCTGCTTTGTATCTTGGGCATCTATATTTCCCAGGTTCCCTTGTCGTCTGGATTTCAGGTAGCTTCAACCAATGGGAGGCACTCACCAAAGATTGGAGAGCAAGCAGAAGAGAGAAGCCATGGCATTTTCCCCCTTTTCTGCTTTGTGGTGTTTCTGGCAGTGGCCGAGTATCTTCGGTGGCCTCAGTTTCCACAGGACAAATTCTTCCTCTTTGGACTCAGCTGCCACCAGGCCAGCTTCTGTGGTTCCAGCTTCTGTTGGGTGGCCCCAGATCCTGGGATCCACTAATACCACCTCATCGCTTTGTCCCTCCAGCCCTAGGAGGGATAAATCTCTGGTTTGTGTTACTATCCCCTGTTTAGGTTCTCAGCTCTTTTACCATCCGTATAGCTGATTCCTGGAATTAAATTGCCTGTCTTTGAAATACCTAGGGTGGTTTCCATTTTTTCGGGCTGACCCGTGGCTGATTCACCTTGTCTCATTTCTACCCGGTCCTGATTCATTTTCCTTTCCCCACTCACTAGCAGATGACATTGCATCAAGCTTCAATACTAAGTTTACACATATTACGGAGAGGGGCAGCATTACGACAAGACAATGCAGGAGGCTGGCCTTCAGAAATAAAGATCTTTTCAACCCTGTTTTGACATTCTTAGTAATGAATCTGGAGAGTTCCCCAAAACAGTGTCAGTAGTATCCCCACTGAAAAGATTTTCTTCTGAAGGGATACTCTGGTTAATCACAGGAGCAACAACACAATTGAAATTAGGGCCACATGGAGCACCTTGGGGTCTAGATACAATGCTGTCACCCTCTGGCCACCTGTTCAGGCAGTCTGGAGTTGTAAGGAATTTTCTAAATTAATGGAGAGACCTAATGAAAATCCAGAATATAGTAAGGGAACTAATTTTATAATTCTTATAATTTACTCCTCTGTTATAGCTTTTCTGGGGGAATTGATAGTATAGTGGGGACTTTCATGGATTGAATTGTGTCCTCCCAAAATTTATGTTGAAATCTTTACCCTGGTGCCTGTAAATATAACCTTATTTGGAAATAGGATCTTCGAAGGTGTTATCAGTTAACATGAGGTCATACAGGAGGGGGGTGGGTCCTAATCCAATCTGATGATGGCCTATGGAAGAGGAAAAAGAGAGACAGACAGAGGGCAGATGGCACTGTGACAATGGAGTTATAGTTGGGGCCACCAGAAACTAAGACAAGAAAGGATCTTCTCCTAGAGCCATTGGAGAAAACTTGGCCCTGCCGACACCCCAAATTCAGATTTGTAGTCTCCAGAAGTAGGATAGAATAAGTTTCTGGTGTTTAAACCACCCACTTTGTGATACTTTGTTACAGCAGCCCTAGGCAACTCATAGAGGGACTATGGTACCCACTCAGAATTGAAAGTTGTCTTACATCTCTCTCTCTCTCTCCACCTGCACCCATTGCTTGTTCCATCACAACTAGAAAAGTTCAGAGAAGCAGACGACAAAGAGAAAGGACCTAGACATTTCTCAAGTCCTCCTGGAAATTTTCCTTCCTGGTAAGTGCACAGAAAGCATGATAACCTTCTTTTAGTGCTTTTTTTTGGGGGGGAGGTCTCCCCTGGGTTCCAACTGAGTGATGATAATTTCTTCGTGGGTTCTGAGGCAATTTAAGTTTTATTCAATAGTATATAGAAATACTCATACCTAAAAGATAGAGATGATCATGCTAACTGATTTTTATTTTAGGTCACAATAAGTAGTTCTGCTTACCTTGTTTTTGTTAGGTGCCATCGAGTCAGTTCCGACTCGTAGTGACCCTATGTACAACAGAATGAAACACTGCCTGGTCCCGCACCATCCTCAAAATGATTGCTGTGTTTGAGCCCAATGTTGCAGCCACTGTGTTGATCCATCTCTTTAAGGGTCCTCCTCTTTTTCGCTGACACTCTACTTTACCAAGCATGATATCCTTCTTCAGGGACTGGTCCCTCTGGATAACATGTCCAAAGTACGTGAGATGAACTCTCACTATCCTCACTTCTAAGGAGCATTCTGGGTATACTTCTTCCAAGACAGAGGAATTTCTGTTTACCTTAGCTCTTGAGAACACATTACTCTTGCCTACAAATTCTCTTTTAAAACTGTTAGTCTCCACGTTAAAAAAAAAAAAAAAATTCATTTTTGGAATAGCATTTCTGACTCAAATGAACCTTCCTTTTTATACTCATTTTGTTGAATTCCTCTGGGACTTGGAGCCAGTTGTCTGTGTAAGTTTGAAGCCATGGGGAACCGCTTGTAAGCGCTTTTGTAACTTTATTAGTAAAGATCTTTCTCTCGCCTATTCTTTTTCCTGCTGACTGGGCATTGAAAGCCTGACCTGTCATAAAGATCATCTGTTGCTCTGCAATTGTACCTAAGCATGGGGGCTCTCAAATTTGGAGGACAAATAACAGAAAAACAATAAAGAATGATTTTCAGTGGCAGTATAAATGAGCCATCCTATATCAAGTAAATACTTTTTCTTTCTTCCTTGACTAAGGAATCCAACTGATTCTCTATGTCATTTAGAGACTTAATTGTCTTAATACTCCAGAGATTCTCCTATAGCTCTGCATCATATTAATTCATGGAATCTGTTTCTTGCTGTGATTTTATTAGAAGAACTGGCTGTCTTTTTGAATAGATGTTAGATTCTTCTGTCTTCTATGTTATTGCTTTATGAAAGTGTTAAAAATGCCATTTTAAAAAACAGAACTGGCAAATTGTTTAGTTAAATTGTGCGTGGCAAATGACTATGAATCCTTCACACCCATTACAGTTTTCCTGTAATGTGCCTTCATCCTTAAGAGATTAGACTTTAGATATTTGTGGTGTTTATTCAAAATGATGCAACAATAGTATATGGTTCACTTGGGAATGTCCCCCAACCCCCAGCAATGATTTATGGAATATGATCAAATAGTTTAATGCACACTGGGATTTCCAGGTGACTAGACAGATAAGGAATTTTAGCCTTTTCTAAACAATAAAAGACGTAATTTTTATTTGAGTCTAAATAGTGGATTAGTGTTACAGAATTATTGACTTATGGCCATTTCATTTTATGTGCAGGGGTATTAAATATTGTTGAGAGAAAATACAGTATTTAAGAGACAAAACCCTAAAGCTTGAGAATTAAAGAGGGAAATTTTCAGAATATATAATGAAACACTGGAATTTTTTTCTATGAGCGTATAGAGAGACATTTTAATAGAGATGCAAAGTCACTATCAGCTTTTGAGTTGAGGAATTTCTTAATTATTCAAACAAATCTGGTAAATAACCCTCACCCCAAAGAAAAGACAACTATTCCATATTGTCAGGTTCTAGGGTATTTGAGCCGAAGGGCCCCTTAGAGATCCTATAGTCCTGGCCAAATGTCTTGTCCTTTTTAACCACTCATGACAAATGACAGACTTGTGTGTGACATGCTCCCTTGGGCAACCCAAAACTTCTGTCTACCAATTCAGCCTGCAATATAAACACTTACATCAAAATTCAAGTGACTGAAAGGAGTATAATTGTGAGAAATCCTTAAATCCCTTCTGTCTTAGTCATCTAGTGCTGCTACAACAGAAATACCACAAGTGAATGCCTTTAACAAAGAGAAATTTACTCTCTCACAGTCTAGGAGGCTAGACGTCCGAATTCAGGGAGCCAGCTCCAGGGAACGTCTTTCTCTCTTTTTCAGTTCTGGGGGAAGGTCCTTGTCATCAATCTCCCACTGGTCCAGGAGCCTCTCATCCCAGGGACCCCAGGTCCAAAGAACGTGCACTCCTGGCTCTACTTTCTTGGTGGTATGAGGTCCCCCTCTCTCTCTGTGTCTTTTATATCTCAAAAGAGATTGGTTTAAGACACAGTCTAATCTTGTAGAATGAGTCCCGCCTCATTAACATAACTGCCTCTATTCCTGCCCCATTAACATCACAGAGGTAGGATTTACAACACATCAGAAAATCACATCAGATGACAACATGGCCTAGCCAAGTTAACACATATTTTGGGAGGACACAACTCACAACTCAATCCATAACAACTTCTAACTTTTATTTATTTATTTTTTTGAGCTTTTTGTTTCAATTGAGTTGGAATTCACATAACATAAAATGAGCCATTTTAAAGCATTTAATTTCAGTGGCATTTAGTAGATTTATCCTGTTGTACAACCACCACTTCTATCTAGCTCCAAAACATCTTCATCACCTTAAAAAGAAGGGCCATACCTATTAGCTGTCACTCTTCATTTCCCCCACCCCCCAGCTTCTGGCAACCACCAACCTGCTTTCTGTCTCTATGGATTTATTTATTAGGGATGTTTCATATAAAAGGAACCATACAATATGTGAATTTGGTATTTGGCTTCTTTTCCCTAACATAATGTTTTCCATGTTCATCCCCATGGTAGTTTGCATCAGTACTTCATTCTTTTTATGGCTCCATTATAAACAAAATAGACCATGTTTTGTTTATCCATGTATTCGTTCATGGACACTTGGGTTGTTGCCACCTTTCGGCTATTGTGAAGAGTGTTGCTATGAACATTCACGTACAAGTATTTGTTTGAGTACCTGTTCTTAATTCTTTGGGGGCAGAAACTTAGGAGTACAATTGTTGGGTCATATGGTAAACTCTATGTTAAACTTTTGAGGAACCACTAAACTCTTTTCCAAAATAGCTGCACCGTCTTATACCCCACCAGTAATGTACGAGGGTTCCTATCTCTCAACATCTTCCCAACACTTTTTTTTTTTAATTGTGTTTTCGGTGAAAGTTTATAGCTCAAGTTAATTTCTCATTCAAAAATTTATACATACATTGTTTTGTGACATTGGTGGCAAACCCCATAATGTGACAGAATGCTCCCCCTTTCCACTTCGGGTTCCCTGTGTCCATTCATCCAGTTCCTGTCCCTTCCTGCCTTTTCATCTTGCTTTGGGACAGGAGTTGCTCATCGGGTCTCGTATATTTGATTGAACTAAGAAGCAGGTTCCTCACATGTGTTATTTTTTGTTTTATAGACCTGTCTAATTTTTGTCTGAAAAGTGGGCTTCAGGAATGGTTTCAGTTCTGGGTTAGCAGAGTGTCTGGGGGCCATAGCCTCAGGGGTTCCTCTAGTCTCATTAGACCAGTCAGTCTGGTCTTTATTCGTGAATTTGAATTTTGTTCTACATTTTTCTCCAGTTCTGTCTAGGATTCTCTGTTGTGATCCCTGTCAGAGCAGTCATTGGTGGTAGCCAGGCACCATCTAGTTCTTCTGGTCTCAGGCTGGTGGAGTCTCTGGCTCATGTGGTCCTTTAGTCCTTTGGGCTAATATTCCCCTGTGCCTTTGCTTTTCTTCATTCTCCTTTGCTCCGAATGGGATGGGACTAATAGATGCATCTTAGATGGCTACTTGCAAGCTTTTAAGACCCCAGACATCACTCACCAAAGTGGGATGTAGAACATTTTATTCATGAACTATTATGCCAATTGACCTAGATATCCCCTGAGACTATGGTCTCCAGCTCCCAGCACCAGCCTCTTGGCCCCTCAAAGTGTTTGGATGTGTCTAGGAAGCTTCTGTGCTTTTGCTTAGGTCCAGTTGTGCTGAGTTCCCCTATATTGTGTGTTGTCCTTCCTTTCACTGAAGTTAACATTTGTCTACTATCTAGTTAGTGATTTCCCTTCCCTCTCCCTCCCCATCCTCGTAACCATCAAAGAATTTTTTCTGTGTAAGTAAGCCTTTTCTTGAGTTCTTATAATAGTCTTCTCATACAATATTTGTCCTTTTGTGACTGACTTATTTCACTCAGCATAACGCCCTCCAGATTCATCCATGTTGTGAGATGCTTCACGGATTCATCAATGTTCTTTATGATTGTATAGTATTCCGTTGTGTATGTGTACCATAATTTGTTCACCCATTCACCTGTTAACTGGCATTTAGGTTATTTCCATCGTTTTGCTATTGTGAATAGTGCTGCAGTGAACATTGGTGTGCATATGTGTATTCGCGCGACGGTTCTTATTTCTCTAGGATATATTCCTACGAGTGGGATTGCTGGATCTTATGGTGTTTCTATTTCTAGCTTTTTAGCAAGCACCATATCATTTTCCAAAGTGGTTGTACCATTTTACATTTCCAGCAACAGTGCGTAAGAATTACAATCTCCCTGCAACGCCTCCAAAGTTTGTTATTTTGTTTTTTGGATTAGTGACAGTATTGGTGGGGTGAGTTGATGTCTCATTGTAGTCTTGATTTGCATTTCTCTAATAGCTAATGATTGGGAGCATTTTCTCACGTGTCTGTTGGCCACCCGAGTGTCTTCTTTGGCAAAGTGTCTGTTCATATCCTTTGTCCATTTTTTAATTGGATTATTTGTCTTTTATTATTGAAGTGCTGAAGTATTTTGTAGATTTTAGAGATTAGACTCTTGTAGGATATGTCGTAGCCAAAAATTTTTCCCAGTCTGCAGGTTTTTTTGTTTGTTTTTATAGACATCCAAGCAGGTGTGAAGTGGGATCTCATTGTGGCTTTGATTTGCATTTTCCTAATAACTAATGAAGATCCTTGGGTGGCACAAAATGTTTGTGCTTGTCTACTAACCTAAAGGTTGGTGACTCAAACCCACCCATTGGTACCATGGAAGAAAAGACCTGGAGATCTGCTTCTGTTAAGATTAAAAACCAAAAACTCACTTCTGTCGAGTCAATTCCAACTCATAGTAACCCTACAGGACAGAGTAGAACTGCCCTGTAGGGTTTCCAAGGCTGTAAATCTTTATGGACGCAGATGCCTCATCTTTTCCCCATGGAATGGCAGGCGGGTTTGAACCACTGACCTTTTTTGGTTAGCAGAATAGCGCTTTAACCACTGTGCAACCAGGGCTCCTTCCCATTAAGATTACAGCTAAGAAAACCCTATGGAGCAGCTCTACACTGTAACATATGGGGTCACCATGAGTTGAAATTGACTCAATGACAACTAACAATAACAACAGCAATGACTAATGATGCTGAGCATCTTTCCATGTACTTATTGAATATTCGTATATTTTCTTTGGATAAATGTCTATTCAATTCCTTTGCCAATTTTTAAATTGGATTGTTTGTCTTTTTGTTGTTTAGTTATAAGGATTCTTTGTATATTCTGGGTACTAGACTTTTACTAGAAATATGCAACATTTTCTCCCATTTATGTGGCGGGCTGTCTTTTTGTTTTCTGAATAATGTCTTTTGATGCACAAAAAATTTTAATTTTAATGAAGTCCAATTTATCTTTTTTTTTTTTGGTTGCTTATGCTTTTGGTATCACATCTAAGATTCCATCTCCGAACTCAAGGTCATGAAAATTTACCTCTGTTTTCTTCTAAAAGTTTATAGTTTTAGTTCTTGCATTTAGGTTGTTGATTCATTTTGACTTAATTTTTGTACATGGTGTGATGTGGGGATCCAATTCATTCTTTTGCATATGGAAATCCAGTTGTCCCGACATCATTTGTTGAAGAAACTATTCTTTCCCCCACTGAATGATGTTGGCACCCTTGTTGGAAATCAACTGGCCATAAATGCATGTATTTATTTCTGAACTCTCAGTTCTATTCTATTGGTCTGTATTTCTATCCTTATGCTAGTACCACACTGTTTTGTTCACAGTTTCTTTGTAGTAAGTTTTGAAATTGGGGAATGTGAGTCCTCAAAGTTTGTCCTTCTTTTTAAATATCGTTTTGACTATTTGGAGCCTCTTACAATTCCATATGAATTTGAGGTTTGGCTTTTCCATTTCTGCAAAAAAAGGCTGCTGGGATTTTGACAAGAATTACATTGAATTTGTAGATCACTTTGAGTAGTATTTCCATCTTAACAATATTAAATCTTCCAATCCATGAACATGGAATGTATTCGCATTTATTTAGGTTTCTTTAATTTCTTCCAGCAATGTTTTGTAGTTTTCAGCGTAGAAGTCTTTCACCTCTTTGGTTAAATTTATTCCTAGGTGGTTTTTTTTTTTTTTTGGAGGCTATCGTAAGTGGAACTAACATTTTTTTAAAAGGTAAATTGTGTTTCAACTTTGGAACTTTAACTATTACTAACAAATTATCTTCCACTTAGTTCCTCTTTGCTCCAATAACACCAGTAAGTTGTCCTTGAGATAGAAATCCCTTAATCTTTTCACCTTTCATTATTATAATCAAAACCAGTTGTTGGTCCAGTCGATTCAGACTCATCATAACCCCATGTGTGTCAGAGTAGAACTGTGCTCCATGCTGTTTTCAATGGCTGATTTTTTGAAAGCAGATTGCCAGGGCTCTCTTTTGAGACATGTTTGGGTGGACTTTAACCTTTCAGTTAGCAGTCAAGTGCAATAACAGTTTGCACCACCAGTGACTCCTTAGTATTTTTAAGCTTCTGCTTTCACAGTTCTTTAAAGTAGTGCATGGTTAAGGTGGCCAGTAATAGAAAATTCCTTATTTTTTCCTTCAGAAATGACTTACCCTGTGCCTAATACATATTCCATATGACTCTCTCTCTTAAGAGAGTGATCAGTCAGTTTAGAGATGTTATTTTGATTTTACCACCAATTTTGTAAGAAGCCAAGGAAAAATTGTTAATTTTCTAAATTGACGGGATCAAAATTACTGTAACACCATGTTTGAGCATTGTAAGTTTTGGTTGTTCTACATGAACTAGTGATTCTACTGTCCTGTATTAGTCATTCTTTTTGTAAGTGAGCAGACGCTGAAAACTTGTCTTTAAAGGCATTAACACTTTTCTGTTGCTTTGCTGAAATTTTAAAAAACTGACCATCAATGTTTACTGCCTGGCTCCACGCTGATCAAAATCAGCTCGGTTGGGAATAGGGTAAGATGGTACTTAGAGAAGAGAAATCTAGGAAGCTTTTGTTATTTAGTGTCCAAGTAAAGTTTCAGAATTTTTTAATGGAGAGTCCAACTTTTGGATGGCTTATAAGGAGAAAAGGACAGCCAGAAGAGAGCAATCAGGATGAGGAGAAGCAGAAAGAGAATTTCCTGGTTCCCGGCCCATGGGAAGTGCTGTTAGTGTGCCTTCAAGCAGGACCATCGCTCAGTTTCTTACTTATGTAACCACAGGTCATGGTAATTAATTATACACCAAGGAGTAAAAAACATTAGCGTTACCCTCTCCAGATGAACAGAGTTTCTGTTACATGAAGAGAGACAGAGGTATTCTTTCCAGTAAACTGGAAAGACTCAATGTTAGAGCATTTGGAAAATATTGGATCACTTAATTTAGACCCGTTTCTCTTATATATGCTGATGAATTTACAGATTATTGAATAGTTTGTGAAGAAAAAACAATATGGTGTAGCTTTTTTGACTCATGTTTAAACTTCATCAACTGTATGCTAAGATGTGTTCAAAGGAATGGTGTAAGGTATTTTTGAATTAACTGGATCTCATAATATCATCTTTAAACTAGGTTTTTGTTTCATCCAGCTTCAATATTCAATGAAAATACTGCATTTGGAGATAAAAGGACTATGATTTCTACTTTTTTTAAGCCACTAAAAAACAAACTGGAACTGTAGTAACAGGGTTGAAACACTATCATTTTACATTCAGACTGGGAAAACCAAGAAGACAGCTTCTCAGAAAAGAGAATGCCAGGTCCTCCCCATGGTCTTTGCTGTTGCAATCTGCGGTCTCATTTGTGTGCTGTTGAGCCACCTGGAATTGTGTCACCGATCATAAGTATTAAAGCATTAATTTTGGCAAAGAGCAGTGCCCTGTAAAAACCCAATTATCTTTCTACTGGTGAGTAAACAGGTAAGACCCTGTATCCTTCCCCTCTTATAATACAGCTAGGGAATTTACAATGTTTTGGTACAGTCGGCACATAAATAATTATCTATTTTCACAGGGAATAGATACTTTCACCAGCCCTCTTGAATTAGAATGGTTTAAGATAGAAATCATCAGGTTTTCCTTTTATAAATTTCAGAGATAAGCAGTACTACCTCTAAGAGTGTATTGACCCAAATCTGGTAGCCATTGCTTCTCTAGGCTATGCTTACTGTTGGGGGCTATGGAGTGTCCTTGTGGATTACAGTGGGTGTGTGTCATGGATTGAATTATGTCCCTCCAAAAATGTGTGTATCAATTTGGCTGGGCCATGATTCCTGGTATTGTGTGGTTTTCCTATATGTTGTAAATCCTGCCTCTAGAACGTTAATGAGGGAGGATGGGCGGCAGTTGTGTTAGTGAGGCAGGACTCAGTCTACAAGATTGGATTGTATCTTGAGGCAATCTCTTGAGATACAAAAGAGAGAAGAGAGCAGAGAGATGGGGGAACGCATACCACCAAGAAAGTAGTGCCAGGAGCAGAGAGCATCTTTGGACCTGGGGTCCCTGAGTGGAGAAGCTCCTAGTCCAGGGGAAGATTGATGAGAGGGCTGACAGAGAGAGAAAACCTTCCCCTGGAGCTGACGCCCTGAACTTGGGCTTTGAGCCTACTTTACTGTGAGGAAATAAATTTCTCTTTGTTAAAGCCATCCACTTGTGGTATTTCTGTTACAGCAGCACTAGATGACTAAGACAGTGTGACTGTCAAGAATATTGTTTACCGACATTTCTTGTTCTTCTCTTTCAGGGAATATGGTAGAATTAAACTTTCTTTCCTCCTAAAATTAGGTATGGCCAGGTAACTTGTTTTTCCAACCAAACGTGAGAAGGAATGTGTGTAGAAGCAGTAAGAGACAGCATAGAATTTGCCACATTCCCTGTTTTCTGCCTCAGTGAATATGGAAGCACATGTGTCAAGAGAGTCTTCATTAGTATGAGAGGAGAGTGGTTTTAAACATGAGGAATGGAGACAAGAACGTTTCCCCGCACCGCCCACCACCGCCCCACTTCTTTGAGGCTGACAATAAAATGAAGGATTCCCCAAGGTCTAGATGCCTTTATGTAGAACTTGGAGTTCTGCCTCTGGACTCACTTCTTCCTGTTTGAATTATTGAATTGGTTGAGTTCTTAATTTCATGTCTAGAAATACAGCACTACATTGACTACAATTCCTCATCTAGTAACCAGCCTGTTCAATAACGTTATCAGTATATCAAGCACAAGTAATAAGCTTCGTAAGATTACTGACAAAGTAAGTTATAGGACAAAATCAACTCTCCAGAACCTTCTAATAGAGGTGGAAAATATTATAAGTCTTACAAAGTATATGTGTTCTTAAAAATGTTTATTAGAAAAGTTTTAATAAGAAATTAACTTAAGTGGGGCAATTAGAAACTTTATTAAAAATAATGTTGAAAATGCAAATTATAACTGTCTTCAAAGTTTTGGGGTAGGCTGATGCAGAGCTGAAAGTTTGGGGTGTTGTAAAATGAGAAATGAGATGAGATATAACACGTAAATCTTTACTCCCAGCAAAGGAGAATGAAGGAAAACAAAGACACAAGGGAAAGATTAGTTCAAAGGACTAATGGATCACAGCTACCACAGCCTCCATCAAACTGAGTCCAGCACAACTAGATGGTGCCTGGCTATCACCATCGACTGCTTTGACAGGGATCACAATAGATGATCCTGGACAGAGTAGGAGAAAAATATAGAACAAAATTCAAACTCACAAAAAAACCCCAGACTTACTGGTCTGACAGAGACTGGAGAGACCTCGGAAGTATGGCTGCCAGACACCCTTTTAACTTGGTACTGAAGTCACTCCTGAGGTTCACCCTTCAGCCAAAGAGTAGACAGGCCTATAAAACAAACAGTAACACATGCAGTTCAGCCGTCTATACGACACTAAATGGGCACACCAGCCCAAAAGCAGAGATGAGAAGGCAGGAAGGGACAGGAAAACTGGATAAATGGAAATGGGGAAACTGAAGTTGAGAAGGGGAAAGTGTTGACACATCTTGGGGTCGGCAACCAATGTCACAAAACAATTTGTGTATTAGTTTTTCAATGAGAAACTAGTTTTCTCTATTAAACTTTAACCTAAAGCACAATCTAAAAAAAAATTCTTTACTCCCAAATGAATTTCCTTGTACTTTCTCTTGAGCTTCAGGATCAGGCTTATCATCACTGCTCATTCAATATTACAACATTTGATGAACATCTGTAAAATCTTTGTAAATGACTTCTCAAATTTCTTCCCGCCATATGAAAATTTCTGAGAAGCATCTTTTGAGTTCTTTGTTGTTGTTGTTTGGTGCCATCGAGTCAGTTCCGACTCATAGCGACCCATGCACAACAGAACAAAACTCTGCCCAGTTCTGTGCCATCCTCACAATCTTTGTTAGACTTGAGCCCATTGTTGCAGCCACTGTGTCAGTCCATCTCTTTGAGGGTCTTCCTCTTTTTTGATGAGCCTCCACTTTATCCAGCATGATGTCCTTCTCTAGGGACTGGTCCCTTCTGATAACACTTCCAAAATACATGAGACAAGGTTTAGCTATCCTTGCTTTAAAGGAGCATTCTGGCTGTACTTCTTCCAAGACAGATTTTTTCGTTCTTCTGGCAGTCCACGGTATATTCAATATTCTTCACCAACACCATGATTCAAAGGCATCAATTCTTCTTCTCTTCTTTATTCATTGTCAAGCTTTCAAATGCATATGAGGCAACTGAAAATACCATAGCTTGGGTCAGGTGCACCTTAGTCTTCAAAGTGACATCTTTGCTTTTTAACACTTTAAAGAGGTCTTTTGCAGCAGATTTGCTCAATGCAATGTGTCGGTTGATTTCTTGACTGCTGCTTCCATGGGCATTGATTATGGATCCAAGTAAACTGAAATTCTTGACAACTTTAATTTTTTCTCTGTCTATCATGATATTACTTATTGATCCAGTTGTGAGAATTTCTGTTTTCTTTATGTTGAAGTGTAATCCATACTGAAGGCTGTAATCTTTGATCTTCATCAGTAAGTGCTTCAAGTCCTCTTCGCTTTCAGCAAGCAAGATTTTTGTCATCTGCATATTGCTTAGGTTATTAACAAGTCTTCCTCCAATCCTGATGCTGAGTTCTTCTTCATATAGTCCAGCTTCTCAGATTATTTGCTCAGCATACAGACTGAATAAGTATAGTGAAAGGATACAACACCGACACACACCTTTCCTGATTTTTAAACCACACAGTATTCCCTTGTTCTATTCTAATAACTTCCTTTTGGTCTATGTACAGGTTCCTCATGAGCACAATTAAGTGTTCTGGAATTCTCATTCTTCTCAATGTTATCCATAATTTGCTATGATCCACACAGTCAAATGCCTTTGCATAGTCAATAAAACACAGGTAAACATCTTTCTGGTATTCTCTGCTTTTTTCTAAATCCTTGCCTATTTAAGTAATCCATTAGCCAGTGGTGAATCAATGTATCTCCATCTCTGGCCACTTTTCCTTCCAGGAAATGTGGGAAATGAAATACACAGCCTGAAGTTCTATGCGTTGAGGGGATGTCCCTCATCCATTTTCCTTTAGAACCATCACTGAGTTGTACTGTAGTGCTTGACTTGTGCTATGATGCCATGCAAAGGCATCTGTAAATGGGGTTTGAAGTTTTCTTCCTAACCAGTTGTTCATCAGGAATTCTACATGGAGACAAAAGTGAAGGTTGACAAAAAGGTAGCAAGGTGGTAGGACTAGGCACCTTTGGGAATAAATCCTCCAGGCTTACTAGATGATGGAGTACAAAACTTTTGTGAGATGGGTTAGATCATTTCTTGGGTCATCATAAACAACTTGGATCACATGGTCCCTGGTGTATCAGTCAGGGATGCTTCAGAATGCAAACAATGGAAAATCCAACTAATAGTGACTTAAACAAATAATGGTATGTTTTTCTTACTTGAAAAGAAGTCTGAGGGAAGGTGGATGCTGGCATTGGCTCAGCAACTCAGTGATTTGGGGACAGTGCCTCTGCAATTCTCTTGACATTTTCCTTTTGGTCTTAAAATGGCTCCTTCCGATTCAGGCATCCTCATTCAAGCAGGAGGAAGTACAGAAAGCGGAGTACCAGTCCAATGTCCCTTTAAACAGGAGAGGAAACTCTTCACCAAGTACCTCTGGAGACTTCTGCTTTTGTCTGATTGGCCAGAGCGGTGACATATGCCATACCACCCCCTCCCCTGCTACCAAGTTGCAAAAGTGGATGGGAATTTAATAATGTAGATTTCTAGTCCTGTTTTTGGTACAGACGTGAGAGTGAGAGTTTGGGCACAAGAATTGGTTCGGCCAGTCAGCAGTGTTTACCAAACCTGGAGGTGAAAATCAGATATTCCGTTTCCACAAGGGCGTAGTAGCAAATTGAGAGATGTTTTTCAAAAGGAGAGTAGTTACTAGGCTAGAGGACATAAGGCCTCTAGTTCTCCATTGGGACTCGCCGTTGGCTTCAGACAGCATCCCAGTCTGCTGCAGATATGTTGTCCTCCATTGGCTCTGCCAGTTTGTAATATTTGGTTGACCCATCTGCTTGCACAGCAGCCTAGATCATCTGAAAAGTTTCCTTTTTCTCTGGGTATTTCTCAACATAAGTAATTTGGGGAAAAGGTAAATGGTCAGAGAGAACCACTCAGAAGTATTGGAATAAGCATCACCAGAAGTTCAAAGAGGTTTACCAAACATGCTGTCTTCTTGGTAGCAGAGAGCACTGGGTTTAGCAGGTTGCCCTTTACGTAGGAAAGTGAACACTAGGACCTAATGCTTTGGTATTTGTCTTCTACCCTCTGGCAGGTATGTGTTTTCTCTGGTCACTTAGGGTACATGCTGCTTCCTATTTGGCAAAGCCCAGAACATGATTTTAGTGGCTTCTTAGTTTTCCTTCTTACTCTAAAAGCCCTGACTCTGGGAGCAAATGTGGGAATCATTCCAGGTATTGAGGATCATGGGAGACCTAGGCGATGTAAATGATGAACACACATGGCTGCCAATTGAAAGGTTGATGGTTCAGGTCCACCCAGAGGCACCTGAGAAGAAAGACCTGGCATACTACTTCCAAAAGATCACAGCCATTGAACACCCTATGGAGCACAGTCTTCCTCTGACATACATGGGATTGCCATGAGTTGGAATTGACTCAACCACAACTGGTAACTGGTATTCCAAGTATACATGTTCTCCTTAGAAACAAGGAGAATTACCACAAGAGGGGTCCCCTTCAGACAACTGTGAAGGAAACTTAGGTCTACACTCCGTTTATTCACTGACCTCCATAACACTCCCACTCTGACCAATGGATGACAGTAATGTTCTAGGTCCCCAGGACTTGGCTTTTTTTAAAAAATGGTTTTATTGAGAGATATTTTACAAATCATATAACTCACCCATTGCAAGTGTACAATTCACTGATTTTTAATAAATTTACCAAGCTGTAGCCATCACCATATATCAGTCTTAGAACATTTTTATCACTCCAGTAAGAGCTTTCTTGCACACAAGCAAGAGAGATTTTATTAGAATGATAAAAATATCATTAGTCTTTGAAAACTTGTTTAAATAACTGCATTACATTCAATCTTATTAATAAATGATCATAATTTATTTAACCATGATTAACATTTAGATTGTTTCTAATTTTCTAAATAATATACATACTAATATAATGAAAATCACAGTTTGTAAATATTTGCATGCATCTTTTAATATACACATAATACAAATTTCTAAAAGTGGAATTAGCAGATACTAATATTTTTAAGCTAAGAACTTTCAGAAATCGCAAAAAAATTATAGAAGTCCAAAAGAAGAATAAAAATGTGGAAGGGCCTTTTCTAACTCTGCAGCTGGCAAAAATGTTGTCAGGAGAACATAGCTGACATCTACTGTGATTTAAAAAAAAAAAAAAAGGTGTACCCTTGTCCCCATTGGCCTAGAGGGTTCCCTAGGCAGTTCCTGGGAGCTTCCCTCTGTGCTCCTACCTCTGCTGCCAGGAAATTGCTTGGAAGCTGTCTGCTAAAATTTAAACCTGACAGCTCCTAAAACATTGAAGCAAAAAGCCACATAAATGTCCTAAGGTCTAGACCAGAAAGTGCAGCTATGATTTCTTTTCCTCAATTTTTTTTTTTTTTTTTTGTGGCTAGTATTCTATTTTTAGTGACAAGGCTGTAGGGACTTTAAGCAGACCCGCTTTGAGAGCCATGTGGGTACACCTGAGACAAACAGAAGCACCTCCAATGCGGAGGTGAGCATTGATCACCTGTCAGAACCCCCACGTTAACCAAGCTGAGAAATTGCACTTCAGTTTCTCAGTGTAAGTCAAGGAAGCACTACGGCTAGATTTCAGGCCCTGCAATTCTTAACGTGCTCCCTAACTAGTAATTTATCTTTCTCACTCCAAAATATTTTGCCACCACCATGCCCAAGTGAATAACTTCGATAAATCCTTAAGTTAAAAGAATCAAACTCCTAGCAAAAAAAATTTTAAAGGAAAATTATTATTTCAAGAAGGTACTTTATAATTGCTATTTTCCAGCAAATTCATAACTAGAGCGTAAATGGTTTTGCAGTCAAGGCACTAAATTCTCAGTGTTGAATGAGTCCATCCAGGTTTCACTATTTGGAGTACAAGTGCCTCTATTTGCTTCTTCTTCAGATAAGATGGAGAAAACTGCCTTTCCTTTTCTAGGCCTTTGAAGGCATCATTGCGGTTCTCTGAGACAAAAGAGGGCATGGGGAAATTCAGTTCCCAGCGCTACACTTGGCATCAACTTGTGTTCTGCAAGTTGACCTCCTCTGGCTCCATGGATGCTCTGTGGTCCTATTCCTCCTTTTGCCTCCTATTGATCATTAAAAGGGGATCAATACAAATAAGCAAACGGGCAAGGCTAGAATAAACTCCGTGGTATCAGGAGGTATCAGTATAAACTCATATATATTTTTAAATATATATACAGAGTAATAGGAAAAGAAATATAGATGCATGTGTATAAATATATTTCCTAGCTTTGTCTGCCAAGAGGGCCTAGAAGGAGTAACACCCCAGTAACAATAAGCATATCTAGTGCCCAAATTTTGGTTTCTAAGTACTGTTCTCTAACAAAAGAAAGCAGGGCTCCTTGGAGAAGCAGTTGATTGAAGACTAGGACGTGGAAAATGTAAGAATGAGCCTAGAGCATTTTGTGGTGTCAGAAGGTAAAAAAGTTTTTTTGTTTTTTAAAGATGAGGGTACATCAAAAGGACACAGGAGCCAACATGAAAGAGCTCTGATGGACCAAACTGGAAAAAGTGAGCAACAAAATAAAAAATAATTATGCAACTAGATTATAATCTGATGAATAAAGTAAGTATCATGTGTCCATACTCAGTAGATGACTGAATAAATAAACAAACAGGGGAGAAGGGACAACTCTTTTTTCTTTAATTGTACTTTAGGTGAAAGTTTACAAAACAAATAGTTTCTCATTAAACAGTTAGTACACGTATTGTTTTCTGACATTGGTTAACAACCCCACAACATGTCAACACTCTCCCTTCTTGACCTTGGAGGATCTTTTTTTTTTTTTTTGGTGAATATATCCGTAGCCAAAGATACACCATTTCAAAAATTTCTACATGTACAATTCAGTGACATCGGTGACATTCTTCCAGTTGTGCTGCTATTCTCACTATCCTTTTCCAAATTATCCCAACACCATTGTCTTCAACTCACTGTCCCCTAGGCTTCCCATCAAACCTTTTGAGTTGCTGTTGTGAATTTGATCTCACACAGGTAATTCTCTTTTTTTTGTACTTTAGATTAAGGTTTGCGGAACAAAATAGTTTCTCATTAAACAGTTAGTACACATATTGCCCTATGACAATAGTTAACAACCCCAAGACATGTCAACACTGTCCTTTCTCAACCTTGGGTTCTCTGTCACCAGTTTTCCTGTCCCCTCTTGCCTTCTAGTCCTTGTCCCTGGACTGCTGTGCCATTTTGTTTTATGGGGCTGTCCAATCCCTGGCTGAACGATGAACCTCAGGAGTAACTTCACCACTGAGCTAAAAGGGTGTCCAGGGGCATACTCTTGGGGTTTCTCCAGTTTCTGTCAGGCCAGTAAATCTGGTCTTTTTTTTTGTGTTAGAATTTTGTTCTACCTCCTTCTCCAGCTCTGTCTAGGACCCTCTATTGTGATCCTGGTCAGAGCAGTCAGTGGTGGTAGCCGGGCACCACCTAGCTGTACTGGACTCAGTCTGGTGGAGGCCTTGGAGCTGTGGTCCATTAGTCTTTTAGACTAATCTTTTGAAGGGACAACTTTTGACTGCAGAAAAATTTCGATTAATAAAGAAAAGAGGGAAATAGAAAAATTGCCATGCAGGTGAACACTATACTAATAATTGTAGTGTAATAACTGTTGCAGAAAAGATCAACTGATGCAGGTTAAAATTGGTGGGCAAAAGTTTCATGAGAAACAAATATTTGTATAGCCTCAAAGTATCTCCCCCTAAATATTTATTAATTCCACATGAAAAAAAAATCTTATTTATGATATAATAATTATAAAAGAAAAACCTTGTCCATTAAGCTTATTGTAACTATTAATATTTATAAAAACTCTTAGCAAACCATCATGTTCACATGATATAACTTTGATTTTCTCAAATATTTCCTTTGTTTCTGAAGTCTTAAGGAAACTAATTCAAGTCAGGTATTTAATAATACAAATTAATAAAGCAAATGCCTGAATCTGTGTAGATCTAATTGAACATTTTCTAGGCCTCCAGTTACAAAGACCTGATTACTGGTGCCTTGATTTGAATATTTTTGGATAATTCCCTAGTCTCCTACCAATAAGTAAAAGCTGGTCAATAAATCCTTGTTATTTGATTGCTCCCTGGACTTTCGACTTCTTGTCTTCCCAATCCTCTTGACCTACTTGGATCTTCTGGAGAACTTGTCACATATGAACTCTCTTCTGCTGCTCTGGCTTCTCCATAGGTGGCATGGGAGAGGCCTGGCAGAGGGCTTTCTTCCACACAGCAGTGCACAGGCAATTTTTTTAAAAGTTTGTACTGGTTAGGATTGTTATGGTTGCAAAATCTAAAATTAGTTTTTAAAAAGGGAAAGGTAATACAAGGCCAAGAGGGACATCTGGGTATCTGGAATATAGGCAACTAGGAACTCAAATGCTATCAAGTGTGTTTTTATCTCTGCCTTTTTTCTATTTTATTCCACCAGTTGGCCACCAAGTCTAGACACATGGACTGATACATATTTACATAATATACATACTTCAATAATAGACAGACAGATAGATAGCTGCCATTGAGTTGACTAACTCATGGTGGCCTTATGTACAACAGAACAAAACATTGCCCAGTCCTGCGCCATCCTCACTGTCACCAGTATGTTTGAGTCCATCTTTGCAGTGATTGTGCCAAACCAGCTCACTAAAGTTCTCCCTTGCCCTTGCCCTTGCTGACCCTCTCCTTCAACAGACATAAAGTCCTCTTCCAATGATTGATCCTTCCTTATGTCCTGATGGTATGTCTAAAGCAAGTGAGTTGAACAATGTTCTGTGGTGATCTGCAGTTTTCTTTGCTAATTTTCAGAAGCAGATCTCTAGGCCTTTCTTCTCCATCAGTCTTAGTCTGGAAGTTCTGCTAAAACCTGTTCACCATGGCTGACCCTGCTGGTATTTGAAATATCAGTGGCATACTTCGAGCATCATAGCAACACGCAAGCCACCACAATATGACAAAATGCAGTTGGGTGGTGGAATTCATATAATACTTATTTATTATTAAAACATAGTAAATGATTTATTGATATTACATGATGATACATAATAAAATAAAAGTATCCATGCTTCTAGACTTTATGGCCACCTGCATCTATCGGCTGTGTAATGAATCTATCTAGGTCACATGGTACAGGTAGGGGGGGAGTGACAAGAGTGTGGAGAAAGAATTTACTAATTCCCTACTTTACACTTCACAGACCAGGCACTCAAGATTGACTGAATGCCTTCTCAGTTTCATTTCCTTAATTCCTAGGGGAAAACTCTGGTCCAGCTTGGCTTAGATGTTCACTGCTGTCGGAACCGGTCAACTGTGGCCAGGAAGTCATGTTGAATTAACATGGCAGCTCCTGCAATCACCAGATGTGAAGATTGGAGATGCTAGTCTGATAATCTAACAGATGCTCACTGTAGCCTATAGTCATGACTGGCTCTTTATAAAGCACGTACTGTGGGCCAGGCACTATTCTAAGCATTCTGCATCGACGATATCATTTGGAGCCTGGATTATGAACCTAAGCAGTCTGATTCCATTTTGCACTCTTAACCACTAGCTCTTCTGCTTATTGTTTAAAGGACTGATTTTGTTTTCCTGGTTATAAAGTGATAGATGTTTATTGTGGAGAAATTTAAAGATATAGAAAACATTAAGAAAAAAATCATCTTTAATCTCACCATGCAGAAATTAATATTGGCATATTGGTGTATTTCCTTCTAGTTTTTGTTTTTTTTTTCTTCATTTTAGGTGTGAATGTGTACATGCATGTAATTGTGTGTTTTCGCAGTGGTCATGGGATTCATACTCTATGTCCACCATGACCTTGTTTTTGTGTTTTGGGCTTTTTTTTGTTTTTTTAGATACTTATGAATGAGCACTTTCCCATGTCATTGAATGTTTTTTGGAGATTGAATTTTTAATGACTACATACTATTCTGTTTCATAGGGATGTTACTTCTTTATTATTAAATAGTTATTTCATTTTCTACATTTTTTTATAAACAATGCCATCGCAAATGTATTTATATAAATCTTTGCATATGTCTCCATTTATTTCATAAATGAATAAACAAATACATTTATGTTATGAATTTCTATGAAATTATAATTTATGAAATTGATTTAATGAATTTCTGGGTCAAAGATCTGAGATTTTAAATGCCTTGAAATTTGTTGCCCAATTGCCTTCCTGAAAAATTTACCGATTTATACTCTCATTACAAAGACAGTTAGAGAGAGGAAACCAACCTAGTCCTTTTTTTGGAAATCAAACTCTGTAAATAGAGGAGAAATATTCAGTCTCAGAGAGTTTGAATGTTGGAGAAAGATGAGCCTTTAGAAGGATAACCTAAGCATATGTGCATGCCTTAACATGTTAAACAAGCTGTGACTGACTGGATGAAGAACAGAAAAGATGCTTAAAAAAAAAAGACCTTCTGGAGCCATGGAGGCTGAGTGAACCCCTGAAACTATTGCCCTGAGATAATCTTTAAACCTTAAACCAAAATATCCCCTTAAGTCTTCTTAAAGCCAAACAATAATTTAACTTAACTAGTAAAATGTTCTGCCTTAAGCATTATGCTCTTTTGAGATCTGTCTATATAGGATCAAACTGACAACAGCAACTTGAAAGATTAGATAGGAACCTTAGAGGGCAATGAGTTTATGTTAATGGGGGAGGAACAACGCAGAAAAGGAAGGTGAGAATGGTTGCACAACTCAAAGAATGTAACCAATGTCAGTGAACTGTACACACAGAAACTGTTGAATTGGTGTATGTTTTGCTGTGTATATTCTCATCAAGAACAACAAAATAAAGTGAATTATGTGTTTTGAAAAAAGAAAAGAAAGATGGTATAAAGCAGATTGGCTGAGGTAGACATTGTTCAGGAAGAATAGATATGGGTAGCAGAGAAAGTGTTTAGAATTAGAAGATGAAGCATTTCTCACTTGAAATTAATCAGTTAAAAATTTAATCCTAGAAGAAAAAATTAAATGGTTTATATTTCTCATCCATATACACACACACCTTAAAGCCCTGCAAGTAATCAAACAAACACCAGAGTGATTGCTTCTCAGAAGGCAAGTGAGAGGAGAAAGATGGAGGGACAAGATCCGTTATTCAGTAGCACAAATATGAAAGATGATGGGGCCTCAGATAAGGAATTGCTTTTCTTAGATCACTCAGTGGCACCTAACAATAGCAACAACAAGATCACATGAAAAGAAAAGGACCAACTACTTCAAGAGGACAGAACACTTTGGAAAAGAGAGACTTGTTTAGGTGCCATCCGTCGGCTCCAACTCATGGCAACCCTACGTACAACAGAACGAAACACACGGCCTGGTCCTGCACCATCCTCACAATCATTGTTATACTTGAGCCCATTGTTGCAGCCACTGTGTCAATCCATCTCATTGAGGATCTTCCTTTCTTTCACTGACCATCAGCTTTACCAAGTATGATGTCCTTCTCCAGGGACTGATCCCTCCTGATAACATGCCCAAAGTATGTGAGACGAAGTCTCACCATCCTTGCCTCTAAGGAGCATTCTGGCATTTGTTCTTCTGGCAGTCCATGGTATATTCAATACTCTTCGCCAACACCATAATTCAAAGGCGTCAATTCCTCTTCGGTCTTCCTTATTCATTGTCCAGATTTCACAGAGCAAACTGGGTTTAAAACAAGAAGCCAGAGGTGATACTGACCCCCTAAATAAGAGTTGTACTGCTCTCCTCTCCCTCCAGAGTGTTCTTTACTAGGAGGAGATGGTGTAGGAGACAAAGATACAGAGAAGGTTGTTAGGAGCGGGAGCAATGCAAGGCCACTCAGGAGACGTGGCAATGCAGAGAATTAGAGGTCTGCAGTGAAGCATAGGCAGAAAAATAGGGGAGAAGGTACGTTAACTAACAGCAGGCATTAAGGAGCAAAGAGCAAAGATTGAGCATAAAGAGAAATGAGGTGGTAAATGAAGAAATGAAAGCCACTATATTAGTTTCCTATGGCTGCTGAGGAGCCTTGGTGGTGCCGTGGTTAAGAGCTAGGCTGCTAACCGAAAGGTTGGCAGTTTGCATCTGCCAGCTGCTCCCTTGGAAAGCCTATGGGGCAGTTCTCTGTCCTATAGGGTCACTATGAGTCTGAATCAACTCGACGGCAACACGTTTTTCTTTATGGCTGCTGTAACAACTATTACAAACTGTGGCTTAAAACAACATAAATTTATTATCTTATAGTTTTAGAGATCAGAAGTCTAAAATGAGTTTCACTAGATGTCAGTAGGGCTGTGTTCATTTTGAAGTTTCTAGGGATGAATCCATTTCCTTGCCTTTTCCAGCTTCTAGAGGCTGCCTGTGAGGTCCCTAGGTGGTGCAAACAATTAATGAGCTCTGCTCCTAACTGAAAAGCTTTAGGTTCAAGTCCACCTAGAGATACCTCAGAAGAAAGGCCTGGTGATCTACTTCCAAAAAATCAGCCATTGAAAACTCTATGGAGCACAGCTCTACTCTCAATCATATGGGGTTGCCATGAGTCAGAGTCAATTCAGCAGCAGCTGGTAAATGGTAGAGGCTTCATGCTTTCCTTGCTTTACGGGGCTCTATTTCTGTCTTCCAATCTCCTTCACTGATGCTTGACTCTCCCTCCTCCCTCTTATAAGGAGCCTTGTTATGACATTGGACCCATCCAGATAATCCAGGATAATTGCCCCATCTTATGATTCTTAACTTAATCATATCTGCAAAGTCCCTTTTGCCATATGTTATGCATTGAATTGTGTCCCCCCAAAATGGGTATCAACTTGGCTAGGCCATGATTCCCAGTATTGTGTGGTTTCCCCCAGTTTTGTGATCCACTGTGATTATCCTGTGTGTTGTCAATCCTAACCTCTACGATGTTGATGAGGCATGATTAGAGGCAGTTATGTTAATGAGACAGGACTCAATCTACAGGATTAAGTTGTATCTTGAGTCAGTCTCTTTTGAGATATAAAAGAGAGAAGTGATCAGAGAGACAAGGGGACCTCATACCACCAAGAAAGAAGCACTGGGAGTGGAGCACATCCTTTGGACCTGGGGTCCCTGCAGTGAGAAACTCCTAGACCCAGGGAAAGACTTATGTCAAGGAACTTCCCCCAGAGCCGACGGAGAGAGAAAGCATTCCCAGGAGCTGGCACCCCGAATTCAGGCTTCTAGCCTCCTAAACTGTGACAGTATAAATTTTGTTTGTTAAAGCCATCCACTTGTGATATTTCTGTTATAGATGCTCTAGATAGATAACTAGGACACCATATAAGGTAGCATATTCACAAGTTACAGGCATTAGGACACGGGAGCCATTATTTTGCCTACCACAGACATGAAACACCTCTGAGGTTGTGGACTCCCGTAGTAAAAAAGATCTTAAAGGCCATCCTGGCCAGGCACCCCATCTCAAGTCTGGGGCCTCTTTCTTTTTCTATAGGCAGAATAAATGATGAAGGATCCAGAAATAAAGCAAAAACATGAGGGCCTTAATATAAAAATTCAAAAATAGAAAACGTGAACAAGAGGGAATTATTGGGAATTTGGATACAACGTATGAGAGATGGAAAAGAAGCAAAGGAAATTTTTCCTCCCATGTAGAATCAAGAGGATTTGTTAAACAAAATGCAGAGAAAGGACCACCACTGAACTTAATGTCATGCTCTCTAACTTGTAATGATACATAAGAGAATCTTCAGTATCATTCTGGAGAAAGAGAATTGAATAAAGTTCTTGTACCCATTTGATAACTTTATTATTTTGGGCCAATGGTGAAGACCTCGTGTGTGGATATTAAACAGGGAACCACAAACTCTAATACAATAGTTATATGGGGCAAGGGCAGGGAAAATCCCATTGGGTGTGTGGGAATTAGGGGAGTAAGAGGTCCTAGGACTTGTCTAGGTTGACATGGAAGATCCCAGGACCAGACGGTGTGCAGGCGTCACAAACTCCTTCAAGGGAGAAAGAGCTGAGAACACAACAGTGTAGCTACTGGTGGAGTGGTTCTTGTCAATCGCTTACGCATGAATTAGCATTCTATGTACAACAACCGTAGTAGGACCGGCAATTAAAACATTATGGAAGAGACAGAAATATGTGTTTTTAAAGTAAAATTGCGCATGATCACACAATTGAGAAATAGGGCTGATTATCGAGTAAGATTTGGAGATAATCAAGTAAAGGGAAAAGCAGTAGATATAGGAAAAAATGAGGACAAGTGAATTTATTTCCTAATTTTCTCCCCCATATTTGTTGCTCTAATAAAGGGAGTAAAAACGAATTTTATTCTAATGGGAAGAAAAATAATAATTAAACCGGTATCATGGAGACAAGAAGATCGGTTCCTATAGTAGATTTAATATAATTCGAAGACTGAGTCTAACAATAAGGTAAAAATATAGTTTCCATTTTAAAAGAAAAGAACAAATGTGGTAAATGGGAAACTTTTTTACTAACTCAAAGAATTTTTAAATTAGTAATAAAATGTCCACATATTTTGGAACTTTTCCATTCTCATTATCCGTTCAAAGTAATGTACACTCTCTTTTGGAAATAAAAATTATAATCTTGAAATTGTCCCTACTGTTACTGGTTAAATTAAAATGAGCGTTTCCCTCAAAAGATGTATTTTTTACTAAATCTTTAATGTCAAAATGCCATGCATATACTTTAGCTGAACCAGGGAAATAAGTAAGGACTACAGGTAAACTTACTGCCAACTGATGAGAAAAAAAAATTGGAGGAATGCCATTTTAATTGAAGAAAATGAAAATTTCCTCTACATTAAATTCTGAAAGGCCTTAGCTCCGGCACCAGAAATGTCATATCCAGGCTCAGTCTCCTGATGGTGTAAAACTGTAGTGCAGGTCAGGAGAAGCTTTCAACTCATTAAACACATTTTATTTATGAAGAAGACTGAGCTACTGCTTCGTTGGAAGTAAAATCTTAGGATGTGGGAAAATATCATTCTACACGGGGAAAAAAAATTAGAAACTTTTTACTTTCAAATTGATTCCTTTGTTGGATTACAAGTGAATCATTTTGACATCTATTATTCGTTTAGAACATCTTTGCCAAGGACTAAGTCAGAACACTGCTAGATTAGGTGGGTTGTGTAATAATACTGGATTTCCTTATGCCCTTCTGCTATTGTTTGTACACGAAGATGGAAGTGGTGGTAATTTTAGAGGTGGTAGAACATGGTAGGTAGGGAGGAAATAGATACATGTATACACATACGTAATTATTAAATACTGTAATGGTCAAGAGTATGGATGGACAAATGGCTACCTCACTGACAAGTTTCTCGAAATCCACAGAATTCATATGACCTCCTGCGTTGAAAGATCTTAGATGTGATTCTTGACTTCAATCTAACTTACAAATAAGAAAAAAATAATATTGTACTTGTCACATCAACATCTCTGTGCAAAGAGCAACGTTATCCAGTAAATTGGTTAGAATTCAGCTAAGAAAGGAATCTCTTTTTTGACCTTAGGAGAATTTACTTTGCTCTGTTATTAAGCCTCCACACTTTTACCTCAAGTCATACGCTTCCTTCTCCCATCACCAAAAGTACACATCTTTGGTAGTAGAGGCAATGGGTACAGATAGGAGGAGATGAGCCTCAGAGTCAGGCAAACCAGGCTTTAATAGCTATCTGAACTTGGGCCAATTTTCTGAGTTACTTTTTCTTACTTGAGAATGTGGGGTTGTAAGATTTCCTCCAAAAGGTTGTTAGAGAATTAACAGAGCTCGCATGGGTCGAGTGTCTATGATGATAAATGCCAGTGAGTAGCAGATCTTATCTCTTCCTTGGGTGTTGAGTTGAGCTGATCACACCCCAATGGAGCCCTGGATTCAACAAGTCGAAGACATTCTCTTCTGGAATATTCTTATGATTTATGGAGGAAAATTTGTTGCTTCTCATGTGTGGTAGGGTGCATTTATAAACAGCTGCCCAATCATCGCACTTTATGACTGACGACGTAAGTGCTGTTGATTTTCCAGCCAATGTTCCCAGAGTTTCCCCCTACGCTCCCAAACCCCACTTCAATCACAATGGAATAGTGAGAAAAGTGTGAACTCGAGAGTCAGAGGAATATAGATTCTCTCCTCTGACTTGTCCGTGGCCAGCCTCAAAACATTGTCCAAGGTATTCAACAACTCTGAGCTTATTTCCTTCTCTGTAAACTAAGAGAATTACAGTTGACTCTTGAAGTTGACCTGAGAATCAGATTAGCATATGGCAGGTAGTAGGGAACACTATTGACTGGAATGCAACAGGTTTGGTTTGTTTTTTTAGGGAACAAAGAAATGCCAGCTTCCCTTTCTAAGTCAAGGCTAATAACGCATGTCTCCTTGGTCTGGGCAGCTAGTGCTCTGGGGCTATGGAGAAGCCCCTTGGGCAAAGGATATAGATCTAAATGATTTTTTCACTCCACCCTAGCCATCAGTGCTTGCACGTTTTAAACCTCTTTTGTCACCTCCTATCAATGTCCCTGGTTCAATTTTTTTTAATCTGAATGTCATACCACTATGTGTAACTTCTTAGCAGACAGCTTCACCTGAAGTCAATCTGTTCAAAACTGAATTCCAAACCCGAACACCAGTATTTCTCCCTCCCTCCCTTCTTTCTTTCTTCTTTCCTCCCTCCCTCCCTTTCTCCCTTCCCCCTCCCTACCTTCTTTCCTCCCTTCCCCCTTCCTCCTTTTCCCCTTCCTCTTTCCCCTCCTCCCTCTCTCCCTCCCCTCCTCCCTTTCCCCTCCCTTCCTCCCTTCCACCCTCCCTCTCCCCTTTCTTCTTCCCTCCCTCCCACCCTCCTTCCCTCTCTCTCTCTTTCCTTTCCTTCCTTCCTTCTTTCTTTCTTTTTTTAGTTTGCTGCATACTAATGACATTTTATCATGAATGAGATCTGGTCTCTTACCTCCCCCGACCGCACCCCCCGCCCCAATCCTACTCTTCTCATCTGTTTGTTCTGGTTTTTGTTTTTCAAAATTATCCTTTGACTTTCTTAGAAAATATTTGTATTAACATCTTGTCATATTACTATAGTTCATATAAACCCATCTCCTTTGCTTTGAAAGTCATGCTTCTTGAAAAGGCCCTCCTGCCCAAAGTGCCCCTTTGGTTTGAGAGCTAATACTTTTCTTCTGTGGAGTTGAAGTACTTTCGCAGATGTAATGCTGTCATCCTTTGGGGCAGGGTAAAGAAGTCAGTGGTAATCCACTGTGATTTTTCAAGCCATTTCTGGAAAATCAAGGGTTTTCTTGTTTTCACCTACAGTTAATATCACTGTCAATGTTCACAAGCTGGTATTTCAAACAGCAGCTCTCATTCTCTCAGCAGTTTATGGTTTCAAGTGTTTATCAGCTTCAACAATGACGTTATTAAGCTGCTGACGTTGAGGGACCCAGTAGGTGTCTGCTCTGTAACTGTGAGGGGATGGTAAACACGGATCACCCTGACTCCACCTCAGAATCCTTTGAGGGAAAACTTACAAAAAGTCAACATCAGAACATGTCTAAGCTGTTAATTATATATCCAGGGACTTAGGTTAAAAGTTTGATTGTGAAGAATTGTAAAGCGTTGTGTCCAGTGACATTAACTCTGTCTTAACTTATTAGGTACAATTATAAATGAATTAGATATGACAGCTTTAACTGTTAACTCCGCTGTCACTAAAGACTTCATATAATAAATTTGCAACTGAGTAGACGCACCTTGATTTTGAATTTAAAATGAAAATTTACTACTTTATTTTGTTTAGCTACTGCAAAACTTGAAGAATTCCAACCCTTCAAGAGATCATAGACGGCTTTTCTTTAGAGGAAGCCAGAAAATTCTCCCCTCCACTGTCTAGAAGAATTTTAATGACCAAGAATTGGCATCCAATCTCCCTTTACAAATCTTCATTTCTGTTACAGAGTGATAAGCAAATGAGTGCTGACATACAACCAGCCTTTTTGGTGCATAAATAATCCTTGAATACAGTCATAAAAATGTGAAACATGCCCATTTAAGGTGCATTTTCCTTGACTGTGTTTGTTTGATTCACTCACCTCATAGTTCTTTAAATATACCAATCAACCTATCTATTTGGGAGTATAGGTAAGAAACTTTTGATTTTGCAGTATAGAGTCAGGAACATTTAATAGTTAAATTTTCTCAATTTGTTTCCCTCGAATCAATAGAACATATAACTCACTTTTACTCTTTCCTACATAGAGTCCCCCTAAAATCACAAGAGCTAACACTGAATGCTCTCCAAGCACCAGGTACCATACCATGGGTTTTGCATTGGTTTACTCATTTACTCTCAACAACGATCCTATGAATTAGGTACACTCAGACTAAACCAGACCCATTGCTGTCAGGTCGATCCCAGCTCACAGCGACCCTGTAGGACAGAGTGGAATGGGGTTTCCAAGGCTGTAAATCTTTATGGAAGCAGACTGCCACATCTTTCTCCCGTGGAGCTGCTGGTTGGTTCGAACGCTGATCTTTCAGTTAGCAGCTGAGTGCTTTAACTGCTGCACCACCAGGGCTCCTGAGTTAGGTACACAGAGATATTAAAGGAATTAAGCACTTTAAGAAGTGTATTCCTCGGAAACTAGTTCATATATGACAACTGTCAAGAACAATTGTGTATGTGCATGCCCAGCTTAGAGACAATGAGGACCTGTATTGTGGCTGCCATTTCAACCATTACCTTTGATGAGCCGCAAGCCGTCTCAGGGGAATCAGAGTGGAGCGCCTGAAACTTTAATAAGCACCAGCTCACCTAGCGACCCTGCTAAAACACAGCTGATGTCTGAGGTGGGGTTTGAGAATTTGAAGGTGAAATGAGCTGCTGGTCCTCAGAGCACTCATTGAAGAGCGGGGAATTAGGTGGCAGGATGGCCATGTGACATGGGGGGCATCTCCTGAACACGTGTAAGACAGGAGTATCTGGGACAGTTCTTTACAAATTGAACCGACTACTACTCACATAGAGGGCACTCGGTGGTTCAGTGGTAGAATTCTCACCTTCCCTGTGGGAGACCCAAGTGGGACTCCTGGCCAATGTACCTCATGCTCAGCCACTACCCGTCTATCAGTGGAGGCTTGCATGTTGCTGTGATGCTGAACAGGTTTCAGTGGAGCTTCCAGACTAAAATGGACTAGGAAGAAAGGCCTGGTGATCTATTTCTGAAAATCAGTCAATGAAAACGCTACGGTTATAACAGCCTGATACCTGGTGCGTGAGGTCGCCATGAGTCAGAAGCTGACTCGAGGCAAACGATAAGAACAATACTCACATATAACAGAGTGTGCTAACAGAGAGGATTAACATAAGGGCCAGGACTAGGGTTAGGCAAGACAGGCTCCAGGGCACAATAATGAAGGAGCCACACACTCTCACGTTTGCACAATACTGAGAGCAGGTGCCCCCTTCAATTTGGCATCCTAGGTACCTCACTTGCCTCACCCTAGTCCGTGCTGATCAGCTTATCAAACCAGCCTCACCCAAATGAGATGTCTACCCTGTATCTACCCTGTATCACTAGTAATGTCTGGGATACAGGCTAACTAGAGTCACAGATACTGCAGAGAGAGGTCCAGGGAGACCAGGTGCTTCCCAGGGTCTTCTTTCAGACACGCTCTGTGGCCCAGAATAGTAGATGAAGCTCCAGGTGAGGTTCTGTGGGATCTACACAGTGGGGAGGGTTTAAATGTTGAAATAGCTCCATTCTATACCCCAGAGAGATGTATGGCTTAGGAGATATTCTCTCCAGGGAGTCTTCCTTCGTCAGTTCTGGGTTTATTTACTAAAAGTTATTCATTCAACAGGGACATCCTGCTAAGGTCATTCAATAAATAGTCTCTTCCTAGCAAATATTAGTCTTTTTACCTGTTTGTTCAGTTGACAAGATGCTTAGACCAGGGACATCTCCCTGTAAAGCAAGTCAATGAATTCCAGGCCAGCTGTTGTAACCCCTTCCTCCTGCCTAGTTACTGAGTTACAATTTTTATAAGTGTTCATTTATTTCTGGTTAGCATTGTGACATTAACATGCTCAGTTTATAGAAAGTTTACACAACTCTCACAACTGGTATGTGGCAGAGCCAGGATTTGTTCTAAGCAGTCTGACTCCAGGACTTGTGTTTTTAACTACCACTTTGGATACCTCCAAAGTCTGTGCTGACTACAGAACCACTCCACATTTCCTACCCCTTTCTTTGCCGCAGCAGGCTGACTTATTTGATTGGGTGTTCTTGGCCTCTAGCTTCTTGGTGACTTGGGCAGTCACTGGTAGGCAGCAGGAGTGAGGGGAGGAATGAGGTTGGGGCATTCATTCCTCTGGCTCCCTCCCTCAGGCAGGCCTATGTCCCTCCATCAAAGGTCACAAGTTCTACCAGATGGACCCCTCTGTTAGCGACCCTTTCTGGGTTTGATAATCACTCCTTCGCTTTACCCTTAGGTCTCAAAGCTGCCTCAGGTACTGCTCTGTCCCCTGTCATCCTCCTACACCATGCCTACACCTTTACAACCTATTATTTTATTGTTGTGTTGTTGTTAGCTGCCTTTGAGTTGACTCCAACTCATGGAGACCTTGTGTACAACAGAATGAAACACTGCCTGGTCCTGCATCATCCTCACGATCACCAGCATGTTCAAGTCCATCCGTGTGGCTACTCTACCAATTCATCTCACCTAAGATCTCCCTCGCCCTTACCCTTGATGGCTCGCTACTTCATCAAACATGATACTCTCCTCCAAGGATTGATCTTTCCTGATGACATGTCCAGTGCAAGTGAGTCAGACAATGTTCTCTTGTGATCTATATGTTTTCATTGGCTAGTTTTCAGAAGTAGATCACCAGGCCTTTCTTTCTAGTCTGTCTTAGTCTGGAAGCTTGACTGAAACTTGTCCACCATGAATGACCATGCTGGTATTTGAAATACTTTTGGCATAGCTTCCAGCATCACAGTAACACGCAAGTCACCATAGTATGACAAACTGATAGACAGGTGGTGGATCATTTTACTAAACTTCCTTGAATTATGCAATTTGAGTGTACCATTGTTTTCTGCTAGGACTCTGACTGATACAAAGTCAATACACCTGAGGATTCCAAGTGCTCGTTCATGTGTATTTTATGTTGCCTTCATCCAAACCAAGTCCAAATGGCTGTGTGCCATTAAGGATGTATTAACCATATTTTCTAGCTTCTGTAATACGGTGTTTTAACATCTACACTAGGTAACCCTTCTCCACTCATGTCTTCTATATCTAGATAACAAAGCTTCCTCAGTTTTCCCTTTGGTAAATGCCCCAAGCCCCAAGAGTGAGCTTTAAATATTGTTGTTGTTATTGTTGTTAGATGCTGTCAAGTCAGTTCTGACTCATGGTGACCTCATGTGTGCAGAGTCAAATTTCCCCATGGGGGTTTTAAGGCTGTGACCTTTTGGAAGAAGATGGCCAGGCCTGTCTTCCAAGGCACCTCTGGGTGGGTTTGAACCAGCAACCTTTCGGTTAGTAGTTGATAGCTGACCAATAAAATACTCATGTGCTCTGTCGTCTACCTGTCACATTTCCCCCATAAAACCACCATAAAGGTGCTTGGCCACAGTCCTGCTCCATCTCTGCCTTGTTTATTCCCTGTATGGCTTTGCCGGGGGAGCCGTGAACACCATGGACTGTGAGTATAATAAATAGTTAAATGTTTCTGGCCTTCCTCTCTTTATTCGCCTTCAATCTTAACATACCTCAAATGTTACTATTATACCAAATTGAAACAAAGGAAACGTCATATCTTTACAAAGTTGGCTACTGTGGAAAGCTAAATTTTCCTATTTGAAAGGAGGGTTCCCTTGTTTTTAAGAATAGAAAAATAAAAAAAAAAAAACACCCATTGCCCTATATAACATATGGATCTCATAGCCTGGGAAGTCATATCTTTTAATTGACTCAGAACATGGAACACAGCAAAGTTCAGGATATTCTGAGCCTTTCCTTCCTCTCTCCCTCCTGGGAGGTAGATTAAAACTGTCATCTTCAATTAACAGAGGAGCCAGCCGGGCAGAAGGAGTGCTTTCTCAAGGTCATCACAAGTTGATGACCGGGGCAACATTCAAGCTCTGACTTCCACTTTTTCCCATCAATTCCTTAGACTGCTGCAGACACCACATAGCATATCCATTTTCTAGTATGATTAGCCTACGGGATGAGCTATATATAGAAAAAATAATAATAACTAAAATTCAATTCCCACTCACTTTTTATTGTGGAATTGAAAACAGATTGAAGCAGACCTAACTCTGAGCTTACCGTATGTGCAGATTTTGTTGGAAATCAGTGGTCACATTTGAGCAGCCTGCTAAGACATTTCAGGCAGCTCTTCCTCTCGCCCTGTCCCCAGCTTGTCTACTCCCACCTATAATTTTAAAATTTCCATCGCACTGAAATTCAGGCAGTGTGAGCTCTGCAGTTTACCAACTTACAAGCATCTAATTTACTACTTGTAAAAAGCTCAGGGTACTAATTGGATTGTAACCTGAGTTAGTGTAGTTTTGCTAAAAAGCTCTTTTACTTGACTCCTTGGGATTGCTTGGGGTTTATTTATATATTTTTCAGAGGTGATAAAGGGCAGAAGTCCTGCCTTACTGTGCTCATTAAGAGGTTCCTGGCTTCCTCTCCCATCCTGTCCCCCCATATGCCTTAGTAGGTGCTCTGGGCAAATCTCAGTTACTTATTTGCATGCTTCTCCCTCAGCGCTTCTCTTTTGCAACCACTTCCCATCATAAACTGTTGTCAGATGTTGCTAGGAGGTTAGAGAGTGTGCTAGATTTTATTGAAAAATTTTCACTGTAGATTAAGGCACTGAAGCCTCAGCGTTGATGGCAATTGATACCAGCTGTTCCTAACATCCAGAGATATTAAGACACTTAACCAAGTGTTATGAGATTTTTAGTAACCTTTGTAAATAAAATACGATGTGCCACAGCTGTCCTCTCTCGTCTCTGCTGATGGAGGCTGGAGGAGGGAGAAGGGGTGGCATGCGGAATATGGAATCTATGAGATGCTTAAACTTCAGTTAGCTTTGTAGCCTCCTTCCTGTCCAAACTGTTCAGGAGAATGGTAAGCAAGAAATACAGTTGCCTGATTTAAATGTTTTCAGCATTTGATTATGAAAAAGTTGTAGCAAACTTGAAAGAATTTTATAGTGAACACCCATACACCATCACTTAGATCTTACCACGACCTGTTAGTATACTGGTTTTATAGGTCCCTGGGTGGTGCAGTTTGCACTCAACTACTAACCTAAAGGTTGATGGTACGAACCCACCTCACCGCACTGCAGAAGAAAGGCTTGGAGATGTGCTTCCGTAAGCAAATTACACCCAAGAAAACCCTATGGAGCAGTTCTACTCTGTAACACATGGGGTTGTCGTGAGTCAGAATCCATTAGACAATACGGAATTCTTGCTTTATTATGAATCTATCCATCTTTCTATCATCCAGTTCAGCCTGATTTTAATTTTTTCTTGTTCGTTTTTAATCTCATGGGCCAAAAGAATACAGAAAAAGCAAAAACACCATGATCTTAGAGAAGCCATGTGGGGAACAATCAGGCCTTAGATAATTGAGAGTTGTTTATGCAGACATCATCAGGAACATGAACTGGCGTTTATAATTTGTACTTATGAAAAAATAACGCGTACTATTTGGGTGTCTCCTTGGGTTTGGAACAATTCTTGTAGAACCAGCAGCGTGTTCAGTTACTGGTGTTGCTGTTTGAATGTGGAACTAACGTCATTTCCTTGGCATGAAGAAAGAGAATGGCATTACTTAGGTATAAAAGTGGCAGTGGAGAGAGTAGGAAGAGGGTTGGGCAGGACGAGCTACTTCCACAGAACATGCAGAGCAGCACAACATAAAACCCAGGGCCTGGGGCAGAGTCACCCCTGGTAATGGGAGTGAGGGGCAGACACTTCCCTTCACAGGCGGAGGGCGGCTCCAGGGCTTTTGGTTAGCAGCTTTAGCTCTTAACCACTGTGCCACCAGGGCTCTGTTTGGATACTAGCAAAGATAAAAAATGGTATTTTCCATGTCAATAAGGCTCTATCTGAATGTAAAAAAAATATATTGATGAGTAGTAACTTACAAATATATTTAAAGTCTGACTTCTTAGAATTCTATTACTTTTTTTTCGTTCTGTGAGTTTCATCACAATCGATAGATGCACTAGAGTTTAATGATGTGCATTTTACAAAAGGTATTAAAGTCTTTATTAAACTTCACCTCCTTACTTGAAGAAATAACATTTGTTAAAAGAAAAAAAAAAACTTGCGAATTTGCTCCTGAAAAGCTTGTAAATGATTTCTTTCTTCCTTTTTGCTTTTATTTCCTTATGTAAAGTAGCAGAGCTTTATTCCTATAAGCTTTAAATTCTAACAGAAAGCAATTTCACACATATTCCTGATCTTTCTTAAATTCTCGACAGCACTTGTTCATCCCTTACAAACAACCCTTGCCAGTGACGGCAGCAACAGAGACACGTGTTATAGCACACATTATGGTTTCATTAGGAATTGTGTGTTTTGTCACAAGCATCTCCCCCAATGGTCCCACTGAATTAGGTGATAATGATGGCAGTCACAAACAGACGGTGCAGAGGCAGGGAGTAAAAGAATCTCAGGGAAGAAGTAGGAGAAGGTGTTCAGTTGGAATTTAAAATTAAATAGGGGAATCAGTGAGCCAGAAAACAGGAATGGGGTGCCGGGAGGGCTATTTGTCAGGTGGCAGGCAGTCTGCGGCAGAAGTGAGAATTCAGAGAGGGGGTCAGAGCTAGGTGAATGTCCACAGCCAGAGCACTTGAGTAACCCACTGAGATAGAATACCACAGCCTCCATTCTGTGAAGTGGGTGCCGGTCACTGCTGGCTCACTGCTTGGTGCCATTTCCTTTCAGGAGAGTGGACCCACCCATCGTTTAAGACAGAAGCACAATAGATGCCATTAATAAACATGATAATGGGGCTCTGCAGAATTTCAGCACAAAGCATGGTGTGCGTTTCTTTGTTGAACTATCGGATGTTGAAATTCAGGAAAGAAACCATGCTGTCGATGTAGCACCAGTGTGCTAAACTCACATGTAATGGGTGCTGGCCATTGAAACATGAGCCATTTCCAGCATTGTCCATTCAATAAGCAAACACTGATTGAATGCTCATCCTGTGCTGAGTTTGGAACAATTTTCTTTTTCAAGTTATTAGATAGTAGGGAGGCAAGGAAGAAAGTAGGGAGACGAGTTGGAAGGCTCCTACAATATTCCTCAGAAGAGATGATGGTGACTTATGCTAGGTGAGAGTGATAAAAAGCGGTAAGGGTCAGGATCTAACAAAGGTCGAAGCCCAACAACATTTGCTAATGGATTGGATATAGGAGTATGAGAGGAAGAGAAGAGTCAAGGACGACTCCAATGTTATTGCACTGGGAGAATGGAAGAATGGAGATTATATTTATCAAGATGGGAAAGATAAGAGTGTACGAGAGATTTTGTGGGGAAAGATCCAGAGCTCAGTTTTGGACATGTTAAGTTTGAGCCCTCCATTAGACATCCAAGTAGGCATGTCAAGAAAGTATTTGTTTGTACAGGTCTAGAACCCAATGGCTGAAGAATAAATTTGGGAGTTGTTCGTATCTAGATGGAAACCCTGGTGATGTAGTGATTAAAAGCTACGGCTGCTAACCAAAAGGCTGGCGGTTTGAATCCACCAGGCGCTCCTGGAAACTCTATGGGGCAGTTCTACTCTGTCTATAGGGTCACTATGAGTCAGAATCAACTCGATGGCAATGGGTTTTCAATGGGTTTTGGTATCTAGATAGTATTTGAAACTACGAGACTGGATGCGCTCTCTTAATAAGTTACAATATCTGTTAAGTAGATCCAGTGAAAATGAAAGGACATATTAATTTTAAAAATCATTACCCAAGAGATAATAATGATAGATTGTATAAATGGGTTCCTATAAAGGGTGGACAGATTTGTAGGAGACTAAAGCAGGGAAATCCTTGACCCCAAAGTCACAGTGGTTGTCTACTTGATGCCTGTACCTCCAGAGAGTGGCAGAGGGCCTAAGACATCATAGATGTTTGTTAACTAGCTGACAAATGAAAGAAGGAATAAATGAATGAATGGAAGCCTGATGGAAAGGCAGTTGGGCTTCACAGAGACAATACTGGGCTGCCTGGAGGTACTCTGATTATGCAATTGTACACACCTAGGTCTTCATCACATTTCATTGGCTGTTTTCTTGGATACTGAAGACCAGTCCTTAGGATATGGACTTCTTGCCCTTCTTACCATAGTATGAAAGTTGTTGTTGCTATTATGTATGATATTGTTGTTGTTTGGGTGCCAATGAGTCAATTCCGGTTCATAGCCATAACGTAACATAACACAGTTACAGAGTTGAACTGCCCCATAGGGTTTTCTAGACTGTACTCTTTATGGAAGCAGACTGCCAGGTATTTCTCCTGCAGAGCTGCTACGTGAGTTTGAATTGCCAACTTTTCAGTTAGCAGGTTAGCAGCCAAGTGTGCCACCAGGGCTCCTTCATAGTATGACAATTAACTCTATTGTCTTCCTTTTCTCTTCCAGAATGGGAATTCATGGATGATGATGGCTCAGGAATCAGCAGGCTGAGAAAGGAAAGCTTGGATAAAGCTGATAACCCCTAGAAAAGCTCAGAGGAAAAGCAGTAGCATAAGGTCTTAGTTCCACAGTCACCTCCTTTCATTTTGCAGCAGAGGTTCTCGATGAGGAATACCAATGAGCTGAGGCACAGCACTAATTTGCCAGATCAGCATAACCTCTAGAGAGAAAAGCAAAAAAGGCTTCCTATTAACTTCAGCATTGGGCTAATTTGAATCTCTCTTTTAAGACATCTTGTCCCTTTTTTGTTTAATTACTATGGCAAACCTTATTTTCTCTATAAATTAAGCCCTGAGATGCCTCTAATTCGACAGGGCTGCTACTGAAGTGTGGGTTTCGTGGGAAGGAATTAAGAGCCTCTCATTTGAGAAAAAATCAACTGTCCTGGAGGCTGTAGTTTTGCCACTAATCTTAAAGAGAAACCATAATGTCGACCAGCCAGCACTTGCTGGAGGAACCCCACGTCTCACAGCCAGGCTCCTGATAAAAAGGGTAATGATGCTTCCACTGCACAGTCACAACTTGTCACTGTTTCTCCTGAAATATTACCATCTTTCCTCTGCAACATGAAGTGACCTCTGTTTGAGAAACTCTTTTTGCTTAGAGAGTTCTTACACACTTTATCTCTACTTGGCACAATCTTTGCTGGGCCAGATTTCTCTGGTCAACAGAGAAATAAGTGAAATAGCTCACGCTTATTGAGCATGCTTATGCACCTTCTGAGTACCTGTCATGGATTGAATCATGCCCTCCAAAAAGCCGTGTCAACTTCTGTGTTATGAAAAAGAGAACACTGGATAAAGAGACACACACAAGGAGGAAAGGAAGACAGATGATGGAGACCGATGCATCTACAAGCATTGCTAGCAGCTACTAGAAGTTGACATAGACAAGGAAGGACCTCCTCCTATAGCCACACCTTGAACTCTGACTTCTAGCCTCCTGATGTAGGAGAAAATAAATGTCTGTTATTTATGTATTTACCCATTTTGGTATTTCTGTTATGGCGGCACTAGGAAACTAAGACGGTAGTTAGTAGTGTGTCTTAGTCACCTAGTGCTGCTATAACAGAAATACCACAAGTGGATGGCTTTAACAAAGAGAAGTTTATTCTCTCACAGTCAAGTAGGCTACAGGTCCAGATTCAGGGCATTAGCTCCAGGAGAAGGCTTTCTCTAGCTGTTGGCTCTGGAGGAAGGTCCTTGGGATGCATCAGTCTTCCCTTGGTCTGGGAGCATCTTAGCACAGGAAACTCAGGTCCAAAGGATGCACTTTGCTTCCAGCACTGGTTTCCTGGAGGTATGAGGTTCCCATGTGTGTCTGCTCGAGTCTCTCTTTTATATCTCAAAAGATATTGGCTTAAGACACCCATCTAACCTTGTAGACATCATCAGTATAACTGCCACTAATCCGTCTTATTATGTCATAGCAATAGAGGTTACAACACATAAGGAAATCACATCAGATTACAAAATGGTACACAATCATACAATAGTGGGAATCATGACCCAGCCAAATCGATACACACATTTTTTGAGGGACATAATTCAGTCCATGACATAGAGCATGTCACTCTTCAGCAGGGTGTAGAACAAGTTTGTTCCAGTTCAAACCCCTGCTGAGAATTTGCATTTCTAACAAGTTCCCTGCTGAGCATTTGCATTTCTAACAAGCTCCCAGGAAGTTATACATAAGAAACACCTTGGGGATCTTGTTAAAATGTAGATTCTGATTCAGTATATCTAAGGTAGAAATGTAAGTTCTGTGCAGGGAACTTGTTAGAAATGCAAATCCTCCACAAAACGTTCTCGAAGCCCTGCTCTTCAGAGTGCGGTATTTACTGTGTCCTCTTACTTTTCCTGGATTACATTACTAGCTAATGTGGTGTCAATGGGAGTGAGAGACCAAAGGGATGGTGTCCATTGAACAGCAACTATTTGTTTACACATATTTATTTCTCTCATTTAAGGTCTCCAAAGATTATAGACTTTATTTTTCTCTTCTTTGAATGTCCCCTCAGCTAGAATAGTACCTGGTATGTGGTACATGCTCACTATATATATATTTGTATGAATACATCACGCAAGAACACACTTACAATTCTTTGGTCTGTTTAATGCCAATGATTGCTTTCCTTTTCTTTTCTGATATTTTCATTCTCCATTGTGAGTGACAACCAGTATCCTATTCAATAATTTTTTAAGAGTATAATTAGAGTAAAATGATCAAAAGTGAAGTCAGGACTGATGGTCTTAAGTGGAACACATTCCAGAAACAACAGTAAATAATGTCTCCCCCGCAATTTTAATATTTTATCTCCTAGTGTTAGGAGTCATGGCATTTCCTAATACACACACATACATGCAGTTAGTGCTCTTAAGAATGCACAGTGAGTCGTTTTAATTATACATTACTGAGTCCTAGTGATTAATGATGTGCACAGAGAGAACACCAAGAAAAATGCTAGTTCCTAATAGAGAATAAAGCTGCTAAACTTCTCCTGTAGAACTTCTGCTGAATAACATGAGGAGAATTTTGCCAATAAACTCAGATTCTAGTTTGAGTCTTATCTTAAAGCTCAATATACTGTAATAAGCACTCAGTGTGGACTTTTTGTGTACTGGGCACTCTACTCAGCAGTGAGGATCCAAAGTCAATAAAACACACACACACACACACACACACACACAGAGGCAGATGAATAAAACCCTCAAGATGCATAGACCTTCTATTGGCCAAGATGATTTACACACTGAGGCCGCATAGATGAAAAGAGACACAGTGAAACCTGTGAGAGCTGGAACTCAGCAGGATTGCCTTGTTTTCCCGTCGTGCAGGTTTTCCGCCTTTGACAGGGTGCAGTCTTACCACTTCGCTATTGCTCTCTATGAGTGGAAAATATTTGAGATTTTCTTCTCGGACAGATTTCCGCCTTACACAGGTTCTGGCTTTCGCAGGTTTTATGGTAATTGGACATTGACATTGATTTTTATGAAACACAAACAGAGCAGGGGTATTTATTTGTAAATAAAATAATCAGTTTTTAGTTTTTTTTCAGGCAGGCAGCATTGTCTCTGTTGGGAGACCATTTCCATGTGCAAGGATCTTTTCAAGTGTTCTTTGGAAGCATGGAGAAAGGAAATTGCCATTTATCAAGCGTTTACTATGGAGCAGACCAATAGCTCACACATGTTAATGACAAAAATCACCAAGTACCTCGAAAAAATACAGAACCCTGGGGCCCATCTCCAGAGATTCTGATTCAGGAAGTTTAGGAATGGAGCCTAGAAATCTGTATTGTGGTACAAGTGTGCTGAAGGGTACATTTTGAAAAACACTTTGGTAGACATTTTCCTGTACCTCAGTATACATCCCAGAGGAGATGAGGTAGAGACAAGTTTGAAGTAAAATCCTTCTTTTTCTGAGCTCTATTAAGAGCTTGGCTGCTAATCGAAAGGTTGGCAGTTCAAATCTACTAGCCGCTCCTTGGAAACCCTATGGGGCAGTTCTACTCTGTCCTATAGGGTCACTATAGGGTCAGAATCAACTCAATGGCAACGACATGGATTTTTGACTTCTGAAGGAAGACTTTTAAACCTCTGTTTCAGGCAGTATGGTGAAGTAGTTACCCTTGGTAGCTCACTATACAAAATGCCTGTAACTGCCACATAAAATATAACATCCCCACCCTACCCATTATTCTTTATATGGACTATTGAGGTCTCCTCAGTCTCATGCCAGATCCATGCAAAAGCAGCTTCCAATCTGATTGCTGCTCCCAATCTTAGATTTTAGAGACTCTGGAGCTCCATGAGGCCTTTTTAGTGACTTTCCTGATTTGCTGACTGTCATGGTTTGCATTATGTCCCTCTAAAAATGTGTGTATCAATTTGGCTGGGCCATGATTCCTGGTACTGTGTGATTTTCCTGTATGTTGTAAACCTGCCTCTATGACGTTAATGAGGGAGGATGGGTGGCAGTTGTGTTAGTAAGGCTGGACTGGATCAACAAGACTGGATTGTGTCCTGATGCACTCTCTTGAGATATAAAAGACAGAAGTGAGCAGTGAGACAGGGGGACCTCATACCATCAAGAAAGCAGTGCCGGGAGCAGAGCACTTCCTTTGGACTGGGGTCCCTGTGCCGAGAAGCTCCTAGTCTGGGGGAACACTGAAGAGAAGAAGGCCGACAGAGGGAAAAAGCCTTCCCCTGGAGCTGACGCCATGAATTTGGACTTTTAGCCTACTTTGACTGTGAGGAAATAAACTTCTCTTCGTTAAAACCATCCACTTGTGGTGTTTCTATTATAGCAGCGCTAGATGACTAAGAAGCTGACTGACTCGATTATATCTCATATCTAACCTGTGACCGTAATTTACCACCACCCTGTAATTTAACCTTCTTTGGCCTTTCTCTGCCTTCAGGAGAAGAACATTTGTTATAGGAGGTTTGCACAAAAAGACTGGTTCCTGATTCTCTAGGTTCCCTCAGATTAGTTACTTACTTTTTAAACTGGTTTTTTTGCTTTGTTTTCTAGTTCCTCTAAAATTCCATTTATTTCAAAACCTGGTTTCCTTAAGCCCTCAGCTGCCTAGTGTCTGCTTTATATGAAGATCAAGCTGTCAAGCGTGACCACTGCCTCATGACCTGGCTGGGTTTGCAATAGGATTCTGACATAGGTGCCCCTTGTTTGTGGTGTCCCCAGGCCTTGTTGGGAGTCTCAGATTTAACTCCAAGCCTATCCCTTTACCCAAACCTCTTTCCACCCAGGCTCACAGCTAATATTAAGTAAATTCATTCAGGTATGAGGGAATTGCACCCCTCATTCCACCCTTTGAAGATGTTCCAAAGAAACTTAACCCACTGCCGTTAAGTCAATTCCGATTCATAGTGATCTCACAGGACAGAATAGAACTGCCCGCATAGGGTTTCGAAGGCTGCAAGTCTTTACAGAAGCAGACAGTCATATCTTTCTCCCACAGAGTGGCTTGTAGGTTCAAACTGCTGACATTTCGGTTAGCAGCCAAGCACTTTAACCACTGCATCACCAGAGCTCCTTGAAGGTGTTAAACCTCCCCCTTAAAAAAAAACAAAAAACAAAAAACCCTTCGCTGCTGAGTCGATTCCAACTCATAGCGACCCTTATTGGACAGCGTAGGACTGCCCCATAGGGCTTCCAAGGAGCGGCTAGCTAGAGGATTCGAACTGCCAACCTTTTGGTTAGCAGCTGAGCGCTTTAACCACTGCACCATCAGGGCTCCTTGAAAGTGTTAACTCCCTCAAAATTCAACCCATTTCATATTCATTTTCATATGAGTATGGGATTCTTTAAGATAATAATATAAGTAACAACAATACCAGCAACACCAATTGAGCGTTTACTGAGCACTTACTATGTGCCAGGCAGGCAGTGCTAGCTGTCATCTCATTCCTTCCTTCCATAGCTCTGCAAAGTAGTTCTGTTATCACCACATTACAGGTGAGGACTTTGAGACTCAGAGGGTTTAACTGCTTTGTCCAAGCTCAAAGAAATAGTAAGCTAAATTGTTTCCAACAGCAGTTTCAGACACAGGAATACAAGAGGGCTATTTTGGAGGCAGAGAGGGGCCTACAACTATTGGTAAAATTGTAACCGACTGCATACTCATAAGTTCAACCTTGATTAGTGGCCCAAGACATCATGGAAAACATAAAGTGACAATTAGTGTATTTGTTAGGATAAGGTTAGTTGGGAGAGCAAGTCAACTCCCAAAATACATAACAGCTTAAAAATAACATACATTTCCTTCTTTCTCATGTTACAGTTCTGAGCAGTTCAGGTCAGTGGGGAAGCTTTGCTCCATGTAGCCATTGAGAGACCCAGGCTGAGCAAGCACTCTCAACATGAGGCCTTCCAAGTTTCCCCAGTCATCGCTACCCAGTCAGGCGAAGAGGAAGGAGTCCGTGCACCACACTAGAGAAGTGTTTGTGCGCCAAGCTAGGAAGCGGTATCCATCACTTCTGGTCACATTTCATGGGCTAGAACTCAGTCATGCTGCCCCACCTAATTATAAAGTAAGCTGGGAAATATTGTCTAGCTGTGCATTCATTCTAAATGTGGTGAGAAGCACAAGCAGGCACCAGTGTTCCAGCTCTTTCCCACCACTGTATCTAGAGCTGTAGACTCAAAAAGTACTTGGTCTACTTCCTAAGTTATGTTAGGCAACAATTTTACCACATGTTTTGTCTTGACCCAATAGGGATCTGCATCATTCTGAAGCTGAGGCTTACGGGCCTCAGCTGTTTCCCTCATGTGGCTTCCCATGGTCATTTTCATATGTGGAAGGGGAAAGAACATGGAGAGGTACTTGTGATAGTTTTATATGGGCTGGCTTGGAAGTGGTGCACACCATTGCTGCTTGTATTTCATTGGCTAGACTCAGTCATGTGGGCAACTGCAAGGGAGGCTGGGAAATGAAGTTGGCCTGTGTGGCCTGCCTCAAGACCCCTAGAAAATTACCCATTCCCAATACGTTTCCACTCACTGGACTAAGACCCAAGCCTGCCTGACTTTTAGCCTGAGGAGTATGCCCTGCTTCTGTAACAGTCCTTGCCCCCCTCCTCAATCTGGATATATGATACTGTACATACTTGCTGTCCTCAGACATGTTGACTTTGACCTTCCACAACCCTGAGTACCCAAAGATGCCATATAATCCCCTCTACCCAGTGGGGGTGGGAGAAGATAGTGATAATCCAGTGGTAGAATTTCCAACTTCCGTACCGGAGATCCGGGATCAGACTAAGATAGACTAGGAAGAAAGTCCTGACAATCTACTTATGAAAATCAGCCAGCGAAAACCCTATGGATCACATGGTCCTATCTGCAATTGATCATGAGGATGGTACAGGACCAGACAGAATTTCCTTCCATTGGGCATACGACTACCATGAATCGAAGGTTGATGCATGACCTCTAACAACGCCAGCCCAGCAGGTCATGAAGCAGTCGCTTCCTTCCCTGAGGGTGCAGCAGCTTTCAAATAAAGACTGAAACACACGTTTTAGTTTCAGAATAAAATTTTCTTTTACACCTGGAAGAAGAGAGGGACATGGATTTTGGAGAGCATCTAACAATGTCTGCCACAGCTAGGAAAGAATAGCTTGTTCCCACCACCTTCAGATAGAGTTCAGGATATCAGAGCAGGGATTTTTGTTTTCCCTAGAATGCTGAGATTTTGCTTTTCCTTGGTGTGATAAGGACTGGGAAGAGGAAGTTATTCTCTGCCACAGGCTTCTTACATGTATCCATGTATATTCCTCAATGCCATTGCAGTACTGCTTGCTGCAATGAGCTCGTATGACTTGATACATTATCAGCTCACTCCTTGGGGAAAAGAATTATAAACTCGACATTTGGGTTCAAGATATACATATTTTTTTAATCCCACATTCTGCCTTTTAGAACTTCACATTCTGTTGGCATTGTCATTGTCAACGTTAACTCTCCAGGGAGCGCTGACAGCATACTTAACTCTTTATCCTTCCTGGAGCTCCTGTCACTTTCCCAAGCCAGCAAGAGATAAATCAAAATGTCAAGGCTTGATCCTGCATGCACATCCCATTAGCACCTACATCATTCTTGATAAGCATTTAATTGAGCACAATAAATGTTTCAGCATTGAATCATGGCAGGTTGTACACTCCGGGGAATCCTGTAAGATATCTGGGGAGATAAGAAACACTAACAAGCCACTGGTCATTGGTTACTCAGTGATGTGCTAGAATCCACTGCCGAGACCCTAATCTAAGGACGGGGTCGGGGGGACATCAAATCCAAATGCAGATTTGGGTAAGCAGCCTAGGATTCTTTTGGATATAAGAATAATCTTATAGTAATAAATATTTAAATCCTGGCCAGCCCTTTAAAGCAGAGTAGTTTTAATCATCAAAGAAATGAGATTTAAAAAAAAAAAAAATGCATCTCTTGGGCATTGTTAAGTGACATGTTAGTCTAAGGCAGCAATCCCCAAAATGTTCTATGGGACTCTTCGTACGAGAGAACGCTGGCAAATATAAGGGTTCCATAAGCAAGCAAATATATGAACAAGTGTTCCATGGTCAAGTAAGTGTGAGAAATGCTATATTTCATATTTCACTCTTAAAAAAAAAAAAACGTGTTGCCATGGAGTCAATTCCGACTCATAGCAACCCTATAGGACAGAGTAGAACTGCCCCATAGGGTTTCCAAGGAGTGGCTAGTGGATTTGAACTGTTGACCTTTTAGTTAGCAGCCATAGCTCTTAACCAATGTGCCACCAGGACTCACTCTTAGAGGCTCTCAATACACACTAGCATATTAAGGGTTTAGAGAGGTTCTGTAGCAAAGAAATTTAACATTGTTTCATGGAAACCTTTGTTTTTGGCAGGGTGGGGACATTATTTCGTATCCATTGTAAATAGTTTCCCATAAAGCACTTTTTAGGAAGTGCTGGCATAAGGAATGATCATTAGTGAAGGCTTCAAAATTTCATTAGTCACCTTTGCCCTTGGTGGTGTTCCATTCCACGTGTCCTGATGAAACAGCACTAATTGGACAAGCCATTCTTGTAGCAGAGGGAGAGATTAACAGAGCTGGGAGAACTGCTTGAAGCTTCTTAGAAGCTTTCTCTCAGGCATGGCATATGGACAACTGATTTTGTTCCATTGACTTAAGCAAGTCATGTGACCAAGTCCAAAGTCAATGAGGTGGAATAGGGAAGCCAATATTTTGCTAGTGGTTTATGAATTGTTCTTCAAGTATTCTGGTTATGGGCAAAATAGCAACCTATATTGGTCACTGGCTTATGTTGTAAAATCACTGAATTACATAGGTGTATGCTCATCACTGTACTTCTAGCACCATAAAATGAGTTACATGGTCAGGAGCCATGTCTTATGGAACAGTATGATGGTGTATAAGGTCTTCTAGAAGCTCATGGTACTGGTAGGAATATTGCAGACAGGGAATGCAAATCCAAATTCAGAGTAAGTGATGATTCTGGTGAAGATATATTCCTTCCCCCTCCCCGATAAGAGAAATCCAATGTATCCAACCAGATGACTGGTTAACCAGTATGGAGAAAGTTGCTAAATCAGAGGGCTCAGTGCAGCCCTCTGCTGTGGCCAAGTTCAGTGCTCAGCAGAGGCTGTTGCTAGGTAAACCTTGATGAGAGGAAGTCCATGTTGTTGAGTTTATGCATGATCATCAAACCTGCCAGTACAGTCACTTTGCTCACAAGCTTATTGGGCAAGCCTTTGGGGAGGCAGCAGAAAGAGTGACTGACAAGCACACGCAGATGATCTTGCCCTGCTCTTTAATGAGAACCACTTCTATAGTAGCTGCTGTTTGGAGAACATTTACAAGGGACCAATATCCTCACTTAGTATGCCCATTCAGAGAGGTCTATTCATACACTTTTTTTCCAGGGCAACTTAATGATTTTTCACTTTTGTGCATTTCAAGTTTCTGAGCATCCAGTGAAACTGTTATTCATTGTCTCTCAGTCAATCTAGGTCCATACCTTTGACAGCTCTCCTTCCAGGTATAGTGAACAAGCCCGAGAGGATTTCCCTTCCCCACTGTCTATTATTCCTTCTATCTTCTTTTGATGCTCTCTGCATCGTTTAATATTTTCCCAGTAGAATCCTTTGATATTGCAACTCAAGGCTTGAATTTTTTCTTCAGTTCTTTCAGCTACAGAAATGCCAAGCGTGTTCTTCCCTTTCGGTTTTCTATCACTGGGTGTTTGCACATGTCATTATAATACTTCACTTTGTCTACTCAGGCCACTCTTTGAAATCTTCTGTTCAGCTCTTTCACTTCATCATTTCTTCCTTTCGCTTTAGCTACTTGATGTTCAAGAGCAAGTTTCAGAGTCTCTTCTGACATCTATTTTGGAACTTTCTTTCTTTCCTGTTTTTTTAATGACCTCTTGCTTTCTTTGTGTATGATGTCCTTGATGTTCCACAACTCGTCTGGTCTTCGGTCATCAGTGTTAAATGTGTCAAATCTGTTCTTGAGATGATCTCTAAATTCAGGTGAGATGTACTAAAGGTCGTACTTTGGCTCTCGTGGACTTGTTTTAATTTTCTTCGGTTTCAACTTCAACTTGCATATGAGCAATTGATAGTCTGTTCTGCAGTTGGCCCCTGACCTTGTTCTGACTAATAATATTGAGTTTTTCCATCATCTCTTTCCACAGATGCAGTCGATTTGATTCTTGTGTATTCCATCTGGTGAGGTTCAAGTGTATAATTGCCATTTATGTTGGTGAAAAAAGGTATTTGAAGTGAAGAAGTCGTTGTCTTGTGGAATACCAATTGAGATGTTTCAACAAACAGATGCAGTGCTGGAAGTGCTCACTCATCTATGCCAAGAAATTTGGAAGACAGCTACCTGGCCAACTGACTGGAAGAGATCCATATTTATGTCTATTCCCAAGAAAGGTGATCCAATCAAATGCAGAAATTGCCAAATAATGTCACTAATATCACATGCAATTAAAATTTTGCTGAAGATCATTCAAAAATGGCCTCAGTAGTATATCGACAGGGAACTTCCAGAAATTCAAGCTAGATTTAGAACAGGATGTGGAACCACGGATATCATTGCTGATGTCAGATGAATCATGACTGAAAGCAGAGAGTACAAGAAAGAAGTTTACCTGCGTTTTACTGACTATGCAAAGGCATTCAACTGTATGGATCATAACAAATTATGGACAACATTGTGAAGAATGGGAGTTCCAGAACACCTAGTTGTGCTCTTGAGGAACCTGTATGTAGATCAAGAGGCAGTGGTTTGAACAGAACTGCATGGTGTAAAGTCAGAAAGGGTGTGTATCAAGGTTGTATCTTTTCACCATATCTATTCAATCCATATGTTAAGCAAATAATCTGAGAAGCTGGACTATATGAAGAAGAACATGGCATCAGGATTGGAGGATGACTCATTAACAAGTTGCATTATGCAGATGACACAGCCTTGCTTGTTGAAAGTGAGGAGAGCTTGAAGCACTTACTGATGAAGATCAAAGACGACAGCCTTCAGTATGGATTACACCTCAACATAAAGAGAACAAAAATTCTTAAAACCAATAAACAACATCATGATAAACAGAGAGAAGACTGAAGTTGTCAAGGATTTCATTTTGCTTGGATCCACAGCCAACACCCATGGAAGCAGCAGTCAAGGAATCAGATGATATATTACATTGGGCAAATCTGCTGCAAAAGACCTCTTTAAAATGCTGAAAAGCAAAGACATCACCGTGAAGACTAAGGTGCACCTGACCCAATCCATGGTGTTTTCAATCGCCTCATATGTATGTGAAAGCTGGACAGTGAATAAGGAAGATTGAAGAAGAATTGACTTCTTTGAACTGTGGTGTTGGCTAAGAATATTGAATATACCATGGACTGCCAAAGAACAAACAAATCTGTCTCAGAAGAGCTAGAACCAGAAGCTCCTTAGAAGCAAGGATGGCGAGACTACATCTCACATAGTTTGAACATGTTATCAGCAGGGATCAGTCCCTGGAGAAGGACATCATGCTTGGTAAATTAGAGAGTCAGCAAAAAAGAGGACGACCCTCAAGGAGATGGATTGACACAGTGACTGCAACAATGGCCTCAAGCATAGCAACAATTGTGAGGATGGTGTAGGACAGGGCAGTGTTTCATTCTGTTGTACAGAGTTGCTATGAGTCAGAACTGATTCTATGGCACCTGACAACAACAACTGTCTATTAAGGTCATTTCCATGTAGGGCTGTAGCATTTCAGCTCTCCACTTTTGAATGTGCCAACAGCATAATATGGGAGCTCTGGTGGTGCAGTGGTTAAGTGTTTGGCTGCTATCCAAAAGGTTGGCAGTTCAAATCCACCAGCTGCTCCTTGGAAACCCTGTAGGGCAGTTCTACTCTGTCTTATAAGGCCGCTATGAGTCGGAATCGACTTGACAGCAATGGGTATATAGCATAATATGTGGAACCATCTGTAAACAATGTCCACATGTTTTCATCCCACACATTAATGCAGGGATCCGATAGTAAGCCAGGAGCTATTTTTCTAAAGGAGAAGATTTATCAGCAAATGAGAGTATATTATTCCAAAACCTCAGGGCCTACATGTGAATCTCCTAATGTGGCCTGCTAAAGGCTCCCTTGTGTCTTCTGGAATATTTGGCCCCTCTACAGAGCATCCTACCCAACAACCTGGATAGGATTTCTCTCACGATGGGGCCCACTCAAAACTGGCAGCCTTATGGGTAACTTGGGGAAAGAGGTTGGAACAGCATGGTCAAATGTCTTGTCCCCAGAATCTATTTCCAAACATATTTCCCAGCACAGTTTTGCTGTTATTTTTGATATGTATATCACTTTACTTGAGATCAGACTTTTTACTTATCTTCTTGTGGTCAGCAAATCCAGACTTTTTACTAATCTTTAATCAGAGGTATGGAAACAATGAGAGTTGTTGGGTGAGTCTGGGATAGGAGAGACTCAGCATCCCCCTGCAAGGTAATTACCTAAGGTGAGTTTATTACATGGTCTTCAAGTAAGAGGAGGCTTACCTACTTCAGCTAAGAATAAAGAGCTACTTCTGCTGGCCAGGGAGGCTTGATAGGCTATGGATTCAAGGTCCAGAGGATCATAAAACTCTTTCCTAATGATTCCATTCTAATCTCAGGAATTCTTTAATTCCTGATCAACAATCTAATATAAGACACCCGGCAAGACTGTGATTTCAATTTGTACTATAATTCAGCCATTGTGGGATCAGAGTTTGGGTTTGGTTTCCCTAAGTCTTGATCCTTTGGCCATGAGAAGTAACAGATTTCTTTAGGACAGTCATGGAAGTTTCCTCTTCTCTATTCATTCTTTGAGCTGAGAATTTAAAGCACCAAGTTTGTCCTTTTCTTTCTCCCAAGTCTCCAGTGCAGTGAGAAATAGCTATTAAACCCCGGAGTCCTTGAACTTGTATTTTCCACCATAAAGTTCTATGTAACGTCCTCTGGGTCTCCTAAAACTCGGCCTCTACAGGCACCTGATTCCTGGCAACAACAGGTAAGAATTGACGATTTTGCCACAACATTCCATAGATTTTGAACATGGCATGTTTCATCGGTGATAAGATTACTACTCCCCCCAAATCTGATCAGACCTGAAAAGCTATCTTCTGGTGCCAAAAACTGTATCGGTGAAGGTTCAGTCTAGAAAACAGAAGCCACTCAATGGGTTCAAGATTTTAGAGATTTTATATAAGGAAATAATGGCTAACACAACTGTTGGAAGAATTAGGCGAGTGAAGTTCAGGGAAGCTTTGGTAGCATTGATCTAAGTCTGACACACCTGAGTGCGGCTCTTAAGAGATCTCCAGGAAGCAGCCACTGTCAAGAACTTCTGAAAGGACCCCACCAACAATCTCAGTTAATAGCAGTGAAGCAGGTGCATCTCAAGAGCTTGCTGGGAAGCTGCCACGAATCTCACATCTGCTCACCAGTCTGCCCACAGCTTGGTCCAGAAATTGTTGTTATGTTGTTTTTAGGTGCTGTCAAGTCAATTCCGACCTGTAATGACCCTATGCACAACAGAACAAAACACTGCCTGGTCCCGTGTCATCCTCATGATCATTGCTATGCTTGAACCCATTGTTGCAGTCACAGGGTCAGTCCATCTCGTTCAGGGTCTTCCTCTTTTTTGCTGACCCTCTACTTTACCAAGCATGATGTCCTTCTCCATGGACTGATCCCCCTGATAACATGTCCAAAATATGTGAGACGAAGTCTCATCATTCTCACCTCACAGGAGCATTCTGGCGAAATTAGTGGTAGTTCATTCTCTTTCAACTTCAAAAGCTTACCTGAGTTTCTCTAATTGGCAGAGTGGTACCCAGAATTATACCGGGACAAGGATTTGGGGAAATCTCTTTCTATTATGTGGAGAAGCATCTCTTCTACTCTATAGAGAAGACCCTAGAATATGGTGTTAGTGATAATGAGTGGACAACCATCTTGCCCAAGAATATAGCTTTGATTTTCTTATGGGAGTGTAATCTTAGCTTCATAGTCAGACAATTTTGCAGGAAGATGAAAACACCATGATTTGGGCAAAGGACAAGGGTTGAGTGACTTATAGAAAAACAACTGAGGGCTTGTATCCAAGTGTGGTAAATAGTTTAATAGCTGCTAATTTTTCCCATCCCAAGAGGCCCCTTTGCAACTGTGACTTTGCCACCCCTCCCAACCAGAAGTGGAGGCTATCCTTCCAACCCCATGAATCTGAGCTGGCCTTGTGACTTGCTTTGACAAATAGGATGTGGCAAACGTACAAGTTCTGGAGCCTAGGCCTCAAGAGGCTTGCAGCTTCCACCTTTAACCTCTTTGAACACTGCCTCAAGATTACCATTCAAGAAAAGCAGTCTAGCTCGCTGGAGGACGAGCAGCCCCATGGGAGAGCAATGAGGAAGCCAAGCCAACAGCCAGCACTAAATGCCTGTGAGTGAAGCTATCTTGAACCATCCAACACAGCCAACTCTCCAGCTGAACGCACCCGTGTGAGTGCGCTAGCAAAACTAACAGAGAAACCACCCAACTAACCCTCTGAATGGTGAGAAATAATAAATTTTTCTCATTTTAAGCATTATGGCTTGCTATGCAGCAATAGAAACTGATACACCAACTGCGGAAAAGCTCAAATAGAGTGAAAAATGGTGAAGAAGAGAAAATAAATGGTAGCTGTGCGATTTACAACACTCCCTCTATTTGCTGGCTTTATTTCGTTTAGTGAGTGTTTGGGTGGATGCTGACAAGAACCGTTTAGAGAGGGTTCACACCTTCCCAGGGGCGATGCATTGCAGACAACCTGACAGCAGGTGCAGATCCTTTCTATGGAAAAAAAAAAAAGACAGAAACAAGAAAAAACTTTCAAAAACATATTTACCTATGTTTTCTCATTTCACGAAAGAGGATTCCTGCCGAGTTTTGTTTAGAGAGCCTTGGAAACAAATCATCACCACAAAGACTTGGTTTTGTTTGTACAGTTTAAGCAGATGAAACGTCTCTGAAAAGGCAACCGTCTGCAATGTTTCACATCCGTCAGCGTTCTCTTCTACTAATTATTTAGATATATTGGACCGGGGAGATGAAAATATAAATAATAATCCCACCAATAATTCACATTCTCTAGGTGTCAGGCTCTGTACTAAATAATTTACATGCATTGTGTCAATTATCAGAGATTATCATCTCTGTCTTACACCTGAGGAAACTGGCCCTCAGATAGATTAGGTGATTTATACAAGGTCACATAGCTCGTTGAAGTGTCAGGGTTTGAACTGTGGCTTTCTAATCAATAACATTACTCCAGAAGCCCAGGTTCTTGCTACAAAACAACAACAAACCAAGCTCACAGCCAAGGAGTCGATTCCAACTCACAGTGACCCTATGGGGCAGAGGAGAACTGCCCCATAGGGTCTTCAAGGCTGTAAATCTTTACTGAAGCAGACTGCCACATCTTTCTCCTGCGAAGTGGCTGGTGGGTTGGAACCCCTAACCTTTCGGTTAGCAGCTGAGCGCTTTAACCACTGCACCACCAGGCCACAAGGCTTGGTTACTGGAGGCAGTGACATTGCTATTACTCCCAAAGTTGGCAGCCACATACTGCTGGAGGACTGGGTGCTATGCTAATCTCTTTCTAATGCTTAACTTTATGTGTCAACTTAGCGAAGCTATGGTGCCTAGTTGTTTGGCCAAACGCACGTCTAGATGTTGCTGTGAAGGCATTTACATATAATTAACGATTTAGATCCGTTGACTTTAAGTAAAGAAGATGACCCTCCATAATGTGGGTGGAACTTATCCAATCAGTTGCCTTAAGAGCAAAAACTGAGGTTTTCTGTGACTCTATCACAACTATCCTGCTGGATTTTGGACTCACCTGGCCTACAGATTTTGAACTTATCAGCCCCTACAATCGTATAAGCCACTTAAAATCTGTCTCTCTCTATATATAAATATATATTCATATTCATATATATTTATATAAGTGGTGCAGTTATTAAGTGTTCAGCTGCTAACTAAAAGGTTGGTGGTTCCAATCTACCACCCATACTGCAGCGGAAAGACATGGCAGTCCACTTCCGTAAAGATTACAGCCTTGGAAACCCTATGGGGCAGTTCTTCTCTGTCCTATAGGGTCACTGTGAGTCAGAATGGACTCAACAGCAATGGGTGCATATATATATATGTTGTTTTTAGTTGTCGCCGAGTAGATTCAGACTCATGGCAACCCCATGTGTGCAGAGTAGAACTGTGCTATAGGATTTTCAAGATTATGACATTTTAGAAGCAGATCGCCAGGCCTGTCTTTAGAGGCACCTCTGGGTGGGTTTGAACCACCAACCTTTCAACTAGTAGTTGAACACTTAACCATTTGTGCCATCCAAGGACTCCTATGGTATATCGCATTGGCTCTGTTTCTCTGGAGAACACTAATATGCCTGTATTGCTGTGGATGTTTGGGCACTCTAGTCCCCATCACACTTGCTGGATTAAAAAAAATGAATAAACCAAAAGCAGGGATGTGGATTTTCTTCTCTGCTCACCCACCCCATCAAAGCCCTCCATTCCTCCACTATACCAAAATGCCTCCCAGTTTTTTTAAATTCATTTTTTGTGATTATAGTTATTGATCTTTGAAACATATATAAAATAAACTATTAGAATAAATTAGAGATTACTCTTTTTCTCACATACAAACACGATTACTGTTATTACAATTATTTTTGCAATTTGAAACATTTTTATGTCATATGTGTATACATGTGTGATACATGTCACATATGTGCATACATGTATAAATGTATAGGTTATATATGTAGATGTGTGTACATATGTGTGCATACACACACACATATATAGGGTCAGCAAACTTTTTCTGTAAGGGACCAACAGGAAAATTCTATATGCTTTGAGGGCCATGTGGTTCTGATATAATTGCTCAACTCTGCCGTTGTACCCATGAAAGCAGCCATAGACAATAGTAAGTACAGAAATACATATGGCTGTGTTCCAATAAAACTTTATTTACAAAAACAAATAGCAAGCTAGATTTGGCTATAGGCCATGCTTTGCTGACCAAGTGCTTTCATGATATTTCAGTATTTGCTTTTTTTTTCTTTTAATATTCAAGTTGGCAACATGTGATGCTGGTTTTAATGTTGTCAGTTACTGAGACAGGAATATAAGCTTAATGTCAAATTATGTCATGATAGAAAAACAAAACCCATTGCTGTTGAGTCAAGATGACAGAGTAGAACTGCCCTACAGGGTTTCTAAGGGTGCAAATCTTTACAAGACCAGACTGTCACGTCTTTCTCCCACAGAGCCTCTGGGTGGGTTTGAACCACAGACCTTTTGGTTAGCAGCCAAGCATTTAACCACTGCACCACCACCAGGGCTCCTCTGAGGCAGGCCTTTGAACCAGTTCATTCCAGTTGAGAATTTGCATTTCTAACAAGTTCCCAGGTGATACAAATACTGCTGGTTAGGGACAAATTCTGAGAACCACTAGTAGAGCATTGGTTCTCAAAATTTATTATACATAAGAATCACCTGGGAATCTTGCTAAACTATAGATTCTGATTCAGTATGTCTAGGATGGAAATGCAAATTCTCAACAGAAATTTGAACCGGAATGAACTGGTTGGAAGCACTGCTCTGAGGCTGTGATACACTAAGTAAATAAATTTTACATAGAGAAAAGTGGTAGGACAGTGGTTCATGACCGGATGGATATAAGGATTTTAAAGGAATCTGCCCCATAGCCGTCCTAATCAGAATCATGTGATTTGACTTCAACAAAACGATATTATCTGTCACATTAATGTTGCCGAGAGGGATCTAATTTGTTTGGTAACATTTCCACTTAACTAAAAAACGGTTTTGTTGTATAGTTGTACAAAAGCTATAAACTACAGAGTTTCCATTTAGCTTTATAGCAGAACACATCAAAACATCGTTATACTAAAAATAGTTGAAGCTCACAGTGGGGGTCCAGGAGAATAGTTTTTCTTTGAAACTAAGAAACGCTGCCCTTAGAACCCATGCCCATGGTGTTAGTCACCGCAGTCATTGCCCATTTATCTCTGTTTGGCTAGCTGCACGCTTGCTGTGGTCTCAAGGTAAGCGTGTAATACTATTTCTACCTAAGGTATTTCTGGAGTGTGCATTTGGGTCCAGATCTTCCTGTTTGGCAGCCATTTCAATTGGCAGTAGCATGAGTGAGTGACTCTCTTGGAACCAACAAGTTTTTATAACTTCTTTACTGTCTGGTCTGGTTTGGGCTTTTGCTATGAGTAGTGCTTCTCAAACTACAGTTCCTAATACATGTGGAACTGGTCACCGTAGTTAAATTAATAGCAGTTGAGACAGAGATATTGCAATGCTTTCTTTTCCTGCCGGCGTATAGCTAGACTACATTTCCCAGGCTCCCTGCAATTGAGCAGGGGCATGTGACCGATTTCAGGCCAGTGGACTGTGGGAGGAAGTGATACATGCCACCTCCAGGCCTGGACCGTACAAAACCTCCCATGTGATCCTGCAAGCTCTCTGTGTCTAATCCTGTGGCCACAAGCAGAGAACGCAGTGCAGGGCTCTGAGATGCTTAGGGGGTGGAATAGCCTCAAGTCACAGGAGCTCACTGTGTCCGTTACTCACCAAGTGGAAGGATGTTGGTCAAACATCTTATTTAACTATCATGTAAGCAAAAAACCAATCTGATATTTGGAAATTGTTACAGCAACAGCCTGCTTTACTAACACACTATTTCCTAATTTGCAGGGGGAAAGATGCTTATGATAGACTTTCCTTAATTTGAAGGATGTCTTCCATGTTTTTTTCTTAAACCTTTGGCCCCAAGTGTTGTTTGTCTGCTAACGATGCCAGCAAATGACAAAAAAATAAACAAATAAGCAAGCAGTAAGTGAAGATAAATTGTATACCTGAGAAATAAATTACCAGTCTTAGCAATTTCTGTTGGTTGTCAGGCATGCTTGTGGTTATGATTTTATACTGGATACATATTAGAGACAGGTTTTCTGCTAGAAAAAAAACTTTTATAGTATGTGAGTTGAATTTAGCGCATCATTATTTTTAAAGTTTCACAAAACCCCTCCAGGGTTGCAGAGCTGTTGAATAAGAGCATGGCATGAATAAAGAGTAGCATCCCTGGGCAGTGCAAATGGATAACATCCTTGGCTGCTAACCAAAAGATTGGAGGTTTGAGTCCACCCAGAGGCTCCTTGGAAGAAAGGCCTGGGGATCGACTTCCAAAAAATCAGTCACTGAAAACCCTATGGAGCACAGTATTACTCTGACACACACGAGGTCGCCATGAATCAGATTTGACTTGACGGCAAGCGGTACGAACAAGGAGCAAGTCTCTATAGCATATATCATTTCTGATTTGCACTTTTCCCCAAAATCAGTCATCTTGAAAATCTGGTGTGTGGTGATAATATCATGAAATAGTAATTTGAGTCAATTTCTCCCCCCATAATTCCTAACATCTATGGCTCTCCACCCTGCCCAGGGAGGTAAGGCATGCCATCATTATTGTCTCAGGGAAGGGATACAACTACAGAATACAGAGAAAGAGTCAAATTTTTGGCTCCTGGATATCATGAGTCAGTTTGGTTTTAAGACAAAAGATTTGGAAGAATATTCTATCAAGGCGAGCTAGATTTTTTCTACCCCCAGATTGGTTAAAGACTCTTCAAAATGGAGCTAAGAGAAAAACTGGAGAGGAACCAAGTGGTGGTCCCAGAAAAGGGGGCTGTTTTCCCTGCTTCTTTTCACTGCAGGCCAGATCCAAGATGAGGGGTGGTAGTGACAGAATCCCATGGTGGGATTGAAGGTCCCACAACAGAGAGAACACAGGTGTTCCTTATCCTGGGAAATGTGAGGAGGCAGCAAGACTTGCAGCATTGCCCCACTCTCAGGGTAGCATCGAACCAACATGATTCTATGAGCAGCAAGCCCAAGGAACTCTCAGTGTCCCAGTGCCCCAGCAAGACACAGAGAGTAGCAAATATGAATCATGAGATGCAGGGGAAAAGAAATAACTGAGAGACAACCAGACTTCAGAAGCCTTGAGATTGGAGTGAGGGAGATGCAGCAGGTGTGCCTGACTGACCTATGCTTGGACACTAGACAGCACGAGGACCTCAGCATGGACAGATGACGAATGAGGACCAGAAGCTTCCTCCTGGTGCCTCACACACCATAGGCAGCTGCTCCCCTTTGTAGATGATAATGCTTGCTTTTTTATAACTGCTTTATTGAGATATAACTCACATAGTATAAAATTCACCAAACTTTTAAAGTGTACAGTTCAGTAGCTTGCACATCCACACTATCTAATTTTAGAACATTTTCACCCCAAAAAGAAACTTCGTATCCATTAGCAGTCACTCCCAATTTCTACCTCTCCCCCACCCCTGGAAACCACCAATCTATTTTCCATTTCTAGAGATTTGCCTGTTCTGGACATTTCATATAAATGCAGTCATTCAACATGTGGCCTTTAGTGTCTGACTTCTTTAACTTAGCATTATGTTTTCAAGCAGTGGTTAAGAGCTTGGCTGCTAATCAAATGGTCCGGAGTTGGAATCCACAAGCCGATCCTTGGAAACCCTATAAGGCCAGTTCTACTCTGTCCTATAGGGTCACTATGAATTGGAATAAACTCAACAGCAATGGGTTTAGGTTTTTTTTTGGTTTATATGTTGTAGAATGTCAGCATTTATTTTCTTTGTATTGCAGAATAATATTCCATTGTACGAATATAACACATTTGCTTATCCATTGGTTGATGAGCATTTGGATTGTTTCCATTTTTTTTTTTTTGGCTATTATGAATAAGAATTCTATGAACGTTCAGCTACTTATTTTTGTGTAGGCACATGTTTTTAATTCTTTTGGGTATTCTATTATTTTTCTATAACTGCTGTAACAAATTACCACAAACTTAATGGTTTAAAACAACGCATATTTATTATGTTACAGTTATGTAGTTCAGAAGCCCAGAAGGGTTCTCCAAGATGTAGACTGGGCTGCATTCCCTGCTGGATTCCCTAGGAATCTGTTCCTTTCTCTTTCCAGTTTCTAGAGACTACACACATCCTCGGCTCCTGGCCCTCTTCCTCCATCTCTAAAGCAACATTGGGCCAAGTCCTCTTCATGCAGCCATCTCTCTGGTTCTCCTTAGTCACATATTTTTCTAAATCTTTTAAGAGTTTCTCCCTTTTTTAAAAAAAAAAATTATTGTGCTTTAGGTGAACATTTACAGCACACATTAGTTTCCCATTCAAAAATTTATACACAAATTGTTTTGTGACATTGGTTGCAATCCCCGCAATGTGTCAGCACTCTCTCCCTTTCTACCCCGGGTTCCCCATGTCCATTCATCCATTTTTCCTGTTCCATCCTCGTCTTTGCTTTTGGGCAGGTATTGCCCATTTGGTTTCATATACTTGATTGAACTAAGAAGCACATTCCTCATATGTGTTTTTGTTTGTTTTATAGGCCTGTCTAATCTTTGGCTGAAAGGTAGACTTCGGGAGTGGCTTCAGTTCTGAGTTAGCAGGGTTTCTGGGGGCCATAGTCTCAGGGGTTCCACCAGTCTCTGTCAGACAAGTAAGTCTGGTCTTTTTTTTGTGAATTTGAATTTTATTCTATACTTTTCTCCCGTTCTGTCCAGGACCCTCTATTGTGATCCCTTCCAGAGTGGTTGGTGGTGGTAACCCGGCACCACCTAGTTCTTCTGGTCTCAGGCAGATGGAGGCTGTGGTTCATGTGGTCAATTAGTCCTTTGGACTAATATTTTCCCTGTGTCTTCGGTTTTTTTCATTCTCGTTTGCTCCGGAAGGGATGAGGCCAAAAGATGTCTTTTAGATGGCCACTTGCAAGCTTTTAAGACCTCAGACACTACTCACCAAAGTAGGATGTAGAACATTTTCTTTATGAACTATGTTATGCTAACTGAGCTAGATATCCCCTGAGACTATGGTCCCTAGCCATCAGCCCCAATAACTCTGTCCCTCGAGGTGTTTGGATGTGTCTAGGAAGCTTCTGTGACTTTGCCTTGGTAAAGACATTTTTTATTACATTGTTGTTGTTAGGTGCTGTCGATTCAGTTACAACTCATAGTGACACTTTTTACAACAGAATGAAACACTGCTCGGTCCTGCGCTATCCTCACAATCATTGCTGTGTTTAGCCCATTGTTGTAGCCACTGTGCCAATCCATCTCACTGAGGGTCTTCCTCTTTTTCACTGACCCTCTACTTTACCAAGCATAAGGTCCTTTTCCAGGGACTGGTCCCTCCTGATAACATGTCCAAAGTACTTGAGATGAAGTCTTGCCATCCTTGCTTCTAAGGAGCATTCTGGTTGTACTTCTTCCAAGACATTGCATTGGACCCACCAAATAATCCAGGGTGGTCTTCTTATTTTAAGGTCAGGTGATTAGTAACCTTAATTCCATCTGCAACCAGATACCCCTTTGTCATGTAATATAATGTATTCCCAGATCCCAAGGATTAGGACTTGAACATCTTTGGGACCCATTATTCGTGGCCTGCGAGAGGCTCACCAACACTTGTTATTGCCTTTATTTTTTTATTATAGGCCTAGGAGTGGAATTGCTGAGCCATATAGTAACTTTATGTTTAACTTTTTGAAGAAGTGCCAAACTGTTTTCTTAAAAAGCTACATAATTTTACCTTCCCACCAGAAAGATATTAGGGTTCCAATTACTCTAGATTCTCACCAACATTTGTTGGCTTGTCTGTCTTTTTGATTATAGACATCCTAGTGAATGTGAAGTGGTATCTCATTGTGACTTTGAATTACATTTCCCTAATGACAGCCAGGAGCCCTGGTGGCACAGTAGTTAACTGCTGTGGCTGCTAACCAAAAGGCTGGCAATTTGAATCCACCAAGAAACCCCATGGGGCAGTTCTACTCCGTCCTATAGGGTCACTATGAGTTGGAATTGACTTGACAGCAACGGGTTTGTTTTTTTTTTAATGACAGCCAGAATGCTCGTTAGAAGCAAGGATGGTGAAACTTCGTCTCACATACTTTGGACATGTTCTCAGGAGGGACCAGTCCCTGGAGAAGGACTTCATGCTTGTAAAGTAGAGGGTCAGTAAAAAAGAGGAAGACCCTCAATGAGATGGATTGGCACAGTGGCTGCAACAATGGCTCAAGCATAGCTACGATCATGAGGATGGTGCAGGACCAGGCAGTGTTTCTGTCTGTTGTACATAGGGTCACTATGAGTTGGAACCGACTCAACGGCACCTAACAACAACAATGAATAATGATGTTGAGTAGCTTCTCATGTGCCTAATGTCCGTTTGTATATCTTCTTTGGAGAATTGTTGATTCAAATCTTTTGCCCATTTAAATCGGGTTATTTGGCTTTTTATTGTTCAGTTGTAAGAGCTCTATATATTCTTGAGATATTTCCCTTATCAGACATATGATTTGCAAATATTTCCTCCCATTCTGTGGATTGTCTTCCTTTTCTTGGTGGTGCCCTTTGGAGCACAAAAGTTTTTAATTTTGATAAAGTCCAATTTACCTTTTTTTTTTTTGGTCCCTTGTGATTTAGGTGTTATATATTAAAAAAAACATTGCCTAACCCAGGGCTGTGAACATTTACTCCTGTTTTCTTTTAAGAGTTTTATGGTTTAAGCTCTTATATTTAGGCCTATGATCTATTTTGAGTTAATTTATTTTATATGGTATGAAATAAGGCTCCAATGCCATTCTTTTGTAGGTGGAGATCCAGTTATCCAGCACCATTTGTTGAAAAGACTATTCTTCCCCTGTTAACTTACTAACATTTGTTTTCTATATTTGTTATGGATTGAATGGTGTCCCTCAAAAGGATATGTTGAAATCCTAAGTCCTGGTACCTGTGAATGTGACCTTGTTTGGAAACAGGGCCTCTGGAGATATTATCAGTGAAGTTAACATGAAGTCGTACCAGAGTAGGGTGAGTCCTATTCCAATCTGAATGGTGCCCTTATAAAACAGGAGAAGAGACGCAGAGAGACAGATACAGGGAAGATGGCCATGTGATAACAGAGTTATTCTGCAACTGCAAGTCAAGGAATGCCTATGGTTACTAGAAGATAAAAGAGACAAGAAAGGATCCTCCCCTAGAGCCTTCAGACTACTAGCCTCCAGAACTATGAGACAATAAAGTTCTGTTCTTATAAGACACCTACTTTTTGGTACATTTTCATGGCATCCCTAGGAAACTAATATAATCTCATATTTTTTAGGTTTCTTTACTCCTAGATTCCTGCCATCTTTTGTGTCAAATTTTAATTCCTTTTTTTGGTTCTTTTACTATAAATATATATTAAAGTTATCTTCCTAATGGTTGGCCTGGAGATTACAATTAACATCTTAAAACAATCCAGTTTTGATTAATACCAACTTAATTCCAGTAGTATATAAAAAGTTTGTTCCAATATAGTTCTGTCCCCTCCTACCTCCTTTGTGCTATTATTGTCATACAGATTATATCTGTATAGACTACACACCCATCAACAAGTTTTATATCTATTGCTTACTGCCCTTGTCTTTTTAATCAGGTAGAAGAAAATACATTTATGCTGTCTATTACTTTTATTTCTTCATGTAATGTCTTAGTTATCTAGTGCTGCTATAACAGAAAGACCACAAGTGGATAGCTTTAACAAACAAAAATATATTCTCTCACAGTCTAGGAGGTTAGAAGTCTGAATTCAGGGTTCCAGCTCCAGGGGAAGGCTCTCTGTCTCTGTTAGCTCTTGGAGGAAGGGCCTTGTCATCCATCTTCCCCTGGTCTAGGAGCTTCTCAGCACAGGGACCCCAAGTCCAAAGGACGCGCTTTTGTCCTGGCTCATCTTGCTTGGTGGTAATGAGGCCCTGCTCCTTTCTACTTGCTTCTCTCTTTTATGTCTCAAAAGAGATTGACTCAAGATACAATTTAGTCTTGTAGATTGAGTTCTGCCTCATTAATGTAACTGCCTCTAATGCTGCCTCATTAACATCATAGAGGTTAGGATTTACAAAACATAGGATAATCACATCAGGTCACAAAATGGTGGACAACCACACAATACTGGGAATCATGATCTAGCCAAGCTGACACACTTTGGGGGGAAATAATTCAATCCATAACATGTAGATTTAAGTGACTATTGTGCTTTCATTTCAGCCTGAAGAACTCACTTTAGTTTATCATGTAGGGCAAGTCTACCAGTGATGTATTCTTTCAGTTATTGTTTATCTGGGAGAGTCTTAATTTCTTTCTCTTTTTTGAAGGACAATTTTGCTGGACATAGAGAATTTTTGTTTGGCAGTATTTTTCTTTCAACACTTTAAATATATCATCCACTGTCTTCTGGCCTGCATAGTTTCTGATGAGAAGTGAGCTGTTAATATTACTGAACATCCCCTGTACACAATATACCCCTTTTTTGCTTGCTTTCAAGATTCTCTCCTTGTCTTTGGTTTTCAGCAGTTTGGCTATGATGTGTCTAGTAATAGATCTCTTTCTGTTTATTCTACTTTGAGTTCATTGGGCTTCTTCAATGTGCAGATTAATTTTTTCATCAAATTGGGAAAGTTTTGGCCTTTATTTCCTCAAATATTCTTTCTTTTACTTTTTCTTTTACCTGCTTCTGGGACTCCCATTATACTGATGTTAGTCTGATTGATGGTGTCTCACAGGTTTCTGAGGATCTGTTCCTTAAATCACTGTTGACCAGGCAGCACTCCCAATGAATTTGTCATTGCCTGCTTGTGTTGCTCAAAATTGTAAAAGGGGCCTTTGTGAATTAGAAGAAAACCCTAGAGGCAAGAGTAGAGCACTCTTTCAAAAATGCTGTATTGCCATTGCTTCTGATGGTGCAGAGAACAATCTGGGGCAGAAAAGCATAGTCAACTACTCTTAGTCCAAAAACAATGCAGAAAAGAAAGATCTTGAATATGATTAAGTTTTAAGAATACCTTAACCATTTGCTTATATTTTGTTTTTAATGTATATTACAGGGTGATACATAATAAAAACCAATGTCTAAGTTTTGCTAAAAGTAATTTCTCAACAAATATAAATAAAAGTTCCAAGTTACTACTGTGCAATAGAAATATAATGCACGCACAGATATAATTTAAATCTTCTAGTAGGCATGCTAAATATATACCAAAAAAAAAAAAAAAATACAAACAGGTGAAACAGATTAATTTCAGTAATATATTATCATTTAACCTGCTATGTCTAAAATATCATTTTTATATGTAATGAATATAACAGTATTATTGAGATATTTTACATTCATTTTTTTCATACTAAGTCTTGGAAATCTGATGTGCATTTTACAGTTCACATCTCAATTCTGACTAGTCCCATTTCAACTACTGTGGTTATTGTTTTCAACAATGGATGCCTAAGTGAGATGTAAAACTCATGTTATAGTTTAAGTACACCATTTTTTTGGTAGTGGTACACGAAAGGATGGTCCATTTTATACTTAATGGTGTCTTAGATTGAATGAAATATGGTAGCTTTTATCTCATGGTGGGAAGGGGATTCAAGATGGGAATTAAGCTTAGTTACAGAAAAATAGGTTACCTTTCTTACACACACATACTATGTAGTTTGGATGAGAGTCTTTGAGAGCATGACTGCTTGGTCAATATTCTCAGACAAGATCTGTGAGTCAGCTTCTGCGGATGCTCACAGCTCAGCAGTGCAGGTAGCTATAGCTGCTGGCTCTACATGTGCTACGCACACAGCATGGGCTGCGGAGACCTCTGAATGCCTTCTCTTAGGTTTTCCAGTGCCCTCCTGGGCTCTCCTTAACAGGTTCCGTAGATAGATGGAAATAAGAGCCCCAATACCCACCGCTGTGGAGTCGACTCTGACTCATAGTGACTCCACAGGGTTTCTAAGCCTATAAATCTTTACGGAAGCAGACTGCCACATCTTTCCGCCCCAGAGCTGCTGGTGGTTTTGAACTGCTGGTTAGCAGTGCAGCGCTTTAACCACTGCACCACCATGGCTCCTTGGAAATAAGAGCAGTTATAAAGCATTCTCTCCAACCTCTTCAGGCCAGCCTTGTTTTAAAAACAGCCAAGGGGCACGCTGCTGTTTTAATTCTCTTTATTTTCTCCACCCTTGTGTTGATCAGGATGTGAGCAATGACAGTAGAAGATGTGTTTTCCAAAGTCATTGATTTTTCTTTTACTTTGACTTTTGTGATCAGTTTCTCAGCCATGGCTCATTTTTCAAGTTAAGTACTGTGTTTCTCCAGCATGATAAAATTTAGTTAGGACCATGGCTGGGAACAGAGCTTATGGAATGCCAATCCTTCATGTCGGCTTTCTCTGTGCCAAATCGAAGGCACTCTTTTCACTGAGCTGTGACAATTAGCGGCTTTAAGTCCAGCCTGGCTTATAATGAGCTAAAAATTGCACTTGACAGACACATGTAGTTAAGATACATTGTAGTGCTCTTGCGTTTTAGAGAACTGGACAAGCCTGGATTCTCTGTTAATTTCCATAAATTTCAAAGCACAATTTCTCAGAAGATTCAATTTATAATTATCCTCCAGTGGTGGGTCATGGGAGTATCTTAGGGTATGGGACATCTTAGTAGTAGGGCCTTGTCTCAGGGAGGGGCTCCTTTTAAAAGCCTAACATAACATTTCTGATATTGGGCTTGAAGTCAAGCAAGGATTGTAACCCGCTCTATCACGTACTGGCTGTGTGGTCACGGACTGACAACCTTTCTGACCCCATCTTTCTTGGAGCTAACAGTAATACCTACCTTAGAAGCTTGCTTTGTGAAGGTTACATGTGATTACAGGCAGAACATCTAGTTTGTCTAAGTAAGTTCTCAGGAAATTGTATTTCTATCAGGGCAAACTCTTTAGGTAAAGGGCCCGATAAATATCTTAGGCTTTGCAGGCAACTACTCAGCTTTGCAACTGTAGCATAAAAAAAGCCACAGGCAGAGACTAGGCAATTGACTAAGCATGGCTGTGTTCCAATACTTTATTTACAAAAATAGGCAGTCGGCAGGAGTTTCCTAACCCTTGCTACGGGCAATGAGGAACCACTAGCGGTTTAAGTGCAGAAGGAGAGGGTCCCCCACCCAAAGATTTTGCACACAAGGATTCTGTAAATACAGCACTTCAGACGTGTAACCGTGATGCACCTTTAGTCACAGGGTAACTTTATTTCTGAATTAGTGATTTTGATATACAAATGGGGTTGAAGATCCATTGCACTTGTTTTTTTCATTGTTTCTCTACCTTGTTCTTCAGTTTGCTCCTCCTTTTTCTGAGTGCTGCCTAACAGCATTTCTTTTCTTTCCTTCTCACCTTAGCAGTAGCGTTCAGATCTCAGCAGATGCCGAGTTTCCGGCTGTATGCACCTCAGCATTCCCAGAGTCACGCAGCCCCGGCTGCTGTCTGAGGATGCAGCAGCATCCTCTGAGCTTCCTTCCTCTTGTTCTTCCTAAGCAGGGCCCACAGAGCCAAGCCTGTGTTTTAATTATCTGGAAAAAAGCAGTCGCCGTGTGGAGGAAGAAAAACGAGGTCCACGCAAAGGTGGTGGGAATCACCTCTCCAACTCAGCGCAACTGTCAATGGTGATTTATGTCTCCTGAAGCCCCAGCTACTCACAACAGAGCTTTCATCGAAAACTCTTAAGGCGTCCCTTCAAGGATTCCTTCACATTCTCACCAGAAAGTACAAATGACAGAGAATTTCTCTCCAGGAGCCTAATTAGCTGATTTTTCTTCTCACGTGGCCAAGTATGAAAACACCGAGGTTAATTTGACATTGGAGTGGGTTTTAGGTGATTTGAATGTCTGTAGGCATTTCTCTAATAACTTATTTCTATTTTCTAAAACTTAAAAGCCCTGTAGACTGGGAAGAGTCCCCTAGGCGGTTTAATTAGTCAAAATGCTACACCATTAAAAGTCAACACCAGGATGTTTTAGCCTAAATGCTGCCATTTCGGCTTGATTTTGCCAGCCACTCTCTTCCACGTGGCAATTAACCCCTGGAAGATTAAACACACACACCTCTTCTTGTTTCAGGCCTACGCTATTTTCATAACCATGGTTTGAAGGCAAGTTGTTGCTTCTTTTGCTACTCAGTTTTCTAATTAGATTTCAGCTCTGAGCCATCTTTCTCTAGGGGCAGCTCATTATTTTGCCACTTGCTTATTTGTATCTGTAACTTCGACAAATTCAAACAGAGAAACTTCTAGACAAATGAAAACATGTTTTATTTACAAGAAAAAGTCTGTACACTGTGTATACATAAAAATATACAAAACCAAAATAGAAAATATCAAAGTGTTAAAATGTGTACAAACACTTCTAAAATGTGACTCCTGGAAAACCTCAAGCTTTAATTAGTTTGAAGAGCACATGTTTCATTTTAAAAATTATCATACAAAAAAAGTCCCAAAGCTATTAAAAAAGTCCACTGGTTTCCATCGGAAGAATTGAACAACGATCGTATCTAGAGCAAAACACAATGTGTGGTCTGATAAATTGAGGCTGTAACGCTACCCAAGAAGTTAATTTGTTTGAAACCTACCTGGTAAGAAGGCTGTTTCCCATAGAACAAATAAGGGTTTCTTCCTGTAATCTTATAAAAGCCTTTTGAACGACACATAAACTTTTCTTCAAAGTTCAGAGTTAAATCAGGCATCTGACAAGAGCACAACATTCAGGTAGTGTTCTATACTGTACAGTGCCTTTTAAATGTTTCTCTCCATGCTTTTTCAACATAGCAAAGATGTGAAGACTATGAGCGTGTGGGAAGCGATGGAGGTGGGAGGATTGATTTTTTTTTAACAGAAGGACATAGAACATTTGTTTCCTTCTTTTTTCAAAAAAAACTGGTGCTTGTATAATTAAAATAAAATTTATTATAAAGATTTCACACAGACTGATGAAAAAAGATAATACAAAACCAACCATGTGTGTAGATATGTGTATGTACAATTATATAACGATATCTACATGTACACTTTTTATACTAAAAGAACTACTATATCAATGCCTTTAATTTCTTTAAATTTCATTAGCCCAAGTTTACAGGGGAATACGTACTAGATTGTTTCCTTTTCTTACTAAACCTTTTGATTTGTTTAATAAAACAAGGATCAGAACTTACATTTTATTTCCTTAAATTGACAGAAAAATACCTGTCATTTACCAATAGCATGAATGATGCCCAAGTGACAGAAACAGGTGGAATAATTTCACAATGGAAATATCCAGGGTATAAAAAACAAGTTTGAACTCGGGCACATGTGACCTAAGCGATTAATTTCTCCATGTAGCTGCCTTGATTAGTAGCATCACCACAGGGTAAGAGTTCTAAACTATCAGAAAGTGCAAAATTGAAAAGACAATATGATAGAATATAATGAGAGACTATTTGGCCTATATAGTCAATCATTTCTTAATACCTTTCCCTCTCCCCTCCTTCCCCTTCTCTTTCCAAAAAAAAAAAAAAGAGTTGCCACTGAGTCGATTCCGACTCATGGAGACCCCATGTGTGCCAGAGTAGAACTGTGCTCCACAGGGTTTTCAACGGCTGATTTTTTTGGAAGTCGACCAGGACTTTCTTCCGAGGTGCCTCTGGGTGGACTTGAACTGCCAACCTTTCGGTTAGCTGATGAGCACGGTAACCATTTGCACCACCCAGGGACTCCTATCTTCCCAGAGCTAAGCAGAAATGGGGCCAGGTGACTTTGACCACCTGCCTGCAACCTGCACTGTGCCTTGATGTATAAGACAGGCTGCGGAGAGAATTTTAATCATGTCGTTTGTGCATTTAAAAGTCCCTCATCACATCCCGTTACTCATCAGACACTGAGTCAACACGACTAACTACTTCAGTGGCTGGAAATGGCTCCTGCCCGGCAGGGTCAGCCAACAGCATAAGGTATAATCTGTTTCATCAGAATGAACTGGCTCATAAACACATGACGGAGTGACCCTCTGGCCACTGTAAACAGTTAGTTTTAGTTTCCAAATTTGGAAATGCTAACAAGTGTTTTAGCACTGCTTTTGCCCATTTGATATGGCTATAATAACAGATGACTACTGAAGAGTCCAGGATTGATTAAGTGTCTGGCTGACAGACAGAGGGCACAAGACACGTGGGAGCGGGCCACTTCCCAGGGCATGTTGTTTCTGAAGCAGGCACTTTCAGCTCTGGGTTCAGACGGACAACAGAAGACCCAGTAATTCAAAACTGTGTAAAAGCCGCTTCATTTGGCCCATTTCAATGCATATCTCTGATGTTTATTACATACAACTTTTAACTGACCGCCTCATGGCCCGGTGCAAATGTTCTTAATAAAAGCAGATTAGGAAAAGGAAGGGTTTAGAGGGGAGGGTCAGGTACGCAGGACTAGCATCGGTATACAAGGCACAGTGAGAATGCTACACCTGTTAAAAGTCACCTTTGTGCCTGATGTGATGGACACGTTAGGTAGAATCTAGTCGCAGGTGACTTGTCCTTCTTGGTTAATATTTGTTTCTTTGTGATAAAAACGAAATTGTCTTGAAATATAAAGCAATGTGATATGGATTAGTCCCAAGATAAAAAATGGGACAACCAATGGCTTCAGGTTGTGCTATAGGGATTTTATCAGCTTCCCTTCCCAGGAGAGGACAGAGGGTTTTAGAAGGAACAGAACCTGCGAGAAATGCAATGGGATGTTATTTATTATTAACTACTCCACAGGAAGGCCGTGTGTGCCCTGCAGATCAGTGAACATGGCATACAGGGATTTCACAATGTCTGGCAAAATACTGCCACTTAGGGCCAAGCTGGATAATACCAGAAGCGGTCTTTGTGTGAGCCTAACATCTTTGAGACTTCTTAGAACACCCAGCCAAGAGTATATTAATATGTGTACTACATTTTCTGAATGTTTAACAGATCATGATTCCCAAGAGTCTTTAAGACCATAATAAATTCAGATTTTTTAATTAAATTTTCCTTTATGCTCTTCAGTCTTTCCTGGAACCTCAGTGAGACTGCAAGTACTTTTTAAAATTCCATGCATTACGACAAAATGCTATTAACCAGCTCTGAAGTATGTTCTGGGGCTTTTGAACTTACATGTTTACACTGAGCTCAAGAAATTATCCTCTAGTCAAGTTTTCATGACACCAAAGGGGGTTGTTGAGGATAATAAGGATGCCCACAAGTAAATCCCCTAGGAAGAGTCTAAAAGGAACTTAAATAGACTTGGGCATTTAAAGGCAAAGGCCTGGAAGATCGAAGTTCCAAGGGGGCCTGTTCATCCCTCATTAATGTCCAGTCATTACTGAACTTACCACATGCATAAATATGTGTACAAGATGAAGCTCTTTCAGGAAATTAGAAGGAAAAGGTGGCTTGGCAACGTCTACTCAGACTTAAGTTGATGCATAGGACAAAATTATCTATTCCTTCCCACAGTCTAGAAACAAATCTCTCAAGGTTGGCTTTTACTAGATGTTGTCACGGGTAGCCCTTTCTAACTACCCCTACTTCACTAGTACAAGTAAGCCACACGAGATTTCAGTTATTCTACAGGATTTCTGATGAGTAGATTAGCCAAACAGAAGCTGTCAGTTTCTGTAAACCATCCTTGCTAAAAAAAAAACAGTAGTCTTGATAGCACTCTGGGGGAAAAACAATCCTGAAACAAACTTTTTCACTTAACACTCCTAACATTCACACCTTGCAAGGAAGAACATACTTAATTAAGCTGCTATTTATTGTCAATGCCAAGAAAAGTCTTAACTGTACTACAGAGATATATTTTGGTTATATACGGAAATAGTGCGTTTAATTAAGGTATTCTAAAATGTCAGTGTTTCACTATGTTCATTGCAAAAAACTGTTTTTCACTCAAATTCCTATAAAAGGCCAGACCTACTGGACCTATAAAGACTAGAGGAACCCCCGAGACTATTGCTCTAAGACAGATACCCTTTGAACTTGGAATTGAAGCTGTTACTGCAGGTCACCTTTCAGCCAAATAACAGATTGGCTTATAAAATAAACAATGTCACATGTGAGCAATGTGCTCCCTTAAACAATTAACTATACGAGAACCAACAGTCAACAGTTACCCAAAAGCAAAGATGAGATGGCAAGGAGAGGAAAGGAAGCTAGGTCAATGGAAACAGAACAAACAGAAGGGAAATAATGAGAACAGCTACACATTCTAAACATTGAACCAAGGGCATGAAACAAGTTGTATAAAAATTGTTAAAGGGGAACCTAATCTGCTATGTAAACTCTCACCTAAAACACAATAAAATATTATTAAAAAAATTGTGGTTTTCAATGTAGCAGTGGCAGAAGCTGAGATTTAAAACAAACAAACAAACAAACAAAAAAAGCCAACTCTGAGTGTCTCTAACACAGTGGGATGAAAATTTGCCCTCTAGCTGCGTTTCCCCTGGAAACGTGTATTTTCCTTGCTGTTCAAGAGCAACGCTTTCACATAATTTGATTTAACTATATGGCTTTGTCACGCTGCTGACAGAAAACGTATCTGTGAAAGCAAGGATTGGACTCCTAAATGTTTGTCTATAGGAAGAACTGTGTAAAGTTCAGTGCACAATGCTATTGCCAATAGCTGATGTTAACCTGCAAAACATCTGTATGAGAGCCAGCTAGGTGTGCATCACAACAGCACAGGGCACAGGACGATGCCTGTGCAGTCCTTCCTTCAACACTGAGAAGAGCAAGGGGGGGCCCTGCACTCCCTCGCTGTGTTGGAGTAATTGTCAGTGTGTGCATATCTGGGTCTGAAAGGGCTGTGGGGTGGACTTGCAGGCGAGGTGGTATAAGGCAGAAAAGCAGGAGCCAGGATAGGCCCAGTCCAGCCCCGCAGCCCCGAGACTCCCTATTTATTTCCCAGTGATGGGCCTCTCAGTCTGTGGGATACTAACTTTCCTTGTCATGGAATGAAATGCTGCAGAGAAACAAAGTGTCTCCCTAGAGCTGTTCAGGGGTTGGCTTTTTCTTGGCCTGCTCAAGACTGATGTTTTATGGTGTCAGAAATTTACCCTGATAAGCAAAGAGGAAATCACTGTGCAGGAAAGTGAAGCAGGGATGGGTAATGCAACAGTATAGAAACGTGTGTCCCCTGTTGGATATTTGGGGATTTTCACTGCTAAAAAACACATCTAAGAGATAAATCAGACATTCGCCACAAAAACCAGGATATTTAATGACAGATGTATGTGCAAGTCGCACTCTAGCTGCTACAGATACCGTACCCCAAGTTGGATGTTTTGAGCATAAACCATTTCTCAGTTTCAGTATATCCCTAAAGCTGTAGTTGATAACAAGCCTGATAATGGGTACCTCTGGCATAAGAAAGGGTTAACGTTTTTGGAGGTGTCATACCCATGGTTATACATTTGTTTTCTTTCTAGCTACCCATTTTTTGCATCTCTCTAGAGCTTTTTTTTTTTAATTCCATTTCTATATTCAAAGCAGTAATAAATACTCAATGGCTTAAGAAGAGAAAAATTCTTGTGGCCGTCACTGAATTACAGTTTACAGACTCAAGACGACATTGTCTAAAATATACCTTCAAGTATTCTTTTGTGACACAGAGTATACCAGTAGTACTTTATTGCACATTGATTCCCTAAAGCCCCTTGTTAAGAGTGTGGAACAGGGTTGGGTGCAGGGCAGCTTACGGCCCAGAGCCCCGGCAGGGTCACCTTCCCCTTCTGATGCAGATCCTCCTGGACCCCCGTGTTCATACGCTGCACCAGCAGCTTCTCGTACAGCAGCGGGTGGTACGCACCGAGCGTGCAGGCTGCGTCGTAGTACAGCTCGTGATAGTGACAAAGTTCCGTCTGCCGGATCGATGGGATGTATTCATACACGTGTACTTCTCTGCACATAGACATCATGATGAGGATTCCTGAAATGAACGTTAGATTTCTTTTTTGAGTGGTGATGAGGAACGGCTGGGGCAGGGGGTACTTGCTTTGTATTCACTTTCTTGTTAGCTTTACACTTGGAATATTACAACTTCCGCTATGTAATCTGTATGCAGTTCATGGGGAATGGGGGCATATTAGGATGTGACACCATACACAGTCACTTGTTAGATTGATTTCTGGGGGCAGAGGACCAGAGATGAAAAGCCTACATCATTGACCTTAAGGAGACTCGAAACCAAAAACCAAACCCATTGCCGTCGAGTTGATCCCGACTCATAGTAACCCTACAGGACAGAGTAGAACCACCCCATAGGGTTTCCAAGGAGTGGCTGGTGGATTTGAACTGTCTACCTTTTGGTTAGCAGCTGTAGCCCTTTACCACTGCGCCACCAGGACTCCTTAAGGAGACCAGGAGACCACAGTCTAGTGAGTGACAGATTTGCTACCCACGTTACAATATAATGTATTACATTATACACACGTGTCCAGCTTGATTTGCTGTTGCATTATCCAGTCATATTAATATGCAAGTACAGTCTGATTTGCAGTAGCAAGATCATGTTCCAAAGAAATAAATGTTATGAAAAATTGATTATAAAAGAGCTGATTATTATAAATTGATCATAAAATAGTTGTTTGAAGAGTTGTAAAACTGAACTGTAAAATGGAACAACTGTTCTAAAATGGTTGGCTAAATGGAAAGAAATGGAGTTAGGCAATTCAGAGTTTAAGATTCGTATTAACAAAATTATTTTTCTCACTGACACTATCATTATTGAAGTTTTTTTTTTTTAAACGTTTCAGATAGCTAGCTAGAAAACCTAATAACCATTGTTCAAATCTAATTTCTGATCCAGGCTAAAGGGCTTTCTCTTCCTAGCACCACCAGTCCCATCCTTAACTCGAAACATTTTAAAAAAATATATGTTTATCCCTTTTATGAAATCCTTGTTACAAAGAAAATAAAGCCACATAGTTAGATCCTGTTATTATCAATATCTGTCTGCAGAAGACAATCACATTCCCCAATTAACCAACTGTGTTTACATCAAGAAAACTCCCACAGCCAGAGAAATTCCTGTATAAGACAAGCTAGACGAGAGAAGGAGCCAAATTTTGCCTGAGGGATCCGGAAAGGATGCCCAGAGAAGGTACAGCTTCTACTTAATGGAGCTGCCTGGTAGACAAGGAGTGGAGGGAAACAGGAGGGATGCTGTTCCAGAAGACAACAATGGCTGGAAGATTTTAAAGATGTGAATTTAGAGCCATGACACAGTATTGAGGCTTAGATAAAACTCATCCCTAACAATGGGAAATGGATAATGAAGTTCAAATTCTATGAAGTCAAGTTGTCTTTAAGAGCTATGTCAAAACTACAAGTTACTTGTTAATGCCTCTCTTTTTCCTATTGGTTCTACCAGTGCATCCTCATCTTCCACTGCTGACCTACTGCACCCGCTGTGGCCCCTCTCTCGGGCTGGCCCAAAGTGACTGTGACACAGGGGGAGCTAAGAAAGAGCAATGAAGGACCAGCACATACTTCCAGAAATCACCCAGTAGTAGCTGTGCTTCCTGGACTTTTGGCAAGTGGACGCCGGCATGGGAACGTGCCGTCTAGATGATGAAGAAAGCACCTCTCCTTCTGATAAGCAGTTCCCCCTCTATGAAACTTTCTCCTCCTCTGCATAAACTCGTCTGTAAGGAATCAACATGGTGACTGAGAAAGCCATCTGCCCAGAGACAGTGAAATTCCATTTTATTCACAGTTACTCCTGAAACAAACAAGAAACCCTCCAGTAGGTATGTTTCCTCTAGATGGAAATTTTTGCAGGGATTTTGGTCTGTGGCATTGATGACGGCTTCTGTGATTTTTCATGGGGGCTGAGAAGCAAGTTCCTGAATATCACCCCTTTGCTGACTGCTCTTCCTCACCTGGACATGGCATACGGCTGTGCAGGCTGGGCAAAGGGAACTACGTCTAAGGAAGTGTCGTTGACATCATGGACATCATTGATTCATACATTTCTATACAACAATTTGCCTGCAGATGGCAGTGAAGTGACTTCAAAGGTGTCTTGTGGACAAAGGCATCTTACGAAGTAGCAGTGGAACTGTACCTGGAAACCACACTTCCTCTAGAGACTGCTGCCCAGGAGTTTCCATGACCTGGCAATACAATTTCATCTACGGAACTGTAATCAATTGGGTCTAAGCTGTCATCTTCACAAGACTGTTGCTATTAAAAGTGGATGGCTTGCAAAAGGTTGTTGTTGTTAGGTGTTGTCGAGTTGATTTTTGACTCATAATGACCCTATGTGACAGAGTAGAACTGCCCCATAGGGTTTTCCTGGCTGTATTCTTTCCAAGAGCAGATCACCAGGTCTTTCTCCCGCAGAGTCGCTGCATAGGTTCGAACTGCCAAGCCTTTCAGTTAGCAGCCAGATGCTCAACTGTTGTGCCACCAGGGCTCCTTGCAGAAGGTCACATCCATTTAAGGTGAAACTTGGGTAGATTTCCTAAGTGTCCTTTCTATCATCCTGGTCTCAAAGAACTTCTTTCTGTATGCTTGAACCTAAATACTTTTTATCAAAAAATTTTCAGAGAAAATGTTTACTGTTTTTCTGCTAGTCAATTTTTACCTCAAAACATGTACTTACTAGATGTCGGCAGTCCCTGGGTTACAAACATCTGACTTATGAACAATTTGTAGTTACAAACCAACCCCTGTAAAGCCTATTATATTAAATATTTGAGGTACATAAAATCGTTTGTAATAACAAATGGGCACTACTTTGTGACACACATCAAAACATTATTATTTTTATTATTATATTATGTTAAAGATACTTTAGTGTATCTGGAAGTGTTTGATTTTTTTATGCATAAAAAGGTATACTATGTACTATACGGGAGCCCTGGTGGCACAGTGGTTAAGAGCTTGGCTGCTAACCAAAAGTTTGGCAGTTCCAGTCCAGCAGCCACTCCTTGGAAACCCTATGGGGCACTCCTACTCTGTCTTACAGGGCTGCTACGAGTGGGAATTGACTTGACGGCAGTGGGTTTTTTATATACTATACGCTAAGAAAAACATTTCAGTAACTGATGTTAGATACGAACCATACCTAACCATTCCAACTTATGTACAAATTCCACTTAAAGACAGACTTAGGACTGGAACTCGTTTGTAATCTGGAGTCTGCCTGTATACGATAAGTTTTTTGTGTTAAGACGAGGCAAAAAAGTTACAGTTTTGTGTAATTAAATAGGCACATACTTAGTATTTTCCTATGTAATGGTTTGTATTTTAAAATAATTTCTAGAGCTTCAGAAAGAAGGGGATTTGTCCGTTTAAAAGTGAGTTATGCATAATTCCTCCTGATTTTTTGCCAGTCCAGTGGAGATTTAGCAACAATGGTTTCATATCACGTTTTGTACTCACAAACGAATGTATGGCTTCTTGTAACTAAATTTTAAGTAACCGAAGAATCTGCCCTACATGTTTAAATGGCAGCCAGCTGCAGTATAGGTATCAGAATTGGTAGAGAGGCACCTTCAAAGTGAAGGGAAATTTTATTGGTCAACCTGTTGGGTATATGTGAAAGGTGGACAAGGGGATTTACAGACTAAAAGAAGGAGACTATTTTTTAATATTTTAAACTTTTTTCAGTCAGTATTGTCAATTCAGTTGGCATATGCATAGTTTGATTTTTAATTTTCTTAAGGCCATTATTACTCATAAATTGGAGTTTACATTCAGATGGTCACATACTGGATACTGAAGTCATATTCTTAATGCGATGAAGTCTCCACTTCAGTTTTCCTAAGAGTTGTTAAGCCAAAACTCAAACCCGCTGCCAACAAGCTGATTCTGACTTGTAGCAGCCCTATAGGACGGAGTAGAATTGCCCTGTAGAGTTTCCAAGGGGGATTCAAACTGCTGACATTTTGCTTAGCTGCTGAGTTATTAGAAATACATAAAACCTGCACATGAAATTTTTTCATGCTTCACCACAAAAAATTAGGTAGACAGCACTGTTTCGAGGTACGCAATGGCTCTGGCACATTTCAGGGTACGGGTTTCAGGAAACGGGGTTGCGTGGGCAGTGGCTACTGCAGGAAGGCAGGGTTGGCACAAGACTGGGCGAGGTCAGAGCCTAATGCACTGCTGGATGCCTCCTGAATTAACTGCAATGTTTATTAAACTGGGTGCAGCACCAATCACTGGGAACTGAGAGGAAACTTCTTTTAAAAAAAAAAAAATTAAATTAAATTAAACTAAGGAATTCCACCACTAGCAGAAAGGTTCGTTCCCACCCAGAGGCACCTCGGAAGACAAGCCTAGAGATCTACTTCCAAAAGGTCAGTCTTGAAAACGCTGTGCAGCGGTTCTACTCTGCATGCACGGGGACGCCCTGCGTAGAAAACAATTCAACAGCAACTAACAACAACAACAAAAACTTTATTTTCAATTTAAAGACGGGAGGAAACCTGTGACCTACAACTGAGCATGTGATGTTGAGCCTTGTCGTCCACAAATGAGGTAAGTAAACACACGTGGCTCCCAGATATTACCTGAACCACCACCGACAAGGCACTGTGTCAAGAGGGCCCCAAGACCATTCCCAGGTTCAATGACTCTGAACTGGGAGGATTCACAGGACTCAACATACAATTGTACTGATGACTATGATTTATTACTGCAAAAGGATAAAAAAGCAAAATAAGCAAAGGGAAAAGGTGCATGGGGTGAAGTTCAAGGAAAACCAGGCACATGCTTACGAGTCCTCTCCCAACGGAGTCATACAAGACGTGCAACAAGTGTGACAACATGTGTGAAATGTTGCCGACCAGGGACGCTTGGTAGAGAATCAGCATCCAGGGTGTTTACTGAAGGCTGGTCACATAGGCAGCTTCTGCCTGGCATGTTCCAAAATTCAAGACTCCCAGGAGGAAAGCAGGTGTTACAGTATGAAGCATGTTGTTCAATGAACAGTGAGCCCTGCTTATCAGTAGAGGGGTAGAGACCTCCCAAAATCCAAGTTCCCAGACACCAGCCAAGGTCCAACCTTGCAACAGGCCTAAGAGTAAGCAGGTAGGCTGCTACATTACTTCCTTCCCGCACAGGTACCATGTATGTACAAATTCACAGTATCACGTTACCTTGTAATCATTTCCTCAGGCTAGACTGACATAGGAAATTCACATCTGTTAATACTAAAAATGTTAGTGATTTTTTTTTTTTTTCATTTTCTCTCTTATGTCTGCTCAGGGTTACCTAAAAAGCAAGAAGAATATAAATCATCTAATACTATGTGCTATTCAGTATGGAATTTTAAAAAAATCACTTACGGGGCTTTTATGTTTAGTGATTTTGTTCATGGGCTACCAAAACTTAACTGCTTTCATCATGGATCAAAGTTGTATGGTTTTCAACATGGAGTATGACTTTTTGATAGGCAGATGACTGTTTAGAAGTTTTTAAATGTATTTTTCCAAACCAATCAAACGGACATGTAGCCATCTGTTTAAAATCTTCAAACAGAATTCAATTAATGTTAAGTTTCTTACTTGGCCAGTTTTTACAAATGAATTCATACTAGGGATTCATTTGAAGGAAAAAAAAAAAGTATTAATATTTTCCAGGCATTTTTAATGACTCTCAAGAGGCATTCATTTGCCAAAACGCATGTTTTCAAATACTGTGCAATGCAATATAATTATCAAACCAATTAAAAAGCATGCTTACTGGTCTTAATTAAATGTCATTTTATATAACTCAGCATAAAGCAGTATGGCCATTTATTTGCTCCAAAACCTGGATAAAGAGCAAGCTTTACCTCAGGTTCAGATTACGATAAATTCTAAATAAATTAGGTTTCCCCCATATGCACTCATTCTAATGACTCCACTGAGAATTCTGATCATTCTCAGAAATTCCTTATTTATTTCACATATGCTTTATGTGCACATGTTCATTAGAAATGATTTAAGATGGTATTTTTTCCTGTTACTTGCATTATGTTCTCTTTTATATCCAGAACTTTTTTTTTTCATTTGATGAAAGAATATTTTCATCAAGGTGAATATTTTATTATTCTGAATGAGCGGGGCTGTTACTTTCAATTTTATTCTGACCAACATATGACAATATTGCAAATATTTTTCTAAGCAAGTGGTGAAGGTGAAAGGCGAAGTGTATTGAAGATGCGGGTCTAACAGAGTCTAGCGCGTATTTTGTGTTTTCTCTATACATTCAAACATGAAATGAAAAATGGAAAGGAAAGGTATGATTGGTTTTAAAGCATATTATGCTTGCACATAAATTAAATAGCCTGAAATTAGATTGTCTGCATCTATGAATTCCAGAAATATTACTTACTAACATTACCATAAAGATGTCTGCCTTGAAAACAGGAGGGGAGGTGGCGGGTTCATATAACAAAAAAAAAAAATAGTATATTTTGCATTATAAACGAGTTCCATTTTTATACGGACATTGGACTGGACTCACAGCTACAAGGGCATTTGTCTGACGGTCTGCAGGTGATGTGTTTCAGGCTATGCAAATCTAGTGCCTCCTGGTTTGTCTTGACTACTGAATGTTCATGGCACTGATCCAGCCACGCTCTATGACCTCAGTCAGGTGAGTTTGTTCACCTTTTATAAAAATATCTGTCATTATGAGAGCAAATATAAACCACAGGATTCCAAGTAAATTATTGCCTATCTTCAGCCAGGTTATGATACAATCAAAATGACTTTATAGCATCAAACTAGGGATAACATCCAACATGGGATGAAAGAGAGAAACGCTCCTTATCAGTGAACAGGAAGCTCCCCAATGGGCCAAGGATAAGGAACATAATAAAATGAAAAAATTGTTGGCAAAGAGATGAGTCCTTACGGATCATCTAAATTACTTTGATCCGTGTCGTTGTTAGGTGCCATCAAGTCGGTTCCGACTCATAGCGACTCTATGTACAACAGAATGAAACACTGGTCCTGCACCATCCTCACTAAGAATAGTCCTCTTCCATTTGGGAACACAAGTCTTACGTGACCTAGTACGAAGTTTTAGATGTGGCACATCACAATAATAGTGAGTACTTAGTATTAGCTATTGTGCTGGGCATCTGCCAAATTTAACCCATACAATAATCCAAAGATGAAGATGCCATTATTATCACCATTTACAATGAAAAACAGGTTTAGAGATGTTAGCAACTTGCTCAAGGTCACACATCCAGCTGAGGGGTGGAGGCAAGATTTGACTCTGGTCTTTGCGGAATCCAAGATCTTAGCCACAATGCACACAAAAAGTGATAAGGGAAAATGGTGGGCATCCTTCTGTATGTGAGACTAGTTAAATCAAAGGTGAGAGTTTATACGATGACAAAGTTTATAATCTCTCATTCATTAATTAATTCATTCAGCAAACATTCACTGTGCGCCTGTTGTTTACTTCCAGGCACTGAGAGAGGCATATGCATTACAAAACGTTAAGAATAAGCAAGTCTAAATAAGGAAGAAGGAGCTGCTGGTGGCACAGTGGTTAAGCTGCTCGGCTGCTTACCAAAAGGTTGGCAGTTCAAACCCACAAGCTGCTCTGCAGGAGAAAAGACCTGGCAATTTGCTCCTGTAAAGACTACAGCCTAGAAAACCCTATGGGGCAGTTACTTTGTCCTATCAGGTCACTATGAGTCAGAATTGACTTGATCCATGTACAGATTCCTCATGAGCACAATTAAGTGTTCTGGAATTCCCGTTCTTTGCAATGTTATGCATAATTTGTTATGATCCACACAGTCAAATGCCTTAACATAGTCAATAAAACACAGGTAAACATCTTTCTGGTATTCCCTGCTTTCAGCCAGGATCCATCTGACATCAGCAATAATATCCCTGGTTCTACATCCTCTTCTGAATCAGGCTTGCATTTCTGGCAGTTCCCTGTCAATATACTGCTGCAGCTGCTTTTGCTTGCATGTGATATTAATGATATGGTTTCATAATTTCCACATTCAGTTGGATCACCCTTCTTGGGAATAGGCATAAATATGGATCTCTTCCAGTCAGTTGGCCAGGTAGCTGTCTTCCAAATTTCTTGGCACAGATGAGTGAGCACTTCCAGTGATGCAGCCATTTGTTGAAACATCTCAATTGGTAGTCCATCGATTTCTAGAGCCCTTGTTTATCGCCAATGTCTTCAATGCAGCTCGGACTTCTTCTTTCAGTACCGTCCGTTTCTGATCACATGCTACCTCCTGAAATGGTTGAACGTCAACCAATTCTTTTTGGTACGGTGACTCTGTATTCCTTCCATCTTCTTTTGATGCTTCCTGCGTTGTTTAATATTTTCCCCATAGAATCCTTCACTACTGGAATTCGAGGCTTGAATTTTTTCTTCAGTTCTTACAGCTTGAGAAATGCTGATCGTGCTCTTCCCTTTTGGTTTTCTAGCTCCAGCTCTTTGCACATGTCATTATAATACTTTACTTTGTCTTCTCAAGCCGCCCTTTGAAATCTTTTTTTCAGTGCTTTTACTTCATCATTTTTTCCTTTTGCTTTAGCTACTCGAGGTTCAACAGCAAGTTTCAGAGTCTCTTCTGACATCCATTTTGGTCTTTTCTTTCTTTCCTATCTTTTTAATGATCTCTTGCTTTCTTCATGTATGATGTCCTTGATGTCATTCCACAACTCGTCTGGTCTTTGGTCATTAGTGTTCAATGCATCGAATCTATTCTTGAGATGGTCTCTAAATTCAGGTGAGATGTACTCAGGGTCGTACTTTGGCTCTCGTCGACTTCTTCTAATTTTCTTCAGTCTCAACTTGAACTTGCATATGAGGAACTGGCGGTCTGTTCCACAGTCAGCCCCTGGCCTTGTTCTGACTGATGATATTGAGCTTTTCCATTGTCTCTTTCCACAATTGTAGTCGATTTGATTCCTGTGCATTCTATCTGGGGAGGACCATGTGTATAGCTGCCGTTTATGTTGGTAAAAAAGGTATTTGCAATGAAGAAGTCATTGGTCTTGCAAACTATCATGCGATCTTCAGCATCGTTTCTTCACCAAGACCATATTTTCCAACTACCAATCTTTCTTCTTTGTTTCCAACTTTTGCATTCCAATCACCAGTAATTATCAATGCATCCTGATTGCATGTTTGATTAATTTCAGACTGCAGAAGTTGGTAAAAATCTTCAATTTCTTCATCTTTGGTCTTAGTGGTTGGTGGATAAACCTCAGTAATAGTTGTATTAACTGGTTTTCCTTATAGGCATACGGAGAGTATCCTATCACTGACAGCGCTGTACTTCAGGATAGATCTTGAAATGTTCTTTTTGACAATGAATGCAATGTCATTCCTCTTCAAGTTGTCATTCCCGACATATATAGATCATATGATTGTCTGATTCCAAATGGCCAATACCAGTCCATTTCAGCTCACTAATGCCTACGATACCGATGTTTATGCATTCCATTTCATTTTTTGATGATTTCCAATTTTCCTAGATTCATACTTCGTACATTCCACATTCCAGTTATTAATGGATATTTGCAGCTGTTTCTTCTTATTTTGAGTCATGCCACATCAGCAAATGAAAGTCCCAAAGGCTTGATTCCAACCACATCACTAAAGATGACTCTACTTCGAGGAGACAGCTCTTCCTCAGTCATATTTTTGAGTGCCTTCCAACCTGGGGGGCTCAGCTTCTGGCACTATATCAGACAGTGTTCTGCTGCTATTCATAAGGTTTACACTGGCTAAATTCTTTTCAGAAGTTGACCGCTGGGTCCTCTTCTTAGTCTGTCTTAGTCTGGAAGCTCAGCTGAAACCTGTCTGCCATGGGTGACCCTGCTGGTATTTGAATACCAGTGGCATAGCTTCCAGCATCACAGCAATATGCAAGTCCCCACAGTACAACAAACTGATAGACATGTGAGAGATTTTGCCCATAGAATCCTTCAGTATTGCAACTTGAGGCTTGAATTTTTTCTTCAGTTCTTTCAGCTTGAGAAATGCCAAGTGTGTTGTTTCCTTCTGGTCTTCTATCTCCAGGTCTTTGCACATGTCATCATAATATTTCACTCTGTCTTCTCGAGCCACCCTTTGAAATCTTCCATTCAGCTCTTTTACTTCATCATTTCTTCCTTTCACGTTAGCTACTTGACATTCAAGAGCATGTTTCAGAGTCCCTTCTGACATCCATTTTGGTCTTTTATTTCTTTCCTGTCTTTTTAATAATTTTTTGCTTTTTTCATGTATGATGTCCTTGATGTTATTCCACAACTCATCTGGCCTTCAGTTATTAGTGTTAAATGTGTCAAACCTATTCTTGAGATAGTCTCTAAATTCAGATGGGGTATACTCAAGGTCAATGTACTACTGCAACCACTTTTGAATGATCTTCAGCAAAATTTTACTTTGGCTCTCGTGGACGTGTTCTAATTTTCTTCATCTTCAACTTGCATATGAGCAATTGAAGGTCTGTTCTGTAGTCAGCCCCTGGCCTTGTTCTGACTGATGATATTGAGCTTTTTCAGTTGTCTCTTTCCGCAGATGTAGTCGATTTGATTCCTATGTGTTCCATCTGGCAAGGTTCGCCGTTTATATTGTTGAAAAAAGGTATTTTCAATGAAGAAGTCCTTGGTCTTGCAAAATTTTATCATTGTGATCTCTGGCGTCATTTCTATCACCAAGGCCATATTTCCCAACTACTGATCCTTCTTCTTTGTTTCCAACTTTCGCATTCCAATCACCAGTAATTATCAATGCATCTTGACTGCATGTTTGATCAATTTCAGACTGCAGAAGTTGGTAAAAATCTTCAATTTCTTTGTCTTTGGCCTTATTGGTACGGTTTAACTCATTTAATATTAAGATGTACTTAGTGCCAATATTATAATTGTTTACATATGTACTCTAATTCAGTTTTACTATAAAGAAAACATAAGAAATTACTAGCTTTGATAAATTCTCTATGTATGTGAATTGTGAACTTCTGCAATAAGATGTTTTCCAAAAACAAAATGAGTTTTGGTGAAGAGGTTCTTAGATTTTGCTTTCTTCAATATGCTAGGTCAATGCGTTCCTCATATCCTATAAGTTATCACTCTTTTTCTTTAAGCAGAAAAAGAAGCCTTATTTTTTGCAAATCAAAATAATAATAATGTATTTCGTTGCAAACTAATTGTTTCTGTCCAAATCTGATTTCATACAGATATCTTGCCCAAGAGGAAACTTCTCCATGTGAAGTGTGAATACACAGAGACTACAGAACTGAGAAGAAAGTGACGCCCTACCTACAGGGGCATTTCTGAACAAAGACAATTATGACGCAGAAATAGCTCCAGGCCCTCTCTTACTAAGGAACTCTCAGACTGGTACACTGAACACAAATTGCTTCTAGGCTCTTCTTCCCTTCAACATTTATGGCTTCCCTTTTCCCAATGGAACACGCATGCGTGTGCATATGTAAAACTCACACACACACAAGCCTACCATTGGTCCCAGTCCAACAAGGTATGATAACAATTTGTGTGCCACCACAAAGAACTGCTCTTGCTGGGCTAAGAACTGCTAATCAAGGTGCAAAATAGATGTTATGCTTCCTGAACGGAAGGTGTTGGTTGAATCATCTGTCTGAGTGTTATTGAGAGGTACGTATACTGAAATCTGTAATAGCTGTATGCTTATAGTTGGTTCTCAACTATACCTCACTAAGCAGTACATCCAAGAATCTGGGTCCCAACATGACCGAAACAGGAAATCCATTTGTTATAAGGACATTTTACAGTCAGCTTCATATTAAGTTTTAAGGACATAAAAATGAGTCCATTAGTAATGATGGGAGTAAAATTTACAGCTATGTCTTTAAAATAAAAAGAATAATTTGTAGTTGACAATCTAATAATGCCGGAATACAGGACTTAATACTATACAATTTCAAAAAATAAAAGTACAAATAGGTTGTTTTAATAAGCTATATTATTTTAACTAAACAGAAATAAAAATAACGATTTCACCTATGCTTAAGTATTGCAAGAAATAAGGGGCTGAGGGAAAGTGAAGTCTTAGTAATGATTATAAAATCCTGTGTTCTCCCACTAAGCCGAACGTATGGCTATCCCCTTGATGGCACATCTATCAATAGAGAACCTGTAGACGAGATTTCTTAAGTTCCCTCCAACTTTAAGATTCTAAAAAGCTTGAAGAGTGGTTGTTAAGTGTAGTCTCGGGACCAGCAACATTAGCATCCCTTGAGAATTTGTTAGAAATGCAAATTCTCACCACCTCCGCTTAGAAAATCAAGGAGTAGGCCTGGCAATCTGTGTCTTAAAAAGTTGTTGTAGGCAGCCTTCAAGATGGCTCCCTCTAATCCCCGCCTGTTGGTGCCTTTCTGACACCAAATGGGTCTGGCTTGTGTCACAAATGCAGGTAGCAAATGTGACAGTATATGGCATCATCAGATGCACTCTGGCTGCCTTCTTGCCCTCTCTCTTGAATCACCTGCTTTGGAGGAAGCCAGCTGCCATGCAGTGAAGACACACAAACAGCCCCTTCAAGAGGGTGAAAAACTGAGGCCTCCTGCAAAAAACCACATAAGAAGTCATCTTGGCATCTTGGAAGCAGATCCTCCACCCCAGTCTACACAGCTTGACTGCAAACTCATGAGACCCCAAGCTAGAATCACCCAGCTGATCTGCTCCCGGAATACTGACTCACAGAAACTGTGCGAGATACTCAGTGTTCTTTTCGACATCTACGTTTTGGAGTCACTTGCTTTGCAGAAATAGATAAACAATACAAAAGCCCTCTGGGAAATGTTTTTGAGGCATGTTAAACTTTGAGAACCACTGAGCGGGAACACTCATTCATTCACCAAATAATTACTTATCTGCATTTACTATATTTCAGGCTAAGAGCAGGAACACAATGATGGGGGAAACAGACACTTCCTTGCCCTCAACGCACTTCTGTCTTTATCTCTGTGAACATACAAGTGTAATGCCCGTCCCCCACTGCACTGTAAGTTCCAAGAGGGCAGGACCCTTGTCTGGCTTCTTCACCATCATACTACTGGGGTCCAGCCCTGTGCCTGGCACAGTGGAACTGCTCAATCAATGTCCACTTGATGAATGACTTCCCTTTCATCTTCTCTGCTTCCCTCCTACAGGATGAATTCAGTCCCAATCACAACACTTCTGAATAATACTAAATAACACTACATTTAATGGGTCCCGGTCTGTTTCCCTGGGAGTCTCACCACCACTGGATACATTTCCATAAGAAGAAATGTCTTTTGTGTTCAAAATAGTTAACTTTTCAAACAATAGAGCAGAGTCCCTCTATTTCACACATGCAGAGCCCTAAATGTATATAAGGAAAATGTATACAGAGGGTTTAAAAATAATAAGTAACTAAATGTGAGACTGTTTTTCCACATATGGATAAGCAATCATCAATAAAGAGGTACTGCTTCACGTCCAGGTGGAGGCGTATGCTAATTAGGAAAGCAGAGTGCCAGGGAAACTCCCAGGATGCTCTTCTCTAATGAGAGGCATCCTGCTTACCCACTGACTCAGGGCAGAGTGTTTTCCTGTACAAACTGAAACATTCTAATCTATCTCAGCTCTAGGATGAGTTCTTTTGTTCACTAACTGGCGCTGGAGGTTAGAGTGCCTGGAAATGAGGTGCTGAGACAAAAAGTCAATACCTTTTCAACATGACCTCAAAACCTAGCGGTGCATTTGGAAAACATTTTTTGATTACAGGAAAAAAAAAAAAACTCATTGATTTTTTAAAAATTCTTAGGGCAGACAGACTGAGATGTGGGTGACGTTATTTTACTGGTAATTAAGAACATTAGATAAATTATAAAATTGACTCTGGTTCTCAGTATATTTCTGAGGAGGATCAAAGAGGAAGTGTAAATGACTAAAACAGCATCAAAAGGGGATTCAGAGGGTGGACTGTGCTCTGCTGGGCAGAGCTATCCCAGGCTCAATCTACTGGTGATTCTTGGTGAGAGGTCTCATGCACTTAAATATGACAAGGGACAATAGCAGCAAAATCAGTTTAATGATGCCAGGCCAGGACTTTTATTGCATCTGTATCTGCAACCAGAGAGCACAGCCTATCGAGCAGGAACTTAACGACTGCTTATTCACTTGCTCTTTTTCATTCTTTGGGCATTAGCAAAATTTACAGTGCTCTCCTATACAACTTCCTGTGATGAAGGAAATGTTCTAAATTTGCCATGTCTAATATGGTATAGTCACTAATCACATGTGGGAACCGTGGTGGCACAGTGGTTAAGGGCTCGGCTGCTAACCAAAAAGGTCGGCAGTTCGAATCCTCCAGCCCCTCCTTGGAAACCCTATGGGGCAACTCTACTCCCTCTTAAGGTTGCCATGAGTTGGAACCGACTCAACGGCAACGGGTAACAGGTAGGCACATGGGGCTCCTGAGAACTTGAACTGGGGTGAGGGTAACTGAGGAAGTGAAGTTTTACCCTTATTTAATTTTAATTCATTTAAATTTAAGTAGCCATATGTGGCTAACAGCTACTATACGGGACAGCACAGTGCTAGAAAACTGTAACAAAAATTAGCCAACTTCTTATCCTTAGGTGTTATTATTACTCCCATTTCTCATATGAAGATACTGAGGCTCAGAGGATTAAAAGACTTGCCCAAGATCAGAAAGGTGGTAAGCGACAGAGTAGAATTCAACTTAAATCTGTCTGGCCCCAACCCACACCCCTGCTGTCACATTAAGATACAATTCTCCTTTTTTATGTAAATGAAGAGTTAAAGGCAAGCATCAGGCTCTGAAAATTCCAAATTCTCAATAAATAGTTCTGAAAGGAAGCTGGCCATATGCAGTATGATTTCTTTCAGCAAAACTACATGGGAAACTCATTCAATGGGGGTAGAATTCATCTTCAGTAAATAGTGCTGGGACAGTTGGATCTCCACATGAAGCTGGACACAAATCTCACACCATATACAGAAATTAACTCAAAATGGATCAACAACATAAACGCAAGAACTAAAACCATAAAACTCTTAGTCGAAAAAAAATAGGGATAATTATAATTCTTCAGACCTAGTTTTGGCAATGGATTCTTAGATATGCACCAAAAGCATGAGGAACAAAAAACAAAATGGATAAAGTGGACTTCATCAAAATTAGAAAACTTTTGTGCATCAAAGGACTTTACCAAGAAAGTGAAGAGGCAACCTACAGAATGGGAGAAAATATTTGGGAACCATATGTCTGATAAGAATTTAATATCCGTAATATATAAAGAGCTCTGACAACTCAACAACAAAAAAATAAACAGCTCAATGGAAAAATGGGCAAAAAATATGAATAGACATTTCACCAAAGATGATAGACAAATGGACAATAATCACATGAAAAGATGTTCACCATTATGAGTCTTTAGGGAAATGCAAACGAAAATCACAATGAGATACCACTTCACAACCACCAAACCAGTTACTGTAGAGTCATCCCTGACTCACGGTGACCCCATGTGTGTCAGAGTAGAACTGTACTCCATAGGGTTTTCAATGGCAGATTTTTTTTAAGTAGATCTCTAGGACTTTCTTCAGAGGCACGTTTGGGTGGACTCAAACCTCCAACCTTTCAGTTAGCAGTCAAGCATTTTAATCATCTATACCTCTCAGGGACTCCTCATACTCACTGGGATTGCTATTATCAGGAAAAATGGAAAACAACAAGTATCAGTGAGGATGTGGAAACACTGGAACCCTTATCCATTGTGGGTGGGACTGTACATTGATGCAGCCACTGTGGAAAACAGTTTGGCAGTTCCTCAAAAAGCTGAACACAGAACTACCATAACCCCGCAATCCCAATCTTCGGTATCTATCCAAAAGACTTGAAAGAGATGCAAACTTGTATATCAATTTTCACTGCAGCTCTATTCACAATAGCCAAAAGGTGGAAACAACACAAATGTCCATCAAAGATGAATGGATAAACAAAATGTGGTACATAGATACAATGGAATATTATTCAGCCATGAAGAGAAATACAGTACAGATACATGCTAAGACACTGATGAACTTAGAACATCATGCTGAGTGAAGTAAGTCAGACCTAAAAGGATAAATATTGCATGATTTCCACTTATGTGAAATATCTAGAATAGGCAAATGGATAGAGACAGAAGTTTATTAGTGGTTACCAGGGGCAGGTGAGAGGGGAATGGGGGAGTCACTGCTTAGAGGGAACCGAGTTTCTGCTGTGGATGAGGAAGAATTTGGAAATGGAGATTTGTGACGGTTCCATAATATGGTGAGTGTAATTGTGCACTGAATCACACATGTAAAAATGTAAAACTGTACACGTAAAAATGGTTGAAATGGCAAACGTTTTGTTACACGTATTTTACCACAATTACAAAAACGCACACGCGGGAAAGTATTTTTCCATAGCTATGACTATTTAAGTTGAATTTTTCAAACTATGTGTAGATGATCACTATATCTGACAACCCATCTTATTGTGTTTTAAAGATTTTGCTCTAATCAAATATTAGCCATATGAACTCACGAGAAGGCAACAAAATGAAAGACTTTATTAAACTTCTGTCACATTCTATTATGCTCTTTAAGCGTTAGCCTATCCTGTTTACCCTTTGCTGACAAACTAGATTATACTTTCTTTCCTAAATCAACAGGGTCCTTCTAAATTGCACAAAAGGTAAAGAATTTAGGATTTCGAAAGAGGGATCTGGGAACAAAGAGTGTCAAAGGCATGACTTTAAAAGCGGGGGGGGGGGGAGCGGGGGAGCTGTTATCAGGAAAATAATGAGCAGAATCATATTCTAATCCTTTCTTGAATTTTACATAGAATATTTCACATTATTACAATACTGAAAATCCACTCCTAAATCTGCAAGCCTCAATTCGGGCAAGCTGTGTGCCCCATATCCATAACCAAACCACTGTAATCTCTATAAATCTCTCGCTCATCCAGGGGGACCCACTGTATGGCCCAGGTAAGCGCAGGGTTGTACATCAACTGAAATCGGGGCAGAGAACATGACAATTTTTTACAGATAAAATGAATATCCTCTGGCCTCTTTAAAGCCTTTCATATTGCCAAGGAGATCTAAAATATTCCTGAATGTTGTCCTTGCTCTGGTAAAATCAAAGTAGGCATGAAATAATGGGGTAAGATAAAACATAGATTAAAAAAAATGGGGTAAAACCACAAACTTTGAGGATCAAAGCATGGCTGCAAAAAAATATAACCCAGGTTTGATCATCTCGTCATAAAAAGTCATCTTCGGATTAGAACTAGCGGGTTCTCTGGTTGAGAGAGACGTACAAGATTCTAGAACTGATAGCATCAAAGCCCCAAACCACCAGCAATCTTGTATATTTACGGCAAGATCCTGTGGTCACAAATTCAGCTCACCATCCTGGCATCATATAACCAATGCGATGCGGTATGTGGATTAAAGGCTGCAATTTGTCTGACACTGCTCCCATGCCCATCATCAGAAGGTGGAGTCTGTGTTTCCTCCCCTTGAATCTGCTGGGCTCTGTCACTGCTCTGATGGATAGAATATGGCACAAGTCACGCTGGACAAGTTAAGAGACAGGGAGCTTTCGTTTCCAGTCATTCGGAACACTCTCCTGAGGAGCTCTGAACTGCCATTTAAGAAGTTCAATTACCTTGAGACCACCATGCAAGACAGCCCACCTGCAGGCACACAGTCAACAGTCCCAGCTGAGCGTGGCCTTCCAGTCATCCCTGCCATCTTCACAAGGGAGTGAAGCCATCCCATGAACCAGCTGAACACCACCAAGTGGCCTCCATGGAAGCCATGTGGAACAGGAGAATTGCCCACCAAGCCTGTGCTAAGCCAGAAAATCGTGAGAGAAATAAAACAGTTCCTGCTTTACACCTCTAAAGTTCAGGGTAGTTTGTTAGGCAGCAATAGGTAACTGGAACAGAGTGTCTCTTTTCCTTACTCAATCGATTTTCCCTCTGAAATTACCTATGAATTGCCCCTACTACATAGCATGACTGTACATATTTGTTAACTATCAAGCCTAATCCTGCCCTCCCACCCAATCATTCTAACTTTTAATATATACCTACCAATGAAACCAGAAGACGGTGGGTTGGGCTGGATCTTCTCCTTAGTGTTCTCCTGGATAATGTCCCAAAGCTGCCATATAAACTTAGGATGAAGAATGTAAAATGGCTGATTTGGGTTTCTCTGACGATGCTGAATATATGGAGTGAACAGGTTGTAGTCTGGCTTCTTATACCACTAAGAGGAGGGAAAAAAAAAAAAAGATCAACACAATCAAGTGCAGAGGATACACAGTAAAGAGAAAGCAGGGCAGAACCCAGGAGGGTGGATTCAGAGGCTGGGAGACAGGCTGGCGTGGGAAGAAGATGGGCAAGAAAATGATTCATCACTTCTATAGGCACTTCCTTACTAGCATAAGGGAAAGTACAAGGAGAAACCAGGATTCCAGCCCCAGCAGGAGCTAATGCTTTATTCTTTAGTCAGTGGAAGGAAATGGGCTAGATCAGGAGTCTGCAGACTATTTCTGTAAAGGGCCAATAGTAAACATTTTAGGCTTTGGCATCATGCAGTATCTCTCATAACGATTCATCCCTGCCATTGCAGGGTGAAAGCAGCTTAGACGATATGCAATGGATGGACATGTCCGTGTTCCAATAAAACTTTAGTTACCAAAACAGGTGGCAACCAGATTTGTCCCATGGCTATAGTTCTATTTCAAAAGAAAGTTTTCCAAATCAGATCTGTAGTGACAGAAAAATGTAGTTGCCCGGTGTGGAGTTGGGGGATGGGGAGACTGACGATAGTGGGGCACGGAAGAACTTTTTGGGGTGATGGAAATATTCTATATCTTGATTGTGGTGGTGAGTGCATGAGTGTATAAACTGGTAATATTCACCAAAATGTACTCTTACTATTATTGTATGTAAATTATAGCACAGTAAGGTTGATTGGAAAAAAAAAAAGCCTTCAGAGGTATCTCAGGTGCCACCGTGAAATAGGATTTGAAGATGTGTGCAGGAAAGGCTGAACTCATGCTCCCTTCAGCCAGGTACCACGGGTTGTATATACCATCTAAGATCCCAAATAATATTCTATTAATGAAAGAGTTCTGTGGCTTTACCATTTTTGAAAATGACTGGCCCAAATTACCTCGTGGCCCCCAAGCTACAAGGCCCTGGGAAGGAAGCAAGAGAAGTGTGGGACCAGAAAAGGAATTGTTCCTATCACTCTTCTCCCAGATTCTCACACAGCAGAGTGCAGGCCCCCATAGCAACGGGCCATGACCCTTGGATTTCAGCTCAGTTGCTGCCCGTATCCTTCAAGTTGAACGGCACTGTGCCCTGGGCTTAGATGCTTCCAACAGAGGAAGAAACAAGCTCAAACAGCTGGAAGCTCTCTGTCTGTTCACCAAAAGCAAGAGAGTTGTCAGAGCCTAAGATGAGAAAACCTCAGACTGGGAAGGAGGGTGAAAAGTACAAATACTCATGTGACGCATGATTCTCAATGGAACGCGCGTATGGGAATCAACTAACACGTGTTCTCAAAAAACACAGAGAGCCCGTATCCCACATTTCTGGAAACAGGGCTATGACAGATACGATTTGGAAAATACTCTCCAAGCGATTCTGATTTGCATTCGTGGTTAAGAACCAGTTAGCAACCATGCCAGGTAAATATCCAGCCTAAGTCTCAAGATGCACAGTGCCCAAATCCTGTCTCCTGAGGGACCTATCCTACTGTGGGCAGCTTTCTTAGAAAGTTACTCCTTATGTGGCACCAATGTGTGTCATCTCACATTCGTCTCAAGAAAGCTGCATTTTCTTGAGGCCAACACAAAAGACATTCAGTTACACAGCCGACAGCATCTTTCTCTAGGTTAACTTTCATTCATCATTCCTACCCTTCATTAAAAGACAAGGACACCAGCTTTCCTCACAAGGTTTCACCAAAAGTAGCTAGCTGCTTGTTCTGCTACAAATAGGCTTCTATTTACTGCGATTTCACAAATATAACTTGCTTGTATTTTGGTGGCTAGTAATAATCTTGTTTGAGCTATATCACATAAGATTAAAAAGGCTTAGAGGCAGACGCCAAAGAGAGGCACACTCAACAAATGCCTGTAACGGGTTTCATTGGAATAATAATGAGCTGTTGATTCACAGAGTTTAGATTCTCTTGTCAAATGCTTCCAATTTATTCCAAAAGGTCTTGTAACTATTTGGAAGGTGATGTAACCCTATTGCAATTTAAAAACTCTGAGTTTAATTAGCCCAACTTCCAGTGTAACTAGGAATTTCTAAACATGTAGACATTCTACATTTTTTTTCTTAAATCTTCCAGAACAAAAGCACTTTAGCATGAGATGGATAATGCTCACCAAGTAAGCTACTGTAACCGGGGGAGGAAAAACAGTGTTAACACGTACGTATTTAACTAGTACCTATCATCAGTTTCATTGCGTACGTCGAAGCTTACTCCTTGTCTTGCTCTCATTGCTAATCAGTCAAAGCGTTGTCTGACTATTGGGGTAGGACTGAATTGTGTTTCCTCAAAATTTGCGTTGGAATCCTAGCCGTTATACCTGTAGATGTGATCCCATTTGGGAACAGGGTTGTCTTTGTTATGGTAATGAGTCATATCAGTGCAGGTGTGTCCTAAACCTAATCACTCCTGAGTTATAAGGAGCAGCATAGACAGAGACCAAGAAGCCCAAACAAGAGAAAACAGATGCCCCATGAAGCTGGCCAAGGGACTGAAGAACTCCAGGTTACAGAGCTGGCACAGGGAGAGCTTGCCTGTACAGCAGGTGCTCTGAATTTGGACTTCCAGCCTCCTAAACTGCGACAAAATAACTTCCTGTTTTGTCAGGCACTGACTGGTGGTATTTCTGTGACAGCAGCACAAGGCAACTAGGACAGGCACCAGAGGAAACACTTACAAGGTTGAGATTTGCGGAGTAAGGAGCAGGGTCCCATGCCACCAAAATGACGTCTTTATACAATGAACTGTCGAAGAAGCGATGGTTGGGGTTGGTCAGAATCTGCAAATATACAGAAATATATATATAGAGAGAAAAATATTTCAAAACCAGTGTTTGCTTCTTCAAAAATTATATTTTTAACACCCATACAAAAGTTAAAAAGAGGAATAAAGCAAGAGAAAATGCTCCTCAGACTTTCTATTTTCTGGCGGGGTCTGAAGAAGGGCAGACATTGCATGCTGAAGCACTTCGAGAATGTTTGTGGAAATGAGTTTTTTTTTTTTTTTTAAAAAAAGCACCAGTCCTTAAATGTTCTCTAGTAGTACGCAATCAGCTCTGCAGAGATGTAACTGCCTAGCTAACTTGGGCCCCCAACCTCTTCTACAATTGCTTTGACAGGTAATTTGGAGAGAGAGGCAGGCGTGGATGAAGTGGGTTATTAAGTCACCTCCAGAGTGCCAGCCTCAGGACAGACAGGACACAGAAAGAGCCAATATACTTGAATCAGCCCGAGGGTGTGACAGTCCATCCTCTGTGGCTCTGTCTGGTTCTGGATGAGTTGTTCAATCTCATCTGCCAATCATCTTTGTTTACTACAGTTTTGGAAAAATGTAACATACTGTTTCTCTTCAGTTTCAATATGTATTTTTTTTTTCCCTTCACGTTTTATTGTTTCTGATGGTGGGAGGAATCTTACAGGTGACACGCGTTTTCATTTGGTGGGGTTTATCTCCTCTCTGAAAAGCTGTCATTGAATGAATGGCGGGTCTTACCATCAAAGACATCTTCGAATTAAGGAAACACGGTAATTGTTTCTTAAGGAAATAAGGTAATTGTTTCTTAACTTGCTGCAGGCTGCCTGGCTCTGTGAACTATGCAGAAAGCTAATCTTTTGTTCTTCAAGCAACTCATAATAAATCACTCATCACCTCATTTCTTTTCTACAGAGTTTCAAAAATCTAGAAATTGTTGTGGTTTGTTCTGAGAATAACTGCTATAAATTTGGAGCACTTTCTTAAAAGGACATGAAGGAAAAAGGTATTTTCATTTGCAACAGTACCTCAAGTTTGATTTTTTAAATTTTCAAATCATAGGCTTAAGTTCAAAGCTACCCTACAGGCCCTCAGATTTCACTTAAGAAATTCCTGACAGAGTATCTACGAGGTCTTAGCACACATCCAGTGACTAAAATGCACGTGTAAACTTTAAGTCTGAAAAACACTACTCACATCTCTGAGTTCTCAATAAACTGTGATACAGCTGGAAAATGTTCAGAAATATATCACATATGTTACACCCAACAGGTGTCTAAAAGGATTGCTCATATCTTCATAAAGGCTCAGTGGCTGTGGAAGTTATTTTCTGCAACTCAAAATCAAGGGAACGTGCAAGGAAATTTTTTTGTTGTTTGTTTTTAAGGAGTTGGGCGCTTTTTCCAGAATTTCTCTTCAGATGCCACTGAGTAGGACTCAGGTGTCAACAGCCTGGGCTTGGATCTCCCTTGACCACTTTCGGTGAATGACCACAGGCAAGTGCTTGATCTCTCTCGGCTGGGCTTCCTCTTCACAAAATGGGAGTCATTTAGGATTACTGCATATAAGGCCTCACAGGGCACCAGCACAAAGGAATCATTTCATACATGCTGGGTACCTCATTTCTGTACCTTTGCTCTTCTTTTCATTGCCATTATTTTTTGTAAGTTAAACTGACTCTTCCTCGGTTCACAAAACTCAAAGCCTACGATTTTAAGATATATATGTATGGGTGTGTATCTGTATATTTCTATATCTACTCCAGTTTTTCCTTTGGGTCCCATTTTTTTCTGTTCCTGTCATGCTTAAATCCCTATTTCTCTGGATTTTTCTCCCTCTAATTCTTTTTAGTTACAAGACCCCTAGAAATAACCAGCAGCCCTGGTGGTGCAGTGGTTAAGAGCTCAGGCCGCTAACCAAAAGGTCTGCAGTTGGAATCCACCAGCTGCTCCTTAGAAACCCTGTGGGGCAGTTCTACTCTGTCCTATAAGGTCGCCATGAGTTGGCATTGACTCGATGGCAACGGATTTGATTTTTCGGTTTAGTTTAGAAACAACCAAATGTCATGGTCACAGATAACCAGTTAATTGCTCTTCACTCATTCAGTTAAAACTATTTACCTACAAAATACACATATGCAAAAACACTCCGTCCGCCTTACCTGGGAATTAATGATGCGCATGGTGGTTTTATTTCCAACATCTTTCTCATAACCACGGGTAGGAGCAGAGTTAAATCTCAAAACTGCATCATGAGAATCTAAGGGCATATAAGTGACAAGCTTACTTTTTTTCTCTGTAGAATCACATAATCTAGGAAAAAATGTTAAAGTAAATCTTTCAATACCTGAAGCTAATTAAACATCACCAATAAAGTTAAGATAGCCACACACATTTTTCAGATAACTTACTATTTATTTAGAACGAGATCCCAGGTATAGGTGTAAATCAGCAGGGAACCATATACTAATCCGTTCAACTGTAAGCGATCCTATATCATTTAAATTCTGCTCAGATGTTTGTTAAACTTTCACATTCTTAACAAGTGACGTGCTTTATGCAGTCGTTCTTCCAACGATTCCAAACTGTTGGAAGATGGAATCTGGGGGAGCATGTAAAGATGCTAGAAAACAGGGCTTCTTACTGCTTGTAGAACACAGGAGCTGGTTATGAGAAATATGAATCGTGTCTAATGCTGCTGCCTTCACCAAGGTCAAGTCGCTCTCTCACACAGGATGACCCACAGCCTTGAATTCAACGCTACTCCTATTTGGTGCAAGAGCTCTGGTGGCATAGTGGTTTAGAGCTTGGCTGCTAACCAAAAGATCGGCGGGTCAAATCCACCAGCCGCTCCTTGGAAACCCTATGGGGCGGTTCCACACCGTCCTGTATGGTTGCCATGAGTTGGAACCGACTTGACGGCACCTAACAACAACTATTGGATGCTAATTTGTACTGAAAAAGAAACACAACCCTGATTTCTGTGCAACCTTACAGGGTGGTGAAGATGCCGAAGACAGGAGTGGAGAACAATATCAGAGCATTCTGTATTCCCAGGAGAAGGAGCTCTGGTGGTGCAGTGAGTAAGCGCTGGCTGCTAAACGAGAGGTTGGCGGTTCGAACCCACCAGCCACTCCTTGGGAGAAAGATGTGGCAGTCTGCTTCTGTAAAGATTACAGCCTTGGAAACCCTAAGGGGCAGTTCTACTCTGCTCTACAGGGTCACTATGAGTTGGAATGGACGTGAGAGCAGGGAGTTGAGTTTGGCTGGGTATTTCTAAGAAAGGCCTGATTTACCACTGCAGCGTCGGAGGACAGGAGAGACAACCAATATTACTAGCTACCAAGGCTCTTTATATTCCAAAATGGCACACCTGCTTCACCAAGCTTGACATAAATTTACACCTGGCTTCCTTTGACTTGACACTCAAGACCATCCCATGGCCTCTGAATGTTGGGCTGAGAGGTCCTGGGGGAAAATAAGGCCTGAACGTTGACTCCCATATACCAGAGGCTGATATGGAGACAAACAGGAGGTAGAGGGAAAAAATTAAAAAACAAACAAACCCATTACCGTCAAGTTGATGCCGATTCATAGCAACCCTCTAGGACAGAGTAGAAATGCCCCATAGGGTTTCCAAGGCTGTAATCTTTATGGAAGCAGACTGCCACATCTTTCTCCCATGGAGTGGCTGGTGGGTTCCAACCATCAACTTTTCCTTTAACAGCCAAGCGCTTAAACTACACCACCAGGGCTCCTTCCTGAGGAAAGTAGGCTCACCTAATTAAGGGATGGAAGCCCTGGGTGGTGCAAACGGTCAAAGCACTTGGCTGATAACTGGAAGGTTAGAGGTTTGAGTCCACCCAGAGGCACCTAGGAAGAAAGGCTGGCAATCTGCTTCTAAAAAATCAGCCAATAAAAACCCTAGGGAGCATAGTTCTACTGACACACATGGGGTCACCATGAGTCAGAGTTGACGCAACAGCAACTGGTGCTGGGATTAAGGGATGGGAATGGGGGTAATTTTCCTTTCCACAAAGCAGTCTTGAAATTTCCAGGGCCAGCTAGCATGCTTCCCAGAGACCAGCCTGAAACCAGAGTCCATCAGCAGTAAGAGAATTTCTATGGGCTGTCTTGAGCTTCTTTAACTGGAGCAATTACAATGCCTTTTTGTAAGAAAGTACGAGGTGAGGTTATGAATTTGCCAAAGGGCCATGGGGACACCCAGCTGCCGCTGCTACAGCTCTCACCTCCCCACCCAGTATCTACCATGACGATACCCCATCTAAGCCCCCCACCTCCCGAGCAGTCTCCCTGAGAGTCTTCTTCCTACTGCCTAATTTGTAGTAACTCAGCACACGTTCTGCCATTAAAATGTTACAAAAGGTGCCTTTACGGACAAGCCCTGAAGCCGGAAGAATTCCAGCTTCCATTTTGAGAACAAAAATTAATAAACTTTCGGAACACAATGAACGTAGAAAGGATACCTGGCTATGTCACCAAAAAAAAAAAAAAAAATCTTGTAATGTTCTTTTAAAGGAAATTTTATAGGAGTTGGCAAACTATGGCCTGCAGGCCAAATCTGGCCTGCCACCTGTTTTGGTAAAGAAAGTTTTATTGCAACACAGACATGCTCATTCATTTACATTCTGTCTATACAGCAGCACCGAGTTGTTACACATGGTCCACAAAGCCTAAATATTTACTATCTGGAACTTTAAAGAAAACGTTTCTGCATCCCTAGATTTTAGAGGACCTAGGCTTTGTATAAGGAACCCTGCTGGCACAGTGGTTAAAGCTATCCACTGCTAACCGAAAGGTCAACAGTTCAAAACCGCCAGCAGCTCCAGCGAGGAATAGACGTGGCAGTCTGCTTCTGTAGAGATCTGCAGCCTTGGAAATCCTATGGGGTCGCTAAGAGTTGAAATCAACTCGATGGCAGTGGGTTTGGTATTTCTGGAGGCTTTATATAAATGATGTCAAATAACCTGAACCTTCCATTAGGTCACAATCTCACAACTTGTTTTGTTTTGGTAATGAATTGCCATGTTGTTTATTTTACTGAACATGTTTGCCATAAAAATTCAAATTATATTTGAGCTAGGAATTAAATTATCTAAGGCAGCGGTTCTCACTCTTCGGTCTCAGGACGATCCCCTTTACACTCTTGAAAAGTACTGATAACCCAAAGGACTTTGTGTACGTGGATTATACTTATTGCTATTTACCATATTCGAAAGTAAAACAGAAAAATGTAAATTGTTAATTAATTTAACAGAACGGTGGGCTATATTTTCTAAAACAACAACAAAACATTAGTTAGAAGAGTGACACTGGTTTTAAATGTTTGCAGATCTCTTTAACACCTGGCTTTACAGCACACAGTTGGTTTTTCATATCTGCTTCTGCATTCAATCTGTTGCAATATGCCATTTTAGATGAAGTATATGAAAGCACAGATATGTCGCTGAAAAGGGAAGACTCTTTTAAGAATCTTTCTAGATAACTGTGGATATTCTTCTTTGATATTTCATCAAAACTCGACAAGCGGCAGTTTCTTATAGTTGCAATGTGGTGTCTGAAACCACATCAATGACCTTTTATGCTCTGTTACATTCAAATCCACTAGTCTGTCTTGTCTTAAGAGGTCCCTGGGTGGTGCAAACAATTAAGCACTGGACTACTAACCTAAAGGTTGGCAGTTTGAACCCAGCCAGCAGCACCATGGAAGAAAGGTCTGGCAATCTGCTTCCATGAAGAGTACAGCCAAGAAAACCCTATGGAGCAGTTCTACTCTGTCACACGGGGTCGTCATGAGTCAGAATCAACTTGACAACAATGGGATTGATTTAAGGGGTTATCTTGCTCTTAAAATGAAACTTTTATCCATACATAATTTTGTAACGTCACGCATGGATCATTTAGGAATATTGGTTTAATGAGTTATATATAGATCTTCCAAATACTGGTGCATTCATTATAAAGTACAAAAAAAAAATCACATTCACTAATATCACTGTGGGTCTTACCAGTTTTTAAATATGGGAAGCTTCAAGGCTCATGGTTGAAAGCTTGAATTTTATCACTAAAAGTGACAGTCTCGATTCATTTTGGAGAAAATGTTTGCCAAATCGTTCCACCTGAATAATCAAAGTATGACTGTCAGTCTTTTTTTTTTTTTAAGTAAAAATGACTTTTTCCAAAAAAAAAAAAAAAAAGGATAGTTCAGCTCACACCTCAGTAGTAGAAGTGCTTCTCCACTGTGGGTCGGTATGCAGGCGTGCTTGTGTACTGCATATTTCCCGTATTGTTACACAGTATCTTAAAAGCACCTGTTCTCAAGGGTTGATATTTAATAAAAGTAACAATTTTCACTGCTTCATCAAGGACATCCACCAATAAAACTCGCATTTCTTTCTTTCTTTTACTGCTGATACTTGGCGGTAAGGAACATACAATCACTGCTCATACAGTTTGGTGCCATTGCCTGATTGGTGCTGAGAACATGGCAGTCTCGCCCACCGCTGCTTCTGCGCCATCACTCAGTGAGGAGAACAACTTTTTGGTATTACTCCAAAAATAGTTTTCGCCTTGCAGACCCCTGAAAAGGTCTTAGGGACCCCAAGGGTATGTGGACCACACCATGTGAACCGCTGACCTAGGGGAGCCCTTTCACAGGCAGAGAGTTAGATGGGACTCAAAACAGGCAATTGCCAGGTTCTCGGGGGCAACAGCGACAGCACCGGGCAAGAAGTGTGATGTCGTTGCTCCTAAGCCACATCACCCCTGCCCCAGAGTCGATGCTGACTCAAGGCGACCCCACAAAACCATGCTGCCACCTTAGTCACAGCTTCTGGCTAAAGGTCATAGAAACAAGCTCAGGGTCCCAGGCGCTTCAGATGAATTGAACAGTAATTCCAAATTCATAATTTCCCTGAAAATTGCCCAGCATTCGACCCGTAAGCGCTCAGCTACTAACTGAAAGGTTGGCAGTTCAAATCCACTCAGAGGTGCCGCAGAAGAAAGACCTGGCAATCTGCTTCTGAAAGGTCACAGCCTTGAAAAGCCTACGGAGCACAGTTCTACTCTGAAACACATGAGGTCACCATGAGTCAGAAGCGACTCAACAACAGTGCACGTTGGTTTGTTTTATCCTACACTGAGCTATGTTTTGAGCCTTCCAACAACTTCACAAGGCATGGAGTGGAGGCATGCAATTCAGCTGAACTCCTCTGGAAGTGGTATGAGTCTGAAGGGATAAAAAGCCAAACTCATGTAGGAGGAACTGAGGTAAAGATCAAAGACTGCTCTGGAGAAGTCTTGTGTTGTATCTAGCTAAAGCTTGTCACTGAGGAGAATCAGATCAAGATGGGGAAGGAGAGGGAGTCTGTGTGGGAGGAAGAGCTAAAAGAGTGTATCTATCATGCAGGCATGTTTTGTAAATGTATCCCTGGCTGTGAATCTCCTTGATAATGTGCCTTACAAAACCGAGCTGTCCGTTCATATTTAGAAAATAAGGAACATTCAGACAGCAAGCACAAGGGGAGTAAAGTCAAGCGTCATTTCTGGAGAAGGTATTTCCAGACTAGAGCTGTTGTGTGTTGACCTTGAGAGCTGAGCTGAGGCTAAGTGTGTCCACTGAAGGAAGATTCAAAGCCTTCAAAGAGCGGCCCAGCCAGGCGCACACCGGCAGCACAAAGCCACTGCCCTGCCTGTGGACTGTGCCCCAGTTCACACCCTCCTCCTCCTTTTCCGGCAGTGATGCACAGAACCAAAATGGAAATGGCACAAGAGTGAAAGCTTCACATCATTAGGGAAAGACCTGTGCATGATTAAGACAAAGCCATGATTCCTCTCTCTCTTACTTCTCACAGGGGGTCTGGCGGCAGCCTCCTCACTGACTCCTCTCGCATCCTCAAGTCCAGACTCTGGAGCAATCTCTCTAAGATGAAAATCTGACTAGTCACTCCCCTGCTTAAAAGATTTCAGTGTCCCGGCATCACCCACACTGCGGTTAAAACTGGAGTTTCGAAGATCCAGGACCACGGTTTGAACCCAAGCTCAACCCACTGTAAACCCAGGTGCCTCCAATTTCTTATCAATATAATAGGAATAATCGTATCTATCACTGTCACGGGAATAATTGTATTTATCACTTAGGGTTGCAAGGCTTACAACAGCTAACACATACGAATTATTTGGAATAGTACCTTGTCTGTAGAAAACACACCATAAAAGGTACCTAGCAAACAGCTGACGAGCTCAGCTGCTAACCAAAAAATTGGAGGTGCCTCAGCCCTAGAGGTGCCTGGGAAAAAAGGCCTGGCAATCTACTTCTGAAAAACCAACCACTGAAAATCCTATGGAGCACAGTTCTACTGTGACATACATGGGGTCACCATGAGCCAGAACTGACTCCACAGGAACTGGTAATTATTACAATGATTAAATTAAGTCTAATTTCTGTAGAATGGCGTGCAAGACCACGCACGAGCTGACTGCCTGCCTCTCTAGGTTCTCTCTCCTCTCCCCACGAGGCCTTTGTGTGCTTTCTGCAGCTCTCATCACCTGCACACCAAGTCTTTCTCACCACCTATTTATGGTGGGCCTTCAGCCTGGATTCCACTCTCTTTCCCCAGTCTCTTCCTAACCTTCCTCCCTCTGCCCAGCCTTCAACTCTCAGGGTGGGCTAAGATTCCTTTGTCATTTCTACCACGTCTGTCTATATATTTCTCCATCATTGCCCTAACCACATGACACAGAATTCTGTGTTTGACAGTCCGTCTTCCCCACTGGAGTGCAGACTATTTGAGGTTTGGGTCGGTGCCTTATTCTTTGTGTCACCAGTGGCTAGCACAGTATCTGGAAGAGTTGGTGATAATGTTTGTTGAGTGACTATGTGATCAGTTTTGCTGCTTTTTTTTTTTTTTAGGGTAACAGGATATTTCAAATTCCAAGCTCTCAGCTAGAAACTAAAGTCTCAGAGAAGAAACTACTCTACAGAGCTAATAGCCTACACAAGCCATGGCCTCATCTACTCTGAGACCAGAAGAACTAGATGGTGCCCAGCTATTACCACCGACTGTTCTGATCAGGGCCACAATAGATGAACCCTAACAGAATGGGAGGAGAATGCAGAACAGAGCCCAAAGTTTTCAAATTTCTACTGGACCAGTTGAGACTTTAGGACTCTCTGAGACTATCACCCCGAGATACTCTTTAAACCTTGAACTGAAACTATCCCCCGAGGTCATCTTTTAGCAAAACAACAGATTGGCACACAAAATAAAGGATTTTATTCATGAGTACGGTGCTCCATGAAAAAGCCATCTATATGAGACCAAAAGGTCAACAATTACTCTAAAACAAAGAGGAGACAATAAGTGGACAGGGAAACTAGAATACTGAAAACAAGAACCAGAATGCAATTGAAGAGCATGCTGACACATTGTGAAAAATGTCACTAATGTCACTGAACAGTTTATGAAGAAATTGTCAAATGGGAACCTAATTTGCTGTGTAAACTTTCACTGAAAACGCAATATTACTTTTTAAAAATCCCAAGCGCTCTCTAGCAAATACTATATGCCCCCATACACACATCTTTCTCCTGCCTCCCATTTCCCATACACTTCCCAGAATTTACGTTTAATTTAAGTGACGTAGGCAGATTCTTATTTTCCATTTCAAGGCTATTACTGTTAGCCAAGAGCAGACATTTTCCTTCTCTATAGAGTGTTTGCACAGGGCTGCCAGTCCATGCGCTCGCTACCAACTTATTATTGCTCATATGTATGGGTGAAAAACATGACCTCGTAATTCTAGAAAAGAACTTTCCATGTTTCCAAAATAATTCAACTGGCTTTTCAATAACGTATTCAAAGTGGAAGTGTTTACAACTGCTACACTTTTCTCAAAAACAATTACAAGGTATGACTCAGTCTAACAAATCAGAGGAGGTAACGGGATTGCACTGCCAATCGAGTAAAAGCACAAGAGGGAGCTAGAGGGCAGCCAACACCCACACCTGAGTAACTCTGGTCTCCCTTCCAGAGTACTGAGGGATGTTCAGCCTGGGGGAGGCCTCCAGGCAGAGCTGAGGTGGTGCTAATAAGCACAAACACTTCTGGAACTTTCTAGCTCTACCCTCAATTTTAAGGCCAAGATCTTTGGTGAGTCTTTTGGTCTTCACTTAGCCAATTTCACACTAGATATTTCGGGACCAAGATGAATTTAGCTAAATAGTACAGCATGCCCCAGAATTCCAGGTTTCCTGAAGAAATATGCTACATAAACTTTTTTTAGGAAAAGAGGCATTAATAACTCTGTGGGTATGCACGTGTTTGCGCAGGAGAGCAGGAGGGACAGATTTCAGCACTTGGCACGCACAGCGCTGATACTCAGAGATGCCAACTTGTAAAAATGACAGACGTATCTTGTGCTTAACAAACTGAATAATGCTACAGTTAGATATTCTTAAAAGGTAGGTACAAAATCTGATTCAAAGGCACCCAGACAAAACAATAAAGGGAATTTAAAAAAAGAAAAGATTTCTGGACATGTTCTTCAGTTACAATTCTACAGTTCTGATTATGAAGCCTGAAATAAGTGCATACAATGTCAATTAAATATGGATACTGGAAACTAACAAAGCTATAACTCTGATGCTAATGTTCCAGACACATGTAATCCCCACTGTCTTTCACATTCTCTTCCAAATTCTGGACAGAGTCGAGTTTACAAGACCCCGGCCAGGGGTATTTATGCAGGAATAAAGAGCATGGGAATTCTCCCTGAACTGCAAGAGTCATCCAAATATGCAACTATGCTACAGAGGTATTTAAAACAAAACAAAACCAGAAGAAAGTTATTGCCTGCTTCAAAGCATAATACTTAAATTCCTCCTCTTCATTATTAATATTGGTCCTCAGCAATGAGAAAGACCCGTGGTGTTATTTCACCCCAGGGACCTCTAAACCACTGCTATTTCCTGATAAATTGAGGGCTGCTCTGTTCTGGCTTTGCTACAAGCTTATCTGACACGTGGGCTGTTATTAAGAGCCTGCTGTAATGTCAGTACAGGGACACAGGAACCCCAGAGCTCAAGCCCAGGCTTGTGGCATGTTTTTTAACTTAAAAAAAAAAAAAAAATTACATCAGTCTCCTTCCCAAAAAGTGTCTGAGATGAGATCTGGGTTGCGGAGCCAGCTTACAATGCCATCACCCTGTCCCAAGACGACTCTGGTACATCAATCACGCTTCAAGAACACAGAATAACTAATGGATCCACTTAAGAAGCCAGGAAACAACGGTTTCTCCTTTGTAACAAGTGAGCGATGCCCACTGAATGTCAGTTCAGATTCGTTATGACCTAGTCCTGCTGATCATGAGAATGTACTATTTGTGGTTGTTTTTACAACTAGACTTGAGGCTGAGGCTGTGTCTGATTCACGTGCATATTCTCAGTATCTGGTACAGAGCCTGGTACATAACACCAGTTACCAACTGCTGTCAAGCTGACTCCAACTCACGGCCACCCCATGTGCGTCAAGAGTAAAACTGTGCTCCATAGTGTTTTCAATGGCTGGTTTTTTGGAAAGTAAGATTGCCAGGTCTTTCTTCCGAGAGTCCTCTGGGTGGACTCGAATCTCTAACCTTTCGGTTAACAGCCGAGCTCATTAACCTTTTTCATCACCCAGGACTCCAATCATAGAAAGAACCAGCCCCTCTTTACTACCTCCCCCAGAGTGTCTGGAGTCCAAATGACCAGAACCCACCTATTTCTTTCCCCAAGGAGGAGTTCAGGATTGAGCCGGCAGACATGACGACAGCACAGCTCTGGAGGCCGCGAGGGTACAGCCGGCTGAGGGGCACCGCCGGGACATGCCTGTCCCACCCGAGCGCAGAGAATGGCGCCTCCTTGCCGTCCAGCGTCTGCACGCGCAACCTGCGCCGCAGCTCGCACAGCAGCGCTTGCCGGCTCAGCCTCCCCTCCCGCTTGCCCCGGAAGCGCACCCCATGCTTGTTGGTGTTGAGGTAATCCCTCATCGCCTTTTGGAGGCGCGGGTTCAGCATTTTGGAGGAGACGTTTCCCTGCCAAAGCCGGTAGAGAAAGGCCCTGGACGTGGTGGAATACAGCCCGTCCCAGCGGTCGTTCTCCTCAAACACGTGGCTTGGCTTCTGCTTCCCGCGCCTTTTCTTCTTCTGCTTTCTCTGCACGGTATATGCGGGCAAAACGCCCTCCCTCTGGTCTCGCTCCCCGCGGGAAACGAATGGCAACATCTCCTCGGTGTGGATGTGTGGCCCCGGCTGACCAGCAGCAAGAAAGTAGTTGTCATCCCCCTGGTAGAAAGCACTTTGGGATTTTCTCCCGATCTGCGATGAAAATAACTCATCTTCATTTTCAAAGCCATTTTTCACCTGGACCCATCTCTGCAGGTCACTGGGCCCCAAGTTCAAGGGGTCTGACAGATTTCTGTCAGACGGCACCTTGTTCCCGTCCGTGCCTTCAGCAAACGAGAGCTCCTGCATGGCCACCATGATGGCCCTCTGCTTTCCCTGCACGGGAAGCAGCCTTCTGGTCTCCAGGAAGGAGAGGGAACTCGGCAGGGGTTCAGCAGGGTTGCTGTCGGTGAAGTAGACGAAAATCACCAGGAAGAGGAGCCCCCACGCAAATATTCCGAAGAGCATGAGCTGTTTCCATTGCTTCAGCTTCGGTTTCATGGCAGGTGCGGGGGCAGCACCTTTGTGTCCTGAAGCAGTGGAAGGTGAAATGAACCTGAAAAGTAACCAGGAACTGCAATTAGCAAACATGGAACAACCGCTAAGAAACACTGTTTGGGGACAATATATTTCAAGCAAGGTCTCTTGGGGCGGGGCCGGGTGGGGGATCAGAAACCAGAAAACCAGAATCATCTATGGAGCTATGGCTACATTCACGTGTCATATCCTGCCCCCGCCCCCCACCTCCACAAGACAAAAGGTTCTCACCATCTCACCCAAGAGTCTGGAGAGACAGTAGGTGTGGGTAGGCATATTATTGGATAAAACTTGCCCAACTGATTCAGTTACATGCTTTCCTCCCCACCTGGAGACCCGTGTATTCAGGGCCCCGCCCAACCACTTCTCCCAGCATCTGGGTTTACAGAATACCAATCTGCAAAGCAAAGCCAGAGAGGTAAGCGTAGTCTGCACTCTCCTACCTGCTTATCAGACCACCAAAGGCCCAATGTTCATATATTTCACATCAGCACTGCTGTGTTCTCAAATGGGCAGCAAACACCTATGATTCCTCATGGTCTTCCCCAGGCCCAGCAGGCTGCCTGGAACACACCAGAAGCTTGCATAGTGTTGAATAAAGCAACACTTCAGTGGCTGTGGCTGCTGGAGGAGTTACACGAGGTGCTTGCTATCTTCCACAATGCCCCCATAGAATAGCCCTGATGTCACCCTTACCATGAATCCCGTGGAATATGAAGAAAGTATGTTAAATTGTTAAATAAGAGGGAGATGAGGGGAGAGACTAGGTGAGACTCCAACAGAGAAAGGGTGACAGAGGAGGAAGAGATGAAAAGTACAAGATGCAGGGAAAGAGGACAAATCTCACCTCTGTGCAGCAGTGCAACCAATGTTTACTGCTGTGTGGGCTGGTACTACGGGAAACATAAAACATTAATAGGGAAGGCACCTAACCTTCAAGGAACATAAGCAAAGCCCCAGGAAGGGAAAAACAGAAGGTATGTTTGCAGAAGAATAACTGAGCTGCTGGAATTCAAAGCTGACAGTAAATATTTGTTGAATGACTGATATGAGCGTGAGCATGTGTGTGTGTGTGTGTGTGTGTGTGTGTGTGTGTGTTGGGGGCAAGGTTGTGTGTCTGAGGCACGCATGGGTGTGTGTTTGGGTCGTGGTATTGGAAGATGGGAGAACATTTGGGGAAAACTTAACTGCAAAGGTGTTCCCTTCCAACTGCCTGTTTGGGTGCATGTATGAGAAACGGGAGTGAGTGAAGTTATTTGAGCAATGGAGAGTTATTTGAGCAATGGAGAAACAGCATGATTCCAGCTTGGCTTCTGAGAGATTACTTCGTGGCAGGTAAGGTGGGGGCAGGGAGGAGTGTAGGGAGGCAAGGAGGAGGATGAGGAGGTCGCTGAGAGAATTCAAACACAGGAAGTAGCGCAGGTCTGAGCAGGAGGATGAGCTCCCAGGTGGAAATCATGATGCATCCCACTCCTTCCCCAGCATAGCGGACTACGGCGAACACACACAGGCACTGTGTCTGTGCGATGGCAGAGATGAACCTTAACAACAGGATGTTGAGTGAAATCAGTCAGACACAAAAGGAGAAATAGTGTGTGATCCCACCTATATGAAATATCTAGAATAGGTAAATATATAGAGACCGAAGTTTATTAGTGGTTACCAGGGGTGGGATGGAGGGGTAGAAGGGGGATTATTGATTAGGGGGCACTGAGTCTCTGTTAAGGGTGATGAAAAAAACGGCAGATGGCCAATGGTGATTGTGGCACAACATGGTGCACATAACTAACGTCACTTAATTGTACATGAAAAGAGTTGAAATGGCAAATGTTTCGTGTGTATATAGCCATTAAAAAAAAAAAACCCACAAAGTTATGCGAGGTGTCACCACAATGCAATGGCTAGTGTTTTTACTCAAACAGATAAAAAAACTTTAATCAAGATGAGTGTTACTTAGGTCAATGTAGTCCCCTTGGGAAGCTATACAATGTCTTTGGTGAAAAGAAAGATATACCCATTTCTTTAGTGGCTCTTCTGTAGTTGTTATGTGCCGTTGAGCCAGTTCCAACTCATAGCGAGAACAGAGTATAACTGCCCTATAGGGTTTCTAAGGAGCGGCTGGTGGATTCAACCTGCCAACCTTTGGTTAGCAGCTGAGCTCTTAACTACCGTGCCACCAGGGCTCCAGTGGCTCTGTAGCAGATTAAAAACCCACATCCCAACCCATGGCTATTGAGTCGATTCTGACTCATTAGTGATGACCCTACCGGACAGAGTAGGACTGCCTCTTAGGGGTTCCAAGGCTGTAATCTTTACAGAAAGACACTGCTTGCTCTGCAGGGTTTGAACAGTCACCCTTTCGGTTAGCAGCGGAGTGCTTAACCACTGTGCAACCAGGGCTCCTTAGATGGGCACAAATTCTTTGACCCTCCTGCCATCAAGATGTAGTCTATGTCTCCTCCACATGAATGGGAGAGGGCTCTGTGACTGCTCTGGTAACAGAATATGGCAACAGCAACACTAAGCCATTACCAGGCCCAGGTCTTAAGAGACCAGCAGCTTCCACTTCCTGCCTGTTAGAATGCTCATTCTGGGGGAAGCTGGCCACCAACTAAGTTGTCTCCCTCACCTGAGTCTACCACGTAGTGAGGAAGCCCAAGCTAGCCATGTGGAAAGACCACGGGGAGAGAAAGCTGCCCAGCCAGCCCTGAGCTGTCCCAGCTGTCTCAGCCCCAGCACCAGCCAGGAAGAGTGAGGATGCCCTGTAGGATGTCCAACCCAGTTGAGCTTTCAGATGACTCCAGCACCAGCCAACATGTGATTACAACTGCTTGAAAGACTCCAAGTGAGAACACAGACGAGCCCAGTCAATCCACAGAGCCATGAGAGATAATGATAAATTGTTGCTGTAAGACCCTAAGTTTTGAGGTGGTTTATTACACCAGAATAGATCATTGTAACAGGTCCTAATAGAAATGCTAAGTAAGGAGGGCAGAAAATGTTTCTAACAATTGCAGCACTCTTGAGCTAAGGGTCTAATCTCTTAGAGGGATTCTATGAAAACAGAAAATTATGTAAATATGTAAGTTGTGGCTTTTAAAAAATGTTGGCTTTACCTTGTACTCACATGAAGGCAACATAGTAGATGCCATATACACTCATAAACATCCAGAACATGCTTTAACCAAGCCAGAAACACTGATGCAAAAAAATGAACATAGAAGCAGTAATACCAGCAGTTAAACTGCTTAGCACTTTCCCTGATGGTCTCGTTCGGTCTTCCCAGCACCTAATGATACAGAAAGTATTGCTGTATCCACTTTAAAGATGAGGAAGCTGAGTCTCAGAGAGGTTAAGTAACTTGCCCAAAGCCACAGAGACAGCAAGTGGCAGATACTGCATACAAACCCATCAGCTTGGTTCTAGGGCTCACATTTATAACTCTAAGTTCAGATCCATCTGATCTTACCAATAGGAGCTATATTGTCTAAATTAAAACGAAAAAGCTCGCTGCCATTGAGCTGATTCCAACTCATAGCAACCCTACAGGACACAGTAGAACTGTTCCATAGGGTTTCCAAGGAGTGGCTGGTATATTTGAACTGCTGACCGTTTGGCTAGCAGCCAAGCTCTTAACCACCCCACCACCAGGGCTACATTTTCTAAATTAGGCTTCTCAAGGTATCTATATGGTGAAGGATCATTTTCCCCCCAAATTTTCACAGATAGATACTTTTATATTGTCCTGTTTGGAATGTCTTGACAATGTCCAATTGCTGTAGAAGTTTCTAAATGCTTATTCTCAAATCCTGTACCTGTCTCATTGGGAACTGGTAATAAACAGTGTGAGGACATACACAGTCTGAAGACTACACTTTGGGTTGTTGTTGCCATGGAGTTGGCCCTCACCTCATGGGGAAACACTGCCCAGTCCTGCACCTTCCCCTTGATCGGTTACGAATGGGACCATTGTGCTCCATCACATTTTCATTTGCTGATTTTCAGAAGTAGACCACCAGGCTTTTCTTCCTAGGTTATCTTAGTCTGGAAGCTCAGCTGAAACCTGTTCGGCATCATAGCAACATGCAAGCCTCCACTGAAAAGACGGGTGGAGGTGGTGGCTGCACACAAGGTGCACTGGCTGGGGACTGAACCCAGGTCTTCCACATGGAAGACAAGAATTTTACCCCCGAGCCCCCAGTGTCCCCATACACTTTAAGCAGCACCTTTTAAATGATTTGTCTGTTTACTCAGGAGATAGTGCTTCGAGTTGCAATCTCCAACTTGAACATCTAAAGCTGATTCCAGTATTTCATCATTTCACATAGAATCAGAGAATCACCTGTAATTATGCTGCAGTAGCTCATTTAAAAGGCAGCCTTTCTGCTTCTGGCTGGAAGTCATCAGAACCTGGTTCCCTACACTGAGCAAAGCCTGGTGGGCTTACTCTGGTCGGTTACTAAAGAATGGAAAACAGAGGGTTCCTTATTTGCAGGCGTTTGCCTGAAAGAATTTTTTCAAAACAGAATCAAAGGGCGGGGCGTGTGCAGAGAGGGGTAATGGGTGAAACAAGGAAAAGGAAGCCTTGATCTGATGGGGCAGAACTAGACCCCCACTGGCCTCGGAGCTCAGAGCCCAGGGCCGGTTCCCACCATGCCAGATGAACTAACGTTCCTTTATATCAGCGAAGTCAAGAAGCCACAGACACTCAAGCTGAGGTGAATCTGACTTCATTTCAAGCCCTACTAAATTTCATAGCAGGATTCAGAATACCAGACACACAGACTTCATCATACAAAAACGCCTGCTACCATACCAAAGAAGGCATGAAGACTTTTTTTCATGGGGAGCTGATAGACATTAAAGGGAGGAGGAATAATGAGAGAAGTTCTGGGTCACAAGGGAAGTAAAAGAAGAGCCTCACAGGACAGAGGGGGCTGCCTGGGGCCAGGACCCCAGTGACACATTTTGTTCTCTCTGCCTGGTGTGCTGGGAAGTAGAAAGAGGTGGTATTTGTGAAGCCCTCTGCGCACCGTGAAAGGAATACGTATCACAATGCAAAGAACGATTTTTCATTAGGTGAGAATTATGTGGCTTCTAATGCACAGTAATAATAGAAAGGAGTGGGATCGCTGCCTCGACTCATGATTAGGCTTCAACTTTTAATAATCCAAAAGCCTTCACTGCAAACCTTCTGTTGCCAATTAAGGGAACAGTCTACCAAATGAAGAAATCTCACAGCAACAGCCAATCCTCTGCTAGCTAAACGCTGCAGAAATCACTGTAACCATCATGGGTCTCAGTCATTGGCATATTTCTAACACTCCAGGTTAGAAAGAGATGGGGACATTATAAATAGCCATGGATCATTCTTTTTCTTGAAAGGACCATATTGCCTAATAGAAAGAAATGTCTGGCTAAGCAACAGAGAAGACACATTTTCTTCCCTAATGTAGTACATCTGAAATACTACAATGGTATAGCTTAAACAAAGTAGTCTGTAATAATCACTGCTATATCCCATCATTAGCTGCTGTGATATAAATGGCATCAGGGAGATATAAGAGCCTCACCAGGCAGATCATCTGTCCCCAGGTGCCAATGAAAAAGTGTTCCCTAATCATATGTTCAATGAGCCCGGGTGGTGTAGTGGTTAAGCACTTGGCTGCTAACGGAAGGGTGAGTGGTTTGAACCTGCCAGCCGCTCGATGGGAGAAAGATGTAGCAGTCTGCTTCCATAAAAGATTTACAGCCTTGGGGCAGTTCTACTCTGTCCTACAGGGTCGCTAGGAGTGGGAATCACATCGACTGGATGGCAGTGGGTTTTGGGGGTGGAATCATATGTTCAAGTGTGCTTGGTGGAGGAGGGTTTCAGTGATGGAAGCTGTTGAGTTCTTGCTGGTTTTCCCCTGGGAAGAGGGCTGGCGAGACCATATGCACAGTTGATATGGTGTGGCTTGCTCTTCCTCCACAGCAGTTCTAACGTTATTAGCCAGCAGCGCTAAGCCTTCCGTTCCTGAGTGGATGGTCTCTGCCGGTTTGCACGACTTCTTCCATTCCCACCTTTCTTCCACCTGTTCTGTTCCTTTTCCAGGTAAGCTTCTAGGAAGCGTCTGCAGTAACACAAAGGTTACAACTGCAGTCCAAATCAAAAGTACCCCATTGCTGGAAAGCATTTTGATTGTTCTACTTGCTCAGGAATTTCAGGGCCCATATCTTAGGTACTTATTCCCAAAGACATGAGTCACGTTGTCCTGGCAGATTTTCAAAACAGTACAAATGTGTGTTTCAGTTCTCCAAATTGTTATGAAAGAAATCACATTTTCCAAAAGGCCCAACTTATTACAAGTTGTCAGATGAAATTATGCAATGCAAACATCACTGCAGATGAACATTACAATGTAGCCTGGGATTAATAGAGCTAATTTCTTATTTCGTTCAAGAGTTTAAAGTTAATTTTGGGCTTTGCTTTTTTAATGATGTCCCTCTGAAGCCCCGTGGTTGACAAACTTTATTGCCAGTTTTTTTGAATAGAGAATATTTTTTTAAAAACACATTTGATTGGTATCTCTGCTACAGTTGCCATCTGCCCAGGTTTCTGTGGGTTTGAAAAGCACTCATTGTCCTTTTTGTGAATGTGTAGAAGAGCTGTCTGAACTGATCTTAAGTCTAAGTATTTATTTTAATGTAGGAATAATAAAGAAGATTTAGTATGTGGGCTATATCTTAACAGCCTTCAGAAGTCATTTTCTTTCAAAAATCATTTTTCTAAAATTAACTCTTGTCGCTTATCCAAGAAAAATCTCACTTGGCAAGAAAGGGAAAGGTACCGCCCCCGTTTGGAATTCTCATATCACAGCGTCATCTTCTCCTTTTACAAATGACCCCTTTTCTTCTTTTCTTTTATAAATGTAAGAAAGCTTCCAGACTGTTAAATACAGAATGCTAAGGGACTACTCCCTAATTCCTTCTCTCTAGTCCTAGCCCATTCTTAAGCTAATTTCCAGAAGAACAGAAAGTAAAAAGGTCAGCTAGGTCAAGCTGAGAGTAGTGTCAGCTTTGTTGGGCTGGCTTTGTGGTGGCAGCGAAGGCAGGAAGGCAGCCCCTCTTTCTAATGAGGGATGGTCTTGTCTGCGGGCAGGATTGTCCATTCGTTCTGGGAAGGGCAGTCCCACTGCAGGTGGTGTGAGCCTGATCCTAGGGAGGCAGCTTCTCCCTGCAGCTCTGCTTTCCCAAAAGACCAGCTCAGCCACTCCAGCCTCGGGTCAAGGTCTCCTCCTTGTGACCTCTAAGATCTTTGACTCCGGAATGCCTGTGGCAATCCTGTATGTTAGGACCAAAAATACCAAACTAGATGCTGGTCGAGTAGATTCTGACTAATGGTGATCTCATGTGTGTCAGAGGAGAACTGTGCTCCACTGAGTTTTCAGTGACTGATTTTTCAGAAGTGGATCACCAGGCCTTTCTTTCGAGGTGCCTCTGGGTGGACTCAAACCTCCAATCTTTTGGATAACAGCCGAGCTTAACCATCTGTGCCAAGTACGTTAGGAAGGGCAATGCTAAGGCTGGCAGACTCAAATGATCTTACTTGGCAAAGGCATAAGATTAAAAAAAACTTAAATTAATTTAAAACTTGATGTGTCTGAAAACTCTACAGTGAGAAAGACTCCATTACTTGAAGGCAGGGACCACATCTTGTTCAGTCTTGTATTGCCAGCAGACAAAGTGGGTTGGTACAGGGAAGGTACTCAATAAAGTTTCTGGAACAGATGAAATGAATGTGTCTGGAATTAATAAAATAAAATAATGAGGAGAATGTATTGTAGCAATGACTCTCGGCTGGTGAAGGAAGGAGGGTTTTCCGGGCCTGTAGGAATGCTAGGTAGCTCCCAAAACAAAATAAACAAAAAAAACCTGTTGCTGTCAAGTCAACCGCTACTCACAGCAACCCCCTGTGTTACAGAGTCTAACTGCTCCACAGGGTTTTCTTGGCTGTAACTTTGCAGAAGCAGGTCGCCAGGCCTTGCTTCCACAGTGCTGCTGGGTGGCTCCTGGCAATGTAACGCGGTTGTTGTATGGTTAGTATAATTAACGGCAGTGACAGCAGGAGTTACGGTGCTAATGGAGAGGAACCAGCAGCAGTGATAACCGATGCTGCCATTTATCAAATGCCTACTGCGTGCCACGCATTGTACCCAGGGCCTCACATACATTGTCACATTTTAATTCCTCGTCCCTGTTTAATCTTTCCAACAAACTCCTTAGAAAACGTTATTGCTCTCATCTTGCATATAAAGAAACCAAAGCTCCCAGAGGTTAAAACCAATTGCCGAAAGCGACCCCATGTGTGTCAGAGTGAAATTGTGCTCCAAAGAGTTTTCAGAGCCTGATTTTTTGTTTTGGAAGTAGATCACCAGGCCTTTCTTCCGAGGTGCCTCTGGGTGGACTCAAACCGCCAACCTTCGGATTTGCGGCCTACCACGTTAATCATTTTTACCACCAGAGATTCCCTCGGAGAGGTTACCTTCTGGTAAATCATCCCAAAGCTCCTGCCTTTTTCACTCTATCATGAAGCCAGAAAAAGACGCTGGGTGCTACTCAAGCACCATATTTACAATATTAAGGAGGATTATTTATTTGTTTTTTAGTTCTGCCACGAAGTATTATGCTCAATTTCAGGACAGTTCTCTAAGTTAACTAGATCAAGCGATTCCCTAACGTCCTCGGTTTTATTCACTGTGTAACTGATCTTCTTCGTTAGGCTCAGAAGCCACACCTCCCCTTGCCTGGTGTTCCCCGGGAGATGGCTTAGCTCTGGGACACCAGCTGAGTGCATTTTGCTTAGTCAGCTTCGGATGCCAATGACTAATATTTCCAGAGAGGCTAAAGGTGTTCATGACCCTAAAGGCAGTCCACGCTCTCAAGGAGTTTGCTATCTAGTTAAGAAGACAAAATGATTCTGACTGCCTTGTTCTCAGTCACAGGACTGGTGAAGGTACAGTTTAGGAGCCGAATGGATTAAAGTAATTCCGGAACGAGTCCCTGGGTGGTGCAAACAGTGAACATACTCAGTTGCTAACCAAAAGGTTGGAGGTTCGAGTCCACCCAGAGTGCCTCAGAAGAAAAGCCTGGTGATCTACTTCCCCAAAATCAGCCACTGAAAACCCTACGGAACACAGTTCTACTCTGACACACATGGGGTCGCCATGAGTCAGAGTCAACTCCACTGCAACTGGTTTGGGTTTGGAATGCTTCATTGAGGAGGGGGGACTAGAGTTGGACACTGAAGGATGCACTGGCACAAAAAGAGTCACTTCAAGCCAGGTGGAACGCCTGAGGCAAGCCTGGAATACGTACGGTGGACAGAGCGGTGACCAGGCTGACCGGAGTGGTGGGCTCAGGCTGGACAGGATGACAAGATGATGGAGTTATCATTCTGGGTCAAAGAATATCAGCAGCACAGAGCTTGTGCTCAAGACGCAGGCAGATGGGAACTGGTTTAAAAGGCAAAGACTCGCATATGTGAGCCACTCTGGGCAGCTTTTAGCTTTGTAGAACTTTCACAACGAGGTGGCAGGTGCTGTTGGGGCAGGAGGAGGTGGAAATCATTCCAGGCGTCTGGTAGTGCAGAGACAATACAAGCTGCCTACTAGCGAGGGTCTGCTGGTTTCCTAAGGCAATATTCATCTGCTTTGGACACGGTGGCTTGTTGGTTTACAGTAATTAGCATGCAAATATTTACACTTTCTACCAATAATGTGCCAAGGCTCATCACTGGAGCTGCAAATTAGGTTCAGTGTTGATGCTTAACAGTCAAGAAAATTGAAGGTTTCATACTTGCTACGGAAACCTGAAGTTTTACTTTGATTCCTAAAACATAAGTGCGCTTCTCATTTTAGAAGCATAGGTGGCCAGCGGGTGGCCACTTCAGAGGAGACCTCCTAACCCTTTTTAGGAAAATCACACTTCCGCATTCCTAAACTGAGAAGGATCCAGAGCATCATTATGGGTTGGCAGTGGATGGGGGCAGAGAAGGCATGGGATGGTAGGGAGGTGCTGGCACCACTTGTGTTGGAAGTCAGGGCTACTATCCATGGTCTGGACACCTGGTGTTGTAAAGTGAAACAGGTGATACTACCTATTATGAGAAGTAAAGGAAATGAATGGTGGACAACAAAGGCCCTGTGGTCAGACTGCCTGTTCAAGTCCTTGCTCAAAACAAAACCCACTGCCATCGAGTCAATTCTGCTCGTAGCGACCCCATGTGCAACAGAACAAAACCCTGCCCGGTCCTGCACCATCCTCACAATCGTTGCTATGCTTGAGCCCACCGTTGCAGCTGCTGTGTCAATCCATCTCGTGGAGGGTCATTCTCTTTTTCTCTGACCCTCTACTTTACCAAGCATGGTGTCCTTCTCCAGGGACTGGTCTCTCCTGATAACACATCCAAAGTACGTGAGATTAAGTCTCACCACCCTCGCATCTAAGGAGCTTTCTAGCTGTACTTCTTCCAAGGCAAATTTGTTCGTTTTTCTGGCAGTCCATGGGATATTCAATATTCTTGGCCAACATCATAATTCAAAGGCACTAATTCTGCTTTGGTCTTCCCTTATTCAGTGTCCAGCTTTTGTATGCATGTGAGGCAATTGAAAATATCATGGCTTGGGTCAGGCACTACCTTAGTCCTCAGAGTGATATCTCTGCTTTTTAATACTTTAAAGAGGTCTATTGCAGCAGATTTGCCCAATGCAATAATACATCGTTTGATTTCCTGGCTGCTGTTTCCATGCGCACTGATTGTGGATCCAAGTAAAATGTAATCCTTGACAACTTCAACCTTTTCTCCATTTATCACGATGTTTCTTATTGGATGCTTATTGACTCAAACTATTAAGTACTAAATAAACCTTGCCTAAATAAAGACCTCTAGTGCTTCAAAGTCATAAAAAGTAAAACTGTCGTGGATTGAATGCCTGATGAGTATCTTCTAATGGGATCATTGTGTTAGTCAGATTATAATTTATGTTGCTATAACTGAACAAATATTTATCAAACCTCCTGTAAGGCTGGCTATGTATTACATGATGTTTTGTCTTTGTGGCACCGAAATTTCTTGGGGAGACTAGGATTTAAATCCCTGACTACCCAACGAGAGAAGAAAAGGGAAGCTATAGACTCAAACTCCAAAATGTCTCTTCGGTCTAGACAATAAGGCCTCTCACAGGAACCCAAAGAAGAAAAGGTGCTCAGAAGCCCTTTTCAAAAAACTTCAAAGGCCCCATATGGCACTTGTTTCTCCCATCTGAAAGAGGGTGTTTTATGTGGCAGAGCCACAGCTTAAGGAAAAAAAAAAAAAAGCTAAATGCCTTAGCGTGATGGCCATTGATCAACATGCCTAAATCTCCAAGGCAATACTGAAGAAAAAATGGAAGCAACAATAGCAAACATACAAGACTACAGTACTCATATAAAACTTTAAAACACATAATACAAGCCTCTGAGAGGGAAGAAAGGGATCTGGACTGGGGAAGGATGCGTGTGCCATTGCTAAAATATTTCCTTTCTTATAAAGAAAAACTCTGAAGTAAATATGGTAAAATATTAACTAAATCGGGGTACATAACAATCCCTTATTATGTTATTTTTTCTATTTTATCACAGATTTACAGTATGTATTAATTTTAAACAATAATAAAAAAGCTGTAAACATAAGAAAGTCATTCATTGTGGTAATATTTACATTTCTATTTCCAAATCTCTTTGGGTAACAATTCCTGCTAACATATTAGCCCAAAATATAAATCTAACATTTTACACTGGACTCCAGATTTGGTTAAAATTTTCATACAATAATATTATCAGTCAAGAAAAAAAAAATAAAAACTATAATTATTTATGAAAGAGCAGAGGTGCACTGAGCTTACAGTGAAACAAGGATTCCAGCCCTAACTGTTACTGTGTGAACCTGGGTAAGTTACTTTACTTCTCTGAGCCTGTTTCATTTTCTTTGAAATGAAGGCAATCCCCACTTCATAGGGTTGATACACAGTAACTTATTTTAAATGAGAAAAATGCACATAAAGTATCTATTGTTACTGCCGTAAGTAGTAAGTATCTTAAAATATTAGCCACTCTATTCAAAGTGGGAATATAAACAGATACTTGTACACCAATGTTCACTGCAGCACTATACACAGTGGCCAAAAAATGGAAACAAGCTAAATGTCCCTCAACAGATGAATGGATGCACAAAATGTGGTGCATACAAACAATGGAATAGCACTCAGCCAAGAAGAGAAATTAAGTGCTGATCCATGCTGCAATATGGATGAACCTTGAAAACATCATATTGAAATAAATAAATCAATGACCAAAGGACAATTTGTATGATTCCACTTACATGAATTACCTAGAATAGGTAAGTGTGTAGAGACTAAAGCTTATTAGTGGTTATCAGGGAGGGATGGAGGGGGAATGGAGAACTCCCTCTGTTCTTAGACAATGGTTATTAGACAATGAACTTCTGTCCAGGGTGATGGTATAATCTGGGGGCGGATAATAGTGGTGGTTGAATTACACGATGAACATAATGTCAATGAACTGCACATGTGAAGACTGCAGAAATGACAAATGTTTTGTTACATATATATTAACCAAAAGAAAAAAAGAACATTTCAGAGTAAATTGCATACATGATGCCCCTTTACCCCTAAGTACTTCAGCGTATACGTCCTTAAAATAGGAAAGTCTCTTATGTAACCACAGCATAATTACAAAAATCAGAAAATTAAATATTGATAAATACTACTGTCTAACTGCAGTCCCTGGGTGATACAAACAGTTAAGTGCTTGACTACTAACCAAAAGGCTGGCAGTTTGAACCCATCCAGAGGTACCTAAGAAGACAGGCCTGGCGCTTTGCTTCCAAAAGGTCACAGTCTTGAAAACCCTATGGAGCAAACTCTACTCTGCGCACGTGGGGTCGCCATGAGTCAGAACCAACTTGATGGCAATTAACAACTATGTAACTATAGGTTTTATTAAGATTTTGCCAATTGTCTCAATAATGTCTTTTATGGCAACACACACACACACACACACACACACACACACATACACTCCAGGATTATGTATTGCATGCAGATGTCTCCTTTAATTTTCATTTGTCTTTCACGATACTGAAATTTTTGAAGAGGACACACTAGCGATTTTATAGACTGCGTCTCAGTCTGGGTTTATCTGATGTTTTCTCATGATTGGGTTCAGGTTATGCACTTTGGTAGGCTATCACAGAAGTGATGATGCTGTGTGCTTCTCAGTGCATTGCACTGGGAGCTCATGATACTGATTTGTTCCATTACCTTGACATTAACTTTGATCACTTCATTAAGGTGGTGTCTACTAGATTTCTCCACTATTGTTACTAATTTTCCCCATTGTAATTAAATAAATATCACATGGAGAGATATTTAGAGTTGATATAAATATCATTCATTCCTCAAACTTTTATCCATGAGTTTTAACAACTATCAGTGATTCTTGTTTGAATAAATTATTATTATGAGAGGGATTATAATGTATCCCTTACACTGAGATACATTATCCATAGAAGTCATGGAATAACCCGACCATGTCTTCCTGGGGTGGTAATTTTTACAGAAGACTTGAGATGGGAGAAACACAGTAATTTTTATATGAAACCATACATATACACACATACTATGGAGCCAAATACAAAATCAACCTGAATATTGAATATGCTACCATGAGATGTCAAAGAAATTCCTCAGTATGAAGTTTTCAATTCTTCCCTCTGATCTTCCAAAGCTGAATAGTCTTCTCTGTCATTAAGCGTTCCCTTCTGGAAGAGTCTGCATAACACTGACTTAGGATGTACTTGGGGAGTGACTCAAGAATCAGGGCCCCCACAGCTGACTTACGACTAACTTAGGCTTACTTCACATGCTTCCTCTCGTGTGCTTCTCTACGTTTATTTTTCAAAGCCAGTAGACAATGGTCTGATTCTGAAATAATTTCTGAGGTCTCTAGTTCTGGCTGAGGAGTTGCTGGCCCTTATAATATCCTCTAATTTCCAATAAACCCCAGTCATTGCCAGTCACCTAGTCACAGTCCCCAGGTGAAGAGCAGCAAGACGTTTTCTTTGTGTCCATGTGCATGTGTACATCTGAGCACGGTGCTGAGCTTCCATTACACACTCACCCATTACTTATTCATGCATTCTAAAGATATTTGAGCACCTACTATGTGTTGGATTCTGGGTATGCAATGCTGCACAAGTCAAATATACCTCCTCCTCTCATTGAGAATACAGTGATATGGGAAAAAACAAACATTAAGTATACAAATTGTGTGGGATATTGCAGTCTTAATTTTTTTTTTTTTTTTTTACCACGTTCCCTTATACCACATGACCTTCCTCCAATCCTTCAATGCCACAAAGGATAAATGTCACAAAGGAACTAGAGAACAGGCATGTCGATTCTTGGCTTTTAAGTTCAAAAGCTATGTTTGAAGCAGTGGAGAAAAGAGGAGCAAAAATTTGAGAAGACTACTTACTAAGCCAGTTTGCTCTGGTCCGAGAGGAATATCAGCTACAGCCGGGATGATGAAAAAAGAGAATGGCAGTTGAACCAAAGAACTAGATGCTGGCAAGGGTTTCTAAAGAGAGGTCTTATGCCCTGCCATCCCCAAGCCCACTGGAGTTAGAACTAAGAGAAAGAGGACATTAGTCCTAGGTAAGTTTGGGGACCGAATGTAGAAGGGATCTTGCCCACGCTGCACCTGGGTCCTTAGGAAGTGAAAGTCTTACAGGAATTTCTCACTCCCTGGAAATGGTAGCTGTGTGAGACAGACTTCTGTCCTCAGAATGGCCAAAAGCGGCCCCCGAAGGAGAGAGAACACACAGACCTAAAGGGTATTTGTAGGCATGAGCGTAGAGAGTGGAGTGGTCCACCGTAGGGGAGTACAGCATGTATTGTACTACAAGGCAGAAGACCACTGGGGAAGCCAACACCTGGATGGTACAACATTCATGGCAGACAGACACAGTCTAAGGACTAGACAATTGCCCCGATGACGTGAGGCTATCTAAGCTCTTAGGATTCTATGAAATACACTAACAAAAATTATCAGAAAAAAAAAAAAAGAGCTGCTGTTGAGTCAATTCCAACTCATGGTGATCCCATGTATGTCAGAGAGCTGTGTTCCTTAGGGTTTTTCATGGCTGATTTTTTGGAAGTAGATCTCCAGACCTTTCTTCTGAGATGCCTCTGGGGGACTAACACCGACAGCCTTTTGGTTAGCAGCTGAGTGTATTAACCATTTGCACCACCCGAAAAAAAAAAAAACAAAAAAAAAACACCAAACCTGTTGCCATCAAGTCGATTTCGACTCATAGTGACCCTTTAGGACAGAGGAGAGCTTCCCCATAGGGTTTCCAAGGAGTGGCTGGTGGATTCGAACTGCTGACCTTTTGGTTAGCAGCCGAGCTCTTAACCACTGTGCCATCAGGGCTCCTAGGGACTCCAGAAATAATATAATGCCATTTTATCCAATGGCATAATGAATACAATGAGTTTCAGCATCTCCACCAAAGCGCAATAAAGACTTTCCCTCACAAATGGTTTTAGCTAAAACTCAACCATTTGTTAAGACTTAGGAACTTCAAAGTATGATTTCTGGAAGTTTATGTTGTGACATATGGAACTAGGAAGACTAGAGAAAACTGAAAATAATACTATATCCACATTCACCCAACTTTGCACAAAATTGTGTGAGGCCTCAGCAGGACCAAATATTTTACTGACATAACACATTTAGGCATCGAAAGCTGGAAAACCCAGTTTTCTCTGGAGACGGGGCCAGACCATTTCTTGAAATGTCAGTGACAGAAATTCAAGGAGGAAGGGAAGAGTAAGACCATCATCCTAAGTGAATCAGCAGAATGTGAATTTAAAACTAACCAGGATGACATAGGAAAACAGCACAGCAAAGAAGATGAAAGATACTGTCTGAAAATTTTGTCTCTGATATGACACCATGAATCATAAAATCTTCTGATGAATTCTGCTTCAGTATCTATGCCAAACAAGGAATCTAGCTATCTCCTCACCCACCCACCCCCTTCCTATTTCCTTTCTGGGGTAATCTCTCACTGGCCTGTGGAAATACCTTTCTTCCAATTTGTAAATAACTCATGGCCTTTAAACTGCACCCCCCTACCCTTGCTGAGAATATTCATTCATATATACCTATAGCATTTTATTATATGGCCAAGCACTGTGATAGATGGTACAGTGCCTGGCCAGATAATAATTATTTTAAAAAATAATAATAATACCTTTCAGGATCTTAAAATTTAGTGAAAATGACTGGCAAAGGTGTCTTCATGATACCTGTGTTGGCCAAGAACACAAGTTTTCATTTATTCTTATTTCTTACTCTTGTGCAATTATATATATCTAATTTCCATCATGAGTAAAATGACAGTTGTGTAGCAGACCCGAAATCACTCATTCAACATTTATTCACTCAACAAACATCTCGTGTAAGCCACACGCTCAGACATAAAATGCTTAGCAATCCTGCAATATTTTACATGAGCTTAAATAAGACGCTAACCCTACTGCGCCACAGTAATAAATCATATTTTACCAGTCTTTATGTTGCCTCTCACTCCACTGCGCATTTGCTCATTTTACTTCTGCTCTTGGTAAGATTTAAATAAAGGCTTTTCTTTCTTTGCTGTACAAGTGTTTGCAGCAGCTATACTACACTGACTTAACACTACAGTACAAATATACACACTCCCGATTGCTTTTCAAAAATGGAAAATGTTTATGATCACTATCACAGAAACACTGCATTCATCAGTCTAAACTTTATTTAACATGTCAGATGAGTTTGATAAAAATCTCTATCTGGATTCCTTTCTGAACAGCGTAGAGCTATTACTTTGAACTGAAAGGAAAAACTATACCTTAAAAACGTTCTGACTTTCTCAGAATTTAAAGGTCAAGTTTACCAGGTATGGTGACTGTGGGTTTACATTGCATTATGTGCTTCAAAAAAAGAACTTCTGACTTGGTTGCCCTTCTGGATTAGTAACATTTTCTAGTCCCAATTCTACAATAAAACAAAATACAAGTTGTGAGTGGAAGCAACTGAGAAGCATGGGCTGAGATGAATGTAATTTTACTTTGCTTTACGACCCAGGGCTTACGCAGAGGCTGGGTCACATTCGAGAACCATGCTTCTTGACTGAGGCAGGGCAGTGCAGAGCGGAAAAGGGACTAAACCCTGAAGAAAACAAATAATTGAACTATTTTAAATTGTACTGATTTCATGGATAAAATATGAAGTTTCTGTTTTTCCCAACTCCCCAAGCAAACGAGCACAATAATAGAACTGTAAGTTCATTGCTTACAATCCAAACGTTCTATTTGTCTTAGCGAGGCCAAAGAGCATGGTATCAGTGTTTATATTTTCTCTCACCATCCTGGGAACTCAGGAGCTTGCCATCTCCCATGTTAAAGCTGCGTAGACTTTATAGGATCTCCAACTTTCCCTTTATACAAGTAACAAGGAACGCGTAGTCCAGAGAAATGAAGCAAGTTACCTATGGTTACAAAGCTAGCTGGTGACAGACACAGAATGAGAACACAGGTTTTCTGGCTCAAGCTCGCTCTCTCATTCGTTCTGTCTTGTTCAATGTCATGAAGTGACAGAAAGAGACCGAAGTACTGAAAACCTACAGAAATCTATTCTACTCGCTATATGTTCCTTGTCATCTAATGATACGGAATAGATCAAGATCAGTATCATGGATCTTACTTCTAGAGTATTGTAAAGTTCTGTAGTTAAACAGAATGCTGCAGAAATTGAGAATGAGGAAATTTAAGAGTAAAACAGTAACATATAAGTCTGTAGAATCATTCCAATGGAGTTCAAAATACTTTCTGGGATGGCAGGTGGCCCTCTCCTTAATGCACAGTTTCTCAGTTGATCTCCATGGGGTTTATATTAACTTTACCAGTTGCGATGGAGTCGACTTCAACTCATGATGAAGCCATCAACATTATCTAACATTTCCTTTACCTAAATTAATTTGGTCTTTGTCTTCATTGCTTGAGAGGTAACTAAACCCTTGGAAGTTACGGAGTAATTGAGGTGCCTACGTTATCCTCAGGAGTCCCTGGAAGACTGCTAACTGAAAGGTTGGAGGTTCAAGTCCGCCCAGAGGCACCATGGAAGAAAATTCTGGAGATTTATCTCCCAAAAATCAGCCATTAAAACCCCTGTGGAGCATAGTTCTACTCTGACGCACATGGCAGTGCCATGAGTTAGAATTGACTCGACAGCAAGGTTGTTATCTTTAGACCTCCAGACCACACCTGAGAATTTAAGCTAATGAGGTGACCGTCAGAAAGACCACTTTGTGATATCAGCTGACCTCAGGGGAAGTAGGCTAACTCAATCAATCATGGTTACATAATAAAGGCTCTGGACAGGAAATCTTCATGGGTCTCCTGGTTGGTGAAAGACATCGATGCATGTGGAAGGGTAGCAAATCCCTTTTTGGGACATGGAAGCTCCTCACTGGGAACCCTCCCAGATCTTGCCCTATGTGTCTCTTCATTTTTATCCTTTTTCCTACAATAAAACTGTAATTGTAGGTAGAGTGCTTTCCAGGTGTTCTGGGAGTCATTCTAATCAATTATGGAGCCCAAGGGAGTAGTGGGAACCAGCGGGTCAGAAGCGAGGGCGTCAAGGAGATCCCCAAGCTTGCAGCTGGCATCTGAAGTCTTGGGCCGACTTGGAAGCCTGGAGGATTGTGCCCTTTAACTTGTGAGGTCTGACCTAGCTCTGCTGGTTAGGGTCAGAGCAGGGACGAATTACCCAATAAGCAAGGTACACACAGGCTTACTTGTTCACCACCAAGATGTGGTGAAACTCATGTGAAATTGTGCACTACAGATTAGTAAGTAAACACAATTAAGACCATGCATACTTTGCTTACTGTAGACCCATGTGTACCTCACTTACTGGTTAATCCACCACTGGGTCAGAGGAAGAAGTGCTGCCTGTGCAGTTGGTGTTGAAACAGAAGTGAAAAGTGGGCATTTGATATATCCTTGTAGTCCCCAAGAAGCCCACCACGCAGTGGCATCCTGAAAAATCCATGTGTGGTACCCACCATGGACCACTTCGCTCTAGAGGAAAATACACTGGCAAAATAATAAGAAGTCTGGGCCTGCCATCTGCTAACAGTGGAACCTGGTGCAACTTAATTAACCTCTGCCATCCTCTGTTCTCTCAACTGTAAAATAAGGGGAGTAATTCACTGCTCCCAACATCTCACAGGGTAACTGTGAGGATCAATAGAGACTGGGTGTAAAAGTGATATGAAGCTAGGAAGAGCTATTATTATTACATGCATGTCCTTGCCTTTTATTTGTGAAGACAGCACAGAAACCATAGAACAGTATTTCTCAATGTGAGGTGCCCGGCCCTGCCTCAGAATCTCTAAGCATGAGTGTTAAAAATGCAACTTCTGGCGGTGGGGCCAAGATGGTGGAGTAGTCAGATACTTCCAGTGGACCCTCTTACAACAAAGACCTGAAAAAACAAGTGGTTCGATTATATATGGCAATCTGGAAGCCCTGAACATCAAAGGCAGAGTTTAGGAACCAGACTGAGGGGCAGGGGGAAGGAGAGACAGTTCAGAAGCAGCGAGGAGTTGCCAGACCTGACCCAGCAAGAGCCAGAGCCCTCCAGGCCTGATCAGCTCGGGGGTGAGCAGTGAGGCAGGCAAGCAGCCGTGCTTGGGAGGTGCGTTTTCCACACCAGAGAGACCCAGCACCAGAGATTCTACAGGGCCACCCAGAACCAGTGAGAAGCAGCCCTCCACAAAAGATAAGTACTAGCTTAAGGCTTACCACGGATCAAAAACACACCCCTTAGGGAAAAACCTCTCTCCCATTTACCTCCCCACTCCCTGCTCTGCACTGGGTCCCGGACCAGCTTTCAGCAATAGACAATTCCCCTGGGCTGGAAGTAGGATCCGTCACACACCCAGAGCCATTCTCCCTGCCTTGGAGAGTGAAAAAATTAACAAACAGAGGAAAAAATAAACTGCTGGCTCACCCACCTACGCACTCTACAGAACAGGGACATGCCTTCCTCCTGGACACTCGGGGGTGGCTGTTAGCTCCCTGCCTTGCTCAGAGTGTGTCCCCCTCCTGCAACCAGATGCCTGTGCCTACACCAATCACCCATGCCTGTCTAGCACTGTAAGTGAGAGCCTACACCACACAATTGGTGGCTATCTACCTGAGTACCTGAGCGGAATCCATACAGCCGGAGTGGGCGGACTCCTGAGCTCACATACCAAGTAACAGACCTAACCACCTGGTGACAGGACATTAGAGCTTCCAAGGTGCCAATAATCAAACTAGCTCATACGAGCAGCCTATTTGGGCATATCAAAACAAAACAAGAAGCTAGGACACAGTAAGCAAACATAAAATAAATAAATATAATAACTTATTGATGGCTCAGAGACATCAGTCAATATCAAATCACATAAACAGGCAATCCATGATGGCTTCAGCGAGCTCCCAAAATAAAGAATCTAGAAATTTTCCTCCTCTGGAAAATTTCTTGGAATTACTGGAGGCAGAATACAAAAGATTAATATACAGAACTCTCCAAGAGATTAGGAAGGAAATTAACAAAATGCAGAACACACAATAAAGGAAATTAAAAAGATTAGTGAAGAGCCTAATGACAGATTTAACAGGCTGCAAGAATCCATAGAGAGACAGCAGTCAGAAATCCAGAAGATGAACAATAAAATTTCAGAATTAGACAACTCAATAGAAAGTCACAGGAGCAGAACTGAGGCAATGGAAGTCAGAATTGGTGAGACTGAAGATAAAGTACTTGACACCAACTTATTTGAGGAAAAATCAGATAAAAGGATTTAAAAAAATGAAGAAACCCTAAGAATTATGTGGGACTCTTATCAAGAGGAATAACCTATGAGTGATTGGAGTACCAGAACGGGGGGGGACAACAGAAAATACAGAGAGAATTGTTGAAGATTTGTGGCAAAAAACTTCCCTGATACCATGAAAGATGACAAGATATCTATCCAAGATGCTCACCGAACCCCATATAAGGTAGATCCCAAAAGAAAGTCACCAAGACATATTATAATTAAACTTGACAAAACCAAAGATGAAGAGAGAATTTTAAGAGCAGCTAGGGATAAATGAAAAGTCATCTACAAAAGAGAGTCAATAAGAATAAGCTCGGACTACTCAGCAGAAACCATGCAGGCAAGAAGGCAATGGGATGACACACAGAAAGCCTTGAAGGAAAAAAACTGCCAGCCAAGAATTATATATGCAGCAAAACTGTCTCTCAGATATGACGGCAAAATTAGGGCATTTCCAGATAAACAGAAGTTTAGGAAATTTGCAAAAAACTAAACCAAATTACAAGAAATACTAAAGGGAGTCCTCCGGTTAGAAAATCAGTGACATCAGATAACAACCCAAGACTGGAACACAGGACAGAGCAACCAGATATCAACCCAGATAGGGAAGTCACAAAAATAAATCAAAGCTAAAACACTGAAAGTAGGGAAACAGAGATGTCAATATGTAAAAGATGACAACATTAAAACAAAAAAGAGGGACTGAAAAAATGTAGACATAGATTTTTCATATGGAGAGGAAGTCAAGGCAATATAAAGACATAAAAGACTGGTATAAACTTAGAAAAATAGAGGTAAATATTAAGGTAACCACAAAGGAAACTAACAATCCTACAACTCAAAATAAAAAACTAGAAAAATATGAAGACTCAGCAAACACAAAATCAACAACAATGAAAAAGATGAAAATACATAAAAACTACTCAGCACAGAAAATTAAGCGGTACAAAGAAAGAGTGAGCAACACACAAAAAAAGACATCAAAATGACAGGACTAAACTCATACCTATCAATAATTATGCTGCATGTAAATGGACTAAATGCACCAATAAAGAGACAGAGAGTGGCAGATTGGATAAAAAAAAATACGATCCGTCTATATGCTGCCTACAAGAGACACACCTTAGACTTAAAGACACAAACAAACTACAACGCAAAGGATGGAAAAAAATATATCAAGCAAACAACACTCAAAAAAGAGCAGGAGTGGCAATATTAATCTCTGACAAAATAGACTTTGAAGTAAAATCCACCACAAAGGATAAGGAAGGACCCTATATAACGATTAAAGGGTCAATATACCAGAAGGACATAACTATAATAAATATTTACGCACCCAACGACAGGGCTCCAAAATACATAAACTCTAACAGCACTGAAAAGAGAGAAAGACAGCTCCACAATAGTAGTAGGAGGCTTCAACACACCACTTTCAGTGAAGGACAGAACATAGAGAAAGAAGCTCAACAAAGACATGGAAGAGCTAAATGCTACAATCAACCAACTAGATCACATAGACATATACTGAACACTCCACCCAACAGCAGCCAAGTATACTATCTTTTCCAATGCACAGGGAACATTCTCCAGAATAGACCACATATTAGGCCATAAAGCAAGCCTTAACAAAACCCAAAGCATCGAAATATTACAAAGCATCTTTTCTGACCATAAAGCCATAAAAGGAGAAATCAACAACACAAAAAGCAAGGGAAAAAAATCAAACACATGGAAAAAAAAAACACCTTGCTCAAAAACTACTGGGTTATAGAAGGAATTAAGGATGGAATGAAGAAATTCATAGAATCAAACGAGAATGAAAACACATCCTACTAGAACCTTTGGGACACAGAAAAAGCAGTGCTCAGAGGTCGGTTTATAGCAATAAATGCACACATCCAAAAAGAAGAAAGGGCCATAATCAAAACATTAAACTTACAACTGGAACAAGTAGAAAGAGAGCAGCAAAAGAAGCCCTCAGGCAGAAATTTTAAATGACCAAGCGCTAGTGCATATCTGACTTTCAATGTATGATGTACAAATACATGAATGAAAGTAAATAGAGTAGTATTAATTACACAACCAAAATCTTCACATTTAACAAACACTATTTCCTCTGCAAAATGTATTCAAATTTCCATCCGATAGGGAAAAGATAATATGCACTTGGAATACAAACACCTGGATTCAAATACTTTCCCAACATAGATAGATTCCTTAGGAGCAGTATCAACTTAGGCAAGTTATTAAACCACAGATCAGTTTTTTCAACTACAAGGTGGGGTAATATCACACTGCTCAGACAGCCTTTAAGAAGATTTTAATTGAGCGATATATGAAAGGCAATTAACGCATTGCCAGGTACAGAAGCTCAAAGAATGTTCATTCCTCTCTCTTCCTTTTTCACACTGCCTAATTGGTTCTCTAATGGTCTACAATAGCCACTGCCTGTAACAAAATCTTCCAAAAGAAAATTTTACACTAAAAATGATTCTTACCCAGTGGTGTGCTGATAAATGTCTTACGCACTGGCTCTCTGGAGTGAAAAGCCCTAATTTTTAGCGCTTGCCTATTTCTTTGGTGTAAATACTTCTACCATGGCCAATTTCAAACTACCAAGGTGATGTCACTGAACACAAAGTTGGGAAGAGGCGCAGAGTTGGGAAGTGCATCATTAAATAGTGTTTTCCACCATACAGCTACAATAGATTTAAATAACCTCAAGAGCCTAGATAACAGTAACATAAAATAAGTAGGAAGTAATGAGTTTTGAGTATTTACTACCTTTGATTAAATATAATTTAATTGTCAGTTTACATAATTTAATTTTGTAGTAATTTAAGTAAAATTGGAGCCCTGGTGGTGCAGTGGTTAAGAGCTTAACTGCAAACCAAAAGGTCGGCAGTTCGAATCCACCAGCTGCCCCTTGGAAACCCATGGGGCAGTTCTTCTCTGTCCTACAGGGTCTCTGTGAATCGGAATCAACTTGATGGCAACAGGTTAAGACAAAAATAAAATAAAAAATATATATTGACTGTACTTAATAACCGGCTTGTAAAATTTCTGAAAATGTGCAAGCCAGCTCCAGCACATCACTGTATGTCACCCACGGCTAGAATAAGGCATGCGAGGGCCCTAAACACTGATAATCTGTGGTGTCCCCTCCTCTGTTTACTCACACATTTGAACATGATATGTGAGTTATATATATATACATATATATACACATGTGTGTGTCTTAGCTATCCATGATGTAACCTCTTTTTAAATGCGTCTATAATATTAGCGATTGAATGCAAAAGTGGTGTATGCCATTTTAGCGGAATGAAGTGAACTGGATTATAAAACTTTTAGTGGATGCAAGGTACTAAGACATTTACTATATACCACACTTTCTACAAAAAGAATATTCCACATATTCTACCACAAAGAAAATGAGTCAGTGAATTTAGTTGTTGCAACAATCAGTGTAAAATTCTGTTGATCTCCCACAATGAAAAACTGATCAATTTTGCTTTAAACAGCTCATACTTTGATTTTGATACTTATTTCATAATAAATGGTATAGTTATAAATGAACAAATGAAAAGATGTCATAAAAGAAAATTTAATGATCAGAAAACAAATATTACAAAAAATTACTATATTTTGTTTTTAGACAGATCTTTCATCTCCGACATGTTATCGTTAAAAACATTTCTTTCTATTGTTTGCTCTTAAAAATTCTTCAATGATATCATCACAATTAAGCTGCTGAACAATATCTACTTCCATACCTAATAATAATGAATCAAGTCATTCCTGAATTGTTGTTCACTGAGGGTTTTCAGTCTCTTTAGGGACAAAAATGAGCGTTCTATTTTGCAGTTTGTGATCATTAAAGTCAGGAATATGAATAAAACAACTACAACATTGGGAAATACACATTGTATTTTATTTCCTATTACGGAATCATACATGCCTACATGAGTAAAATCTGTCTTTCCTGAATCTGTAAGCTTAGTTCTCATGTATGCATGAAATCGTTGCACTTCTCCGTAAAGTTTTGTATTTAAGTAATTGGGATAAGGCTGCACTAATTTCTTGGACGCCTTCATCCATTCCTCATTAGGTATATCCACATTATTTAAGAAGGAAAATCTATTTGAAGGACTTTCATACACTTTCACCTTCTTTTCATGCAAAGTCAAAAGTGTGTCAATGATGGCGCAGCATGTGGTTGCGTGAAATGGATCTCTGGCACTCAATGATACTTCTGGAGCGCTTCCATCATTTACTTGTTTCTTTCTAATGCTTCTGTGATGGTGAACTGCTTGACAATATTTGGCAATATTTTCTGTGTTGTGTTTTCAAAATCTTCTCTTAAAGTATGTAAGTACCCTGTAAATGACTGGTAGAGATCTGTGCATGTCTTTAAATTTACTTCTGAATCTTGGAGAGCTTGACTCTTCCAATGAAAATGCTACATTATTCCACATAAACAACATAAACACATACTCTACTGTTTGCATTTTGTTGGCGATGTTTTCAGCTTCCTTTTGGTATCTCCTTTATGTGTCTAGTCTTCAGCAATATTTTCTAAGACATCTAGAATCTGAGTGTACGATTCTAGGATTGCACCTGTTGCTACAGCATGTTCCCAACGTGTATTGGAAAGACATCTTAAAACTCAATCATTGCCTAAATACGTTTTAAGAACTGTCCATCAGTGAGCAGACATGGCGAACAATGTGTAGAGTAACCAAACAGTAGGAAAAAAAAAATCAACTTCTTCCGGACGACAATCTACTGCACTACATTCTACAAGATTAAGTGAATGCACAGCACATGGTATGAAAATGACATATTCATTATATTATAAAATCTTCTGTTCCATGCCTTTATAACACCCTGACATATAGGCAGCATTGTTATAAGACTGGCCTCTGCACTTAAAAAAATCAATTTTGCGAGCTTTTCACATAAATAGTGAAGTACTTGATATGCAATTTCTTCACCAGTATGACTTTTGAAGCTAGTGAATGTGAAAAATCATTCAAAAGGTTTTCCATCTGTTGGAGATACTTAAGATAATACTTAAAACAATACTTAGCTCACCTGTATGAGAAAGATTAGGAGTGGAATCTACAAACTGAAATATCTGATTATACTTATTTCACTGGAAATAGCCAATAGAACTTTATCACTTATTAAGCTTATTAATTCTTCACATGTTTAGACGTATACGATGGGTTGTCCTTTCCTGCGTTAGCTCTATTTTCAGATGTGATCTGCTAAAACCGGATCACACTGAGCAACAAGTTCAAGGAAGCGCCCCAAATATCCATTTTGTGAGGACTCAAGCACTTCATTTCTTCCTCAAAAAGATACTCCATGCTCAGCGATTGTTATGACAGCAACAATGCATTGCAAGACTGCTTTCCAATACTGCGGTTCTTCATTAATTTGTGTTTCTAGTTCATGAGTTAAGTCAAAACTATGTCTTTGGTTTAAATATGACAGCATACAATTTTGGTGAATTGAACTGTTTTCATGTTTATCAATCATATTCAAGTTGTACCAATCAATAAATCCATCCGTAGCAAACTGAGAATTAAATGATTTAGGACTGAATAGTCTGCAAACAAAACAATATACAGAGCTGACTGATGGAGGGTACAGTAGCCACTCTCTCTTATAAATTTCATGATTAGCGTTGCACCCTAGAAATATATGCTGGCTACAGAACCTGGTATGTTTGCCATCCAGAAATTTTCTACACAGATTTTCAAACGGTCCGCTGTGATGTTGCCAATCACTTGTCCCTCTTTAAATCCAATAATTTACATCATTAGAAGAAAAATTATCAGTATTTCTGTAATTTATGGGGTCTATAGATGTGACAATTTCAGATTCTAAAATAGTTTCACTTCCTACACCATTATTTTTTACTACAGCAAGGAATGGATGCAGAATCGGGAACAAAGTATGTTATGTTCTAATCGGTATTAGTTAATTTCAGCACTAGCGGGACTAGTACGATGATTTGCACCCACTAAACTCAAGCGCTCAACGGAATAAATCTCTTCTGATTCATTACATTTTAAAACGGAAGTTAATTTTGGAATTGTCTTCAGGAATTCACAAATCCTTTTCTTTTTATCTTCTGTGAGCTTTCATTTTTGCTCTCCACTTAGCTGTTGTCATTTCATTTTGGATATAAAATTATGTCACTTTTTAAATTTACTTCTACCATAGCAAATAAATTTGAATAATTGAAAATAAATAAAATTTATAAAACAAGATTAAATAAAATTTACATTTGAATTTGGACTTTTACACAAAAATTTATATTTGAAAATTAGTAAGAAAAAAATTGATTTGGAACATGTAATTTTGTTCTTCAGGTCTGAGATAGTCAAAAGAAATAAATTAGAAGGCAGTCGGAAATACTTTCATTCATCTGTTGTAAGAAGTTTGTTGGTGGGCTATCATGGATTGAGTTCTGTCCCCCAAAAATACCTGCCGGCTTGGCTGGGTCAGGATTCCCTGTGTTGCATGATTGTGTAATCCGATGTGATTTTCTTACATGTTGTAAACTCTATCACTATGATGAGGTTATATGTGATCTCCTTATGTGCTGTAAAGTCTATCACTGTGATGAGGTTATACTGATGAGGTTTACAAGATCAGATAGTGTCTTAATGCAATCTCGTTTGAGATATAAAAGAGAGAAGCGAGCAGAGACACATGGGAACCTCATACCACCAAGAAAGCAGTGCTGGGAGCAGAGCACGTCCTTTGGACCTTGAGGTTCCTGTGCTGAGATGCTCCCAGACCAAGGCAAAACTGATGACAAGGACCTTCCTCCAGAGCTGACAGAGAAAAGAAAGGCTCCCCCTGGAGCTGACACCCTGAATTTGGATTTGTAGCCTACTGGACTGTGACAGAATAAATTTCTCTTTGTTAAAGCCATCCACTTTTGGTATTTCCATTAGAGCAGCACTAGATGACTAAGACATGGGCCCTTCACAAATCTCCAAGAGTGTTCTTCATCTTGAAATAACACACCAAAAACCATCGAGTGAATTCCAACTCTAAAAAACTTGTGCACTCACCTTCTGTCCTTTGATGCTGCGTCTTCACAATTCATTGGACTACTGTTGATACCCAAGGGGCAAGAGCGATCACAAACAGCATGATACAAATATAAGGGTATGCCCAGTCTGAAGATGTGCTTTGGTTAGCTTTGCACAGGACCAGATACGTCACGAGTCACGTGATTATAGTGTCACTGGCGTGTTTTTATGTGATCAGCGAGAGGGAACTAAACAGGAGGTTACACCCGATTCATCCAAAATGAAAAGGAGAATATAATTGTTAATGTATACAAAAGTTATAAAACGGTATCAATTTCATTTAGCATCCCGCCAGTTCCCTTCCACTGTGGTGCTTGCTTTTCCTTGTGTCCTGTCTGCTTGGCATCTATGGGTCTTTGCTTTGGACAACTAATGCCTCTGTTTTGTTGATGCTTTAAGCACATGCTTACCTTGCTTATTGGGTAATCCGTCCCCGATCTCACCCCATCAAGAAAACTGATTAGACAAGTATTAATTAATTCCAGGGCATTAGGTTTTTCTGCCTACCTAGAGAGCGTTATCTCTGCAGACCTTCTAAACAGACCCAGAAAGTACATCTTAAGAGTTTCTACAAGGGTGAACGGTAGCTACGAAACAGTACATGTCTGTGTAGTACTGATCCGTTGCATATGTGCATTAGTTCTGCTAGAGCAAAAGCCTTGACTGTGGAGAAAGAAAAGCGTATAGTGATTAATACACTGTGAGCACTCAGTCAGTATGAATGGTGATCATAAAACAACTGATCTATTGTACCTCTTCTCTCCATCATGGCTCAGTGGTTAAACGCTTGGCTGCTAACAGAAAGGTCAGTGGTTCGAATCCACCAGGCACTCCATGGGAGCAACCTAAGATAAAAATAGCCTGTTGCCGTTCAATTGATTCCCACTCATAGAGACCCTATAGGACAGGGTAGAACTGCCCCAAAGCCTTTCCGAGGCTGTAAATCTTTATGGAAGTAGACTGCCACATCTTTCCCCCTCAGAGCAGCTGGTGGGTTCGAACTGCCAGTCTTCAGGTTAGCAGCTGTGCATCTAACCACTTTGCCACCAAAGCTTCTGTAAAGATTACAGCCTAGGAAATCCTATGGGGGCAGCTCTATTCTGTTCTATAGGGTCCCTGAGTTGGAACTGACTCGATGGCAAGAGTATTTTTATCTTAGTTCTGTCCTAGCAATAAGGCACTCCGCCAGGATGCTACAAGTTTTAGTATCCATGTGAGAAAACTGACCCTCTAATTTTTCACAAGAGGAAACTGAGGCAAGAAACTGAGGAAGAGAGGAAGAAAGTAAGTTGCCCACAGTTGCAAAGTTCTCTAGTAGAAGATGTGGAACTGGAATCCGTGCCATACATGTTTATAAAGCGACTTTGCTTCGATGCCCTTAAGGCACTATATTTTACTCATCTGTATTTCATTCATTCTATTCATTTGTAGAGACACTGATTCATTTCAAAAGAGACAGTAAAATATATTTGTGACTTATAAAATTTTTTTACAGCCTGATCAATTCGGGGAATGACAATCACTCTGATTTGCATTATGTTGTCTTTATAACAACAGAATCACTCCGTTTAAAGACCTGCTTAGCAGTAGAAGTGAAAATAATTAACTTTTACTAAAGGCTTAAAACATACCAGGTGTGGGATTACGTGGGCCAGGGCTTCGTTGAAACAAAACAATAGCCTATGAGTTAGGTAATTATTGTCTCCATTTTATAACGAGGTTAAGATCCGAGAGACGTCACTACAGCTGGCTTTGTTGGCGTCGGACCTCACACTCAGTGGCACCACGCTTGGTTTAAGGCTCTGCTGTGGTTGTCTTGAAATTCTTAATAATTTTAACTTTGAAATGATGTTTTGTAAGTGGAAGCTCTGGTGGCATAGTGGTTAAGTGCTATGGCTGCTAACCAACAGATCTGCAGTTCAGATTCACCAGGCACTCCTTGGAAACTCTGTGGAACAGTTCTATTCTGTCCTGTAGGGTCACTATGAGTCGGAATTGACTCAACAGCAATGGGTTTTTGCTTTTGGTTCTTTGACATGCCATCGGCCTACAGCATTCACAGAGCCCCTAAACACAGAATTCCGGGAACTCACACTCGTGGGAGTTCATCAGGACTCAAAGTGTCTACCAAGGTAAACGTGTGACCTCTGTGATTCAGTGGGGGAGGTGACAGCCCCGAGAGGCTTTGCTTTCCACTGGAACCAGAAAGTGCTTCAGAAACAAACAGAAATCAATGATGTTCTAAGAAACACGAATGACTAAGGAATCCTATCATGTCCTTTCTTATTTCCCTGTATTAGCCAAGCACTTATGGACACTGACTCACTGTGACCCCATGCACAACAGGATCAGACTCTTGTGATCCATAGGGTTTTCACTGACTGATTTTCAGAAGTATATCGCCAGGCCTTTCTTCCTATTAATATCTTCAAAGGCACTATTTTTCCGCTTTTTGAACAAGGAGTCTCATGTTTTGTTTTTGCACAGGATCCCACAAATTATATAGCCGGCCCTGGATGTTGCACATCTTGTAACAGGGCAGAAACTTGAACCCAGGCTGACCCTACTCTGAAGCTCCTTTGCTTTGCCCTCACCTTATTCAACCTCCCATGAAAAGCAAACCGGTTCTTTAGTTTCAGAAAACATTAGTCATTATTCTGCTGTTAGTAATCCGGAGAGATGACAATTGATTGTTTATTCCCTTTGGATTTTTCTCGTTATTGTTTCTTTCTCTGAATCATTTAAGCTGTATTTTCATTCATTCAGCAAGCATTTACTGTGTGCCAGAGACATACCGCTCTGTTACTCAGCAGTGTATCACCAAAGCCTAAACTTTTAAAGATAAAGATGGCTAAGTCATTTCTAAGCACTTTAATGAAGACAAATAAATGATTAATTTTATAAAACTTCGAAGTTTTTCTGCCTCCCTCCCCCCACCTCCCTTAATTATCTCTGTGGCAGAGGCGTGCCTCCTGGCAGGCATAATCTTTTAGAGCACCTGGATGATTTAGGAAGGTGGAAGGACCAGAAACGAGCCCTTGGCTGCTATGCAGGCCTTCAGTTTCAAAGATGGCTTGTTAAGCTGAATACAACTGTGAACTAAAAGCAGCAGGTTAAAATTCTGTGTGCTTGAGTCCTGCAGAGTTCTCAGAGACTTTTCATTCCATACCTCTCTGCTCTGACTTCCTCAAGCCCCCTAAAACCACTGTCTGGGTTGTAAGTTACACCAACTATAAATCACTTCAAAGAATAAGGTATATAACAGGGTATTGCAATAGCAGAAAAAAAAAAAAATATATATATATATATATATATATATATACACACACACTCTGTCACTTTTACAAAGGGCTACTTAAGGCCAAAAAATTTGTTAGCTATGCAGCCAATTCCATTTCCATTTACTATTGCATAAGGAGCTCTGGTGGTGCAGTGGTTAAATCCATCAACTGCTAACCAAAAAGTCAGTGGTTTGAAACCACCAGCCGCTCCACAGGAGACAGATCTGCCAGGCTGCTTCTGCAGAGATTTACAGCCTTGGAAATCCTACAGGACTGCTGAGTAGAAATCCACTTGATGGCAGTGAGTTTCATTTGGTTACTACTGTATTGTGTTCCAATAACAATTTCTACAAATGTTACCCTTGAACCCAGTACAGGTTGTTGGTTGACACTTAAAAATATCATCAGCAAATCAATATAACCCTGTAAGGCATGGATTATTTACTCTCATTTTACAGAGGAGAAAACTGAAGCATAGAATACGGTTCCTTTTTTGTATTTTGTTAGAATAAAAAGAATTTAAAAAGGAAAGAGTTGTTGTTGGTTACCCTCAACTCAGTTCCATGCAGGACCCCATGTGTGCAGAGTAGATCTGCTCCACGGGAGTAACTCATGCAAATCCCCCCAAAGTGGAGGAACTGGAATTTGAGTTTAAGTCTGTTGACTCCAAATCCAGTAAACCAGTTGTTGTCAAGCCGACTCATGGTGATCCTGTGTGTGTCAGAGTAGAACTATGCTCCATAGGGTTTCCCATGGCTGATTACTTGGAAGTACATCACCAAGCCTTCCTTCCAAGGCACTTCTGGGTGGACTAGAACCTCCAACCTTTCAGTTAGTAGCCAAGTGCTTCACCATTGGCACCACACAGGGACTCTGTTGATTCCAAAGCCCTAGGCTTTCCTCTAATGCCACCCTCTACGGTTTACAAAAGGAGCACTGGTGGTGTAAGGGTTAAGCACTTGGCTGCTAACCTAAAGGCTGGCAGTTCAAATCCACCCAGTGGCTCCATGGAAAAAAAGACCGGGTGATCTGCTTCTGTAAAGATTATAGCCTAGAAAACCCCAGGGGACAGTTCTACTCTGTCACGTGGGGTCATATGAGTCCAAAATCAACTTGACAGCACCCAACAACACAGTTTACAAAGTGCTTCCAACACACTGTAAAACTCAGTGCCATATGGATTTCGGATTAAATGTCCAATTCTGACCTCAGTTAGACTGAAAATAAACTTCTCATAGATCATAAATTTTTAGAACTTGCCATAATAAACTGTCTGTGTACGAGTCGCAAAGCAAAGCAAACTGCCCTGAAAGCTTCCAGAGTGCTAAATAATGCTCGTTAATGCTGAAGTACTGACCTACCAGAGAAAGAGAATGGAGATGAACAAGAACTGGAACGAGAGACTAGAAACTGAAGAAAAGCGAGAAGAGAATGCAATATATATAAAAATAAATGTCATCAATCGCACATGAATGCAGAGGCTGGAGGCTTAGAGACAACTGTAACAAGCCAAACTGTTCCTCTTCTTAGGAAGGGAATTTCTAACCACGGAATGTACTTTTCTTCTGTAAATTTCTGCTTCCTTCTGTGTTAACTGTGGCCAAAGAGCATGTACCAGGAAGTGCAATTTAAGAAAAACCAACTTATGGAATACATTATTCATTGACAGAGTGCCATTCAATTCTGCTATCAGTTAGAACAGTTAGTAGTGGCCAGTGGTGGCCCCATGGTAGAATTCTTGCCTTCCATGCAGGAGACCCAGGTTTGATTCCCAGACAATGCACCTCAACGCAGCCACCACTCATCCCTCAGTGGAGGCTTGTGCACTGTTATGATGCGGAACAACTTTCAGCAGAAGTTCCAGACTAAGGCAGACTAGGAAGAAAGGCCGAGTGATCTACTTTGGAGAATCAGCCAAATGCAAACCCTATGGGTTACAAAGGTACAATCCCGTTGTGCATGGGGTCACCATCAGTTGGGGCTGCCGCAAAGGCAGCTAACAACAACGTAAGTTAGTAAAGGCGATCACGGATAAAAAGTACATGGATGTCCAGACATTGCTAGATTGCAACAAGCCCACATCCACAAGGAAAGAAGAATTCTCTTTGATTCAGCAAATATCTGTGCCAGAAATTTGGTAGCCATTGAAGATGCAAAGGTACAAATTAGATAAACTCCCTAATCTTACAAAGATTACGGGGGTTGGAGAGGATTTGCAGGTGGGGACCAGAACATCCACAAATACAAGGCATATACCCTATGACATATAAACAGCACTGTGGAAGTACTGGAGCCCTGGTGGTGCAGTGGTTAAGTGCTACGGCTGCTAATCCAAATGTCGGCAGTTCGAATCCACCAACCGCTCCTTGGAAACCCTATGGGGCAGCTCTACTTCATCCTAAAGGGTTGTTATGAGTGGGAGCCAACTCGACAGCACTGGGGAGCGAAGTCACTCATTCATTAGAATTCAGCTATCTTGAGTCAGCACCTTTTAAGCCATCCCAATCACTGAGGAATGGAAAGGGCATCTGAACTGACATTTTTTTTTTTCCTGTGAATAAAACTTTGCTTCTTCCGTTTAGATATGATGTAAAACCACAAACTGGGATGGCTTTGTTAACTTCCTGCAGGACACAGAAAACACATCTCGTCTCATCTTTACCTTTTCCTCCCCAGCATGCCCAAAACAGAAACTGCCCTTTGACCTCCACAATAACCGGCTTCCCTTCCTAGGAAGCCTGGAGGGATTGTGGGGCTGTGGGATCCCCACGTTCCAGACTATGTTTTCACCGGGTCAGGGATGGGAAGGGAGAGGGTGACAGCTTCAGTGTGCAGAAAAGCCCCCTCCCGCTGCCTCCGCTTGCTCTGGGCCAGGAGTGAGGCCTTCAAAGCTGTTCATCAGACCCTTCCAGAACTTTAAAGAACCCTAGGGAGGGAAGAAAGGATTTGTTTGCTTTTTCAGCTCTTCTCATTAATTTAGCTTACAGCAGAGGCCTCACACTCTGGCTATACGGGGCTGCAAAGGATAAAGTTTAACTACAGCTGAGCTCAGAGGGGGGTACCTGCACCCTGACACACCTGCTGCTAATTGCCAGGGCTCCTACTGTTTTCTTTCTGCACCTCACGCCTTCCTGACATTAAACAGGATTTAACAAAGGGGCCAGCCCGGGAGTTAGCTGACCTTTGAGCCAGAGAGAGAAATAATCCTTTATTTATTTATTTATAGAGACTATAATGAGGCAGACGTCTTGTGCTGAGCAACTTTCCACTTCACTCCTGGTGACGGCGCAGTATAATAAACATCCCTCGGGCGACCACTCGGAGCCTTGTCTGCAGAACCACCCGGGAGGGAAGGGCAGCCGAGAGCCAGCTTTGTACCCGCAGCACCAAGGATCAAAGGCCCATGCGTAAATGCCGTCAGCCGGGGGAGGGGGCTGTGACGATCACTGAACTATCAGCCACTATTTGGACAAGAAATTCTTCTGATCGCCACATAGTGAGATGGTCCCCATCTTTCACTTGGCAGAGAGAGAACTGAAGGCGTTATCCAACGCCCTGCAGGCTGCTGCTTTTGCCTTCCCAGGGCCACCGAGAGAAGGCCTTCCCTTTCAAAAAAGAATAAAGAAATAGTAATTCACTTAAAAAAAAAAAAAAAAAAAGACATTGCTGGCGAGTTGATTCTGACTCATAGAGACCCTATAGGGCAGAGTAGAACTGCCCCACAGGGTTTCCGAGGAGCGGCCGGTGGATTCGAAATGCCAGCTTTTGGTTGGCAGCTGAACTCTTTACCACTTCACCACTGGGGCTCCAGCCATTCATTAAGAGAGCCTGAAATACTGAAACGTCCAATTGCCTCAGGTGTTTATAAAATGTAAGCAAAGTAAATGAAGGATTTCTTCTCCTTGTGTTGTTAGGCGCCGTTAAGTCGGTTCCGACTCACAGCGACCCTATGTTACAACAGAACGAAACTCTGCCCAGTCCTGCGCCATCCTCACCATTGTTGTTATGCTTGAGCCCACTGTTGCAGCCACTGTGTCAATCCATCTCGCCGAGGGTCTTCCTCTTTTTCACTGACCCTGTACTTTACCAAGCATGATGTCCTTCTCCAGGGTCTGATCCCTCCTGACAACGTGTCCAAAGTATATAAGATGTAGTCTCACCATCCTTGCTTCTAAGGAGCATTCTAGTTGTACTTCTCCCAAGACAGACCTCTTTGTTCTTTTGGCAGTCCATGATATGTTCAATATTCTTCACCAACACCGCAGTTCAAAGGCATCAGTTCTTCTTGGTCTTCCTTATTCATTGTCCAGCTTTTGCATGCGTATGATGCGATTGAAAATACCAAGGCTTGGGTCAGGCACACCTTAGTCTTTAAGCTGGTTTTATCAGAGGGTTAGGCCTTCCTGGCTGGCACTAACATTCTGAACACAGTATCAGAATTTTCAAACCACATCCAGTTATCAAAAACCTTGTCCAGGACAACAACATAATTAAAAAAATGCAGAGAAACCAACCGACAATGCGTTATTAAGCTGGTGTATCATGACTCATAAAGAAAATTAAAAGGGCTTGGGGTGTGCAGAGACCTAACGTCATTAATAAAAACAAAATAATTTTCACAGATATTTATATTTTAATACATTATTCTAAATAACAGCAATACCCTGATACTCTGGGGCCCAGCCCTCGCTACCAACAATAGGCCAGGTTTTCTCGCTTAAACTCTGCCTGGCACCTGAATCCCGGGACAGACCAGCGTCTGCACTTGTGTTGCGGACGTTCAGTCAGGGACCAGGGACCAGGGAGGCCGTGTGGTCACCAGACAGGAAGGCCAGCCCAAGTACCACAGTCAGCAGCTCCACAACTGCTTAAGGCCAACACACAAGAAGTCATTACAATTCACTCAACTTTATTAAAGTGACCTAAAATTATCTCCATGGTGTGAGCAAATCCACACTTAGGTTCCTATGAATTAACAATCTCTCTTTGCTCCCAAGTAGTCCTTTGTATCTCATGCATATGTAAATGAAGCAATGAAATAGTTTTTTTTTTTTGAACTCTGTGAGCTTCATTAAATTCCTGCTTCATCCAGTGATGTTCTATTTACCACTGAGAATCACTAAATGCCCCTAACTTCAACCACTGATAACATTTTTTCTTTTTCTTTTTGTAGTCTGGGTTCAGAGCGAGGAACTCAGTCCCTTTAATTAACTGACATTTCCCAGACATGCCCCCAGCTCTAACTTGACCGTTAGGGCAGCTGCAAAATTAAAAACAACCAAACAAAATCCTCTTATAAAGACAGTGGAGAAGGAAGTGCACAGTACTCGGTATAGTCACACCAGACACTCAGGGAAGAAGTGAATCCAAGATGATACTTTGAAAAGGTGGAAAGTCCCATGTAAACCCGAACGATCCCAAATGAACTCTGACCCTTGGCGTGTGCCCAGAGAAGGAGCTCCCCACAGCCCTGGTGGCCGTCTCTCGCGAGAGCACTGGCAGAAGTGGCCACGTAGATGACACAAAGGCAAGTGGAGGTTTCCGCAGCTGACACAGGATTATCACAGGCGCCGTCCGCAGGCTTGAATAAAGCTGAAGGTGTTTGTTTGCCCGTCTGCAGCCAGATGGGGCTGCACCAAGGCGAACCGCTGGGTATATATAATTCTTCATGGAGAACTGGTATTGTAGACTCTCTCCTCTCTAGAAACACCTTTCCCAAATAGTAACATCTATTCATAGAAGATTCCTGGGCAGGCAGAACAATTGCAGCGCAACAACCCAACACTGCTGGGCCCATTCACTCTGGCTCGGACTTACCACACCAGGCGCTGATAACGTACGTAAGTTCTAATTGTTAGGATTTGATACAAAGCTCAGGAATCTGAGACAGTGAGCTTTCATAAATTCTCCATGGACCGATCCTACCCAATTTATCTACTAATGACTTATCAGTTACACGTGTCCCTCAGTTCTGACTGCTTTGCTAAGGAAAAGAACGAAGGCATCCAACCATATTTATAACGATTATGAAAAGAGATGGGAATCGCGGGTTTTCTCTGGGAGATTCACAAGTGGCATAAAGATTATAGGGGAGAATGGTTCAACTTTGATGTCTTAACGTTGGCAGTAAATGTACTTCTCCAAAGTGATGAACAGCAACTCTACAAACCTAACATAGCGTTTACAGAATGGTCCACCTGGCCCTTGGTCTGAGGTCCCTTGTCCTTAGAATGTTCTGTGTATAAATGGATTGTTAGAATTTTGGGGAACTACATGTATGGCGATTCAACTTGAAGACAGAGGAAAAAAATACACTCCTTCCTCATCTTCTTTAGAAATCATATTTAGAGAACTGGTGATAGTCATTTTAATCTAATAAGACTCTTAGCTTCATTTATTCAACAATCATTTATTCAGCATCTCCTGAGCTCAGTACAACACAATGTGCTAAGCAGTAGGGACATGATATTCTGGGGTCTATTTCCAAGGAACTTAAGAGTTAAACGGAGTCCTGGTGGTAGAGTGGTTAAGAGCTCGGCTGCTAACCAATAGGTCAGCAGTATGAATCCACCAGCTGCTCTTTGGACACCCTATGGGACAGTTCTACTCTGTCCTAGAGGGTTACAATCGACTCGATGACAACAAGTTTGGTTTGGTTTTATAGTTACGCAGAGTGAGAAAGAAGTAAACAGTCAAAAATAATACCGAGTAGTAAGTGCAATAACAGAGGGATGATGCTGGAGGGGAGTCCCTGGGTAGTGCAAATGGTCAATGCGCTTGGCTGCTAACCAAAAGTTTGGAGGTTCAAGTCCACCAGCGGCACCTTGGAAGAAAGGCATGGCCATCTACTTCCAAAACATTAGCCCACTGAAAACTCTGTGGAGCTCGGTTCTACTCTGACACACGAGTCAGAGTTGACTAGAGGGCAACTGGTTTGGTGGCAATGGCGAGAAGAGAGACTGAAGAATAAAGACTGAGGAACATTCTCAGATTTAGCCTCACAACATGGTCAGAGTAGAGAGACTGAAAGTGGGTGTGCCTAACACATAAGGAGAAAAGGATAGAAAATAAGCTGGAGCCAAAACCAGAAGCACAAGACATTTTACACATTTCAGACTTTGTCCTGCATGCAATGGGGGATGACTAAAGCATCTTACGAAGAAGAGAATGTCACATGATCTAATTTAGGGTTTAGAAAGATGACTCTGCCAATATGCAGAATGGATGGTGTGGACAAGAATGGGCTAGGAATAGCTATAAAATCAATTCTTAATATAAAATGTTCCTTGTGCTATTAATGGCACAGGACTTCCCTAATTTTTTTTTTCTGTAAAGACTATGATAAACACTAGAGGCTGAAGCCCAAGAGACATTTCACCCTCCAGAAACTGTAAATGTCACTGTCTCCACAAGGATAGAGAATCTGGACAAGCACATGAAGCATAATCACATATTTTCAAGCCACTTAAACAGCACACGCCCAAGGGCATGTTGTAGAAAAGCCGGCATTTTCTGCAGCAGGTAGCAGATACAGCTTCCTCTTCAGGAGACAGAAACCAAATCATCACAATCTTAATGCCGTGGAAGCTTTGGCTGCCAAATACACGGCTCCGTACCAAATGGCATCATTTGCATCTGCCTGGGGGTTTAAGCCAACTTCTTTGGTTTAAAATCCTGAATTTATACAATATAACCCGGATACATCTGACGTTTTATTAAGTCATCTGCCTGTTATCTATCCTTTTTACGTTTTGAATCACATTTCCATTTCTCATTCTCTTCCTTGCTGCTAAATTTTAAGATATTCCACTTCTCCTTTATATTTCTTTGAACTTTAGTTTTTGGTTAGTTATAGCAGGAACAGCTCTCCAAGTTGGATAGTGCATTCAAGTGCAGGCTAATTAGCTGATGGGGCGTGGGGGCAGGCCCTGAGTTTTTCGGGTTTTATTTATTAAATGCAATTTAATTATTTATTTAATAGCAATTTAGAATTTCTCTCTGAGGACAAAAATTCCCCCAAATCTATGTGACTTTGATCTTCACTTCCTCCTGAAGGTTCTGCTAGCTAGTTCCTTAAAAACATCTTCTATAAGAGTCTAACTATAGTTTGTAAAATATCTTCTAGAACTCTCCATCCACCAGTGTCCCTTGGGAATATTACATTTATTCTAAAGTCACAATTCAGAGGCTGCAAATTGCCAAATGAAATTCAATTCTGTTAGGAAAGCAAATTTCACCTTTACAGTGCATTTCTTCCATATAAATGTTATACGTACAGTTTTATCTTTAATAAAATGAACTATATTTTAAAATACCTTTAAGATTTAGAGCATAATATACTAGCTTTTTGTACACTTTAAAATTTATTTTCTGATCCTATGGTTGTAGTGAATTGAAAGGACTATCTACAGCAACCAGCAAATGGCAAAACTAAGCTCTCATACTATTAACAACACTAGGTTGTTAATAACAAAACGTGCTTCATACAGCATGAAAGGTTCAATGATGGGAAAAGATGGCACCCTTCTACTTCAATAGCACAACCAATATGTCATTCCTAGTACACTTTGCCTTGATTCATGAAAAATATACTAATATGTTAATTCTGTGTAAACGTCAATGTAAACAGGCAACACAAAGCTAATCTATTCTGTCAGAAATCAGGATAGTAGTGACGAGCAATCAGAGGTATAAGGAGGATTCTGGGATCCTGGTAATATCTGTTTCTTTATCTAGCTAGTTACACAAGTATATTCGATTTGTGAAAATCTGTCAAGATAGACACTTACCACCTGTGTATACAGTCACGTCGTATTCTTTTAGATATGAAAATGCAGTTGGTTTTTAGCAAAGGATTTAATAATTAACTTTCCTATGTAGCACTCTGGGTCAGGTGTACTGGTGAAGAAACAAGACAGATGAAGTTGTTGCCCAAAAGCCACAGTAAAACTGAATCCAGGAAAGAGTAGGCAACACAGCTTCCTCCCCTCTCTGTGTGGAGAAGCGACTCAGTACTGACACAGGCGTGTTTAGAGAGAATGAGGAACAAAATAAAGAGAATTCTGAATTCTTTGGGGAAAAAAAAAAAGGTGGCAGCTGGTGGAAAGATAAGGATGACATCATGTTCCTATATGCCTATTTTCTCCTCCCAAATCCTACGTAACATCGTCCATTTATGGCTTAAGGACTATCAGGGAAGGACCACATGGGCCATTTTTACTGACTAGTATATCAGCTTTAAGGAGCCCTGGTGGCGGTTAAAGTGGTCGGCTGCTAACAGAAAGGTCAATGGTTCGAACCCACCAGCGGCTCCTCGGGATAAAGGTGTGACAGACTGCTTCCATAAAGATTTACAGCCTTGGAAACCCGATGGGGCAGTTCTACTCTGTTCTAGAGGGTCGCTATGAGTCGGAATTGACTCAGTGGCAACAGGTTTGGTTGTTTTTTGGGGTGGTATTATGAGTCAGAACCGACTTCACGGCAACCGCTTTGTTTCTGTTTTTTTTGGTCATGATTGTTAGTGCTCAGCTGCTAACCAAACAGTCAGCAGTTCGAACCCACCAGCCGCTCTGCAGGAGAAACATGTGGCAGTCTGCTTCAGTAAAGATTTATTTGGAAACCCTATGGGGCAGTTCTACTCTGCCCTATAAGGTCGCGATGAGTAGGAACTGACTTGACAGCAACAGGTTTGTTTTCTTGGGGGGTTTGATAATCAGCTTTGAATGTGTCAGCAAATCCTCTTAAGGCCTATTTGATTTGCAAGCTGGGGACATGGCTAAGCTTGCCTCTCAGTATCCCTTCAGAGATCCCATGGAGGACTATGAGGTGGTTTTGGGTGTTGGTCCACCTCGATCTGTTGTTTTCAAGGTTGATGAAATCTTCTATGTGAGTATACATGAGGCTGACAAGAATATTTTCACATGAAGATAAATGCAGTCCTGTGGACTTTAAAAAAAAAAAAAGAAGAAGAAAAGGATGGTCTGTAAGCTTCAGATCTGTTTTGTTCAATGATTTATCATTCAACCCAAGGACCTAGATGTTCCATAAGTACTTGTGGTTATGAGTTCCTTCTGGCAAACTTTCCTATCTATCTCCCATTCCACCATCACAAGTAATAGGGTCCATGGCTTACTCAGTCACTGGTTTTTTTTCCTGCGCTCCTGAGGCTGTCAGTACCAAATGAAGGGAATTTCATCTAATGGGACACAACTGAACGTTCCAAGAGGCTTTTCTTTTACCTCTGAAAAAGGTTTATCGGCAACTACACAGGATAAAAAGGGGAACATTTAACTATCTAATTGCAGTCATTAATCCTTGTTTTATATCCAAAATAGCAAACAAACAAAAACACATAGGACCTTCCTCCTATTCTATACCTACCTCTCCCCACATACACAAACTGAATTTCTACTTGAGAGAACAGATCATGTGTGTACACAGGAAATACACGCCCTGAAAAGCAAACGAATTAATCTAGTATGTAGGCCTTTCTGTTCAGCAAGGAATTGTTCTATGGAATGGCCACCCTCCCAAGGTACTACTAAGTCCTGGTCTGAGTTAAGCATGGATCCAGACGACAACACCCTCCTGGTACCTGGATGTTTGTTGTATAAAGTCGATAGATCTGATTGAGGATTTCGGGGCTGCTGTTTGTGTATCACATGGACATACTAATTCCCAGACCAAATGTATTAGCCACTATGCAAGGTCACATTATGTATTTCCAATCAACGCCACGGCAACAGGCTTGGTCATTCTATACTGTATGCTCACCTTTCTTACTCATCTTGGGGTAAGATGAGTTTAGTTTAGTTTTGCCAGTGAAACACGCATATCATGCATTTGATTATACACAAACAGTTTCATACTGTAATTGGGTTACACGTGCCATTAAGAACCAGCAGAGAAACTCCTTGGTCCAGGATTCTTTCCACAACCTCTTAAGAGACGTATTATTTAATACAGTCTAAAATTTTCCTTTTACCCACTTCTGTTTTTTAAATCTCGTACCATGCTTAAAGCCCACTGCTGTTGGGTTGATTCCAACTCACAGTGATCCTATCGGACAAAGTAGAACTGCCCCATAGGGTTTCCGATGGAGCGGCTGATGGGTTCGAACGGCCAACCTTTTGGTTAGCAGCTGAGCGCTTAACTCCTACTCCACCAGGGCTCCATACCATGTTCAGCAGTCATGAAACAATATTGGAAAAACTCCAATCAAAGAAAGTAATTCTGTTCTTTCTGTACACGTATCCAACAGTGATATGTGGGGTATTACTAGGGTGTGATTATAATAAACCAGAAAAAACCCACTGCCATGGAGTCAATTCCGACCCTATAGGACAGAGTAGAACTGCCCCCTAGGGTTTCCAAGGAGCAGCTGGTATATTCGAATTGCTGACCTCTTGGTTAGTAGCCAAGCTCTTAACCACTGTGCTACCAGGGCTCGGTGATTATAATAGAACATATATTTTAGTTATTTGGCATAAAATGTAGAATGTGGCAAGCGTAAAAATGTTTAGGTTTATCTTACTGAAGCAGTCATATTATTTTAAAGCCATGTCTTATATACATTTCACATTACTATCAAGAAATTTTTGAAACATTCCCACTTCAAATGATGTAAGCTATTTAGTGGCACTTCCTAAATACTATTATAAAGTACCAGGTATTGAGTCAGGCAAATTACTTACTTAGTGCAACCCTCCCAGCTACTGATTTTGAACACAGGGCAGAAGAATGTAGTTAGCAACTACAGGAAATGGTGCTGTGACTCCAAGGAAGAAAATTACCCTTTTAAAAATAGAAACTATATACTTCCACACACTAATGTACATATATATGTATCAGATTTATTGATATATTTTAAAAAGTAAGCCATGTTGCATTTGTGAGCTTCTCATTTATTTATAAACTTTCTGAAAAATTACCTTGGGAATTAGAGGGTATAGTTTTTGTTTTGTTTTTTAAATAAAACTCTTGAGCTTATTGTCTTAATTCTTTTAACAAATGTCAAAAGTGATCAGAGGGTGCTACAATTCAGGACAACTACAAAGCGTAATCTATTCTCTAGGAGAGAGACTGAGTCAGCTACACTATTTGGTAGTGTTGACCTTAAATATTTAAAGTGGCTGAAAGTCTTTCATCCCAGGCTACAGCTTAATTAATATATATATAATGCACTGCCTTCAAGTCGACACTGACTCACAGGGACCCTATAGGACAGAATAGAACTGTCCCATAGGGTTTCCAAGGCTGTAATCTTTATGGAAGCAGATTACCACATCTTTCTCCTGTGGAACAGCTGGCGAGTTTGAACCACCGACCTTTCGGTTAGCAGCCAAGCACTTTAACCACTGCACCACCAGGGCTCACTAATATATAACCCAAAAAAAAAAAAAAAACCAAACCCGTTGACGTTGAGTTGATTCTGACTCATAGTGACCCTACAGGACAGAGGAGAAGTGCCCCATAGGGTTTTCTAAGGAGCAGCTGGTATATTCGAATTGCTGACCTTTTGGTTAGTAGCCACATGCTTAACCACTGTGCCACCACATATATATATATAACAAATACCCATACATATATACATATATATCTCCAGTCACCAGCTATGGTCTAGTTCCTTTGGAGGTCCTGCCTGAGAAGCCCCGCTTAGGAATTAGTCTCAACTGTCAAAACATTCTGCAAACTACCAAAGGTACCTGAATATGCTGTTGTTGTTATAAGAATACACACATATACACAAATAAAGTTGTGTTTTTTCATATATGTCCTATTTATAATAAATTAAAAGTAAATTTTAAACCTGAAACATTTTTGACCTCAAGCCACGTATAATTTAGAACGTGTAATTCTCCTGGGGATAAATAAGGAAAACAGGCAAAGGCAGGTTCTTCTAATAGCAGAAGGTCTGGGTTCTAGTCCTGATTTTGTTACTCAATAGCTATGAATCCCAGCAATGAACGTTCAAGTCTCCTAAATCAACTTTTCTCCCCTTATCTCTGGAGTGGTGTTAACCAAAAGGTTTTGGAGGTCTGAGGTCCACCCAGGGGGGCCTGGCAATTTACTTTTGAAAAATCAGTCACTGAAAACCGTACGGAACCCAGTTCTACTCCGACACACGTGAAATCCACTCAACAGTAACGGGGTTTTTTCTCTTTATCTTTAACATAACCGCGTGAGTGCAGAGACTTATCTCCTCTGTATTTCTGCATGTGTTTTCTTTCTAAAGGTAGGTCGTTACCCTTTTCATCTTGGGATTTTTTTAATGAGATACATTTTTCCCAATTTTAAGAATATAATTTATGTATCAAGATCCTTCTTCTACTAGTGAACATAAATTCATTCATTTAATTTTACACATAGAATTCCATAATGTAATTGGGTTAAATCTATCATTTAGAAATCAAATCCTATTTTAATTATCCTTTCTTCTTCTCATTTCCAGTCAGTGGGACAAATATAGGTTTCTAACACATAACAGTACAGTTATCTTCCAGGAAAGTAATCACTACACTTTCAAGAAGGCTACTTTTCAAATTTATTTCTGAATAATGAAAGCTGCTGGTTTATCTAAGAGATTTACCCTTTCCCAGATTTAATTTAAAAGCTCTTTCAGAAACCATAACAATCACCAACATGCAAGAACCTGTATTTGATAAATCTGTATAATTCGAACATGAAAAACCAATTGTTTTAAATTCAATAAAACCTTTTCCTCTCAGGCTCAAATAGTTGAAGCAGCAGCCTAGAGTAGAACTTAATGTCTGAATTATAAACTTCTGACACAGAGGCTTATAATCAAGATATTGCAGGATTTTTCTTTACAGTGTATCCTCTAATGCGTTAGCCAATGTATTTCTAAATGTCCCAAGGGACTATCTGAGCTCGCGCTCTTCACCAACCCAATAACTCAAAGCATATGGATAATTTTCTTGAATCTTGGCTTAAAATTTTCCTTAGAACTTGGACTTGTTATGACACCTTCCATATGAGCCTGAATTTCTTTCTAAAACTGGCTGCCTGGATATTCTGAATTCGGTAGGCTATTTTTAAGTTGTTGCTCAAAACCTTCTCCCACTTCTGGGTTCTGGTGGACATATATTTTGGGTGAACATCAGCTCCGTCTGTCAGTCCCTATCCATCTTCTACAATCCTCTCAATCAAGCCAGCTATCCGCAGTGGTTAAGGCATAAGATCTCTCCTCTCCCAAACGAGTAGTTCTCTGGCCCAGACACCATTATGGGAGTCATTTCTGTTCCACTGCTGAGTCAAGACTCAGTCTAATAGTGTAGACTTTGGAGACAGACAGAAAACCATTGTCATCCAGTCCATTCCAATCTCACAGTGACCCATACAGGACAGAGTAGAACTGCCCCACTGGGTGTTCTTGGCTGTAATCTTTACAGGAGCAGATCACCAGGTCTTTTCCCCCCAGAGAGCGGCTGGTATGTTCAATCGCTGACCTTCTGGTTAGCAGCAGAGTGCTTAACTATTGCGCCACCAGGGATCGGAGACAAACGAACCCGGTTCAAATCCCAGCTCCGCTGCTTTCTGACTACAGGATCTTTGAGAAAGCCACTTCACCTTTCTGAAGCTCAGTTTTCTTATCTGTAAAATGCGAATTATAAACTTTGAAAGGTTGTTGCTAAAATTCACTTTGATAATCAAAGCAAAGAAATTGGCAGCGGGTGGTACGTCGTGGTTGTCAGTTGCCACGAGGTGGCTCTGATTCATAGTGATTTCATAGTGACCTTATGTATAACAGCAGGAAACCACCATCTTCAAGATGGTTGGTATATGTGCTGCATCATTTAAGTGTTAATCAGCCACTGTTATTATTCTTTGAATTACGACCCTCCCCTGGGGTTACATGGTATTTGATGTGATGTCCAGAATGTTAACTAAAGTTAATTCTTTTCTGAGCATGGGAAATAGCTTTTAATTATGCCAAAATATACACATCAATTTCATTGAATCCTTGCACCAGAAGACACTTTGGAGAAGATTTAAAGATTTAATCTAAGCCTTCATTTTACAGCCCCGGAAAGTGAGCTCTGGTGAGGCTTAACCTTACATCAGAGCTGATTACCACAGAGGCAGCATTTACTGGGACTGGTGGGGGGTGGGTCCTCTGGACGCCCAGCCAGTAGCTTTCCATTCCACTTCACTCTAAGAAAGTCCAGCAAACCCAACTTCACACACGCCTATCTTTTTAGAGCCAAAATGTGCCTTGAATCTGGAATTCTTTCTTAGACAAGACCCCAGAGGGCAGCAGGAGCCAGGAAGCACCGAGAACAGTTCTTTGGAGACAGAAATCCCCCACAGTGGGCATGCCTCTGACATCATTAACATCCACATAGCAATTCCTCACCAAAAACAAGAGATACTTGATACTTCATGACAGCCCAGAACCTACAGGTGGCTGAATGAAGACAGCAGCCTGACAACTTCTGCAACGGAGCTTCTACCAAGTGCCAAGGTCAAGGACTCATGCTAAGCGCTAACCCAACCACTGACACCTGCACAGCCTAGGATAGCCCAGTTCATACCTCACATCCTGTAAACTGAGGGCCACCGGTTCGCCCACAGACTAGGTGGCTACCAAGTATTTGGAATTGCAACTTGTTCCCCATCAATTATGGGGGCCCGGGAGTTTCAGATAGGGGTGGGATTTGGTAATTAATACATGTTTTTCTAACGCTTCTGTTTTTGCCCTGTATACTTAATAATGTATGCAAGCAAATCTCTCAAAAGTAGGGAGGAGGGCTTTCAGAAAAGTGGCACATGTATCAAATTGAAAGTCTGGAGTTGACTCATTAACAGTAGCTGGAGCTGGCCATCTTCTTCCCATTAAGTCCTTGGCTTGAATCTCAAACAGTTGATGTTAAGAACAATGAAAATGTCCATACGACTGTGCACCTGCATTTCCCTGATTCCAAAATTAGTATCTGATTCTATGTAATTATTTAGTTTACAGTCATTTGTGAATTTCATCCCACAGTTCCTTTCTAAGGAAGATGCTTAAAAACTCAAAACTTAACCTACACCTACCATGAGGGCATTATCTGTTTGGCCTAGACATGCAAGCAAATTGAATAAAGTTATTTAATCTAATTGAAACAATTAAATTTTAAATCATATTACAGAAGATCAAGGAGGGGGAAAACCAGAGTGGAAATGATACGTTATGCTTAAAGAGAAGATAGATGCATTTGAAAAAGGCTATTATAATTCGTAAGATATTTTCATTCATAGTATCTCAAATGAGGCACTAAATCTGCAAATTAATCATTTCCCAGAGTACAAATACCTGAAAGTCTTTAGAAAGGAATCCACCATTTATTTGTCTAAGCAAGAGATGCAGAAGCCTAGGAAGGAGTTTGCCTTTTCAGAGAAGACTTAAACACATGACAAATGCTTGGACAAATCCTAGACGTAGAGTGTAAAATTTCAGTATAAGCAATAGATCAGAGTCACACACTGAAATCATCTCAAAAAGAGGAGAATTTTAGAAAACGAGCTCCAGAAACAAGCATCTACAGGAATTTCTCAGCAATCCACTTCACTCTTTAACCAATCTTGCTGGATGGCTACAAACACTTCCCTAGACCCAGCTTATGTTCTTCACCTAATGGAGTAAATCCTTTTCCCTCCTAATTTTCCTCATCAAAAACTGAGCACAGCCGATTGCCCTTCTCTGCATAATCAGTCAGTTCACATATTTTCAAATATTACCTTATCTCAGCCCCCAACTTCCTCCAGAATCTTCTAGCCTAAATAGCCTCATTTCTTCATCTTTACTTTTTAGATCGTGTGCATCAGATACCAAACTCACCGAATGCTGGTCTCTGCTCTGAACTCTCTCTCCTACAGTTTCCACATCCTCTTTAAACTGGGGGGCTAAGAACTCCACTAAGAGCTGAGGCTGGCGCACAATGTCTACAAGTGATTTAGCTCAAAACTCGAAAAGCTTCAACTGCACCAAGCAAAAAGGTAAGATGCTAAAATGTTATCAATTACAATAAAAATTGTACCATGAATTCCAACATGTTTGAGTGCCTTCTTTAACCTAGCTGTAAAATTCAAGGCAATTTATCTAATATTTTAGACTTTTCTCTTTTATCACAATAGCCATTCTCCATTGCCAATAGTTTTTCTAATGCATTAATACAAATACAGGCCACCTTCAAGTGTCGTAAAATTTCGGTTGTCAGTTTCAGGAAAATGAGGAAAGGTGCGGGAGCAAAAATGGGTTCAAGGCCAGATATTTTTCTCTTAAAAAAAAGTGTTAGCCCCATATTTGCAACAACAGGATGCTATATAGGACTTCAATTTATTGGAATTCTTCCTTAGGCATAAATCTTGTTTCAAAATGTCGAAAAACCAGAATTTGAAAAACCTGAAATTTCAAGTAACCCACATGGGGCTTTTTAAATGTGTTGCAAGTCATCCAAGCAGATGACCCATGCTTGAAGAAATGCATGCCCTTCATGATTAGAACTTCAGCAGCAGAGAAGAGTTTGACCAAATGAGGTTTGCCTCTCTCTAAACTGTCAGCATGATCAGTAAAAACAAGTTCACAAAAATCCAGCCAAGCACCACTTCCCCCCGCCCCCCAAAGTGATTCTCAGATCATAAAACAGCTTTGAAAGTTCAGCCTGACAAAACAAATATGGTACCAGTAGGAGAGGCTTGGAAGGCAATCACGGAAAAGTCTCATTTAAATTCCTGGAAAGCACAGCTTCTCCAAACACAGCTATTCAGCTCCCTGTAGAAGGCATCGCCTGCTGCAAGCCTCAAGTTTTAACTTCACTCTGTCCCTCTGGCACTGTCAGACCCGAACGAGATGTATGCTAAATCTACAGTCAAAAGAATCCATCCAAATACCCACTCTGCACATGGTAGAAAGTAAAAACAAAACCCCTCAAAAACAGTAGTGTCCCTCGTTCAAGTGCATAAAGAACACGCGGGTTATTTAGGATTTTAAAGACCTCTCTGCCCCCAAATATTACAGCTACAGAGAACTAGAAATCAAAAGAACACACTTTAAGCTTTAAGTAATGCAGTTTTGCATGGGGGTGGGGTGGAGAAAGGCAATTAAAAATCTCCATTCCCTTCCAGATCCAAAGGAAAATAAAAGACCAGCGTTACTGAGCAAGACTGTACCCACCAGTCCCCAAAGCGCCCAGTCCTCCGGTTCGCTCAGCCTCTCCAGAATCTCCTGCTTCTCCCCAAACCACGCTCAACATTCCCAACATACAGGTCTGGGTCCTCGCCAAGACTAACTCCTCGCTGAGCAGTGCACGCGCTGCACCAAGGAAGACGCCGCCTTCCTGCCCGACCCCCGTGTTCTCCTTTACCAACCTTTTCCCACCGCCTCTCCTCAAAAGCCCGGACGCCCCGAAGCTCGGCGCTCCCGGAGCCGGCACTGCACTGGAGTCGGAGACGTGCGTGTCACATTTTTATTTCCCGGCAGCAGCTCGGGTGCGCGCAGCCACACGCTCCCACACTCACACGGACGCTCGTTTGAGAGGCGACCGGGGGCACCCGACGCACGCCGCGGAACTTGTGCGAGAGCGCGGCTCTGGTGCCTCCTCCCAGCCGGGCGCACTCACGGCCCCCGCCGCCGCCCCAGCCCGCACTGCCTCCTCCTGGCACTTTGGGAGCCCGGAGCGCCTCCGAGTTTGCGTCCCGCGCGGCCTGCGGGATTACCTCGGAAAGGGGGCCGGCTCCCCAGGGTCAGCGCGGCGCGGGCGGCTGCCTCCCAGCAGAGCTGCGGCTGCGGGCGTCCCGGGCGCGGGCCCCCGGGAAGAGGCGCGGTCCCGGGGAGCTGGCAACGGTGCGCGGCGGGAGGTTCGGCCTCCCGGCCGGGGCGGCCACCACACTCAGCCCTGCGCCGCGCGCTTCATTGTTTTGGGAAGCGCAGCCGCTGCGGAGGCGCCAGCGGCTGAAGCCCGCGATCCCCAGCCCCGGGACGAAGGCGGCGGCTCCCGGCCCCCGCGCCGAGGCTGCGCCGCGATCCCGCCCCCGCTGCCCTAGCTACGAGCGCTTCCTCCGCCCGCGGTCCAGGGGGCGTTTCCCTCCTCTCGAGTGTCCCCGTCCCCCGCTAGGCTACCGCACCTTCTCGGCCTTGGCTCGCCTAGCGGGGTGCAGGCGCTTGGAAGTTGGAATCCCTTACCCTCCCCTCCCCACGCCCCTGACCAGTTAGCCCATCCTGCAGGCGAACGCGGGGCGCAGGTTCTCGGCGCTCCCCGCCTAGGACGCGGAGCCCTGCCTCTTGCAAAGAGAGTGATTACAGACTTAGGCTGAGAGAGGCGCCGTTTCGCGGGGTGGTATTCCTAAAAATGCATGCGTATCCACGGCTGCCGCCTCCAGCCTTCCCTAGTTCCTGAGAGGTGTTACCTGCACAAGCACCCAGCCTGGCACCGCGCCTAGCTCAGAGCAGTCCCTCGGGTACCTGTCAGCGGAATGAACGAAGGAATGTGGACAGAGGGTGTGGGTGGGTGAGGAGGGAAGTATGGGGCTTCTAGCCCTGCGGAAGTGTGTCTTTGTAGCCACAGAACACACCCTCCTACATGGCCCAAGGCTCAGATACCTGCGCGCGTGAAAGAGCGAGCCAGCCGGGCTGGGTGGGGATGGAGGGGGAGGGGAGCATCTTCCCCAGGCTCCGAACGGTTCCTTTGTTCATCCCGCTTTGCCTCGGCTGCTTCGGGCCGCCTTCCCCCTCGCTCCCCAGGAGTTTCCCCAAAGCACAAGCGGATTGGGGGTGGAGTTGGAGCCGGGTGCCATCCCCCTGGCGGCGCCGCCAGAACCTCGCGAAGGGCCGGCCCCACTGCACGCACGGAAGGCGCTAACTGGAAAGCAGCTTCCGCTCCCGGGGGACTCCCCGCCCCCGTTCTATCGACCGCGCGCACCAGTCCCCACCGTCAGTCAAAAGACCCCGAGAGGGCCGGAAAGTTCTGGGCACGGTGGCCAGAGCCAAGGGCTAGAGCGCCGCTGCCACTCCTGAGAGTGCCCCTGGGGCTGCTGCCCGCGAGGCGTGTGGAGAGCTTGCAGCTGGCCCCGGTGAGGCGACTTTGGGATCTGGCAGCTGGCCGCGCGGGGTGGGCCTGAAGGGGAAGCCACAGATCGGATGTCCGTCTGTTCACGTGCGGAATGTCCATTTGAGACCGCGGTGCCGTGGCAGCTGGTCCTGGGACTCGAGAGTGCGCCTCCCTTTGTTTGCTGGCATACACGCTCCTCTGAACTCCAAGGTGGCTCCTGCGCCGGCGCCCCCGGAGGTGGGTGCCTGCCGCCCAACTCCTGCCCCCTCCGCTCCCCGGCTGTGGTCGTCTAGCTGAGAGCTGCGAGCCTGAACCGACCTGGAGCTTTGGACAGGTGTGGAGGATCCCCCAGGTGGAGGAAGTTGAATTTGGTAATATCGCCACGTAGTGCCCATTTCAGGGGGAATGTAGGACAAGCCCTCCCTCCCCCAACACACACGCCCTCCCTCCCCCAACACACACACACACACACACACACACACACACACACACACACACACTCCCACCTGGTCCCTGCAGGAGCGAACATTTTGGAGGCACAGATCTTTCACTAAATCTACTATTTTAAAATCCGAATGTACGTTTATTTAACCGAGACTTTGTAGAAGAAAAATTAACTAGAAATCTAATTCATTCAGCATTTATTGAGTGCTTGCTATGTGCCTCCCAGGGACTCTGGGCTAGACAGTAGGTATGCAAAAGTGAATAAAACCCCTTTCCTACCCTCAAAGACCTTACAAAACTTTGAAACATCACAGAAATTCAACTAAAAACAACAGGGAAAATTAATCATACTCAATCAAAGGTGTGGACTGAAAAACCGCTTGCTCAATATTTCTTCAGTTATGTTGATAACTTCCAACACTTAGAATTCTTCAGAACTGCATGAAGAGATAATGGGTTACAGGAATTAAATTAAAAAACAAAACTCTAAATTTGAAATATGTGCACCAAAAAGAAAACAAGCCAACAAACAAAAAACCAAAATGATTTGCTAGAGGCCTGTGGCTAGCAGGGGTTCTGGGGAAATAGAGTGTTCCAGAAAGACCTATCCTCTTAGGGACTGAATGGCCCTGAGCATGTATGCAAATCTGGGGGCCTCAGATTTCTCCTCTGAATAATGGAGATGCTAGTACCTACCTTAAAGCTTCCTAGTGACCAAACCAAAAACCAAATCCACAGCCGTCAAGTCGAATCCAACTTATAGCAACCCTATAGGACAGAATAGAACTGCTCCATAGGGTTTCCAGGGGCCCTGGTGGTGCTGTGGTAATTTAGGAGACAATGTTGAAGCTGGCATAGTGCTTAAGTGCTACAGCTGCTCACCATAAGGTCAGCAATTTGAATCCACCAGGCATTCCTTGGAAACTCTATGGGGCAGTTCTACTCTGTCCTATAAGGTCGCTATGAGTCAGAATCGACTGGACTACAACAGGTTTGGTGTTTTTTTTTGTTTGTTTGTTTGTTTTTGTTTTTATTGAAGCCATTATTCCTTGTCCTAAAATGTGACCCAGCTGGAACTGGACTCACAAGGACTCACAAGGACACATCAACTGTGCCCTGAGGTATAAACACAATGGCTAGGACAATCATGGAAAACATCTTTTAGGGAACCTTCCACAGAAGAAAATCATAAAACACAGCACTAAATGACTCACATACTTTCCACTCTTATCTTTTTTTATTAGCCTTTAGCGAATAGTAAGATTTGCTCACCCAGTGAAGACCCTCCTGACTGTCACTACTGAAACCTGTGCCAGTGATTGTTAAGAAAGACAATTCAAAATGTAGGATCACAGTTTCTAGCCAGTCTGTGAAAAGGTGAAGCTTTCAACGGTTTTGCCCAGTTGTAATGTTAATATATACTGATGGCTCTGGAATGTTGCTCGGACTCAGTCAGACATGACTGTGGCAGCATGCTTGTCCACTTCCCACTTTTGCCCCTTTGAATATATGCCGAATAAAACTTTCTTTTCGCTTTACTAAACTTCGTGATATTTTTACCCTACAACAGGGGTTAAGAGCTTGGCTGGTAACCAAAAAGGTTGGCAGTTCAAATCCACCAGCTGCTCTTTGGAAACCCTGTGGGGGCAGTTCTACTCTGTCCTGTTGGATCCCTGTGAGTTGGAATCGACTCCACGGCCATGGGTTTATAGGATTTCCAAGGCTGCATCTCTTTACAGAAGCAGACAGCCACATCTTTCTCCTGAGGAAAGGCTGGGGGATTCTAACCTCGACCTTTCGGTTAGCAGCCGAGAGCTTTAACCACTGCACAACCAGGGCTCTTCCTAGTGACCAGTATGTGATATTTAATAAATTGTAGTAATTAATAAATGGTTATTCTTGTGAGCTGCTGTCCAGTCAGCTCCTGACTCATGGTCACCTCAGGCACTACAGAACAAAACGCTGTCCTGTCCTGCACCATCCCATGATGGCTTGGGGAGCTGACCCTTCTGGTCTATATGGTTTTCACTGACTGATTTTTGGAAGTAGATGGCTAAGCCTTTCTTCCTAGTCGTTTTAATCTAGAAGCTCCGCTGAAACCTGTTCAACATCACAGCAGCACAAACGCCTCCACTGACCACAGCTGGTGGCTGTGCATGAGGTGAATGGGCCAGGAATTGAACTGGGTCTCCTGTGTGAAAGGAAAGAATTCTACCACTGAACCACCGATGCCACCTATAAACACTAGAAGTGTAGAAAGCAGATTTTTCTATTTCACGGTTGCAGTGTTTTGATAATGACTACTACCATGGATTATGAGGCAGTGGTGGTTCAGTGGGAGAATTCTCCCCATTCATGCAGGAGGTGTGGTTCCATTCCTAGCCAATGCACCTCATGCACAGCCACCACCAGTCTGCCTGAGACGTGTGAGTGCTATGAAGCTGAACGGGTTTCAGTGGAGCTTCCAGACTGAGATGACTAGGACGGAAGACCTGACCCCATGCTTCTGGAAATGAGTCAATGAAAACCCTATGGTTCAGTCTCTAATGTGAAACTGATCACGATGTTATGGATTGAATTGTGTCCCCCCAAAATATGTGTTGTAAATCCTAACCTTTAAGCCTGTGGTTATAATCCTATTTAGGAATGGGTTGTCTTTGTTATGTTAATGATGCAGGATTAGTGTAGGGTGTGTTTTAAATCAATCTTTTTTTGAGGTAAGTGATTAAATAAGCAAGAGAAAGAAGCAGAGATGGAGGAAGAGAGATGCTGAGCCACATGAAGACTGCCCAGGAGCAGAGGCTCAGAGGAGACAAGGACCTTCCTCCAGAGCAGACAGAGAGAGAAAGCCTTCCCCTAGAGAGCACCCTGAATTCAGACTGCTAGTCTCCTAAACTGTGAGAAAATAAACTTCCGTTTGTTAAAGCCACACTCGTAGGGTATTTCTGTCGTAGCAGCACTGGGTGACTAAGACACATGGCAGTGGCACAGGACAGTTTCCTTCAGTTGTGCGCGGGATCACCACTAACTGGGAGCCAACTAGAGGACAGTTAAAAACAGCAACAAGATTGCGTACATATATTTTATACACTTCCTGTTCTTTCACATAAGTGCTGCAAAAATCAATGTCTTGAATTCCTTAAAGAAATTTCAATGAGAAGTTAAATAATTTTTTCTATTGTACTTTAGATGGTTTACGGAACAAGTAGTTTCTCATGAAACAGTACACATATTGTTTTATGACGTTGGTTAACAACCCCACGACATGTCAACACTCTCCCTTCTTGACCTTGGGTTCCCTATTACCAGCTTTCCTGTCCCCTCCTGCCTTCTAGTCCTTGCCCTTGAGTTGGTGTGCCCCTTTAGTCTCGTTTTGTTTTATGGGCCTGTCTAATCTTTGGCTGAAGGGTGAACCTTGGGAGTGACTTCATTACTGAGCTAAAAGGGTGTCTGGGGGCCATACTCTCAGGGTTTCTCCAGTCTCTGTCAGGACAGTAAGTCTGGTCTTTTTTGTGAGTTAGAATTTTGTTCCACCTTTTTCTCCAGCTCTGTTCGGGACCCTCTGTTGTGATCCCGGTCAGAGAAGTCAGTGGTGGTAGCTGGGCACCATCTAGTTGTACTGGACTCAGTCTGGTGGAGGCCGTGGTAGTTGTGGTCCATTAGCCCTTTGGACTAATCTTTCCCTTGTATCTTGTTTTCTTCAGAGAAGTTAAGTAAATTTTAATGAGAAGTTAAAGTGACAAAGTAACAATTAACTTCATGCATGCGGAAAAATTATCACCTTAAGGCAAAAATGCAAATCGTTGTAAAATGTTAAGTGGATTGAGTTTATGATTTATTGCTGGGAGTGGTAAATGGATCGAGGCTAAAACTAAATTTGTTGGTTCCGAAAGAAATCATGAAGCAAGCTTGTATACGTATATGATGACGAATATAATGACAAATAAAAGTTTTTGACACTCTTTAGTTTCATTGTTGCTGAGGCACCCCAAATTGGAGCAGGCAGCTCAGGTTTTTGTATTGGTCCACAGATTTGTGAGGAATTCCTGAGGTCCTCTGGCATTTGAATATCCCTTTATTTCAAACAAAAAACAAACAAAAAAACAGAACCAACATATTCCTACCAATAGGAAACATTCTGAAATACATTTGCTTGTAATAAATTGAATTTCTTTTTGGTTTTTAAACTCAGAGGTTCTCTCCTGGCCTTTATCATACTCACTGTTAACCAACAGGCGACATTTTCACGGGGAAAGTTCCTTCCGCTTTCAGCAACCTGAAGCACATCATTGCTAAGCAGTCAAACAAGGAAGTTCAGTGAAAGTCTGCCAGCTGAGAAGCATTTGGGAGTGGGCAAAGGATAAGGAGTATATATTTTCTGACTGTAGTATTGTTGAATCTGGGGTATTTGTTTTCATTCACTGAAACTATTGTTCATAGAAACATATTTTTCCCACATTCATTATCCCATTCAACTTTCACAGTAAACTCATAGATTATTTTCCAGATAGGAAAATGGCAGCTGATATTTTTAGAACCGTTTTCTTTAAAGAAAATGGTTTACCGGAGATTTTCATTCTGTAGCATTGCAGAAACACAAGTGACATCTTCCCTGACTTGGGAAATTAGTATGTCAGGGAGGAAAATCACCTGTAGGTGGGTTCTTCATACTTAATCAGTGAAACACATTTGTATTTGGTAAGTCACAGTAAAAAAAAAAGAATTTCCAATACCTGCTTGTTTGGAACCCATTACACAACGCTAAGATCGGGTAGAAACATTTGTTTCCTAGCCAATCTATAGATTTCTTTTTTTTTTTTTTGTAATTAATCCATTTAGTCTTCAGCAATGATAATAAGAAAAGGAACCACCATTACGAAGAAACAGTCTCAGGTGTCTGAATGTGTGTAAAAAACCCAAAAACCCAAACCTATTGTGAAGGAGTCAATTCTGACTCATAGGAACCCCCCCCTCCTCCATGTATTACAGAGTAGAACTGCCCCATCGGGTTTTCTTGGCTGTAATCTTCACCCAAGCAGGGTGTAGGGACTGGAATCCCAGGCCAGCAGGAGCTTCCCCTCACCTTTCCTTCAGGATTTTCCTATGGAGAAAAAAATCTTTTTTTTTTTTTAACATCAGATGGAAGAAAGATACCATTTTCAGTGTCAGATAGCCTGCCTTCTATTCAGCAGAGAGTGCCTCCAAAGCAGAGCAGGACAGGCTAAGACATGGCAACGTGTAGAAGAAAATTTGTTTTTCCTAAACTTTTTCTTGTGTGGCATTGGCGGTTCAGTGGTAGAATTCTCGCCTTCCATGCAGGAGATGCGGGTTCGATTCCCAGCCAATGCATCTCATGCGCAGCCACCACCGGTCTGTCAGTAGAGGCTTACACGTTTCTATGCTGCTGAATAGGGTTCAGTGGAGCTTTCAGGCTAAGACAGCCTGGGAAGAAAGGCCTGGCTATCTACCTTTGAAAATCAGCCAGTGAAAACCCCCTGAATGACCACAGTCCGATTTGCAAGGCGCAGTACAAGGCAGCGTTTTGTTTTGTTGTACATGGGGTTGCCGTGAGTTGGGGCTGGCTCCCCGGCAGCTAACAGCTGTAAAAAAGTTACAAGGTTTTCATTATGAAAACAGAGTTCTCTTACCCACCACACTATACATCATCTTGTTAAATGTTAAAAGTGTAGGCATTATAACAAATAAACGATCTGTTAGCTATTCTATAAACTCACCTTTAGAAGGAACTTGTTTGTTTCACATAATTGTGTCTAGGTGACCAGGCCCACTGAAAACAGAACGGATGGTTTTATTACTCATTAACTATTAACTTTCACTTGAAACTTATTCTTTGAGAAAACAGTCAAGATTAATAAATATACCCTGTTTTCAAGATCAATAAACATAGCCTCTTTTCAAGATTAATATACATATCCAGTTTTCAAGAATAATGAATGTATCTTGTTTTCAAAACTTCAGGAGTCTAGTAACCAAAGTTACAAAAATGTAAAGTTAAGTAAATGTCAACCAATCAGAAATTTTGTTCAAAAGTTCCTGATAGGAGGGGACAAGAAAGCTGGTGATAGGGAACTCAAGGTTGAGAAGGGACAGTGTTGACATGTCATGGGGCTGTTAACTATTGTCATAGGGCAATATGTGCGCTGTTTAATGAGAAACTATTTGTTCTGCAAACTTTCATCTAAGCTACAAAAAAAAAAAAAAAGAATTATCTATGTGAAATCAAACTGACCATGGCAACTCAAAAGGTTTGATGGGAAGCCTGGGGGGCAGTGAGTTGAAGATAATGGTGATGGAATAATCTGGAAAAGGATAGTGAGAATAGCAGCACAACTGGAAGAATGTAATTGATGTCACTGAATTGTACACGTAGAAACTTTTGAAATGGTTTAGCTCTGGCTATGTATATTTTCACCAAAAAAAAAACAAAAACAAAAACAAAAAAACGGTCCTCCAAGGTCGAGAAGGGACAGTGTTGACGCGTCATGGGGATGTTAACCAGTGTCATAAAACAATATGTTTATTGACTGTTTAATAAGAAACTACTTGTTCTGTAAACCTTCACCTAAAGTACAATAAAAAAAATTTTTTTTAAAGTTCCTGATAACATTATATGTAAGCATTTTAAGAATTCTGATTAATTGGAGCGCTCCTTTACTTGGTAAATGTGTTGCCCACTTGCATATTGTCTATTAAACCTGCAAAGGAGTGGAACTGAAAGCTAGAATACCTCGGTTTTCGTTCTGACCTTATCACCTTAGTGAAGTCATCTGAGCTCTCTGCGTCCCATTTACCTCATCTGCAATATGGACTGAAAACATACTTTGTAGTTACCTACAAGAATCTGAGTGGGTATGGCAAGTTTACAAACATTCACACAGGGACAGCACTTTACAATTTACATAAAGGCTTTCCCATGCATCATCTCATTGAATTATTCACAACTCTGAATTAGTAAATGCAGGGGTTGTGAAAGGATTAAGGAAAAGGGATTCAGGGCCATATGGGCCTGGCCCTGCCACCTCCTAATTGTGTGATAGTAATAAGAATAACATCCACTAACTAATATTTTAAGGCTTGACTGTAAGTCCTTTGTAAATATTAACTCATTTAAACCTCGTTTCTTTTTTTACCTTTTAAATTTTTAACCTTTTTATTTTTAAATAGTTTCATATTTACAGAAACGTTTCTAAAATAATACCATTCCCCCAGATTCCCCAAATGTTGATCCTTCACTATGTTAACTTTATTACACCTATACCCTCTTTCTACTTATGTTTTTCCCTGAAATGTTGGAGAGTAAATTGCAGACATTATCACCTTTTATTCTCAAATATTTCATTTTGTTCTTTCTAAGAACCTGGACATTCTCTTACATCAACAGAGTACAATTTTCATAATTAGGAAAATAACATTGATACGGTGTACTATTAATGTAATCTCAGGCTTTATTCAAATTTCACCCATGTCTCACTAATGCCCTTCATAGCAAAATAATATAAATAAATAAATTCTGCTCCAGGACTCAATCCAGGATCATTTGTAACACTTAGTCATCATATCTCTCTTGTGTCCTTTGATATGTAACAGTTGCTCAAGTTTCTTTGTGTTATATGACCTTGATGTTTTTCAAGAATACAGACTATTTTGTAGACTGTTCCTCAATTTGGACTTGTCTGCTTTTTCCCCATGATTAGATTCGGATTATACATTTTTTTTTGGCCAGGAAGACCACAGAAGCGTTAGGTCCTTTTCCGTGTATCCCATTAAAAGGCATGCTACCGCAATGGCAGGTCTGAGCCGCCTGCCACAGAAGCCAATACTGAGACGGGGGTGAGGTGAGTAGCAAGAAGGTTTTTATTGTATATCGGTATACAGGAGACAGGGGGGAATTAGCTCCTCCAAACTCTGCCTCTCCATCTGGAGGCTGATCAGAGGGTTTTACAGGAAGATACCAAAGTCCAAGGAATTTGCAGAATGTTGGTTCCTGACTGGGGTAGCCACATTAACCATGCTCCAAACATGTTGACCTTTTTATGCCATCCTGGTTTCGGTCACAAGATGATTTTTCTTTGTTCAGGCATTTTACTGCCAGATTTTATCACTTGTTGTTCTGCCTCCCAGTGAAGAACTCAGGTTATTTTTATGCATGACACAAAAGGGAAAAACAAAGACATCAAGGCATGGTATACATTGTTAACTGTATGAACTATGTGGGAGTGCCTTATGGGCCCCTGACATTTTCTGGTTCTAAGAGTCCCCTTACAGTCCCCCCTTTCATTGGTAGTTTCTCAGTCTTGGGAAATGAGGCACCATTCTTCTCTGGTTACATCCTGCTGACCAGGGGCGTTGACCAAGGTTGAGGCGTCTTAATGCATATTAGAAATAGTGTAAAGGGCTAAGTTAGAATGGAAATCAACTGCATCTTGATGAATTAGGTGGCGTGCATCAGATGAAGGGGCGTCTTGACCTACCAGAGTAAAAACTCCACCAGCTTTCTTTAATTTAATTTGATTGTCGTACTTTAAATGAAAGTTTACAACTCCAGTCAGTCTCTCATGAAAAAATTTATACATACATTGTTATGTGAGCCTAATTGCTCTCCCTGTACTGTGACAGCACACTCCTCCTTTCCAGCCCTGATTTTCTGTGTCCATTCGACGAGCTCCTGACCCTCTCTGCCTTCTCATCTCACCTCCGGACAGGAGCTGCCCATTTAGTCTCATGTATCTACTTGAGCTAAGAAGCACACTCTTCATGAGTATCATTTTATGTCCCACAGTCCGGTCTAATTTTTGTCTGAAGAGTTTGCCTTGGGAATGGTTTTAGTTCTAGGTTGACAGAGAGTCCAGGGACTATGCTTTCTGGGGATCCTCCAGTCTCAGACTAGTAAGTCTGATCTTTTTACTAGAATTTGAGTTCTGCACCCCACTTTTCTCATGCTCCATCAGGGACTCTCTGTTGTGTTCCCTGTCAGGGTGGTCATTCACGGTAGCTGGGCACCATCTAGTTCTTCTGGTCTCGGGCTGATGCAGTCTCTAGTTTATGTGGCCCTTTCTGTCTCTTGGGCTAATACTTTCCTTGTGACTTCAGTGTTCTTCATTCTCCTCTACTCCAGGTGAGTTGGGACCAATTGATGCATCTTAGACAGCTGCTTGCTAGCTTTTAAGACCCCAGATGCCACTCACCAAAGTAGGATGCAGAACATTTTCTTAATAAAATTTGTTATGCCAACTGACCTAAATGCCCCTGAAAGCATGCTCCCCAGACCCCCACCCCTGCTACTCTGTCTCTCGAAGTGTTTGATTGTATACAGGAAACTTCTTAGCTTTGGTTTAGTCCAGTTGTGATGACTTCCCCCGTAGAGTCTGCTGTTCCTCCCTTCACCTAAGATAATTCTTGTCTACTACCTAGTTAGTGAATAACCCTCTCCTCCCTCCCCACCCTCATAACCATTAAAGAATGTTTTCTTCTCTGTTTACACCTTTCCTTGAGTTCTTGTAATAGTGATCTAATACAATCTTTGTCCTTTTGTGACTGACTAAATTCACTCAGCATAATGCCTTCCAGATTCCTCCAAGCTATGTTTCACAGATTCATTGTTGTTCTTTATTGTTGCGTAGTATTCCGTTGTGCAAATATACCATAATTTGTTTATCCATTCGTCCGTTGATGGGCACCTAGGTTATTTCCATCGTTTTGCTATCGTGAACAGTGCTGCAGTGAACATGGGTGTGCATATACCTATTCACGTGACAGCTCTTATTTCTGTAGGATATATTCCAAGGAGCGAGTCTGCTGGATTGTATGCTACTTCTGTTTCTAGCTATTTAAGGAAGAACCAAATCGATTTTGAAAGTGGTCGTACCATTTTACATTCCCACTAACAGTTTATAAGTGTTCTAGTCTCTCTACAACCTCTCCAACATTTATTATTTGGTGTTTTTTGGATTAATACTAGCCTTGTTGGGGTGAGATGGTATCTCATTGTAGTTTTGATTTGAATTTCTCTAATGACTAATGATCGTGAGCATTTCTTCATGTGTCTGTTAGCTGCCTGAATGTCTTCTTTGGCGAAGTGCCTCTTCATATCCTTTGCCCATTTTTTAATTGGGTTATTTGTCTTTTTGTTGTTGAGGCTTTGCAGTATCTTGTAAATTTTAGAGATTAGACACTGATCGAATTTGTTGTAGCCAAATATTTTTTCCCAGTCTCTAGGTTGTCTCTTTACTCTTTTGGTGAAGTCTTTTGATGAGCATAAGTGTTTGATTTTTAGGAGCTCCCAGTTATCTAGTTTCTCTTCTGGTGTTTGTGCGTTGTTACTTACAGTTCGTATTGTGTTTATGCCATGTATTAGGGATCCTAGCATTTTCCCTATTTTTTCTTCCATGATCTTTCAGTTTTGATTTTATATTTAGGTTTTTGATCCATTTTGAGTTAGTTTTTGTGCGTGGTGTGAAGTATGGGTCTTGTTTCAGTTTTTTTTTTTTTTGCAGATGGATATCCAGTTATGCCAGCACCATTTGTTGAAGAGACTGTCTTTTCCCCAGTTAACAGACTTTGGGCCTTAGTCAAAAATCACTTGCTCATAGGTGGATGAATTTATGTCTGGATTCTCAATTCTGTTCCATTGGTCTATGTGTCTGTTGTTGTACCAGTACCAGGCTGTTTTGACTACCATGGCAGTATAATAGGTTCTAAAATCAGGTAGCACGAGGCCTCCCACTTTGTTCTTCTTCTTGAGTAATGTTTTACTTATTTGGGGCCTCTTCCCTTCCCATTTGAAGTTGGTGATTTGTTTCTCCATCTCATTAAAAAATGCTGTTGGAGTTTGGGTCAGGATTGCATTGTATCTGTAAGTTGCATTGGGTAGAATTGACATTTTCACAGTGTTGAGTCTTCCCATCCATGAGTAAGGTATGTTTTTCCACTTATTCAGGTCTCTTTTGGTTTCTTGCAGTAGTGTCTTGTAGTTTTCATTGTATAGGCCTTTTACATCTCTGGTTAGATGTATTCCTAATTATTTTATCTTCCTGGGGGCAACTGTAAATGGTATTGATTTGGTGATTCCCTCTTGGAAGTTCTCTTTGTTGGTGTAATGGAATCCAACTGATTTTTGTATGTTTATCTTATATCCTGAAACTTTGCTGAAATCTTCTATTAGTTCCAGTAGTTTTCTTGTGGATTCTTTAGGGTTGTCTGTGTATAAGATCATATCATCTGCAAATAGAGATACTTTTACTTCTTTCCTACCAGTTTGGATGCCCTTTATTTCTTTTTCTAGCCTAATTGCTCTGGCTAGGACCTCCAGCACAATGTTGAGTAAGAGTGATGACAAAGGGCATCCTTGTCTGGTTCCCATTTTCAGGGAGAAAGTTTCAGGCTCCCTCCATTTAGGATGATGTTGGCTATTGGCTTTGTGTAAATTTATCATGTTGAGGAATTTCCCTTCCATTCCTATTTTGCTGAGAGTTTTTATCATGAATAGGTGTTGGACTTTGTCAAATGCCTTTTCTTCATCGATTGATAAGATCATGTGGTTCTTTTCTTTTGTTTTATTTATGTGATGGACTACATTGATTGTTTTCCTAAAGTTGAACCATCCCTGCATAGCTGGTATAAATCCCACTTGATCATGGTGAATTATTTTTTTGATATGTTGCTGAATTCTATTGGCTAGAATTTTGTTGAGGATTTTTGCATCAATGTTCATGAGGGATATTGGTCTGTAATTTTCTTTTTTTGTGTTGTCTTTACCTGGAGTTGGTATCAGGGTTATGCTGGCTTCATAGAATGAGTTTGGGAGTATTCCATCCTTTTCTATGCTCTGAAATACCTTTAGTAGTAGTGGTGTTAAGTCTTTTCTGAAAGTTTGGTAGAATTCTCCAGCGAAACCATCTGGGCCAGGGCTTTTTTTAATTGGGAGTTTTTAAATTACCTTTTCAATCTCTTCTTTTGTTATAGGTTTATTTAGTTGTTCTACCTCCGTTTGTGTTAGTTTAGGTAGGTAGTGAGTTTATAGAAATTTGTCCATTTCCTCTAGGTTTTCAAATTTGTTAGAGTACAATTTGTCATAGTATTCTGTTATGATTCTTTTAATTTCAGCTGGGTTTGTTGTGATATCACCCATCTCATTTTTTATATGGTTTATTTGCTTCCTCTTCTGTTTGGCCAATGGTTTATCAATTTTATTGATCTTTTCAAAGAACCAGCTTTTGGTCTTGTTAACTCTTTCAACTGTTTTTCTATTCTCTATTGCATTTAATTCTGCTCTAATTCTTATTATTTCCTTCTTCTGGAGCCCAAGAACTTCTTTTGCTGTTCTCTTTCTACTTGTTCCAGTTGTAGGGTTAATGTTTTGATTATGGCCCTTTCTTCTTTTTGGATGTGTGCATTTACTGCTATAAACTGACCTCTGAGCACTGCTTTTGCTGTGTCCCAAGGGTTCTGGTAGTATGTGTTTTCATTCTCATTTGATTCTATGAATGTCTTTATTCCGTCTTTAATTTCTTCTATAACCCATTGGTTTTTGAGCAAGGTGTTGTTCAATTTCCACGTGTTTGATTTTTTTCCTTGCTTTTTTTGTTATTGATTTCTACTTTTATGGCTTTATGGTCAGAAGAGATGCTTTGTATTATTTTGATGCTTTGAATTCTGTTAAGGCTTGTTTTATGACCTAATATGTGGTCTATTCTGGAGAATGTTCCATGCATGTTGGAAAAGAAAGTATTCTTGGCTGCTGTTGGGTGGAGTGTTCTGTATATGTCTGTGAGATCTGGTTGGTTGATTGTAGCCTTTAGATCTTCTGTGTCTTTGTTCAGGTTCTTTCTGGATGTTCTGTCCTTTACTGAAAGTGGTATGTTGAAGTCTCCTACTACTATCGTAGTCTATTTTGTCAGAGATTAATTTGTCACTTCTGCTCTTTTTTGAGTGTTATTTGCTTGATACGTTTTTTCCATCCTTTCAGTTTTTGTTTGTTTGTGTCTTTAAGTCTAAGGTGTGTCTCTTATAAGCAGCATATAGACTGATCATGTTTTCTTTATCCAATCTGCTGGTCTCTGTCTCTTTATTGGTGCATTTAGTCCATTAACAGTCAGCATAATTATTGATAGGTATGAATTTATTTCTGTCATTTTGATGTCTTTTTTGTGTGTTGTTCACAGTTTCGTTGTTCCACTTAATTTTCTGTGCTGAGTCGTTTTTCTTTATGTATTTTCATCTTTTTCATTGTTGTTGATTTTGTATTTGCTGAGTCTTTATGTTTTTTATTTTGATGTGTTGGATTGTTAGTTTCCTTTGTGGTTACCTTAATATTTGCCCCTATTTTTCTAAGTTTATACCAGTCTTTCATTTTTTTATATCGCCTTGACTTCTTCTCCATATGAAAAATCTATCTCTACATTTTTTAGTCCCTCTTTTTTGTTTTAATGTGTCATCTTATACATATTGACATCTCTGTTTGCCTGTTTTCAGTGTTTTAGCTTTGACTGATTTCTGTGACTTCCCTATGAGTTGATATCTGGTTGCAGCGTCCTGTGTTCTAGTCTTGGGTGGTTATCTGATGTTATTGATTTTCTAACCGGAGGACTCCCTTTAGTGTTTCTTGTAATTTTGGCTTGGTTTTTGCAAATTCCCTAAACTTCTGTTTATCTGGAAATGCCCTGATTTTGCCATCATATTTGAGAGACAGTTTTGCCGCATATATAATTCTTGGCTGGCAATTTTTTTCCTTCAAGGCTTTGTATATGTCATCCCATTAGCTTCTTGCCTGGGTAAGCCCCACCAGGTTTGAAAGTATTGGCTGCCCCCTTGGTGAGTATCTTGATGAGGCAGGGGAAGCAAGGCAGATTATAATGATTATTATTATTATTGTAAGGACAGAAGCTAACCAAGACCCCAAGGAAGGAAACATATCAGAAAACCAACTATAGGCATATTCTTGACACGATTTGGGGTCTGTCCACTTAGTAACTTTGTGAATGGCCTCTAATCCACTTTCTACTTCTCCAGTGGTGTTTATCCAAGCACAACAGATTTTGTTTATGATGGCACAGACTCCTCCTGAGTTGGCTAATAAAAAGTCTAATGCAATTCGGTTGTGCAACACCACCTTTGCCAGAGAATCCAAGGAAGTTTCTTGCACCTAGAGACCCCATTCTGTCCCTAGAGCCAACAGGTGGAGGGTGTCAGACAGGTTTCTTACAGCCATCTCCATGTGATACATTCCCAGTGCCTGGATTATGGCTTTCAGGAACCACCATCCAAATCTGGTCTTCCCTAAAACTGAATTGTCGTGAGCTCCTGTCACCTCTAAGGAGACAGAATCTACAGAGAAGATGTTGTGCTTTACCTGAGAAATTTCCTTTGCATGTTGCGTGTAAGGCAGATGAATCTGGGTAGGGAAAGTTAGGAACCCCAAGGTGCATTGGCCTACAAAATGCACACCAGTTAGGCACGGGATGGACCTGGTGTATGGTGATGGTTTGGGAGATGGGTTTTCACTAGTGGGGTACGCTTTCCCTCCACATAAAAAGGTGTATCCGGGTGGAGCACAAAGGGACAAATTTTGATTGGTACTGTCTGGGATACTAATGTTAATATCAGATAACCGAGGAGCAACCAAGGACTGGTTGCAGGAAGAGAGAAGCTGAAAGTCTCGGAAAACTTGTTGACCTACCTTTGCTCTTTGGTCTTGTGATCTAATTTCCCACCATTATTCTGTTGTGTGATTATATAACCTGGCAAGGGAGAAACAAGGAATGGAGAAAGGATATTGTACCAGTCAAGCCCGCACCGGGACTTTAGGGAGCCTGTGGGACAAGGCACAATCAGGTATCTCCTTGGTGTAATCAAAAACAGGTGGGGCCAATGGACTTAATGGGGCCCCTGACTGCAGGAGGTGATGACAAATGCAGCAATTGCTGAGATCTCCTCCTGTGACTACCACCTGGGACATGGTGACTAACCCATTGGAGGACCATTTCCATCTGTTGGGAAGGTGGGCGGGCTCTTGCTGTTGACTACGATGACCCGAATCCCCTCTCCTCGACTTATTTCCACATCCTGAGGTGAACCCTTTTTATATTTTATACAGTAGTATATCACAATATCCGATATAGGCTCATATCAGACACAGTGATTGAAGAGTCTCGATTTCATGCTTGAGTGGTATCTGCCATGAACCTGTAGTTTTAAAATCCCAAACCATCATGTGCCCCCTCTCCGGCTTTTCCATGATCCACTTAACTGGTCTCTACTGGAGTTAGGGTGGAAATCATGCACAGAAGGGTCAAGGTATCTCCAGCTTACAGGGTCAGTGTCCCCTTTTGCCTGCGGTATCACAGGGACTTCTCCTGTCCAAGTTCCCTGAGGGAGTAGGAGAATCAAAAAGAACAAAATCAAAATCATTATTCAGTGAGTGTTTTAAATTTATATCTTAAACCTTGCAGAGGGGTGCAGGAGCATGATGGTTGTTCACCTGCTATCTTTTCCTCTTTTGGTGGAGCCACTTTTACTCTAGAATGGTGTACCCAGGCAGCGATTCCTCCCAGCTTCAAGGATGAGTGAGTTGTTAGGAGGACATCAAATGGTCCCTCCCACTTCTGGGTCGGTTGATCTTCCAGGTGCTGGTTCTTCCAAGTTTTTAGCAGAACTCGGTCTCTTGGTTGAAACCTGTAGAGAGGGGTGTCAGACAGGAAGGACAAACAGGAAAAAGCATATCGAGTTATGGTATTTATGACAATTCTCGGAGATCAGACTCAATCTCTTTTTTCTACCTCAGTCATTATCACTGTGGGGAAAGTCGACTTTTTTAGGAATGGCCTCCCATATATTAATTCGTAAGGGCTCAACTTAAGCTTACCTCGAGGGGCTACTCAGATTCTGAGCAGGGCAATGGGCAGAACTTGTATCCAAGTGGAATGTGCTTCTTGGCAGAGCTTGGCCAGAGTTTTCTTCAGAGTGTGATTCATCTTCTCAAGTCTTCCTGGTTGACTGTGGCCTCCAGGCTGAATGTAATTTCCAATTAATACCCAGAGCCTCACTAACCTCTTGTGTGACCATTGCCATAAAATTTCCCCCATTGTCACTTTGGATGGATACTGGCAGCCCAAAACGAGGGATAATTTCTTTGAGTAGTGTTTTAGTCACTGCTCGAGCTTTTTCAGTCCGACAGGGGAAAGCTTCTACCCATCCAGAGTATGTATCAACAAAAATGAACAAGTATCTGACGTTTCCAGGTGCTCCAGGCATTACTGTGAAATCCACTTGCCAAACTTCTCGCATGTCAGTCTCTCGGTGTTGGACCACTGGTTCCACTGGGTGAGGGGTGGTCTTTGGGTTGTGTCTGGCACAGAGGTGACATCTCCTTGTCACATCCCAGATGGCCTTGAAGAAGTTTGGCCCAATGACTGCTGGTTGGATCCACTCGAGGCTGGCATCCCTCCCATAGAGCGTTCCTGCATGTAGGGTGGAGACTATATCATGAACTTGTATTTCTGGCAGTAGTACGTTGCCTTCTGAGTTTACTAGCCATTTAGAATGGGGGGCTGGGTGGCATCCCGATTTAGTTGCCCTTTCTAAGTCTCTGGAAGTGTAGGGGAGGGGGGAAGTTCAGTTGGGTCTAGATGGGAAATCGGAGCCATTTCCATTTCTCCCCCATTTTCCTGCATTGCTGCCTTTTTAACTTCTGAGTCCCCTCTGCGATTGCCCATCACCTCAGGAGACTTTCCCTTTTGGTGTCCAGGACAATACACTACTGCCACCTGGAGGGGGTCATGCACCCCTTCTAAGAGTTCCAAGATGTCTGTTACGTTTTTCATCTCCTTGTTGGCAGCTATCTGAAGGCCCTTTTCTTTCCACAGGGTGCCGTGTGAATGGAGAACCAAATGCGCATACCTGCTGTTGGTATATATCGTTCTGCACTTTCCTTTTCCCAGTCCAAGAGCTCATCCCAGAGCAACGAGTTTGGCCTTCTGGGCCGCGTTTCTGGCCAGAAGCGGGGCTGCCTCCAACATTCAGTTAGTGTCACTATGATGTACCCTGCTCTGCAACATCCTTCTGGCATAAAGCTGCTGCCATTAGTATACATTTCTGCCTCTGGATCAGTCGGAGGGATGTCCAAGAGGTCAGGTCTGCTGGAATAGATTTCCTCAATTATTTCTAAGCACTCATGTGTAGGAGCCCCTTCTGATATGGGCAGCAAGGTGGCTGGGTTGAGGGAGGAGACAGCTTTTTAAAACCACATTTGGATTGTCCAGCAGGATGGCCTGATATTTGCCCATCTGGCCTGCTGTGAGCCAGATACCTCCCTTTTGTTCTAAAAGGGGAAGAACCACATGTGGGGTATTCACTGTCACCTTTTGCCCTAAGGTGAATTTTTCAGCCTCCTGCAGCAGGTTGCAAGTTGCTGCCATGGCTTGAAGGCAAAGGGCCATCCTCGGGGCCACGTTATCTAGTGGTTTTGAAAAGTAGGCCATGGGTTGCCTGGAGGGTCCCAAGGTCTGAATTAATACTCCCACAGCAATTTCTTGTCACTCATGCACAAAGATTTCAAAAGTTTTCTGTAAATCTGGTAACCCCAGTGCTGGAGCAGTCATTAACTTGTATTTTATTTTTTCAAAAGCCTGCTGACATTCCTTAGTCCATAATAAACTTTCCTTCTCTTCCCTTCAAAGCCTCATATAGAGATTTTGCCATAAGCTCAAATCCTGGGATCCAGATCTGACAGAACCCTGCCATCCCAAGAAAACCTCGCAAATGACACTTGGAGGTAGGAAGTGCCACCCGCATTATGGCCTCCCTCCGATCATGGAGGAAGCTCTGTTGTCCTTGTGAGATTTGGAAACACAAATACCTTACCTGTCGTTGGGATATCTGGGCTTTTTTCTCAGAGACTCAGTATCCACATTCAGCCAGATGGTTTAGAATCAGTGTGGTATTTCAGAGTCCTCCTTGGTCTCCCTTGTTATCAGAATGTGATCAACATACTGCAAAACAAGACCCTTTCCCAATTTTAATGTCCTCAAGTCTCTGGCTAAAATTTCTCCAAAAATGGCTGGGGAGTTCTTAAACCCTTGGGCGAAGATCTTGCCTTGTGAGGTACCTTTTGGTCCTGGTTTTAATACCAGTCCCTTCAAAAGCAAACAGTGACCGGGACTCAGGATGTACAGGAATACAAAAGAAGGCATCTTTCAAGTCCAAGACCAAGAACCAGGCACACTGGCTGGGAATGGTGACCAGAAGGATGTAGGGGTTTGGCACCACCCGGTGGATATCTTCCACTCTTTGATTGATCTTTCTCAGGTCTTGGACGAACCGATACTCCTTTGTCCCTGGTTTTAATACTGGTAGAATAGGAGTGTTGTACAGAGAATGGCAGAATTTTAAAAGTCCAGTCTTCATATACCTTGGAACCAATGGTGCAATACCCTCCAATACTTCCTTATGGAAGGGATATTGTTTTTGATTTACAGTGTGTGCTCCAGGTCTCAAGGCTATTTTTACTGGTGCAGTGGATTTCACCCAAACTGACCTTCCTGTTGCTCATACTTCTGGGCTCACTTCCAGCAAAACGTGGGGAGGGACACTGCTAGATGTTGCCACTTCACTTTTTAATAGTGCTGCCTGGAGGGCACAAGCATTTTCTGGCGAGGTCTGCAACAGAATGCGGGATGGCCCAAAGGTAATTTGGGCCCCTAGCTTTGATAGGAAGTCCAGCCTCAGTAATGGCACTGGGCATTCTGGCTTGTAGAGAAACTCATGATATAACATATCCTTTCCAATTTCACAGTTCACAGGTTGGAGGAAAGGTCAGGTGGATAGTTTTCCCAAAACTCCTACCGCTGAGGCAGTGTGCGGGCTGAGAGGGGACTCGGCTGTGTTCAGAACCAAGAATGTCACTCCCGTATCTAGAATAAAGTCAATAGGATGCCCTCCCACTTTAAGGGTTACCCGAGGCTCATGGTGGGAGATAGCCAAGGAAGGTCTCAGCCCTGGGCCCCATCATTCTAAATCATCATTCCTGTGTGTGGATTCCTCCTGATATGCTTTGAGGGCAATGGGATGTGGTTGCTTTCCCTGGCTTCAAGGCATTCCTGTTCCCAATGCCCATGTTTCTTACAATAAGCACATTGATCAGCCTCCAGTGGTGGCTTAGTTTGCCGCCCTGAGTCGGACTTCTTTCCTATCTTTAAAACTACCACTTGCAGTATTTTTTGTTATGGTGGTTAATGAAGATAGCTATTAAGGGGTGCTCTGACTCCTAGTGTGCCACTATTTGTTGAGTGTCAGTTATTGGCCAGGTTTAGTTCTAGGATCCACAGATACAGGCTGTCTTAGTTATCTAGTGCACCTATAGCAGAAATACCACACGTGGGTGGCTTTAACAAATGGACTTTTGTTTTCTCACAGTTTAGGAGGCTAGAAGTTCAAATTTAGGGTGCAAACTCTAAGGGGTTCTTTCTCTGTTGGCTCTGAGGGAAGGTCCTCATCTCTTTTCAGCTTCTGTTTCTTGGTTCCTTGGAGACATCACATGGTGTGGCATCTATCTTCTCCCATCTGTGCTTCCTTGCTTAATCTGTTCTTTTTTTATGTCTTAAGGGAGATGGGCTCAAGAAACACCCTACACTAATACTGCCTCATTAACATAAAAAGAAAACCCATTCCCAAATGGGGTTAAACCATGGGTATAGGGGTTAGGATTTACAACACATATTTTTGGGGGACACTATCCGGAACACAGACCAAGGAAGGTGCTTGCTTTCAGTATCCTACATTTTTCCAGGAAGACTGATGAAAAAATTACCAGAAGACATTTATTCCATTCGAAATTCTTGGGAGGATTTGGAGATGGACTGAATAACTTTCATTTTAAAAATAGTCCTAAGAGAACAAATAGTCCATATGTGATGTTTCTTTGACTACTTTTTCAAAGACCTCTCCCTAACAAGCTAGCAATATAATTAATTAAAACCCATCTCAACTGCTGGGTAATTTGTTCGTTGATTAGCCCTGCAATTTGTTATACATCTCTCACAAAACACTAATCATTTTAAGGTGAAGCAGCCTGCACTGACACACAGTTACAGCTGAGTTGAAAACACCTTTCCATTTCAGAAGTCTGAATCCTACAGCAATTTAAATTCTTTTTTTCAGTCAATGATAGAAATGGTTACAAAATAGTTTTAGTTATAGAAACTAATGGATAATAATGGCACTAATTTAAGCAACATCAGAAGCATGAATACAAAGTGGAAACTTTGGATCAAATTTTTTAAAAAATCCCTAATAATTAATTTTTTAAAAGAAGTACTAAGTTGTCTAATGTTTCTCTTAATCAGGTCAAATTATTCTCCTCAACATATTTCTAGGTCTGGTGTGATACGTTTTAAAATAAGTATGTCCTTCCCAAGAATATTTTGACATGATTGGGATTGATTGTAAGTTATATTTTAAATTCCCTAATAGCACAATGTAGACACAATTTTTTTAATTCAAAAATCAACAAAAGTAAAAAAAATTAACAAAAGTTAAAAAAAAATCAACAAAAGTAAACTTTTTTATGTTACATGCAAAAAATAATTTTTAAATTTTTGAGTGAGTTGGCTAAAGGGAAGCAATTATCCTGTGACTTGTAAAAATATTAGAGAGACAGAATCGATCTCTTCTGCCCTTTTAGTTCAGCTATAACTTATGGTATAGTATTGATGAGAAACAATGAGTAATTTGTTCTTCTGAAGAAGTCAGCACTTTTTAAAATTCATCTTTTTCTTCTTTTTTGTTTATTTGCATTCTGGGGAATACTCCTCTCATATCTATTGAATCATTAAGAAATGAAAAAAGAAAAAATATATACATATCCATGATTTTTCTTTTTCCAAGAACAATAATACTCAATAACACTCTTGAAGGACTAGTTCAAAGATGTTAGCATGAGTTGTCCTCATGCAAATAGGTTGTATTCCACAACATCCTCCTAAACTGGAGAGCCCCCCCAAGAAAAACCTACTGCCATCAAGTCAATTCCGGCTCATAGCGATCTTATAGGACAGAGTAGAACTGCCCCATAGAGTTTCCAAGACTGTAATCTTTATGGAAGCAGATGGCCACATGTTTCTCCTGCAGAGTGGCTGGTGGGTTTGAACCTCCGACCTTTCAGTTAACAGGTGAGTGCTTAACCACGGCACCATCAGGGCTCCTTAAAACTAATACAGATGGTATCTATTTGTTTAGTGCCCTGTAAATATTTGCTAGATGGGTCCAACAAACAGTGCTAACTCTGCTTCCACTTCACCTCCCATTCACTCGTCAGCTTGCCACAGTGTGACATCCACCTAATTATTTTGACTTCTTTCTCCTAAAAACCTGGCTACTTTTTCTCAGTTCTTTTCTGTAGTTCATTTCCCTCAACCCATTTCTTAAATAGAGGCTTTCCTCAGTAGTGCATTCATTACTAGGGAGCTAGCCACCACTTATGAGATGATGTTCCCCAAATCTGGGGTACCAGCTGACGTCTTTCCCAGCACCAGACCCATGTGTATGCATTGGTCTGCTGAGTGTCTAGCTGATGTTGCATAGATGCCTACAACTTCTCTTGCCTAAAATCAAAGTCATTAACCCATCTTTGTTTTTAAGGGGCAGTTTTTGCAGTCCTAAGGGAAGCTGGATAATAGTTGCATTACTCTTGTGCTAATCTTGTCTGTGGTGTGCTTATCAAGGGGAATAGATTTAACGTAGTAAGGCTGGGCTTGAAAACGAAATCTGAAAGTAGCCTGCAGTATCTATAGGCCTGGGCCCCTCAAACTCCAAAAGCAGCAATGTTTCAGGCAGTCAGCACTAAATATGTTTTAGCATTTACACAAAAATGCAACACTGATAGAGACCAGCAAAAGTGTTAAAGATGAGCTTGCATACAGACTAGAGATGAACTTCAATTTATCATTATTACTGAACACTAATGAAAAGAATTCTAGTTGCCTCCATGAAAACTGCCTCCTTTTCCATGAGACCAGAAGAACTGGATGGTGCCGGGTTACCATTAGTAAATATTTTTATAGAAGAATACTGATTGAAATGAGGGAAACTATAGAACAGAATTTCAAATTCTCAATGGAATCCAGACTTTCTGGATCCTCTGAGGCTGGGTGAGCCCTTGAAATTACTGCCCTGAGATAATCTTTAAACTTTAAATCAAAACTATCCCCTAGGGTCTTCTCTGAAGCAAAAAAATAACTTATTTTAGTTAGTAAAGAATGTCTGCTTTGAGCATTGTGGTCTTTTAAAGAATTATCCTTGTCATATCAATTTCACAATGACAACTCAAAAGGTTGAATGAGAAACTTAGGGAGCAGTGAGTTTAAAATGAAGGTGGTGGAATAATGTGGAAAAGGATAGCAAGAACAGTAGCACAGGCCAACAGACACATGAAGAAATGCTCACAATCACTAGCCATTAGAGAAATGCAAATCAGAACCACAATGAGATACCATCTCACCCTGGCATTACTGGCACGAATCAAAAACACTGGAAATAACAAATGTTGGAGAGGCTGAGGGGAGATCAGAACTCTTACGCACTGCTGGTCTGATACAACCATTTTGGAAAATGATATGGTGCTTCCTTAGAAAGCTAGAAATAGAAATACCTTACAATCCAGCAATCCCACTCCTAGGAATATATCCTAGAGAAATAAGAGCTGTCACACGAATAGACATACGCACACCCATGTTCATGGCAGCATTGTTCACAATAGCAAAAAGATGGAAATAACCTAGATGCCCATCAACAGAAGAATGGATAAACAGACTATGGTACATACACACAATGGAGTAGTATGCAACAACAAAGAACAATGAAGAATCTGTGAAGCATCTCATAACATGGATGAAACTAGAGGATATTATGCTGAGTGAAATGTCAATCACAAAAGGACAGATATTGTATGAGATCATTATGATAAAAACTCATGAAAAGGTTTACACACAGAAGCAATCTTTGTTGGTTATGAGGGATGGGAGGGTTGGGGGGAGAAATACTAAATCAACAATAGATAAGTGGTAACTTTGGTGAAGGGTAAGACAGTACACAATACTGGAGAAGCCAGCATGACTTGTACAAGGAAAGGTCATGGAAGCTGCATAGACACATCCAAACTCCCTGAGGGATTGAATTTCTGGGTGGAGGGCTGTGGGGACCATGGTCTCAGGGAACATCTAGCTCAGTTGACATAATACAGTTTATAAAGACAATGTTCTACATTTTACCTTGGTGAGTAGCATCTAGGGTGTTAAAAGCCTGTGAGCAGCCATCTAAGATACTCCGCTGGTCTCACTCCTTCGGGAGCAAGGGAGAATGAAGAGAACAGGATACAGGAAAAGATTAGTCCAAAGGACTAATGGACCCAGCTACCAAGGCCTCCACCAGGCTGAGTCCAGTACAGCTGGATTGTGCCAGGCTACCACCACTGACTGCTCTGACCAGGATCACAACAGAGGGTTCTGGACAGAGCTGGAGAAAGATGTAGAAGAAAATTCTAACTCACGAAAAAAGACCAGATTTACTAGCCTGACAGATACTGGAGAAACCTCGAGAGTATGGCCCCTGGACACCTTTTTAGCTCAGTGGTGAAGTCACTCCCGAGGTTCACCGTTCAGCCGGGGATTGGTCAGGTCCATAAAACAAAATGGGACTAATGAGGCACAACAGTCCAGGGACAAGGACTAGAAGGCAGAAGGCGACAGGAAAGCTGGTGATAGGGAACCCAAGGTTGAGTAAAGACAGTGTTGGCATGTAGTGGGGTTGTTAACCATTGTCATAGGGCAATATGTGTACTAACTGTTTAATGAGAAACTACTTTGTTCTGTAAACCTTCATCTAAAGTGAGAATAGCAGCACAACTGGAAGAACGTAATTGACGTCACTAAATTGTACATGTCAAAATTTTTGAAATGGTATCTTTGGCTATGTATATTTTCACCAAAAAAAAAAAAGTCCTCCAAGGCCGAGAAGGGAGAATGTTGACATGTCATGGGGTTGTTAACCAAAGTCATAAAACAATATGCGTACTGACAAAAAAAAAAAAAAAAAAAAAGAATGGTAGCACAACTTGAAGAATGTAACCAATGTCACTGAATTGTACATGTACAAATTGTTGAAATGGTGTATTTTTGGTTATGTATACTTTCAATAGAATAAAAAAAAATTCTAAAATCCAGTAAGGATATAGTTTGGCTAATGGCATCACTTTCCACCCAGTTACCAAGCTAGGAAACTGAGTACAACTTGATACACACACCTCTTTACCTCTAATATCCAACCAAGTCCTCTAAATTCTACATGTATTCAAAGCATTGAAATATTCCTTCCTATGTCTATTGCTCAGGTCAGATTTTTATCATCTCTCTCTGAAACTATCACAGATAATGTCAGACTTACAACATATTCAAGTTACAATGAACCACACTTACGACCATCCTTTTTTTTTGTACATCTTATCATTTATAATATGTACTATATACAGTGTTGCATTGCATAATTTGCTGATGTTCACTCACAGATGTTCAATTTTATGATTTACTGTTCAAAACTCTGCTGTATAGCAGAGGAAATTAATGCTGAAGAAGAAAGAAATAGTGAGGAAGAGGAAGGAGAGAAGTAGTCAAAAATTTTTACAGTGAAAAAATTAGCTGAATTTTTTTTAAAACTAAATCAGAGGTTTCAGTTGCTTGAAAACATGACCCAAATGCTGATTGTTTTGCTAAAGTTGACAGACAGATTTCGGAAAGCAGTGAGATGTTACTGCAAAATACATGAAGAAAAAAGAAACGGACTGTATAGGCAACTCTCAATAATTTCCTGACTAGAAATACCATCCCCATTCCCAGGGATAATCCTGATGATCCAGAATCTTCCACAAGTGGAGTTACTGCCACAGCTGACATAATGCCAGTACTATCCAACTCTTCTTCATCGTCAGAGTAAATTTTTATGATTTACACATTTTTTAAGTGTATGTATTAAAATATATCTGTAACTTTATATGTAATGTTTCCAACCCCTCAAAACAAATAAAGATAAGATTTATAAAGATACTGATAATAAGACAATAATAGTGAAAACTAAAAAAAAAAAAAAAAATGAAGTATTCAACTTATGTCAGAGCTGACTTGGGACAGAGTCATTGGAACAGAGCCCTCTCTTGAGTTGGGGACTACCTGTGAACAGTCTCATCTCCCTATCTCTAATTTCTCTCCAATTCAATTCACATGTCTTAGTTTCCTAGTGCTGCTGTAACAGAAATACCACAAGTGACTGGCCTTAAAGAACAGAAATTTATTGTCTCACGGTTCAGGAGGCTGGAAGATCTAAATTCAGGGTGCAGATCTGGGAGGATGTCCTTCTTTGTCTATTTCAGCTTCTAGCAGTTGACAAATCCTTGGAGTTCCTGGGCTTGTAGATTCATCTGCCTCCTGTGTCTGTGCTCATCTCTGCATCCATGATGCTCTTTATATAACTCAGAAGTGATTAGACTACACACCTATGTTCTTTGCAGCACTATTTACAACAGCAAAAAGATGGAAACAATCTAAGTGCCCATCGGTAGATGAATGGATAAACAAATCATGGTACATACACACAAGGGAATACTATGCAATTATAAAGTCGCTGAAACATAGCACGGGTGAATCTGATGGACATCATGCTACAGGAAATAGATCAATCACAAAAGGATAAATATTGTATGATCTCATTTTTATGAAAAGTCAAGAATAGATATACACACAGAAAGCAAGGTTCTTTGATAGTTAACAGTGATGGGGGGGTGGGGAGGGAGAATCACCTTCTAGATGGTAGACACTTGTTATTTTTGGTGATGGGAAACGCAATACCCAATATGGGTGAATCTGCACAACTTGACCAAGGTAAATGAAGACAACAAGAAGTATGCAAGAGTAAGGGAGAATTTTGGTAAATGCTATAACATACACAATTTTGCAACAACAATGGTAACAACCAAAAAATATGTGCATGGCTACATAGGTAGATATGTATGTATATATGTGTATAGGAAGGCATATGTAGATACATGGGTGTGCATGTAAAGATTTATCTGTAGGCATATGTATATACATGTTTGTGTATGCTGCATATATATTTATACATATAATAAAGAACATAGGGACACAGTTATGGAGACTTCCTAGACATATCCAAATACCTCATAGGATTGGTTTATTGGGTTGAAAGGCCTCGGATAGCAGTCTTGTGGGGCTGCTCGGTCAAATGGCATAGCATTGATCGTAAAGATAATGTTTTACATCCTAGTTTGTTGAGTAGCATCTGGGGTCTGAAAAGCTTTTGAGTGGACATCTGAAATACATCTATTGATCTCTACTCATCAGGAATAAAAGAGAAGGAAGAAAACCAAAAGCTCAAAGAAGAAACCTGTCCAAAGGACTAATAGCCCACATGAACCATGGCCTCATCCAGCCTGAAACCAGAAGAACTAGATGATGCCCAGCTACCATTACTGACCGTTCTGACTAGGGACACAACAGAAAGTCCCAGACAGAATGAGAGAAAAATATAGAACAAAACTCAAATTCCTAAAAAAGGCCAGACTTACTGGACCAATAGAGACTAGAGGAACCCCTGAGACTATCGCCCTAAGATACCCTTTGAACTTGGAACTGAAACCACTCCCGGAAGCCATCTTTCATCCAAATAAGATTGGCTTATAAAATAAACAATATCACCCATGAGTACTGTACCCTCTTAAATAATTAACTACATGAGATTAAATGGTCAACATTTACACTAAAGCAAAGATAAGGTAACGAGGGGCAACAAAGCTAGATTAATGGAAAGAGAAGAAACAGAATGGAAATGATAAGAATGCTGAAACATTGTTAAAAATGTAACCAATGTCACAGAACAATTTGCATAAAAATTGTTAAATGGGAACCCAACTTGCTGTGTAAACGTTCATCTAAAACACAGTAAAATATTATTAAAAAAGGAAAAAAAGAAGCAATTAGGCTAAGGATCCACCTTACACTGGTATGACTTCAACGGATTGATTGATTACATTACATTAGATTGCATTATGGAAAGTGATTGGAATTCCTGGGTGGTGCAAATGAGTACGAGCTCACCTACTAGCTGAAAGGTTGGCAGTTTGAACCTACCCAGAGGGGCCTAAGAAAGGAATCCTGACACTCTGCTTCTGAAAGGTTTCGAGGCTGTGGCTTTGAAAACCCTATTGAGAACAGTTCCACTCTGCACACGTGGGGTCTCCTTGAGTCAGAATCGATTCGATGGCAATTGATTCATTCCATCTAAGTTGCCAAATTTACGTGAATATAGTTTTTCATAGTATTTCCTTATTATCCTTTGTCTGTAGGATCTGTAGTCATATCCCTGTTTCCTTTCTGATGTTAGTAATTTGAGTCTTTCTTTTTCTTGTCTAACTTTCTAGAAGTTTGTCAGTTTCATTATTTCTAAAAACCAGTTTTTTTGGTCTTACTGACTTTCTTTATTGTTTTTTGTTTTCAGTTTGATTGATTTCTACTCTTGTCTTTATTATACCCTCCCTCTGCTTGCATTAAGTTTACTTTCCTTTTGTCTTTCTAGTTCCTTGAGTTAGGAGGTTAGATTTTTTATTTGAGACTGTTCTTCTTTGCTAATGTAAGCATTTAGTGCTATTAATTTTCCACAAATTTTGATATATTGTATTTTCATTTTCATTCAGGTCAGTGTACTTTTTTTTAAAAATTTACCTTGTGACTTCCTCTGTGATTCATCAATTATTTAAAAGTGTACTGTTTAGCTTCCAGGTTTGGGAAAATTTTCATTTTAACCTTCTTTATTGATTTTCAATTTGATTCTATTGTAGGCAAAGAATACGTACTATATGTTTTCAATATTTTAAATTTTTTGAGCTTTATTTTATGGCCCAGGTTATCTTGGTATATGATCCATGGATACTTGAAAGTAACGTGTAGTCTGCTGTTGTTGGGTGCAGTGTTTTAAAAATGTCAACTAGGTCCGTTTGTAGATGGCGTAGTTGAGTTTTTCTATATCCTTGCTGATTTTTGCTTAGTTGTTCTATCATTTGTTGAGAGAAAAGTATTGAAGTTTCCCACTATAATTGTGTATCTGTTTATTTATCCATTAGTTATTTCAGTTTTTGCTTCATAAACTCTTTTTGCTTTTAAAACTCTGTTGTTTGTTTGGGATTGCTATGTCTCATTGGTGAATTGATCTTTTTATCATCATGTGATGTCTTTCTCTGTCCCTGGTAATTTTTTATCTCTGAAATCCAGTTCATCTGGTATTAAAATAGCCACGTCTGCTTTCTTTTGATTAATGTTTTCACGATTGCCATGTAGTGAATTAGCCCTACTAGCCACAGTCTCTGTAGCTCCCACCAAATGACTGAGTAGGACTATGCACATGAGGTACCTGTGACCCACTGAGGGGATTGGATAGCTTGTTAATAATGTAAATAAGGTGGAGGTGCAACCATTCTCACCTTCTTTTCTGAGTTGTTCCTCCCCCATTGACATAAACTCACTACCCCCTAAGTTTCCTATCTAATCTTTCAAGTTGCTGCTGTCACTTTGATCCTGTATAGATAGTTCATAAAAGAGCATAATGCTCAAGGCAGACATCTCTTACTAGTTCAGTTAAACTACTGTTTGATTTTAAAAAGACGTCATGGAATATTTTTGGTTTAAGTTTTGAAGACTATATTAGGGCAAGAATTTCAGGAGTTTGTCCAGCCTCCATGGCAACAGAGTCTAGAGTCCATGAGAATTTTAAATTTTGTTCTGTATTTTCCCCCTTTTGATTAAGATTCTTCTATAGTATCTTTGATCAAAATATTCAGTAATGGCAAAGGGGGCAGTTGTTCATGGAGGCTATTAGCCACAAATTCCATATCCTCCTCCTCTTCCTAACTTTCCTTCTTCCTCTGCTGCTCCAGATAAATAGAGACAAATGATCATGCCTTGGATGGCTGCTTGCAAGCTTTTAAGACCCCAGACACTATGCAAAGAACTGGGAGGTAGAACAGAAGCACTAAACACATTATTAGGCAAATTAACTGGGATGTCCCATGAAACTGTGACCCTAAAGCTCCAAATCAAGGAATGAAATCCCATGAAGTTTTCAGTTGTACATAAGTAGCCTCAGCAACTACTCTTTTTTAATTTTTTTGTCATTGTTGCAAGTATATCTATCGCACAATTTTTTTTACTGTACTTCAGGTGAAGGCTTACAGAACAAATAGTTTCTCATGAAACAGTAGTACACATATTTTTTTATGACATTGGTTAACAACCCCACAACATGTCAACCCTCTCCCTTCTTGACCTTTTTTTTTTTTTTTTTGGTGAAAATATACATAGCCAAATATACACCATTTCAAAAATTTTTACATGCGCAGTTCAGTGTATCACACAATTTTTGCCAATCAGCTTTTTATGGGTATACATCTTATTGACAGCAATTACAATAATCAGCTGTGCAACCCTACCCTTAATCAATACAATTTTTCCATCACTGTTAACTGCCTCCTTTCTCCCTTCTTCCCGTCCCTGGTGACCACTAATAAACTTTGGCCTCTATGCATTTGACTTTTCTTTTCTTTTTATATAAGTAAGGTCATATAATATTTGTTGTTTTGTGATTGACTTATTTCACTCAACATAATGTCTTCCAGCTCCATCCATATTGTAGCATGTATCAAGATTTCATTTCTTCTACTGGCTGAGTAGTATTCCATTGTATATGTACCACATTTTGTTTATTCATTCATCTGTTGATGGACATTTAAGTTGTTTCCACTTTTTGACTATTGTGAATAGTGCTACAGTGAACATCAGTGTACAAATCTCTGTTCAAGTCTCTGCTTTCAAGTCTTTTGGGTATATACCTAGGAGTGTAATTGCTGGGTTATATGGTAGTTTTTAGAGGAACCATCACAGTGTTTTCCACAATGCCTGTACAATTTTGCATTCCTATGAGTAACGGATAAGTATTCCAACTTCCCCACTTCCTTGCCAACATTTGTTATTTTCTGGGTTTTTTTTTTTTTAATCTTAGCCATCCTAGTGGGAGTGAAATGGTATTTCATTGTGATTTCAATTTGCATCTCTCTGATGGCTAATTATGTTGGGCGTATTTTCAAGTGTTTGGAGACCATTTGAATGTCCTTTTTGGTGACATGTCTATTCAAGTCTTTTGCCCATTTTATGATTGGATTATTTGTCTTTTTGTTGTTAAGTTGTTGAAGTTTTATATATATTTTGATGCTTTTGTTATTATGATAACTAATCCATTTTTAAAAGCTAAACTCGGCAGCATTTCCCCTGCATTTTCTTCTAAGAATTTTATGGTTTTAGTTTTCACATTTAGGTTCTTAATCCATTTTGAATTTGTTTTTGTGTATGGTGTGAGGCATGGATTATGTTTCATTTTTCTCCTTGTGGAAATCCAGTTTTCCCAACACCATTTATTGAAGAGATTCTTCTTTCCCCATCGAATGGACTTAGCATCCTTGTCAAAAATTAGTTGGCCATAGATATGTGAGTTTATTTCTGGACTCTCAATTCTATTCCATTGGTCTATGTGTCTATTGCTATACCAGTACCAGGCCGTTTTGATTACTGTAGCTGTATAACATGTTTTAAAATCAGGAAGTATGAGTCCTCCTACCTTGTTCTTCTCTTTTAACATAGCTTTAGCTATTCATGGCCATTTTATTTTTGTTTGCCGTTTTGATTTTAATTTCTCTTTCCTGCCTTCCTGTGAGTTACATGAGTATTTTTTAGAGTTCTACTTTGATTTGTGTAGTGTTTTTGAGTTTGTCTTTTTTATAGTCTTTTTAGTGGTTGCTTTAGGTATTACATTATATATAAGTAATTTATCAAATTGTACAGCTGTCAACATTTTACCAATTTCAGTGAAATGTAGAAACTTTATCTATCTTTATGTGCCTTTATTCCCCCATGTGTAATATAGTTGTCTTAAATATTTACTCTACATGCATGGAAAACTATATTACATAGTGTTATAATTTTTGCTTCAACTATCAAACATAACTTAGAAAACTCAAGAGAAGGAAAGTCTATTACCTTTTTCTTTCTTTGTACTTCTTGATATTCCAAGATTCTTTTTAAAATAATTTCCTTTCTGTTTAGAGAACTTTCTTTAGATATATATTTTTTTCAGGGTAGATCTGGAAACAAAGAAGAAGGATGGGTAGTTGGAAAACATAGCCTTGGTGATAGAAACGACAATGTAGATTGCACGATAGAATTTTGCAACGCCAATGACTTATTCATTGCAAATACCTTTATTCACCAACATAAATGGCAACTATATATATAGACCTCACTGGATGGGAAACACAGGAATCAAATGGACTGCATCTGTGAAAAGAGACAGCGGAAAATCTCAATATCGTCAGTCAGAACAAGGCCAGGGGCTGACTGTGCAACAGACCATCAATTGCTCGTATGCAAGTTCAAGGTGAAGCTGAAGAAGATTAAAACAAGTCCATGAGAGCCAAAATAGGACCTTGAGTCTATCTCACCTGAATTTGGAGACCATCTCAGGAATAGATTTTATGCATTGAACATTAATGACCGAAGACCAGATGAGTTGTGGGATGACATCAAGGACATGATACATGAAGAAAGCAAAAGATCATTAAAAAGACACAAAAGAAAGTGTCTCAGTCATCTAGTGCTGCTATAACAGAAATACCACAAGTGGATAGCTTCAACAAACAGAAATTTATTCTGTCACAGTCTAGTAAGTTACAAGTCCAAATTCAGGGAATCAGCTCCAGGGGAAGGCTTTCTCTGTTGGCTGTGGAGGAAGGTCCTTGTCATCAGTCTTCCCTTGGTCTGGGAACATCTCAGCACAGGAGCCTCAGGTCCAAGGGACGTGCTCTGCTCCTAACAATGCTTTCTTGGTGGTATGAGGTCCACAATTCTCTGCTTGCTTCTCTTTCCTTTTATATCTTGTGAGATAAAAAGTTGTGCAGGCCATACCCTAGGGAAACTCCCTTTACATTGGATCAGGAATGTGACCTTAGTAAGGGTGTTATACAATCCCACCCTAGTCCTGTTTAACATAAAATTACAATCACAAAATGGAGGACAACCACACAATACTGTGAATCATGGCCCAGCCAAAGTGATACACACATTTTTGGAGGGGACGTAATTTAATCCATGACAGAAAGAAAAGACCAAATGGATGCCAGAAGAGAGTCTGAAACTTGCTCTTGAACATACAGTGGCTAAAGTGAATGGAAGAAATGATGACATAAAAGAGTTGAACAGAAGATTTCAAAGGTGTGGTTTGAGAAGACAAAGTATTATAATGAAATGTGCAAAGATCAGGAGTTAGAAAACCAAAAGGGAAGAATATTCTCAGCTTTTCTCAAGATGAAAGAACAGAAAGAAAAAAAAAAAAAAATTCAAGCCTTGAGTTGAAATTTTGAAGGATTCTATGGGCAAAACATTGAACAGAGCAGGAAGCATCAAAATCAGACGGAAGGAATACCTAGAGTCACTGTACCAAAATCAATTGGTTGATATTCAACCGTTTCAGGAGGTAGCGTATGATCAAGAACCAATTGTATTGAAGGAAGAAGTCCAAGCTGCACTGAAGGTACTGGTGAAAAACAAAGCTCCAGGAATTGATGGAATACCAGTTGAGATATTTCAACAAATGGATGCAGCCCTGGAGGTGCTCACTCACCTATGCCAGGGAATTTGGAAGACTGCTACCTGGCCAACTGACTTAAAGAGATCCATATTTGTGCCCTTGCCAAAGAAAGATGATCCAACAGAATGCAGAAATTATCAACAATATCATTAATATTACACACAAGTAAAATTTTGCCAAAGATAATTCAAAAACGATTGTAGCAGTACTTTGACAGGGAACTGCCAAAACTTCAAGTTGGATTCAGAAGAGGATGTAGAATGAGGGATATCACTGCTGACGCCAGATGGATCTTGGTTGAAAGCAGAGACTACCAGAAATATATCTACCTGTATTTTATTGACTATGCAAAGGAATTTGACTGTGTAGATCATATCAAATTTTGAATAAAATTATGAAGAATGGGGATTCCAGAACACTTAATTGTGCTCATGTGGAACCTGTACATAGACCAAGAGTCAGTCCTTCAAACAGAACAATGGGATATTGTGTGGTTTAAAATCAGCAAAGATGTGTGTCAGGGTTATATCCTTTCACCATACTTATTCAATCTGTATGCTGAGCAAATAAATCTGAGAAGCTGGACTATATGAAGAAGAATGAGACATCAGGATTTGAGGAAGACTCATCAACAACATGTGATATGAGGATGATACAACTTTGCTTGCTGAAAGCCAAGAGGACTTGAAGCACTTACTGATGAAGATCAAAGAATACAGCCTTCAGTGTGGATTACACCTCAACATAAAGAAAACAAACATCCTCTCAACTGGACCAAAAAGCAACATCTTCATAAATGGAGAAAAGATTGAAGCTGTTAAGGATTTCATTTTACTTGGATTCACAATCAATGCCCATAGAAACAGCAGTCAAAAAATCAAATGACATATTGCATTGGGCAAATCTGCTGCAAAAGACCTCTTTAAAGTGTTGAAAAGCAAAGATGTCACTTTGAGGACTAAGGTGTGCCTGGCCCAACCCATGGTATATTCAGTCACCTCTTATACATGTGAAATCTGGACAAGGAATAAGGCAGACTAAAGAAAAGTTGATAACTTTGAATTATGGTGTTGGTGAAGAATACTGAATATACCATGGACCGCCAGAAGAACAAACAAGTCTGTCTTGGAAGAAGTACAGCCAGAGTGCTCCTTGGAAGTGAAGATGATGAGACTTCATCTCATGTGCTTTGGACATGTTATGAGGAGGGACCTGTCTCAGGAGATGGCATCATGCTTGGTAAGGCAGAGGGTCAGGGAAAAAGAGGAAGATCCTTGAAGAGCTGGATTGACACAGTGGCTGCAACAGTGGGCTCAAGCATAACAACTATTGTGAAGATGGTGCAGGACAGGGCAGTGTTTTGTTCTGTTGTACATAGGGTCACTATAAGCTGGATCTGACTTGACAACCCCTAGTAAATAATACAAACAACATACCTGCTTGTGACAAATTCTCTTAAGTTTTCTTTCAGATGAAAATATCATTATTTCGCCTTTATCCCTGCAGGATAATTTCCCTGAATATAGAGTTCTGGGTTGGGGTTTTTAAATTTTTTTATTTAGCACTTGGAAATGTTGTCCCACTTCCTCCTGGCCTTCATAGTTTCAGATAAGAAATCCAGTGTCATTTCTTTCTTACCTTTTTCAATATTTTTTTCTTTGCCTGTAGTTTTCAGAGTTTTAACTACAGTGTGTCTTGGTGTGGGTTTCTTTGGGTTTCTTCTGTTTTGTGATTTCTCTGCTTCTTTAATCTGCACATTTATGAGGGTTTTGTTTTATTTTCTTGCCATACTTGGGAAATTTTATTTGAATAATTTTTCAGCCCCACCTTCTTTCTCCTTTCTGTGATGACATGAATGTTAAATATTTTGTAATAGTCTCACAATTCCCTGAGGTTCTGTCCGTTTTTTCCCCCTAGTCTGTTTTATCTCTGCTGTTCACACTGGATAATTTGTACTTTTTATCTGCAAGTTTAGTGATTCTTTTCTTTGTCTCCTTCATTCTACTGTTGAGCCCATGATTGAATGTCTTATTTTGGTTATTGTATTTTTAGTTCTAAAATTTCCAGTTGAGTTTTCTTTATATATTTGCCAAGACTTCCCACTTTCTATTTTTGTTTGTTCATTTGTTTGTTTCAAGCATGTCCATTATTGCTCATTTTAGCACTTTTATGATGGCTGCTTAAAAATCCTCTTCAGATAATTCTAACCTCTGTGTCATCTTGGTGCTGGCATCTTTTGATTGTCTTTTCTCATTAGCTTTGTGATTTTCTTGGGTATTGGTATGATTAGTGATTTTGATTGAAACATGGAAATTTTGGATATTACATTATATGACTCTAGGTTTTATTTAAATCCTGTGTATTAGCAGGCTTCCTCTGACACAGCTGTAGTGAGAAAAGAGGGAATATTGCATCATTATTGCCAGTTGGTGGTGCAAGTCCAGATTCTCTGCTTGGTCATTGTTGACAGCCAGAAGAACAAATAAACAAAAGAACCAAACCCACAGCCAGTCAAGGGGATTCCAACTCATAGGGACACTCAAGGACAGAGTAGAACTGCCCCATAGGGTTTCCAAAGCTGTAAATCTTCCCAGAAGCAGATTGCCACATCTTTCTTCTGTGGAGTGGCTGGTGGGTTCCAACAATCAACCTTTCATTAGCAGCTGAGCACTTTGATCATTGTGCCACAAGGGCTCCTTTGTTGACACCCAGGAAGATCAAATCCTTGGTACTTCTGGGTGGGGGTGGAAGTTCAGTTTCTCCAATGGGCCTTTGCTGATGCCACCCAGGCATAGTGTCCATCCTTAGTTTATTAAAAAAAGATATATCTAAAAATATATCTCTGTCAATTAGCAAAGCATAAGCCAAAGAAAACTATATGTTTAGACCAGGTGACTAATCTTGAGGGGATGAGTTAACACTACTGATAGTGAATGCCTTTAGAAATGCAAAACCAGCAGTCACTTAGCCATGGTAGAAGCTGCTGGCTACAGATAACTTTGCCAACCATTTTAGTTCAGTTTCTCTTGAACCTTGAGACAAATGTAATTACTTTTTTGGAGGTGATCCATGAGGGGCATGGGGAAGAAAGGCATAGTAGGGAAAGCAGCCAGTAAAAAGTGCATTGTCAAGCAAATAACCATTCTGGCAATTGGAGCTCAATCCTGCTGGAGTACTGTGGGACCAGTGTTGTACACATACCTCAGAATATGAAGGAGCTGAGATATTTATACATTAGTTCTTTCTAGTCTTTGTTGAAGACGTGCTGGAAGGGAGGAAGCTTAATTCTCTGGTGCTAGCAGAGGAGGAGCCAACTGCCAGAGAAAACCTCCAGGCAAAGAGATGAAATGATGGCAGTTGGAAGTCAGCCTGGTACACTACACTGGCAAGGTGCAACAGTGTATGGGCAGAGCACAGACAGCATCAGAATCACTAACAAAGCAGGTACGTCTAAGTCAGGCTCCACTGGCACATTTTGGTATAACCTAAAATATCTGGATGAAAAAATGGCATTATTAGCTGGAGTCCTCCCTTCCTAATTTGTGCATCTCAATGTATGGAGAGAACATTGGCGAGAAAGGAATGCTTATCTTACCACTCTCTCTTCTTTTAGCATCTCTATCGCCTTTTTAAAGAACTGAATCTACTCCAGTCTTCTTCAAGAGCAGCCCCCAGTGCTCTCAAGGGACCCCACACCTCATCTCTTTCTAAGATAATGTTGTGCATTGAACTGTGTACCCCCCAAAATTTGTGTTGAAGTCCTAACCCCTGTTGCCTGTGAGTGTGACCTTGTTTGGAAATAGGGTCTTTGAAGATGTTATCAGTTAACATGAAGTCGTACTGCAGGAGGGTGGGTCCTAATTCCATCTGAGTGGTATGCTTAGAGATAAGATGCGACACACAGAGGAAAGAGGGCCATGTGAAGGGAAAGTTATGCTGCAGCTGCAAGCCAAGGAATGCCTGGGGCTATCAGAAGCCAGGAGAGACAAGGAGCCATCTTCCCCCGGAGACTTGGAGAGAACATGGTCCTGCCACAAACTGAATTCAGACTCCTAACCTCCAGAACTGTGAAACTATAAAATTCTGTTCTTATAAGTCACCCAATTTGTGGTACTTTGCTACAGCAGTGCTAGGAAACTGACTGAGATGGCATGAGATAAAGTCACACTAAGGTGTTAGCAATTGAGCGTAGAGCAACTCCAGGTTGAGTTACATTTTAAGAGGAGAATGAATGAGTGTTTAATGGGTGATTTCAGGCATCTGAGCCTCTAAGAGTTGTCGCCCCTTATAGGGGTAGGGAAAATGCCAGCAATGCTTTTCTCTGGCCTAGATAACATATAACAGCAGCTGCAAATGGGTTACTACCTAGACCTATTTTGGAACCATTCAACCTCTGGCTTTGACTTAAAGACAAGCAGCACCCCTCTGAAGATTTGATTTGGGAGTGAGCCAGTGTGGATGAGTAAATTAACACCTAAGACCCAGAGTTCTAATGCAGATACCTGGGGGACAGAAGTCTAGCTCTTCATGAGCCACTGAAGCTTTGGGGGAAAATCACGTAACACCTCGATTTTTCATCTGTCAAGAGATTGGAAATAATATTAAACTACCACACTAGGGCATTGTGAAAATCTATTGAAAATATAATTGTTTAATCTTCCCTACAATCACATAGGATGCTTACCTTGGTGGGGATCTTACGACACTCTGCGGGGATGGGGGGAGTGCAATTTCTGCTCCTTGGTTGCTGCAAGCCTTAGAAATATGTAAAAGTACAAAGGAACTGATTTAAACGTATGTAGGAGACTGTGTCTCTTATTTCCTGAAGGATAATAGCAATCTTACCTTTTCAGCATATTTTATCTTGGCCTAAAATGTAAGACTGTTTTAGTTTTAAGGTGCTGTCTAGTCGGCTCCAACTCATAGTGACCCTATGTACAACAGAACGAAACGCTGCCTGGTCCTGTGCCTTCCTCACACTCGTTGTTACCCATGAGCCCATTGTTGCAGGCACCGTGTCAATCCATCTCATTGAGAGTCGTCTTCTTTTTAGCTGACCCTCTACTTTACCGAGCATGACGTCCTTCTCCAGGGACTGGTCCCTCCTCATAACATGTCCAAAGTACATGAAATGAAGTCTCACCATTCTCCCTTTTAAGGAGCATTCTGGCTGTACTTTTTCCAAGACAGATTTGTTCATTCTTCGGCAGTCCGTAGTATATTTGATATTCTTTGCCAGCACCATAATTCAAAGGCATCAGATCTTCTCCAGTCTTCCTTATTCATTGACCAGGTTTTGCATGTCTATGAGGCGATTGAAAATACCATAGTGTGGCTCAGGTGCACCTTAGTCCTTAAAGTGACATCTTTGCTTTTCAACACTTTAAAGAGGTCTTTTGCAGTAGGTTTGCCCAATGCAATACATCGTTTGATTTTTTAACTGCTGCTTCCATGGCCATTGATTGTGGATCCAAGTAAAATGAAATCCTTGACAACTTCGGTTTTTTCTCCATTTATCATGATGTTGCTTACTGGTCCAGTTGTGAGGATTTTTGTTTTCTTTATGTTGAAGTGTAATCCATATTTAAGGCTGTAGTCTTTGATTTTCATCAGTAAGTGCTTCAAATCCTCTTTCCTTTCAGCAAACAAGGTTGTGTTATCTGTATATCGCAGGTTGTTAACGAGTCTTCCTCCAATCCTGATGCTACATTCTTCTTCATATAGTCCAGCTTCTCAGATTATTTGCTCAGCATACAGATTGAATAAGTATGGTGAAGTGATACAACCCCGACAGACACCTTTCCTGATTTTAAACCACGCAGTATCCCCTTGGCCTATGTACAAATTCCGCATGAGCACAATTAAGTGTTCTGGAATTGCCATTCTTTACAATGTTATCCATAATTTGTTATGATGCACACAGTCGAATGCCTTCACATAGTCAATAAAACACAGGTAAACATCTTTCTGGTATTCTCTGTTTTCCACCAAGACTCACCTGACCTCAGCAATAATATCCCTCATTCCAAGTCCTTTTCTGAATAGGGCTTGAATTTCTGGCAGTTCCCTGTTGATGTACTGCTGCAACCATTTTTGAATTATTTTCAGGGCATTTGAAATACTGGTGGCATAGCTTCCAGCATCACAGCAGCATGCAAGCCACCACAGGACAACCAACTGACAGGAGAGTAGTGGACATGTAAGGATATGGAATCAAAAAATGAAAGCCCTTTTAAATGCCCTAAGTGTATCAGTCAAGATACTCACGTGGTTGGAAACATCCCACTCCACATAAAAAGTCTGAAATCCATTTGAAGATAAAGACTTTCTTTTAAATTATCTCCCTCTGCCATCTCTAGTGGTAGTCAGAAGTGACACCACATTTGACTTAAGAAAATAAGATTCAAGGCGAGTCTGTGAAACCAGTCCCTGGCTTTCTCAAAATCTGACTTACCTTGAAAGAAAATATTTTTGGGTAAACATCAAGCATTTTGTTTAATATTCTTTTGAAGTTAGACAATTCATGCGAACAAGAAACTGGTTTTAGGCATATACTACCTATATTCAAAATTTGAAATGATTCAGCAGGCTTTTTTTTTATATAGGTTTTTTTTTTAAACATACTTCACAGAATTAAAATTGTAGTAAAATTAATAAAAGCAAACACCTTTTCATTCTTTAATTATATGTTTCCTTTCTAACATTTCTGCTCTTTTAGGGGGCAAAGTCCCGAATCCACTCGAGGGCTTACAGATCCCTCTAAAAGTATGTAAATGCCTGTCATGCTTTTCTAGTGCCAGAAGCTTTCTCCACTAGGCAGAGGACAGGGCTCGGAGGGTGAGCCACCTCACATTCAGTCAGCTTCATGACCTCAGAGGTAAGGGGCCTCTGGTCACCTCCATCTCTGACCAACTTCAGTTTGAAAAAATCAGGAGGAAGGACTCCGATTGGCAAGGCCAGGGCCATGTGGCTACCCTGCTTAGACTCTGCAAAAGAGTGTGTGGTGGTGGTGTGAAACAAGTATGCTGAGTGGAAAAACTGGTCTCAGTTATGGATTCTAGTGGCAGGGAATAAGTCAGTTACTAGAGAAAGAGTGAAAGAAGAAATGAATCTCTCTCTTGCAGATGCAAAACAACTTTCAAAATTCGTCTATACTTCTTTACCACTTTCCTTGCATGTCTAGATAGCTTGATAAACAATTCCTTGTCGTGACAATAGACACCCTAAGCCATCACAGACTGCTGCCACTTCACATTCAAATGGAATAATTCTGGTTCCCTGCACACCAAACGACCTTTTGATGATTGGGCTTCCCACATAGCTTGCCTGCTAGGAGCGCATACATCGGCAGGGCTAAAGTAATTTTCTGGTCTGCTTGACTGTAAATGTAAAAGTTGGCATTCTGGTTTCATATTTCTCTGTGCTGTGAGCTTTCCAAGTGAGATTCGACATCCCCAGTTTGGGTCACATTTTCAGAGTCATATTTCTCATTCCCATTGACAATTCTTGAGGGTTAAATTAATTCGGGTTCCTTCTGGTCCAGTCAACTAGGGCCAAGAGGTTGGAGTCACACTTTACAAATATGGCTGCTTTTTGTTTACTACTGTACCTGATGATGGTGGTGGGAGGGTAATCCTTTGTGGGTTGGGCATACCTTAAGAGATGTCTCTTTTACTCCAATATTCTTGTTACCCATTCTTATAAACATTCTTTTTTTGGATAAAGTATATGGGAGAACTGTTTTAATATTTAAGGGAAAGATATGGGCCTGAAATGTTTTGAAAAGTGTATCATTAAAAAAAAAAAAAGTGGATCATGATACCTTTTATCTTTGAAATATTTTTCTGTAATGAATATGTTATGATCGTTTATATCACATTATAATTATTCATTTACATATTATATTTCTTCAGCTGCACAGTAAGTTTTGTAAGGGCAGGGCTATGTATTAATAATCTCTATGTGCTCAGTGTTTGGCAAATTGAACTGCGCCAAATTTGCAGTCTACATCAGTGTTGCCCAATAGAACCTTCTGTAAAGATGGGACTATCCTATATCTGTGCTGTCCAGTCCAGTAGACACAAGCCATATGTGGCTATCGGGCACTTATATTGTGGTTATAGTGACCAAGGAACTGAATTAAAACAAAAAAACATTTATTTTTAAATAATGTAAGTAGCCACAGATAGAACAAGGAGAATGGAGGATATTAATGAACAATAAATCAATTTAAAAAATTTGTTTTAAACTTTGTAGCAGAGACAATTGGTTGCCTGTCTTAGTTATCTTGTGCTTCTATAAGAGAAATACCACAAGGGGATGGCTTTAACAAACAGAAGTTTATTCTGTCATAGTCTAGTAGGCTAGAAGTCCAAATTCAGGGCTCTAGCTCCAGGGTAAGGCTTTTTCTCTCTGTCAGCTCTGGAGGAAAGTCCTTGTCATCTTTTCCTTTGGTCTAGGAGCTTCTCGGTGCAGGGACCACGAGTCCAAAGGATACACCCTGCTCCTGGTACTGCTTTCTTGGTGCTGTGAGGTCCCCATGTCTCTCTGCTCACTTCTGTCTTTTATATCTCAAAAGAGATTGACTTAAGACACAACCTAATCTTGTAGACTGAGTCCTGCCTCATTAACATAACTGCCTCTCATCCTGCCTCACTAACATTATAGAAGCAGGATTTACAATACATAGGAAAATCACATCAGATGACAAAATGGTGGACAATCACACAATACTGGGAATCATGGCCTAGCCAAGTTGGTACACATTTTTGGGAGACACAATTCAATCCATGACATTGCCTAATTCAAAATCAGCCACTATGATACCCTTCCCATCTGCTTCTTTCTTGCTAACCTCAATTTTGTTTAGTTATCAGGAGACCCTGTGTGTGATCTTAGTTAATTTAATCCAGAGGTTCTTAACCTTGGCTGCAAATGCAATCACCGAGGGAAATCTTAAACATCCCCATGCTCAGTTCACATGCAGAACAATTGAATCAGAACTTCTAGGGCTGGGACCAAGCCATAACTTGTTTGTGAAGTTCCCCAGGTGATTCCAATGTTGGAAGAAGGTTTCAGAATCACTAGGTTAAACCAAGTATGATTATTCCATTCTTATTACTCGTTATTGCTGTAGGAACGGGCAGAAACACGATTCTGGCCAATGAGATATCATCACTTGGGAGTGGGGGCAGGGAAAGAGAAGGGATCTAACAATGGTTTTCTTCTTTATTTTAAAGTAATACAAGGAAGCAGGGGTGGATCATCCAATAGGCAAGGTAAGTATTGTGCTTACCTTGTTTACCAGACCATCTGTAGTGAACAATTTCACATTTTTTCACCACATCAAAGACTCTGCTTCTGGGTATGACTGGCATCTGTCTCTCTCCCAAGCCCACAGCACCTTCCTACAGAATCAAAGCCTCTTTTCAAATTTAGAATCCCTGATGGGGTGGAAGACCCAGTAATAAAGATAAGCATGGGCTTACTAGTGCTTACTTACTAAACTGTAATGAAAAATTTCACATGGGTTACACCACATCTTTAATCCTTGTTCTTTAATCCATGTGAAATTGTTCACTACAGATGGTCTTGTAAGCAAGGCAAGCACTGTGCTTCCGTTGCCTATTAGGTAATCTGCCCCAGTAAGGAAGGACTCTTCTTTCCTCTGATCTTTGAATGTTGCTATGTGAAGATGGAGTGCTCAGGTCTGCTTCAAGCATCCTGCAGCCCTGAGGGGCCAGCCCGAGGTTGAAACTGACCAGCAGAAAATGGCAAAGCGAAAGATGGAAAGGACATGGGTCCCTAGGAAAGTTGTTGTGACACTCAGTTAACCAATTGTCAAACCACCTGACAGCTGGATTGCTCATTATGTGGCATAGTAAATCCATTCATTGTTAAAAATGGGCATTCCTGTTCTAATTATTATTTGAGAAATTGTGACGCTTGGGTTTTCACAGGTAAGTTAGACAAGAGAGCTTCAGTGTCAGGGTAGCTGCTGGCCTGGGCTTTAATTGTTGGGATGATTTAGGGCATCACCTCTCTGGTCATCATTCTTCCTCACTTATAAATACAGAGACCAGATTATATAAGTAATGGTTTGTGATTCTAACAAAAATTCTTTACTTTGTATTGATTTCATTGCCCGACTGGTAATAGTGAGCTGGTATAGTCTACCTTCTCCAGATCAATGAGCTCACACTAACTCCTATTTTCAAGCTATGCACAAATTGTGAATCTCTGAGGGTGGTATAAATACTTGAAAGTAATTTGCACTTGGTGCAAAACTAGAAAAAAGGGTGGTGAAGGCATTATAATGAATTATTATGGTTTTCTTTAAAAGGTCAGACCAGAAGATCTCATTCTTAGGATGAAAGCACTTGTATTAATATATTATAGAGTATGACACATAAATAGTAAATACTGGAGCACTCACTGCCCACATTTTAAAATGTATAAGCTGTCAGGATTATGGTGAATAAAGTAAGTACTGGAATCCTTCTCTTCTATTTATCTATGGGTGGCCATTTTTCTGCATCCTTTTTAGTTATTACTAATAGCTATCATGTATTGGGAGCCCTGGTGGTACAATGGTGAAGAGCTTGGCTGCTAACCAAAAGTTCAGCAGTTCAAATCCACCACCCGCTCCTTGGAAACCCTATGGGGCAGTTCTACTCTGTCCTACAGGGTTGCTACGAGTCAGAATTGACTTGACATCATTGGGTTTTTTCTTAGTTTAGTTACTACTGTAATGACTGAGCAATGGGACTATGACTACAGAGCTGTATGATGACAGGGTGTGGAGGGAGAGGACACATATGCATGGCCATCGGATGTTTCGTATGTACGTTCATATATATGAACAGTCAGGGAGTAAACTGTGTCTACCAAACAATTACGTTGAAGTCCTAACTGCTGAATATATACATACAGCTCTGTTTGGAAATAAGGGGTTTCTTTTGCTATGTTAATGAGGATATACCAGAGTAGGGTGGGTCCTAAACCTAATACATTCTGAGTGGTGTCTTATAAAAAGAGCAGAGTAGACTCAGACACACACAAGGGAAGACAGATGTTGTTGGAAGCTACATCTACAAGAAGCCATGAAATCCCAAGAACTGCCTGGGGCTACAGAAGGGAAAAAAAGAGAAGGATATCACCCTAGAGCCAAGAGAGAGAGAAAGAGAAAGCCCGGCTGACACCCTCAATTTGAACTCCTAGCTTCAAAAACTGTGAGCTAATAAACTTCTGTTTTTTAAACCTACCCACTTGTGGTATTTTTTGTTATGGCAGCCCCAGGTAACTAAGACAGGAGCCATGAAAAAAATCTCAGACCAAGTTCCACAGCCAATGAAAGCACAAGGTTCTGTCTAATAAGACAGACTGAGATATTCCTGAGAAGCCTTATTTCTAACTTTATACTCTTTAAACGTTCATCTTCTTGGGAACCTGTGTAAAAGGGGAACTCTAACTCTGTTCCCGGCAAGCAGATGCTTACACTGTTTTATACCCCTGACTGCACTGAACAGTAGAGAAAGTTGTGGAAAGCTAGAAATGAGAGGGTATAAGAATGACACTTGTGGGCAGAGACAAATGCAAAATTAGTAGACAGTATTACAGTTTTTAAAATGAAGTGATTTTTAAAATTCTGCAAAGCTGAGATTGAGATATAGATATATACTATAGAGACACATGAGGAGGAGGCTAAGTGCGAAGAGAAGTTTTTAAAAGTAAGAGTGTTGCCCTGTGGGTTTTAATTTTAAAATCAAGTATTAAAAAAAAAAAAAAAACCCTCAAGTTTATTATGCATAAACTCATTTAGTTTATTGCAGGGTAGTCACGGAGAGTCAAACAGATAAGACCACAAGACATTTAATTAAGACCAAAGAATCATGACAACATAAGATTAGTCAGATGGTTAGAGTCCACATCTTCAGTCTTCCGGCACACACCTTTAATGAGTAGTCTCAGGAGGAAGGCTTGACCAGCAACTCGTCTTTGGTGAAGGTCCCTTGTACCTAGGGTCTGAGGTCAGTGGCAGCAGACAGAGTCTCAGTCCAGAGTCTCAGTCTTTGGAAAGAGTCAAATTCTAGAGGGAAGTTCTGTCTCTGCCTTCTCTCAGTGAATGTGCTGAAGTCCAGGGTTTATATATGATTTTCTCATCTTGGCTTTGCATGATAAGGGCCAGGTTATGTAATGTGTACCAAAGACTAGTGTGTTACATTTTTTCAGTAATGTCAGACATCAGCCATATGAAGTATCTTTTCTTTAAGGTTAGAAATTAAGAAGGCTTTGGTTATGACTTACTTTATGTCTCAAGGCCACCTTTATAGAGGTTTAACTTTATGTTACACTTTGTCTATCACAACATGCAGGTGCACAGCTATCTTAGAGACGTTGTTGACTACACACCTCACATACTTGTATGTTTCTATTTCTAAATTTAGAAATTTTCTATTTCTAGCATCACATTGTGACTTCTACATGAGTGGTTTGACACAGTTGGTTTGAGAGCATTACAGCACAGATAACAGGTGTATATGGGGATAGAAAACCCTACAGGTGGTATGGAGACCCTGAGCTTGAAGATAGGCTTGTTATTGTCTTTGCCTTCTTTTGATTCTAAGGTTGGCTCTACAAAACTTTAAAGAGGGGGATGATCTTTACCAGCTTCAGAGAAGACTAGCCAGGTATAACCTTAAAGGTGAGAGCCTGGAGGAGGAGGCAGGTGTGAACACTCAGCCTGGATCTTTGGTAAAAAGGCATAGTCTCTTGATTCACCTCCCCTAGACAGTGCCCTGTTGGTGCAGTGGTTAAGAGCTTGGCTGCTAACCAGAAAGTCAGCAGTTCGAATCTACCAGCTACTCTTTGGAAACCCTCTGGTGCAGTTCTACTCTGACCTATAGGCCTCTCCTATGAGTCGGAATTCACTTGACAGGAGTGGGTTTGGTTTTTTTTGGTAGGCAGTACTCAATCTGATTACTGATGTGTAACATTCCCTGTTTCCCCCATGTCTGCTCATTATTGTCTTAGCTAGTCTCAGTTCAATATAACCAATCCAGTTGCCAGAGTTAAGTCTAACTCTTGGTGACCCCATTTTTGTCAGAATAGAATTGTGTTCCATAAGGTTTTAAACGGCTGAATTTTCTGGAAGTAGATCACCAGGCCTTTCTTCCAAGGCACCTCTGGATGGACTTTAACTACCGAACTTTCAGTTAGTAGCCATGTGCATTAGTTGTTTGTACCACCCAGGGACTCCTCATTTCAATGTATAACCTTAAATTATCACAAAGGAATCCAGCTGATTTTCTGCATAAAGGAGTATTAAATATGGACTTAGGAGACTTTGTTTTTTGACTTGTAGTTGTGTGATCCCGAGTCAGTAGCTTAACCTTTCTCTATTTTTGGGCAATGTGGTGTTATGGAGAGAGAGCTAGACTAGTAAACAAGAAGTAAATTCTAGCCCCGACTCTAACTCACTAGTTATATGTCATGGGACAAGTTTAACTTCTTTGGACTTGAGAAGGTTGGGCTTCATTCTTGTTCATGGCTTGCTCTCAGCCACCTCAAGGTGCTGGAGTGGGAGGAGGACTGGGGACTTGGACAGGCCAGAGAAGAGCTCACAGTCCAATGGGGAAGGTAGAGATGGAAACAATACAGTAGGAAAGCACTGCCTAAAAGGTTTAAGCAGTATTGAGAGGAAGGTGTGATTGAAATTTGCTGTAAGAATACTGAGTCTTAAAGCTGAGTAGAAATTTAGAGTGGTGTCATGAATTGAATTGTGTACCCCCAAAAATGTCTGTCAACTTGGCTAGGCCATGGTTCCCAGTATTGTGTGACTGTCCACCATTTTGTCATCTTAAGTGATTTTCCCATGTGTTGTAAATTCTGTCTCCCTGACGTTAATAAGATGGGATTAGTGGCAGTTATGTTGATGAGGCAGGACTCAATCTACAAGATTAGATTGTATTTTAAGCCAATCTCTTTTGAGATATAAAAGAGAGAAGCAAGCAGAGAGACATGGGACCTCATACCACCAAGAAAGAAGAGCCAGAAGAATAGCTCGTCCTTTGGACCCAGGGTCCCTGCACTGCCAAGCTCCTAGTCCAGGGGGTGATTGATGACAAGGACCTTCCTCCAGAGCCAACTGAGAGAGAAAGTCTTCCCCCGGAGCTGGCGCCCTGAATTAGGACTTCTAGCCTCCTAGACTATGAGAGAATAAATTTCTCTTTGTTAAAGCCATACACTTGTGGTATGTCTGTTATGATAGCACTAGATAACCAAGACAGATGGGTAGGGTGAGAAGATTCAGAGAGGGAGGAAGGGGCATTCTAGGCCCTGATACAGTGCAAGAGGAGCAAAAGATTGTGGCTCTACTGTTAAATAACTTTTGTATGTTAAAGAACTCTCCTGCCATTGTGACATCATTGGAAGCAGGGCCAGATTACCCAATAAGCAATGCTTATTTTCTAACCTGTAGTGAACAATTTCACCTGTTTTTCACCACATCAAAGATGTGGCAAAACCTATGTGACATTGTTTACTACAGGTTAGTAAGTAAACACAGGTAAGCCTGTGTGTACCTTGCTTAGTGTAAACTGTTATGTACTTTGTTTACTTGTTTATCTGTCCCTGGTTAGAAGGATGATAATTCCACATAAAAAAGCAATGCTATACTTTCTGCCTAGAGCCCTTGTGGCACAGTGGTTAAGAGCTTGGCTGCTAACCAAAAGGTTGGCAGTTCAAATCCACCAGCCACTCCTTGGAAACCCTATGGGGCAGTTCTACCCTGTCTTATAGGATCTCTACGAGTCAGAATTGACTTGACAGCAACAGGTTTGGTTTGGGTTTGATACTGTCTACCAGACACCACTTTATGTCTAGCTCAACCTCTCTCTGCCAGTTCACTTCCAATGTATCCCTCAAGGGTCAAGTAAAATGGTTTCTGCTATATGAAGTACTTTCCTGATGATGCACTCCATTTTACTGAAACAGCCATTTTAGGATACTTTCACAGTGAGTTTACACGTGTCTTCCTCAATGGATTCTTAGCTCCTCTTTGGCAAGGACCTTGCCTTTTCATCTTAGAATCCCCATAACCTAACCCAGACCTTTCTACAGTTATTATTATTGTTGTTAGCAGCCGTCAAGTTGGCCCTGGCTCATGGCAACCCCATGCATAACTTAACAAAATGCCTCCTGGTCCTGTGGCATCCCCATGGTCCATTACAGATCATACAGTTGTTATCCATAGAGTTTTTAGTGGCTTATTTTGGAAGTAGATTGCCAGGCCTTTCTTCCTAGTCTATCTCAGTCTGGAAGCTTCTCTGAAACCTGTTCAACATCGTAGCACACCTTAGTCCTCAAAGTGACATCTTTGCTTTTTGACACTTTAAAGGGGTCTTTTGCAGCAGATTTGTCCCACGCAACACATCTTTTTTTAATTGTACTTCAGTTGAAGGCTTACAGAACAAATAGTTTCTCATGAAACAGAAGTACACATGTTGTTCTATAACATTGGTTAACAACCCCACAACATATCAACCCTCTAACTTCTCAACCTCTTTTTTTTTGGGGTGAAAATACACATAGTCAAAGATACACCATTTCAAAAATGTGTACATGCACACTTCAGTGACATTGACTACGCTCTTTGAATTGTGCTGTTATCCTCACTTAAGATGAAGGCTTACAGAACAACATAGTTTCTCATTTAACAGTTACTACAAATGTTGCCCTATGACAATGGTTAACAATCTCACAACACATCAACAATATCCTTACTCAACCTTGGGTTCCCTATCACCAGCTTCCTTGTCCCCTTCTGCTTTCTGGCCCTTGTCCCTGGACTCCTGTACCTCGTTAGTCTCATTTGGTTTTACAGGGCTGTCCACTCCCAGGCTGAGCAGTGAATCTCGGAGGTAACATCACCACTGAGCTGAAAGGGTGTCTGGGGCCAAACTCTTGGGGTTTCTCCAGTCTCCTTTAGGCCAGTAAATCTGATCTTTTTTTTGTGAGTTAGAATTATGCTCTACATCCTTCTCCAGCTCTGTCCAGAACCCTCTGTTGTGATCCTGGTCAGAGTAGTCAGTGGTGGTAGCCGGGCACCATCTAGTTGCACTGGACTCAGTCCGGTGGAGGCCTTGGTAGCTGTGGACAATTAGTCCTTCGGACTAATCTTTTCCTTGTATCCTGTACTCTTCATTCTCCCTTGCTCCCGAAGGGATGAGACCAGTGGAGTATCTTAGATGGCTGCTCACAGGCTTTTAAGACCCCAGACACTACTCACCAAGGTAGAATGTAGAGCATTGTCTTTATAAGCTGTGTCATGCCAATTGAGCTAGATGTTCCCCGAGACCATGGTCCTCACAGCCCTCCGCCCAGCAATTCAGTCCCTCAGGGATTTTGGAAGTGTCGATGGGGCTTCCATGACCTTTCCTAGTACAAGTTGTGCTGGTTTCTCCTGTATTGTGTACTGTCTCACCCTTTACCCAAGACACCACTTATCTACTGTCTATTTAGTATTTCCCCCCCACCCCTCCCATCCCTGGTAACCAACAAAGATTGTTACATTTTGCGTGTGAACTTTTTCATGGGTTTTTACAATAGAGGTCTCATACAATATTTGTCTTTTTGTGATTGACTTATTTCACTCAGCATAATGTCCTCCAGTTTCATCCATGTTATGAGATGCTTCACAGATTCATTGTTGTTCTTTCTCGTTGCATAGTACTCCATTGTGTGTATGTACCATAGTTTGTTTATCCATTCATCTGTTGATGGGCATCTAGGTTGTTTCCATCGTTTTGCTATCGCGAACAATGCTGCCATGAACATAGGTGTGCATATGTCTATTCAAGTGCCTATTCTTATTTCTCTAGGATATATTCCTAGGAGTGGGATTGCTGGATCGAATGGTATGTCTGTCTATTTCTAGCTTTCTGAGGAAGTGCCATATCGTTTTCCGAAATGGTTGTATCATTTTACATTCCCACCAGCAGTGCATAAGAGTTCCGATCTCCCCGCAGCCCCTCCAACATTTGTTATTTCCAGTGTTTTTGATTCGTACCAGTAATGCCAGGGTGAGATGGTATCTCCTTGTGGTTTTAATCTGCATTTCTCTAATGGCTAGTGATTGTGAGCATTTCCTCATGTGTCTGTTGGCCATTTGAATGTCTTCTTTGGTGAAGTGTCTGTTCATTTCCTTTGCCCGTTTTTTAATAGGATTATTTGTCTTTTTGTTGTAGAGGTGTTGGATTTTCTTGTAGATTATGGAGATTAGACCTTTGTCTGACTTGTACTGTCCAAAAATTTTTTCCCAGTCTGTAGGTTCTCTTTTTACTCTTTTGGTGAAGTCTTTTGAAGAGCATAGGTGTTTGATTTTTAGAAGATCCCAGTTATCTAGCTTATCTATTGGGGTTTGTGCGTTGATGGTTATGGTTTGTATCCTGTTAATGCCATGTATTAAGGCCTGAAGTATTGGTCCTATTTTTTCTTCTATGAACTTTATAGTTTGAGGCTTTATATTCAGGTCTTTGATCCATTTTGAGGCAGTTTTTGTATACAGCGTGAGGTATGGGTCCTGTTTCATTTTTTTGCAGATGGATATCCAGTTTTGCCAGCACCATTTGTTAAAAAGACTGTCTTTTCCCCATTTGATGGACTTTGGGCCCTTGTCGAAGATCAGGTGACCCTCAGTGGATGGATTTACATCTGGGTTCTCAATTCTGTTCCATTGGCCAATGTATCTGTTGTTGTACCAGTACCAGGCTGTTTTGAGTACTGTAGCTGTATAGTAGGTTCTGAAGTCAGGTAGTGTGAGTCCTCCAACTTTATTCTTCTTCTTCAGTAGTGCTTTACTTATTCGGGGCTTTTTCCCGTTCCATATAAAGTTAATTATTAGTTTTTCCATCTTTTTGAAGAATATTGTTGGTATTTGGATCGGGATTGCATTGTATTTGTCAATTGCTTTGGGTAGAATTGTCATTTTCACAATGTTGAGTCTGCCTATCCATGAGCATGGTATGTTTTTACATTTATGTAGATCCCTTTGGGTTTCTTGCAGTAGTGTTTTGTAGTTTTCTTTGTATAGGTCTTTTACATCCCTGGTCAGATTTATTCCTAAGTATTTTATCTTTTTAGGGGCTATTGAAAATGGTATTGTTTTCCGGATTTCCTTTTCATCATTCTCCTTATTGGTGTATAGGAATCCAACTGATTTTTGAATGTTTATCTTGTATCCTGCTACTCTGCTGAATCTTTCTATTAGTTCCAATAGATTTCTCATGGAGTCTTTAGGGTTTTCTGTGTATAGCATCATATCATCTGCAAACAGGGACAGTTTAACTTCTTCATTACCAGTTTGGATGCCCTTTATTTCTTTCTCTTGCCTTATTGCTCTAGCTAGAACTTCCAGCACAATGTTAAATAGGAGTGGTGATAAAGGGCATCCTTGTCTTGTTCCTGTTTTCAAGGGGAATGTTTTCAGCCTCTCTCCATTAAGAATGATGTTGGCCATTGGTTTTGCATAGATGCCCTTTATTATGTCCAGAAATTTCCCTTCTATACCTATTTTATTGAGAGTTTTTATCAGGAATGGGTGTTGGACTTTGTCAAATGCCTTTTCTGTGTCAATTGAGATGATCATGTGATTCTTTTCTTCCTTTTATTTATGTGGTGGATTACATTGATTGATTTTCTAATGCTGAACCATCCTTGCATACCTGGTATGAACCCTGCTTGGTCACGGTATATTATTTTTTTGATATGATGCCAAATTCTATTGGCGAGAATTTTGTTGAGAATTTTTGCAGCTATATTCATGAGAGATATTAGTCTGTAATTTTCTTTTTTTTGACATCTTTGCCTGGTTTTGGTATCAGTGTTATGCTGGTTTCATAGAATGAATTTGGAAGTGTTGCTTCCTCTTTTATGCTCTGAAATAGCTTGAGTAGAACTGGTACAAGCTCTTCTGTAAATGTTTTGTAGAATTCTCCAGTGAAGCCATCTGGGACAGGGCTTTTTTTGGTTGGGAGTTTTTTTATTACCTTTTCAATCTCTTGTCTTGTTATGGGTCTGTTCAGATTTTCAGCATCACTTTGTTATAGTTTGGGTAAGCTGTGTGTTTCTAGAAATTTATCCATTTCCTCTAGGTTTTCAAATTTGTTGGAGTATAGCTTTTCATAATATTCTGTTATAATCCTTTTTATTTCAGTTGGGTCTGTTGTAATGTCCCCCATTTCATTTCTTATTTGGGTTATTTGTGTCCTCTGCTGTTTTTCTTTTGTCAGTCTGGCCAGTGGTTTGTCGATTTTGTTGATTCTTTCAAAGAACCAACTTTTGGTTTTGTTGATTCTTTCTATTGTTTTTCTCTTCTCTATTTCATTGATTTCTGCTCTGATCTTTACTATTTCCTTTTTTCCGGTGGTTGTGGGCTTTTTTTGCTGTTCTCTTTCTATTTGTTTGAATTCTGTAGTTAATGTTTTGATTTTGTCCCTTTCTTCTTTTTTGATATGTGCATCTATGCAACGCATCTTTTAATTTCTTGACTGCTGCTTCTATGGGCGTTGATTGTGGATCTAAGGAAAATGAAATCCTTGAAAACTTCAAACTTTTCTCCGTTTTTCATGGTGTTGCTTACTAGTTCAGTTGTGAGGATTTTTGTTTTCTTCATATTGAGATGTAATCTACACTAAAGGGTGTAGTCTTTGATCTTCATCAGTAAGTGCTTCAAGTCCTCTTCACTTTCAGCAAGGAAGGTTTTGACATTTGCATATCACAGGTTGTTAATGAGTCTTCCTCCTATCCTGATGCCCTGTTCTTCTTCGTATTCTAGCTCCTTGGATTATTTGCTCAGCATACATGATTGAATAAGTATGGTGAAAAGATCCAACCCTGATGCACACCTTTGCTGATTTTAAACCACATGGTACTCCCTTGTTGTGTTTGAACGGCCACCTCTTGATCTATGCATAGGTTCCTCGTGAGCACAGTTAAGTGTTCTAGAATCCCCGTTCTTCACAATGTTATCCAGAATTTATTATGATCCATACTGTTGAATGTCTTTCCATAGTCAATAAAGCACAGGTAAACATCTTTCTGACATTCTCTGCTTTCCTCCAAGAACATCAGCAATGACATCTCTCATTGCACACTCTCTTCTGAATCTGGTTGAATTTTTGGTAGTTCCTGTCAATGTACTGTTCCTACTGTTTTTGAATTATAAGCACATAAAGGTAAGTTATATACTATAAACTAAGATAAATATTTGACTAACTGACATTAAATAGAACCTTATGTACCTGTTTCGACTTACCTACAAATTCAACTTAAAGACAGAGTTAGGACTGGATCTCATTTGTAACTGGGGACTGCCTGTAAATAGAATTTCAAGGGAGTTGTTAATCCAATCTATGTAATTCCATAATGTAGGGTTTCCTTCTAACTGTTGGGTGACATATCTCAGGCATTAAAAGAAAGTTAAACATCAGATTTCGAATAGAAGCTATGTTGATTTGATCAATTTAGGTCTTATCATAAGACACACATGCCTCCCATGACACTGGCTTCTTCACCCTCTTGCATTCAGTTCTGCAGACAGATCTCAGCTTCTGCAGTTGGGCAGACCTAAGCCTAAGACTTAACTTTTCCTCTCACAAGGCTTGTGATCTTAAACAGGTTAGTCTGCATTCTTACACCTCTGCATCATTACCTATGATATAGAAATGACAATGCCTAGTTTGTAGTGTTCTCATAAATATTGAATAAGACAGAGTACATCAGATGTAGGGGTCCCTCTGTGATGCAAACGGTTAATGCACTCAACTGCTAACTGAAAGGTTGTAGGTTCGAGTCCACCCAGAGACACCTTGGAAGAAAGTCCTGGTGATCTACTTCTGAAAAATCCGCCATTAAAAACTCTACAGAGCACAGTTCTACTCTGACACACAGGGGGCAACTTTTTTTTTTTACATTAAATGTTTGGCACATGGTAAGTAACCTCTCATTCGTGAATGGTGTTACTATGGAGACTGATGCTAGATTACATTTCTCCTAGAGCAGGCGTTCCACATCCAGGTTTCACCTTTCCTTCACTATCCAAGGATATGTGACAGTGATTGCTTCTGAAGTCAATCGAAGTCAGCTTTAATGGTCAATCCAACTTCATTTTTACTATAGTAACTAGTTCAGAAAATGCACATTCTATGCTACCTGCCATTAGGAAAGAAGCATTTGTTTGAGGGGGATGACATTAACTCTTAATGTCCAAGATCCATAGGGCGGTTTTTACTTGAGCTATGTATCAGATACAACATAGAGTATAAGGTTATGGCTGATAATATTCTATAAAGATATGATGGTAGGCAGAGCACTGATGCATGCTTAACAGATATGAAACATTCTGGAAGAGGCAAGCTTTGGATCAGCATTGACCTCAGATATCTTGGTTTCTGCATCTCACTGTGGATTGATTACTTATGGGTCTCTTGATCAAAATTTTTTGACACCTTTGTCTTCTTGACAGAAACAGAAGTAACACCGTATCAACTTTACAAATAATTCCTTATTAGAGGTTCCTTTATAATTGTTCTTGTTGTCACCAGTTGCCTTCGGGTCAATTCCAACTGACGGCGACCCCATGTGTACAGAGCAGAACTGCTCCACAGGGTTTTCAAAGCTGTGATCTTTTGGAAACAGATTACCAGACCTATTTTCTGGGGTGACTTTGAGTGGGTTTGAACTGCCAACCTTTTGGCTTAACTATTTGCACCACCCAGGGAGGCAACCCTCTTCCCACTTTATGGTTGATGTCATCTAAATTGAAAATCAAGGTGAGGAAATGTTCCCTCTGAAAATAATTATAACAAAGTAAATATATCGGCTAATCTTAAGGGATTTCAATTCAGATGACATTGAGTAAATTACTGTGTCTTCCCCAAAGGATGTTTATCGACTAAGTCTCTGCTCTTACTATGGGTAACCTTCCTTATTTTATAAATATTCATCGTTTCATCTTCTAAACGTTTTCTCTTGTAAAAATAAACAAAGTCCACCTAAATGAGAAGAAACAGAGGATATTTATTCAGAGCTGGCTATAGTAAGGCAGTGACTTGCATTTGGCAGAGACTGAAAGTCAAGCAGGGGAGTGGGAGTGTTTTATAGCGAAAAAAAGGGAAGGCTTAAGGAGTGGTCTGATTGGAAGTTCTTGGCATGGGAAGCTGGGGGGTGGGGCTGACTAGAAACAGGACGCTTTATGTGATGGAATTGGGGAGCATATTTGGCTTTCTCTGGTTGGTTATATAAGTTAGAAGCAAGGGCAAAAATAGGAAAACTGGCAGTCATTGACTAAGTCCTGACCATTCTGGGCTGGCTGTTGCGGAGGTTGTGGGTCAGAGTTCTATTGTCATATGTGGTCTGGCTATTCTTCTTTTCAATATTCAGTCTCTCTCCAATCTGAGCAGTTTAATTTTAGCCCATCTCCATCTACTTAATCATTTCGATTGTTCCTATTTTGATGATCTTCAGTTTTATTTTCTTTTTTTGAAGTGTAGAGATAAGAGCTGCCCATTTATTACAAATACAGATTTTTGCATCAGTGTATAGATAAGCAAGATAATGTTTCTGTATTGTTTTCTCTACCTGAAGAGGATTTGTTTTTATCTGTCCTGCTAATACACCCTCTCGTGTTAGATGTATTGGCTTTTTAATTTAATTTTAATCAATTAATTTGCCACAGTGACATATTGAGTTCCATGTCTTTAGGGAGTCTGTAATAACACCCAATACTTATTTTGGATTTAACTGTTGGTATCTCAGAACATGTGGTTTAAGTAGAGTTTTTTTTTGGATACACTTACAAGTGGCAGAATAACCATGGAGCATGCCATGCCAACTACTTCTTCCAAGAGAAACATTCCCACTCCCGGAACTTTTTGAGGAAACGTCCCCAGTCCGTTCTTTGTGCAGAAGGAAAACATGTTATTCCTTAGTCCACAGTTGATTGGGGTGGGTATCTGATCCAAATATTTGGATGGTTTTTTTAAGTGGCCTTTACCAAGGCCTGCTGGACCAATCTGAATCTTACTCTTGGGAATTTAAGTTGGGGAATACGGAAAGATATTAGTAGCTGGAACTGGGCTCTGAAACTAATAAGATGCTTCAAGAGAGACCATGAAATAGAATATGAACCTGAAGGAGGTGAAGCTACGAGGAAACAAAATTGTGAGTGAGTGGAAATTCATGATGTAGAGAGAATGTGGAAGAAAACCAGCTGTTGGAGAGAAGGAAATGGTGTAGACTAAAAGCGAAGCAGGAAGGCAGAGGAGTTGAGGCACACTAAGAGTAGAGTGAAAATCCACGGTCTCCTACTTTTGAGGAGATACAATTTCCTAGGCTCTTTTGAGACTTTTTTTTATTGTATATCTTACACTATAAAAATATATTTATTACGTTCTTCCATCATAAAAATGCAAGCTGAGGAGTTAGAGGGCTTCATCTCTCTGCTTTGCCACGATATCTCCAATGCCTGGCACAGAGTAGACTTAATGAAAAAGATTTGTGATTTTATAATCCTATACGTTATTTTCATTGTTTTGAAGCTTCACTATCTAGCAGATCTTAGTGACATGTGCAGGCTAAAGAATTTCATACTGTAATTTATTAATTCATTAATGAATTTATAAAGTAATTCTGCAATTGCCTAATAAAAAGTATTAGATAAGATGGACTCCAGCTCTATCCCTTAATAAGTCCAATATTTACCCTGTTCATCTACAAAACATGCTTCTAGTAAATTTTTTGGGTTTAAGGAAATGTAAAGCATTACATAAGGAGCAAATATTAAATAGCCTTTCCTATAACTTCCTCTTAATGGATTAGCTTTAGCTTGTTCGACAATGGATAATTTTAGATTGAGTACTGAAAATGGATAATAACATTTTAAAAGAGAACTAAAAGCAAAACAAAAACAACAATAACAACAAAAAAACCCTCACTAACCATAACCAGAAGGTGTGATTCTAGATATTATATGATAATTTCTGAGGTTAAAAGAACAAATTTTATGTTGAGCAAAACTGAGGATAAAAGACAAATCAGAACATGAATGTTAATAAAATGTAACACAACTATAGCTAAGAAGAAACTCACAAATTGTGTGTATGTGCAACTATAAAATCTGTAAATAATATCTCACCTAAAATGTTTAGAAGGGTATATCAGATGGGATAAGTTAGGTTATGCTGCAGTAACAAATAACTAAAAATTTCAGCGGCTTACCATAACAACATTTATTTCTTGATTATAATACATTTGTAACATGGTCAGCAAGAAGGTTTGTCACAGTCACTCAGGTGTTCAAATGGACAAAGACTTCAGTTTTGCATAGCTTATATGATCACTAAGGTGGAGTGAAGAGAGTGTTGTGTTTTATGTGCTTGCACTTAAAGTTTCTGTACAAAAGTGATACTTACCATGTCTATTCACATTTCATGATTGAAACAAATAACACATCCATATCTAATTTCAAAGGAAGAGGAAAATGCAATCTTAGCATATGCATAGAAGGAGAAGAACTAGCATATTTCTAAATAGCACTAAGGACTACCACGAAGGGTATTTTTTACTTTGGCTCTGAATGAAGGCCGTCAGACAGGGCAGAATGGCTAGGTGTAGGAATCCTGGCTACTCACCACTTTTCTTTCTGTTGATATGGTTCCTCTCTTCAATGAAAAAAAAAATGTCCCCGGGCAAATTCCTTATAACTTCTAAGATTGTCCTACTTATGTCCTTTAAAAATCCACTGCTGTGGAGTCAGTTCTGACTCATAGTGACCCTATAGGACAGAGTAGAACTGCCCCATAGGGTTTCTAAGGCTATAAATCTTTACAGAAGTAGACTGCCACATATTTCTCCAGCAGAGCCACTGGTGGTTTCAAACTGCTGACCTTTTGGTTAGTAGCCAAGCGCTTTAGCCACAGTGCCACCAGGACTCCTTTCCTTACGCCCTTTGAGCGTTTATTTATTTCGTAGTTTCCTTGATTGCATATTGAATTGAAGTGCTTTTTCTTCAAATGACATAGAAAAAGTGTTAGAAGAAAGCTTAAAAAAAAAAAAAAAACTCAGAGAGTAACAAAAAACAGATGGGAAAAATAGAAAAGAAATAGCAAAAATAACCAATTATATCGATAATTAAGGAGCTCTGGTGGCACAGTGTTAAAGTGATCAACCGCTAACAGAAAGGTTGGTGGATCGAAACCTCCAGTGGTTCTGCTGGAGAAAGATGTGGCAGTCTGCTTCTACAGAGATTTACAGCCTTGGAAACCCTATGGGGTCACTATGAGTTGGAATCGACTAAATAGCAGTGGGTTTGGTTTTGGGTATCTCAATAATTAAGGAGCTCTGGTGGCACAGTGGTTAAGAGTTCAGCTGTTAACCAAAAGGTCAGCAGTTCAAATTCACTAGTCACTCCTTAGAAACTCTATGGGACAGTTCTACCCAGTACTGTAGGGTCACTATGAGTTGGAATTGACTTGACAGTTAATGGGTTTGGTTTATTTTTTGGTTATGTCAATAATTACTTTAAATGTAAATGATTGAAAGAGTCTGATTAAAAGCCTTGATAAAAAGCAAGATTCAACTCTATGCTGTCTAGAAGAGAAAGAAGAGAAGAAATCAATGAAGTAGGAAATAGACAGTGATTAACAATAACTAACAAAGTCAAAGTTGGCTCTTTGAAACCCATTTTGGCTATCTTGACGGGCCTAAACCCCCTTTTTTGTCTTTTCAATCTTACGATGTTGCCTAAAGTTCTGCTGGCTTCTCTGCCTCCCTAGTAGCTGCCTGTTGACAGCTTCTCAGACTCTTGCTGTGAACCACGAATTAAAAAATATTTTGAGGAGAAAAGCAACATGTGGATAGGTGAGGACACCACAGTGGACTTCCCTTCTTACCAAAATCTGGCCACTCAAATCTTTTTGCCTCAGCCACTCTCCAATTCCTTCAAATGGATTTTAAACAATTTTTATCCAGATTTGCTAGGTATTTTCAGTGGGAGCACTGGTCTGCTATAAGCCACTCCGTCATAGCCAGCAATGGAAATTCTCTGTAATTGATTATTAAATAGCATTGATTACTATTGCTCATGGGTGGATTTGATCACATTTAGAAAGTATTGTGCATTCTCTAAATGTGTCTATGGAGTTATTTGCAATAGAAGCACTATGAACACTTGAAATTTAACTCAGTTTTGGATCTGTAATTTATTGCTTAAAATATTTTAAAAACATAATTTGTAGTTTTAAAAATACAGCTATTTTGTATGACAGAAAAAAAAAAAAATGCTTGCTACATTCCAGGTAATGTAATCAAAGGTAGTAGAAATTGACAAAATTCTCATAGTGGGAACTTGGAATGGCTGGTATAATTATTTCATATTTCAGTCACTCAGGTCATTAATATCTATTTATTAAAATGTCTGCCTGAGTTTTAAGAGGAACTTTCAGCAAAACTTAATTCAAGTAAAACAAAAATTCAACTATGCATTTAATCATAGGAAATTTAGAGAAAACTCTGATATTATATGACATGCTTCAAAATATTTTTTCTTCTTCCTAAAGCTGTGAAGAACACAACGAGCATGGCTTTTTGAAAGACAATGTGCCAGAATAATCTTATATGTGGCTATTGATGGCGAAAGTCTTTTATAATAATCTTTAGTCTCTTAAAGTAGTCTTTTGTAATAACAGAAGGAAAGAATAATGAATTAGTGTATGATAGGATAGGGTTGCTATGAGTCAGAATTGACTCGATGGCAATGGGTTTTTTTTTTTTTTTTTTAATATGATATGTATGCTATTGTTTGTTAAAAACAAAACACAAAAATCTCCAAAATATGCACAGTTGCTGTGTAATGAATTCCTTAATATGACCCGCCTAGCTGTAGTTCTTGTGGTTCACATACAACGATTGAGTGGGACTGTGAAAATAAGGTATATGCAACCCTAACAAAGGGATTGGTCAGTTTTGCCATCACACTAGGCTTAAAATGAGCCATCCCAGAGGTGGGAAGAGAGAATCTCACCACCACCAAGAAAGAAGAGCCAGGAGTAGAGCGTGTCTTTGGACCCAGGAATCCTGTACTGAGAAGCTCCTGGAACCAGGAGACTGAGAGAGAGAGAGCTGTAACACTGAAGACAGTGAGAAGTGGCAGCAGAGAAATGGTGACAGCAGAGGCAGGAGACTAGCAGGAGACTGGTAAGAGACGGTGTGGTGGACTTCCTGGCCCTTGGAGTAAGAAAGCTGAGTGCCTTAAGGCAGGAGGCTTCCTGGCAGAGTTGGGTGCCTCCAGGCACTTGGTGGCAGATCTAGGCTCACTGACGCGTGGGGAGAGAGAGCTGAGTGCCTTCGGTCTGGGCTGAGGCTTACTGGTGGTATAGGGTGGCTTGGGGCCTTTATTGGCAGAGCTGAAAGAGCTTTGTAACACTTGCTTGAGCAGGGCAGAAGCTGAGGGGCTGGAGAGAGGTGTGCCTGAAGGCACAGATGAGAAGAAGCTGCCCTGATCAGAGAACTGTGTCCTGAGCATTCCTGAACTTAAATTGTAACTTGCTACTTCCCTAATAAACTCCATAATAGTGAGTATTGTCTGTGAGTTCTGTGTGGCCATTGCAAGGAATTGAATTATTGAACCCAGCAGAGAAATAGAGTGCCGTTGGAGGGATGGTTGGGGTGAGAATTGGTAAAGATTGTGAAGAGAGGAGGTATGTCTGACCTCCACCTTACAGCAATCAGCCTTGGGTTGTTGATGTTGATTCTTCTTACCCCCTCGTGAAGTTAGAGAAGGTCAGACTCCCCGCATGCCATTTTTACAGTTGGCAGAAGTGGGGATCATTGCAATGCTCTAGGCTCATGGAAGTATGGGACTTTGTAAGAGAAAGAACCAATGGGTGTGGGAAATGAAACATTTGATTCTTAGATGGTTACTTTGATTGTTTTCTGTAATGGCTGGAAGGAAAGGAAGAGATGCTATGCTGCTGCTGAGGGGAGAAAAGGCACATCTGGAATGGCTGGGGGCAAGGGCCAGGCAGGTTCAATGGGATGACTGATAGGCACTGATAGGCAGCCAGGGTCTACTGGTTCTACTGCTTCCACCCAGCCAGAGGCCTGAGGCCATATGCATTAGAATGGAGAAGATGAAACTGGAACATTGTTATAAAAGGGTTGTGTGTTTATTTGAATGTACTATGGATAGTGAATGTTTCTGCTACCTGGTGTTGTAAAGCACACCTAAATATAAGATAGAAATGAGTATTGGGTATTACAGCTAACAGAGAGCGTGTAACTTCGCCTTCCAGCAATAGTTGTTTAGATATGCTTAAAGGGTAACTAGAATTTGTCTGAAGAAGCACAGGCTGTTGGTCTGAATGCAGTAGCCCTGTGCATAGAGTATGGGAGCCTTAGGATGAAAACCTAAGCCCCACCTAGGAATTGTGCATTTGAAAAGACATGCAGACCTTCCCAGAACTGCTGAGCGGACAGAAGATTTGCATTTGAAGGAAGATTTGCATCTGCAGAAAAAAAATTACTGTTTTGCTTTTTGAATTTCGAGCTAGCAAGTGGTTTACCTTTGGGTCCACTGAAGCAGGAAAAGTCAGTGCCCTTCAGAACCCCCCTTCAGGACTGGAAGTTAAAGGGAGCCAGTGAGTAGACAACCTGGTATGCTCACGCTGGGTGACCACCTGAGACCACTCAATGAATGGCAGTTGGGGAAGGGCGGCAATGAAGAGCTAAAAGAGCTTTGTAACACTTTCTAGAGCAGGGCAGAGGCTGAGGGTCCCAGAGAGGGGTGCCTGCCGGCCCGGCTGAGAAGAGGCTGTCTTTATCGAAGAACTGTATCCTGAGCATTCCTGAACCTGAGCTGTAACCTGCTACTTCCCTGATAAACCCCATAATCGTGCGTATTGTCTGTGAGCTCTATGTGGCCATTGCAGCAAGTCACCGAATTTAGCAGAGAAGTGGAGAGTGCCACCGGAGGGATGGTTGGAGTCAGAATTGGTAAAGATGTCGGAGAGAGGAGGCATGTCTGACCTTTACCTCATAGCAATCAGCCTTGGGTTGTTGATCTTTATTCTCTTTCCCCCTCGTGAAGTCACAGGAGGTCAGACGCCCTGCTATGCCATTTTTACAATAGTTTTTCTCCAAAAGCCTGTTATTCAATTGATGATGCAGCTTCTATTGGATGGTGTCATAGACTCAAAGAAATAGTGGTTATTTTAGAGTAGTGAAGCACACTTTTCTCATGGATTTTTATTTTCCAATATTTTATCTATAATCATTTCCTTTTAAACTCATATCTCGATTTTTGGATCAGTTTAATGCTTTGATTAAAGGAATTCCATGGCCCACCTATCCCAACTCCCTCTCTCTTGCTATAGTAGATAATGAAACTAAGGCACTTTTCAGCAATTAACAGCTACTATGTCTCTTGGTTATGCTTTTCTTTGCTGTTATGGTGAGCAAATATTTCAGAAATTTATTTTTGTGCTTTTAAATGCTAATTAAAATCTGTGGGAGAGAACACGTTGGGAGAAGTATTGCCCTTTGCTTTGTGATTTGCATTTGGAACAACTCATGATCTACATTTCCAATGCTTGCCGACCACAGCGCACACGAGGCGCTCCAAACATTTTATAATTAAAATTGATTACTTTGGCAGCTGGATTTTCACTGGGGTTTTCAGCATATCCAATTAACTTTCTACCTTTGAAGTCAAAATCAGAATGAGCAAAACAGTATATTGGATACTATGTCTGGGTTGTTTGAAAATATTTAGAGATAATTTAGGAAGATACATTTTGCCTGATAATGTTCTTCCTAGTTTTGACTGAATTCAGCACCCTATAACAATGTCCAAAAATAAATGCATATTCTTGAAGTGGTAAGGAATAGAAATAGTTTACATTACATTATGGGCCAGTTAATTAAACTTGTTCAATGCATGTCAGCATTAGAATGATACTGAAAGTCAATCATTTCCAGGTTGACATTACAGTCATGGATAATCTGAACATTATATTACACTTCCATACACATTTATTTGTCTAAGGTCACATTGGATATGTCTTCTGCATAAACCCATTGCTGTTGAGTTGTAATTAATTTTGGGATATTAGGTCAGCCCCCGCCCCCCACAACGCATTTTCTCATTTTATTTATATGAACATCTGAAGATATACACAGACAAATCGTGACGAGCACCAGGTCCTCAGAACATCAGGATCAACATTTGTGAACAAAGAAAAAAGCCGTTCTCATTTTCTCAGAGTGAGTGACTGACTTGATAGTAGACCTGAAGGTAGGACATAAACAGAAAAATGTTCCAGACTTGTGTACCAGACACATCTTATATGCCACCCTAGGTCTTCTCAGATTCACCTGTCTCTAGGGACTTTGGTCATTTGTTCATTCCCCAGCCACTATTTCAGCGACCATCTCTGTTTGGACCCTTTATAGGTAACTATCATAGGTATAATTTATCATTGAATTCAAAATAGTTTTTAGAGTAAATGTAGGTGCGTTTCATAATTGCACTGTGACAATAGACTGAAGCTGGGACTACGTCCTGTGAACCAAAACGTATGTCCAAGCTAAGTCAGAATAACTTGTTTCATACGGCTACAATCTGATCATGACTTCTGCTTGCTCACCTGCCACTCTGATCTGGGCTTTGCTGTTGACTCTGAAGTGTAAGAATCATGGTCCCAGCTTGGTGCACATACATGTGCAACGTGGAACTGTGAGGAAATGAACGGCCTGTGGAGCAAACCTTTGCTCAATGGGATACGGGGGCCAGTAGATGATTTTTGTTCCTTCTTTACCCAAACAGACTAATAAGAGATAGTTACCTAAAGGCCTCTCAAAAGACAATAATAGAAAAGTGAACAGTCAGACATGATTAATGTAGAGCATTGGCCAGCTCAGAAATGTACCCCTGCATGATCTCTACCCCACTCCACACTTCCGTCCCCTTTTCCTTCACTCTTGATTCCTGACATAAGGCAGTAACACATAAGCCTATGCCTTAGGCTCTACACTCTGAGTAATTACAAAACCAAAAAACCAAACCCATTGCCATCGAGTCGATTCTGACTCACAGCGACCCTATAGAATAGAGTAGAACTGCTCCATAGGGTTTCCAAGGAGCTGCTGGTGGATTTGAGCTGCTGACCTTTTGGTTAGCAGCTGAGCTCTTAACCACTGCATCACCAGGGCTCCCTGAGTAACCCAGGCTAAGAAAATCTGGGACAGTTGCATCCACAAAGAACATAGTTGACACTGTCTCAGAGGCATTTATTATTTAATTATTAAATCATTTAATTTAACTTTAGTTTCTTGGGAAAATAGGTACTAGCACTTCACAGTAGACAACTGTAAAATTTAAAGATGAGTGTCTTAAGAAAATATCATCTTTATGAGACCAAACCAATAGAGGCAATAACTTTTTGCAAAAGCTCTCAACGACAGAGCCCAGTGGCAGTAGACCTCTGAAGATGCTAACAAAGGTAAACTTTGAGTGGCTCTCACTCTGAGGGCAAAATTGATATATCCTTTGTAAAAAAAAGAAGGTATACAAATGCTGTGACCTGGTAAAGAAAATCAGGGGAGGTGGCGTCATATACATACAGACTTTTGCAAGAAGCAACTGCCTGTGGACGCTGAGGAGGAGAGAGCCTTGCCTTTGGGAGGCCTAGCAAATCTGGAAACTTATCCTAGCTGCCCCCCTCCTGCAGAAATCTCTGCAGATAGTTGGCTCCAAGATTTCCAGTCATGCAATCAATGTAATAGAAAAGGAACTAGAACTTTTTCTAAACAACATCCGTACAAAGATGCTTTAAGAGGAAGGGAAGAAAGCCACAAAGTTTATCAAGACAAGAAGAGTATTCACCAGAAAATTATCGTCACAGGAAAGATGAAAATTGTAAAAAAATAAATGAATAAAAGAGATACCATTAAAAAAGAAATACAATGAAGCAGAAATTCAAGAATGCAGAAGAAAAAAGATGGTAATACAGCAGCAGGATACTAAATATAGGCTGACAAAATTCATCATAGAAATGAGATCAAACTATCACCAAAATTAGATGGAGCCTGTTAAAAAATAACCAAAAATAACGGACTTGAACATAAGGTTTATTATGAGCAGTAATTTTATATGCATATAGGAAGGCCATTTTGATTCCAGAAAAAGCAAATGGCTCAAAGAAGCTAGGTACAATGAGGCTCATAAAGAGAACAGGAGGGAGAAATATAGATCAACCACTGGTTAACTTTGACATGACTGATTGAACCCTGCCTTTCCCCTTTACTGAGATCAACTGGTATCAATTTACTTCTGGCCTGGCTGCTAATAATTTGGCCCTGTATCCAAACTGCAGCTATGAGGCTTTTTGAGATTTAAATTAGGAGGTAATCGTTTGATGACTATCCTTTTCTAGCAAGATAAGACACATTTACTTTGCTGTGGAGCAGTTTCTGGCAGGCTCTTTATGGTTAATATTTGATCTCATGGATAAGAAAAGCCTTAAAATCAAAGTAAGATGTCTTTTTTAAATTTTTCTCTTCAACAAGCCAAAGGGCAAATAGGCACTAAAGGAAAAAAAAAAAAAAGAAAGAAAGAAAGAAAGAAACATGGAGAATGCTAAAAAAGAATGAAAATGGAAAATAAAAAGAATTAAAAATATTAGTGAGCAATTAGAAAAGAACTAGCCCGAATAACTTTTAAGCAAGGTATTTTGACTTTATCTTCAGACTAAAGATAAAAAATAGTATGCATATGTTGAATTCTAGTTAGTAGGTTTGTTTTAATAGTGTTTTGGGTTAGCAGTTTTGAAACTACCTTGTCTTCAGTTTGACCCAAAGGGGACCGTGGGTGTTTTGGATGGTCTGTCAGGTGTGGCACAAGAAAATGGGACTCACGCAGGAAGGTTAGAAAGCAAATAGAATTTAGTACGCGGAGGACCCAGAGAGGAAACTATAGCATGCCTGGACACAGGGCCACACAGGGGATTGCACCTGGGGTCAAGGCAACAAGAAGTTGAAATTATAGGAGAAGGCTTATGAATGGTAAGAGGATGGGGTTAGCTATGTTCTACAGGCTAACGTCTTATTGGTCAATTTAAAGGTTTCTAGGGCATTAGTGATTTTGCTGAAGATCATCCAAAAGCGGTTGCAGCAGTACATCGACAGGGAACTGCCAGAAATTCAAGCCAGATTCAAGAGAGGACTTGGAACAAACGATCTCACTGCTGATGTTAGCAGGATCTTGGCAGAAAGCAGAGAATACCAGAATGATATTTACCTGTGTTTTATTGACTATGCAAAGCCATTCAACTGTGTGGATCATAACCAATTATGGATAACATCAGAAAGCATGAGAATTCCAGAACACTTAATTGTGCTCATGAGAAAGCAGTACATAGACCAAGAGGCAGTCTTTGAACAGAACAAAGGGATACTTTGTGGTTTAAAATCAGGAAAGATGTGCATCAGGGTTTTATCCTTTCACTATACTTATTCAATCTGCATGCTGAGCAGATAACCCGAGAAGCTGGACTGTATGAAGAAGAACGGGGCATCATGATTGGAGGAAGACTTATTAACAACCTGTGATATGCAGATAACACAGCCTTGCTTGCTGAAAATGAAGAGGACTTGAAGCACTTACTGATGAAGATCAAAGACTACAGCCTTTAGTATGGATTACACATCAACATAAAGGAAACAAAAATCCTTACAACTGGACCCATGAACAACATCATGATAAATGGAGAAAAGATTGAAGTTGTCAAGGATTTCATTTTATTTCGATCCACAATCAACGCCCATGGAAGCAACAGTCAAGAAATCAAATGACATATAGCATTGGGCAAATATGCTGCAAAAGACCTCTTTAAAGTGTTGAAAAGCAAAGATGTCACTTTGAGGACTAAGGTGCACCTGACCCAAGCCATGGTATTTTCAATCACCTCATATGAATGTGAAAGCTGGACAATGAATAAGGAAGGCTGAAGAAGAATTGATGTCTTTGAGTTATGGTGTTGGCGAAGAATATTAAATATACCATGGACTGCCAGAAGAAGGAACAAATCTGTCTTGGAAGAAGTACAGCCAGAACGCTCCTCAAAAGCAAGGAGGGCGAGCCTTTTTCTTACATTCTTTGGACATGTTATCAGGAGGGATCAGTCCCTGGAGAAGGACATCGTGCTTGGTAAAGCAGAGGCTCAGCAAAAAAGAGGAAGACCCTCAATGAGATGGATTGACACAATGGCTACAACAATGGGTTGAAGCAAAACAAGGATTGTGAAGATGGCTCAGGACCGGGCAGTGTTTCATTCTGTTGTGCAAGGGTTGCTATGAATCAGAATCAACTCGGAGGCACCTAACAAGAATAACAACGGGGCATTAGTGCAGGAAAAGGGAGATATTTTTATTACAGGTAATCATACGGGGCATGACCAGGTGGAGCAAGAGTAGCTATAGCTGTTAAGAGACTGGGTTATAAGATGGTACTGGGTATGTATCATGGGAAACCATATGCAGCATGGCTGGGAGGGCTAGTTAGAGACTACAGCTGTTGAGAGACTGTGTGAAAAATAGGAATGGCCATGTCAGAAACCAGGTGAAAGTCAAACTAGGAGAAATCAATGAATGTCAAGTGTAAAAATGATTCGATGACACCATCAAATAGAAGCTGTATCACCAATTTAATAACAGGCTTTTGGAGAAAGCTGTTGTAAAAATGCATGGTGGAGGCATCTAACCTACTCAAACTTCATGAGGGGGAAGGAGAATCAAGATCAACAACTCAAAGCTGACTGCTGTGAGGCAGAGGTCACACACACCTCCTCTCTCTGCCACCTTTACCAATTCTCAAAACAACCATCCCTCCTGGCAGTCTCTACTTCTGTGCTGAGTTCGATAATTTGTTGCAATGGCCACATAGAACTCATAGACAATACTCACAATTGTAGGTTAATTAGGGAAGTAACAGGTTATAATTCAGGATCAAAAACAACTCAGGATACAGTTCTTCGGTCAGGACAGCTTCTTCTCAGCTGTGCCGGCAAGCACACCTCTCTCTGGCCCTCAGTCTCTTTGCCCTGCAGCCCCTTGGCCTCTGCCCTGCTCAGGCAAGTATTATAAAGCTTTCTAGCTCTGCCAGGTGCCTAGAGGCACCCCACTCTGCCAGGAAGCCTCATGCCTGAAGATGCTCAGCTCTCTTGCTCTGTGGGCCAGGAAGCCCACCGTGCTGTCTCCTGATTCTGCTGTCTCTGCTGCCGTTGTTTCTCTGCCACTGCTTCTTACCCTCTCTTGCTGTCTCCAGTATTACAGCTCTCTCTGTCTGTCTCGTCACACTAGAGGGTTCTCAGCACAGGGATTCTGGGTCCAAATGATGTGCTCCATTCCTGGCTCTTCCTTCTCTGTGGTCGTAAAGTCCCTCTTTCCACCTCTGGGATGGTCCATTTTAAGCCTAGCAGGATGACAGAGCTGACTAATCCCTTAGTTAGGGTTCCATACACCTTATTTGCATGGTCTCACCCCCACAAGGGTGCCATGCACCTTATTTACATTATTAGCAAGCTATCCAATCCCCTTCGTGGACAACAAGCACCTCGTTTGCATAGTCTGACCCAATCATTTGGTGGAAGTTACAAAGACTATGGCTAGAAAGGCCATATTAAGTAAGTCACTGCTCTGCACCAAGACAGCAAATTACTTAGGCCACGAATTAGCCTTATGACATTCCTCTGGGTATTTTAAGACTGTGCAAATAAGTAAATATATTGGGGATAATGGGACTCAAATTTCTCACCGTTGGAGAACTGAGTTACAAATGTGGAGGGGACAGATGGAAATGAACTCTGTGGAATAGAGTGGAATTGTGTCAACTCATGATCACACACACATATACACACATACATATTTGTTCCATTTATTTCCTAGCTCTGCCTGCTGAGAGGGCATAGGAGCAATAACACCTCAGTACCAATGAGCACCCAGATCTTGGTTTCTAAATATCATTCTTCAATAAAAGGAAGGGTTCCTTGGAGAAATGACTGACTCTAGGGTTGTGGCAGGGAAAGTACAAGATGAGCAATAGGACATCTTTTTGTGTCAGAGAGTAAGAAAGTGCTTAAAGAATGATGGGGTCATGCCAAAAGGCCCCACGTGACAACTTACAAAGACAATCCCACTGATCAATTCTGGAAGAATTTGAGCATCAAAAAAGATAACGAGAGAAGAGGATTATTATCCATTGGATGAGTCCCTACTAATATTAATGAATGAATGAATGAAAAGGAAAAACCACCATCTAGCAGTCGTTACAAAAATGATTGATTCAGGACAAAACCAGTAAGTGCAAGTTTGATGAGAAACAGGATATTTATATAGTCTCAAAGTATCTCCTTACCAGATACTTATTCATTACAAAGGAAAAAGTTGTAAATTCACAGAGGAGAAACCTTGCAGACAGCATCTTAACTAAGGAATCAAAGTTAACTTTGGGATAAGCTGAGATCAAATACTTTTTGATATAATTCATTGAGACAGTCACAACATCTTCCATGGTATTTCTGCCAAAAATATATAACCTGTATCTAATTATGAAGAAACATCAAATTACTCACATTGAATGATATTCTACAAAACAACTGGTCAAGTTCCTTAAGAAAAAGAAAGTATAAGAAATGCTTTCGATATTAAATCCTGGACCAGGCGTCGGGGGAGGACTAGCTATAATAGACATTATTGAGACAATTGCTGAAATTTGAAAATGGAGTGTGAATTAGATAATAGTATTGTATAAGTATTACATTTCTTAACTCTGAAAATTGTTCTGTGGTTATGTAAAAGAATATCTTTGTCTTTAGGGAATATACTGATGTATTCAGGGTAAAGAGGTACAATGTCTGCAACTTACTCTCAAACGGTTAAAAAATATACACACTTGTGAGAAAATGTGTGTGGTGTGAGAGAAACAGAAAAAGAGAGAGAGGAAAAGAAAAGGAGGGAGAGAGAGAGTGAGGGAGATAGTGAGAGATTACACAAATCATAAAGCAAATGGAGCCAAATGTAAACAATTGGCGAATCTAGGCAAAGGGAAAATGAGAGTACTTTCTAACTTCTCTGCAACTTTTCTGTAAGTTTGAAATTTTATCAAAACAAAACAAAGCAAAAAAGTAGAAAGAGAACAGTAAATATAGAAGACTTGAGTCAATATTGAAAGAGTATCACATGTCCCAGGCTATATTTAGCTCAAACAATCAACTTGAGACATTTTCTAGTAAAACTGTTGGACCTCAAGGTGAAGAAGAAACTTTAAGGCAGAAGACGAAATGAGACAAGGGGGAAGAAAATCAAGCTTATTTTGGATTTTTCCATAGCAACTTTTGGAACATAACAAAAATATCTAAAGAATGAAAGCATGAGCTAAAGATTTGATATCCAGTTGAAATATTCTTCAGGTATAAAGATTATAAGGAGTCCCTTGGTGGTGCAAATGGTTAAGTGCTCGACTACTGATACCATACTTTAGTCCTGGTGATGTGCTTGTGAAAGTTCACAGCCTTGAAAACCCTACGGAGCAGTTCTACTCTGTATACATGGGGTGGCCATGAATCGGCACTGACTCAACTGGTGTGTGTGTTCTTTTTAATAAGGAATAGAGACAATAGTTTTGAACTTTCAAAAAATCAGGAAACATCTGTTCCTATGAGCTAGTAGACAAATTTACCACTCACATTTTCCAGGCCATGGTACCAATATGTACTGCAAATGTGATGTATTTCATGGAATATAGTACCGATATGGCCCACTCTAAATCAAATTGATAATAATTTTATGTGCAGCAAGTACAGTGTTTATTTAGTATTTTGTGTATTTTTGGAAAGTTGAGCAAGATGGTTTATGTCTCCAGTGTAACCAGGACGTGCCATGTATTTTCTGGGCCATGGTACAGATATGTACCTCATGTGTGATGTACTTCATGGAACACGGTATTGATACGGCTTGCTTGCAATTGGCACTACATTTTTTCAAACGATAATAAAAAAACTACCAACAGACAATGATTCAGTATCCATTTCACTAGTGGAAAAAAGATGGCATCACCAAAAAATTAAAAAAAAAAAAATCATCCAGGAAAGGGTTAAGAAAGTTATTAGAGGATGATCTGTAGCTAACCAAGAGATAAGAAAAGCAGGCATAATGAAAGAACGGAAGTAAGCATTGCATATCTAACAATAAAACCAAGAATCACACAAACGTGGATATTAAATAACCTAGAAACGTAGAAACGAGACAACTGATAAAATTAAAAGGGCAAAATTGAAAGAAGATGGGAAAAAATAACAGTCTTATTTATAATACTGAAGTCAAAGAATAGAGTGTAAAACTGACAAATTAAGTAATGGATGTATAACACTAAGAAAGTTATTAAAGTGCAAATGGGGAAAAAAAAACTATAAACAGGAGTAGTGAGGAAAACCCTGAAATAGAAGGGCAATGAGCAAGAAATACTCCTTGAAGGTATAAAAAGATACAATAAACCCGAAGCAATTAAAACAGTGTAGTACTGTTTCATGACTAGACCGACTGAAAGAAAACCAAGAAAACAGAAAACTCTAGCAATTGCTCTGAATTCATGCAGATGTTAAATGAGTAAAAACAAAATATTCAATAATTTGTGACGTAACTACTGGGCAGGCATCCTGAAAAAAGAATAAGGTTAATTCTTACATCAGACAAGAGAATTTAGATGATGCTGAAGTAAAAATGACACTAAAGCCTCAGACGCTTAATTTAGTCTAACGAAGTTTTATTTGTTATTAATGTTACACATCCATTGTGAATCAGTTTTGCGCGAAGCTCTAGTCACCATTACCTCACTCTGGAATGCCAGCCTCTACCTGGTACGTTGCCAGTTGCCTTGCCAGAGGGAACAGAGAGATCAGAGCAAATTATGTACTCAGAAGTGGCATATACTCCTTCAGCTCACATTTAATTGGCCAAAGGAGGTCACATGGTCAGACCTAACATCAAGAGAGTAAAAAACCCACTGTTGTCTATAAGACAGTCGTATATTCTACAAAAGATTCACAACTCACACTAAACTCTAGGATACATTTCAAATGAATCAAACACTTAAATACACAAATATGAAACCATAAAATGTTCTAGAAGATACATGGGATAATATTTTTTTTATCATTCTGGAGAAGGGAAGGTTCTAATTGTAAAACATGTTACAAAAGTCATTAGGGACTAGATACATTTTACCACATAAAAATTTAAAAAATGAATCATAAAGCCTGTCAAAACACAAATCACAACTTGGTTAAAAAACAATCATTGCAATTTATAACATTGCAGAAACGTTAATCTCCCTAATATATAAAAAGTTTCCATAATTAGAAAACCTATCTCCAAAGTGATAAACAATGGACAAAGAATTACTATATTTTTACACAAATAATGCAACTGTGCCCTCGCCTGTGAGGCATTTTTGTAAGTGCACTATGCTCATTTTTTTACAGCAACACGTAAAAAAAAAAAAGAGCATAGTGGCACTTACAAAAATACCTCGAGGGCAGAGAGCTTGGTTGGCAAACAAATGTAGAAGGTGAGCGTTATTTGCGTAAAAACATGATAGATAATTCACAAAAGAACATCAAAGTAGCTCTTAAATACATAAAAAGATGCTCAGCTTCATTCATAATAAACTATACACAAATAAGGCTACACTGAGATACCATTTTCATTGATCAGACTGGCAAAATTCCAAAACTTTGGTGACACAATGTGTTGGAGAGACTCCTCTTTTGCTGGAACTATCCCTTTGGAGGCAAAATTATCAATACCCATCCAAGTGACAAACTCATATGTGCTTTAACCTAACAATTGAATTTGTAGAAATTTATCCTGCAGATAAATTCAAGCACTTGCAAAATAAAGATGCTGTACAATATATCCACACTGAGGGAAGTGCTACTGAAAGACACTGACCTGTTGTGTTTGGAGAACTGTTGCTGGAGATGTAGATACCATTGGTTAAACAGAGAACAGAAATGACGGAAATGATAATTCAGGTTGAAAACATACAAACTGAAGGTCCTGTAATACCCTCCCTAGCCTGCAGCTGAGCACCCCAGTGAAATAAACAAGCTGATTCTTCTCTAAAGAGATTGGATTATCTCTCTGGAAAAAAATTACGGGTGTTAGCCCTCATATTTAGAAGTTCTGCTTCCTACAAACAACTTCTGAAGCATAAAATTAAGCCTGAAGTTCAAAAGCTCTGTCCTTATATACAGTTTTTCAGGTATTCTGCCTATTATCACATTTAACAACGGTAACATTAAAAAAAAAAACCAACAAAAAACCAAACTCACTGCCGTCAAGTTGATTCTGACTCATAGTGACCTGTAGGATAGATAGAACTGCCCCCATAGGGTTTCTAAGGCTGTAAATCTTTACTGAAGCCGACTGCCACATCTTTCTCCTGCAGAGCAGATCATGGGTTCAAACTGCTGACCTTTCGGTTAGCAGCCAACCACTTAACCACTTCAACAACAACATTAGGAAGGCACATTTGCCATCCAGATGATTTCGACTCTTGGCCACTCTGCGTGTTACAGAGTAGAACTGTTCCAGAGGGTTTTCTTGGCTGTAATCTTAACAGAAACAGATTGCCAGGCCTTTTCTTCCGAAGATGTTAAAAATAGAGGAAACTGGGTGTGAAGTATATGGGAACTTTCTATACTATCTTTGCCATTTTTCCGGAAATCTGAGACTATTCTAAAATAAAAGTTCATTTAAAAAAATCCACATGCCGTGTAATCCCCTGGTTTGTTCGCCTCTATGAAGTAGGTAGAGAAACCAGGCAGCCCTGTGACGTGCGTCTCTCTGCACACTGACTCAACGTGTATCAGACACAGTACCATGTTGCTATTGTCTCCAGCACACACCCTTATTCAGCAGGAAATTTAAAGGGCAATAGGATTAGGCTCATTTCTGTACATTTATTGTTGCCTTGAGATCCTGAATCCTTTGCAAAATCCCTGGAGATCTAATTATTCCCAACTTGCTGCTGGAGTACCAGGCCTTCAGCTTCCTCTAACCATGATCACCGAGTTCCTAGCCTCCGCCTTGACCTCCTATCTTGCTCATACAACTTGATTTATTCCTAAAAAAAGAATAGAAGTCATGTTAGTTCTGGAAGAAAACTTAGCCCATATAGAGAAATCTTTGCATTCCATATATAAGGAAACCAAGATCCAGAGAAATGGAATGTTTGCCCAAAGTCTCATAACTAGTTTTGATCTCATTGACAAATTTACTCCTGGTCTATCCACTAAATCTATTGCTGTCGAGTTAATTCTGACTCATAGCGACCTGTCATGGATTGAATTGTGTCCCCCCAAAAATGTGTGTAGCAACTTGGCTAGGTCATGATTCCCAATATTGTATGATTGTGTTATCTGATGTGATTTCCTTATGTGTTGTAAACTCTGTCGCTATGCTGAGATTATATGTGATCTCCTTATGTGCTGTAAATTCTATCATTGTGATGAGGTTATGCTGATGAGGTTTACAAGATTAGATAGTGTCTTAATCCAGTCTCTTTTGAGATATAAAAGAAGTGAGCAGAGACACATGGGAACCTCATACCACCAAGAAAGCAGTGCTGGGAGCAGAGCGTGTCCTTTGGACCTGAGGTTCCTGCACTGAGATGCTCCCAGACCAAGGAAAGACTGATGACATGGACTTTCTTCCAGAGCTGACAGAGAAAGCGTTCGCCTGGAGCTGATTCCCTGAATTTGGACTTGTAGCCTACTGGACTGTAAGAGAATAAACTTCTCTTTGCTAAATCCATCCACTTGTGGTATTTCTGTTGGAGCAGCACTAGATGACTAAGACACGACCCTGTAGGGGAGAGCAGAACTGCCCCATAGGGTTTTCAGGGCTGCAATCTTTACAGAAGCAGACTGCCACATCTTTCTCCTGAGGAACAACTGTTGGGTTTGAACCGCCGACCTATCGGTTAGCAGTCAAGCGCTTAACCATTGTGCCACCAGCACTAGAGTTCCTTGGTGTATCCACTACAGACTTAGATATCAGGGTTGATCTCTACCAGGCCTGGCCCTTTCTTGACCAACGGAAAAATCCTGACAGTGGCTCTGTTTTGGATTTCATGTATTGTGTGCTATGCATATACACAAAAACACACGTGAGTGTTATGTGTGTTGAAGTGTGTGTGTGTACATCTAAAGTTTGATACTAAATTAAATTGAGATCTTGCTCTTCTTTTACCACACAATATTTTGTTCAAAAATATCAAAAGGGAAAACCTGATCTGGCATAGAGAAAGAGTTGGAATCACCTCAAAGGCAACGGGTTTGGTTTTTTTTTTTTTTTTTTGGTTTATTGGCTAAAAAGACACACTTGTAGTTTATTTAAAAATGTTCTAAACTATTATTTTTTTTCAAATCTTTTGAGGTACTGTCACATATTTACCCAGTTTCTTTTTCCTTGGCTTCTAAAGCTTCTATATTCAAAAGATAGTCTGTGTTTGATGCATTAGTTAATGCAGGAAAGTGTGAAAAAAATAATTAAATTTGACTTTTAAGTCTTGGTCTATACTTGCTTTTAGAAGCAGAGATCACATTTTCCTTCACGGAAATGAACTTGAGAGTATTATATATTTGAAGAAGTCATTGGCCCCGTTAAGTTTTCCTCTTTTAGATGATATGGTAAAATTTATAGAAGCCATCTCCAAAAAAAAAAAAAAACCAATCTAAATTTAGAATTGTACTTTTGGTAGGATGTCGCCAGCTCTCATTATATTTTCTCTGAGCTTTTACAAAATGTCCTATGGCGATTCCAACAATAATAACAAAAATGGAAACATCTCCGTAGATATACTTTGGGTACAGAGGCATGAGATTTTTGCCTCTTCTGACTGGCCATATATTTGAAAATATCCATGTAATTCTCCTGGCAGTGTGTTATCTTTTCCTTTCCAAAATCATTTTAGACCTTTTTGACAGGAAAAAAGGAGAAGAAGAAATCAAATAGAATCTTGTTGAAACAATCCACCAAAATCCAGGATGACTTAAGAAGCAGAAAAAAAATATTGGGAATTTGAACATGTCATACACAAAAAGTTAGAGGTGACTTAAAAATATTAACATTTCTCTGGTGTATACATCTTCTATATCTTTTAGTGCTCAAAGGCAATCAACACCGATGTTTATTCTAACTCCTGCCAATGCAATAAAACAGGGGTACGATCACTCAGCTTTCAAGGAAAAACACATTTGTACCTTCCAACTCTCAGTCATCCCTTTGAATTTCTGGCATCGAGAAAAAGTAATTTTGAAAATTGTAACAATTTCCTAGGGTCGAAAATTTTAAAGTAGAACCAGATCATCTTTTTAATGAAATCATAGATAAAATACTATATAGGAAGGATAATGAACAAACTATCACTACAAGCCACAGCCTAGGTGAATTTCACAACCGTGATGCTCAGCTAAATGAGCCAGACACAGAAAACACTGTGTGATTCTGTTTATATTAAGTTCAGAAACAGGAAGATGTTGTGTGAACTCAGGATATGGTTACCTTTGGGGGTAGTGACTGGGAGAGGTCTGAGGGGGGCTTCTGCAGTTCTTATAATATTCTGTTTCTTGATCGAGGTGCTGGTTACACAGGTGTGTTCTTTTGCTAAGAATTAATTGAGCTGATGACACTTAGACGGTGGGTGTTGTTGTTAGGTGGCGAGTCGATTTCTGACTCATAACAACCCATGTGGCAGAGTTGAATTGCCTTATAGGGTTTTCTAGGCTGTAATCTTTTCGAGATGCCAGATCTTTCTCCCGTGGAGCCTTTGGGTGAATTCGAACTGCCAACCTTCCGGCTAGCAGCCGAGCACATAACCATTGCACCACCAAGGCTCTTTGGGTACTTCTATTTAAGCATAGCAAGCATCAGTAAACAGTTATTTAAAACATCTCTCTGAAGCTCTTTTAGAAGATAGATGACTTTTAGACTATGGTTATTAGTAAAGGCAGCCACATTTGATCAAAAAAAGTTAAATTATGATTACAAATACTCTAAAAGTTTTGCCTGGATTTTAAGATTGTTCCTTCAGACATGAGCTCTGGCGTCAATGATTACTAGTGTCTTTGCTAGGCGGGGATTAAAGGAAGCCACTTGCCTCCTAATCCCAGCAGTTCTAAGCGTCTCACTGCGATTTTTCTAATGTGGGGTGTCAGAAGCATTTTAGATGAATTGAAGTCAAGGGAATTTTGCATAAAACTCAGATGGAGGATTGGATCTTGATTGCCTAGAACTGCTATTACGGGCATGATTCATCCCTATTTCAACACAAATGAAATTGCTTTATGGATACAGTATTTTCTTAAGGGAATGAGTCAAATACATACTGCAGGTGAAGGCCAAATGCACCCGACCGTGTTTTTACCACGTTGATTTCTTAGCACTCCCACAAGTCTTGGTATTAAATTCACCTCAGGAAGACCTGCCTGTTTCCTAGGGGACACTGTGCTTTTTCATTCATGAAATTCAATCTTCCTGCAAGTAAATAAGAAGTGCTGGATGAAGAATGTAAGTTTTGACTTGGCATACTAGTGAATAAAACTTGATATTAGTACAAATGGCTATTTAGAACCAAAAATAGTTGAGACTGTCCATCATTTCAAAATTTAAAAGAAAGGCATTGAAAATTGATCTTGAAACATAGCATTCAGTATCATTACACAGTGTGCACGTTTTAGCAGGTTTGAAAATACTTAGTGGAAGTTCTGGAAGCTCCTATCGCAGTAGACCACTGCACATTCCAAAATCTGTCCATCATTCAGCTGTTGCTATAGCAACAACCTAGTTCCAGCCGGTGGAAACTGGATCACTTGTGGCAGCTCACACTGAATCGTAAGCTTGCTTTGGACCAAGGTACAGCTGGAATGTGCCATTTCTGATGGGGGAGGGGCACAGAACCATCCCAGGAGATATGGTTCCGGTGGTCGAGAGGAGAGGGTGCGTCCGTTTCACTGCCTCTTGTTTGTTTGCTTACAAGTGATAGAATGAGGCTTCAGCAAGTAGATGGCTTGTAATTGCTTTGATGCTTTGGGTTTTGATCAAGATTCTATATTAAGGAAAGCAATTTTACATAATTTCAACACAATTTTAGCTCTTTCTCTGTGCTTCTGGAAATCTTGTTATAATCTTCCAGCTATCATCAGGCCCTTTTCTGCCCGTGGGAAGGTTTGTGATGCTACCAGGGGAAGTTGGTGCTAATGCGCTCCATATGGTACCGGCTGATGGTGGTTTGCAGGCCGGAAGCCAGCTCTGAGTGGTTAGGAAGAGGCCCTCGATGGCATGTCTGGTGCTGGCCCTCTCTCCTCTCTTTTTCTAACACCTGGATTTAATTCTATGAGTCAGAACACTAGAAGGTGGCTCTCTGGTGTCCTGTGGAAGAGCTCAGGGTCATATACTTGATTAAGCCCAGGAGGCATTACACATTTCCCTTTGGAGCTACGCAGATGTTTATCTTTAAAATGCATTAATTTAAAAATATTCATTAAAAAAAACAAAGGCAATGGAAATGTATCTTTTAATGATGGGTCTATGAGTTGTGATCTATTTATGTATTTTCTCCTTTTCATTTTTTTTTTTTACAACTAACATATTAATCTAGTAATATGAAAGAATTTTGCTTTATTATTTCAATTAACTTAATTTTTACTGTTCATTTTGAAATAATTTCAAATTTACAAAGATTGCCAGACTAGACCAAAAAAAAAAAAAATTCTGAATTCCTCCACCAAACTTCACTACATGTTAACATTTTATGTAGACACAGTACAATTATTAAAGCTTTATTTATTAATTGGAATTCTACAGTAAAGAAGACCTTTCCCTCACCCACACTCATCCATCTATCCTTGCCTCCATCTTTATGTCAGTTTGGACTCATGGATATACTCATTTCTGTAATTACTATATTGCTCAAATTATCCCTGATTTGGTCACTGGGAGCTCCTTCAAAATGGTTCCTGTGTCCTTTTGTCATGTCCACATCGTTTTCTGATCACTTCCTTTTCTCTGGCACCGTAAGATGCTCTGGGTTCGTCTTGTATTTTCCATACCTTTGTCCTGGTATTCTGTCCTTACCCCCAGAGATCCCTGGTGTTTTTTACTGGAGAACCGTATTTAGAAAACAAACTCTGAGTACTAAGTGAATTACACACTATTTGAAAGACAAAATTCTCAGAGCAAATTTTATTTACTTGCCATTTTTCTTGCAGTTAATGAAAATTTATCTTTAAGACTATATTTCCAGTATAGAGTATCACATTTCTTGAAAACAAAATGTTTACAATTTTTTTTAAATTTATGATTACAAAAGTAATACGTACACATTGTAGAAAATTGGTAAAAAACAGAAAGATATGAATAAAGAAATAAAGTACAATTTATTTCCCATTACCTAGTGCTTATTATCCCTGTTAGCATTTCTTTTTACTTAACCTTATTTTTTTTTGGCTTTTTGTACATTAAAATAAATAAGAAACCATACTGTACGTAATGTTATTACCTACTTTTTATCATTTAGCAATGTATTTGTGAACATTCACCATGACATTAAATATTCTTCTAAAACACTCTTTTAATGAGTGTATAATATTACATTATATAGACTATACTTTTCTTAAAAATATATAGCGTTTTCCTGTTTTTAATCTTCCACATAATCCAGCTGATCTCTATGTATTACAAATCATATTTTAAAATAAATACTTATATTTTCTCCATAAACTGAGTTAATAAGTGGTTTGTTCTAATATCTTTTAAATTTTTGGTAGCAATTTTACAGAATGTTATGTAAATAGGGTGCTACTTCTACTTAGGTTGTCAGACTCAGAACTTAATTAGTCTCATGTTTCTCTAGCCTGTGCTTGGGGGGATTCTACCTACCTACCTACCTGTCATTAAAATATCCCTGAAAGGGAAATTCCACAGTGACAAGAGTAAAGTTCAAAGAGTTTATAGGACTTGTTCAGTGCCATAAAGCTAGTACGTTTCAGAGCTAAAAGTTCAATCTTCAGAGAATATACACACAGATTGAGCTGGTGGTACCTATGCTTGAAACAAAGTTTTTTACAATTGAGTCTTTAAAGGAGTGGTGTAAACTCCCAGGGAGTCCCTAGGTGATGTGAACACACTTGGTTGCTAACCAAAAGTTGATGGTTTGAGTCCACCCAGAGGTGCCTCAGAAGAAAGCCCTGGTGATTTACTTCAGAAAAATCAGTCCTTGAAAACCTTATGGAGTACAGTTCTACTTTGATGCACATGGTGTCACCATGAAGCAGAAGAGAATGGATGGCCACTTTTTTTTTTTTTAAATAAACTCCCAGTGCCATGGGAATTGCAAAGAACGAGGGGTGTATGGAGTGCATATTCCTGGATGGCTTTCTAGAGGTGGTTGAACTTATATCATTCCTAAAAGATAATTCAACTTTGCTAGAGCAATGCTGTCTATATCCATAACAATTCAATATTCATAAAAATAAGAATTAACCAGGTAAAAATGAATCAGGGAGAAGATGTCATGGGGAATGGCAGAAATAATACCGAAGAGTCTCTTAGGTGATGAGCCAGTGAAAATGGTCTCCTAGGCTTTAGTCTCTAAATTTAGGCCTGGAGGACTTTCTCAGAGATGTGCAGCCAGAACAGAATGTCAAACCCTGAACCTAAGGCAAGGTTTTCTTTTCTTTCTGATCTAACCCTGAAATATCAATAAGACCTGAATTATTAGAAGACTAGACATCACATATTGTCCCAGGAGTTTTTGCAACATGATTGATTATTCAAGCACTGTCAATAGTGTATTTATCAACCAATTGATGTGAGGAGTTAATACTTATTTTACCCATTTTCCCCCCCTTTATTCCTTCAAATGTATACTATTGGAAGGAAAACACTTCTAATTAAATCCTTCTGTAATGATACATTCAGGGTTCCTGGAAAATGGACACATAAAATTGATAATAGATCATAAAACCCAATGGCATGCACCTAAATATATTTATGGGCCATTGCTCTTCCAAAGTTTGCTGAGGAGAAAATAGATGCAGGCTAGGGGCTGAGTGATGGAGTCGTATCTCACGCTCCGGTGCTCTCACTCCCACCACGGAAAGTGTTTCTGTGTTATCTTTATGTTGCCATATGGCGAAGTGGATGAGGATACACTCTTCTTGCACGCTTCTGAGAAAGCCAGGTAACTTTCTTGGCAGGAGGTACTCAGAGCTAAAAATGCCACTTCTCCCGTCTGAGAGCTCGTAATCCTTTTCCTGGGCTCCAAGATGGGGCTTCAGAAGCCAATGAACTCCCTGAAAGCCTATGAAACGTTTGAAAAGCTTAGTGCATGGTGATGGTGGGAACAAGTCAAATTCGAGAAGTTGTGTGTGATTCCAAATAGATGGCGAACCAGTGATTAAAGACACGTGATCATAAAGAGAAGACTTTTAAGTACAGGGTTGTCCCCACGTCTGTTACCTACAGTGGAAATAGTTTCCTGCTTACTGAACGATAAATAGGAGTATCAGCAGACATATGTTCTGACTAGAGCACGGAGTGTTTTTGTTTTGTTTTTTTCTGTTTTAATTGGGGCTGGCTGACAAAATCTCAGACCGGTGGTGTGTATGAAGTTTCTAACAGACCCCCTTTCCCTCCCCATCTTGGTCTGTGATTCCCCCCACCCAGCTCTTGAACTTACTTAGACACAACAAAGACAAGAACATGGCTCCTGACTTCCAGGCACTTACAACCAAGGTAGAAACAGCCACACGAACACATAAACGTCAACGTAACGTGCTAGGCGACAAGATAAATGCTCTTGCTGGGGAGCAAGTTCCTGAAAGGGAAACGACCTGTTAAAAGGCATTTCCCCCTTTACATGTATGTCAGCTTTAATGTATATTTTTTACTCACATCTGATTAATGAGAGTCAGAATTCATGTTGAAAGCGTTCAAGCGTTTTCTTTTTGCTGTTTCTAAGGATGTCACCCCTTTTTAGGATTGCAAGTCCTGGAAATAAGTGATTTCAAGGAATCTCCTGAAAAGTTTACACGCTACGAACATTGAGTGCATGTTGCACCCATCTATGTTGTTGATTCAGTCTGCCTAGTGGTAGGCAGTGCCCACATTACATGGCAAGGGTTGGGGGTTGGGGGTAGCTGCTGAACAGTCTTTAAGGCCAGTACTGATAGGCGCTCAATAAATGTTGAATGAATGAACGAATACATGAATAAAAGGCAATGGCCTGATGAATATGTGGGTGCCAGGGGCTCACCTAGGTCCATAGAATATCTAGAATCTTGCTTAGTGCAACAGACCAGACAAATACTTTCAGGTGTTCCTACAGAAGAAGATAGGGCTTTTAGAACACTGCAGGGTCCATTCTGACTGGCTCAGAGACAGGGTAGTGCTGAGTTTGAAGCTGAAGGTCACGTGTCCCTGTGGTCTGTGAGCAGAGGCTGGCCAGAGCTGACAAGTGCTAATTATCTGCTCTGTTGTTTGTCACTCTGAACAGAAATCAAGGAAAAGATGACACACTGCACACCCAAAGCCTTCTCATAATCTATAATTGGCTCCTCACAAGACGAGTCATATTGGAGCCAGAAAATCAATCCCTCAGCCTTCTTCACACTGGCTCCTTTGTAAGAATTCAGAAGGGGCAACTCCACAGGTCGTGTTATTTATTAGAATAAATAGAGCTCCAGTGGAATAGAGAGACAGTATAGATTACTGAGTCTGCTCACAGTATGTTTTAGAAAGTCTAACATGCCGTTGGACTAAATAAGTGTTCTTGGTGTAGGTATTTAGATGACTGAGGTTTGGATTTAAACCTTGTTAAAGCACTTAGTGGAGCCCTGGTGGTACAGTGGTTAACAGCTACGACTGCTAACCAAATCCACAGCTGCTCCTTGGAAACCCTTCAGGGCAGTTCTACTCTGTCCTCTAGGGTCGCTATGAGTCGGAATCGACTTGATGGCGATGGGTTTGATTTTGGTTTACAGCACTTAGTGGAATACTGTGGAATAACAGATTCTCTGGTAACAGTGAGGTTCCCAGTTCTGTGAAGATCAGATGCTGTAGTGTCTGCTGTGGTTCGTCACCCAGGACCTATGTGCTCATTCCTCAGCTGCCTGGAGTGCTGCTTGCTGACAGCTCACAGCTGAGTCTCTCTCTGGAAATTGCCCTCGGCTTAAGGAAGTTGCCTCACCTAAGTAACTGCCAGGGAAATAGTCCACAGTAATTGATCGTTCAGGAGATGGCTATAAAGGCCAGTTCTCTGTGCCTTAACTGGGACAACTCTACAAGGTCATCCCAGCTCCATAGTCCCCTGTAAGACTGACGGAGTCTCCCGTTTTCATTGTATCACAGTTCACCAGCCCTTCTGCCCATTCCCGCGTCTCTCATTCCCCACAGGAATTGTTCCTGTGAACATTCCCCCAATGAACTTCCTGAATGCAAATCTTAGCATCTGTTCCTGGGGAACACGACCTGAAGCAGATGTTATAGGGTCATATTGTTGAAAATGTGAGGCTGAGACCAATTTTTTATGTTGGCAGGCTTTATAACAACCTAAGGCTGTTCTTGCCTTCCAGAATTGTCTAAGCACCCAATTCTCAACCAGGGTGAGTCTGTCCCTCCTCGCAGTGCTGGGGCTTTGGCAGTGTCTGGAGCTATTTTTGGTTGTGACAGCTGGGGTGTGGGTGTGCATGTGTGTGCTTCCCTGTGTGTGGTACTGCTATCTAGTGGGTAGAGGCCAGACCAAAACCAGAACCAAAACCAAACCTGTTGCCATTGAGTCAGTTCCAACTCATAGTGATCCTATAGGACACAGTAGAACTGCCCCAGAGGGTTTCCAAGGAGCAGCTGGTGGATTCGTACTACTGACCTTTTGGTTAACAGCCAAACGCTTAACCACTGCACCACCAGGGCTCCACAGAGGTCAAGGACGCTACTAAACATCCTACAACGCACGGGCTAGTCCCGCCACAACAAAGAATTATTTGGCTGAAAATGTCCATAGTGTCGAGGTTGACATTCAAATTAAACAATTCATAGCAGGGCCCTCTAGAGGAAGAAACCCTAGTAAAAGTTATCTGTTGTTCTTACACTTGAGTGGACATGAGAATCACCTGGGGCACTTGTTAAACTGTGCAATGCTTAGCCTGCTTTCAGAGCTTCTGATTCAGTAGGTCTGGGGGCTGGGGTGGAACCTGATAGTTTACTGTCTAACAAATTCGCAGGTATGTTGGTGCTGTTGGTCTGGGGACCACACTGTGAGAAGCACTATGCTAAGCTGGGCGGCCTTAGTATTTCAAGATGCACCTTCAGGATGCATGCCTTTGGGTAGAGAAGAGTGATATTTCTCCTGCTGTTGCTTTATTCAAGGGCACACAGGCCACAGTGAGCCTTGTTTTCCTTTGTCATGTATTCCATTTTGATTTAAGTTACTGTGTTCTAATTACATTCCTGAGGCAATGGATGTCATAGCCAGCGTCCATATTTGACAAGAGGGAGGTGTCTAGATGGAAGCCTGATGGGTCATTGCAAAAGGTCACCTGATTTGTGGGGGCAGAGGACAGGGTCCTCTGTATCTGGAGCTTTATAGTTTACCCAGTCCCATCAAATACACAAGTACACAAAGAGCTTGCTGTAAGCTCTTCCCTCTGAGAGGATGATTTTCTGCCACTCTGTCTTTCAAAGCCTGTCTTAGTCATCTAGTACTGCTCCAAATGAAATACCACAAGTGGAATCATGACCTAGCCAAGTTGCTACCCACATTTTTTTGGGGACACAATTCAATCCATGACATTCCACCCTTTGGCCCCCAAAAAATCACATCCTTGCAACATGCAAAATATATTCATCTCATCATATCAGAGCAGAAGTCTTAACTCCAAGTCCAAAATCCAAAAATTCCTCTTCATCTGTGAAATCTAGAATACAAGTTATCTGCTTCCAAAGGTACAATAGCAGAACAGGCACAAGCTAGACATTTCCGTTACAAACAGGAGAAATTGCAGGGAAAGAAGGAATAACAGGCACCAAGCAAGTCAGCAGAACACATTACATTAGCCCTCAAGCCTTGAAAATAATCCTCTGTTCTCTGAGACAGTTTACACAATAGCCCTGCCCTCCAGACTCCAGGTATTGGCCATAGTCTCTGGATTCTGAGTGGAGGTCCCTCGGCCCTGGGCTTCAGCTCCGCCTTCCAGGCCCACTGGGACGGCAACTCTGCTCCCTTGGCTTCAGGCACACCATTCTCCTAGTCCATCTGAGTGACAGCTCCACCCTTAGAAACACCAGGGGCCATGGCTCCACCCTTTGAAACCCCAGAGGTCTCAGCCATACCTTTTGAGACCGAAGCAGCTCGGCTTCTCGTGTTCCTTGTCTCTTCAGCTTCTGCTTCCTGTGGCCTCTTGGCCCTCGGGCCTCATGCCCACGTCTGCCCTACTGGAGCAACTGTTCCAAAGCTTGGTAGCTCCACTGATTAAGTGTCTGGAGGCACACCACTCCACCAGGAAGCCTCTTGCACACAGGCACTCAGCTCCCTCGCTCTGTGGGTCAGCAAGCTTGACTCCACCGATAAGTGCCCAAAGGCACCCCACTCTGCCAGGAACCCTCTGGCGCACAGGCACTCAGCTATCTCACTCTGCGGGTCGGCTCCAGCACTGTCTCAGGCTAGTCTCCTGGTTCTGCTGCTGCTGGTTCTCTGTCTCTGCCCCTTCTGTGCTGCTGCAGGTTCTCTGCTGCTGGTCCTCTCCCTGCCACACCTCTATCCATTCACAGTTTCAAAACCACTTCCACATTTTAGGTATTTGTTAGAGCAGCACCCCACTCCCGGTACCAAATTCTGTCTTAGTCATCTAGTGCTGCTCCAACAGAAATACCACCAATGGATGGATTTACAAAGAGAAATTTATTCTCTCACAGTCCAGTAGGCTACAAGTCCAAATTTCAGGGCATCAGCTCCAGGGGAAAGCTTTCTCCATCGGCTCTGGAGGAAAGTCCATGTCATCAGTCTTCCTTTGGTCTGGGAGCTTCTCTGCGCAAGAACCTCCGGTCCAAAGGACGTGCTGTGCTCCCAGAACTGCTTTCTTGGTGGTATGAGGTTCCCATGTGTCTCTGCTCACTTCTCTCTTTTATATCTCAAAAGAGACTGGATTAAGACACTATCTAATCTTGTAAACCTCATCAGCATAACCTCATCACAGTGACAGAATTTACAACACATGAGGAGATCACATATAATCTCATCATAGTGATAGAGTTTACAACACATAAGGAAATCACATCAGATAACACAATCATACAGTACTGGGAATCATGACCTAGCCAAGTTGCCACCCACATTTTTTGGGGCACACAATTCAATCCATGACAGAGCCACCCCTCACTGTAGCCATTGTGATGTAGCAGTCTACTTCTTGCTTGTTCCCACATATTGATCTAACTCATCCATGAACCAATATCAACCCATTACCTCCTAAACCAAAAAAACCAAACTCGTTGCCATCGAGTCAATTCCAACTCATAGCGACCCTATAGGGAAGAGTAGAACTGCCTCATAGAGTTTCCAAGGACTGGCTGGTGGATTCAAACCGCTGACCTTTTGGTTAGCAGCGTAGCTGTTAACCACTGAGCAACCTGATCGTAAAGGACACCCCATGTGGCTATAGGTTTGAGCTGAAGGATACGTACCAGTGCGATAGTGGTGGATGCCATGAGGTTCTTGGTCATTTGCTCATGAAGGTTACCTCTGGCCCTGCTCATGCCTGATCCCAGATGCACCACTTCCACTTTACAATGTTTCCCTGCTTCGTCCCTGATATTATGACTTGGTGGTGGGTCTTGCAGAACCCAGGTCGTGAAAAGAAGTTCTGGCTGCATGGTTACTTGGTTACTTGGTCCCAAATAATCAGAACAGGCTCATGAGGCAGCTGTTTATCCACCAACCTTTCCGTTAGGGGCCTAAGGCTCTACGAGACCTATTGACACCTGTGCACTTGACTCCACAGGTCATGTGGCTGTAGCACCATGGGGACTCAAGTTCGGGCCTCTGACACCAAGACCGGGTCTCAAGAGGCTGCAGCAGAGATGAGCGGGATGGAAAGACAAGAACAACACCCAAACACTGATTGAGCATCCACCCAACTGTATCACAGCTCAGCAGTCCCTCTGCCTATTCTCTCACCCCTCACAGGAGTTGTTCTGTGAATACTGCCCCAGTGAACCTCCTGCATACAAATCTCAGCGTCTGTTCATGGGGAACATCACCTGCAATGGACGCTATAGCGTCAGTAGTGTTGAAAATGTGAGGCTGAGACCAATTCTTGGCATGGCAGGCTAAGCTGAACCAGACCCTGTCTGGGGGCTGGGCACGCAGTGGAGAGCCAAACAGACCAGACCTCTGCCCTCATAGAGTTTATAGCCTAATGGAGCAGATGTGACGGAAACAGGGTAAGGAAGTGAAATGCAGTACGTTAGAGAGTGGTAAGTGCTGAGGAGAAGAATTGAAGCCTGAAGGGGACAGGAAGTGTCAGTGGTGGGTGCTGGGGGAGGTCAGATGGGGTGATTGACATGGGGACTTTGAGTCAAGACCTGAATCACTGAGTACCATTCAGGGCCAAGGCAAGAGCAACCTCGAAGGTCCTAGGGCCGGAGTCTCCAGGCATATCTGACGACTAGTGAGGAGGCCAGACTCAACAAGGGGGAGATGGATAGAGATAAGGGATGAGGTCAGAAGAAGCTGTTGTAGAGCCTTTGCGGTCATAGCAAAGACTTTAGATTTAACTCAAGTGAGATGGGAAGTGACTGCTGGGGTTTGTGCAGAGGGGCAGCATGATCGGACTTATATTTCAGCAAAACGACTCCGAATAAAACGCAGGGTGCAAGGGTAGAAGAAGGAGACGTACGAGGAGGCTACTGCAGTGATCCCAGGGAGAAAAGACCAGAAAGGGTTGGTCCTGGGAGGTGGCGGTCTGGGTGGGGAAAATGGCAAACCCTGAGTGTATTTTGAAAGACCTACTTCTCTTTGAAAGCCTTGCTTAGGGCTGACTCTGGTGGTTGAAATCCCCCAGGTTACAGATGAACAAACTGAATATTAAAAGGCTTTCTTATTATGCAGTCACTGCACTTAAAAATTAACTATCTTCTTGGGTTGGGTTCCCCAGAGGCAGACCTGGAGGTGAGGAATTATGCAAAGGTGATTTATTAGGGAATGTTCCCTGCAAACCCCGGCGTTCAGGAGTAGAGAGTGTAGGGTGACCAATGCTCCTGTTTTCCCTGGGACTAAGGGGCTTCCTGAAACGTGCCACTTTCAGTGCTAAAGCGGGACAGTTATCAGTTACTAGTTGCTGTCTAGTCAGTTTTGATTCATGGCAACCCCATGTGTATCCAAGTAGAGCTGTGCTCCATAGAGTTTTCAGTGGCTGATTCTTCAGAAGTAGATCACCAGGACTTTCTTCCATGGTGCTTCTGGAAGGGACAGTTCTGAGAAAACTAAGGCAGTTGATCACCCAAGATGGGAGGGGAAGGGTATGAGGTCAATCAAAATGTGCTCCCAACAATGTCCTACAGGGACTAACTTTTAGCTCAACACCACAGGAACAAAGGAGCTGGGGTATTTATACCATTGCACTGCTCTTTCACTGATGAAGGCCCATCTCTGGGAGGAAGATAGAAATTCCCAGATACTTCTGACTTTCCTTGCACAAGCAAAGCGGGTTCTGGTATCCTAAGGTCAGTCTGTCGTCCTAGAGTCTTAGCGGCTGGCAGTTTGGAGAGAAAACACACAGGCGCCTGGGTGCACGAAATGCTTAAAAGGACTGAGGAGACAGGGCAGAGCCCTGGCAGCACCTGCTACAACTCTTCAATAGCGTTTCATGTTAGTAACTCTAGGATGAAAGTACTCATTGCCTCTGAGGATATTTCCTGAACCCTAGGAAATTCTCTGAAGGCTGAGAAACTGAAGAATCTTTTTGTTTTGTTTTTGTCCTTTGTACTAACATTGCTGATGTCAGAGGGATCTTGGCTGAAAGCAGAGAATACCAGAAAGATGTTTACCTGTGTTTTATTGGCTATGCAAAAGCATTTGACTGTGTGGATCATAACAAATTATGGATAACATTGCGAAGAACGGAAATTCCAGAACACTTAACTGTGCTCATCAGGAACCTGTACACAGACGAGGAAGAAGTCGTTCAGACAGAATAAGGGGATAGTGTGTGGTCTAAAATCAGGAAAGGTGTGTGTCAGGGTTGTTTCCTTTCACCACACTTAAAATTTAATTTGTATGCTGAGCACATAATCCGAGAAGCTGGACTATATTGAAGAAGAACGGGGTGTCAGGATGGGAGGGAGACTCATTAACAACCTGCAATATGCAGATGACACAACCTAGCTTGCTGAAAGCAAAGAGGACAAGAAGCACTTTCTGATGAAGATCAAAGACTACAGCCTTCGGTATGGATTACACGTCAACATAAGGAAAACAAAAATCCTTACAACTGGACCAATAAGCAACATCATGATAAACAGAGAAAATATTGAAGTTGTCAAGGATTTAATCTTACTTGGATCCACAACCAGCGCCCATGAAAGCAGCAGTCAAGAAATCAAATGACATACTGCATTGGGCACATCTGCTGCAAAAGACTTTTTTTAAAGTGTTCAAAAGCAAAGATGTTACTTTGAGGACTAAGGTGTGCCTGGCCCAAGGCATAATATTTTCAATCACCACATATACATGTGAAAGCTGGGCAATGAATTAGGAAGACAGAAGAATTGATGACTTCGAATTATGGTATTGGCGAAAAATACTGAATATACCATGGCCTGCCAGAAGAATTTAAAATTAAAATTAAAGGGATCGGTTGCTAACCAAAAGGTGGACGGTTCAAACACTCTACTAGCGCTGCAGGATGAACATGTGGCAGTCTGCTTCTGTAAGGATTTACAGCCTTGGGAACCCTATGGTGCAGTTTTACTCTGTCCTATAGGGTCGCTATGAGTCGGAATTGACTCGACAACAGTGGGTTTGGGGCCAGAAGAATGAACAAATTTGTCTTGGAAGAAGTACAGCTAGAATGCTCCTTAAAAGCGAGGATAGTGAGACTTCGTCTCTCATACTTTGCATATGTTATTAGGAGGGACCAGTACCTGGAGAAGGACATCATGCTTGATAAAGTAGGGGGTCAGCCAAAAAGAGGAAGACCCTCAAGGAGATGGATTGACACAGTGCCTGCTACAATGGGCTCAAGCATAGCAAAGATTGTGAGGATGACACAGGTCTGGACAGTGTTTTGTTCTGTTGTACATAGGGTCGCTATGAGTCAGAACCGACTTGATGGCACCTAATAACAACTAAATGCTTGATGTCGCTACAATTTCTGGGACTCCCTATTAAGCAGTCAACCACAGATCTCTGGTCAGGACGTTGCCCAGAAACTCCTGCAGCGGAATCCATTCTGGATCCAGGAACTTTGAGACGGGAAGGGGCATGGGAGCCTGGTGGGATTTTGCCAACATCGTACACTCTGAATCACGAATGATAGAAGCTTCTTGTTAACTTGAAGTTGAAACCTAGTTGACTCGATGTCATTGTACTAACTTTTCTTGCAGCACTGTAAGAAAACTCCTGGTATTTCCAGCTATTATGACAATTTATCAGCAGGTCACCAGTTTTATATAAAATGTGCCTCTAGGAACAGTGAAATGATGTGAAAGGTAGATTAATTAATGCAATTTGCTACTGGCAGCACAGTAATTTACAAATAAATTGTACCTCTCTTTCTGAAGGCAGTGATCAGCTATCTTCTTGAAGAAGGGTAATTTTCTTCCTTATCAATAAGGGGTCGTTATCATAATTAGATTATATAGAAATGGAATACGAGAATTATTATAACCATTTAATATCTTCCCGAGTCAAGACATTTGTAGAAAAACACAAAACACAAAAACTCTGGCAGTTATCTGCGTTTACCCGTTGGCTTCGAGTCGATTCCAACTCATAGCAACCCTACAGGACAGAGTAGAACTGCCCTGTGGGTGTAATTTGGGCTTTATTTCCAAAGAAAGGAAGGCACATAAAAATCACCCTATGTCCATGTTTCTTTTCCCTGAGCTAGTAATAATACATACACATATATATGTATTTTTTTTCCTCTAAAGACAGAGTTTATTAAGGTGAGTTGCAGGGTTTTTTTTTTTTTTTTTTTTAATTGATTTAAAAATGCTATTATAAACCGTGTCAATTACCTTTCCTGAGTATTACTGACAGTATGTTACAGGAATTTGAGATTTCCGGTCTGATCTCCACAGTTTGCAGTTATCTTTACTCCGCTTCATGCTCTCAGAAGGTTGCTGCTGTTAGTTGCTGTCAGATTGGTTCCATCTCATGATGACACCATGCGTGCAGAGTGGAATTGCTCCACAGGGTTTTCAAGGCCAATATCTACAAACTCATTTCCTTACGCATGGGGCTGGGAGGGCTGCAGCAAGAAAAAGAGAATAAGGGCAACTGAGAAAATTCATTGAAAGACAAATTAATGTTAGCAAAGTATTCATAAACGTATTAATTCAACAGATATTTATTGACTTCCTACAATGTGCCAGACTCCTTGCTAAGTACAGGGACTCCGAGGATTAGGGAGATGCAAGCACTTCTTGCAGTTTGATAGGGAAGATGAACAAATGGACAATTATTAATAATACCGTGTATACGCAGGGGTTTTCACTTTGTGCAGAGGACAATGAGGAGTCTTTGGAATCTTAGGGGGTTTGGGAGAGGTTCCTGGATGAAGTGGTGCCTGAGCTGAGTTCTGAAAGGGAAGTGGGAGAGCTTTCAGGGACTCTGGTTAGAGAAAGCAGCGTGTGCAAAGGAGGTTCAGGAAATGAGAGCCCAGTAGAAATGTGATCTGGGTTATGGGTTGGCAGGTTCAGCCAGCCAGTTAAAGCAGGTTATTATCCAAAAGAATACGTGCACTGTAAACATTTTATTTTAACTTAAAGCATGTTCAGGAATCTGAGTTTTCTCAAGTAAGTGTACATATAGTTGTCCAATTTTTTATAAAGGGCCAATACCTTTTTTTTTTTTTAAAGGGGCTTTCTTTTGGTCTGTTGTGATATATATATATATATTTTTTACTGAACATTTAAAAAAATTTTTTTACTGTACTTTAGATGAGAGTTTACAGAACCAACAGTTTCTCATTAAACAGTTAGTACACATATTATTTTATAACATCAATTAACAACCCCACAACATGTCAACACCCTCCTTTCTCAACCTTGGGTTCCCTGTTACCAGCTTCCCTGGCCCCTCCTGCCTTCTAGTCCTTGTCCCTGGGCATTTGTGCCCCATTAGTCTCTTTTTGTTTTATAGGCCTGTCTAATCTTTGGTTGAAGGGTGACCCTGGGGAGTGACTTCATTACTGAGCAAAAAGGGTGTCCAGGGGCCATACTCTCGGGGTTTCTCTAGTCTCTGTCAGGTCAGTAAGTCTCTAATAACTTTTTTTAACTTATATACTTTTTCTTATTTTCTTTCTTGCATGTGCTATGCTTGTAATTCATCTTTTTTAAATTTTATTTTGTTGAGAGTATATACAGCAAAACCTACACCAATTCAACTGTTTGTACATGTACAATTCAGTGACATTGACTACATCCTTCAAGTTGTGCAACCATTCTCACCCTCTTTTTCTGAGTTGTTCCTCCCCCATGAACACAAACTTACTGTCCCCTAAGTTTCTTATCTAATTTTTCTAGTTGCCGTTGTCACTTTGATTCCATATAGATAGTTCTTAAAAGAGCATAACAGTCAAGACAGACATTTTTTACTAGTTAAGCTAAACTGTTGTTTGGTTTTAGGAAAACTTCAGAGAATATTTTTTTTTCCTTTTATTGTATTTTAGGTGAAGGTCTACAGAACAAATAGTTTCTCATTAAACAGTCAGTACACATATTGTTTTATGACATTGGTTAACAACCCCATGACATGTCAACCCTTTCCCTTCTAGACCTTTTTTTTTTTTTTTGGTGAAAATATACATAGCCAAAGATACACCATTTCAAACATTTCTACATGCACTGTTCAGTGACATTGATTACGTTCTTCCAGTTGTGCTGCTATTCTCACTTCAGATGAAGTTTTACAGAACAAAATAGTTTCTCATTAAACAGTTTGTACACATGTTGCCCTATGACAATGGTTAACAACCCCACCAGAGAATATTTTTGATTTAAGTTTTAAAGATTATCTCAGGGCAATAGTTTCAGGGGTTCATCCAGCCCCCTGGGCTCCAGAAAGTCTGGAGTTCATGAGACTTTGATATTCTGTTCTGCATTTTCTACCTTTTGATCAGGATTCTTCTGTAGAATCTTTGACCAAAATGTTCAATAATGGTAGCCCGGCATCATCCAGTTCTGGTCTATGGCAAAGGAGACGGTTGTTCATGCAGGGAGTTAGTCCCATATTCTATATCTTCCTCCTACTCCTGACTCTCCTTCTTCCTCTGTTGCTCCTGGTAAATATAGACAAATTGTTGTGCCTTGGATGGTTGTTTGCAAGTTTTTAAGACCCTAGGCACTATGCAATGAACTAGGAAGTAGAACAGAAGCACTAAACACGTTATTAGGCAAATTAACTGGAATGTCCCATGAAACCATGACCCTAACCTTCCAAACCAAGGAACAAAATCCCATGAGGTGTTTGGTTGTACCTAAGCAGCCTCAGCAGCTATTCTTTTCTGTTGTTGTTGTTGTAAAGATATCTATCACATAACTTTTGCAGGTTCCACTTTTTACAGGTGTACAACTTACTGACAGCAATTGCAATAATGGGTTGTGCAACCCTACCCTTAGTCAATGCGATTTTTCCATCACCATTAACTCTCCCTTTCCCCCTCCCTGCTGCTTCTGGCAGCCACTAATAAACTTTGGTTCTATGCATTTCCCTTTTTTTGTCTTTTTATATAAGTGAGGTCATACAATGATTGTCCTTTTGTGACTGACTTATTTCACTCAGCATAATGTCTTCCAGCTCCCTCCGTATTGTAGCATGTATCAAGACTTTGGAACCCTAGTGGCACAGTGGTTAAGAGTTTGGTTACTAACCAAAAAGTTGGCAGTTTGAATCTACCAGCTGCTGTTTGGAAATTTTATGGGCAGTTCTCTGTACTATAGCGTCGCTGAGTCAGAATCAACTCGACGGCAGTGGGTTTATCAAGACATTTCTTTCACTGGCTGAGTGGAAGACTCTCATTCCATTGCATGCATGTACCAATGTACCACATGTTGTTTATGTAGCCATCTGTTGATGGGCATTTAGGTTGTTTCCATCTTTAGGCTACTGAGAATAGTGTTACAATGAACCCAGGTATCTAAGTCTCAGTCTGAATCTCAGCTTTCAAGTCTTTTGGGTGTATACCTGGAGTGAGATTGCTGGGTCATATGGTAGTTCTAGTTTTAGTTTTTGTGAGGAACCATCACACTGTTTTCCACAATGACTGTACCATTTTGCATTCCAAAATTGCAGTGACTAAGGGTAGGGTTGCACAACCCATTATTGTAATTGCTGTCAATAAGTTGTACATCCGTAAAAAGTGGAACCTGCAAAAGTTATGTGATAGATATATTTACAACAACAACAGAAAAGAGTAGCTGCTGAGGCTGCTTATGTACAACCAAACACCTCATGGGATTTTTGTTCCAGTAGTGGAAAAGGGTTCCAATTTCCCCACAACCTTGCCAACATTTGTTATTTTCTGTTTTTTTTTTTTTTTTTTTTTTAGTCTTAGCCATCCTAGTGGGAGTGAAATGGTATTTCATTGTGGTTTTCATTTGCATCTTCCTGATGGGTAATACATATCCATATATATATATTTTGGTTGTTTTTGCTGTTGTTTCAACATTATATGTGCCGCAGCAGTTACCAACAGGTCCTTTTTTCTTGTGTACATTTTAGTGACATTGTTTACCTTCATTAAGCTGTATACACTTCACCCTCGTTTGTTGTTACCTTTCCCATCACCAAAATAACAAATGTCTACTATCTAGAGAGTGAACCCTCCCCCACCCCATTCCTGGTAACCACTAATGAACATTAATTTCTATAGATTTACCTGTTCATGTTATTTCATAAAAGTGAGAACATACAATATTTTTTTTGTGTGTGATTGATTTATTTCACGCAACATAATTTCCTCCAGGCTCATCCACGTTTAAGGTGTTTTGGGAACTCATTTTGCTTTATTGTTGAGTAGTATTCCATTGTATGTATTACCACATTTTACTTATCTGTTCCTCCATTGGTGGGCACCTCTTTTTGCTATTGTGAATAGTGCTGTGATGAACATAGGTGTGCGTATGTCTGTTCATGTCACTTCTATTAGGTCTCTAGGGTACATGCTAGGAGTGGAGTTGCTGGGTCATATGGTAGCGCTACCTCTAGGTTTCTGAGGAACTGCCAAACTATTTTCACAATGGCTATACAATTTTACATTCCCACCAGCAATGGATGAGGGTTCCAATTTCTCCACATCCCTTCCAACACTTCCTATTTTCTGTATTTTTTAAAGTCTTAGCCATCTCAGTGGTAGTGAAATGGCATCTCATTGTAGTTTTGATTTGCGTCTTTCTGATGGCTAATGATGTTGAGCATCTTTTCTTGTGTCTTTTGGCAATGTAAATATGCTATTTGGTGAAGTCAGCGGTGCATGTGTTATTGCTTTGGTAAATATCTTCCATGCTTCCCTCAGAAGATAGCCGGCTGGTTGGTTTTCTGGCCTGCATTCTCTCTAGTATGTCCATTTCTCTGAGCCTTTTGAGCCCTTAATCCATTGTCTGCATGGTCATTCTGGCATATTGACTTCATATGCATGGAGCATTGTTTTCTTCAAATTTCTAAGAGCAATTCTAGCATGACATTAGCACAGTCTTCTGGGGTCTTTGCCAGGGTGTTAAATCCTGTATCGTGGTAGAGTATTTCCATATCAGTAAACTTTTTCTTATAAAACTTTTCCACCTGTCTTGATCCAGCACCTTCAAGATACAGTGCCAGACACCAACTACTGCCTGTACGTGTCAGATAGGTCCTGCGGCTTCTTTAGGGGTATAGTTCCTTTCCTCTTTTAATAAGCCTAGCATATTCCTGGCATGGTTATATTATGACTTAACCCTTTATTGGTCTGTGACTAGAAGGGGATGTGGAAGTGGGTCCTGAACAAGATGTGTTTTGTCTTCCAAGGCAGAGCTGTTCATCAGCTTCAAGCAAAGGGACAGAGTCCTGACCTTAATCGGGAGGAGGAGGCCACTTTGCCAGGCCCACAAATTATAGAGGGGTCTGGCATTCAGGATTTCCAAGAGCATCAACCCAGATATTTTCATCTGTATCTCAGGGCCCCACGTTCCAAAGTTCCTCACCTTGGTGTAGCAGACTTGCAGAGATTGAGAACTCAATCTCCTCTGAAGTTCTGAGATTCATGTAATTATGTCCTGGGCTTGATCCTCAGCTTTTTCTGCCCTCCAACTGCAGAAGATGAGAGTAACTCTAAATCATGTCAAGGAAGCCCTCTGACTCTCAGACATAGCCAGATTAATTGCCTTCAGCCTTTCATTGTTTTTCTCCAATAAATTGATTTCGCTCAGAACAGCTATCCAATTTCATTGTCCTTATAATTCTTACACCCTTGAAATTTTCTCAAGCACTGAAATATTTCCTACTCTAGTATGTTCATTTCCATTGCTACAGGATGCCGACCAACTACCACCATTGATAGGATACTCATAGCCAGCTGGCTGGGGTTAATCCACTTCCAAAACCCCATTTTAGAGTCTGCTTCCTCAGACCACTCCTGGCACCAAGTCTTATGTTGGGTTCCTCAGGAAACAAACACTGAGATGGAGATCTCTTCGCACACAGATATCTATTAAGACGTGTTCTCAGGATCAACATCTGTGGGGGAATAAAGGAAGTAGGATTGGGCAGACAGAAGAAGTGAACTGCAGTGCAGATTCCAAAGGAAGCTCTAGAGCTGGGATGGCCCTTCAGATGTGTTGACTAGAGGCAAGGTGGTCAGGCTTTTGTATCCTGGCACTGACAAGTCATTAGATGTGGGCCCTTCCTAGCGAGGGAGTGTGATCTAGGGTGAAGCAGTGGTCTTTGGCTGAAGGCAACTCCTGGGGGGTCACTCAACTGAGAACCGTTAGCCCCCAACACTCTTGGCAACTAGGGGAATGAGTGCTTAGTCCTGAAGGGGGATCTAGGTGACAAACCACAACATCTACTACAATTTTTAGCTGAGAAATAAATATGATCAAATTCCTTCTTTAGAATATTCATTCTGTCAGAAGTGAGAAAAAAAGATTAGAAAGGTTCACGACAAGCTTGTAATGCCATATTAATAATATCACTATATGATATATATGAACGACAACATGTTTCTACTATGGAGGAACTGCAAGGTAGAGATTGCAAAGTAGACATAGGAAAATGTAGCCTATTAGTGACAGTAATTCAGCCAGGATATTTCTATTTCTAGCCCTTGTAAATGTTAATATGATTCTAATGTGAGTCAATTTTCCGTTCAGTAAAGTGCTTTCATCACTGTGCCACCATACAAGCCAAAATCCAGAAGTAAGAATATATTCTTTCTTACTGATAGCAAGTTAAACTGAGATTCTTATGTAAGTTTCATGAGCAACAGGATGTGGATAAAATTATAATGGATGCAATAGTAATGAGAAATAGGCTTAAGACTAATGAATAAAAAAGGGTAATAGACTTTGTGAGCACTTAGTCATTGCTCAATCTGTAGCCTTGGTGGAGGATGTGAGTACAGGAGAAGGGAAAGAAGTGAAAATAGAAAGGGAAGCATGATGTTAAAAAAAAAAAAAAATTCTATCCTGTTTTCTTTATATGAGTAATATATAAATACGTTCTTTATAAGAAGCCTAGAAAATGTGGAAATTAAAAAAAGTAAAATAAAATCCTATCACCAAAAGATAATCATTGTTAAGATTTCCATTATTTCTTTTATGAAAATCTTTTAAACAAAATTAGAGTTTTATTACATACTATATGCTGTTATTGTTGTTGTTAGGTGCCATCAAGTCAGTTCCAACTCACAGTGACCCCATGTACAACAGAACGAAACACTGCCTGGTCCTGCACCATCCTCATGATCGTTGTTATGCTTGAGCCCGTTGTTGCAGCCACTGTGTCAGTCCATCTCGTTGGGGGTCTTCCTCTTTTCCGCTGACCCTCTCCTTTACCAAACATGATGTCCTTCTCCAGAAATTGAATATACCATGGACCGCCAAAAGAATGAACAAAGCTGTCTTGGGAGAAGTACAGCCAGAATGCTCCTTAGAAGCAAGGATGGTGAGACTTCACCTCAAGCACTTTGGATATGCTATCAGGAGGGATCAGTCCCGGGAGAAGGACATATACTATAGATTTACTGCTTATTTCACTTATTATTGTGCCATAAGAATTTTGTCATTAAAATGAATTATTTGAAATCTCTTTGTTTTTAGTTTCCATTTAATTGCCCATCGTATTGGGCTATCATATCCCCTCTTATTCAACATTAAGGCTGTTTCCAATTTTGTTTTTACTATTATAACTTCGGTTGAGAAAAATATTCTTTTATAAAAAATTTTTTAATATAGCTCTTATTAGCTTCTGAAAAAAATTCTATAATCAGGGATATTGGCTCAAATTACATGACTTTTTTGGGTTTGTTTTTTAAGGCCCTTAATTAAATCACTAAATAGTTTCCAGAAATGTAGTTCCATTTTCCGTTCCCATCAGCTATGTATGTGTGTGTTCACGTAACCACACTGTTTTCAGAAGGGAGTATCGTTTTAAGTTTCTGCCAGTAGGATAGAAATAATGTGATTTTGTTATTGTTGTCTTGTTTTGCATTTCTTTGGTTACTAGTGGTGACTCTTGCCATTTGATGCTGCTTATAAACACTTCCCAGAGCTATACCTGGAGGGCAGGTTGGTGCCCACATAACCCCGTCACCTAATTCTCAATTTCTCATGAACACTAACTTTGAGCAGCTCTAGATGTACCAGGCAGTATGCTCTCATACCCCTGCCTCCTAGGTCCCTATCTTTCTGAGATAGGACATCAACTGCTATAATTTCCAGAGTGTTGTGCTATTATAAAAACAAAACAAACAAAAACGGTTGCTGTCGAGTCAATTCTGACTCATGGTGACCCCACCTATGCAGAATAGAACAACTCCATAGTGCTTTCAAGGCTGTGACCTTTCAGGAGCAGATGGCCAGGCCTTTCTTTAGAGGTGCCTCTGGGTGGGTTCGAACTGCCAACCTTTTAGTTAGTAGTCCAGCGATTAACAGTTTGTGCCACCCAGAGACGCCTCGTGTGCTGCTGTTGAAAAAACAAAAAACCAAACCCGTTGCCGTCAAGTGGATTCTGATTCATAGCGACCCCGTAGGACAGAGTAGAACTGCTGCATAAGCTTTCCAAGGAACGGCTTGTGGATTCGAACTGCCAACCTTTTGGTTAGCAGCCCAGCTCTTAACCACTGCAGCCATAGTCTCTTCAAAAACATGTTAGGAATTATACCTCTCAAAAACTGATGTGTCTCATCCATCTTGCTCTCTGTCCTGCCCAGTTGTTTCCTGGAAGGTTGAAGTAGAACACTTTTAGGGAATCTGCTAAAACCTGGTTCCCAGCATAGTGACCCCTCCTGCCATTAGGAATGCAGCCATGTGGCTGTGATATACAATGTAACACCGTCATCTTTAACCACTGCTGATTGGACAAACTGTGGACCCCAATCTACACTGGACCAATCAGAGCCTGTCTCCTGGAGATATGGAAGCAGGATGTAGAGTCAAATTCTGTAAGGTTCTTGGAGTGAGAGGTCATGTGTAATCAGGCCTCAGTGAGGCCGTTGCAGCCCCAAGCACAGAGAGCAGGTTGGAAGAGAGGGGAGATGCAGAAAAAAGTGGGCTCAAGAGAGAGTGTGGCTTCTGAGACGTGAAAGAGGAAAGTTAGTTTGGGGCTTTTATATTCAGTTTGAATATACCATGGACTGCTAGAAGAACGAACAAATCTGTCTTGGAAGCAGTGCAGCCAGAATTCTCCTTAGAATGGAGGATGGCGGGACTTTGTCTCATGTTATCAGAAGGAACCAGATGCTAGAGAAGGACATAGTGCTTGATAAAGCAGAGGATCAGCCAAAAAGAGGAAGATCCTCAGTGAGATGGATTGACACAGTGGTTGCAAGGATGGGCTCAAGCATAGCAATGATTGTGAGGATGGCGCACGACCAGGCAATGTTTCGTTCTGTTGTACATAGGGTCACTATGAATTGGAACCGACTGGATGTTCTGTTGTACATAGGGTCACTATGAATTGGAACCGACTGGATGGCACCTAACAACAACATTTTCAGTTTTAATAACTGAGAGACTGTTCTTCCTTCCTTGAGTTCTATGAGCTACACTTCTTTAACTTTCAGCTAGTTTATGTGGGCGTCTTTGCCTTGCAACTAAATGTTGGTAGGCTAAGGGAGCTTCAGATTCTGAATCAATGAGGAATGAGACTAGCTATCAATGGAATAGGGGAGGAGAGTGGATGAGCCTGGGGTACTGTGGGAGAAGGATTGCTTTGGCTTTAAAGCACCAATAGGTCACCAATCTTTTTCTCTACTCAGTTACATAAGTGAGTCTGGAAATTTTCCCAGATTCTTCCACTGGGACTAGATCTTCATGGTAGTACACATTGTATGCTTTTTCCATGTATTCTCCAGCATTTTAGTGGAGGTAAGGGAGAGGCTGCATCTGGAGTTGCTACTCAGAAGCCATTTTAAACGCATTGCCACAGGCTCAGTCTTGAAACACAAACTCTTTTAAATAAACCCATACGATTACCGTTATTCTTTGAGTTGGTGGTAAGGAGAACTTGAAAAACTTCCCTGTTCTTTTATAGATCTCTACTTAAAAACCATTGTGAATTGCACTAACCATATAACAGGATCCTAACCACATAACAACATGCTGAAGATAAGTATGTAAAGAATCTGTTCATATGTGTCTGTACAAATATGTATTCACCCTGATTCTCATTATAACTTAAATTCTTCCCTCCTCTTTATTCCTTAATCTACTTGCCTCCAAACATGATTAAAATATAAGATAAAGTCCTTGTCTCCAAATAAATCATAATCTTGTTGGGATCTTTTAGGGGAGTGGAGAGAAGAGAAAGACAGGTAAACAAGTAATTATGTGCAGTGTCTCATGTGTTATAATAAAAATATGTACAAAGCCATATGGAGTCCAGAAGTGACTTTAACTCTGTCCTGGGTTGCTGGGAAGGCTTCCAAGGAAAGTAACTCTTAGACTGTGCTTTGAAGGATGAGAAAAAAAAATTTCAGGTAGAAAAGTGGGAAAGGAGCCCTGGTGACACAGTGGTTAAGCACTCGGGTGCTAACCAAAAGGTCAGCAGTTCGAACCCACCAGCCATTCTGTGGGAGAAAGATATGGCAGTCTGCTTCTGTAAAGATTACAGCCTTGGAAACCATACAGGGGCAGTTCTACTCTGTTCCATAGGGTTGCTATGAGTCGGAATCAACTCTACAGCAATGAGTTTGGTTTTGTTTTTTTAAAATGGGGAAAGTGGCTCCATACAAAGAAGACTCCATGGAAGATCAGAGAGTCTGTAAGTCTAAGCTTTGACTGTCAAGGCATGGTGAAGTGTGGCTGGAATCCTGGTGTGACTTGGTGATAAAGAATGTGCATGTAATAACGGGATGAATTTCAGGGTTCCTTCCAGATCTAAAATCCCATGTTTCCAAGCTCAAACATATGCTTCATGGAAATCATGAGGATTGGCTGTCATTAAATTTTAAATAATGGTCTTGCCCGTTGGTTAAATCTGCTGCCACCATGTTGATTCTGACTCAACGTGACACCATGTGTTACTGAGTAGAACTGCTCCATAGAGTTTTCTGGGCTGTAGTCTTCATAGAAGCACATCACCAGACCTTTCTTCCAAGGCACTACTGGGTGGATTTGAGCTGCCAACATTTAGGTTAACAGCAGATTGCAAAGTGCTTGTGCCACCCAGGCTCCTTGCCCATTCCTGTCCGTTGGTTGGAACACAATAATTTGTTCTAGGTAAACAGGGAGAATGATAAATCCATTGCCGTCGAATGAATTGTGACTCATAGTGACCCTATAGGACAGAGTAGAACTGTCCCATAGAGTTTCCAAAGAGTGGCTGGTGGAGTCAAACTGTCAACATATTGGTTAGCAGCTGAACTCTTAACCACTGTGCCATCAGGTAGAATGATAGTATTACTTATTTCATTATTTTCCTGGAGCCTTGATGGCTCAGTGGTAAAGACCTTGGCTGCTAACCAAAAGGCTGGCAGTTTGAATCCACCAGCCACTTATTGGAAACACTATGGGAGACTTCTAGTCTGTTCTACAGGGTCACTGTGAGTCAGACTCTACTCAACGGCAATGAGTTTATGGCCAGGAAAAACTGTCCACACAAATCTGTGAGCTGGTAAAATATTTTCCTTACTTGCCAGATCTTTCTAACTAAAGGATAGCCGAGTGATTTGAGTGACAGTATTTCCATCTAACATGCTGTGCTGCAAATCCATCTGCGACTCAAAGTACGTGTAATCCCACAGATGACAAGAGGTCCCATCATCTCTCTGTGTTTCGTAACCAGCACTAGCACCTGCTGGGACCTTAGTTTCCTGTCTTCGACTTCACTGCCATCTCCTGATGTGTGCCTTCCTGATTGCAGATCGTAAACAGCCACAACAGCGGATGTTCAGGCCTCCTGGCACAGCTGATTATTTCTCTTTATTACTTCTCTTTATTACCTGGTGAGGGCTCAGATGGTGAGAGGACACAGCACTCATGCTGGTAGGAATTCTACCTTGTAGTTCTAATGGTGCTTCATAGATTTCCATTCATTTCCTGAAGTCTGCATGGGGCAGAGCTGAGTCTCTGGAAGGCTTTAACACAATAACAGCATGTGGGCAAAAGTGACTTTCCCTGCAAATTATCAATATTTTAGCGTTTAGTGGTTGGGTGGTGTCATGGATTGAGTTGTGTCCCCCAAAAATATCTGTCAGCTTGGCTGGGTCACGATTCCCAGTGTTGTATGATTGTGTAATCTGATGTGATTTCCTTATGTGTTGTAAATTCTATCACTGTGATGAGGTTATACTGATGAGGTTGACAAGATTAGTGTCATAATTCAATCTCTTTTGAGATATAAAAGAGAGAAGTGAGCAGACACATGGGAACCTCACACCATCAAGAAAGCAGTGCCGGGAGCAGAGCGCATCTTTTGGACCTGAGGTTCCCGCGCAGAGAAGCTCCCAGACCAAAGGAAGACTGATGCCATGGACCTTCCTCCAGAGCCGATGGAGAAAGCATTCCTCTGGAGCTGACGCCCTGAATTTGGACTTGTAGCCTACTGGACTGTGAGAGAATAAATTTCTCTTTGTTAAAACCATTCACTTGTGGTATTCTTGTTAGAGCAGCACTAGATGACTGAGACAGGTGGGATATGAGAAGGTTAATTATTACAGGGAAATAGACAAGTAGATGTGAATAGGCAGACATATTCCACTCTAACTCTTAAGGCCACCTTCCTTAAGAGATCCACCAATTTAAAAGAAAAGTGGTAGCTCAAATAAGAAAACTGCTTCTTATCCCCACCTCAGGTGTCATTCCGATAGAGGGAAGATGCTGAATTGGAAGTGAAAGCAAGGCATCCAGGTTCTAGATCTGGCCCTGCTTACCTAGTACTAGGCCCTTAGATTGGTTATCTAACTTGTTTTGGGTATCAGTTTTCTCAACTCAACAGTGAGGGGCTGGGACCTTGGGATTTAGGGAAATAGATGATGAAAACCTTCTCTGGATTTACTTTGGACAATAGGGAAAACCGGTTAAGGATATGTATATGACAGAATGATAGGAAGTGAGAAAGTAATCAGATTAGCTTAAAACTAGAGAAGCAAAGAGAAGAGAGAGGCGAAATTGACTATCGACTTAGAGAAGAGAAAGCTTTCAAGATGGTCAGAGAAAAGCTGATGGGCCCTTCACTCTGAAGGAAACAGGACTGGTGGCTCTCAGAAACGGGGTTCTTACCACCCGATTATGAGTCACCCCGATGAGAGGTAAAGAGAGCTGGCAGAGAAGGGACATCTATGAAATGGAATGTCACTCACATAACCTCAAAATATAGCTCCAGGATGGAATGAAGTGTTGTAATCAAGGATAAATAATGAACGAGTTCTCTAAGCAAGCTTGATAATATTACCCCTTTTTAAAATCCCTTTCTCTATAGAAAATACTAACACCAAACTTTTAAACTTGGCACATAAGATGCTGTCAAACACCGCTCCTCACTCTCCAGCTTCCAGACTATGCGTTAGATGTGCCAATGCATGCGGAGTCCCCTAAACGTGACATTTACAAAAGCTGTCCCCAGTCTATACTGTCCTTTCCCTTTTTTGCTGGTACAATGACTGCTCTTCTTTTAAGATGCTTTTTTTCTTTCTGGACAATGCTTGTAGGAAGAAATCAAACAATACAGAAATAAATAAAATAGGCTGTAAAAGTGCTTAAAGATCCTTCCCTACTCAGACAATTATTGTAATTTATGCAGTTGCTATGAGTTGGAATTGACTCAGTGGTAACTGCTTTTTTTTTTATTGTCTATTCTAGATAACTGTGTATACTAACAGATTATGATTACAATATTTAAATAAAATATAATATTATATATGTATACATATAATTGTATGTATTTATCTTTGTAATTTTCTGTTTTGTTTATCCTAATACAATATTTTGGGCATCTTTCCATATTACTACCTAAAACTCTTTCTCATTTATTTTAACAGCTGTATCATTGGTGTATGCTGAGTCTCTGACCAGCACAAATGGTTAACTGCTCGATTACTAGCTGAGGGGCTGGCAGTTCGAATCCACTCAGAGGTGCCTTGGAAGACAGGTCTGGCGATCTGGTTCTGAAAGGTCATAGCCTTGAAAACTCTATGAAGCAGTTCTACTCTGCAGCCGTGGGGTCACCATGAATAGAAATCGATTCAATGGAACTAACAACAACAACATCCTGCCTTATTTAACAATACCTTTTTAATGACATTTACATGTTTCTAATTCATTCCTATTACAAAAAAAAAAAATCATGCCTGTACATGTATCATTTACAGATATTAATGTACTTTATTTTTTCGTTTATCATTTATTCAACAACTGTATATTAAACCAACCAAAACAAACCCATTGCTGTCGTAGATTCCAACTCATTGCAACTTTATAGGACAGAGTAGAACTGCTTCATAGAGTTTCCAAGGAGCGGCTGGTGGATTCAAACTGCTGACCTCTTGGTTAGCAGCCAGGTTCTTAACCATAGCACCACCAGGTCTCCTATCTCCCTGTTGGTGTATTTTTATTTGTATCTCTCCCTCCTTCCAAACTGTGAACATTTTAAAGGTTATTACTATTGTACTAATTTTCAAAAAAGAGAATAAAGGTAAACCTTGAGATTACAGATTAGAAAATTAGTACTATTCCCCAACAAATGTCTACAGTATGTTTAGAAGCATTTCAAAGAAAGAGAGGAATCTGGCAAGTCAGAATGGATGATGTCAGACCTGGCCAGGCTAAACTGATCACATTTTCTTTGAAGGTTTCCTATCTGACAAATATAGATTAGGGAATGGTGTCAATAGACTAGCTCAGTTTCAGCAAGACGCTTGGAATTAAAATGTATATTATATGTGACATACTTGTAGTTACAGAGAAAAAATATATTGGATAATAGCATCAGTAGGTAAATTTATAGATGTCTAAATTTAGAGTAGAGGTTAATAAGTCAACCTAAGGGAAGTTAGAAATGTGTCATAGGACTTTGGGTTTGTCCTACACAGATTAAAGAAAACGCTTTCCTAACGGCTCATACAGGAGGTCTACAATAGAATTGTACAAAATGCTGAGTTCTTGACCTCTGGTATAGAGTAGCTTCTGTTTGCATAGCCTGCAGTCCCACAGAGTGTTGTGGGACATACTGATATGACATGACAGAGTTGGCTAGACTGCACAGCTGCTCTATTTTAGAACACTGTTAATAACTTTTTTTGGGGGGCTGAATTTATTAGACAAAATTATATGATGATGAATCAGATATTTCAGTTTTGAGGGAAAAAACCACCTGTCGCATCCTGGTATTTTCAACATGTGTGGTTTCCATTTTAAAAACTTTTTATGTTGAGATAATTGTAGATTGTGCCTAAGTGTGCACAATTAAGCACTTGACTACTAACTGAATGGTTGCCGGTTTGAAACCACCCAGAAGCACCTCGGAAGACAGGCCTGGTGATTTGCTTCTAAAGGGTCAGAGCATTGAAAATCCTATGGAACGGTTCTACTCTCCACAAATGGGATCACCGTGACTCTGAATCGATTTGACAGCAACTGATAACAACAGAATGGGGTTATGGATTTTTTGAAAAATCACCACAGAGGTGAAGTGCCACTCTCGTCGCTTTACATCAAAGGTATATGGTATCAACATCTTGTATCACTGATGATGATAACCTTAATCACCTGGCTGAAGTAATGCTCTCCAGGATTGTCCACTGTGAAGTTATCCCTCTCGCCTTTTCCATGCTCTGCTCTTTGTAGGCAAATCACTAAGCATATCTCCTTGGGAGGAGTAGTGTCTACATCAGTAATTTGGAATTCTTTTGCAGAGGAGATTTATCTCTTTTTTTGCACATTTAATTATTTAATCAACTATTTATTTGAATCAGTATGTACTCATGAATATTGTAAACTTTGAGTTATACTCTATGCTATATTATTTCTTTGTTGCTCAAATATTCCAGCTTTGGCCATTGGTATTGCTTTCTGGTTGGCTCCTATGTCCCTTTGACATGTCCCCATCATTATTTTTTGAACACTTGTTACTTTCTGACGCTTCAAGAGGCTCTCAGCTCATCTTGCATGTTCCCTAATCCATTCCTAGAATCAGCCATTTTTCTAAGGAGTGTGGTCTCTTAATTAGAGAATGGTATGAGAAACCTATCTGTGTGCTGTGTGTAGCTTACTTTCTGAGAAAGAATAACAATGTCTTTGCACCTCATAGATAATGTGGCATTTTGTGAAATGAGAACAAAATGAACTGGATTCCCTTCCCATTAACAGTTACCTTCTTCTTAGGTTCTGAAGACTTGTGCATGAAAACTTGCTGTCATTTGTCTTGAGTTTGCTGTAGGTTGACCAACTGCGCGTTTTACTGGGACTGAGAGAGTTTCTGCCAGGAGGAACACTGAGTGCTAAAGCAGGAATGGTGACATATCTGATTATGACCCTTGGACCTGGGTGGCCATCTTCAGATCATGAAGGATGCCAGCCTAATGGAAAAAAGGTGACATGCTCTAAATAGCAGAGCAGAAAAATGGAAAGAATATGGGTCTTTGATGACTTTAGTGAGCCAAATCTTGAGTTGCTTTATTTTGGAACATTTTATCATATGAAATAATAAATACACCTTATTAAGCCATTTGGAGTTTATGTTGCTTAAAATCTAAAGCATCCTAACTGTAACTACTTGTATTTATTACCACTGGTGTTGAATCAGGGTTCAACATAATTATACTTTTTGAGATCAGGGATTGTTGTAGTGTTGACATTACTATTATTAATATGGTTTCAGTGTCTTTTAGTGGCACTGCTTTTCCTTAAAAAAAGTGAGTCCTTCCCTGAGGGACTGAATTGCTGGGTGGAGGGCTGTGGGGACCATGGTCTCAGGGAACATCTAGCTCAATTGGCATAACACAGTTTATAAAGACCATGTTCTACATTCTACCTTGGTGAGCAGTGTCTGGGGTCTTAAAAGCCTGTGAGCAGCCATCTGAGATACCCCACTGGTCTCATCCCTTCGGGAGCAAGGGAGAATGAAGAGAACAGGACACAAGGAAAAGAGTAGTCCAAAGGACTAATGGACCACAGCTACCAAAGCCTCCACTGGACTGAGTCCAATACAGCTAGATGGTGCCCGGCTATCACCGCTGACTGCTCTGATCAGGATCACAACAGAGGATTCTAGACAGAGCTGGAGAAAGATGTAGAACAAAATTCTAACTCACAAAAAAAAAGACCAGATTTACTGGCCTAAAAGAGACTGGAGAAACCCCGAGAGTATGGCCCCCAGACACCCTTTTAGCTCAGTGGTGAGGTCATCTCTGAGGTTCACTGTTCAGCCTGGGAGTGGACAGCCCTATAAAACCAAATGGGACTAATGAGGCACAACAGTCCAGGAATAAGGGCCAGAAGGCAGAAGGGGACAAGGAAGCTGGTGATAGGGAACCCAAGGTTGAGTAAGGATAGTGTTGATGTGTTGAGAGGTTGTTAACTATTGTCATAGGGCAACATGTGTACTAACTGTTAAATGAGAAACTATTTTGTTCTGTAAGCCTTCATCTAAAGTGAGAAGAGCAGCACAATTGGAAGAGCATGGTTGATGTCACTGAACTGTGCACGTAGACATTTTTGAAATGGTGTATCTTTGGCTGTGTATATTTTCACCAAAAAAAAAAAAAAAAGGTCGAGGAGGGAGAGGGTTGACATGTTGTGGGGTTGTTAACCAATGTCAGAAAACATATGTGTACTACTGTTTCATGAGAAATTATTTGTTCTGTAAGCCTTCATCTGAAGTACATTAAAAAAAAAAAGAAAAAAAAAAAAGGGAGTTTTTGGATCAATGTTTGTAAAATTTTATTCATTCACATATTAAGTCTCTTTTTTTAAAATCTATTCAACAATTACTGAGCACAGATGATAGGCCAATACTTGTATTGGACTGTGGGGATACAAAGATGATTGTTGGCTATACCCTACCTCTGGGGGCTCAAAGTTCAGGCAAAGAGACAATGATGCAAACAACTGACACAGTGACTGTGACAGGACAAGCAAAATGTCATAGACTTTCAGAGAAGAGACGAAATAATTTCTAAGAATTGGAAAGGAGGAATTTTGTGAAGGAGATGGAATTTTTTGAGTATGATTTCTCTTGGCAACAAGAAGAGAAGGGAATTCTAGGCTGAAGGAAATGAAAGTGCAAACACAATCTCTCTTGGAGAAGAGCAAGCAGTGAGGTGTAGCTGGAGAATGGTGAGAGATGGGCTGCAGTAGGAAAGGAAGTTGGCAACGTTAAATGGAATCAGACTGTGCAGAGCGTTGAATGCCAGACTAAGCACGTTGGATTTCAATCATGTTGTAAGCCCCTTACACATAAAACGTCTTTAACTTTGGTAAGGGTTTATCTTGCTTTTCAAAAAAGATCCTGGCTGTCAGTCATATTTCATTGATTCTGGGGAAATAATGTTTAAAAAAAATCCAGTTATGAATAATTCTGTAAGGGCAGTACTATTTCTCCTCCTTCTCCCCCTACCCCTGCTTCTTAGTAAATCTGGGTTTTGATACGTTGGTTTTATTTAGAATTTTTTTTGCTTTAATTCAAAACTGTGGATATTTAACCTACTCGTGCATGAGTTCAAAAGCATACAACTGGAAAATATTTTCTTTCAAGGACAACTATTCGGCATGTGACACCACAGCTGGTTTTATATAGCCATTGATGCTTGGAATTTAAGGTACATTTTCCTGTCTAAATAGTATTTAGCAATGCTATTATTGCCTTTTTAGAAATTATACATGAGATTATGTTAATGGTAGTGTGCTTCAAATAGAACATCTGGGGATACTGGTAAACCAGATGGAGAATGGATCCTTGATGGATATGCTACCTAGGGCAAAACTTTGAAAGCTTCTTAGGATTTGTTTTGTTCTATGAATCTTAATGGTATCTTAATGCCATTGTTGGTTTAACTTCTTTTTTATAGAGTAATAAAAATGAGGAGAAATGGTACAGTGGGACTTTGAAAAAATCTATGCTTTGACTAACATGGTAAACAACTTATGACATCTTTTTTTTATATTTTGTAGGGTAGGGATATACAAATTATCATAAATTAAATGCATACAACTGCTCTTGGGTCAAATAAACATCTATAGAACACAATACAGTGGCGTGTGTAGCATTTTCCTAGTTTCTTTTTCTTCTAATTCCTATGGAAGTATGTGCTTGTTATCTGTGGGATTTCAATAACTTTCTACACTTCTCCCTGCTGTAGTATGTCTGTGGCATACATGTCAACTTTAATTGTTGAGTTGGTGTCAATTCCTAGTATAATGAAATGTTATTGAATGCTTGCATGTAATTAGACAATGATTTGGATTTTAGAGTTTTTGACATAGGCTATATAAAATATGATGTCTCTAGTTCAATCCTTTACTCTCTGGCAGTTAGATTTGATTTCTCAAATTAAGATTAGGCAAATAAATGTTAAAAATGACTCTCATTTTTCTGGACCCTCGTATCTGAGCCTGGTAACTGCTCCTGCGGGTTGGTCTATAAAGACCATACCCGGAAGATATTGAGGGAATAAAACCAAGTAGCTCAGAGATCAAAGTCAATGCTTGTAATTGGGCTCGGATGCCTGACGGAAACCCCATGCAATTGCAGAATATAAACAGAATGACAAGCTCTGGGACAGTGCAAGTAAAATCCAAGGCCAGAGAGAATATAATCAACTTCACAGATTAAGGGGAGACTGTAATAAGCACTATATTCAGTAAAAAAGGACAAGATCGGGGGATAATGGCAAAGGAAAGGCTCAAATATTGTCTCTTACAAGAATTCAAGACCCAAACAGAATACAGGCCAATCATAGATTTGTTTTTTCTTCCCCACCCTGGCTAAGATTTTCAATACTAGTCCAGCTACCTTATTTGGAAATTTAGAAAGCCCAGGGAAGAGAGGACTTACCCTTGTTACTTAACTGGAACAGGACCCAAAACAAAGTTTTCTTTTTTTATTACTTTTGTTCTATGAACACTGTTAGAGCACTGTGGGGTGTAGGCTGGGGAGAATGCATGGTGTTTGAAGACAGATCATCTTGGATTTGACTACTGGTTCTACCATCTCAGCTTCAATTCCTTCTTCTGTAAGAATAGCTTTTTTTCTTTTTTTCATAAAGTGAAAATTAAATGAAGTCATGGATGTAGAATGCCTGGCACATAAGGTAAAACCTGTTGCCCTTGAGTCGGACTCATAGCGACCCTATAGGACAGAGTAGAACTGCTCCATAGGGTTTGCAAGGAGCGGCTGGTGAATTTGAACTGCCAACCTTTTGGTTAGCAGCCATACCTCTTAACCAATGCGCCATCACCAAGGTAAGGCTCAATAAATGACAATGATGGGATTAATAAATGCCAGCAGTTTGTGACTTTATAATTCAAGATGGAGGTGGGAGAAAAGCAAAGGTAAGTTAGGAGAGACTGGCCAAGTGACTCTTGGTCTAGTGTATGGAGATACCCACAGAGATATTTAGGGGTGCCTTATAAGGAGCACAAGGAATACCCCCTCTCAAAACTTCTCTACCAGGAATTGCAAATTATGGACATTTCATTACATACAGGAAAGAAAATCTGCTCATACATGTATAAATTAGAAAGGGGATTAAACAATAAAATTGAGGCTTGGGAGCCCTGGTGGCACAGTGGTTAAGTGTTTGGCTGCTGACCAAGAGGTTGGCAGTTCGAATCCACCAGTCACTCCCTGGAAACCCTATGGGGCAGTTCTATCTGTCCTATAGGGTCACTATGAGTTGGAATCGACTCAATGGCAATGGGTTTGGTTTTTTGGTTTTGAGGAAGAAGGAGATGGAGGAAAAATCTAGATCATTACAGACATTGGGTACTGGACAGAGAATTATGGAAATGTGTGGAAAAGCAGAGGAAACTCATTTGAAGCCCATTTGAGCAGAGATAGGGCCTTTCTTAACTTTAAATACTCCTCCAAGAAGAGGCAGGTATTAGGTAGAATTGTTTATTGCCACTAGAAGGAACCAGAAAACGCAAGGACATTGATCTGTTGTTTACATCATCTCAGATCATTGTGAGCAAGTAGATATACCTCAAAGGATTCGGCTGAAAGTGCTGTTGGTCATTGATGCCCCATGCATATTCTAAAGTACCAAAGAGATGAAGTCTCTTTCCTGGCACTTGATGGTGTCTGTCTGCTAGCTCTACCTGTATTTCTGAAGGACTGCAAAAACAGTTTTATGCTTTTGACTTGCTTTCTCATAATTTCCCCCTTTTTTTCATCATCCCCATTTAACTACAGGAATCTTTCTGAGGAAGTTCTGTGTCAGAGAGTTTGTGTGCCACTCTCTCCTCCACTAAAGGGGATTTTAATTAAGAGCAGACTGCTGTCATATAAGGTCATTGAACAATAGACCTTTCCTCCGGGTGTGAACCTTTCCTCCTGGTATGAACTCCTGGTATGAACCTTTCCTCTCCCCTCCAACTTCAATTTTCCTCTGTGTTTTGGCATGTTAACCTCTGAGATCTGAACTATCTTTACAATAATCAAGAATAGATGAATTGCAGTGTTTATCTTCAATTGGACTATGTACTAGAGCTGTAGGTTTTTGATTTACTAGTTGGAAAGATGAAGACAAAATTGATTAAAGGCATCCATCTTCCATTTGTATTCATATTTGGCTCACAGTTTGCACACTGACAATACTGTGGTCCAAAATACTTCAACTCTTACATATACGTTTGAGAAATTCCCAGAAAGCGTACAAGCTTTTTTGTTTGGTTGGATGTTTTGTATTTTAGAGAATTCAGTAGGAAATATAAAAACCATTAAGTCTTTTTTTTTTGTTGTTGTTGTTTTAACAAAGCACTAAGGAGTGGTTCACTTCCACTTTAGTGTTCAAAAAGACCAGGACGACAAAGTAATTCTCTATTTCTCAGAGGGTGGAAATTAATAAGGAGTATTTTTTAAAAAGATAGAAAAATCACCTAAAATAAAGCATTTGCCTAAAAATTATCCCTCTCTTGCTAGAAATCTGTACATAAATTGCAAAGATTGTCATAAGTACTAACAGCACTTTTTATTTGAGTTTATAATAGTCTCAAATTATCATGATTCTCTTTTTCTTTGGAACTGACATGATTTGACACTTGTGCAACTGCTGACTTTAGCTAATTGGTGACTATTTCCAGTATTAAAAATAGGCATTCAAAACCTCCAATTGAATTAAGACGTTAAAAGTTACATTAAGTGAAACTTTTTGATGGTTCTTCTGAAATAATTTAAAAATTAACTTTTTATAAGTACGTCATTTTTAACACTTGACTATGGTAATTCTAAAAATTCTAAATAAAATTCTTTTTCAGCTGTGACCAAGAATAGGATGGGGTCTGAGTGTCATAATAAAATGACTGATGTGTAAATCTTCACAAAATGGTGGCTGGGACAAGCAGTACGGTAACTCAGTTTTGACAGCCCAGTCATAAACAAGATCCCGCAATACATAATGGGCTCTACTGTTTCACAGCTTTATTAGTAAATCTTGGTAGAGGCCTTTGAACATTCTGGCGGGCCTTATATTCTTGTACTCAACTTTAGCATTCAATTTACAGCTTTTGTGTTAAATGTGTGCGCCTGCCCTTGGAAGAAGTTGACCAGTCCTCTCTCCCGTAGTAACAGCAACTTTCTCTGAAATGTATGTTGGTGGCCATAGGCTGATCTACGGGGTATCTCATTCCATAGATGTGTTAACTTGTTGTAGACATGCTAGGCTAAATTGCATCATCCAGTTATGTCATTTGAATTTATTTATTGGGAAATAATCTCTAGTTACTAGACATAAAGTGTAATTTATCAGTGAATTAAGACTTTAGGAAGTTGTGCCCATTGCCACCCCATCCACAGTTGCCTATTGTACTCTTGCTTTGTGCCAGTATTAGAGTCAAAACAACTAGTCCAGACACTCATCATTGTCTGCCAAATTGATGGTTAGACAGGAGGTCAGACTGAATCAATTAGCACAGTTTCCCATCTGGCGTCTGATTTATTCTGCAAAGCTGCTAGAAACAGAGAAGGTCTACAGATGACTATTACTAAAACATGACCATAAGTATGTGTTTTATACCAAAGGATATCAACGTGAACAGTGACATTGCCCACGGAGCCACTCCACATTTGCAGAAGGCCCTAGTATAAATGCTAGCGGTCTACCTTTCCTGGCAGCAAAGATGGTCAAACATTGATACATAGTGGTAAAGGGAATGGTAGAATGCATACATATATCTGAGAGGGTTTAGAAACTGTTTTGATTGGAAATGGAGATTCTAGAATAAGCTAGAAGCATCCTGAGAGCTCCTTTAGGCCATGATTTTCAAGACTTCAAGATGGTAAGTGTCTTAGTTAGCTAGTGCTGCCATAACAGAAATACCACAGGTGGGTGGCTTCAAAGAACCCAAATTTATTTTCCCACGGTTCTAGAGGCCAAAAGTCCAAATCAGGGTCTCGGCCATGCTAGTTCCTTCTGTGAGCCTCTCTCCTAGTTTCTGGTGTCTGTGGTGAAACTTGGTCTTCTTTTGCTTGTAGATGGGTCCTCACATGTTGTTTGGCTCTCCCTAGTGTGTGTATCTGTCCATTCTGGTCTTTTTATCGCTTAGAGTGATTAGTTTTAGGACTCACCCTACTCTGTACAACCTCATAAACATAACAAAATAAAATCCTCTGTTTCTGAACAGGGTCCTATTTACAGGTACAGGGGTTAAATTTCAACACATATTTTTTGGGGGCCACAACGTAATCTTTAACAGTAAGTATTTTCCTCACTACAACATACTGTAGTCACAGCAAACCCATGAATACGGTGATTCTAGCCCTGCATTGTGTTGCCTGCAGCCCAGATATCCTCTGAAGCCTCTGTAAATTTTAGGACTCTGTTTATGATGATTGAAGCCCACTCTTTCAGCCCTCAAGAGAGTCCTTATTGTCTGAGCCATTGCAAGTTAGCTGAACTTATTTTACTGAGCTAACAAATGAGAATGAAAAAAGCCAACGTTTTTATACGGTTCAAACTAATTGACTTGATAGTTCTGTCCTAGCAGTGCCATTACGAAGTGGATGGCTTTAAAGAATAGGAATTTATTATCTCATAGCTTTGGAGGCTAGAAGTCCAAATCAGGGTATCAGCTCTAGGGGAGAGTCCTTCCTTCTTGGCAGCCCTAGATGTTTCTTGGCATTCCTGAGCTTGCAGATGGTCTCTTCCTCCTGTGTGTGTGTGGGTCTGGTTTTCCTTTTTGTAAGACACCACTGAGAACTGATTAGATTTAGGACCCAGTCCACTCCAACCTGGCCTCATTAACATAACAGAAGAAACCCCCATTTCTAAACAGGGTCACATTCACAGGTACAGGAGAACAGTCCAGTCTATAAAAGTGGCTTTGAGACTCATTTAGAGTTGTGGAAAGAGAATCACCTTTGAAGCCAGTGGATCCAGGCATGACACGGAGTCTCTCTCTTCAGCTATGACCAGAGGCAGAAGCTACTATAGCTTAGCTTGGAACCCCTTTCTTGCACAGTTCACTTTCAAGGCACTAAGAGGGACCCTAGCAAGGTGTTCTCAGAGTCATGTAGTTTTGTAAAATTTAAAAAGTAAAGTTGTTTTCATCTTCATTGGCTAAAGCCATTTTCCCTTTCCGCGGGAAATTTCCCTCGGTCACATTTTCCCTCATGTCAGGTTGTGTTGGAGGGGCAGCAGGCAATTTCAGGTGCAAATAAGGGGAAGTTGAGTGCGGGATATATTTAATTTAGTTTTAGGGCAATATATTTAAAAGTATTTGCCATCGGATCTGTGTACTGTTTAGCTATTTCTAACCCTTTCAGGAAGGAGCCCCGGTGGTGCAATGATTAAACAAACACTCGGCTGCTAAGTGACAGGTTAATGATTCGAATGCACCAGCGGCTCCCTAGGAGAAAAGACCTGGCGATCTGCTCATATAAAGATTAAAACCCAAACCAAACTCGTTGTGGTCGAGTCGAATCTGACTCATAGCGATCCTAGAGGGACAGAGTAGACCTGCCCCATAGGGTTTCCAAGGCTGTAATCTACGGAAGCAGACTGTTATGCATCTTTCTCCCGCATAGCAGCTGGTGGGTTCAAACTGAACATTTTGGTTCGCAGCCGAGTGCTTAACCACTGGGCGACCAGGCCTCCTTTACCTAAAGAAAACAGCCTAGAAAACCGCATGGGGGCAGTTCTACTCTGTCCTGTAGGGTCACTATAAGTCGGAATCGACTCGATGGCACAGAGCAGCAACAGTCCTTCTAGTACAGGATTGGCTTCGAGGAATATTTCTACCACGCACTGACCCAGGTTGCTTCACCCAGTGAAGTAACACTGAGACCATGGCCAGGGGTCATATGGCAAAAAGATCCCGTCCTACAGTGCCTGGCATGGAAAATAGGTGAGAGTGAAGCCAGAATCATCAACCATTTCCAATACGAAGAGAATTGGAAATCAGTCATTGCAGAAGAAAACTTGACTTCTCACATTAAAAAGAAACTTGACAGAGATTTTCGCAAATTGGACAACAATCCTGAAAATTTACATGACATTATCAATATTGCATTGTGAAGGTGAAAGAAACTTTTCAAAACTAGCAATGATAAAAACTAATTTGATCAATCATGCTAAGAAAAACTATGTAGCATTGTATTTCTACTCTTTTAATAGGAAGTATTTGAAATCTTTGGTCATACAAAGAGAATCACAGATAAAAATATAGGAAAAAAGTATTTTAAAAGTTGTCAGGCAGTTAAATCATGAAAACATGTTATTTTTCTGGATTTTGTGATGTTAGCTTTTAAAAGGTGTAATTTTCTCCTTTTAAATAAACCTTTAACTTCATATCTACTTTTGTCTTTGTAATTTTTATTTTACAGAGTGCTTAAAATTGTAAAAGCTTCGTGTCCCACAAAACTTGGATCTACCCCAGCACGTGACTTAGAGCAGTTCTTCTCTTGACTTAGTTTCTGCGGGCTTAAAAATGGATAATTATACCATCTAGTAGGGTTACTAGATGGACTATATGAACGTGGCATCAGCATTGGTGATCCACAATCAATTCTCCTGGAAGCAGCAGTCAGGAAATCAAACGACATGTTGCACTGGGCAAATCTGCTGCAGAAGACCTCTTTAAAGTGTTAAAAACCAAGATGTCACTTTGAGGATTAAGGTGCTCCTGACCCAAGCCAGGATATTTTCAATCACTTCATATGCACGTGAAAGCTGGACAATGAATAAGGAAGACCAGAGAAGAGTTGATGCCTGTGAATTAGGGAGGTGGCAGAGAATATTGAATATACTGTGGACTGTCAGAAGAATGAACAAGTCTGTCTTGGAAGCAATACAGGCAGAGTGCTCCTTGGAAGTGAGGATGGTGAGACTTTGTTTCACATACTTTGGACATGTTGTCAGGAGACACTAGTCTGTGGAGAAAGACATCATGCTAGGTAAAGTAGACGGTCAGCAAAGAAACAGAGGACCCTCAACCAGATGGATTGACACAGTGGCTGCAACAATGGGCTCAAGCCCAACAATGATTGTGAAGATGGTGCAGGACGGGGCAGTGTTTCATTCTGTTGTACACAGGGTTGCTATGAGTCAGAACAGACTTCATGACACCTAACTACAACAATAACAAGGTTATTACTAGGACGAAATGGTGTGGGTGAGCTACTGGCACACTGTGGTGTTTCAATAAATGCTCATTTTATTTTCTTACATCTGAACTCTGATGGTATAAATTGATTATCTTACCTTTGACCTTTACATTTTTTCTGCCCAGTTAATTACCTTTTTCTGTCCTGAAATAAGTTTTGAGTTCCTTACACTCCTAACCAGTCTCTACCTCCTATTTCTTCTTCCTGTAACCCATCTTCTCTTCTGCTGCCACACTCGTTTTTGAGGAACTCTGATCTGATCTGAGTTAAAAATCTGGCCTACCTAAAAATAAATTTAATGGCTCCCCTGTGACTAAAAGATAAAGTTGAGATGCTTCAGTACGGACTTTAAGGTCCTTAAGCTGCCTCCTGCCTACTTTTCTAGATTTAAACCATCCCCTCTCTCAGGTAGCCAGATAAAGAGCTGCACTTTGGTGCCTCTTGTCATTTCCAGTTCAGGCAAGAATATGATCTTCCTGCTTGCAATTAATTCATTCCTTAACTAATATTTTGGAGCCCTGGTGGCACAGTGGTTAAGAGCTATGGCTGCTAACCAAAAATTCATCAGTTTGAATCCACCAGTTGCTCCTTGGAAACCCTAGGGGACAGTTCTACTCTGTCCTGTTGAGTCGCTATGAGTCGGAATCAACTCAACGGCAACCGGTTTGGTAACTAATATTTATTGAGTTAATGTTTAATTTGTGTAAGACATTATACTGAATCTGGGAAATTACCTTGATGCAATGGTCATCTCCAAGCAGTCTACTGGGCAAGCCATCCCAGAAATCAGGGAACAAAATGTCCCACAGACCAAATTAAAATGCCTAAATCACATGGTTTATTAAAACCCTCAGCCAGAAGCCAAGGAAGAGAGATGGGCTAGATCAACATACTAAGGAGAGAGTGTAAGTGATGGAAAGGCCATCCTGTCTGAGTCCCAGGGTGCACTGTGTTCACATGTCCTTCCTTTCTGCCACATCAACCTTCCTCACTGATATTGTGGTTAAAAGGACCAGAGTTAAGGTTCCAATAAGGGGACCCATCAATGAAAGTTTCCAGGAGCTAATGACATACTCGTGCTCTCTTGGAGAGAGAAAGGAACAAGCTTACCTGGCCACAGCTGTACTCACCCATTAGTCTGCTGAATAGTCATGGATTGTATCTGCCTTTCTTGGGTAGAGCACATGTGGGGCCAGAATGACACCAGTTGGGTGTCACTGATATGTGGCTGATTTAGAGGCAACAGAGCTGTCAGCCCGGAGGTGGCATGATCATGGTCTGATCTTTGCAATTCTTTCAGTCTATAAAAATACTCTTGTATGTTCCATCCTATTTTCTATTAATTCTATGTATCTTTATCATCTCTTACAACTTACTGACTTATTTACTATCTCTATGTAGCACAGAGTCCTGGTGGCACAGTGGCTAAGAGCTCAGGCTGCTAACCAAAAGATTGGCAGTTTGAATCCACCAGCTGCTCCTTGGAAACCCTATGGGGCAGTTCTACTCTGTCCTACAGGGTCATTATGAGTCAGAATTCACTCGGTGGCAACAGATTTTCTGTTTAGCACATCTTACAACTCTTGACTGTGTCCCTTACTCATTATCTTTACTTAGCCCTTTTTAAGTTTCACCTATATCTCAATAGCTATAAACTCACTATCTGTGCTTAATATTCCTTATGAATTAAATCCATCATGTTTATTTTCTTGTTCTGTACAACAGAATGGAATATTTTCAAGTAATAGAGCATGTGCACATTAACACATGAAAAATACAGGTGCTTGTGGGAGAGATGAACAAGTGACAATGCACGGCTATCAGTGCAGCACGTGCTACGTTGTAGATCTCACAGGTTCTCACTGGACTCCGCCTGGAAACGGAGGAGGTGGCTTTTGAATTACAGGTCAATAGGAGTTATCCAGGTTGGCAGGGGTTGGGGCCAGTGAAGGAGGGTGTTATTCCTGGCCCAGGCAAAGGTGCAAAGCCATGAAACCTCTTAGAGGAGAACTCCAGGTAGTTAACTCTGGCCGATGCCTAAACACACCGTGGAGAAGTAGAAAACACGTGGGTGAGGAGAGACTTTCAAGGTGCTTCGTGATTGGCCTTGAAGGCTTGCCTGAGGATTTTGGATGTTTTCCTGAAGACCAGGAGGAGCTATGGGAGGGTTGTAAGTCTGGCTTTCCCTCTTTTGATCTTCAAACTCATTTTTCCCTTCAAACATGACTTTATCTGTGAAATCACTTTAGCTTCCTGTTAGTCATCCTCTCTCTGTCCACTCCTGCAACAGTGTCTGCATAATAAGACTCAGTGCATTGATTCACACTTATTTATTTACATCTACCTCTCCTACAGAACTGAGAGTAACTTGGGGACCAGGTTTTATTCATCAGTGAAGCCCTGTGACTAACAGTGGCTAGTAAGAAAAGAGATGATCAATAAATATTTATTGAATGAATAATAAAAAAAAAAATGAATGGATCAAGGACTGCATGGAGGTGTCATAGCAGGCAGTCAATGACTATCCATGATGACAATGTTACTACCATAGGCAAGTATTTACTGGATTTCTGTGAGCCAGACAAGGAACCCTGGTGACACAACAGTTAAGTGCTTGGCTGCTAATGGAGGGGTTGCTAGTTCGAATCCACTGAGTGGCTTCACGGGAGAAAGGCCTAGTGACCTATTCCTATAAAGATTACGGCAGGTCTACTCTGTAACCTGGGGTCACAATGAGTCCAAATTGACTCCACAGCTCCAAACAACAACAACCTGAGCCAGACACTATTCTAGGCTCTAAAAGTACTACAGACTGAGCTCTAACCTGGAAAGAGCTGGCACAAGTTTATTTTTATTAAATTAAGGAGCTCACTGAAGATTCATAGAACCAGCCATGTCTCATGTTGCCTTCTTCACCATAAAACCAGCCCCAGAACAAACCTTTCGTTCTTTTTAGCACCAAGACAACGAAGAGCTTGTAACTAAGTGGAAGGAGAAAGAATGCAATAAAAGGCGCCGCAGGTAGAAGGGCCCATTTATGGCTCCGCAAGGTCATTGCTGCCACCCCAATCAAAATGTGGCAACTTTTGTCTCTCTGATTATTCCCCTGCTCCCTGCAAACTTTAAACTTCCATTTGAGAAACGCTGAGTTTCCTGGGAACTGCTCGCAACATTATGTGTTTTGAAATGATCATGTGGGCTACTCAAGCCCCAAGCAAGTCTTGGGGAGAAGGCTCAGGGAAATCTAATAGGCTGGAAGAAAACAGGGTAATAAATCACACATTTCTGACACTGTACAGTTGAAAAAGATGATTAAAGAGTGTTTGTAATTTATTTTCCTCTTAAAAAAAGAAAGCGTTACTTCTTGCATTGTGAAACACCAGATCTCTAAAAATAAGTTACTAGCTTATTTGTCACTGAAGATATGGGCACGTCAACATCTACAGGAAATTCGAGTCTCCTGGGAAGGGTGGCTTCAAATGGAAGACAATAGAAGTCAAAACAAAGACAAATAGCTCTTCACTGGGCTTTCCAGCAGAGCAGATCCAGTGAGAGACTATGCCAGGGGAAAACAATTTCAGATTTCGGTGTTTTGATTCCTTCTTAAAGTAATTGCCTGTCTTCAGAGGCCAGTGGTGGCCCCGGTGCCAGGGATTAGGATGCTCAGTTTGTTCCGTTTAATTTTTTCTCCTTGACTTTCCCCACATGTCCTTTATCATATTTCTTTCTACCCTAATCGTTTTTAAGTTTCACTAGCAAGTTGGAGATTAATCAGGGAAGAGGGGATTCCACAAAAGAAACCAACCAACCAACCAACCAACAAACACTTTTGAAAGTCAGGATGCCAGAAATGTCCCCTGGCAGGTGGTTGCTGATCATAAAATCCATTTTAAGCATTTCCACTTTGTAAATTGAACCACAAAAGGCAAATATGTGAAAGCAGAATTTATGTTACGTAGTTACCCTGCCCAGACCCCTCCACTCCTAATAAAGAGCTCAGGGAGCAGGTGAGAAACTGGAGTGAGCAGAAAGTGGAACCGGTAAGCTATTGAGGCCATTTACAAGGTACTTCAGATTGGTTTAACCTCTTCATGCCTTCCCAGATGCGCGCACAGCTGTCAGCAGAGTTACTCGCCTGAGATATATAGGGCACTTATTTTCGGAAACATGCCCTATATCAGAAAGCACTCATGACGAAGAGATTTAACCAGATGGGAGAAACTCAGTCACCCGCCCCCGCAAAATCTCACTGTATGCAGCACAAGCCGAGGCAAAGAGAGGCCTCCATGGTTGCGCGCAATCAATTCTTAGAAACCTGGGTTTACATTTTCCCCTCTTCCCTATCACCTTACCCACCCCTTCCCTCACCTACACTGGCCTTCCTATCCCCTTCCTCAGAGCTGCCCTCCAAAAAGGAAGCTAGATCTAGCTCGAGGAATTTTAAAAAAATAGTCAAAAAAAATTTTTTTTTTACTCATTTAAATTGAAATCATCTTGAAATGTTAGATGAGAACTTTAGCGACCCTATAGAACAGAGTAGAACTGCTCCACAGGGTTTCCAAGGAGCGGCTGGTTCATTCAAACTGCCAGCCTTTTGGTTAGTAGCCGTAGCTCTTAACCACTGCACCACTAGAGCCCTTTTAGGGAGCAGTGACTATAGACTGATGACGGTGAAATAATTTGGAAAAGGATAGCGAGAACAGTTACACAACTTACTTGAAGAATGTAAACAATGTCACTGAATTATACATGTAGAATTTGTTGAAATGGTATATCCTTTGCTGTGTATATTGTCACAAAAAATTAAATTAAAACACACACACGAACTGAAAGAAAATGCAGTCAAGAAGAAGTAGTTTCTTTGCTATCATCCACCTTTCATTCCATAGAAGTGTCCTGCCCCCAGCTCTTCCGCCCACAAGCCCAGAACTGATCACATCTGTCTTGCCACTTGGAAGGTCCTCCCTTTGTAAACACCAAGGGAGACAGTATCCTGGTCTTGGTTTTCTGGTCTCTGGTTCCAGAAGAGAACTACCCGCCCTGCTTCGAAAGCCATACAGTGCAGACCATTTTCACTTTGGATTCTATCTGCTTTAAGAGGAAAAGGTAGAGTGTTTCCATTAAGGGTCCTGAAAGTCCATAGTTTTACCATATGTTAAATAGTCACAGTAATACTGACCTTGAAGAATTTTATTGACCATTGAGACAACGTTATAAAAGTGGTTTACAAACAGTATATGTCTATCTTATGGAAAAATGAAGGAGGTCGCTTAGAGCTGAGTAGTAAATATTTTCATTACCCAAAATGCTTAAGGCTTGAAATACAGATACCCTGAGGAGGAGTTGGATTTTGTAGTGCAAATTAATTCAGCAAGTATTTGTTGAGCCATATTATGTGCAAACGCTATACTAGCTGGTTGTTTCTTTCTTTCTTGTCATTAGACAATATTTTATTTTTATTTATTTATTGTGCTTTTGGTGAAAGTTTACAAAGCACATTAGTTCCTCATTAAACAGTTAACACACAAATTGTTTTCTGATGCTGGTTGCCAACCCCGAGATGGGTCAACACTCTCCCCTTCCCCACCCCACTTTCCCTGTTACCATTTTTCTAGCTTTCCTGTCCCTTCCTGCCTTCTCACCTTTGCTTTTGGGCTGGTGTGCCCATTAGTCTCATATACATGATTGAACTACAAAGCTCGTTCTTCACGTGTGTTATTGTTGGCTCTATAGACCTATCTAATCTATGGCTGAAGGGTGAACCTCAGGAGTGATTTCAGTACTCACTTAAAAGGGTGTTGAGGTTAGCTATACTTCTTGTCCTCAAGTATCTTACAGTCTAGCAGAGGAGATGGAATTCAAACATGTGGTAGAGATTAGAGTTGCAATAATGCTATGTCCAAGTAGTTTGGGAGCATAAGAAGGACTCGCTAACTCCACCACGGGAACGGGGCATGAAAGGTTTCAAAAGGAAGGAGCATTTGGATTTCACTCTGTAGCCACTAGGAAGCCATGAAAATCATTTAAAGAGGAAAGTAATATAACCACATCAATATTTGGAAACCTAATTGTGGCATCTGTACGGAGGACAGTTGGAGAGGATTGCAAGATTAGAGACAGATCAGTTAGATTATCTAAAAATCCAGAGAAGAATATTGAACATCTGATCTAATGTCTTGGCTGTGGGGTAGGAGAAGACCAAATAGAAGAAGACATTAACAGAACTTGGCCACTAGTTGGTATGCTGAGTGAGGAAGGGAAGGAGTCTAGGTTGACACCCAGGTATCTGATTTGGGACGCAAGGGCGATGATGTCACATTGACTAAGACAGGGAGCATAGCTTTAGATGGATGGAGTTTCGGATGCTCATGGAGTGGGGAGCAACGTTCTGCAAGTACGACTGATTCTCTTTGTTCGCAGTAGCCTTGTTTTATGAAGTTGCTATGAACACTGAATTAGCAAATACTGAACCACCGCTGCTAAGGGAAATACAGGGTTAGGCTCCTGTAAGCCTTTGGCCACAGCATTTTTGTCAATTGATCAATACATAACCTTGTTTTATATGTGTTTCTGTTTAAGGACACCTTATTTAATATACTTGATTCATTAATATTGAACTTATGACCAACGGCACTATAACTCATGCCTGAACGAAACTTATCTAACAGACATGTTTTCTCCATAAGGCAAACCACAGCCTTCTTTTGCTTGGGAACAGTAGATGCACTTCAACACTACTCTTGGGGCCATTTTAAACAACCAAATCACCAATAAAGAGTACAAAAGCGCAAAAAAAATGACACTAAATAGACTGTGAAAAGGACACTTGTTTACCGCATGAGAACTGAAGCAAGAAGGCAGAGTGTCGCCTTGTTCGCCCTCAGCTGGGAATGTGTGACTCCCATTTTTTGAATGTTCATGGAAGCATCACTAGCATTGATTTGGGGGTTACAAATCTTAGTGAGTAGGTAAATTTTCGAATATGGAATCCATGAATAATGAGGATCTATTGTAGCTATAGTTGTCCCCGGGTGGCACAAACGTTAAGTGCTAGGCTGCTAACCAAAAGGTTGGAGGTTTGAGTCCAGTCAGAAGCCCCTTGAAAGAAAGATCTAGTGATCTACTTCAGAAAAATCAGCCATTGAAAACCCTGTGGTGCACATTTCTACTCTGACACACTTGAGGTCGCCATGAGTTGGAATTGAGTTGACAGCAACTGGTGGTATTGTAGTTGAAAATGCAGAACTAGAGTTTGAAGACGGGAATGATGTGGACTTTGAAATGTGAAGATCATTAATATACAGATGATATTTAAAGCAATGATGGCCTACAGAGACAGTGCAGAGGGAGAAAGATTGAGGACTGCGAATAGAGCAATTTAAACAATGAATTCTTGAGAAGGATAAGACAGAAGAAGAAGCAATGGAGTGCTAGACATTAGCAAAGCATTTGAGGATGATAAACAGCCACTTCTTAGGTGATAAAAAAAGGCACATAAAAGGCAGGCTGGAGCACCAAGGCCAACTTTACGTTTTACTCCTTTGCCTAGAACCAATCCTGATAAAGAACATCAAATAGCTAGTATACTACCTTAGCTTTCAATCTGTTCCCAAGTTAAATACAGTCCAGTTGCATATAAATTCCAACTCTGAAGATAGCCAACCAGTTCTGTATTGCCCAAGAGGGCTTATTTTATTATAACAAATAACCTACTCCAACGAGCACTTGAAGGCTACTGATTCTTATTAAAGGACACCTCACTCTGGGGTGTAAACCATTTTTATTCCCCCAAAGCAATTCGTTTAATCTTTCCAGCAATGACATGAGTTAGGCACTAAAATGATCCCATTTTACAGATGAGAAGACTGAGCTATAAAGAGATTCAGTAATGTGGCCAAAGTCATAGTCAAACACCAGTAAGTACTGAGAGAGGCAAATCCCACCTTGCTGTTTTACTTACCTGCTGTGTGACTGTGAGCAAGTCTCAGCTTTACATTGTCTTCATCTTAAAAAAAAGAAAACAAAAAATGAATTACCTGTCCCAGCTGCTTCCCTTCCTCAACATCATCTGGGAGAAAGTTTTGGAAAATGTCACTTGTTACGTGTTTGTATTGGTTACTGCCGTCCTCTTTCTGGAGTGACCTTTTGATTAGGATGAGCCTGGAGTAATACACTTCTTATGTCTGGATCAGTGGTTCTCATCCCTGGCTGTGCGGTATAATCACCTGGAGAGCTTTTAAAAATCCTGATGTGTGCCGGCCACTGACTTCAGACCAATTAAATCAGAATCTCTGGGAATGGGATCAAAACATCAGTATTTTCTAAACCTCCTAAGGTGATTTCAATGTGTAGTCACGATTTAGAACTACTGAGCTTGACCTATTTTCAGATAGGGCCTGTTCCGGTCTGTTACTAATGCTGCCTTTACTTATTCATAGTCAAAGAGCTTATAGCCTTTAGAAAGTGTTGTATCCTTGTGGTGAAGCGCAATTCTAAGATGGCTTCCAAGTTCCCATCCTGTACAATCCCCGCCCCTTGATTGTGGGTGGAACCTGTGTCTAGCACCAATGTGACTCCCTTGATTATGTTGCTTTATATAGCAAAAGTGAAGGGATTTTGCAGATGTAATTAAGGTTTCAAATCAGTTGATTTTGAGTTAATCAACAGGGAGATTATCCTGGGTAGGCCTGATCTAATCAGGCCCTTTAAGGGAGGCTTTAGAAGGAGCAGAGCCTGTATTTCTTGCTGGTGAGAAGAAGCAGCAAGACACCACAAATTTTACAGCTGCAAAGAAACAGATTCAACCAACAACCACATGAGCTTCCTAGTGGCTGAAGAAGACCCAGAGCTTCAGGAGAGACCCCAGCCCCAGCCAACACTTTGATGCCAGCTTTATAAGACCCTGAGGAGAGGACCCAGCTAAGCTGTACCTAGACTTCTGACTCATGGGAACTGTGAGAAAATAAATGTGTGTTGTTTTAAGCCACTAAGTTTATGGTAATTTTTGATGTAGCATAGACGAGTAATACAAATGTTAGAAGATGAGCTCTATTCTCAAAGATGGCTTCTCCCAGGACCCAACTGACTTTCCAGCAAACCAAATTACCCCCAGCTCTGAGGGAGCTCTGGGAGGTTTTTCTTGCATTTGGCCCTCTGCTCATGTTGCCCACATCTATGAGGAACCTCTTTCCATCTTCTTTACTCAGATTAATTAGGACTCATCATTTAATATTCAGCTCATAGTTTGTCTTCTGAGAAGCTTCTCTGTCTCCCCATTTCCCACCCTCTACTTCAGCACTCCCCAAGGCTACCCCAACACCCATGGCAGGGTCTAGTGCAGAATCCAAAGAACTGAATTACAATTATTCACCTGATTGACTCCCCTACTTGATTGTTAGCTCCTTGAAATGTGGGACAACATCCTTCTTTTGAATGTCTCTAGAGCTAGTGACTGACACGGAACAATACTTCGATGCATTTTTGTTAACTAACCAAAAAATTCAAACCTGTTGCCGTTGAGTTGATTCCAACTCATAGCAACCCTATAGGACAGAGTAGAGCTGTCACATAGGGTTTCCAAGGAGTGGCTGGTAGATTGGAACTGCCAGCCTTTTGATTAGCAGCCAAGCTGTTAACCACTGCACTGCCAGGGCTCCATTTTGCTAATTAAATTCATTAGATATTCCTTCTAAAACTCTTGAGCCATTTCTCAACACCTCCCTGTTTCTCATCCCCCATATTGAATCAAACAATGCTAGTCTATGGATGAAAGGTGGCTTTTTAAATCTTTTAAAACGTTAGCATGTTGACAGGGCACTTTGAAGACTCTGATGACAGCACGGAGTATGTAAGCCCATGAGGCTTAGACTGGTGTCATCCCTTACTCAGGAAGCCTTTTTCTCGCTTTTCTGACTGGCTCAAATTTCTAGTTTACTATCTCCTAGTACATTTTCTTCTCTCTCTTTTTTTTGTTCAAGAAACAAGACAAAACACAACATTTTTTCAAGGCTTTTGTTTTTTTTTTTAAATTGACGAAGAGTAGAACAACAAATATTTTGACTCCTACTCCATTCTAATCCCACCTCTGACCAAAGCTCTTCCTTTAGCCCCACACCTCTCTCTCCCCATAGGATTTTGATCCTAAACACATTTTTCTTTAATTGTGGTGTGTATATAAGATAAAATTTGCCAGTGTAACCATTTTTAGGTGTACAGTTCAGTGTTTGTGCTGATTACTTTAATAATGGTGTGCAGCCATCACCACTCTCTATTTCCAAAACCTTTTCATCACCTCAAACAGGAACTCTGTACCCACTGAGCAATAACTCCCTAATCCTCTCTTCCCCCAGCACTTGGTAACCTTTATGCTACATTTCATTTCTATGAATTTGCCTATTCTAGATGCCTCATATAAGTGGAATAACACAATATTTGTTCTTTTGCATCTGGCTTATTTCAGTTAGCATTATATTTTCAAGGTTCAACCATGTTATAGCATGTATTAGAACTTCATTTATTTTTATAACAACCAACCAACCCACTGCCGTCAAGTGGATTCTGAATGATAGCGACCCTATAGAACAGAGTAGAACTGCCCTATAGGGTTTCAAAGGCTGTAAATCTTACCGAAGCAGACTACCACATCTTTCTACTGTGAAGCGGTTGGTGGATTTGAACCACAGACATTGTGGTTAGCAGCTGAGTGCTTAACTACTGTGTCACCAGGGCCCCTATTTATTTTTATAGCTGAATAATATTCCATTGCATGTATATACATCATTTTGTTTATCCATTCGTTTGTTGATGGACACTGGGCTGTTTCCACCTTTTGGCTACTGTGAACAATGTTGCTATGGACATGCATGTACAAGTATCTGAGGTCCTGCTTTCAATTCTTGGGACTATACACCTAGGAGTCATTTCTAGGTCATATGGCAATTCTGTTTAACTTAAATGTAAACCAAACTGTTTTCCACAGTGACCGCACTATTTTACATTCCCACCAGCAATGTATGAGGGTTCTGATTTTTCCACATCCTCGTCGACACTTGTTATCGTCCATTTCTTTCTTTCTTTCTTTTTTTTTAAATTATAGTCATCCTAGTAGGTATGTGTCAACCAGCCTACCTGTACTGGGCTCAAGGGTAACATTTGTAGCTATTATTATTAGAATAAAGAGCCCTGGCTGTGCAATGGTTAAGCACTCAGCTGCTAACCAAAAGGTCAGCAGTTCAAACCCACCAGTTGCTCTGAGGGAGAAAAGACCTGGTGATCTGCTCCCGTAAAGATTTCAGCATAGGAAACCCTGTAAGGCAGTTTTACTTCATCCTACAGGGTTGCTATGAGTCGGAATTGACTCACAGGCACACAACAACAATAGTTATGACTGGAACCTGGGTGGCGCAAGGGATTTGCAGTTGGCTGCTTACCTAATCGTTGGCAGTTGGAACCCACCCAGTGGCTTCGTGGAAAAAAGGCCTGGCAAACTACTTTGGTAAAGATTACGGCCAAGAAAATCCTATGGAGCAGTTCTACTCTGTAACACACAGGGTCACCATGAGTTGGGGGCTGACTCCTAAGAATTTTATAGTTGTACCTCTTAAAATTATGTGTTTAATCTATTTTAAGTTAATTATTTCTATGGTGTAAGGCAGAGTTCCAACCTCATTCTCTTCATGTGATATTCAGTTTTCCCAGCACCATTTGTTGGAGAGCTCATTCTCTCCCCATTTCATGGTCTTGACACTCATGTTGAAAATCAATTGACTATAGATTTGAGAGTTTATTTCTTAGCTGTACATTCTATTCCATTGGCCTATACTTCTATTCTTGTTCTAGTACCACACTGTTTTGATTATTGTAGCTTTGTAGTAAGTTTTCAAATCAGGAAGCATGAGTCCTCTAGATTTGTTCTTGTTTTTCAAGATTGTTTTACATATTCAGGGTCCCTTGATAGTCCATATGAATTTTAAGATGGATTTTTTATTTCTTCAAAAAATGCCACTGGGATTTTGATAGAGATTGCATTGAGTCTGTATATCACTTTGGATAGTGTTGTCATGTTAACAATATTAAATCTGCCAATCCATGAAGATGGAATGTCTTTCCATTTATTAGGTCTCTAATTTTCTTCAGCAATGTTTTATAGTTTTCAGTGTACAAGTGTTGCACCTCCTTGGTTAAATTTAAATTTCTAAATATTTTGTTCTTTTTGATGCTATTGTAAATGGAATTGTTTTCTTTATTTCCTTTTTGGATTGTTCATTGCTGGTGTATAGAAACACAACTGCCTTTTTTGTGTTGACTTTGTATCCCAGAGCTTTTCCAAATTCATTTATTAGCTCTGTTTCTTTTTCTCTCATTCTTTCTTTTTTTAAAGACTCCTTAGGGTTTTCTACATATAAAGTCGTGTCTTTTGTGAATAGAGATGGTGTTACTGCTTCCTTTCTGATTTGGATGCATTGTATTTTCTTTTATTGCCTAATTTCTCTGGCTAGAACTTCCAGTATTATGTTGAACAGAAGGGATGAAAGTGGGCATTCTTGCCTTGTGCATGATCTTAGATGAAAATCTTTCAATCATTCATTATTGGATATAATGTTCGCTGTGAGTTATTCACATCTGGCCTTTATCATGTTAAACAATTTCTCTTCTATTCCTAGATTGTTGAGTGTTTTTTATCCTGAAAGGTGTTGGATTTTCTCAAATGCCTTTTCTGCATCAATTGAGATGATCATATGGTGTTTTTCCTTCTTTCTATTGATATGGTGTATTTTTGTTGTATATTGATTGATTTTCTTATGTTGAACAATCCTGGCATTCTTGGGATAGACTCCACTTGGTCATGGTGTACAATCCTTTTAATAAACTGCTGAATTTGGTGTGTCAGTATTTTGCTGAAGAGTTTTGCATCTATATTCATAAGTGATGTTGATCTGAGGTTTTCTTTTCTTGAGTCTTTGTCTGGCTTTGGTATTAGGGTAATGCTGGCTTCATAGAATGAGTTAAGATGGTTTCCCCTTCGCTTTTTTGGAAGAGTTTGAGAAGGATTGGTGCTAATTCGTCTTCAGACGTTTGGTAGTATTCATCAGTGAACTCATCTGATCCACGTGCACTGGAGTAGAATGTGTATTCTGTTGTTACCGGGTGCAGTGTTCTATACATGTCTGTTAGGTCTAATTGGTTTATAGGGTTAAGTCCTCTATTTCTTTGTTGATCTGTCTAGGTGTTCTATCAGTTATTGAAAGTGGTAGAGTGAGGTCTCCAACTATTATTGTAGAACTGTCTTTTTCTCCCTTAATTATATCTGTGTTTGTTTCATGTATTTTGGGACTTTTTTGTTTGGTGAGTATATGTTTATGACTCTTATATCTTCTTGATTAATTGATCTTTTTCTTAATATATAATGTCCTTCTTTGTCTCCTCACAGTTTTTGGCTTAATGTTTGTTTGGTCTAATGTTGGTAGTGCAACTACAGGTCTCTTTTAGTTACAATTTGCATGGAATATCTTCTTCCATCTTTTCGCTTTCAATCCACTTGCGTCTTTGAATCTAAAGTGAGTCTCTTGTAGGCAGCATACAGTTTGATTATTTTTTCCAGCATTATGGAAATATCTATTGGGGGTTTACTTAAATTTTAAGTAATTACTGATAAGGAATGCCTTACTTCTGCCATTTTACCATTTGTTTTCTGTATGTTTTATACATTTTTTGTTCTTCATGTCTTTCTTCTGTGTTTGATTTTTTTGTAGTGTACCATTTTGATTCCCTTCTCATTTCCTTTGTGTGTATTTTTTAGATATTTATTTAGTGGTTACCATGGGGATTATAATTAATAGCCTAAATTTATCACAGTCTAATTTGTATTGATACCAACCTATCTTCTATAGCATTGAAAAACTCTGTGTGGATACAGCTCTGTCCCCCCTTTTATATTATTGCTGTCAGAAATTACATCTTTATACATTGCGTACCCATTAATGTGGACTTATATTTAACTTTTTATACTTTTAAAAAAAAATAATGTAGAAAATAAAATGAGGGAGCATCTCTACCTTACATTCTAGTTTTCAGCAACCTGAAATGCTTTTGAGTCTCCCTGTTTCTCATAACCATGTCTTTACATATTGTTCCATCTTTCCAGGATTCCCTTCACCCCTTTTTTACCTTGTTACTTCTAATTAATTTTTTAAGGATCAGCTCAGTGTCATCTTCTCTAAGGATTCTTTCCTGAAGCTTTCTTGAAGTGGGGTTTGTCCACCCCTCCGCTATTCTCCCCAAATACTCTGTTCTCATCTCAATCACAGTGTCTCCCACGATGTATTATAATTATTTGCTCAAGAGCATGTAACGTTAGACTGGGAGCTCTTTGAATGCGTATTCTGGATTTCATTCGTCTTTAAATCACCACGGCTAATCCAGAGTCTAGCTCAAGTTATGTCCCCACTAAATAGTTGCAGAGTGAAAGACTGAATGACTCGCACTAATGGTTGGCACTGCCATTAACTGAGAAAGGAAACGCAAGAAGGAGAATGGATTTGGAGGAAACAACATGCAGTTTACACATGCTCCCTATCATTTTATCATTGTTGTTATTTATTATTACTTTGTTCAAGCAATTTCTTTTCATAGACATCAAAAAGGTAAGTGTAGCCTAGTTATGTGCTGTCTAAGTTACCAATATCTTTGGGTTAGTAAATTTTTAAATAATGAGAATTTACTTTAAATTTAAGTAGTACTCATATAACAGATCATGTTTAATTTTTAAAGTCATATTTCCCTAGAAAATGATTACTCAGTCAAGTAGATTTATAGTCTATCAGTTTGGTCTAGTCTGCTTAAAATGTTGTGGCTACTTAATTGAAACATTTAGTTGCTCATTCTTAATCTGGGAGCAGTCCACAAAAGTCACACAGAAACACTATAAACCAAGATTAAAAAAAATTTTTCAAAACTTTTTTGAAGTGGTAAAATCTGTGTAACAAAACATTTCAACCATCTTTACGTGCACAGTTCAGTGACATTACTATATTCACCATGTTGGGCAACAATCACCACTACCTGTTTCCAAGTTTTTCCACCACACGTAACAAAAACTGTACCAGACAAGACTTATCTTGTGTTCAAAGGTAAAATTCCATTCCAGATTCAAAGCAAAGAGGCACATCATCTCTAGAATATAGCTAATTGTGATATGCATCATTTTTCAGAGTTATAGGCTAAGGTGTTTGGGGACACCCTTCTCTCCCTACATCTTTATTGCACTGTTTATGCCTTGGACATTTAATCCAGCCAGATTTTTAAACACGAATGAGAAAAGTTGTGGTTATCAGGTTTCCAGATATTCCAAAAGCTACAAAGACCACTGTCCAGGGCAGGTAGCATTTTGATAACAATCCTCCATGGTTCAGGGATAACAATCCTCTACTGCTCAACGATTCTGGACTCTTGTTTCCTTACCTTGGAACCTTCTCAAAGACATGCGGTGAGGTGCAATGAGTGGGAAAATGCGCGGAACTTTTTAGAAGCCTTTTTTGCCTTACACTGTTTCTCAGATTCTAAAAATATCTCTAGACAACTATTCTAGACCTATTGAACTGTCATCTTTCTCTCTACCACTTTATCAAGACGGACCCTTTGAAATGTAACGCCATCATGTTATGTTTCTTTTTCCCCCTAATTTTATATAGTAAAATAATAATGTCGACTTGATTTTAAAATATATATTAACATGCTAACAACAGCAAAAAAGCTTTTTAAAGGGAAAGAAACTCTTACTATCTCACACATCAGCTATTCCCATTTAGTTTCTGAATGTTCACACACGTACAATGTTTGACATTGTCAAAATGATGCTGTGAATGTTATTTTGGGATTTAATTTCTAAAGTCTGCAAAAGCACCCAGGAAATCTGAAAGAGAGAGAAACGAAGAGCATTTACCAAGGTGCAGCTGGGGTGTCTCCGGGTAGCACAAATGATTTACTCTTGGCTACTAATCTTGGCAAAGTGGTTAAGAGCTCAGGCTGCTGACCGAGAGATCGGCAGTTCGAAGCTACCAGCTGCTCTCTGGAAACCCCATGGGGCAGGTCTGCTCTGTGCTGTAGGGTCACCATGAGTCAGAATCGACACGACGGCACACAACAACAACAACAACAACAACAACAACAACAACAACAACTAGCCTAAAGTTTGGTGATTCTAAGCCACCTAGTGGCTCCACAATAGAAAGACCTGGCAGTCTGCTTCCATAGAGATTACAGCCAGGAGAACCCTATGGAGCAATTCTACCCTGTAACATGTGTGCTTGCCATGAGTTGGAATTGAGTAGAAGGCAATGAATTTGGGTTTCTTTCTTTGGTATGAAGGGGAGGGCTGAGGGGAAAAACATCTTTAGTGCAAAAGAACAGAAATAGAGATTGAGGTGGTAGAGGGAGCAGGAGACAATTTCAGAAGAAAATTCATTCAAAGATGGAGAAAGTCACAAATAGTATAACCTGTGTTGTCCCGTGTGGCATTTTCCTGCGGCCATACCTACAGAAGTTGACTTCAGAAAGTATAGAGGAAAGTCTAGTGGGGAGCCTGGCCTCTGAAAATTCCAGCCCCAAGTTGTGTCAAGGAAACTCAGTGACTGGCTGATTAGTGCTTCAGTTTGTGAGAACTCCTGCTTGTTAACACAGAGCCCTGGGATAGGCTTAAGTGTCACTTCCTACTCCTGAGGCCTCTAAAGTTAATAACCAAACCCACCATTTATTAGGTTTTATTGTGTACAAGCAGGATGCTAATCTCTTTGCAGTCAGTTTTGCATTATTAAGACCTGTCCCTAAACATAACTTAAAAAAGAAAAGATGAATAATCATAAAATAGGGCGGAAACCCCCTTCAAATTCTTTGGTTACTGATATGTGCGATATTACAGTTGAAAGAAAATAGGTACTGAGTACCTGGTAGGTCAAATGGTTAAGCCCTTGACTACTAGCTGAAAGATTGGTTTGAATCCATCCACAGACATCTCAGAAGATAGGCCTGGTGATCTGCTTCCAAAAGGCCACAGCCTTGAAAACCCTATAAAAAAATGAAAGAAAATATGGTACAACAATTGAAACACTAAAAATGTTAATTGGCATGCACCCATAGGTCTTCCTTTGGATTCGAGTTCAGATAAATGACTGTTCTCACTCATGGTCCACCAACCTAGACAGTCCCTCTGGCATGCATGTGTATACACACACACACACACACACACACACAACACACACACCCTCACAGAGATACACAGTGATCTTGCTTGAAGAAATACACAGTGGTCTTGTCTGGTAAGAAGGATGAAAAAGAGCCTTAAACCTTCCACCACCTTTCCTGATCAAACCAGGTCAATTCTCAGTAGCATCCTTGCTTTGAAGCCCATGTGGCTCTAATTTAATTGTGCCTCTCAAGGTTGCCATTTTATAAACGTAGTTTTTAAAAATCAATATCTTTTTCTCCCAATCAATTTTAAAAGCTCTGCACGTAAAGAAACTATCCCATTTTTTCCTTCCTTTCTTCCTTTCTCACCATTTTCTCTTCCAGCACTTAGCACATGGTGTCTGGGACGTAGGATTGGCACTCAATCCGTAGGTGTTGAATGATGCGTACAGCGATGAGTGAATGCTGGCAGAGAGAAGTCATCACATCTCCATACCCTCGCAGATGGGAAGCTGTACACACACCTGTATACACGTTGGGTTTTTCTACATTAGGGGGAACCGTTGGGATTTTTAAACTAAAGCAATTATTTCTTATGCCTGGAGTGTTACGATGCCCCCAGCATCTCCCATACATTGGTATGAGCCAGTCAGCAGAGGTCTCCAGTTGTGATAGGAAACTTGGAGACAATTCGTTTCTCAGCCCTGGGTCTCATGCACACAGATACCGTGCAGCAATAAGTACTGTACATTTGCAGACTTGGGATGGGCCCAAATGACACTGATAGTCTCATAAACATGCATAGCCAATGGAAGCTGTGCTAAGGATTCAAGCCCCCCCACCGATTACTATCACTGCTGTTGACTAGGTGTGCCACACTTTTGTGCTTAGCTTTCAGCTAGCAGAAGCCAGTCGTCATAAATCAAGCTGCATTGACACAGCAGAAAGGAAAGTGACAGGTTTGGCATTATCTGCTGGGGGGGATATAGAAAGAAGCTTAATTAGAAATTGCAAGTGACAAGCAGAGAATATGAGTTCTTTATTATTTTGTTATTGTTGAGCCCAATTTTTCCTTCCAGATGTGAAGGCACAGAGGCAAGAGGCTTTAAAATTGCATGAAGACCAAACCAAACCAACCCCATTGCTGTCGAGTCCATTCTGACTCATAGCAACCCTATAAAGCTCCATTAATTCCTGGTATGCACCTGTGGGGGCCAGGAAGAGAAAGACCGGGTAAAGAAAAGCATTTGCGGCCTCTTTTGCAAATAACTGCTGGGTGGTCTAAGATAAATCATATTTATGGGTGCCATCCAGTGCTAGACAAGGTGAAGAGGCCACAATATGTTGGGCCATGACTGGGCAGAGCAGTAATGGGATCTTTGTAAAAATATGAAGCAAAGCACTCATCCATGCTGGCCTCTTCTGGTCCTCCCCTGCCTCACCCCCCGCCACCAAAATAGAAAGGGAGGTAAAAGTACATTGAGCCTATGTAAAACTGAATTTTCTTCAATAGAAATGGAAGGAAGAGCAGCAATTTTTTATTGTAGAAATAACCTTCAAAAGCCCAGATCGTTGTAAATATGTTTTCCCGATAGTGCCTTTGAGGAAAACACACAAGTATTTGCACGTGATGGGCTTAAAGGGAATTATGCAGACTGGGTAAATTTATAGCTTTCTGAGGGATCATTCTCTGGGCAGCTGTTGGGCAGTAACTCAAGCAGTGTCGAGCGGTCTCATCATCACACACAAATAGCAAGGCATAACAGAGCACTGTGTGATTGGCAATATTTCATTAAAGACACATAAAGAAATCAACATAATGTGATACTTGCAACTTCAAAAACAAACACAGTAACGAAGGAGCCATCAAATCGCAGTTGATAATAAACCAACAAATGTTGACAAACTTGGTAAAAAAATAAAATAAAATAAAATATAAAGGTAATAGTATTCTTTTAGGGGGAAGGAAACCTGACTGACAAAGTTGCTTTATTTGGAGAGTCCTGGTTTACCTCGGGGAACTGTTGGCATCGTGTGAAAGGACTTCCAATGACTGCAAGTATAGCCAGTCCTTGGCATTGCAGCAGTGGATTTGAATTTCCAGGCTTTAAAACTTGATCCCTTTAAAAGAAAGATGCGGGGCAAAAAAGGTTCAAAGATAATAGTGAGGCTGAGGATGTGGTGGTGTGCCACCTTTGTCTTTTTGTTGTTTGCTTGAAGTGAAATAATGCAACCAGTTGCAATTTGAGACAAAATGAGTATAACTCCGAGGTCCCAGTGAAAACATGTTGACAACTAGGGTAGATCTAATCCAAAGAGGCATGAAGGCTAACAGCTACTTCAGACGGGGTGCCAAGCCGGGTTGGTGGGCTCCTTTGTCAGTGGACGAGAACAGTTGAAATTTCCATTCCTTCCATTGGTTGCCAAATATTTACACAGACACACGCAAACACATATCGGGTGGGATTACGTTAGTATGCAGGGCAACGGTAGGGTTAGACGAATGAGAATCAGAAGGAATGATGGAAACTGGGTATGTGATTCTTTTAAAACAGAAGTTTCTCTCTCTGTGTGTTATTTTGTTTTGCCATGTATAGTGAAGTAGAGCACATAGTGGAATTTTAAATTTAGGAAATCTAAGCTTTAATTTCAGCTTGAGCATTTCTAGATGTGCATTCATTGGCAAGTTGCTTGAACGTTGTCATTTTAATTTTTTGAAAATTGAACTTAGTACCCACATCACTTTTTTTTTTTTTTTTTAATATTACATGTACCTAGATCAGTGCTTGCCTCACAACAGGTATGCAATCATGTTCAGCTACTGTTCTTAGTGATTTTGTCTGGTAACAGGTAGGCATTTTAATTGTTCATTATTTTACTTCACAAGTTACTTATTGTTATGCTTTTATTATTAATAAAATTCACATAGAAGAAAGAACAGGTTACAAATGTTTATTTGAATATAATCAAAAGTGTAATCCCCTCTTCCCCCACATTATTTTTTTCCCATTCTTTCCTTGAATCCTTCCATTTAGTTAAGGAAAGTCAGCATTGCTGGAGACTGTTCACACCGCTTCACAATTTGAATGAGGAACCTCAATCTCATAATCTAGATCTCGGCTGAATTTCATCTAGCCCACATAACAAATGGATGAATAAAAGAGTTCATATTTCTCTCTTTCAACATTTTAAATGAACCATCTAAATCAAGCTTCCTTTTGTTTCAGTGATTTTTTTAAACAAGTATTTATTGTGTGTCTCTGAAGTACCCTTGAGAAAATACAGTCTCCTTATCCGTAATGTTGTTGATCATACAGACTCAACTGAGCAGAGTGGTCTTACTGATCTTGCTACTGCTGGTACTTCTCTTTGGGCATGACCTCAGCTGGTATAAAAAACACTACTGTTGTTTCTTTGGCATCTTCATTTGGAAGTAGGAAGTTGAGTTAAACAACAAAGACCACAATTATTAGGCTGGCATTCGTGTTTTTAGCAAACAAAACACCCTGGGAAAATTCTCCCAACTATTCAGCAATTTGATTTAGTAGTATGCTTCATTTCATCCAAACTAAGTAATTATAATTGCATAAATAATAAAACCTAGAGGTAGACTGGCATGTGGCAATTATTATAGTATTTCTTTTTATCTGTTTGTTTAGTCATTATTTTTTAACCCGCACAATTCTTTTTTTTTTTTTTTTTTTACTCTAAAGTTTGTTAGATTATCTACAAGGAAATAAAAATAAAACAAAGCAAAATTTGATCTGTACTGACTGCCTTAAACTTTAATGCTCATGTACTTTACTGGAATAGCAGCATTCTTTCTTTTTTCCCCCCAAAGTAAGTCATAAATCTCTTATATTTTAAAGTAAGTAGAACTGAATTATCCAGCCCCTCCCCCTAGAGCTTCCAGAAACTTAAAAATGTATGTTAGTTGCCTTACTTGCAAAGCAAGTACTTCGGTTGAAGGTTTTCCCCAGACTGGACCAGTCCAAATTTTAATTTCATTATTTGAGTTACCCTACAAAGTGTGAACTCTGGAATAACAAACTCCTTATACATTTGAAAGTTTTGTAAAAAGTATACAAGTAATTGTTGACCAATTCTACTTCCAGAAGAAGGGAAAAACACGAAGAAGCACTAGCAGACGGTCTTACTAAATTTTACTAGTTCACAATATTAGATGTTGTATATACAGATATGTATGTACAGTTTTCACCAATGAAAAACAAATATAAATCAACATCTCTAGTAAAAAGAAACAATCTAAAAATTCATGAATTGGAGTTTAATGCAGAAATCTGTAGCCAAGTATCTGTCTTCCTTATAACCATCAGTAATTAAGTTTATTATTCTGCAAATGTGTTTGGATTTCAAAAGTCTTATGTTTTGCATGGGAAAGCTAGACTCTGCAAGCCTACTTTGATTTAAGAATAATTGTTTTTAACCAGTAAGTGACTTTACAATAATAAGTGATTAAGCTTGAAGATAAAAACCGAAGAAGAAAAACCCAATAATTCGCAATGTATTTGTTCTTATTGTGTATAAGAAACAATACAACACAGAGAGGTTTAGCACAAAAGCTGTAGAATACTCCTGTGTGTGCTGGTGGAGTTATGAGAATTAATGAGGTAATGAACATAAGGTTCTCACCACAGTGTCCAGCGCAGAGGAGAGGGAAGGAAGTGGAGGTATCAGGGAGCTGAGGCTGGGGAAGGAGGCGGAGTCCAGGTCATGCAGGGCCTAGCAGACCCCGTAGGAGACTTTGGTCTTTACCCGAGCAAAGTGAAATGATTGTGGAATTTTGGGCAGAGAAATGGCACAATCAGGTAAGACTGGTTTCTTGGCAGAACTGAGAATAGATTGGAAGGGAGGAAGCCCAGGGAGACCAATTTGGAGGCACAAAGAGTGGAGAAGCAGTGAAGGCATGTGTTTGGCAGGTAGTTACGATATAGAATTTGTGATTGATTAGGTACGTGGGGCAAGGGAGAAGGAAGAGTCAGTTTCCGGCTTATTCAGCGGGGTAGATTCAGGAACCAGTCACGAAGAGGGAGCATTAAAATAGCATCAAGTTCAAGGCATTGCAGTACTCACAAGTTCAGTTTAATCAAGTTTCAGCGTGAGACAGAGGGGGCAAGTGACCTGCAGAGAGTTTAACTACCTTGCTTATGGCACATGGCAGAGCTAGAATTTGAGCCTGGTTCTCTCTAGCTCCAAAGCTCGGGTCTCTGTGTAAATGTGACATTACATTTGGCCTATCGGTGGTAGTGCTGTAGTAAAAAAAAGAACCGGACTTGAAACTCAAGATTTCTTGATTTGCATCCAGTTTTCTTCACTTGTAAACTAGTTAGGAGTTCTTAGGCAAGTCACTTAACTTTCCTCATTTGTAATTGAGACTATGTTATCTGCCTGAGTTGCCTCAGTGCTTTGTATAACACTACTTGCTTTAGAAACGTAAGTTATCATGGAAGACAGTTTAGCAGAAAGAGTACAGACTTCAGTCATAAGATGTAGGTTCAGGAGCTAGCTCTTCCCCTCACTGACTATGTAGCATCTGCGAAGTGACTTAAACTCTCAGAATCTGCCTGTTCTCATATGTGGAATATAGGTAATGACAGTTATGAAAAATCATTATTTGTAGGTTGCCGAGAGGTCAAATTACATAATGGATAAAGAAAGAAATTTAAAAACTGTAACATGAAATATCTCATTACTATCATGATTATAAATTCTGGGTTATTTTTACATGGCCAAGGAAATAATGAATGATCCACAATTTTTATTTCAGGCCCTCCTGTGGACAGTGACCTACATTTGTAAGTCAGATGGTCTGGGCTGGGAATATGGTCAATCTCTTCAGTAAAGTTTTCTTGGAGTAATGCAGAAAAGACTTCCAAACACAAAAAGCTGTGGCTTTTGCTTTATCTGTATCCCACTCTAACTGAATAAGTTGTGTTACACATTGCACAGTAACATCATGTATTCATAACATATGAATACATTCTAACATATAAGCAACATGCATTTATAAAACTGATTTTCTAGATCAAACGTTGCTCTTTTGAGTTAATCTTACCCTGTTTGCTTCTTCAGTTTGAGATATATAGATTCGAAATCTTGGTGAAGTTAAATTGATAAGGAACTGTTGTGATATATGTACATAGATATTCATTTTACTAACTTGTGCTGGAGAAGTACTTTTTGGTTTGATCCTCCTTCAATTTCCAGAAGCTTTACTGCTTGTCTATTAGCTTATTTCTTACATTTTTCTTCCCAGTTTTCAATGACTTGACGGTTTTCATCTTGTGTAAGGCATTCGGGATGAAATGTTGGAGGCCTTGCAGTATATATCCAGATGAGTTGGGTCTGCTTTACAATTAATCAGAACACGGTGATCTGTTTACAGCCAATAGCAGTTAATCATGTGGGCTACAGCGTTTGGGAGAAGAGGCATTACAGTTCTATCCATTTGTCTCTTCATTTGTATTTTCTTCCTCTCCTCCTCTGCATTGCTCATCCAAGCTACTTCTCAGCCTTCGCGTTAGTTTGCTGAAATTTCCAGTAGAAGTTTTCCTTCTCTGTGTTACTCAGCCCTAATGCTGGAACAGCGCTCTTGTTATCAGGCAGGGGCGGATTATCCAATAGGCAAGGTAAGCACGGTGCTTACCTTGCTTACCAGATCATCGGCAGTGAAATAGTTTACCACATGGTAACATGTAACAGGTGGGGAAACCCACGTGAAATTGTTTACTACAGATTAGTAAGTAAGCACAAGTAAGCCCGTGCTGACCTTGCTTACTGAGTCATCCGCCCCGTCAGGAATTGTAAATTTGAAAAGAGGCTTTGATTCTGTAGGACGGTGCAGTGGGGTTGGGAGAGAGACAAATGCCAGCCATACCTGGAAGCAGAATCCTTGATGTGGTGAAAAAATGTGAAATTGTTCACTGCAGACGATCTAGTAAACAAGGTAAGCACCGTGCTTACCTTGCCTATTGGATAATCTGCCCTGTTGTCAGGACATTAATTATCAATGTCACCAGAGATTCAGTGTAAGATAATGGTGAAGAGCATAGACTTTAGACTCAGACAGTCCTGTCTCTACCATTATTAGCTGCGTGACCTGAGCAACTAACTTTACCTGCTTGACAAAAATAGCCCTTATTTGCAAAGGCTCCAGCAGCCTTGCAAATGAAGGCTTTGTAAATCTATCCTAGGCAAAGGATATTAGTTAAAGTAGGTCATAGTTGCCATAACAGATAAGCCCCCAAATCCTAGTGGGTTAACACAGTAGAATTTATTTCCTACTCATGAAAAGTGCAATTGGTGGCTCAGGCTCTGTTCTCTGCAGTCATTCAAGGACCCAGAGTGACAGAAACACTGCCATCTTTGATATGTGTCTTCCTCAGTCACCCTGTGTATAAGCATCCAGCCAGAAGACAGACAGAGAGAAGAAGATAATTTGGGAAATTTTTATTGGTCAGACCTAGAAGTGTTGTACATGGCTTCTATCCACTTTTCCTTGGCAACTGTTCAGTTACTGGTGAGGGAGACAGCAAGGAAGACTAGGAATGTAGTCTAGCTGTGTATCCAGGAGGAAAAAGCGATAGATTTGGTGAACACCTCCTCAGAGTTTTCCACAGTAGGTGACATGAGAGAAATAGGTATGGCATTTGCCCTCAAGTTATTGGACATGGCAAGAATAACACATATGAAGACATCCAAGAATAATTATGCATTAAATTATATGGCACTGACTCTAGGTACTAGGGGACATGTGACCAAAGAGATCATGGTGGGTTACATTAATTAGGGAAGACCTTTCTGGAGGAGGTGAGATTTTTTGATGTGAAACTTGAGTTTGTCTTTAAAGACCACCAAGACTTGGACACCCGGAGAGTCATGAAAGGCTGTTTGGATTCACTTATAAGGATAAGATAAAATGTATCCTGACGATTTTATTTGTTTCGTTATATGTGTACCTCACATAGATAGAAGGTGAGAAAGCAAATGAATACTGGTGGACTGGCAACAGTCTTCCTCAGCAGGTCTAAGTAAGTACATCTAAGTCCTTAGCCTCTACTTGATCTATGGTCCCATGGCCAATAAAATTTCATGAGCCCAGATCAATGTAGCCACAAAATGTAAACACAAAAACTTTAATCCGTTTACATCTCAAAGATATTTTGAATTGAATATGTGATTTGAATATTTGAATTGAACTGAATATGGGTCTTTCAAGATGTGAGACTTTATGAGTATAGTCTACCACTTCTTTGACATCTCTACTTGCATGTCTGAAAGGCATCTCAGTAGAGATCTTGACTTTTTTTCCATCTCCCAAACCTGTTCCCCATCTCAGTAAAAGTCATTACCAGGCATCCCCTTTCTCAGGCCGAAAACCTCGGAGTCATCCTGGGGTCCTCCCTTTTTCTTATGCTTCTCGTACAATCCATCCCTCAGTTCTTCCTGCTGTACCTTCAGGATGTATTCTGAGTCCAATTACATCTCACCTTCTTCACAACTAAAACCCTAGTCCAAGACACCATCAATAGGTCTTCCTGCCTCTACTCTTGCCACCCTACAGAAATATTTTCATACAGCAGCTAGAGTGAGGTTCTAAAAACTTAATTAGATCATTTTATTCCCTTGCTCAAAATCCTGCAGTGGTCTTCTATACTGTTTAAAATAAAATCTAAGGTTCATATCGACATATAGCTATTCTTCTGTCATCCTCTCCCTGGATCAGTTTGGTCACTGCACATGTCAAGTTTGTTTTCTCTTTGGGAATTTTGCATTTACATTTCTTTCTAAAAGGAACTGTCTTATCCCAGAAGTTCACAACATTTGCCTCCTCACTTCATTTGGATGTCTATTCAGATGTCACCACCTGACACAGGCCTTCCCTGACCCTGTATCTCATAGACTCTTCCTATGACACCCTCCATCCCCTCATAGTTCTTTTTTTTTTTTCTGTATGAAAATTACCTGTATGTGAAATGTATATGTATTTTTTTTTACTTGTCTATTTTTGTCTTTCTCAAAAGTCCATGAGGGTAGGGAATATATCCATCTTGTTCATCTCTGAATCTCCAGCACTTGAAACTGCCTAGCACAGAGCAGAAGCTCAATAAATATTTCTTCAGTAAAAAAAATAAATAAATTAAGTACTTTTGAAGAGATACGGAATGTTTTTAGTCCAAAATTTGAAGACCATATTATATCACTAATTTTCCTCTAGAACTGGATCTGTTGTTGTCGTTGTCGTTTTAGGTGCTGTTGAGTCGGTTTTGATTCACAGGGACCGTACGAACAACAGAATGAAATGCTGCTCGATCCTGCACCATCCTGACAATCGTTGCTGTGTTGGAGCCTATTGTTGCAGCCACTGGGTCAATCCATCTCACTGAGGGTCTTCCTCTTTTTCTCTGACCCTCTACTTTATCAAGCATGGTGTCCTTCTCTAGGGACTGGTTCTTCCTAATAACATGTCCAAAGTATGTGATATGAAGTCTCACCATCCTTGCTTCTAAGGAGCAATCTGGCTGTACTTTTTTCAAGACAGATTTGTTCATTATTACGGCAGTTCTCACGGTATATTCAATATTCTTTGCCAACACCATAATTCAAAGGCATCAATTCTTCTTCAGTCTTCCTTATTCACTGTCCAGCTTTCACATGCATATGAGGTGATCGGAACTACCGTGGCTGTGGCCAGGTGCACCTTAGTCCTCAAAGTTACACTGCTTTATAACACTTCAAAAAGGTCTTTTGCAGCAGATTTGCCCAATGTAATATGTTGTTTGATTTCTTGACTGCTGCTTCCATGGGTGTTGACTGTGGATCCAAGTAAAATGAAATCCTTAACAACTTCCATCTTTTCTCTGTTTATCATAATGTTGCTTATTGGTCTAATTGTGAGGATTTTTGTTTTCTTTATGTTGAGATGTAATCCATACTGAAGGTTGTGGTCTTTGATCTTCATCAGTAAGTGCTTCAAGTCCTCTTCACTTTCAGCAAGCAAGGTTGTATAATCTGCGTAACGCAGATTGTTAATGAGTCTTCCTCCAATCCTGATACCACGTTCTTCTTCATATAGTCCACTTTCTCAGATGATTTCCTCAGTATACAGATTGAATAGGTAGGGTGAAAGGATACAACCCTGATGCACACATTTCCTAATTTTAAACCACACAGTATCTCCTTGTTCTGTTCGAACAACTGCCTCTTGGTCTATATATAGGTTCTGCATGAGCACAACTAAGTGTTCTGCAATTCCCATTCTTTGCAATGTTATCCATAATTTGTTATCATCCACGCAGTAGAATGTCTTTGCATAGTCAATAAAACACAGGTAAACATCTTTCTGGTGTTCTCCGCTTTCAGCCAAGATCCATCTGACATCAGTGATGATATCCCTCATTCCACGTCCTCTTCTGAATCTGGCTTGAATTTCTGGCAGATCCCTGTCAATGTAGTGCTGCAACCATTTTTGAATGATCTTCAGCAAAATTTTACTTGCATGTGATATTAATGATATTGTTCGATAATTTCTGCATTGTGTTGGATCACCTTTCTTTGGAATGGGTACAAATATGGATCCAATGTTTGCAAAATTCTCTAATGGTCTTTAAAAAAAAAACACACATCAGTGGTCATCAAGTTGATTCCAACTCACAGTAACTGCACGTGTAGCAGGGTAGAACTATGCTCCATAGGATTTTCAGTGGCTGAGTTTTCAGAAGTAGATTGCCAGGCCCTTCTTCTGAGATGCCTCTGGGTGGACTTGAACCTCCATTTGGTTCAGCTGTTGAGCTCGTTAACCATTTGCACCTCTCAGGGTCTCCCTAATGGTATTGGAAGTGATTAAATGCATATGAAGAAGTAAAGTAATTTTAAATGATGTTAGAATATCTAACACTGAATATCCTATACAGAATATCCTATATTGGTTTTCCTTATGTTAGAAATCTTGTGGAACTTGGAATTACAAGTTCCGTGTTCTGGTCCTTGCTTTGCCACCTGTGATGGTTAAAGTTGTGTATTAATTTGGCTGGGCCATGATTCTCAGTGGTTTGGCCATTATGATGTAGTTTGGCAGTTACGTAATAATGTAATCACCTCCATAATGAGATCTAATATAATGTAATCTCCTCCATGATAATATCTGCTATGAGCAGTCAATCAGTTGACCGGGAGTTTCCTTGGGGGTGTGGCCTGCATCCAATATATGTGGACTTTCTGACAAAGCTCCTGGGCTTTTCCTTGCTCTGAATCCTGCAACTGGCTCGTCATCTGACCTCTGGTTCTTGGGACTTGAGCTAGCAGCTTATCTGCCATCTTGGAACCAGAGACCTGCCGTCTGACCTGCTGATTTTGGGTTCGTCAGCCCTGCAGCTACATGGGTCAGGAGAAGTCTGCAGCCTGACCCATGGACTTGGAACTTTCCAGCCTCTACAACCTGTGTGAGCTATTTCCTTGATATAAATCTCTCTCTCTCTCTATATATATATACACGCTTCACTGGCTTTGCTTCTCTAGAGAACCCAGCCTAAGACACCACTCAATGTATTTTCACTACCTAAGCCCATTTTCTTCATACTTAAAATCAGGGGGTTGATCTTCATGACCTCATTCTAAGATTCCTACCAAACTAACATCCGTAAATTTTTTTTAAAAGGAGCAGATATATTAACATTCTACTTAAAAAAAAAATTTAGTGAAGTGTGCGTCAGAGAAGTAGAACCAATAAGAGGTATATAAATACCTAATAAGAGATTTGTTACGGGGATTTGACCTTAAGCCATTGAGGGAGCTAGTTAAGCAGTTTCCGTAAGCTTATTGCTTTTCTAGCTGATGCTAGGTCTTGGGCAGGCAGATGGGAAGGGAAAATGGGTGTCAAGCAGAGGAGAGCAAGGGCAAGCTGGAACTCATAAGCATGAGTGTGGGCTCACGAGGATGTCCTGACACTCCTGTCAGTTGTCACTGCCTCTGACCTTGATGGTATGGGTGTGTTGCAGAAGAAGCTAGCACCCTTTGTCCTGGAGCTAAACACACACTGGAAACCAGGAGTCTGAGAAACTGAAGGGCGATCCAGGGGGAGGTGGAGCAGTTAGGTCTGGCTGCTGCCCCATGGCAGTGAGTAGATAAATGACAATGCGTGTGAGCAACAAAATGGCTGCTGCTTCATGTCCACCCTGCAAATTTTGCACAAGAATGTCTCTCGTGACTCAGTCTAATGGGGGACATAGAAGAAAGGAAATTCCACGAATTCTGGGAATTCAGCCTAGCCAAACTGACACATTACAAAGCATCCACAAAGTAGATCTGTGATTTGATGAATTAAGAGATTTATTAAACTTACGTAGGAAGGAAAAACCTTTTCCTTTGAGCTCCAGGAGTCTCCTTGGATCTATGAAGACTGTAATCATGAAACACATGCGTGGGCAGAGAGAAGTGGGTGCATTTCCACCTTCTTTTCATTCTTTGGAAAGATGCCATAAGATCATAGCATACTGGATCTGGACGGAGTTAGTCCATCCTTCTCATTTTGTTGATAAAAAATGAATCCCTGGTAAAGTTATATATCTTGTCCACAGTTAAAAAACGAAAACCAAAGCCAGTGCTGGTGAGTCGATTCTGATTCATGGCAATCCCGTGTGTTACAGAGTAGAACTTCTCCATAGGGTTTTCTTGGCTTCCATCTTATGAAAGCAGATTACTAGGTCTTTCTTTTGTGATGCTGCTGGGTGGATCTGAACCCCAACCTTTAGGTTAGTAGTGAAGTGCAAACCATTTGTGCCACTCAGGGACTTACTGTCCAAGGTTACACTCCTAGACAGCCGAACCTCTGGGGATAGAACTACCCTCTGGGCACAGAACTCAGAAATGTTGACAGCCAGTCCTGAGTTCTTTATATTATTCCATCCCTACCCTCTGGGAGCATAGGGTAGGTCATATCCTCTGCCAGAAAACAGGATGAGGCTGGGCGTGCTTTACATACCTAAAGGCACATTAACTAAAAGGGCCTTCTGCAAAGGAAAACGTGGCTGTGGGAGGGAGTTAATAGAAACTCCCCTGCCAGCCTTTCGCTTGAGTCAGGTGCCTGCTGAGCTGCAGGTGCTCCTGGAAGCTTGTGAGAGATAGGGTTGTGCTGCGGCCAAGTGAAGGTAGCTGAGTCAGTAGCAGCTACTGGCAAAATGGAGCCCTGGTGGCACCGTGGTTAAGAGCTCGGCTGCTAACCAAGAGATCCGCAGTTTGAATTTGTCAGCTGCTCCTTGGAAACCCTATGGGGCAGTTCTACTCTGTCCTATAGGGTTGCTAAGAGTCGGAATTGACTCGATGGCAACAGGTTTGTTTTTTGTTTTTATTGGCAAATTAAAGCCATTTTGTGTATATTGCAATAAGCTGGACTCCTTGAATAAATGGGTCACAGATAGTTAATGCGGAACAGCTTTCTCATTTTCATTCACAAAGAGAATCACCACAGAGTAAATGTTGATTAGTTTGTCCTGGTGTGATATTTTAGTTTTGTTGGTATTTATCATGATCATTGACTTGGCTTTTACAGCTATGGCCTTTGCAACTACCTCAGTACATAAGCGCATAAGCTAAAACATTAATTGAAATCCACAGACTATAAAATGGCTTGGGATGAGTGGAAACTGCTTGGGTGAGGCCAACTTCAGAGACTAGGCCTCCCACTCCAACCTGAAGCTCACATTCTGCATGGCTGAGGAAGGCTGGGCTTCCAGAGTCATTGCATCCACTGCGTTGGGCATGGAGCTTGAGAGTTGTGAGCTGAACGTATTTATTGAACTTACCTGGCATAAAGGGTTTTAAAAGGCGATGGTCCTTAAGGTAGCATCAAAAACGTGTAGTCAGCCAGGAATCTTAGCAAATGCAAAGAAGGGACCCCATTTCTCAACAGAGTATTTCCCTTTATAAGCAAATTCTTGAATACAAAATAGACAAAATCAATTAATGCAGAAATAAATATGTCAGGTTGATAAAGACAGCAACTCCTTATAAACTTTGTTCTGTACGTCTAGTTTTCTGGATTCTTACTGACATAGAAAATAAAAAACAAAGCAAAACAAAAACGAAAACACTCCACAAACTTGTCCTTTCCTGCAGTATAGAAATAGCTCATTATTAACTTTGTGCTTCATACGCATTTGGGATGTTGCGCACCTTTTGAAACATCCACATTCATTCACTCAGTCCCAGTTATAAGCAAGAATATCCTTGCCAGGTGTTTGTTAAGTTTTAGGCTATGATTGATGGCTATAGAGTACACATTTCCTTCTTGCTAAGTTAATGGATCTGAAAAGAATATCTGCATAAGACCCGACATGTCAAAAAAGAAGAGCTGAAGAAACGGGAGACTTAACCTAACCTGGACAGAGTGAACATAGCACCGATCTTTAAAAATTAATGATCTATTATATAGAGAAAAGATTCAGTTGGATTGGCAGCCTCAGGAAGTAGAGTTAGGATCATGGGGTAGAAACTTCAGGAAGGCAAATGTCAGCTCAGCACGACAGAGCAATATCTTATAGCCAGAATTGCTCAAAGAACAAGCTTCATGCAGAAATGGCGACTTCCCCATCATAGCGTAGGCTTTGTGTCAGCCACTGGTCTTAGGTTGCCAGCCACAGAAATAGAATTTTAGAAAGAGATTTACTGGTTGGAACTAAAGTAGCCTACGAGAATTGCAAGAAAAGCTGAAGAATTAGTTCTCAAACGAGAAAACAGGGAAGCTGCAGGGACCTAGGTAGAGGAAACTACCCCATGTCATCAGAGTGCCACCTTTGGGATGAATGATCTCTAGTATTTTTTCAGTCTCTGTGTTACGAGGCTCAGTTTAAGATTCCAGTTCTAGGCAGAAGCATCTAATTGGTCTAGCTTGGGCCACGTGCCCTCTCCTTGTTCAGAAAAATAAGATTCCCCTTTACTGACAGTCTCACCCAAGGCTGGAGAGAGCCATGTGTGCAGTTGGGCAGGTTGTACACTGCACAGCTCTAAGGATTGCTATTCCATGTGCTGGAAGGGCTGGTTCTCCAAAGCAAATGATGCTGGGGGATACAAACAACAGAGAGAGAGAGAGAGAGAGGGTCATCATTTGTCAGAAAGGTTGTAAAGGGCATCCAACAAAGGGTGATTTATTTAGCTGGGATTTCAGCGCTAAAAGATTCTTGTAGGTTTTAGGTTCTTTGCCTTGTGTATGTATGTTAGTGTTGAACATGACAGAAACTAATGAACCCAGAATAATTTTTTTTTGGGGGGGGTTTTATTTTCAAATTAAGTTGAAGGTAGAAACATGAATCTTTGTGTGTTAAGACCAGTTGAGGTCATCGGCGATTCCTTTATCCTACTTTGCTGTTACAATTGTCTTTCTAAATTCCTACGATCATCTCATCCACCTTTGCCTCCCAACAAGAACTGATTATTTTCTATTGGTTTGGAGATGACTTTGTTAAGTTGCACAATTAAAAGAATTCTTTCCAGGTAATACTCAATTTATGGTTCTATTTCTGCACAAATACACACAAATCTCTATACATTTGAAATACCTAAAATCATTTTCCTATGCTTTAAAATGCGTCATTGTCAAGCAGTTTAGTCATCTGATATTCCATTTTAGCACCTCATCAATTACGACTGAGTAGGACGTCAAAGAAGTAAGGAATTGCGCTGAGCTGGCAGAAACAGACGGCGATCTCTGGCCCAAACACTAGCTGGATGAGAATTCCCCAGACAGCGCTCAGCAGACCCGGGCTGCTGGCTAAGGGCCAGAAACAAACCAGATTTCTTTCCTGAGCATAGATCCCCAACTATATTGTTGTACTAAAATATTTTTAGATTTTTCTTTCCTGCTTTTCAATTTTGTTGGTAAGAGGTAGAAAGCTGGCGAGTGTGTAATTCTGGGATTATACGCTGTGAGACAAAAAAGCCTACCTTTTTTTCTTTCCTCTGAGAGCTTTATTAAGATTCAATTTACATGCCATAAAAAGTAATGTACCATTCAATGATTTTTTTTTTTTTTTGGGTCAGTGTACAGAGTTGGAAACCCCCATCACAATCCAGAAAAACAACTAGTTTTTAATTCCTGCCGGTTGATTTGATTCTTGCCAGTCAAACTCTTGTAGTACTTTTATTTTGCCGTATGACAGCAGACAAATACTGAAACATATTACATTATCTAAAACTCTCTTTTTCAATTAAATTCTGTACTAAGGATCAAATAATTTTATTATATCTACAAAGACTTGGTTTCTAGACCACTCTACAAAGACTTGGTTTCTAGACCACTTTAAGATTAAAGGGTGATTCTGTGAATTTCTAAGTACTTCTTGTATGTTTATTCTCCGCCCCACACCTTCAGCTTGACCTGTTTCTGAAAGGAACATCTGCGATACCTTTCGAAGACGCTAGAACACTATTCTCTCTAAGCTAACACATATACATCTCATATAGTGTCTATAAGACCTTTGCCCGGGTACATAGATAAAAGAATTGGCAGGAAGCCAAATTATTGCCTCTGAATAAGAGTCAGGATAGAGCCAATTCACAGATCAAACAGGGAGAGGAGAAAGAAAACTGGTGAAGGTTCCGTTTTAAACTGCCCACCTTTGAATAATACCAACTTCCTCCCTTGGAAATTATTGGCTTTCCATGAAAGGAGATAAAAGAGATAATTAAAGCTAAGTAGGCAATCCTCACTGCTGCACAGTTTGGGCCTCCCTGGGTTCTGGGAAGGATTCTGTTCTTGTGATCCTCAAAGCCCTTCAAACCTGTTAAATTACACTGGGTCATATAACAACCGATTGGAAAAACCAAAATCTTCTCTTATGGTCTGTTTGCTTGTATTGAGAAGTTAATTGATTATATGTAATCAATTATACACACACATACAGGCATATATATGAAAAACTATTAACTAAAAAGGAAATGAGTGATAAGTATAAAAATCAGCACAGTGGGGAGACAGAAAGATGAAATAAAGGAGTGCACAAAATTAGACACAATGATATTAATTAGTTCTTAAGATATATGTTTTTTGATTATTTATTATAATGCTTTATAATCTAACTACACACATATACATGTATCCACTACTAAATAAAATATTATTTAAAAAGAATAATACCTCATGACCAACTAGCGTTTATTTCCGGTATACATGAATGGCTCAACATTGACACTTATTTACACCTATGTAAATTCTTTATTAAAGGACAAAAAGCATATGAATATCTCAACTGATGTTAAAAAAGCAGTTGATCAAATTCTATGATTTCTGATAAAAACGCTTAGTAAACTTTAAAGAAAGAAATTTCCTTAACTACATAAATATTTACTGTCAGAAAACTACAAAAAACATCATATTTAATGGTGAAACATAAGGATCATTCCCACTGGGGCTTGGAATAAGAAAAGCTGCCTACTGTCACTATTTTAATGGAAAGTGTGATGAGAGAAGAAAAATCAATAAGGAATAATAATGCTGGAAAAAAGAAACATTGACATCATTTGCAGACATATATTATTTATCTAGAAATTAGTAAAGGAAATAATGAAATAGTTCAGCAAGGTGGCTAGATCCAAAACCAATATACACAAATCAACTGCTCTTCTATAGTCTATTAATATCCAATTTAAAATATGATAGAAAACACACCCCATTCATAGAGAAGCATGGACAACCTATGTAAAGACCTTAACAACTTTACTGAAAGACCTAAATGAAGGTGACAAAATTTAGAGATGTAGTATGTTTCTGAATATGGAGAATCAATATTTGTTTTTTCAATAAATATGTTTTAAGTCTCTACTATAGGCTTGGCTCCTTTCTGAATACTGGAGATAAAGCAGACAAGAAAGTTCCTGCAATCAGGTGAGTGATAACTTTAAACAATGAATTAAATAATACGTAGTATGGTGCTAAGTGGAGCCCTGGTGGTACAGTGATTAAGAGTTTGGCTGCTAACCAAAGGTCAGCAGTTCGAATCCACCAGTCACTCCTTGGAAATCCTATGGCGTAGTTCTAGTCCATCCTATAGGGTTGCTATGAGTCAGAATCGACTTGACAGCAATGGGTTTGAGTTTTTATGGTGCTAAGTGTTGTGGCATAGTGGTTAAGAGTTTGGCTACTAACCAAATGGTCGGCATTTGGAATCCTCCAGCTGCTCCTTGGAAACCCTATGGGGCAGCTCTACTCTGTCCTATAGGGTCGCTGGGAGTTGGAATCATCTCGATGGCAACAGGTTTGGTTTTTAGTTTTTTAATTGTTATGGAAGAAAAATAAGGCAGGGAAAAAGATTGGAAATGCTGGATGGGTTGGGTGGAGGTTATAGAATGCTCATAAAAGTCCTCATCAGGGAAGTTATATTTTAACAAAAACTGTAGATGTCTGGAGGAAAAGTGTGCAAGATATAGGGAACAATAAACACAAGAACCAGAAGTATGCCTTGTGAGTTTGAGAAATACAAGGTCAGTGTAGCTGGAGAGGAATGAGCATTAGTGAGTGGAAGAGATGAGGTGATGGGGTCAGGGTGCTGAGAAAAGAATCAACAAAGGGAATGATGGTGTAAGCAATGAGCCTAGTTAAGGAGCCATTGCAATAATCCAGGGTGTGATGCAAACTTGCTGAGAAGTGGTCCGATTCTGGACGTATTTTAAAGGGAGAGTCTACAGAAGTTGCTGATGGTTTGGATGTGGGGTGTGCAAAAAAGAAGGAGTCAAGGATGTACCTAATGGATCTTATGCTTAGCAAGTGGAAGATGATCTTGCCATTTACTGTGGGTAAAAAAAAAAACTATAGAGGGAGAGCAGGTAGGGTAAATAGTGTAAAGATGACAATTCTCCCTAAAATTATCTTTAAGGGCAATACGATACCAACCCTAATTCCAATAGATGCTTTTATGGACTCAGAAAAGCTGATAATAAACTTATCTGGAAAACAACATAATTTAGATTGCTACCTCACATCATACACAAATAAAAAATATGGGTGAATTAAAGAGTTAGTTATAAAATAAAAGGTAGAATCAAAAATAGGAAAACATTTTTATTATCTTGCCCTAAGGGCACAGAGCCCTGGTGGCGCGGTCATTAATAGTTCGGGTGCTACCAAAAGATTAGCAGTTTGAATCCACCAGCCACTCCTTGGGAACCCTATGGGGCAGTTCTACTCTGTCCTATAGGGTCGCTATGAGTCGGGATTGACTCCATGGCAAAGGGTTTTTTTGGTTCTAAGAACAGTATGAAGCAAGATTAAGAAGAGATGAATAAAAATGAAAGCTTTTATAAAAGTTTAAAAACATATAACAGAGGGGAAGGAATGATTTGCAATATATAAAAGAGATAATGAATTAATACCTATAATATACAAATAACACCTACACATTTATACCGTAACACAAGTAGACTCATAAAAATGGTCTACAAATATGAAAAAATAATCTACTAAAGAAGTCTAATAATGAAATATAGGAAAAATCAGTGAATTTCAATCTTAATGGAGAAATGCAAATTAAAGTGAGATATGGGGCGTTTTGTTTTCTTCTTGCTGCGGTTATGTGTTTTTTTGGTGGTGGGGAGGGACTGAATTGGCAAAAGAAAAGATTAGATATTATCTAGTGTTGGCAAGAGCATGGGAAAAAGAGATCATCTCCTAAATATTATAGCATTAATTAAGTTGGAACAGCCTTTTCCTGGTGGAAGAATGTGTCAGTATTTATGAGTATTTAACGTGTGCTTATTTTTGACCTAGTAATTCCACTTACAGGGAATACATCCTTGAGAAATACTCAAGCATATTCATTAGTATTCCTGTAAAAAGATGTAATAGAAAGCAGAAATAGCCACCAATAGGGAAATATGTGCTATAAAAAAATCAGAGTGTATGGAAAAACTTAAAAACCTATTAAGTAAAAAAGAGCAAGTTGCAGGATACTACGAATTTTCCGTTTGTGTAAAATAAAACATAACTATATTCATCTGACTATGTCTGTCTATCTATCATCTATTTATACGCACATGTATAAATAAAAGGCTGTTAACACCAAACGGATGGTAAGAATTACTTCTTGGGAGAGGGCAGGGATTCATACTGGAGTGGCAGTGTAGATCGAGGGAGTTTGAGGGGCCTGTCTCGTTTGCCCTGTACCATATCGTAAACCTTTGCCATTGAGTCGTTTCCGACTCATAGAGACCCTGTAGGACACAGTAAAACTGCATTTAGTGGATTCGACCTGCTGACCTTTTGGTTAGCAGTCAAATGCTTAACCACTGCGCCACCAGGCTATAGCCCACCGTTTTTGTTGTTGTTGGTAGCAATGACAATGGGAATATATATAATTGTAATGAAAAGTACTGTTGTTGTTGTGTGCAAGATTTTGATATACTCTGAATTTACTTGAAATAATATTTACTATGCATATTAAGGGAAGTTAATAGTTTATTTTTCACCTTTGTAGACACTCCCTAACAGCAGTACTTCTTGTGGTAGATTAATTGTTAATATACACACGTGTTAGTCTACTGTAGGTGCAGGACCTGACTATTATATTTTCTGGTGTGGTTGACTGTTAAGATGTATATTTTGGAATAGCCAGTTGCCATCAAGTCAGTTCCGACTCATGGAGATCCCATGTGTGTTGGAGGAGAACTCTGCTCCGTTGGGTTTGCAATGGCTGATTTTTCAGAAGAAGATCCCCAGGCCTTTCTTCTGAGGTGCTTCTGGGTGGACTTGAACCTCCAATCTTTCAGTTAGCAGCCAAGTGCGTCAACCATTTGCACTACCAAGGGACTTCATATTTTGAGACCAGGGGTTATTTATTATGAAAGGTTTAAGAGTGGCTACAATCCTTCCTCCAGGCTCAGTGATGCTTCAAAAAAAATGGATCCTTAGTCCTACTTTTGCAACATCACCTCAGTATCACTGAAGGTAAATGACATTCATGCTAAGGTTTCTCGTTACTGGTTACTGATCTAACACTGTTCCTAAACATGCCGTTCCTGGTTGTCAGGATTGTTTATTTTGTAACCCATAATTGATTGTCAGCTGTGTTAAATAATGGACGTTAGATGCTCACCTCTCCAGGTGTTCCACTACTAGCAAGGTATTTAAGCTGACAAACTCAAAATCCAGTAATCGCTTGTGCTTATGTGCTCTGCATTCCCATCAGTGCTCATCTCTCAAGTTCAAGATGTATGTTGTGCAGTGATTGGGATACTGGAGGTCATGTCTGGGTATCTGATGTCTTCCCAATGTTTTTGTGTGTGTGTGTATTAGACTCTTGTGCTCTCTGTTTTATATGCCTTTCTAAAGCAATGTATAGTTGTTGCTGGATAAGCCTACTGTGCCATGTAAATTTGAATGACAGTCCAACCTGAAATCCACTAAAGCTCTCTTTTAGCTTACTATATTGATTCTTTTAAAGCTATGTAATTGTCTTAGGAGAGTAAAGTGAACATAACAAAATATTTGTCATAAAAGGGAGTATTAGGATCTGAACTGCTGAGATGCACAACTAAAGGCCATTAGGTATTAATTCCCATAGCGTTTCTTCTTCAGCAGATGAATTTAAAAGATCAAATAAAGTAAGTTACACATAACAAATAGACACTTAGTCTGTAGGCATAAAAGAATTTAGGTCTGATTCTCAGCTTATGTATTTGGGTACCAAAGAATATTCTGTGGTTAACAAATTGTACAGTGAGGCTTCAAAGCACAAATCAATACTCCCACCCCTTGGGTTTACACATATAGACCTCCGTTTAAGATAAAATTTCAAGATAATAGCGGGAATACAAGAAATTTACCTGGCCAGAAGGAAGGATTGGAATAGAAATACAAAGAAGGAAAAGTAGTGGGCAGGGAGATGAAAGTAGAAGTGTTATAAGGGATTTTCTAGAAAGCCTCCTAGATACTTCAAAATGGGAGGTGTGCCTCTTTTTCTACTGGCCCTCTCTCCACTTGGTAGTTTTTGATGTCTGGAAAGAGAAGGTGATGTCTGAAGTTCAGTAAATACTTTGTGACCTTGAGGATGGGTGCAGTGTGCTGGGGATAGTGGAGCAGATACAGAAGCAGCCCAAGTAACCCATGAATTTAAAAGCTTCCTACAAGCCTTGGAGTGCCAGCTCTAGACTTATTTTATATGAGAAGAAAAAAATTCTTATTTTAAAGCCATTTTTAATTTGGGTTTTCTGTTACATACAGCCTAATTGGACCCTAGTTATTCTCTCTTTCTCCCTTCCTTCCTTTCTTCCTTCCTTCCTCCTCCTCACCCTCCTTCGCCCCTCCCTCCCTTCTTCCTTCCCTTCCTTCTAAAAACTATACAACCACTTATTACAATACATGTTAAGTCTGAAGAGTTAAAATAAGAAAACAACTGCAAATTAATATATTAAGAACCTAGGATAAAGCTTGTAAATGAATAATGGCACGGTTAGTTCAATAAAAATTATAAGTGATTGCAGCCAAAGGGAATGGAATCTAGGATTAATAAGTGAATTTATGTGTGTGTGAAATAAAAGTTTATGTGACTAGCATTTTTGGTGATGACAGTTCTGACACAGCTGGACCAGAAATAAATCTTCCTCCCAGTTGCTCTGATTAACCTATGTATTTCCTAGCATCTGTTTCAATTAGCTTTGATCCATTAAGAGAATATTTATCTTTCTATTTTGCATAAAAGGAAATCTTTCATTGACTTATTCTTGCTAGGAGAGTAAAAAAAAAATGAAAACTTCCTTGATTCTAGATCTGAGCCTAGATTCCTCATGTTGTGGTTATTGTTAGGTGCAGTTGAGTTAGTTCCAACTCATAGTGACCCTTTGTACAACAGAACGAAATGCTGCTTGGTCCTGCGCCATCCTCACAGTCATTGTTATGTTTGAGCCCATTGTTGCACCACTGTGTCAAACCATCCGCCAAGGGTCTTCCTCTTTTTCACTGACCCTCTACTTTATCAAGCATGATGTCCTTCTCTAAGGACTGGTCCCATCTGATAACACGTGCAAAGTATGTGAGATGAGGTCTCGCCATCGTTGCTTCTAAGGAGCCTTCTGGCTGTACTTCTTCCAAGACAGATTTGTTGGTTCTTCTGGCAGTCCATAGTATATTTAATATTCTTCACCAACAGCATAATTCAAATGCGCCAAATTCTTCTTCGATCTTCCTTATTCATTGTCCAGCTTTTGCATGCATATGAAGCAATTGAAAACATCATGGCTTGGGTCGGGTGTGCCTTAGTCCTCAAAGTGACATCTTTGCTTTTCAGCATTTTAAAGAGATCTTTTGCAGCAAATTTGCACAAGGCAACACGTCCTTTGATTTCTAGACCACTGCTCCCATGGGCCTTGATTATGGATCCTAATAAAATGAAATCCTTGACCACTTCAGTCTTTTCTCCATTTATCATGATGTTGCTTATTGGTCCAGTTGTGAGGATTTTTGTTTTCTTTATGTTGAGGTGCGATCCATACAGAAAGCTGTAGTCTTGGCTCTTCATCAGTAAGTGCTTCAAGTCCTCTTCACTTTCAGCAAGCAAGGTTGTGTCATCTGCATATTGCAGATTGTTAATGAGTTTTCCTCCAGTCCTGATGCCATGTTCTTCTTCAGATAGTCCAGCTTCTTGGATTATTTGCTCAGCATACGGATTGAATAGGTATGGTGAAAGGATACAACCCTGATGCACACATTTCCTAATTTTAAACCACACAGTATCTCCTTGTTCTGTTCGAACAACTGCCTCTTGGTCTATATATAGGTATATATATATTTCTGAGCTTTAGATAGTATCTCCCCACTACGAAAGATTAGGAATTTTGTCTTAAAATGTATTCTTTTGGAATAAGATTTTTTAAAAATTTGGCCTTATGATTCATGATTTTGGAGCTTTGTTTAAGAAGTCCTTCTCTTCTCCTAATTCACAAAGATATTCCTCTGCATTTTCTTTATCAATTTTATAATTGTATGTTTTATATTTAGGTGTTTACTCTCATGAGATCCACATTGTGTTGGGTTGGGTAGATGTTGGAGAGAGGTAAAGTATTCTATTATTTCTCCAAATTTTCCATCATCCTCTACTGAACAGTTCTGCTACCTTTACCATATATTCTTTAGGTTCATATATGTATGTATTTATATGTATGCATAGGCATACATGTCTGTCTCTGAGCTAATATATTCTCTTCCACTAGTCTATTGTGTTCCATTGATCTAATTGTGTGTTCTTATACTAGTAGTATGCTCTTATTTACTTTTTATTAGCATAGCTGTGTAGTATGTCTAATAGCTGGAAAGACAAAGGTCACTTCTTTGATTTTTTTTCAAAATTGAATTCTACATTTTACTGTATGAATTTAAGAATAATTTTATTGAGTTACTGAAAAATTCCAGCTGGAACTTTTTATTGGTATTGATTTTATAGATTAAGTTAATGGAAACTGACATCTTGTCATCCTATCCAAGAACACGGAATAGATTTTCTTACGTCATTTAATAAAACCCTTTGCCATCAAGTCCATTCTGATTCATACTGACCCTACTTAATAGAGTTTAAAAATTTTTTCTACAGAGCCTTGTGCCTTGGCATTATAAACTCAAATTTCTAAGTACATAGCAGTTTTGTGGCTATAGTCACTGAAATCTTATTTTTAATTATGTTTTGTAGTTGGTTCTTTTTTTTGAGAAAAATGATGTTAAATTTTATATGTTGATATTTTATCTGACAACTTGCTAAAACCTTGTATTTTTTTTAGTAGTTTAATTCCATTCCATTCCATAAATGATAATTTTATCTTTTCCCTTCTTCTTATTCCACTCCTTATTTCTTTTTCTTTCCTTACAGCATTCGCTAGGCCCACCTATTTCAAACTTTAGTGGTAATGATAAGTTATGATTTGATCTTAAAGACATTAAAAGGCATGTGTCTGAAGTTTCTCCATTAAGCATGATAGTTAATATAAGTGTTGGTATAAAATATTAATTAGGCCTAAGGAAGTTTTGTCCTATTCCAAATGGTAAGATTTTTAGTTTTAAACCACATTAAATATTAAATTAAATTTTTTCAAAGGTTATCAATGTAATTAATAGTCTCTATTGTCCCCCTAACATAAAATAGTGAAAACATCATCCATTCACTACTCTCTACCTCACCCATTCCTTTAGCTCCCTTATCTCTATGCTAATTTTACATTATCAAAATTTCTTATTTATATCATGTTTGGTAATTAAAATTAAATCTTTCTTATTTTTCAATTTGGTTGACCCTTAAAATTTAAAATTAAAATTATAAAAGAATATTCACTCTAGAGCTAAATATTATGATTGGGTTCTAAGATAAATTAATGTAATTTCATACCAGTAAACCATTTGGCTTCAAATGTGAATTTACAAAATTAAGGTAAAATTATTTTTATGTTCTATATTTCTTCAATTATTTAGTATCATTCCAGATTTCCATTTTAGATTTCTCAGTGTTTAAACAATGCTTTTTAGCAATGTGCTATGTTTTCCTTGATTTTCTAATTGCATTTTTTATTTCTTCTTGACAGAAGAGACATAATATTCTTAATGAGATCTTCCATATCTTAACTGTGTTATCTCTCTGCTCAGTAGAATCCATTTGTTTTCCTTGAAAAGATCTTTCTCAAATCCCTCTGCTTCATTCCTAATTTGTACTGACTGAGTTCTTTCCCTCCTGTCTAGTTGCTCTTATGATATGCTTTGCCTTACCCACACACGTCTTGGATTCCTCAAACTTCTTTTTTCTTAGATTACCTTTCTATTTTAAAAGGCTATATCTTGAATGAAATTCACAGTTAAAATTTATTATTTCTTTCATGTCTGAAATTGTCTTTGTTTTGTTTCTACAATCTTGTTGATAATTTGAGTAGGTTTGCATTTCTAGGTGGAAGATAAATTTTCTGCAAAGCTTTGAAAGCGTTACTCCATATTTTCTAGCATTAAGGATTGCTAAAGACAAGTCTTATACCATTCTGATTGTCATTCCTTTGTAGAAAAGATTCCAGTGCTATTTAGTTTTCATATTCTTTTTATGAGACAGCCTAGTACTCATACTAAAATGAAGCTCCATGAACAGTCTATTAGAGAAAGCATCACATGACTTAGAATTGAGACAACGGTCATTTTCACTTTACTAACAGCAGGCCCTCGGAGGGCAAAGTTACCTAATGAAATACTACAAAGGTATATAAAATGGAGGTCCTTGATAGGTGCAGAATATAATTTATTTAATAATCAATATATAGCACTTAAAATGTGCCAGGTACTTTACAAGTATTAACTCCTTTAACCCTCACAACAATCCAGTGAGGTAGGAATTATCTCCATTCCACAGATGTGCAAACTGAGGCCTAGAGAGATCAAATAAATTGCCCAGTATCATACAGTCAGTAAATAGCATTACCAGAATCTGAAACCAGAAACACGTCACTCTAGACTCCATGCCTTTTACCAGCACATTATTCTACCTCTTTAGGAATGGCTCATGACTAATGTGGGGGGAAATTTTGCAGATACTTCCTCGTCTTCTTTTTCTCAGGGAGGGAATTTCCACAAATTCCTCATTCTTCTTCTTTATTTTCTTTTTTGATGACTACTCAGTGCTTTTCTGCTGTCAACCCTTTGTTGCCACAGTGACATGGCCTACCTTCCTTAGGGGATTTTGGATTTTATGTGTACACACTTGCATGAGCACATGTGCACACACACATGGACAAAAACACTTCTATCGGTCTGTATTTTCATGCTTTGAACAATTTTTATTTAAAACATATAAATAGATTTTCCTATTTGATTTCGTGTATGGAATATTGATTTGCTGAAAAAGACAATCATATTAACATAGACAGAGAGTAAAATTCCCTACTAACCTGCCTCTCGAGACGTCTGTATTCCAGCCTGGTTTATTTATGAAGACTAGTGAATCTGGGGGTATATTTTTGGTCGGCACTTTGAAAATGCACCCTCTGAAACTTGGGGAATTCTTTGCCTCAGAAGTTTTCTGAGAGGAAATGGCCTGAAACCTAGCTTTGTGCTCTGCTTAGCCAGAATGACATTGCTTTTTCCTATTGTGGACTGTATTGGGCTTTCCTGAAATATTTGGTGTGTGCAGCCCACCCATCTCCCAGGCCCTATCCTTACTTGTATATCTATCCTCCACATAGCAGCCAGCATCACTCTCTTGTCCAAAACTGTCTCTTGAGTAAAAATTGTTTGCAGCACGAAAATACATTCCCTCTCACTTAGAGTAAAACCAACATCCAAGCAATGGCCACCACCGTCTGTGACTCCGGCCTCACACTCTCTCTGGCCTCACCACCTTCTCCTCTCCCCTTTGCTCATTGCACTCCAGCCGCTCTGGCCTTCCCGCTGCTCCTCTTCCGTCCACCTCAAGGCCTGGGCTCCAACCTGTAATTCCCGCCCACACCTGCCCAACCTCACCTCTTTCAGACCTTGACTAAATATCATCTCCTCAGGAAGGCCATCTCTGCCACCTTAGAGTGACCAGCCATCCTGGTTGGTCCAGGCCTGAGGGGTTTCCTGGGACGCTGGATGTTCACTGCTAAAACGCCCAGGAGCCCTTCGCCCCTTGCCTGTTTGATTTTTCTCCATAATACGAATCTCCAAGCTCTATTTTACTTGCTTGTTTATTGCCTGTCTCCCTCCACCAGAAATATAAGCTCCACGAAGGTAGGGCTATTTGTTTCTTTAAGTACTGTATCCCCACAGTTTAGAATCTGGCATAAAATAGAAACAGCTCTTCAACACATGATTGAAATGAATCATAGGATTTAAAAAAAAAAAAGTTTGAAAACCACTGCTACAGGCAGTAAGGAGCCGTTAAAAGACGTGAGGTCTACTTTCTAGATATACCTTTGTAGTCAGGTGTTAAGAGTAAAAAGACTAAAGAAAAAAAAAGAACTCATTCATTTGTTCACTTGGGCCACACCCTCCCATCCTGTCTCTTGCTTATTTTTATGGTGGTGAGTATATATATATATATATATATATATATATATATATATGTATAAAACAAAAACCTACCATTTCAACGTTTTATACATGTACAATTCAGTGACATTAATTCTGTCCATCATATTGTGCCACCATCACCATCTGTTTGCAAATTTTTTTGTCACCCTTAGCAGAAACTCAGTGCCCCACCCCAGGCAATGACACCCTCTTTGCCCCTCCCTCCCGCTCCTGGCAACCATCAGTAGACTTTGGTCTCCATACACTCACCTATTCAGATATTTCATACAAACGGAATCATATAATATTTGTCCTTTTGTGACTGATTCATTTCACTCAGCATCACTTATATTTTTTTTATTTTACTTTATTGTATTATTTATGCAGATAATGTGCACCTTCTATATTAGTTTGCCAATGCCCCCTCCTGGCACAAGGTATTTTTGGAAGCACACTCTGCTAATTTTTTTTTTTTTTTTTTACAGTAGCATGTTAAAAAAAGTTGTCATAGTGTTGCTTATGATCATACCTCATGGGAGGAGGGCACGGTTAGCAAACAAATGTAGACGGCGTGCATTATTTGTGTAAAAATATTGTAGTTTTTTGTTTCCCATGTGTGAAAGAGGAGAGAAATGTGAGGAAGCAGAAAAAGGACGTTTAAAGATGTGGAGAGAATAGCAAGAATGATGGGAAGAGGTTCTTTAGCATGGCCTGCCCCTGTGCAGAAACCCGAAGAGCCTGCTGTACGGCTTGTGTGCTGGGTTGGGCCACCTCATAACGTGGGAACAGGCCCGTTCCTGGGACACAAGCAAGGTGATACAGTTCCAGGAGCAGAGGGCCATGGTTCTTTCTCCTGTACCCCGGAAAAATGCACTGCAATGTACTTACCTAGAAAGTATCCCTACTTCACCCTATGGGAATAACATATAGCACCGTTCATTTCAAGACATTTTTCTTTCCTTCTTGATCCTGTGACTCTTTTCTTGCTGAACTCCGCCCACATCCATTTTTAGCTTCCCTATGCATGAGATAAAAAGTATCTTGGAAAACAGTTTGTACATTTTAATAAAAATAACCTTTTGTTTTTGATGCCAGAGTCTTAATTATTCTTATAAGCTTCTTAGCTTGTTAACAGAAATGATAGTAAGAGGCGGATTAACGGCCCTGTGGTCATTAGCTCAGAGAATTCTGATGGAATAAATCCTCCACTTACATTTTGGTACCCTCCAGCAGAACTCCGCTCAAAAGAAACATTTAGATTGTTCCAAGGGCTCTGTTTTTGAATGAAATGTTGGGATACACACATAACTGCCACAATGCAAGCCATGTTATAGTGTAGGATCCAAAGTGGGGGTATTCTTTTGAGAAATAAAAGAGTATTTTGTGATTACATTTTACCTCCTTGCCGTTTACAAACTCCGTAACTTTCATGGTCTAGGAGAAGAGTGTGTATTGTGTGTATTTAATGAACACTTGTTCACTCAGCTGTGCAGAGCAGGGAGGAGAGAGATTTTCCTTTTAAAATCAAACATCGATTATATTAAAAAAAAAGCAAAACATGACATGGAAGTCTTGAAATGGGAAAGTTTGTCATCTTCGTTATTTCTTACTGCCAAAAGGAGACTCCTGCTCTTTCTCCAACTTAACAGAATTTCACTAGCAGGCACAATAGTTAAATACATTTGAGTGAAACATAAGAAATAGCCGGGAGGGAGGGGCAGCTAATTGTATTTATGTCAGGTTTTGAGAATAATCAATATGCCCTTGCTTTATTATTTATATCTGGCCCAGCTCATACACACTCAACACTCAATATTTTTCTTAGCTTGTTTTATTCCTAAGGCTCCTGGAATTCTGTGCAAATGCCTTCTCAAAGAAGAGAAAAGTTTTCTCTAAATGCGGTGCTGTTAAGCCAATTGCAAAGCTCAGATAGATGGAAAACTGTCTTCTGCAACCTTAGTTTCTTTTTCTTGCATAATGTAATTCTCTCTTCCTGGACCACGGTCTCCACCCACAGAGGCGATATCACTAGTGGGATCTCCAAGGGATGGCTCACCGTGTCTGGCTCCCAAATGTCTTGGCAAGGTACGTTGACATCCATAGATCCTCTAAGTGCTGATGGCTGGTGGAAGCTCCTCCCTGGTGGTGAATTTGCTCAGAGGCGATGGTTTCCCTGACACCAGCTGTTCTCAGGGCCATTCCCTGCGGTGGATCCTGTCACCTACAACTTCCACCCGGCACCCTGGTGTTCCCTTGGAATTCTCACTTCTTCTGTGGCAGCTGAGAAAGCTTTTAGCAGCTTCTCCTGTCCATGGCTCCAACCTGCTGAGTGGGACAATTCAGTGTTACCCTCTCTGTAACATGTTGGGGGACAAAATGATGGAAGAGGCAAGAATTTAGCCTAATTTTGGACTTTGGAGAGTGGACAGGTGGTGGACTGACACCAAGATAGGGAATGGAAAGACAATAGAAGATTCGGGTGAATTGCTTGAGTTCTGCCTACTTCTTCAGCCTTGTGTATGGATTATAAAAGTACTCACAGCAAGGGACTCATTACATTCTTTTGTGACAACAACAACCTCCACAACTTCCTTGGGGTTCAGAGTCACACCCCAAAGAAGTGCAAGGGAGGAGTGCTTATCACACCCATTGAGTTAGTCTCCTTGCTTCCTGTTTTTCTCTGTGTTCTGGCTCAGGCAAACTCTTAGACTTCCAAAGAGGGTACTCCAAGGGGTCACGTGTCACTGCCTTCACATTCGCCCCCATATCCAATTCCAGATCACCAGGGTTGGCACTATAAGATCAGCCAGTGGGATCACTTCTCAATGAGATGACGGTATAGAGGCCCGCATTCAGAGAGGACCAGGCCACCTAGCTGGCCACAGGCCTGTTTACTCTTTGTACTTGCCTCACAGTACCCTTTGACCAATCTTGTGAAGTTTAAAGCCCTAATCATGCTTTGATTTTCTGCCACTTCATTTCACAATTTTTGCTCCAGGCTGATAGTCGTTCACTTTAAATGCATTCTATTACTTTCCATACTTACCAGTTCTTGTGAAGGGTGATGGGGTTCTAACTCTATTTTGCAGCATAGGTAATTGTTACAGATAATAATAGTAATAATAATAATAAAACAACTATATCTTACTTAGCACTTACTAAGTGCCAGTCGCTCTTCTAGATCCTTTACATATAGCATCCCGTTTAATCTTCACCACAACCCTAGGAGTCAGTTTCCTTTATTACACCTGTTTTACAGAGGAGGAAACTGGAGCCCAGAGAGGTGAAGCAACTAGCTCAAGTCACTCAGTGGTCAGTGGTGTAAATGGGATTTGACACCAGGAAGCCTGACTCTGGTGTTTGTCCAGTAACCATTATGCCAGTAGGAGTTAGTGATGGGCTCAGAGCACATGGAATTCTGTTTTCAGGGGAGTCTCCTTCCCAGGTGAAATGCTTTCTGGATTCAGGCTCATGGGGAACTCGACAGTTCCTGTAAGGAACCTGGGTGGTGTGGTAAGGCAGAGAAATCCCCGGCAGTATTTCTTGATCTCCTCCGAGGGATGGTCCCTGATTTTCTCTCGTCTCTCTCTTTTCTCCTGTGGGAAATCAATAGCTGTTTATGGCATCTGTCCTGTGGTTTTTTTTTTTAATGGACATTTGGAAAACTACTTCATGGAATTTGGTGCTTCTCTATGGAGTTCTAGCCTGAAAAACTGTATTTTCACATGAAAATTGGGATACCCTTTAATCTGTCCACGGCATTTCTGGGACACTTTGAAGATGCCGAATAATTTTCCTTATTTTGTGGATCACTTATTTCTATTTTTATTTTAGTAGCTATTAAGTTAGTTCTTTGGAGATATTGTGAAAAAATAAAATAAGTAAAATGTTTCTTGTACACTGTGAGATTTAAAAACAATACAGGTGATAGTAATAGTACACTGATAAAGACCCTCTTGGTTAATCTTACTGGGGTTAATCTTACTTGTGACATTTAAATAAACTTTATTTATTTTAACATTAATTATGTGGTATTTTTGACCTAAACTTAACATCTTTGTAGGTTTTACTCTATTGGAAGAGGCTGCATAGGCCCAGCTCACTATTGTTACTCCCCATAGCTAACCCTGCATTGTCTCATGATCTTGTTTTTCCCTCCAGTTCCAGTCTCTGTAAAAAGTTTAAGATTAACTGATGTTCCTCACTTGGAGGATGGAAAACAAGTGATAATGATCTAGCAATGAAAAACCGAACAAACCACCCATCTTGGGACAAGAAAAACAGGATGTGGCCAGATAATCCCCAAGACAAGATTAATTTATCTGGGACGTGACCACCTTAAGCGGGAACTAACACAAACTTCTAAAACCCATAATCCTGTCCCTGTAAAGCCTTTGGCCAATCTCCAGTGGGGGAGATGGATTTTTGGAGGAATTTATTTCCCTCTGTCTCCTATACGTCAATATATAATAAAACTCTTGCTGCTCACTTCACCCCTGTCTCAGAATTGGCTATTGTGGCAGGCGGCTCCAATCTGCGTTATTGCAGTAACGGTATTTTACGGTGCTTTGGATTTTTGACCTAAACTTAACATCTTTATAGATTTTACTCCAACTCCCAAACAGAAATTCTTATCTAGATTTTAATTAGTTTCAATTAATGAGCAGGTTGCCTGTTTAATTGCAGTCTCCCTCTTACTGTCGGGTTTCTCCATTGATTATGGTTCATAATCCATAAAAGTGAATTTCTCTGATGTTGGAAATTCAGTTCATCTGCTAGTTGGTGAAAAGTGCTATTCCTCTTTTTGTATGAAGTTTAGTCAGGGAACCCACAGCAAAATAACAAAGCCCTAGTTGTTGCCTACCTTAGAGTATTCACAGGTAGCTAATTCCCCTGAGGTAGGGAGGGTGGAGAGTCCCTGAACGGTACAAATGGTTAACTGAAAGGTTGGAGGTTCTAGTCCACTCAGAGGTGCCTCGGAAGAAAAGCCTGGAGATCTACTTCCAGACAATTGCCATTGAAAACCCTATGGAGCGAAGAGCTACTTTGTCATGCGTGGGGTTGCCATGAGTCGGAGTGGACTTGGAGGCAACTGGTAGGGAAACTGAGGAAAGGGCACTGCCTCCCGGATGCTGGAACAATGGGACACTATTATCCCCACATAGGGGAGCCAAACTCAACACTCCACTTGGATTTTCAGACAGACTTTCTACTTTCTTGCGATCTTATTCCCCCTCAGGGTCCTTGTCCTTTCTTGCACACTGGCCTTGGGCAGAAGCCCATCAGGCATGTTTTCAATAACTTATAGCGTCATTTGAGAACTTTTCATTTCACATGCAAAATTGTTAATGTAAAAAGACGTATAGCTATTTCTTGGAGGGTGCTGGTTACACGGGTGTATTTACACTGTGATAATTCATCAGCTGTCTATTTAGGATTTGTGGGTTTCTCTGTATGAACGTTATACTTCAATACACGTGGTTATTAAGAAACCAAACATGAGAAAAGTAGTGCCCCACGACTTCCACTTGGAGTATCCAAATGTATTTACTGAGAAAGGAGTAAAAGGACTGGGGCCTTATTCAGTGAACATAATCAAAATATCTGTTCACATACAGAGCTGGCAAAGAATGTTCTGCTCTTGTTTCCCGCTGACGTTGTGAGTACCCAGATTCTGAGCCTATAAAGCGTACACGAACTCTAACTCCAGTTCATTCAAACTATGATTTACCCTTCAAGCTAGGACATGAATTTGCAATCTTTTGAAGTGCAGTCAAGGAACAATTGCTAATGTGTGGTTTTAAAGCCATAATCTTTTTTTTTTTTTTTAAGGAAATAAAACTTTGAGATTTCTATCACTGCTTGCAAGATATAATGATGAAGTTAACCAAAGCTGAGCAGGTTATGCTCTTTGAAGTTTTATCCCAGAAATGTTTTATTTTGGAATGAATACCAATGGATTTGGACAAACAGACAGTGGTTGGATTCCTGAGCTATTGTTAAAAGAATAAAAGCAGAAATAAGTCTAGGGAGCTACCCTCACTGGATCTTTGATAAAAAGTAATATTTTTTAAAAAAAGACTTAGACTTCGCATTCAAAAAATAAACATAATCTCAACAGATCTGAGATAAGAAACAGGCATTTTCTCCCTTGGCTTTGGGCAAAGGTAAGTTGAAAGGGGAAAATCGTAATGAAAATGATTCTTTTGATCTTTTGTCCTTCTCTTTTCCTGTTTCCTTTTTCATTTTGTTCTCTTTTTCTCTTCCCTTTTCTTCCACTTGCTGAAAAAGAGGATTGAAATTTTGAAACTCTCATGTGAGTTCATCCCCGAGATGATCTATTCGCTAGCTTTGCCCTGTCTCATGGGATCTGCTCTGCCTTGACAGCATGTTAGGTGATGTTTTCTGAGGCAGTGTAAACGAAAAATTAACTAGCAAGGTCTGAGGTCATCACTGCACTGCTGAATGCTGCCTGGAAGAACTTACATTTTTTGTCAACCTACCTACGGTGTCCCTTCGTTTCTACAATGCCTTGCTCTTAGCTGTCCTCGTTCATATAATACCTTGTAGGCATTTCCTTCTGCACACCATCCTCTCTTGTACCTTCCCCTCCAAAAAGACATTTTCCAAAAAACTGATTTCCTCACATGTTTATTGTTGTTCACGAGTGTGTTGAGAATTTAGCCTCCAGTTTTAAGTTTCTTTGGGGGATTTTCAGCATGAATGAAGAACTGTAGAGGAGACCAGAGTACTCTTTATCATGTCTGAGGAAGTCACTTGTCCTCTTACTATCCCTCCTGAAAGAAAAAATGGGAAAATGATTAGGAGCTGTGGTTATGGAGTCCGGGCTAGCCCAGTGACATTGGGAAGTTGGATAAGCATTCTCAGACTCTATTTATTCATGTATAAAAATAGGGAGACTCCTGTTGGCTTCTTTCATAGGGTTGTTGTGAGGCCTGATAAGGTATAAAATACTTAGTGTAGTGCCTGGTCATGTTTTAAATACTCAATAAGTATTTGTTATTATTATGATTAGAAGGTTGCACCTCATCTTGAACTTAGACCATAAATCCGTTTAAGTGCAAGGAAAGTTCAAGAATTAAATTAATGATGCTACATGTTTCTGGTTTCTATGTATTGGTAGAGTCTATTCCTATGTATAATTTGCTTCTGTGTATACCTTACCCCCTTCAATTCTTTGCTCAAATGTCACATTCGTAGTGAGGTATGCCCTGACTATTTAAAATAATAAATCCTGCACCCTCCCTCAGAACCCATTGTGGTTCTGCCTTTGCCCACATCCGGTTTTATTTTTATCAAAGACATTTATCATTTTTTAAGGATACTGTTGTTGTTGTTAGGTGCCGTCGAGTTGGTTCCAACTCATAGCAACACTATGTACAACAGAACGAAACACTGCCCGGTCCTGTGCCATCCTCATAATCATTGCTGTGTTTGAGTCCATTGTTGCAACCACTGTATCAATCCATCTTGTCAAGGGTCTTCCTCTTTTTCACTAATTCTCCACCTTACCAAGCATGATGCCCTTTCCCAGGGACTGTTCTCTCCTGATAAATTGTCTGAAGTATGTGAGACGAAGTCTCGCCATCTTTGCTTCCATCTGACTGTGCTTCTTCCAAGATAGACTTGTTCATTCTTCTGGCAGTCCATGGTATATTTAATATTCTTTTCCAACATCATAATTCAAAGGCATTAATTCTTCTTTGATCTTCCTTAGTCATTGTCTGGCTTTCTTATGCATATGAGGCAATTGGAAATACCATGGCTTGGGTCAGGCACATCTTAGCCCTCTAATTGACATCTTTGTTTTTTAACATTTAAAGAGGTCTTTTGCAGCAGGTTTGCCTAATGCAAATCATTGATTGATTTCTTGACTGCTGCTTCCATGGGCATTGATTTGGATCCAGGTAAAATGAAATCCTTCACAACTTCAGGCTTTTCTTTCTTCATCACGATTTTCGTTTTTATTATGCTGAGGTGCAATCCATACTGAAGGCTGTAGTCTTGGATCTTCATCAGTAAGTGCTTCAAGTCCTCTTCACTTTCAGCAAGCAAGGTTGTGTCTCTGCATATTGCAGACTGTGAATGAGTCTTCCTCCAATCCTGATGCCATGTTCTTCTTCATATAGTCCAGCTTCTAGGATTATTTGCTCAGCGTACAGATTGAGTAAGTACGGTGAAAGGATACAACCCTGACGCATACCTTTTCTGATTTTGAACCACACAGTATCCCCTTGTTCTGTTTGAATGACTGTCTGTTGGTCTGTCTATATACAGATTCCACATGAGCACGATGGAGTGTTCTGGAATTCCCATTCTTCAGAATGTTGTCCATAATTTGTTATAATCCACACAGTTGAATGTCTTTGCGTAGTCAATAAAACACAGGTAAGCATCTTTCTGGTATTCTCTGCTTTCAGCCAAGGTCCATCTGACATCAGCAAAGGATACCGTAGAGTTTACTTATTTGTGAGGCTGTTGTCTATCTCTCAAACATTAGAATATGAGCTCCAGGAAGCCAGGGATATTTATCTGTTTTGTTCGCTACTGGAGCCCCAGTGTCCTAAAAGAGTGTCTGAAATGTAATAAGAGCTCAATAAATATTTGCTGAGTGAATTATAGAGTGAATGAATGCTCTATGACAAAGCAATGTTAGGTAGTGAAGCTAAGACCCTCAGAAAATGACAGCAAATTGTTGCCTCACCTGGACAGAATTTGGGCTTTGGAGAAGATTCTATTTCAAATCTGGGCTCTGCTACTGACAGTGTGATTACTCAGTTACCTTAATTACTCAATTACTCACAAAACCTCATCTATTTCATCTTTAAAATGGGAACAATAATACCTATCTACAGAAATCTTAGGATTAAATGAGAAAATTGGTTAAGAGTTATGGCTGCTAACCAAAAGGTCCACAGTTGAAATCTACCAACCGCTCCTTGGAAACTCTCTGGGGCAGTTCTACTCTGTCCTATAGGATCACTAAAAGTCAGAGTTGACTCAACAGCAACAGGTTTGGTTTTTTTTTGGTTTTGGCACACCAGGGCACTAAAAAAAAAAAGTCAGATTCTTATCCTTTTGCCTTCAAGATGTCAATATACCTTGAATCAAAATGTCAAAAAATCTTGTGAAAACAGTCCACGTGAATACAAAAATAAATGTGATACACTTAAAATGAGTGAATTTTATGGTACACAAGAGAGACCTCAATAAAACTGTTAAAAATAACAATACAAAAAAATGTAAGATGTTAGTAAACTACAATAGAGAAATAAGAATAGCATGAAAGTGAATGGTTTTATCCAAGAGAGGTTTTTGTAGTCACTAAGACAGGCAGAGGTGGAGTATTTAAATTTTAATATCGCTCTTGGAATTTCATGCATAACTTTGGTCACACTATGTGTTAGACATGTATGGACGAAATGCATGGAGAGGGAAATAACATTCATTTTAGAAGAGTGTGAAAGCTCTGTCTTAATTGCCAAGTTAAAAAATTTAAGATTGTAAAAGTAGAGGAAAAAAAAAAAAAGACTCAGAAAAAGCATAATAGATGTTAGGTAACAAAAAGAGTATATACACGCTCATTAAACTGTTTCACTGGCGTTAAAAATGTTTATCTGAGTAGTCAGAGCTGGAGGCTTCCAAAGGGGCCGGTTTAAAACGACTTTCGGGAGCAGCGACTTCCTTTAGGTGGTTACGGGAGCCACCTGCCATAAGCTATTTTCAGTTTAAGACCCAGGAAATTATATGCTCAGATATGAAAATATAGGCTTGTACAGTGATGAACAGAAAGATTGAACTGCTGTGGGGGAGGGAGCAGCTATTCTTTTAGTGTTTTAACTTGCAGATTTTCAGGTTTCTTATTTCAAAAGGGGTCAGCGACTAAATCTGATTTTTTTTGTAAGAATTATTTTAACTAAAGTCAAAGAGCCATTTTTGTTTCTGCAAACAATTTTTTCTCAACAGAATGATTAGAAGGGTGTCATGAAATTTTGAGTGCACTTTAGTCTTAGACACTGAGATCATTCCTACATCATCAAGAAAATGTCTATTTTTCTGAATCATCTGTAACCAGGATTGGCATATGTATTTGGTGCAAACTGGAAAATCGCAGGGACTTTTCTACACAACTTTCATCACCTTTTTCTCCACCGTTGAACCGAGGTGGCTCTGGTTTCCTAAATCTGTCAATATGAAAGCGCTGTCTTAATTTTCTGGTTGTGCTGAAATCCTTTTGCATGAATTTTGCTTAGAATACTTTAGCTATCAGCTAGTTTGTGACATATTTTGCCAAACATATGTATATGTATATAAGTATGCTGTATATAATATTTTAAAAACAGAAATACTTTTTATTATAAGATTTGGCTTTTATTCAATTGTAACCATCAAAACCAAACAACCCGAGAGCAGCGAACAACGTATTCCGAGCCATCTCTATACTATGTTCAAGCAGTGATATAATAGAAACATTACTAACCTTGGTTTTGTGTGTTTTATTGCAAAGACCACAGGATTTAGAGAGACACAGACATGGGTTAGAATTCTGATGCTGCTACTCAATAACGGGATGTACTTTGGCAAGAGAATTAGTTCTTGATCTGTGCTTTGACAGACTTGCGTGACAGTCAGTGAGATAATGCCTTAAGTGCTTAACATTCCTCTTTGCCATTGCCAGCTCATTGCCAGCCAAGCTACATCATCAGTTGCTCTTACACTACACTGAAATTTAAAATGAATCACCTATCATTGTACTCACTCACTTGTCTTTGCCCTTGTATCTATTTGGGGGAATTTTATTTTTTATTTTTTTTAATTCATATACCGTAAAAACGACCATTTTTGGTGCACAGTTGTATGAGTTCCAGTGTATGTAGAGATTTGTGTAACAACTATCACTACAGTTCCATCACCCAAGCAAATTCTCTTGTGCTGACGCTTTGTAGTCAAATCCTTCTGCCGCCCCAGCCCCTGGCAACCACTGGTATGTTTTTCTTCTGTATAGTTTTGTCTTTCCTAGAATGTCGCATAAACGGAATCATGTGGTATGTAACCTTTTGAGACTGGCTTCTTTCACTCAGCATAATGCCACTTTATGGAGTATATCAGTATTTTTTCTTTTTTATTGTCTGTTGTATGGCTATATCACAGTTTGCTTGTCCATTCACCTGTTGAAGCACATTTGGGCTACCCCCTGAGTTTGCACCGTATTTACTGAACATACTCTTTCCTTTCTCCCCTAGGATTTGCTGATCATAGTTCCCAAACCAGGAAGGCACTACTCCTGGCTCTGCTCTATTTCTTCCTTTTGCATGACTATCGTCCAAAGGCCTCTGCTTAGAATTGCCTAGTGAGAAAGGGAGAAAGTAAGATTAGTTCTCTTGCCACAGCCTCCAGTAATCCTTTTCTGAATTGTCCCAGTCAGAACTGGTCCCTTTTCTGCCCCTACTTTATTCATGGTTCTATTACATAAGTCAGTTTTAGACATATCTGATATTCTCAGTAGACTATAAGTTGGTTTTTTTTTTTAAATTGTACTTCAGGTGAGAGTTTACAGAGCAAATTAGTTTCCCATTTAGTAGTTTGTACATAAAGTGCTCCATGACATTGGTTGCGTTCCTCACAATGTGTCAGCTCTCTCCCCATTTCCGCCCTGGGTTACTTGTTTCCTTTTGTCCAGATTTTCTGCCCCTTCCTGCGTTCGTATCTTTGCTTTTGAGTAAATGTTGTCCTTTTGATTTCATATAATTGATTGTTCCAAGGAACACATTCCTTTCACATGCCATTGTTTATTTTATGAGCCTGTCTCTTGTTTGGCTGAAAGGTGGTCTCCAGAAACGGCTTCAACTCCAGGTCAGAAAGGTGTCTTAGGGCCATAGTCTCGGGGGTTCCTCCAGTCTCTGTCGGACTAGTAAGTCTGGTCTTTTTCGTGAATTTGATTTTTCATTCTACATTTTTCTCCCAGTCTGTCTGAGACCCTCTGTTGTGATCCCAGTCAGAGCAATGGGTCTGTAAGTTTTCTTGAGGTACAGGTTTTATGTATCTTGATGTCCAGTACAGAGTTCAGCAGATTTCCTTGCAAGTTGAATTGAACTGGATGTAATTGTGAACAAAACTGAATCTGTTAAAAACTGTGAAGTAGTAGGAGTCCTGTTTTTGATCCCTAACTTATTTGTACCCACTTCCCTGGCTTTTCCAGGAAATGCCTAAAGGTCCTGTAAACTGTCTTTTCCTCTACCATATCCTGCTTACTGATAATTCACAGAGTTATAAATGACTGATGGCTTAAAATGTTACCCAGGAATAGTTACAATTTTTTTTAAATTTTTAATTTTATTATTGTACTTTAAGTGAAAGTTTACAATTCAAGTAGGTCTCTCATACAAAAATTTATACATACATTGTTATGTGACCCTAATTGCTCTCCCTATACTATGGCAGCACACTTCTCCTTTCCATCCCTGATTTCCTGTGTCCATTCAACCAGCTCCTAACCATCTCCTTCTCTCACCTTATCTCCTTCTTATCTCACCTCCGGACAGGAGCTGTCCATTTAGTCTCGTGTATCTACGGGAGCTAAGCACCCTCTTCACAAGTATCATTTTATGTCCCATAGTCCAGTCTAATCTTTGTCTGAAGAGTTGGCCTCAGAAATGGTTTTAGTTCTGGGTTGACAGAGACTCCAGGGGTCATGCTTTCTGGGGTTCCTCCAGTCTCAGTCAGACCATTAAGTCTGGTCTTTTTAGAGTATTTACAATCTTAAAGACCCCCAAACTCTCAGGTATAGGGATGAAAGTGGAATTTCATACACTTCTAGAGGATCAGAGGAGGATATATAAAAAGGAAATGGACCTTTGAGCATTGCTGAAATTGAAATCATGCTATATAGGAGTTTGCCTACATCATCTTCATATGAGTTCATGGTTACATTTTTTTTTTTTTTTTTTAAGGTCTCTAATTGGATTTTAAATGCCTGGAAAGTTCCCATCATCAAAAATTGTTACCAATGTAGGGAAATGTAGCAATATGGCAGGAGCCATACTTCTGGCTGATTGTTCCTACTGGGTCTAGGGGAGAAGCACGAGTGGAAAAAGTCCTTCTCACAAGGGATTATTGGTCACGTTCTAGAATTTGTGTCCTAGAGTGTTTTGGTGGATAAGCAGGACAATGGAACCACTAGTATTCCACAAATGAAGGCTGGTTTGTTAAAGTTTTGATGTACTTCCTGCTGAAATCTTGGGATTTGTGTCCAGATGTGTTTTAAAGAGGTATGGATAAAGCAGACAGTGTTCATACAGTGCATGTATTCAGTAGTATACTTGCCAAATTTTCTAAGCCAATTTAGAAGTGCACTGGTATTCCAAATTGACCTTACTGGGCCACTAGCTCAACAATGACAGCATTTACTCTTTTTGGTATTCACGCTGAGCTCATCCACCCATTTGTCCATCCATCCTTCCATTCATATGTATGCTGCCTCATTCCAAAAGATTACGAGACAGCCACATGAGAGTAGCTCAATTTGTTTTATGAAATAAATCAGTGGGGACTTTGTTGTTCAGAAAACTGAGCACTTACATCATGACTGTTAATTCTGATCCTTGAATGACTGACCAAGCACTTCATGGTTGACACCGACATGTAGGTTCTAAAAAAGGCCACCAACATCCTTCCCTGTTTATTCTGCTGGCTATTGCCTTTGCTTCTTCAAATTCTCCCATATATATTCTATAACTTTATACATGCTCTTGTTTTTTCCCAGGCTTTTCGTGGTTTTTTAAGCGTGCTTATCCTGTTCCACTTGAGGAAAACTAATCTTCTGATTTCTTGTTTCCTGTAGTACTTATACTATTACAGATCTTAGAGGTGTTAGGGCTTATGAGGAAGTAAATTAGTATTTACTCAACACCTAATATGTGCCAGGCAGTAAGAGTGACACTATCACATCTGCTATGTATCTCAGCCTCACAAAAAATTTCTCAGAAAAATCTAGAGCCTCTGTTTCTACAGATGAGGATAGATGTTCAGAGAAGCCAATGCTCATCCCTGGTAAGTACAAACTTAAGATTTAGATCCAGATCTGTTGACTACAAAGTCATGACTCTTTCTTTGAAAGGCAAGGGTCTGCCTGTGGAAGACAAACACACTGCAAATAAAGAATATGTGGAAATTCACCAAGATTTGGTATTTTTCACAGACTGTTCCCCTTTTTTAGAGATTCACATTATATGTGGGAGCAGTGTGTATGTCTGGGGAGCCAGCTTTTTAAATCTCAATTCACACCTCACGCTTGACCCTTCCTTTGTTCATGTATAAGACTCATTATCCTTATCAACTGTATGATTAGTTACTTTTTTAATTTATGTGTATAAATTGTTTTTCTTAAAATTATTGGTAATGCAAATCACAGAGCTGGAAGGGACCATGGAGATCTAGTCTCAGATCCTCATTTGACAGTTGTCCAGTGAGGGGAAGGGCCCCATTTGTCGAAGGTCATAGAGGGTTCAAGTCAGAGCAGTAACTTGAATTCATTTCCCTGCATCATTAGTTAAGAGTGTGATTTACTCTCATGAATTGATTATTATGTAATACTCAATAATGAGCCATTAACACATTACTGTATTAATAATCAATAATCAATGCTTTGATTATTAGTGGGCTTACAATGGGTGGGAAGGAGAGAAATAACTAGGAAAAAAACATGATGGTGATCACATTTATGGGCTTTCTCCAATTAATCATTTCTTGCTTCAGTCTATTTATTCTGCTGCCTGTCTTTAAGAGCAGATCTTACTCATAGGTGTATATACATTATCAAAAACAAAACTAAACTAAAAAAAAACCGTTGCTGTCGAGTTGATTCCAACTCACAGAGACCGTATAGGACAGAGTAGAACTGCCCCAAGGGGTTTCCAAAGAGCAGGCTGGTGGATTTGGACTGCCGACCTTTTGGTTAGCAGCCGAGCTCTTAACCAGTGTGCCACCAGGGCTCCTATATACATTATACAGAGTTCAATTTCCTATCAGGGGCCAAACTCAGAAAAAAAACCAAAATCGCATAGATTGGCAGTTCTTGGCAAGGTACAGGATCTACTTTAATAGGGTGAAAAAAGTTTCCTCTCTGTTGTTGTTAAAAATGTAATTTTAAATAGAGAACATACAGAACTTGACTGAGATTTGGTCTTTAGTTAAAGGAAGTTTTAGAGACACCGCATATGACTTTGCCTTCTTAGAGTTCAACATTATGTATTAAAGTCTTTGAGAAAACCTGCAGTAAAGAAACACAATTAACCTCCTTAACATGACTCTCCTAAATTTACTTTAGCATGTTTAACTATTTTGCAAGAAAGTCCAATTGACATATTGAAAGAACACTGTGGATCAGAGTTTTGAAAACATAGTTTATGGGCAAAAGAGACCATCTTGGTTTTTTGTGAATGGACCAGGCTAATTTTTCAGGGTGTGGGACAAAGCAGAGAGATTGACTTGGTACCTTAACAGTTGCCATGGAGTTGATGCCAACGCATGGTGATACTATGTGTGTCAGAGAAGAACTGTGCTCCACCGGGTTTTCGATGCCTGATTTTCTGGTAGTAGATTGCTTACTCTTTCTTTTGAGGCACCTCAGTGTAAACCTGTACAGCTAACTTTTTGGTTAGCAGCCGAATGAGTTAACCATTTGTACCACCCAGGGCCTCGAATTTGGTGCCTTGGGAGTCACTGATAGCTGCTCGAGGATCCAGGACCTATTCCTTCATGAGAAAACCACCGTCAAAAATAAAGTGAGCACCAAATTCTTTTCTGTCTTAAGTACTCCCAATAGTCCTCAAATTTATTGGATATTGGAAGCAGGCATCAACATCTCAGAGCCCTAAAATAAAATAAAAAACAACTCACTGAACATCTGAATGAAGAAAGGGACCCAGAAAAAAATGCCTCTGTGAATGTGAATCTGCATTGACAATAACCAAGAACTTTATAAGCATTACTTTGAAAGTATGGGGAAAAGAGAGCCTTGAAGTTTCAAATGGAAATTAATTGCAAAGGCCCCAGTATTACTAATCTGAGAAATATAAACTACGTAAAGTGGAAAATACAAATGGACTGCATCGTCTTTAACTTTCATTTTAATGTAAAAGTAAAAAAGGGCTTTGTAGATGGAATTGTGCTTTCAGTCTTCCAACATTGTTTTTTTTTTTTTTCCATAAAGGCACATTCAAAGTCTCCAATTACAAGCATTTTTATTCACATCATTCTTGAAAGACAGGGCTTAGTACTACTACTATATATCTTCTCAGCCAATGCACTTCATGTGCAGCCACCATCTGCCACTCAGTTGGACTTGTGTGTTGCTATGATGCTGAACAGATTTTAGTGAAGCTTCCAGACTAAGACAGACTAGGAAGCAAGCCCTGGTGATCTACTTCTGAAAATCAGCCAGTGAAAACTCTATGGCTCACAACTGTCTAATCTGCAACCAATCATAGGGATGGTGTAGGACTGGGCAGCATTTCTTTCCGTGGTGCATGGGGTTATGATGACTCAGGGGTCGCCATGAATTGGGGTCGACTGGATAGCAGCTAAGAACAATAAAAATGACAACAACAAAAAACATAACAACATGCATCTTCCTTAGGTATCACTTGGCAGAAGAACCCCATGGGAGAATGGGGTGAGAGAAGCTGCCCGAGAACTCCCCCATGCCTCAGACGTGGGAGATGTGGAAGAAGAAGCACATTGCACTGTGTCCACTCTTGCCAAGATAAAACCTCATGTAGAGTCCTGGGTATGGAATTTGTGACCATTTGGCTTTCTTGGATTCAGTTTTCTTTTTTAACAGTAGGAACGATTTTACTGGAGACATAAATAGTGGGAGCAAGATTAAAGGGGAGATGTTCAAATTAAGGAGGGGATTTTTAAGGGTATCAGTTCCTCCTGATATGAATGCAGATTTCTCCCAACTGAAACCCAAATGAGAAAATGTCAAAAATGAAGGTTCTAACTAAGGTGAGTTCTTACAATGAGCTATGCATAGCCTTCAGGTGTTACAACAGAAAGGAAGAGACACCACATGACAAATATGGTGGGTGTTCTTCATGCAACAATTTTATCTGATGTTAGGTAATCTAAAATATATATTTTTTAAATTAAAATATGCAAGGACATGTAATGGAGTAGGGTGAAAAATAAGAATTAATTACAATAAACCACATACATCTTTACTCCCCTTAGTTTCTTTGGCATAAACCAAACCAAAACCAAACCCATTGCTTTTGAGTTGATTCTGATACATAGCAACCCCATAGGACAGAGTAGAACTGCCCCATAGAGTTTCCAAGGAGTGCCTGGTGGATTCGAACTGCAGCACTTAACCACTACTGCCAAACGATTCCGACTCATAGTGACCCTATAGGGCAGAGTAGAACTACCCCAAGGAATGGCTAGTGGATTCAAACCGCCAATCTTTCTTTTGGTTAGCAGCCATAGCTCGCCATAGCTCTTAACCACCGTGCCACCAGGGCTCCTAGGTCCTAGAGTTCCAGGGTAAAATTCACTCTCCTGTGCTTTTAGCGAGAGATGCTGTGTGCAGATGAGCAACATGAGGGAAGAGGAGGTGTGGGAGCATTCACACACTTCATTTCACTTCTTACTCCTTTCCCCCCTTTCTCGCTTCTTCTTCTCCCAGCCTGGGAGGGGTAGGGACTGGATAAGATGATAGTGGGATGAACTGGAGAAAGTCCAGAGGCTGGTCTAGCCTGGGGAGACTGGCAGCCTTGGGGAGGCTCATGTCTGTAGCTTTTCAAAGCAACCTTGGCCACAGCTACTTGTGGTTAATGCAGTTTTCTTGTGTTTTTGTTTCATTTTATCTGTGGTTCTACTCCAGTTTCTGGTCTCCAGTGCCTGTTCCAACCCTGTAAAACCATTTGCTGTTGATTTGATTTCAACTCATGGCGACCTCATGTATGTCAGAGTAGAACTGTGTCCATGGGGTTTTCAGTTGCTCATTTTTTGGAAGTAGATCACCAGGCCTTACTTTCAACTTGCCTCTGGTATACTTGGAAACCCTGGTGGCATAGTGGTTAAGAGCTGTGGCTGTTAACCAAAAGGTTAGCAGTTCGGATCTACCGGGTGCTCCTTGGAAACCCTATGGAGCAGTTCTGCTTTGTCCTATAGGGTCTCTATGAGTCAGAATTGACTTGATGGCAGTGAGTTTTTTTTTTTTTTTTTTCCTGAGTAGACTCAAACTTCCAACCTTTAAGTTAGAAGCCAAACACTTAACCACGTATACCATCCAGGGGCCCCTCCTCCCATCTAGTCACCCTCATGTAACCATACAGCTTTTGAAATCATTCTGTCCCACCTGTCTGTCAGTGGAGACTTAAACAGGTTTCAGTGGAGATTCCAGACTAATATGGACTAAGAAGAAAGGCCTGCCAATCTATTTCCAAAAATCAGCCAGTGAAAACTCTATGAATCACAATGGTCCAATCCGCAACTGATCATGGATATGGCACAGTACTGGGCAGAGTTCCATTCTGTTGTGCGTGGGGTTGCCATGAGTTGGGGGCCAACTTGACAGCAGCTAACACAACGGAGCCCTGGTGGTGCAGTGGTTAAGAGCTCAGCTGCTGACCAAAAGTCTGGCAGTTCAAATCCACCAGCTGCTCCTTAGGAACCCTATGGGGCAGTTCTACTCTGTCCTATAGGATCGCTATGAGTCAGAACCGACTCAGTGGCACTGAACAACAATACCAACATCTCTCCCTGGTCCCCATTCCAACTGTGAAATTTTCTCACCTAATAAAAATGCCTGTTCCCAAGTCCTGAATGGCTCCTGGTTCAACATTTATTTAAGTATTTGGCTAGTGTAATCTTTCTTTGAGGGACATGTATATTTTAAAAAGGATTTTATTATATCAAATTAATCTTTAATTGGTAAAATGTGTAGGGGTAAATTTTTGAACAGATGAGTCTTCAGATGGTCTGATAAGAACTTCATGTATATTTTGGTACAGTCCCAGCCCCACCTTTTCCAGACTGCCAGGAAGTAAATACATGGGGAAAGTTCTGTGACTGAATAAGCAGATGGGCTGTATAGACAGATGGCCCAGCCTACGCGGAGAAGTAAACTTCTTCACCTTTCCAGTAATTCAATTCATTCACTCATTTGCTGACTTACAATCATTATTTGGCTTTTCTATGTCTCAGACACTGGAGACTCACAGGGAAATAAGAATCTAACCTTGTCCTTGAGAAGCCCAAGCCTGGGAAGAGAAGGAGATTAAGTTTATTTCTATTCTAGTCCCCACAAAATCGGGCGTGAAACTATTGCAAGCAGAACTCCTGACTTAAAGCAGCCAGGGCGATTGTTCAGTGGTTTTACAAGGCAAATGTCATGGTGCCCGTGTCCCTGACAAATGGCTAGCTATTGTAAGGGCTGCCCCCAATCAGGAAGTTCTTCTTCCCGGGAGGAACAAGGTGGATGACCCCCTGCTCCTTCCACTGCACAGGGGAGAGCTTGGATCTGATTTAGCCAACAGCAGAGGTGTGATCATTAAATGTGTTAATGCTTATAAAGCACAGAGAACAAAGTCAGAGTTGTAGAAAGCTATGTTATTATTATTACACTTAGATATTTCACTACTTTCTTGATAGAGAAAAGCTGGGAAGTTTACCACAAACCCAGCGAATATCATCTGTAGTTTCTGATATAGTTAGGTTAACCATATTTTATAAGGTACAAGGTTCTCTTTCCATTAATAAAGGACAGCTAAGATATATTGATTTTGTACTCAGAGTGAGCTTTTCAACATTTTTTTCATAAACCCCGCAAGTTAAAGAACCCAAGCAGGCATTGCTAGAGATAGACAGCTACATCAGGGCAGCTGGCTTGGCTGTTTCAATCAAAGTGCGCAGTCAGGTGAGAATTATCCTTGTAGAAAGTGGTCTTCATCTGCCATACTTCTGTTCAGATGTGCTTCAGATTACACCAGAGCAGAAGGTCTTTCAAGAGAACAGAGAGAGAGAGAGAAGAGCAACTCACTTTGTCTGGGAAAGTTCTGAAGAGACTTAAGAAAGGAGAAGACGTAGTAAAACCTGTGAAAGCCAGGACCTGTGTAAGGTGGAAACCTGTCAGAGAAGGAAAATCCATATATTTTCCACTAATAGAGAGTGATAGAAAAGTGGTTAGACTGCACTCTGTCAAAGGCAGAAAACTTTCGAGACCCGGGAAAAACAAGACCCTGTCTTAAGAGCCCCTTGAAGGCTCTTACATAAGGTACGCACATAAAGGACTCGGTATAGTGCCTGACAAATATTAAGTCTTCAAGAAATTGTTCCTCTAAAACAATTCCCTTAGAAAAGAAGAAGAAGAGCGACCTAAAGACGACAATAGCCCAAGAAAGATCATAGCAGATTGTGCAATTGAAAAAAAAAAAATCCAAATGTCCTCCAACAACAGAAAAGACACATACACTGTGATATTTTCAGACAGCAGACTAATGCACAGCAATGATAAAAAACAGAACTACCCAAACTTCCTACATTAATATGGAATAGGAAGACAAACATAATATTGAATGCAAATATCATACTGTAGAAGAATTTATTTAGGAGGGTGTGTGCGTGTATGTGTGTGTGTTGTGTAGTGTAGGGGAATATTATATACAAAATTGAGGAGAGCTGTTACATCTGGTGGGAAAAGTAGGAGAACATTATTAAAGAGGGACATACAGTGATCGTCAAAGGTATTGATAAGCTTTATTTCTTCTTTTTTAGCAGCTTTATTGAGGTATAATTTACACACTTTATAGTTCACTCATTTTAGTGTACAATTCAGTGGTTTTTAGAATATTTACAGAATTTTGCGACCATCATCATCATTTAATTTTAGAACATTTCCATCACCCCGAAAAGAAACCTTATGCCTATTTGCAGTCACTCTCCACTCCCACCCTAGCATCCAGGAAACCAATAATCTGCTTTCTGAAGTACATTTGTCTTTTCTGCACATTTCTTATCAATGGAACCGTGTAAAGTTTTATCTCTCAGTCTGGGTAATGGATTATTATTTACTGTTTAGATATATTGCCTAGAGTTCTTGGTTCCTAGTAAGTGAATGAATAAAAACTTGAAAAACGAAGAAAATCTAAGTACCTATAGAGAGAATTTTCTTATGAGTTCTGAATTTTAATTTTTAAATTTTTTAAAATGAAATTTAAAATATTTGTGCTCCAGATTTGCTTAAAAAATCTATTGATAATTGAATGTAGTATGCTCAAAGCAACTGTCGGCTTCTCAGTTTACTATCTGTAAAATGGAATTCTATAAAGATCAAGTAAGATAGTCTTAAGTTCAAGGGCTTCATAGCTATAAAGAACCACATATGACAATCTCTTTTATTGCTTCTCCATTTTCTTCTTCAAGAGAAATGATTTTTTAACTGGAAAGTTTTAACAGTATGGTTCAGAGCAAATTGGAACCCAAGAACAGATAACAGAAGAACATTCCTCTGTTTTAATGGAATTATGAATGTTAAGCTCTATCCTACAAACCACCATTGACCAGCAGTTTGAATGAAGGGACGCAGGAAGCATTTTGTCTAAGGAAACTGGGCATTGAGACTGACCATTCTCATTCACTTTTTGTCTTCCCATTCATGAATCTCATCAACAGACATTCAATGAGCTTTTATTTGTTGTATAAAAATTTTCAGGTCCCGCTCCTGGAGTTTATTATTCATTTGGTAGAGAGTAAGACTCCAGAAATACGGGTATTTAACCCTTACCTTTGGTGATTTCTATTATCAGGGAAGTTGGGGACATGCTGCCTAGTCCTATTTACAAGATAATTTTACGGACTGGAAATAAAGAACTCTAATTTTGAGACATTGCAACATTCAAAGCATTTTTGTTGAGTGTGTGTATATTCTTGTTTTCTGTCTAGAATCATGTCTACATTTCCATAAAAGAATATTCTATTTACTTAATTTGAAGAGTTTAATACAGTGATTCTTCACCTTCACTGCTCACTAGAATTTCCTCGAAAATTTTTTTTTAAGAAATTGGAGGCCTAGACCGACCACTCTCAGAATCAAATTAAGAGTCTGGTGGTGGGCCCCATGCATCAGGGTTCATGGTCTAAAATATTTCCATGAAAAGTTTTTACTCACTTTTGGGAAAATTCTAGGATAATTTACAACTTACGTATCAACAGTCTCATTTTAATGTCACCAATTCCAAAAGAAGTTTTTCTAAAGAGGAAATTCTTTAAAGAAATGTAGTCATCAGTGAAGCACCCTTAGTGTAGACATGTTTCCTTTACCTGAAGTAAAGCGAGTGACAGAGAGTGACTCTGGTTGAATCTTGAGTGAAAGTGTTTCCACTCTTTTAGATGAAAAGTCAATCATCTTGTATAGAAAAACACACACAAAAAAAGGAGAAAACCCAGGGCATATCCACCAGTCCTGACGTTGAAGGCAAAGGTAGTGACGAAAGAGAACTGGTCCACCCAGTGCCAAACACTCGATTCTAATAATATGCTTTCCTGTTTGTCGGCATCCACAGGTGCTTCTGATGGGAGGATGGGCCTCATGCACACAACTGATGCTTTGCATTTTATCCTTTATTTTCCATTTGCTTTCTGATCTATTTCTTCTTAGAATTTTTTAAGTGGCACTAAAGGAAGACAACTTTCAGAAACATTTAGCGCCAAACCTTAATAGCTACCTTCCAAAATTAGCCATAACTTACTCTTGCAGTCTAATATTAAAGCTCACTGTATTTATTTATTTTTAATGACTCTATGTGCACAAAGGATAATGGTTAAGATCATGGATGCTGGAGCCAGTCTACCATTCCAATCCTGACTCCAAAACCTACGAGTTGTTAGCAAGTGACTTAGGCAAGTTACTTCACCTCTCGATGCCACGGTTTCTGCGTTTATCAAATGTGAACCTACCTCAAGTGTTTTTGCGGAAATTAAAAAAATTAGCTTACGTAAAGCATTTAAAATACTGCCTGGCACCTTGTAAGCCTTATCTAAGTATTTGTTTTCTATAATTTTCATTATACTTCTGATTATATATGAGGGGATATTCTTGGAATAGGTAAAACAAAACACTAGCCCTTGTCATGAAGAGCATCTTAAGTCTGCTGCTTTGACCTCCTGTGTCTTAACAGTAGACCTACGGCTAACGTCTTAACTCCCACAGCTGTTTCAAAAAGGTGGCTAATACTAATGCCTTCAACTGATTGGGTGAGAGCCACTCACATAACTGAGAGTAATCTCCTTTACTTAGGATCAAATGATTGTAAAGGTTAATGTTGTTGTTGTTGGGTGCCATCGAGTAGGTTCTGACTCGTAGCGACCCTACGCACCACAGAACGAAACACTGCTCAGTCATGTGCCCGTGCTCACAATTGTTGTTATGCTTGAGCCCATTGTTGCAGCCACTGTGTCAATCCGTCTCATTGAGGGTCTTCCTCTTTTTCGCTGACCCTCTACTTCACCAAGCATGATGTCCTCCTCCAGGGACTGATCCCTCCTGACAACATGTCCAAAGTATGTAAGACGAAATCTTGCCATTCTTGCTTCTAAGGAGCATTCTGGTTGTACTTCTTCCAAGACAGATTGTTTTGTACTTCAGGCAGTCCATGGTGTATTCAATATTCTTCGCCAACACCACAATTCAAAGGTGTCAATTCTTCTTTAGTCTTCCTTATTCATTGTCCAGCTTTCACATACATATGATTCGATTGAAAATACCATGGCTTGGGTCAGGCGCACCTTAGTCTTCAAGGTGACGGCTTTGCTTTTCAACACTTTAAAGAGGTCTTTTGCAGCAGATTTGCCCAATGCAATGCGTCTTTTGATTTCTTGACTCTGCTTCCATGGGTGTTGATTTGGAGAGAGACAGAACTGGAGTTGTGTCCTGGCTCTGCCACTTATTATGTGACCTTTATCAAGTTGTTAAGTTTTCGGAGCCTCAGTTTCCTCTCCTCTCAAATAGGCAATTACACCTACTTGACGGGCTTGGCATATGGATTACATAAGACAATGCATCTGAGGTATTCTTGGCACACAGCTGCACAAAATGTATCTATTACTAACAGAAGTGAGAGAGGCCATACTGTCTGCAGGAACAGCCTGCAAGGATGTTCTGGGTCAAATGAGCGTGGAATGACTAGAGATTAGAAGTACAGAGGGAAGTATCAGAGATGAAGCTGAAATGGAAGCAGGGAGCAGAGTGTGAACAAGCTCCAATGCCATGTTGAGGAGTTTACTGGTGAAAGGGCATAGGTGGGAACAGAGGCCAGCAAATCTTCACAAGCAAAAATCAAGAAGCCAGGAGCACGGAGAGCTTCATTTGTTTTCACAAGTTTAACCTGAACATGACCGAATACTATGCTAAGTAGAATGCAATCTTACTCATTTATTAAACAGGTCCAGTAGCACTGCCACTTGGCAGTGCACATTATTAGGTGCTAGTCGAAGATTCCTATGTGTTTCAAAGCATAAACTCAATTTCTTTTAAAAATCCTTGGTAATTCGGGCTTTGTGTTAATTTCCCTCAATTAGGTCTAATTACCATTTCTTCACCGTGCCATATGTAATGTTTGCTTAGCCTGGCAAGGTGATAAATCGCTTCAGTTTACTATTTTGTCCCAAGGCTATTTGTAAAGGAAAAAAAAAAGTACCCTTTTAATGAATTAAGATCCCTTAATAAGGACGGCAATCTAAACAAATCATTAAATAGAGAAGGGAAGTGTCACCACAGGCATAATCTCCCAAGATTCTTTCATTTACGGGGCATTGGCTGGTTTACAGAGTTTGTGATTTTAATATAAAAATATATATCAGCATATAAGCCATGTATACTATGCATATATAAATATACATTTGTCACACAACCATTATCTGCAATTTAATAACAATTCGTCTCTCAAAGCAACCTGACAAACTCTGAGAATGATGATAGCATTGAGAGGTATAGAAATGAGTGAAATGTGTTCTTTTTTTTCCAGAACTTTCTTATCCTGAAAAGCTCACCCACATCATTATGAATTTGAATACTAGCTGATTCTGTATTGTACTATAGAAAGTGAAAACCAAATGTTATGGAAAGATGGCGAAAATGGCATATTAATTTCAAAGCCATAGATGGCGAAGGTATCAGGGGATGGTCAGGAACTTAAATGTGGCTTCTTGGAGGAGATCAGATTTCAGCTGACTCTGAAACATAGGTAGGTTGTTGTGCTCTAACTTGTTACTGAGGGGAACTTTGGTTCTTATTTCCCTACTTTTTTTTTTTTACTTACCTTGAATTTATTATAACTCATCTTTCTGATTATGTAAGTAGTGATAAACCCTTAGGCGAAAATTTGGAAAGTAAAATCTGAAAAAGGAGGAAAAAAATGATCCAGAGGCAGATACAGATATTCCATCCATATAAAATGCGAAGAGATACTGTTTCTTCAGGACTGAGCTGAACCTCATTTTCACGTGTGCTTCTTGAGCAATGAACATGGCATCCAGGGGTTTGCGAAAACCACTTCTGTTAACGCTAATGAGTGACTTGGGTTAGTGAAGTTCTATAGTAATTGTATGCGATACTGAGTGATTATTTTGTTGTTTGAGTTTAAACATAGCACTCATTCAATGTGTTTAAATATTGTTAACTGTTTTGAATGTAATATTACCACTTTGGTGGGCAAAATAATGGCTCCCCAAAGCTGTCCATGTCTTAATCCCTGGAACTTGTGAATCTGTTCCCTTACAAGGCAAAAGAAACTTGGCCGATGTGATAAAGTTAAGGATCTTGGTACGAGAAGATTACCCTCGATTTTCCAGGTGGGCCAATGTCACAAGGGTTCTTATACTGGAAAGAGGGAGGCAGGAGTGCTGGAGCTGGAAAGCTGACATGTGGCTGGAAGCAGAGGTCAGGGAGATGCAAGATTACTAACCAAGGAATGCAGGCCGCCTCTAGAAGCTGCAGAAGACGAGTAAAGGGACTCCTCTTTAGAGCTTCCAGAAGAACATAGCTTTGCCGCCATCTTGACTTCAGCCCAGTGAAACTGATTTTGGTCTTCTGAGCTCTAGATCGGTTAGTGTTGTTTTAAGTCACTGAGTTTGTAGTCTGTTACACAAGCAACAGGAAGCTAACACAAGCACTTAAAAGACTTATAAGAATTTTCAGTGTTTATTTAATCAAAGATTTAAAAGTTAAAATACATAAAATTTGCCATAGCATGTCTACAGACGCTGAGAACTTTCAAAAGAAAACTAAATATGTATTTGAGCACAGATGAAATACTATCAAGATGGAGATCAACTGAGAATACTGAAGAAACAGAAGAATGATTGGAAATGGGAAGAAGAGTGAAAAGTTGCAGGCCTCATCTGACTGAAAACCATTCACAAATAATCAACACACCGCAGTTAACCCGTAAGAATAGAGCAGAGGAAGCATGGAGCACCACGATGTTAAGATGTAGGGGAGAGAGTTACAGCCACCGAATTCATACAGTAGCCCATTAATAAATATCAGATCTGATTGACCAGCATATGCTCTGCCTCGTACTGTTAGTATTTTAGAAAATTTCTTTCAATACTTTTTTTTTTAAGTATCATTTTAGACATTCTCATATGGTATATACAATTGTACAATGGGATTTCTTTACCTAACATCATATCATAAGCCTTTCCTTTGCATAATCACTCCTGAATGATGATTATGAGCAAAATATTCATACAATGTGCATCTGAATATTATTATTCCTATATTGTTAAGGCATTTTTTTTGTTCTCAATTTTTATTGTTTTAACTGTTATAAATATTACTGCAGTGAATATTATTGTAGATAAAAGGAGGCAATGACAAAGTTTTTGTGAATAATTTTCCACATCTTGTTACTTGCTATGGAGAAGATTTGCCAAAATATTTCATAAACAGAAAGGGATAATTCAGCTCACAGTGAACTCCCCAGCCAAGAAAACAGTCCTCAGGAAAGCTGAAGTGAATGGTCTAATCATTTGGTTTGAAGGATGCTTGACAGATAAGTCGACACTGTAATATAGTGGCTTTGAAAGTCTAAAGTATATATTCAAGTGTGGTTTGTTATGTGTCACATATAAAGAATTTTTCTAACAGTTAAAATGCTATTTGAAATGTATCTTTGTATAAAGTTGGGAAAAAAGATGAAAGAAAAGCATTAAACATCATGCACATAAAAATGTATGAATGCTAAATACATATAAATAAATACAGTAAAAGCTGAGAAAATTGGAACCTGCGTAAAGTGGGAATGCATCAGAGAAGGAAAATGCAAATATTTCCCACTCTTTGAGAGGGATGGAAAAGTGGTAAAGACTGTACCTCATTAACGGCAGAAAACTTGGGAGATCCAGAAAAACAGGGCTCTCCTGAGAGTTCCAGCTATCACGGGTTTTGCTGTAGATATAAATGTGTATATGTGTATTTACATGGTAGTAACTTAGGTTGAATTACTGTTTAATCACACTATTGTGGCAGGTGGCTGGTGGTAAGCAATAGAAAAGTAAATAGTTTAATGATATTTAGTGAGATGTGCTTATGAATTACCTAGAGTTCATTTTGTAACTTCTAAGATATTACAGTAATTCATTGCTTCTCATAATCTTTATCTTATTTTAGAATAATTTCTCCATTATTAGTCAACTTGTTTAACTGACCCAGGGTTTTTGTATTGTTTCTTTGAATTTAGAGCCTACTTGGCAGCGGAATGAATTATTGTATAGACGTATAATTCTAGTCATTTTAAGGTAAACTGGTGAATAATTTAAGTTTGAAATTTCAGTTAGTTAGTTATGGCTTTATACTATTTGCTCTTGATGGCTTTAGCTGGGGATAGATAAACTTGGACATACTTTCTTTTGAATAGCTCTAATGATTTTTTTTTCTCTGTCTCTGATAGAAAGGCCATGATAAAGTTGGAGGGGTTAAATTTAACAAGGACATAAACCTGAAAACAGCATATTCCAAAGATAGACTAAAGAACATTGAATTGTACTGAACTTCATGATTTTATATATTCAGATGAATAATAACAGTGATTTTGTATTTTTCATATGGGCTTGTAATCCTCAAAGATTGTCTTATGCTTCTAGAACCAAAATGATAACTATTATTTGTACAGGATTTATAATCCTCTCAACAAGAGTGTGAAGAAGGTAGTATGTTTCTGCATTTACAGATGAGGCTCAGAATAGCTAAGTAACTTCTTCAAGAGCACAACTCAAGTTTATATCCAAATTCTCTAACACCAAATCAAGTAAGTCTTGTGATTTTTTTCCCACTTCAGTGCATTATTTAATAAAACTAAGATAATTTGTGTGTGATATACACACACACCCAAATTATCTTTGTTTTTGGTTAGCAGCCAAGCTCTTAACCACTGTAACACCAGGGCTTCATATATATATATCTACTTTTAGAAACTACTTGTTTTTTAAATCATATCACAAAATTTGAGTGCAAACTCTTGATATCATTACTTTAACAGTAAGCCAAATGTGAATATAGGTTTTGCTTTTAACAATTTTGGACTAGAAAAGTTTTCAGTAAACTTTCACGTTCGCAAACAATTTTAAAACATTGGTCAAAATACATAAAACACCTGTTTGAAGGTATCAGAAAACTACCAAGACAGTGTAGGGCCAAGGTTTGGAGAGGAGGAAAGAAGAGAGAACTGAGCCCTATGTTGACACTACTCTTGTGTTCGCTGTGATGGCTCGTTCTGAAAGCCTCAGATGAGTGGTAAATGTTTAGCATTTTTTTAAGCATACTGATAAAACAGGGGTGACAAAAATTGAAGTTCAAGTCCCATAAGACAGGAATAGCTCAGGCAATAATCCAGATTAACATAAAATTAAAAAAAAAAGTTTATATCAAAACTTGTGGGATGGAGTTGAAGCACTGACTGGAAGAAAATTTTGTAGCCTTAAATATATATATTAAAAAGAAGAAAGGCTGGAATAATGATTTAAATATCCACTTCAAAAAAACCAAAAAAAACCAAAAAACAAACAAACAAACAAAAAAAAAAACAAAAAAAAAAAACCAATTAAACCCAAAGCATATAAAAGAAAGTGATAAAGATAAGTGCTGATATTAATGAAATAAAAAACAAGGAATACAAAAAAAGTCAAAAGTTAGCTTTTTGATGAGACTAATAAAATTGATAAACACCTAGCAAAGCTGATTAAGAATACAAGAAAAAAAAACACACACACACCAACAATATAGGAATGACAAAATGGGACATCACTACAGAACTTATACACACTATAAATATCATAAAAATATATTACGCATAGGATTATACCAATATACTTGAAAATTTAGAAGTCACAGGAAAAAATAGAGAATCTGAATAGTCCTATAACTACTAAAAATTAAATTTATAATTGAAAACCTTGCCATGAAGAATACCATAGACCTAACTGGCTTTACCAATGAGTTGTACAAATATTAAAATAAAAAAAAACTCCAATACTTCACAAAATTTTCCATAGAATAGAAATATTGGCAATGGTTTCCAACTTACTTTATGAGATCAACAAGACCTAGATACTAAACTCTAAGAAAGACATTTAAAGGAAAATAAAAAACAAAAAACAAGCCAAAATCTCTCAAGAATATAGATGCAAAAATTCTAAAACAAAATGTGGGAATATACAAAAGATAGCGCATCATAATCAAGTTATGTTTATCCTAGTAATGCAAGTTTGGTTTAACATTCAAAAATTAGTAAATGTAATTCACCACATTACCAGACCATAGGAGAAAACATAAAAGATTATTTGAATAAAAGCAAAAAAGAAAAAAAATTAAACAAAACTGAACGTCCATTGACGAGGTCAAAAAAATCTCTTAGTAAACTAATTATAAAAGAAAATTTTGTTTTTCTTATACTGAGTATTTGCGTAAAACCTACAGCAAGCATTATTCTTAATGATGAAATGTTGAAAGCTTTTCTTCTGAGATCAGAAATGTTAGTAAGATGCCTTCTACTTCCATGGCTATTCAGTATTCTGAAGGATGCTGTGGCCAGTACAATAAGATAAAAATAAATAAAATAGTATAAGAGTTAGGAAGGAAGAAATGAAACTATTTTTATTTGACAGTGTATGTAGAAAAATCCAAAATAAGGTACTGATCCATTCTTAGAATTAATCAATGAATTCTGCAAGACTTCTATATACTTGATCACTCTGCAAAAGACAATTGAATTTTAATATGAAAAACAAACAAAATAAAATTTAGTAGAAAGTTAGAGTTTGCCAAAGCATTACAAAATTTCAAATACCTGGAGTGAATACAGATAAAAGTGTGTTAGGCTTCTACTAAAGAAAACTGCCAACTATTATTAAAAAAAATTTTTTTAAAGAACACCTAAATAAATGATGCGTATCTCATGTTCATGAATTGAATTGGATAACTCAATATTATTAAGAGGATAATGCCTTCCATCTTGATTTATAAATTAAATGTAATGCCAATAAAAATACCAGACAACTCATTGCTATCAAGTCGATTCAGACTCATAGGGACCATACGGGACAGAGCAGAACTGCCCCATAGAGTTTCCAAGGACTGACTGGTAGATTCGAACTGCTGACCTTTTGGTTAGCAGCTGAGCTCTTAACCACTGTGCCACCAGGGCTCCAAAAATACCAGAAGCATTTTTTATTCTAAAATTTATATCAAAGCTTGAAGAGCTGTGAATTGCCAAAACAATCTTGAAGAAGTGGGAGAATTTACTTTTCCAGATATGAAAATTATTATAAAGCTACAGTAATTAATATAACATGTTTTTGAGCCAAATATCCATAAGTAGACCAATAGAGGAAAAGAGAGCCCAGAAATAGAGCTTGTATACATGACCTTGATTCGTGACAAAAGAAGCACTGTAGTGCAGCGAATATCAAAGGTTTTTTCAATAAAATGGTTCTGAGTCAACTGGATTACCATATAGAAGAAAATTAATCTTGACCCCTACCTCTCTTCATATACAAAAACTAGTTTCATGTAGATTGTAGATCTAAATGTTAAAGGTAAAGCAATATAGTTTCTAGAAGATAGCATAGAAAAATCTCTTCATGATATTGGGGTAGGAAAAGATTTGTTAAACAGAACACAGAAGTATTAACCATAAAGGATGAATTAGACTACATTAAAATTAAGATCTATATACATAAGAAAATTAGAACAGTGAAAAGACTAAGTTTTGGAGACAACGTCTGCAACACATGTGGCTAACAATGAACTCATACAAAAAAAAAACATACAAAGAATTCTTTCATATCAACAAGAAAAAGACAGACAATAGAAAAATGGACACTTCCTAAAGTGAGATAGCCAAATGGCCAAAAACATGTGAAAAGATGCTCAACCTTATTGTTTTCAGGAAATCTCAAAATTCCCCACTCACCTACCACAATTGTTGAAATGAAAAGGACTGACAATACCAACTACCTTACTTTTATGCAACACTACCATATGACCAAAACCAAACCTGATGCTGTCGAGTCAGTTCTGACTCCTGGCGACACTATAGGACAGAGTAGAACTGCCCCACAGGGTTTCCAAGGAGCAGCTGGTGGATTCGAACTGCTGACCTTTTGGTCAGCAGCCAAGTTCTTAACCACCAATTAAGAGGAGGTGTGAAAAAATATGTCTGGATGTTGATAACATTCTATTTCTTGACCAGTCTGGTAGTTATACCTACGTGTTCACTTTCTGATAATTCATTGAGCTGCCTGCACATATGATTTATGCACATTTCTATAGAAATATATATATGTTATGCTCCAATAAAGTGTTTATGTAAAAATTGTATAATACCACAGAGGCGATTTGTTGTTTGAGGTCAAAGAAACCGCCGCATTGGACATCTTAATAATTGGAGCTAGTTCCTCGTGGAAAACTAGATTCAATTGGAATTTGGGGATGTATGTCTGCAGTACCTCACCTCCTTGCTCATTAGCCCTCCCTGATCATCATCTCCAGAAAATTTCCAAACATCCAAAAACATTGTGATTGAAAGATGCCTTGAGACTGAGGAGTAAAATAAAAATGAGCTGTAGGCATTATTTCTATGCAATTATTATCTCTCTCTCTCTCTCTCTCACACACACACACACACACAATGCCAAAAAACAAAGCAAACAAACAAAACTGAAGAGCCAGAAACTCAAGGATTTCTATACCTAGTGGATAGGAAGGGATGGAGTGATGATTCCTGAAGGAGGTAGGTTTAAGCCTCCAGCCCTAAGAATGTAAGTCCCTAGAGGTACTTGGAAGGAACCCTCGTGGTGCAGTGGTTAAGTGCTCAGCTGCTAACTGAAAGTTCAAACTGGTTTATTCTGGTTTGAACCCCTGCTGAGAATTTGCATTTCCAAGCCAGATATACTGGATCAGAATCTACATTTTAACAAGATTTCTATGTGATTCTTATGTATAATAAATTTTGAGAATGACTGCTCTACTAGAGGTTCTCAGAATTGGTCCCTAACCAGCAGCATTAGCATTGCCTGGGAACTCATTAGAAATGCAAATTCTCAGCAGGGGTTCCAACCGCCCCCGCACCCCCACCCCACCCCGCAATGAACCAGTTCGAAGCTCTGGCTTGAACCCACTAGCTGCTCAGTGGGAGAAAGATGAGGTGGCCTGTTTCTGTAAAGATTACAGCCTTGGAAACCTACGGGCAGTTCTACTCTGTCCTACAGGGTCACTATGAGTCAGAATCAACTTGATGACAACAGGTTTGGGGTTTTTTTTTAGGAGGTACTTGGAGTCGTCAGTGATATCAGGGATTCAATAAGAGTGGAGAGCACTCAGAATGAGTGAATGAAGTGAATGAGGTATCTAGCATGTCAGAAAAAAAAATAATAATAAACAGGTGAGAGAAGTAGCTGTAGACTGACAAAGATGTATCGTTGAAGATAAAAATCTCAGTTCTGGGGAATGTTGAGAGAGTCTGAGGGAAGTCTGAGATGGTTTTGGCTGAACTGATTTCTCACATCGAGAAAGACCATGACTATTGCCCTGGTTCAGAGAGCTGCCATAACAAAATAGCACAAGGCGGATGGCTTTAAAGAAAATAAATTTATTTTATTGTCTCACAGTTTTGGAGGCTGAAAGCCCAAATCAGAGTATTGGCCATGTCAACTCCTTCTGAGGGCTTTGAGAAAAGAACTGTTCCATGCTTCTCTCCTAGCTTCTGGTGGTTTCCAGACATCTTCGGTGTTCCTTCGCTGCTTATAAATGCCTTTCCCTCCCTTGTCACATGGCATCTGTCTGCCCCCTGTGTGTGACTCTCTTTCCATGTCTGCCTTTTTTTTTTTTTTTTAATAAGATGCCGTTCAGAAGGGAATAAAATTAGGATCCACCTTATTCTGGTATGACTTTGTTAACTGATAACATCTACAGGGAAAGACCCTATTTCCCCAAACAAGGTCCCATTCACAGGTACAGGGCTTAGAATTTTAGCATATCTTTTTGGGGGGCACAATTCAATGCATAACAACTATGCAGGAACAAAAGATCTGAAATAAGAAATGTTTGAGCCTTCAAAATACAGAAGTGACAGGACTGAGTAAGAATGGTCAGTGTCTTCAGGATCTGGGCCGAGGAAGAGGAGCAGCAAGTGGGCAGACACTTTAGAGCAGCCAATATGGGACTTTATGGCCATACGACATTTTTGATATCCTAGGGTGTGTGTGGAAGGGTGCTTCAGAAAGTTAGTTAACCTAAGGTGTGGTCATAATCTGGAGAGACTTCTGTCTGGGGCCTTATGCTGTTGTTGCTGTTGTTAGGTGCCATCCAGTTGGTTCTGACTCATAGGGACCCTGTGTACAACATAACAAACCCTGCCTGGTCCTCCACCATGCTCACAGTGGTTGCTGGGTTTGAGCCCATTGTTGCAGCTACTGTGTCAATCCATCTCCTTGAGGGTCTTCCTCTTTTTCACTGACAATCTGCTTTTCCAGGCATGATGTCCTTCTCCAGGGACTGGTTCCTCTTGATAATATGTCCAAAGTCTGTGAGATGAAGTCTCACCATCCTTGCTTTTAAGGAGCATTCTGGCTGTAGTTCTTTCAAGACAGATTTGTTTGTTCTTCTGGTAGTTAACGGTATATTCAATATTCTTCACTAACACCATGATTCAAAGGCGGCAATTCTTTGATCTTCCCTATTCCTTGTCCAGTTTTCACATGCATATGAGACGATTGAAAACACCATGGCTTGGGTCAGGAGCACCTTACTCCTCAAAGTGATATCTTTGGTTTTTAATACTTTATAGAGGTCTTTTGTGGCAGATTTGCCTAATGCAACGCATCATTTGATTTCTTGACTGCTGCTTCCATGGGTGTTGATTGTGGATCCAAGTAAAATGAAATCCTTGACAACTTCAATCTTTTTGTTTATCGTGATGTTGCTGATTGGTCCAGTTGTGAGGATTTTTATTTCCTTTATGTTGAGGTGTAATCCATACTGAAGGCTGTGGTCTTTGATCTTCATCAGTCAGTGCTTCGAGTCCTCTTCGCTTTCAGCAAGCAAGGTTGTGTCATCTACGTATCGCAGGTTGTTAATGAGCCTTCCACCAACCCTGATGCTCCGTTCTTCTTCATACAGTCCACCTTCTCAGATTATTTGCTCAGCATACAGACTGAATAAGTACGGTGAAAGAATACAACCCTGACTCACACCTTTCCTGATTTTAAGCCACGCAGTATCCCCTTTTTATGTTCAAAGGACTGCCTCTTGGTCTATGTACAGGTTCTGCAAAAGCATAATTAAGTGTTCTGGATTCCCATTCTTTGCAATGTTACCATAGTTTGTTATGATCCACACAGTCCAATGCATTTGCATAGTCAATAAAACACAGGTAAACATCTTTCTGGTATTCTCTTCTTTCAGCCAAGATCTGTCTGACATCAGCAATGATATCCCTCGGTACACGTCCTCTTCTGAATCCGGTTTGACTTTCTGGCAGTTCCCTGTTGATGTAATCCTGCAACCACTTTTGAATGATCTTCAGCAAAAGTTTACTTGTGTGTGATATTAATGATATTGTTTGATAATTTCTGCATCCTAAACCACAATAAAATATTCAAAAAAATGCATGAAAAGTACTTGCTGATGTAGTTTTCATTTTATTTCTGATTTTCTGTTTATGCTCTTGATCTTTTGTTTCTCTCTTAATTCATTTTTTTCCCCATGCCTAAATAAGACCCAGATTTAACCCAATGATTGTTGCTTTGATTTGGTCAGTCCATTGTTCCAGGGCACAACACTCACTTATAAAGAACTGGTTCGGCCTAGGCAGTGTGATACCTGCCTGCAGGAAGTGCTTGGAAAGCCTTTGGGATGGTTTTCCAGCTTCACAGAAGAGCCTTTAGAAGCTTTCTATCTTGACTCTGTATTCCCACAACTCTCACTCCCCCTCTGGAGTAGATTACAAACACTCATATTGCCACCACTTAAGAGCCAAAGAGGAGACTTTGATCCCTAGCCTCTCCAAATCCCCCAGGACCATAAGCCTGGCTGGTGCTGCAGAGAGGAGAGGAGATACGTTTTAAATTGGATCTGAGACTGGAGTTCAAAAACCAGGTAGACTTAAAACAACAACAACAACAAAAAAAAAAAAAAAAAAAAAAAAAAAAAAACCCAGTAGGAATGCATCTGACATGTAGAAAAGCGATAAGTATAGTTGAAGACAGTGGCAGGGAAAAATAAAAGCATTTAATCTATTTTAGGGTTATCTGGAGAAACAGAGGAGCCCTGGTGGCACAGTGGTTAAGAGCTTGGCTGCTAACCAAAAGGTCAGCAGTTCAAATCCATCAGCTATTCCTTGAAAACCCTGTTGAGCAGTTTTACTATGTCCTATAGGGTCACTATGAGTCAGAATCAACTTGATGGCAATGGGTTTGGTTTTTTTTTGGTTAGGGAAACAGAATAAGTGATATATATATATATATATGTATATATATAAATTTCCCTAGGTGGCACAAATAGTTCAACACTGAGCTATTAACTGAAAGGTTGACAATCTGAACTCACCCAGAGGTACCTTGAAAGAAAGACCTGGAGATCTGCTTCTGGAAGGTCATAGCCATGACAATTCTATGGAGCACAGTTCTACTCTGCCACACGTGGCGTCTGCATGAGTCGAAGTTGCCTCAACAGTAACTGGTTTGTGAGTGTGTGTACATACACACACACACACACACACACACACACACATACATAGAGATATTTACTGAAAGGAATAGGCTCATGTGATTGTGGGGGGCTGGCAAGCCCCAAATCTGTAGGTCAGGAGATAGACTGGACACTCCTGCAGGCTTATGTTCCCAAATCTGTAGGTCAGGTGATGGGAAGAGTGAAAAGTTCTGGCAAAATGTCTATTTAGAGTCTGGAGTTAGAAAACACACTATGGAAATTCTCCTTTGCTCTAAAGACCATCAACTGATTGATTGAGGCCTACCCATATTATGAATAGTAATCTGCTTTACTTGAACCCAACTGATTTAATCTCATTTAAGTACTCTATAACAACAACTAGACTAGTGTTTGACTAGAAAATTGGGCACTATAGCCTAGCTAAGTTGACACATAAAATTAACCATCACATCGTCTTTACATCTTCCTGAACTGAGACCAGGTACAAGTGTCAACTCCTGGATGAATCTTGTGGGTCTTGATTTCCATTGTATCCTCAGCCTCTACCACAATGCCTGGCACTTGGTAGGTAGGTGTCAAGTAGGTATTTGTTAAGGAAACAAAAAATAAACATATTAATAAACTCTGGGATCAGAAAGAGCTAGATATGAATTCTAATTCTACCTCTTCCTTACAGGGTGACTTGAACAAGTTTCCTATATCCTCTGAGCTCTTTTTCCTTCCAGTGAGTGCTGATAAAGATCTTTTGTTTACTATCTCATAGGGCGGTAGTGGTTGACCAGATAATGTACTGAGTACAGAGCAAGTAAGGAGCCCTGGTGGTGCATCTAAAGCTTAACCCAACGGTGGGCAGTTTGCACCCACTCAGTGACTCTGAGGGAGAAAGACCTGACGATCTACTTCTGTAAAGATTACAGCCAAGAAAACCCCATGAGGCAGTTCTACTCTGTCTCATGGAGTAGTTATGAGTCGGAATCAACTTGACGACACCCAAAAACAACAAAGCAAATGCTTAATAAACTTTTATTCAATATCCTTCTTTGCTTATTCCATCACATTACATACATGTAATATTTTACGTAGCAATTCAAGGTAAATTTATTTCGACAGTAAAGACATAATATTAAATTTTATAAAAATAATACAAATAATCATTTTAGCTCTGCAAAAGTTTATTTAATGAGAACATTAAAAAAAAATCTAAGAAACAATGATTCCAGTAAAATGACTGATATGGGATTTACAGAAAATTTATAAAGAAAATGCTAAGCACCATTCCAAAGACTTTCCACAAACTCCTTCTCCTCATTTCCCTTTTCTCCATGTTGTCTTGTCTCCTCCCTTCCCATCCCGTCCCGTCCCATCTCACCTCCCTTTCCCTTCCCTTCTCTTCTCTCTGCTTCTTTTCCCTCCTCCTTCTCCTCTCTTCCTTTTTTCTCTCTCTTCTTTTCATTTCTATTATAAGAAAATTATGGAGAGAAAAATAAGATAGAGGATCAAAGAGATGGAATGAGATTTGAGCAAAGATTAATCACCTGGCCTCCAAGTAAGAAAAAATAGGAGGAAAGGAAGAGACACGTAGAAGAGATGGAGACAGACATTGTCGCTAAGTACCGCTACTCCATTAGCGTTGAGAGAAGACCACACATAAAGCTTTTCTTTCTTTCTTTTTTAAAGCAAACTTTTCTCCCTAGAAAATGAGACAAACAGAAATGGCATGGGCTTGGAGAAGATCAGGGCAGGGATGACAACAAGGGTTTTTGTTTTCTCAGATAAAGAGGGCACCAGATAATAACCTGGCCTATTCTACCACTTGCCTAGAGTCAGGCCAGCTGCTGGATTCTGTTCTACTTGTTTTAGTAGCAGAAATGTGGCTTTTTCCTCACACTTGCTCTTTGAAATCTAGATTTCTCATCCCAGCTGCCATAGTCTATCTAAACACAGGTCAGGCGAAGCCAGACAAATGTCTCTCCTGAAGGAACAATTTCTCCACTCTTTTGAAAAGGCAGCTGAAAATGGAAGTAGATATGGGAATACATCACATAAAACCAGGCCAATATCTGAAATTCAGATTTGCACAAGGGATAAAGAGTTTCTGTAAATATTCAGTTCTTCTTATATATTTTAAATAGGGTGAATTTATACATGCACACAAACACCCAATAAATTAGTCTGTAGCTTGTGAAGAAACTGCTTGCTTAGAGGAGAGAACATCTGTGTGTAAGAAAATGCGATCATGTTTAAACTTGAATTCGTCAGGGCCTGTGAATTTCCTGTCAGCTTCTCTCTTCTTTCCTTTTCCTGACCATCACTCATTTACAAAAAATGTCATTATTGGGAATCTGTTATGTGTCCAGCACTGTGTTAGGTGCTACTAAATTACAATGAAAAACGAAACATGGTCCTCTTCCTGAGGAAACTTTCAACCTGGAAGTAGACATGCATATAATTAAGCAGTAAATCCTACAGTGTTTAAGGAAAGAGAAAGCTCTTCACTGTTTGCTAATTTGCAAATCAGAGTTCCTGCGTGGTGCAAATGGTTAATGCACTCAACTGCTAACTTCCAGAGGGGCCCTGAAAGAAAGACTTGGCGATCTACTTTCAGAAACATCAACCACTGAAAATCCTGTGGAGCACACAGTTCTACACTGAAACACATGGGCTCACATGAATCGGAATCGACTTTCTGGCAACTAAAACCAAAACCAAACCCGTTGCCTTCGAGTTGATTCCAACTCATAATGACCCTATAGGGCAGCGGAGAACTGCCCCATAGAGTTTCCAAGAAGCACCTGGTGGATTTGAACTGCTGACCTTTTGGTTAGCAGCTGAGCTCTTAACCACTGTTCCACCAGGGTTTTCCAATATACAAACAGGCATCCTAATTTTCTCTTGTTACAATGACAACTTTAAGGTAAGATTTTAATTAACCAGGTAAACCTCCAAATAGATTTCAAATCAAATTCTGCATCATTATAGAAGGTCTCTTCAGATGAAGGCATCCCTGGGTGGTGCACATGGTTAACATGCTTGGCTGCTAGCCAGAAGGTTGGAAGTTCAAGTCCACCCAGAATTGCCTCGGAAGAAAGCTCTGCAATATACTTCCAAAAAATCAGCCATTAAAAATCCTGTGGTACACAGTTCTACTCAGACACGCATGGGGTGGCCATGAGTCAGAACTGACTCTGTGGCAAAGGTATTTTTTTTTCCTTCAGATGAAACTGATAAAACGGAAATTTGCAAGCGGGAGAAAAGAGGAAAGTTACCAGTTTTTGGCAGGAACAACATTAGGGTGGATGCCTCTAGGAAATCTGTATTCTTTTTCTAGGGTAGAGAATGAGGATGAGTTATATTTCCTGCTTGTTGCTGCCCTTATTTTCTCTAACAATCCTTTGACTGTGTTCTTTATAAGGGTTAACGTAAAGCTCAAGGTCAACCCTTTGAAGAACCAGGATGGGACTTAAAAGATTCTATAGGGTCCTGGAGGAGCCCTGGTGGTGTAGTGGTTAAGAGCTATAGCTGCTAACCAAAAGGTCGACAGGTCATATCCATCAGCCACTCCTTGGAAACCCTATGGGGCAGTTCTCCTCTGTCCTACAGGGTTGCTATGAGTCGGATATGACTCTACAGCAACGGGTTTGGTTTTGGTATAGGATCCTGGAGATTGCAGTAACTGTTGCTATAGACACTAACCACATCACCACAAAGCGTTGGATCAAAGTCACACTGCTGTTTCCTTCCTATCTATTCAGCAAACTCAACAAGCCTTGAATTAAAGATTGAATCCAGTTTTCAGAAAAAGTCAACCAAATTCTTTTCTCCCTTTTCAGCTATCTTTCCTTTCATCACCAGATTTATTCTCTTTTAAAGGGTGAATCTTGCTATATTATTATCTTTTGCTGCATCAACATTACTCCACAATTTAGTGGCTTTAAACAATAAACATATATTACATCATAGTTTCTGTGGGTCAGGTATCCACGTGTAGCCTAGATGCCGCTCATGAGGGGGCAGTTGAGGTATCTGCTGGGCCTGTAGCCATTTCAAAGCTTAACTGGGGAAGAGACGGTTTCCAAGCTCACTTAAGTGGTTGTGGGCAGGCCTCGGGTCATCATTCTGTTTGCTGAAAGCATCAGTTTATTGCCACACGAGCTTTCTATAGGACAGTTCACAACTTGGCAGCTGGTTTCCTTCAATGCAAGTAAGAGAATGAGAGAGAGCACCCAAGATGGAAGTCGTGTTTGTTTTGTAACTTAATCCCAGAAGTGATATCTCATCTTTTGCCATACTGTATTCATTAGAAGTGAGTTATGAGGTTGAGTCCACAGTCAAGGCAAGGGGATTACCCAAGGGCATGAATGCCAGGAGGCAAGGATCACTGTGGACTGTCTTAGAGATGCCTATCATATCCATTTGTGAGTTATTACAAAACCACACACTTTAGGAGAGAAGTCTTCTCAATGCAGGGACTAACCCCTCAGAATCTTGCAATTGTTGGAGATCTCTTTTAGTCAGATTGTTTTTAGTACCAAAATGGAAATTATTTAAAGAAATTCCTAGCCAGGCACTGACAATGAAAGTCTCTTTGGCCATTGTTATGGATTGAATTGTGTCCCCTAAAAGATATGTTGAAGTCATAACCCCTGGTACCTGTGAACTCAACTTTGTTTGGACATAGGGTCTTTGAAGATGTTATAAAGTAAATTAATCTGGGATTAGGGTGGATTGTAATCCCATCAGAGTAATATCCTCATAAGAGAGAAAAACATGGAGACACAGAGAAAAGACGACCAAGGAATTTGTGGGGCAGCAGAAACCAAGAGAGATAAGAAAAGATCTTTCCCTAAAGACTTCAGAGAGAACATGGCCCTGCCAACACCCTGAGTGGGAACTACTAGCCCCCAGAACTGTGAGACAATAAATTTTTGTTCTTATAACCTACCCAGCTGTGGCTATGGCAGCCCTAGGAAGCTAATACACTCTACCAACTCACTTTCTTACCTGTCCCTTCATGTCTTTGGATTGTACATGGCCCATTATGGTCACTCATGGCGTCTTTCTGGTTCCTTTCTACAGCAGCTCCTATTCCTATTTGTTACGTTCTTCCTGGACGCCCCACACAAACACACTTCCTTAAGTGACACCCTCTACTGGAAGTTGACCCAAGTGGTTCAGTCAGGCCCAAGTTTGGTCACATTCAAAGAGACTCAACCTAAACATATCCCACAGTTTTCAGCAATGATTATGGAAAGAGTTCCTCTTCTAATACAGGCATACCTCGTTTTATTGCACTTCACTGTATTGTGCTTCCAAGATATTGCGTATTTTACAAATTGAAGGTTTGTGACAACCCTGCCTTGAGCAAGTCTATCAGCACCATTTTTCCAACAGCATGTGCTCATTCTGTGTCTCTCAGTCACGTTTTGGTAATTCTCACAATATTTCAAACTTTTTCATTATTATTATATCTGTTGTGGTGATCAGTGATCTTTGATGTTACTATTGTAATTGTTTTGGAGTGCTGCAAATTGCACCCATATACAATGGTGAAGTTAATCGATAAATGTTGTGTGTGTTCTGACTATTCCACCTACCGCCCGTTCCCCTGTCTCTCTCCCTCTCTTAGTGCCTCACTATTCTCTGAGACATGACAATGTCGAAATTAGGCCAGTTAATAACCTTACAACAGTCTCTAAGTGTTCAAGTGAAAGGAAGGGTTGCGCGTCTCTCACTTTAAATCAAAAGCTAGTAATGATTAAGCTTAGCAAGGAAGGCATGTCAAAAGTCGAGATAGGCCAAAGCTAGGCCGCTTATACCAAACAGTTCGGCAAGTTGCAAATGTCAAGGGAAAGTTCTTGAAGGAAATTAAAAGTGCTACTTCAGGGAACACACAAACAAGAAGAAAGTGAAACAGCCTTATTGCTGATACGGAGAAAGTTTTAGTGGTCAGGATAGAAGAGCAAACCAACCACAGCATTCCCTTAAGCCAAAGTCTAATTCAGAGCAAGGCCCTGACTGTCTTCAATTCTATGAAGGCTGAGAGAGACGAGGAAGTTGCAGAAGAAAAGTTTGAAACTAGCACAAGTTGGTTCATGAGGCTTAAGGAAAGAAGCCTTCTCCATAACATAAAAGTGCAACGTGAAACAGCAAGTTATCCAGAAGATCAATGTAGACAAAACAGCCTTTTATTGGAAGAAGATGCCATCTAGGACTTTCATTGCTAGAGAGAGGTCAATGCCTGGCTTCAAAGCTTCAAAGGACAGGCTGACTTTCTTGTTAGGGACTAATGCAGCTGGTGACTTCAAGTTGAAGCCAGTGCTCATTTACCATGCTGAAAATCCCAGAACCCTTAAGAATGCTAAATCTACTCTGTCTGTGCTCTATAAATGGAACAACAAGGCCTGGATGACAGCACATCTTTTTCCAACATGATTTACTGAATATTTTAAGCCCACTGTTGAAAATTACTGCTCAGGAAAAGAAAAGAGATTCCTTTCAAAATATTACTGCTCATTAACAACGCACCTGGTCACTGAAGAGCTCTGATGGAGATATACAAGGAGATTTAGTGTTGTTTTCATGCCTGCTAACACAGCATCCACTCTGCAGCCCATGGATCAAGGAGTAATTTCAACTTTGAAGTCTTATTATTCAAGAAATACATCTCATAAGACTATAGCTGCCATAGACAGTGATTCCTCTGATTAATCTGGGCAAAGTAAATTGAAAACCTTCTAGAAAGGATTCACCATTCTAGATGCCATTAAGAACACTGGTGATTCATGGGAGGAGGTCAAAATATCAACATTAATAGGAGTTTGGAAGAAGTTGATTCCAACCCTCATAGATGATTTTGAGGGGTCAAGACTTCAGTGGAGGAAGTAACGGCAGATGTGGTAGAAATAGCAAGAAAACTAGAATTAGAAGCGAAGCCTGAAGATGTGACTGAATTGCTACAATCTCGTGATAAAACTTTAATGCATGAGGAGTTGCTTCTTATGGATGAGCAAAGAAAGTGGTTTCTTGAGATGGAAACTACTCCTAGTGAAGATGCTGCGAACACTGTTGAAATGACAACAAAGGATTTGGAATATTACATAAAGTTAGCTGATAAAGCAGTAGCAGAGTTTGAGAAGATTGACTCCAATTTTGAAAGAAGTTAAACTGTGGGTAAAGTGCTGCCAGATGCACTGCATGCTACAGAGAAATCTTTCGTGAAAGGAAGAGTCAATCAATGCAGCAAACTTCATTGTCTTATTTTAAGAAATTGCCACAGCCACCTCAACCTTCACCCACCACCAACCTGATGAGTCAGCATCCATCAACATTGAAGCAAGAACTTCCACCAGCAAAAACATTATGATTCGCTGAAGGCTTGGATGATGGTTAGCATTTTTTAGCAACAAACTAGTTTTTAATTAAGATATGTACATTTTTTTAAGACAATGCTATTGCATACTTAATAGACTACAGTATAGTGTAAACATAACTTATATGCACTGGGAAACCAAAAAATTTGTGTGATTTGCTTTATTGTAATATTTGCTTTATTGCAGTGGTCTGGAAGCAAACCCACAGTATCTCCGAGGTATGCCTATACTAATCTGGGAAGAACCTCTCACTTTCTTCCCTGAAGAAGAGCTCCCTTTATTCCCATTACTAGTAACTCACCATCCATCCCTCAACATGTCAGTTTTCCTGACCATCTGCTGCTTTCTAACCTCTTCTGCTCTGTGTGAGAGTTCCAGATTTGAGATGCCCGACTGGTACCTGAATGATTGGCCCAGGTCTGAGCCCTGACTCCATCTTAGCTTTTGCTTATTTCCCCTGCAGCCATCAAACCCTTAGACTGACTTAAGTACATAAAATTAAATGTTTTCCTTTGTAGTTAAAATAATGAGTATTCCTAAGGGAGGGTCTTGACACAAGACTGTTATCAGGAATCCCCTCAGCAGCCCTCAGGAAATGTTTTAAGATAATTACCTTGTGACTACCCTGTAAAACCCCCTTAATCATGTATTTAAACTAACCGATCCAAATAGCCCACATTTGTGTTTCCAACCAATAACGGTAAAGCCCCCACTTTGAGTTGTCCCGGCTCCTTCTTACTTAATCTTGCAACTTCCAATCAGAATGCTGTATTTTACCTCATAAATATGCCTCTGTAATGCCACCATTTTGAAATGTTTGGTTTCACATTGTTAGATCAGACATGTCCCTGAGGGAACTATCCTGACCCTTTGATAAATCACTTTGCTTTTATTTTTAACAGAGTACGTGTTCTTATTCACTAACGGCTCCTACTGCTTTTCTTTCATAAATCCATCCATATGAGTTTTTTTGTTTTCTTTAGATTCCTCACCCATTTTCTGAATTTATCACGAAAGAAAAAGGTACTATCCTGGCAAAGACATAATTCTATACAGAGGGCCACATCTGGGAAAGAGTTAAGGGGCCAATAGAGAAGGCTAATAGAGTGAGAGAAGAGGAGGGATCTGGCTGGGACACTCATGCATTGATACCATTTTGTCTCATTGCTTTTCGCATTCTTCAAGAATTTATAACTGGATATGCTAGTTCACCTCTTCACATTGTTCCTAGTTAAGTGACCAGCCATAGAACAGGTGGTTTGTCCTTTTGTTAAGGGGCATCCGTTGATCCAGTCATCTTTGGCTGGAAATCCTGGGTCACAATATACATAATGTGGTCATTTAGGCAATATGGCCAGAGGGTGAGGTCAGTTCCCTTAGAATCAAGAATTGCCAAGAATGGTCATGATTAAGTCAAGCCAAGCACACACATCTCCCTCAAAATGCAGAATGAACAGACAATTTATGCATTCAAAAAAAAAAACACAAAAACACACCGTTGCCATTGAGTCAATTCTGACTCATAGCAATCATATAAGACAGAGTAGAACTACCCCACAGAGTTTTCAAGGAGTGGCTGCTGGACTGGAAGTGCAGATCTTTTGGTTAGCAGCCATAGTTCTTAACCACTGTGCCACCAGGGCTCCTTGAAAATCTGACAGGTCTCAATTCAATGAGGATATTTAAATGATGTGAATGTGTATGTTATGGATTGAATTGTGTCCCTCAAAAATATGTGTTGTAAATCCTAACCTCTATGCCTATAGTTATAATCCCATTTGGAAATGAGTTTTCTGTTACGTTAATGAGGCAGGATTAGCATAGGTTGTGTCTTGAGTTAATCTCCTACAATAGATAAAAAGAGCAGATTAGGCAAGCAGAGACAGGGAAAGAGAGATGCCAAGCCACATGAAGGTTGCCCAGGAGCAGAAGCTCAGAAGAGATAAGGGCCTTCCTCCAAAAGAAAGCCTTCTCCTAGAGCTGGCACCCTCAATGTGTACTTCTAACCTCTTAAACTGTGACAAAATAAATTTCTGTTTGTTAAAGCCACCCATTAGTGGTATTTCTGTTATAGCAGCACTAGATAACTAAGACAAGTATATAAAGGTAGGTTTTCAGCAGAAGAACGCAAGAATTCAAGCAGCATGGCAACCAGACCAGACAATCATGGAAAGGCTTACTGATCTTAATCAATATGGGATTAGAGGAGCATAACATCTTCCAAGCTTTCATACATACTTGACAGTAAGTAACAACAACAACAACTATTGGAAGAATCACATTAAATTTTACCAAAGAAAAAATACAAATGGCCAATAAGCAGCGGCATCACTAGGGTTGGTGTTGCCCAGTGTGATAACTCGTGGCGTCACTGTCCTCTGTGCTAATTACCACAATATTGTAGCTAAAACACCAGAAAATTTGACAAAATCAGCCACTATAAAAATACTGGCAGCAACAAAAACAACGGTGCATGCTTGTAGCACATGTAAATGAAGCCATGTGATTCCAAGTATTATCCTGATTGGGTAATAATGACAGCTCTGACTGGAGCACATTAGAAAGTTCAAAAAGTAAATTAGCATAGAGTTTTAGCCTTGTAGGTATACTGATACATGTAAGCTGGGCTTAAATTTTTTTTTTTTTTGTTATTACAACTAACTACAGGGATATTTTTATAAAACATAATACATTTCTGCTGAAACACTGCACAAAATAATTTATAAACAGTCATTTCGGTGTCATCCCCTCTGACAGTGTCACCCCATGCTGTCTGCAGCCCCTCCATCCCCCTAGCAACGCCACTGCCAATAAGCATATGAAAGGATGGTCAATATCACTAATCATTACAAAAATACAGATGGAAACCACAATAAAATATCACTTCACACTCACTAGAATGACTATAGGTTAAAAAAACAAAACAGAAAACAACGAGTGTTGGCGAGAATGTGGAGAAATTAGAACCCTGATCCATTGCTGCTGGGATTGTAAACTGGTATAGCCACTGTGGAAAAGTTTACAGCTCCTCAAAAAGTTAAACATAGAATTACCATATGATCCAGCAATTCCACTCCTAAGTATATACTAATAATAATTGAAAGCAAGAATGCCAACAGATACTTGTATATCTATGTTCATTGAATCACTATTCACAATAGCCAAAAGGTGGAAACAGCCTAAACGTCCATCAACAGATGAATGGATAAACAAAGGCTGATACATACATGCAATGGAATATTACTCAACCATAACGAGAAACGAAGTCCTGATACATGCTACAACACGGATGAATCTTGAAAACATTATACTGAGTGAAATAAATGAGTCACAGAAGGACAAATATTGTATGATCTCACTTATATCAAGGACCAAGGAGCCCTGGTGGCTCAGTGGTTTAGCATTCAGCTATTAAACAAAAGGTTGGCAGCTGGAATCCACCAGCTGCTCCTTGGAAACTTCATGGGGTAGTTCTACTCTGTCCTATAGGGTCACCATGAGTCAGAACCGACACAATGACAATGGGTTCAGTTTGGTTTTATAAAGACCAAAGTTTATTAGTAGTTACCAGGGGTGGGGGCAAAGGGAACTCACTGCTTAGGGGACACGGAGCTTCTGTTAAGGTGATGGAAAAATTTGGCAACAGATAGTGGTGATGGTTGAACACCATGATGAAGGTAATTGATGTCACTGACTTATACATGTAAGAACATGTTGAAATAGCAAATATTTCATTACATATATTTACCATAATAAAAAGAAGAATCACCTTAAAACAATAATATTTAAGGAGTGCTTTTTATGCACAAAACAATTACTCGTGCATTAATTTATTTAATCACCCCGTCAATATAAGGAGGTGGTACAATTAGTATACTCATTTTACTCAGGAGAAAACTGAAGATTATAAAGCTTAGCTCCTAAACCAGGTTGCACAGAACATAATGGAGAAGTCAAACTCCAACCCAAACATGTCTGTCTCAAAATTCTGTACTCATAACCACTACAGTGCACCACATTTAAAACAGCTGTATTGTAGAAACATTAAAATGATTACTTTTTAAGGAACTTCAAATAAAAATATGTATGTCTCTGAAGTGAAATTAGTGCCTGCCCTTCTAAACTGAATAGCTCCTTAACAAATAATTTTGTCTGAGAAAATTCTCTGGGGCTGTAAGCACAGCATAGTGAGAGGACTAAGTAGGGACTTGGTGTCACATGGTCTTAGCGCTGCTGTTCCCTAGATTTGTGACTTAGAGTAATTTATTTAATCTCTCTGACACTCAGTTTCCTCTACTGTGTAATAAAAGAAGATCTATCTTAGAGGTCATGTGGATTCTTTGAAAAAATGTATGTTAAACACCGAACAAAGAGTAGGCACTTAATAAATGGTAGCTGCTAATCTTACTGCAGAAATCCTTGGGTGGTGCAGTCAGTTAAGCACTCGACTATTAACTATTAAGCACTCTATTAATCCAGAGGTACCTCAGAAGAAAGACCTGGAAATCTGCTTCCAAAGGTCATAGCCTTGAAAACCCTATGGAGCAGTTCTACTCTGCACACATGGGGTCTCCATGAGTCAGAATCTACTCAATAGCGACGGTTATTTTTTTTTTTTTTGATAATGTTATTGCTCTTGAATACTTTAAGTAATATCTCTAAAGAGGAGACGAGATGAGTACAATTGTAAAAGTCGCTGAGGCTGGAGCAAAACATCTGGAGGAAGGCAGCCATTCTAAGGTTTACTTGAGTGATGTCCCATGTTCAGAGATCTTCACGTTTTACCTGGGACACAGGCAAAACCTGATACCAAATTCCATGCCATCGAGTGGATTCCAACTCATAGTGATCCTATAAGACAGAGTACAACTGTCACACAGGGTTTCCAAACAGTGGCTGGTGTATTCAAACCGCCGACCTTTCGGTTAGTGGCCCAACTCTTAACCACTGCGCCACCAGGTCTTGGGAGCATAGGCAAAGGATCTTTCTGTATTTCCTCTTTTGAGAATGAGAATAATTCTTCCCACGAACTACACAAAAGTGATGTGAGGGTTTGTATTTTAAAGTGGGTGGACCTTCTAGTGACATATAAATCCTACATGTATAATTTAGAAACCAGACTCTTTTTATGATTTTTAAAAGACCAGTTTATTTATGAATGTCCTTTCTGTCCAAAATGCCCTATATGCTGCATTCTTGAGTATTTAACTGTAAGAGTCCTGATTTGTGAGAGTTGTAGTTAGTTCTGTGGTGACGAGTCAAGACTAAGGACATAGGACACATGGATGTTAAATCTGCATTCCATGGGGCATCATTAGTCCAGGAGTGTTTTTTCTCTGGAGCTGTAAGCATAGCATGGTAAGAGGACTAAGTAGGGACTTGGTGTCACATGGTCTTAGCCCTGCCGTTCCCTAGATTTGTGAATTGGAGTAATTTATTTAATCTCTCTAACTCTCAGTTTCCTCTTCTATATAATAAAAGAAGACCTTAGAGGTCACTTGGATTCTTTGAAAAAACATATGTTAAGCACCGGACAAAGAGTAAGCACTTAATAAATGGCATCTGCTAATCTTATTGCAGGAGACCTTGGGTGGTTCAAGGGGTTAAGGGCTTAGCTAACTCCCACAGCTTTCCTCCCTTCTCCTTTCATGTCTTTGTCATTCCTATTACTCCTGTTCCAGTATTAGGCATCCTCATTGCTGTCTTGCATGCCCATCTTGGATAAAGAAAGAGTTACATGCAGCTAATTGGTCGTGAGGTTTTTTATTTAGTATTTTCCCCCTTTTAAATTTATAGCAGAAAACTAAAGTGTCACCTCTTAATTCCTGACTAATAATCCAAAGACAAGACAATTTGAATTTCCCCAGCTTGGTGTATCTTTTAAGCCAGTAGAACAGATTCAATAGCAGAAGCCAGATGGTGTCTGTACACAGAGAGGAAGCACAGAGGGGGTTCTATTTTTCTGTTACCCCAAACACCAGAAGGAGGAACTGATCTTCACAGCAATTGGTCACCAACCGGGCTTATCAGGATCAACTCAGAAGAAATAAGATGAGAGTTTTATGTCTCCCAGGAAGGAAAATAAAGGCTCAATTCCCCTTGCAAATCCTGGATGTTTTTCTTTCTTGAGTGTAATTATCTGAGAAGTACAAGGAGCAGTAGTGTGACTTAAGGGGAAAGTCTCCATGAGAAAAAGTTGACTCGCTGCCTCATCAGAAGGCAAACCTGTGCCTCAGCTGACTCTGCTTTGCTTTTAGGAGTAATCAAAGACCACCATCAAGTTAGCCAGCCAGGAGAGAACTGATCAACCCAAACAACCTGATTGTCCAGCAGGCCCAGGTGTCTGGGGCTGGGAGAGGGTCATGGTGTAGCCATTCTCAGCCAAGGCATCCATCCATGGGCTTTGGGATCCCTTTGCCATAACCACCACGAAGAATCTGGTGGCGCACAAACATGACTTATCTGACAGTCCTGTCTTTTGAACTATCATAACTACAAAGTGCAAAACACTGTCTACATCAGTCTTAGAAGGAATAAAATCAGAATGTTCCTTAGAAGCAAGGATAGCAAGATTTCGGCTTGCTTACTTTGACAAGTCATCAGGAAAAGCCAATCACTAGAAAAGTAGAGCATCGGTGAAAACGAGGGAAACCTTCCATGAGACGGATTGACATGATAGCCAAAGTAATGTACTCAAACATTGCAACAATCATGAAGATGGGGTGCAGGACTGTGGAACATTTTGTTCGTTTATCCACAAGGTTGTTATGAGCCAGAGTCAACAGCACCTCACAACAACAACAAAAACATCAGTCTTGTTGGTTGGGTGGCAGCATCCTTAATGCTTAGAAATATGTGATTGAGTTTCCAAAGAAAAAGAAACCTCCAGGCTAATTGCATATTGCTACTTGTTCTGGGATTCCTCCCTTTCCAGCCATCCCCCTGCAATGGTGTATGATAGCTATTTTCTCATATGTACAACATTCAGTTAATGATGATTTACTCTTCCTGCCATTGCTACTGCCAGGGCAGCAGTGACAAATCTTCTTGCTTAAGTCTGGTGGGCTCCATCTTTTTCAGCGTTGCTAAATATCCTCGTAGGTTGGCAGCAATATGGACAAGGTGACAAGCCTGGTTCCTCGGGTGGGAATTTTTTATGATTGTTCTGATACCACACTATCTAAACCCTATGCAATTTTTAAAAGGAGCATTAGAGTTGGAGCCTGTTTATCTGTCTGTTTGGAAGTCTCAAGCTGTCAGGCATATGTTGTGCTGCAGTCTGAGTGTATGTTATAAAAGTGAGCCACCCTAGAGATGCTGATCTGGCTCCTCAAGTGAAAGGCTGACTGCTTTTTCCACTTGATCAGATCTTGCCATTGAAATGGAAGATACTGCTTCCTTGGGAGAGGAGAAAGTGCAGTGCCACTTTCAGCATGTTTGCTGCCACGTGTCACTGGGGAAACTCATGTGGAAGCTGCGTGATTATTTGCTGGGGATTGTGTAGAACGGATGTTAGCACCATGTAGATGCTTAGACTTTCAGTGTTTTTCATCTGATTTCACCCAAGTACCTAGAATGGCTAAGGGGATTAAAATTTATCTTTGAAGTTGACTGAGGGAGATAGTACAAAAATTGCCCTCCACAAACATAAAAAGTCTTTGAAGTTGTAAAAATCATGCATAATTTACAATTTAACCCCAAATATATTTGTGTTAGTTCAATATGTTCTATTCAGGTTCTTTGGATGCAAGGAGCAGCAACTTTCTTGAAGTAGCTTAAGTATAAAGAGGTAGTTTATCTTTAGCGTACCCAGCTCATAGAATCAAAGAATCACCGTGAAGGTAGAGTAGCTGGGCTTTGTGGAGCATTGGAGAGCTACCAGGAAAGAGGTGGCTTTCTCCATCTCTCAGGGCTGCCTTTGTCTCCGCTCAAATTGTGTTGGCAGTTCAGCAAGCTCTGCTTATTCACATTAGTATGTGGATCAAATGGAGGCCTCTCCCTTTGAGTCTACCCTGTCTTTTAGTTCTAGCCTTCAGTATCAAATATGTGTTGAAATCCTAGCTCCTATACCTGTGGATGTAATCAGATTTGGGAATATGGTTTTCCTTGTAATGTTAATGATACATGATCTAAAGTATTGCACAAAATAAATATATTTTATTTAAAAAAGTATTATCAAGAGCTTGTGAATTCCTGAGAATATGTTGTTAGGTCTGATAGGGTCTGTGGAAATGATTTAGAATACTGAATAACTTTAGGCTTAGAAGTATGTGGCTTTGTATTTATTTTTGAATTGTGCCTGTTTGTTTGGTTTCCTGATTGTTGTTGTTGTTAGCTGCTGTCCAGTTGATTCCGACTTATGATGATCCCATGTGTTACAGAGTAGAACTGCTCTATAGAGTTTTCTTGGCTATAATCTTAACAGAAACAGATCACAAGACCTTTTTCTCTGGAGTACCACTGGGTGGATTCAAAATGCCAACCTTTTGGCTAGCAGTCGTACACAAACCATTTGTACCACCTAGGGGATCTTGGTCTCCTGATTAGAGCGTAATTATTTGAGAGCAGACATTTTGTCTTCTATTTTTTTAGAATACTCATAAATCACATGGTCTGTGGTTTATCTATAGCAGATGCACAACAGTTTATAAGATGTCATAGCTGGAGGACAAAGATACAGACTCCATGGGAAAGAAATTTGCAAGACAGCAATTCAGAAACCTTATCCCAGATGGAAGAAGAAAATTCCAGCCAGCTCCAGCCTTCCTGTATCACCTAAGGGTTGGGGGCACCTCTGGTCAGCAGGGAAAAGAATGCCAAAGAAATAGATTGGAAATACTGTAGCCCAAGAATCCAGGAAGATGGGAGAGCTGTATACCTGGAGTTGGGATAGAAACACCTGTGAAGGTTACACCTCAGGACACAGGCCCACTAAAAGAATTAGACTGAATCAGAAGATTGTAAGAATGCATCCACACCCCCACATTCTACCTCCACACCAACAAGCCTCCTGTATAGTAATAGTAGATTACAGGTGAAATAGCTGAAAACACAGACTTCTGATAAATAGTACAAAGAGAAGCTGCAAGGAAAGCTGGGAAGTAAAAACAAAAAGACTAGAGGGATTTGAAGCCTCTAGTTCCTATAGTTACAACAAACATTAAACACAGCCAAATTCTTAGCCAGCATCACACAAATCCTCACATTAAAAGCCTACTTACTTCAGTATCTATTACCTAAGATCACATGTCTGCCTTTCAACAAAAAATTACAAGGCATATCATAAGGCAAGAAAAGAGAGAAAGCAAGCATTATAACCAGACTATGAGTGATATTAATCAGTTATTTTAAATTATTTGTCTGATAGGTCTAACATGTGCATCATATTTGAATCTGGTTATGATGCTTGCAACATCAGATGGATAATGTGAACAGAGAGCTGGAAACTCTAAAAAATAATAGAAAGGAAATGCTGATGGGGGGTGAAGGGAAGGGACAAAACCCACGGTAATGGTAATGAAGAATGCCTTTGATGGACTTATCCATCAGTAGACTCAGTAGAGTTGAGGAAAGAATCAGTGAACTTGAAGATAAATCAATTGAAACTTCCCAAACAAAACTGCAATGTGAAACAAAGAATGGTGGAAAAAATCCAAAAAAACCAGAAAAGAACATTCAAGAACTGTGGGCCAATATAAAAAGGTGTAACATATGCATAATTGCAAATACCAGAATAAAATAATGAAAGAATGGTGTAGAAGAAATATTTTAATAATAATTTTTGAGAACTTCCAAAATTGATGAGAATTACTAATCCACAAAACAAGGAAGTTCTGTAGACATTAATCAGGATATATATATATGTGTATATATGTACACACACCTACATATATATCACAAACAAGCAAAACAGAACTAGGCATCTCATATGCAAACTGCATAAAACCCAAACAAGGAAAAAAGTTACAGAAAAAAACAAAAATCTTACCAATAGTAATTACAGAAGCCTTCTCACTAGAAATCATGCTACAAGAAGAGAGAGAGGTGATAACTTTAAAGTGCTGGGAGGAAGGGATGGGAAATTGCAAACCTAGAAGTCCATATCTAAAAAAATTATCCTTCAAATATGAAGGAGATTAAAAGACTTTCTGAGACAGAAACAGGAAATTCACTGCCAGCAGAACTACCTTGCAAAAAAAAAAAAAAAAAATGTTAGAAGACCAAGTGGGATTTATTCTAGAAATGCAAGACTTGTTTAATATTCAGAAATCAATCAAGAAAAATGATATGATTATTTGGAGCCCTGGTGGTGCAGTGGTTAAGAGCTCAGCCATTTGATAACCAGAAGTTCAGCAATTCGAATCCACCAGCCTCGCCTTGGAAACCATATGGAGCAGTTCTACTCTGTCCAATAGGGTTGCTGGGAGTCGGAATCAACTCGACGGCAACGGATTTGATTTTTGGTTTGGATATGAATAGATGCATAAAAAGTATTTGAAAAAATTCAACACCCAGTCATGATAAAAACTCTAAAAATCTAGGAACACAGGGGAACTTCCTTAACCTGTAAGTACATATGAAAAGCATACAGCTAATCCCTTACTTAATGGTTAGAGAATGAACACTTTTCTCCAAGGCAAGCATGTCCTCTCTCACTGCTCCTATTCAACATTCTTCTGGAAATCCTATCAAGTGCAAAGCAGAAGAAACAGAAACAAAAATGATACACAATGGAAAGGAAGAAGTAAAAATGTGTTTATTCATAGATGATATGATTATCTATGCAGAAAACCTAAGGAATCTACTAAAAAAAAACAAAAAACAAAAACTCTGGAACTAATAAGTACTATAGTAAGATTTCAAGATACAAGGTCAATTTAGAAAAGTCATTTGCTTTCCTATATACCCAGCAATGAACAACTGAGACTTTAAATTAAAAATAGCATCCCCCGAAAAAATGAAGTACTTAGATATAAATGTTCTCTCCATTTTTCACTAGGCACACTTTCCCTCTACCTAAGACAGTTGTTCTTTTCCTCTTGTTTCAGAGGTTTTGCTTAAAAGGACATGTATCTGGATAATATTAGTCCCTTACCTCTGCCATGCCCTTGTTAATCCATTCTTTACAGCACCATTTAACATGAAATCTTTCACCTTATTTAAAACACTTTTAATTATCATGACACCATTTAGCAGCTGAAAACAGTTTTATAAATACGTACTGGGAATAATATTAGGCTTCCTGAAAGTACAGAGGTTGAATTTACGTTCCTCAAATTCTCATATTGCCTAATGAGAGATGAGAGTCTGATGAGCCCTCACACTCAGGGTAGGTGGCTGCAGATAATTAGCACAGCTCCTAACGATTAGTGTGGTCATCTTTTTTTGGCAATCAATGTCATTAACAATTTTAGATTTGATATTTATGTTATGGTGTCCTGCCTCTGGCTAAACTGCTAACTACAAATTCTAACTTAAAACGTTTGGCATGTCAGGCTAAGAAGGCTCGACAGACTTGGACAGAGATCTTCCTCACCCCTCTGCTGTTCTCACCATCTTCAACACAGTAATGTAGTACAAGTATCACTCTTCTATAAAGATCTAGGCTGTATTGATCCCATTCTAATCTCACAGTTTTCCGTTTTCACTCCTCTAAGAAACTCATTAGCATGTGAACGGGTGAACTGCTGAGCGAAGTTCCTGATGGGTGATATCTTCCTTTACAACATTTATTGGCATTGGTAGGCATGTTTCACAATCAGTCTAAGCAGCTATTTCATCGTCTGTGGAATGGAAGTAATTATTATCTCACAGAGCTATGATGAGGATTAAATTAGATAGCGTGCATAAAGCACCTGGCACAGTGCATGGTGAATGGTCACAGTCCCCCTTTTGTGTTGCATGAAGACCCACATCTGGGCCTTTGTTCTCTAGTGAGTACTTATGTTCCTTGAGTCGTATGCTTCTTATCCGTTCACCTCTTGTTCACTCACAGTGCCTAACATAGGGCAGCTAGTTGCTCTTAAAAATTGCTCAACAAATGTTTTATCTCTCACCAGAATATGAGCTCCATGAGGGCAGAAACCAAGTATTGGATTCATCTCTGTATCCTTGGCATCTAGCTGTGTTCCAGTAATAAATGGAACATTTAATACCCACTCACCCTTGCCCCGGTGGTGCAGTGGTTAAGAGCTCAGCTGCTAACCAAAAGATCAGCAGTTCGAATTCACCAGCCGCTCCTTGGAAACTTTATGGGGCAGTTCTACTGTGTCCTATAGGGTCACTATGAGTCGGAATCGACTCCATGGCAGTGGGTTTTTCACCCCTGCCCCTGCAGTGGGAACCCCTATTGAATAAGAGCTAAAATTGCCCTGGAAAAGCAGATCTCTGTGGAGATTGGGTCTCCTGGTTCTCCCAGCCTTGTGCCAGGAAAGTGTGTAAGGCTTAATTTGGGGAAGACCAATAATGTAGAGGGAAATGAAAGAACTAACTGGGGACTCCAGAACCCAGTTTAGGTCACCGCCTTCTGGCATCCCCGCTGCAATGACTGAAGGAGCCAACATATGTAAATCATCTTCCAGGGGTCAAGCTCACAATAAATTCAAATTGCCTGAAAATTTATACAGCTACAGCAGTTTTTATTTGACTTCAAAGTGACTCACTAGTGCAGGTAAATGTCCCAAAGCTATTTTACCATTCTATTAATAAAATTATCCAAGCCTACTTTGACACTTCCCACTCTCTTGATAATTTTTGCATTCAGAATTTACTAGCTTGCCCAGTGTTTACTTTTTTTTAACCTTTTTAAGTTGAGGAACTTTCTGACAATCAAAGGAAAGCTATAAATCTCTTTCTAGAAAGTTGTACATGCACACATACACACAATTGGTATATAATTCTATTAATTAACAGATCCTGTAAAACCAGTTTTTGGATCCTCATTTAAATTAACTCTAAATTAAGAAAACTAGTGTGGGATATTTCATACATTCGGCCAACAATAAACGTACACTGTAGGCCTGATGCAAGATGCTGGAGAATTAATCCCACCCCTTGCCCTCAGAAGCTTTTAATCTATCTATCCTGGTAAGGAAGGCCAAAGAAGAATTGACGCATTTGAAATATGGTGTTGGCAAAGAATATTGAATATACCATGGACTGCCAGAAGAATGAATAAGTTTGTCTTGGAAGAAGTACAGCCAGAGTGCTCCTTGGAAGCGAGGATGGCGAGACTTTGTCTAATGTGCTTTGACATGTTATCAGGGGGGACCAGTTCCTGGAGAAGGACATCATGTCTGGTGAGATAGAGGTCAGCAAAAAAGAAGGATATCCTCGATGAGATGTATTGACACAGTGGCTGCAACTATGGGCTCAAACATAGCAATGATTTTGAGGATGGTGCAGGACTGGGCAGTGTTTCATTCTGTTGTACATAGGGTTGCTATGAGTTGGAACTGACTCGACCGTACCTAACAACAACAGCAACATCCTTGTAGTGGACAACACCAAACAGAGAAGCTAGAGCAGAGTAGAAACCCAAATGACATTAGATGAATGATCAAATAGATTCTCATGAAAACTAAATTCCTATGAAAAGTAAAAGGCAAGTGTACTTAAGAGGATTCTTTAGAGAAATGCAATTCACCTACATGTTCTCTTACCAGATTCTCAGGTGTAGTGCAAAGTCTATCCACCAGAATGTCTGCTTTTCAGTAGACATACCAAGGAGCTCATGGTGCACGGGGTCCATCAGAATCTTCATGGATAGACTGGTGCATAGTGATAGCCTTGAGAATAGTCCAAGAACATGAGTAAGGAATCTCTCAAGAAGGAAAATACCTTTATGCTCCTAGCTACCTGTTTTTGAGACCTGCAGTACTAATAGCAGTGACCAAGGAGAGCAAGATGCAAGTTTTCATAAAACATTGAAGATTTTGAAATAAGAAAATACCCTTTTATATTCATCAATCTTATATAAATTTTTTTGCAACTTTCTGTGAGACTATATTATCATTATTATTACTATTATTTATATTTTATTGTACTTCAGGTGAAGGCTTACAGAACAAATAGTTTCTCATGAAACAGTAGTACATATGTTGTTTTATGACGTTGGTTAACAACCCCACAACATATTAACTCTCTAAATTCTCAACCTTTTTTTTTTTTGGTGAAAATACACATAGCCAAAGATACACCGTTTCAAAAATTTCTACATACATAGTTCAGTGATATTGACTATGCTCTTCCAATTGTGCTGTTATTCTCACTTAAGATGAAGGCTTACAGAACAAAATAGTTTCTCATTTAACAGTTACTACAAATGTTGCCCTATGACAATGGCTAACAATCTCACAACACATCAACACTATCCTTACTCAACCTTGGGTTCCCTATCACCAGCTTCCTTGTCCCCTTCTGCCTTCTGGCCCTTGTCACTGGACTCCTGCACCTCGTTATTCTCATTTGGTTTTACAGGGCTGTCCACTCCCAGGCTGAACAGTCAACCTCGGAGGTAACTTCACCACTGGGCTAAAAGGGTGTCTGGGGGCCATACTCTCGAGGTTTCTCTACTCTCCTTTAGGCCAGTAAATCTGGTCTTTTTTTTTGTGAGTTAGAATTATGCTCTACATCCTTCTCCAGCTCTGTCCAGAACCCTCTGTTGTGATCCTGGTCAGAGCAGTCAGTGGTGGTCGCTGGGCACCATCTAGCTGTACTGGACTCAGTCGGTGGAGGCCTTGGTAGATGTGGACCATTAGTCCTTCGGACTAATCTTTTCTTAGTATCCTGGTCTCTTCATTCTCCCTTGCTCCTGAAGGGATGAGACCAGTGGAATATCTTAGATGGCCGCTCACAGGCTTTTAAGAACCCAGACACTACTCACAGAGGTAGAATGTAGAGCATTGTCTTTATAAGCTGTGTCATGCCGATTGAGCTAGATGTTCCCCGAGACCATGGTCCTCACAGCCCTCCGCCCAGCAATTCAGTCCCTCAGGGAGTTTGGATGTGTCTATGGGGCTTCCATGACCTTTCCTGGTACAGGTTGTGCTAGTTTCCCCTGAATTGTGTACTGTCTTACCCTTCACCCAAGATACCATTTATCTGTTGCCTATGTAGTATTTCCCCTCCACCCCTCCCATCCCTGGTAACCAGCAAAGATTGTTACATTTTGTGTGTGAACTTTTTTCATGGTTTTTTACAGTAGAGGTCTCATACAATATTTGTCATTTTGTGATTGACTTATTTCACTCAGCATAATGTCCTCCAGTTTCATCCACGTTATGAGATGCTTCACAGATTCATTGTTGTTCTTTCTCGTTGCATAGTACTCCTTTGTGTGTATGTACCATAGTTGGTTTATCCATTCTTCTGTTGATGGGCATCTAGGTTGTTTCCATCGTTTTGCTATTGTGAACATGCTGCCATGAACCTAGGTGTGCATATGTCTATTTCAGTGATGACTCTTATTTCTCTAGGATATATTCCTAGGAGTGGGATTGCTGGATCGAATGGTATGTCTATTTCTAGCTTTCTGAGGAAACGCCATACCATTTTCCAAAATGGTTGTATCATTTTGCATTCCCACCAGTAGTGCATAAGAGTCCCCATCTCCCCGCAGCCCCTCCAACATTTGTTATTTCCAGTGTTTTTGATTCGTGCCAGTAATGCTGGGGTGAGATGGTATCTCACTGTGGTTTTAATTTGCATTTCTCTAATGGCTAGTGATCGCGAGCATTTCCTAAGGTGTCTGTTGGCCATCTGAATCTCTTCTTTAGTGAAGTGTCTGTTCATTTCCTTTGCCCATTTTTTAATAGGATTATTTGTCTTTTTGTTGTAGAGGTGTTGGATTTTCTTGTGGATTATGAAGATTAGACTTTTGTCTGACTTGTACTGTCCAAAAATTTTTCCCAGTCTGTAGGTTCTCTTTTGGCTCTTTTGGTGAAGTCTTTTGAAGAGCATAGGTGTTTGATTTTTAGAAGATCCCAGTTATCTAGCTTATCTGTTGGGTTTTGTGTGTTGATAGTTATGGTTTGTATCCTGTTAATGCCATGTATTAAGGCCTGAAGTGTTGGTCCTATTTTTTCTTCTATGAACTTTATAGTTTGAGGCTTTATATTCAGGTCTTTGATCCATTTTGAAGTAGTTTTTGTATACGATGTGAGGTATGGGTCCTGTTTCATTTTTTTGCAAATGGATATCCAGTTTTGCCAGCACCATTTGTTAAAAAGACTGTCTTTTCCCCATTTGATGGACTTTGGGCTCTTGTCGAAGATCAGGTGACCGTCGGTGGATGGATTTACATCTGGGTTCTCAATTCTGTTCCATTGGTCAATCTATCTGTCTTTGTACCAGTACCAGGCTGTTTTGAGTACTGTAGCTGTATAGTAGGTTCTGAAGTCAGGTAGTGTGAGTCCTCCAACTTTATTCTTCTTCTTCAGTAGTGCTTTATTTATTCGGGGTTTCTTCCCTTTCCGTATAAAGTCATTGATTAGTTTTTCCATCTCTTTGAAGAATGTTGTTGGTATTTGGATCAGGATTGCATTGTATTTGTAAATTGCTTTGGGTAGAATTGTCATTTTCACAATGTTGAGTCTGCCTATCCATGAGCATGGTATGTTTTTCCATTTATGTAGATCCCTTTGGGTTTCATGCAGTAGTGTTTTGTAGTTTTCTTGTATAGGTCTTTTACATCCCTGGTGAGATTTATTTCTAAGTATTTTATCTTTTTAGGGGCTATTGAAAACGGTATTCTTTTCCTGATTTTCTTTTCATTGTTCTCCTTACTGGTGTATAGGAATCCAACTGATTTTTGAATGTTTATCTTGTATCCTGCTACTCTACTGAATCTCTCTGTTAGTTCCAGTAGATTTCTCGTGGAGTCTTTAGGGTTTTCTATGTATAGTATCATATCATCTGCAAACAGGGACAGTTTAACTTCTTCATTACCAATTTGGATGCCCTTTATTTCTTCTTCTTGCCTTATTGCTCTAGCTAGAACTTCCAGCACAATGTTAAACAGGAGTGGTGATAAAGGGCATCCTTGTCTTGTTCCTGTTTTCAAGGGGAATGTTTTCAACCTCTCTCCATTAAAAATGATGTTGGCCGTTAGTTTTGCATAGATGCCCTTTATTATGTTGAGAAATTTCCCTTCTATACCTATTTGATTGAGAGTTTTTATCAGGAATGGGTGTTGGACTTTGTCAAATGCCTTTTCTGTGTCAATTGAGATGATCATGTGATTCTTTTCTTTCCTTTTATTTATGTGGTGGATTACGTTGATGGATTTTCTAATGTTGAACCATCCTTGCATACCTGGTATGAATCCTACTTGGTCGTGGTGTATTATTTTTTTGATATGATGCTGAATTCTATTGGTTAGAATTTTGTTCAGAATTTTTGCATCTATATTCGTGAGAGATATTGGTCTGTAATTTTCTTTTGTTGTGATGTCTTTCCCTGGTTTTGGTATCAGCATTATCCTGGCTTCATAGAATGAATTTGGAGGTGTTGCTTCCTCTTCTATGCCCTGAAATAGCTTGAGTAGAACTGGTACAAGCTCTTCTGTAAATGTTTTGTAGAATTCTCCAGTGAAGCCATCTGGGCCAGGGCTTTGTTTGGTTGGGAGTTTTTTTTATTACCTTTTCAATCTCTTCTCCTGTTATGGGTCTGTTCAGATTTTCAACATCACTTTGTTGTAGTTTGGGTAGGCCATGTGTTTCTAGAAATTTATCCATTTCCTCTAGGTTTTCAAATTTGTTGGAGTATAGGTTTTCATAATATTCTGTTATAATCCTTTTTATTTCAGTTGGGTCTGTTGTAATGTCCCCCATTTCATTTCTAATTTGTGTTATTTGTGTCCTCTCCTGTTTTTCTTTTGTCGGTCTGGCCAGTGGTTTGTCGATTTTGTTGATTCTTTCAAAGAACCAACTTTTGGTTTTGTTGATTCTTTCTATTGTTTCTCTGTTCTCTATTTCATTTATTTCTGCTCTGATCTTTACTATTTCCTTTCTTCCGGTGGTTGTGGGCTTTTTTTGCTGTTGATTTTCTATTTGTTTGAGTTCTGTAGTTAATGTTTTGATTTTGTCCCTTTCTTCTTTTTTGATATGTGCATCTATTGCTATAAATTGTCCTCTGAGGACTGCCTTTGCTGTGTCCCAAAGGTTTTTGTATGATGTGTTTTCATTCTCATTTGAGTCTAGGAATTTTTTGATTCCATCTCTGATTTCTTCTATTACCCAGTGATGTGTAAGCAGGGTATTATTCAGTTTCCATGTACTAGATTTTTTTCCCTTGGTCTTTTTATTGTTAATTTCTACCTTGACGGCATTGTGGTCAGAGAAGATACTTTGAATTATCTCAATGTTTTGGATCTTGTTGAGGATTGCTCTGTGGCCTAAGACGTGGTCTATTCTGGAGAATGTTCCATGTGCATTGGAAAAGAATGTGTACTTTGCAGTGGTTGGATGGAGTGTACTGTATATGTCTATGAGGTCAAGTTGGCTGATTGTGCCCTTTAGGTCTCCTGTATCTTTGCTGAGTTTCTTCTTAGTTGTTCTGTTCTTTACTGAGAGTGGTGTGTTGAAGTCTCCTACTATTATTGTGGAACTGTCAATTTCTCTTTTCAGTGTTGTTAGAGTTTGTTTTATGTATTTTTGAGCCCTGTCATTGGGTGCGTAGATGTTTATTATGGTTATGTCTTCACAATGGATCCTCCCCTTAATCATTATATAGTGCCCTTCTTTGTCTTTTATGGTAGATTTTGTTTTAAAGTCTATTTTATCTGAGATTAGAATTACCACTCCTGATCTTTTTTGGTAGTTGTTAGCTTGATATATTTTTTTCCAACCTTTGACTTTCAATAAATTCACTTCTTTGTTTCTAAGGTGTTTCTCTTGTAGACAGCATATTGATGGATCCTGTTTTCTTATCCATTCTGTAACTCTCCATCTCTTTATGGGTGCATTGAGTCCATTTACATTCAGTGTAATTATTGATGGATGTGAGTTTGTTGCTGTCATTTTGTAGTGCTTTTTTTTGTGGTGCTGATGTTTTCTTTGTTCTTCTTACTTTCTTGTGCTGTGTTACTTTTGTTTGTGGGTTTTCTTTTCATTTCTTTTGTTTTTTCTGAGACTTTATGTTTTTCATCTTTATTTTTATGAGTTGGTTTGTTAACTTTCTTTGTGGTTACCGTGAATTTTACCCTTATCTTTCTAAGTTTGAAGCAGTCTACCATTACTTGGTATTGGCTTGCCTTCCTCTCCATTAGAACTTTCTATACCTATGCCGTTTATTCCCTCTTTTATTGTTTTGATGTTGTTGTCATTTATTGATTAACTGCTCTGATTCCCTGTTGTATTTCTTTTGCTTTTGTATAGTCCTCAAGAGTTCATTTCCTAGATTGGTATCTGGCTTGTATGATCCTACGTCGTAGGTTCTGCATGTGAGCTGAAGCTGTTTGTCCTCAGATCTAAGAACTCGCTTTAATAATTCTTGTAAGTTTGGTTTGACGTTTACATATTCCCTTAATTTCTGTTTATCTGGAAATGACGTAATTTCACCATCAAATTTGAATGAGAGTTTTGCAGGATATATTATTCTTGGCTGACAATTTTTTTCTTTCAAGATTTATATATGTCATCCCATTGCCTTCTTGACTGCATGGTTTCTGCCGAATAATCTGAGCTTAGTCTTATTGTTTCTCCTCTATATGTGACTTCTTGTTTTTCACAAGCTGCTGTCAGATTCTTTGTTTGTCTTTGGTTTTGGCGAGCGTGAATATGATATGCCTTGGTGATTTTCTTTTCGGGTCTCTTATATATGGGGTTTGTTGAGCTTCTTGGATGGCCAGCTTTTCATCTTTCGTGATATTGGGGAATTTTTCTGTCAGGAGTTCCTCAGTGATCCTCTCTGTGTTTTCTGTTTTCTCTCTCTGTTCTGGAATGCCAATTGCTCGTAAATTTTTGCTTTTAATTGTATCCCACATCATTCTCAGGGTCTCTTTATTTTTCTTTGTTCTTTTTTCTGAGTTTTCCTGAAACAGAGTTGTATCCAAGTGTTTGTCTTCAGTTCCACTGATCCTGTCTTCCACAGTTTCAAATCTGCTTCTCAGCCCTTCTATGACATCATCCATTTCTGAAATCTTGTTGTTTATCTTTTGGATTTCTAATTGTTGTCTTTGTGTAATTTCTAGTTGTGAATTTATTTTCGCATTTTCTTCCTGCATCATCTTCCTGAATTCTTCCAATTTTTGGTCTGTATTTTCCATGAATTTGTCAATTTTTTCCTCATGTTTGTCAGCTTTTTGCCTCAGTTCTTGGAGAATTCTGAGGATTAGAGATTTGAGGTAGTTCTAGTGCATTTTCTTCCACAGGAGAGTCATCTGGTGTTTTATTTTGGTTGTCTACTGGTACCATCCTGTCCTGTTTTTGTAAATGTTTTGATATTGTCTGCTGTTTTGGGGGCATTCAGTAGTTATTTTTCTCATTTATTGATTGTAGATTTGTTTGTTTTTTCCCTTTTTAAATAAAAAGTTTGACTATGTATGAGCAGGCGGAATGTGTGTTCTTTGTTGTTTTCTCATCTGTGTGCTCAACTCTTTTCACCTCTTTCTCCAACTGGCAGGTTCAGTCACTCAGATATGGTACGGCAGGGCAGGTCTAGCTGAAGAGGAGTTACTGAGATGGGTTGTTTGTGGCACTTACTACAGCTACCAGGGTGGGTCGGTAATCAGTGCAGGGCAGGTTCCAGTAGGCCGTGCCTGTGCTGCTTGGTGGTGTGATGTCAAGCACACAGTTTAGGTAGGCAGGATGCAGCAGGGAGATGGTTATGTGTGAAGCTAAGCTGGATATTGGAGAGAAGACCAGAAGCCAAAAACATACAAACAAACAAAAAAGAATGCTAGGGGAGCTTGCTGTTGGAATGGAGAGATGAGAGACTATGAAATGGAGAAAAAGAGAAATAGGAAGAGGAAGAAAAGAAAAGAATGAATAAATAAAAATCAGAAAGGTTAAAGAACTTCAAAGTTCCCAGGGATCCCACTGATGCAGCTATGAGGTCTGGGGAAGTTGCTCTCAGGTGTCGCAGTACAGCCTGGCTAGAAGGCATAGAGGTATACAACGCCTGGTATTCAGGGATCATAAAGAGAAGGAAGATATAGAGAGACGAGAAACTGAGCAATGAAGAAAGACAAAAAGGGAAAAAGAGGGAGAAGAAAAGAAAACAAATTAAAAATAAAAAGAACAAGAAGGGCCCCCCAAAAAACAGGAAAAAAAAAAAAAAACAACAAAAAAAGAAATGCGCTCATGGATCCCTCTGCATGTCTGTGGAAGCTGAAGGGGAGTTCCTTGCCACGCAGCTCCGCCTGGCCAGAAAGGGCTCCCAACTCAAGAAAAGGAAAAGAAAACAAACAAACAATTCAAAATGAACAAACGAACAAAAGCCCTAGGATCCCACCAGAGTGGTAGCCCAGACTGGAAGCAGCTCCACACTCGAATGGAGCTCCACAGCCCCTCAGGAAGAAGCAAAGATGGCGCACAGAGCCATGCACTCGAGTGAAAGGAGAGGGAGGCGGCGAGAGGCAAGGAAGAAATCCAAAGAAGCAGAAAAAAAAAAAGCAACACCAGCAGCCAACAAATGGCACTCGGAGAGCCAGCTAGTGTGGGCTGGTGTTTCTGGACGAGACTGTGTCTGCGGGAAACAGAGGAGGCCGAGTGTGGGTGAAGAAGGGTAGAGAGTGGGAAAGCATATATCACAAATTGCCGGCCCTCTGGAGCCCCTCAGGAAGAAGCAAAGATGGCGCACGGAGCCAGGCACTCGAGTGAAACGGGGGGGGGGGGGTGGTGAGAGGCAAGTGAGAAATCAAAAGAAGCAGAAAAATAAAGCAACACTGGCAGCCAACAAATGGCACTCAGAGAGCCGCCCGCTTGGGTGTGTGGAATCTTAGCAGCCGGTGCTTCCCGGTCAAGAGACTGTGGCCGCGGGAAGCAGAGGAGGCTAAGCCGGGGTGAAGAGGTGTGGGGGGTGGGAAAGCTCACACCACAAATTACCGGTTGTTTTGTCTCCTGGTGGATGCTCCGTGAGGCTGCTTTCTCGTACCCCCGTTTGCTGGTCTCCGATAGGAGTCCAAGATGGTGGATCCACGCTGCGTTAGCTGGTAGGGGACCTCTGCATGAATCTCTCCTCGCTCTACGTTCTCTGTCAGTTTTCTCACTCCATTTGGTGCTTGGCTGAGTTCTTTATCTCTTCATTTGATGTTTTAGGGTTTCAGGATTGTTGTATTCTCTGTTTGGCTTAGTTTTTCAGATCTTTGTTGTGGAGGGATGGCGTGGTGCTTCTGCCCAGAGCGCCATTTTGCTGGAACTCCCAATCTTATATTTTACTGTAGCTAAAGTTAAAGCTATATAACATGTAGTTTCACACAAACCTGCACATCCCTACTATATATATGTGTTCACACACATATATTCTAGTGAATTTTTATTGGGGTATAATACAAACAGGAGCCCTGGTTGCACAGTGGTTAAGCACTCAACTGTTAACCAAAAGGAATGCCTGGGGCTTCCAGAAGCTGAACGAGATGAGGAAGAATCTTCCCCTAAAGTGTTCAACATCCTGAACATGCTGTTAACATCCTCAGTTCAGTCTGCTAGCTTCCAGAACAAAGCTGTCTTGGAAGAAGTACAGTCAGAAAGCTCATTAGAAGCAAGGGTGGCCAGACTTTGTCTCACATACTTTGGACATGTTATTAGGAGGGACCAGTCCCTGAAGAAGGACATCATGCTTGGTAGAGTAGAGGGTCATCGAAAAAGAGGAAGACCCTCAGTGAGATGGATTGACACAGTGGCTGCAACAATGGGCTGAAACATAACAATGATTATGAGGATGGCACAGGACCAGGCAGTGTTTTGTTCCATTATATGTAGGGTCACTATGAGTCAACATAACAACAACAACAGCTTTCAGAACTGTGAGAGAATACATTTCTGATGTATTAAGCCACCTCTTTTGTGGCACTTTCTTATAGCAGCCTTAGGAAATGAATACAGAATTTGGTATTGAGACTTGGGACGCTGCTGTAACAAATATCTAAAACTGTGGATGTGGCTTTGGAATTGGGTAGTTAGGTAGAGGCTGGAAGTACTGTGAGATGCTTGATAGCAAAAGCCTGGATTTCCTTGAAGAGACTGTTGGTAGAACTATAGACAGTAAATGTGATTTTAATGAGGGCCCAAAAAGAAGTGAGGAAAGCTGTAGAGAAAGTTTCTATCATCTTAGGGAATACATAGATCATCATGAACAGAATGTTGCTTGAAATATAAGTGTTGAAGGTGCTTCTGGTGAGTGTGGAAATGAAGAACCTGTTATTGGCATACCTGTGCCACAATTGCACTTTCAAAGCAGATAACTTGTTGTCTAGTTTTCATAGGTGCACAAATGGGGAAGAACTGTGTTCCAGGATGGATCATAACTAGAGTCTCACTCATTTCTGATTTCGATAATTTAAAAGATGAGATTTGGGACTCTTTGTGTTGATTATATTTAGATGAGATGAAATGGGACTTAGAGTTAGTGCTGGAATGAGTTATGACTTTTGGGGATGTTGGGCTCGGGTAAAGGTATTTTGCACATAGGAAAGACATGAATTTCAGGGAGCCAAGGAATAGCCTGTTTTGTGTTGGTTTGTATCTCCTAAAAAAAATTTTCAAGTCCTAATCCTTAGTACTTGTCAATATGACCTTATGTGGAAATAGCATCTTTGCAGATATAATTAATTAGCATGAGCTCATACTGGAATATGGTGTACCCTAATCCGGTATGACTGGTGTCCCTATAAGCAGAGGAGAAGAGAATAACCATGGGAAGGTACAAAGACAGCCAAAGAGGGAAGATGGCCGTGTGAAGATGGAGGCAGAGACTGGAGTTATGCTGTCACAAACCAAGGATCACCTGAGGCTGCCAGAAGCTAGAAGCGATAAGGAGAGATCTTTCCCTAGAGTGTTGAGAGAGGACATGGCCCTGCTGACATCCTGTATTTGATCGTCTAGCTTCCAGAACTGTGAGACTATACATTTCTGTTGTTTTAAAACCCCTCACTGTTGAGTCGACTCCGACTCATAGCAACCCTATAGGACAGAGTAGAACTGCCACATAGTTTCCAAGGAGCGCCCGGTGGATTTGAACTGCTGACCTTTTGGTTAGCAGCTGTAGCACTTAACCACTATGCCACCAGGGCTTCCTCTATTGTTTTGAGCTACCCATTTTGTAGTGCTTTGTTCTGATAGTCCTAGGAAACTAATAGAATCAGTTTTTGTTATTATTATTTTTTTATTATTAGCCAACCGAGTGGGTGTGAAGAGGTACCTCACTGTGGGTTTTTTATTTGCATTTCAATGACTACTACTGATGTTGTGCATTTTCATATGTTTATTAGCATTTTGATGTCCCCCTTTAAGAAGTGTCTGTTCAAGTTCTTTACCCATTTAAAAAATCAGGTTGATTGTCTTTTGCTTAATGACTTTAAATATTTCTTTATATATTCTCATGTGAGACCTTGGGTTGCATACATGTAGAGCCAATGCCTCCCTTGTTCTCTGACTTACCTATTCATGTTCGTAATATTGTCTTTTGATGAAAAGAAGTTCATAATTTTTAAGTCCAGTTTATTAAACATTTTCTTTTTGCTTGTACTGCCTTTATATTCCACTAAAAATAAAATTCCTTGCTTACCTCAAGATCATGAAGATATAATAAGGATGTTATTCTATATCATCTTTTGGAAGTTTTATTGTTTTTATCTTTCATGTTTAGGTACACAGTTCACCTGGTGTGTGGTAGGGGTCAAAACTCAATTTTTCCTTAAGGGAATATCCAATTTATTCAGTATCATTTATTTAAAAGAATATTCTTTCCCCACTGCACTGTGGTAGAAACTTTGTCAGAAATCAAGTGACCATCTGCGTGTGTGTCTGTTTCTAGACTAGACTTATTTTATTCAGTCTGTCAATTTGTCTGCCTTGCCTTAATTCCACACTATCTTGATTTCAGTAGCTTTATAGTAAGTCTAGGTATTTGTTAATTTAAATCCTATATATTAAATTTGAAATATGGAGGATTCCAAAATTCTGAAATTGACAATCAGCATGTTAATTTCCCAGTTCTTGATGAGAGGAATTGACATCTTATGGGGGAGAATGAACATCTTTGGCACAAACTGTAAACAAGGTATGTCTTCCATTTATAAAGAATTTCTTTTGTTGCAAAAAACTTTCTTTTTTTTTTTTTGGTTTTCTGTGGTATGGTATTTTATATTTATTCTTAGATATTTGACTTTTTTTATGCTATTGTAAATGGTTTTTCATTTAATTATTGCTTGCTGTTTATACATAGAAATATAGTAGATTTTTCAAATAATTTATTTGATTACTTTCTTTGTTGTTGCTAAGAGAAATACATTAGATTTTTGGTGGTTGACCTTGTATACAGCAAATGACATACTGCATTGGGCAAATTTGGTATTTTCAATTGCCTCATATACATGTGAAAGCTGGACAATGAATAAGGAAGATCGAAGAAGAATTGATTGCTTTGAATTATGGTGTTGGTAGGGAATATTGAATACATCATGGACTTCCAGAAGAATGAACAAATCTGTCTTGGAAGAAGTATAGCCAGAATGCTCCTCAGAAGCGAGGATGGCGAGAGTTCATCTCAGTGCTTTGGACGTGTTATTAGGAAGGACCAGTCCCTGGAGAAGGACATCATGCTTGGTAGAGGGTCAGTGAAAAAGAGGAAAACCCTCAATGAGATGGATTGATACAGTGACTGCAACAATGGGCTCAAACATAGCAACAATTGTAAGGATGGTGCAGGACTGGGCGGTGTTTCGTTCTGTTGCACATAGGGTCACTATGAGTTGGAACTGGCCTGATGGTACATAACAACAAAAGCAACAACATAGTAAATTTGCTAAATTTACTTATTAATGTTAATAGTATGTCTATGGTCTTAATGGAATTTTTTCTTATTGTATTGGCTAAGTCTTCTAGTATATTTTCAGTGTAGGCCCATCTAACCATAGTCTTTGTGACTCACAAACAATGACTGAGTTGTTGATTGAGTGAGACTATGCAAATAAGTTATATGGAACTCTAATGAGGGGATTGGGCAGTTTTGCCATTTTGATAAGCTTAAAATGAGCCATCCCAGAGGCAGAAAAGAGAGGATCTCACCATTACCAAGAAAGAAGAGCCAGGAGTGGAGTGCATCCTGTGGACCCAGGATCCCTGAATTGAGAAGCTCTTGGAGCCAGAAGATGGAGAGAGAGAGCTGTAATACCGAAGATGGTGAGAAGTGGTGGCAGAAAAATGCTGGCAGCAAAGACAGGGGACCGTCAGGAGATGGTGTGGTGAACTTCCCAGCCCACTGAACTAGAAAGCCTATCGTTTTCGGGCTGAGGCTTACTGTCTGAGTAGGATTCCTCAGGGCACTTATCAGCAGAACTAAAAGAGCTCTATAACACTTGCCTGGCCCAATGCCAGAAAGAGACCTGCCTGCAGGCATGGCTGAGAAGAGGCTGTCCTGAATGAAGAACTATATCATGAGCATTCCTGAACATGAATCGTAACCTCTTACTTCCTTAATAAATCCCATAATCGTGAGTATTATCTGTGAATTCTGTGTGACTGTTGCAATGAATTTGAACTCAGGAGAGAAGTAGAAAGTGCTGTGGGAGGGATGTTTGGTGTCAGAACTGGTAAAGATGGCAGAGAAAGGGGGCATGTCTGACTTCTGCCTCGTAGAAATCAGCTTTGGGCTGTTGATCTTGATTCTTCTCGTGAAGTTAGAGGAGGTCAGATGCCTTTGTCATGCCATTTTTACAGTACTGATTTTGTTAGTTTGCTCGACATTGCCCTTTCATGACCCAGCTTCTCCACCCTATCACCTTCCTTAACCAGTGACAAAATGATTGCTTCAATTCAGCTGTCCTCTTCCTCTCCACCTTATTTATATTTCAGATCTCCACCTCCTTTGATTAGGGGTAGCTCATTGTGAGGATGGGCAGGACCAGGCAGGGTTCATCCTCTTGTACATAAGGTCGCTGTGAGTTGGAACCGACTTGACTTCATCTAACAACAATAAACAACAGCAGTTCATTACATGAAATTGCTTTTTTTACTGTAAATTTTTGTCTGCCATGTTTCTAATTTGATTTATTATTGTCTGTTATTTGCCTTTCTGTACTATGAAGATAGTGTTTATGGTTTAGCATGCAAACTGTACATGTTACTGCACACAAAGCAACTATTTTTTTAAGCATCAATAGTGCATTCATTATTTTGTGATTGGGAAGCAATGCTGTAAGGAGCTTCATCCTAACATAATCGTTTATTATTTTTAGAAAACATTGTATTGTATTTTCATCTTGCTTTAGGAAATTGGTAGGGAATTTTGCCTTAACACGTAACACATTATAATTTTTCTCATTTCTGAGACTGAAGAAAGGTTCCTGGTTAGCATTTTTGCAAAGAATATCTGGTTTTCAGGAATTGATTAATAACACGGTATGGAGATGCCTGCATTTTTTAATGGTCTCTTTACTATGCTAAAATGAAAATCATAGATAACATAGTAAATCTATGTTCATAATTTCAAAAAAATCCATAAAATCCCCTAGTTATAATACATTGGGGACATAGCATGAAATTAGGTTATGATACAATAATATGTACTCCAGTTTGCAAGTGCTTAGGCACAATTATATTAGAAGATATATAAAGTAGTGAATCTTACATCTGTACATAATAATCAAATGATTAAGACAGTTGCAAATACACACACCCAAATACCACAAGTGGTGCTTCTTGGGGTGACATGCTTTTCCAAAGTGGTGAACACCTTTTGGAAAGTTCTGAATAAAACAAAATATAAATTTTCTTCAATTTAGACTGCATTGCACTCCTGGAAAATTCAGTGCATAATAAAAACATGCAAAAATTTTTATAAAGCTTATAAAATATAGCATTAGCTTGTAGCTCAGATAATTTTAAATAGAATTTTCACCTATATGAGTCTCCCTTGGGATGTTTGAAATTTGTGCAGGCTGCAGGATAATTCTTCACTTTATGGGGCTGTTCTGTGTTTTGTAGGAAGTCTAGCATACCTGGATCCAATCACTGACTTTTAGTAATGTCTCATAATTATTGTGCCTGCCAACCCACGCACCTCCAGTTTTCTAAACACCTTATTAAGAATCGCAAAATAGATTATTAAATAGATAATGGTTGATTAATCTGATTTACTGCTAACAAATCATCTAATTTATGCTAGTTTAACTTCAAATGAGTGAGTGTTTGCAACCATAAGTGATAAAGTACTAGATGTAGTTATCATTTTTAGCAGTCTGAAGACAACATCAGAGTCCCACCTTAATTTCAAGGGTTTCTAGGAATACGGATGCTGAAGAAAGTATGGGAATTCACAGTCTAGTTTAGAGATCAGCTGGGAGTTGGCCCTTCAAAGGCTGGTTAACTACAGAAGCAAGAGTGGGTCATTTTACCAATATGAAGTTAATCTTCTAAATAGTCAAAGTAGGAGTGATTTATGAGTTTACAACCTATGTATCCTGAAGATTTCATTTTTTAAATTGCTTTTGCCCTTAAGACAAGATTTCACAGGTGGAAGTTTTTGTCTTAAAATACCTTTTGTATCAGCATCCACCGGGCAATAAACATTGTACCTGCTATTAACCAGGAGATAAAATAATCTGGCATCTCTGATGACCCAACTCATTGCCACTGAGTTGATTCCGACTCATGCGACCCTATAAGACAGGGTAGAACTGCCCCATAGGGTTTCTATGGAGCACCTGGTGGATTCAAACTGTTGACCTTTCAGTTACCAGCCATAGCACTTAAACACTAAGCCACCACGCTTTCTCTGATGACCCAGGATTATCATAAACATTCCTCCAGCTTGGCCCCTTATTTGCGACCTGCCTCTGTAACCAGGTAATCCCCAGGGGGAGGGGCCTGGAGCATATTTGCATTTCGTATTCTGTAAAGCTTTTCAGTGTCCTCTTGCATGCATTAGCCATTCTTTGAATTTTAATGATGAATAATCTCAATATGATTTCTGCTCTGTGTTTCTGCAGCCCCATGAATTTTTATCTGCTGCTACTGTCAGTTCCAGTCACTACATTTTAAATAGACTCTCTCATCTGTGGTTCCACGTCTTCGGCATTACCGGCAGGAAGCTCTAAGGAGCAGGTATTCATCCCAGATTTCGTCTTTCCTCTTTATAAATGTAATGCTTGCATATTATCCAAAATTTGAAAACTATAAAGTGAAACAAAAGAAGAAGGAAAAAGAGAAGAAAAGGGTGGAGAAAGAGGAGTCGAAGAAACCCGTAAGGGAAGGAAATAGAAAAGAAGAACAATGCCATCATAACAGAATATTTTGGTAGATTTCCTTCTTTGATTTATATTTGAATATAGTCCTAATTATGCCAAATATAGAATTGTCTATATGACCACTACATACTCACACATCATGGCAGTATAAGAACTATCTCAAAGGATCACTCTTTATAGCATAGTATTTCATGGCTACATAATTTTTCACTACTGAGCAATATCATAATTCACGTACTCATTTCCTCTTTTTTTAAGCATATCAGGTTTTGAAAGGATGAAGTGTCTTTGAAGCCAAAGCCTGGTTCACCCACTTTTGGGTAAAGCTGACATGGAAGTTTGTCTCTGGCCTTCACGTGGTTGCAGGGAATGAGCCGGAAGGTTAAGGCAAAAGATTGCTAGGTCATCAGGAAAAAACAGGTATAGGAATAGGAGCTCACAACAGTGGTAAGGCGAGGACCACAGGCAACTGATGGACTAAAACATTTTAGAAAGGACCTAGATTTTCTTCCATCCTTCTAAAAATTCAGTAGCCAAGACTGTGTGGCAGAGACTCATGGGAAAGTCAACACCAAGTCTTTCCAATAGAAGAATATATAATAGAAAATGCTACATAAATATTGTCATCATCTTTAGCTTGTGAGTTGGGATCTGTTTTGTAGATATTTATTTTCTATGTTAAACCACAGTGGTCATACAACTAAAGAAGTTATTGGATTGTAGATAAGTAAGCAACAATCTTCTTTTGCATCACACAGATTACAGCATGTAGTATTCACTTTGTACTTTTGTTTTTTAAACTAACAACTGACTATTTCTGTTGGTACTAAGTTTTTTGTAGCAAGTGACTCACTCTATTAATTTATTCAATGAGTATTTATTGAACACCTACCAGGTAAGTATATAGTGGAAATTGATAGATGTATGTAGGAGAGGATCATCTATCTGGGAATAGAAGCTATAAGCATAAATAATTTTTGCTTTGATAATATGCAAATATTACTTAATTTTTCCTCACAGTGCTGTGAGGTAGAGAGAGCACATCACAGCTACTCAGCAGTTATGTGCTGACTAACAAATGGGTTTCTGTAAGGAGAAAAGAATGTAGGACACTGAGGCTCACAGATATGATCAAAGGCATCCAGAGACAATATTAGTTACTTTTCTCATTTCACAGATAACGAAACTCAGGCTGAGAGAAGTAAGTGGTTTCTCAAAAGTTATGTAGATGCTATGTGGCACCCACAAATTGAACTCAGATCTTCTAATTCCAAATTTCAAACTCTACACGACTTCATATTGCCACAAGAGAACTTTGGGCAAACCCGTGGCCGTCAAGTTGATTCCAACTCACAGCGACCCTATACGATAGAGTAGAACTGCCCCATAAGGTTCCCAAGGAGCAGCTGGTGGATCTGAACTGCCAACCTCTTGGTTAGCAGCCTGACCTCTTAACCACTGTGCCACCAGCATGCCAAAGTAATATGAAAACAAGAAATTGGAAATTACCTGCATGCTCCAAAAAAGTGGAAATGAGTATGTGAATCATGATATGGTTCAGTAGTGAAAAACTACGTAGTTATTAAATACTATGTTACAAAGAGCGATCCTTTGAGATAGTTCTTATACTGCCATGGTGTGTGTGTGTATGTGTAGAAAACTATACATTCAGCACAATTAGAACTATAACCCAAAAAAACCCATTACAGTCGAGTCGATTCCCACTTATAACAACCCTGTAGGACAGAGTAGAACTGCCCCATAAAGTTTCCAAGGAGCAGCTGGTGGACTTGAACTGTGAAACTTTTAGTTAGCAGCCATAGCTCTTAACCACTGCACCACCAGGGCTCCCAATTAGACCTATATTCAAATATGAGTCAAACAAAGAAAGTGGCATTTAAAATGGTGGTTAAGGAGATTTAGAAGCACAGGAAGATGTGTAGGGACACTGCTCCAGGGGGATGGGACAGTGACATCAGAGACATGGAGGCAGCATGCACAGACTTTGAACAGAAACCATGGAGTAGTTCATTTCGTTGAAGCAAAGAATGCAAGAGAGAAATAGTAGAAAATAAGGTTGGTGAAGTAGGGTATAGCCAGGCTCAGAGTTTGTGAGGGGAGTGATTTTCAGTTCTTTGTGCTGTGACCTGGTTTTATGTAACTAAAAAGGAGCCTTATATTTTTAGCACCATCCTTATGAACAAACTAGCTAAGTCTGTTCCGTTGAATGCACAGAAGGCAGACACCTCTTAGTTTTCTCGAAACCAATAAAATAGTGAGAAATAGTTATGTTCAAGAGTAGATGTTAAATCTAGGGCACATACTTGCCAAAAAACATAGGGCACTTGGCAGGTTCACACTAGAGCTATTAAACATTAGGGACTATTACTGAATATTGATGGTCTGCACCGTTCTTGAAATGGTGTAATTTGACTGTCCTCCAGCATTTTATAGCAGGTATTTCTGTACCAATCATGAACATACTAGCAAGTTTCCATAGCACGGAAGCCAGCACTATTTCTGCACTGATGCATTTTCATGCTTCACTAGTAACATATGTATGCATTTCAAATGATAACATAAAAATGTTATTTTTCAAGAGAATTTTTAAACTGCAAATAGTTTGACCTAGAATTGATTTTCTCTTTTGAGGAATGTTCTAGTTCCATTTTTATAGGTAAAAACATAAAATAATTAATTTAACTATTACAGGAATGAATTTCCATTGTTGAGTCTACCTGGGCCTTCTGTTTTTCTCTGATGTAGCCCATTATCTAACATGGGCTCTGTTTCTTGGTACCTTAACCAAGGGACAGTAATATCAGGGTGTTTTTCAGGCTTATTTAAACCTATTCCTTAAGTTCTTACTTTGAAAGAACATGAATTCTTCCAATATAATCTGTGGCTTAGACAAGCCCATTATTACCTCAATGTGTCAAGCCATGACTATTTTGGGGAATCTTCCTAGCTCTAGTTTTGCTACCCATTGCCATCAAGTTGATTCCGACTCATACCGACTCTATAAGACAGAGTTGAATGGTCCCGTAGTGCTTCTAAGGCTGTAATCTTTATGGAAGCTAACTACCACATCTTTCTGCTGGGGAGTGGCTGGGGGGGTTCAAATTGCTGACCTTTCAGTTAGCAGCTGAGTGCTTAACCACTGCACCACCAGGGCTCCTTTTGCTGTTATTGTTAGGTGCTGTCCAGTTGATTCCGACTCATAGCGATCCTATGTACAACAGAACGAAACACTGCCTGGTCCTGCACCATCCTCACAATCATTGTTACGCTTGAGCCCATTGTTACAGCCACTGTGTCAATCCATCTTGTTGAGGGTCCTGCTTTTTTTCTCTGACCTTCTACTTTACCAAGCGCGATGTCCATCTCCAGGGACTGGTCCCTTCTGATAACATGTCCAAAGTACATGAGATGACATCTCGCCATCCTTGCTTCTAAGGAGTCAGTTAATACCATGATTATTCAGATTTGTTCGCCAACTGCTAGTGCCAAAGATGAAGAAATTGGAGATTTTACTAACTTCTGCAGTCTGAAATTGGTCAAACATGCCATCAGGATGCACTGATAATTCCTGGTGATTGGAATGAGAAAGTTGGAAACAAAGAAGAAGGATCAGTAGTTGGACAATATGGTCTCGGTTATAGAAATGATTCTGGAGATTGCATGATAGAATTTTGGAAGACCAATGACTTCTTCATTGCAAATACCTTTTTTCAACAACATAAACAGTGACTATACACATAGACCTCACAGGATGGGATACACAGGAATCAAATGGACTACATCTGTGGAAAGAGACAATGGAGAAGCTCAGTATCATCAGTCAGAACAAGGCCAGGGGCTGACTGCTCACATGTAAGTTTAAGTTCAAGCTGAAGAAAATTAGAGCAAGCCCACGAGAGACAAAATACAACCTGAGTACATCCCAGGGCTCCTAGGTTAGAGTAATCAACAGCTGATGCCATGTTGGAAGGGACCTCCAAAGATAGGTAGTGGATACAACTGGGGATGTTGGGAAAATCCATGTCACAAGGAGATGTATGCTTTATTCTCTAACATCAAGTCCCCTTTAGGTATTAAAACTATTAAGATTGTAAGATTTCATATCTAGGCCAAGGACATTACAACTTTCTCTTTCAGTCTGTTTTTCATAATTACCTATCTTTGATGCCAGGAAATTCTTCCATTTACTTGAATTTGGCTTTAATACCTAATTAAACATGAAAATTATATATGAAGCAAAAATATTTCAAGTGCTTTGTCCAAAGTTAAAGGGAAATTTGCCCACATGTTGGTGCAGATTCAGGAGTGATTAATTTGTTGCCACTTATTACTACTTCTTATAGATCTTATAACTGGAAAATGAATGTTGTGGATTGAATTGTGTTCCTGAAAAATACGGGTTGTAAATCCTAACCCCTATACCTGTGGTTGTAATCCCATTTGGGGACGGTTTTCTTTGTTACACTAATGAGGCAGTATTAGTGTAGGGTGTGTTTTAAGTCAATCTCTTTTGAGATATAAAAAACTTGTTGCTGTTGGGTCGATTCCAACTCATAAGGAACATACATAAAACAGCAGATTAAAGAAGCGAGCAGAGATGTGGGACATCGATGCCATGCCATACTGAGGAATGGAAGCTGAAGAGACAAGGATCTTCTTCCAGAGCAGAGAGAGAAACCTTCCCCTAGAGGTGGCATCCTGAATTCGACTTCTAGCCACCTAAACTGTGAGAAAATAAATTTCTGTTTCTTAAAGCCACCCACTTGTGGTATTTCTGTTATAGCAGCACTAGATAATTATGACAAGTATTATATCATCTGGCAGAATTTATTGGATCAGAAAATAGAAATACATATATTTGTTGACAGTACTATTTAGCATTCCTTCCTAGAACACTTTGTATATGGAGGTATAGGTGAGTAAGGTATACTTCTGAACCAGTTTCAAGAGATGAGGTTAGTATGAAATGGTTGGTGATTGGATTAATTTTCTCCTCTCATTAAGAGGAGCCCTGGTTGTGCAATGGTTAAGAACTATAGGCTGCTAACCAAAAGCCTGGCAATTCAAATCCACCAGCTGCTCCTTGGAAACCCTATGGGACAGTTCTACTCTGTCCAATAGGGTTGTTGTGAGTCAGAAATGACTCGATGGCAATGGGTTTGGTTTACCAGTTTTCTTATTAAGAGCCTAAAGTGAGGCTAGAGCTAACTGTCATGTAACTTCAGTTGTGGAACTTCTGACACCTCAATTATCACCCCCTCCTAGATTGTTAGGTGTGACGCCCAAGTGGAAGGGTGTGAAAGAGATCTGTTTTAGGGGCACAAATACAGGGTATTAACAGGAAGGTATATGGGAGTGTCTCAGGAAATTGATTGCAAAGTAGCAAAAAGTAAGTAATGTTTGACTGCTACTTTCCCATCACCCCAAATCCATTTTATTCCTTCCTACTTCACTTCACACCCTTCTCTCTCACTTTACACACACACGCGCACACACACACGCACACACACACCAGCCTGTAAGGTATAGTACTGTCACAATTTGGAATCACTTGTCAAGAAATATTGCAGGCTCAGCATCCTGAACAGTGGAGAAGTTAACTAAAAGATCTAACTCAACTATACATCCGCCTTTGTACTGCGGGCTGGGAATGGAGAATAAGTTACAAAGGAACACGGAAACTTTGGTTTCAATTTGAGCTGATTTTAATATTCAGTAGGATCTTATCCAGGGAGTGGAGCAGGGCAATAGTCTTTTAATATTAAACAGTCATGTTTCTGGACTGTCCATGAGATTCGAAGCAGGTCTTCAACCAATTCTTAGATCTTCAAAGGACAAGGTCAAGCTCCAAAGATGTGGCAAGGACCCAGTGCCTTAACTGTTCCCATATATTTTAACTATGCTCTCTATCTAAAAAAATTGACCACATTCCTCTATATATGTGTATTCATTTTATATAAAAATTATATAAATGTTCTGTTGTTGCTGTGTGTCATTGAGTTGATTATGACTCATAGTGACCCTACAGGACAGAGTGGAAATACCCCTTAAGGTTTCCTAGGCTGTAATCTTTATGGGAGCAGATCGCCAGACCTTTTCCCCTGCAGAGCCACTGGGTAGGTTTGAACAGCCAACTTTTCAGTTAGCAGCCCCATGCTTAACCATTGTGCCACCAGGGCTCCTTTATACATGTTCTACCACGTATCATAAAACAAACATAAAGACTGAACATTTTTAAAAAGGATGAGATTAGAGAATACATAGAAATAGAAGTTATTTTGCTTTCTTCCTGTGCTTCAATGGATCACTGGGAAAATCTGCCCCAGATGAATGGGCAAGGAATGATGGCAAGGCTCAGGCTCCAGTGGGAAGATGGGATTGTTAATTGGAAGCTGAAGTTTAAGCCAGGCATAAAAACTGGGAAAACAGTTGGGATAAGGGAACACTCCAACTTGGGAGGAGGGGGAGGCAAAAGGACCCTGGAATCGCCCCCAGAAGAATGGATATTACATTTATGACTGCAAAACCGATTCTATTTGCCCCAAATGATGAGAACTGGAGTGTGAATATACTCCTTTCCTCAGTGAAGATTGCTCTAGAAACTGGATAGAGCTAAATGTGTAATTAGAAGACAACAGTGTTACAAGGTGTAAAGTATTTATATTTATAATATAAACCAACAGAATATACTCGCTTTTTAATGGTGAACTCTGGGAGATTGAAAAGGTCTCTTTGAGGAAAGAACCAGTGCCATCCCTTTTTTCTCACCATTTTAGGGTAAAGGAGGGAGTGAAAACTTCGGAAGTCATAACAGAGAAGTAATCAATACCTGACTTTAGCAGTTCTTTGGGATTCCCAGGACATGAGGTAGATATAGAGTGGGCTGAAACTCAGCAGAAAGATTGGCCCAAAAGAGTACTGGGTACTGATAGCATGATTTTCTCTCAGCCAGAGAGGCAATATGGATTTCTTAGAAAACACACGCTTTAGCCTGTAATGTCCAAACAAGATGACCCTGTCAGGGAGGTAAATTGTACTTTAGTGGTTTGAGAGCTGAGATAGTCTTTGAAAAGAATGGGGGAATTTGGCTGTGCTATTATTTCCTTTCCCTTCCCTACAGAGCGGGCTCCACTGGCATGCAGCTTATGCAGTTGAACAGGATCCCATGCTTCGAAGGGTCCTGTGGTTGGTTTAATGCTGTGTTATCACCTTGATAGTCTCAATAATTTTTGAACAAGGGGCCCTGAATTTTTATTTTGCACTCCAAACCAAAAAAAAAAAAAAAAAAAAAAAAAAAACCATTGCCATCAATTCCGCCATCTTTGCTCCACGCTCTATCTTCTGATGCTCTCTGGTGCCCTTAGCAATTTTGTTTTTGTTTTTGTTTTTTTTAAATCTCCACTCTCCCCTTTATTACCTGCTAACCCTAAATTTTATAAAGATTATAGCCAATAAAACTCTATGGAGCAGCTCTACCGTCACATGGGGTTGCTACGAGTCGAAATTGACTCGAAGACACCTAACAACATAACAAAAATACTAAGTACAGCTGCTTATCCAGGATCCCTCTCCTAAGGCTGCCTCTGTATGACATTTGCTATTAAATTCACTGTCAGGGTAGTTTTGTTAGAAAATTAACCCGTCTGTTTACATCACAGCAACACAAAAGCCACCACAGTATGACAAAGTGACAGACACGCGGAGGTTATAAATGATGAAAAAGCAAAGGGGATTGCCATTAGGGACCAAGAAAACCCAGGTTTTTGTACTGCTCGCCTGTAGCACAGTCACTTTCCCTAATTGCCGTGTTAGAGATCCCTGGAGAAAAAGAGAAACAGAATGTGTGACTTTTCTCAAATAAATAGCCAGTGCCATCTCTCTCCACTTTCAGGATGAACTCTGCCAGCGAATACTAATGGCCGTGAGATTCGCATCATTGATCTTCATCAGGCAAGTGTATTATCCTTAGTGAAGTGCTGCTGTGCTGGCTGGGGACGCCTGCCTGCCCAGGCAACCCCCTGCTTCCTCTTTCTCTTGCCTGCAACTTTCCATTGGAGCCTCTGAGTCATTAATCAAAACAGTGACCTTGACTACGAAAGCCTAAGTTTGGTGGGTACATGCAATAGAAATCTGAAGATGTTCAGCCCCAAGAAACAGGAGCCTGTACACCATTTCTTGACAATTTCTGTTTGAGAGGGGGTGCTGGGGGCACGATACCATAGACTGCAAACTTCTTACACCTGCCATAACATCTCAGTCTGATGCTGTTCTAGAATGGTGGAATTTAGAAAATGAATGTTAGCTGACAGTGCCTTCTATTAACCCACATATAAGAAAGAGCGATAATAATATCTGCAGATGAGATTTTGCATAAAGATGTGAAACAGCTCTCCTTTTCTTCTGTTTTACTAACAGATTTCTTCTCTAGAAAATGCATAGACTTTGGAGTCAGGCAGATTTGGATTTTAATTCTGGCTAGGCTGAGCAAATTTCAGCCAGTGGCAGGGTGATTTGGAGGGTTTAGCCTTTTTACCTCAGCCCCCATCCTTCAACAAGTTATCCCAAATAAACTGACAGTCTACATAAAAGCTTGTTTGCTGTGTAAACACAGTTTCCAGGTAAATCCTTAGACTCACCTTAAACCAAATCATTGCCCCAGGGCTATCCTTTATGGAAATCCTAGAGCTACAAGTACTGTATGTTTAGTATTTAATTGATCTAAGTTCCAGGCTCATGTTTTATTTATTTATCTATCATTTTTATTCCAATAGCTCACTCCCCACCTACCACAGCAACTATTCTAATGAATTTCGGTGCGATTGATTACTTGTGTGTGTGGCCTTTCTAGCCATGGGCTTGTGACTCCCACCCAAGTGATTGTGCGATAGGGTAATTATGGCCTACCAAGGGGATTGGTCAGTTTTGCCTTAAAAGAGAGCCAATTCTGGAGCAGAGAGGAGGAGCCCACCACCATCAAGGGAGGAGAGATCAGCAGCAGAGACCTGGCAGCAGGAGATGGCGAGGTGGGCTTCCCGGCCCATGGAGAAAGAAACTCGAGTGACTTTGGGCAGAGAATGAGGGCTAGGGAGAGGCATGCCTGCGAACACAGCTGGGGAGAGGCTATCCTGATGGAAGAACCGTATCCTGAGTATTCTTGAGCCTGATTTGTAATTGTTACTTCCCTAATAATCCCCATAATTATGAGTATGGTCTGTGAGTTCTGTGTGGCCATTGCAATGAATTATTGAACCCAGTAGAGAGTGCTGTGGGAGGGATGGTTGGTGTCAGAGTTGGTAAAGCTGGCAAAGAGAGGAGGCTTGTCTAACCTCCGCCTCATAGGAATCAGCCTTGGGCTGTTGATCTTGGTTCTCCTTCCCCCTTGTGGGAATGGAGGAAGTCAGATACTGCCCGCACACCATTTTTACATGTGTTTAAAGTGATTCTCATTGTTTTGCATGTATTCTTACAAACTATGTATAGGGTTTCCAAGGAGTGCCTGATGGAGTCAAACTGCCAACCTTTTGGTTAGCAGCCAAGCTGTTAACCACTGTGCCACCAGGGCCCTGAATCATGTGTATAAACCTTAAATTTATGTGACTTTATTAAATCGATTAATCTGATCTCAAGTTTTCCCACAGTACTCTGTGTTTATGACCCAGCTGTACTGAGACGCACACAGCTCGTCTATTGTTTCCAATTGCATAGCACTCCATGATGCACATCCTATTTTACCTGCCCCCTCTCCCAAACATGGACACCCAAGCTGCTTCCACCTCCCCACCTGTTATGGATTGAATTGTGTCCTCCCAAAATGTGTGTCAACTTAGCTAGTCCATGATTCCCCGTATTGAGTGATTATCCACCATTTTGTCATCTGACGTGATTTTCCTATGTATAGTAAATTCTACGTCTATGATGTTAATGAGGCAGGACTCAGTCTATAAGATTAGGTTGTATCTTGAGTCAATCTCTTTTGAAATATAAAAGAGAATTGAGCAGAGAGACAGAAGGACCTCATACCACCAAGAAAATAGTGCTAGGAGCAGAATGCATCCTTTGGACCCAGAGTCCCTGTACTGAGAAGCTCCTAAACCAGGGGAAGATTGATGACAAGGACCTTCCTCCAGAGCTGACAGAGAGAGAAAGCCTTCCCCTGGAGCTGGCACCTAGAATTCGAACTTCTAGCCTCCTAGCCTGTAAGAGAATAAATTTCTATTTGTTAAAGCCTTTCACTTGTGGTGTTTCTGTTATAGCAACACTAGATAACTAAGACAGCACCGAATCCACAATAAACATCCATGTACATCCTAATTCTGGCTTTGTTTAATAGCTTAGAATGTCTTATATCTCGTTATCTCAGGGACTTTTCTAAAACTCTGAAAAAAAAATTCTCAGCAGAAAGTTACTTCTAGCTCACTTAAGATTTTATAGGCCTCCACATAAAGGCAGTAAGTAGAACATCAGAATTTTAAACATTGGTGAAAAGAATTCAATCAGAATACATAAACACAACTCTGAGACCGTTAACATAGTGTTTGGTCCTGAACACATCACCAGTCTTCAGATTTGGATTTAACCCATGGAACCTCATTGAAAGAAAAGCCATAAGGTTTAAAAGGGTCAGTTTTCAGCTTCTTCATCTTTTTTCTTTTTTTTTGTCTGAATCCTTTTGGTGGGGTCTAATGTCTCCCCAGGAGTTCCCAGGTGGTGTACATGGTTAACGTGCTTGGCTGCTAACTGAAAGGTTGGAGGTTTGAGTCCACACAGAGGCGCCTTAGAAGAAAGGCCTGGAGATCTACTTCTGAAAGGTCACAGGCATTGAAAACCCTGTGGAGCGCAGTTCTGCTCTGAAACGCATGGGGTCACCAGGAGTCATAGCTGACTTGAAGGCCACCGGTTTAATGTCTGCCCAGGGAATGTCTTCCTTTGCCAGCCTTCAGATGTTCAGTTTTTCCTTCTCACTGTCATTAACATGTTCTTTTCTGTTTGTTCTACCAGATCTGTTCTAGGTGATTAGAACCTAGAGTGGCTGAGTAAAGTCTAACGCTTTTGAGATTGAAAGTGGGCACTCTTTAAATAAAGCCAGAGAAAAATCCTGGGCTGTTCTAGGCAAATGAAGACGTGTGGCCACTCTATTAAAAGCTAAAAGGCGGACTGGAGGCAAGGGTTGATGTATTTAAGTCTTGACAGCTTGGCTTGCGATGTCTTTCACACCAAAATGCACTACGAAAGGGAAATCTCAGGTCGGGTGACAAAGTCAGTTGGAGGGATATTTTGGGCAGATGGGACTCATCCTCCAATCACCACACAGGCAGCTGCCAACTCTCTTACCAACTGCATATGTCACTGCCATCTTCCTCCCCTTCTGTGTTCTCCAGCTTGAACTTTTCATTCCACCAGCCTTAGGGAGCACAGGGCTCTGCTTACCTGCTGTCCTCCCCAGGGAGGGCAAGAACAGCTGGTTCCCAGAGATGCACAGCTGTTGCTTTTTCTCACACCTGTAGCCTTGTGTGTGATTTCTGGGCCCAGGGATGAGTGGAGTTGGGCTTATTTATATGTCTCCGCATATACTTCCTTTTGTCTGATATCCCTGATTCGAGCTGAGTGGAGATTAACAGAGGTTTTAAAATCGTGGATTAGTCTGGGATAGGTCTGACTTCTTGCCAGAATAGTTTAATCTCTCTCCAGCTAGACTATGAGTTTCTAAGAGGGCTCACATCACTTCTCATTTCTTAAAATTTTCTTCCCAACACCCTATTCTTCTCCCATCCTCTCAAAAACAACTAAGACAAAGTCCTAAAACAGTAGATACTTGATAAATTATTCCTAACTGATCAATGCTTTCTGATTTACCTAGATTTGTCAAAGGTCAAGCAAGGCACTCCACAGGAATTTGCTTTATTAGATCTTTGTCTTTTCGGACAAAAATTGGCTTTCCTGTCAAGTTCAACAAACAGCGCCTGTTTTTTAAAAGGTAACTTCTCTGCCTTGAGAAAGGCCTTTGGATAGTACCATTTCTCTTATTTTCTATGTTGATTTAGAGAACCAAAGCTTTATCAGTTTCTTTGAACTTTAGGACACGGTTGTGTGTTTGTCAACATTTAACACTGAATTGGAGAGAGAATGAGGCTGTGGTTTCCTCAGTTCCCTTGAAAAGACACAAAAAGAGACCCTCAAGAGTGGATGTGTGTTCTCTGCGATGGTATAAGATTATTGATTGAAGTGTATGTAACAACTGTTTTCTCTTTTTTTTTTCCATCCTGGCAGCTGTTGTGTGACTTCTTGTTTTACCGTCCAAAGTCTTGCCAAATATAGTTGGAAATACCCAAGAAGTACCCTGTGGGTGCTGCTGAGAAAGTACTCTCAGGCAACAAGAAACATCTGCTGTTTCATACCCCATCCCTTCGGGGATGCCACCTAAGGAGCTCGGAAGACACCTCCTCACCGCACTGCAGCTGGTGCTGTCTCTCTCTTCCCTGTTGCCACTTCCTGTTGGGGGCTTCTGCCATTGGGTTATGCCTAAACCTCTGCTGCAGTAGAATTCCCCGCCTTCCCACATGCAAACACACATTCGTGCCATCCTGTCTCCAGGATCCCAAAGGAAGGCTGTGCCCAGACCCAGAGTCTCACAGAGATTTTTGTGTGAACATAGCAATTTCAGTTTCTCATCGCAGCCCTTCACGTCACAAAGCTCAGCCGTAAGTCTATGAAAATTGGCCCAATCACCATTCTTTCTGGTAGAGTCCATGTTGTTCTCTGATTTTTCTGCCCTAACACACACACAGACATTAACTAGTTCCATCAAAAGTTCTTTGTCCCATTGGCGGACTACAGTGCAACGTGGTGGTTATCCACATAAATCTGGAGTGCTGCACTGGATTTGCCCCTAAATCAGCCAATTGGACATCATAAGGCCTTGAGTGAATTTCTTAGCCATTCTGGGTTTTCGTTTCCCCATCTGTAAAATGTGGACAATAACAACATCAGTTAACAGGTTGTTCCAAGTTTTAAATTGCTTATCAATGCAAAAAGTCCTTAGAACAGTGCCTAATTCATAGTAGGCACTCAGTGAATGTTATCCATTATATTTTTCATTAGCAAATGTACTTTTTCTTTGAGTTTCAGAATGAACCCATTTGCGTTGTTAAAAAAACAAACAAAAAACAACAAAAACAAAAACAGTTGCTGACAAATCGATTCCAACATATGGCAACCCTATGTGGCAGTGTAGAAGTATGCTCATAGGGTTTTTAATGGTGGATTCTTTCAGAAGTAGATTGCCAGGTCTTTCTTCTGAGGCACCTCTGGGTGAACTGGAATCCTTTGGTTAGCAGCTGAGCGACAAACATTTGCATCTCCCAGGTACTCCATTTGTGTTATAAAATCATCATAATAGAACTTGGGTTTACAGTAGAAATCCTGGAGGATTTGACTGGCAGCAATTTGGTGAAAAGCCAAAATGAATGAACAAAGGCACTTTCAGAGGCTTCTGTTAATTTCACAATTGCAGACATTGAGGAAGGGGAGAATTACATTTACCTTGTTTAACAAATAATGCCAAAAGTTTGGCAGCAAATATTATAGAATAAGAAAAGTATCACCAAGATGATGATTGTTTACTTCAGTGAAATAAAAAATGTTTTCAATCAATTACCAAATACTTGTGAAATCTTCAGCTCCGCCTCATAATCTTCTCTAGGATTCTGTGTTCTAGGCTGCAATGTGATGAGTTATACCAGCTGGGACATCAGAAGACATAGTGAGGACACTGAACAGTTTTGCCATAAGAGCAGAGCATTTCATTTCTCTGAGCCTCTATTTTTCTTCTAAAAGTGGGGACAATAACAAGTGCTCTAACCCTCACAGAGAGGTTGTGAAGATCAGATGGGATCACGGATGCGAGTATTCTTTGCAAACTTCTAAGCTCTGCCAGAAGAATTTCTCTGAAATCATGCTTTTACCTTGCTGTTTCCTAATTAGGAATATTCTATGACCTATTTTTTTCTAAATCAATCTATCATCTCTATCTGAGCCTCCAAGACCTTCAATAGTCCCTGGGAGGTGCAAATGATGAACATGCTTGGCTGCTAATCAGAAAGACTGGAGGTTAAGTCTACCCAGAGGTACATCGAAAGAAACCCTGTAGAGCACAGTTCTACTCTGTCACACACGGTGGTCTCCACAGTCAGAAATGACTTGAGAGCAACTTCTTATTTATATTTTAAGACCTTCAATAATCTGACCTCTACCTTTCTCCTATCTTAGATCCTTAATTAACACTGTAGCTCCAATCGGTCTACTCATCCCAATGTTCCTTTTTACTCAGTTAAAAAACATTTATTAGATGCCTCGTTAAGGTCTCTGGGCAGCACAAATGACTTGCACTCGGCTACTAACTAAAAGATCGGTGGTTTGAATGCACCCAGTGGCACCACGGAAGAAAGCCCTGGTGATCTACTTCCATAAGATTACAGCCATTGAAAACCCTATGGGGCGCAGTTCTACTCTGAAACATGGGGTTGCCATAAGTCAGAACTGACTCAACAGCAATGGGTTTGGTTTAGGTTTATGTACCAAATTGGTTTTCAGTTTTTATTTTCCCTCTTTAGAATGTCCTCTTTCCTACCCAACAATCATAATGATGCTAACTGTTAGCTACTCTAAGTGTTTTACATTAATGCCTCAAAACAAGAATGTATTTTTATTATCTATGTTTTGTACATGGGGAAACTGAGGCTCAGAGAAGCCCAAGTGGACACAGCAGTTTTTATGATATATCTGAGTCTCTAACCAGGTCTCCGATGGTCTAGAGAACACACTCAAAACTATCATCTTTTAGTGCCTACACAGATTTTCCTGTACGCTGAGGAGCAGGCCAATTCCAGACTCATGCAATTTATTACTATGTTTATTTCTTATTCCTTATCTGCTATGACAAGCAGAAAGGATCTTGGACATTATCTAGAACTAACTCCTTTGAGTGTTGGCAACTGTTCTGATGTAAGAGAGTTCTCTATGTTTCAAAACAGTCATTGAATCACTGGGCAGCTATAATCACAAAAAAGAGTTTCCTCCTTGGCTAAAAGGCCCTAGATCTGCCCTCTTAAATAACAGTGAATCCTGTACTCTACTCCTTTCTATAGCTAAGCTTTTCAAATAGCCGGTGCCCATAATATCCCTTATTATATTCTGAAGGCCTATTTTGAACTAGATAATTAATTAAAATAACAATAATAGTAATAACAAGAAGAAAAACAACAACAGCAGCTAACAATTATTGAGTGTGTACTGTGTGCCAGGCAGTCTGCTAATGGCTTGTCATGTACGAACTTATTGAATCCCCAGCCTAACCCAGTCTGAGGACCTGACCACTGGGCGTCCATTGTCATCAATGTCTCTTACCTGTCAGCGGGCCTGAAAATGAACACAAACCCCAGGTATGACGAGAAAAGCAGCAGAGGGCAGGGCTCAGACTCCTTGTGGACTTTGGATGGCTATTACCACCAACTCTGTTTCCACTAGCATCCCTAAGTGGCACATCACACATGTCCTGATAAAATTCAGCCCTATGCTGCTCTCTGGCCGAGATCTTTATTGTCAGGCACTGTGCTGGATGAGCTTTCCAGAGACTTTCTCAATTCCTGTGTTTTACAAATGAGAAAAAAGACTCAAATATTAAAGACGCAGCCCGAGGTGACGTAGTAGGCTGCAGATCCAGGTTAGAAGCCTGGCCTCCTTGCCTGTCTGAGGAACTTGTCCTCTTCCCCATCAGCACTGTTGAGCCATCAGGCTCAAAACTGCTACATCCAGTGCAAGCCTTGTTTTCTAACTACTCTGTGTAGCTGAAGGATACGTTTCTGCACCTTGCAGACAGTTGCTTTGACAGCATTCTTTTGCTCTGCCCACACCAACCACAGTGGTAGGCATGAAACAGGGACACAATAAGTGTGTGTCAACTGAAATTAAGGATATAACCACTTCCCTGTGTTCCTTTAATTTTATGTGCAGGACAAAAGACACTATCTCAATCTGTAGCTTAATAATTTATGCACAGAAGGACGTAAGCATATTTTTTAATCTAATTTATTAATACAGGTCAGTTTCTCCAGAACATGACCGTTTTTGCTGTAGTAAAAACTTGCTATTATTTGAGAAGAAACTGAGAATTGCTAATGAGACACTAATCACCCCCCCGCCACACCCTTTTAAGCAACTAATTATGACTAACAGCTATGAATCTATATCAGCTTTTAAACCTAATGAATTCAACCTTAAGAAGAGAAATGATTAATGAATACGGTCCGTACATAACAAGAAAAGGTCAGGGAAGCTGTTGAGAGAGAGATGTAGAAAATATTGCAAATTTGCAGGATGGTTTTATCCCAGTCTGTTGAAATGAAAAAACGGCGGTCTTCATATCTCCCTTTTATAAGCAATCTGGAGGTTCAGCCAGAGCTCTTAACTCCCAGGGCCAAGGGAGCCTTTGAAAATTTAAGCATCTCTCTCCTTGGAACTGTCAAGGATTTCTTTCTCTCTATAGAGTACCTCATTTGCAAGTTTTAAGAGAGCTTTGCAAGCTTGAAGGAGTTGGAACTCGGGGGCAAGAATGAACCAAGGACTCATGTTTGTCCCTGTTGGTGCTGCGGTCTGGATTCCGTGCCTGTTTAATGTTCTTTTCAATGACTGAATGCATAACTGCCCTTTGGCTACCTATTAACTATCTTCGACTTCACGGTTTCTGTCCGTTTTAGCTTCAAGTCCATCTTTAAGTTTTTTGCAGCGTTCTTTAATGAGAACATAAAAACAGAATACAAAAATTAATAGGAAATTATTTTTTAATTGAATGAACGAGTTCTTCTTTAAGCTTTGGATTTTGTAATAGCTTTCCCATCAGCCTGGTCTTGAAAGATAACGCACACGGTTTTTATACGTACGTGTCCGAAGTAACAACACAGAACACTTTCATTTCTGTTGCCTCACTCCACTCGGGAACAATTCAAATTTCACTCACTTTCACCACCTACTTACTATCTTGTTGCTGTTACCTGTGATTGAGTCAACCCCGACTCATAGTTGTGCACAATCGACAAAGTGCTGCCCAGCCCTGCCCCATCCCCATGATTGGTTGTGGATCAGACAGTTGTGATCCACAGGGTTTTCATTGGCTGATTTTTGGAAGTAGATTACCAGACCTTTCTTCCTAATCCATCTTAGTCTGGAAGCTCTGCTGCACCTATTGATAATCAATACTTAAGTCTCCACTGACAGATTGGTGGTGGCTGTGCTTGAGATGTTTCGGCAAGGAATCGCACTTAACCAACTGCTAATATGGAAACTCAGTGCGCCAAAGGATTTAGGGATCCAGAGAAAAGTGATGTATAAGTACACAGACAAAGCTGTTTTTGTTTTAGTACACATATTGTTTTATGACAATGGTTAACAACCCCATGACATGTCAACACTGTCTCTTCTCAACCCTGGGTTCCCTATTACCAGCTTTCCTGTCCCCTCCTGCCTTCTAGTCCTTGTCCCTGGGCTGTTGTGTCCCATTAGTCTTGTTTTGTTTTATGGGGCTGTCTAATCTTTGGCGGAATGGTGAACCTCGGGGGTGACTTCATTACTGAGCTAAAAGGGTGTCCAGGGGCCAAACAAGGCTGCTCTTGGTGAGTATCAGAGTCTTCTACAGTGACTGCCACTTGCCAGGTGCCACTTCTGTTGCTGGGAACTCCCACAGAGCCGAAGCTATGCAGTCAGTGGTTTCTGTTCAGATGGGGAGAACATGTCTCTGCCTTTGGGTTACTCCCCATTTGGTGACACCGGAGCGATGTGCCCTAATATAGAAAAAGGCAGTGGTGGTTCAGTGGTAGAATTCTCACCTTCCACGTGGAGACCCAGGTTCGATTCCCAGCCAATGCACCTCAAGTGCCACCACCACCCATCAGTCCATTGTCCAAGAGTAAGAACGCTCACTTCTGTTCAAGTAAAAGCAAAGAGATTTATTGAGGGTAATACAATACACAAACTGGGGAAGCACAGGACAGAGAGGAATCTACCAAGTGCGCCCACCTTCTGAGAGAGGGGTGAGTCTTTTATATATTTAGCTCTTCTGTTCCAGCCAGGTGCCTCAATTTGGAGTATTCCCCCACACGGTGGAGGGTTATGTATTGCTATGATGCTACATAGATTTCTGTGGAGCTTCCAACTAATACAGACTAGGAAGAAAGGCCTGGCAATCTACTTCCAAAAATCAGCCTGTGAAAACCCTATGGATCACAATGGTGTGATCCTGTTGTGTATGGTGTCGCCATGAATTGGGGATCAAGTGGACGGCAGCTAACAACAACAATAATGTTGTAAAAAGTTCTAGCTCTTTCGGTTTTGTCTACAGCCTTCTGTCTCCCAAGGGTCTAAAAATATAACCATGGAGCTAAGACTGAGAAGGACGTGAGTTTCAGCTAATGGGTAACATTCCTCCCTTCTAATGGTTAATTTTTGGGTACCGCTTTCACGTAGATCTTCCTAAGTTACAAGAATTGTGGTGGTCTCCTTCTATTGGAGTTCAATAGATATGTCCAGGGAACAAATATTAGGCCCGTTTATTTTGTGAGACCCAAGCCGATAAGTTTTCCCTAAAAAACATTTTCCTTCATGTTATAGACTGAATTATGTTCCCCAAAAATACGTGTTGCAAATCCCAACTTCTATGTCTGTGATTATCATCCCACTTGGGAATGGGTTTCTTTGTTACGTTAATGCGACAGGATTAGTTTAGGCTGTGTCTTAAATCAATCTCTTTGGAGATACAAAAGGCAGTAAACAAGCAAATGAGCAAGCAGAGATGGGGGAAGAGAGATGCCAAGCCACATGAAGATCGCCCAGGAGCAGAAGCTCCAAGAGACAAGAACCTTCCGCCAGAGCTGACTGAGAAAGCCTTCCCCTAAAGCTAGTGCCCTGAATTTGGATTTCTAGCCCCCTAAACTGTGAGAAAATAAATTTCTGTTTGTTAAAGCCACTCATTTATGGTATTTCTGTTATAGCAGCACTAGATAACTAAGACAATCCATACTCTTGAAGTCCATTAATTAGTATCCTCAGATACTGTGTTGCCATGTTTGGAAATATCTGTTTGGCTCCTTCAAAATCTCATGGCTCTACTATATGAATTATCATGCTCTATTTCTACTTAATTCCTTTTCCATGTTAACTTGGAAGATTTTGGTAATGAGTTGCATGTAAGTGTATGCAACTTGGTCTTCATTCAAACATTCAAAGTCCAGCCTTTAGGTAAACGTTACCTTTATGACTTCTTGATTTAGTAAATACACCTGAATGAGATTATTTTCTTCCCCTTTACATTATAATCGACTTTCACGTCATTAAGATTTCTAAAATAATTAGCAAATTGGAGGACCAACGATTTTTCAAAAATTGGCCCAGATGCATTTGAGTGTGTGTATGTTTCTGCACATGTATGTAAATATTCTATACCCTGTTTCTCAAAGTGTAATAGACTTGTCTTTTCCTTTAATATTTAGCTATCTAGCAGATCATTAGATTCTTTAGTGTGGATATTATGTTTAATCCTTTAATTTTTTTTTTTTCTATAGCACCCAGGGCTGTGTTAACACTAGAGACTATTGTAGAAAAACAAGTTTAGTGAAATCTTTGGCTGTTTCTAAATGACTGCCTTAAGATAAAGAGGATACTATTGCTTGTACAGTATTAGTTAAGAACATGAGTTAGAGTCAAATAATATTCTAGATGTGAATTCTGACCCTGCCCTATATTAACTGCATGACCTTGAGCAATTTACTGTACCTCTTTGTGCCTCACTTGTCTGATCTGTAAAATGGGGGTAATAATAGCACCTATATCATGTTGTTTGTTGTCACTGAGTTGATTCCAACTCATAGCGACCCTATAGCACAAAGTAGAACTGCCCCATAGGGTTTCCAAGGAGCAGCTAGTGGACTTGAACTGCCAACCTTTTGGTTAGCAGTTGAGCTCTTAACACTGCACCACCAGGGATCCTAGATAATAGAGCTGTTTTAAGGATTAAATGATTTAACATGTACAGCATTTAGAACATTACCTGTACAGAACAAGAGCTCAATAAATGTTAGCTCTTGGGTTGTTAGTTCTCCTGTCATTGTACTGATTTTATTTATTTTATGTTAGAAATTAGAGTGGAGCTCTCCCAAGAAACAAAAATAAAAAAGTGACACATCGAACAGAGATTTGCTGAAACAAAGCAAAAACCAGAAACGAGTATCAGGATCATAAAATTGAGTACCATGTTCAGAAACTACCACATCAGGTGAGCTGAGTTTTTTCCCAAGATATTCCTGATTTCATATATTCTTTCCAGTTATTTCTATATAAATATATTTGAAATTATGTCTCCTGTACTTGCATGCATAGAAAACTTTAGATTTAAATGCTAGCCAAGGTCAGGACTTGAAAATGACGTTGAAATAAACGGTAATGCTAAACCAGATCCCCAAATTTTAAAAGCATTTGCTGTTGTTGTTGTGTGCCATCGAGTCTATTCCAATTCATAGCAACCCTGTGTGACAGAGTTGAAGTGCCCCACAGGGTTCCTAGGCTGCCCTGGTGGCACAACGTCTTAACCATTGCTTGACTGCTAACTGAAAGGTCAGCATTTCAAACCCCCCAGCGGCTCTGCGAGAGAAAAGAACTGGCGGTCTGCTCCTGTAAAGATTACAGCCTAGGAAACCCCAAATTAACAGAGTACTATAAGCAGTCTGGTGAGAACCCTACGAAGTCCTCCTTTCTTCTCTTTTCTATGGGGATACTTAATCAATAGCTGTCAGGGGAGGTGGCTGCAAGTCAGAAGTCACTCTCACCTTCTTAGTCAAAAGCTGGGCATTTGTGAGCCAAACAGACCCTGATAAGCAGACCCTGACTGTGAATTAAGCTTCTGTTCTCTATTAGAAATTATTATTTTACAACTAGCCTCCCTATGAACAATAATAAAGAAATAAAGACAACAGTTAAGCATTTAAAAAATGGAAACAGATATTTTCCTATCTCACATTTTATTGGGCAAGGACTGGCTGCTGTTTTCTCCATATAATGTATTTTCTGCATCAAAGCCACTAATCCACAATCCTGAAAGATTGAAAAATCTATTCTGACACGAGAAGCCTAAAATAATCAACTTCTTTCAGAGCGAAATCAGTGGAGTGTAGTCTAATGCGTAATTTATTTCTGAGTTTAATCCATCTACTGGTATAAAACTTTAATCCTCAATCCCCCCTCTCGTTTAGGGAGAGCTTGTAGAAAGTCTTCAACATCAGGATTATATGGCCTAATGCTAAAAGCAGCTGGTGCTCTCAAAACAATTAGCTATTTGCACCATGAAAGAATTGGGTTGCATTAAGTACTCAGTAAGTGAAAGATGCTGGGACTGCTGGCCACAGTATATTGGGCGGTTAAGTGGGAGACTGGTTCTCACCTTTTCTGGAGGCTCACTTGCAGTTGTTTTATAAAGATTTACCTTCTTTGAATTAATGTAGCAGTTTATAATATTTCAGTGTCTAACATTTCATCCTTCCAGATTAAGGCAAATTGTTAGGAGAGGCTCATGGGCATGTTCCGAATCAAAAGGTAGATAGATGTATCTATAGAGACTCTCAAACGCAACCTCTTCTTGCATCCCATCAATAAGGAAAGCTAATTTCACAGTACTAACTTGAAATGTTTTTGGCTCCTTTGTTTGGAATAATTCATCATGGAACATCTGGACGCCGCATAAAAGCTTTGCTGCTTCAAATAACTTTCTAGCCTAAATTGCTCTGGAAAGATCAACATTTCTTTTGATTATTAATATGATGGACAAGTTTCATATTGTTCAGTGCCAGCACGACAGAGCTGTGACAAATGAAATTTGTTCTCAAAGTGTCTAATGTTGCATGAGTGAAGAACTCTCTTCTCCAGGGAGCGTTATCACCCCTGTTCATGAACTTGGCAACACAAACATTTGGGTCCTTATGATTACAGCATCTGGGTGGAATTACCAGATTCTGCACTAAGCTGTTGGAGGGTCTCCTTTTTAAAGGCCTTCTTTGTTTCTACATATTTTTATTGTTATTATTATTGTACAGCCATAAAAGTGAGTTTGTAGTTGAGTTCAGTTCAGTAGAGAAGCATTGAATCCTAAATGCACCAATTTTGATATAATTTGATAAGCAAATCAATCTTCCGTGAAGAAATGAGCTCTGCAATTTTGGGACTGGCGTCTACTTAGAAAATAATTTGCATAGCTTATAAAAACGTGCCTGATATAGAATTTGCAAATATTGAAAACATTATTTTGTATATTCCATAGTCACAAAAACGCCCTCAAAACTTTGAATTTGTTTAAAAGAACATAAAATAAAATAAAAATTGGGATAATGGGGGAAATGGAGTAAAATAAGAAATAAAATACATTTCTATTGTTATTATTAAATAGTAGATATATTTGAGCACAAACTTTGGCCCATAAGCTTCCTTTCAGCCAAGACAGGTAGGAAATGTGACAAATTATCTAAATTTAATGATCAGAAAAGAGAAAATAGGGTTTTCCTTGAGATAAAGAGGCTAATCTCTTTCTCAGGTGGTTTTATGCAATCACTGAGAATTTAAATACTGGCAAAAAAACAACTCATATGAGTACCTACATTTCACTTGCAGATTTACCCTTCCAACAACAGACTCCTATTTTGGCCTCGATTGCAGCTAGTGGTGGAGAGCCCAAGATGTTTCAGAAGGAGCTAATTAAAACAAGCTGGCAGAGTTAGGAGGTGTGAACCTGAGAGGAAATACATATAGTATCTTGTTTCTAATCTTCCTCATGAATTAAGTAGTATGGGTTGTTAGTTACAGTATCATCATCTAATTAAGGCATACTTATCGTATCGTCATTATAATAAATATGTAAATATAATGGCAATTGCAGCTGTAATCTTAGGTCATAAATGTGCTATGAATTTATAGACAGTGCCATGGTAAAGCACTTAGTTCCGATTTAAAGATGGAGGTAATCACTAGGAAGACTAGGCACCTGGACGACATAGACGTTTATTAATTCATTTGACTGAATATACAAACAGTATGAATTGTAATTGAGCGCACATAACGTGATCACTGAGGACTTAGAATAACCGACAGCTCCAGACTCACCTAAACGGATCACTGCCAAACCAGAATCGATGCCCCTCTAGATTCATCCTCCACACTTTCCCATCTGTTGCAGGTCTCAGGAAGCTGAATTTCACATGGGTTTGGTCAGCAGGGAGCATTGTCAGGGGATCCAAATCAAAAGCAGGGAGGGTAGAGAGTTTGGACAATGTATTCCTTTGGACCCTCCCAGTTGCACGATGTGACCTCGTACCAACGGCCATGACTTCTGTCAGGCAGCCTTTTCCTTGTACCTGTTACCTTCCATCTGCCTGCTCCCACCGTTGCTCCTTCGAGCCTCATTTAGTAATGGCTTCCTGGAATTACAAGCCCCAGGGTACTGCACTACCTCTTACATCAATATATTTTTGCAAGTAGGCCTTTATTAAATTCTCCTGAAATTACCCAAGTTGAGTAAGCTGCAGATTTCTTGTCGGAACCCTGACAGATGCACGTTGTAGACACTAATCAAGTCTTTAAACTCAATATTGACATTTTTCTTTTTGAAAGCTGGTTTTTTAAAAATTTAAGTTTCTTCAGTCTTAATTATTTTATAATAACGGATGCAATAAAAAATCAAGGAAATAATTAAAAACATAACAACTAATATGTAATCAACACACCGCACACTATGCTAAGCACTTTACACTCTTTTTCTTTCTTTTAAACGTCACTAAAATCCTTTGAAGCACATACTATTATCATCCTAATTTTACACATGAAAAAACTGACCTTAAGGGAATTTACACAACTGGTAGGTGGAAAGGTCTGTGACAAATGAAATCTGTTCTCAAAGTGTCTCATGTTGCATGAGTGAAGAACTCTCTTCTCCAGGGAGCGTTATCACCCCTTTTGATGTACTTGGCAACACAAACATTTGGGTCCTTATGATTAGCATCCTAGCATGTGGGACCTCTAACCCACATTCTTCCATAGGAAGAAAGGGCAGTTCAGATACAGGGAACGATGAGCTAGAAAGATGGGAAGGGCCAACTGAACGTGGAAGGTGGAACCAATGAGAAGGAATGCCCGATAGGAAAAGTTTTGTGAAAAGAAAGATGAAAACAAAGATGAATAAGAGAATAACTGGTGAGAAGTTAAACGATGGAATGGTTGGAAGAAAGCGTTGATAGAAAAGCAAAATGGGAAACAGAAGTGAAGGAATGAGTGTGGGCGAGTGAGCGGAATTATGAAGATTATGGAAATGGCATATTCACTCAACTTGACTTTGAAGTTGTAACCTCCTCTTACTAAACGGAATAGGCAGAAGGAGCTAGAGAAAATGGAGAGAGAGAGAAAGGTAAAGGACAGATGGTCAATCAGGGATATTTACATAATGAAAGTCAATGGTTTATTTATTGTTATTGTGGTGAAAATATATATAAGAAAACATACGCCATCTCAGCAATTTCTACCCGTACAATTCAGTGTCAATGGTTTGTCTTTATTATTAGTATCTAGTATCTAGACCAAGCTGTAGTAGAATTTTAAATGAGAGAAGTTTCCAGAGGTAGGGAACACCTTTTCAAATGAAGCAGACGTCATCCGAGGCAGCTATGTATTCACTTCCAAACTGCACGTATTGCTACCGAGGAAGTCATGCTGGAAGCAATTAATACCAGGGTTACACATTGTCCGGTTTTCAGGCAGACCGTCCGGTACTTAAACTTCCTGCTGCGGAAAACGGTTTTTAAAATCCTTGGGATTTAATGCTTGGTATTTTCAAATTAAGAAAGTTTTTATTCTTCTTGTATTTTAATATGACTTGGGCATTAGCTTCATTTTTCACTCCCTTGACTTTCACCAGTTCCTATTATGACAATTTGCTTATTAAGTAAAGCAGTGTGAACTTTACTGGCACATAACAGACCTTTGCAAAATGTGCCAGGTATTTTTATTGGAACCATCTGGCAACTCTAGTCCATGTCCCATTTGGAATTGTGCCTGTTACTGACGATTGCAGGAGACATCTCCTATTTCCACGAATCTCTTCAGCTTTTTTTCCTACCATGCTTGATTATTTCCACTCATTTATCTGTTTTTCTTTATATCAGAACCTTCTGGGGCGCTTTGTTACACATCTCCACCTTTTTTTTTCTGCCTCCTCATTGAGACATACGCACCCATCACTCACTAACATTTTTCTTGTAAGGTCACTAGTGACTTACATCCTGCCCAACTGAAAGGTCACTTCTCAGTTCTCACCTTACTTGACCTATCAGCCATTTGATACATCTGATCACTCCCTCCTTGAAACACTTTCTTGTCTTCACTTCCAGGATACCATACCTTCTTGACTTTTCTCCTACCTCACTGGCTGCTTTCTTTGAGTCTCCTTTAGCGGATCCCCCTCCTCACCCTGGCTTCATAATGTTGCCATGCCTCATAACTCAGTTCTTAAAGTCTTCTCTTCTGTGTTTGTAGTCATTGTCCAGTCTCACAACTTTAAATGCCACCTCTAGCCTGTGAGTACCCAATTCATGTTTCTATCTCCAGCCTCTCTCCTGAGCACCAGCCTCACAAATCCAACTGTCCACTCCGTGTCTCCCTTTGGATGCCTAAGAGTCACATCAATTCAATATGTCCCAAACCAAAACTCTTCGATGTACCCCACCGTTCACTCTTTTCCCAGGATTTTCCTTTTCAGTAAATGTTACCACAGAACCAGGAATCATTCTTAATTCCTTTCTTTCTTTCATAACCTTCATCTAATCCATTAGCACAATCCAACAGCTCTGCCTTCTAAATTCACCCTGAATTTGGTCACTTCTCATCAAAGCCACTGCTGCCCTATACATTCAAGCTGACATCATTTTGCCTGGACTATTACAGTAGCCATATAGCTAATTTCCTGGTATCAATACAGTCTGTTCTCCCATTAGCAGCCAGAGTGGTCTTCCTAGAGGAAAAACAAATTGTGTAACTCCTTTGCTCAAAGTCACTCAAGAGCTTTCCATTACACTTGAAGAAAATCTCAAAGTCCTTATGATGGCCTACGGGATCCTTTACCAATCTGGCCCTGCCTGCTTCCTCTACCTAATTTTCTATCAGTGCCCCCCCCAACCTTGTTCCCTTAGTCCATTCCAATGGCATTGCTCTTTTCACCAATATTTGAACATGCTAAGCTATTTCCACCTCTGGGCCTTCTCCCTTGCTGTTCTTTCCTGTCTAACAATTTCTTAGCATTGATATTTTCATGGTTGCCTCTGTCACTTTATTCCAGTCTGTCCTCAAATTTTAATTTCTCTGACCATCTGATCTAAAATACAATTCCCTCCTTTTGCAAAAATACACTGTCTATTCTCTTGCACAGCTTTATTATATTTTTCATAGCACTTACAATTATTTAACATTATATGTTTAACATATAACATTATATATTTATTATATATATAACATCATATATTATACATAATATAAATAATATATATAGCATTATATATTTATTAGTTTATTGTCTTTTTCCCAGACATCCACATGACTTGCATTCATCACTGTGTCCCCGGTGCCAATAGCATGGTAGATGCTCAGTTGCTCAAAAGATATTTGCTGAATCAATGACTCTCTAATGCTGAGTGTCACCATCTTTGAATTGTCATGTGTGGTGGAAATCTCAAAAAGAGGTGTGTATGTATGTGTGTATGCATGTATGTGTGTATCCAACACCTTTCTACTGAAAAGGCCTAGCAATAACATCCCAATGGCCCTGGGTACACCTGTTGTTGTGTGCCATTGAGTCAATTCCAATTCATAGCGACCCTATAGAACAGAGTAAAACTGCCAGATAAGGTTTCCTAGGTTGTAATTTTTATGGGAGGAGATCGCCAGGTCTTTTCTCTTGCAGAGCTCTTGGTGGATTTGAACCACCGACCTTACAGCTAGCAGCTGAGTGCTTAATCATTGCATCACCAGGGCACCTTTGTGTGCACCTAGCTCCCAGACACTGGTTTCTAAATGTCTTTCCTCACTAAAAGGAACCAAAACTTCTCGGAGGAACGGCTGATTCCAGGTCTGGAGCAAGGAAAGTATAATATGAGCCTGAAACATCTTGATAGGCCAGAAATCAAGGAAGTACTTCAAGTCTAATGGGGAATAGTTCGTACAATCACAGGAGCCATGTTGGTGAGGCTCCCACTAGCCAAATTTGGAGAAATTAGACTGTCACAAAGAAGACATATTACTGTTTATTGAAATATATGCTCACAGTGAAATGGAGAAAGAAAGAGAGCACTAGAGCAAAAGCAGAGTCATTTGCTACCAAAGGGGGAGATTATTATACCAACTCCTTATTCTGAGAATTGGCCATAAGGGGAAAAGCTTACACATATTTTCTTGTCTTTTTAAAAGGAACAGCAGTACACTGCTACTTGATGAACTAAAGCTCTCTTTTACGGAAGAATGCCAACTAATAATAATAAAAGGAATGATGACATTAGGAAACTGCCATTTTGAAAGCAGCCATAAAATAGTTGATTTTAGACGAAGATCACCAAGGGATGCTAAAATCATTGCAATGTTAAAGGTTGATAGTGAAGGGATATTCATACAGTGGCAAAGGATTACCCTAACAATGACTTGTTAATTGCAAAGAGAAAATATACCTCTTAAAATGGAAGATCTGGCCGTCTCCACCTCTATCAAATGTAACATCGATACATTTGATAGTGGGGCAACTGAACAGTACATGCACCCTAATTTGAACTCAGTATGAAGTACGCCATAGCCCTGCTGGTGCAATGGTTAAGCTCTTGGCTGTTAATCAGGTCAGCGGTTCGAACCCACGAGTTGCTCTGCAGGAGAAAGATGTGGCGGTAGGCTTTTGTAAAGATTACAGCCTACGAAACCCTATGGGGCATGTCTTAGGCTGGGTTCTTTAGAGAAGCAAAACCAGTAAAGCGTATAAGTATATATATAGAGAGAGATTTATATCAAGGAAACGGTAGATTGTAGAGGCTGGAATGTTCCAAGTCTGTGGATTAGGATAGAGGCCTCTCCTGATTCACGTAGCTGCAGGGGCTGGCGAACCCAAGATTGGCAGGTCAGAGAACAGGGCTCCCACTCACAAGCTGTGAAGATCGACAAATCCAGGATTGGCGGATAAGCTGATAGCTCAAGTCACAAGAACCAGAGGTCAGATGAACAGGAGGTAACCGCAGGATCCAGAAGGAGCAAAAAAGCCAGAACGTCTGCTTATATTCGGATGCAGGCCACACCCTCAAGGAAACTCCCTTTCAACTGATTCCCTACTCACAGCAGATGTCATCATGAGAGTGATCACGTAAAAACACTGAGAATCACGATCCAGCCAAGTTGACACACAATCTTAACCATCACAGGGCAGTTCTACTCTGTCATATAGGGTGGCTATGAGTTGGAATTGACTCAATGGCACCCAACAACAACAACGTGAAGTACGTACCCTTACTTATGGAGTATTTCTGCCCTCCCCACAACATTTAACTTGAATCTATTAAAAACTTTAGATCAGATTTTCTTATTTTCTAAAAGAGAAGGGATTGAGAAGAAAGTTAAAATCTACCAGCAGAAAATTATTAGACAAATCCAGTTAAGAAACATTCTGTGAGCCCACTGGTCTGGTCTCTTCACAAAGGTAATGATATGAAAATATCTGGTGTGAGGATTGTTCTTGAAAAGAAAGGAAAAAAAAATAAGAAGAAACAACAATCAAATAAAATGTATGAAATTAAAAAATGATTGTTAGTGTTTAGAGGTTATAATGGTATTGTGGTTAGATAGAGGAATGCCTTTAGTCTTAGGAGATGCAAAGCTGCAACATTCGGGGGTGAACTATCATATTGTCTGCAACTTATTTTTAAAGTGTTTCAGCAAAATAAAAACACAGATATATGCATTGATAGGAGCCCTGGTGGAGTAGTGGTTAAGAGCTCGGCTACTAACCAAAAGGTGGCAGTTGGAATCCACCAGCCACTCCTTGGAAATCCCATGAGGCAGTTCTACTTGGAATATTGGGTCCATATTCCAAGACTAAGTCCTGATGATGCTTAAAACATGGAGATTCCAAATGGCGCTTTGTAATGGTGTGGCATTAAGACTGAAGACTTGTACTTCTTTGCCTGAAACATGAGGGAAAGTACATTTTTCCCAGGGGTTCCACCTCTTAAAATCCAGATTTCAAGGAGGTAGAAGGAAGAAGCTCATGGTGGTGGTTAAGGGACTGTATGAGTTACGGCTTCTGACAATGTTTCCACATTATATGCCAGCATTATCCGGGCGAATTTAAAGAGATGGCAATTTACTTCTTTCTTCAGTCTCTGTAATTCAAAGAACAAACTCCTAGAGCTAGGCAAATGCATTATGCATCATCTTAAAATGAGGGACCAAAAATAACTCAGAGAGTAACCAAACAAAGAAAGTAAAGATTATTAAGAATTCTTTTTTTCCTCTCCTCAAGTGCCGGTGGGGGCGGGGAACTGACAGATTTTTTTTTTTTTCCCTGCTACTAATAAAGAACAGCTATTTTAATGGCATGGTGCAATATTTAGGAAAAGTTGTAGGACTAAGGAACATGACAAAACTAAATGAACACCCACATATCTTTATAATGTAATCCCAATTTTGCATGAATATTTTAAAAAGCATTTTGTGAGCAAAATTCTAGATTGCCCTTATCTGTACTTAAACATTCATTATACCACAATGAAGTGGAATTCTCAGGATATAGATTGGTTTTATTATAGAATACTTTGGTAAACAGACCCCTTTTTTCTTTCTTTTATGTTTTTTATTTCTTTTTTATACTGTGGTAATCATTGCAAAAAAAAAAAAAAAAAATAGCGTGCTTAGAGTAAGTATGATGTTTCCCAATGGTCGTTAATTTGATTCTGACTCATGGTGACCCCATGGGTATCAGAGTAGAACTGTACTCCATAGGGTTTTCGATGGCTGATTTTTCTAAGCAGATTGCCAGACCTTTCTTGAAAGGCACCTCTGGGTGGACTCAAATGGTCAGTCTTTCAAATGAGTGTATTAACCATTTGCACAACCAAAGGACTTCACGTATAACATAGTGACCTTAAATTGATGCTGCAATGCTCCAGGATCTTGTAATGTGCTGTGGCTACCATTGCTCATATTACATCTGCAGTAATTATGCAAGAATTTGTGACTGTGGAAGGCATGTGACATAAAACCAATGACTGAGACTCAGGAGAAATAGTTGTCAGTTTCTGATATGAGCTGGGTTTGTGACCATTTATCTGTTTGTTCGGGTGAGTCAGATAATTAAATCATTTTTTCTGAAACACTCTTTCCATTCTTGCTGGTATTTACTCATTGGTCCTGCTCACTCTATCCGTCCTAAAACCAGAAAAAAATCAAACCCCTTGCCATCAAGTTGATTCTGACTCATAGCGACCCTATACCACTGCAATCTCTGCTGTGACATAGAGTTTCCACAAACACCTTCACAGACCCATGCATCTCCCCTTGTTGATCCTTCACTCTGTTGGGGGACTCACACCCAGTGTATAGGACTCCTACCTTGAATCCCTGCTTCAGGAAATCTTTTCACTACTTTATTCAATTGGATTATAAGAAAAATGCCAATTAATTCCATTTGTTGTAATGGTATGTCAAATCCCACCAGAAAAAACTAACAAATTATTTGCTGATCTCCAGTTTGCTATGGCTTATTAGTAATCATAGTTTTTCTTCAGCGATAGTGCAGATTTAGAAATAGAAGCACAATTCTGTCGTATTTGAGGTCCAAAGTCCCTGCTAGAGAATGCCATGTTGTCGGCACATCTCAAAAGGTGGGGATCGCAGGGGCAGGCAGAGCCGACAGGGGTCTGTCGTTCGAAGTCAGTCATTCTGCCATGTAAGCTTTGATTTTGCTGTGAAGTTTTATGAGGCCATAGGAACTACTGGGGGAATGATGGGTTTTGTATATTAGCAGTGTAATGTACTCTACGACCATTGCCAGGACCGATTCCAGAGAGAACAATTCCCCGTCTATCTCTTCAATACTCTCTGCGACACAACGCGTTACTACACTGTGACAGTGTACTGAGATTGCTGAACCATGCCCTTGATCCATCATCTAGACCAAATCGGAAGCAGGTGAAGTGTCTGTTTGGGTCATGCTTGGTCCTTCCCACTTGGACAGTCTCCAGTCAAAAGCAATTGGGCACAAAGGTGCTCACCACCTCAGATGGCTCACCCCAGGCATAAGGGGTAAAGCCGGGCAGGACTTTTTTCTCTTGCTATCTAAGTATCTACATACTATCTTCGATTTTGCCTTTTGACCAGAAAAGCCCTTGACAGAAAGAGTGCTGACTCCTGATTGAATGAATGGAATGCCTACAGGACAGAGCTAACGAACTTGAGCAATTCTGAGGCCACAGAGTATCTTATAGGTGGGTCAGGCATGCATCTCTTGTCTGATCAGCTGTTGCCAAGGATGGTTGTTGTTGTGAGTTGTGGTAAGTCGATTCTGATCCATGGCGACCCCATGTGTGCAGAGTAGAACTGCTCCATGGGGTTTTCAAGGCTGTGACCTTTCAGAAGCAGATTGCATGGCACCCTAAGAATAAACAGTTGACAGAAGTGATAGTGGTTGGACCAAGCGCTCTGAGGCTTTCCAAGAGGACTGGAGAGAAGCAGGCAGGTCCATTGTTGGGCCGTACAGCATGCGTTTTGCAGGCAGAGGCTGTTTCCGAGATGTCATTGAACCCTCTGTATGTAACACAGTGGATGGCACAGAGTAAGGGCAGAACAAACATTTACTGAGCACCTGCTCTGTGCCAACCTCTGCTCTAGATATAGAGGGTACAGTGCTACCAAAAGTCTCTGCCCTCACAGCATCTCTATTACAATACCAGTTATTGTCAAGTCGGTTCCAACTCATGGAGACCCCATGTGTGTCAGAGTAGAATGTGCTTCATACGGTTTTTCAGTGGCTGATTTTCTACAAGTAAATCACCAGGCCTTTCTTCCGAGGCACCTCTGGATGGACTCGAACCTCCAACCTTTCTGTTAGCAGTGATTGTGTTAACAGAGTCACCTCGGGACTCCATATTACAATAAGTTAACATCAATAAAGTATTTCATTTACTCCTCACCATTACCCAGCATAAGATCGCTCAGCCAGTAAATGGCAGAGCAGAGGCATAAAAGCATAGCTAACTCCAACATCCCTGCCCTTTCTTCTATTCTATGCTATTTTGCAGAATAGGTGCTTTCTATCCCTGTGACACCCACATCCTGGTGGGACTCCCCAGAGAGCCTGGCTGCCTCAATTTATGTAGGCTGGCTGGAGGCAGGTTGATTTCCTGAGTCCCGGACTGAATTCCCAGACTGAATTCCACACATCAGTGCCCGGCAGTTGCCACAGCTGAGTCCCCAGTGTGTAGATGGAATTCCTGCAGGCTCTCAGCAGCACAGGGAAGCAGGAAGCTAAGGGGGGAACAGTGGCAGAGGTGGAGGCCCTGGATCTGTCTTGGCAGCTCACAATGCAAGCCTGCTAGAGCGGTGCCCAGGGGTTATACAAAAATAGGTGGTGAGCCGGGTTTGGCCAGCGGCTGCAGTTTGTCAACCTCTGCACTAGATGATGGTGGCTGGACCATCAGATCCTATTTCTTGGGGAAATTTGAACTAAAGTAATAGACAGAGAAAGTCCATTATTTAGTCTCCCTGTGGAAAGTGAGTCACCATGATGATGACACACTGGATTAGGGACAGTGGCTCCTGTTGCTGAAGGCAAATCAAGATAAACTGCTCTCCCAATGACCTTCCATTCCTGCATGATGCTTCACTGTGGGAGTGGAGGGGAGTGGGGGAACTGGTTCAGTGGTATCTGAGGTAATTTTTCCTGGCGTCCTTCCTTCTTTTTCTATCCTAGCAATAACTCAAATCACCTCTCTGTGTTCCTGGCAACCCAAAAGAGCTTAAGCAAGACAAAGTGTTGCCCTTCCATGGATAAGGAAGACCGAAGAAGAATTGATGCCTTTGAATTATGGTGTTGGCGAAGCAAATTGAATATAACACGGACTGCCAGAAGAATGAACAAATCTGTCTTGGAAGAAGTACAACCAGAATGCTCCTTAGAAGCAAGGATGGTGAGACTTTGCCTCACATACTTTGGACGTGTTATCGGGAGGGACCAGCCCCTGTGGAAGGACATCATGCTTGGTAAAGTAGAGGGCCAGATAAAAAGAGGAAGATCCTCAACGACATGGATTGACACAATGGCTGCAACAACAGGCTCAAGCATAACAATGATTGTGAGGATGGCGCGGGACCAGGCAGTGTTTCATTTTGTTGTACACAGGGTCGCTGTGAGTCGGAACCAACTCAACAGTACCCAACAATGACAACAACATGGAACAATAAACATCAAGTTCTCTTTCTGTTTCCTTCCCTTCAAGGATAGTTGAAGAATATGTGAATCCTTTCCTTGATCCCTTACTTGGGAGGGTAGATGCCTTTACCAGAGCTCCTGTAACACTGCATTTCCCTCATGACATAACATTTCCCTCATGACACAGTCACCCTACGACACACTTAATTCCTTCGGTGGAAATTGAGAAGACACTTTAGTTTGAGAGTTCTTAAAATTTTTACTTTATGGGCCCCCTGGGGCCCCTGAAAAAATCAGTTGTCCAGGATGAGTGCACCAGCTTGTACCTGCCTCCACCCCACGTTGGCACACACTTCTAGAAAGTTCTAGATGCCTGAGGCTCATCTATGGATATCCTTGGCCAATCTTAAGTCTTTCGGTACACTGTGGCAGGATATCATTTATCATTGGTAAATAATCCATAAGATAAGTCACTTGCATATTAAAACTTTAATAAGTACTTCATCAGTTTAAACTGAGATTCACTCTTTTCTCAAGAGAATAAAGCTAATAAATATTTGAATGGTAATATTTCATTTTTAATATCAACAATTTATAATTGATAGCACAGTTGTTAACGTGATTAGTTTATGAGTGAAAGAGATGTGGTTGGTTCTAATGTTTCTATTTTTATGCACTCTTAGGAAGCAGAGTCAGATTTAACTTTGTCCGAAGCCTTGCATATAATGCAATTAGCTAACATTTATGGAGAGTTTACTTTGAGGTGCTGTGCTTTAACAGTTTCCATGCCTTTCTTCACTTTATCCTTAGAACAATCCTTTGAGCTGGGTACTACTAACGTAAGCTCTTCTGAGCATGGATTTTGTGTGTGTGTGTGTGTGTGTGTGTACGTAATCCACATAGGTACTGGCTATATAGGTACGTAGGTATCTGTTACAGATTAAATTGTGTACTCCCAAAATACATGCTGAAGTCCTAACCCTTGTACCTGTAAATATAGCCCTGTTTGGAAATAGAGGTTTTCTTTTGTAATGTTAATAGACCATACTGGAGTAGGGTAGTCCTAAACCGCATTCCTTCTGAGGAGTGTTGTATAAAGAGGGGAATAGACAGAGACACAACGTAGGGAGAAGATAGACATCAAGAAATGCCAAGGAATGCCAAGGAGTGCCAAGCGAAGAAACTTTTCTAGAGATGATGCCCTGTATTTGGACTTCTAGCTTCCAGAACTATGAGGTCATACATTTCTGTTCTTCAAATCCATCCCCTTGAGATATCTTTCGTTATGGCAGCACTAGTCACTACGGAAGTAGCCAACACGTTTTTTGTTGCACCATCCCAGTGAAAGTGAAGCTTCAGAGAGTTTAAGTAACTTGCTGAAAATGAAACCACTAGTGAGAGATGAGCTAAATCCAAATCCAGATTCAAGTTTTAACCACTAGGCAATGCTTTCTCTTTAACTAGAGAAGGAGAACAATCATGACCTCACCATTGACTTCTGTTATGCGTCAGTTCTCTAGGGCCTGTCAAGCATTCTGTCTTTTGGTCTTCATAACTACTAGATCAGATGTGATCGTTTCTTTTGGAAGATGATAGATAGTTGGAGTGGTGCACACAACTGGAACTAAATGAGGAAAGGCGAGTGCAACCTCATGCAGAAGGTAAGAGTTTAGAAGTGGAGATCAGCCTACTAGTAGCTTTAACATAATAATGCAGATAATAACAGTAGACCCCAAATTTGTATTTGCTTTCTCTGGCCCATAAATTCTAGTTCTTTGCAGTTTTTTAATTTTCACACTGTTCAAGTTTTCCTTGTGTGACCTAGTCCTTTGCCCTGGTTTTAACTGCCTCCTACATGCTAATAACCTCCAGATATGTGCCCCCCATATCTCTCATTTGTGGCAAAAACTTACATTTCTAAGTGTGCAGGAGGTGCCTAGCAGAACTCTCTTACGTGAATGATCTATAAGTATTGCAAATTCAACCTGTCTCCTGTTAAATTTCTTATATCTGGTCTCTTTACACCCTGTTCCCACATCGACCCCCATCATTCATTGATTTGACTAATGCCAATGGCATCCATCTAGTCTTCCAAGACAAAAATCTCAAAATCATCCTTAACCAATTCTCTACCCATCCAAATATTTGCTAAACCCTGCCTCTGTCACCTTCTAAATGTTGTTCCCGCCTCTGCATCTCTACTGCTACCATCTAATTCGGGCTGTCTTCCTCTTCTACAGAGCCTACAAGTCTCCTGACTAGTGTACATGTCTCTAAACCACTCCCTTCTTGCCCAACCTCCACAAACATCTTCCTAAAACACAAATCTTAGCATGCTACATACTGTCTACAGAACATCTGTGGGGCACCTGGTTTCCTAGAGTGTCGAATTCAAGTCATTAGTCTCACTTCCAGAATTCCTCACAACAGGCCACAATCAACCTTAACAGCTTTTACTACAGTCAAACACCGTGGATCCTAATGCGGGGTTCTTTCCAACTTGTTGAACATTGCATGCTCTGTTGTTGTCTTTTGTATCTCTGTTTCAGCCATTGATATTTCTTTTCCTTTGTCTCTTCAAAATTCTTCCACTCAAATACCATCTCCTCAGTAAGCTTTCTTCAGCTTCTCTCTGTAGACGCTAGGATTCCCTCTATTGTTTCCCAACGGTTGTTTTAACATATTTGTTATTACTCATTTTATTGGAACTGTGTGTGTTTCTTTCGTTTTTTGTTTTGTTTTGTTTTCCCCTCTTGGTCATGTTTCTTAGCATGCCTAGCATTTTTCTAAAAAATTAAATTCTGAACATTTTCTGTAAGTTATAGAAGCTCTGGATGACGTTATCTTCTTCCAGAGGGATCCTCCCTGTCATCTGGAAGGCGAAAAGACTAGGGACATGTTACCTTACTCTAGTTAGAACTGAGCTGATTGAGACTGGGTTACAGTTTTATAAGGCCATATTTACCTTTAGTTCATTCCTAATCTCTCCAGGGGCTCAAGCTGAGATCCTGAGGTGTTTACACTGGCCTGTTGTCCTTGGTGGGTTTCTACTGAAAAACTTCACTCTGCCCATCAGCAGCTTTTGCCTGGTTTTTAATCCTCATACCCTTTACAAATCAAGATGTCAGCGAATGCCTCAAAGGGAAAGAATCAGTGCAGGATCTTTCTCTGCATCTCCTTTCTCACCCAGATATGGCTCCCTTAGTCCTGTGTGAAAGAGTCTGGTGGCACAATTGTTAAGCACTTGCCTGCTAACTGAAAGGTTGGTGGTTTGAATCCACCCAGCAGCTCCAAGGGAGAAAGACCTGGCAATCTGGTTCCATAAAGTTTATAGCCTAGGAAATCCGACGGGGCAGTTCTATTCTGTCACATGGACTCATTAGGAGTTGAAAATTGACTCTATGGCACCTAACTACAACAACAGTCCTGCCCTGCTTGTTTAGGCCACATCACATTCCAATTTGTGTCTCTCTAGTACCATGAAGGAGCGCTGGTGGCTCAGTGGTTAAGAGCTTGGCTGCTAACCCAAAGGTTGGCAGTTCGAATCCACCAGCTGCTTCTTGGAAACTCTATGGGAACAGTTCTCCTCTGTGCTATAGGGTTGCTATGAGTCGGAATAGACTGGATGGCAATGGGGTTGGTTTTTTTAGCACCATGAGATTGCTTAAAGTTCCTCCTAGCAGTTCTCAGCCTCCCACCTCCCACCAAGAATTGGCAATGCCCAGGGGGTGGGGAGAGGAGGGGCGGCTGCAAATATAAGCTCACCTCTCTGAGGATCCTTCTCTTAGAGACTTTGTCCACTTAAGCCCTGGTTGCCTTAGTGAAATCACCAATATCTTTAAACAGATATTTTTCTTCTTTCTGTTTTGAATTTTATCCAGCTTTTTCAGTTGTTCTCAATGGGAATGTTGATTTGCTGTAACTACTTCATTTTAGCCGGAGATGGAATCTGAAGTCAATTCTTTTAAGCTATAATATTTCAAATCAGAATGTACTATACTTGGTAAGTCACTTTTGAGAAAGTCTACTGCTTGGTTTTATAGACAGAATGTGTAATGTGTGACTGCTAAGAAACTCAACAAATTTGTCAAAACTCTGTAGTCCTTTATGCTGTGTTACATTTCATATTAATCTGGAAGTCTTTTGGGTTTGCACATCATGTTAAATTTCCCAGAAGTCACTGAGACAAGCTAGGCAAAATTAACCTACAGAAATTATGTTTATATATTTAAATCTATTCTATCACAGAGCCGTAAATATACTCCTACCTACAAAATTTTACAGCAAGCATACATATCATTCATATCAACATCTACGGCATTGGCAATACAGGTAGCCCCTGACTTACGATGTCTTTGAATTACTATGAGCTGCACTTAGGACTGGTCTTTTTTTGTTTTTTACCTTTTATTGTTAGTAACGTGTTCTAGCTCGTAATTTGCTGATGTTTTCATTCGCTGATGTTCATATGCAGATGTTCAATTTTGTGATTTACTATTCAAAACAGTGCCAGATTTATAAAGACACTGATAATAAAAGTCAGTAATAATGAAAAAAACAACAAAAGAAATGAGGTATTGGAACTACTTCAGAACTGACTTACGACAAAGTTGTCAGACCAGAGCATCGTCATAAGGAGGGACTGCTTGTATAGTTCAATTAGCAAAAAGTTGTGGTATGAACATTATTATAGATAATTCATGTGTAAGATTCATCAATTAAATGAGATAAAAGCCTAGTTATTCAGTTCTAGAGCTCAGCCCATTACCCTAGATTAAAGGAAGCAATATGTGGTTTCCTGGGTTAAAATTCAGAAGACCTAGATTTCTGTCCTGGTTATTTATGCCTAAGCAAGTAGTATTTTCTATAGGTCCATTTTCTCCATTGTAGAATGGGCCAGTATTATTTATATTGCTCTCTTCATGTGGTTTTTTAGAGAAGAAAATTACCTCATATATAAAAGTACTTCAAAAAGTTAAATGCATCTATAAATATGTGGTGTTACTAGTTTTTAAAAGGTCTGAGAGAATAGCAATACATGAATAGAAAAATTCAGACAAATTTACACCTGGGCATCTGACTCAGGAAACAACTTTTTAGAAAAAGCAAGTTGGAGTGCAAAGCAAAATGATGATGTGGAACTCTTCTTAACTTAGCGTAGGAGATCATATACCCGTTCTGATTTCAGTGTTGTTTCTGCTGTGTGCCACTAAGCTGATTCTGACTCATAGCGACCCTACAGGACAGGGTAAAACTGCCCTGTAAGGTTTCCTAGACTGAAATCTTTACAGGAGCAGATTGCCAAGTCTTTCTCTGGCAGAGAGGCTGGTGGGTTCCAACCACTGACCTTTCGATTAGCAGTCAAGTGCTTAACCATAGCACCACCAGGGCTCCTTTGATTTCAGAGTAACCAGGAACATTTCTGCTTCTTCCCATGGTCCCTGTCTCTCTTCCCTCACCCCTAGTCTCCCTAGACACACACACACACACACACACACAGATACACACACATGCGCACGCGCGCACAGACACTATACACGCACATGCAGTCATCAGTTGCCTTATTCTAGGACTTGAGCTTAAAATTTCATAGGTCACCAGTGCTACAGGGACAGGTAAGCTTGAGAAGGATGGAATTTTTAAGTTGTTTTAGTCATTTAGTCACTTCATATGAAGAAAGCTTACACTCTTTCCTGAGAACAGCGTCTGCGATACAGGATTATTGAAAGACCCTAAGGGGTCTGGGCTCCTAGGAGGTCCAGCTGGAGCACTGGATGTGAGCAGGGAGAAGGAAAAAGGACTCAAGAGACAAGTATGGAAATAACAACAGCTTAGCCTACGGGGCAGTTCTACTCTGTCCTAGAGGGTCCCTATGAGTTGGAATAGACTCAATGGCAATGGGTCTGGTTTTTCTTTTTTGGTAGCTTGACATTAGGAATCACTGGATGGCACAAACAATTAAGTGCTTGGCAACTAACTGAAAGGTTGGCCTTTCGTATCTACCCAGAGGCACCTTGGAAGAAAGACCTGGTGATCTACTTCCTAAATATCACAGCCATTGAAGACCCATAGAAGGCGGTTCTACTCTGAAACAATGGGGTCACCATGAGTCAGAATTGACTAGGCAGTAACTAATGTCAGTTTTTAGCTTGACATTCGTCCTGGAGCCACCCTCCGTTGTGTGGAGGTGAGGAAGGGGAGAAAGCAATTGGAGAGCATTATTTTAGTCCTGTCTGCTAGGTCATGGAAAAAATAATTATCTGGAGCCCTGGTGGCACAGTGGTTAAGAGCTCAGCTGCTAACCAGAAGGTTGGCAGTTTGAATCCACCAGCAGCTCCTTGGAAACCCTGTGGGGCAGTTCTACTCTGTCCTAAAAGGTGGGAAAAAAAGCAACTGGAGAGTATTACTTTAGTCTTGTCTGCAAGGTCATGGTAAAAATAAACATTAACCACTGTTTATTGAATACTTACTCTGTGCCAGGTTGCCTGGTAATGTACTTTACATGCAACACCCGATTTGATCTTCACAATAACCATGATCTTTCTTCTGCACCATATTAGATAGCAGAAAATGTAGCTCACATATGTGGGAGGAGAGAGACACTTGCCGAGGTCTTTCTAAATCCTCTCTGGCAGTACATGTAAATATTGGAAAAATGCTTCTTTGTTTTACTGTTGATTTTGAATAGATGCTTTTATTTACACCTTATAGCTAAAACAAAGTAGGTTTTCTCATCCCATTATTTTATGATGCCTTGTAAACTAGCTTGGCTTTTATTGGTAATCCCTTTTCTCTTTGAATTTAAATCTCTAACTTTTTTTTTTTTGGCCTTTCATTATTATTATTATTTTTTATTGTACTTCAGGTGAAGGCTTACAGAACAAATAGTTTCTCATGAACCAGTAGTACACATATTGTTTTATGACATTGGTTAACAACCCCACAACATGTCAACCCTCTCCCTTCTTGACCTTTTTTTTTTTTTTTTTGGTGAAAATATACATATCCAAAGATACACCATTTCTAAAATTTCTACATGCACAGTTCAGTGACATTGACTACCCTCTTCCAATTGTACTGCTATTCTCACTTTAGATGAAGGCTTACAGAACAAAACAGTTTCTCATTCAACAGTTAGTACACATGTTGCCCTGTGACAATGGTTAACAACCTCACAACACATCAACACTATCCTTACTCAACCTTGGGTTCCCTATTACCAGATTTCCTGTCCCCATCTGCCTTCTGGCCCTTGTCCCTGGACTGCTGTGCCTCATTAGTCCCATTTGGTTTTATGGGGCTGTCCACTCCTAGGCTGAACCGTGAACCTTGGAAATGACTTCACCACTGAGCTAAAAGGGTATCTGGGGGCCATACTCTCAGGGTTTCTCCAGTCTTCTTTAGGCCAGTAAATCTGGTCTTTTTTTTTTTTGTGAGTTAAAATTTTGTTCTACATCCTCCTCCAGCTCTGTCCAGAACCTTCTGCTGTGATCCTGGTCAGAGCAGTCAGTGGTGGTAGCCGGGCACCATCTAGCTGTACTGGACTCAGTCTGGTGGAGGCCTTGGTGGCTGTGGACAATTAGTCCTTGGGACTAATCTTTTCCTTGTATCCTGTTCTCTTCTTTCACCCTTGCTCCCAAAGGGAGGAGACCAGTGGAGTATCATAGTAATTCTCTAACTTTTAAGTTAACAGAAATTTCCCAGTAGAGTCTTCTTAGCCCTCTTCTATTCATTACTATAAAAATTAAGCTTAAGTTTAATACTAGTTTTACTATACCTACCTAGTATTCTCTTCACTTTCCTCTAATTAAATTCAACAACAATAATACTAAAGTAGTGACAGAAACTAATATTATAGAGCACTCACTGTATGACATTCACTGAATGCTGGATGAATTTATCTCAAGAAGAGTACGGTTTCCAAATATTTCTATACCAAATGAGCATTTGAGGGGATGTTAAGTAGGGTAATTGAGCTTCTAAAGGCAAATAAAACATATGCTTGCTCAGGAAATGGCTGTTATGGCTTGATTTTCTTCTGGGAAAGGAAGAGAAACATCAAGAAAAAGGATGCTCCTTAAGAACTATGAGCAAATAGGCTATGGTGCGCCTGACCCAAGCCATGGTATTTTCAATTGCATCATATGCATGCAAAAGCTGGACAATGAATAAGGAAGACCAAAGAAGAATTGATGCCTTTGAATTATGGGTTTTGCAAAGATTATTGAATATACCATGGACTGCCAGAAGAACGAACAACATCTGTCTTGGAAGAAGTACAGCCAGAAAGCTCCTTAGAGGCAAGGATGGCAAGACTTCGTCTCACATACTTTGGACATGTTATCAGGAGGGACCAGTCCCTGGAGAAGGACATCATACTTGGTAAAGTAGAGGATCAGTGACAAAGAGGAAGACCCTCGAGGAGATGGACTGACACAGTGGCTGCAGCAATGGGCTCAAACATAGCAACAATTGTGAGGATGGTGCAGGATCAGGAAGTATTTTGTTCTATTGTATATAGGGTCACTATCAACCAGTAGAAACCAACTCAATGGCACCTAACAACAACAGCATTAGGACATACTTAGTCACAGCTCATTGGAGGACTCCATATAGATTTGGACCAACGTCTGCCAGAGCTGGGTGTGTTTATGAAGGAAGGAAGAACTTTTCAAAGAAATGAACAACTTTTCTGCAGTGCCTAAGCAGCTGTGGAAACCCTGGTGTCATAATGGTTAAGAGCTACGGCTGCTAACTGAAAGGCCGGCTGTTCAAATCCTCCAGGTGCTCCTTGGAAACTCTATGGGGCAGTTCTACTCTGTCCTATAGGGTTGCTGTGAGTTGTAATCAACTCAACGACAATGGGTTTGGTTTGGTTTTAAGCAGCTGTGGTTTCGATTCTTAGCAGAAATATTAAACAAGGGGATAATTTACTAAGCACAAATGTATCCAGACATTGAGGCATCCAGGCTTCACAACGTGAAGCATTATTGTAATGACAATTTTATTGCTTTTTTTTCCTCTCACCCTGAGATGAGTTTCCTAGGGACAAAGACTGGTGTTTTTAGGACACCACCTGCCACGGGCCCTATCACTCAAGTGATAGTTAAAATTCCCTAGAAGACTGTGGTAGAAATAATCTGATTATGACTTACTCATTTTGGAGGCTGATGAAGCTATGAAAATTTCCTTGAGATTTGGGGTGAGGCTGACCACTTGGTTTGTCTCAGAGCCACTACTGGCGCCAGTGGTTTAGGATCACGTTTTCTGAATGAATAGCGTTATCAGAGACACTGTAACCAAATATAGACCCTGGATGGAGCCAGAAGCAGGCTGACCTCCTAAAAGTATGAGTGTTGCAATTCCTAACTTTTTTCTGCTGTCAAAAGAGTTTTGTAGGTGGCAAAGTCAGCAGCAACAGGCTTAGAAATGATGATTTATTTTATTTATTATTTAAAAAGTGTTATACTAATAGAATTTTCAAACATCACAAAAGTAGAAAGGATAGCTCAACAAACTCCCGTATATGCATCACTCAGCTTCAACAAATCCTTTTGATAATCTCACTCCTTTATAACTCCCATCACAGTCTCCACCCTCCTTCCTGATCCCAAAGAGCTTAAAGGAGATCCAGACATAGTATCACTTTATTTATAAATACTGAAGTATGTTTCTTTAACAAATGATGGTATTTTAAAACATAAGTGTGATAACATTTTCACACACAACAATACTTAAAATAATTCCTTAGTTTTATCATATATCCTCTCTGTGTCCCAATTTCCAATATTCTCAAAAGTGGCTTTTTTAGAGTTGGTTTGAATTAGGGTCCCAAAAGCTTCCTACAGCTCATTGGTTGGCATGTCTCTTTAAGTCTTTTTTGTCGGAAATAGCTCCTCCTCCATCTCTCTCCCCGCTTTGTTTTCTATGCCATGTGTTAGCTGATGGAGGCCAGATGATTTAAAATAGAAGTTACTACATTCTGTGCTGACCAACCACACATTTGAGCTCTTGTACCTTTCTCCCATGGGTAGATCTAGAGGCTTGATGAGAATTGTTGTTACGTGCTGTTGAGTTGGTTCTGACTTACAGTGACCCTATAGGTCAGAGTAGAACTGTCCCATAGGATTTCCAAGGAACAGCTGGTGGATTTGAACTGCCGACCTTTTAGCTGGCAGCTGAGCTCTTAAGCACTATGCCATCAGGGCTCCTGATAAGAATTAGTCACCTTCTTATTTGTTTTCAGCAAGACTACATCTCAAGGGATGCTTTGTACTTCCTATTGCATTAAAACAGGAGGGTCACAATACCTGTCTTACCTTTACCAATGTGTGTTTGAGCAGTGAGTTCAAATGTTGTCAGTCTAATCAAACATTATAAAGTTTCTTTTTTAACTTTTCAACTTTTCACTTAATGGTTTTAACAGCCATTGCCTAGAACCATTATCTCACTTAAAAAAAAAAAGTGCCATTGAGTTGATTCCAACTCAAGGAGTCCCCATGTGTGCACAGTAGAAAGGCTTCATAGGATTTTCAACACTGTGACCTTTTGGAAGCAGATCACCAGGTCTTTCTGTTAAGGCTCTTCTGGATGTGTTTGAACCATCAAACTTTTGGTCAGTAATTGGGAACTTAACTCTTTGCATCACCCGGGGACTACCATTATCTCATTAAAAACATTGCCATGGAATTGATTCTGACTCATAGTGATCCTACAGGAGAGAGTAGAACTGTCCCATAGGGTTTCCAAGGCTGTAAATCTTTATGGAAGCAGACTGCCACATCTTTCTCCTGTGGAGCGGCTAGTAGGTTGGAACCTCTGACCTTTCAGTTAGTAGCTGGAGCGCTTAACCACTGCACCACCAGGTCTCCTATTATCTCATTAAAGACTGAAAAATGATGATGTTCTAAACCTACCACTCGTTCATTGCTTAATAATTAGAATTCTTCTATAAATACTCTTCCACTATCAACTTTAAATACACAGAAGTATGTTTGCATGGGAAATGTAGTATAAATGCTTGATTCTTCCTTTTTATTTACCAGTTGTCAAAATAATGAGCTGATATCTTAGTAGCTTCTTCTAGTGACCAAAGATTTTTTTTAGATCATCAGTAGTGCTTGACTTTTTATGAATTTGATATGTTTTAATCAATTGCAGACATTGTTCTTTTTGATGCTCAGAATAGCTCGTCTTGATAGTTGGAAGCTATTTCAAGCTGAGCTCTTGACACAATCCTGGTGGTCTTTGTTAGTTATCTATTTTTTGGCTGTGCAAGATGTTCTGGGCTTATCTTGTATATTTCTGTGCTCAGACTTGAAACATGGTTGTTTTAGCAAAAAATGGCATTCCAAGGCTGTATTTGTATGCAAGGGTTACTAAATGCTACTAGATTGTCATACCTCTACTAGGTCTTAACAGTGGACAGAGTCAGAAAATACATTTTTGTATTTTAAGAATGAAAAAAAAACCTTCAGTTCATAGTAATATTTTTAATTGAAATTTAATGATAGAATTTTTACTTATGCCATTGTTTTTGTACTTATAACTCTTTTACACTAAAAAATTGCTTATATATATATACACATATGAACAAATATTAATCACTAAAATAATTTAAAAATCAGTTTAATAATTTTAAAATTACTTGAGTAATATTTGCTCATGTGTATATATATGAATTTCAAAATAGCCATGTCAATATTATTAATAACTATAATTACTAAATGTCATTTAAATTTTCTGTGTGTATGTATATGTTTTATCCTTAGAATATTTCCTATTGGGGATGTCCAATAAAATCACTCTATTTTAGAGTCACAGAAATGTTTCCTTTCTTTATGGTTATGTCACTAACTTGATAACCAAGATAATTTGTTTCATTTAATTCTCAAATTTTAATTTCAAACTATTGTAGGGGTTGGAGAAAGGACTCATATTTTTCAGGCAATCTCTGTCTGTGACCAGTCATATATTCTTTTGAGAGGAGGTTCCCGTTGGTGAGCAGCATCCTGGGTTTCAGCAGTTTCCCAGGGTGCAGTAAGAACAGTGCTCTGCTCACCCATCTTATTCCTCTCAAGGATCACCTGGGATGCATGAGGCAAAGCTGGGGAGAGGGAGCCCTCACTATAGGATCACTTTCTTTTACTGCTGTTTTGTAGCCCATCTGCACCTACATATTGCACTTCAGTTTGAATACCAAGGCTGATCACATTTTCACTTCCAAATCCAGATCAGTTGGAAATGTCAAGGTTTGATACAAGAAATTTAACACGCTGCCTACTTTGGAGTCTGCCAACAATCCATCATCTGCCTAGATTTTCTCTTGGTACCCAAACAACTTGAACCTAAGTCACTTTCAAAATTCCTACTCCAGCATCTCGGTGGGACCTCACTAAACCTAGGAGCCCCAGTGACACAGCAGTTAAGCACTTGACTGATGACAGAAAGGTCAGCAGTTCAAACCTATCAGCTGCTCTGCAGGAGAAAGATGTGGCAGTTTGCTTCTGTAAAGATCACAGCATTGGAAACCTTACGGGACAGTTCTGCTCTGCCCTATAGGGTTGCTATGAATCAGACTCTACTCGATGACAATGGGTTTTACTCCAGCATGGATATAACCCTGTGGGCCTATGTACCAAATGTCATAACCCAAAGCCCCTTGGATTTTCACTGATCCAACCCTTTCTACCAATGCAAATGGTTAACACGGTTGGCTGCTAACTGAAGGGTTCCATGTTCGAGTCCATCTAGAGGAAGCTTGGAAGAAAGACCCAGAGATCTGCTTCCAAAAAGTCAGACACTAGTAATCCTATAGAACACAATTCTACTCTGGCTCACATGGGGTCACCATGAGTTGGTGTCAGCTCCATGGCAACTGGGTTTTAACCCCTTTGCTACAGGTCAGGTTTACCGCATTGTTGGCACCACTGTTTGGTCTCCTCATTTTCCTCACCCTGTTAGTGGAGATTTGCTGGCCAGAAGCTGGAACATTTATGTGTTCTCCTTCTTGTCCACTTCCCCTCAACTTTCTGTATAAAAGAGCTCGGCTGCTAACCAGAAGGTCGAAGTTCGAATCCACCAGCCTCTCCTTGGAAACACTATGGGGCAGTTCTACTCTGTCCTATAGGGTCACTATGAGTCAGAATTGACTCCACGGCAATGGGTTTGATGTTTGTTTTTTTTTTGGTGTTTCTGTATCAAAAGCTCAAGTTGCTCTGTTTTATTGCTCCCAACAGAAATGTTATAAATTTCAGCTGAGTCCCAACACTGCTGATTTTTCTCTCAGAAGCCCACTTATGCCTCTAGTTCCCTTTCAGATTCTTTTGTGGCTATTGTATTTCCCAGAGGCTAACGGGCAACTCTGCCTCTGTGCCACTGTAGGGTAGACCTTCTGGGTCTCTAAATTTACCCTGAAAATACCTTACATGGCTGAAAAGAGATAGAGGACAGCAAATAGCTGGACCCTGTACAGAGATTGCTATGAGAGTAATTTTATTTCCAAAAAAATTAGAGTTTCTTAGGCATATTTGCCAAACACAAAAATCTTGGTGGTAAATAGTTGTTTAAAATGCTCAGACCTTGCACGACTCATATCATGGGAGAATAACTTCGCTAGCTGAGCAGTCACCAGTTTACACTAAGCACTGTTACACTAAGTAGTTGGCTATAGGTAGGAGACATTTGTCATTAGTTATCTTTAGACCCTCCCCCTCCTATCCCTGCTCTAGAAATATATTTCAGCCAAGAGCTGTCCAGTTAAATGGATGATGTTTCTCTGTGTTAAATTTATGGCTCAATTACAATAAATCTTATGCTATCAGCTTCAAGTGTCTCTGTATAATTAATATAAACAAAGTAGTGAACCATTATTTCTTATGTCACCTTGTTTTTGCTGGAAAAAGATTAAATCAATGCCCACTTTATAAGTAATTGGCTCTAGCATATGATCTGAGATTGTCCAGGTAGGCATAACAGGAAAGAGAATTATTCCTTTGGGCATAATTTATTCCAGTTTTGTAGGTTAATAAGTAACATTCACCTTGCTTAAATTAACAACTCAGATCATTTTTTTTCCTACTGTGCCGCAATAGCTAGTATGTTAATTGAGTTGGGGGAATCAAACCTGAAGAGGTCAGCTTCTAATGGTCCCACCTACAGTATAGAAAAATGCTGTAGTGTCTAAGTGAGCTTTGTCATTTAAGAATGTCCAGGACAGACAAAATGAGTATTTGATTGTGCTCAGCCAAGTACAACTCCTGGACCAATTTGGATTATTACATAACAAGAGCATCTATGTCTTGCTACACATTTATTACAACAAATCATTAAAGCAAAGTCTTCTAAATTATTTGCCTTTTAAACCAAAGCAATACTGTGTATTAAACCTATTGAACACATTTCTCTTATTATAACAAGTAATTATTATTCAGTAAAAACAGAATGGCTCACAGAAGTGATTTGTTGACATTTAGTTTGTACTTAGAATCCTAGATCCATGTGCTCTGTGAAGCTTACCTGCATGTGCCACTTAAGGTCTGTGGTCTTTTAAGACTTGCTGAGGGAATTGAACCCTAATTTCTTAGTTGAAAACTATATTAAGCAGTCTTTTGCTTGGGCAGATAAACATGTTTTTCCAGATTAATGTATTAGACGTTTTTAAATCCTGGAAACACATTTAGCTGCTTTGCAGAAATTCCAATATGTGCCCAAAGGATTATCACAGATCTATAGAGGGCATTGTTATGTGTATTCATTTGCCTGCCCTGGAAATGACTGAGCCTTATGGCAAATCTTTATAAAAAATAGCAGAGTTAGTGTTTTTTTGGCTATGCTCCGGATTGTTTGATAATAGGTGTCACCTTGCTACTTCGTCGGAAAGTTCTTCTCTAAATATATTTCCTCCTGAATTTAAACTGCTCATATATTCAGTGTGATTGTATTTATGCAGCTTTAAGAATAGCAGAATATTTAATGCTATGAAATTAAACAATTTAGTGTTAGTACAATTATATGGAAATGGAAGTCAAATGAAAAACTGTCATCAGATTTTAACATACAAGGCAGTGTGTTACTCTTCTTCGTATGTATAGAGTATACATAAATTAAGAAATTAATGCATATCATAATTTGAAGTTGGGCACAGGCATGAGCAAGAGGCTTATGAAATAAATGCAAGTAGGCAACAAACATACAAAAAGTGTTCAGCCTTGTTGGAAACCAAGAAAAGGCTGATTAAGCAATAAGAATCAATTGTTTCCTCATAAAATCCCAAAGATGAAAAGCGATGGAAAGGCCATCGTGGGAAGGTGTGGGAATATGCCCCAGTTCTGCCAGTGGGACTAAGTGGAAGAGTCCTTCCAGAGAGCAAAGTGTCAAAACATAGTCAAAGGTCTAAAGTAGTAAACTTTCCCTTGATCCACCAATTAAGCATTCAACAAGCACACCAAGTATGCATGAAATATTATTTATCAGCATGTTTTTGAAAGAAGGGAAGATAAAAAGAAACAACTAAAACCTCCAATAGGCAGTTATTCAAAGGAATTTATGGAAATATATTTATTGACATGGAAAGATGTTGATCGTATGTTTAACTGGAAAACAGTAAGTTACAAAATAGCTTTGAAGCACAAAACATTTTTTAAATAAATCGTAACATCAAGAATATTAAAAATTCCAAATGGGCATACACCACCAGGTCATTAGTGACAAACTCTGAATAGTAGGCCAAGAGTGGATTGTTTTCCTCTCCTTGGCTTATCTGAACCCCTTCTTCTCTGATAAACAAGTATTTAACAGTATGAAAATAAAAGCGACATATTTTAAAAACAGAATGCACATATTTAAATGAACATTGTCTCTTATTGTCCCGTTGGGAAACTATAAAAGTCTAATTGGTACAGAACTACTGTTGTGCCTCCATACTGAAAAATACTCAGTTTTTCATCAGCGTAGATAAAATGGCGCACTGTATTTTTTATTTCCTATGTTTTCTTGGGAGAAGCCCTCATCCCCTGGAGGAGCCTGTTAACATACCTGTCCTTGAGGCGAGGCTGCACTGAACTTAAAACATATTTTTAACGTGATTAATAATGAAGAGTTTTAATGATGAAACCGTGAGTAAGATTCCCTTGATAAAGTTTACATATTTTCAAGTTAATATGCTGTTTTTCACGTAAATGTAAGTGTACAATCAGGTAAGATACATTTTGAAGTATGCCACACATTTTGGGTGAATTGAAAGAATAGATATAAAGAATGTAAGTCCAACTTAATTCCAAGGGCACCCGCCTCACACATATAAGTACACATACATTCATGGTTAGCTGTCTTTAAATCATACCTAATGAAGCAAAATGGTATCACCCAAGGGATTTTGAAAACACTATAGTAGTAATTCAACATCAGGAAACTATGGAACATAAAAAACTAATGTGGAATACATCTGTCTTGGATATAAGATGAACAGACTAGTATTAGCTACCATTTATTGACTACATACTTCTCTGTGCCATACCCTTTACCTACGTGATCTTATTTAATCCTCATGATGACCCTATGATGTAAATAGCGTGGTCCTTAAACACTGAGGCTCAGAGAATTCCAGTGATTTACTCAATTTCACTTTCTATGAAGTGGCAGAACCCAAGATTGTCCAACTGCCGAGTTCTTGCTCTTCACACTAGATTAAACTGCTGTTGATGAGGAAAACGCAATTTCAAACATCTTTAATCTGCAATTTGCATCTCTGTTGTGGAGCTAAGTCACTTCTTTCTTTGTATAGGAAAAATGTCAGCCTTTCTTTTAATGTTAAAACTGCCCATGAGCAATTGACAGAGCAAGCGCATTACACAAATGTATTTAAATTTCAAAGTTTCCATTTCCTTAGGAAAGACCAAAGATAAGTCAATAATTTGTTACATGCACAATATTCTGATATCTATAATCAAGGCAAAGGATGTTCAGCAAGTTGACAAAAGATTATATATTTTTCCTTTTTTTTTTTTTATTGTACTTCAGGTGAAGGCTTACAGAACAAATAGTTTCTCATGAAACAGAAGTACACATGTTGTTTTATAACATTGGTTAACAACCCCACAACATATCAACCCTCTAACTTCTCAACCTCTTTTTTTTTTTTTTTTTTTGTGAAAATACACATAGCTAAAGATACACCATTTCAAAAATGTCTACATGCACAGTTCAGTGACATTGACTATGCTGTTCGAATTGTGCTGTTATTCTCACTTAAGATAAAGGAAGGCTTACACAACAAAATAATTTCTCATTTAACAGTTACTTCAAATGTTGTCCTATGACAATGGTTAAGAATCTCACAACACATCAAAAATATCCTTACTCAACCTTGGGTTCCCTGTCACCAGCTTCCTTGTCCCCTTCTACTTTCTGGCCCTTGTCACTGGACTCCTGTAACTCGTTAGTCTCATTTGGTTTTACGGGGCTGTCCACTCCCAGGCTGAACACTGAACCTCAGAGGTAACTTCATCACTGAGCTAAAAGGGTGTCTGGGGGCCATTCTCTCGGGGTTTCTCCAGTCTCCTTTAGGCCAGTAAATCTGGTCATTTTTTTTTTTTTTTAATATTTTATTGTACTTCAGGTGAAGGGTTACATAACAAACAGTTTCTCATGTAACAGTAGTACACATTCTGTTTTATGACTTTGGTTAACAACCCCACAACATTTTAACCTTCTGAATTCTCAGCTTTTTTTTTTTTGGTGAAAATACACGTAGCCAAAGATACACCATTTCAAAACTTTTTACGTACACATTTAAGTGACATTGACTATACTCTTCCAATTGTGCTGCCATTCTCACCCAAGATGAAGGCTTACAGGACAAAATAGCCTCCCATTTAACAGTTACTACAAATGTTGCCCTATAACAATGGCTAACAATCTCACAACACATCAACAGTATACTTACTCAACTTGTGTTCCTTATCATCAGCTTCCTACTCCCCCTCTGCCTTCTGGCCCTTGTCACTGGACTCCTGTACCTCGATAGTCTCATTTAGTTTTACTGGGCTGTCCACTCCCAGGCTGAACAGTGAACCTCAAAGGTAACTTCACCTCTGAGCTGAAAGGGTGTCTGGGGGCCATACTCTTGAGGTTTCTCCAGTCTCCTTTAGGCCAGTAAATCTGGTCTTTTTTTTTTTTTTTTGTGAGTTAGAATTATGCTCTACATCCTTCTCCAGCTCTGTCCAGAACCCTCTGTTGTGATCCTGGTCAGAGTAGTCAGTGGTGGTAGCTGGGCACCATCTAGCTATACTGGACTCAGTCCAGTGGAGGCCTTGGTAGCTGTGGACCATTAGTCCTTCGGACTAATCTTTTCCTTGTACCCTGTTCTCTTCATTCTCCCTTGCTCCCAAAGGGATGAGACCAGTGGAGTATCTTAGATGGCCGCTCACAGGCTTTTAAGACCCCAGACACTACTCACCAAGGTAGAATGTAGAACATTGTCTTTACAAACTGTGTTATGCCAACTGAGCTAGATGTTCCCCGAGACCATGGTCCCCACAGCCCTCTGCCCAGGAATTCAGTCCCTCAGGGAGCTGAATGTGTCTCTGGGGCTTCCATGACCTTTCCTTGTACAAGTTGTGCTAGTTTCCCCTGTATTGTGTAGTGTCTCACCCTTCTCCCAAGATACCACTTATCTATTGCCTATTTAGTATTTCCCCCCATCCCTCCCATCCCTGGTAACCAACAAAGACTGTTAAATTTTGTGTGTGAACTTCTTCATGGATTTCTACAATAGAGGTCGCATACAATATTTGTCCTTTGTGATTGACTTATTTCACTCAGGATAATGTCCTCCAGTTTCATCCATGTTATGAGATGCTTCACAGATTCATTGTTGTTCTTTCTCGTTGCATAGTACTCCATTATGTGTATGTACCATAGTTTGTTTATCCATTCATCTGTTGATGGGCACCTACGTTGTTTCCATCGTTTTGCTATTGTGAACAATGCTGCCATGAACGTAGGTGTGCATATGTCTATTCGAGTGACGACTCTTATTTCTCTAGGATATATTCCTAGGAGTGGGATTGCTGGATTGAATGGTATGTCTATTTCTAGCTTTCTGAGGAAGTGCTATATCATTTTCCAAAATGGTGGTATCATTTTGCATTCCCACCAGCAGTGCATAAGAGTTCCGATCTCCCCGCAGCCCCTCCAACATTTGTTATTTCCAGTGTTTTTGATTCGTGCCAGTAATGCCGGGGTGAGATGGTATCTCACTGTGGTTTTAATTTGCATTTCTCTAATGGCTAGTGATCGCGAGCATTTCCTCATATGTCTGTTGGCCATTTGAATGTCTTCTTTGGTGAAGTGTCTGTTCATTTCCTTTGCCCATGTTTTAATAGGATTATTTGTCTTTTTGTTGTAGAGGTGTTGGATTTTCTTATAGATTATGGAGATTAGACCTTTGTCTGACTTGTACTGTCCAAAAATTTTTTCCCAGTCTGTAGGTTCTCCTTTGACTCTTTTGGTGAAGTCTTTTGAACAGCATAGGTGTTTGATTTTTAGAAGATTCCAGTTATCCAACTTATCTGTTGGGTTTTGTGCATTGATGGTTATAGTTTGTATCCTGTTAATGCCATGTATTAAGGCCTGAAGTGTTGGTCTTATTTTTTCTTCTATGAACTTTATAGTTTTAGGCTTTATATTCAGCTCTTTGATCCATTTTGAAATAGCTTTTGTATACGGTGTGAGGTATGGGTCCTGTTTCATTTTTTTGCAGATGGATATCCAGTTTTGCCAGCACCAATTGTTAAAAAGACTGTCTTTTCCCCATTTGATGGACTTTGGGCCCTTGTCGAAGATCAGGTGACCATAGGTGGATGGATTTACATCTGGGTTCTCAATTCTGTTCCATTGGTCAATGTATTTGTCATTGTACCAGTACCAGGCTGTTTTGACTACTGTAGCTGTATAGTCGGTTCTGAGGTCAGGTAGTGTGAGTCCTCCAACTTTATTCTTCTTCTTCAGTAGTGCTTTACTTATTCAGGGCTTCTCCCCTTTCCATATAAAGTGAATGATTAATTTTTCCATCTCTTTGAAGAATGTTGTTGGTATTTGGATCGGGATTGCATTGTATTTGTAAATTGCTTTGGGTAGAATTGTCATTTTCACAATGTTGAGTCTGCCTATCCATGAGCATGGTATGTTTTTCTGTTTATGCAGATCACTTTGGGTTTCTTGCAGTAGTGTCTTGTAGTTTTCTTTGTACAGCTCTTTTACATCCCTGGTCAGATTTATTCCTAAGTGTTTTATCTTTTTAGGGGCTGTTGAAAATGGTATTGTTTTCTGGATTTCCTTTTCTTCATTCTCCTTGTTGGTGTACAGGAATCCAACTGATTTCTGAATGTTTATCTTGTATCCTGCTACTCTGTTGAATCTTTCTGTTAGTTCCAGTAGATTTCTCATGGAGTCTTTAGGGTTTTCTGTGTATAGCATCATATCATCTGCAAACAGGGACAGTTTAACTTCTTCATTACCAGTTTGGATGCCCTTTATTTCTTTTTCTGGCCTTATGGCTCTAGCTAGAACTTCCAGCACAATGTTAAATAGGAGTGGTGATAAAGGGCATCCTTGTCTTGTTCCTGTTTTCAAGGGGAATGTTTTCAGCCTCTCTCCATTAAGAATGATGTTGGCCGTTTGTTTTGCATAGATGCCCTTTATTATGTTGAGAAATTTCCCTTCTATACCTATTTGATTGAGAGTTTTTATCAGGAATGGGTGTTGGACTTCGTCAAATGCCTTTTCTGCGTCAATTGAGATGATCATGTGATTCTTTTCTTTCCTTTTATTTATGTGGTGGATTACGTTGATTGATTTTCTAATGTTGAACCATCCTTGAATACCTGGTATGAATCCTACTTGGTCTTGGTGTATTATTTTTTTGATATGATGCTGAATTCTATTGGTTAGAATTTTGTTCAGAACTTTTGCATCTATATTCATGAGAGATATTGGTCTGTAATTTTCTTTTTTTGTGACATCTTTTCCTCGTTTTGGTATCAGTCTTATGCTGGCTTCATAGAATGAATTTAGAAGTGTTGCTTCCTCTTCTATGCTCTGAAATAGCTTGAGTAGTACTGGTACAAGCTCTTCTGTAAATGTTTTGTAGAATTTTCCAGTGAAGCCGTCTGGGCCAGGGCTTTTTTTGGTTGGGAGTTTTTTTTATTACCTTTTCAATCTCTTCTCTTGTTATGGGTCTGTTCAGATTTTCAATATCACTTTGTTGTAGTTTGGGTAGGCCGTGTGTTTCTAGAAATTTATCCATTTCCTCTAGTTTTTCAAATTTGTTGGAGTATAGTTTTTCATAATATTCTGTTATAATCCTTTTTATTTTGGTTGGGTCTGTTGTAATGTCCCCCATTTCATTTCTTATTTGGGTTATTTGTGTCCTCTCCTGTTTTTCTTTTGTCGGTCTGGCCAGTGGTTTGTCGATTTTGTTGATTCTTTCAAAGAACCAACTTTTGGATTTGTTGATTCTTTCTATTGTTTTTCTGTTCTCTATTTCATTTATCTCTGCTCTGATCTTTACTATTTCCTTTCTTCCGGTGGTTGTGGGCTTTTTTTGCTGTTGACTTTCTATTTGTTTTAGTTCTGTAGTTAATGTTTTGATTTTGTCCCTATCTTCTTTTTTGATATGTGCATCTATTGCTATAAACTGTCCTCTGAGGACTGCCTTTGCTGTGCCCCAAAGGTTTTGGTATGATGTGTTTTCATTCTCATTTGATTCTAGGAATTTTTTGATTCCATCTTTGATTTCTTCTATTACCCACTGATGTGTAAGCAGATTATTATTCAGTTTCCATGTGTTTGATTTTTTTTCCTTGCTCTTTCTATTGTTAATTTCTACCTTGATGGCATTGTGGTCAGAGAAGATACTTTGAATTATCTCAATGTTTTGGATCTTGTTGAGGATTGCTCACGGGCCTAAGATGTGGTCTATTCTGGAGAACATTCCATGTGCATTGGAAAAGAATGTGTACTTTGCCGCGGTTGGATGGAGTGTTCTATATGTGTCTATGAGGTCAAGTTGGCTGACTGTGCCCTTTAGGTCTTCTGTATCTTTGCTGAGTTTCTTCTTAGCTGTTCTGCCCTTTACTGAGAGTGGTGTGTTGAAGTCTCCGACTATTATTGTGGAACTGTCAATTTCTCTTTCCAGTGTTGTTAGAGTTTGAGTCTATGTATTTTGGAGCCCTGTCATTGGGTGCATAGATGTTTATTATGGCTATGTTTTCATGATGGATCGTCCCCTTAATCATTATATAGTGTCCTTTGTCATTTATGGTAGATTTCATTTTAAAGTCTATTTTATCTGAGATTACAATTGCCACTCCTGCTCTTTTTGGTAGTTGTTAGCTTGATGTATTTATTTCCAACCTTTGACTTTTAATAAGTTCACATCGTTGTTTCTAAGGTGTGTCTCCTGTAGACAGCATATTGATGGATCATGTTTTCTTATCCATTCTGTAACTCTCCGTCTCTTTATGGGTGCATTGAGTCCATTTACATTCAGTGTAATTATTGATAGATGTGGGTTTGTTGTTGTCATTTTGTAGTGCTTTTTTTTGTGGTGCTTATGTTTTCTTTGTTCTTCTTACTCTCTTGTGCTGAGTTACTTTTGTTTGTGGATTTTTTTCATTTCTTTTGTTTTCATAGGTTTTGTTTTTGCTGAGACTTTATGTTTTTCCTCTTTTTTTAATGAGTATGTTTGTTAACTTTCTTTGTGGTTACCATAAATTTTACCCTTATCTTTCTAAGTTTGAAGCAGTCCACCATTACTTGGTATCGGCTTGCCTTCCTCTCCATTAGAAGGTTCTATATCTATGCTGTTTATTCCCTCTTTTATCGTTTTGATGTTGTTGTCATTTACTGATTAACTGCTCTGATGCCCTGTTGTATTTCTTTTGGTTTTGGATAGTCCTCGAGAGTTCATTTCCTAGATTGGTATCTGGCTGGTACAATCTTGCTTCCTAGATTCTGCCTGTGAGCTGAAGCTGTTTGTCCTCAGATTGAAGAACTCGCTTTAATAATTCTTGTAAGTTTGGTTTGACTTTTACATATTCCCTTAATTTCTGTTTATCTGGAAATGACATAATTTCACCATCAAATTTGAATGAGAGTTTTGCAGGATATATTATTCTTGCCTAGCAACTTTTTTCTTTCAAGATTTTATATATGTCATCCCATTGCCTTCTTGCCTGCATGGTTTCTGTCGAATAATCTGAGCTTAGTCTTATTGTTTCTCCTCTGTATGTGACTTCTTGTTTTTCACGAGCTGCTCTCAGGATTCTTTGTCTTTGGTTTTGGCAAGTGTGAATATGATATGTCTTGGTGATTTTCTTTTGGGGTCTCTTCTATATGGGGTTTGTTGAGCTTCTTGGATGGCCAGCTTTTCATCTTTCATGATATTGGGGAAGTTTTCTGTCAGCAGTTCCTCAATGATCCTCTCGGTGTTTTCTGTTTTCTCCCCCTGTTCTGGAATTCCGATCACTCGAAGATTTTTGCTTTTGATCGTGTCCCACATAACTCTCAGGATCTCTTCATTTTTCTTTGTTCTTTTTTTTGAGTTTTCCTGAAACAGAATTTTATCCAAGTATTTGTCTTCAATTCCACTGATCCTCTCTTCCACCGTTTCAAATCTGCTTCTCAACCCTTCTATGACATCGTCCATTTCTGAAATCTTGTTGTTTATCTTTTGGATTTCTATTTGTTGTCTTTGCATAATTTCTAGTTGTGAACTTATTTTGGTATTTTGTTCCTGCATTATTTTCCTGAATTCTTCCAATTTTTGGTCTGTATTTTCCATGAATTTGTCAATTTTTTCCTCATGTTTGTCAGCTTTTTGCCTCAGTACTTGGAGAATTCTGAGTATTAGAGATTTGAATTCCCTATCAGGTAGTTCTAGTGCCTTTCCTTCCAGAGGAGAGTCATCTGGTGTTTTATTTTGGATGCCTACTGGAACCATCCTGTCCTGTTTTTGTAAATGTTTTGTTATTGTCTGCTGTCTTTGGGGCATTCACTAGTTATTTTTCTCATTTATTGATTGTAGATCTGTTTGTTTCATCCATTTTTTTAAAAAAAAATTTGACTATGTCTGAGCAGGCAGACTGTGTGTTCTTTGTTGTTTGCTCGTCTGTGGGCACAATACTTTTTGCCTCCTTCTTCAACTGGCAGGGTCAGTCACTCAGATATGGTACGGCAGGGCAGGTCTGGCTGAAGAGGAGTTACTGGGACAGGTTGTTTGTGGCACTTACTACAGCCACCAGAGCAGGTTGGTAATCAGTGCAGTGCAGGTTCCAGTAGACCGTGCCTGTGCTGCTTGGTGGTGTGATGTCAAGCACACAGTGCAGGTAGACAGGATGCAGCGGGGAGATTGTTATGTGTGGAGCTAAGATGGATATGGAGAGAGGAGAGAGGAACAGGAGCCAAAAACATACAAACAAACAAAAAAGAATCCTAGGGGAGTTTGCTGTTGGAGTGGAGAGATGAGAGACTATGAAATGGAGGAAAACAGAAAGGGGAGCAGGAAGAAAAGAAAAGAATCAATAAATAAGTATCAGAAAGGTTAAAGAACCACAAAGTTCCCAGGAATCCCACCGGAGCAGCTATGAGGTCTGGGGAGGTTGCTCTCAAGTGTTGCAGTACAGCCTGGCTAGAAGGCATAGAGGTATACAGGACCAGGTATTCAGGGAACATAAAGAGAACGAAGATATAGAAAGACAAAAAACTGAGCAATGGAGAAAGACAAAAAGGGGAAAAGAGGAAAAACAAAACAAAACAAATTAAAAAAAAAAAAAGACAAGAAAGGCCCCTAAAGAAACAGAAAAAAAAAAAAAAAAAAACATAAAAAGAAATGCTCTCAGGGATCCCTCTGCACGTCTGTGGAAGCCAAAGGGGAGTCTCCCTGCCATGCAGCTCAGCCTGGCCAGAAAGGGCTCCCAACTCAAGAAAAGGAAAAGAAAACAAACAAACAATTTAAAACAAACAAATGAACAAAAGCTCCAGGATGCCACCAGCGTGGCAGCCCAAACCAGGAAGCAGCTCCACACTTGAACAGAGCTCCGCAGTCCCTCAGGAAGAAGCAAAGATGGTGCGCGGAGCCAGGTACTTGAATGAAGGGAGGGGAAGGTTGTGAGAGGCAAGTAAGAAGTCAAAAGAAGCAGAAAAAAAAAGCAACACTAGCAGCCAACAAATGGCACTCAAAGAGCCAGCTAGTGCGGGCTGGTGTTTCTGGACAAGAGACTGTGTCCGTGGGAAGCAGAGGGGGCCGAGTGTGGGTGAAGAAGGGTAGAGAGTGGGAAAGCATATATCACAAATTACCGGAGCTCTGTAGCCCCTCTGGAAGAAGCAAAGATGGCACACGGAGTGAGGTATTTGAGCTAAAGGAGGGGAAGGTGGGGAGAGGCAAGGAAGAAATAAAAAGAAGCGGGAAAAAAGCAACACCAGCAGCTAACAAATGGCACTCAGACAGCCACCCATTCAGGTGTGTGGAATCCAAGCAGCCGCTGTTTCCCGGTGAAGAGACTGTGGCCACGGGAAGCAGAGGAGGCCGAGTCGGGGTGAAGAAGGGTGGGGGGTGGGAAAGCATATATCGCCAATTACCAGTTGTTTTGTCTCCCGCTGGAAGCTCCGTGAGGCTGCTTTCTCATACTCCTTGTTTCCTGGTCTCCGATAGGAGTCCAAGATGGCGGATCCATGCTGCGTTAGCTGGTAGGGGACCTTTGCATGAATCTCTCCTCGCTCTCCATTCTCTGTCAGTTTTCTCACTCCATTTGGTGCTTGGCTGAGTTCTTTATCTCTTCATTTGATGTTTTAGGGTTTCAGGATTGTTGTATTCTCTGTTCAGCTTAGTTTTTTGGATCTTTGCTGTGGAAGGACGGCGTGGTGCTTCTGCCTAGAGCACCATTTTGCCGGAACTCCAAATGATTATATTTTGCATTAAGAAGACCCTCTGGGGTCCTGTAGAACACTCCTTGAGTATTTAAGAATACTTAAAATATTCTATTTTGAATTATAATGATATTAGACAGTAAGCTTCGGAAAGGTAGGACTCCCAGTTGTCTCACTTTTGTATGTCCAGTGACATTCAGTCCAATATTCTTCCTAAAGGAGGTGAGAATTGAGATGGCTCCTGAAAGTTAGGTATCATCCAGAAGGTAGACAGAATGGAGGAAGATTTCTCACAGTATGGAATTGTGGGAACAAAGTCCCTGTAGTGGGAAGTTGAATAGCATTTCAGGGAAGTTCGGGTAAATCTGTCTGATGGAAGATGAAGGTGTATCATTTGGGGTAATCGCAGACTTACTGCCACAACCCACAGTGTCTGTCAATACATGCTGTGCATGGAAATGGAAACACAGTGATCCTCACAGGCGATCTTTGAGAAGTAACCAGAAACAGTGAGCAAGTTCAACAGGGAAATCTGCTCAGTTACGTTCTTCTCATTGAGGGGTCCAAAAATCAATATAGATTTTCCATCAACCTCCCAAAGAAAACTAAGGGTATTTGGAGGGTAACGCTGAGCATATTGCTGTATTGTTATACAGACCTTTTAAGTACATGCCTTTGTGATTGACTATAAACCAGAAAATTGTGAAATACGGAATAAATTATCTGGAAGCACCATGACAAAGCAATGGACCCACTTAAGCACATGGCTGAACATCTGCTGAGTACTATGCATGTAGAGTCCATGCATTGCGTCTGGTCTAAACAACCAGGAAGCTCTAAACCACCCTGGTTACTGGATACGTTTCTGGTATTCAGAGAAATTGGTTTTTGTTTTGTTTTTTCTGAGAAGAATCTGTAGCTACTCAAGTTGGAGGCACTGCACATTATACTGTCTTTCAGCTGTAGAATGATCACTGTTCTAAAGTCATGTTGATGCATTAATTCAGCAGATATTTATTGAGCTGACACTATCAGCACAATAATTGTATCAGGAATACATCATAACTTTTGTGGGCCTTTGGCACTTTTTCTTTCATGGGCCACTATCTCTTTAAGAAGATATTTTAATAATACATATATATATATACACACAATACATATATTTATATAAAACCCCAAAACCCATTACTGTTAAGTCAATTCCAACTCAAAGCGACCCTATAGGAGAGTAGAACTACCCCATAGGATTTCCAGGGAGTGGCTGGTGGATTCAAACTGCCAACCGTTTGGTTAGTAGCCTTAGCTCTTAACCAGTGCACCACCAGGGTTCCTATATTTATATATACTATATATATGCAGAGCCTTGGAAACCCTATGAGATCAGTGTGAATCAGAATTGACTTGACAGCAGTGGTTTTATATATATGAGGAGCACTGGTGTCACAGTGGTTAAGTGCTCAGCCCCTAACCAAAAGGTAAGCAGTTCAAAACCACCAGCTACTCCACGGGACAAAGAGTTGTCAGTCTGCTTCCATAAAGGTTATAGCCTTGGAAGCCCTATGGGGCAGTTCTACTGTGTTCTGTAGGGTCATTATGAGTTGAAATTGACTCGATGACAACAGGTTTGGTGCTTTGACTATATATATATGGAGAGAGAGAGAGGTTTTTTTTAACTACATTGGTATAAAAATCAAAAAAATCAAATCCATTGCCTTGGTGGTGCAGTGGTTAAAGCACTTGGCTGCTAACAAAAAAGTCAGCGATTCAAACCCACCAGCCCTTCTGAGGGAACCGAATGTGGCGGTCTGCTTCTGTAAAGATTTGAAGCCTTGGAAGCCCTATGGGGCACTTCTCGTCCATCCTGTAGGGTCACTATGAGTTGAAATCGACTTGGCTTTGTTTTAGTGGGAGATTCATTATTATATATTCATTAGTATTATCTAACTTTTTTTTCTGATTTTAAAAGAAATTAAAATATTTTAATTGGCCCCTAAGTACTGTGCCTCCTGTGCCAAGTGAAGGTGGCCCTGACCACATCATTTTGCCTGCCTGCTCTATGTGTGGGATCTGGTCTCTTGCGCAGTTGGGAGGAATGGTAATAGCTAAATACAGGTGCGTTATTTCCTGTGTCCAATAAATACTTAACTCAACAAGTAGGTCATATAAAATTTGAATCGACTCTTCCTCTTCAGTTTTGGGAACAACTTCCTCCTGTTAAGACAGTTACACTCCTTGTGGGCTGTAAGTTTTGTGAAGGTAAAAGCTGGGTTGGTATTGGGTCACTTGCCCCAGCTTCTTTTGTAGTTAGACGTTCAGAGAGATAAAGGGAGTTGGCCGGGGCAAGGCTGCGCTGAACGCTCCCTTGTGATAGCCACTCGGACTCAGTCTGATTTCCCAAACTGGGCAGATACCAGGGTCAAGACACAGAAATGATCGTTTTCTGGGGGACTGATTTTGACTATTTAAACTCACTGGAAGTTGATGCATAAACTAGACTAGTTCACAGAATAGAGTCAGTTTTCACAGAAGATTTTAACCAGAACGTTTTTCCATATAGGAAAATTTCTGGGGAAACCAGATTGTTAGTTGGTGCTTGCCTTGAGAATGAGCGTGCAGTCAGAACAAAAAGAGTGAGCTGGAAGCTTTAATGGAGAACTTGCTACACCAATCTCTACAATAATCCTGATACTTATGCCTCTGGGCCTCAGAGTCAAGTTCATGTTCTGGGGAGCCCGATCTGTGGATTGCATTAGGTAGAAAAATGTCAAATTTGCTTTTCTGATCTCATCTTCATGTACTTCCAAGTGGATCCTTTCCATTTGGTTTATATATACATGTATTTAACATGTTAATCATTGAGTTGGCTATAGTCAAATACTTTTCTTTGACTATGTTTTCATTAATAGGTTATCTCTCAGAGTTTTTCAAAAGGGGTAAATTATAGGGAAGGCCCCTTCTACAGCTTCTCACAAAGACTTTCATGAGAACACATTTCACGACCAAAATAACCTGAGTTAATTGGGGACAGATATCCCCTAACCTTCACACAGTTTCCCACGTGTGAAGCCCTTGTATGTCCTTTATAAGGCAGCTGAGAGCCCACGTAATGAGTTATGTGAATGGACTAATGTATCCATTAACTGACCTAGTCAGACAAGCACAATATCTTCCATGTAATAAGTCCTTATTATGTGTCAGATGTTGTGGGAAGCACTTCATATTCTTTATCTCACTGATGATGATAATAATCTTATGATGAAGGAGTTAACAGATGAGGAAACCAAGGCTCAGAGAGATGAAATGATTTAACCAAGTTGAGAGAAGATGTGTCAGAGCAAGAATGGGAGTACATGATGACCAGTAATGACAATACAAAACGCTAGTGAGGATGCAGAGAAATTGGATCTCTTGGATATTGCATATGAGAATGTAATATGGTTAAGTCACTCTTGAAAATATTTTGTCAGTTTCTTACAATACTATACAGGCATTTACTATAAAAAACAAACAAACTCATTGCCTTCGAGTCAATTCTGACTCATAATGACCGTATAGGACCGTGCAGAACTACCCCATGGGGTTTCCAAGGCTGTAATCTTTATGGAAGCAGAATGCCACATTTTTCTCCCATGGAGCGGCTGGTGGGTTCGAATTACCAGACTTTCTGCTAGCAGTTGGGCACCAGCAATCTCACTCCTATGAATTTATCCTAGAGAAATGAAACCTCTACACAATTGTTCCTATAGCTTTATTTGTAATACTCAAAACCGGAAAAACCAAAATGCCCCCCAACAGGTGAATTGTTAGACTATGGTACATCCATATCATGAAACATACTCAGCAATAAAAAGGAATGATCTATTGATATACGCAACAACTTGGATGGATGTCAAAGATACTTTGCTGAGTTAAAAAAGCCAATCTCAAAATATCATACACTGTATGAATCCATTTTTATAACAGTCCCGAAAAGATAAAAATCATAGAGATGGACAGCTGATCAGTGGTTGCCAGGGATTAAGGCTGGTAGGGTCAGAGAGGTGGGTGTGGCCATACAGGGGTAGCACAAGGAAGAGCTTTTTGGTGATGGAATAAATAGTTCTGTAACTTTGCTATAGTGGTTATATATAGCTATGTGTGTGTGATAAAATGACATAGAACTATACACACACATCGTACCAATTGTACCAATCAATTTCCTGGTTTTGATATTGTACTATAGTTACATGATATGAAACCATGTGGGAAAATCGGGAGGAGGGTACACAGGACCTCTCTGTATTGTCTTTGCAACTTCCTATTAATCTATAATTATTGAAAAATTAAAAAAAAAAGTTTCTGAAAGGTAAGTTAGTAAGAATAGTCTTTTGTGGAAAAAAAAAAAAAAACTGTAGAAATCAAGAAGACCCAGGAAGGCTTAAAGTTCTTTTTTTTTTCCTTGGGTGCATTTTAAATGAGCGAGCTAGGACCAACAGGTTTGCAGAAGTAGCCTAAAAGAGTGACATTAGGAGTTCCAGTTGGCCATTTCCTTTTATGTATCAACTAATAAAAGAAAGGCATTAGCCTACTTTTTTGCAACTCTACCCATATACTGGAAACCCTGGTGGTGTAGTGGTTAAGAGCTATGGCAGCTAACCAAAAGTTCAGCAGTTCAAATCTACCAGGCGCTCCTTGGAAACAATATGGGGCAGTTCTACTCTGTCCTATAGGTTCGCTTTGAGTCAGAATCGACTCAATGGCAACAGTTTTTTTTTTTTTTTTTTTTTGGACCTATATACTCAATCATCCCTTTTGTTGCATTAGGTGGAGTGGCCCCATTCTTGTTTAAGGTCAGTCCTTAGACAGGTGGCCTGTGAACCATTGCTTCTACCTTTTCAGGGATTTAGTTTCTACAACTATTTCTTCCATCTCCTATGTCATCAATTTCTTATTTTCTAATGAATAATTCCCATCAGCCTCCTTTTACTTTACATTTCCTCTTCTCTCACCTCATTTCTCTACTCCTTCTCATAGTCAACTTTTATTAAATGTTGTCATATATTTACTGTTTTGACTTTGCTAGTTCTCAGTCTCACCTTACTCTACTCCAATTGCTTTTCCATTCACAGTACACTTCTGGGACCTTACTGGTCAAGGCTAATGATTACTCCTTTGACTTTATCTCCTATGACCTATCAACCGCATTTTACATTGTTGACTACTCTCCTTTTCTCCTGCTTTTGGGCACCATACTTACCTGGTTTTCCCTCCATCTCACTAGCCTCTCCTTCTCAGGCTCCTTTTCTGGTGGTTTTTTTGTCCAGCAGACCTATGGCTTCTAGAGTAACCCTGGCTAGTCCCTATCTAGACTATCTCCCTAGGTTATCTCATCCAGGCTCATGGCTCCAAAACCATCTCTTTTTAGATGTCTCTCACCTTTACATCTCCAGTTCATATTAATTGCCTGAGTTCTAACTGGTAAATCCAAGTGGAGTACAGATGCCTGACTGATGTTGTCCCTTGAGAGTTTAATAACATCTCAAATGGAAACTCAACCATTTGGCCCAGTCCAAACCTAAGGGTCACTTTAGATTCCTTTTTTTCCTTATTGCCGTTATCCAATCGGTCAGCCATATCTCAAAATTCAGTCCGACTGCTAACCCTTCTTTATTTTTTTATAAATTGTACTTCAGGTGGAGGCTTACAGAACAAATAGTTTCTCGTGAAACAGTAGTACACATACTGTTTTATGACATATTAACCCTCTAAATTCTCAACCTTTTTTTTTGGTGAAAATACGCATAGCCAAAGATACACCATTTCAAAAATTTCTACATGCACAGTTCAGTGACATTGACTACGCTCTTCCAATTGTGCTGCTATTCTCACTTAAGACGAAGGCTTATGGAACAAAATAGTTTCTCATTTAACAGTTAGTACACATGTTGCCCTATGACAATGGTTAACAATCTCACATCACATCAACAATATCCTTACTCAACCTTGGGTTCCCTATCACCAGCTTCCTTGTCCCCTTCTGCCTTCTGGCCCTTGTCACTGGACTACTGCACCTCATTAGTCCCATTTGGTTTTACAGGGCTGTCCACTCCCAGGCTGAATGGTGAACCTCAGAAATGACTTCACCACTGAGCTAAAAGTGTATCTGGGGGCCATACTCTCGGGGTTTCTCCAGTCTCCTTTAGGCCAGTAAATCTCATCTTTTTTTGTGAGTTAGAATTGTGTTCTACATCCTTCTCCAGCTCTGTCCAGAACCCTCTGTTGTGATCCTGGTCAGAGCAGTCAGTGGTGGTAGCTGGGCACCATCTAGCTGCACTGGACTCAGTCCGGTGGAGGCCTTGGTAGCTGTGGACCATTAGTCCTTCGGACTAATCTTTTCCTTGTACCCTGTTCTCTTCATTCTCCCTTGCTCCCGAAGGGATGAGACAAGTGGAGTATCTTAGATGGCCGCTCACAGGCTTTTAAGACCCCAGACACTACTCACCAAGGTAGAATGCAGAACGTTGTCTTTACAAACTGTTATGCCAATTGAGCTAGATGTTCCCCGAGACCATGGTCCCTACAGCTCTCCACCCAGCAATTTAGTCTCTCAGGGAGTTGGATGTGTCTATGGGGCTTCCATGACCTTTCCTTGTACAAGTTGTGCTAGTTTCCCCTGTATTGTGTAGTGTCTCACCCTTCACCCAAGATACCACTTATCTATTGCCTATTTAGTATTTCCCCCCCACCCCTCCCATCCCTGATAACCAACAAAGATTGTTACATTTTGTGTGTGAACTTTTTCATGGGTTTTTACAGCACAGGTCTCATACAATATTTGTCCTTTTGTGATTGACTTATTTCACTCAGCATAATGTCCTCCGGTTTCATCCATGTTATGAGATGCTTCACAGATGCACTGTTGTTCTTTCTCGTTGTATAGTACTCCATTGTGTGTATGTACCATAGTTTGTTTATCCATTCATCTGTTGATGGGCACCTACATTGTTTCCATCGTTTTGCTATTGTGAACAATGCTGCCATGAACGTAGGTGTGCATATGTCTATTCGAGTGACGACTCTTATTTCTCTAGGATATATTCCTAGGAGTGGGATTGCTGGATTGAATGGTATGTCTATTTCTAGCTTTCTGAGGAAGTGCTATATCATTTTCCAAAATGGTGGTATCATTTTGCATTCCCACCAGCAGTGCATAAGAGTTCCGATCTCCCCGCAGCCCCTCCAACATTTGTTATTTCCAGTGTTTTTGATTCGTGCCAGTAATGCCGGGGTGAGATGGTATCTCACTGTGGTTTTAATTTGCATTTCTCTAATGGCTAGTGATCGCGAGCATTTCCTCATGTCTGTTGGCCATTTGAATGTCTTCTTTGGTGAAGTGTCTGTTCATTTCCTTTGCCCATGTTTTAATAGGATTATTTGTCTTTTTGTTGTAGAGGTGTTGGATTTTCTTGTAGATTATGGAGATTAGACCTTTGTCTGACTTGTACTGTCCAAAAATTTTTTCCAGTCTGTAGGTTCTCCTTTGACTCTTTTGGTGAAGTCTTTTGAAGAGCATAGGTGTTAGATTTTTAGAAGATCCCAGTTATCTAGCTTATTTATTGGGGTTTGTGCATTGATAGTTATGGTTTATATCCTGTTAATACCATGTAGTAAGCCCTGAAGTGTTGGTCTTATTTTTTCTTCTATGAACTTTATAGTTTTAGGCTTTATATTCAGCTCTTTGATCCATTCTGAAGTAGTTTTTGTATACGGTGTGAGGTATGGGTCCTGTTTCTTTTTTTGCAGATGGATATCCAGTTTTGCCAGCACCAATTGTTAAAAAGACTCTCTTTTCCCCATTTGATGAATTTTGGGCCCTTGTCGAAGATCAGGTGACCGTAGGGGATGGATTTACATCTGGGCTCTCAATTCTGTTCCATTGGTAGATGTATTTGTTGTTGTACCAGTACCAGGCTGTTTTGACTACTGTAGCTGTATAGTAGGTTCTGAAGTCAGGTAGTGTGAGTCCTCCAACTTATTCTCCTTCTTCAGTAGTGCTTTACTAATTCGGGGCTTCTTCCCTTTCCATATAAAGTTAATGATTAGTTTTTCCTTTGAAGAATGTTGTTGGTATTTGGATCAGGTTTGTGTTGTATTTGTGAATTGCTTTGGATTGACTGCTACCACTTTTTAACATTTGTAATATTATAATTATTCTTCAGAGTTTATTTTTTCCAGAGTAGCTTAAAGGATTTTTCTAAAGCATATATGAATCATGCTTCTCTCTTGGTTAAAACGCTCTAATGATTTCATATTACACTTAGAAGAAAAGCCCAACTCCTCACCAGCCCTGCTGGGTCTTACTTGATTTGGTCCTTACCCACCTCCCAAGCCTCACCTCCCTTTTTTTATCTCCTGTACTTTATTCCTCTGTAGCTCCATGAACAGTTTGCTTATTAAAATTGAGCAAGGAGTTTTATACTTATTGTCCTCTCTTCCTGTAATATTTCCCTATGTCTTGACATGATTGCCTTATTCTCAAATTTAGATCTCAACTAAAATTTCCTCCTCAGAGAAGCCTTCTAAAACCCTGAGTAAAGCACTTTCTCAAATACTCGCTCTACTCCATTGCTCTCTTTTATCTTTATCATGACACTCATTAGCATCTAAAATCATCATCCTTATTTACATTTTGGAGTCCCTGCATGGTGCAAACAGTTAATATGCTCCGAAAGGTTAGAGGTTCAAGTCCACCCAGAGGCACCTACAAGGGAAGGTCTGGTGATCTACTTCTAAAAAATTAGCCATTGAAGACCCTATGGAGCATAGTTGTACTCTGATACACATGAGGTCGCCGTGATTCGGAGGTGACTTGATGGCAACTGGTTGCTTATGTATTAGTTCATGTGTTACCCCCACAAGAATGTCAGCTTCTGGAGGATCTTATATTCCTGGCATCTAAAAACAATGCCTCGCAAATAGTGAGTGATAATTATTTATCATCTGACTGAATCAGATATTGATGTCTGAAAATGTTGAAAATCTTTCTGAAGTAATTTATACAGTACATTCTGTGTTAATCAGGGCTTTGTCAAAATATAGCTCTGTGTCTGGGATCCTTGCAAGCGCCGTCTTTCTAAAGCATTAGGAAATTCCACACACAGCAGATATTTCAGGCTAAAGACATTTAATCACGATGTGCCTTGAGAGGTGATGAGTGTTGAGATTCTTGAAGTAGCAGCATCAGAGATCAGCTGCTCAAAGACTGGGCAAGGTCAAGACTTGCAAAGATGTGATGTCCTGTAGGAACAGCAAACTGGTGATTGCAGGCAGTGAAGAGGGGCACAATTTGTGAGCCTTTTTACTGGGCATTTGTAGTTTACAGAAAACCTTTCCTTGCTCATTGGAGTTTGCACTGGCAGATCAATGCCGTCTCAGGACAGGAGTGGGCTGGCCCAGTGTTAACCTCAGTGGGACAGAGCAGGTTAGGAGAAGGCAAGAAAGGCTTACTGAGGTGGGCGGAGTCTGAAAAGACATAGCCAGTAGTAGATTTTGTAAGGACTTGTTCTGGATTGAATTGAGTATCCCAAAAACATGTGATGGAATTCCAACCCTTATATACAATCCTATTTAGGAAGAACTTTTTTGTTATGTTAAGGAGGTCATATCAGTGTCGGGTGTGTTCTAAACCTAATCACTTCTGAGTTATAAGGAACTGCATGAACACAGAGACAAGGAAGCACAAATGGTGTAGGTAGATGCCACACGAAGGTTGCCACGGAACCGGGAAAAGCGGGAAAAGACAAAGATCTTCCCCCAGAGCCACTGCCCTCTCTTAAACTGTGAGAAAATAAATTTCTGTTCTTTAAAGCCACCCACTTGTGGTATTTCTGTTACAGACACACTAAGAAGTCTAGCCAGAAGGAAAGGGGGGTGAGAATAGATAGGAGGTGGGGTCCCTCTGAGCAGGTTGCCTAGGTGAAACTCAGCACTAGTAACCTGATTTCCTGACAGATGGGCAGGCATAGGAAAAACCTACATGATCTCAGTGAGATAATTAAATACTAAGACAGAAGCATGCCAGCCCTTAGAATTAACAACAAAAAAAAAAAGTAACAGCAAACAAATAAAAAATCCAAAGCAAAACCTCCCTCAGAAATTGCCACAGACGGAGGCTGGTTGATTGGGGAAGACCTGACCCTATTGTGGAATTAATAGAGAGAACGCGACTGCCTTTGTTAGTATAGGCCCTTTGGGACAAGTTGGCTCTGTTGTAGAGTGCATGTGACCCTATCTATATTCCTGAGCAGACCATGGCAGACAGCCCACGGTTTTGTAGTACCCTTCCCTGGGTTCCTGTTAATACCCTTTGCTCACCGTGGCTTCTATAGGAAACTCTGGAGTGTGTTTGGCTTATTTACTTGTCTTCTTCTTCAGTGTCTATTGGGGACATGGGTCCAGAAGACAAACCTTTGTGTTCCTAGTAGCAAGCACAGTGCAAATACTCTCCAGAGAGTGATGACCTCCTTGCTGAAGTGGCTGCTCTTTCTAGATGTTGAAAAGGCTTGTTCATTTGCAGCAATGCCTCCACTGGCCTACCAAGGTGTGGCCTGGTGACTCCTGACTCTGCCTTGAAGTAGTCAGCAGTTGTCCATCTACCCACTATACAGGACTTTCTAATTAATTCTTGGCCACCTTTCATTTTTTTAACCTTAAACATTTTGTCAGTACTATGGGGGGAAAGAGTTATTTGATTTTGAATTTTGGAATAAAACAGGCCTGGTTGGAAGCCTACTTGAATCTTTCTCTAGCTATGTAGCCTTAAATAAATTATTTACCTTATCTAAGTTTGACCCCCTCATCTGTCAGTTTGTGGTGCTGTGGTGGCTTGCATGTTGCTATGATGCTGGAAACTATGCCACCAGTATTTCAAATACCAGCAGAGTCACCCTGGTAGATAGGTTTCAGTGGAGCTTCCAGACTAAGATAGACTAGGAAGAAAAGCCTCGCAATCTACTTCCAAAAATTAGCTAATGAAAAGTTACAGATCACAACAGAATGTTATCTGATATAGTGCTGGAAGATGAGTCCCATAGCTTGGAAGGCACTCAAAATACACAGTGGCTGCAACAGTGGACTTAAGCGTACCAATGATCATGAAGATGATGTAGGAGCAGGCAATGTTTTGTTCTCTCTTACATCGGGTCATCGTGAGTCAAGGTGACTCAATGGCAGCTAACAACAACAAGGTTCAGGTTCCTGTTAAGTAGAGGTAACGGTACTTTTCTTGTGGGACTATTGTGAGGAGCAGATAAAACAGCAAATGTGAAAGCCTTGCCTTCTTCCTTGTAGAAGCTCATTAAATGTTAGTGCCCATCTCCCTTCCTTTCATCGTCCCAATGCAGTAGTCAAAATGAGGTTTGATAATTTACAAGTATTAAATATATGTCAAAGGATAGCGACCTTATAGGACAGAGTAGAACTGCCCCACAGGATTTCCAAGGAGAAGCTGGTGGATTTGAACTGCCAACCTTTTGGTTAGCAGCCAAACGCTTAACCACTGTGCCACCAGGGCTCCAGAGGTCTGTGAGGAAACGTAAAAAAACAAACTACAAGTTTCTAAGAATGACTTTCAAGTAGGTGTTCCAAGCATCCGGGTAACAGCAGCTCCATTAGAATGAAACAGGGGTCTCCTCAAGGACACCCTTGGAAGGGATCAGAATCCCTTTGGTTGTGCAAACTTGAGCCCATACGTTAAAAAATTAAAAAAAAAAAAAATCAGTTATGCTGGTTTACAATGTGTCTCAAACATTTTACATCTCAAACCTCACTTATACCAACAGATGAACGTTTCTTTGCAGCTCTCCAAAAACGTTTTACCAAATTTGAATACCGAATGTTTAGCTCAACCCAGCTTTCCACTAGAATACATTACTTTCTTTAAACATGCATTGGATGAAAGTGGAGATTATGCGGTCCAGTGTTTGACATAAATCCAATTTTGGACAAAATAATAGAGTTAAAATTTCCTTTCAAATCATAAAGTAGGACAAACTGCTTAAAATTAGTTTCATATTTAGAATGAAACTTTTATCCACAAAGTGCACATTCGTTTGTAGCCTGATCAGGGATTTGCGCTTCTGCCATCCTTTTTTTCTGTTCCCCCAACAATCATTTAATTGTTTAAAAAAAAAAAAATCCTTAGAAATTGAAGTGCTTTCAGCCTAATTCCTTCCCAATAGTCTCCAGTTGCCCACGTCTCCTCCCACTCATCCAGCCTTCTCTTGTCCAGCTAGGTTTCACCTCCCCTGGGGAATGGAAGTCAAACAGAAACTGAAACGCGGAGAACGTGCCTGAAGCAAAGGATATGTCCTAAAACTGTATCAATTCCTTATGTCTTTAGTTTTTTTGAATAGCAAATGCATTTACATGATTTAAACATCAAAGAATTATAAAACGGAAGACAACGAAAAGCCCCTTTCCCACCCGCTCCATGTTACCTCTGTTCAGTTTCCAATACCCGTGGCAGGTAGCTTCTGTTACTAGCTTCTTATTTACCCTTCTGGGGAAAATGTTTGTCTACGCAATGTACAAGCTTTTACAAATACATACATATACATATGCATATGCATACATATTCCCCCCTCTCTCTACATATATATGCATATATATACATATACACACACACACAAAATTGTTTTCTCTTTCTTTAGCTATTAGTTTCTTATTTATGCTTCTGGGGAAATTGTATATATATGCAATGTATAAGCCTTATTTATATATTGTATCATTGAAAACACATTTTTTCATTTTGATTATTTTTGCCTCCAGATATATCATGGGTAGCATTCCAATTAAAAGCATAAAGAATTTCCTCTCTCTCTTTTTTTTTTTTTTATAGCTACACAATATTCCATTTTGTGGATATGTTGTAATTTAAATAACCAGTCTTTTGTTGAAAGATACTTAGATTGTGTTCATTTTTTTTTCCTATTAAAAACAATACTGCAATAAATAGCCTTGTTTCACACTTAAGTATTTGCAGGAAAAGTATCTAAAAGTGGAACCTCTGAGCAATGACGTAAATGCATTTATAATTTTGATTAGTGTAGCCCAATTGTCCTCTGTTTGATTTGCACCAATTTAAACTTCCATCAGTAATGTATTAGTATGGCTATTTCTTCACAGCCTTATCAACATTTTGTATGATTAGACTTTTGAGTTTTTGGAAGCCTTCTAGGTGAACAATGTATTGAAATATATGAATCAAGATAGGCTAGGTTATGCTGTGGTAACAAACATTATACAAAACTCAGTGCGTGAAGCCAACACAAGTGTATATTTTGCTCACATTACATATCTCATGTAGGTTGGATGGGTCTCCACTCTACTCATTCACTCAAGGATCCAGGCTGACAGAGTCTCAACCATCTTATAGCTACATCATCTGGACTATGAAGTTTCTTCTTGGTCACCTGGACAGGGGTAGAGGGAGTGGGGCAGTTCTACTCCTTTTAGGTTTGTCTGATGTTTCCCCATGATAATACACAGGTTATGCATTCTAGGCCACAATACTGAATACCCGATGAGTCCTTCTGAGAGTATTACATCTGGAGGCACATGATACAATTAAAATTAAAAATTCAAAAGGGAAGATGGGAAGGTGTCCCCAGGTCCCCTGGTTCTGGCTCCCACCCATCCTCTCATTGTTGCCAGAGTTACCTTTTAAAAATACTAAGCCCCACTACTTTGGTCTCCTCCTGAAAGCCTTTCCATGGCCTGATTTCATAGTTTCTATCAGGCAACTTCTGCTTTGCCCAGCCCTCTATTCCCTTGGTCCTCTCCAATCTCCAGCCTCATCTCTGACTAGACTCTTTATTCCCTGAGCTCTTTGCTCTAACCATGACAAGAGAGTTGCTTCAGTTGCTTCATACTTCCATACTCACACCCTTATTGTTTTTTCTGCTGGAGGGATTTCCCTGCAGACACTCTTAGCCCTATTTCCCAGGAGAGGCTGATTCAGATCCTCAAAGTCCTTCTTGCATCATCATCCATCCATAGAACCTTCCGTCTCTACCTCTCGGTTGTATGTGACCAGTTCCTCCTCCATGCTCTCTGATACACTTTATTGCTCATCTTAATTCACATGTTTATCTTCCTCTACTAGGCCATGAGTTCTTTGAGAATAAGGACCACGTTTAATTCATCTTTGTCATTTTGGCATATAGGAGCAAATGTTCAATACATGCATGAGTAAAGGAATAGATACATGTCAATGACAAACTTTATCGTTTGGCTCAGGGAAGGCTTCCTTTACTTAATGGCAGCACAGAGTAATTAGATCAATTACTCTACATCAGATATTATCATTGTGGCCAAAAAGAAGGAATCACCAAGAAGCAGTCAATTCAGTCATCTATGTAAAGACAACTGGATATATAATTATTACCTTCAAATTATTTCATGGTTTCTGTACTCTTGCATTTGATGATAAAGGATTTTTATGTTTGTTTGCTTTTTTTTTTTAAAGAAAGCATCATATATTTAGTGCTAACCTTCTTCTCTGGAAATACCATTGTAACAGATACTTGATTAGTTAAGAAGTTCTTTTATTGGGTTGTACTTTCATCCAACCCCTTCTTCTAATGCACAATAACAAAGTTACTTAAAGAGCAAGAAAACTCATTCATATATATAGATATCTTACACAGCAACTAACTTTATTGTTTCAAATTAGGCAATTTTCTTCATTTTTTACTTTAAAATAGCCCGTATCGTCACATTTTTTTCCAGGGTTCTATATCTTCCAAGTTGTTTCCTTGTTGTAAGCCCATATAACATAATTTTATCTGGCTTGTGTGTCAGAAATTTGATTAAATCCAATACATAGAGTTTGTTGGCTGGCACAATATCAAAAGTCAAAAATAGCCAAACTCAGAAAAACAGACCCTTTCCTATCAGGCATTATTTAAGGGTGGAAATGTAATTCTTTTTCCCCACAATTATGTTCATTTATCATTTCAAGTAAGTAACAATTCACTCATTCCAACAAGCATTTATTTAGCACCAGTTAGGCCCAATATTCAGTGTCCAGCCTTCTCACTCATATAAGGCGATTGAAAACATCATGACTTGGGTCTGGAGCACCTTAGTCCTCAAGGTGACATCTTTGCTTTTCAACACTTTAAAGAGGTCTTTTGAAACTGATTGCAATGGGTCTTTTGATTTCTTGACTGCTGCTTCCATGGGTGTTGATTGGATCCAAATAAAAAGAAATCCTTGACAATCTCAATCTTCTCTCTGTTTATCATGATGTTGCTTATTGGTCCAGTTGTGAGGATTTTTGTTAAGGAAGACCGAAGATGAATTGACACCTTTGAATTGTGGTGTTGGCGAAGAATATTGAATATACCATGGACTGCCAAAAGAATGAACAAATCTGTCTTGGAAGAAGTACAACCAGAATGCTCCTTAGAAAAGACTATGTCTTATGTACTTTGGACATGTTATCAGGTGGGATCAGTCCTTGGAGAAAGACATTATGCTTGGTAAAGCAGAGGGTCAGCGAAAAAGAGGAAGACCCTTGATGAGATGGATTGACACAGTGGCTGCAACAATGGGCTCAAGCATAGCAATGATTGTGAGGATGACCCAGACTGGGCAGTGTTTCATTCCGTTGTGCAACAGGTCGCTATGAGTCAGAACCTACTCGACGGCACTTAACAACAACAACAGGCCCAATATGCTAGACATTGGGTTTTACCCCAGAGATACAAAAACTGAATCAGACATAGTGTTTACCCTAGGGAGCTTACACTCCATTGAAGGGAACATCCATGTAAATCAGTCATTTATTTGTCAATTTTCCCACTATTACCCCATCTATCCTGTGATTGTTCTAACAAGATTTCTCTCCTCCCAAGCATCCACCACTTGGCAATCCTATAGGCTATTGGCTAGTTCTCTCTACTGGGACTGAGATTTCTTTGAATGCACAACTATCCTGGTCTAGGTAGATGTTCCTCCATCTCAGCATCTCCCTTACTGTGCTTAATTGTCCATTTATTGTCTCTCTCCTTACCTAAATGAAGAACGATGTGAGGAGATAATTGTCCTTTTTACTTTTGTATCCCAAGTGTCAAGCATAACACCTGGCACAATAAATATTTGTTGGGTGGATAGATGGAAGCATGAATGAGGTGAGATGTGAAGGGAGTCTTCAGTGAGAGTAGAGGCAGCCTGCCAGAAAGAAGGGAAAGGCAGAAGACATACACTTCCACCTTTTTATTGAATCCCATAATCCTTATATGTAGGCATGGCTTTAAAATAGATAATAATTGTGCAAAACAGTTGCCTAGAGAGGCTATTTACTCAGGAGATTTTGTCATGTCTCCACACAGTTTTGAACACTGCTGGGAAAACTGTTGCCAAGTCTGCAGCACATTCTTCCCAAAGTCCTTGATGTTGGCAATTCTTTGTTCTTCTAAGGTTTGATTTAAAATCTGGAAGCAGGTTGTTATGGATTGAATTGTATCCCAAATTGTGTCCCTGAAAATGTGTTGGAATCCAAAAATCTGTATCCAATCCATTAGCAAATTCTGTTGGCTTAAAAATATATTAGATCACTCTGATCACCTGTAAGTCTGATTTATCAACATCAGTCTTTGTTGTCACGGCCAGAAGTTTGAAAAACAATTCTCTCTAGACTAAGTACTTTATGGAATTTCCTTTTCTAAAACAACTTTACCCCTTGACCGGTTGTCATGTTTTTATTTTGTCATAAAGAACCTTTATGCCTACTAGTCATTTCTCATATTCAAACATCTGCTAATGGACATCTCTGTCTAGTTACTAACACCTAGTCAGTTGCCTTTATGTGTATTTTTAGGATTTTCCTCATAAGAATATTTTTCGGTGGTTGTGCAAAGATACACGGAGCTTGTTTATTTCACTTTCCCCAGACCTCGGCAACCTAAGGCCGAGTAACTTGGAAACTCGGGCCCTTCAGTCTGTGAAAGCATCGTTTGGTGCATTTCCTCGGGTCTAATTGTAGTTCTTTTCCTCATTACTCATCCTTCGTTTGAAAAAAACATCCGCTTGTTGTTTTCTATACTGAAATCACTTGACCAATGTTTCAGTAAAGGAAAATACTTGTTTCACCATTTGCTGGCCTGAAACTGCCCCTGAGACTCAGGGGAGATTTTAAGTTGCTTTTTTCCTGCTTCATAAATAGCCATTTGCCTAGCATTTGCGAAAAATGTGCCACTTTACAAATAATTTATGGAACTCAGTTTAGTGGTATTTATTGATCTAAAACCAGGGTTGTCTCAGTCCAATACACCTGTGTGGTTGGTCTATTTTTGTGCCCTAATTCATGGCTAATCTGTGTCCATAGGACATCAGGAAGCTGGTGAGAGTTTGAGCTGGTTGGTGCAATTTAATTTTTGAATAAAACGCAAGAGTTGGTCAGGGTGGGTGGGTGAGAGAAAACTTTCCGTGTTTTTTTTTTCTGATCATCTCTGGAGAAAACGTATAAGTAGCCAAGATCAGGACTATGAATTAGCAATAAAAGGTTATTTATTATTAATTCAAGCAATAACTTTTTGTCTATTAGAAAATTATTTTGCATGTATTTTGATTCCCCTTCTGTACTGCTGTTGTTGTTGGTTCCGACTCATAGTGACCCCAAAGGACAGAGTAGAACTGCCCTATAGAGTTTCCAAGGAGCAGCTGGTGGATTTGAACTGCTAATCTTTTACTTAGCAGCTGAGCTCTTAACCACTACGCCACCAGGGCTTCATTCTGTATTTCTAGAGGTATTCTGTGAGTGGAGGGTTATGTCTTTCATGTGTTTCTTTATCCAACCAGAGCTGCAATAAAGTCTAGGACAAAGAAGCTGTTCGACAAATTGGTGAATTGATTAAATAAAAACATATATTAATATAATTCTTTGATGAAAGACAAATTTAAAAAAATGGAAGGTATACGAAAGGAAAGTGACAAATAAGCAAGCATGGGGGGAGATTCTTGGAAGTAAACACATCAGGAATAAGAGAGGAAAAAATGATACAAGCAAGAGAGAGAAAATGATTTATTGAGATACACTTTATTTTAATGCCCAATACATCTTATTTGAAATACCAGAAAGCTCCATTCTTTAAATTTCCACCCTGAATGAGCCAGTTTGGTAAAACACAAATCAGAAGGCCTACCCTGGTAGTGTCAAGCCCATCTCTTTGTCCCTTCTGTCTTCCATCCAGGAGTTGACTCCTTGCTGGCGCCTGGTGGAGACTCACAGCCCTCTCACTTCTGTCCATGTAAATCCTCCACACCGCTCTCTGCCATTCTCACTAATTTCCAAGAGTTCCAGAAGAAGCTTGTTAGGGCCACGTAGTGCCTGGCTCCTGCTTTGCCTCTCGGGCTCAAATCAATAGCCCAATCTCTCTTCTACTTGCTCCATTGGGTCTCATCTCTACCACCTTAACCTCCACATCTCTGTGGAACTGGCAAATTTCTGGCTCAGCTTTGCCCATCTCTGTTTTGGTGTCTGTCCTCTGTGTTTTCCTACTCCAGTCTGTCAAAGGTGTGCTCAGTCCACTTTGGGACATGCTGACTCAGTTGGTTCCTTTATCTCCTAGATACATTTCCTCCTGTCAATCCTTAAAAATCATCCTACAAGATAGAATTATAGTAGAAGCAAACAAATGTAGAAGACCAGCAGTGTTGGTATCTGTAAACTCACCTGCCCCAGAAAAGGGATCTTGTGGGTGGAAGGTGCTGGGACATGCCACGACCTTCAGTATGAGTGTGTAAGTTTAGCAGCAGGAGCAGGAGGGAGAAGAACTTGGATAAAGCAAGGGATGAGGACTAGAGAGGGGAAGACAGGAGGTCAGGAATCCAGAAAGATGGAGAATGACAGAGGGTCTAGTGAAACTCTCCGGTTGTGGAGTGGCCAGCAAGTGTCTCCAATGGCAATGCCTATGATCACAATGTTTTTATTTCTATTGAGTTACCTTTTTTCAGGACTCCTCCAGAAAATATCAGTTTCACTCTACATTCCTTAGAAATGCTTTGAGTGAATGGATTATTTGGGGGAAATACTACATACAAAACCTAGGCTCTTTTAAGAAAATAAGCATCCAAAAATAAAATAAAACCAAACACACCTGTTGCTGTTCAGTCACTTCTAACTCCTATGACTTTACTTGTTTCTGAGTAGAACTGTGCTTCATAGGGTTTCTTGGTTGCAACTGTTATGGAAGCAGAACACCAAGCCTTCTTCCAAGGTGCTCCTGGATGGATTCAAACCTCCAACCTTTCAGTTAGCAGTGGTGTGCTGCACGGTTTGTGTCACCCAGGGACCTGGTAAGCATCCAGGAGTTTGCAAAAATCAAACAAGAGGATTTAGATTTTTGTAAGACCTGGGATAGGTGGTTGGGGGTGGGAGAGTGATCAAAGCTAATTAAATCCAGATTTCCAAGGAACGACGGTGGCTCAGCTGACATTTTGATTGTACAAACGTTTTATGTCAACAAGTACTCAGGGAACTCTACTCTCTCTGATCTCCAGGAACTTTTAGTGTGAGGTAGAGTTTTAGGGTGTAATTTTCTTTATTTTAAAATAGACACTAGGACCTAATGTTTGAAGGGCCATTGGGGTCCTTTAACTTCATTGCTTTCAAGTTGATTCTGACTCACAGTCCAGTGTTATTGAACATCATGGTCTCAACCTGTTATTGGTTGTAAAATGAGCTTAATGGGTCATATAAACAAGTAAAGAATAAAATCAGAAATGTCAGGGTACATCACGCATAGTAAGTCTAAGTATTGTTTAAAGAAAAATTTTTTTCTCTCTGTGTGTGTGTGTGTGTGTGTGTATGAGTTAACAAAGCACATTATTTGGCAAAATACAAAATGTTAAACATCAATATTTGACTGAAAGAGATAATAAATTTGGGCACCATTAAAAATTAAATGTCTGATATATAAGAATAAATCTAAAAATTTTAATTACCTAATTCTCAATTTTATCACCAAAGTTTTAGTAGTTATATTTTTAAAGTTGGACATTATAGTGGATAAACAATAACTGTTGAAAATGTTGGTTGCTAGACAGCTTCAAAATTCATTACACTGCCCGTTTGCAATACCATAAAAGTACTCACTTTAGCTGAGGTTAGTGGAGGGCAAGATATTGTTTTGGTAATGACCTTTTCTCTAGCAGTTCTTTACTTTATTTGCATTTTTTATATTATTTAAGTTATCTTAGGTCTTTCAACTGATCGATAGAATGCAACACGTCCCGCTCTTAAAGATAAGTTACATCTATATACCCTGGGAACTCTAGAGCACAGATTATATTACAAGATCGGTCTCAATTTGAGGTAAGGAGTCCAGACTCTGTACTTCTGTGTCAGTCATGGGCTGCAGACTTGCTCCTGGAGTGGCAGTGAGCGTGGGAGGGAGTGGTAGGGGGTACCTTTACAGGTGAGGAGCTTCTGTTTGGCTGAGTGCAGTTCACAGGGGAAGAGGGGTCAGAGGGCGTCTTGTAGCCCTTAGCAGTCAGCACTCAGTAGGACAGGTGTGCTGGCCAGATAAAGGGGACTAATAGGAGCATATATAGCATTCTTTACAACATCCCTCTGAACCAGCACTCTCCCTTGTAACTATCGGTCACAAACCACTCTCCAGGAGGTTATGTGAAACCTGTGCAATCATGTGAAGGAGAATTATGATGTCTGTTGACAAGGTGCTATATTTTAATTAATGCAATCCATAAACTCATTATCTTTTTTGGCAATTACACCTCACCAGTGGCTGGTACCAATTTTGTTCCTGTGTGCTGCAGTGAAGCAATGTTTGTTCCATCTTCCATTTCAAATGTTATTTTTTGGACCCAAGTGCAGGTCATGTCAGCTTTCCCTATTAAATTTCAATTTGTCAGATTTAGCCTATGATTTTGTCCTGTCAAGATTTTTTGGAGGGGATTCCTGATTCAATCAACGATTGCATTTATTATCTTGCTGAGCTTTAAAAAGGCCAAGCATTTGATGATCATGCCTCTAAATTTTAATTCAAGCCCTTCAGTTTGTCTCTAGAAACTTCTTTCCAGATCAACATAATTTTCTTAATCATTGCCTTCATGGTTGCAAAGCCAACTGCAATTCACCCAACACTGTTATTCAGCTCATGTATCTTGATGTGCCCTTAAAAATATGATAAAAGACCATTTCACATTAAATCACGAACTAGAAACATGTAATGCCCACAGCATTTCTACAATATACCATTTTAGAAATTCTGTTTAAATGAAATGAGGTTGCTATGATATGACTTGTTCTGGAACATAGTGATATACCTTCCTTTTATACATACTCATAAAATGTCTTGGACAAAAACTGAGTTTGTTATATTTTATACCCATTCCATTCACTGCTTTCAAAGGTAGAACCACATTTATTTCTGTCCTCCTATTCTTTGTCTCTCCTGCTCTTCACCCTTCACTAGAGATCACTGATGGAGGATTGGTGATTTCATTCACAATTTCCTCAGTGACTGGCATATAATTCATTTTTTGGCATAAGACATCAATTCATATGGGTATATGGGAGTCCCTGGGTGGTGCAAATAGTTAAGCACTCAACTACCAGCCAAAAGGTTGTTGATTTGAACCCACCCAGAGGCACCTGGGAAGACAGGCCTGGTGATCTGCTTCAAAGAGGTCACATCATTAAAAATGTTATGGAGCAGTTCAATTCTGCACAGACAGGGTCACCATGAGTCAGAACTGACTTGACAGCAGCTAGCAACAAGGCATGTGTGTGTATATACATACAAATATACATACACACATATAAACGTGTACACACACACACACATACTTTCATATAGCTTATACTTGGAGTCACTCTTACAAGTGGTTATTTCATTCTCTTCAGTCTCAGAGCCATTTTCCTCAACATTGAAGGTAGCAACAAAATAGTAAGATCCAATTTTCCCTTGTCATCAATCAGATTGTTTCTAACAATGGGACAATCCTGTCTATGTTGTCCTTTCTCCGAATATAATTTTTTCAAAGTATTTTTGAATCACTGATTTAGATGATCTTTTTCTAAACCAAAATCAAACCAAATCCATTGCTGTGGAGTCGATTCTGACTCAAAGCAACCCTGTAGGACAGAGTAGAACTGCCTCACGGAGTTTCCAAGGAGGTGGTGGTTTCAAACTGCCAACCTTTAGGTTAGCAGCCAAGCTCTTAACCACTGTGCCAGGTCTCTTTCTAGTGACTTACAATGCTTTCTCTTCAGGTGGTCTTCAAGGTCCTGAATCCTTAACAATCAAGACACTCCCCTTTTCTTTTCATTGTTTACCTCTTTCTCTCTGTAGTCCTTTTAGTCAATTTTAAAGCCCCCATTCCTTTTTATTTCAAGTCTTTCTTCATACTTTTAATGCTCTCTCCAGGTATTCTCCTTGGATCACCCTCTACCCTCCCATGTTGGGAGCTTTCCCAGCCTCTGTACCTTGCCAGTGTATGCACGCTGTCACACACACGACCCTGTCGAACTATCACCTGTGAATTCAGTCATCTCTCATTTGCAAACATTTGCCATTAAAAATGCATCATCTTTTTCTTCTGTACCTGATTTTTCCAGTTACTTGATATTATAAAATAACATAACCAAAATCCATTGCTGCGGAGTTGATTCTGACTCATAGCAACCCTATAGCACAGAGTTCAACTGCCCCATAGGGTTTCCAAGGAGTGGCTAGTGGATTAAACTGCCAACCATTTGGTTAGCAGTTGAGCTCTTAACTACTGCCCCACCAGGGCAACCCAGTGCTGTTGAGTCAATTCCAACCCATAGTGACTCTATAGGACAAGGTAGAACTGCCCCATAGGGTTTCCTAGGCTGTGATCTTTACGGAAGCAGACTCCCACATCTTTCTCCCACTGAGCAGCTGGTGGGTTCCAACCCCTGACCTTTTGGTTAGCAGTCTAGCGCTTAACTACTGTGCCACCAGGGCTCTAAATATTAGTAACAAAGCAAAAATTTAGGTACGAGGTTAATCTTTTTTCTTCCATTGCACTTGTTATATTTAGGCTATTCTTTTGTGCTGATGTTGGAACTAAATGAGAGTTGGGAAAAAAACAGGGAATAACTTCAAGGAAATTCATTAACTAGAGTCAGGTTTACATTCTTATTGTCAATTTTATTTGAACTGAAGTTTCCTAAGTTTAATGTGATTACACTTTCTTATTAAGAAATAATATGCTGAGGAGGCAGAGCCAAGATGGCAGAGTAGTCAGACGCTTCCTATGGTCCCTCTTACAACAAAGACCCAAACAAACAGGTGAATTGATTATATATGACAATCTAGGAGGCCTGAACAACAAAGGCAAAGTTGAGGAATCTGACTGAGCACAAGGAGGAGGGAGAGATGGTTTAGAAGCAGTGAGGAGTTGCCAGACCTGACCTGGCTGACACCGGCAAGCTGCAGGCTGGATTGGCTGGCATGTGTGGTGAAGCAAGCAGTGGCCCTCCCGACATGTTTTCCAGATCAGGAGAGACCAAGTGGTGGAGAGTCTTCTCAACCCTCCAGAACAAGTGAGAAGTGGCACTCAATCAGCAAAAGATAAGTACATGTATCTAACCTACTGTATGGATCAAAAACACCCTGTTTGGGAAGAATCTGTCTCCCATTTACCTGCCCCCTCGTGGCTCTGCACTGGTCCTGGTCCAGCTTCAGCAACTGCTGTGCCCCCTGGGTGGGAAGTAGGACACTTTGCATGCTCTGAGCCATTCTCCCGGCTTTGGAGAGGGAACAAGTTAACAAACAGGAAAAAATAATCTGCCAGCTCCCCTATGCCAGGAACTCAGGGAAGGCACAGCCCCTTTGCCTAGGCACAAGCATAAGGGGTCCACAGACTTTGAATGTCTTTCACTCCCGCATAGACCTGTGTCGGCCCATTTCAATGGTGTAGGCCCTCATTAGCACCGTACAACAAGATATATACCTGAAGCCTATTTTCAACCATATCAGCTGTAAGGGGGAGTGGCAGATTCATGACATTTGACATCACCCTGCCCGTTAAGTAGGGTCCTCACCTACCCATCAGGAGCCTGAGGGCTAGTGGCTCCATGCCCCCCAGCCACTCGTGACAGGGGTCCAACAATAAGTGGTGCCTCCCAACTGTTACAGCATTGGGTGCCCAAAACCCACCCACCTATGTGCTCTAGGGAATAGGGACGTGCTTTCCTCCCACTCAGGGGCAGCCATCAACCCTCTGTCTTCTCAGTGCATGACCCCCTACTGCAGCCAGATATCTGTGCTTACTCCAATCACCCCTGCCCGTATAGAACTGTAGGTGAGAGGCTGCACCACACACTTGGTGACTGACTACATGGACACTTGAGCTGAATGAATCCATATAAGAGAACTAAATGGAATCCTGGGCTCACATACCTAGTAACAGCTGTAACCACCTGATGGCAGGATGTTAAAGCTTCAAAGCTTCCAATAAACAAACTAGCTCACATGACCAGCCTATTTGGGCATATCAAAACAAAACAAAACAAGAAGCTAGTACACACTAAGCAAACATAAAATAAATTCAATAACTTATTGATGGCTTGGAGACAACAGTCAATATCAAATCACATCAAGAGGCAGACAATGATGGCTTCAGCAAGCTCCCAAAACAAAGAATCAAGAAATCTTCTGGAGGAAGAGAACTTTCTGGAATTACTGGAAGTAGAATTCAAAAGACTAATATACAGAGCTCGTCAAGAAATCAGGAAGGAGATCAAGCAAAATGCAGAACAAGCCAAATGACACACAGACAAAGCAATAGAGGAACTTAAGAAAGTTACACAAGACCATAATGACAAATTTAGCAGGCTGAAAGAATCCATAGAGACAGCAAACAGAAATCCAAAAGATTAACAATAACAGTTCAGAATTAAACAACTCAATAGAAAGTCATAGGAGCAGAATTGAGGCAACGGAAGTCAGAATTAGTGAGACTGAAGATGAAGCACTTGACACCAACTTATTTGAGGAAAAATCAGACAAAAGAATTTTAAAAAATGAAGAAACCTTAAGAATTATATGGGACTCTATTAAGAGGAATAACCTACAAGTGATTGGAGTACGAAAAGTGGGGGGGATAACAGAAAGTACAGAGAGAAATGTTGAAGATTTGTTGGCAGAAAACGTCCCTGATATCGTGAAAGATTGAGAAGATATCTATCCAAGAAGCTAAGCAAACCCCACACAAGGTAGCTCACAGAAGAAAGTCACCAAGGCATGTTATAATCAAACTTTCCAAAACCTAAGATAAAAAGAGAATTTTAAGAGTGGCTAGGGATAAACGAAAAGTCATCTACAAAGGAGAGTCAATAAAAATAAGCTTGGGCTACTCAGCAGAAACAATGCAGGCAAGAAGGCAATAAAGCCTTGAAGGAAAAATTTGCCAGCCAAGAATTATATGTCCAGCAAAACTGTCTCTCAAATACGATGGCAAATTTAGGGCATTTGCAGATAAACAAGAGTCTAGGGAATTTGCAAAAACCAAACCAAAATTACAAGAAATACTAAAGGGAGTCCTCTGGTTAGAAAATCAATAACATCAGATAACAACCCAAGACTAGAACACAGGACAGAGCAAGCAGATATCAGCCCAGGTAAGGAAGTCACAAAAACAAACCAAAGCTGAAACACTGAAAATAAGGAAACAGAGATGTCAATATGTAAAAGATGACAACATTCAAGAAATAATACACTGAATTTTCAACAACGTGTGAACAGAAGAAACTTGCATTACTAAGAGAAGATTAAATGAACTAAATAAAGCACTTAGAACTACCCCCTGCACATAGTAAGCACACAATAAATTCTGGTTCTTATAAAAATAATTCATTTTTACTACATCAGTATTTTCAAGTTATGAAAGATAGTCACAGGGTTTTATTTGACGAAGTGTATGGCTGTTTTCAAAACAACAGACTAGGAATCTACACATAAATTTTCTGACTGACATTTTCCTGTTCTATTTTATGTTACTTATGTTGCCTTAGCATAACATTTTCAGGATCTATGTGAGAGGTAAGTATAATATATTAAAATTTCCACTGTTACAGATGCATCCTTGTATATGAAGGCCCTATGTACTGAATCCAAAAATAAAAAATACACAGCTCACACCACAGAAGAATCACTTACAAACAAATGTACTTTTGGGTTCCTTTAAGTAACTAGCCAGTCCTTAAGCTCTTTGATACTGGTTCATGCGGAGATAAGGAACTTGGGCCAGAATGACAATCAACACAATACTTCCTTCATTAAGGAAGTCTTGCTAGCAAAGAAGATGCCAGCTGAATAAACACTGTGCCTCATATCTGATGCACTTGGTTTACATTCTAGCCCAAATTCATTATCTTGGCAAGAATTGGCATCATTCTGCAGAATACACTTTGAGTAGTATCATACTAGAATATTTGAAATATGTCAATTAAAAGTTTTTCTTCTTAAGTAATTCAACCAATGAGTAAAACATGTGTTACAGAGGGACCATAAATAGTAATAATTAGGAAATATATTATGGTGGGGCTCTATTTTTTCTTTGGCAAGTTAGCTTTAGACTATAGGTTTTATGGCTACAATTCCAGGTTTGCTTATGATTATTACATAGGTAGGGTTGCCAGACATAGCAAATAAAAATACAGGACACCCAGCTAAACTTGAAGTTGAAACAAATAATAAATAATTGTTTAGTATACCTATGTCTCATTCATTACACTTTTACTAAAAAAATATTTGTTGTTTATCTGAAATTCAAATTAAACTGGGAGTTCTGTATTTTATCTGGCAACCCTATACATAGGACTATGAATTAATTCTTTGGAATTACTTTATTGCAATAGTATAAGTGGCCCATAGCTACAAAAATGCTTCCACCCCGCCAAAAAAAAAAAAAAAAATTTTTTTTTTACCTTAATTTCCTGCACCGACAAGAAAGATTAATTAGTTGATGTTAAAATTTGAGAATGTTGGGCAAATTGTGAAAACTTTGATGAGAAGGAGTTTACTATTCTAGCAGCTGTTAATCTTGATATGGCAGGTAACTAAAGAGATTCTTTTCTAGTATTATTCAAGCATGAAAAGACAAAGCTGAAAGACAGTTGAAGCAAATATCATTTTTGATTGCACATTGAGTTTGGGGAATATTATTAATAACCATTTTATCTACATTAATTACAGGAGCTTTATTTCTGCTGCTGGGTTTCAGAATAGATAACATGCTTTAGAGTTTTTTTGTTTTCAATTAAAAATCATTTGAAGTAAAATATGGAACATAAAAATTTGAGCATGGTTTAAACTAACTGTATCAGTTAATCATAATTAAGAGTAAATAGAGTATGTTAACTAACTTATTTGTATTTATTTATTTTAAAAATTCTACTATGTGCTAGATAGTTTCACACACATTATTTCTATATAAAATTCATAGCAATCCACAGAATGTAAATAGCCAATACTTGGATTTGAATTCAGGTCTGCCCACTTATAGCCCACACTTTCAACGATGCTGCTTGCCAGTCCTTTCCTAGGTTAGACCAGTAGCTGCATCTGGTGTCACTAATGGCAGTAGTCAATAGTCTTCATTTCCTACCTGACTCCCCTTAAAGATAGCCCACTATTCTTTAGAACTTCCTGCACTTAATTTTCTCTCTCACTATATCTTCAAATGACTTCCTTCCTTCAAATTATTCTTTGAGTTTACTCCTTAAAAAGATTAAGATCTCACAGGAGACTTTAGAAGAAGAATCTGCAGCTTCCACTGTTTAGCAAGAGAAACTAAAGCCCGTAATATCTAATTCTATTAAAAGGGCATCAACAGTAACAGCAAGAATAAAATTAATGGATTGCGTTTACTTCTTATTTGAAATAATTTTTATTATAAAAAGTGTGCCTAGCGAGTTATCAGTTAGTGAACAGATTGATCCCCCACATGAAGAAATAAAATAACCAGCATGCCAGAAGCCCCCTATATACTCTCCTAATTCCTACCCATCCAGCTTCTCCAGAGGTAACCTCTGTACTGATGTTTAACTCCATTGATTAGTTGCTCCTGGTTTCAACTTATTTTAATGTTGTTGAAAATACACACAACAAAACATACACCAACTCAACAATTTCTACGTGTACAATACAGTGGCACTGATTACACTTTTCAAATTTCGCAGCCGTTCTCACTCTCCTTTTCCGATTTCTTTCTCCCCCATTTTCATCAATTCACTTCCTTTGAAGCTTCCTATCTAACCTTTTGAGTTGCTGTTATCAATTTGATCCCATATACAAAATTATTTAAAAGAGTACAAAGCTCATGGTAGACATCTTTATTATTTAAGGTAGACTGCTTAAAGAAGACTTCAGAGGATATTTTTGGCTTAAGGTTTCAGGGTTAATGATTATCTCAGAACAATAATCTCAGGGGTTATCCAGCCTCAATGGCTACAGAAAATCTCAATTCCATAAGCATTTAGATTCTGTTCTGTATTTTCCCCCTTTTGATCAGGAGTCTGCTTTAGAATCTCTGATCAATAAGCACAGTATTGGTAGCAGGGCACCATCCTGTTCTTATGGTCTAATAGCAAAGGAGGCAGTTATTCATGGAGGCAATCAGCCATGCATTCCATTTCCTCCTCCTGTTCTGACTTTTCTTCTTCTGTTGCTCCAGGTGAATAGAGACCAATTGTTGTGCCTTAGATGGCTGCTTGGTTTTGTACTTTATATAAATGCAATCACACATTGTGTATTCTTTGTGAATACCTTCCTTTACTCAACATTATGTTCGTGAGATTCATCCATCTTATTGCATGTAGCAGTAGTTTCTTCATTGTAATTGCTGTAGTATTGTGTGGTAGTAATTTAAATACCACCATCTTTAATAAATCTGTTACACTGTTTTCAGCTTTTAGCTATTGCAAATAATATAGCCATGAACATTCTTATACCATTCTTTTGGTGCGTAAGTATATTTCTGTTGACTTTATATTTAGGGATCTAATTGCAGAATGACAGGCTAGATAAGTGTCTTAGTTATCTAGTGTGGCTGTAACAGAAATACCACAAGTGGATGGCTTTGACAAATAGAATTTTATTTTCTCACAGTTTATGAAGCTAAAAGTCTGAATTCTTCATGCTAGCTCAAGGGGAAGGCTTTCTCTCTCTGTCAGCTCTGGAGGAAGGTCCTTGTCTCTTTAGCTGCTGCTTCCTGGTTCCTTGGAGGTCTCCATGTGTGTTGGCATCTATTTTATCCCATCTTTGCTCTGCTCGTTTAATTTCTTTCATATCTCAAAAGAGATTGACGCGAGATACACCTTACACTAATCCTGCCTCATTAACATAACAAAGAAAACCCATTCCCAAGTGGGATTATAACCATAGGCATAGGGGTAAAGATTTACAATACATATTTTGGGGGAACATAATTCAATCCATAATAATAAGTTAAGTTTCCAGCAAGAATAAAAGATGGCACAACCAAACTGGGAGAACTCTTGGCTTTTCATTTCCATATAAATTTTAGAATTCACTTGTCAAAATAATAATCCTTGATAGTATTTTGATTAGGATGGCATAAGTCTATAAAACAGTATGGCAAAAGTTGACACTTTTATAATTTTTAGTTTTTTAATGCATGAACATGGATTATCCCTCCTTTTATTTTGTTCTTCTTTTCTAATAATATTTTAGTGTTTTCTCTGTAGAGAGTTTACATGTCACTCATTGAATTTATTACTACTTATTTAATGTTTTTTTATGTTATTGTATATTGCATCTTATAAAAATTTTCTTTTTTAAAAATGATTATTTTTAGTTTATTAAAATATTGTTGCTGTTTGTATATGGTTGCTGTTTATGGACCTTGTATCCAGCATGTTGTTAAATTCATGTGTTAATTCTAATAGTTTACCTATAATGTCCTTTGGAATTCCTATATATACACATTTGACCTCTGAAAAATGAGCTTTATATTTTTCCCTATAAGCATCGTTTCTTTTTCTTGCTTTATTTCAATTGTTATCGCCACCAGTACAATGTTGAATAGATGTGATAAGGCAGGCAATCTTGTCTTACTTCTTATTTTAAAGGGAAGTATTTTAGCAAGTTATCATCAACTATATTTGCTGTAGGGTTTTTGTATATACTTTTTATCAAACTCAGAACATTCCCTTTACCAACATTGTTTTCCTGCATCTAGTGCATTGATAATATTATTTTCTGCTTGATTATGTTAGTGAAAAATTATGTTTACTGATTTCCAACCTTGATCTCGATGAATGCGGTTGGGATGTGTTATCTTTTTTATATTACAACATACTCAGTTTGTTAGTATTTTTTTAGGACTTTTCCATATACTCCTTGAAAGAGCCTGGATTTAGACATTCTTGATATTCCTATGATGTTCTTTCCGGGAACTGGTATCAAGCTTAAGTTGTGCTCATAAAATAAGTTGAGAAATGGGCCCTTTTTTTCTATTTTCTGGATGAGATGGAGGTAAACCTGGTGTTTTTTCTCCTACAAAAAAAATTGGTACAATTCACTAATGGTGAATTTGATTTATGGGATTGTTTTAAATTACATGTTTAAATCCTTTAATAGATACAACACCTTTTAGCTTTTGCTTCATTGTGTTATTGTATTAAAAATTTCATGAATTATGTAGGTTGAAGTTCTTTGTAATATTATCTTACAGTATCTAAGAACAGCAGAGTTAGTAGACTATCCCTTTTTCATTTCTGATATTGGTAATTTTTCAATCTCTCCTTTATGCTTGATCAGTCTTACTGGTGGCCTATCAATTTTATTAGGCTTTCCAAATAATGGGTTTTTGCTCTTCAGTATACATTTGTTTTCTTTTCTGTTATACTCTGCTCTTATCTTTACAATTTTCTTTCTTCTACTGTTGGGTTTATTTATTTATTTATTACCTCCTTCTCAGTATGGAAGTTTAAGTCATTGATGGCCTTTTGTATTATCTAATATACGCATTTGAGGCTATACATTTCTCTCTAAACATGACTTAGGTTGCATCCATCAGCTTTTGATCTCTCTTATTTTCAATATAATTCACCTCAAAACATTTTCTAATTTCCATTGTGATGTTGTTTGGCCCTTGGATTATTTAAAACTACTTTGCTTTATTTTCAAAACCATGGAGAATTTGTTAAAATTTTGTTATTTTTTTTCTTATTATTAATTTTGTTATTCTAATTTGGTTAGAAACTTTATTTTGTTTAATTCAATTTTTTAGACTGCGATGAAGCTTGCTTTATGGCTGAGTGTACAATCAATTTCAGTAAATGTTTCCCGCACAGTTTTAAAAAATGTATATTCTGTAGTAGTTAAGTATGTATTCTATATATGTCAATAGGTCAAGTTGGTTAACAGTGCACTTCACATCTTTTATGTACTTATTGATTTTTTTCTGTCTGCTTGTTCTAGCACATACTAAGTGATGTGTGTTAAAATTTTCTTTTGTGATTTGTGGATTTATCTGTTTCTTGTAACTGAATATTTGTTGAATGTATTTACAAACAAATTTAGAATTTTTTATCTTCTTAGTGATTTGAATTTATCATTATGAATTTTCCTTCATTATCTCTGGTAATGGGTTGTTGACTTAATACTTATTTTGCTTTGAATTAACTATAGCTACACCAACTTCCTTTAATTTCAACCTTTCTGTATACTTCAAATAAAGAAAGCATGTGTTTTTTTAAGTAGCCAAAAAAAAAAAAAAGACCCATTGCCGTCAAGTTGTTCTGACTCCTAGTGACCCTGTAGTACACAGTAGAACGGCACCGTCGGGTTTCCAAGGAGCAGCTGGTGGATTCAAACTGTTGACCTTTTGGTTAGCAGCCATAGCTCTTAACCACTAAGCCACCAGGGCTCCTTTTAAGTAGCATAAGTTTGTATTTTTTTATAGTTTTAAACTCAGTCTGACATATATTTATTTATGTTTTATTTAAGAATAACTTAAGTACAAAAAAGTGCTCACATTGTAAGTGTACAGCTTGATGAATTTGCATAAATGGAATATGTTTGTGTTACCACCACCTGGATGAAGAGACAAAATATTACCAGCACTCCAGCCGGCCTTTTGTGCCTCTTCCAGCCTTTACTCTCCTCATAGTACCACATAATAAGATAAGCCACAGGTTGTCGATGTCAATTCATCATTAGCTCCAGCATTTTCTACTTTCATCTAGTTTTTTCTCAGAGACCCCACCCCCATGGAGGATCTTTGTCTGATCGGCACTGGGAAACTAGAGAAAATTTCACTATAGTTTACTTTTCGGTCTATCTTTTTAGCCAACCAGCCCACACAGCTTCAGACCTCATCAATCATTTGAGGGGGGAAACTGGCCCCTCAAGCCTCCCCTTTGCCATTCCATCATCTCACACAGGCTAACTCTCTGTCCTTGGTACCAAAAAAAAACCCAAACCCATTGTCATCGAGTTGATTCTGACTCATAGCAACCATATAGGACAGAGTAGAACTGCCCCGTAGGGTTTCCAAGGAGCTACTGGTGGATTCGAGTTGTTGACCTTTTGGTGAGCAGCCGAGTTCTTAACCAGTACACTGCAGCACCCTTCTGTTTGGCCAAGCCCAGTTCCTCAGTCTCTATACCTGCTCAAAATCAGCAAAAGATCCCAGAGTAGCCAAAGATTCTCTGGAACTTGTCTTCCTCTAAGTCTTGTGGAAGCAACCTTTAAAAGAATGTGATTTTGTAAAGTAATGAGTTATTCTCATTGTGACTGTTAGACTGCCATCTTCCCAGAAAGCATAAGTGTACATTCTCTATCCTTGTCCTTTAATTGGAATGTTTATGTTGTCTACATTGAATGAAATGACATATATTTTGCTTTACATCTTCCATCTTTCTATATTTTTTTATTTGTCCCACATGTTTTATATCCCACTCACTCTTTTTCTTCTTTTGAAGTGTTTAAGTATTTTTTTTTATCATTCTGTTTGTTCTTTTTTTCTCACTCTATTGACTTGTTAGTTATATATGCTTTTACTGTTCTTTAATGGTTACCCTAAGGATTGCTACATGTACTTTCACTATGTTCTGAAGAATGCTGTTGCTGTCGTTAGTTGCCCTTGAGTCAATTATGACTCATAGCGACTCCATGTTTGTGGAGTAGACTGCTCCATAGGTTTTCAAAGCTGTGACCTTTTGGAAGCATATCACCAGGTCTGTCTTCCAACAGGAGCCCTGGTGGCCCAGTGGTTAAGAGCTATAGCAGCTAACCAAAAGGTTGGCAGTTCGAATCCCTCAGCCATCCTTTGGAAACCCTATGGGGCAGTTCTACTCTGTTCCATAGAGTTAATATAGGGTCACTATGAGTCGGAATCAACGGCGATGGATTTTGTGGGGTTTTTTTTGGTTTGGTCTTCCAAGGTGCCTCTGGGTGGGTTTGAACCACCAATCTTTTGGATAGTAGTCAAACAATTGTTTTCGTCACCCAGGGACATTCTGAAGAATACAAGGAGCTTAATAAACTTCAGCATATTTACTCCCCTCCACCAACTCATGTGTTGCGCGTATGTCTTTTAAGTGTTCTGTAGCTTAGATCCCACAACATTATTATTGTTGTGTCTCCTAATGTGCATATAGATTCTCACGTATATTTACACTTTCAATTGCTTCTCATTGCATCTCTGAACTGCCATCTGGGAACATGTTCCTTCTGTCTGAATTTGATCATTAATATATCCATTAGTGCAGGTCTGCTGATGAAAAATTGTCTTACTTTTTTGTTTGTCTGAAAATGTTCTTATTCCATTTTCAATTTTAAAAGATAAGATGTTTTCACTGGACGTAAAAATCTAGTTTGGTGTCTGTTTTTCCCCCCAGCAGTTTGAAGATATTTTATTGCCTTCTGATTTACTGGCTTTTTCTTGAGAAGGCAGGTCTTACTGTTGCTCTTTTGAGGGATAATGTATTTTTCCTTGAATATTTTTACATTTTTTTCTCATTTTCTTTGTTTTTAACAGTCTTACTATGATATGCTTATGTACAGGATTTTGTTGTTGTTGTTGTTGTGTGTGGGTACATGTTTTTCTTACTTGGGGTTAGTAGAACTATTTCAATCTATTGCTTGGTATATTTTGTCCATTCTGGAGAATTCTCAGCCATTAACTCTTCAAATATTCCCTGGGTCAATTCACTCTTTCCTTTCCTTCTGAGTCCCCATTTTACAGAACTTTCACCATATTCCATATATATCCTATGTTCTTTTCTATATTTTTTATTTTTTTCTTTAATAATATGGATTATTTTCTTTTCATCTATTTTTTAGTTCACTCTCTCTTGAGGAGTGCTAATCTGCTTTTAAATTCATTCAATGAATTCCTAATTTAGCCCTTTCATGTATGAATTGTTTTCTACTTGTAATTTTCTGTTATTTTCATTAATGGAATGCATACTGAATCATTGAATATGTCTGCATTTTTGGTAGGTAATATGGATTTTAATCCATACCATGTGGAACACATATGTCCCTTTGCACTCTACGTTGTTTTCTAGATCCTTTGATAGGTGCGTACAATGTATGGCACCCAAAAATGCAGTATTTGCACAAACATGGAATCACTACAAGAAATGAAACTTCCAAATAACATAGAGGAGCCTGGAAATGTACTTACAAGGCTTATCTGGCTGAACAAAAGCAAAAAGAGACAAAAGTTTTGCATAATCACACCTCCAGGATGCAACGCCTCGAACGATACCCTATAAAAACAGTAATTTGTGGCACGTCTGTTTCTTCCATTTCAAACAGTTATACAGGTTCCCACCTGCCAGCAGCATGTACTGTCGGTAGGAAAGCAACTTCCCAAGAAACCTGAGAGGTGGAAACTGTAGGTAGGCAAAGATGTATCCCATTACCCATGAAAAGGTAAGGTTTCATTATTGTATTTCTTTAGTTACAGAATTTTATATGCTTCTTTTTTTATATATAGTTTTCAATAACCAGTCAAAATACTCCACCTTGTTTTAAAATCCCTTAAACATATGCTGTGCTCCTTTCTGATTATATAATTATTTAAATATTTTGTGGATTTGTTTCTATTGTCTACTTTTTATCTGGGTTTCTATATTTCTTTTTCTTACTATCTCTAAGCCTTGTTATTTTTGATTTAATGCAGATCTTGTACATGAAAATAGTAGAGACAATTTGAGCTTCTGAACAATCTTGTTTCCTTTAGAAAATTTTTACTTTTGCTTCTAATAGGTATTTAGACAATAAGACTAGAGATTCTAAATCATCTTATTCTGGTCCTGAGGTGACTGAAAGCTGAGCTTTGGTCCCTGGGAGGGCTGGTCTGTTTCTGGTTTTCTCTTACTCCTAGAATGTAGCATTTCATAGCCCCAGCTGAAAGTCTGGCATATTTAAATGATCCTTCCTCTTTGGTACCTGCTGATCTCAATTTTTGCCTTTCCAGCTGTAAACTCTGCTTAGCTTCTCGAACTCTTAGGTACTTCTTTCAGAACTGACAAATGCCCCAGAGGAAAAAGCAGCACAAATCTCATCTTTCCAATCTCGCTTTTACAAATTCATTCTGCTTTCTTTCTATAGAATTTTTTTTTTCTTTTGATGGGGGTAGGAGGGTCTCGTTTACTGAGTTGTTCTCTTCAGGCTGGTTGGGTTCAAAACAACCTGGTACATCAAGCCTGGAATTAGAACCCCATTTGGTAGAACATCAAATGATTTTTTGTTATGGATCTACTCTGGTCCAAAACTGGTATCAGAACCATAAGGAATATGGTTTATAAGGAATAAAAGGTTATTAATAAAATATGTTCATGGTAGTCCGTGAGTTCACAGTATAATCCTGGTACTGGAGTTGCATTAATAAATATTCCATAAGGAAAAATGAATGATGGTTACAATAAAATTATTATGAGGTAAGTACCAAAAGAGAAATACAAACTAAATGTCACAGTGCAAGATGAAAATGGTCAGAGTGGAGCAAAAGGCACCAAGTACTAGATTGCACTTCAGAACTGCCTTCGCATGTGTATAAGATTTTGACCAGTGAAATAGACAGGAAAGCACAATTCATGTCCCGGGAACACTCCATCAGAGCACTGGGCATATGTAGAGCTATAGTGAGAATTGAAACTGGAGATGTATGCTGTACTTGAAGTTTTAAATACAAGATTGATGAGCATGATCTGGATTAGGTGGTAGCCAAGTACAGCTTGTGAAAGCTCTGGGCATGTGCTTATATGAACAGACCTGTGCTTTAGGAGGATAATCTAGCTGCAGCTGGTAGGATGAATGGCTGTGACGGGAGAATGAAGTAATGAGATTAGTTAAGGGATTAAGATGGCCTGCCAGATGAGAAGCAATGATACACTGAATGTATCAGTTACAGTATGACTATGCATATTGTGTCTGCAACAAGGATGCTCTGGTGAGGGGTGAGTGGCAGCTGAACACCATCCAGCTCTCTGATCTCCAAATTGTACCCATGGAAGAAGCAGAATCTTTTCCTTATTTGCATAGCGGTGTAGTATGGGAGGGCCTTGGTACTAGCGAAATATTGAAAAATGTAGCCAAGATCTAAAGTTTTGGAGAGAAGGATGAATCAAAGATTCCTTGAAAAACTCACGTCAGGGAGTCAGTGAGAATGGAGATGATATTAACAGAAATTGGGAGGTTAGGAGATGATATGCGTTTATGTTTGTTCAAGAGAAAGTTCGGAACTACAAATATTGCAAAACAACAGCAACAAAAACAAAATATAATGGAAACATTTTGTAATGAGGCACCTATATTACAGATATTAAATAATAATGGAAGTTTTTATATAGTTGATAAGAATAGTGCTTTGTACATGGTAAAAGACCATCTTTTGCCCATTTCTTTTTCCCCATGCTTGCTAACAATTGAGAGATGTTAGATAACCGTTTACAAAAAAATCCTTCCCTTAATACTATTGTAACACTGAAGTAAATTATAAATAGAAGTGGACTTTATTTACAATTTATCTGAATTGTAAAAAATAATGTAACTTAAGTTTGTAGCAGTACTAGAAAAAAATGATAAAAATGGGAAGCAAGCCCATGAAGGTACTTATTATTCCATGTAACATTGCCCTAGCATTTTGCCAAAAAGAATGTTAGGTAATTATTTTTTATTTAATTAACTTTTTTATTTAGAAAAATTCAAATGCAGGAAAGTTGGCAGACTATTACAATGAACTTCCATGTGCATGTTACCTAGATTTACATGCTGTTAACATTTCCCCACACTTATTTTATCTTCTTATATATTTATCTGTGTATATATATACATATATACATTTTTTAACTTTTTTCTGAACCATTTGAGAGTAAGTTGCATAGAAAATGACCTCTCATTTCTAAATATAATCTTTATTTTAAAAAGACATTCTCCTACATGTAAATGCTTGTAAAGAGGAAGAAAGGAAGGAAGACAGGGAAGAGAGAGAGGGAAGGAGGGAGGAAGGAAGGAAGGAAAAAGAGAGAAACATAACATTTAAATAATAGAGGACACTCATCTGCTGTCTTAGTCGTCTACTGCTGCTATAACAGAAATACCACAAGTGGATGGTTTTAACAAACAGAAATTTATTCTCTTACAGTCCAGTAGGCTAGAAGTCTAAATTCAGGGTGCCAGCTCCAGGGGAAGGCTTTCTCTCTCTGTTGAGTCTGGGGGAAGGTCTTGGCATCAATCTTCCTCTGGGTCTAGGAGTTTCTCAGCACAGGGACCCCAGGTCCAAAGATCATGCTCCTTTCCTGGCTCTTCTTTCATGGTTGTAAGGGGTCCCTCTCCTCTTTGCTCGCATCTCTCTTCTATATCTCAAAAGAGATTGACTCAATATACAACCTAATCCTGTAGATTATGTCCTGCCACATTAACATAACTGCCTCTAATCCTGCCTCATTAACAGCATAGAGGTTAGGATTTACACCACATAGAATCAATCACAAAGTGGAGGACAACCACACAATACTGGGAATCATGGCTTAGCCAAGTTGGCACATTTTTGGGAGACCCAATTCAGTCCACAACATACGCCATTTCACATAATGAACTTCTGTCTGAGGGAACTTATATCTAAGTGAGATGGAGAGGTATCTAATGTTCCCTCATACAGTTTCAGGGTCCATGAGCCTCCTTAAGCCTGCACTAACTCTAATGAGTCATATTTTTAAAGAATAATTTTGACTAAAAATGATTTTTGCCTTGTGCACTCTCTTTAGAACCTAACCCCTGTGAAATATGTGACTCCACTGTACCAACCTATACAGTAGGACATTACAGCAATTTTGTAAAAAAAAGTGATCTAATTATACTCCTGTAGATAGTGTTTTTTCAAAATTTTTGTTATCTTTTTTTCTTTCTAAGCTTTTGGTATTGAAGTATGTTGTTCTATAAAGTTGACCAAAAAGTTAAAAAAAATCAGAGATCAAAAATGAGTTTATTATTAAATGAGAAAAACAGTTTCAGTGACTTGAATGATAATCCATTTTATGGTCAAAAGCAAAAGAATCAAGTGGACAATGTGAAATAGAAAACACACCATGTACTTTTCTTCCACTGAAACCGGAACAGCTGATTTTGTTTTTGTTCTTTTTTCTCATGAAACAGTAGTACACATGTTGTTTTATGACATTGGTTAACAACCCCACAACATATTAAGCCTCTAAACTCTCAACCCTTTTTTTTTTTTTTTGATGAAAATACAGGTAGCCAAAGATACACGGTTTCAAAAATTTCTACATACACAGTTCAGTGACATTGACTACGCTCTTCCAACTGTGCTGTTATTCTCACTTAAGATAAAGGCTTACAGAATAAAATAGTTTCTCATTTAACAGTTACTACACGTTGCCCTATGACAATGGTTAACAATCTCACAACACATCAAGAATATCCTTACTCCACCTTGTGTTCCCTATCACCAGGGTACTTCCTTGTCCCCTTCTGTCTTCTGGCCCTTGTCACTGGACTGCTGTACCTCATTAGTCTCATTTGTTTTTTTGGTTTTTTTTTAACACCATTTCAAAACTTTTTACTTACACATTTAAGTGATATTGACTATGCTCTTCCAATTGTGCTTCCATTCTCGCCCAAGATGAAGGCTTACAGGACAAAACAGCCTCCCATTTAATAGTTACTACAAATGTTGCCCTATAACAGTGGTCAACAATCTCACAACACATCGACAGTGTCCTTACTCAACTTGTGTTCCTTATCATCAGTTTCCTACTCCCCCTCTGCCTTCTAGCCTTTGTCACCGGACTCCTGTACCTCGTTAGTCCCATTTAGTTTTACTGGGCTGTCCACTCCCAGGCTTAAAATCGAACCTCGAAGGTAACTTCACCTCTGAACTGAAAGGGTGTCTGGGGGCCACACTCTTGAGGTTTCTCCAGTATTCTTTAGGCCAGTAAATCTGGTCTTTTTTTTTTTTTGGGGGGGGGAGTTAAAATTATGCTCTACATCCTTCTCCAGCTCTGTCCAGAACCCTCTGTTGTGATCCTGGTCAGAGCAGTCAGTGGTGGTAGCCGGGCACCATCTAGCTATACTGGACTCAGTCCGGTGGAGGCCTTGGTAGCTGTGGACAGTTAGTCCTTCGGACTAATCTTTTCGTTGTATCCTGTTCTCTTCATTCTCCCTTGCTCCCAAAGGGATGAGACCAGTGGAGTATCTTAGATGGCCGCTCATAGGCTTTTAAGACCCCAGACACTACTCACCAAGGTAGAATGTAAGCATTATCTTTATAAGTAGTGTCATGCCAATTGAGCTAGATGTTCCCGGAGACCATGGTCCCCAGAGCCCTCCGTCCAACAACTCAGTCCCTTGGGGGGTTTGGATGTGTCTATAGGGCCTCCATGACCTTTCTTTGTGCAGGTTGTGTTAGTTTCCCCTGTACTGTGTACTATCTCACCTCTCACCCAAGGTACCACTTATCTATTGCCTATTTAGTATTCCCCCCCCCCCTCCCATCCCTGATAACCAACAAGGATTGTTACATTTTGCATGTGAATTTTTTCATGGGTTTTTACAATAGAGGTCTCATACAATATTTGTCCTTTTGTGATTGACTTATTTCACTCAGCATAATGTCCTCCAGTTTCATCCATGTTATGAGATGGTTCCAGATTCATTGCTGTTCTTTCTCGTTGCATAGTACTCCATTGTGTGTATGTACCATAGTTTGTGTATCCATTCATCTGTTGATGGACATCGAGGTTGTTTCCATCGTTTTGCCTTTGTGAACAATGCTGCCATGAACATAGGTGTGCATATGTCTATTCGAGTGATGACTCTTATTTCTCTAGTATATATTCCTAGGAGTGGGATTGCTGGATTGAATGGTATGTCTATTTCTAGCTTTCTGAGGAAACACCATATCACTTTCCAAAATGGTTGTATCATTTTGCATTCCCACCAGCAGTGTATAAGAGTTCCCATCTCCCCGCAGCCCCTCCAACATTTGTTATTTCCAGTGTTTTTGATTCGTGCCAGCAATGTCGGGGTGAGATGTTATCTCATTGTGGTTTTAATTTGCATTTCTCTAATGGCTAGTGATCGCGAGCATTTCCTCATGTGTCGGTTGGCCATTTGAATGTCTTCCTTGGTGAAGTGTCTGTTCATTTTGTTTGCCCATTTTTTGATAGGATTGTTTGTCTTTTTGTTGTAGAGGTGTTGGATTTTCTTGTAGATTATGGAGATTAGACCTTTGTCTGACTTGTACTGTCCAAAAATTTTTTCCCAGTCTGTAGGTTCTCTTTTGACTCTTTTGGTGAAGTCTTTTGAAGAGCATAGATGTTTGATTTTTAGAAGATCCAGTTATCTAGTTTATCTGTTGGGTTTTTTGTGTTGATGTTTATGGTTTGTATCCTGTTAATGCCATGCATTAAGGCCTGAAGTGTTGGTCCTATTTTTTCTTCTATGAATTTTATAGTTTTAGGCTTTATATTCAGGTCTTTGATCCATTTTGAAGTAGTTTTTGTATATGCTGTGAGGTATGGGTCCTGTTTCATTTTTCTGCAAATGGATATCCCGTTTTGCCAGCACCATTTGTTTAAAAGACTGTCTTTTCCCCTTTTGATGGATTTTGGGCCCTTGTCGAAGATCAGGTGACCGTAGGTGGATGGATTTACATCTGGGTTCTCAATTCTGTTCCATTGGTCAATGTCTCTGTTGTTGTACCGTACCAGGCTGTTTTGAGTACTGTAGCTGTATAATAGGTTCTCAAGTCAGGTAGTGTGAATCCTCCAACTTTATTCTTCTTCTTCAGTAGTGCTTTACTTATTCGGGGTTTCTTCCCTTTCCATATAAAGTTAATAATTAGTTTTTTCATCTCTTTGAAGAATGTTGTTGGTATTTGTATCGGGATTGCATTGTATTTGTAAATTGCTTTAGGTAGAATTGCCATTTTCACAATGTTGAGTCTGCCTATCCATGAGCATGGTATGTTTTTCCATTTATGTAGATCCCTTTGGGTTTCATGAAGCAGTGTTTTGTAGTTTTCTTTGTATAGGTCTTTTACATTCCTGGTCAGATTTATTCCTAAGTATTTTATCTTTTTAGGGGCTATTGAAAATGGTATTGATTTCCTGATCTCCTTTTCATCGTTCTCTTTACTGATGTATAGGAATCCAACTGATTTTTGAATGTTTATCTTGTATCCTGCTACTCTGCTGAATCTTTCTATTAGTTCCAGTAGATTTCTCGTGGAGTCTTTACGGTTTTCTATGTATAGTATCATATCATCTGCAAACAGGGAGAGTTTCACTTCTTCATTACCAGTTTGGATGCCCTTTATTTCTTTCTTTTGCCTTATTGCTCTAGCTAGAACTTCCAGCACAATGTTAAATAGGAGTGCTGATAAAGGGCATCCTTGTCTTGTTCCTGTTTTCAAGGGGAATGTTTTCAGCCTCTCTCCATTAAGAATGATGTTGGCTGTTGGTTTTGCATAGATGCCCTTTATTATGTTGAGAAATTTCCATTCTATACCTATTTTATTGAGAGCTTTTATCAGGAATGGGTGTTGGACTTTGTCAAATGCCTTTTCTGCGTCAATTGAGATGATCATGTAATTTTTTTCTTTCCTTTTGTTTATGTGGTGGATTACGTTGATGGATTTTCTAATGTTAAACCATCCTTGCATACCTGGTATGAATCCTACTTGGTCGTGGTGTATTCTTTTTTTGATATGATGCTGAATTCTATTGGTTAGAATTTTGTTCAGAATTTTTGCATCCATATTCATGAGAGATATTGGTCTGTAATTTTATTTTTTTGTGATGTCTTTGCCTGTTTTTGGTATCAGCATTATGCTGGCTTCATAGAATGAATTTGGAAGTGTTGCTTCCTCTTCTATGCTCTGAAATAGCTTGAGTAGTACTGGTACAAGCTCTTCTGTAAATGTTTTGTAGAATTTTCCAGTGAAGCCGTCTGGGCCAGGGCTTTTTTTGGTTGGGAGTTTTTTTATTACCTTTTCAATCTCTTCTCCTGTTATGGGTCTGTTCAGATTTTCAATATCACTTTGTTGTAGTTTGGGTAGGCAGTGTGTTTCTAGAAATTTATCCATTTCCTCTAGGTTTTCAAATTTGTTGGAATATAGTTTTTCATAATATTCTGTTATAATCCTTTTTATTTCAGTTGGGTCTATTGTAATGTCCCCCATTTCATTTCTTATTTGGGTTATTTGTGCCCTCTGCTGTTTTTCTTTTGTCAGTCTGGCCAGTTGTTTGTCGATTTTGTTGATTCTTTCAAAGAACCAACTTTTGGTTTTGTTGATTCTTTCTATTGTTTTTCTGTTCTCTATTTCATTTATCTCTGCTCTGTTCTTTACTATTTCCTTTCTTCCCATGGTTGTAGACTTTTTTTGTTGTTCTCTTTCTATTTGTTTGAGTTCTGTAGTTAATGTTTTCATTTTGTCCCTTTCTTCTTTTTTGATATGTGCATCTATTGCTATAAATTGTCCTCTGAGGACTGCCTTTGCTGTGTCCCATAGGTTTTGGTATGATGTGTTTTCATTTTCATTTGATTCTAGGAATTTTTTAATTCCATCTCTGATTTCTTCTATTACCCACTGATGTGTAAGCAGATTATTATTCAGTTTCCATGTGTTTTATTTTTTTTCCTTGCTCTTTCTAGTGTTAATTTCTACCTTGACGGCATTGTGGTCAGAGAAGATACTCTGAATTATCTCAGCATTTTGGATCTTGTTGAGGATTGCTCTGTGGCCTAAGATGTGGTCTATTCTGGAAAATGTTCCATGTGCATTGGAAAAGAATGTGTACTTTGCAGAGGTTGGATGGATTGTTCTATATATGTCTATGAGGTCAAGTTGGCTGATTGTGTCCTTTAGGTCTTCTGTATCTTTGCTGAGTTTCTTTTTAGTTGTTCTGTCCTTTACTGAGAGTGGTGTGTTGAAGTCTCCTACTATTATTGTGGAACTGTCAATTTCTCTTTTCAGTGCTGTTAGAGTTTTTTTTATGTATTTTGGAGCCCTGTCATTGGGTGCATAGATATTTATTATGGTTATGTCTTCATGATGGATCATCCCCTTAATCATTATATAGTGTCCTTCTTTGTCTTTTATGGTAGATTTTGTTTTAAAGTCTATTTTATCTGAGATTAGAATTGCCACTCCTGCTCTTTTTTGATAGTTGTTAGCTTGATATCTTTTTTTCCAACCTTTGATTTTTAATAAGTTGACATCTTTGTTTCTAAGGTGTGTCTCTTGTAGACAGCAAATTGATAGATCCTGTTTTCTTATCTATTCTGCCACTCTCCATCTCTTTATGGGTGCATTGAGTCCATTTACATTCAGTGTAATTATTGATAGATGGAAGTTTGTTGCTGTCATTTTGTAGTGCTTTTTTTTTGTGGTGCTGAAGTTTTCTTAGTTCTTCTTACTCTCTTGTGCTGAGTTACTTTTGTTTGTGGATTTTGTGTTCATTTCTTTTGTTTTTGTAGTTTTTGTTTTTGTTGAGACTTTATGTTTTTCGTCTTTATTTTTATGAGTTGGTTTGTTAACTTTCTTTGTGGTTACCATGAATTTTACCCTTATCTTTATAATTTGAAGCAGTCTACCCTTACTTGGTATCGCCTTGCCTTCCTCTCCTTTAGAAGGTTCTATATCTATGCCATTTCTTCCCTCTTTCATTGTTTTGTTGTTGTTGTCATCCTTTGATTGATTTCTCTGATTCCCTGTTGTATTTCTTTTGTTTTTGGAAAGTCCTCTGTAGTTCAGTTCCTAGAATGGTATCTGGTTCATGTTAACCTGCGTCCTAGGTCCTAGGTCCTGCCTGAGGGCTGAAGCTGTTTGTCCTCAGATCAAAGAACTCCCTTTAATAATTCTTGTAAGTTTGGTTTGACTTTTTGCATATTCCTTTAGTTTCTGTTTATCTGGAAATGACCTAATTTCACCATCAAATTTGAATGAGAGTTTTGCAGGATATATTATTCTTGGCTGACAATTTTTTTCTTTCAAGATTTTATATATGTCATCCTATTGCCTTCTTGCCTGCATGGTTTCTGCCGAATAATCTGAGCTTAGTCTTATTGTTTCTCCTCTGTATGTGACTTCTTGTTTTTCACGAGCTGCTCTCAGGATTCTTTGTTTGTTTTTAGTTTTAGCGAGTGTGAATATGATATGTCTGGGTGATTTTCTTTTGGGGCCTCTTCTATATGGGGTTCGTTGAGCTTCTTGGATGGCCAGCTTTTCATTTTTCATGATATTGGGAAAGTTTTCTGTCAGCAGTTCCTCAATGATCCTCTCTGTGTTTTCTGTTTTCTCCCCCTGTTCTGGTATGCCAATCACTCGTAAGTTTTTGCTTTTAATTGTGTCCCACATTACTCTCAGGGTCTCTTCATTTTCCTTTGTTCTTTTTTCTGAGTTTTCCTGAAACTGAGTTGTATCCAAGTGTTTGTCTTCAGTTCCACTGATCCTGTCTTCCATGGTTTCAAATCTACTTCTCAGCCCTTCTATGACACCGTCCATTTCTGAAATCTTGTTGTTTATCTTTTGGATTTCTAATTGTTGTTTTTGTATAATTTCGAGTTGTGAATTTATTTTGGCATTTTGTTCCTGCATCATCTTCCTGAAATCTTCCAATTTTTTGTCTGTATTTTCCATAAATTTGTCTATTTTTTCCTCATGTTTGTCAGCTTTTTGCCTCAGTTCTTGGAAAATTCCGAGTATTAGTGATTTGAGTTCCCTATCAGGTACTTCTAGTGTGTTTTCTTCCACAGGAGAGTTATCTGGTGTTTTAATTTGGATGCCTATTGCAGCCATCTTGTCTTGTTTTTGTAAATGTTTTGATATTGTTTGCTGTTTTCGGAGAATTCAGTAGATATTGCTCTCGTTTATTGATTGTAGATTTTTTTTTTTTTTTTGTCCTTGTGGTACAGCTGGGCAGATCTAGCTGAAGAGGAGCCACTGGGATGGGTAGTTTGTGGCACTCACCGCAGCCACCAGGACGGTCGGTAGTCAGTGCTGGGCAGGTTCCAATAGGGCGTGCCTGCACAGCTTGGTGGTGTGATGTCAAGTGCACGGTGCAGGTTGGTAGGGTGCAGCGGGAAGATGGTTATGTGTGAAGCTAAGCTGGATATGGGAGAGAGGAGAGAGGAGCAGGAGCAAAAAGCATACAAACATAAAAGAATATTAGGGGAGCTTGTCATTGGAATGTACAGATGAGAGACTATGGGATGGAGGAAACCAGAAGGGGGAAGAGAAAGAAAAGGAAAGAATGACCAAATAAAAATCAGAAAAGTTAAAGAACTGCAAAGTTCCCAGGGATCCCACCGATGCAGCTATGAGGTCTGGGAGAGTCGGTCTCAGTTTTCACAGCACAGCCTGGCCAGAAGGTACAGAGGTATACATTGCCTGGTATTCAGGGATCAGAAAGAGAAGGAAGAGATAGAGAGATCAGAAATTAAGCAATGAAGAAAAACAAAAGGGAAAAAGAGGGAAAAGATGACAAAACTAATCAAAAAAGAAGAAAAATAAAATTAAAAAAAAAAAAAAAAGCAACACCAGCAGTCAGTGCCAACAAATGGGACCCAGAGAGCCCCCACTCAGGGGTGCGAATTCCAAGCAGCTGGCAGTCTCGGGGTTAGGAGACCGTGGCCACGGGAGGCAGAGTGGCCAACGAACAAAGGCCCCGGGATCTCACCAGCGCGGCAGCCCAGACCTGGAATCCGCCACACGCCCGAACGCAGCCCCACAGCCCCGCTGGAGAGAGCAACGATGGCGCTCGGAACCAGGCACCAGAGCAAAAGGAGGGGGAGGCAGCGAGAGGCAAGCGAGAAACCAGAAGAAGCAGAAAATGCCACACCAACAGCCAACAAATGGGACCCAGAGAGCCCCCACTCAGGGGCGTGAATTCCAAGCAGCCAGAAGTCTCGGGGTTAAGAGACCGTGGCCACAGGAAGCAGAGGGGCGAACGAAGAAAGGCCCCGGCATCTCACCAGCATGGCAGCCCAGACCTGGAAGCAGCCACAGGCCCGAATGCAGCCCCACAGCCACGCAGGAGAGAGCAAAGACGGCGCTCGGAACCAGGCACCCAGGCAAAAGGGGGGGAGGCAGCAGAAAAAGCTTCGCCAGCAGCCCGCAAACAGCTCTCAGAAAGCCACCAGCCCAGACGCGCAGAATCTAAGCACCGGCGTCCCGCAGCCCAGGGACCCTGGCCACAGAAAGCAGGGGAGCCCCAGCAAAGGCGGAGAGGGGTGGGGGGTGGGAAAGCGCGTACCGCAGTTTACCGGTAGTTCTGTCTCTCACTGGATGCTCTGCGAGGCTGCTCTCCCGTTCGCTGGTCTCCGATAGGAATCCAAGATGGTGGATCCGCGCTGCGTTAGCTGGTAAGGAATCTCTGCATGAGTCTCTCCTCACTCTCCGTTCTCTTTTAGTATTCTCACTCCGTTTGGTGTTTGGCTGAGTTCTTTATCTCTTCATTTGGTGTTCTAGGGTTTCAGGATTGTTGATTCTCTGTTAGGCTTAGTTTTTAGGATCTTTGCTGTGGAGGGACAGCTTGGTGCTTCTGCCTAGAGCGCCATCTTGCCCCACCTCCTGATTTTGTTTTAGATTTTGTAAACTGGTGATTTAAGTTGTACTGGTTGTGTTGTTTTATTTATATGGGATTTGTAAATTAATTTCAAATTTATTACTTCATAGGAGATAGATACATTAGACATTCTATACCTTTTTTTTCTTTACATATTTAACAGTATCATAAAAGTAACATTGATATTTGGTAAGAATTGTTTCCCCTTAAAAAAACAAACCAAACTCGTTGCCATCAAGTCAATTCCAACTCATAGCAACCCTATAGGACAGAGTAGAACTGCCCCATAGAGTTTCCAAGGAGCTCCTGGTGGGTTTGAACTGCCAACCTTTTGGTTAGCAGCTGTAGCACTTTACCACTATGCTACCATGTTTCCCCTTAAGGGGAGAATATCGCTCAGATTTGAGACACACAGCTCTGCGAGCCTGAGTTAGCACACGAACTCTGCTGTGCAGATTCAAGCTTGTATCTGTTTTTGTGTAACTGTGCATCACTCTCTGGATTTTGCCAAGTCTCGATTTGTTGTTGTTAGGTGCCGTTGAGTCAATTTAGACTCATAGCAAACCCATGTAATGGAGTAGAACTGCCCCATAGTGTTTTCTTGGCTGTAGTCTTTATGGGAGCAGATTGCCAGGTCTTTCTCCCGTGAAGCTGCTGGGCAGTTATGAACCATCAATCTTTCAGTTAGCATTTGAGTGCTTTAACAATTGTGCTGCCAGAACTCCTTGAGTCTCAATTAACTCATCTGTAAAGCAGTGAAAATATAGAATATTGGGAGAATTACTTAAAATAAGAGTAGATCAAGGTTTATCAAACAAAGTCTGACACATGGTAGGCCATCAACATATGCCTGCCCTCTCTCCTCCTTCTTGCCATTGTGCACCTACCAGTAGTTGGCTGCCCACTCTTCCCAAGACACATTTGACCATGGCAGAGGGCAGGGCTCTCTGGGTCCTGGTCAGCAGTTGTAACTGTTGCTCCTAGAAGTATCTAAGAGGCGCTACATGTCCCCTTCTGTAAGAACCTCCTGCTCTATCTACTAAATCTCTTTATTCCATTCCCTGCTATAGTCTTTTTAGATTGGTTAGTCATTTTCCTTTCTCTCTGCCTATATGCTTATCTTCCCGTGTGCCTTCTTGTTTCTCTCCATTTCTCCCCACTGTTGCTTGTTCATCCATTCATTTATTCATTCACTCATTCATTTATTTAAGCTTTGTGGTGGGCAGAATCCTAAGATAGCTCCCCGGATTCCCAGCCTGCAGTGTGCATGCCTTATATAGTCCCCTTCCTTTGAGTGTGGGTGAGCCTCACCTAATCAGGTGAGCCTTTTAAAAAGAGATTCTGGAGGTCAGAGATATGGAAGTCAGACAGATTGAAAGCTGCAGCAGATGATGTCCTACTGGCCTTAAAGTAACAAAGTGTCATGTTGTGGAGAGGGCTCCATGGCAGGAAATGACAGGTGGCCTCCAGGAACTGAGAGTCACCCTCAGCTGATGGCCAGCAAGAGAGAATCTCAGTCCTACAACTGCAAAGAACTGAATTCTGCCAACAAGCGCGTGATCTTGGAAGAAAACCCACAGCTCCAGAAGGAGTGCAGCCTGGCCAACATCTTAATTCCAACCACGTGACATCCTTAGCAAAAGATCCAGCTAAATCAAGCCTGGACTTCTGGTCTACAGAGACTGTGAGATCATAAATGGGTGTTTATTTTGTGGTAATTTTGTGGCAATTTGTTACATACCAATAAAAAACTAATACAGCTGCCCCTGATTCCTTTCGATTTGTCTCTAGGCCTGCGTTAGAGCTGTTACTCCTTCTAATCTACTTCTTCCGCGCCAGCACCACTGGCCTGGTGTTCCCCCAGTCCATAGCCAGAATTCCTCCTTCCCTGGTCCTGCACAGATTTCCTCTGTTGGGAAATTACTTCTGGAATATTATTCTGTGCTGATATCCTGGGCTCTGAGTCCTTGTTTGGACTTAAACACTTGACTCCTTAACCAATCTCTGCACTAATTGACCTCCTGTCTGTTTCATTTTTTGCCTACAAACTTGACATCCCTCCTAACCATTTACCAGCCCAACTAGTCTCTTGGTTTAGGCCAACCTTTTCCTTTTGCTACCGTGAGATCTGCTGTTAAAGAAGAGAAAACGAGTTTTGATGAATCCCTAAAAAGAAAATCATCTTAGAAAAATGAAAGTTATTTTTTGCCAGGATAACCATCCATTTTAATGAACAGCAACAACAACATAAACCATGAATAAACAGTTCATTAACAAGAGAAACAGACCTTGAGCCTTGCAAGAAATGTCTGAGAAGATCTTGCAAAGACCAATAATTTGGGGGTAAATTGAGGATAAATTCAGCTTTGCTGGGACAAGACCTCAGTTGGTAAGGTGGGCTGCAAAGCACGACATCTGCCAAGGTACACAGCCATGCCAGCTCCATTACTGCAACCAACCCTAGTGCTTTTATCACCCAGCTTTGCAGCTGCTCTGTTGGGTCTGAGGGAGGAGAGAGGATTACCCCTGGAAGTCAGGTCTTTGAAAAGTTCCAGGTAGAGGTGGCAGTCAGTGTAGAGATAATACTAGTCTTCTGCAGGAATTTAAATCTTAGACATCTTTACTTTCTCAGCTACTAGAGCCCTAATTTGCAATTTTCTCTTGCAACGTTGTTTTCTGTCCTTTATTGCTCTCTTTCTCCTCTGACTTTGCTTTCTCTTTTTGCTTTTTTGTGTTCATAGGAGAATGCCACCTCGATCTCAAGTGATGAGTCATCTTTCATTTATTATCATGTCTTTGGGAAATTGTGTGATACTTCAGATGGTAAATGCTGCGTAAAATAAATCGCCTGACAAAATTAGATAAGAAGCCACATTTTTGAAAAATAGCTACTACTTTGGAATAAAACTTGCTGGCAAATCCCAGTACAATACCTTCTTTTGGATTGTTTTGGAGAAGTGGATAACATTCTAAGACAGCTGAAATTAACAACGAAGAGGATGAACACTCTTTCTCAAAGCGTTTTAGCATAGAAGTCTCTAGAAAAATAAAGCAATGGGATATTGATTTTTTTTTTGTGAGCTGAGTCATACTGAGACACATTTGCACCAGTTATAGTAAAATAAGGGTAACATGAAGATTAGAAATGCTTAATATATTTTCCAGATTTTCTGAGTCCCAAACGCTTAATTGAAAACGATCTGGAGTGGACCAAGTTCACTTTTGTGAGAACAAAAAATTTTAGGGATTGAAAAGGAAGTAAACTGATCCTCTTACCCAGCTGCACATGCACGCCCTTAACGCCCTGTGTTCACTGGCAGGTTGTGCAGAGAAAACAATTCCTGAACGTCATTAAGCCTTGGAGAGCCTGCTTTTCTGACCAAAGTCAGGGGCCGAGTTTTTAAAACCAGTTGCCCCAAAACTGTAGCTTTTATCTTTGCGTGAAAACAACAACCCAAATTCAGTTATATTGGAAATAGACTAAAATTAATTACCCTTAGTGCAAACCTCTTAGATTGCCATTCCTTCTTAGGTCTTTGATCACAATAAGTACAGTTCCTGGGTTTAGTCAAGTAAATGGTTGGACAATTATCTCCTGAATCAGGTCTATCATAGACACACACATAAATGTTGAAATGCTGATTAATTATCTGATCGGTTTATTTCGAGAAGGTCCATAGCCACTCCGGACAAACCATATTTACGTTTTGAATTATCCCATTTAGTTGTCTTCATTGATTCGGGACTAGACACTGGCCTTTTCTCAGGCTGTAGAGAACTTGCTTTGTGCTCCAGGTTTTTGCAAAACGAAGAAGCAATGGAAGAAGAACCTAGAAGTTAGAAATAGGGAAAAACTCCCCTTGCCTTGGACCATGATCGTATTTCTATGAGGTGCTTTGAGTAATTCTATTTCCTTAGGCTGTTTGCAAGATTTGTTTAAAAGTAAAAAGGCCTCTATATCTTGAAGAAGCAAAAACGCAGAGGTGGCAAACACTATGTAACTCAGATCTATGTCTCCCCAAACCTGCAATTCTACCCTCTTACATTTCAGTAACTTTGAAACGAGTCTGCAATTTATTGTAAAATGTACCAAATGTAAATTTACTTGAACTGCAGAACAGTTCAGCTCAGAGCAGATTTGTTAGGCCAGGTTCTGAACCACTGAATAAGAAGATTTGGAATGGGTTTGCTGACATATTCTTAACCCGATAGCAGAGTGCGCTAAATGGTGATAATTATTATTTGGTTATTTTCAGCTCTTAGGTATCATTTTGACAATTAATATAACAAATCCGATTCTCTTTCTCCTTTAATCATAGAAAGATGAGTTTTTTAGCTATTACAGTTTTAAAGATTTTGTGTTCCCTGATGGAAGAGAAAAGGAAGTCAAAAGGCATCTGAGTGGTGCAAAGCCTCCACTTAAGGAGGCGGGTAGTTGCTAGCAAGCGGGTGCATCAGGCTATTGGTCTCTAATGGACATTACTTTCTGGAAAATGGTTGAGTTTTCTATGACCTCATTCTTACCCTCTCATTTTGGTATCCCTGGCCATTTCTACGGCCTTTTCCCAATTTAAAATCACTTTGGGCATCATTTTAGTCATTTACACTATTCCCTTTCCAAACATGTTGTTCTTCCCTTAAATATTTCATTCTCATCTCCACTTCTGGGCTCTTGCTTCAACACTCTTTTTATCAATGGTCTTCTTCCTCAGCACCGTTTTCATTCTGTCGACGGCAGACTTCCTGTGTTTATGTCTCTCACTCCAATGAAGCCCATCTCCTCCCCATGTAACATGCATGTTAGGTTATACATACTATGTGGCCCTTTCTTTGGATGCTATCAATCAACAAACTTGCAGAACGCCAAGTACTTGCAAGCAATTCTCAGGATCACTCAGGGTTCTTTCCTTTGATATGCTAATTCCCTTTAGAAGAACTTTGGGTTTTCAAAACCTGATTGGTGGCTATTTATTAGGGCAAACTGAATAGCTGTTACACATTTTTTTTTTTTTTGTAACTCAGTACTTTGAATATATGCTTTTAAAAATTCTCCAGCTGGCTTAAAACAAGCCAGATAACCTAAAATTTCTGCACATTCCTGACATGGTTGTTTATGCTTCCCACTGTTTAGAGTCAGTAGTTAAATGACAATCCTGAACGTTTTCGCGATTTGCATTTATCGTCACGTTGTATAGCTGGCAGACACACTTACAATCTAGAGCAGAGATAATAGGGAAGTGTATATACGTGTGTGTGTATTTTAATTTTTAAATATATATTTCATAAAATAAACATTTGTTTTACTATATATAATATGCTATTTATGTATTATTTATATATATAATAAAACCATATGTAATACATACATATATCCTTTTTTTAATTAATGTTATCCAGAAGCCTGATTCTAATTCCAAGTCTTAATAGCAAATTTAAATAAGATTCCTGCGGAAGCGTTCTCTGGTTAATATCTTTTTGTTCTTATATATAAAACCTATTGTCATCAAGTGGATTCTGACTCATAGTGACCCTATAGGACAAAGCAGAACTGCCCCATAGGGTTTCCAAGGAGCGCCTGGTGGATTCCAACTGCTGACCTTTTGGTTAGCAGCTGAGCTCTTAACCACTATGCCACCAGCTTTTCCATTCTTTTATATATATGTATATATGTATATATAGGTATATAAACCCTCATCTCGGTGCTAAAGTGTTGTTCTCTCTTGCAAATAATACTGAAGTCTAAAATCTTTATAACGTGCTGGGACTATTATCTGCCTGAGGGAAAAACCAAAATAGCTATAATTAGTAGATCCCATTCTGAAACGCAATCAGCATACTCAGGGGATATTTAGGCTGCCGGATATTTGAAAATTAGTTATAAGCCATAAAGGAGTTTGGGAGAAAACATCTCGATATTATGAATCTATTTCCATATTTTTTTTTTCTGAAAAGGCAATCTTATTAAAAATGGGAATGTAATACTGAAATACAATTGTGTAAGTATAGGGATTTCTAAGAAGGTCAATTTTTATATTTAGCTTCCTCAGGCCACTCTGATTTTGATATTTTACGTGCTCCGTCTCAAACATCCTTATAATCAAATAATCTCTATAATCAAAGAAAAACACTAGTTGTATCATCAGAACTGTTTTTCAGTACAAAAGCCGTAACACTTTAGAAAAATTGCCACTTTAACTGTTGCATGCCGATTAACCCATTGGATATATATGAGCATATGTGTTGATCTGGAGCCCTGGTGGCACAGTGGTTAAGAGCTCGGCTGCTAACCAAGAGGTCGGCAGTTCAGATCCACCAGCTGCTCCTCGGAAACCTGTACCGCCGTTCTACTCTGTCCTATACGGTAGCCATGAGTCGAAATTGACTCGACGGCAATGGGTTTATGTGTTGATCTCTGGAAGATTCCATATCCAATGCTGTTAGAATAAGGCACATATAGTCTGTGAGACGGAACTCTAACTCATACCCTATGGAGAACCTAGCCTCCAGATTAGTTTATGATTTAGTATCTGACATGATGTCCTGATGTAGCTTCCCAGCCCCTGGATTGAACCCTGATAATACAAATGATCTAGGGCATGTCGGAAACTTGCAACTGATTCAACTACCGGCTGGAAATGGCATTAATGGTTGCATTGAAATAAGTCAGGATAGATTTTGAAGACCTTCACTTTGTCCTTCCCACTCTGCCATGGTCTTGTGTAGTAGCATGTGAAACACGTGCAGTAAAACAAACATTCTTTTAACATGTAATTAAATATGAAAGATGACCAGTAATAATCTTTCTTTCTTTTGCTAGCCATTTCTGGTTTCATAATAAATAACTACTTCCTTTCAATGCCAGTATTCAGCTGCTCACTGATGAAACCAAGCAGGTTGAGACATGGATGACTAGGGAAGGCTTCTTCTTTCTGGTCTTGGGTGCTGGTGAGAAAAATATTCAACTCTTCTCCTGTGCTAGCCATGTGGTGTTGCAGTCAGTAATGCCAGGGCTTTGCCAGTGAGAACCTGGGGAAATTATTCACTAGGTTCCATGAAATACGTGACGGAGATAGAGACTGAGCAGTCCACTTATAAAGAGTGTAGAGAAAAGGCATGCCCTCTTTCTACAGAGGTGTGTCTTGTATGTGTGGGGTAGAACTTCAACTATATTTCTTTGATTGTTTGTATTTTTATTTTGCAATCAACCCTTATAGCAAGAATGAATTTGACAAGTGAAAGTGACAGTTTAATGAAAAATAAAGATTAAATTTTTGTTTCTAAGAGAGTTGGACATGTTAACTTTACAAAGTTTTCAAAACATATTTACTACCCACTATCAGGGTGTAGTGATTTCATGGAACACTTGAAACCAGGAAACAATAATCTGTTAAAGAAACATCAGAACCTGTTTTATAAGTTACGCTCACTCCTCTTTCATCAGCATGGTTAGGTTCCAGAGACCAGGTCAGTATGCAAACATTGACGTTATATGAAAATGGAGGATGTCCACATCAGATCACAAAATGCAGGATGACTACATCATTACATAATTGCCAAATTACATCATTACATAACTGCCAAACCTCTGAGTATCATGGCTTAGCCAAGTTGACACATAACCTTAACCATGACAGCCAGCATTACTCTCTCCTTGCACCTCAGCATTCGTTACTGCCAGACGTATGTCATTAATGCACAGAATAGTTGGATAGTGCATTTTTCACTATTGAAAATGTGAAATGTCAGATAACGAGATAGTCGATAAGTGAGGAGTAGGTGTAATACTTACTAAAAAAGTTTATGCTCAAAGGCGATGCTGTAATAAGTACAGTTGCAGAAAGTGTGTTACATATTACTCTGAAGCATGCGTTTCATTTAGATCAAAGATCTGCTGTTACGAATGAATTGTGCATATTTTTATTGCAAGGTATGTTATGCATGTATGAAAAAATGAGCTAACTATTAGTATATTAGCTCCATTAGCAGAAGAAGAACTTGGCAAAAAGTTAAATGATTTGGGTTTTAATCAGTGACATCAGATGCTTTAAATATAAAATCAGTTAAGATAATGCCAAATGTAATTTATTTTTTTAACCCAATTTATGAAGCCAAAGTAAAGCTTTTGGACTTTTTTTTTTCTCTAATGATTAAAGATGAAATATCTGGCATAATTTGTGAATGCAATTGTAAATTCACAAATTATGACATATTTCATCTTTGGTCATAAAAAAAAATGTCCAAAAGCTTTACTTTGGCTTCATAAATTAAAACTAAATATTGAAGCTAAAATTATTTGTTTTTATGATAACTACATGGATATAAATTTTACTGGGGTGTAGAAATCAATGTATTTACCTAAATTAAGAAATCTACAGAGTAGAAATGTATTTGAAACTAGCCGTAGCAGATACCTAGTTCACAATTACATCCAAACAGGTTGTGTTATTCTACCCACAGAAATAGAAAAATGTAGTTGCCAAAATTTGCAAAACTTTGTATATTTATAAATGTATTTATAAAATACACATACTTTTTTTTATGATGAAGCGGATGTCGAATCTAAACCAACAGATTAATTAATTAGTACAACTTTAGCCTTGCGGTATGAGTTTTCTTTCTTTAGTGCCCATTATGAATTAGATTTTAGAAATATTTGAGCCTTTATAGAGAATTACTTTTTAAATCAACCTGAGTGTCCTGCATAATATTGAACTTTTTTTTGTGAACAAGTCATCTAAAGTTTGATTGTGCTTTTCATGTTTATTTGTCATCCATATGTCTTTTTTGGTCTGCTCAGGTCTTTTGCCCATTTTGTAATTGGGTTGTTTGTTTTCTTATTGCTGAGTTTGAAGAGTTCTTTGCGTCTTTTGGATACATACCCTTTATCAGATATGTTTTGTGAATATTTTCTCTCCGCTTGTGGCTTGTCTTTTAATTCTCTTAACAGCATCTTTTACAAAGAAGTTTGTAATTTTAACCAAGTTCAGTTTATTAATTTTTTATTTGTCCATCATGCTTTTGACCCAAGGTCATCTAGATTTTCTGCTATGCTCTCTTCTGGGAGTTTTACAGTTTTTTGTCTTATATTTAGATACATATACATACATATATATATGAGCTAATTTTGTGAAAGATGTAAGCTCTGTGTCTAGATTTATTTTTTTACATGTAGATGTCCAGTTGTTCCACCACCATTTCAAAGCCTATCCTTTCTCCATTGAATTGCTTTTGCTTCTTTGTCAAAAATCAGTTGACTGTATTTATGTGTATCTACTTCTGGGCTTGGTGATTCTATTTTCATTTGGAATATTTGTATTCTCAACCAACATATAATAAAAGTGAGGAGAGCTACAATTCTGTATTATCTAAATTTGACACAACATTTCAAAGAATAATAGATATAACTTTTGTCTTGTGAAAATATTTATTGAAGAAAGATATTCTAAATGGAATCTTCTTTTTAACATAAAAATAATTTTAATTGAGAATATTGCCCAGATAGTAGAATTTCCTCTGAGTTTATCAGGTGCCATAGCACCAGTGGAAGGAGTATTTTCTCCTTTAAAAATATTATGGTCTCCAAAGAGTAAAAGATGCCAACAATTTCCAGTGCATTAACCATTAAATTATATAGAATATTGCAGATAATTTTGTGAAAAAATTGAAAAATAATAAGACTGTATTGAAATTATCATCTCTAAGCTGATTAAATTATGTGACTATGTTCTAAGCATGATTGTTTTGCTTCTATATATATGACTTTTTAAGATTCAGCTAATCCTATTAAATTTCAAAAAATTTACTTAATGTATTTATATACATACATACATATAATGTGTATATATATGAATACATATAGAAATAATTTTACTTTAAAAATAGTTTTAAAATAGAATTGTTCTATGGGTTGATGTAATAATATAATAAAACCAAGTTATCAATTAATAAATACGTTAAAAATACTTAAATTGAATAATTTTACTATCAAATGTCTCACAGCTTGGGCTATACATTATACAGTCACCCAGCTCTGATGGCTGGCAACCCCAACAAATGTCTGGCTGCTTGGGCAAGCAGCACACGATGCTTGAGCTCGCTGCATGCCTTAGGCATCCCTGGTTTTCTTGACTGTCCTGCATCCAAGCTTACTCCTCCATCTGTAAGAAAACCTGCACCCTGTGAGTCTTAGTAGAGACATAGCCCACCTCCCACTATTTTGTTGCTGTTGTTGTTAGATGCGGTCCAGTCAATTGTGACTCACAGTAACCCTGTGTACAACAGGACGAAACAACTGTTGGGTCCCGCGCCATCCTCACAATCATTGCTATGTTTGAGCCCATTGTTGGAGCCACTGTGTCAATCCATCTCGTGGACCATCATTCTCTTTTTCGGTGACCCTCTACTCTACCAAGTATGATGTCCTTCTCCAGGGACTGGTCCCTCCTGATAACATGTCCAAAGCGCGTGATACAAAACCTCACCATCCTCACTTCTAAGAAGCCTTCTGGCTGCATTTTTCCCGAGACACTTCCACTACAGCAGGGGAAAATATCAACTGTTGGCTTTCCTGCCTCCTTCGCAGTTAGAGCCAAAGCATGTGACTTGGCTTGGCCAATCAGAGCCAATCAGAGCTACCCACCATGGAGTTTGAACTGGGAGCCAGTGATTCAAAGACGTGGGACAGCAGAGAAGCTGCCTTGGCGGTGGGTGGTGGTAGCAGCGAAAGCAGCGACATCCAGTTTTCAAGGGCAGCACTGACATGGCTCCAGCAGGAGTGTGCTGGGTGGCTGTCCCAGCAGCCTCAGCGTCAGCTGTGGTGTTCAGTGTTCTACAGGGTCTTCACAGCACTGGCTTTGTCGGTAGATTTTGACTATGACTAAGTCTTCTGCCCAAACTCCCTTGTTCCTGCTCATTTTCAGAGCCTGATTCTCTTGGCTGCTCTGTGATTCTGGGAGCTACCCAACATTTAAAAATAATTTCCTTTTCTGCCTTTATCGGCTAGAGTCAGGTTCTGTTGCCCAGAACCTTGCTAGGAATCTTGGCTAATACGTCTCCAATTGTTCCATGAGCAGCCACCAAGATCAACTGAGAAAGTACCTTGGGTAAGTGCTGGGCTCAGAATGTGCTCTTATGAGTCACAGAGCTTATCAGGCTGGCAACAGTAACTCAGCAGGAAGTATAAGTGGCCCCAACCATGGAAACAGCATGGTGGCCAGTGACCAACATGGCCACGAGTCACCCAGATATCAGTTGGGGTACCTGGTCTGTTATGAAATTCATTGTAACATGTAAAGTGAGATACCTTGTATCCCAGTCTTTCTGGGATTGGATGGTTTTTCTAATTACTTAAGGCTCTATGTGCCTGCTTCTACCTACTTTAGTTTATTTCCCTTTTAAATTTATTTGGCAAAAAACTTACAGTAGGCCAGGCTTTACCAATATTAACTTATTTAATACTCATAACAACCCTATGAATTAGGCATTATTATGATCCCCATTTTATAAATGAATAGACTGAGGCACTAAGAGTTTTAAGCAATAACTTGCTTAAAAGGTAAACTAGAAAAAAGTTGCCATCAAGTCGATTCCAACTCATGGAAACCCATATGTTATAGAGTAGAATTGCACTTCATTGAATTTTCAAGGCTATGACCTTTCAGAAGCAGATTGCCAGGGCTTTCTTCCAAAATGCCACTGGGTGGGTTCAAACCATCAACCTTAATAGTCAAATGCTTAACCATTTGTGCTACCCAGGGACTCCTTGCTTAGAGTCCAGTCTGACTCCAAAATTCAGGCCCTACCCCACTCCTGTCCACCTCTCCTTACGCCATGATGTCATGCATGCTGCCCCTTTTCTCTTCCACATCTTTTATTCCCCAAAGCACCTCCACCACAAGGCTATGTCTGCAACAGGCTTTTATTTGGGTTTTGGGGACAAGGCATACAAGTGTGTAGGAGGAGTAGGGAGAATGTGTTAGTAAACGCTGCTACACTGCATCAAAAAAGAACAAATAAAATGGAGCCATGCAAAATCTGATTTAAGACACTCACATTCCTAAAATGCCCCTTGGTCATTTTTGCGGGCCTAAACCCTCTGTAGAACCTTTGCTTCTGCTTTGTTGCTGGGTGTCTCCAATTTTTCTCTTTCCCTTCCAGAAAGCCCAATTTATTACTTTATTATGTTGATAGAATAGCTCTTATTCCTCCACTTTCTGAGCTGTGTCCTGGGGCTCATTTTTCCATAAGGAGGTGAATCGTCATCCATGTATCTGCAAAACCAAAAGCTATCTACTCTAAATGGTAATGATGCCACTCCCTTAGAAGACAGACACAGTTATGATGATAAACACAAGTTTTTTCTCTCTCTTATGCTAACCTAGAATAATAAGCAAAGATGTTGACCTCACTCAAGGAAACAGCTAGTCTGAACATCCAGCTAGTGATAGTATTTTAGGCAAGTTAAGTTGGCTAAGTAGAAATGGAGAGGGGTAATAATTAGAGGACTTGCAGGAGGGTGAAGGGGGTCCAAAGGTGTAGTTTTGGGGCTCTTTTTGGATGGGTCTCCCTCTCCAGGGTGTTTGAGGTCCAGACAGGATTCACAGGAGCTGAAGCAGCCACAGAATGAGCCAAAGCTAACAGCGTTGGAAACAGGTATGGAGTTAGGTAAAAATACTCAAAGAGAGGATAGGAAAGCCAGCTCTCAATTGGATTGAGAATCCTGCCAGCTCTAGCAGCCAAGCCATTCCAGAACTGCTCGGGAAACGACGGAAGTAAACTGGCCAGCAATTGAGTCATGGCGCCAAGAGAAATGAACCAGGGTCCGTGAGCCTTCAGCATTGCTTGCCAAGCCAAACTGTGTCTACACTTCACTTGGCTTTGGATAAGAATGTGTGCTGCAACACTAACCATCCCTATGAATTTTTAAATATCTCGTTGCCTTAGTAATGCTACTTCTCTAAAATTCTCATTCATTTCAGCAAAATTATACTGAATGGCTAGTTTTCCATGTAAGAGTAAGAGCACTGGGGGAAAGAGAATATACAAGAGGTAGGGGGCCATGATGGTAGAGTGTAGGCAAAGGCAAGCTGGAGATTTGGGGGCAGGTGGTAGGTGAAGGAAGGAGCCCTGGTGGCACAATGGTTAAGCACTTGGCTGCTAACAGAAAGGTCGGTAGTTCGAACCCACCAGCTACTCTGCAGTAGAAAGATGTGGCAGTCTGCTTCAGTAATAATTTATAGCCTTGGAAACCCTATGGGGCACTTCTACCCTGTTCTGTAAGGTTGCTTCAATTCAGCAACAATGGATTTAGTTTTTTTTTTTTTAAACATGTAAAGGGAGAGGCAGTAAACAAAAGAGAAGGCAAGAATGAGATCAAGAGAGAACATGTAGATGGGGAGCTAGGCAGAAAGGGGGAGGAGAGAGACTGACCCAGGGCTGGGGTGGTTGGGCACAGTTATATTTTGAAGTTCCTTTCCCCACCGGGAATCTCAGCTTCCTACTCAGACTTGCAACTGAAGCAAGTGAACATATGCTTACATTGAAGCAATCAATTGTGACAGAACAAAGAAGGACTAACTGGTGGCCTTTATAGAACTAGACTGAATAGTTACCTTGGATTAATGTGCAAAACTTGAAAGAAAAACAAAGATGCTCAAACTCTCAATCGAGAGTGTGGTGCTGGATTTCTAGCAGGGGGACATTAAGAAATGTCTGGCTGTTTTGAGTTATCACACTAACTGGAAGTACCACTGGCAATTAGTGGGTAAGTTTAATTTTCTTAAATGTCCTGTAATCCTGGATGAGCCCTACGAATTGAGAAATTATCCAATCCCCTCCCCTTTGAAATACTAATTGTGACCCCAGTGGGAAACACTGGAAAAAGCATAATACAAAGATTTGGGGTAAGAGTAGAGAAAGAACACTAAGGAAGGAGAGCTATAGAAGGGCGAGGAAAGAGAGGAGAATGGATGGGTGTGACATGTCACTGCATCTTGATGGATGCTCTGATGTACGTCGCTAGTCAGTCATAATGCTCAAAATAGGACTTTGAAGTATTTTTGTTACAGAAATGAGTACTTCAAATAAGGGTAAGGCAGGAGAAGTGAGAGCAAGGGGGAGGGCAGATAGTGGAGAATTAGACAAGGGAAACAGAAGTACAGGCTGTGTTTATCATCATTTTTTCCTCAGGCTCAAGATAATTTTGTAATAGAGCATTTCCTACTAAACTCTACTTGCTCCTTTTCTCCACTTTCCCTCTGTCCAAGCCCTTCAGGATCAGGTATTGAGACTTGGGCAGAATCAGAAGTGTTCTCAGGAACATGCTCACTGTGGAAAATCCACATTCCTCATTCAGGACCTCCAGAGTGGGATGGGACACATTCCATGTATGCCTGCTAACTGGCTCCAGCCTTGCTAGCCAGCCTATGGGTATCAAGTCGCCAGACTCCACAGTCATATTAACATCACAGTGATACATAAACTTTAAGATGCTTATTTTCATTGTCCTCAAAATTCATTCATTCAGCATTCTTGAGCAGCCAGACATTGAATAGGTACTAGAGATATGTCATAGATTGATTAAATTGATGGTTTCATTAATGACCTATCTATAACTATGACCTTTATAAAGTGACTTTATAGTTTCTCTCATCAAGAGGTAGAGTCTATTAACCCTAGGATGGCTTTTTGTCTTGCTTTGGTAAAAAAAAAAAAAAAAAAATGCGTCGGAAGTTATGTTCCAGTTCTGATCCTGAGACTCAAGAGGCCTTATGAGCTTCTGCTCTCTCTCTAGAACTTTGCTGCACCATGGCAACAAGCCCAAGCTAGCCTGCTGGAAGACGAGAGACCACATGGAGCAGGTACGAATTGTCCCAGCCGAGGCCATCCTAGCTAACCAACTCCTATCTGACCTTCCAGCTCTTTGCAGGTGTGTGAGAAAGCCCAGCCAGGATCAGCAGAACTGCCTACCAACCTTAGATTTGTGAGCAAAAACTGAATGTTTAATATCATATGCCACTGAGGTTTTTACGGTTGTTTGATAGGTAGCATTATTTGGGGGAAATAGACAGCTGATACAAAATGTGTAGGTGAAAGACAGAAGATTGATCCTCAAATGTTTCCCAAATAATGGAGACAGATATCTTCAGACCATGGGGGAAAGTGAGGGCTCTATGGAATCATGGAGAGGGTGTTTCTAACCTAGACTGACAGGTGAGGGGAGCTTCCTGGAGGAGCTGGGGTCTGAGATCAAAGAAAAGAAAGAAATAGCCAGTGAAAGAAGATGGGTTACATGATGATGAAGGTGGACAGAATGTGTACATAGGCTCAGGGAGAAAGAGAAAGATTACTGAGTAACTGCAAGAACTTTAGGATGGCTATCATTTAATATACTGTATGTGTATGTATGTGTGCGTGCGCTTGTGTGTGTGTGTGCCATGTGAGTGTATGTGTAGGGGTTGTGTATGTGTAGAGTGTAAATCAGAGATGAATCAAGGATCATTCACAACTTGAGACACTGTCATACTAAATAGTTTGAACTTTATTCAAAAGTCAGTGGGCAACCACTGAAGACTTTAAGCAAGGGAGTGGCGGGATTCAATTTACATTTTGAATCTGATTTTCTGCAAATGAAGAGGCTCTATTGAAAGTGGTGTTGCTGGTACCTGGGAGACTAATGAGCAGGTTATTGCTTTAATTGAGGTAATCAGTGCCGGAAGCCTGATATAAGACAATACCAGTGGGGATGAAGAAACTCAGGGGGTGAAATGGACTTGCAAATACACCCTTCTAATAATAATAAAGTTCATTATTGCCGATGCAAATATCGCCTGCCACTTTGGACTCTTCTTCTCTCGAGTAGATTTCATCTCAGGGACAGGTATATTTTGGTGAGTTGCAGAGCTAACACTTAACTTCAGGAATGAAATCCTTCTGGCTGGCATCTCCTGGCTGTTATCTGCGTCACCAAGTGGTGGCTGTCACATCACTTTGGCAGTTCTCAGGCTTTATGCTCCAAGGAGCTGCAGAGACAAATGTCTGCTCAACTCTTCAGACACTAATGGAACTTGCAAGCATGGTTAGAATGGTGCCTCAGTCACTGGGTGATGGCAGGACGCCTTTCACGCCTTAACCTGAAGTCCATTTCAATTCCACGGTGGTGGCCTGCACACAGTACTGCAGATGTGAGGACTTCAGTTACCATAGTAGAGTCACAGGATCCCTTAGCATTTTCATTAGAAACCTGGCTTCTGATGAGTGTGCCGTGATCAGAGCTTGGTAAGCAAGTCCCTGCTCGGGAGTCCTTTGTCTTCTGCCATTGCAAAGTCATCAATAGAAGAGAGCAACCTAACTGAAGAATGGGCAGAATTGTAAGTGTTATGTTAAACAATGACATTTGATGTTTGCATTAACCAAAAATTAAGCCTGTTGCTGTCAAGTTGATTCCAACTCATAGTGACCCTATAAGACACAGTAGAACCACCCCATAGGGTTTCCTAGGAGCAGCTAGTAGATTTGAACTGCTGACCTTTTGGTTAGCAGCCATGGCTCTTAACCACTGTGCCACCGGAAGTATTTGCATCACTTGGCTTTTATCTTCTGTTTTAACTTTGCTTGTTAAAAAACAAGCAAACAAACAGAAAAGACAAGAAAAGATTGCTCCAGAGATGCTCATCCCTGGTGAGCTGGTTATTTTCCACTTGCCTCTTCAGCTCCACTTTCCACCCTTCTCAGTCAGCTCTATGCTTCAAGGCTGACTTGTAGGGATTATGTCACCTGGATGACCCTGCTCTCTGACTTTGGTTAGACTCAGCCAAGGAGAAATAGTAGCAGGGGTTTTGAGAGCAGCGAGGTGTTCATTCCCTCCTCATTCCCTGCTTCTTGGGCCATGGCTGTGGTGCTCTATTCTGAGGCCAGAGCCCTGTCCAAGGCCGACAGGAGTTCTGGTAACTCTACTTGGTCTTTAGGCCTAGTGCCTGAGTGTTCCATTGACCCTTTTTTTGTTCCCTTAATCCTGATGACACCTCTGTAAATCGTTCCTTCATTAATGTGCCTTTAACTTCCCATTGAGTATGCCATTTGTTTTCTGTCAGCACTGTGAACTGATATACCTGATTTAAAGGATTATGGCTCGACTTAAATAAATGAAGGTATGTCAATTGTATGTACCTGACTTACAAAAGTACCTGACATGCTGTTGCCGAGTGCTGTCCAGCTGATTTCGACTCACAGTGACCCCAGTGTCACTGAGTAGAACTTCCCCTTAGGGTTTTCTAGGTTGTAATCTTTACAGGAGCAGATTGCCAGGTTTTTTTCTCTTCTGGAGCTGCTGGGTGGGTTCTAACCACCAACCTTTTGGTTAGCAGCTGAGAGTACTTACTAAGAGCTAGTTCCTATTCCTTATTATAAAGGGACAAGGACAAGAAAAAGAGCCACTTTTGAAATATTAATATTTTAGGCTAAGATCATTGTATTAACCTTCTAATTTTATATATTGTGATTATCATCACAAGGTTAAGGGGTGAAAGTATTTCTCTACAATGTTATTCAAAACTATTTCAAAAAAGCAAAGAGAACTCTACATTAAAACAACAACGACAGCAACAGACTAGGACTTCAGGAGATGATCTCAAAGCCCCTTTTTAGCTCCAGAATTACATGAATTAGATACAATTTTATGGTATATAAGATGTTCAGTGTGGCTTAGAGTAATTGGAGGACGCTTTTGGAAGGCAACAGGATTTGAACTAGACATTGAAACACAGATACAATTTAGAAAACCACAGGATAGGCTAAAGTAGAGTCTACTTTGGGGTATAGAAAAGGGGAAGGACTTTGTCAAATTTTAATATTAGGACTATGTTGACTTTAAAAAAATTGGAAACTGTTCCCTTTTTTAATTCTCTGGAGGAGTTTTGGCATAATTGATATTATTTTTTCCTTAAATGTTTCATATGATTTACCATTGAAGCAAGCCATCAAGGCCTAACAGCTGTTTTGTTGGAAAGTTATAAAATAAGGATCTGTTTTATTTAACTTATACAAAACAATTAATATTGTCTGTTTCTTATGGCAATTATGATATAGATTATTTTTCTAGGAATTTGATGATTTCATCTAAATTTTATATGCACTGTTGTAAAATTCTTTATTATAGTCTCTTATTAATTTTTAATATCTGTGAGATATTTAGGGATGGCTCCTTTTTTCTTTACTGCTGGTAGTTTTTTAGGTCTCTACCTTTTGTTTTTCTTCTTTATTATTATCATCAGAGATTTATTAAGTTATTCCATTTTTCAAAGGGCTAACTTTAGGCTTTGTTAATCTTATTTATTGTATGCTTATTTTCCTTTTTATTAATTTCTGTTCATATTTCTATTATTTTCTTCCTTCTACTTTCTTTAAGTTTAATTATTATTTTTCCTAACACTTTGAGATGAATTCTTGCTCATTGATTTTCTTTTCTAATATTTGATTTAAAGTTATAATTTCTTTATACACATGGTCTTTGCTGTATCTCACAAGTGTTTATATAATACATTTTACCTATTAATTAGTTTAGAATATATTCTGTATTTTATTATGATTTATTTTTTGATCAATGGGTTATTTATAAGCATATTAATTTCCAAAATATGGGATTTTTTCATTTATCTTTTTGTTATTCATCCCTAACTTTATTGTATTGTAGTCAGCTGCATACTTTATGATTATAACCCTTCATACCTCTGAGATATTCTTTATGGCCCTTCAAATGGTCAATTTTTATAAATTGTATGTGTATGCTTGAAAAAATATGTGTTTTGCCATAACTGAATGCAGTGCTCTATAAACGTCAATGAGGTTGCTTGTCAATCAGGTAGTTCAAATTATGTGAATGTGCAAAACAGCTCATGCTATAAATTATGGAGAGATTACTGAGTGGTTATACATTTGTCTATATATACTTCTAGATTTGTTAAATTTTGCTTTATATTTTTTGAGGCTATATTAGTAGGTGCATACAAATTTAGAATCTTGTTTAACTGAACTTTTATCGTTATGAAATATGCCTCTTCATCTGTTGCATACTTTGCCTGAAAACTGTTATTTTATATCTCTGCCTACTTTCTTTTAGTATGCATAGTGTATGCTTTTCTATTCTTTTCTACTCAACTTCTATGTAGCTTTCAATTATGCTGATGTATCGATTATAACCAGCATCTAGTAACATCTCAAAAAATGGTCTTATAATTTTTTCTTTTAATTACAGCATATAGTTTATTTTCAACTACTGTAATTACTCATAAATTCATGTAAATCTACCATTTTACTATTTGTTTTTTGTTTGTTCTGCTGGTTTTATGCTCTTTTTTCCTCACTTCTTGCTTACTTATGTATTGAGTATTTTTAAAATCAATTTCTTCTCATTTGTAGTTCTAGTCCCTTTTGTTATTCTTTCAGTTGTTACTCAAGATCACCGCAGATATTCTTGAATTATCAAACCAAGTTCTCCTTTGTACTTTTATCCTTTCCCTGAAAAAGTAATTTAGAACTCTTTAACTTTATGTATCCCCTACTAAGCTTTAGTGCCTGGGTGGTGCAAACAGTTAAAGTGCATGGCTGCTAACCAAAAGTTTGGTGGTTCAAGTCCACCCAGAAGCATCTTCAAGGAAAGGCCTGGTGATCTATTTCGAAAAAAACAGCCATTGAAAACCCTGTGGAGAACAGTTCTGTTCTCACATTCATGAGGTCATCATGAGTGGATATTGACTTGATGGAAACTGGTTTTTTACTAAGCTTTGTACTACAATTGTGTATTTTAATTCTATGTGTATTTTAAGCCCTCAATATGTGATTATTTTAGAGAAGTAATATCCCTGTATATGTTTATTTTTGGAAGATTTTACTGACGTCTTTACTAATAAATAAGGCATTGGAGTTGTCATTAAAAAGAGTAGCATCTTTTGGGATCTCTAGTTTGTTATTACCTTCTGTTGTTTTAATTGTCTCTGTTTTGTTTTGTAGTTTTCTTTTAGCTTTTTATTTTTACATAATTTTAGTACTATAGAATAGATGAAAAGAGTACAAATAATTCACATATGTCCTTCACACAGACTCCTCAAATATGTACATTTTACCACTTTTGCTTTATTCTGCTCTCTCTCAACACACACACACACACACACACACACACTCCCCTCATTTTTTTCTGAGTTGAGAGTCAATCAGTTACTGATTATTAGTTATTGCCCATTTACCTCTAAATAGTTCAATGTGCCCTTAAAACAAGGATGTGAGCTTATAAAACAACAGTACAATTACTAAAATTAGGAAAGTAACATTCATGTAATACTATTACCCAATCATTGAACTTAATCAGATTTTATCAAGTATTCCAGTAATTTTCTTTACAGCAAAAGAAAATCCTGGATCATGTGTTCTGTTAGGTTATCATGGCTCCTTAGTCTCCTTTGATCTGAACAAGTTCTTGAGTTTTTCTTTGCATTTTATGATATCGACAATTTTAAAGACAAGAGGACAGTTATTTTGTAAAATATCCTTCACTTTGGATTTGTTGGATGATTTCTCATGATTAAATTCAGGTTATGCTGCTTAGGCAGGATTATCACAGAAGTGATGTTTTACTATTCATTGTATGTTATATAAGGAGACCAGAACAAACAAACAAAAAAATAAAATAAAAACAAAGTAGTTGCCGTTGAGTCAATTCTAACTCATGGAGACCCCTTGTGTTTCAGAGTAGAACTGAGCTCCATATGATCTTTCAGAAGACGACCACCAGTCTTTCTTCTGAGATGCGTCTGGGTGGATTAAAACTTCCAGCCTTTTGGTTCGTAGCTGAACACCTAACCGTTTGCACCACCCAGGGACTCCATTATAAGGGGACACATGATGTCAGTTTGTCCCATTACTGTAGATAATAATTTTAATGACTTGATTATAATAGTGTCTCTGAGATTTCTTCACTGTAAAATTATTATTTTCCCCTCTTCAATCAGTAAGTCTCTTGGGTGAGATACATAAGAAAACCCAAAAAACCAAACCCATTGCCGTCAAGTCGATTCTGACTGATAGTGACCAAATAGGACAAAATAGAACTGCTCCATAGAGTTTCTAAGGAGCAGATGGTGGATTCAAACTGCTGACCTTTCAGTTAACAGCCTGAGCTCTTAACCACTTCACCACCAGGGCTCCAGACCCATAAGAGAACATATATATTTTGCTACTCCTCAAATTAGACAGATAACTCTCTTCTCAATAGAAATAAAGGAAGGCAGAAGATGGTGGAATACATCCTTAGTGGGAAGGGGATAACTGCCAACCTAGAATTCCTTAACATGAAAATATCCTTTGAGAATAAAAATGAAATAAAGTCATTTTAAGAAACAACAAAATCTGGGAGAATCGTTCACCTGAAGATCCTCGCTAAAGGAAAAACAACTCTCATTTACCTCCTATCTCGGGACACTGGAAACCCTGGTGGTGAAGTGGTTAAGTGCTATGGCTGCTAACCAAAAGGTCAGCAGTTCAACTCCACCAGGAAAACTCTATGGGGCAGTTCTATTCTGTCCTATAGGGTCGCTATGACTCGGAATCAACTCGATGGTGATGGGTTTGGTTTTCGGTTCTCAGAACATCACAGGTAACACCAAGTTTTTGCTGCTTTCATTCTGTTACTGCTGACATGCCTGCTAGCCTGATTTCTGCCTCTTGCCTCACCCTGATCTTTGGGACTCGTGTATTGCTTAACTCCAGACTGATGTCTTGGCTTTTGACTTCTGCTTCCTCTTGGAATTCCTGACCTAAAGGTCTGCTCCATTCCTTATTTTTCATTCCCGGGCTTGTCCTGGCCCTCCTAATGGAAGCTTTCTGTGCCTAATTCAGTACTCCTCAACTCCTAGGCTTTAGACATAACAATTTGAATTTGATATACAATTATCGATAATTAAGCAGAGAATTTCAGAGTGCATTTTAGCTCCAGACTCTGTTAATGTGTGAACCATTATATGCAGAACGTGAGTCTTCAGACTTCATTTCCGAAGAGTTGTCCAAATCTTCATCTAATAAATGTGTTATTGCTGGAAAACACAGATGGTTGCTGATTTAATTCAATTGCTAAGAAAGGGAAAAAAAAAAGTGTAGTCTACTCACATCTGAAACAAAGAAATGTTAATTTAGGAAGCAGGCTTACTCTGCTTCAAATGTTGCAAACATTTGGTGGTATGATGGGATCAGTGACATCTTGAAATGATTCAGTTTTACAGGGCATATGGCTAATGTGGGACATTAGCGCCCTCTCCATTCCCTTTGGTAGTAATTTCATACCTACCAAAGCCATGCATGGGGAAAATTTCCATGCGTGCTATGGGCCATTAGCCTGGGTCTGGATTGACCTGGGTGCAGTTGCTGACACTGTGCCTATCTACTTGTGTGACTTTATTTCTCTAGCTAAGATGGGGATTGGAGTAGATGATTCCTACAATCTCTTCCCATTCTAGGAGGCTGGGGCTTTTAATAGTCTTACCATTTAATTAATAATACACCACTATCTCATTCATATGTTGAAACCAATATTTTTATAACTGCAGCAATTCCCCTTCTCAAATGAGGCATAGAAGAGCAGCTACCTTGCAATGACCTTGATTATCAGAATAACTTGCTGTCTCTTGCACACCCACAACAGTGTTTTACAAGTCAGAGGAGTATGTGTGAGGAGGATAAAACAAAAATCCTTAAGCCAAAATGCAGTATCATTTTGGTTCATCATTTGGCATGAAAACTCATTCCTCAGATCAGAGTCATGAGAGATGTTAAAAATGTCAAGTGAGAAATGACAGCGTAAAATGTAGATTGATTTAGGTTTTCAAAACTGATTAGCAGTTTAGGGCCGTGAGAGCAATTTTTGTGGTGTTTTCCCTCTACTAGTTGCTAAAATTGATTAGCACTTTTTAAGGAAGGTATAGCAAATTGCTAATGCTAATCAAGGTAAATTAAATCATGAAGCGACTTGATTATCAGACTCCACGCTCTCAGCCATGCTTCAGCAAAACTGGTTTGGAAAACAGTCTTTAATCAGGGCAGCAGGGGAACCTTACTCTTTTCCGTTCTTTCCTTTTGATTTGGGGATTTGGGCAGTGGAGAAAAATCCTTCATGCTTTTCACTTTTCTGGTCTCTCAGTCTTTCAGAAAAATATAACCCAAATTTTGAGAAGGTACAAGTATCTATACTACTCTACATTAAAAAAAAACATGAGTCATAATAGACTCCATGGCAACGGATTTGGTTTGGTTTATATATATATATTTACATGGAACAGTTATGTATTAAATCACTTTTATTTGGCAAACAGCCCTGTCTGCCTGGTGCAACAATATAATCTGTGGGTTACAGTCTGGAATGTTGGTATAGCTTCCCCATTGGATTGGAGTCTTGGCATGTCAGAGAAAGCTCACAACGTTTTTACGGTTGGCCTGGACAAGATTCTGTTCTAGAAAGAGCGAGTTCTTTCCTAGGTGTGTATCTTGTATCATGTTTTATTTTCATGTCCTTAGTACCTTTAACACAGTTAATGGTATATTAAGAATCAGTCTGCAACTTAAATCAATTCCATACAACTATATAACAGTATTAGACCTAGTTCTGTTGGCAAGTCAAATCAAGTTAATTTTTTAAAAAAAAGCATTTTTACATTTGAGTTTATCTCATTTTCTGACTGTTGTAAGGCTGGCTGCGTATGAATTCATCATTTGTTAGCTACAAGTCTTCTCAGACTTCAGTTCTCTCTCTTTCCTTCTATTTCTCTGAAGAATTCCAATTCATTAGAATTGAGGTGAAGATTAGTGAATCTGTATTTTCAATGAGCTTCTCACATCCTAAAGATTTATGACAGATTTGAGAACTAGTGATTTAGTCCAATTTTCTCATTTAACAAGTAAGAAACTAATGTTCAGAGAGAGAAAGTACAATGACTAGGAAAAGTTGATGGTAGATCATTATGAAAAATGCTAAATATAGATAAGATCATCTCAGAAAACTACGTGGAGAAGGTGACATTCAAAAGTAGGGCTTGAAAGTTAAATAGTGTTTTTGAAATACCTGAGTATTTAAGGAAGAATTGTGGTGGGAGGCAGATACTCTAAGCAGAGAGCACAGCTGAAGGAGACTCTGAAAGGGCTTATTATACTCAGGGAATAAAATTCAGGGAATGAGAACTACCTGGTAGAGTTGGAGAAACCAAGAATAAGATAGAGAAGAGTAATGAAAGATGACACTGGAGACGTGAATGAGAGCAGACTATCAAGGACTTAAATATCATGGTTAGTTCAGATTTAAACCACTGACAGAGGTATGAGAATTTGATTTTAAAACTATGATTATGAAACAAAATGATTTGTTCGTTGTTAACGATGGTTGAGATCCTGGAGGACAGGTAGAAAAGGATCAAGATGTTCTGACAACACCCCAATGGATGTCCACACCTGAATTAATGACCTTCCAGGTAGACAGTCTCCTGCTGTCGTCACCTAGGGTTAAGTTGTGATGTTTTATGAGTGGATTACATGTAACTTCAAGAACTGTGTTTTTACCATCCCCTTAATCTGCCAACATTAGGACCAGGCTAGAGGTTGTTGGGGCTGGACACAAGGGAATAAAGGGAATGATATGGAATGGGGAGTTTCTGATCACGTGTGGATGCAAACTTAAATGTATTCATAACACCAAAAAGATTCGGATGAGAAATGGAGCATTATTTTCAACCCTTTAGGTCTCTTTGTGCTTTAAAATTCTATGAACCTAAATATTTTCCATGTATAATGCCAAAAATTCACAGGGTTTCAAAATCTGGACTATTAGCTGGATTTTTTAAACTTTAGATTTGGAAATTTTAAAGCTACAGGTGTGTCAATGGTTTGCTTACAAAGCTAAAGAAGAGATTTTGTATTATTCACTATTAACTTTCTCTGTGGACACTCTCATCAGAGAACAGAGCGCTGGTCTTAGAGTCCAATGGCCTAGGGTTAAGTCCCTGCCCTGACACAGTGGGACCTTAAATAAGTCACTTTACCACTCTGAGCTTCTGTTTTATCACCTACTAAATAAAGATAATAATCTCTCTACTTATTTTGCTGATTTGTGGGATCATCACATCAGCTAAATACACATTCTAAACCACTTCTTCTATTACTATGACTATTAGTTGGCTGAGTATTTCCAACTCAGCTTTGCAAGGTAGCTAGTCTTTAGTAGAGCAAATGTAATAGAATAATAGTGCGAGACTTGAGAACTTATATGTAACTTGCTTAATTCACACAATCATTGAGGAGTTCCATGACAAACACAATCAATAGATATTGAGGGAGGGTACATATCGACAGCAGAGAAGTAGCCTCATAGCTCTTATCCCCAAGCTGGCATTGTATCTCCTAGTGAGGCATTTCCATACCTCTCCCTACTTTAAGGTTCACTCTTGCTGACAGGGGAAACCTCAGAAAGAGCAACTCTGGGTGTAGAGGCCTGGGATCCACTTCTCTTCTTTGTTCTTTCACTACTACCATTTCCTCCAGGCACAACTCTCAGTCCACCATCACCTTTATCAAATGGCAGTATAATCTAGAGCACAGATCCTCAATTTGTTTTTGGAGATATATATTAAAATTATGGTTTTTTCCACTAGGAAAATTATCTAACATCTCTGGGTCTTATTTCCTTAGCTGTAAAATAAGAATAATGATTTCTATTTCCCATACTTTAAATAATGTTTAGGAAGATAAAGTCATAATATATATAAAAGTACTTTACAGGGAATAAAGTTCCATACATTTAGGAGTTTGTTGTGATAGTTATTTTATAGAATTCCTGGTTGTTTCACATATTGTGCTAGGTGATCAGCATGCATCACTCAAGGAAAAGAGAAATGTCCCTATGTATCTTAAATCGATGGAATTTAATATAGGGCATTGGTTACACAGGTGCTGGAAGAGCTGAGATGCCAGAAAGATGGCGATGCAACCCAGTTAGCAAAAGTGGGTTGCTACTACATCCCTAATGCTGGAGAGACAAGGGGCAAGTTGGTACTACTGGAGCCTAGGAGCTGGGACCACTTAGTAGAAATGAAAACTATGGTAGGTCTTTTCCATGGAGCTAGAACCGCAGGGGCAATCCCAGTGCTGCCAAACATCTCATCTGAGGTAAAGTATACAAGGGAGAAATACTCTGACTTCTCCCTTCTTCCTGTGCTCCAGTGTCCTGCTGGTAGCACCCCTTGGGAACCGGCTGAGCAATGAGTCTGAGAAATACAGCTTAAGCCATCCCCTTTGTGATCTGAGAAAAGCACAGAAAGGGAGAGGGATATTTCTGAGAAAAATTAGATCATGAATTCACATGCAGCGAGTTATCATGGGTTTGAAAAGGGTGTAGATCACCTGGGCCTCACAGATTTTACGTTGTGGGATTCTTGCTGCAAAAGAAGACTTTTCTTTATGGATTCCTTTCTTTCCATTGAAGAAGAAGAAGAAGATGATGATAAAAGAGATAGCAATAGCAGTCGATTATTGAGCCTATTAAGTTATTATTCTAGATACTTTATACATCCTGGCTCTATAATGTATTATGCCCATTTTAGGGAAGGAACAGGATTAGAACGGTTCAGTAACTTCCCAGTGTCAGCTAGTAAGAAGCACTCTTGGGAGTGGGACCCAGCTCTTTTTGGTACCAAAGCCTTGGCTCTTTCATACACATTGCCTGGGATCTCCCCCAGCCCCCTGTTGCCTTCCAGCCTACTGGTCCCTTCTCCGTCTACTAAAAGCCTCAGGTATGATTGTCATATCCATCTGCAAGTAACTTTCTTGCCCATTGACATGGCGATAGAACACATCTCCCTAACTTTAGCAATTTTCATTTGAAAAATATACTTTATATATTTATAGATCTCTTCATTTTAATCATTTATATGACCCTTTCATTTTCACCGTTGTTGTGTACAGGGAATGTTAAAACAAATACTGTCATTACAAAAGGTAGAATACGCTCCTGGAATTGGAACTGGACTATAGTGAGGGCCCCTTTCATAAAATACATTCTCCATACAAGCTATAGATTATCCCACTCTAGTGTCCTTTAACTCACACTTTAGAATACTGTTGGACACTCTTCTATAAGGGATCACACCCTATGGGGTTCAACCATGCAAGCCGTTCTTCAGTTCAGTCCCATGAGACACTGGAAAACGTTATCCAAGTTAAGCACACCTCATTAGGTTTTTGCTCAGCTTCTTTCTTCATTTCCTCTCCTTTATGACTACTACAAAATGACCCTGAATAATCAGAGTAAGTCCATTTATTCTGATTGCTTCACTCTTCCAGGAGAAAATTACCTGGCGCGTGGTAGTAATCAGGTTGGCTAAAATGGAGCATGACAAGTAAAGATTTTTCTTTCCTTCAAGTCCATTCACTGAGTAGTCTTACTTTATGTCTAATCAGCCTGTATTTCATGTCAGACTTGAGCTTTGATTGTAGGTCACCTTTGTTTATCCCCTTGGAAATTCCTTCATTAACTTCCAGGCTCAACTACAAGTATGTTGGGTCTTCACCAGCAGCAGCTTCCTGTTTTTCTTCTGATGAGTTAAGCAATTAGTGGCTTTCCTGTTAAAAGACAGCTCAACTTCAATTTACTCAGTTCTTAATGGGCAAGATAAATTGAAGGTTGATTATTTGCATACTAAATTCTTTGTTTAATAAAAGGATTTCCTTGAACATTCTTTAGTTCATTTAAATATTTATTGAGTGTTTTTTATGTGCTAGGTTCTCTTCTACGCTATGGGCTACGGAGGTGAACAGAACTGTAAAAGTCTTTGTTCTCTTGGGGTTTGTATTCTAGTAAGAGAAAACCAAAGTTATCAAATAAATATATATATATATTGTGTTATCAAGTTATGATAAGTGCTTTGAAGAAAAGTAAAGCAGGATAAAGGGTTAGAAAGTGATAGACTATGAGGAGCTATATTAGTTTGGAAAAGAAAGTCTGTCTGAGGTTGTGACCTTGGTGTGGAGAAACAAATGGAATAAGGTAGCTACAGCCATATAAAAGATCTGGAGGAAGAGCCTTTTATACAGGGGACAATAGGGCTGATCCCCCAAGCAGGTACGTCCATCTGCTGGAAATGAAAGGTCAGTGTGGCTGGACTAGTGTATTTATTTCAGACCAAGTCTTTGATGCCACTACTTAGTAAAGTTCAGTAAGAAGTAAAAACAGTTACTCTCTGGAAAAAAATTAAATCAAATAGGTTTTGATAGATTAGAAAATAAAAATTGAAAACCAAGAGATGTTAGGACTCTAGTTCGCTATTAATAAGTGGAGAAGAAGGGAGTGATGGAGTGAAATAATTTCTCAATACAGAAGTTTTTCTCTTTGGGAGCAAAAGTCATAGTTCAAAGGGATACTGCACAGGCAATCACTATCAATCATCGTCCCTTGTTGTCGGACAAAGCTGGGTTTGATTTTTTGTTTTTGTAATATCTCTAACTACATCTATATATTTATTCAGTGGAAGCTTATAGGTGGAAAGCTCCTGAACTAGAAATTGGAGCTTAAGTGAGGCAGTTGCCATTACAAAAAACAAGTGCAGTAAGTCCCTGTCAAATTGCCCTGTGAAGCAACTACAAAACTAGCAGCAAAGACTGCCTATGGTTTTATTTTTGGAAAGAGATGAAGTCTACCCAGAAAGAGTCAGTGAGAAAGCTCTCCTGCTAGGGAACCTAGCCCCTGGTCTTTAGCTTGTAAACTAATCCATTTAAATGGCTGCTTTGATTATTTGGTTCCTCTTTGGTGTGTATTTTCTAGGAATAGCTCTCAAGTGGTTTCTCCTGACCTCTAGGAGAAGCCTGAATCCTTTATCCCACACAAGGCCCCCACATCATTTCCCCATTCAACAGTTCCAACCACATCTCTAAGTCCTGCTTCTGAAACTTGCGCTCTGGTGTAACTGACTTAACCTGTCCCCTCACCCCTATTTCCAGCATTTTGCCTTCCTCACCTTCTTCCATGAATAAGTATTCTTTCGTATGTATCTCAGACTGCTGAGAGAGAGAGAACAATGGACAGTGTGACTTGTCTCTACCACTCACCTTCAATGAGATCACTGTCTCTAGTTCACTGTTTCTCACCTGGAAAGAGGGGTTGGGTGGTAGGATAAAATAAGTTTCTGGATCAAGGTCATACTCTGTCTTCTTCAAAAGCTTTAACTGCACATCCCGATGAGGTGTTACTGCCACCTACAAGTCTGATACGTTTATTGTTTTTGAAATACATTTGGCAATTGATCACACTGCTATTTGAACTTTCAGCTTTCCTGGCCAAGACTTGTCTGCTCCAGGAAGTGTCATCTCTGTGAATGGCCATGTTAATCACCCACTTACAGGCATCTAACCCTGAACCCTGGCTTCATCCCATACTTGTCCTTGTTCTTCACTAATCCCTCCCACTCCCCTAGCTTATCAGCCACCAAATTCTATGCTTTTAGACTCCTAAAGATCTCTGAAACTCTCTCTTCTACTTGATTACTACCATAGGGAAGTTTTTCCTAAAATGCATTTTTTTTTTTTTATTGTACTTCAGGTGAAGGCTTACAGAACAAGTAGTTTCTCATGAAACAGTAGTACACATATAGTTTTATGATATTGGTTAACAACCCCACAACATGTCAACCCTCTAACCTCTCAACCTTTTTTTTTTTTTTTTTGGTGAAAATACACATAGCCAAAGATACACCATTTCAACAATTTCTACACGCGCAGTTCAGTGACATTGACTACGCTCTTCCAATTGTGCTGCTATTCTCACTTAAGACGAAAACTTACAGAACAAAATAGTTTCTCATTTAATGGTTAGTACACATGTTGCCCTATGACAATGGTTAACAGTCTCACAACACAACAACAATATCCTTACTCAACCTTGGGTTCCCTATCACCAGCTTCCTTGTCCCCTTCTACCTTCTGGCCCTTGTCACTGGACTACTGTACCTCATTAGTCCCATTTGGTTTTACAGGGCTGCCCACTCCCAGGCTGAACAGTGAACCTCGGAGGTAACTTCACCTGAGCTAAAAGGGTGTCTGGGGGCCATACTCTCGGGGTTTCTCCAGTCTCCTGGTCTTTTTTTTTTTTTTTTGTGAGTTAGAATTACGTTCTACATCCTTCTCCAGCTCTGTCCAGAACCCTCTGTTGTGATCCTGATCAGAGCAGTCAGTGATGGTAGCCGGGCACCATCTAGCTATACTGGACTCAGTCCAGTGGAGGCCTTGGTAGCTGTGGACAATTAGTCCTTCAGACTAATCTTTTCCTTGTATCCTGTTCTCTTCATTCTCCCTTTCTCCCGAAGGGATGAGACCAGTGGAGTATCTTAGATGGCCGCTCACAAGCTTTTAAGACCCCAGACACTATTCACCAAGGTAGAATGTAGAACATTGTCTTTATAAACCGTGTTATGCCAATTGAGCTAGAGGTTCCCCGAGACCAGGGTCTCCACAGCCCTCCCCCAAGCAATTCAGTCCCTCAGGGACCTAAAATGTAGTTTTGAACACATTGCTATTATGCATAAAATCTTGTTACCAGCCACTGCTTATATTTACAGGATAAAAAGCAAATTGTTGTCATGGACTTTAATTTTTTTTTGAATTCGGTATAAGAATCTCACCAACTTTCCTGATAAAAACCAAAACTAAACCCATTGCTGTGGAGTCTATTCCGACTCACAGCAATCCTGATAGGGTTCCCGTTATTAAAAACTCAGTGCTGCCCCTCTTGTGCTGAAAGTACTCCCCCACATGTGTACATGCACACATGGAAAATTTTAAAGAAAAAGAGTCATAAGATGCTTATTGTTCTGTGACTTGCTTCTTTAGATTTAAATATGTCAAGAAATTTTTCCATGTCAGTATATACGTATCTATCTTTCTTTTACTAGCCAGATATTATTCTACAGAATGAACGTACCAATTATTTAACCCTTCTCCTACTGATGGATATTTATATTGTTTCTTTCTAATCACTATGACAAAAATGGTTTAATAAATTCATTTATACAAACATGCACGAATACTCCAGTGGGGGTAAATTTCTAGAAGTGGGACTAAAAAGCCAAAGGGTATATCTATTTAAATTTTTGCTTAATACTGTCAGATTACTTTAAAAAATGATGCTAACAATTTATAGTGTTACCAACAGTTTTAAGAGTGCCTGTATTTCTGCATATGTGCTGAACACAGGCGTTATTAATTCTTCTACATTTTCACAATCTTCTGAATAAAAAGTACTAAGTTTTTGGTCACTATGCGTCAGAATCAACTTGATGGCAATGGGTTTGTTTTTTGTTTTTTTTTTGGTTTATTAGAATGATTGTACATAAAAATGATTGGCTTATTTTATTACATTATTTCCTTTTCTGTGAATTGCCTGTTCATATCCCTTGCCCATTTTTATATTGTAAAGTTATTCTTATTTTATTGCCTTGTAGGATCTTTTTATATATTTTGGCTCTTCGATAAACTATTTCATATTATAAAAGTTGCAAACATTTTAAAATTATTGAATGATTTCTTTTTCACTTAATAAAGGTGATGTGTTTATTCATAGAGAAACTTTAAACTTACATATATTCAAATTCAAATAAGTTTATCTTCTTCTATGTGGTTTCTAAGTTTTTTTGTTTTGCTTTGTCTTGTTTTGTCTTCCTTAGAAAAACATTTCCCCTCCCAAAGATGATAAATTACTTTCATATAGTCTACGTTTTAACTCTTCTCTCTCCACCTCTGGTGGGGAAAAAAGAGAGAGAGAGAGATTGCTTGTTAATAATGCAATTCTTGTGTCCCACTCCAGACCTGCTAAATAATCACCTTTCTTGTGGAGCCTGGGAATCTGCATTTTAAACAAGCTATTTGTGTGCGTTCAAGTTTGAGAATTCAAGTTTGTTTTATATCTTTTCTTGTTATATAACTTTTTAGTCTTTCTTCCTTAATTTGCTTGCAAGCTTTTTGGACAAAGGAACCAAAGTATTCTTCTTAGCCTCATGTCCTCTACCACGCTGACCACACAGAGAAAGAATTTTGTAAGAGGATGGACTATCAGATTTTGTCCGACTTTGGGAACCAGAATTTTTTTTTTTTAATTAATTTGAGTACATTAGTTTTAGCTATTTCTGTATGATATTATCCAGAGGAGGGCTTTAACTCAAACTTTGGTTAGGTGATAAAAATGTGCATTTGGAATAGTGGTTCTTAACCTTGGCTGGTGCTACAATTACCCGGGGACCTTTGAAAAATAGTAATGCCTGGATCTCACCCAGAGATTCTGATATAATTTTTCTAGACAAGGGTGTGGCCTAGGTTAAGAAAACTTGCTGTAGAAAGACTGAACTCATACTTGGTAATAACTAGCTGCCATTCAGTATGTAGACATGACCAGTAAGCAACATCATGACAAACAGAGAAAAGAATGAAGGTGTCAAGGATTTCATTTTACTTGGATCCACAATCAACACCCATGGAAGCAGCAGTCAAGAAATCAAAAGACACACTGCACTGGGCAAATCTGCTGCAAAAGACCTCTTTAAAGCATTGAAAAGCAAAGATGTCACTTTAAGGACTAAGGTGTGCCTGAGCCAAGCCATGGTGTTTTCAATTGCCTCATATGCATGCGAAAGCTGGAGAATGAATAAAGAAGACTGAAGAAGGATTAATGCTTCTGAATTACGGTGTTGGTGAAGAGTATTGAATATACTATGCACTGCCAGAAGGAAGAACAAATCTGTCTTGGAAGAAGTACACTCAGAATACTCCTTAGAAGCAAGGATGACAAGAGTTCATCTCACATACTTTGGACATGTTATCAGGAGAAGGACATCATGCTTAGTAAAGTAGAAGGTCAGCGAAAAAGAGGGAGACCCTTAAAGAGATGGATTGAGACAGTGGCTGTAACAATGGGCCCAAGCATAAAACAATTATGAGGATGGCACAGGACTGGGCAGTGTTTTGCTCTGTTGTACGTAGAGTCACTGTGAGTCGGAACTGACTCAATGGCACCTAACAACAACAACATGTAGACTTGTAGCTAGCTAATAATGATAAAGGATGTGTGCTGTCTGCTGAGATGTGTCTCCATTTGCTCTCACTGTAACTTTTCGAACAGTCTCAGCAATCTGGATCTTCTTCTGTTAGTTCCCAGTTGCTCAGGTCTTATGCCGTGTATGGTACTATGTCGGATTTGTGGTTCAGGCTTCAGGTCCTTACTTCCAGATTTTGCTTGTACACTTACTTCAAATGCTGAGTCTTTTGAACTAATTGTTCTAATTGTACTAATTGTCTTACGGACTAATTGTTAAGAAGTCTTTGCTTTCCTCCATACTGTCTGTGTCTATGTTGGGAGGCAGATCCCTCTATCCCTTCCATTTTGTAGAATATTTTTTCCCCTTGTGCAGAGTTCCTCCCATGTTGCATTCTTAATTGAAAATGGATTTTTCTATTGTTCAGAAATACAGGCCCCCAAGAAGATTATTTTAGTTACAACACCATGAAGCAATGTCCCAGAATCTGAGCCAGTCTCCTCCCCGCCTACCAACCAACAGAAGTAACTTGTTAGGTGTTCATTATATATGAGTTAATTTTATTTTCATATGGGATAGAGTCCAGTGCTATCCATAATCTCTGTTTATCATAATTTCTGCAATGATGGAAATATACTATATCTATCTGTCCCGTGTAATAGTCACTAGCCACATGTGGCTATTAAGCACTTGACATATAGCTAGGGTGACTCAGGAACTAAATTTTTAATTTAGTTTATTTTCAATTAATTTGAATTTAAATAGCCACATATGGCTAGTGGTTCCATATTGGACAGCATATTTTTGAGGTAGCCATGTGTCTCTTCAGTACTAAAAACATTGTAGAGTTTTTCTCTCTTTCCCTGTTTCTCTCTCTCTGTCTTTGTCTCTCTCTCTCTTAGTATTTTTCCCTGTTTAGGAATCTCCTGCTTTCCTTTATCTTCCAATACGCAGGGCTTGGTTACCTGGTGGCTGTCTTTTCTATTGTTATACCTTGCTCCTATTCATCCAGTGTTTTTCATGCCAATTTATTTTCTGTCCAGACATAAATGTACCCTGTTTCTTATTTCATTCCAATAGTTCCTGTGGGTGTGATAATTGAAAAAATAAGTTGTTCGCTAATGTCTGGAGTTGCTAGGTAGTTTCAGCAAAAATGCTAGACATGACAAAAATTTGTCAACCAATTAAACAATATACCTGATACTCGAAAGAAATGTTTTGCAATCTACACCATATCCTATATTTTAATATACAGAACAGCTTTTTAAAATCATTTACTTATTTAAAAATAACTGCTTCCTCCTTACATACAGCAGAGAAGTATATTTAAAAATATACAACGTTCACTTCTAATTGCCTTAGTCTTCCAGTGCTATGATGATTAGCCCCAAATTATTCACGCCATTAAAAATTCTTTCTGTACCATATTTTGGCACATAAGATAAAATTTCAATCAATTTCAAAAGATTTAGAACACCATATCTCATGCTGGAAAATATCCAAAAGAGATTTTTTTTTAAGAGAAGTGAGCATCATGCCAAAGGCATTGACTTTCCCATAAAGAGAACTTGAGTCTGGAAGGTATTCTTATTTCTAAATCACAATATTTAAATGTCACGTACTTCATTGAAAGAAAGAGATTTCTCAGGTTTAGCTAATTGCAAGGCACTCAGAACGTCATTTGGTGAATTTGAAGGCGAAAACAACATCTTGAGGCATAGGAAGGCTCTTACCCACATCTCAGTGTTTCAGCCTCATTGACCACAGGAATGGGGAAGCCCTTCCACAATTTGAATACAGCAAGCATCCTGAAACAGATCATCAAGTTTATTTCTTAAAGAATTTAAAAACAAATTCTGTTCAGAAAACTTTGATTTAATTTGTCTGGCCCTTGTTAAAATCAACACATGCAGCTTATGTTACGAAGACAGTATCTTTGAGTCTGTGCTGGTTGGCTCATGGCGATCTTTGAGACAAGCAACTGCATTGATGTACAAGTAAAGCTCACGTAATCGTACCCAAGTGACAAATTGGTAAAGCACATAGTATTGGCTCAGAGAGTGAGCTAAAATACTTGCCCATGAGCCACATTCTAACGTGTAATGATACTCCACTCTCTGGTTCAAAACTGAACCCCTGGAAATCATTTAATGTCTCATTGGAAAAGAGCTTGATGGAACTCCAGGAGGGCTTTAGGCCATCTAGAAAAACACATGTGAATGTTCAGCAACTGTTTCCACAAGACAGTTGCCCCAATTATTGGCGTATACCTGTAAAAGAAGATTTGGGGAAATTCAAGCCAAGTTGGGAACTTTGGCAGGATAAGAGATATATGAAACATAGACAGAGCTAAAGGTTAATATTTTGAAGTCTTCAAACTTCCAACTACCTTGAGAGCTAAAAGTAGCTCCACTGTTCTTTCCTTATCCTGACAGATAGTAATGAAACACCACCCAAGCATTTGTTCTTGAAAGAGAGAAATCAATCTTTAAGCAACAGCTCCTCACAAGTCATTAACTCTTCCTTCCCTTTCTCCTGTGCCCACTTCCCCTGCCTTCCTCCTTCTTCCTTTTTCAGTTATTGAGTGTAGACAGTGTGTCAGGTACTATGCTGAGTTTTAGATTCATTACCTCTTTAGATACGCTTCTACAGAGGAAAGAGAGGTTAAGTAAATGCCCAACTGAGCTACTATATAATGGGACTAAAATCTGTGCTTAAGGTATGGACTTAACCACAGCCCGTTCACTTGAAAAAAATAAACACTGAGAAAAGTCCAAGGTATAGTTGTCATCAAGTTGACTTCAGCTCATGGTGACCCCATGTGTGTCAGAGTAGAATTGTGCTCCAAAAACAGTGCTGGTTTTTCGTCAATAAATTTTCAGGTCTTTCTTTCAAGGTGCTTTGAGTGGACCCCAACCTCCAACCTTTCTGTTAGCAGCTGAGCGTGTTAACCTTTTACATCAGCCACGGAATCCTTGAGAAAAGTGCATGTCTATTACTACCGGTTTTGAGTTGCGTATTCTGTGCCCTCACACTACATGTCCTTATCCCTTTTCTCTTCCTCTGAAATCACTCATCCTGCTCATCCTTTGAAGCCTAAGTGTAATGCACCCTCTTGATCCCAACTCTAAGGATTGAATCCTCCTTGTTGCATTGTGCATGCACCCCTGTTACACAACTCTCACCCCGGTCTGCCCTGGTACAGACCTGTCCTCTACTGTAGACTTGAGCTTCTTGAGGGCGGAAGCCATCTCTGACACATCTTTGTATCTCCCAATAACTAAACATAATTGCCGGAACAGCAGGGTGGAGACTGATAAAAGTCAGTTGAATTGGTTACCAAGGCAGCATGTTTTCAGATGCTTGAATGAATGACAGTTTCCCAAGTAGTAAGTTAAAATATATATTTTGTTTGTTTTTCATAAGCACATGTTTTTCAGTCAGCAGTGTGCTGGAGCCAGTTTTTAGTGGTTCTCAAGAATACTCGTTAAATTTTCAGGAACGTTATGTGTGGGTGTTAAACATGGTCATAATTTAAAATTAAATTACATAAATTACAATTAAATCAATTTTATTAAAAACAAAAGGTAATGACTGTGAAAAGTCATCACTTGCTAATCATTTTACGTTTTACTATTATCTATGTTCTTGAAATTATTTATATCTATTGTATATGTATACTAAAAACTCACTGCTGTCGAGTCGATTCTGATTCATAGAGACCCTATAGGACAGAGTAGATTTGTCCCATAAGATTTCCAAGGAGCAGCTGGTGGATTTGAAAATGATATACTTCTGCTCATCTCTACCCAGCTCGACATTCAGTGACATCACATTAGTAGTTTGAAAAAGCCATGGTGGGAGGATCTCCCTCAGGAAATGGCCAAATTGTAAATCAGGGATTCCCCACCCCCTCACTCTGAGAGCCTGCTGTTAGATTTTGACTAGCATGAGCACACTATTAATTTATTCTGAAATCAATTATCCCTTCTCCAGATTGGATATTCTCATTCTCAAGTTTTCCAATTAACTACAAATTACAACAGTATCCTGCATGCAAATTGATATTACGCAAAGATTTAAAATATAGGGAAATAAATACATTTTAGAGCTCAGGAGACACTGAATGGCATTATCTTTTTGTGCCGATTTTGAAGTCAGTGTAGCATCTTGTAACACCACAAGTTCATGACAATGGATTCAATTCTTACCGTACAATCTAGAAAAATAATCTCAGTCATTTGAGCTTTCACGTTCTCTAGAGTTGAGAAAAACAGGAGATCTTAAAATTTTCCATCAGGGTGCAAAATGAATAAAATAGAGAGCATTTGTCTGTCAGTCGAATGACTACACTGAATACTTTTTAAGGGAAAAATGCTCAAATTCTACATGTGACAATTTAATACAGAATTAAGACAAAGCAAAAAAAAAAAAAAAAAAAAAGGCCAATACACTGTCTCATTGGATTCTCCTCTGTATCTGAGTTTATTTTCCCTCTCTTCCTCTCCTTCCCATCCTTTGTCTTCCTTGCTCTCTCTTTTTAAGAAAGCCTTTCTCTAAAGCTTGAGTAAAGCAGATAGGATTTTAAGAGCAGCCATGAGCCACTAGCAGATTATTTGTTGTAATTCACTTGAAATGCTTGTGTGGGCTTATTTGGGATAAAGCAAGGTATAAATTACTTTGTGTATAGTAAAGTTCTGCATTTGAATCTGAAGTTAGTGTCCTCAACAAGAAACCAGATCCAAAAACCTGTTGCTGTCGAGTCGATTCCAGACTCCTAGCGACCCTCTAGGGCAGAGAAGTACTGCCCCATAGGGTTTCCAAGGAGCAGCCGGTGGATTCGAACTGCTGACCTTTTGGTTAGCAGCCGAGCTCTTAATCACTGCACCACCAGGGCTCGAAAATAAGAAAAACAAAGTTAAAAAAGAAAGAAGTCCTAGCTTCTTTCTGTAAATTGAGGGAAATAGAAGAACTCAAGAAATGTTGTTGTAGTGGTCATTTATGGTCCTTTATTTCCCTCCCTCCGCTCCAGTTAGATCATTTTTGCTCTAGCTTGCTCTTTCGGCAGCACCTCTTTCCTTATCGAAATCTGCTTACTAAAGTGTGATGTGACTCAGTGTGGGGTGATAAGCTGGACTGCAATTTTCTGAACATTGTTTACCGTAAAAACTGAAGACATGATGAGATGTATATTTTCCATAACTGGCTCCTTCATGAAGCGAAGATGGGATTATTCTCCCAAGAATTTGTCTGTTTAACCAGCCTTGAACTTTTTAATTAAAAAGAAATACATTGATCTAATGCATTTCTTCATAGGGGAGTAGTGAAGTAGTAAACAAATGGTTTTATTTTTCTATCTCTACACGTCTCTTTCCACCATAATATTCTTTCATTTTGTTCCCTATCAAACAATTCACTGCTGAATAACCAAAGGTACTACATTCCATAGAATTGTCCTTTGAGCACATTTCTGAGGGACACATTTTACCTGTGTCCAACACAAAAAATTATTTCTTAGTCTTTAAGAAAGACAGTCAGATAGGTGTTCCAGTGGGAAGAGAAAGGCACTCAAATAAAATGGATGCTTTGGGAAAAGTCTAACACTGAAGAGAAGCTGGTTGGACAACCTTCTCACAAGTGACATCCTATTTTCCAAGACCAGGTTGTGAGAGGATTTGCTGTGACTTCAGGGGTAGAATGCTGAACAGTATGTATGATTGGTGTGTTCTACCTCGTTAGTCTCTGTATGTGATGAGAAGCCAGTTTACATTGGCTTATATTGTTGAGGCACACCAGGGATTATTGATAGAGAATGGAGTTCCTGTACAGAGGGAAGAAGGAGTGAGTCAGCTCACACCACTGGTCTTTCCATGAATATCCCTACAATATTGGGATTAAAGACAGAGAGTAGAGAGACACATACCAATAGCAAGAGGGTTAGAGACTAAATAGGCTAAATAGTCAACAAATCACATATTCTCCCTCAGCTTAGTTTCAACATCTGTGAAGGGGAGACAATAGCTCTGTTACCTACATCAGAAACCTAATGAGAGAAATTTCCAGAAAATTCTTTAGAAACAATAAAAAACCCCAAAACCTGAACTCGTTGCCATCGAGTGGATTCCAACACATAGCAACACTTATAGGACAGAGTAGAACTGCCCCATAGCATTTCCAAGGAGCAGCTAGTGGATTCAGACTACCAACCGTTTGCTTAGCAGCTGATCTCTTAACCACTGTGCCAGCAGGGCTCAGTACCCTCAAATCATGAGGTGTTATCAATAGTTTGGAACCCATCTTCTAGATGCATACCCTTTGACAAAGCAAACAAAAAGTTAACATGAAATTTGAGGATCTGGATATTGTATTCCTTCCACATTTTCTTTCATGTGACCAGATAATCTACCTTCTTAAGTGCAATTTACAAACTCAATAGTCATGGAAATAAATTCTTAATCTTAGTGAGCTCCTTCTCATAAAATTAGGATGTTGCAATATGTGCCAAGTATCAATGCCTTGAAAGGTCCCTTTTGCCCCCATCCTTGTAAAGTGAACAAGTGAGAGGGTCATGGCAGCGCCAGGGACAATCACTTTCATCATTGCAAGGGTGGTCAGGTGTATAGTCTAAAGTAAAGAGGTGTACACCAGAGAATAGAACGGAAGCCCTCTCATGAGACAGAAATGAAAAGAAGCCACCAGCCATCACGTGGAGCAGCATTTGGTGGTTTCTCTAAAACTGACTCCCAAACTTCTTGTCTCAGAAAGGATCTTGGGAAAGTGAGAAGTAATTACCTTCATATTCATCTTGAGTGGATTTTTATTACCCCTCTTCTCAGAGAACTATCAGGAGAAAGAAAAAAAGAACTATTGGCTGGAAAAATAAAAGATGCTTCCCCTCCCACGTGCTGAATGTTTTTGACATGGAGATATTTAGATTTAAAAATACCCAGTCTGGTTCAGAAGGATATTTTAAGAGGTCAGGGCAGCTTCTCTGGTGTGAATGTGGTGTGCTGAATGTTTGGAGGGTCTGTGTACTGGCAGTTTCCAGCAAATGCAGAAGAAGGGGGCAACTCCACTTTCTGCAAGCACTCAGAGTGGGAGGAACCACAGGAAATAATCCGTTTCCATGCCAGCCTCTGTCTCTTTCTGCTGCCACTAGGGCAGCTTCTAACAAGCCAACCATGGACACTTTCCATCTGAATTGTAACACTGCCCGGGACTTGGGGAAAAAGTGATTTTCTGTTTTTCATTTTTAAACATAACGCCACCCCTATTCTCCAGCTCCATAGCTAAGCTTTTATAAAGTGCTGATATGGACAACGATTCTGATAAACTTCACCTCTCAACAGAAGGTAATGGCCACGAGGAATTCAGTCAATAAATATGCTCCGACTGCCCCTTCTGCTGAACACTTTTACTGCTAAATGACTCTGTTAAATGCAGTGAACCTGGCACGCTGCACCCCCTTGTGGGAGTGATAGTATCAGGGCCAGAAAGAAGTCTGTAGGAGACATCCATTCAAAGAATTTCTCCAAAATACCAATGACAGACTGCTCATCAGTCCCCAGTGTGTCATCTAAAAAAAGTGAAAAGGACGAAGTGATTCCAGTGTATTCAGAGAAAGATTTCACACACGCACACACATGCTCTCGTTCTCACAGTCTCACACTCACATGCACACTCACACACACACTAGCACACACACACACGCACACACTTTAAACACAGTTTTCTAAACCTCAGACTCAGCTTTGTTAAAAACAGAGATGGGGTATAACAGTTGGGTATAATTACTGTGAGGATGGCGTGGGACCAGGCAATATTTCGTTCTGTTGTAGGTAGGGTCACTGTGAGTCAGAGGTGACTTGATGGCCCCTAACAACAACAGCAACAACTTAACAGTTATGAAGAATTTAGTGTGATATTTAGGTTAATTAGGAGTTTCTATAATAATGATTGTTGCATATGCTAATTTTCTCTATTTTTCAGATCAAAATTGCTTGGTTTCTTGTCTTAGTCGTCTTGTCTTTCTTGTCTTCGTTTCATAATTTCTCTGGCTAATCAGACAGGTCTGCCTGGCATGGTTTCGGGCTTTCTCTGTGAAACAACACTTCCAATATTTGTCCTTTGATGACCTTCCAAACCCTAACAAAGAGCCTCTGTTGGGAGCTTCGGACAAGAGGCACACAGGCGTGAATCTAACAATCAATCTCACTCTCTCAGCCCATCCCTCCTTCCCTCTGGATCTAATACCACCCGAATGACAGTAATATTATAAATGAGTTTGGCAAAAGTCAAAGTTTAATCATGTAAGGAACAGTGCACTTTTAACCTTTTATTGAAGTGTACTTTTATGTGGGAAAAAGTGCACATATTATAAACAAAATTCCACAAACACAGTGTCCCTGTATTACCAGCACCTAGGTCAAGAAACAACACATCAGCAACTCCAGAAATCCCCCTCATGCCTTCTTCTAGACACTGCTTCACACCAATGGGTCTGCTATTTGACTTCCAACAGCTTCGTTTTACCTGTTCTTATAACTTTTATAAATGGAATGATTCACCTATATTGTTTACATGCTCATTGCATTGTAGTATTCCATTGTGAGTATGGGACACACTGTTTATTCAATTCACTGTTGATGAACATTTGTATAGTTTCCAGTTTCTGGGTATTATAAATAGTCACAGTGTGACCATTCTTACACATGCATTTTAATGAAAACATGTACACATTTTAGGGAGTATTAGCTTAAAGAGAGGATTGCTGGGGCATGGAGAATGCAAGTATTTAATTGTCTTGATGACGTTGGGTGAACTGAAGCTGTTTATTTTAAAGTGGTCCTTCTTTTTTTCTTTTCTTTAATGATTAGCACTTCTTGTGCCCTGCTTACGTAATTTTTGCCTTCTCCAAGGTAAAGAAAAGTTCTCCTAAAAGATCAGCAATTCAAATCCACCAGCCTATCCTTGGAAATCCTAGGGGGCAGTTCTACTCTGTCCTGTAGGATCACTATGAGCCGAAATTGACTCAACTGCAATGGGTTTGTTTTTTTAAAGTTGTCTTCTAAAAGCTGGGGATTTTTTTTTTTTTTTTCATATTTAGATCTGAAATCCACACGGAACGGATATTTATGTGTGGTGTGAGGTAGTAGTCAAGACTCTTAGTTTTCCATATAAATAACCAATTAACCCAACATCTTTTAGAAATCAACTATCTTTTTCTTACTGCACTGCAGTGTCAGCCTGGCACATTTTATTTATATATATATATATTTTTTAAAGAAAATATATACAAATAGTATATATACGTAGTTCCTTACTTTTTCAAACATAAACAACTGAGCATAAATAAATCATTTCTTATGTTTCCAGACCAATTTTTATTATCATTGATAGTTTATAGCACCTTAAAAACTCTACCCACCGCAGCTGAGTCGATTTCAACTCATACCGACCCTATGGGACAGGGTAGAACTGCTCCATGGGGTTTCCAAGGCTGTTAATCTTTACAGAAGCAGACTGCCACATCTTTCTCCAGTGGGGAGTTTTGAATTATAGAGAGCTATTTGTAACTACACCGAATGGCCCCTTACTGCTATATATTTTTTGTCTGTCCTTTTTTTTTATAGTTTTCGGCTTCTTCATTACTGTCCTGCCATTACCCACTAGGACTTTAGGTGTCCTGCTTCTAGCAGTCTGACTTATCCATTCTAATACGCTGTTTCTGTTTGATGTGGGCTGGAAGTCAGATGTTGCAGGTCAGGTATTCCAGAAAGCAGATGCTGAGACAGAGATTTGGTGCAGAAAATTTATCGAGGAGTGCTGTTGGGATCAAAATCGGCAGGGAGGCAGCAGAACTGAGCAGAAGGTGAAGCTGGGTATGATCGCAGTCACAACAAAGGCATCAGCGGGTCCTACAGGGAGCTCTGGATTGGCACAGATTTGCAGAGTTATCCCAAATTGGGTCAAGAGGACTGGGCCATTGTAAGCTCTCACTGACCAGTCACTGAATCAGACTCACCACCAGGGAAGGAGGTGTGAAATGCTTCAGCTGTGGGTAAACGGGATCAAAAGAGCTCTGCGGGCCACACCCTAGCATCTGGGGGCATGAGTGCCTCAGTCTTGGAAGGAGTCTGAGAGTGTACCATGGCATCCACCTCATTAGAAACCCAAGTTTATATCTGTGGTGTCAAAAAAAGAGTTCATGGTATCTCGACATATGGATTTTGAATGTTGTGAAAGCATTTTTGTCCTGCTTAGAGTTGTACTTGTGCATAACTTAGGTCTTAGTTATGCATTAAGACACTTAATGTTGCAGGGTATATGGTCGTATACATAAATGAGATATTAAAAAACCAAAAACCAAACCCATTGCCATCAAGTCAATTCCGACTCATAGCGACCCTGTAGGATAGAGTAGTAGAGCTGTCCCATAGGGTTTCCAAGAAGCAACTGGTGGATTTGAACTGCTGACCTTTTTGTTAGCAGTCAAGCTCTTAGCCACTGCATTACCAGGGCTCCAAATGAGATATTACTCCAAATATTTATGTATCTATATTCTCTGTTTAATTTGTATTTTAGCTCATTTTGTATTTTGTGGTTAAAACCAAAAAAAAAAAAAAAAACAAAACCCATTGTTGTTCAGTAGATTCGGACTCATAGTGACCCCATAAAATGATTAATTATAATGCTTCATTCATTTACAGAAAAATCTACTCTTTTAAGTATCCTGAAATTTATTCTGAGAGCTAGTCTGTGATCCCACAAGCCCTAAGTCCCTTTACGTCTCACCTCTACGTTTTGTTTTGTTTTGCTCCCTGACCCCCACTGTAATCATCACAGCTGGACGAGCTCTTTCTTAGCTGTCGTCCTTTACTTTCCAGCCGTCTAGGTGACATGTCTTCTGCACTCCATCTTCTTCCACACCAGCTCACCCCTTGGGATCCCGGTAAGAAGTCAAAGCAGGAGGAAAAGACAGTCAAATGAGAATGTGTTCAAGAAATTTCTTGGAAGAGGAAGAGGGGTAGTAAGAGACAGCACCGATATTCTTGGCACACCCACTGTGGCTTGCAGTCCAAACCCAGCTTGGTCCTGGTCCCTCCTAATCAGAATGACAGATACCGTCAATACAAACTTGCTATGAACCAAGCATTATACTCAACACTTTACATGCATTTTAAAATAACTTCTTAATAACTATAATTATCCCAGTTTTACAGATGAAGTCTTGTCTGGGATTACAAAGTTAGTAAGCAAAGGAATGATTACAAAGGGTATGTTACTATCTTTTTGTTCTGCTGTCTTTTGGCCTTTTCCTCAAACACACACACGGCAGATTCTACAGTAGGTTACGGCATACCTCATTTTGACTTTAAAGTGGAGTAGAAATCTGTGGAAAAGAACCCAGGTTTTACTTATATATTTAATGCTTATCCTTTAGTACATGCCAGAATATGATTCATTAAGTATCAACGGAACAATTATTTTACATAACAATTTGCTTATTAAAGTAGCAATACTTTCCATATAAATTTAGAAAATAATGAGCGCAAAAGGAGAAAATACAAATCACTATAATTGCGTTACCTGGAGACAGTTGCTAATTTATTGTGTGTTCTTTTAGCGTATTGCCTTTTTTGCTGTGCGTTGTCCACAGAGTTAAGAATACTGTCTGCTTTCACTTAATATTATATAGGAGCATTTTCTATGCCATTAAATATTTCTTGAAGGCTTTTTTAATGGCTATAAAATGTTTCTTTATATGAATATACCATAAATAATTTCATTACACACCTATTACTGCTATATATTTTAGCCGTTTCTATTTTTTGTTATAATCTAAATACAGATGATAAAGCTGTTGGCTCATAAATCTTTATTCACATTTCTGATTATTTCTGAATGATGTATTCCTAAGAGCAGAATGTCTGGGCCAAAGTGATAAGGCCATTTTTAAGGATCTTTAGCACATTGTCAGTGACACGGTCTTCACTCATATGAGATCTCAGCCTGCGGTCTCAAAGAAGTTTGCAAGAACTTATACTGCCCATCTAGTCCACGAAATTCACCTTTGCTGCAGCATCAAACTTGGATGTGGGGAATAAGTAATACAGACTATGGAAAAGATAGGTTTTGGGGAATTAAGTAGAATATTTCTAAGCTGCTGAAAGAAAAAAGGAATCTCTCATTCTGCTTTAACCAACTCTGCCAATCCCGCACTCAGGAAATTTCTATCTTGCCAGAAAATAAGAGCTTGAAAGTATGACTCAAGAAGAATTATTTTCTGGCTTTATAGCTAAGGAGGTAGTATGTGAAATCTTTCAGAAAGATAAGGGCAATGCTTCCCATGCATAAAATTTTTAATTAACATTTTATTTTTGAACAAGGAAGCACACTGTTATGACTGACATCCTTCTGGCATTGTGACACAGGATTCATCTCAAGGATGATGAGCACCAAGTAAGTAAATCTTCTCCAAATATCTAGTGCTATTTTTCTATTTCCCACACTGGAAAACTACAGGTGAGAGTGTATTCAGATGAACAGAAATGTGTAAATGACTCTTCTTTATTATTATTATTATTGAGGTAAATATATATGTAACAAAGCATTTGCCTTTTCGACATTCTTCACATGTACAATCCAGTGACGTTAGCTACGTTTATCACATTGGTCAACCATTACCATCGTCCATTTCCAAATTTTCCATCACCCTTAACAGAAAGTCCGCGTCCCCTAAGCCGTGAGTCCCCCTTCCCCTTCCCTCCCACCTGCCCCTGGTAACCACTAATGAATTTTGGTCTCTATACACTTGCCTGTCCTAGATATATATTCTTTAAGCTTGCTTGACTTCTCCAAAAAAAAACAAAACAGGAGCCCTGGTGGCACAGTGGTTAAGAACTCGGCTGCTAAGCAAAAGGTAGGCAGTTCAAATCCATCTAGATACATATTCTTTGAACTTGTTTGACTCCTAGAATGTTTTCATCTCTTTGACTGGTTTCAATATACAAGGAAAGACAAAATAATTAAATTTTATCTTGGAAACACTTCTAAATTGAGATACTGATAAAACAAGGAACATATCTCATCTTATTTTGGCCTCACTCCCTCAGGCCAGGCGTCCTTTCCATACCGGGAATGCTTGATCAGTCTCATTACCTTTGTTTTGTTAGCACTGCCTGTTGTAAGCATGGGCTCTGAGTCAGCCCCCTTGGCCAAGAGAAGGTTAGTAGTTCTCCCCATTCCTCCATTTCCAAATCTGTAAAGTGAGGGTAACGGCACATAGCATTCCTTTTCTGACCCCAGCCTTCTCTCCTTCCTCAAGGCAACTATGCCTTGACTCTTGGAATCCTTACTCCTTTCCTTTATTCCTTTGTCTCCTTTATACTATGCAGTTCACTTTTGAAAATTTTGGAACTTTACGTTCAAAGACTCTATCTTGTTTTGTTTGGTCATAAGAGTTCTTTATCATTCTGATATGAATACTTTGTCAGTTATAAAAAACAAAAAAACAAATCTGTTGCCATAGAGTCGATTCAGACTCATAGCGACCCTATAGGACAGAGTAGAGCTGCCCCATAGGGTTTCCAAGGAGCAGCTGGTGGATTCAAACTGCCGACCTTTGTGTTAGTAGCCAAGCTCTTAACCACTGTGCCACCAGGGCTCCTTGTCAGTTATATATGCTGCCAAAATCTTCCCCCAGCTGTGCCCATCTCCTCTCTCTTCTTCATAAATGTGACTTAGCCCTTCTTTAAAGCCTGGCTCATACTCCGTCTCCTCCATGGACGTTACCTTCACTATCCTGTATAAAGATATCCTTAGCAAGGAGCGGCCAGTATAAAGATATCCTTAGCAGGGAGTGAGGGTGGTCAGGGAGGAGCCCTGGATATGAGATTCTTTATTAGAAATGTTGATCACAGGTAGGAGAAGATTTCTCAACATCTATATGTTTCAGCATATAGGGTATATACACATATGTTGTACAGTTCTACAGGGACACACGTGGTATCTCTATGAGTTGGAATCAACAGCTACGGAGTTTAGTTGGTGTATATTTTTGGTTGGTATATGTTGTTGTTGTTGTTAGGTGCCGTCAAGTCAGTTCTGACTCATAGCAACCCTATACACCACAGAACAAAACACTGCCCGGTCCTGCGCCATGCTCACAGTTGTTATGCTTGAGCCCATTGTTGCAGCCACTGTCAATCCATCTCATTGAGGGTCTTCCTCTTTTTTTTAATTAATTCTTTTTTTTTTTTAATTGTACTTCAGGTGAAGGCTTACAGAACAAATAGTTTCTCATGAAACAGTAGTACACATATTGTTTTATGACTTTGGTTAACAACCCCACAACATATCATCCCTCTCCTTTCTCGACCTTTTTTTTTTTTTGGTGAAAATACACATAGCCAAAGATACACCATTTCAAAAATTTCTACATGCACAGTTCAGTGACATCAACTACACTCTTCCAATTGTGCTGCTATTCTCACTTTAGATGAAGGCTTACAGAACAAAATAGTTTCTCATTTAACAGTTACTACACATGTTGCCCTATGACAATGGTTAACAACCTCACAACACATCAGCACTACCCTTACTCAACCCTGGGTTCCCTATCACCAGCTTTCCTGTCCCCTTCTGCCTTCTGGCCCTTGTCCCTGGACTGCTGTGCCTCATGAGTCCCATTTGGTTTTATGACGCTGTCCACTCCCTGGCTGAACAGTGAACCTCAGAAATGATTTCACCACTGAGCTAAAAGGGATTCTGGGGGCCATACTCTCGGGGTTTCTCCAGTCTCCTTTAGGCCAGTAAATCTGGTCTTTTTTTTGTGGTTAGAATTTTGTTCTACATCCATCTCCATCCCTGTCCAGAACCCTCTGTTGTGATCCTGGTCAGAGCAGTCAGTGGTGGTAGCCGGGTACCATCTAGCTGTACAGGACTCAGTCTGGTGGAGGCCTTGGTGGCTGTGGTCCATTAGTCCTTGGGACTAATCTTTTCCTTGTATCCCGTTCTCTTCATTCTCCCTTGCTCCTGAAGGGATGAGACCAGTGGAGTATCTTAGATGGCTGCTCACAGGCTTTTAAGACCCCAGACGCTACTCACCAAGGTAGAATGTAGAACGTTGTCTTTATAAACTGTGTTATGCCAATTGAGCTGGATGTTCCCTGAGACCATGGTCCCCACAGCCCTCCACCCAGCAGTTCAGTTCCTCAGGGAGTTTGGATGTGTCTATGGAGCTTCCATGACCTTTCCTTGTACAGGTTGTGCTGGTTTCCCCTGTATTGTGTACTGTCTCACCCTTCACCCAAGATACCACTTATCTATTGCCTATTTAGTATTTCCCCCCCACCCCTCCCATCCCTGGTAACCAACAAAGATTGTTATGTTTTGTGTGTGAACTTTTTCATGGGTTTTTACAACAGAGGTCTCATACAATATTTGTCCTTTTGTGATTGACCTATTTCACTCAGCATAATGTCCTCCAGTTTCATCCATGTTATGAGATGTTTCACAGATTCATCATTGTTCTTTCTCGTTGCATAGTACTTCATTGTGTGTATGTACCATAGTTTGTTTATCCATTCATCTGTTGATGGGCATCTAGGTTGTTTCCATCGTTTTGCTATTGTGAACAATGCTGCCATGAACATAGGTATGCATATGTCTATTCTAGTGATGACTCTTATTTCTCTAGGATATATTCCTAGGGGGTCTTCCTCATTTTTGCTGACCCTGTACTTTACCAAACATGATATCCTTTTCCAGGGATTGATCCCTCCTGACAACACGTCCAAAGTATGTAAGATATAGTCTTAGCATCCTTCCTTCCAAAGAGCATTCTGGTTGTACTTCTTCCAAGATAGCTTTGTTCATTCTTTTGGCAGTCCATGGTATATTCACTATTCTTTGCAAACTTCACAGTTCAAAGGCGTCAGTTCTTCAGTCTTCCTTATTCATTATCCAGCTTTCACATGCATATGATGCAATTGAAAATACCATGGCTTGGGTCGGGCACACCTTAGTCTTCAAGGTGACATCTTTGCTTTTCAACACTTTAAAGAGGTCTTTTGCAGCAGATTTACCCAATGCAATCCCTCTTTTGATTTCTCACTGCTGCTTCCATGAGTGTTGATTGTGGATCCAAGTCAAATGAAATCCTTGACAACTTCAATCTTTTCTTCATTTATCATGATGTTGCTTATTGGTCCAGTTGTGACAATTTTTGTTTTCTTTATGTTGAGGTGTAATCCATACTGAAGGCTGTGGCTTTTGAACTTCACCAGTAAGTGCTTCACGTCCTCTTCATTTTCAGCAAGGAAGGTTATGTCAATGCATAATGCGGGTTGTTAATGAGTCTCCCTCCAATCCTGTGGTTGGTATATATATATATGGAGCCCTGGTGGCCAGTGATTAAGAGTTTGGCTGCTAACTGAAAAGTTGGCAGTTCAAATCTACCAGCAGCTCTTTGGAAACCTACAGAGCAGTTTTACTCTGTCCTATAGGGTCGCTATGAGTTGGAATTGACTCGATGGCAATGGATTATGTATATATATATATGTATAAATATGTGTATGTGAATATGTGATATATATAAATGTGAGTGTGTGTGTGTTTTATGACAAATGAGAGAAAAAATGATAAAGTTTGAAATATTTGCTCACTCAGCTATTCCAGGATACCAGGAAGTAGGAAAGTATTCATTCTACATTCCAAGAGAAACAGAAATAGAAGGATTCCTCTCAAAGCTCTTTACTGGCACATGTTGCCATTTTTGTGGTAGCTGATAGAACTGGGACCTGGACCTGGATATGGAACTGTTTGGTGTTTGGTCTTATTACTGATTTGTCCCAAATTTCTGGAGGCATGATGAAAAAAAGAACAGCAGAGTCCTTGCTTTGTTCTACTGGGATGCTGGCCTCCTTGCTAAAGTCAGGTAACTTCACATTAATGGATGCATGTCTCATCCTTGAGTTATTTCAAGAAATATATACAGTTCCAAGTGTAGCCGTGGTCTTTTGGTCACCCTGCAGGTTTGGATTTTATAGATTTGAGAAAATTTGTGGTTGAGATGTATTCAGTGCCATGTATGTATTAATGCTGAGTTTTTATTCTGAGAAGAGTACATGAATATATAGACTGTAATCATCTCGTGAATTGAGCCTTGGTTGATAAATGCATTTAGTTCAGAATATGTAAAGCTAATACGTAGTAGAAGTAAACACTTTGAAATTGTTTAATATTTTATTCCACACTTGCCTAACTCTAACAAATAATTTGTTTAAGAATTATAACGTAGTCAGAAATCTCCCAACAGTAAAATGCTTTCAAAATATGGGCTAGTAACAAGAGTTTTTATTATTACGCTTGAGGACAGAGAATTAAAATGTACTTAACTCCCATTATTATGGGTTTGGCACCATGACAGAGATTTTATGAAGGACTGAAATATTAGAAATGTAATCAACAAATCTTTGGTAGGTAAGTTTCTATCTAATGGATTTGAGTTCTGACAAGGGTCAAACATCACCAGGTAGTTTTTAGTCAGACTGTGCCTTGGAAAGATTTGCTTTGCACTCCTCAAGGGAGAAAGATCCAGAAACTTCTCAATTTCCAAATGGAGGCAAAGTGAGCCATTAGAGGACGTTATTTGCTGATTGCTGGATTTTTGTGGCTGGTATCTTACCCTAATGGAGCCTCGGTGGCAGAGTGGTCAAGTGCTCGGCTGCTTACCAAAAGGTCAGCGATTTGACCTCATCAACCACTCTGCTGGAGAAAGATGTGGCAGTCTGCTTCCGTAAAGATCACAGCTTTGGAAACCCTATGGGGCAGTTCTACACTGTTCTACAGGGTTGGTATGAGTCAGAATTGACTTGACAGCAGTGGTTTTGGGACCTTACCCTAGGAAGTGCGCCTGTCACTGCCACTCTGGTCTAGGATTGGTATTTGTTGTGTGCTGGGTTGAGAGACCTACAGTTAGCTAGGCTTCCATAAAGGATCTCCCACATCACATGATTCAGTCTTATGAGGACAAATGGTGCTATGGATTGAATTGTGTCCTCCTAAAATTATATGGAAATCCTAACCGTTATACCTGTAAATATGACCCTGTTTAAAAATAGGGATATTCTTTTGTTATCTTACTGAGGTCATACAAAAGTAGGCACATTGAACCCATTGCTGTCGAGTCAGTTCCAACTCATAGTGGCAACTATAGGACAGAGTAGAACTGCCCCATAGGGTTTCCATGGAGCAGCTGGTGGATTCCAACTGCTGACCTTTTGGTTAGCAGCCAAGCTCTTAACTGCTGCACCACCAGGGCTCCTACCAAAGTAGGGTGGTTCCTAAACAGTGGTGTCTTATAAAAAGAGCAGAATAGGCACAGTGACACACACAGGGGAAGACATCACAGATGTATCCATAAGTAGCAAAGGTGCACCCAGGATTGCTAGTGGTCACCAGAAACTAGGAGAGAGGCCTATAGAAGGAATCAACAAGGCTGAGAGTTTGATTTGGTCTTTTAGCCTCCAGAAGTGTGAAAGAATATATTTCTGTTCATTAAAGCCATCCTCTTGTGGTATTTCTTGCTACAGCAGCACTAGGAAACTAAGACGGGTGGCTGAGTGGCTATGGCAGTGAGAAGTATCACCTGAGAGGGGGACTCAACTGCACAAACTCAGGCATACCTTTAGTCACTCCGCCACCTCCCTGATTGTCTTCTGTCTCTTCTATTCCTTTGTTCCAAACTGCTCAGCCAAAACACAGCATTACTCCTTAATGCATGAACGTCTTTCAAACTCTCAGAATTTAGCAACCAAAAGGTCTGCATTTATTCAGGCATTTACTTGCAACAAGTACAAGTGATTTGAAAAATATCTTGTGATGCTTCTTTTTTCTTTGGTACATTCTATGTGCTACTTTCTAAATACTCTAGAGGCTAGCATGATTTGAACCATTTCTTTTTTCTTTTTAAAGTTGAGAAATACTACTCTGATTCACGGGCTCATTGGCTAGCAATAGGTTCCTTTGGACTTGTTTGCCTTCCAACCACAAGTCAGCAGTTTGTATTGAAACAATAACCACAACAGCACAAAATTATATTCATGTTAAGCCACACAAAAAACATTGTTTATTGCAATATCAATAAAAAAGAGATAGCTTGCTACCAATAAAAAAAAAAGAAAAGATTCCAAAAGAGCAAATATTTTCCAAATTAGTTAGTACAAATTCTAACTAAACTACATTGACAGTCAACATGGCAGACCTAAAAGTTAACCCACAAATCCATCATATTTAGTTCTTTTGGCAGGATGATGCTATATTGGACAATAAACATTCCTTATATCATCAGTATACATTCTCCAAATACAAGCAACAGGCCCCTTGACAGTTATAAATGTGTCCCTGTCACCATGGATGCTGATACACGGCGGTGGCCCAGAGCTATGCAGACTGACAGCATATGATGAGTCAGCTCCACCGGCTCCCGGAGGTCAGACACATTCTTTGTCTTTGGAGAGGCTGAGGGTCTCCAGTCATTTTCTCCCACATTGCACTTATGCTCCACAACCTTTCTTGGGGCCCTTATTGGCACACGGCTCCAAATTGACAAAGTGCTAGTTAGAAAGCAACTTGATAAATACACCATTCACGTCTGTTCTGAAAATGAACTTCTTGCCTCAGCCTGATGTTTGTGCTGAGGACAATTCTTACAGCAGCCCAACCCACGGTCATGGTGAGTCCCCAGGTGTATGTAGCAGATGCCACACCCACCAGGGCACATGGTACGTTGCCGACTTCTCTCTGCACAATGCATGTGCACCCTCATGACACTTAGTGTCAGAGAAAATGTCCTGTATTCAACTCTGTATGCATAAACTTCTCAACTGAAGTCTCTGTTCTAGACTAATGAAATATGTAAAGTAACCTTATGAGCAAGCTTGCATAAAGGCCCTTTTAAGTAAATACTCATAGCCACCTCACCAGCCATCTGTCAATTTGCTATGTGGTGGCCTTCATGCTGCTGTGATGCTGGAAACTATGCCACTGGTATTTCAAATACCAGCAGGGTCACCCATGGTGGACAGGTATTAGCATAGCTTCTAGACTAAAACAGACTGGGAAGAAGGGCCTGGCCAACTACTTCTAAAAAAAAATTGGCCAGTTATGAGTAGCAGTGGAACATTGTCTGATACAGTGTCAGAAGACGAGCCCCTCAAGTTGGAAGGCACTCAAAATACACAACGATGGGCTGAAACATAGCAATGATTGTAGGGATGGCACAGGACCAGGCAGTGTTTTCTTCTATTATAGATAGGGTTGCTATGAGTCAGAACTGACTCGACGGCACCTAACAACAACAACAACAAGCTAAGAACGGTTTTTACCCTTTAAATGTGTTGTTTAAGAAAAAGAAAGAAAGAAAGACTCTCCTGTGCAGAAGAATTCCAAATAACATATGTAACTACTCCACTCGTAAAGAGGTGGAGTATACTCTTCACTGCTTAAATGTGTGCTACATATAGTAACTTCCTTTCAAAGAAAACAGTATAGAAAGTGGGAGAAAAAGAGTAACTTTGCAGTGAAGAAACCTAACAAACGCTACTTCAGCCAGGTGATCAGTGATGTTATGTGAGAGAAATAGCAATTTAACTCTGTGATCTTTCTTTCCCAAACACATAACCCCAGTCTAATGATGAGAAAAACATCAGATAAATCCCAGTTATAAGTTCGTTGATTGATGAATGAATAAACAAAATGTGACAAATACACATACTCGTTGCTGTCGAGTCGATTCGGACTCATAGTGACCCTACAAGACGGAGTAGAACTGCCCCATAGGGTTTCCAAGGAGTGGCTGGTGGATTTGAACTACCAACCTTTTGGTTAGCAGCCTGAGGTCTTCACTAGTGCCCGACCAGGGCTCCGTATACACATGGTGTTGTTAGGTACTGTAGAGTTGGTCCCCACTCATAGGGACTCAGGTACAACAGAACGAAACACTGCCCGGTCCTGCACCATCCTCACAATCATTGTTATGATTGAGCCTATTGCTGTAGCCATTGTGTCAATCCATCTCACTGAGGATCTTCCTCTTTTTCACTGATCCTCTACTTTACCAAGCATGATATCCTTCTCCAGGGATTGATCCCTCCTGATAAAGTGTCCAAAGTATGTGACATGTAGTCTTGCCATCCTTGCTTCTAAGGGGCATTCTGGTTGTACTTTTTTTTTTTAATTTATTTTTTCCCATACAAAAATTTATACATACATTGTTATGTGACTGTAATTGCTCTCCCCATACTGTGACAGCACACTCCTCCTTTCCACGCCTGATTCTCCATGTCCATTCAACCAGCTCCTAACCCTCTCTGCCTTGCCATCTCACCTCCGGACAGGAGCTCCCCGTTTAGTCTCTTGTACCTACTTGAGCTAAGAGGCACTCTCCTCACGACTATCACTTTATGTCCCACAGTTCAGTCCAATCCTTGTCTTAAGAGTTAGCCTCTGAAATTGTTTTAGTTCTGGGCTGACAGAGAATCCAGCCATGCTTTCCAGGGTTCCTCTAGACTTTCAGACAATTAAGTCTGGTCTTCTTACTAGAATTTGAGTTCTACACCCCACCTTTCTCTTGCTCCATCTGGGGCTCTCTGTCGTGTTCCCTGTCAGGGCCGTCATTGGTCATAGCCAGGCAACATCTAGTTCTTCTGGTCTCAGGCAGATGAAGTTTCTGGTTTATGTGGCCCTTTCTGTCTCTTGGGCTACTGGTTTCCTTGTGTCTTTGGTGTTCTTCATTCTCCTTTACTCCAGGTGGTTGGGACCAATTGATACATCTTAAATGGCCGCTTGCAAGCTTTTAAGACCCCAGACGCCACTCACCAAAGTAAGATGCAGAACATTTTCTTAATGAGCTTTGCTATGCCAATTGACCTAGATGTCCCCTGAAAGCATGGTTCCCAGACCCCTACCCCTGCTACTCCGTCCCTCAAAGTGTTTGATTGTATTCAGGAAACTTCTTAGCTTTGGTTTAGTCCAGTTGTGCTGACTTGCCCCGTAGTGGGTGCTGTCCTTCCCTTCACCTAAGATAATTCTTATCTACTATCTAGGTAGTGAATAACCCTCACCCTCCCTCCACACCTTCATAACCATCGAAGAATGTTTTCTTCTGTGTTTACACCTTTTCTTGAGTTCTTATAAAAGTGGTCTCAGACAATATTTGTCCCTCTGTGACTGACTAAATTCACTCAGCATAATGCCCTCCAGCTTCCTCCATGTTATAAGATGTTTCACAGCTTCATTATTTTCATTATTGTTATGTAGTATTCCATTGTGTGCATATACCATAATTTGTTTATCCATTCATCCGTTGATGGGCACCTAGGTTGTTTCCATCTTTTTGATATTGTGAACAGTGCTGCAGTGAACATGAGTGCATATATCTATTCGTGTGACAGCTCTTATTTCTCTAGGATATATTCCAAGGAGAGAGATAGCTGGATCCTATGGTACTTCTATTTCTAGCTTTTTAAGGAAGTGTCAAATCGATTTCCGAAGTGGTAGTACCATTTTACATTCCCACCAACAGTGTATAAGTGTTCCAGTATCTCCACAACCTCTCCAGCATTTATTATTTTGTGTTTTTTGGATTAATGCTAGCCTTGTTGGAGTGAGATGATATCTCACTGTAGTTTTGATCTGCATTTCTCTAATGGCTAATGATCATGAGCATTTCTTCATGTGTCTGTTAGCTGTCTGAATATCTTCTTTGGCGAAGTGCCTGTTCATATCCTTTGCCCATTTTTTAATTGGGTTGTCTTTTTGTTGTTGAGGCTTTGCAGTATCTTGTAGATTTTAGAGATTAGATGTTGATTGGATCTGTTGTAGCCAAAATTTTTTTCCCAGTCTGTAGGTTGTCTTTTGACTCTTTTGGTGAAGTCTTTTGATGAGCATAAGTGTTTGATTTTTAGGAGCTTGCGTTTATCTAGTCTCTCTTCTGGTGCTTGTGCATTGTTACTTATGGTTCGTATTGTATTTATGCCATGTATTAGGGATCCTAGCATTGTCCCTATTTTTTCTTCCATGATCTCTGTCATTTTCGATTTTATATTTGAGTTTTGATACATTTTGAGTTAGTTTTTGTGCATGGTGTGAGGTATGGGTCTTATTTCAGTTTTTTGCAGATGGATATCCACTTCTGCCAGCACTATTTGTTAAAGAGACTGTCTTTTCCCCAATTAACAGACTTGGGGCATTTTTCAAATATCAGCCACTCATAGGCGGATGAATTTATGTCTGGATTCTCAATTCTGTTCCATTGGTCTATGTATCTGTTGTTGTACCAGTACCAGGCTGTTTTGACTACTGTGGTGGTATAATAGGTTCTAAAATAAGGTAGTGTGAGGTCTCCCACTTTGTTCTTCTTCTTGATTAATGCTTTACTTATTCAGGGCCTCTTCCCTTTCCATAAGAAGTTGGTGATTTGTTTCTGCATCTGGTTAAGAAATGCCGGTGGAATTTGGACTGGGATTGCGTTGTATCTGCAGATCGCTTTGGGTAGAATTGACATTGTCACAATGTTGAGTCTACCTGTCCATGAGAAAGGTATGTTTTTCCACTTATGCAGGTCTGTTTTGGTTTCTTGCAGTAGTGTCTTGTACTTTTCATGGTACAGATCTTTTATGTCTCTGTTTAGATTTATTCCTAAGTATTTTATCTTCTTGGGGGCTATTGTAAATGGGATTGATTTGGTAATTTCATCTTCAAGGTTCTCTTTGTTGGTGTAAAGGAATCCAACTGATTTTTGTATGTTTAGCTTGTATCCTAAAACTTTGCTGAAATATTCTATTAGTTCCCGTAGTTTTCTTGTGGATTCTTTGGGGTTTTCTGTGTATAAGATCATATCATCTGCAAATAGAGATACTTTGACTTCCTCCTTACCAATCTGGATGGCTTTATCTCTTTTTCTAGCCTAATTGCTCTGGCTAGGACCTCCAGCACAATGTTGAATAAGAGTAGTGATAAAGGGCATCCTTGTCTGGTTCCCATTCTCAAGGGGAATGCTTTCAAAGTCTCTCCGTTTAAGATGATGTTGGCTTTGTATAAATGCCCTTAATTGTACTAAGGAATTTCCTTTCTATTCCTATTTTGTTGAGAGTTTTTATCATGAATGGGTGTTGGACTTTGTCAAATGCCTTTCTGCATTGATTGATAAGATCATGTGGTTCTTGTCTTTGTTTTATTTTCTAATGTTGAATCATCCCTGCATACCTGGTATAAATCCCACTTGATCATGGTGAATTATACTAAATGGAGTCCTCAGGTAAGAAAATCAGTAACATCAGATAACAACCCAAAACTAGAACACAGGTCAGAGCAACCAGATATCAACCCACATAGGGAAGTCACAAAAGTAAATCAAAGCTAAAACACTGAAAATAGGGAAACAGATGTCAACATGTAAAAGATGACAACATTAAAACAAAAAAGAGGGACTTAAAAAATGTAGACATAGATTTTTCATATGGAGAGGAAGCCAAGGCAATATAAAGAAATAAAAGACTGGTATTAACCTAGAAAAATAAGGGTAAGTATTAAGGTAATCACAAAGGAAACTAACAATCCTACAAGTCAAAATAAAAAACTAGAAAAACATAAAGACTCAGCAAACACAAAATCGACAACAATGAAAAAGATGAAAACAAAATACATAAAGAAAAACGACTCAGCACAGAAGATTAAGTGGAACAAAGAAACTCTGAACAACACACAAAAAAAGACATGAAAATGACAGCACTAAACTCATATCTGTCAATAATTACACTGAATGTAAATGGACTAAATGCACCAATAAAGAGACAGAGAGTGGCAGATTAGATAAAAAACACAATCCGTCTATATGCTGCCTACAAGAGACACACCTTAGACTTAAAAGACACAAACAAACTAAAACTCAAAGGGTGGAAACAAATATATCAAGCAAACAACACTCAAAAAAGAGCAGGAGTGGCAAAGTTAATCTCTGACAAAATAGACTTTAAAGTAAAATCCACCACAAAGGATAAGGAAGGACACTATATAATGATTAAAGGGTCAATACACCAGGAGGACATAGCTATAATAAATATTTATGCACCCAACACAGGGTTCCAAAATACATAAAACAAACTCTAACAGCACTGAAAAGAGAGATAGACAGCTCCACAATAGTATTAGGAGACTTCAACACACCACTTTCGGTGAAGGACTGAACATCCAGAAAGAAGCTCAACAAAGACACAGGAGAGCTAAATGCTATAATCAACCAACTTGCTCTTATAAACATATACTGAACACTCCACCCAACAGCAGCCAAGTATACTTTCTTTTCCAATGCACATGAAACGTTCTCCAGAATAGACCACATATTAAGCCATAAAGCAAGCCTTAACAAAAGCCAAAGCACTGAAATATTACAAAGCATCTTTTCTGACCATAAAGCCATAAAAGTAGAAATCAACAACACAAAAAGCAAGGGAAAAAATCAAACACATGGAAAATGAACAGCACCTTGCTCAAAAACTGCTGGGTTATAGAAGGAATTAAGGATGGACTGAAGAAATTCATAGACTCAAATGAGAATGGAAACACATCCTACCAGAACCTTTGGGACACAGCAAAAGCAGTGCTCAGAGGTCAGTTTATAGCAATAAATGCACACATCCAAAAAGAAGAAAAGGCCATAATCAAAACATTAACCTTACAACTGGAACAAGTAGAAAGAGAGCAGCAAAAGAAGCTCTCAGGTTCCAGAAGAAAGGAAATAATAAGAATTGGAGCAGAATTAAATGAATTAGAGAATAGAAAAACAATTGAAAGAGTTAACAAGACCAAAAGCTGGTTCTTTGAAAAGAGCAACAAAATTGATAAACCATTGACCTAACTGAGAAAAGAAAAACAGGAGAGGAAGCAGATAACCTGTATAAGAAATGAGAAGGGTGATATCACAAGAGACCCAACTGAAATTAAAAGAATCATAACAGAATACTATGAAAAATTGTACTATAACAAATTGGAAAACTAGAAGAAATGGGCAAATTTCTAGAAACTCACTGCCTACCTAAACTAACACAGACAGGGGTAAAACAACTAAATAAACCTGTAACAAAAGAAGAGATTGAAAAGGTAATTAAATAACTCCAAACAAACAAACAAACAAAAAAACAACCCTGGCCCAGATGGCTTCACTGGAGAATTCTACCAAACTTTCAAAGAAGAGTTAACACCACTTCTACTAAAAGTATTTCAAAGTATAGAAAAGGATGGAATACTCCCAAACTCATTCTATGAAGCCAGCATAACCCTGATACCAAAACCAGGTAAAGACACCACAGAAAGGAGAATTACAGACCAATATCCCTCATGAACATTGATGCAAAAATCCTCAACAAAATTCTAGCCAAAAGAATTCAGCAACATATTAAAAAATAATTCACCATGATCAAGTGGGATTTATACCTGGTTGTACTTCTTCCAAGACAGATTTATTCATTCTTTTGGCAGTCCATGTTATATTCAATACTCTTCTCCAACACCATGATTCAAAGGCGTCAATTCTTCTTTGGTCTTCCTTATTCATTGCCCACCTCTCGCATGCGTATGATGGGGTTGAAAACCCCATGGCTTGGGTCAGGCGCATCTTAGTCTTCAAGGTGACATCTTTGCTTTTCAACACTTTAAAGAAGTCTTTTGCAGCAGATTTGCCCAATGCAATGCGTCTTTTGATTTCTTGACTGCTGCTTCCATGGATTTTGATTGTGGATCCAAGGCAAATGAAACCCTTGACAACTTCAATCTTTTCTCCATTTATCATGATGTTGCTTATTGGTCCAGTTGTGAGGATTTTTGTTTTCTTTATGTTGAGGTGTAATCCATACTGAAGGCTGTAGTCTTTTATCTTCATCAGCAAGCAGGGTTGTGTCAATGCATAATGCAGGTTGTGAATAAGTCTTCCTCCAATCCTGATTGCCACATTGTTCTTCATATAGTCCATCTTCTCAAATTATTTGTTCAGCACACAGATTGAATGAGTACGGTGAAAAGATACAACCCTGATGAACACCTTTCCTGACTTTAAACCATTCATTATCCCCTTGTTCTGTTTGAACGACTGCCTCTTGGTCCATGTACAGGTTCCTCATGAGCACAGCTAGGTGTTCTGGAATTCCCATTTTTTGCAATGTAATCTGCAATTTGTTATGATCCACACAGTAGAATGCCTTTGCATAGTCAATAAAACACAGGTAAACATCTTTCTGGTATTCTCTGCTTTTAGCCAGGATCCATCAACATAAGCAATGATATCCCTGGTTCTACATCCTCTTCTGAATCCAGCTTGAATTTCTGGCAGTTCCCTGTAGATATACTGCTGCAGCCACTTTTGAATGATCTTAAGCAAAATTTTACTTATGTGTGATATTAATGATATTGTTTGATAATTTCCACATTCGGTTGGATCACATTTCTCTGGAATGGGCACTAATATGGATCTTTTCCAGTCAGTGGGCCAGGTAGCTATTTTCCTCATTTCTTGGCATAGATGAGTGAGGGATTCCAGCACCACATTCGTCGAAACATCTCAGTTGGTATTCTATCAATTCCTGGAGCCTTGTTTTTTGCCAATGCCTTCAGTGCAGCTTGGACTTCTTCCTTCAGTACCATCAGTTCTTGATCATATGCTACCTCCTGAAATGGTTGAATGTTGACCAATTCTTTCTCGTATAGTGACTCTGTGTATTTCTTCCATCTTCTTTTGATGCTTCCTGTGTTGTTTAATATTTCCCCCCTAAAATCCTTCAGTGTTGCAACTCGAGACTTCAGTTTTTTCTTCAGTTCTTGCAGCTTGAGAAATGCCAAGTGTGTTTTTCCCTTTTGGTTTTCTATCTCCAGGTCTTTGCACATGTGCTTATAATACTTTACCTTGTCTTCTCGAGCCACCCTTTGCAATCTTTTGTTCAGGTCTTTTACTACATCTTTTCTTTCTTTTGCTTTAGCAACTTGACATTCAAGAGCAAGTTTCAGAGTCTCCTCTGACATCCATTTTGGTCTTTTCTTTCTTTCCTGTCTTTTTAATGACCTCTTGCTTTCTTCATGTATGATGTCCTTGATGTCATTCCACAACTCATTTGGTCTTCAGTCATTCGTGTTCAACGTGTCAAATCTGTTCTTAAGATGGTCTCTAAATTTAGGTGAGATATACTCAAGTTCGTACTTTGGCCCTCATGGACTTCTTCTAATTTTCTTCAGCTTCAACTTGAACTTGCATATGAGCAATTGATGGTCTTTTCCACAGTTGGCCCCTGGCCTTGTTCTGACTGATGATATTGAGCTTTTCCATTGTTTCTTTCCACAGATGTAGCCGATTTGATTCCTGTGTATTTCAGCTAGCAAGGTCCATGTGTAGAGTCACTGTTTATGTTGTTGAAAAAAGATATTTTCAATGAAGAAGTTGTTGGTCTTGAAAAATTCTATCATGCGATCTCTGGTATCCCTTCTATCACCAAGGCCATTATATTTTCCAATTACTGATCCTTCTTCTTTGTTTCCAACTTTCACATTCCAATTACCAGTAATTATCAATGCATCCTGATTGCATGTTCTATCAATTTCAGACTTCAGAAGTTGGTAAAAATCTTCAATTTCTTCATCTTTGACTTTAGTGGTTGGTGCATAAATTTGAATAATAGTCGTAGTAACTTGTCTTCCTTGTAGGCATATGGATATTATCCTATCACTGACAGTGTCATACTTCAGGATAGATCTTGAAATGTTCTTTTTGACGATGAATGCAATACCATTCCTCTTCAAGTTGTCATTACCAGCATAGTGGACCATATGATAGTCCAATTCAAAATGGCCAATACCAGTCCATTTCACTAATGCCTAGGACATTGATGTTTATTTGTTCTATTTCAGTTTTTGACTATTTCCAATTTTCCTGGATTCATGTTTTGTACATTCCATGTTCTGATTATTAATGGATGTTTGCCACCGTTTCTTCTTATTTTGAGTGGTGCTACATCAGCAAATGAAGGTCCCAAAAGCTTGGCTGCATCCACATTCTGACTGTACTTTGAGGAGGCAGCTCTTCCTCAGTGGTCTTTTGAGTGCCTTCCAACCTGACTGTCTCATCTTCTGACACTATATCAGACAATGTTCTGCTGCTATTCATAAGGTTTTCCCTGGCTAATTTTTTTCAAAAGTAGACCACCGAGTTCTTCTTCCTAGTCTGTCTTAGTCTAGAAGCTCAGCTGAAACCTGTCCGCTCTGGGTGACCCTGATGGTATTTGAATACTGGTGACATAGCTTCCAGCATCACAGCAACACACAAGCTACCACTGTATGACAAACTGACAGACATATGAGGGCCACATACACACAGTGGAATTTTTTTTTTTGGTATGACTAATACTACATGTACACATACTGGAATATTATTCAGCCATACCCCACAGAAAACAAACAAAAAAATCCTTTATGTCAAGTCAATTCCGACTCATAGCAACTGTATAGGACAGAGTTGAACTTCCCTGTAGGGTTTCCAAGAAGTGGCTAGCGGATTTGAACTGCCAGCCTTTTGCTTAGCAGCCTTAGTTGTTAACCACTCCATTACCAGGGCTCCCATTTCAGCCATAGAAAGGAATGAAGTACTGACACATCTTACAACATGGATGATTTAAAAACATTATGCTAAATACAAAAGACCACATATTGTATGATTCTATCTCTATAAAATGCCCATAATAGGCAAATTCATGGAGACAGAAAGCAGATTATTTGTTGTCAGGGACTGGGAGACGAGAGGACAGGGGAGTGACTACTTAATGAGTAGAGGTTTCCTTTTGGCGTGATGAAAATATTCCGGAACTCGATAGTGCTGATGATTGTTCAACACTGTAAACAGTACTAAAAGGCACTGGATTGCACAATTTGTAATTGTTAAAATGATAACTTTTATGTTATGTGTATCTTACCACTATTAAAAAATAAATCCCAATGGAGGGACAATGTACAAAATAACTGACATCACTTCTTAAAATATCAAGGTCATCTAAAACAAAGAAAGTGCAAGAAAGTGTCACAGTCTTGAAGAGCCTAGGAAGGCATGATGACTAAATGCAATATGCTATCCTGGACGGGATCTTGGAAAAGAATAAGGATATTAAGGAAAAACTAAGAAAATCTGAATGCAATATAGGTTTAACAGTTTGACATGGAAATTGTGTACTACAGATTTGTAAGTAAGCACAAGTAAGCCTGTGAGTACCTTGCTACTGGGTAATCCATCCTGTGTTGAGGTGTATGTAACCGATACTGAAGGCTATATAGTCTGATCTTCATCAGTTCTCTTTACTTTCAGCAAGCAAGGTTATGTCACCCGCATATCACAGGTTGTTAATGAGTCTTCCACCAATCCTGATTCCACGTTCTTCTTCATATAGTCTAGCTTCTTGGATTATTTGCTCAGTGTACAGATTGAATAAGTATGGTGAAAGGATATAACCATGATGCACACCTTTCTGTCAGTTGTATAGCAAATATTTTCTCCTGGAATGTAGCTTACATTTACACTTTCTTAGTGGTGACTTTTGATGAGCAGATGTCTTTAATTTTGATAAAGTCCAATTTATCATTCTTTTTTTCTTTTTTGGTTAGTACTTTTTACCCAGTCTACAAAATCATAGCCTACCTCAAGGTCGCAAGGTTTTACATTTAGGCCTGTGATCTATCTCAACTCAAATCTTATATAGGAAGAGGGCAGGAGTCAGTATTCATTTTTTTCCCATGACTATCCAGTGCAAAGACTTTTCTTTCCCCATTGAATTGCATGTCAAAAATCAACTGATTATATTATATGTGAGTCTATTTCAGTACTCCATTCTGTTCCATTTAGTTTGTCTATCCTTACCAAAAAAAACCATACTGTCTTGATTAATTATGTATTATAATTCTTAAAATCAGGTAATATGAGCCCCTCAATATTTTTTTTTTTTTTAGAGATTGTTCTGGCTACGCTATGTTTTTTGCATTTCTATATAAATTTTTTGTTGAGTGTATCAATTTCTACAAAAACCTGCTTGGATTTTCATAGGGCGACATTAAATTTATACATAAATTTGAGAGGAATGGCCATGTTTGGAGCCCTGGTAGCACCGTGGTTAAGAGCTCAGCTGCTAAACAAAAAGTCTGAGTTTTGAATCCACCAGCGGCTCCTTGGAAACTCTATGAGGCAGTTATACTCTGTCCTACAGGGTCCCTATGAGTTGGAAGTGACTCCATGGCAACGAGTTTGGTTTGGTCATATCTAGCCGATTGAGGCCCCCATTTCAAAAGCCTGGTACAGACCTCCTTTTATTTAAGTTTTGTTTAATTTTCCCGAGCAGTATTTTATAGTTTCAGTATAAAGGTATTGCATGTTTTTCATTAAATTAATTCCTAGGCACTTCATGTTTTTTGATGCTGTTGTAATTGGTATTGTTTTTACATTTTATTTTCCGAATGTTTGTTACTAGAATATAGAAATTTAATTGACTTTCATATCCAATTTTGTATCCTGTCATCTTGCTTAATTATAATTTCTAAAACTGATTATGTACATTCTTAAGGATGTTCTATGTAGATCTTAATGTCATCTGTGAAAAATGACACTTTGTCTTGTTTCTTTCCAATATTTATACAATTTATTTCTTTTATTTGCCTTATTGCATTAGCTAGGACCTCAGGTACAAACGTTGAATTGAAGTGGTGAAAGCAAACCAACTCAAAAACCATACCCATTGTCGCTGAGTTGATTCTGACTCATGGCGATCCCATGTGTTAACAGAAAACCCACCATAGAGTTTTCTTGGCTGTAATCTTTATGGAAGCAGATTGACAGGCCTTTCTTCTGTGGGTTTGAAACACCAACCTTTAGGTTAGTAGTTGAGTGCAAACCGTTTGTCCCACCCAATGACCTTGGTGAAAGCAAACAACCTTGCCTTATTCCCATATCCATTGCTGTCGAGTCAATTCTGACTCATAGTGACCCTATAGAACAGAGTAGAACTGCTTCATAGCGTTTCCAAGTAGTGGCTGGTGGATTTGAACTGCCAATCATTTGGTTAACAGCCAAGCTCTTAACCACTATGCCACCAGGGCTCCCTTATTCCCAATCTTAGGGATAAAGCAGTGAATATATTGCCATCAAGAATACTTTCGGCGGTAGATTTTATGAGCACCCTTTTATTAATTTGTACAAGTTCTCTTTATTCCCTGTTTGCTAAGAGGTTTTACAATGAACAGGCATTGAATTTTTTTAAGTGATTTTTCTGCATTTATTGGGATAATAATGTGGTGCCTTAGTTTCCTAGTGCTGCTGTAACAGAAATAACACAAGCGGGTGGCTTTAAAGAACAGAAATTTATTTTCTCACAGTTCTGGAGGCTAAAAGCCCAAATTAGCAGCTCAGTTGTGCCTGTTCCTTCCTTGTTGGTAGTCCTGAGTGTTCGTTCGTTCTTTGCAATCCCCACCTGGCATCTGTCTCTCCCAGTTTGTACCTGCCTCTGTGTCTACTCAGTTCTTTTTATAACTCAGATATGATTAGGTTTGAGACACTTCCTACACTGATATGGCCTCCTTAATATAACAAAGAAAACCCTGTTTCTAAACATGATCACATCCACAGGTACAGGTACCCCAACAAGTATTTTGGAGGGTAGAGGACACAATTCAATCCATAACATGTGGCTTTTCTCTTTATTCTGTTAATGAGAATTACATTGACTGATTTTTCAAATGTATAACCAATCTTGCATTTTATAGATAAATGCTCCTAGGTGTTGATATAAATCAATAAACAAAGAAATAAATACATAGATAAAGTAACATATTCATTATTACATGCCATGTATTTTATACGTACATTTTCCTTCCAGAGTTTAGTTTACTAGTATTTTGTTGAGGAGTCTGTTTTTATGAGACACGCTGGTCTGTAATTTTTTCTTGTAATGTCCTTGTCAAGGTTTTATATCAAGGTTATTCTAACTTCATAAAACAAGCTAAGAAGTGTTTTTTACTCGTTTATCAGCAGTAAGATTAGTCATGATTAGGACTACAATAGAAAGTCCTATTACCATAGAAGTGATAGAAGAGGCAAATAAAATTCTGTTTATTTTGTTTCTCAGAGGATGAGGTGTTTAAGTAATTATGGCTGGCAGTCTGCAGCTGAGCCCCTTGTCACAGCAATCATTCTCAGCTAAACCGTTGCCTTGCTGAAGGTAAGGCTTTCATTTTGAGGCGTAATCTTCGTTTTATGTTTTTTTTTTTCATGTGAGAGTTTCAGGCCTGGTTCCTTTGCCCCAATTTGGAGCACCTTTGTCGCCATTTCAGCTCCAGCGCTCCCTGTGGGATTGACTGAGCTTTCTGACGTGACTGCATTGCAGCCCATTTTTCCCTCTGCTCACCGCTCTTCCACAGGCGTTGACCTTGAGAGCACTTACCCATAAACCTCCTACACACAAACCTTTGTCTTAGAGTCTTCTCCTGGTTAGCTGACCCGAAACACCATACCAGTGAGAGATCAACTCACACTGTTCTTCTGTTTTGTCGTTTTTGGTTTAAGAACCAAATTTGGATTACATAAGATCCAAAGGGAGGGAGACGCCTATTCTCAAAACAATTATGATGTAACTTGGAAAATGCTGATAATCACGTGTGAGTAGTGAATCTTATCTCAGTGTGCAAAGAGTCTTCTTATGCCGCCCCGTTCAGCATGCTTTGTTCCATATGGTGTGCTTCCTTAGTGTACACAAATGTCAAAGGGTAAAGTGATTACAGTTCAGAGCTTAAGCATTAATAGAAGTGTTGCCTGCAAAATATGCTGGGTCTTTAAGGAATGATTTTCTTTCCATGATTTAAAAAAAAATGTACCTTATGAAAAAAAAAATCAGTAGAAGAAACATTTTCAGTACCTGGGAGACCACTGATGATAAATGACTACTTCTTCTATTTCAGTTCATTCTACAGATATAAATTGCTTGAACTACATTTTTAGGTTTCTTTTCTTCTTCTTTTTGTATTTTTAGTTGTAAAGGAAATTCTAACAATGCCTGAAAATACAGACATTGGAATATAAATGTTGTAAAGAGAAATAATTTCATATGAAGAAATATAAAATGAATTTTATTAGAGCAACAGAAAAACCAAAGGAAAGGAGAAAGTTGTAGTCATCCCTTCTTGGGAACAAAAAAAAAAACTAAAACAAAGGATTGCAAGGCAGTACTGGATCAGATATTTGAATTAAACATCTTATTTAATTACTGAAGCACCCCAAATCTTATATGTATCTTTTCCTCAATGAGGCCTGCTCACAAATTAAAAAAGAAACTTTAGTTTCTTACAGCTTGGTATTAAGAAAAGCTCATTGAACTTTACTCTAGTATCTTTAACACATGATCTTTACCCTGAATCTGTAAGAGAATTCAGGGTACCTGTGAACTTGAATATTGAGAGGGCACCTTTATTTTTCACTACTTCCTTTATGAAATGTAGCAATTCTTACAATTACAAATGTGAGCAACTAACCACAGTAACATTATGATAACTGTGACTTTGTCACCACGACAAATCAGAGATAATTTTATATCACATTATAGTTGCTGCAGATATCTCAAAACGTTATTGACTTCCATCACCACTTCAAAATCATAGTAGTTATTTGACCGTCTGCTAAATCTTTTTAATGCGTTAATAATGAAGCACACTGTGTCAATCTGTTTTTTAAAAATATTTTAGTAACATTCTTAATGTGATTTGTTTTCTTGACATGGAGCTCTCAGTTTTCACACTAAATTGCCAGATCCGTTGAGAACATTGAGTCAAACCAGTTTGCTTCTTGTATTAAATCAATCTGTTGATCTGGTGCCTTGTGAGCAAAGTCTTGGTCGTTCTGTTTCACGCATATAAGGGTATCTTGATGGAGCAGTAGTTAAGTGCTTGGCTGCTAACCAAAATGTCAGCAGTTCGAACCCGTCAGCCACTCCACAGGAAAAAGTTGCGGCAGTCTGCTTCCATAAAGAAATACTACGGGACAGTTCTACTCTGTCCTATAGGGTCGCTATGAGTCAATATTGTCAGTAGTGGCTTTGGTTTTGACTAAGGTTTTTTGAAGAATAAAATGAGCAGGCCTACATGAGCACCCCACAGAGGCAAAGTTCTGGGTCAGTGCAGGGTGCTATGAAATAGTTTCTTAATGGTGAGTTTTTCCTCTTCTATGGACTTCACATAGTTCGTGTGCCCACGGGCAGATTATCCAATAAGCAAAGTAAGCAAGGGTTTACCCGTGCTTACTTACTAATCTGCAGTGAACAATTTCACATGGGTTTCACCACACCCCATCAAAGTGAAACCCATATGAAACTGTTCATTATAGATTAGTAAGTAAGCACAAGTAAGCCTGTGCCTACCTTGTTTATTGGATAATCCGCCCCTGAGTATGCCTTCAGCTGACTGTCAGTTCCTCTACCTGCAGGAACACAGCTCTCCTAGGGTTTTCTAGAATTATACCCAGCTGCTAGAGTTAGAAGAGCATCCAGTTTATTTGTATGTGATTTGCATAAGAGTTGATATTTGTTCATAAAACTCTATTGGCTACTTTCAAGTAATTTTCAGGTTCATTGTTATTGCTGTACCGAGGGCTATGGCATCTTGATTTCCTCCTCAGTCTCCCTTTTCTCCTACCAATTTAATTAACATAAGAAACCAAACTGGACAACTGAGAGAGGAGAGAAAGCATAGGCCACGGGAAGATGAATCAGGATTGTAAGCCTTTCCTCCTCCTCTATCAAATAACATACTATGGACTACTAACAATATACAATATGCAATGCAGTATACAATATACCAGGCATATCATGGGTCGCCACGAGTAGGAATTGGCTCAACATCAATGGTTTTTTTTTTTTTAATCATTTCTTGATATTCCTTAACTTCACCAAGCATGCGCCCATCTACTAGCCTCTGCACTTGCTGTGTATTCTCGCTGAAATGTTCTTCCTTCAGATGCTCATATGGTTTATGTCTTCAAATGGGGGTCATCAAATTTAGCAAATAAAAGCACAGAGAACCCAATGAGTTTTTTAGATGAACAACAAATCATTTTTTAGTATAAGTATGCCCCATGCAATACCTGGGACATATTTATACTAAAAAAAAAATGAATTGTCCACCTGAAATCCAAACTTATCTGGGCATCCTGTATTTTATCTACCAACCTGTTAAAAACCTGAATGTGCAAAGAAACACCAGATATTAGTGTAATATAATATATTCATTGTGAGTAGATATGGTTTGAATCGGGTGCTCCAAAGAAGTGATAGTGAAAGCAGGTTATATAGGAGAGTCCAGGCAGGGTAGTACACGGTAGTCTCCTTAGGGTCATTGTAAATTCCTTCCATGTTGGTTTCTCAGGAGCTAGAGTCAGAGCATGTGCAGGGTTCCAGGGTCAATTAGCTGTAAAAACAGAATTATTAAGGACATGCCATTTATCAAAGGGCATCTGGAAATTTAATCGTCAAGAAACTTTGCTGTAAGGAAGGTTCTTGTTCTTGACCTCAAGTCAACCCCTTTCAGGTAGGACCCAGTACAGCCTGTTTAGGATTTTGGAGTGTCTAAAAACCCTACTTCAAGTCATTCATGTCTTTCCTGAAATGTCGCCTACTATGATAGATCTTCATGGACCACTCTTTTCTAAAAGAGCCCTCTTACACAATGTCTACCCTGCTCTGCTTAATTTTTTAATACGCCACAGTTTGACATAGTATTATAAATTTCTTTGCTTAGCATAGCAGTCAGGGTCCTAGCAGTAAATGATGGCACATTCAAATGGGTTTAATTTAGGAGAGTGTAACTAGGGACTATTTACAAAGTGTGAACAGAGCAAAGGGAAACCAACAAGGAATGATGAAGTAACTGAGTGTATTAAGACTAAGGCACTATCACCGCAGCTAGGGCTAAAGGGACAAGGGGCCAGAGAAGTTGCCAGAACCCACTGAGAGCTGTGACTATAAGAGAAGGCTGCCAGACGGGAGCTGTGGTTGGAGTTAAAAGAGTTAGAGGAATGTAGTCATTGCCAAATGGTAGTCTGGAAGGGAAGGAGCTGAGGGAATAAATATCCCACCTCTCTTTCCCTTTTCCTCTATTCTCCTGCCTGTGCTTCCTACTGGCCAACCCAGCTGGGAGCCTGTGGCAAAGGAACTTGTTGAAACAGTCCATAGAGTTCAGGATCAGGGACACAGAGTAGATTTGGATGGGCTAATGGAAAACAGCCAACATATTCGGCTTTTGTCATTCTCCCCCACTAGAATGTAAGCTCCACGGTGGCAGCAATTTAATTTTGTTCCCTGCTTATCTAGTACCCAGAACAGTGTTGACATATAGTAGGTGCTTAGTAAACGTTTGGTGAAGAGGTAAATATATATGCCTGGTATATCCAGCAAAGGCATGGATGAATTTGGTGAAACGTGCACTCTAGAAAGGGCTGCTTCCAGTCTTGTCTGCATTGGCGTGGGAACAACAGAAACATTAGTTTCTAGGGATATATCCAATCCAGCTATCAGCATCTGGTAATCAAAGTGTGAGAACATAGACAGAAGGTATTGGTCCAGACAGGCAGGTCGCATTGGGCCATTGGACAGAAGTTGTCTTCACAGGAGGGTGGAACCCTGACAAGCAGCATACAGGAGTAATCATACTTAGAAATTTAGGCAGGTGCCTGACATCGAGGAGGTTTGACAGCATACAGCACAACCCTAGGCCCTGAGAAATTTCCAGGAGTAGGACTTTAGAATGGAGATATGAGGGTGACATGGGTAAGGCAATAGAGGACTGATGTCCCAAACTGAATAGCATGGTCACTACTGGGACTGGAACTTTGGTACTGTGGTTAGGAACCTGGTTATCAGAGCTAGCTAGAAAGAGGAAACTGCATCTGAATAACCAATCAGGAATGAGGTTACTAGGCTTGAATTTGAGGTCAGGAGTGGCCTTGCAGTGAGGGTGACTTCATGATGAACCTCAGCGTTGGCCTTGAGTGCGTTATGCTCTCCCCTAAGGCTTGGATGATGGCTGAGTCTCTAGGTGAGAGGTCTTGCATCTTAGAGATGCAAATGAAAGAAAGTTATTAAGGGACATAACTAATATTTTTTGAGTACTTGCATTGTGACAGATACAGCCTTATATTCTTTATATGTTCCCTCATAAAATCTTCATAGTGACTCAATAAGGTATGTAATATTTTCCCATTTTATAGATATGGAAACTGATATTTAAGCTCAGAGACTTACACAAAGTCTATTGAGTGGCTCTCTTTATATATCTACCCAAGGAAAGAACAACCTAGATTTCTAAAGAAAAATTTCTCCTGGTAGTTACTTATACCCATTGTTGGTTCTGCTGAAGTGAAGCTACTCCTTTTATTATGCCAACCAAACCAAAAACCAAACCCGTTGCCATCAAGTTGATTCTGACTCATAGTGACCCTATAGGAGACAACAGAACTGCCCCATAGGGTTTCCAAGGAGCGGCTGGTGGATTTGAACTGCCAACATTTTGGTTAGCCGCTGAACTCTTAACCATTGCACCACCAGGGCTCTTTATTATGTCATCAGGCTAGAAAATGAAGATTTTTTTTCTTTCCTGTATGTATTAAATAATGGCACAGTAAAAGTGTGTGCATTCAAAGACACAGCTTACAAGATTTTCTGCCACTCATACTAGGTGATTTACGACAAAGAATGTTTTCCCTATATTGTGTTAAGGAGATAACAGTACCCCAGATTAAACCAATCAAGTGACTATTGTCAGGGAAGGAGACTTAGGTGTCCAGAATGGGTCATGGGCCTGACACTTGGGATCCTAGTGGCTATACATATTGAATAATGGCTTTTGTAACTTAGAACCTGGGAAACACCGTGTGAGTGGTTTTATAGTTAGCTCAGAAATTAACCTTCCAAATCAATCTTCAAGTCTCCAGATCATGTTTTAGAAATTTTCTATTTTCCATCTGCCTCTAAAACACAATGATGATTTGATTTTTTTTTTCCCCTTATCTGGGCATCTCTATATGTTTACCCTCCCACCTCCCACAAAGAGAGGAAAGCCTCCGTTGAAAGGGAATTTTTATAAAAATATCTGTCTAAAGTACTGAACTGTCCCATAGGGTTTCCAAGGATCAGTTGGTGGATTTAGAACTGCTGACCTTTTGGTTAACAGCCAAAAGCTCTTAACCATTGTGCCACCAGGGCTCCTGGCTTAAAGTAGCCATCCTAAACTCTGCATCCCTCTCGGTGCTTATAAATAATTAGAGTAAACACAGCACTAACAGTGGCAATGATAGAAACAATGATTATTTGGTCTTAGAGAGAACCATTCATCTAAGCTCCTTTACACTAATCAAGACAGATTGTTTTTTTTAAAGACCTCTAATTACTTTCCTGTTAATTATTTATTTTCACCAAGTGTTTTGCGATTGTTCCTTGGTTGGTAGACCCTTGAGGTATGTCAGGGTATTAAATATTGATTTACAAATCTGGCAGTTGTGAGATTGCCTGATCCACCTGACCCTTGGCCTAAGTCATTCTTCCCCAACATAGATCTTCGTCTATAGTAGCTCATCATTAACAACAGTGCTAAAAATGGAATAATAATACCATGTATTTCCATAGCACCTTCCACCTAAAAATTCTTGTTTTTATCATAGATACACGAAATTTATATTTTTAAAAGATTATTTAATATAATCCTGCCACATGCCACACAAAGCATATCTTTAGCATCACTGGCCCAGGTAAGCCTATTGCATGGCAGCCGTATACCCACCCTACTTCTTATACTCAGAGCAGACATTACGAATCCACACTGGAATTTTCTGGCTGATCCCAGATCCAATTATAATGCTTCTTTAACACAGCACTCCAAGGGATTTTCTCCAGTTGATTGGGTTTTATCTCCAATGCCAACTCGTATTTGTCATGGACCATCCACACTTAGAACACCTTCGTGAAGGTGAGCGTATTACCTCTCAAGATAGCTCATTCCACTATTAACTCTAACTGTGAGAACAATTCTCTCTATATACTCGTCAACAACATAACCCAGCAAGTGACATGCTAGAATTTCTGTCTCTTATTCACCCCCTTACGTACCTTTTTTTAATCTACACTATTTGTTTTACCTCTATTTATCCCTTTACTTGAAGGTGTCAACTCCAGTGACAGTGGAAAAAAATATAATCCAACTGCTGGTATTTTACAGGTTCTGTTTTATTTTCCAATCTATTCAAGTTCTAAAAATGGGCAATTCATGTTGCAGGTGCTAAGGATACTGAGGATTAGCCGATGGAAGAACCAGGAGAACAAAGGCTCTCAAAATAAGAACTGTGAGAGATGGTCATGATGAGAGCCCCCAGGTTAGATAATCTGAAAAGAATTCGGAGTGAAACTTGAGCTGGATTCTGAAAGGTCAGGAGGATTTTTTTTTTTTTAAATAGATAAAAGGGAAAGTATATTCCAAAAAGAGAAATAGGACTGGGATGTTGTGACTGTGTGTAAGAGATCTTCTAGCTTTGTGGTTTTCAAACTTAAGCTGAACGGCTTTTTAAAACACAAAGTGCTGGACTCTAGCGTGAGGCCTTTTGCATTTCTAACAAGTTTCCATGCGAAGCTAATGCTGCAGGTCCAGGGACCACACTTTGAAAACCACTATTTCTAACCTCAACATGTCTGCACCTGCATCCAGTCTCAAAAGGCTACCTCTTCTTTTCTATATGGCTTGTTTTCTGAGCAGTCAGAGAGGAAAAAGTTCATAATGCTCATATTGTTGAAGTAGAGTCTCGAAGCTTTGTCAGTGTGGCACAATCATGTGTGTCAATTTGACAAATGTGTGCTCACAACAGGAGTCAAGTTGGCAATTGTCATCAGTGGAGCTTCAGGGGTGGAGATAGAAACCACAACTAGTACGGGAGGTGGTGAGGAGAGTCCAGAGGGCAGCATCTGGCGGGGTGGGGCAGGGTTGGGTAGAGCGTCGTGGGAGAGAGGTGCCGACATCGGAGAAATCTCCCCACAGGCCCCCATCCAAAGTTCTGCAGTGAGGTCCATGGACGTTCTCACTGGTGACCGAGATCCAGGGCTCTGAGTCTGCAAGGACAACTAGTGCCGTCACCTCCTCACAAAAGTCATCACCACCACTGCCAAGAAAATCAATCCCTGTACCTCCTCTGGTGCCAGCAGGGCCACCTTCATCGTTGAAGGACGGCACTTGCCTTCAACTTACATAACTGGTCACCTTTTAACTGACTCAACCCAAAATCCTTTGTGTTCCTTTCTCTATCTCCCTCACCACCGTCCTTGCTTCAATTTTCCATTGTACCTGCCCTATAATGAGATTCCAGATAAAACGATCCTAGTATTTCAGTTCTATAAGCTATCCCCCTTTTGCCAACACTAATGCAATGAAAAACGTTTTGCTTTAAATGAAGACCATCCTGTGCGTTAGCTTGGTATTTGGTATAATGGAGCAATCCAAAAGCAATTAGCCCAGCCTTGTGAGTCAGTTCTGTATTTGCAAATCTGTCGAGCTGGCTTCACTCCTTCTGAGTCTCTTTGCCTGCCAACGGCACTAGAATTTAATTTTGTTCAAATAATTCTTTCCTTCCTAATCTGGTCCTCACTTCAGAGACCACAGTATGCTTTACACTGCTCTGGTGTTAATGGATGTTTTCAGGATAAAGAAGATGATGTCAGATTGAAGAGAAGGAGATTAAAGAAGGGGTAAAATCTACAGAGGAAAGAGGAGGTGGCTGATTTGAAGTAGCCGCTCATGTTTTGTTATATTTTCTCTGATGATACTTTTTTAAGCACATGCTTGGCAAGTTCCTAATGGACTACTTGTTTTTGTTTTTAATTGTGCTTTAGATGAAGGTTTATAGAGCAAATTAGTTTCTCATTAAACAATTAATACACGTATTGTTTTGTGACATTGGTTGCCAACCCCACGACATGTCAACACTCTTCCTTCTTAACCTTGAGCTCCCTATTACCAGCTGTCCTTTTCCCTCCTGCCTTCTAGTCCTTGCCCCTGGGCTGGTGTGCCCCTTTAGTCTCGTTCTGTTTTATGGGCCTGTCTAATCTTTGGCTGAAAGGTGAACCTCAGGAGAGACTTCTGTACTGAGTTAATAGGGTGCCTGGAGGCCATATTCTCAGGGTTTCTCTACTCTCTCTGTCAGACCAGTAAGTCTGGTCTTTTTTTGTGAGTTAGAATTTTGTTCTACATTTTTCTCCAGCTCTGTCCAGGACCCTCTATTGTGATCCCTGTCAGAGCTGTCGGTGGTGGTAGCTGGGTAGCAACTAGTTGTGCTGGACTCAGTCTGGTGGAGGCTGTGGTAGTTGTGGTCCATTAGTCCTTTGGACTAATCTTTCCCTGTGTCTTTGGTTTTTTTCATACTTCCTTGCTCCAGAGGGAGTGGGACCAGTGGAGTATCATAGATGGCCACTCACAAGCTTTTAAGACCCCAGACACTACTCATCAAAGTAGGATGTAGAACCTTTTCTCTATAAACTATGTTATGCCAATTGAGCTAGATGTCCTAATGGATGACTTTTGCAAGGCCTTATTCTTGGAGGGAGCCATGGGGCACAGTGGTTAAGAGCTTGCCTGCTAACCAAAAGGTTGGCAGTTCAAACCCACCAGCTGCTCCTTGGAAACCCTATGGGGCAGTTCTACTCTGTCCTATAGGGTCGCTATGAGTCCTAATCTACTCGATGGCAACAGGTTTTGTTTATGGTGTTCTGGCTGTGTTTTCCTAGAAGAAACGTACTGGGAGCATGTTAATTCCTTCGACTGAGGCAAGCTTGAGAGGCCACCTGCCCACTAATTGTGGGTTTGAAGTTGGGTCCTGTGTGTCCCAGGAGGGTTTGTCTTCTCAGTTCGGATTGATGAGCTTTCCTTTGGAAAATTCAGTAAAGTTCCCATAATACTGCTAAGGCTTTTCATTGATTTGAGCAAGTAGTCTCAAAAATCTGCCTTTCTTCCTTAATAGGCAAACCAGTAAAACCACACCAGTTGCCATGGAGTTGATTACGACTCACGGAGACCTCATGTGTGTCAGAGTAGAACTGTACTCTATAGGGTTTTCAGTAGCTGATTTTTTGAAGATTAATTGCCAGGACTTTCTTCTGGAGAACTTCTGAATGAACTTGAACCTTTCACCTTTAGGTTAGTAGCTGAGCACGTAACAGTTTGCACCACCCAGGAGACCTTCCTTAATAATACCCACATTTAGACAGAACAATGATGTATTTACAAGTCAAGAGCATAAAACAGCCATGAAAGAGTTGAACAGGGGAGAAAACTTTCTTAAACATTTGCTGAAACATTGTCTATACTTTTTTTTTTTTAAATAAATACTTGATTTAGTTTGTGGCTCAACAGATTATATGTATTTGTTCCTGTCTACGCCCACATTCTCCCTTAAAGTTATTTCTGTACTTATCAACTAATTATCCCAATCTAAATGAGTTTTAGAATATTCCAGCATTTTCCACTTACCATATTTTATTATTGCTTATCGATTTCATAAGACCTGCTTCCCCGTCCCCAAGCATTACAGTGAATATGAGGTATGCTTTCCTTTAAAGTGGATTTTCATTGGTTTTGCTTTCAGAATTTGTAACTTCCCTTAAGTCAGCTGCGGATGCTCTGAGGTGATGCAAATATCCCGTCAGGAATTGTTAATCAACGTGGTTCAGTTTTTAAAGCTCTCCTTTTTTATCCCTTTTGCTTGGCTAACTACAAATTGGTTTTGCAGGCCAAAGGAATTAGAAGAGGCCGAAGACACTGACAAGAAGCCTCTGTTTTTACTTCTCTCAGTCACTGGCCCTTTGTGTTAGAGGACAGCTGCTACAGAGAAGAAACACAGGACATCTTGGGCCTCAGGGGTAACGTCAACTGAAATACATGAAACTTTTTGCTTAAAATCCAAGCAGCTGATCTTTTCTGAAGGTTCCCCTGGGTAATGAATGAGAAGTGGGCTAAATATTGCAAATTTGGCTTTGCAAGTACTTTTGTCTTGTATCATTTTACATTGTGTGAATTTGCTTTCTCTTCTCTTCACCACCCCCTCATACCAAGCAAACCCAGCACATGCTTGGCTCCCAGTCAGTTCTTCTTTGGGTGTGAAAGTCTTGGCGTTTCTGCCTCGCTGTTGGCGGTAGGATAGAACATTTTTCAATAATGCGGCTGAAATGCTGCTTTCTCTACTCCAGTGTGTTATCTGGCAAAGGGATTTGCTGGGACCAGACCCATCAAAAAGGAAACAAAGAAAAAATGGCCCTGGGAGAATAGATGCCAGCTCCTCTGCTCTTAGGATTCTGTAGCTCATCTATTCGCCTTCCAAATCCCCACTCCTTCACCCTAGAGCGTCTTTGCATTTCTCATGAGAAGAGCTATTGTTTCCCACAACAAACCCTTGAAACTCCCTGAGACTGTGCCGTCTTCCCATGCCAAACATTTTTGAACATGACCACCCCTGTGCCCAGGAAAAGCAACCATCTCTGTACTGAGTACGATGGCATGGCCAACCTTGACCAGGTTCATATCAGTAACTTTCCCTATAGAAACTGGGTTCTCCAGAGATCATGTATAAAATAATAGAAGCTACCTTTCCATATGTTTCTTGTGTACTTCACGATGTTTTTGTTTTGTGCCTCTCCCCACCCCCATGTATTCCCTTTCTTTATCTCGATTTCTTGCAAATGAATGCAAGTTGTACTCTGAAAACATTCTTCTGCTTCCTAGCTCTTTTAGATTGCTTATCACAGGAAGTGTTGGAGAGAGGGAAGAGTAGTGGAGGTGAGGTGGTATTGTGGACCCTCTCCTAGTTCTCTTGATAAATGCTAGGTTATCTTCCCAGTGGGAATGGGCTGAGACCTCCCTGCCACCTCTTACTTCTGTCTTCGAGCTCCAGAGAATGGCCCACTTTTATTTCTATTTTTCCAGGATGAGATATTGTTCCCAGCTGAATTCCACCCCTGCCCCAGGCCACCCTCCCTTCACTGATCAAGTGTAATATAGGCTCAAGTGAGCCAAGGATGGTTTGATACTTTCTAAGGAGTTTGATTGCTAGTTCATCAGGCAAAGAGAAAGGACATGAAAACAACTATATCTTTTACTCAAGTTTCAAAAGGTCTCACCTCACAATAAAATTATTCCTAACGAATGTAGCTGGGCCCTGATTTTATTTTCAGATTGGAACCTTAATTTTTTCCACAATTTCTAAATAAATAGACGTTTACTACAATATATGGAAACATACACTGTTCGATTCCATTTCCAAAACATTATATTTCAAATCTTATATGAAGACTATTTCTGTAAATATCTCAATATATTTTTAGCCATTGATGCAGTGGTTATATTACGGGAAATTCTGGCTGGAGGCTAGGAAGGGAACACAAAGCCTACCAGTATTACTATGAATTTTCCTCTGATTATAGGTTTTTCTACACCCCATGTTCGTCTCTAAAGAGCCTGCACTTGTATATTTCTTCTTTAACGCAGGCTATTTAGGAGAATTAGGTATGTTTTAGGTTTCTATGTGGTTGAAATTTTGGGGGTTTAAACATGTGTTATAAATTTCTAGTTTTTGTGGGGGGGTTTTGCATTTTAATTAAATAAAATTGTCTATAAATTTCTGACTTGAGTAATTTATTGAAATTATCCTTGTGGTCTGATACATGAATAACATGTATAAATATTCCACAAACCCTTGAAAAGAATGTGCATTCTCATTTATAGGATACAAGCATCAAAATGTATTTATTAAATAATCATTATTAATGATGCTGTTATAATTCTCTGTGTCTTTGCTTATGTATTGTTTTCTTGAGCTATGAGGATTGGAGCGATGTTACAAAGCTTCTCATCTTTATTGTTTCAGTCAATGAATCAATCCTTCCATTTATGGCTTTCTTTGTTTTATTTTGCCACAAAGTTAATTTGTGTTATATATTATACATATACATAAAATATATATTTGTGTTTATATATATACATACATATTAAATAAACCACCTTTAAAACATTTTTAAGTGCCTGAAATTATATCTATTTTAAGAAGAGTCTTTGTTTTGCATTTGCTTTATTTTGGTGATGCTTCTACAACAGGAAACTGTCTTCTCTAAAAGTTTTTTTGATCAGAGAATTTTTCTGGGTTGCAGAATGATAAATTTTATTTTTCAAACAATTCTATATATTGTATGTGTATCTATGTGTGTGTGTGTGTGTGTAGTCCATATGGTTAACACACTCAGATGCTAACCAAAAGGTTTGTGGTTCAAACCCACCCAGAGGCACCTTGGAAGAAAGGACTGGGGATCTGCTTCTGAAAAATCAGCCATTGAAATCTTTATGGAGCACAGTTCTACTCTGACACACATGGGGTCACCATGAGTCGGTATTGACTCCATGGCAACTGGTAACCTCTATGGAGGTGATTGGTTGGAGGTGAGGTTACGAAGAAGGGACACATTTTCACTCTATACATCTTTTTTCTTTTTTCTTTGTGAAAGAAATGCATTAAAGATTTACTAACATAAAAAATTAAAAATACATTTAACAAACATTTCTTAACTTTGAATAAAAAAGTTTTTCAATTTTCTTTTCTCTAGCTTTTACCCACCGAAGTTTCAAAATCATAGGTTCCGCATTGCTGCTTGGCACTGAATACCCATTTCGGTGGCTCGTCGTAGTCCACGGGCCCCCATAAGAGGCATAACTTCCTTCCTAGTCCATATCTCTCCACCTGCCGTCTTATTCCCTCTGCACCTCTCTAGCTCCTAATCCTCTATTCTTGATAGTAAATCCTGAAAAAAATAAATGTGACTACTGTGCCATCCAGTAATACGGGGATGCTGTGAGTTAACAGTTGTTAGAAACGTTGAAGCTTGTCTAGAGAATTTGTGCTTTCAAAAGTGGAAAAAGAAGAAAGGCTATTAAAAGCAGGGATAACAGCTTGAAAGAAGCTGACTCCAGATGGTCAGAAAATGATCTTTCTCCATCTTTGAGACCCTGCCTGAAATCCCACCAATTAAGAGTTGAGCTAAGAGGTGGAGGAGCAAGTCTAATGTGCTTTTTGGCTGCTATGGAGTAGAAGCCCTGGAGCATTGCAGAAATAGTTCCTGGGGGTGAAGGTCCTGACTGTAGGAGGATGGGACAAGGAAGAGGAAATGCAAAGCAGAGTAGACCTGAGAACATAAAGAGGTGACTAGGCAGGGGAAGAGAAGCAGCTTCTATTTCCTGTAATGACCAATAAATATAGATGATACAGAAGGATAACATGAGATGACCAGAAGATTCTAAATGGAGTGCTGATGTCAAGTTGGAAACGTTCACAGCTGTCTCAACATCCAATTGCAATTTGTGGTGTTGTGTTTGGACAAGGTGAGATGTGCTCGGTACCTGTAACTAGCTGTGTTTAAGTATATAGTCACCCTCTATAGGCTCCAGTTTGTCTTCCTTAAAATGAAGCTGTAACATGAGTCAGAATCCACTTGACGGCAACTAATAGCAACAAGAGCCGAATTTCAGATTTGATCCTTCTCACACAGAGAAGGCTGGGATTAAACACTTCTAGCCCTGAATTTCAGACCGGTTAGGGGTTTGAGTCCATCCAGAGGTGCCTTGGAAGAAAGGTCTGGTTATCTATTTCTTGCAAATCAGCCACTGAAAACCGTATGGAGCACAGTTCCACTCTGACACACGTGGGGTCGCCAGAAGTCAGAATCGACCCAGGACAACTACAACAACAACAAAGTTACATTAGCTCTTCTGCAAACTGAAGAATGATAATAATAGTACTTTCATATAGGTTGGGGGGATAAATTACTGAAGTAAACACTTAGCATAGGTTTCCCACGCTATCAAAAAATACAGCATTCCTATGAAACCTTTTGTAAGCCGAAATGGTGTAAAGTGAAGAAGCAATTAGCATTAATTCATATGGGAGATTTTTTTGAGTGTTCCCAGGCTCAAAAAATAACCTACCAAAACATACCAAATAACACATAAAACCTAAAATAACACTATCATATAGTAAAAGCAGGAATGATATGATAAATATACAGCCTATATAAAGTAGAAATAATGTGTGTGCAGTATAGTTATGCTTACCAGAATCGGGAAGACAGCGAGCACGCTGGAAGGCTGAGAGACGGTGGTGGAGATAATGGTACCCCAGTAGTCTAGCTGGCTATGGCACATGGGAATGGGTTGAAGCGCCAATCTCTCTGCTCTGGGGTTTGCACTGGTAGTGTAGTGGTTAAGAACTCGGCTGCTAACCAAAAGGTTGGCAGTTCAAATCCACCAGCCGCTCCTTGGAAACCGGAGCGGGCAGTTTTACCCTGTCCTACAGAGTCACTATGAGTCAGAAGCAACTCGACGACAACGGGTCTCTAATGGCTTGCTGCAAAACCAATGCTGAACACTATTTCCACTTTTCTCCTTTTTTCTTAAAAGAAAAATCCTCTTCTGATTTCTTTGGGTTAGTGAAAACGGTCACTAATGTAGGTCTTTTGTAAAAGACAAGTGGTAAGCGAACTTTAGAAAAGTGAGGGATAGCTGTGCATAGTAAAACAAAAAACCCGTTGTTGTTGAGTCGATTCTGGTTCAAAACAACCCTATAGGACGGTGTAGAACTATCCCATATGGTTTCCAAGGCTGTCATCATTACAGAAGCAGACTGCCACGTCTGTTTCCTGAGGAGTCACTGGTGGGTTCGAACCTCTGGTCTTTCAGTTAACAGCTGAGCACTTAACCACTGTGCCACCAGGGCTTCTTAATACATGATAAGGGTTCTAAAAATGTTAGCTATCATTATTACTATTATCATTATTACTACTTTCTCAAATTAGTCTTTTGAATCAAAGTACAGCACGTGGCTCACTGTTTAAGCACATAGAGATGCTTCTGGCTAGTCACTCACTTCTACAACGTGTTGGTTATCCCTGCCAACTTAATACAAACCACACGGTTGCAAAGCGTTCCTTTGAGTTTTTCACTACAACATTTGGAGCCCTGGTGGTGCAGTGGTTAAGAGATCAGCTGCTAACCAAAAGGTAGACAGTTTGAATCCACCAGCTGCTCCTTGAAAACACTATGGGACAGTTCTACCCTGTCGTAGGGGGTCGCTATGAGTTGGAATCGACTCAATGGCAACAGGTTTGGTTTTTATCTCTCTCGAGTGTAGCAAGTTATAACAGCATTGTGGGTGTGGTTGTTTGACTTTTATCAGTGGTTAAAAGCATGAAAAAATGCAGACAAAAAACTTGGCCATTCATTTCTTTAGCATAAACAATCCAGTTTGGGGCGATATTAACAATTTTGCATAAAATGATAATCTTCAAGAACCCAGGAATCTATGATCCATAGTTCAGTTAAATTTTTAGGAAACAAAATCTCACCTTTAGTCTCTCATTGTATACAGATCAGTCTGCAAACTTACAGAAAAATGAGATTCAATAGTACCTATGTTCCTAATCTTAGGGTGATTCCAAATTCTGATTTTTAGGTGAATTCTGTTTCCACTGGATACATTTAATTATTTTTCCAGGATGTATATATAGTTGTTGTTGTCTACTGTCCAGTCGATTCTAACTCATAGCAACCCTACAGGACAGAGTAGAACTGCCCCACAGGGTTTCCAAGTCTGTAAATCTTTATGGAAGCAGATGGCCACATCTTTCTCCCACAAAGCAATTTGGTGGGTTCAGGCTGTGACCTTTTGGTTAGCAACTGAGTGTTTAACCACTACTCCACCAGGGCTCCCTATATTTATATATATATTACACACAGACACACACATATATTTTAATACCATGGATAGTTTTATACATTTTCTTCAACCTTACAATTGACAGATCCCTATGTATTTTTAAGGTCTAGGCCAAATGTTATTCTCAAGTAATTATTTTTGCCTTGGTCCCGTCTTAATATTTTGTATATACATTGACTTTAGGACTTACCATGTTGTACTGTGATTGTTGTACAACACGATGATAAATGGAGAAAAGATTGAAGTTGTCAAGGATTTCTTTTTACTTGGATTCACCATCAATGCTCATGGAAGCTGCAGTCAAGAAATTAAAAGACACATTGCATTGGGCAAATCTGCTGCAAAAGACCTCTTAAAAGTGTTAAAAAGCCAAGATGTCATCTTGAAGACTAAGGTGGGCCTGGCCCAAGCCATGGTGTTTTCAGTCATCTCACATGCGTGTGTGAAAGTTGAACAACGAATAAGGAAGATCAAAGAACTGACACCTTTGACCTGTGGTGTTGGTGAAGAATATTGAGTATACCAGGGACAGCCAAAAGAATGAACAAATCTGTCTTGGAAGATGTACAACCAGAATGCTCCTTAGAAACAAGGATGGCGAGACTACATCTCACATACTTTGGACATGTTATCAGGAGGGACCAGTCCCTGGAGAAGGACACCATGCTTGGTAGAGGAAGACCCTCAACAAGATGGATTGGCACAGCGGCTGCAAGAATGAGCTCAAGCATGACAACGATTGTGAGGACGGCACAGGACCGGACAGTGTTTCATTCTGTTGTACACAGGGTGGCTACTGACTCAGCGGCACCTAAGAACAACGATAACTGTGATTTCTGTATGCATTGCTCACTAAACTGTGGGGAACTTAAAAACTGGAACTTTTCTTATTCATCTCTGTACGCTCAGTGTCTGGCATTTGGCAGGGGCTTGAATAATACTTCTTGAAGGCAGAGAGGAAAGAGAAATATTATAAATCACTTTGGGCCAGTAAATATATTGTACACTACCACCACAAAGTATATGAAATAACTGAATACATAGTCCATCATTTCTTAATTCCTACTAGAGTCTTTAATGTACAAAATATAAACAAAGATGAGCAGGGAAGCCAAGGCAGAGAATATTGAATAGAATATGAAGACCATCTATTGTGTAATTTTGCTAGAGTAAAATGGTTTTAAAAGACTTGCTATAATAGGTGAGAGGTGACAACTGATTAATGACAACATAGCTTTAGATGGGAACACGTAAAACCTTTATGGTTATGTAAGTGCCTGAATGGAGCACAAATAACCATATTAAGTAGCTGACACCGTCGGGATGAACATTAAATAAATAAGAAACTCATGTTTTATGCTTTTTTCCCACTTTTTTTGCCAAGGAAGTTAACGATGGGAATGAAAATTGATTAAAAATCTAAGCCCCTTCAGCACTTCATTCAAAATAATAAGAAAATAGGTTGATTTAAGGACATGAGAAAATCAAGTGTCATTTCATAATCTTCTCTGCATATTTATCAAGAGAGAAATGGATTAATTCTTAATTTGAGCTATAAAACAAAATTAATCAAATCCCAGGCCTAGCGTCGTTTTCACCCTTTTGCTCTTGGTGATGGTTAAAATGTAAAATGAGCTCCATTAAACCAAATGAGCTAAATTTAAATATTTCAGTTTTCCCATTATATTTATTTTGACTGCTTGGATAAACAAGCAGCATGGGTTGATATTTGCATATCTGCATAACATTAATAATTATGAAGATGAAATAGATCAGTGAATGGTTCAGTGGGTAGACAAATCCTTAGTTAATAGACGCTAAGGTGGATTTCGTGCTGAGCTCTCTACCTTCTTTATGACCTTAGGAAGTCATTTCACTCTGTTGGAAAGTTGTTTCCAGTTCTTACATAAAAAAACATCTTCCCTCCACTACAGAATAATAATACGCAATATGGTCAAAACTCACTTTACAGAAAACTCAAACATAAAAATCCAGTGTTAGAGGAAACATAAGTAAATATAAGTAAATGGATGATTTTTTACTTTATAAAATAATTTAATAGTATTTACTTACATAATCTTTCCATAAAATTTTTTAAAATTGTGATTTAGGTGAAAGTTTACAGAGAAAATTAGTTTCTTATAAACAGTTAGTACACAAATGATTTTGTGACATTGGTTGCCGACACTTTGATGTGTCCATACTCTCCCCTTTTCCACTTCAGTTTTCCTGTTTCCATTGGTCCAGTTTTCCCGTCCCTTCCTGCCTCCCGGTCTTTGCTTTCGGGCTGCTGTGCCCATTAGTCTCGTGTACGTGGTTGAACTATGAAGCACTCTCGTGTGTGTTATTGGTGGCCCTATTGCCCTGGCTGCGAAGTGGTTAAAAGCTACAGCTACTAACCAAAAGGTCAGCAGTTTGAACCCACCATTCATTCCTTGGAAACCCTGTGGGGCAGTTCTACTCCATCCTATAGGATCACTATGAGTCGGAATCAACTCGACAGCAGCAGATTTGGTTTTTGGTTTGTATGTTGTTGTTAGGTGCCGTCAAATTGGTTCTGACTCATAGTGACCCTTTGAATAACAGAACCAAACAGTGCCCGGTCCTAAGTCATTCTCACAATCGTTGTCATGCTTGAGCCCATTGTTGCAGCCACTGTGTTTCAGTCCATCTCGTTGAGGGTCTTCCTCTTTTTCACTGACCCTTTACTTTACCAAGCATGATGTCATTTACCAGGGACTGGTCCCTCCTGATAACATGTCCAAAGTATGTGAAATGTAATCTCGCCATCCTTGCTTCTAAGGAGCTTTCTGGTTGTACTTCTTCCAAGATAGATTTGTTTGTTCCTTTGGCAGTTCATGGTATATTCAGTATTCTCTGCTAACACCACAATTCAAAGGTGTCAGTTCTCCGGTCTTCCTTATTCATTGTCCAACTTTCGCATGCATATGATGTGATTGAAAACACCATGGCTTGGGTCAGGTACACCTTAGTCTTCAAGGTGACATCTTTGCTTTTCAACACTTTAAAGAGGTCTTTTGCAGAACATTGTATAGACCTATTTAATCTTTGGTGGAAGGGTGGTGAACCTCAGGAGTGACTTCAGTAATGAATTAAAAGTGTATCCTGGGGCCATACTCTTGGGGTTTCTCCAGTCTCTGTCAGACCAGCAAATGTGGCTTTTTTTTTTCCACATACATTGAGAATCTTAAAGTTTAAAATATAGTTTGGTTTGACATGAAAAAATTACAAGCAAATTTCCAGGAACGTATTTATTGTACAAAGGCTATCCATCTGTAGTTAAGATTCTATCCATCAAGACTCAATTATTAAAAATCCATAATCCATCCAGCATTGTGATTCTTGCTGTGAGAACATGAGAATTCCACAATCACTGTATTTAAGGGCTTTAAAGTGTGGAATGTAGACAAGGTATGTGCAACAACTACAGAACAATCAAATGACAAAAACTCACATAGTACTCTGGCATTTATACCATGGAATATATATATATATGTATATATATATATATATATAGTTATTCATTTTGGCTTATCAACTATGACACATTGGTTGTCAGTCTGAAATGAAAGAGTTGTGTATGTGGTAGATTAGGCGTGGGTGTCAGAGTGGAATGATGTGATCATTAAGATTGGGTGTCAACTTGGCTGGACCATGATTCTCAGTGGTTTGGCAGTTACGATGTAGTCTGGCAGTCATACAATGATGTGATCACTTCCATGACGGGATCTGCTGTAACAAATCAGTTGAAAGGGAGTTTCCTTCAGGGTGTCGCCTGTATCCAATATAGGATTGTGGGCTTTTGCTTGCTCTGGATCCTGCAACTGGCTCCTGTTCATCTGACTTCCTGTTCTTGGGACATGAGCAAACAGCTTACCTGCTGATCTTGGGAATCTTCAACCTCCACAATCTGTGAGCCAGTGGCCTGAGAGCTTACCTGCTGATCTCAGGATTTGTCAGCCTCCGCAGCCTGTAAACCAGAGGCCTGTTGTTTGACCTGCTGATCTTGGGTCCACCAGTTCCTGCATCTATGTGAGTCAGGAGAAGCCTCCAGCCTGATCCATGGACCTGGAACATTCCAGCTTCTATAACCACTTGAGTCATTTCCTTGATATAAATCTGTCTCTCTCTCGATGCTTCACTGGTTTTGCTCCTCTAGATAACCCAGCCTAAACCAGTGGGAATATATACTGAGCTCTAACTGTGCCAGGCACTGTGCTGCATGGCTTATTTTATTTTACTCATACAGAACTCCACACAGAGACATTACTAACAACATTTTAAACATGGTAAATATGAAACTTAGAGGATAATTTACTCAAGTAATTAGTGGCAAACACAAGATTGTCTTTTGATAAGCTTAGAGAACTACAACCCTTTCCAAGGTCTGGAAACCAACATCATCATTACCAGCATCAGCATTATCACTGCTATCAACCTCACCTTTCTTGAGCGCATGCTGTGTTCCAGATATTATGCTAGATGCTTTACACACAAGCTTCTAGTTAATTCCACACCGTAACTCTCTGGGGTTTGATTTTAAAATGATCTCTGTAACACTTGGCTACATTTTACCTTTTTTAACCCGAAGAGCTTAGTTTTAAAATCTCACTATCCCAATTTTTCAAGTAGGTGACTGAGTCTCAGAAACTTTAAGCAACTTTTTTGAAATCATACAAATTTGCAACTGGATGGTATCTTTACCACTGCAATTTACCCTCAGGTCTCCTGACTGAGAACATAGGATTTAGTGCCATGTTTACTTCTTATTCCTTCTCTTCTGGCAAATTTGGAATAACCTAAATATATAAATATTGCTCAGCTGCAGGCTAGAGCCTATTTTGCATGCTTCCCTCAAGAATTCTGGGATTTCACAGGTGAACACTGAGGTTAATTTGCATAATAACACGATTTATGTAAAATACAGAGAGATCATGGCCTTGGCAGTTCTCTACTTCTGAGTCCCAAGAGAATGAGACTTCCAGATATTTCCCCCCTGTACCGTGTCTTCTCAGTCCTGGTGAGAGAGAAGGGAGGCTGTGGCTAACCTAAAGTTGAGCAGGCCATTGGAGATGAAGATTTCAAGGACTTGGGAGGTCAATAGGTTGAATGGAGTGTTATCCATCCAATATTACTCTATTAATGGCAAGACTTGTGGTATAGAAAACATTGTTGGCCTTCAGCCTAAGTGTTCACTGAATGGGGTAAATGACAGTGAGTCATAGTCACCTTGAGAACTAAGGTGCGCCTGACACAAGCCATGATATTTTCAATCGCCTCATATGTGTGTGAAAGCTGGACAATAAATAAGGAAGACTGAAGAAGAACTGATGCCTTCGAAGTTGGTGAAGAATACTGAATATACCATGGACTGCCAGAAGAAGGAACAAGTCTGTCTCGCAAGAAGTAAGCCAAAGTGCTCCTTTGAAACAAGGATGGAGAGACTTCACCTAATGTACTTTGAATATGTTATCAGGAGGTACCAGTCCCTGTAGAAGGACATCATGCTTAGTAAGGTAGAGGGTCAGCAAAAAAGAGGAAGACCCTTGATGAGATGGATTGACACAGTGGCTGCAACAATGAGCTCAAGCATGACAACAATTGTACATAGGGTTGCTCTGAGTCAGAACCGACTTGATGGAACCTAACAACAGCAATCTTTATGGATGCAGACTGCCACATCTTTCTGCCATGATTAAGCCGGTGGGTTCAAACCACTGACCTTTTGGTTAGCAGCTGACTGCTTAAGCATTGCATCCCCAGGGTTCCTTAAAGGTCAAATAGAAGTAGAAAGACTTTTAGGGGGTGGAGAACACTGTCATTCCTTACTTCAGCCAGACATAGTAGCTTGTAATCTAACAATGCTTCAGCTCTCAAAAGATTTTGTTTTTCTTTCAGCCAAGTAAAATTGGACATACAGCCTCCTAGACTTCCCAGGGAATCCTTGATAACAGCCTTATACAACTGTGTTTTTTCAGGCTTAACAATGGGTCTAAGGAAGGATGCCACTACTTCTATTTGCTAAGGAAGCAAAGGAACAAAAAAAGAAAAAAAGATTTAACTCCAGGAAATTCTATTTGTTTCTGCCAAATTCTTGAAGAAAATCTAAAGGAAACATGCTTCCTCACTCTCCTGACATAGAGATGGAGTTCATCCAAGTTCTACTTTTCTTTTTTAATGGAGATGTTGCTGAAATCGATGTCTAAGTGCTGAAATCATGTTGTCTCTAGTGGAGGAGGTGAAGATGTCTTCTTTTGAAGAAAGTGGTTATAAAACAATAGGTATTGATGAATTATTTGGCAGTATGGGGTCTTCAAGTTCTACGTTTCCAGTCTCCTAAACTCTTTTAATCACTGACACGTCCTAACAGACCATATGCCATCCTGTAACTTCAAGTCGCAATGGTCCCGCAGTGATCTTTCTCTTAAAATAAACAGATCCACAGACACACATATTAATACACACATATACACAGAAACATCACTCTTCGCTAGTTTCAGCATAGAAATGTAAGATAATTATGCACGAACAAAGTGAGTGTATTTTACAATTTAAAACACATTGTTCAACTGTATACTTTTAAAATGATTACTGGGATTGACAACCTCTATCAGTGATCTAGTCCTTTTTTTTTTTTTTTTTTTTAATTAAGAGAGACCAAATTAAGTAATTCTAAGGAGGAGATAGCAATACCAGCAACAGCAATGATAGTTGCTAACACTTACTGGTACCTACTATATGTCAGTACTTATAATGCTGTCTCATTTAATCCTCCCAGCAACCCCATGAGGCAGGTACAAAAACCAAACAAAATTCATTGCCGTTCACTTGAATTCCAACTCATAGTGACCCTATATCAGAAGAGTAGAACTGCTCCCTAGGGTTTCTTTACAGTAGCAGGCTACCACATCTTTCTCCCACGGAGCAGCTGGTGGTTCAAACCACCGGCATTTTGGTTCACAGTCGAGCACTGAGCTATGGTATCACTAGGGCTCTCTTATGAGGCAGGTGCTAGTATGATATCTAGTTTTGATTCCAGTCAATATGAGAGCCTCAGAATCTCACAGGAATTAATATACGTGCAAAAAAAAAAAAATACTTACAACCAAGCTTCACGATGACTGAAAGGAGCTAAGTCCATTCTTTTACTTCCTGATGGATTTCACTGCCTACTCATTCGCCATGGCACATAGTACTTGCCCCAACTGCCAAAGCCAAGTTTACAAACTCCAAAAATCAGGATTAAGTCCAGGAAACAAAGACTACTTGTGGTAGGCTGATAATGTCTTCCAAAGATACGTACATCTCCTAATTCCAAGAACCTGTGAATGTTACCTTATTTGGAAAAAGGGTCTTTGTGGATGTAATTAAATTTGAGATTCTTAGATGAGGAGATTATCCTGGATTATCTGCATGAGTCTTAAGTGCCATTACAACCGTCCTTATAAGAGAGAAGCAAAGGAAGTTTTGACACACACACAGAGGAGAAGGTGATGTCAAGATGGGGGCAAAGATTGGAGACAGGTGCCCAAAACCAAGGAGTGCCAGGAGCCACCAGAAGCCGGAAAAGGCAAGGAACAAAGTCTCCCATAGAGCCTCCAGAAGGCGTAGGGCCCTGCTGATCATTTTATTTCAGACTTCTGACCTCTGGAACTGTGAGAGAATAAGTTTCTCTTGTTTTAAGCCACCAAGTTTGTGGTAATTTGTAATAGCAGCCACATGAAACTAATGCATTACTCCAGTTATTTCAAGCAGAAAGTCATTCAATATAGGGAACTAAGTGCTTACAAAGTCATTCAGGCCTTTAGGGGAAGATGGTAGAGGACTTCCAGTAGGTTGTCCAGAATTCTCCAAGAGACTAGTCCCTAAGTTCCACAATTCTGGAGCTGTGTTAGGTGGTGGAACATGGATTCTAACTGCTGCAAATGTCACAAGCCATCACTTCAAAGGAACAGACAAATAAAGAGATTAATAGAGAAGAGGGACATACAAATACAAGAAAGGACAGAAAATGCAACAGACAAAATCCAGTGCCACGAAATGGGATGTTATTCTAAATAGTCAACAACTAGTAGTAATGGACAGCACAAGTCAGAATGGACATTAGTCCTAAACAAACGGTATGCCTATAATGGTATGTGCTAAATGCTAGGTCTGACAACTAATGTTAGTTAAATAGGAAAGCGATTGTGATTTGCCCAACTCATCATTTTGAGCGAGGCCATGCAATTTTTGGATTAGCTTATTAATGGACCTCCTCCTTTTCAGATGTCCATACTGATCAATGCTGCTCTGGTCAGAGTAGGCAGTAAAAACACTGACCTGGGTCCATATATGTGTTAAGTTTCCCTAAAAATGGATAACTGTGGTGCAAGTATCTCAAGTATATACCATCTTTCATCCTTTCTGAGATGTCATCAATTTTAAGACACTTCATTACTTTATGCAGGAAGAAGAAAAATATACTGCCAATTTAACTATGACATGACATTGGTTGTAACACGCATTCCAAATCAAGAGATATTAAAAATGTGAAAAAGTGTTTGTCTTAGAGTCAATGAACTGTGATAATTCAGAAGGGAGTGTAGAAGGTCCTGATAACATGACTCACCCTTTGTGCGCGCGTTCTCCCTAGAGATTTTGGCAATGGAAAAATTAGATAAAACATAAAAGTATATGATTCCATTTTTATTTTCCCTTTAATTTTTTATAATTATGAATGTAATAACTTACTGAAGAAAATGCAGAAAAGTACAAGGAAGCAACCAAAACCAGAAAAAACCATGTGTACACGGGCACCATGGGAACACATTATAATGCAAGAAAGAGCTATGGAAATACACATAATTCTGTTCATACTGGCTGCTTCTCTACCATCAGAGAGAAAGAATTGTTTTTTTTTAAAATTTATATAAGGTGAAGATTGTAGCTACTTTCAGTTTGGCTTAATAAATTCCTCTTGACTCCTCTGGTGCTGTGTAATGTAGGTTGCTCTTCAGGTTATTTTTATGTTAATGAATAGCTAAGTTTATAACACATTTATATTACACATGAATGAATGGGATTTGACTGCATTGTCCTTTCTGAAAACATTTTCTAACTTGGCACAGGCACTTTTTGCTAGAATTATTTCTATATATTGTGTGATTTCCCTTATCTCTGCCTAGCCATGCTGGAGTTTATTTATAATCTATTAGTGAAATAATTTCGAATTCAATGTCTACTGCCTCATACGTGTTCAGAAAATTCTGGTTAGTACTCAAATTATTAACAAAAATGTAAGATTTTAATTTAGTACGACTTCTGCAAAAGTGTCACGTAAAAATAAGAAACCAAAAAAGAAGACAGATCTGATTTGGCTTGGAAGTCAATCATTTATTAGCCAAAGAAACTTATACAAGCCACTATAGCTTTATGAGTCTCAGCTTCGTTATATGTAAAGCAGGGACAATAATTTTCTCATAAATCTCAAGAGATTGTTGTATTCATTGAATGAAATAAATGAAAATGCCTAGAACAGTAGTAATTAGAGTTGACGTTAAAATATTTGATTCCTTCCCTTCCCTTCTTCTCCTTTTTTGGCTCTTCCTTTCTCCTCAGTAGAGGTGCCCCTCAGTTTTATAGCAAACGGAATAATTTGACTTTAAGCACGATATGGGTTGAGATTTGTTTATTTCTATACCAGTACCAATTGCCTTTGAGTTGATTCTAACTCACGGCAACTCCATGTGTGTCAGAATAGAACTGTGCTACAAAAGGTTTTCAGTGGCTGATTCTTTGGAAGTAGAACACCGGTCTTTCTTCCAAGGTGCCTCTGGGTGAATTTGAATCTCCAAACTTTGGGTTAGTAGACAAGCACATCAACCGTTTGCACCACCCAGGAACTGTGTTCATCTTTAGATACCTCCAGATAGATAGATAAATAGATAGATGCATGGATAGATAGATACCTCTAGATATCTCTAAAGGAGTCCTGGTGGTTCAGTGGTTAAGTGCTCGACTGCTAAATGAAAGGTCCGTGGTTTGAACCTACCAGCCACTCGAGGGAGAAAGATGTGGCAGCCTGCTTCTGTAAAGATTTACAGCCTTGGAAACCCTATAGGGCAGTTCTACTCTGTCTTACAGGGTAGCTATGAGTTGGAATCAACCTGATGGCAGTGGGTTTTTTAGTGTGGGTTAGATATCTCTATAGAGAACCATGATCAGGAGAAAGGAGAATAAATGAATGAATGATTCACATGCTTACTGCTTTTACTCCAAGGTTATGTCACAGAACTAAATGGATGATGAAAGCAGTCACGGTGATGTACACTGATATGTTCGTTATCAATTGTTACATAACAAATTATCTCAAAATTTAATGACTTTAAAAACATTTATAATCTCACGGTTTCTATGGGTCAAACATCCAGGCTTAGCTTAACTGGATGTCTCTGGCTCAAGATTTCTCATGAGGTTGTTGTATTCAAGCTATTAGCCTAGGCTGTGGGCTCATCTGAAGGTCATATTTGGGGGATCCACTTTTGAACCCACTCAAGTGTTTTTTGGCAGGCCTCATTCTCCCACCACATAAAAGTGTACAAGACTGTCTTATGACAGCGCAGCTGGCTTCCCCCAGGGCAAGTGAGTCAAGAGAAAGCAAGAATGATTCCAAGGTGAAAGCCACAGTCTTTTACAACTTAATTGCAGAATGACATCCCTTCTGAGATATTCTATTTATTAGAAATATATCAATAATTCCAGCTCATACTCAAGAGGAGACAATTACACAATGGCACAAATACAAGGAGGCAGGGGCTGCTGAAAGGCTGCCTATCACACATGCTGGAATATGCTGAAAGTGAAGAATTATATAGCCCAAAGATTTTTTAACAAATCTAAACATTTTTTTTAAATGTGTACAAGATGGTGATTAGACGTCAGTGTTGTAGCCCTCTTAGAAAAGCTGCAGAGAAACATCATCCACTGTAACCTTGGGGCTACAGCTGCTCACCAAAAAGTCAGCAGTTTGAATCCACCAGTCACTTCTTGGAAACCCTAGGGGGAATTTCTACTCTGTCCTATAGGGTCACTATGAGTCGGAATTGACTCAGTGGCAACTGGTATCATGCAAAGACTAAGGTTTCATTTCAGCTAGTATCAACTCTTGAAAGAACTCAAGCTACTTATAAACTCTTCATTTTGCTTCAGATAAGGGTTCCTTTTTTCCAGCCACCGTTCTGGAACCATTGGAATCCCAATGGCATGGCTATTTTAGAATTGCTATAGTTTGTGTCGGTGAATCTCACGCCTTTGAAGTCAAGTTCACAAAATCTTGGAACTTGGTCTTCTGTCATAAGATTTTAATGAATAAAGAATCCCATTATGCCTTTTATTTTAATGGGATACACCCAAAGGGAGGGGGGCTGTAAAAGCAATGGAAATTAATTTCAAATTCTACTTTTTTGGAACTGAAACAAATAGTAAAGTAGGAGTGAGGGGTAAGAACAGTGACTGGGCACAGGGAAATCTTTCTAAAAATACCTGCGGAGGTTCAATCTTGGCATGAGCTTCCTTGGTACTCAATGCTGTTCTTTTTCCTTCATGAGCCCATCGTTTGTGAAAGAAACCAAATGAGAAAGTAGAGATGATATTACTAGATCATGCAACGGGCTTGGACAACAAGAAAAATGCCAGTGCAGGAAGGCTTTCTCTGGTTTGTCAGTCACAGTGAGCAGAGAACAGGCTCCATAGGTCCTTCCTACCTTATTTGGATCTTCAGGGACCAGCCAATTTCTGACATGATCTCTCTCAACTCTTTCTTGTTTATAAAGAAATACAGATATAGCAGTATAAACCAGAAAACCAAACCCCTTGCTGTCGAGTCGATTCCGACTCATAGCGACCCTATAGGACAGAGTAGAACTGCCCCATAGGGTTTCCAAGGAGCGCCTGGTGGATTCGAACTGCTGACCTTTTGATCTGCAGACGAGTTCTTAACCAAAGTAATATAGGTCTCCGTAATAAGAGAAAGCAAACAGAAAAAAAAAAATTGCATGAGGAGATACTGCAATTGAAAAAGGGGGGAACATTCTGAAAACTCAGAGTAAATAATTCTCTCTGAAATAGATTTATTGTAAGAAATGGGAGAAAATACAGAAAATTTTGGATTAGTACTCCCGCCAAGAAAGTAGAAGAATCATTAATTTTAATGCAAACAAAAATCTGCATAAAGGGAAGTTTAAATGAAAATTATAATATATACATACACACACATATACACACTTATATACATACATATATATATACATATGATGTCTACATTAATGTATTATGAAGTTATTTCTTCTAGGACAAATATGAGAATTTAAAGGAAAGAGAAAAAACAGAAAAGAAGAAAACAGGGGAAAATGTGAGAAAAAAGGCAGAAAGATCCTAGGAATACAATCTAATATTTTATAGGGCTCTTAAAAATGAGAGGACATGGAGCAAAAATAATTCTCAAAATAATAGAAAAAACTTTTTTGAGTAAAGTCTGCATATCACAAGGGCTCACCAAGTATCAATTAAAGTGAATAAAAAGATAATACTTACCAATCTGAGAATTTTTCATTTTAATAGAAAAAAAGAGCAATCCATGACTATTCAACTACAACTGAACAGTATGGCCTTAGACCTCTTTTCTTCAGTGCAAAATAGTGTCCACACCCTTCCAAGCTGACCATTACTATGCAAGGTTTCCAAGTTGCTCTTCATATTCAAATGTATAACAAGAGAGTCTTTCTCGGAGGAAGGTTCATAAAGCCATCCCTCGATAAGCACTTCCTGGAAAAATGTATATTTCAGATAATTGAAGTATAAAAATCAAATAATTCAATAATGAGGAAATACAGTATAAAGAAATTAACAGGGGCTGAAAAAGCAGCAGTCAAGAAATCAAAGGATGCATTGCATTGGGCAATCCCGTTGCAGAAGACCTCTTTAAAGTGTTAAAAAGCAAAGATGTCACCTGGAGGACAAAGGTGTGTCTGATCCAAGTCATGGTATTTTCAATCACCTCCAGTCCCTGGAAAAGGACATCAGGCTTCATAAAGTAGAGGGTATTCGAAAAAGAGGAAGACCCTCAATGAGATGGATTGACACAGTAGCTGCAGCCATGGGCTGAAACACAGCAACGATTGTGAGGATGGCGCAGGACCAGGTGATGTTTCGTTCTTTTGTACGTAGGGTTGCTATAAGTTGGAACCGACTCGACAGCACCTAACAACAACAACAACAAAAAAGCTAGTTAACAAAAGTAAATTATAAACTCTTACAGTTTTAAAATTGTGCAAATCCAAAAAAAATTTGAAAGGGAATATATATAATTGGTATCAGTAGTACTGCCATAGAGTAAGTGTTTTTCATGGGCTAAGAACTTTAATTACTTAATATTATATGACAAGTTAGGTCTAAAATCCAAGATGATAGTAATGAAACAAGAGAGGGGAGGTAGAGGAGTTGCAAAAACTGACATGATAAAATTCTTTTCGCACAGATGGCGAAGACAATAGATATTGTTTCATTCCTTGATATTGCCAATCGCCAAAAAAACAGATACAATTTCATGCACATATATATAGCAACAACTGGAAACAAAACTGGACACATATATTCTAACTCACTATGTAAGAAAATTGAACTAAGAATAAACAGTTCTGAAGAGATAAGAAATAAAGTAAGAGCCATGTTATTGGGCCACCCTCTATGTAGATGTCCATCCATTCTCAGAACTGCTCCCAGACTCTCCAGTCCAGAAGCAACCACACCTGTAGTAATTCTTTCATATTAGAATCTACACCAACCAAATATGAAGGAAGCTCTGTTCCCTCTGTATTTTCTGAAAAGTACCCAGTTGCTGCTAAGATATTTCATTCCCAGTTTCCTCTGCAGCTTATACTTCTGGTCCAGCCCAGAGCCGCTAAATAGTAAGAGATTAATTTTGATTAAGTCAGATTAATTTCCAGCAGGGCTGGAGAAATGACTCTCTAACCAGGTAAGCTGCCTGAATAGGGAAAAAAAAAAATTGAACTATATCAAGCAATTAAAAAAATTCATCTCTGAAACTCAAGCAGTGCAAAATCAAGAGTCAGGCAAGTGGAATCCAATGCCAGCAAACCAGTTAGCATATATTATATGGGGTTTTTGAAAGTAAACCGATCTATTTCTCGATAGAACTGTACTTAAACCATCACTAAATAACTGAGACATTAAACTATGTTGAAGCAGATTTCACAATACTTCAGTGTCCAGAAATTTTTGTATTGAGGATTCCAAATATTTTGTGCCGCATCTTAAACCATGCACTTTAGTCTGTTGTCAGGGGAGGTGAAGAATGGCTAACTGTTATCTTTGGAGCCAAAATTCATCTCTAAATGAAATTTGATTACTATTTTTATCCTTCAATTACTGGTGGGGTGAAACCTTATAGTCTTGCCTGTTTCATTTAAGTTTTAGGGATGATAATACATTCTTCAGGAAAAGTAGAAAGTATTTTGGGGAATTCATCCTCCCTTTTCTTTTTGCTAATATTAAGTTGGTTTTATTTATTTTTTTACTGTTTCATTGAGCAAATCTGCTGCAAAAGACCTCTTTAAAGTGTTAAAAAGTGAAGATGTCACTTTAAGGATTAAGGTGCGCCTGATCCAAGCCATGGTATTTTCAATCACCTCATATGCATGGGACAGCTGGACAATGAATAAGGAAGACCAAAGAAGAATTGACGCTTTTGAGTTACGGTGTTGGCAAAGAATGTTGAATATACCATGAACTGCCAAAAGAATGAACAAATCTGCCTTGGAGGAAGTATAACCAGAATGTTCCTTAGAAGCAAGGATGGTAAGACTTCATCTCACGTACTTTGGACATGTTATCAGGAGGAACCAGTCCCTGGAGAAGGACATCATGCTTGGTAGAGTAGAGGGTCAGCAAAAAAAGGAAGACCCTCAAGGAGATGGATTGACACAGTGGCTGCAACAACAGGCTCAAGCATAACAACGATCATGAGGATGGCACAGGATGGGGCAGTGTTTCTTTCTGTTGTACATAGGGTCGCTATGACTTGACAGCACCTAACAACAACAACTGTTGGTTTATGATAATATGTCTTTATAAAACTCTGAGGATAAGTTGTAGATGACTGTATAAATAGGAAAGACAAGATGGAGCAATGACTTCTTGAGATGACTTCATGGGAACACAGAGAAGGGTCTGAGATTAGCAGCATGAGTCAAGAAGTACATACCTTTTCAACCAACTCAGGAAACATCTGCTATTTCTGCTTTTTTAGTGAACTGAGAACTAAGTGTGTCCTTAAGACTCCAAAAAGGAACTTAATAGGAACCCCAACAAGAGGACAGAGCTTTGAAATAAGAAGAGACAGATACTGAAACAATTGGTTGATTAAAGTAGTCAGAATCCCAGGATGCCACATAGACTGTAGTGAAATAAAACCATAGTAGAAACTTATGAATATTGAAAATAAGCCAACATCCACCTGTAGAAAAACTGCAGAGAAGAGAAGAGAACAAGTTTAAAAAAAGGAAGGACTTCAAAGGGTAAGAGCCATTTAGACTTCCAGAAAATAACTGCAGTATCAGTTTAGGAAACTCTAGAGACAAAGGGAATTCTATTTGAGGGCCATAAAGTTATCTCCTTCCTCACCCGAGGAAGTATCTGCTGTCTTAATCCCTTTTGACTTTTCAGTACTTAGCATGGTGTCTAACACACAGTAGGCATTCAGTACTAGTTTATAAATAAATCTAAGTGTAAGATGTCTGCATTATGAAGACATGGTGCTATCTTAGAGATAATTATCTGAAGAACCCTTTTCACTGCCTTGTCAAAGTGCCAGTCTGAACCAACACAAGACAGAGTTAGTCAGTTTAATCACGAATATCTTAGAAACTATCGTTATCCTACAAAAGTGTCTAAGAAGGGAGACTCAAGAATGCAGCTGTAACTATAATGGCATTACAACAAAGACCAGAGTGCAGGCTCACTGATACGGCACAAGTTTTTCTGCAATGATCTTGGTTTCACGCTCTCGGTTCTGATTACCAAAGAATATTATCTCATATTTAAATTCAAGAAACTCCCCTGACAGGTAAAACGATGTTTGCTTGTTTCAGAGAGATCCAGTTGGGAGAAAACTGGAGAATCTCTTATTCCAATCTGCAGGTACAACCTGGGATTCAAAGAACCCAGGTGGGAGAGTGAGAAAGAGGAGCAAGCAGGTCAAAACATGAGAACCCACAGGAGAAAGAAGCAAACTAGCAAATGGCCCCAAACAAAACTCTAACTGAAAGTTTACTGTAAGAAGCCTGACTTCTTCAGTAAACATGCAAACAGGTTTCACTGTGAAATATTTGGTGACAATAAGTTAAGGGAGGATGATAGTAATCATTCGGCTGCTAACCAAAAGGTGGGAAGTTTGAATTCACCAGCTGCTCCTTGGAAACCCTATGGGGCAGTTCTACTCTGTCCAACAGAGTCACTAAGAGTCAGAATCTATTGGAAGGCAACAAGGAAGGGTAATACCTAAAGTTAAATATAAACAGTTCCAAACCAGAAGTATCCTTAGCAATTTATGCATTGAAAGCCCTCGATTTTCCTCTCCTGTTGAATAACAGAAATACCCTATTTTGATGCAAATAGTGTACTTTGTATTTTTTTTTTTGTAAACTGCACCCTCCCCCTCTCCAGGTAGTTTCTTAAGTGTGCTATACTAATTTTTTTTACAGCAACATGTAACATTATTTGTGTAAAGATGTGGTATTGATAAGAAGGAATGGACGACTTAAGCTTATACCAAATAAATAAGGTATTTCTGAGATGTGCGTAACTAGTGACTCTTGGTGACAGTAAGTGGCTTCTTTCTGAGTATCCCCTGCTTGATATGTAGAAGCACTGAACCAGCTATTATTGTGCCAAGCTCATCAGTAGATGTCAGGGATCCAGCCGAGTTTCTGAATGATTGCTCTGTGTGGCGTGGGGACCAGTGCTAGTGAGTAGTAGTAGCAGTGCTGACGAGATAAACAAATTCAAGGACCTGCAGATCACAGCTTTGCTTTTCTTATTAGTCCCCAGTCAATGAGTTTTTGGTGACTTTCAAATCCTCCTCTTGCTTTGAGGATGAACTTTAGCTTCTGGAATATGAGGTGGGTGTTGATATTGTCAGGTGCTGTTGAGTCTATTTTAGCAACCCCTTTTTTTATTAGTCCCCAGTCAATGAGTTTTCGGTGACTTTCAAATCCTCCTCTTGCTTTGAGGATGAACTTTAGCTTCTGGAATATGAGGTGGGTGTTGATATTGTCAGGCGCCGTTGAGTCTATTTTAGCAACCCCTTTTTTTATTAGTCCCCAGTCAATGAGTTTTCGGTGACTTTCAAATCCTCCTCTTGCTTTGAGGATGAACTTTAGCTTCTGGAATATGAGGTGGGTGTTGATATTGTCAGGCGCCGTTGAGTCTATTTTAGCAACCCCATGTGACAGAGTAGAACTGCCCCATAGGTTTCGTAGGCTGTAATCTTTACAGGAGCAGATTGAGAGGTATTTTCCCTGCAGAACCACGGGGTAGGTTTGAACCACCAACCTTTTGGTTAGCAATCAAGCACTCAACTGTTGCTCCACCACAGGTGGGTGAGAAGTGGCTATTTATTTGGGGAGTCAATCATGCAACTTTTCTATATGGTTCTTATTAGACCTGGCCTAGACATGGGCAGTCAAACTCACTATCTGATGAAGTCTCATCCCCAGATGGGGAGAATTACAGAGGCCAAGCAGTATTGAGAGGCTAACACAAAACCTCAAGTCTCAGGTGTGGCAAGTCTACTTGCTTTTCTCATTAGCTCTGCTGGAAGAGAGACTTGGCTTCTAATTGTACATGGTGGTTAAGAGTTGGCTTCAGAAGTGAAATTCCATCCTGGCTGCTCGGTTAAATGTTTGGAAAAACTCTCCACCAGTGAATATTACTATCTGGTTTAGAGCTTGTTTTTAGGGTCACAAGGAAGAACTTGTTCTTTTGTCGTTCCCTTCCACATTAAAAGAACAATCAAGTGCAACATTTAAGAGGATCTCATGTCTGAACGAGGATAACTAGAACCTTTTAGTGTTAATAAGTAATGTTTGCCCCGTAATGAAAGTATAACAGGGCGGCAAATCTAGGTCATTGGCAATCCTGCAGCCTGTCTGTAGTGGCTGGGCGTAGAATTTGCCCACTTTCTCAGTTTAGCTCAAAGGGGTCAGGTTGGCTTTAAAGTTCTGAATGTGACCTACCTAAATTTGAAATTTCTTTTCATTCTATCACCAGTGAGATCTGTGACATAGTATTTCTTTGAGTCTCAAGTTCTGTATTTTTAAAGTATGGATAATACTATGTATTATCTTAATAGTAATGTTGGACTTATAGTAAGTGTTCAATACATTTTTGATTCCTTTTTCATATTTATAAACTAAAACACAGGTATCCAAACCTTCGGTATTATTTTCCCTCAAGTGAAAAGGATATTGACAAGTTTTCGCTGTTTTTGGTTTTTTCTTTGTTAGGTTTCTGGGTAGTTTTTCCAGTAGTGTGTAATATTTTTCTCTCTAACTGATGATGTCTCTGAGTAGTTGCTAAACATCCAGATAGATTTACATTTGCTCCTAACTTTTTTTCTAAATCTTACTGATCTTTTGGGGTCCAAATCATAGTACCTTCCCTGGCCAGTCTAATTCACACAGGTCTTGTTCTATCTGGTGACCTTGACAAACATGACTAGACACTGAAGGGCTGCTTTACTTGCACTGTATAGAGTGAAAAGGGCTAAACCTGCAACCCACCCTGTCTGGTAGGATAGAGCAGTACCTGCAGTGTCACTCAGAAAGGAAGAGGTGACAGCCAAGACTGGCAGGCAGGAAGGATGAGGAAAGCCCATCAACAGTGGTTTCCAGCAAAGAGAAATCAAGAAGAAGAAAACATTAAGAGGTTCAGACAGACCACCAGAATTAAGCAGTCAAACAGTAAATTTCAGACTCTCCTTCCTAGTACTGAGTTTAAGTTCAAGTCCATGGGACAGGTGTAGGAAAGGATTGCTAAAGTATTGTCAAGCCCCGTTATAGAGGCAGACAGGTAGGCATAGAGGGATAGGGTCCCTGAGGTACCAGGAGGACTCCCAGGTTCTACAACTTCAGTATAATGTCAAATTTGGAGGCGTAGCAAAGGCCATGCAAGGATAGATCCTAAGAGAGGGAAAAAAGATTGATAAGGTGACAACATTTCAGATCTGCTGAATTCATAATGTGCACTGATCCTCATTTGGTTTACAGTATTTCAGACACGTTGTTCCAAAGATTAACACTTATTTGTTGTCTAATTTATTGCTTCCTTGTTTAGAGAGTAATCTTTTTTTTTTTAAAACCAGGAACTATGTTTTGTTCTTCAAACACCAAGCACCTATTACATGCTTGGTAAATGTTAGTTGTGTTTTTTTAATAAAACTGAATTTTATAAAAATTTGAACCATTACTAAATTTCAAACCAATTCAAAGTGCATGAGCAATTTTTAAAAATTTGTCATGGGCTTTTTCTTCACAAAAATGTGTCTGTGACAATACAGGGGTAACTAGCACAACCTGTACAAGGAAAGGTCATGGAAGCCCCATAGACACATCCAAACTCCCTGAGGGACTGAATTGCTGGGCGGAGGGCTGTGGGGACCATGGTCTCAGGGAACATCTAGCTCAATTGGCATGACACAGCTTATGAAGACAATGCTCTACATTCTACCTTGGTGAGTAGTGTCTGGGGTCTTAAAAGCCTGTGAGCGGCCATCTAAGACACTCCACTGGTCTCATCCCTTCAGGAGCAAGGGAGAATGAAGAGAACAGGATACAAGGAAAAGATTAGTCCGAAGGACTAATTGTCCACAGCTACCAAGGCCTCCACCAGACTGAGTCCAGTACAGCTAGATGGTGCCCGGCTACCATCACTGACTACTCTGACCAGGATCACAACAGAGGGTTCTAGACAGAGCTGGAGAAGGATGTAGAGCATAATTCTAACTCACAAAAAAAAAAAAAAAAGACCAGATTTACTGGCCTAAAGGAGACTGGAGAAACCTCAAGAGTATGGCCCCCAGACACCCTTTTAGCTCAGTGGTGAAGTCACCTCCGAGGTTCACTATTCAGCCTGGGAGTGGACAGCCCCAGAAAACCAAATGAGACTAATGAGGTACAGGAGTCCAGTGACAAGGGCCAGAAGGCAGAAGGGGACAAGGAAGCTGGTGATAGGGAACCCAAGGTTGAGTAAGGATATTGTTGATGTGTTGTGAGATTGTTAACCATTGTCATAGGGCAACATTTGTAGTAACTGTTAAATGAGAAACTATTTTATTCTGTAAGCCTTCATCTTAAGTGAGAATAACAGCACAATTGGAAGAGCGTAGTCAGTGTCACTGAACTGTGTATGTCGAAATTTTTGAAACGGTGTATCTTTGGCTATGTGTATTTTCACCAAAAAAAAAAAAAATGTTAAGAATTTAGAGGGTTAATATGTTGTGGGGTTGTTAACCAATGTCATAAAACAATATGTGTACTACTGTTTCATGAGAAACTATTTGTTCTGTAAGCCTTCACCTGAAGTACAATAAAATATAAAAAAAAAAAAAATGTGTCTGTGAGATCAAGCTCAAAAGCAAAAGATTATGAGTCTTTCGAATTGCGGGAGATGAGTATAAAAGAATCCTGTACTGAATATGAACTTCTCTTCGACTTCTTTCACAAGATTAGGAGCAATTTTGTGTCACCTTTAGTAAAGCTGCATTAAACCAGTTTTATTGAACTATGAAAGCTCATATTTCTAAGTCTACAGATTCAATTCTGGGGTAAGTCACAGTTTACATGTGGCTGTTTTTGAAGTATACACAATTATACATGTGAATGTATACCCACTGAGCCCAGCAGAGCAAAGAAAAAGAAACAAAGGAGATTCTATACCCTAGACATTTTTGCCTTGTCGCCTGTCATTGTTGTCATTGTTGTTAGATGCAGACAAGTAGGTTCTGACTCATAGCGACCCTATGTACAAAAGAAAGAAACACTGCCCGGTCCTGTGCTATTCTCACGATCATTACTATGTTTGAGCTCATTGTTGCGGCCTTCTCATTGAGGGTCTTCCTCTTTTTTGCTGACACTGTACTTTACCAAGCATGATGTCCTTCTCCAGGGACTGGACCCTCCTAAGAACATGTTTAAAGTACCTAAGATGAAGTCTTGCCATCCTCACTTCTACGGAGTATTCTGTACCCCTTACAAGACAGATTTGTTCCTTATTCTGGCAGTCCATGGTATAGTCAATATTCTTCTCCAACACCATAATTCAAAGGCGTTCATTCTTGTTCTGTCTTCCTTATTTATTGTCCAGCTTTTGCATGCATAGGAGGCCGTTGAAAATACCATGCCTTGGGTCAGGTGAACCTTAGTCCTCAAAGTGGCATCTTTGCTTTTTAACACTTCAAAGAGGTCTTTTGCAGTAGATTTGCCAATGCAACACATCATTTGAGTTCTTGACTGTTGCTTCCATGGGTGTTGATTGTGAATCCAAGTAAAATGAAATCCTGGACAATGTCAATATTTTCTCCGTTTATCATGATATTGCTTATTGGTCCAGATGTGAGGATTTTCTTTTTCTTTATGTTGAAGTGTAATCCATACTGAAGGCTGTAGTCTTTGCTCTTCGTCAGAAAGTGCTTCAAATCCTCTTCGCTTTCAGCAAGCAAGACTGTGTCATTGCATAACACAAGCTGTTAATGAGTCTTCCTCCAGTCCTAATGCCCTGTTCTCCCTCGGATAGTCCAACTTTTCAGATTATTTGCTCAGCATACAGATTGAACAAGTATGGTGAAAGAATACGATCATGAAGCACATTTTTCCTGACTTTAAACCACACAATATCCCCTTGTTCTGTTCGAACAACTGTCTCTTAGTCTATGTACAGGTTCCTCATGAGCACAATTAAGTGTTCTGGAATTCCTATTCTTCACAATGTTGTCTATAATTTGTTATAATCCATACAATCAAATGTCTTTGCATAGTCAATAAAACACAGGTAAACATCTTTCTGGTATTCTCTGCTTTCAGTCCAAATCCATCTGACATCAGCAGCAATATCCCTGGTTCCACGTCCTCTTCTGAATGAGGCTCGAATTTCTGGCAGCTGCCTGTCGATGTACTGCTACAACTGTTTTTTGAATGCTCTTCAGCAAAGTTTTACTTGCATGTGACTTAATGATATTGTTCGATAATTTATGCATTCTGTTGGATCGCCTTTCTTTAGAATCGGTACAAAATTTTCTCACCTGTTAATGACTTTAAATTGCAATACCTACAGCAGCAATTATTGGGGCATCTCCCTGCTTTCCATAAATTGCTACTTAGAGATGGGAACAAAATGTCTCAAAGACTGACAAAAGCCCGTTTCCCAGCCAAGAAAAATCACTACCTGCCGAGCATCACCTGACAGCAAAGGCAGCAGGAAAGGCGGAGCCCAGGGTCCTGGCTGGGTCAGTACTGAAAGACAAGGCATCCCAGTCTGAATAAAGCCTCAAGGTGTCTTTACCCTCTTGACAGCATCCAATGCAAAAACAAGGTCGATTCGACTTGCTAAACCAAGGTCTCAGATTGTACTTCACGGACAAAGACAAAAATTGTCCCATATAGTGCTTTTAAAGCACAGTCTACTTTGAGCAATACTCTCAGGAATATAGTCTCAAAGCAGCATGTATTATAAAACATTAAGATAAAATTTATAAATAAGCATACTCTATTAACTAGGTAGCTTTGCAGACAAAGCAAGAGACCTCTGGCCAGGTCGTTAAGGCACAGAATTGCTTTTCAGCTATGATCACCACTTGGTTAAAATAGGATAAACCAAAACCAAACCAGTTGCCATCCATTCTGACTCATGAAGACCCCATGTGTGTCAGAGTACAACTGTACTCCACAGGGTTTTCAAAGCTTTTCTTTTTTTTTTAATTTTATTTATTTATTATTAAATGGCTAATTTTTCAAAAGTAGAATACCAGGCCTTTCTTCCTAGGTGCCTCTGGGTGGACTTGAACTGCCAAACTTTTGGTTAGCAATCAAATGTATTAACCATTGGCAGTACCCAGGAACTCCTTAAAACAGGATAAAACAGGAAAGAGTAAAAGGTAATTTCTAACTCAGCCACTGTCCCCAATTTTCTGGGTGATCCTATACAAAGAAGCCTTGTGCCTACACTCGCCCACACTATCACTCCAAAGCTGTGAACTGCCTGGGCATAGTCAGCATGAGGAAGAGACAACAGATTGATGAAGAGGCAGGTGATGAAAATCAAAAGGAAGGCAAAGCTCCCAGCATCGCGTGACGCACGTGACAAGGTGTATCCTCCCTTGGCTTTAATTTTCCTTCTCATATGCTTTATTTTCTGGTTCCTTTGTGTGTTTGTGTCTGTGTGAAATGCTGATGGTAGTAGCAGCATCAGAACCTGTCTAACTTCAGCGGGAAATAATGGCCAGGATCAGCCCAAAGCTGATTCTCATGAGGTGGGGTTCAGACATACCTTTTTTTTAACCAATGTTGACATCAGTCATCTCTTCAAACCTTTTTATCAATTCTGATACCAGCCTTCCCTTCCAAGGCACTCTCTACTTCTCTACTTCGTTCAATAATTCATTGCAGTGGCTGCACAGAATTCACAGACCACACTTACAATTATGAGATTTACTAGGGAAGTAACAGGTTGCAACTCAGGAAACTGTTCTTTAATCAGGACAGCTTCTTCTCCGCCGTGCCTGCAGGCAGGCCTCTCTCGGCCCCCGGCTCTCAGCCCTCAGCCCTCAGCCCTGCTTGAGCAAGTGATACAAAGCTCTTTAGCTCTGTCAATAAATGCCCGGAATAGCCCTACTCCACCAGGAAGCCTCCTGCCCAAAGGCATTCAGCTCTCTCTCTCCATAGGTCAGCACACTTAGCTCTGCCAACAAGTGCCCAGAAGCAACTTGCTCCACCAGCAAGCCTCCTGCCCAAAGGCTTTCTGCTCTTTTGCTCTGGTGGGCTGAGAAGCGCACTGTGCAGTCTCACGCTGCTGCCACCTACAGCATTACAGCTTTCCCTGTCTCCTGGGCCTAGGAGGTTCTCAGCACAGGGACCCTGGGCCCAAAGGATGTGCTCTGCTCCTGGCTCTTCTTGATGGTAGTGAAGTCCCCCATCCCCTCAGTCTCTGAGATTGGCTCCCTTTAAGCCTAGTGGGATGGCAAAACTGACCAATCCCCTACAAGAGTTCCACAGCACCTTATTTGCATAGCTCCACTCCCACAACGGCTCCATGTGCTTTATTTGCATTATTAGCAGGCTGTCCAATCCCCTCAGTGGGTCACAAGCACCTTATTTGCATATTTACACCCAATCATTTTGTAGGATTACGTGATCATGGCTAGAAGGGTCATATAATAGTAATTCACTACACCACAACTCTGCATTTATTTTTCTAAATGCTGAGTCCTGCTTGAAGAGGTGAATAGCTGGTATCCTCAGCTGCCCCAATTACAACCAACTAATATGTCTCTAAGGCCCCATATCTTACTACTTCCTCAACAGTTATAAAACAAGCTCTGTGCGATGCTAGAGGTTGAATGAAAGACAAATGACCACAGAGAAAAGGATCTTAGTTTGAGAGTAGGTTATACTAGATGACACAGGATTTGGGCTAAATGAATAAGCCTGCAGTCACATGTCAATTTCCTGGGAATAGTGAGTGATTAAAAAAAAAAAAAAAAATTCAGCCTCTTTCTTTAAAACCTTAGGAATGGACTTAAAAAGGTCCATTTTCATTTATCACCCAATTTCCAAAGCTAGTTGAGATAAGGTGTAAAAACATGAAACTCAGCCAGTAATGGGGCTATTTAAATTGAGACCACTGATCAACTGTTGTTGTGAAAACATATATAAATTATTTTAGGCTATTTACTTATTGATTTCTTTCAACAACATGGTAATAAGCTTTAACAAGTGCTGAGATGTCCCTAACTTCAGTAAGTGACCAGAAGTTTAAACAGATATCCACTATTAATAAGCCTCTTTCCTATTAAACCTGTTTAATAATTATGGAAATAAGTGGTAATGTACACAACATTTCCTCTTTTATTGTCATTACCTGGAAGGCCAATTGCACCTGAGATGCTTGTTAAACAGCAGATTCCTGGGCCCCACCCCAGGTTTCCTGTGACTCTGATGCCCTATGAATTTGAGAACCATTATCACTGTCTGGAATGCTTTCTTCCCTCAGAGCAACTTGTACAGTGTTAACCTTCAAGAAGAACCATCTTGAATTGTTGACTTCATATTCATCATATTGATTTTGACTTGACAATAAAGACAACATTGCCTAGTCATATAGACAGCAAAGCAGGAGCTCCAGTTTTCACAGGAGCCTTTCATTATCCATGAAACATGATGAATGTAGTTTCAGTCTAACAATTCTTTGTTTTCCCTTTATTTTTAGTTGCTTTGTTTGTACACATGATGACTAAGATATTGGACGATATAAAAATCCCAGATAGCACCTTTTGATCTCTTATACTTGACTTTTCCTCTGGTATTCCAGGAATGTCCTCATCCTAGACTCTGTGGATAAGATATCATTTCACAGAAATGTCTGTGCTGCTTCTTGGGCTATTGTGGTTAGAGAAATGAAGGCGCTTACGGAGAATTCATTCGGTTTATGAATCTAATGAATTTTTACTTCTGGGTTCATCTCTGCCTCCCAACTAGCTTTAGATCTCTGCCTCCAAATAGAATGGTCAGCTCAATTGTCCTCCAGCAATACAATTATCCTCCCCTGTATGGACACCACCAGACCTCTAGTTATGCTTTTTCTGAGCACTAACAAACCCTCTTCCCTGTTTACCTAAATTACACTCATAAAGTTCCACCCTCCAGCAAAGTTGTTCTCTTATAAATTGCTGTGTTTATTATCTATAGCCTATATTATTTTGTTGTCATTTAATCATATTTTCATTCATTCCACCACTTGTATTATTTAACTGTTTTACACTCTATAAACTCTGATTGCAGAAACTCTGCTGATGCACAGTTTGTTCTATGTCTTTATTTTCCCCCAAAGGCTGTCGCACAGCATGTAGCACATACAAACTCTATATAGTTAAATGACTATTCACTGCTTTACCTCTGCAAATTATATTTCAATTCTGGAAGACTAGAAGCATTTAAATAGACAATGTATTTTTGGAAATCAACAGAGTTGTATGGAATGCCATAAAAGAAAGGCATACTCTTGAATATTCTTAGAAATTAAAAATGTTCAGTTTCTTTAGAAGTCCTGAACAATGTGTTTTCCTCTCATATGTTAGGATATTTTGTGCACATGTATGTATATGCAGAGATAGATTACTCAGTAAGCAAGGTATGCACAGGCTTACTTGTGCTTACTAATCTGTAGTGCACAGGTGAAATTGTGCACTATAGATTAGTTAGTAAGTAAACACAAGTGAACCCGTGCGTACGATGCTTACAGGTTAATCTGCCCCTCTGTATATGGTACAGGATTGCTCTTCAGGAAGAAGATGCCTTTGCTTTATGGGATAACCCCTGCTTTATAAAAATAAATATTCAAACATACTTCGCTCCCTGAAGGGGAGCTGCTGCCAGCACTTAAAGATCTGGCTTCAATCCCGCAGCAGCTGGTGGGTTATTTTTAGTGACTTTCACATCTACTTCGTGTTTTTCTTCTCTGCCTTCACTCTGTCCTTGTTTTTCCCTACAGATCGCCTCCATCTTACAATTTCCTTACCATCCCTGACTTTGCTGTTACCTGTTAGTTAACTCAGCTTCTGTGAATAACCGTTTGGGCTGCTTTAGTGTTTCTCTACTTCCATTTAATATTTTTGTCAAATGAATTGCACCTAGTATTGAATTATTTTTAAAAATATTTTTACAAAAAAAAAAAAAGATGAAAAACTGAATTTGTCATTTCTCCAAAAGAGGAATGAGGACACATCTGCCACATTATCAGGACCACTGTCCAGGGATGAACATTCTTAAAATGCCCCATACTAGATCCTTTTTTCTTCTCTTTAGTGACCTATTTCTCTAGGCCCAAACAAATATATGATCCCTAATTTTTTTTTCCTAATCTGTTTATTTTTATTAAAACTTTAGCAGGGCTATGAAGTAAAATAACTCATATTGCGATAATAAACAGGCTATACGACAAACAATGAGAACCAATTTAGAAATTCCAAGCTGTATCATCTCCAGGTGTATACAATCAGCCAAAGACAAAAAGCTCCTGCTCTAGAAAAGCATGATTAAAGGATAGTAATATTACTCAAAGGAAAAGAGGAAAGATACTGGATAAAAAACAAATCAAGTTTTACATGAAACACTGATAACTTTAATACTATGGACAAGTTAGTAGCCATGAAAATTGTATTGAGACAAGGTGTATAGGTACAATCATGGGGGATCCATATTTAGGTTGGAGTTGTTGGCAAGGGCAATGTGATGTTTGTCAGGTTAACATTCAAAGATTAAGATTTCATGGGTTTGAGTTATGGCCAGTATGTTCAAAGCATGAAAAAAGCCTGGAAAAAGTCTTGCTGGTAAGAATAGACTTCTTAGTCAAGGGGGGCATTACAAGTAAAACTCTAAACCCAGTGCCCTGTGGATTTAGGGAAATGTTCAGTCTGATGAAATTAGAAATGTTGAACTTGCATCCAGTGAACAAATGCTACCGCATGTGAAGACATTTTGCTTGAAGAAACGAAGAGCTAGCTGTGCAACTGCAGACAGATGTTCTCCCAAGACTGGGCTGTGTGGAACTGTGATGGAAAGTTGGTGATGATAACTTGTATAAGGAAAGCTCATGGAAGCTCCCTAGACACATCCAAACTCCCTGAGGGACTGAATTGCTGGGCGGAGGGCTGTGGGGACCATGGTCTTGGGGAACAGCTAGCTGAATTGGCATAAAACAGTTTTTAAAGACAATGTTCTACCTTAGTGAGTAGTGTCTGGGGTCTTAAAAGCCTGTGAGCAGCCATCTAAGATACTCCGCTGGTCTCACCCATTCAGGAGCAAGGGAGAATGAAGAGAACAGGATACAAGGAAAAGATTAGTCCAAAGGACTAACGGACCACAGCTACCAAGGCCTTCACCAGACTGAGTCCAGTACAGCTAGATGGTGCCCAGCTACCACCACTGACTGTTCTGACCGGGATCACAACAGAGGGTCCTGGACAGAGCTGGAGAATGATGTAGAACAAAATTCTAACTCACAAAAAAAGACCAGATTTACTGGCCTGACAGAGACTGGAGAAACCCAGAGAGTATGGCTCCCAGACACCCTTTTAGCTCAGTGGTGAAGTCATTCCCAAGGTTCATCATTCAGCCAGGGACTGGACAGCCCCATAAAGCAAAACGGGACTAATGAGGCACAGCAGTCCAGGGACAAGGACTAGAAGGCAGGAGGGGACAGGAAAATTGGTGATAGGGAACCCACGGTTGAGAAAGGAAAGTGTTGACATGTCGTGAGGTTGTTAACCATTGTCATAGGGCAATATGTGTACTAACTGTTTAATGAGAAACTATTTTATTCTATAAACCTTCATCTAAAGTACAAAAAAGAAAAAAAAGAATTATCTATGTGAGATCAAATTGACAACAGCAACTCAGAAGGTTTGATGGGAAGCCTAGGGGGCAGTGAGTTGAAGATAATGGTGATGGAATAATTTGGAAAAGGATAGTGAGAATAGCAGCACAACTGGAAGAATGTAATCGATGTCACTGAATTGTACATGTAGAAATTTTTGAAACGGTCTATCTTTGGCTATGTATATTTTCACCAAAAAAAAAAAAAAAAGGTCCTCCAAGTTCGAGAAGGGAGAGTGTTGACATGTAGTGGGGTTGTTAACCAATGTCATAAAGCAATATGTGTACTGACTGTTCAATGAGAAACTATTTCTTCTGTAAACCTTCATCTAAAGTACAATTAAAAAAAAAAAGATTCAAAAAATAAAAAAGAAAGTTGGTGATGAGACCTGATAGACAAGTTTAGGAGTAAAGCCATTGGAAGAAAGGAAGATTTTAGAGAATCTTGCGTTATGCAAGAGTCCCTGGATGGTGCAGTTAGCACACTCTGCTGCTAACTGAAACATTAGAGGTTTGAGTCTACCCAGAGGCACCTCTGAAGAAAGACCTGATCTTATCTACTTCTGAAAAACCAGCCATTGAAAATCCTATGGAGCACAGTTCTACTCTGACAAACATTTGGTCTCCGTGAGTTGAAATTGGCTCAACGGCAACTGTGTTTGTGTGTTTAGTCAGAAAAGTTCTTACAAACAAAGCCAGGAAAGAGGAAGAAAGAAAACTTAGATGAAGCTCCTTTTGACTTCCCAGGTGGTAGCAGTGGCAAGTTACCAGATGAACAGTCTACGTGACTGGGGAGTCCTTGGTCTGGAAGTTACTATGGTGTCATGGATTGAATTGTGTCCCCCAAAAATATCTGTCAACTTGGCTAGGCCATGATTCCCAATATTGTATGATGGTCTACCATTTTGTCATCTGATGTGATTTTCCTATGTGTTGTAAATCCTGCTTCTATGATGTTAATGAGGCAGGATTAGAGCCAGGTATGTTAATGAGGCAGTACTCAATCTACAAGATTAGATTGTATTTTGAGTCAATCTCTTTTAAGATATAAAAGAGAGAAGCAAGCAGAGAGATAGGCGGACCTCATACTACCAAGAAAGTAGTGTCAGGAGCAGATGGCATCCTTTGGACCTGGAGTCCCTGCACAGAGAAGCTCCTAGATCAGGGGAAGATTGATTACAAGGAACTTCCTCCAGAGCCGACAGAGACAGAGAGCCTTCCCCTTGAGCTGGTGCCCTGAATTCTGACTTTTAACCTCCTAGACTGTGAGAGAATAAATTTCTCTTTGTTAAAGCCATCCACGTGTGGTATCTCTGTTATAGCAACATTAGATGACTAAGACATATGGGTTTGCATGTATGAGCTGAAGAAATAAGAACTAGAAGAAGACCACAGGGGAGAGGCAAGTGTCATGCTGAGCTCTCAGCAGAGAGGGGGAAACTTGGCCCTGATTCTCATGGGGTTGGCAAATTGGTGTGGAGTCTGGGATCACAGATAAATGAATGGGCAAAGAAGCAGCTTACGTGACCAGAAAGAAAGGCCAGTGAGAAGAGCTGGAGGAAAGTTGGCCTCGGAGACTTCATTAGCTCCGTCCTTGGCTGGAAATAATCCTTCACCACTGAAAGGGAGAAGAAAAAGTCAATTTTAGGCAATGTAATGCAGGGATAAGCACCCTCCATTTATTTTAGCTTGATCCTTTGCACTTTAGGTTTCTTGGGAACTAAAGCCAGATACCTATAAAAGTTAAATTGTTTGTGTCTTAGGCACTGTATCAATTTATTCATATCTATATAAATGACAACACACTAACTAATAAAATGCAGTATTAGATCTTCAAAATATTGAAAATTCCCAAAGTCATCCATACTCTCCAATCTTCCTGGTTGGCTTTGTCACTAATTCAACTCATCTTGTCAAGGTTAGTCACTTACTGTGTTGGTGGATCAATTAACTAAGGCAGACATGATAGTTGATTATAAGCAGTTTCAAAGAAGTTTATAGGAAGGCTAGGCCTGTTGTTGTTAGGTACTGTCTGAAGTAGATTCCCTTTGATTTTCTCAAATTCGATAAAGACAGAAGTTCTTTTCCTTCCTCTATTCTTTCCAATACATCTGTTTTGTAATATTTCTTTCCAGATCTCATAGTTGTCAGTTAAATCTCTTTTCCCCTTTTCTCTAACTGTTCTTTTGTCTCTAATGGCTATTTCAGTGGTCACCAAAGTAGGGTGTTTGCACCTCTGGTAATGTCCAAGATGATTCCTTGTAATGAGGGAAGTAGTATTAAAACTTAGATTTGTTTTTCTCTTTGAATTTTTTTTTTTTTTGGTAATGATTTATAGTATACATAATATGTTCATACAGTGGTCTGTACTTTACAATGTATATACTTTATAAATAAAGAAATAAACAGAATTTTCAGATGAAAGCATATATTTTTTTTAAATGATAGGAGTGCATGGCATAGTTGAGTTTTATCTTAAGGACGTAAGGCAAGAGATCACAAGAAGGTTTTCCTGGGGACTGTACTGTGCTAATCCTGAGAGTAGCAATTTAGGGTTTGGGCTGCAGGTTCCAAAGCTGTGTGCTGGATGCCAAGTGACAGGCAACCATGGGATCTTACTTAAATTTACTGATGTGCGTCTGTAATAAGTGGAGTCCTTAAAAGTAGGTGGCCCAGGGCAGGGGCTCCTCCTACTTGGGTCTAATGGTGGTACTGGATATCACATGGAGACAGTTGAGGGGTCTACATAATTTGAGTGGAAACTTTGTTTTAGGAAACAATAAAAAATAAACTAAAAATAGTCAAAGGAGTTCTGGTTTTTGAAAAATTGAGTATCAGGCTGAGTTAGTGAGGATTCAATGCAGGTTCATTTGTATAACTGACATACAATAAATTATACTATTTAAGGTGTACAATCTGATAAGTTTTGACATATTCATACATCATACAACTGGGAAACCATCACCACTATCAAAATAGTGAACACATGTACAATCTACAAACGTTTCCTCAAGCACCTTTATAATCCCTTCTTCATTCACCTACAGCTCACCCGCATCGTATCCCCAAGTAAATACTGATTTGCATTCTGTCACAATAGATTAGTTTGCATTTCTAAAATTTTATATAATGGAATCAAATAATATATACTTTTTAAAAGTTTTTGTCTGACTTCTTTCACTCAGCATAATTATCTTAAGATTCATCCACATTGCTGTGTGTATCAGTACTCCGTTCCTTTCTTATTGCTGAGTAGTATTCCACTGTATGGTATGTCACAATTTGTTTAGTAGTTCATGCGTTGATGATATTTTGGTTGTTTTCAGTTTGGGGCTATTACAAATTAAGCTGCTGTAAACTTGCCAGTACACGTCTTTGTATGGACATACGCTTACTTTTCTCTTGGATAAATAGCTAAGAATGGAATGGCTGGATCATATAGTAGGGGGATGTTTAACTTTTTAAGAAATTGTTTTCCAAGGTGATTGACATTGCCACAAGCAGTGTACTAGATAGAGTTCCCATGCTTCCACATCCTCACCAACACTTGATACGGTCAGTTAATTTTAGCTGTTTTAATACATGTGTACTGACACCTCACTGTGGTTTTAATATCCATTACCTTAATGACTAATAATGCTAAGCATTTTTTCATGTATTTACTTTTCATCTGTATATTTTATTTCATGATATGTCTGTTCAAATTTTTTTGGGTTGTTTGTGTTCTTTTTATAGATTTTTGAATGTTCTTTATCTATTCTGTATACAAGTACTTTATCATATGTATGCTTTTCATCTGTTTTATTCCAGTTTGAAGCTTGTCTTTTCACTCTCTGACAGTGTCTTTGGAAGAGCAGAAATTTCTAATTTTAATCAAGTCCAATTTATCAATTATTTCTAATAGATTATGCTTTTGGTGGTATTTTTAAGAAAGCTTTCCTAACCCAATGTCACAAAGGTTTTCTCCTATTATTTTCTTCTAGAATTTTTTAATAGACTTTGGGGTTGTATTTAGGTCTAAAATCCATCTTGAGTTAATTTGTGTATGTGATGTGAGGCAGGAATTAAAGGTTTTTTTTTTCCCCCCATATACATATGCAATTTTTCCAGCGCCATTTATTGGAAAAGGCTATCCTTTCTCCACTGAATTGTCTTCCAGTTTTTGTCTCATTTCAATTGTCTGCGCATGTGTGAGTGCATTTTTGGACTTCTTAATCTGTTCCGTTGACCTATTTGTCAACTTTATGTCACTACTCTGCTCTCTTGAATACTTGAGCTTTACAATAAGTCTTAAAATCAGGCAGTGTTTGTCTTCTGATCTTTTTTTTCTGTTTTTCCCAAGGTTGTTTTCGTTACTCTAGGTCCTTTGCATTGCTGTATGAATTTTATAATCGGCTTTCAATGTCTATAAAATACCTGCTGATATTTTGATTGGGATTATGGCTAATCTATAGATTTATTAGGGGGAGATAGTCATCTTAACAATATTGTCTTCTGGCCCATGAACAAGATATAGAGTTCCATTTATTTAAGTATTATTTAATTTCTCTTGAGAATATTTTGTAGTTTTTAGTGGGCAGGTCTTCCACCACTTTTGTCAAATTAATCCCTAAATATTTTGTATTTGATGCTATTATAAATCATATTTTTTAATTCAATGTTTTGATTGTTTATTGCTAGTATCTAAACTCACTTATTACCATGAGTACTAGTAGCTTTTTAGTAGATTACATCAGATATTCTACACAGACCATCATGTCATCTGAGAGCAAAGATAGTTTACTTTTTCTTTTCCAATCTGGATGCCTTTTATTTCTTTTTCTTACCTTATTGCACTGGCTAGAACCTCCAGCACAGTGTTGAATAGCACAGGTAAGAGCAGGCATCCTTCACTTTTCCTCATCTCAGAGGGAAAGATTCAATCTTTCACCATTAACTATGATGTCAGCCATAGGTTTTTCATAAGTGTCCTTTATCAGGCTGAGGAAATTTCCTTCTATTCCTAATTTCCTGTCAAATTCTTTCTGTGACTATTAAGATAATCACTTTTTTTTCTTTTTTACTCTGTTAGTATAGTATACTACATTGATTTCTGAAATGTTAAATCGACCTTATATTGCTTGGATAAATCACACTTTGCTATGATGAATTACCCTTTTTGTACACTGTAGGATTCAGTTGGACACAATTTTTTTTTAGCATGTTTGTTGTTATGTTCACGAGGGATATTGGTATGCCGTTTTTTTTTTTTTTCTTGTAACATTTTTGCTTGGTTTTGGAATTTGAATAATACTGGCCTCACAAAATAAATTTGGATGTGTTCTTTTCTCTTCTAATTTCTCAAAGAGATCCTGTAGAACAGGTTTTAATTCTTCATTAAGTGTTTGATAGAATTCACTAGTGAGGTCATTTGGGTCTGGAGTTATTTTGTTGCTGTCCTTTTGGTTGTTTCCAATATTTTAAACTAAAAATTCTATTTCAGAGACATGTGATTATTTAGCTTACCTGCAGTAGTGTTGCTATGAGTTGGAATCAACTTGATGGCAACAGGTTTGGTTTGGGGTATGTCTTCTTGAGTTTGCTTGAGTTAGTGTGTGTCTTTCAAGAAATTCTTCCATTTTATCAAAGTTGACAAATGTATTGGTATGCAGTTGTTGATAATATTCTTCTGTTCTTTTTGTTAGAATCTTTAGTAATATCACCTCTCTCATTCCTGATATCGGTTATTTATGTCTTCTCTCTTTTTTTCCTGGTCAGGCTAGAGTTTTATCAATTGTATTTATTTTCTTAAATAACTAGCATTTGGTTTCATTGAGTTGTCTCTCTTTTTCTTTTTTTTTTTTATTACTTTTATCGACTCTGCTGTGGTATTTATCATCTCTTTATTTTGTTCTTTTTATGATACAGGCTATGGTCATTAGTTGAAGACCTTTCTTTTTTTCTTTCTTTTTTTATATTGATACTTAGACAAAAAAAGAAACAAATCCATTGCCCTCTTGTTGATTCTGACTCATAATGACCTAGTGCTATAAAATTTCCCCTAACTACTGCTTTCGTGGCATCCCACAAATATTCACGTTTTTCTTTTTATTCAGTTAAAAATATATTCCAATTTATCTTTTGATTATTTTTTTATTCATAAGTTGTTTTGAAGTGTGTTACTTGGTATTTTTCAGATTTCTCTCTGTTACTGATTTCTTATTTCATTCCATTGTGGTAGGAGAACATCTTATGTATGACTTAAAATCTTTAAATTTATTGGGATTCATTTCGTAGTCCTGAATGTAGTTTATCTTGGTTTGTTTCATGTGCACTTGAAAAGAACGTTTATTCTGCTGTTGTGGGGTCAAATGATATATACATGTCAGATAGGTCAAGTTGGTTGATAGTGTTTTTCAAGTTTCTGTGTCCTTCTCAATTTTCTGTACTTGTGCTGTCAAATATTGACAGAGAGTTGTTGCAATTGATGACTATAATTATGGATTTCTCTCTTTTTCCTTGCAATTCTAATAGTTTTGCTTCATGCGTTTTTGAACCACTGTTATAGCTGCAGCAATGTTTAGGATTATTATTTTTTCTTAACAATTTGACCTTTTATCATTATGGAAAGCCATTGCCATCCAGTTGATTCTGACTCCTAGTGACCCTGTAGGACACTCAAGAACTACCTCAAAGAGTTTCCAATGAGCTGCTGGTGGGTTCGAACTGCTGACCTTTTGGTTAGCAGCCAAACTCTTAACCACTGTGCCACCAGGGCTCCAGAACTTATCATTATGGAAGGGCCTTCTTTGTCCCTGGTAGTTTTCTTCGTTCTGAAATCTACTTTGATATTAATAGAGCCACTTCAGGTTTCTTTTGATTAGTGTTAATATCACTTTTTCTATCCTTTCCTTTCAATCTACTTGTGTCTTTATATTTAAAATGTGTTTCTTATAGTTAGTATATAGTTGGGTCTTGCTTTTTCAATCCAATCTGACAATCTCTGACCATTTAAACCAATGTGATTATTGATAGGGTTAGGTTCAGGTCTATAATTTTGCTACTTATTTTTTTCCATTTATTCTTTGTTACTTCCTCTTCTTCTTTTTTTTTTTTTTTTTGCTACCCTTTATTATTATTTTTTATGATTCTTTTTTTATCTCTTTCATTGGCTTATTAGCTATTAAGCTTTGTTTTATTATTTTAGTGGTTGCTTTAGTATATTTGGAAACCCTGACTGCATAGTGGTTAAGACCTATGGCTGCTAACCAAAAAGTCGGCGGTTCAAATCTACCGGCTGTTCTTTGGAATACCTATGAGGCAGTTCTACTCTGTCCTATAGGGTTGCTATAAGTTGAAATCAACTTGACGGCAAGGGGTTTGGTTTTTCAGTATTTTTAGTCTATATTTTTTAACTTTTCACAGTCTATCTTTAAGTACTATTATAGCACTTAAGGAGCCCTGGTGGAACAATGGTTAAGTGCACAGCTGCTGACCGAGAAAAGATTGATGGTTTGAACCCACCAGCTGCTCTGTGGGAGAAAAGGCCTGGAGATCTTCTACTATAAAGACTACAGCCCAAGAAGGCCTATGGGGCCTTTCTACTCTGTCATATAGGATCACTATGAGTCGAAATCTACTCAACAGCAGTACAACAACAGCAACAGAGCACTTTACACATGGTGTAAGAGCCTTAGAGTAGTATTACTCTGTTTCTCCCCCTAAGGCTTTATGCTATTTTTGTCATACATTTTCCTTATACATATCTTATAAATCCCAACATACATTGTTATTATTTTTTAAAACAGTAAATTATATTTTAAAGAGATTCAAATATTAAGAAGATGTATATATCTATATATCTATAGGTATTGCTGGGTGTTGCCAAGTCGATTTTTGGCTCATAGCAACCCCGTATGAATTTTACCTTGTTTGTGTTGGATATTTTTGTATTCCTGTAAATATTCTTGAGATTTGTTTTGGCACATAATCAAATAACTTGGAAACAGTCTGAACTATTTGTGTCTTGCTTTTAAGATGTCATACGTAGTACCAGAGTAGCTTTTTTTTTTTTACCACAATACTACATTTTTTCCTATATCATACTTATTATATGTGTGTGTGTATCATTTTTTATTGTGGTGAAATGTATGTGACAAAACATTTGCCTTTTTAACCACTTTCACGTGTACAACTCAGTGACATTAATTACATTCAGCATGTTGTGCAACCACCACCACTATGCATCTCCAAATTTTTCCATCACCCTTCACAGAAGCTCAGTGCCCCCTAAGTAATGACTCCCCACTTCCTCTCCCTCCCCCTCCTTGAAACCTCTAATAAACTTTGATCTCTATATACCTTTGCCTCTTCTAGATATTTTCCGTAAGTGGATCATGCAATGTTTGTCCTTCCGTGTCTGACATATTTCACTCAGCATAAAGGTTCCAAGGTTCATCTATGTCATAGCATGTATCAGAACTGAATTTCTTTTCATGAATAACATCCGGACTACCTTTTAGTCCAGGGACAATTATTCCTCATTACTGAGGCAAGGCCCTTTTGATTATGCTACTACCCAGTGCTCCATGAATTATGAGGGTTCCTGTCTGGTTGGTGGGAACAGGGTCTATTCCCATGCCTATGTCAACTTCCTCTATTCCTTTCAAATATTTCTTTTCATGGTCTTGAGTATGTTCCTCGTGTGATCAGAATTCTGCTTAATACTCAGGGGAACCCTTTGTACATCCCTAGGTTTCCTTCTCTGTGCAGTTCTCTATTCTCTGGTATCTGTCTTTTGAATTCCAATTACTTTGGTCTTCCCAGACTGTCAGCTCTGCCTTTTCATCTCAGGTTGTCTGCTGGTTTCTGCTTGGGTTTCCCCTCTCATGACTGTAGCTTAGAAACTCTCTGTAGGCAGTAAACTTGGGCAATCCTAAGACTTATCTCATTTGTTTTCCATCTCTCAGGGAATCATTCTCACTTGTCACCTGTCATGGATTGAACTGTGTCTGTGAGTCCTAGTATTGTGTGGTTGTCCTCCATTTTCTGACTGATATAATTTCCCTATATGTTGTAAATCCTAATCGCTGCCTGTGGTTAATGAGGTAAGATTGGATTATGTTGAAGAAGATTAGGGTGGGAAGTAACACCATTGCTCAGGTCACGTCCCTGATCCAATGTAAAGGGAATTTCCCTAGAGTGTGGCCTGTACCTCCTTTTATCTTATAAGAGATAAAACGAAAGGGAAGTGAGCATAGAGTAGGGGTACTCATACCACCAAGAAATAGTGCCAGGAGCAGAGCACATCCTTTGGGCCAGGGGTTCCTGCACAGAGAAGCTCCTAGTCCAGGAGAGGACTGATGACAAGGACCTTCCTCCAGAGCAGACAGAGAAAGAAAGCCATCCTCTGGAGCCGATGCCCTGAATTTGAACTTCTAGACTACTACACTATGAGAGAATAAATTTCTCTTTGTTAAAACCATCCACTTGTGGTATTTCTGTTTTAGCAGCACTAGATGACTAAGACATCACCTAATGCCCAGTGTTCTAGAAATCATTGTTACATATATTTTTGTTGTTGTTGCTTCAGGCAGGGCGGTAAATCCAGTCTCTGTCAATCTAGCTTAGCTGAAGCAGAAGTCCCTCAATGCAAGCATATTGTTCTTGTTTTTTACATTTATAATATTTTTATTGTTCTTTAGATGAAGGTTTACAAAACAAACAGTTTCTCATTAAATAGTCAGTACACATACTGTTGTATCACATTGGTTAACAACCCCATGACATGTCAGCACTCTCTCTTCTTGACCCTGGAGGACTCTTTTTTTTTTTTTTTTGGTGAAAATATACATAGCCAAAGTTACACTATTTAAAAATTTTTTACACGTACATTTCAGTGACATCGATTACTTTCTTTCAGTTGTGCTGCTATTCTCTCTATCCTTTTCCAAATTATTCCATCATCATTGTCTTCAACTCACTATCCCCTAGGCTTCCTATCCAACCTTTTGAGTTGCTGTTGTCAATTTGATCTCACATAGATAATTCTTTTTTTCTTTTTTGTACCTTAGTCGACAGTTTACAGAACAAATAGTTTCTCATTAAACAGTTAGTACACATATTGCCCTATGACAATGGTTAACAACCCCACGACATGTCAGCACTGTCCCTTCTCAACCTTGGGTTGCCTATCACCAGCTTTCCTGTTCCCTCCTGCCTTTTAGTCCTTGTCCCTGGACTACTGTGCCTCATTAGTCCCATTTTGTTTTATGGGGTTGTCCAATCCCCAGCTGAATGTTGGACCTCGGAAGTGACTTCACCACTGAGCTAAAAGGGTGTCAGAGAGCCGTACTCTCTGGGTTTCTGCAGTCTCTGTCAGGCCAGTAAATCTGGTCTTTTTTTGTGTGTTAGAATTTTGTTCTACATCCTTCTCCAGCTCTGTCCAGGACCCTCTGTTGTGATCCCAGTCAGAGCAGTCAGTGGTGGTAGCCAGGCACCATCTAGCTGTACTGGACTCAGTCTGGTGGAGGCCTTGGTAGCCGTGGTCCATTAGTCCTGCAGACTAATCCTTTCCTTGTATCCTGTTCTCTTCATTCTCCCTTGCTCCCGAAGGGGTGAGGCCAGTGGAGTATCTTAGATGGCTGCTTGCTCACAGGTTTTTAAGACCCCAGACACTACTCACTAAGGTAGAACATTGTCTTTAAAAGCTGTTTTATGCCAATTCAGCTAGCTGTTCCCCAAGATCATGGTCCCCACACCCCTCCGCCCAGCAATTCAGTCCCTCAGGGAGTTTGGATGTGTCTATGGAGTTTCCATGATCTTTCCTTGTACAAGTTGGCAAGCACATTGTTGTTGTAGTTAGGTGCTGTGGAATGGATTCCAACTAATAGAGATCCCATGTAACAAGTAGAAATGCACCATAGGGTTTTCTAGGCTGTAATCTTTATGGTAGCAGATCACCAGGTCTTTCTCCTTTGGAGCTGCTGGGTGGGATCAAACCACCGATCTTTTGGTCATCAGCCGAACACTTAACCCAGGATCTTAATTAGGTAGGAAGTCAGTCCTTAAAGATTATATTTGGGGGGGAGGGGACAGTCAGGGGCAGGACAGTGCTAAGTATCTTTTCTTTCCTCTCAAAATTATAACTTAATGCTCTGCTCTCTGTAATTTTTATAAAATTCACACTGATATTGGGATGGAACACATTATTTAAAATAAATGATACGCACCTCATGGATTTAAGTTAAAGAGTTTCTTCCCCATAGCTATTTACAACATAAGACTTACATCTATTTTGTGATGAAAGACTCGGTTTCTTGTGAAAAGAATTTCTGTCATCAAGAAATAGATGGCAGAATGGTGCAGGGAAGAATTTTGGTCAGATTTTCTTTGAAGTTCTGAACTAATCATTAAAAAGCAGTTATGTAGGCCTGCCTTTTGGGGTGGTAAAAGGAGCCCTGGTTGTGCAGTGGGTTAAGCACTCAGCTGCTAACTGAAAGGTCGGTGGTTCGAACCCACCAGCCTCGCAGGAGAAAGATGTGGCAGTCTGCTTCCATGAAAGATTACAGCCTTGGGAACCCTATAGGTCAGTTCTACTCTGTCCTATAGGGTCACTACAAGTTGGAATCAACTTGATAGCAACAAGGTTTTTTTTTGGTTTTGGAAGTGGTAGAAACAGTTAACTTGTTCAGCTACTAACCAAAATGCTGGTGGTTTGAGTTCACCAAGGCAGTTCAGAAGAAAGGCCTGGTGATCAGCTGTCGAAAAACTCATGGAGCACAGCTGTGCTCTGACACACATGGGGTCTCCGTGAGTCAGAGTCGACTCCATGGCAACTGTTTTTTTGTTGTGTTTTGTTTTTGCCTAGCATACCCATCCCTCCCTCCTCCCTGTTCAAGAGAAGGAAAATTGAGTTATGTGAGCTATGTACGTAAGGAACTACCTGATCCTGAAAATAGAAAAAGTTGCATGTATTTAATCCTGTAATTCTAATTTTAGAACTCTATTATAAGGAAATAATTGAAAAATGAGGCAAGAATTTATATGTATAAATGCTTATTAACAAAAAAAAAAGAGAGAGAAACAGTTTAAATGTCCAAAAAATAGGGTACTGATCAAATTCATGCTGAAATAGCCACACAATGAAGTGGACCCATTGGAATGTTGCACAGACTCTAACATCAATGTTGTAGAAGAATCTATGGTAGTGTAGTAAGTTACTCCTCTGTAGTGGGTTATGGCTGTTAACTGAAAGGTTGGAGGTTTGGGTCTACTCAGAGGTGACTTGGAAGAAAGTTCTGGTTATCTACTTCTGAAAAATCAGCCATTGAAAACCTGTGGAGCACGGTTCTACTCTGACATACAAGGGGTTGCCGCGAGTTGCAGTGGACTCGATGACAACTGATTTTTTTATACGGTTAAATTAAGAAACAGTGAACAGAAACTCCACCTAATACTGATATCTAAAAATAAATAACAAATGATTGGAATAAAATACATCAAAATATTAGTTGTCATTGTGTACTGATGGTGTAATTACAGGTCAATTTTATATTTATTAATTTTTATACTTTGTCGTTTACCTTTTTTTCCATAATGAGTATGCATTACATTTACAATCAGTAATAGTAAATTTTTTTTTAAATGTCAAAAAGAGAGAGAACTACTGAGTCAAGACAGCAGTAAAGTCTAGGGCTGGTGCTTTCTCCCACAGGTTATTGTTATTCACATTTACCCTTTTTGCTTCCTTCTCCTCTGCTGATGGTATGCATCAGATCCCGGCAACACAGTCATTAATTCCCCCTTTTAGGAAAGACAGAAATATGCCTACCCCGCCCCTCTCCTTGTTGAAGTATGGTCTTTTCCAGATGTACATCTGCCTTTTAGTTTTCTGAAAATTGTCTCAAAGCAAAAGAAATAACCACTGATGAGGTATAAAGATCTGTACTTAATGCCTGACGAGGCACTGTGCTTAAGGGGCCCAATTAAGAGCATGGAAATGCAGTCTTTCTGCGTGCCAGTCCAACACGCCTACAAACCCACGGGATGAGCAACGCAGCCGCAGCAACCAGGCCGAGGAAGTCACTGGGCAAGCCAACCCGCTGGCCATCGTCACTTACATCGTATTCAACTTACACTTCCCAGGTTTATAAATAACCTGCTTTGATGAAGCAGCAAAGGCAATCTTTAGTGAGATTTTAGACATTTGCTATTTCAGATATCAAAAATATGTCAAGGTCTCCCAAAACTTCTAAGTAAATCCAGCCCATGTCTTCATAAATAGGTTTCTAAAAGGATCTCAATGCCAGGAACAGCACAGGTGAAGTGTTAAATTCCATTGTGATGGACTGAGGGAGGCAAGGAGACTGTCTCCACTGTCCTCCACCCCACTCCAGCATTTCCTAAGCTTTAGAAGTAAGATAGAGTAATTCCGTTTTTGACACAGTGTATTCACCGTGTCCCATTTCTGCAGCTGTCACGTATACACAAATTAAAGTGCCTTTATTTTCCATCCCAAACAAGGAGCCTCGGGATACCCTTGGCGGCTTCATTTTCCCTCACCTTCGAGTTCCCATCATTCTGTCCTTCCTGTTCACAGAAAGGCCTTCACGCTATGCTTTTGCTTTGGTAGAGAGGAGGAGAGGGAGGAGGGAGGGCAGGCATGTGTGACGAATTTCTGACCACAGGTAATGCATACCGAGGCGGTGCAGATACTGTGTACTTACTCTCTTCTTCTTCAAGAACTATCTTCGGGCCCCTGTCTCAGCCACCTCCTGCTTTCATCCCCAGTGTGCGCATGCGTTCTGTAGGTTTCTCAAAAATACACACACGTGCACACGTAGGCTATGAGAGCACAGTCATGTCCCTGGAAAGAAAATATTAAAAGGCTTTTTGCTTTTTTCCTTTCCACAGTTTAAATCCTTCATCATCTTCCTGCCTAGTCACGCACCGCATTTTTTCTCATTTTATCTTTAAATCCACGGCTTCATTGATGGCTTCTTTTAGGATCATTTAGCAGGATTTCTGTGAGGATCAGATGGTATAATAGACGTGGTACTGCTTTGAAAACTAGCAAACAGCCCATAAAGGATTGTTGTGCTTTTGTATTGTTATTTCATAATTGTCATAGCTAATGCATCATGGTACGTTCAGTGTTCTGCTGCTATCCATAAAGTTTTCACCAGATATTGTTATTTTTTTCAGAAGTAGGTCACCAGACCTTATAGTCTGTCTTAGTTTGGAAACTCCTCTGAAACCTATCCACCATGAGTGACCCTGCTAGCATTTGAAATACTGGTGGTATAGTTTCCAGCATCACAGCAACACGCAAGCCATCACAGCACAACAAACAGACACGTGGTGGCTTGGATATACCATGGACTACCAGAAGAATAAACAAATCTGTCTTGGAAGAAGTACAGCCAGAACGCTCCTTAGATGCGAGGATGGCAAGGCTTTGTCTCGCTTACTTTGGACATATTATCAGGAGCAACCAATACCTGGAGAAGGACATCATGCTTGGTAGAGGGTCAGTGAAGAAGAGGGGACCCCTCAACAAGATGGATTGATATAGTGGCTGGAATAATGGGCTCAAACATACCTACGATTGTGAGGATGGCACAGGACTGAGCAATGTTTTGTTCTGTTGTTATACATGGGGGTGCTATGAGTTGGAACCAACTCAATGGCACCTAACAACTACAACTATGCATTCGGCCTGGCATCAAATCACAATAAACAATTATCATAACACTACCTTTGGGATCCCCACCTAGTCAAGAAAGCTGGGAAGAGGAGGAGAAAATGGGGGATCTAAGACACATTGAGCATGGTACTTTACATGCACTAAAAAACCAGTTGCTGTCCAGTCGATTCCAACTCACGGTGAACCCATGTGTGTCAGAGTACAGCTGTTCTCCATAAGATTTTCAATGGCTGATTTTTCAGAAGTAGATCACCAGGCCTTTCTTCTGGCGCTTCTAGGTGGACTGGAACCTCCAACCTTTTGGTTAGTAGCCAAGCATGTTAACCATTTCCATTAGCCAGGGACTCCTTACATACACTAACCAAACAAACCCATTGCGGTCGAGTTGATTCCGACTCATAGTGACCTTAAAGGACAGAGTAGGACTGCCCCATAGGGTTTCCAAGGAGCACCTGGTGGATTTGAACTGCTGACCTTTTGGTTAGCAGCCATAGCGCTTAACCACTGGGCCACCAGAGTTTCCTTATATATGCTTCTCTCAAGCAATCCTCATCACAATCTTAGGATGTAAGTATTATTATCCTTACATACTGATGAGAACAGTAAGGCTTGGGGTAGAAAGTCCAAGGTCTCAGAGTCAGAAAGTGGCAGGGTGTGATAGGGAATAATAATCCCTCTGCAATACCATTACTTGTTTTGGACAACACTTTTCTAAAAGCTCCCAGAGTTTTACCTCTGTGATCCCACCTGAGAGAGGTGTGTGAGTGTTTGATCAGAGAAGGCACCTTGCTCTTTTTCCTAACAATGCCCCATCTGAGTGTTTCTGTACCCGGGCTGGCTGCAAAAGTTATTCGGAGTTCCCATATCTGAAGAGGGAGTTCGAACCCAAGTAGTATTGAGGCTGTTGATGGACCTTCAGTTACAGAATCTTCTTCAAGCTGCTGTTACCTTTGAGAGCCCAGATGAGCTGTAAGAGGACAAGATGTTGATGACTTTTGTTAAATGGGTACTTAATTTTAAAATCTTTATAAAGAGATTGCTTGAGAATTGAGCAACATAATGCTTTGTTAATTAAATGTTTGTATATATGAATATACCCGTTGCCATCAATTCAATTCTGACTCATAGCAACCCTATAGGACAGAGTAGAGCCACCTCATAGGGTTTCCAAGGAGCAGCTGGTAGATTCGAACTGCCAACATTTTGGTTAGCAGCCAACCACTTAACCACTGCGCCACAAGGGCTCCATAAATGATTAGGTTTTCCTTATCAAAGTAAACATTTTAACTTTGGATGCGTCTGTAAGAGGCCTAAAAATTCTAAACTGTATTGCATGTTGCAATTACATATAATATAAATCATTTTTCAAATATGTGGATCTATTTAATGTGGCTTTAAAAAATATTTTCCCCATTTTATTTCATTTTTGTTTTATCTGTAACACATGAAAAAAATCCAGCTTGGTTTTCCCTTCCTCCTTCTCTTAATTGATGACAGTTGAGTGGATAAACAATTGATTTAAATATTAACATACAATGAGCATGTACTAAAAGAGTCAATTATTTTAAGATTAACTAACCAGAATCCTCTATCAATGAGACATAAATGTATATTCTGATTTTTTCCATTCTTTGATTTTTAATAAATTTATGTCTTTGTTTCTAAGATGTGTCTCTTGTAGACAGCATATTGATGAGTCCTGTTAGTTTTGTCCATTCTGTCACTCTCTGTCTCTTTATGGGTGTATTTAAGCCATTTACGTTCAGTGTGATTATTGATAGGTGTGAGTTTATTACTGTCATTTTGTACTGCTTTGTTTTTTTGTGGTGCTGATATTTTCTTTGTTCCTCTATTCTGGTATATATATATATTGTGGAAAGTGCTGTCTTCTAAGAAAAAATATTGAGAGCAAGAATTCAAAAATTAAATTCAGGATATGATATGGGTTAATGATAGTTGTAACCTCTGACTATTTGTATTCTCTTGCTCATTCTAAGATCGCTTATGATCCTTAGAATCATTTTCTTCCTTGTCTGTTTCCTAGACTGGATTCTGATCTCCTTGAAGACTGGAACATGCTTTTAGTCTCCATAGCCCTAGCTGACAGCGCAGAATAGATTTTATGAATGAATTGATGGCAAAAACGATGACCCAGGATCCTTACTGATTCTATTTCTCTAAAATAAAAATGAAAGAATTTCTGGTAAGTGTTCTGCTATTCAAGGAGACAGTGGTGGTTCAGTAGTAGAATTCTTGTCTTCCATGCAGGAGAGCCAGGTTCAACTCTCAGCCAATGCACCTCATGCGCAGCCACTATCCATCTGTCAGTGGAGGCTTGTGTGTTGTTATGATACTGAATTAGCTTCCAGACTAAGAAAGACTAGGAAGAAGGGCCTGGTGATCTAATTCTGAAAATCAGCTAATGAAAACCCTGTGGAGCACAGAGGTGCAATCCACAACTGATCATAAGGACCGGGCAGCGTTTTGCTCTGTTGTGCATGGGGTCATCATCAGTTGGGGGCAAGTGAACAGCGGCTAACAATGACAACATTCTGCTGTTAAGGCAGGTAGAAACATCACTGTGAGGAAAGCCGTCAGGACACATCACTTCATCAAGGGAGGAGTTCCTGGGGCATTGAGGACCAGATTTTCTCTGGAATCTGCCCTGATGAGAGCAACAGTTCTCAGCCATTTTCTACCTTCATCAATAAGGGCTACAACACACTTGGGCAGGCATTTGCGACTCACTGTGGCAGTGAGTCTCAGTGAGGAATGAGATGTGTTTGCCTGTAGGTGGTGAGGGGATACGTATTGATTAGTGTCTCTTGCAGTAAAAGAAAGTGGTTAAACACTCAAGCTCTGGACTTGAAATGCCTGGGTGCAGAGCTCAATGCTCTGTCAATTAGTAGCTTATTATATAGGTTTCAGTCCACTTTTCTGTACCCCTGTTTGTCAACTGGAAAATGGAGACAGTAATTTCAAAGAGTTTGTGTGTAGATTAAAAGAGATATGCCTTCTGAAATGCTTGACATAAGAGTGCGTGGTGATTTCCATATCTACCTAAAGAATCATTTCAATACCCTGGCCAATCAGCTCATTGAGCTCCTCAACTAATACCTGGTGGCTACCACCGTAGAGAAGTTCTAAATTTGTAAGAAGGCAAGTATGTCCCAAAAGATTCAATAATCATATTTTTCCTGAATACCCCTTCACTAATCGGATTTTGTCCTAAGACTAGATTCTCTGAAATAGACTTATAGAGTCAAAAGTCAGGAACATTTCAAAAGTTGCTTCCCAAAAGGTTTGCTTTGTTGGATACTCTGACCAGAGAGCCTCAACTTCCTGCATCCTTACTGTACCCTGTATTTTCCCTTTCTCTGAAACTGAGAGTATTCTACACGGAAATGTGAGAAGAAAAAAAAATGTAATACTCTAGGCACAAATTCCATTACAAAACGCTGAGAGACTGTTCAGGGGTAAATGGTACCAGAGGTCAGGCGGGGCAAGTGGACACAGATCCTGGTGAAGTGTGAGGGACCCACAGGTCTAGCTCTAGCAGTCCTGTACAATTGGCGGGTTGTGAAATGGTAGGGACCTAAGAAATGGCACCATCCGTCCCCTTACTTGAAGCGAGAACATTCTGTAATCCATAACACTTTCTGGCTCCAGGTATGTTCATTTTCTTCTGTCTTTGTAACTTTATGCTTACACCAATTCCTTGGAAGAGAACTGAATGAGTGTTTCTGGCCCAGAGTCAGATGAAACTCCTTGTTTCCCTATGTTTCCATCAATACAAGAGAAAAAATAAGGTAAAAGACTATTGACCTTTGTTGTTTGCACAAATTATCTTCATCTCTCTGTATGTTTCTGGCCACAGGGGTATTTTAAAAAAGGAAGAAAAAGGTAAAAACTATATTTTTTGATCTCACTACAGTGTCTCCACTGCAATACTTCATATATTTGCCTGCTGAGAAAATGCGCTACTTCACGAGAGGAATGAAGATTTATACGTCTTGTCTTTGTTCTGTGCACACCAATTCCAGCTCAGGGTTTCAATAAAGCTACATCAGTTTGAAGCTTTAGAAATGGTCAGCTGGAGGCAACAGATGATTTCTGAATTCAATCAAAAGACAGGCCAGTCAGAGGCATTTTCAGTTCTCCAAAGCCTGTACATACAAGCTTTCCCAGATTGTGCTGAGCTGATAGAATAATTTCTCTCCAAATCCAGTAGGCCAGAGTCCTTAAGCTACCAAAGGCTTATGCCTAGGGGAGCCCAACAACTGTTCATAAGGCACTTTGTGGCTAATTTGTAAATTAACAAGTGCTGCTTCCAAGGTCTGTCAGTCAAGTGTAATCATAGGGTGCCTGAAACCATGGGAAGGAAGAACTCAGGATGAAGTTAGCAGCAAACCTTCAGCTCATAATAAAAAGATGCCATCAGCTGTGTTCCATTTTTTGTGTCAATGGTTTGATAATCAGCCTTTTTGTTCCAAATGGTGCTCTCATGGAGAAATGGGCAATCAATCATTTTTGTTCGTGTTCTCAGCTGACACTTATTGGTACCCATGAATATGCAGTTTCCCTGAATAGCCCTGTGTCCAGACAGAGACTAGCCGACTTGGTTTCTGCCTCCCTAAGTATTCACAGATTGGCGTTGTCAGAGCCTGATGGATGAAAAGGGCAGACCAGAGCCGATGGGAGAGGCCTACCCTTGCTCTGCAATTCATGGGAGAAATCCCAGGCATAAAATCCCTTACTCTGTCTGATAGTGACGGTAAGTGACTAGGGCAAGTTACCTATATATCAATGAGGTTTTTGATGCCTTATTCACGTTTTCACTAAGCAGGACTGTTCTGAGCTTAATAAGCTATTTGTATTCTGCATGTCATACTGAGCCTTGAAGGATTTACTGAGTTCCATTTTGTTCGATGAATATTTATTGAGCCGCTACTATATGCTCTATAAGGTTCAGGAGGGATTTCAGAAAAGATGAGAGCATAGAACTCATTCTCAGGGAGCCTCCAGCCCAGGCAGAGGGATAGATTAGTGCACAAATAACCAGAACACGAGGTAGGAGGTGATAAGTCCTCATAAAAGGCTATGAGGATTTGGAGAGAGGTGGGATCAGAAAGGTTTTATGAAAGAGTTGACATTTGAGATAGGGCTTTAAGGATTAGGCAGGATTTGAAAAGATGGAAACGGTGGCTGGTTGTCTGGTGGACTGGGCAGGGAGGCCCTCTGGCTGCAGATGACAACATGGACAAAGGGACAGGTGTGCCAGAGGAGTGTTTGCCTGTGGGATATATAGAAATAGGTGGAAGCCAAGACTAGAAGGTGTGTGAGGATACATAATGGATAATGCTGTGCAGAGAAGTTTGTGATTAATTCCACAGGCAGTGAAACCCCATTAAAAGTTCTCCATCTGGGGAATTACATGCTTGGAGGCACTGAAAATTACCATCAGATTTGTGGATATGTGTTTTTCATAACATCTGAGAAGTAGTGAGATTTACTATCTGTGTTTCGTCACTAGCAGGACCCAATTTCCTGCTTCCATCTCAGAGGAGAAGATCCCAGACCATCCACCATGCCATCCACCCCTCATTCCTCTCTGGAAAAGCGGAGGAGTGAGACCAAGGAAGATCTGGATCCATTCCCTAACTGGCTTGGCAGTGCTGTCTTCAAAGTTCCTCATCATGCCTTGCTTTTTCTTTTTAACAGTCACCAGTCCGTTTTCAAGCAGTGCTTAGCTCTACTTTGTTCGTGCTCACGGCATCAACATCAGCCATGGGTATAACTAAGTGCACCAGGGATGGGCATTACAACTTCTTAATCAGCCTCACTATCTGTGTTCCTGCAGCTTCAGTCTGGATTCTACAGACCTGCAAGCGTATCTTGGTCACTTTGCTAGCAGTTCTCAAACCCTACTGCAATTAAAAATCACCTGCAATGATGTGTTAAAAATGCATATTCCCAAAATCATTCAGTGGATCTAGTGTGGGACTCAAAAGTCTGCTTTTAAAAAGAAACCCCCCAGGTGATATGGATACACATGGTCCTTGACCATACATACATTGAAGGAAATGCTGTTCTAGGCTGATCTCTTACCTTAAGCTTGATACTTCAAACAAGGCTTGCACAGACTTTTTACTTCCATCACCTGGATTCCCCTGCCCACAATACAAAGCCCCTAATCCATCTTCCCTGGGAATGCCACCCTTTTCTCTCTAGCAAACTCTTACCACTCGTTGATCCCTTTTTCCGATGAAGGTTGTGCCTCAGCCCTTATTAAACTCTGCTGTAAATGTTTTCAATAATACTCCCTGTGGTTTACCACTCCACCAGATTGTAAAGCATCCAAAGTCAGCATCAAGTCCTCTGTGGCCTTCACGCTCCATGGTGCCTGCACAGTGCTTCTGAGATGTCTCCCCAGCAAAGACACAGGAAGGACACTGAAGAAAAGCCAATGCTGAAAAACAGATCGCTCCTACATAAAGGACCATTATGCTCAAGAGAGTGAATTTTAACTTCAGATGAACCCCTCAGTGATCTATAATATACATTGCAGAGTGACTCCTAGAAGCCATAGCAATCTATTCTCTACACTGCATAGAGATCTACACCACACTGTGATCTCCTCCTGGCTATGTACAGCGATCTACACACTACACTCAACAGCGACCTACTCCCTATGCTACACAGAGGTCTATACCATGTATAGTGACATACTTCCAAGAGTGTACAGCAATCTATACATTGCACTGCACAGTAATCTGCTCCCTATGCTGTACAGTGATCTACACGGCACTGCACAGTGATCTACACCCTACAGCGCAGTGTACGTTGGGTCTCCTGCACTGTGGTCTGCCCACTACACTGTGTAATGATCTACACCATGTAACGATCTACATCACCCCATGGTCTACACCCTACAGTGCACAGTGGTCTGCACTGTACACTAAACAGTGACCCATCCCCTATGATAGATGCATCCTTTTCTCTCTGCTAAAACTAGCTGATAACAAGGGGGTTCAATGGGCATTTTATAATACTGTCTACTGTAGGGAAAGCACACATTTTATTGGTTCCATAAATCTTGTCAGGATACCCCATTGAAAGATAAAATAGAAAGGACAATTCTTTTCATACCTCTCTTGACTTTGCACCTTTGAATTTTCCAAGAAATTTAATGACCTCAAGTTAAATCTCAAGTATATAAACCAGTTTCTCAAAGAATAGGTTATTAGACCCTCTGGAAGGAGGGGTCCGGGAATCTGTTTTAACCAAACTTGCTAAGTGCTTCTTAGTCACTTAAATTTTGGGAATCACTGACGTAAACGCTGGTGCCACCAGGTTTGTCTGCTTAGAGATGGATTCCAGTAAAAGCTCTCTCATTCTTTCCTCGCCATTTCTTCAGAAAGGGCTTACAAGTTCAATTCCTATTTTTCAGATTTGAAAATTTAAATGTCTGTAGATCCATAATTATAGCCAACAATATTCTTGTGTTATAGAAAATGTGAGAAATAACTCCGTTTTCAAGTGGGGTTGATGAGTCTTCTAGATTTCAAAGTCATTTTGAAAATTGGAAGAGTGTAATTTTTCAATCTTTGTGTATAAAAACAATTTTTTTCTTTGTTTCTAGGTATTCCTCTTTCCCCTCCTTGCAAACTCTAGAGACAATGACCCTGGATCCTTTGTATGTAAATTGGCTAGAAATAAATGAAATTATATTTCAAGCAAGAATTTGCCTTGCTGAGAAATAGAGAGTAGAAATGGAGAAATGCTGTTAATATTTTAACGGAAAGCCATTTCTGAAAATGGCTTGAAATACTAACACTATGCTTTCGGATAAAGTTTTGGTTGACATTTGGAGTCTGTGATGTGTGAGAGAAACTCAAAATTGTGTTGGTCAGCTTTGCCTACCCTCTCTAACAACTTTTTTTATAGAACTAGAAGGCGTTGCTTATTTTGATTTGTGCTCTGCTGCAATCCTGGCTATTTTAAAATTAAATCTATTCACATTTCCATTACTTCTATAACCTGCATTTTAAAATAAGAAACGTTATTATTTTATGGGGCTGTAAAAGGTATACAGACTGATGTTTGGAAGCAATTTGTGAAGATTATGGTTGTCGTTTATTGTTAAATCACATAACCCTCATCATCATAAATATATATATATATTTAGAGTCCCTAATATATATTTTTAGAGTCTCTAATATGTGTATGGGAACGCTGGTGGCGTAGTGGTTAAGAGCTACAGCCGCTAACCAAAAGGTTGGCTGTTCGAATCTACCATGCGCTCCTTGGAAACTCCATGGGGCAGTTCTACTCTGCCCTATAGAGTCCCTATAGGGTCGCGATGAGTCAGAGCCGACTTGATGGCAATGGGGTTTTTTGTTTTGTTTTGTTTTGTTTAATAGGTGTATGTCCCTGTGCTTAGTGCTGGGGCTCAAAAAAGGTAGATGAAATGGTCCTGCCCTTAAGGAGATTACACTCTATTTGGTGATACAGGAAAAAAAAAAAAAACAGTGACAATAAAATGCCCACCCCGCGTTTAGTACTATACGGATGACAAAAGTCGGCGAGGGGAGGGGAGGAGTGGGTCGCGCAGGACTCAACTTGTCAGGGAAAACAGCTTGGAAGATGGTCCTGGGCAGTGCTGTGGAGAAAAATGGGTGGGGTTGGGGATGTCTCCAATCTCTCATTTCTCTTAACATCTCCCTCATATCACATTGATTCCAGCTTTGTTTTATTTCAATTTCAAAAAATTAAGAATGTTGAATATATTCATTTTGTTCCAAATTTAAAAGATACAGAGAGTTTCAGAGAAAAGCTTCCATGCTTCACAACCACTCTGTTTCCCTCCCTAGAAGCAACCAATGTCACCAGTTTCTTCTGTGTCCTTCCAGAGTGTGTGCGTAGGGAAGTAAAAGCTTTCTTCCCCCACTTTCTTTGAACACAAATAATACCATGCTGTACACACTGCTTTATACATTTTTTTCCACTTAATATAGCTTGAAGATAATTTCATATCAGTTCATAAATTCCTCAATCTTTTTTTTTTTTTCCCTGAGTTGCTTGGTATTTCATTGTGTGCCTTGGAAGAAAGGCCTGGCTTACTTCTGAAAAATTACCCATTGAAAATCTCATGGAGCCTAGTTCGGCTCTGACACTCATGGGGTCACCATGAGTCAGAAACAACTCAACTGGTATTCCATTTATGATTTTTATAGGTACACATACACGCAGGCTTTGTTCTGTAATACCTTGTAACAGAAAAAAAAATTTAAAAAAGTAACCCACTATAGGTATTATCACACTTGTCTGTCAGTTGGTCATGTTGTGGTGGTTTGCGCGTTGCTGTGATGCTGGAAGCTATGCAACCAGTATTTCAAATACCAGCAGTATCAGCCATGGTGGACAGGTTGCAGCGGAGCTTCCAGCCTAAGACAGACTACAAAAAAGAACCTGGTGGTCTACTGAAAAAATTGACCAGTGAAAATCTTATGAATAGTAGAACATTGTCTAACATAGTGGGCTGGGCAGTGCTTCGTTCTGTTGTACGCAGGGTCGCTATGAGTCAGAGCCGACTTGACGGCACCTAACAACAACATAGGTCTCTGCATACTCTACAGATATTTCATTCTTTCAGACAGATTTATAATTTGAATGCCAAGGAGAGAACAATGAAATTAATTATCCAACAGAACACATAATCTCAAAGTAATTTCTCTAAAGTTTTCTAATGGAGCAGGTTGTTGTTTTAATTTTACTTGTAATATTTTTATAGCAGATCAACCTTCCTGAACGTAGTCGTTAGTTTGATGAGTAGATTGAGAATATGTTTATTGAGTTAAGCCCAGGTTAACTCCAGAAGGAATTGGCTGAAATGTTTTAGGTGGTGGTGAGAAGTTTTCTTGAGTTACACATTCCCACAGACAAACTAGAATTTGTTACACGTCGCTGTTTAATCTTTGGTTCTTGATAATATGCTATCTAATTGAATGAATGACATCACTGCCCCTTTCCCCCTGCAGATAAGAAAGAAATATCAAAAGGCTCTCTAAACAGTTTAAAATCTTCAGACCCGTCTCTCCAGTTATCGGCTTTGGCTTTTAGAGCAAACTTTATGTTCTTTTTCATACTTTCGAATCATCAGTGGGTTGTTAAATATTGCTAATTACAAGAGGCATAAAAGTTAAAGTGTTGAAAATATTATAAGTGAGCAATCTTCCAGAAAAATGTTTTCAGTTGAATTTCTCAACCAGCTAATGGCAATAAAAATGTTGGTGTTATTTAGTTGTCTATTTTAACTGACAAAGACATCAGATCCAATGGCACAGGAAACACAAAAAAGATTTATGAAATATGAAAGCTATTGAACAGAAAATATTGGACATGGATGGGATGGTTTTATAAATGGTAGAAAATGTTCATTCAGGGACAAGATAATTGTTCTGTCAATCTACACCCTGTGGATTTAATAGTCTGCTTGGGTATTTTAGTTGGTGTAGTATTTCCCTCTTTGGTTACTGTAGCAACTTTTAAGTACATAGAACCATTTAATAATCTTGATATTAAAAGTTAATATTAACAGCCACATATGGGAAAAAGATTACTTTGAGCTGAAGTGACTGAATAGTAGCGTTAATAATAACAGCTAACACTATCGGCCAGGCATATTTTAAGTGAATTACTTACATTACTATATTTTATCCTCAGAGCAGTCCTTAGAGGTGGGTACTATTATTATCCATGTTTTACAGAGGAAAAAAAGTCACTACTAATTTTCTGTAATAATTTTGTTGGGTTCGTATGTGTTTTAGGATGTTCAGTGAGGCTGTGTGTGTGTGTGTGTGCATGCACGTTCACAAGCACACATACATGTGTGCACCAGCTACAGAAGATCAGCAGAAAGTAGATTGTAGAAAGAAAGGAAAATAATTACTAGAGGAGAAGCGTCACCAGGAAGTCAGTTATAATCCTAGAAATGTAGTTGCGTACATGTTGAAAGCATCCTGGCTAAGATCTGGGGTCAATGACTCTGTTCTGAATTGCAGGCCAAGAATGGCCTTTGCTAAAAAAATTAAAATAGTGTCTTTGCTATGGAATGAATTGTGTCGCTCAGCTGCTAACCAAAAGGCAACTGCTTCAGTCTACCAGCTGCTCCTTGGAAACCCTATGGGGCAGTTCTACTCTGTCCTATAGGATAGCTATGAGTCCAAATCGACTCGACAGCGACGGGTTTGGTTTTGGTTTCTGGTAAAACATATGTTGTAAATCCTAACCCCTGTACATATGGATGGAAGCCCTGGTGGCGTAATGGTTAAGAGCTACGGCTGCTAACCAAAAGGTAGGCAGTTCAAATCCTCCAGGCGCTCCTTGGAAAGCCTATGGTGTGGTTCTACTCTATCCTGTAGGGTTGCTGTGAGTCTGAATCGACTCGATGGCTGAGTGTTGGTATATGCGTGGATGTAATCCCACTTGGGAATAAGATTTTCTTTGTTGTGTTAATGAAGTCTTATCAGTGTATGCTGTGGCTTATGCCAATCATTTCTGAGATACAAAAAGAGCAGATTAGGCACAGAGACAAGCAAGCAAAAACAAGTAAGACAGATACCACATGGAGAAAGCTAAGAAATACCAAGAAGAACACTGGAAAAAGCTGAGACAAGGAATACCCCCAGAGCGGACAGATTAGCCTTGCCTAGATCTGGCACCCTGAACTGTGAGAGAATCAATTTCTGTTTGTGAAAGCTGCCCACTTTCGGTATTTCTGTTACAGCAGCATTAAGAACGTCAGTCGGTCTTCTGAAAAGGAAAGACATTCTAGTAGTAGTAATAAAGGCAAGAGAAGGAGGAGGAAGAGACAGAGTAAACAATACCAAAAAAAAAAAAAAAAACCCAAACCCATGGCCGTCAAGTCAATTCCAACTCATAGCCACCCTAAGGGACAGAGTCTGGTGGATTGAACTGCTGATGCTTTTGGCTTGCAGCTGTAGCACGTAACCACTATGCCACCAGGGTTTCCATAGCTAATGTTTAATAGAGTGCTAAGTACATGGCTTGCTTGGCAATAACAGGAAAACAAGACATGGAGAGATCACTACCCCTGAGGACACGACCAGTAGGTAGTAGAGCGGGGATTCCTCCCCAGGCCTGCTGACCCTTGAACAACACTTGGGAGCACGTTAAGGTGTCAGTTAATGGCTAACTGACACTGATGACAAGAAAGGACCAGCTCAAAACTTGTCTCTCCAAAAAGCCACCGTATCAGTGTCCCACAATGGTTCCTTCACTTTGAACACCTACAGGACTGTGCCATGTGAGCAGGCCTTGTTATAGCCACCCCGGCTCATTTGCTGGTTGGTCCATGCATGCATAGCTTGTCTTTTCAGAAAAGAACCTTTATTTTAAAGAAGGTAGCAAGTGCTTATTTAAAATAAGGATTCTATAGTCTTCCACTTACAGTTTTCTCTGCACAGAAACCCCAACCCATAGAGACTCTATAGAGATTCTGTGAGGCCTACAGACCTGTAGTAGAACTGTCCCATAGAATGTGGCTGGTGGGTTTGAACCACAGACCTTAACCAAGAGCTTAACCACTGTGCCACCTTCAGCCCTGGTATAAATTCTTAAACAAAGGCTTAGTGAAGTAAAATAAAAATAGTTCCATGTAGGTTGGAGCAGGTAAGAACTGTTATTTCTCTGTCTCCACTTTCCTGATCGTTTGGGCAAATCCCGCAGACTCCTTTTCTTTGCTCCTGAAGCTCCCTTGACCTGAAATATCTTTCTATTCCCTCAATATTCTTCAATATCCAGTTTAAGTGTTATCTCCTTTAAGCACTTTCTCAAGTCCTCAGAGGTAAAACAGTCTCTCCCTCTATTGTTCTCCAAGTTGCTAAATAATGCTTATCTTGGTATCCTTTATATGATTATTTTGTTTGCCTCCTCCTTTGGACTGTGATTTCTGGAAAGCCAGTTTCCACTTCCTGATGGGGTCTGTCAAGCCCTGGCATCCTGCCTGTCCACCCTCTCACCTCCGGGTCTTTGCCTACCCTCCTCCCTCTGTCTAAGAAGACCGCAGAGAGCAACGTGGTTACTGACTTGATTCAAGCCTCTTATCAGGGAGGCCTTCCTTTCTGGATTTCCACAGAAGCTGACTAGATTAGAGTTTAAGTAGTTCTATTTGGATAAAACATTGGTAATTCAGTGATAGAATTCTTGCCTTCCATGCAGTGGACCTGGGTTCGATTCCCAGCCAATGCACCTCATGTGCAGCCACCACCTGTCAGTCAGCGGAGGCTTGTGCATTGCTGTGATGCTGAATAGGTTTCAGGGGAGTTTCCAGACTTAGACAGACTAGGAGGAAAGGGCTGATGATCTGCTTCCAAAAAATCAGCCAATGAAAAGCCTATGGAACACAACTGGCCCAATCCGCACTTGATCATGGGGATGGCATAGGATTGGGTCGCGTTTTGTTCCCTTGCGCATGAAGGGCAGGAAGCACCTGTAGAGGAGTTGGAAAGGAGACAGGAAGGTGAAGGAAGGTAGTATCAGCTGTATTATTAATCTAGCGGGCAACTGGAGCTCAGCAACACAGAGATCTGGAAGACAGTGGAGAACACACCTCAGAGTTAATTTTGCCTTAGGGATGAGCAAGCTGGAATGTTTATTCAAAACTCCCTGGCTGTCCTTGGTTGAAGGCTGCTTTGGGAATCCTTAACTCTCCAGCACGTGTGGCTGGCACTATGAGGAAGCCTCACGTGCTGCTGTAGGGAGGAAGAGGCCTTGGAGAGCTGCAGATGCTCACAGCAATCAGCCTTTGGAGCGCCGGAGGCGGGGAGGAGATGGGCGGGGCGGCACCACTTTGCTACAGCAGTCAGGCTACCTAAAAAAGCTCCCTCTCCACCATTATTTATATCCTTACCTTACCTTCTTTTGCTTTATAGCAGGTATGTCCGCTTGATAGGTGTTTATAGGTTTATTTATTATCGTCTTTTTCCTGCTAGAATTCAGGCTCTGTCAGAGCAGGGGCTTATTCCTTATAATTCCCTGTGGTATTCCCAGCACAGCATCTGGCACATGGCAGGGAGTGAATATGTATTTGCTAAATGAATGAATTAATAACGATGTGTTAAATAAAAAATCAACTGACTAGCTCATTCTATTTATTTTTCATTTGTTGTTAGGTGCCGTCAAGTCTGTTCCAACTCATAACGACCCTATGTACAATGGAAGGAAACACTGCCCTGTCCTGCGCCATCCTCACAATTGTTGCTATGTTTGAGCCTATTGTACCCACTGTGTCAATCCATCTGGTTGAGGGTCTTCCTCTCTTTTGCTGACACTCTACTTTACCAAGCATGATGTCCTTCTCCAGGGACTAACTAGTCCCTCCTAATAACATGTCCAAAGTAAGTGAGACAAAGTTTACATTTACAAATAATTAATTTTTGCATCAGGTATGACTTTTAAGGAAACCTGGTGGCCTATTAAATCATTTATTCTACTTATATTTCAATAATCTATTTTCTAAATGCTTAGCAAAGTGTCATCAATTTATAGAATTTGAAAATGACCTCAACTAAGGTACTTGTACATTAGTTATGATAACTTTAAACAAAACTTGTTGCCCTTGAGTTGACTCCAACTTGTAGCAAGCCTACAGGACAGAGTAGAACTGCCCCATAGGGTTTCCAAATAGCAGCTAGTGAATTGGAACTGCCCACCTTTTGGTTTGCAGCTGAGCCCTTAACGACTGCCCTACCAGGGTTGCTGCAAACACTTTACCCAGTATTAATTTTTATTTCATCTTTCAATATATTTAATGTTTGTCAATAAAATGGAGAATCTTTATGTAAAATACTTCTTTATCTCACCAAATTTGGAAAGGCTAACTATCTGTTTACCCATCTATCTATCTAACAAACCCTGGTGGCACAATGGTTAACAGCTCGTTGCTAACCGAAACGTCAGCAGTGCAGGAGAAAGACAAGGAGACCTGCTCTTGTAAAGATTACAGCCTAGAAAACCCTATGGAACGATTCTACTCTGTCACATGGAGTCGCTACGAGCCGAAAATCTACTCCTCGGCCCCTAAAAACAACAACATCCCTCTCTCCATCTATGTGTCACTCTCTATGTGTGTGTGTGTGTGTGTGTGTGTGTGTGTGTGTGTGTGTGCATTAGTCATAGCTGAATCGTGTGTTAGCACACAGAGGTTCCTGAGATACGGATGTTTTGCTTTATAAATGAGGAAGTTGAGACTCAGAGTGTTTTAGTGACTTACTCAAGATCATGCTGCTAACAGGGGCAAAGTCGAAACTGGCTTTCAGCTCTCCGGTGTGCTCTTCCCAGCACACTGGGGAGCCTTCTTTAAACCAACTGCTGTGTTGCATGTAGAATCTACTTTCCTTTTGCATAGCATGGCTCTTATAAGAAGAGCTTCTCAAAGGCTGGTTAATTCCCCAAGTGAACATCTGAACTTGAGTGATATGATTATTTCTTCCAGATACATAAAAGGAGACATCTGTGTGAGTCTGTGAAATGGACCCCAGTTCACAAGCATGATTTGTTTGAATTCAGAAGCCTTCCTTGGATGTGGGAATGTCCCTCCGTGTGGCTCAGAGACAAAAAAAGCTATGCAAATCAGGGAGTTGAGTTCTGACTTCAGCCCATCTGGACCCTGACCGAATTAAAGCAATTTCCCCATAATTCTTATCTTACTATTTTCTTTCTCTCTTGATCTTGAGCTACTTCTATGTGAAGCCAATTGAGTTTGAGTGATCTTCTTTCACTTGAATGACTTTTTTTTGGCCTGGATTGACTAGATATTGGGGAATCATTTAGCCTCAGCAACATGAGAAGATCTTGTGGAGCAGAAATGTGGAAACCAATGTGTTTTTCCAGGATGTTGCAGTAACACATAGAATTGTCTTAGAATTGTTGTTGTCTCCTGTAATCTATGTCTCCCTTTCTATTACAAAACATGAAGTCGGTCAAACCAACTTGATGGTTGTATTTCTGTTTCCAGAGACATAAGCACCAAACTTAAAGCATACCACCCACATAGCCCAGATGGCAAAATGCTTCAGCCTTCATTCCGCAGTGTAAAGTGCTGCTGAGGCATGCGAGTGTGCTGGCTTGCTTGTGCTTGGCATGAGCGCCCTTCTCCTTCTTACCATGTGGAATGGCTCAAAAGTCATGATGTCACTTAGCCTGTTGGATTTAAGCAGTTGTTCTCTGAGATTACATTGATAGAATATTTATGGACATTTCTATTTTTCTACATTTAAAGGTTGGGAAGTAGATCAGAGATGGCAAATTCCCACCCATAAACAAAGGACAGCAGACTTCCAAAATGTGAGCGTGTGTGTGTGTGTGTGTGTGTGTGTGTGTGTGTGGTGTTTCTGAGAGCATGTGTGCTCTAGAAAAAATGATAGACAGACAGAAAGATAGATAGACAGACACACAGAAGTCTTTCTGTTAGGCCCTTTGTTGACCCAAACTCACTTTTTCTGACTAGGTCGGTTTCATCTTTACTTACTTTCTCACCTTACCTCAGGTTCATTTGGCTGTTATTTAAACAAATCCCTGAAATAAATGCTTAGCCCATTTCTTTGCAAACTCTCCCTTTTTCTAGTAGAGGCATTCAAGAAAGTCCATGCATTCTCTACCACCATGGCCTTAATTCCTGAGCCTTGAGCAGTCGGCTGCAAATGTTCACACAGGTGGGGTGGAGTCCTTGGAGGACCTGACAGGTCTTGCACAGGCCCAGCTGTTTTAGGCCCATGGAGATCCTGGCAAGTACAGGCTTACTCAGGGTCAGTCTGATAACCTTGTCTTAGACCGCATTGCTGCTGAATGATGAGACTGAGCTTCCAGTCCTTCTTGATATATAGGCTGTGTCACATAGGTGCTCATTACAGAAATCGGCTTCCTAGAAGTGGCAGCAGCAACACCAACCACTACTCCAAGCTGCCACTTAGGATTGTGAAGGTTGTGTATTGCACAACTCCAAAGAGTGTCAGGCACTTCATAGTCATTAGAGATTTGTATCCTTATTATATGAACTTTTCAGCTGATGGGAAGTAGAATGTCCAGGGGAAGCAACACCTGTTTCTGATTTGCACAGTACTGTCAGATGGGCTGTCAGTGGCTGCTTCCTTTTACCTAGCAGGGGAAATGACTTCACCCTCACCCCCTGCCTTGGCTAGTCCTCCATGGTCTAGCAATCAAGCAGCCTTTCCTCACCAATGACCCTCCAAGCCCAGTGTTGCTCCCTTGTTCATGGCCAGGTTTTTGCCTCTGCTGTAGATAGCAGTTACTCTGACCCTGACATTCTCATGTCCTAATTCACGCATGCATCACACACACACACCAAAATCCCGTGATTGTTCCTCCGTATTGCATGCACGTAACACAAGTCCATACCAGCTTCAGTTTGTGATTCCAGCCAGTGGTTCTGATGGAGCTTCATTTGCCTTCGAGTGGCAAATCTCTGCTCAGCTTTTCCTTTGCAAAGAGCTTGGCATCCACCATCCTGGCTGCTGAGCCCTATCTTCTTTCTCCTGGGTATCCCTAGACCACCAAAATAATCTTCATTCTTAAAATTCAAGTGCAGTCAGGGTTGTGGAGAACAGTCCAAGCCACAAAGTCCTAAGACAAGGTGGTCGCCATTTTCCCACTCTTTGTCCATTCTTCTAAGTTCCTAGTCTGGGTTTGACCCTGTCTTCTTTATATCAGAAAGCATAGATAGAAGATTCAGGATAGTTGTGTAGAATGGCCTCACATGGGTATTTGAAGTCAAAGCCAGGGTGTTCAAGTTTATTTTCCAGAAGAGCAAACAACAGAAAGTGAAAGAGAAAAGTCCCCAGATAAGCCTAGGAAATGAGGGGGTGGGAACAGGGTTAACAGCCAGGGTGCTTATGAAAACACTGGGTTGAAAGGAATATTATACACCCAATCATCTGCAGGGCCGGGGGTTGCTTGAGGTCACAAAAATCCATTGAAAGTTGGGCTGGATCGGTTCTGCTGGAACTCTTTTAGATTCTGGCTGGTGGTTCTGCAAAAGTTACACACACACACACACACACACACACACACACACACACACACACACACACATAATGGCAGAGCAATATAGAGTCCTGGACATGCTAATCTATTGGGTTCCTTAATGCAAAGAGACATTCTGTCTCCCCATTATTATCAGCCATGGGCTAAAAAGTATTGCAGATGGCACGTCTTTCATGCCAACCTACTTATCTATGCATTTCTACGGTAACGATCAGTGTAGCACCTAGATCCTCATTAATCCTCTCAATGTCCCTACTTGGTAGGCAGCTGACAGGTAATATAATCTCCATTTCATAGATGGAATGAAACTTTACCATCATCTGTCAATATTCCTGGGAAGGAAGAAATGTTTCAAATGTCTATAGGCAGGCATAGCACGGTGCTAAAAGTTTCAGTGAACATTTTCTTGCTGTCATTTTCTTGGTTTGTCTTTTTTGGAGGGAGAGGCGGGGGGCTTGCCTTATGCATTCACTTCAGCCACATTGCCTTTCAAAAGCCTCCATCTCTTCCATTTTAAACAGAGAAATGGAACAATATTGCTCCCAATTTTCCATGTTTGCAAATAAGCAAATGGAAGTGTTCTCTAGTACTTCTCAGCCTGCTGACTATTGAGATAAAATAACCCACTGCTGGGGTTGAGATCGACTTGCTGGCTCTTACTAGGTGCTTTACAGAGATAATTTGTTTGCTAGCATTCACTTGCTCGTTTCAGCCATTTAAAAATATTTTATGTATTTATTTTTAATCCCTACCTGATTCCAAGTCTTAGCATCCAATCAGTCAGGACTAATACCACTTGAAGGGCTCCAGGAGTGCTCTGTTTGGAAGTACCGCCTTATCAGATGAGTGAAGAAAGATGCATGATTCGACATCCCTGAGGGCGACGGGCAGCAAGACCCTTTGACAAGCGTAGGGCATTGGGGACTGCCCGAAAGCAGTCTATAGGTATTTCAATGGCTGATTTTTAGAAGTAGATCACTAGGCCTTTCTTCCCCAGAATAATTTTAGGAAAAGAGATAATTTTGAAAGAACGATTTATGTGGAAGAATATTACCAACTTTATAGATACACACATTAGTTTCAACTCCCACTCTATTTATATATTGGAATATTGACTAATGTGAATGTGGTTTGAAATGTGGGAACCTTTAAGCCAACCAAAGAAGACCTGTTCATAAAAGGGAAAGAATTTTTAAAAACCAGTATTCCCAGAACTCATCCATCTGCTTCAAGCAAACAGCATCCTTTTAACAATCGGATATCATGAGACATGATTGGAGGTGGAGTCTTTGAGATTTTTCTACAATACGTAAAAAACATGATAGGAACCTTCCATTTCTACTTTCTGACAAAGTCTACTTGCCTATGTTGCCAACATTAATATACATTAGAAAAAATAAGAGACTAGTGTAAGCAACTAAAGTGATCTGCCAGTGAATTTAAACATGCTACCAGCTCAGACCCATAGAAAAGACTTCAATCAAATCAGAAGATTATGATCATACCTTCCAGTGATTAAAAAAAAAAAAAGTGTCTATAAAGGAACAAAAGATAAAAATGTTTCAAGTTAAGGAAAAAAGAGATCAATTTCCTTCCGTATTATGGTTTCTGTGTTTCTTTGTGAAATCCTTAATTCCCTGAGCCTAATCACACTGGGAGAAAATACTCAAATGTAAGTAATAATTATAATAGAAATTTAAAAAAACATATTGAACTCCAGTTCCACGTACAACAGAATTACTGGGACTTCAAATCTTCCAAGTCTTCCGTCTTCCCCTGGTCTGGTTGCTGTGTTTTCTTGGCTGTCATTGCCCTCTTACTTCTAGAGCACCTCATCCATTCCTAGCTCGGCCATGCCGGGCTTAGCCATAACCTGGTGTATTTGTCCTTCCTGCTATTCCACTGTAAATGCCGCACTGGTGGCCGCCTCTGTCCAGGATGAACTTTTAGTCCTATAATTATTCATACTTTTCTCAGAGAGACAAGAGAGCCTTCTCCCCATCAGCGTCTGCCCTGTGATTAAAAACCAGTTACCCTAGAGTTGATTCCAACTCATGGAGACCCCTTGTATGTTAAGGTAGAATTGTGCTCCATTCGGTTCCTAATCACTATTTTTTCAGAAGTAGATCACCAGGCCTTTCTTCCCAGGTGCCTTTAGGTGGACTCAAACTTCCAGCCTTTTGGTTGGCAGCCAAGCACATTAACCATTCGCACCACCCAGGGACTCCACTCCTCTGATTAACTCCCCCCAAAAAATCACTGTCAAGTCGGTTTTGACTCATGGGGCGACCCTATGTGTTACAGAGTAGAACTGTTCTGTAGAGTTTTCTTGGCTGTAATCTTTACTGAAACAGATTGCCAGGCCTTTCTTCCATGGCACTGCTGGGTAGGTTCAAACTACCAACCTGCAGGTTAGTAGTCAAGCACAAACTGTTTGCACCACCCAGGGACCTTTGGGCTCCCCAAATTGTGGCCTCAATCTTGGCATTTTATTGTACTATATCACCAGACCTGCATAAAAAATCCTCTAGGGCTGAAGAGGACATTGACAGGAATCACAGAGTTCAAACTCTGGAGTTTCCTACCCTACTGGTGATCAATGGCTCAAGATGGAGCCTCGATTTCAATTGATTTGGGGTTCTTGATGATGTAAGGAAGTAGGGTACCCTCCCCAGAGGCTCTGCATGTTCCCTCTTGTTTGAGGGTCTTCATCCTAGCAAGCCTGACACCACTGTAAGTCTCGATCCTCTCCACTGTTTGGTCAGAGGAAACTAAAGCTTCTCTTGCACTTCAGCTCTTGGTGGTCAATTGGGATCCTTATTCTCTTGTGATCTTTCTAAAAAAGAAATGCAGGTAGATGGTGATAGTTTGGTTATGTATTTTGTTGGACAATGGAGGCTGATGGGTAGGGTGACAAAATATTCAATCATACAATTCAGGTTCACTTCTGAGAGTGAACAAGGGTGCTACAATAATCGCTCTGGAAAAACAAAACAAACAAATGAAAAACAACAGAAAAAACCTGTGTATTGGTTAAGATTGTGTGTCAACTTGTCTGCGCCATGATTCTCAGCGTTTTGACTATCGTGTGATGTTGTGGTCATTTCCCTGTTGAGATCTGATATAAGATCACCACCTCGATAGGATCTGCTGTGAACAGCCAATCAGTTGAAGGGAAGTTTCTTTGGGCATATGGCCTACATGGGGTGTGGGTCGATGATCTGGCAGGGCTCAGCTTTTGCTTGTTCTGGATCCTGCATCTGGCTCCTGTTTGTCTAACCTTCAGTTCTTGGGACTTGACCTAGCAGCTTACCTGCCATCTTGTCTGCGCCTCTTGGGATCTGTGGATCTTCACAGCCTATGAGCAAGAGCCCTGCTCCCCAAACTGCCAATCTTGTGTTCACCAGCCCCTGCGGCTACGTGAATCAGGAGAAGCCTCTATGCTGACCCATGGACTTGGAGTTGGGACGTTATAGCCTCTACAACTACATGAGCCATTTCCTTGATATAAATCTCTCCCTCTCTCTCTCTCTCTATATATATATATATATATATATTTATATGCTTTACTGGATTGGCTTGTCTAGAGAACCCAGCCTAAGACAACCTGGGACTGTCCTGCACAAACAGGAGGCTTATTCACCCCACATAGGGAACGTGTACTGATAAAATGACTTGATCATCTTTATTATCATCCTCTCCCATTCCTCCATGTAGTTGTTGTAGAAACCAGGTCATTCGCCTTGTGGAATTTTTCACAATATGATCTTGCTAATTGCATCTCTATGACATCATTTAATATGTTCTTTTTATCCCTAATTCCCTTTGAACTAGTAGCTACATTCTAGAGGTCTTATCAGATTCAGGGTCATTTTTTTATATTTTATTTTGCAAAGATAGTTCACAGGTGGTGCTGTGCATTTTCTATTGCATACTATCAGGAAGCACACAATGTTCAGTGTCTCTTCTTTTGAGTTATTAAGGTTGATCAAGAGATTCAAGTACTAATAACCTGAACCATCTTCTATAAAGTCCCATAAGCCTTTCTTCTAATAGTATTGTCAGCCACTGATGGCTATTGCTGTAGATCCATTACTTTTACTGAGTTTGCATAATGGTAATGTTCTGCCCTTCCTTCTTCATTTACTACCTGGAATTTTATAAAGAAGAATCCCCACGATCATAGGTTTTGTTACTCTGCTGCACAGCTGTACAGGAATGGCAGAAAACATCCTTGATTCTTGTCTTTTATTTGACAGTTGTCAGAATACAGTGATGGTCTAACAATCTCCTAAGTTAACTAGGGAGTTTGTGTTTGTTTTCATTATGCTCTCACTGAGCCCTGGTGGTGCAGTGGTTAAGAGCTCAGCTGCTAACCAAAGGTCAGCAGTTCAAATCTACCAGGTGTTCCTTGGAAACCCTACGGGGCAGTTCTACTCTGTCCTGTGGGGTCGCTATGAGTTGGAATCGACTTGATGGCAATGGACATTTTTTGGTTTTTTTTTTAAATTATTATTATTATCTCATAGATTTTAACATATTTGATGTGTTTCAATTCATTATAGTCACTATTTCCTTTAATGCTCGATTTGTCCCAGCTTTGGCTAGTTGAAATCCTTTTAAGTTGGCTCCTGTGTGTTTTTGACCTCAAAATTCTTTGATAGCATCCTGCTTTCCATTGGAGCCTTGGTGGCACAGTGGTTAAGAGCTTGGTTGCTAACCAAAATGTCGGCAGTTTGAACTCACCAGCTGCTCCTTGGAAACCCTATGGGGCAGTTCTACTGTGTCCTGTAGGGTCACTATTTGTGTTGGAATCAGCTTAATGGCAGTGGGTTTGGCTTTCCAGTTCTAAGTTTTTTGTTTTCATTCATCCTTTAAATGGATTTCATCATGTAATATCTCTACCAAAATGTGCTATCTGGGACTTTATTGTGTGAAGTCTTACTTTTTAGCCAGAACTTGTTAGGGCTCAACCTAACAAGGTTCCGTCAGCAAGAGAAGCTGGGAAATGTTTGGCACCACATTTAGACATTATAAACATCTATAATTGTGGGTCAGAGACATTACTCTTCACTTATATAATGATATGTAGAAATTGAGAACAGTCTTGTTCTGCTTCCTTCAGCTTAGTTTGTTTTTATTTCTCAGATGCCTAAAAGTGTTTCTTTCTTCTTGAAGTTTAGATGTTAAGTAGAATAAATATTATGTAAGTAGTTCTTCACATTGTTTTTCTAGAACAGAAATTTCTTTTTAATTAAATTTAGTTTTTTCTTTTATTTTAATAAATTTTTATTCTATTACATATTTGCAAATCTTACTTCTTCATATGTTTTCTACATGTTTTGAGTTTTTACATTAAAGACACAAAGTGTCCTGTTTCAGATTGTTGTGTTTCACCTCCATATTTTATCTTTTTATTTCCCTTGATCTGCTGGTCTTTTTTTCTTCTGAAATCACCATGAATAGCTCATCCTTATAACTCAACAGATTTGATTTTTTAATATCTCTATTTTGTTTCTAGTTGCTTCAAAGTTATTTAATTCCTGGTGTAATGGTATTACACTAAGTACTTTAAATTCTCTACAATCTCTCTTTAATATCATTCTGTTGTTTAACTCTATGACTTTTGAACTCCACTTTTCATGATATTGTGTCTTTAACAAGCTCTTATGGTTGAACATGAAAAACTCAAGGAAGAAGTATGTTCTGTTTTGTTTTGTTTTTCCCAATTTTCCCCAAGACTGGATGCTTGATCTATATTCCATATGCTACATCCCTTCCTTTCTCTTTCCTCTCCTTCCCTTCCCTTTCTTTCCTACAGCATGTGAGCAGATTTCTCATGACACTTCTTTGCATTTTGATCATGCTTCAATGCAGGCTTCTCTGTTCAGACTTTCTATTTTCTCCAATTTAATGAGGGCAAATTCATCTTTCTCCTCATACCTATGGTTTGTGGGCTATGTCCTGTTTTATCTATTTTTCTGGGCTTACACTGTGAGGCTGGTGTGAAGCAAGGATTTGGGGAACCCAGATAAGACAATGTATAGTCTTTGTTGGAAGACTGGACTCAACACTCCCTTCTGAGATTTTGTTAAGTATGTCAGAGTTCATGCTACCAATTGGGATGTATATCTTATTCTCAAGCAGGGATACCTACTAGCTTTGAATCATCCCCTAATTCAATGATAAGCCCCAGATACTTCGCTTCCCTAAGAAAAAGTCAGCTATGTTGAGCATGAAGTATTGCTTCCCTTGTTTCACCTGGCTTTCATGGGCAGCATTTCCTCTTACTCATATGAAGAAGACAAAAAAGAAGACAGTATTCCCTTATTTTCTTAAGTTTACTTTAGATCACTGGATTTATAAATATCCATCATCACTCTCAACTTTTGTTTCTTTTCATTGCTGCCAGTTTTGGAAGTTCGTAACCTGCATTGGTGGTGCTCCTTGTTTGCACGCTCCCGGCATATGTTTTAAAACGTTGTCGTGGGTGTTTTCCTCAAGTACTGGGGAGGGGATTCTGTGATCTGCCTTTATTTCACCATCTTTATTCAGAAATCTTTGAGGCTGTGTTTCTGAAAATGTGGTCCTAGAACAACACACAAAAGAATCTCCTTGGATGCTTTTTAACATACAGATTTCTGATTTTCATCTCAGCTGCAGTGAAAAAAGAATCTCCGGGAATGTGGTCAAGTTATATGCATTTTAAATAAAGTTCCCAACTGATAATGATCCTCCTAAAATTTGAAAATCCCTGACTATGAAATCTTATGAAAGCTACTACTTTTCCTCTTTTCAGCTCATTAAGAATTCTAAGTGCAATATATCCTTTCCCTTAATTTTGCAAAGTAGTAAAAACGTTATATAAATAAAGTGGCTAACGAGATTCCATTTTAGTATTCTGGGATTCCCACTATTCCGTACATATGTGCTCAACCTACTTTAGTAGAAAAATGGCCTGCTATTCTTATTCCATACAGCTCTTAGGTAAAAAAAGGGGGAAAAAAAAATACAAAGTGCTGATGTCTGCACACCCAGAGGCCCTGTTAATTCTAAATAATCATAACTTCGGTTAATGTTTGGATTTTTACATAGCAACAATAGGTAATAATTAGTGCTTAGCTTTGAAGCCTTTCTGCCTGTAGGTCCCTCAAGAAATGAAGATGAGTTGCATCACTGTTGGGCAAACCAGAGGGAACTCAGGCAGAAGAAAATGCTTCCATATGTTTACTTCCATTTGAGAAAATTGCAATATTGTTCATTAGCGTTCACTCCATTTACAGAGCAACTAATCCTCTAATACACATTTTCCCACAAAAAAAGGGTCTGATTACATTTCTTACATAGGTTTTAAAATAGTATATTAAAATATTAAAGATGTATGCATAAAACAAGGGAAGCAAAACAAATGTAGGTTTTCTCCCGGTCGAAATTAGGAGAGAAATGACAGCTGCGTGAAGAGCATTCACCCTTTTCCCATCCATGGGGGTCCATCTCTTCTGCCTGCTTCTAGAAACCCCCTTTATAAAGATTACTTTCCATACAGGATTAGCTTTTTTTTTTTAATGGCTCATTCCGAATACAATTCCATGTGCCACCTTCCCTAGGACTATTAGAATAGAAATCAGATTTGCTTAGGTATTACAGACCTTTTGGTACAAATTAATTTTCTTAAAAGACAAAGTCAAATGAAAATATTATTATAGTAACTTGGGATTGATAATTTATATAGAAGTAAAATATATAGCCACATTATCACATAGGATGGGTAAATGGAATTATACTTTTTGAAATTTGATGTGTAAAATATTAATTCTAAGTAGGTGGTGATAACTTAAGAAGACATATTTTAATCCATAGAGTAACCTCTAAAAATATAAAGAGAGATAGAGCTAAAAAAAGAAGTCTTGGTGGCACAATGGGTAAGTGTTTGACTGCTAACTAAAAGGTCGGAGATTTGAACCCATGCAGCGTCTCCACACGAGAAAAGACCTGCTGATCTGCTCTTACAGCCTAGAAAACCATATGGGGCAGTTTTTTCCTGTCATGTAAAGTCACTATGAGTAGCAGTCGACTCCAAGGCACACAACAACAGCAAAAATAGCTAAAAAGCCAATAGAAGAAATAAAATGGAAGGCAAAAGAAAAACATTTGATTAATTAAGAAGGCTGGAAAAGAGGAAGAGGCATCAAAAATAGACAGGGCAGGTAGAAAATAAATAGCAAGGTGATAGACTTAAACCCAACCATATAGATCATTACATGAAATGTAAATTGACTAAACATTTTAATTAAATGGTAGATATTGCCTAAGGACCTAGGTGGTACAAACAGGTAAGCGCTCATCTACTAGTTAAAAGGTTGGTGGTTTGAACTCACCCAGAAGCACCTTGGAAGACAGGCTTGACGATCTACTTTCAAAACCTCTTAGCCTTGAAAACCCTATGGAGCAGTTCTACTCTGCATACACGGGGTCGCCATGAGTCAGAATCGATGTAAGTGCAAAAAACAACATTATCTGACTGGAGAAAACAAACAAACAAACAAGCTTTAACTATAGCCTATAAATAAGAGGACATAGGTTGAAAGTAAAGTTTGGAAAATAGTAAATCATTCGTATAGTAAGTAGAAGCAAATAGCACAGATATATTAATATCAGACAGTGCAGACTTCAAGGCAAACAGCATTACCGAAGATAAAATGTGACATTTAATAATGACTAAAAGATCAGTTTAACCTAACAATTCTAACTTTATATGCACCTAATAACAATCTTAACTTTTCATGCACTAACTATTCTAACATAACAATCTTAATTTTGTATGCACCTAATAACAGAATTTCAAAATATACAAAGCAAAAATTGAAATTTAAAGAAAAAATAGATGAAAAAGTTCAATATGTAGAACAATTAGACAAAAACAAAAAAAATCGCTTAAGGAAATAGAAGATCTGAACAACACTAGAAGCAAACTTTGATCCAATTAATTTTTTTCAGTAAACTATAACCAAGAATGACAGAATGCACATTCTTTTTAAGTGTGCATGGAAGATATATCAGGAGGAAAAATATACTCATGATCTTTTTAATCTACATAATCTGAAAATGAATCTCAAAAAATTCAAATTATTAAAATTTTATAGAATAGATTCTTTGATTACGATGGAATTAAACTATAAAAAAAGAAAGAAAGACAGCAACACAATGACTAGCAAACATCCAAATATTTGAAAAGTAAACCGGGCATTTCTAAATCACCCAGGATATCAGAAATAACAATGGAAGTTTAACATATCAGTATTTGCAGGATATTAGTAAAGCATTGTATAGAGAGAAAATTATTATTTAAATACCTACATTAGTAAAAAAAAGAAAAGTTTAAAATCAATGACTCTGTTTCTACTCTAAAAAGCTCTAAAAAGAAGAGCCCATTAAACACAAAATAAGTAGAATAGAGAACATAATAAAGATAAGAGCAGAAACCAAAATTAACTTGGGCCATTCTTTGAAAAGATTAATAAAATTAATTCATAGCAAGTTCAAACAACTAAAAAAAATTAAGTTGTACACAAATTGAAAGTATCAGGAATTAAAAAAGCAATGTCACTATAGATATTAAATTGACAATAAAATCGTGTAAACTTTATGCTAAGAAATTTTTAACTTGGAGGAAACGGATTAAGTCCTTGAAAAAAAAATTTTTTAAACTGATATAAGAAAAATATCTGAATATCCTTTTATTTATAATAGAAATTGAATTTTTAATCAATAAACTTCCCAAATAGAAAATTCCAGGAGCAGTTTGTTGCGATGCTAAATTCTATCAAGTATGTAGGGACAAATAGTATCAATCTTATGCAAACGCTTACAGAAATTTGAAAGGGAAAGCATGCTTACCAGCTCATTTAGTACAAGTAGGTACAAAGTTATTTGGTACAGTTAGGTACAAACCTAACTGAAAAATCTGACAAAGACATCACAGAAAAAGAAATTCAGATCAAAGTAACTCATGAACGTAGACACAAATAGCCTCAATAAAATATTAGCAAGTTAAATTCAACCATATATAAAATATTTAATGAATTCATCATGACCAAGTGTGGTTTATCTCAAGAATGCAAGTAGTTGGTTCAACATTCAAAAATCAATCTATGTAATTCATAACATTAAGGGAAATAAGAAAAAAATTAATATAACCATTTCAAAATGTGCAGAAAAAGTATTTGATAAAATTCAACATCTAATTATCATAACTCTTCAGCAAACTGGAAATTTAATAAAACTTCCTCAGTTGAGTAAATAGTGTTGTGCAGTGTGGAATCACATTACCAAAAAACAATTTGGCCTTTTGGTCCTGGTTCCAAAGCCTCTCTCAGTCTGACCTTTACCTGGACTGGATGAGGGGTCTCACCCAGTAGTTGATCTTTACTGAGATTAGCTGGGAGGCCCCTGCTCAGAAGTTGACCTTACTCAGTTTGGCTGAAGCTTATCTGGTGACTGATAAAAATCTTAGAATGCAGAACCTCATATGGGGCCTCCTGATCAACAAGATCTAGGATGGGAGCACATCCTTCAGATATGGGGCCCTGTGCTATGAACTTTCCAGACCAGGTAAACCTGTGATGGCAATGGAGGCAGTGGCTGCAACAGTACCAGAAGAGGTGGAGACAACAAGTGGACCCAGACAGTGGCAGCAGAGTGTAAAGATCAAACCCCAGCCAAGAGCTGAGAGGAGTGACTAATAGCTGAACCTACCAATTGAATTTCCAGTTTGAAAGTTTTCTGGTGGGTGAGAATGAACATTGGTTTTTGGGAAGGGTAAGGGGTCCCCTTTGAAGAGTAAGAGGGTCTCCTTGAGTTGTTGAAGTCCTATACTGGTACCTCTCCCAAACCTTGCCTTATGTCTATCTTTGTTTCTGTTTATATCCTTCTCTGTTATATTAAAGTTGTTATTGCAGTTATGGTGTTTCTGTGAGTTCTCTGTGACTGTTTCAATGAATTATTGAACCCAATGGAGAAGGAGTGTCATGGGGAAACAGCTGGTGACAGAAATGGTGGAGAAGTTGGAGAATGGGTGTATATTTGACCTCCACCTCATAGGAACCAGCTTCATGCTGATTATTACAGTCAGAGTTGTTATTTCAGTTGGTTCCAAGAAAGTTCTTCTATTTCAAGCATCTAAGAAAATCTGCAACCTATAATTTTGATACATAAAAATTAACATCTATTTATAATTCTTTATTGATAAAGTATTTCTAGGTCTTTGCAGAATTAGCCACTAATTATACATCCTTTTTTGTAAAATGGTATCTCTTTTTGTCTTTTTGAAAGATTTCTATATTGAAACTCTCATTTGATGAATCTTCATTTTGTTACCATTTTACTGTAATATCCTTATGAAATTTTCTTTCTTTTAACCCTGAGTCAATTAGTTTTATTAATATTTCTCATGTATGAGGCTTTTTGACACTTTGTATGATGTCTTTTCCTTTAGAAAGGCGATTTGATCTCCTTTACTTTTATTAATAGAATACGTATTTGATTTTCATTCTAAAATTGTATGTTTTCTATTTTAAAACTTCCTTTGTTTTATCTCATTTGTTCTATTGAGAATTTTTGTGTTCCCTATGGTTGTGTGTTTCTTCTATAAACTTGAAAATTTCATATTTAGTGTTTTGTTAATTACACCTATCAGTCAAGTTTCATTTGCAGGAAACAAAAAACCACTCTAAGCAAGGTGAAATGGTTCTAACACGGAGAATCGAGTGTTAACAAAATGGGTTAGAGGATTGTGCTCTACAGCTTAATACTGGCTTGACTGAGGATAAACTGATTGAATCCTTGAGTGGTGCAAATGGTTAATGCACTTGGCTGCTAATAGAAAGGTTGGTGGTTTGAGTCCACTGAGAGGTGCCACAAAAGAAAGGCCTGGCAATCTACTTCCAAAAAAAATCAGTCATTGAAGACCGTACGGTGCATGGTTTTACTCTGATACACATGGAATTACCATGAGTCCAAATCAATTCAGTTGTCAACTGGTGAAAGAATGGTGGGCAGTTAGGAGTTGTCACCGAAAGTGGTCATTTTAAGAACACTTTGTCATCACGGCAATACCGGAATCAGGAAGCCCTCTTGTCACAATTGCTCTTTGACATCTAAGAAGAGAGTAAGGGACACTGGAAGCTGGAACACTGCTCAGAAACACCCAACATCTCTAAAACCACTCTTGTCAACAACTACCAAAAGAATAGGAAGCTACATGGCACCCAACTGCCACCTAGCCAACCTGGTCAGGCTTCATGGAATTTTGGGAAAATGTAGTTTGCAGCTATCTTCCTTACAGCGAGCACAGAGAAATAGTTGGAATGGTACTGAGAATGAAATCTACCATACCATCTTTATTTTATATGTGCATTGGGGTACTCTAGGGGTGACGGGTATAGAATCAGCACATTGTTTTTTTTTTAACTGACAGTTAACCAATCCTTAAACCAAAACCAAACCAAACCCACTGCCATCAAGTTGATTCCAACTCACAGCAACCCTATAGGACAGAGTAGAACTGTCCCATAGAGTTTCCAAGGCTATAAATCTTTAGGGAAGCAGACTGCCACATCTTTCTCCCATGGAGTGGCTGGTAGGTTCCAACCGCTGACCTTTTGATAAGCAGTAGAGTGCCTTAACCACTCGCCACCAGGGCCCCTAACTAATCCTTACAGGTAAGGTTTTCCATCGAGTCTCTAATTAATTTATATAATGTCTCTGGAGCTATCACTACACATTTAGTCAGAATTATTTATCTGGTTCAGCTATCCAGAGATGTTCAGACAAGAATTCTGGCCTGAATAATTATAACTGACCTCATTTCAAGCTATATAGTTCATGGTGGACTTAGGCTATATATTTGAAAGCTATTATTGGGTTATTCCTTTATTTTTCTGTTATTTTAAGGGACAGTTACACAAAACTCCATCTCTCCTTCTTTCCTTATAATTAACACAGTTTTAAGTTTTATTTAAGAAATTTTTAATCTACATAATCTGAATTATTTCTTTCATACAACAATTCAACTCATTTGTAAGAAACAGAATATTCCCTATATAATATAGGACAGATGTATATTCTTTAAAAGTGTTATAAGCTGGAATACTAGACAAATATCTCATACCGTTAGGATAAAATGTTCCTGAACCTCTCGATGCGGTACCTGGGTAAAGATAGCGGACTCTGGGCTGTCCATTCCGTAGCATAATGAGACCAAGCACATTCTGACTACCAGTTCTTAAAAAGAAATAAAAGGCAAGAAAATTTTGCTTCAGGTGATTCTAAAGTGTAGTACAGGAACTCAGCAGCACTTCTTGGACGATAGCTGAATGGCACAAAAAAGAATTAAAGGGTTTCTCATACCCATGTACAATTTTGTTTAACCACTCTATGAAGCTTAAATGTTATTAAAAATGCCTCAAAGAGAATCAGGAAAGGTTTGTGCAGGCAAAAAAAGACCCTTCCAAGCTGAAGAAAAAGCTTGTATTTTGCATTAGCCTAATGTTTGTCTAAAATTCTATAAATCTAGGAAAAAAGCAAAAAGAGTGAGAAGTCAAGAATCTATCATTTCTTTTGCATTTTTCAGTGGAATCAATATTTCTGCTCTAGGTTGATGGAACATACTTGTCCGTGAGCTGTTTCAGTAGTGTATTGTGAACTATCCAATGCTTAGTTAGCATTCATTAGTTTTTATCTATAAAAGCCTGATCACATTAACAGGTGTTTTATGCACTCCTCAAAAATTAAGCCAAAATAATATATCATAACTACTGAAAAGCTCCCATTTGAGAATCACTTAATTCCCACATCTCAGTAAGTATTGACGATGCCCTTATGTATGAAATGGTCCTGCATTAAGGACAGCAATCTCTCTGTCTATTTTAAGATCAGTGATAAATACCATATGATTTGAGGCTGCCACAAAAACCATTATTGGCCAGCAAGGAGGCTAAAATAATCAGATTCACCATAGATATGAGTGTGTGGGCAGCACCATTATTTCTATCCTATGATAGACAAACGAAGTCAGGGAGAAGGAGAGTTAAAGTGCAAAAACCAGTCACGGGCCCCAGCTCACTCAAAACCTACTTATTTTCTTCGGTAGAATGGCCAAGATTCTTATGACAAGTTTTGAATTATGAGTGAACTCTCTAACGAGAGAAATCTCTACATGTCCTATCCATTATTTATTTGGTTCACTGAACAGATTCTTTTTTTTAAAATTAACTGAGATGAGCCCCAAAGAAACCTTAGGGATATTTTAGGATACACCAAAGAAGACATTGAAAAGATTTGTACTGAAGGCTAGGCTGAGTGTCAGAATGAGGAGAGAGAAGTATGAATCTGGCGGAGGATTACATTCTAGTAAACACCAGCTATTCTCAGGGGATCGTTCCCAAAGTTTGATACCATCCAATCTTCCCTAGAACCCCTTTCTTGCAACAGGCCCAACCCTTGGACATGATTGGATAGAGTTTTATAAGATTCTCTTTCTCCTGTGCGTTGTATTTAAAGTTTCTTTCTAAAAGAAGACAAAGATGGACACCTCTGTGTCCTAAGTGGCTTGAAACAAGCATAGCAACCACAGATGCTTTAATGATGTACTTGACAGATGGTCCTGGAAAGAAGAAGTTGCGTTAAAGACTGTTGATGACTTGCTAACCCTTCCTTGTTTTAATTTTTACTTCAGTTCAACAAGTATTAATTGAGCACCACCTATGTGATGTGCACCTTGCTGTGTGTTGGGTGTCCAAACGTGAAGAATCCATGGTCTTTACCTGAAGGAGGTAACAGTCTGGTGCATGAGTCTGTCACACAGACATGAGCCTGGTGGTTTCAGAACCATGTGGTAAAAGATGAGTGGTTTGCTCAGAGTTCTAGGGAAGGTGAGAAGCCATCTACATAGCCCAACCAGGAGGCTTTGCAGAGGAGGTGCTCAACTGAGCTTTCCAGTAGAGTTTGAGGAGGGATGCTGACAACCTACTTGGAGGTGTCCACCATTGCTGGTGGAAATAGGTGGATTGAAGGATTGTGACATGGGACACAGTCAAGCCAAAACAGACTGAATAAGAATTACCCAGGATGCAAAGCTAATAATATAGGTACTTTGATCACATCTCAGGTTTAAAGAATCAGAATCTCTTTAAAGATGATTTGAGAATAAAAATTTTTAAAACAAACCTCTAATTGGATTTTTATGCTCACTAACGTTTGAGAATCGTCCTAGAGTCCATTATTCACAGTTTAAAGAATTTAAACTCTTTTTTCTTCCTAACATTAGCTTTCTTTAAAACATTGCTTTTGTGATGGCCTTGGGACAAACGTACTGTATTACTATCTATTTTGATCAAAATAAGAAAAGGAGTTTTTTTTTAAGTTTTTTTTTTTAATTTCAGAACCTGAATTCCAGTAAACACCTCCAATTATGCTGCCTTCTGTACTCTAGTCCCACTGGGTGTTGCAATAGGGTGGGGAGGGAGAAAGTTGCAAACACTATATTCTTTGTAAAAAAAATTTGGGGAAAACTATTCCACATTTTTTACCTTTTTTTTTTTAAACTCATTTTACTACTCACTCACATTTATATACAAAGCAATAACTGTCATCACACTAACCTCACTATCATTAAAAAAGAAAAACAAGTCACCTATAATTATTTACCTTTTTCTTTGTAGAGGAGTAATTCCTTTCTTTGGACAACTTTTATCCGAACATCCTGGTATCTCAGCTTCTTAGCTCATCCCAAACCTCATCTCTTCTATGCAAAGGCATTTGAACCTACAGATGTATGACATAAAAGAAGCCAAAAACTACTCTCATAAAATACATTACACGTATTATTTACACATAGGGGCGTTTTCTATCTTACAAAATCCTTTCTCAATTGCTTTGTTTCAATTACTTTGAAGTCTGGAAATAAAGGTCAAAAGTCATTTCACTGGACATCTCAAACCAAAACCAGGTTGAAAGAGTTTCTCTGTCCATGTTCAGCTATAGCTTCTTACCTATGTGTTGGTACTTGATTTTCTTACAAAACCTAGTGCTTTATTTCACTGAGTCCCCTGAAAATTTTCTCTGTGTCCAATAGACCTTGTCTTTCGATCATTTCCCTTTTTATCTAGTGTTTGTGGGGAAAACTTTCATTTTAAAATTTTGCACTTTAAATGCTACTTTCTGAATGTGAGTTCAAAAAAAATTTCAATGATTAATGGTGCCTTTCTAAAAAAAATGATAAAGTTATGTTATAGATTGAATTGTGTCCCCCAAAAATGTGTGTCAACTTGGCCATGCCATGATTGTCCACAATTTTGTCATCTGATGTGATTTTCCCATGTGTTGTAAACCCTACCTCTATGATGTTAATGAGGCAGGATGAGAGGCAGTTATGTTAATAAGGCAGGACTCAGTCTACAAGATTATGTTGTATTTTGATTCAGTCTCTTTTGAGATATAAAAGAAAGAAGTGAGCAGAGAGACAGGGGGACCACCTATCACCAAGAATGAAGAACCAGGAGGCAAGCGTGTCCTTTGGACCCGGGGTCCCTGTGCTGAGAAGCTCCTAGATCAGGGGAAGAGTAATGACAAGGACCTTCCTCCAGAGCCAACAGAAAGAAAGAAGCCTTCCCCTGGAGCTGCCACCTTGAATGCAGACTTTTAGCCTCCTAGACTGTGAGAGAATAAATTTCTGTTTGTTAAAGCCAGCCACTTGTGGTAATTGTGTTATAGCAGCACTAGATAACTAAGACAATGTAACTTCTCAAATGCCTTCCAAAAAGGTACTTCCTTTACAAAAAAGAGAAATTTTATTTCTGATTTATTTTTTCTTTATGCTCTCCTGCTAATGAAGAACATTATACCAGTGGCCTGACTTTCTACTGGTATCTCTGCAGGGTGGATGTTTGTGGAAAACAGTCACACCTCTTTGCTTTCTTCTTTCTTGCCTTCCTCCTTTCCTCCCTCCCGCCCTTTCTTCCTTCCTTTCTTTCTCTCTTTACCTTTTCTCTCTCTTTCTTTCTTTTATATTTCCTTTTCTTTTTGAGAGCTTTTTATAAACGGCTAGCTCTAGTGAAATGGACCTCAAAATGTTTGAAAAACTAAGATGGTAATTAAAGGGGACAAGTATCCAGCGTAACACAGAGGAAGGGCAAAATGCCAAACTAAGAAGAAAACTAACAATCAGCAGAGAACATGCATGCATAGTGAAAGCTGTATGGAGTAGAGCTAACAGCGGTTAGAAGAGGAAAAGCTTCCAAGGCTGTTAATGTATATGGTACAGTATTTATTTCTTGACGTCAAAAAAACTGAGCAATCAGGTTACTTAAGTACTACAGGAGATGGGATTTAGCAACCTAGAAAAAATTTTTAGCATATGTAAAAAACTTCTAACTTATTTTCCAAAGCTACTATACGTAAATAATGAAGATAATCAATTTGATGGGTGCAGTGGCTTGGCTTCTTTCATGCCGTATATCCATAAGCTAACCATATGTCCTATTTCATGCAAGATGGTTCTAGATTTTGCCTGTTGTTCTAGTGTAATCATTAATAGTAATTAATCATTAATAGTGTAATCATTAATAATAATTTATTGTCAGAATTTATTATCTTGGTTTGGATGATAAATTATATGAGCACACAATATATCAGAAAAATGTTTACACATAAATATACTTGAATTTGCAGTCCCTGGGAGGAGCAAACTGTTAATGCTCTTGGCTGATAACTGAAAGATTAGAGGCATGAGTCCACCCAGAGCTGCCTCAGAAGGAAGGCTTGGTGATCTACTTCAAAAAACTCAGCCATTGAAAACTCTGCGGAACACAGTTCTCCTCTGACACATAGCGGGTCATCATGAGTCAGAATCAACTCGACAGCAACTGGCAGTGGTGGTGACACTTAAGTTATTTCAGACTTTTGGGAATCTTGGGATCGTGATTCACCTGACAATCTTTAGAGGAAACAGAATTTCAAAAGTCTAATTATGGTTGAGAGTATGTTTAGATAGCACGCGGTTGAAATTAGGTCTCTCAACACATCATAAATTAATAGTCTGCACAAGCTGGGCTGACAGACCAGAATAACTGCTGTACAAGTGATAGAGTGGGGGAGATATTTTCACTGTGGAAAAATACATTGTTTTGTGAAAAGAATCTGAATAAAATCATGGACATAATACGGTAATGAGTGATGACTGTACACACCAGATTCATCGGCCTAATAGTTAGATAGGGAGAAAAATGATCTCTGTGCCATAAAACTTTAGTTGAGCTTTTCAATATATAAAAATACAAAATCAATCTCCTTTTCTAACAAAATTAACCCAAAATGTACAAATGGGCAGGGAAAAGAGAAATACAAACAGTGCAAGAGTGCTGAGGTTTATGAATTAATAGAAGTTAGAAAAATCTAGAATGATCTTAGTATGAGTGATTCACAGTTACAGAATTTGGATTCACCTGTTAGTACTGTCATCATAAAAGAAACACAGGTAATTTTTATAAGAAAGTATCTTATCATCAGCTTCACGAGAAGGAATTTTAAGAAAAGAAAATTTTCAGAAATTTAGTCTACAGGGTGCTAAGGAAAGTCAGGTGTTATGGTCAAGAACCTTCTGAATGTTGTAAGTCATGTTTGGTAAGTTCTTGCAAGTCAATGATTGCTTACAAGCAACATTATGAAACATGAGCACATGGTAAGGTGCAGCCGAGAACACTGTCTTTTGCATTACAGTAAAGATGCTAAGTTTTAAACGTGCACCTAGTTTTCAGTTCTCTCAGATGCTTCTCAGTGACAGCTGAGAGAGAAATAAAGAAAAACATTCTGGGGAGCTTATGTCAGGCAGGCATTTTTGTTGTGCTTTTAAGAATCTATGCGCACGCGCGTGTGTGCATGGGTCTGTCTGTGTGTTCATTTCTTTTTTCTTCTGACCTCTATATTGAATCATAAGCAGCAATGACAAATTTTAGGCAGTACCACTGTAGAGACTGGAGCTGACACTGAAAACTTAGTAATCACCATAAAGAGTATCAGATGTAACTCCTTCTGTCAGTCACATGGATTTGGTAGAAATGCTAGGAGAAAGAGATAAACTCACTGTCACTTTATCATCTGATGTAGCAATGTTTAATAAAGCCTTTTTGATATGTTCAAAGGAATCTTTGTCAACAGTATGGATGCAGTCCCTTACTTGTTCTTATTTGGAAAATTTGAGCAATTTTTCAACCTCAATACACCTACTTCTCACTTATCAACTCTCTCATTATCTGACATTTTGCATTTACAACAACAGTAAAAAATCTACTATCCTACTATTTTGTGCATTAAGAATGTATGTCTGGTGGTAACAAAGGCCAAGCTGCAAGGCAAAAGTAATGCTGGCTGTGATGGTTAAAGTTATGTGTCAACTTGGCTGGGCTAGAATTCTCAATGGTTTGGCAGTTATGTAATGATGTAGTCACCCCCCATTTTGTGATATGATGTTGTCATCCTCCATTTTCACATAATGCCGATTTTCACATAATGACCTGGTCTTTGGAACCTGACCATGTCAATAAGTGAGGAGTGGATTTAGTTAATAAATATAATTCAATCTGAAAGTGAGTGTTTAAACTACTTGCCTTGGTATTCTAGACTGTCCAAAATTCACTGGCCTATTTCAAAATCTTCCTCTTGGCATTGGTTATAGAGACCTAAAAATTATAAATACTAAGTCCTTTTAAATTGGACAGGAGATACCCCTCAGGGCTAAGAAATTTAATAAAACAATATTAGAATCTTATTTTGCAAGTATGATATAATAAATTTGGGTCACAGAATTTTTATCCTTTATTTCCTTTAAGAAGATTTGATATTCTGCTCAACAGTCAAGTATTGGAAGAAAAAATGTAATGGGGATTTCTAAAAAGCTATCTGGTAAAATTTAGAACATTTTTCTTCCATGAGTGTTGCATCTTCTGTTGGCTAACCTAAAACTCTCCAAATCATTGTTCTTTATGAATCCCTTATCAATGTGGAGACTTAAATTTGGATATAAGATGTAAAAGCCACCAGATAAGGAAGAATATATGAAAACAGCCTTCTGTAATGGCTAAACAATGTCAAGAATTACATATTGGTTTTTTTTTTCCTCTTAAAAAAATCAAGCATGTAGTCATAAGAATATTTCCATTTGATTCTAGAAAGTGTATAGGCACAGTGCTACTCAGAGTGTGGTCCGTGGACCAGTGTAGGATTGCAAACTGTTACCATTCTGAGATGAGATAAGTAAAAGAAATTGAGTGCTAGAAACATGTATAGTCACTTGAGTGAGTAATTGTGAATTATTGTGTATCTATTGACTCTCATAAAAAATTGGGGCTTTATTATATATTTTTGATTTTCTGTTTTATTCTTCCAGTAATTTGATTTCATATATTTTATAAAAGTATAAACCCCAGATGACATGGACATTAAAAAAAAAAAATCTGATCTTTCAGTGCACATAGTTTGAGAAGTTATTTTTAGCATACACAAAACACTTCTGATTTTCCAAAAATAAAGAATTCCAGTGACTTCCAAATGCCTTTGAAAATTACAACTCATTTAGGTTAGAAGGACCATCCAAGACAGTAATGACAGGAGTACTTACAACTTATTCCCAAGTTATTTTTTTTAATGGAGACAACCGAAATAAAAAATGATTGAGAGTATATTTTGGAAGCATCCATAATTTATCATTTTATTAACATGAAACTAGTTAAATATTTAAGGATATTAAGTTTAAAGAGCATAAAGAACAAAAAGTGGCCCAGTTAAAGTCGTAAAATTAGGAAATCTAATTTGAGATTGGATTTTCTTGCAATGTTTATCTAGCCCAGACTTACAATTTTTTTTGCTTGGGATTTGATAGGCCTGTTAACCAGCATCAGATCACAAACAGGAAGGCCAAAATAAAGTTGTCACTGACTTATTCTCTGAGTGTAAAGTACATTCTTTAAAGAGTTCTGCAGGATGTTACTAATGTCAATATTGGCAGTCTACACATAGATCAATCAGTATTGCTCTGTATATGGTCCCATGGAACACCTGTGTTCAACAAGCTGAATCAAGGCTTGCTAAATTTAAGAATGATTTGTTTTCTCTAAATGCCTTATATATACACTAGGCTCCAGGCACTAGAACTCAAACAGTAAATTGTAAATTTACAAGGAAAAAAAAAGTGGATAAACATTTCCCAATTTTAAGCTTTCCCTTTACCATTATTTTTAAACTCTCAGTGTTTTCTCCTGTGGACCTGCTTTCCAGCAGAAGCAAATATATACTGTAAGAAAAATTGAAGGGCAGTTTATCTTTCCTTTAAATGTGATTTCTTAATGTATTTCATGTATTAAAAGTACATAAATGAAGAGATACATACCATATTTTTACTCAAATAATATGCACCTTCTACATTTGTTTGCCAATGGCCCCCTCACCCAGGAGTTATTTTTGTAAGCACTGCTATACCAATGTTTTTTCAATGGTAATACATGGAGTTATTATTATTATTATTTTGCTAAAAGGAAAAGTCTTGCTAGAGCATAAATAAGAATAAGTTGTTTTACACTAAATGGCAACATGCCATCTAGGTATTCTGCTATTTGAATAAATTTTGAAAGTGGTTGGTTTGGCTTACATACATGAATGCATGATCCTTTCCTACTTTGGGTGTGTGGACCATCTTATAAATGAAATCTTCAGTTTTCACTGTAGTGACAGAGGTTTTGAGGGATGTTTACCTCCCTGAGTCATGCTTTTTTTTAAAAACATATGCAGAGCCACCTAATTACTTTATTACCAGGTACTTTAATTGCCTTTGTCCATTCATTCATCAATAAATACTTACTATCATCTATGAGCCAAGAATGTGGCTAAGTAATCAGTGGTGAATAAGCACCAAGATCTGGGCTCTCATACAGATAATACTGCAGTGGGAGAAACAGACAATAAACCAGAAAAATGAGCAAACAGTTAAATATTTAATTACACATTGTGCTAAGCACCAAGTGGAAAACATGAACAGGGTGCAGTGATAGGTAAGTTGTGGTGTGGCTTTACCTCAGTTTGCCTTATCTGTTTGCTTGGTTCTTCTCTAGAGATGGTTTGCAGTTTATCTCCTTTCAGCTTATGGCCCAGTACTCAAAACCAAATCAAACCTGTTGCCATGGAGTCATTCCAACTCGTAGTTACCCTACAGGACACAGTAGTTTCCAAGGCTGTAAATCTTTACGGAAGCAGAATGCCACATCTTTCTCCCACAGAGTGGCTGGCGGATTTGAATCACTAGCCTTTTGGTTAACAGCCAAGCTCTTAATCACTGTACCATCAAGGCTCCATGGCCATGAAACCCCTTTCATAGTCTAACCAGTAGCTTCCACTTATTTAAAAATAAAACAACACTCAGACAAAGACCCCATTCCAGACCAATAGAATTGGAATCTCTGCAAGCAAATGTTGATGCAACCCAGGCATCAACATTTAAAAAACTTTTCTCATATGATCTCAGTGTGCAGTGAACGTCGAGGAGCTCGGCTTCCATTCTGACCAAATTCCATCAACGGTGCCATGGCGGATACTGGTTTAGCCCTATGTGCTGTGTCCCATTCCTTGGCTTACAGGAGACTCCCACGTTAGTCAAAAACAGCCCCACTGACTAGAGCAAGTGCAGCTCTTTCAGCCCTGAAAGTGCTTCAACTTCTTGCTGGTTCTAATTAGTTTCTTCTGGAGCGGGATCCCACATAAGCTTCACACTCTATCCCTGTCCTTTGATCTGCAGCAGAAATCAGGAGGTAAGCTATGCTTTGCTAAGATAATAACAATGTCTAAAACTGAAAATTGTACCTCCTCCCAATAAGAATACACCCTAGGTTTTCTATTATTGTTCTTGTCAGCGCTTTTCTCCCTGGAACTGGAATCCTTCCTCTCACTTTGCAAATTCAATGTGTTGTGAGTTGCTGTACATTCTTTCCTTGATATGTCTCAGAAGCTTTCCCTTCCTTTTCATGCTTATTGCTTCTAACCAGTAACCAGTTGCCATTGAGTCAACCCCAACTCATGGTGACCCCGTGTGTGTCCGAATAGAACTGTGTTCCATAAAGTTTTCAATGGCTAATTTTTTGGAAGTAGATCACTAGGCTTTTCTTCTGAAGTGCCTCTGGGTGGATTCAAACCTCCAAACTTTCATCCTCAGGGCATCTTGTTTGCACATTCATAGCTCCCAACTGACCTCTCGTCTACTGGTTTCTGGGAAGACACCTTTTAAAGTGTCTCCCCAGATTTCCCATTGTAGAGGATTACTTTTCTTCATGTCATTTTTCCATCCTTTTATGCCCTCTCCCTCCACTGATCATAATTTCTAGATTTTCTGAAATGGTTTTGATATCAAATATTCTGTTTCTTCATTTCCGTTAATTAAGCAAATGTCTTAACATTTCAGTGATTGAGTATTAAAATTATATTAAAAAGTCACCCCTTGCACCATGAATTGAAAAAAAAGCCATGAATGTCCCACCTCCCCACACACACACCCAGTTATGTCACTGTATTCCTCCTCCATTGTCATCTGCTGAAATCCTATCCATTTTTCGAGGTCCAGTTCAGATGCGACTTCATCCATGAGGTCTTTCTGGATCAAACAAGCAAATATAAAATTCTGTGCCCTTCCGAATTCCTAAGGCAAGTTGTGGGTATATCTTCAGGAACTCATCACCAACCGCTTCATATTGCAGCTACCTCTATAGGTATAAGACATTCCTTAGCCTCCCTACTCATCGATAAGTTTCTGAAGGCTTTTTTTATCCTTTGCCCAGGATTTGTCACTGTGTCTTTTGCAAATAAATGGTTTGAAATAAATAGGTCAATGGGTAAGTCAATGAATGAAAATGTTAATCTGAAACATTATTCTACCTATAATGAATTGTTTAAACCAAATAAAATCACATATTTTAGCAACTTACAAAAATTTCACTATAATAACTTAGGAACTTACTTACAAACTCTTCATTTGATCAGTCAGTCAGTATTACTGAGTAGTAACTATATGTCAGGCACTGCGCTAAGATGGGAATATCATGGTGAGACAGTAGCTATACTTGTCCTTGCTCTCAAAACACATATAAACCAGAGGGTGACATAGACAATAATCAGTTTATTACACAAAGGAATAAAGAGTTACAAGTATAAAAACCACTTTGAAGGAGGTATCCTTGGCTTGGTGAAACTCTACAAGAGGGAGAATTGACCCACCCTGGGAGGTTAGGGTAGGCTTCTCAGAGTGTGCATTTCTTGAGTTGAGATCAAGGAGGGAAGGAAGAGCATCACAGTTAGAGCGAACAGTACACGCAAAGTCTCTGGACAAAGAGAGAGCATGGAGGTAATAAAACAAACAAAAAAAAAAAAAACTCATTACAGTCAAGCCAACTCCAACTCATAACAACCCTATAGGACAGGGTAGAATTGCCCCATAGGGTTTCTAAGGAGCAGCTGGTGAATTCAAACTGCCAGCCTCTTGGTTAGCAGCCGTAGCTCTTAACCACTGCACCACCAGGGCTCCTTGGACCTCCCTGTCCCTCATCTTCTCATATCCAACCTCTCACTACCTCATGCCATTTGCATCTCCTGATAGCACTCGGTCTTTCCACTTCTCTCCATCATCACCTTCTTAGTCCAAATCACATCATGTCTCACTTACAGTGCTCTCCTAAATGGTCCTCTGATCCTTACGTATCCTTGCCTTCTGAACTATTTTCAACACCACAGTCAGAATGCACATCCGGCCATGTCACATCCCTCCCCACTCCTTGTCCACACTGTCCGTTCGCCTCTCACAGGTATCTCCAGCCACAGTGGCATCTGTTTCAGTTTCTATTATATGAAAAGAGTTTCTACGGAGGCAACAGATTGGAGGTATTGCCATTCACTGACATAGGAAATTCTGGACCCAAAACTAAATTTGGGGAGGAGAAAGAGCCTAGTAAAATACCAGGAGCCCAATTGTAGACACAGTGAGTGTCTACGCCTAAAATATTGTTTTTCTTTGTTGTATTTACTCTATTTGCCTTAGCTATACACTAGGCTCTGGGCACCAGAACGCAAAGTAAATTGTAAAACATCTAGAGAATCAATTAAGCTAGTGTCTATCCAGGAACATATTACCCAATAAGCAAGATAAGCACGTGCTTAGGGCATCGGCAAAACAGAGGCACCAGCTGTCCAAAGCAAAGACCTATAGATGTCAAGCAGACAGGACACAAGGAAAAGCAAGTGCCAGTGGAAGGGAGCTGGCGGGGTACTAAATGAAACGGATACCAGCTCCAGTGCGTGAGACTGTGCCCACCAGAAACAAAGTTCTTGCAAGGTCAGGGGGCGCCAGTGAGCAAGGCTGCTGGAACTACGTTTAAAGACATACACAAATCTCTAGCAGTCGTTAGCAGGGTATTTACATACATTAAGAGAAGATTTTGAAAATTTTGAAATCACAACAAAACAAATACTGCCACATAGTGATTATCAAGCAGTTCACCATGGTAGAAGCATTAGACAAGACAAGTAAATGACGGAAGTGCTCCAGAAGTAGTGCCCATAGATCAATTTTGAGTAACCACGTACTACACCATCATAGTTGCACTTGAATCTTGCATGAAAAGAAGGGTGAAAGTATATAAAGTTACTTCAGATAGATTTTCCTTCTTAAACAATGTGGATATACCTGATGAAGAATGCATGAAGGCATCCAAGAAATTAGTGCACGCTTATCTCCATGACTTAAATACAAACTTTAACAGAGAAGCGCAATAATTTCATTGTTACGTAAGAACTAAGTTTACAGATTCGGGAAAGACAAATTTTACTCACGTAGGCATGTATGATTCCATAATAGAAGATAAAATACAACACGTATTTCCCAATGTTGAAATTGCTTTATGCATATTCCTAACTTCAGCGATCACAAACTATACAACAGAATACTCATTTTCATCCCTAAAGAGACTCAGAAACCCTCAGTGTACAACAATGATTCAGGAAAGACTGGATTCATTATCCTAATTCTGTATGGAAGTAGATAGTGTTCAGCAGCTTAATTGTGACAAAATCACTGAAGGATTTGTAAGAGCAAAGAATAGAAAAATGTTTTTAATGATGCCATGTTAGAGACGAAAGATCTCTCTAAAAATAAAACATAGTAATTTGCTGTAATATTTACTTTCTGATCATTAATTTTTTTATAACATCTCATCATTTGTTCATTTATAACTACAGCATTTATTATAAAACAAGCATCAAAATTGAAGTACAAGCTGTTTAAAGCAAAATCGGTGAAAGTCCGTTTTTCATTGAGGGAGATCAACAGAAGTTCACACTGACAGTTGAAACAACTAAGTTCACTGACTCATTTTCTTTATGGTAGTATACATGGAGTATTATTTTTGTATAAAATGTACCCTGCGTCCACTAAAAATTTTACAGCCCAGTTCATCTCATTCCGCTGCAATGGCATATACCAGTTTTGCATTCAATTGCTAATATTATAGTCACATATAAAAAGAAGTTACATCATGGATAGCTAAGACACACACACACACACACACATATATAAACGTATATATATAACTCACGCATCCCGTCTGAATGTGTAAGCAGAGGAGAGGGCAATACAGCTGATGAGTGTTTAGGGCTCTCCTGTGCCTTAATCTGGCTGGCTCTGTGTCTATCCCATTGGGATTTAGCATTTCAGTCAGAGCTGATGTTCACACCTCCAGTGTTGACACATCTAGGTGTTTTCGTGAAGAGTAATAACCTTGACCAAAGAGATGCTATAAGGGAACTTAGCAGCTTAATTCTGTAGTAATAGAAGAATGGTCCCAAGTCTCTTCATTGTTAAAGAGGCATTTGAAAACATAGCAAAATGATTCAATCCAATATAACCATTCTGAATGAGGTGGCTTTGACGCAAGCAGATTTATTTCTGAGTGCCGTGAACTTTGAACTTTTCAAAAGTATCAACACTAGAAAAGACTAAAAAAACCGAAAACCCATTTCTGTCCAGTCCATTCTGACTCATAACGACCCTATAGGACAGAGTAGAACTGCCCCATAGGGTTTCCCAGGAACGCTTGGTGGAGTCAAACTGCCAGCCTTTTGATTAGCAGCCAATTTTTTAACCACTGTGCAACCAAGGTTTCCAAACCCATTGCCATTGAGTCGATTCGGACTAGAGGTTTTTAAATCTAAATTTTAGTAATACTTTTCTCCATTTAATGAGTTTTCAGGGGAATATTTATGTGTTCTTGTTTGTGTGTGTGAGTTCCAAATTTGTTTAAATTAACGTATTTTATTTTTATAATTAAAAATATAAAGTTTTTAAGCTAAGAATGTTCCTGGTTCTCGATCAGGTTTTGCACAAATTTTCTGTTGAAGAGATAAAAGTGCTGCCCTGTGAAATTCACAGTGGGAGGGGTGATGTCAGATGCTGAAGTTTAGGAGTCTGCTTTTATGTTAGAGCGTTACAGTGGAGGTGGATGTAGATGCTATAGCAGCAGCTGTGCATTCAACAAAGAATCAGAAATAACGGAGTCGCCGATCAGTGAAAGCCTGGGCTTGCCCAACGACTCTTCTGCATTAAAGTTGCTGGGCCAATAAGCAGTTAGAGGTAAGCAATGATACACAAGCCCTAGGACTAGAAAATCGCTTGCCTGCTGTAGTAACACAGTCCGAAACGATCTGGTTTTCAGACACAGGAGAGCGCTTCATTTGCAAATCGGCCCGTCCAGATTGCAAATCCGTGTGCACTGTGCTATTTTATGACGTTCACTCTTGTATTTTTGTTAGCATGTCTGCTGTGTACTAGTATAATATTTAAAGAGAGTTTTTATTAGGCAACTTCCCTGAGGGCCCTTTTTTAAACGGAAGGCCCAACTTCGAAAATCCAATCAATATATAATCAGATCTGTGCTCTGAGGATGAAAGGGAGGATACTGTTTACCACTTGCTGAAATGCTTCCAGATGCTGATAGTTGCATTGATTATAAAATATCACTTGGATTCCCTTATTTGGAGTCTGCTGCCTTCTGACCGTCACACCCCGGGTTCGGGGGCCGGATGGGGGTGGGTGTGGGGACTGCGGACTGTGCCCTGGAAACCCAGGCAGCTTTTGAGTCAGTTTGAAACCCAAGTTTCAGCTTTCTAAGGCCAACTGATTGGTCTTACGCATTTTATACTTTCTGTCTTTTTATTGTTCCCTCCCCAACATAGACTTTTTGGCAATAGACATTTATTTTATCATTAGTTACTAAGGACCCAATTCATTTTTCACTTTAATTTCTAAAAATGCTTCATAAGTAACAAAAAAAAAAAAAAAAAACCAAACCCGTTGCCGTCAAGTCGATTCCAACTCCTAGCCACCCTACAGGACAGAGTAGAACTGCCCCATAGGGTTTCCAAGGAGCAGCTGGCGGATTCAAACTGCCAACATTTTGGTTAGCAGACTAGCTCTTAACCACCACGCCACCAGGGCTCCTCATAAATTACTACTACTGCTAAATTCGAAAGTTGTGGTTGCTGGCATAAACAAGTAACCCCAGAAGTGATTTGGGTACCAGCAGAAAGTTACTGACTGGTTGAAATCACTCGCAGTTTGAGCAGTCCCAATTCTGTTCCGGATGCACATTCTCAGAAGTGCAGGTTGTAAGAATTGCTTCGGCTGTGAACGAATGCACCGTCCCATATGTTGCAAAACATATGATGCTTTTCTCTGTTCTAGGTATCTATTAGTGTCCAGATAAACAAATTCTGAAGAAAAAAAAATCCCAAAATAAAATATTGTCTCTTAAAAAGTTTGAAAATCCCTGCATACTAGTACATACAGAACTGCATGCTTTATGTAACAAAATCATGGAAACATATTTATGTGCAAAATTAAACCAACTTAATTCTTAAATGAAGCTGCAGGGGTAGTACAGTCTACCACAAGGCCTGTGTGCAAGATTAAAAATATGGAAAGTTAAAAAATATGTAGACATTTATTGCCGAAATTAAATTACCAATGGCTATAACATATTTTCCTCAACTTTATATTCTGAAAAATTTCATGCCTACAGAAAAATTGAAGGAATAGTTCAATAAACATTCAAATACCTTTCTCCCAGAGTCACCAGTTATTAACATTTTGCCACATTTGCGTGTGTGTGTGTGAATTCTGAATCATTTGAAAGTAAGCCACAGATATCATGATACTTTCTCACTAAACACTCCAGGTCCAGAATGTGGATCCTAAAAGCAAGGACATTTTCCTGTATGAACACTATAGCATCATTACAGTCCAGCTGTTAAAATGTGTTATTATGCGATATTTGTTTATTCCTCACGTTTCCTCAGGTTTTCCAACAATAAGTTTTATAGCTTTCTGTTTTTCAGATCCAAGATACATATCACTGCATTGCATTTAATACATTTTAATCCCAGTTTCTCTACTTCTTTTGTCTTGTACAACACTGACATTTTTGAAAAGTCCAGACCAGTTATTTTTTAGAATGTTACAATTTGGATGTCTTAAGTTTAGATTTCATGTTAAACACTTTTGACAAGACTTTTGCGTGGGTGATAATGTATCATATCTGGAAGCATGTGATGCTAACTTATCCCATTCTTGAGGAAGTTAACTACAATCACTTGCATAAGACATTGTCTGTCAGATCCTTCCACATAAACGTAACCTTTTTCTTTGTAATTAACAAGTAGTAAGAGTAAATATTCTGTTCCCCAAAATAATGAAATAGACTTTAATAAAAAAGTAACAAATTTAAGATCTTTCCCTCACCTTTCAGTGCTGAGAATTTATGGAGCATATTTCTGTTTTCCAGGGACCACTGGGGGTTTTGTCTCCCCCAAGCTGCCTGTTTAGAAAAGTCTGGTGGCTTGTTAGTTCTTAAATTACTTGTGGAACCATAGCAAGGACGTGGGGTTGGGAAGTATTTCTTAATCTATGCTAGCAGCACAATGATTTAGAAATTTGGAGACTCAGGGTTTTGATAAAATAAAAGCATAAACCAAGCTTCCACACACATACATACGGTCTATATTTAAATTAGATTTAATAACATCTAACATAAACATTGTAGTTTGAACCTACCCAGAAGCAACACTGTAGAAAAGCCTGGTGATCTGCTTCTATAAAGATTACAGCCAAGAAAACCCTACTCTGTAATACGTGGGGTCACCAGGAGTCCAAATCAACTTGACAACGAGTTTGGTTTGGTTTAATTCTGTAGGATGGTGCCAGAGCAGAGGAACTCGATGGTATGAGAATGCCTGTGAGGAATGCTGTCTTCTTTTGGACTTAAATAAACTATTGTTGTAGTCCCATGAAGAGCATGTGTGAATAAAGTACAAGTTGAAAAGAAGCTTAGTAATAGCACTTAGCCTATCTAGAACACTCTTGTGCTTGCTTAAGGACTTGATGCATTTGCAAATAGTTATTTAGTCTAGTTCTGAGAGGCATACAGGTGGCATTATACTAGTTACGTCGTGCAGTATTTTGAGAGCTGCAGAAAGCCAGAGAACAGAATTGTGACCTGTTACAGAAAGTCAGTCAGCGTCACTGTGGTGATGTGTGTGTATATGGGGGGGGGGGGGGGGGGGTTCTCTACCTTAAAGCTTTGTCTGCTCATTTCCTTAACATTAATCAACGGAGGAATTTTTTCATTAGAGAATACCATGAACTAAATGAAAGGTGAAGTCAGCTAAGCTTTTTCCTGCTTGAAAATTGCATGGGACACAGAGACATTTTCCTAATTCTAAAAGCATCCTAGGATAATTAGAAGTAATTTAAACAAAGAGAATGAATTAATGCTGAGGAGTGAGAATAAAAAAAGTGAAAACCACTCAAAAATATTTCAAGGCTTTAGTACAGGGGCAAAGCTAGAGAGTTAGAGCATTATTGTACCGGTTTTAAGTAGGAGTTTAAAATACTAATTAAGGACTCTAACTCTCCTCTGAGGCAGATTGTTTTACTCAAAGGCCAGTTAGGAAGCAAAACTAGAAGTAGGAAGAGATTTTCTAAGCAGCTTTCTTGGCCCTTCTTCCACATCTCACTCAAAGTTGGGGGAAGATCAAGGGTAGAAATAAGTTTTATGATCATTTGGTGTTGGAGAGAAAAGCAGGTCTCTAGAGCTGCAGACTGCGTCTAGAGCACCATCCAGAGCAAGATAGACAATCCCTGAGTGGATGAGAGGGCAGCAGAACTTCTGAGAAGCATCGATATGGTGGTTGACCTCAAAGAGAACCCCTGTTGGAGTAACTTGCTTGGAGCTTTTATCCACTGAGTTAGATATAGTAATGATATGAGGCTTTATACTCAGATGCTTTAGTATTTAGACCTTCCAACCAGTGTCAGGTTCCCGGGTTTCCTGTCTGCCCTATGGGGCCACTCCACTGCTATACCTGTATTCCTGTGTCCCTGCCTTCACAAATAATTCTTTTTTTTAATACTATATACAATTTTCCTCCATGGATTAAGTCATCCCCTGGATAATGATTCAATTGTGTAATGTGGTGAAATCTGTGCGAGCCGTAACTTGACAGGACTACCTTGTTTTCCTGGGTCTAAAGTTTTCCAGCTTTGACAGGGTGCAGTCTTAACCACTTTTCTATTGCTCATTTTAGTGGAAAATATTTGAGTTTTCCTTCTCTGACAGACTTCTGCCTTACACAGTTTCCGGCTTTTGTAGGTTTTACTGTATTTGTTGCTAACGCCCTCTCAGCCCTTCTTAGTTTGGATTTTGTCAGCTTATGATTTCTAATTCAAATAGCATCTAGTTCACAGCCTTTAAAATTTACATCAATCATATGAGGAAAGGTGATCAGAAGCTGATCAGTTTGCCCTATTTCTCACTAACTGAGATGTGAACACCATTTTTCTGATGTGTAGCCTAGGACATTTTTATTATGCAGTCTGGGAAATGCCTTCTGTGGAGTCTACTAGGATGCCCTTGTTGGCACAAATGGTTACACCCTCACCTACTAACCAAAAGGTTGGTGGTTTGAATTTACCCAGAGGCACCTTGGAAGAAAGACCTGGTAACCTGCTTCCAAAGATCTCAGCCATTGCAAACCCTGTGGAACACAATTCTATTCTGACATACATGAGGTTGCTGTGAGTTAGAATTGACTCAACAGCAACTGGTTTTCTTCTTTTTTCTCTTTTTTGTGTGCAGTCTTTTTTTTTATGGAGGTGGGTAGGGTCTACTATACCCTCCATTAAGTTCTGCAATCCCTACTGCCAGCTCAAAGCCTCTGGAGTAACTTGTAAGCTGAGAAACTTTGGAGCAAGGACCAACAAACTAGAAGAAAGTGCCTGGAATCCATAATATTTGCAAGTGCAATGTTTTATGGGGTTTTAGAAGATTCTGATAACATACTGTTAATCGAAATAGCTAAAATGCTCAAAAAGTAAGGAGCCATTTTGATTTCTAAAATAATTTCTTTTTCTTTTTTTAGGTTTTAGACCCCAAATCATTCATCTGCTTTAGATTTTAGCCGTGCTCATGGTTGCCTGTAAAATTTTCTTTTAATTTAAGGAGAATGAAGAACACCAAAGACAAAAGGAAAGTATTAGCCCAAGAGACTGAAAGGGCCACATAAACCACAGACGTCATCAGCCTGAGACCAGAAGAACTAGATGGTGCCCAGCTACCACCAATGTCCGCCCTGACAGGGAACACAACAGGGAGTCTCTGATGGAGCAGGAGAAAGGTGGGATGCAGAACTCAAATTCTAGTAAGACCAGACTTAATGGTCTGACTGAGACTGGAGAAACCCTTGGAAGCATGGCCTCCAGATTCTCTATTAGCCCAGAACTAAAACAATTTCTGAGGCCAACTCTTCAGACAAGGATTGGACTGGACTATGGGACATAAAGTGATATTTGTGAGGAATGTGCCTCTTAGCTCAAGTAGATACAAGAGACTAAACGGGCAGCTTCTGTCCAGAGGTGAGATGGGAAGGCAGAGAGGGTTAGGAGATGGTTGAATAGACACGGGGAATCAGGGGTGGAAAGGAGGAGTGTGCTGTCACAGTACGGGGAGAGCAATTAGGGTCACATATGTATAAATTTTTGTATGGGAGACCAACCTGAAACGTAACTTCATTTAAACTACAACAATAAACAAAAACTACATAAATAAATAAATGAACAAAAAAGATTTAATTTATTTTTTGAGGATAGAGCTCTTCAAACCTATTTTTGCAGGGTTCACGTTTGAAGAAAGTAGAGTACTAGAAAGTAAGAAAAAACATCTAGCAGTAGAGAATAATTGTATCCTGTTATTTTCACATCTACATACCCCATATAAAAGTTAATAATAGACTTCTATCAACAAGTTTATATTCTAGAACATGTCTAACAATACAAGTGCATCGGTTTGTGAAGTTCAGATTCACAATCTTAAAGGCAGAAATACCTCCATTCACTGACAGAGTCTCTCATATCTGCAGCTCTGAGCACACTTTGTCTTTGCCTCTTAGCTAGCAAGCATGTGTTACCCTGGTCAGAGCCAGCATTTTACTGACTGCCATCCAGATAATACTAGTGATAAAAACAGATATCAGGACTCCCATCACTGAAAACTTAACTTAGACATAATTACAGGAGGGGAAGAAATATTTCCAATACATGTAAAAGTCAAAATGAGAGCACAGCCCCAACATGATCCTTCAGAATTACCAGTTAACAACACAGGATGTGCAGCAATTTCTCAGGAGTCAGCAAGATTTAATGCAAGGGCCAAAGTGCTGAGAATTTTCTGGAATCACAACAGGTAGCATCTTTACTAAAATGGAGTGAAAAACCAGCATTTTGTTTATATTAAGAATGCTCTGAAACACTACAAATGTGGAAGTATGTATTTATTTGTACCTGTGTGTGTGAAACAAATCCTCTTTCTCCTTCACTAAAAAATAATTACAATTTGTATTCAGTGTCTATGTTTTAGAGATGGATGACAAGGGGAAGAAACGGAAAAGGGCCCAGGACTCCTAACATTTTGATTTTAACCAGAAAAAGACTGAAATATACAGGACTAGAGTAAGTGAGGATAGATGGGTGGGAAATAATGAATGCGAGTTCCAAAAGGCAACAAGAGAGAAAACAGAGCAGAAGAAAGCTTCTAAGAAATAATACAAGCATTTCCAGTTCCGAGACTCCAAGGGCCATTAGGGTGTCCTAAATTTAAAAAAAAAAAAAAAAAAGTGAGGAAAAATAAAAACTATCATGAATATTTGGAAACCCTGGTGACAGAGAGGTTGAGAATTTGACTGCTAACCAAAAGGTTGTCTGTTCGAATCCACCAGGTGCTCCTTGGAAACTCTATCGGGCAGTTCTACTCTGTCCTATAGAGATGCTATGAGGCGGAACAGACGTAGTGGGTTTTTTTTTGTTTGTTTGTTTTATCATGAATATTATCTGGTTGCCTCCTCAGCCTCCGTTTTCCTTTCTTTTCTTTTCAATAGTCTCTCATTTCTGACAGAGACTCTCTAGTTCCTGGGAATCTGACTCCGCCCCTAGCCCTAGAACCAGCCCAAGAGACCGAGGCTAAATATTGTAGCATATTTTATCCCCCTGGCTACAAAGAGTGGTTTAAAAAATAGATATATTACATAAGCAACCTCAATTTGTGACGCCCTAATTTTTTTTTCTGAGAATGGTGGGACAAAAAAGTTAGCATTTGAAAAGGAATGCTAGAGATAATTGGCATAACATGATTCATGTAATAGTGTCACTGAATTGTACACAAGAAAGATGTCGAGATGGCAAATTTTGTGTTATCTCTATTTATACAACAATAAGAAATAAACGGAAGATGAATAAATGTGAACAATTACGATGCACATATAGTGTGACAAAAATAAAGCGTGTTACTGGGATGAAGGATGGAGAAGGAAGTGTTAGGCTACCAGCCACATGGTACTCACTACAGCATGGTAAAGTTGTTATTAATTATCCTAAGGAAAATGAGAGGCCAATTTTATCCTTTTTTTTTGGTCAAGGGAAAATAAGTAAAAATTTTAGCACACAGTACAAGGTCATACCTAGTTTTATTGCCATTTCATTCACAATTGAATTTTATGTTTAAATGGAGCTCAAAGGTTTTCCTTTTCTAAATTATCCATTCTTAGTTTATTTTTTGTATGAATAGGGTGGCAAATCTCTGCATGAAGAACAAGTATGGATGCATAAATCTTTATTAAAACTTAAAACTATGTATATTTATGTATGCATGGACAATATTTTTTCTCAAGTATACATTATATACTACAAAAAAAATTTTTTTTTCTTGTAATAAAGATACTATGCAATAAAAAACGGGAATACTAGTCCAAACAAGGAAGCAGTTAACCCAGGTTTCTTCTGAGAGCCAACTAGGTACCACGAGGGAAGGCTGAGTGAAGACACAGAGAAAAACGGGGTCCTCTGGAGCCGGGCTTTCTAGACTTCTCAGTTATTTGAGCTCCCTGATATGCTAATTGTTCATGCTTGTTAGGTTTTGATCTGCGTTTTCTTTGTGCAACAGAAATATCCCTAACTGAATCAGAACAAAGCCCATCAAGAAATTTCAACACACCAGGTGTAACGATAGTTCTGAAATCTTCTTGAATGAAAAAACTGGTCACCTACAAAGAAATGATAATCAGACTGGCAACTGACTTTGCATCAGAATTACTGGATGTTAAAATTATGGACAAATATTTCCTAAACTTTGAGGGAAAATTATTTTTATCCTAGAAATTTATGTAGCTAACCTTTTCTGAAGATTGAGGTAATGACGTTTTCAGATATACTATTTGTTGTTGTTAAATTTGTTTTCATGTACTTTTTCTTAGAATGTTACTTGAAGATGTGCTTTCAGAAAAATGAGGGGATCAAACAAGGCAGAGGAAGAAATGGAATGCAGGCTAGAGTATAGTCAATGCAATTAATGATTAAGAGACTTCCTGGAACAGCAACTGTGAAACAGCTTCAAACCTGAAAAAACCGTTGCCATCGAGTTGATTCCAACTCATGGCGACCCTATAGGGCAGAGTGGAACTGCCCCAAAGGGTTTACAAGGAGCAGCTGGTGGATTCTAACTGCCAACCTTTTGGTTAGCAGCTGACCTCTTCACCACTGTAGGGAGCAGTAAGTCCTGGAAGGAGACCTCTGGAGGAAGAGTTACTCATGAGAAAAGATGATCTGGTGGGACACAGCAGAAAATCACGCGTACAGAGAAAATTATGCATGTTAAAAAAATTAGGCAACTATTAACCATAGAGAAAAAGAAAATGCTTTATAAAAATTTCATAATGTACAATATCAGAGTGATAATACTGTGAACCCTGATTATTGTTCAGTTAAAGAGATAGATGACTCTACTGGGAAACTGTGACATGGTCTTTGGAGGTCCCAGTCCATGTCATAATATTAAAATGCACCTATATGACAAAAGACCGCTTTAAGTGTTGAAAAGCAAAGGTGTCACCTTGAAGCGTAAGGTGTGCCCAACCCAAGCCATGGTGTTTTCAGTCTCCTCATATGCACGCAAAAGCTGGACAATGATTAAGGAAGATCAAAGAAGAATTGACGCCTTTGAATTTTGGTGTTGGTGAAGAATATTGAATATACCGTGAACTGCCAAAAGAACGAATAAATCTTTCTTGGAAGAAGTACAACCAGAATGCTTCTTAGAAGCAAGGATGGCGAGACCACGTCTCACGTACTTTGGACATGTTCTCAGAAGGGATCCATCCCTGGAGAAGGGCGGCATGCTTGGTAAAGTAGAAGGCCAGTGAAAAAGAGGAAGACCCTCAAGGAGATAGACTGACACAGTGGCTGCAACGATGGACTCAAGCATAACAAGGATTGTGAGGATGGCGCAGGACCAGGCAGGGTTTCGTTCTGTTGTACATATGGTTGCTCTGAGTTGGAACTGACGATATAGCACCTAACAACAACAACACATTACATGTAACTTACAGTTAATTTCAAATAAGTTTCAGTTGACTAATTAACATAAGGTTATATTTTACAATCAATTAAGCAGTTATTATTTTCACTTTTTATATTTGGAAACAAATTTTATTTTTCAGATTTCAAGCATAAGCACTCATAGGACTCAGCAGATGTCCACAGTGCCTAATATATAACACATTATGAGAGTGGAGTTAGAACAATATAGCCTCATATTATAAAGTGAATTAACTAGAAAGAATAATAAAATTGTGATTAATAATGATGACATCAACAATAAACAACACGTACTTCGTGCTTACTGTATGCCAGCAAGTTCTAAGCACTTTGACTTGTGTTATTTCATTTAATGACCTCACCAATTATATATGGTCTTGATATTATTCCTTTTGCAGATGAGGAAATGGATGTACAGCAATGTTAAGTCACTAGCCTAGTGCTACCGTGATGGTTAATTTTGTGTGTCAACTTGGCCCAATTATTTGGTCAAACATTAGTAGATGTTATCATGGAGTAGTTATATATGATTAAATCAACTGGCCTTAAGAAAAGCAGATTATCCTCCATAGTGAATGGGCTTTATCCAATCAATTGAAGGTCTTAAGAGAAAAACCAGTTTCTCGAGGTAGGATTCTGCCTCTAGACTATAAGCAGATATCTTGAGAGTTCCTCCTGTCCACCACGGCCTGACCTACTGATTTAGCAAACAAGACTGCTAGAACTTTTAGCCTTTTGCCTGACCTGCAGATTTTTGGTCTTGCCAGCCTCCACAAACACATGAGCCAATTCCTCAAAATAACTTTTTCTCTCTCTCTCTCTCTGTCTCTCTCTATATATGTATATATATATAACTGATTCTGTTTCTCTAGAGAATCTGAGACAGACACCCAGGCAGTCTTTCTCCAGAACCTGATAATGTCTAAAACATACATCAAGAAATAGCAGAGGAGCATATTATTTAAAAATATGAAGATTACTACCAGAAGAAGTAAATACAAAATTTAAAGTGGTCATTTGAGGAGTGGATTTTGAGAGCAGCATGGTAGGATGAGAACAATTTTAATTATAAAGTTTTTAGTACTGTTTGATCTTTTAACTATGTGGTTGTACTACTTCACAAAAGATTTAGACATTAAAAAAAATCAAACTATGAAGGCAGCTAGTGGCTAATTTAGGTCCCAAACAAATGTTGTCAACTGTGCTGTCCATGTGGAGTTGAAGCTTGGGTGAGTGTTAGTTGGGTGCCTATGTACTTAAGTGACAGTAGCAGAACATCCCAGCGGGACCATTGCAGTTCCCAAGGACTGAATATTTCCTGCCATTGGATAGTATTTTGTCACGCTACGACACTTTGCACTCAATTTTAGAGTACAATGAGAGTAAATTAATAGAACAGAGTTACAGAATAGAACTGAAAATGTGATGGGTAAGGGTAGGGGCATGAGGCATCTCAATAAAGCACTTGCCAAATATCTTTCCCTCCATTTATACATTAAAATTATCATCCCTTTGTTCATTCACCTGATAATATTTATTATCAGGTGAGTTATTTAAAAAGCTCAACTCATGGTTAGCATTTTAATGCATACAATAAACAGGGCGGACCACACACTACTAAGAAGATATGGCAACAACAGAAAATTAGTCATCCAAACAGGAGAAAAGAGAGAGTGGGCATGTCTCAGCTGACAGTTGTAGAACACAGAAATGAGAAGATGAAGAAGCAACAAGTAATATGTGAACATTGAGACCAACGCTAATGGTTGTCATCAAAGAAGTTTGTTAGTAAATTGTGTGCTGTACACTTAATCATCCCAGTCTTTTCAATAAGGCTGTCATCAGAGAGGAGTCCCTGGGTAGTACAAACTGTTAACATGCTTGGCTGCTAATCCAAAGTTCAAGTCCACCTAGTCTCTGAAGAAAGGCTTGGCAATCTACTTCAGAAAAACCAGACATTGGAAACCTTACAGAACACAGTTCTAGCATGATGTCACCATGAGCCAAAGTGGACTCCCATGGCAACTCGTTCTGGTCATAAGGAAAATTTTCAAATGTCTGTCTAGCTCAAGTCAAGACAGCTGTGTATATTATACTGTCTTGCTCTACCAATTTAGTAACTGACCCTAAATAAAATCAAGATTTTCTGTCATTACTTGTTCTTATTGAACCAATGTTTTGTTCTAGTGATTGCTACTTTTACCTCTACCAAACAAAACAGACCTGTTGCCGTTGAGTTGATTCCGACTCATAGCAACCCTATAGAACAGAGTAGAACTGCCCCATAGGGTTTTCAAGGAGCAGCTGATGGATTCGAACGGCCAAACTCTTGATTAGCAGCCAAGCTCTTAACCACTGCACCACCAGGGCTCCCTTTTGCCTCTAGATGCTCAAAATAGCTCAGAATCTTTCCCAAGTCTTTCGCTGAGCTCACTGGTCTGTAGTTGACACAATCTTCCTTTATTCATCACCAGCTGAACTGAGATTTGTTTTTCCTTGAGGTTATAATATCATATCTCTTTTTAAAAAACAAATATGAAAGGGTAAAGATTCAAATAGGAAAGATCGGGAAGTATATGTCCAAACATGAGGAACTGCAGTAATTTTCAGGCTGTAGGGGGTGACAGACCAGTAAAACCTTGAAAAAGTTCTGTGGAATGACCCAGATTAACAACTTTTTGTTTTACTAAGTAAACGAAAAACAAATAAATAAAAGCCTTCCACGAATTCTCGTCATCAGTTTATAAAATAAAGAGCATGGTCCCAGAAATAAGAATTCTTAACTGACTTTAGCTTTCTAGAGACACAGCACCTTTTTCTTAATTTTTATAAATTCTTGACTGATGAAAACTTTCTCACCGTACAGTCTGGGTACTTTTATCAGTGTGTGGATGTCACTGATTTAAAGAGCTGCCACTTCGTTCAGCATCGTTAATAGAAAGAGTTCAGATAACGAAAAAAAAAGTCTTCATGAGAAGCTTTCCACCTTTCAGATGAATGAATAAGGTTATTGGGGATTAGAAAGGACTGAAAGAGACACATTTGATGCCACCATTCTTAACAGAGGCAGAATCTGGAAGTAAAGATAAAAATTAAAAGGTAAATAAACATTTCCAAAAATAGGTTACCTAGAACACTACTTTCAGAAGTTGTTCAGTGAGAAAAGCTCACGCAGGTCTTTCGGAGGTTCACAGTGAGTGTTAGTGTATTGCACCTCTGAAAAGCTGCAGCAAGAAATGTCATACTGCAGCAAGAAAGCCTGCTTGACTTTCTTCAGACCAGTACTGTGCAAATAGATTCCCCTCAGGACTCCTCTCCCACATCATTTTTTCTTTTGTGCTGTAATAACAATAAATGTGAAACACATGTCATATTCTCTAGTGTTCACACTATTTCTCTAATCTATGTGACAGTCACATGAGATCTTTCAGGAAATTAAGATATTAGCCTAGGCATTGAAGCCATTCCTTCTTAGATTGTATCCCGTAACTAGAAAGAGGTTTATTCATTCATTCACTCATTTATCCAGCATTCACTGAGCAGCCACTGTAGGCATAATAATATTTTAAACAATATGAAGACTACAATAATAAATGTAGTAAAGCATATGGCATTTAACTTCCAAAATTACAATCTATGAAAAGAAACAAAACAGACATTCAAGACACAAAAGAAAACATAAGCATATTAAATATAACAGGCTAAATTATTAAGGATAATTAAAATAGGGAAGAAATGGGATGAAAATAGGGCTGAAGGTATTCAAGTAGTTTTAAGTTTTTTTTTTTTTTTTTTTCTGAGACAGATCTTAAGGAATTAATTCATTTTATGACCTGAAAAAGTCATTTAAACTCTCCTGGCCTCACTTTCTTTATCTGAAAATGAGAAAATTGAGCTAAACCTTTCCTTTCTGCCCTAAAACTTTTTATTCCATGATTCTATGACAGAATATCCAATCAGACAAAAAAAGCATTTGAAGAAAGACAGGAATTTTCTTTTATCAAAACAAGTAGATAGTTCTGTCACCCATATTCAGATCTCTACAGATTATTCCAGATGAAAAATCTCATATGGCAGCCGTGGAAAGTAATGTATTTGACAAATAGGTCCTAGCACTGTTCAGAACAGGAAGGGTCTGCCTCTAATTCATGCCACACACCGGTGCCAGATTAATCTTCCCATAAGATTGTTTTGGGCACACTAGACCCTTGCTTAAAACCCTTTAATAGCTTTCAACTACATACAGAACTCCTTATCACAGCATTGAGATCTCCAGTGTCTCATTTCGAACTGCCCGAAACTCTCCTCCCATGATTACTCACTTAGAAATTGATTGCAAAGAAGAGAACTTTTATTCACTATTTTATGCAGAAGAGAAATACTGTATATCAAAAGGATGCAGGGGTAAACTACAAACCCAGAGCAGTAAGTACAGCTGCCTTGATGAGTCTCAGCACTAAGGAATGAAATTCATAAAGAACCAAGATACAGGCAGTCCCCTAGTTACGAACGTCTGCCTTACAGACAACTCGTACTTGCCCTTTCGTGTTGTGTAAATTTGCCCTCGCTTTGAAACGTCTGAACCAACGCCTACTCCCAACCAATTCTGCATCACAATCACCTCCACTAGATGCACATGCCCCTTTTCAATCATTGGAAAGACTTCTAGCCTTTTCTTGCACTACAGCTTTCAAAAAACCCAAACCCGTTGCCATTGAGTTGATTCTAACTCCTAGCAACCCTACAGAACAGAGTAGAACTGTCCCATGAAGTTTCCAAGGAGCAGCTGGTAGATTGGAATTGCTGACTTTTTGGTTGGCAGCCAAGCTCTTAACCACTGAGCCATCACTAAAGAAAGGCTAAATAAAAACCCCGTGCTCCTGTTGTGACTTACCTACAAATTTGACTCAACGACACAGCTAGGAATCAATCTTGTTCGTAATTCAGGGATTTCTTGTATTTATCTACTGATTTATTTTTATTGAGATACAATTCTAATACCATAAAATTCACCATTTTAAGTATACTATTGACCAGTTTTTAATATATTCATAAGGTTGTGCAGCTATCACTACTATGTAATCCAGAATATTTTTATTGTCCCCAAAAGGAACTCATACCCATTAGCACTCACTTCCTACTCACCCTTCTCCATCATGTAGCAATCACTAATTTACTGTCTCTGTGGTTTGCCTATTCGGGATATTTCGTATAAGTAGAATAATACAATATGTGGTGTTTGTGTCTGGCTTTTTTCATTTACTATAAAGTTTCAAGGCTTACCCATGTTGTAGCATGTAGCAGTACTTCATTAATTTTTATGGCTGCATAATATCCCATTGTATGTTTGTATTATATTTTGTTTATCCCTTCATCTGTTGATGGACATTTGGGTTGTTTCCCCCTTTGACTCTTACAAATAATGCTGCTGTAAACATTAATGTGCCATTTTTTATATGAACATATATTTTCATTTACCTTGGGTACAAAACCTAGGAGTGGAATTGCTGAGTCATCTGGCAACTCTATGTTTAATTTCTGAGGAACTATAAAATCGTTTTCCAAAGTAGCTGCCTCACTTTACATTTCTAACAGCAATATATGAGAGTTCCAATTTTTTTCACACTCTCGGCAACTCTTGTTATTTTCGTGTTTTTAATGATAACCATCCTGGTGGATGTGAAGTGACACCTCATTGTACTTTGATAATATGTCCTATAGTCCTTCTTATTTCCATAAGATTGACAGTAATGTCTCCTTTTTTATTCCTGATTTCAGTGATTTGAGATCTCTCTCTCTCTCTCTCTCTCTCTTGTCTGTCTAGCTAAAGGTTTGCCAATTTTATAGAACTTTTCAAAGAACTGACTTTTTATTTTGTTGACTTTCTCTATTGCTTTTTTGTTCTCTATTTTATTATTTCCACTCTAGTCTTTATCATTTCCTTCCTTCTGCTTGCTTTGGATTTGGTTTGCTTTTCCTTTTCTAGTTCCTTAAGGTAGAAGGTTAATTATCGATTTGAGGTCTTTATTATTGTTTAAGGAGCCCTGGTGGCACAATGGTTAAAGTGATCGACTGCTAACTGAAGAGTTGGTGCTTCGAAACCATCAGGGGCTCTATGGGAGAAAGACGTGGCAGTCTGCTTTAGTGGAGATTTACAGCCTTAGAAAATATATGGGAAAGCCTATGGAATCGGCTTAACAGCAGTGAGTATTCTGTTTTAAAATTAGGCACTTAAGGCTGTACATTTCCCTCTGAGCACTGCTTTTACCACATTTCAAGCTTTTAAAAAAAAATTCATTTCAAACTATTTCCTAACTTCCCTTCTCATTTTTTCTTTGATTAATTAGTTACTTAGGAGTGTGTTTATAATTTCCACGTATTTTTAAGTTTCCCAAATTTCCTTCTGTTACTGATTTCTAATTTTATTCCATTGTGGTCAGGGAGCACATTTTGTATGATTTCAATTGCTTTAAACTTATTGGGACTTGTTTTATGGTATAACATATGGTCTATTCTAGAGAACGCTTCATGTGCAATTGATAAGAATGGGCATTCTGCTGTCGTTGGGTGGAGTATTCTTCAGACATCTGTTAGGTGTAGTTGGTTTAGCGTATTGTTCAATTCTTTTATTTCCTTAGTGGTCTTCTGACTACTTGTTCTATCTATTATTGAGAATGGGGTATTGAAGTCTCCAACTGTTATTTTTGAATTATCTCCCTTTGATTTATTTTGTCAATTTTGGCTTCATTTATTTTTGGGATTCTGTTGTTAGGTTCATGTGCTTTATAATTGTTACAACATCTTCACGGATTGACACTTTTATAATTATAAAATGTCCTTTGTCTTTAGTAATAATTGTTGCCTTACAGACTATTTTGTCTGACATTAGTATATTCCCTCCTATTTTCCTTTGGTCACTGTTTGCATGGTATATAGTTTTCCATTCTTTTATTTTCAACCTATTTGTGTATCTGAATATAAAGTATATCTCTTCTGTCCAGCATATAGTTGAATGCTATCTTTTTATCCATTCTGCCAAAATGCCTTTTTATTGGAGAGTTTAATTTATTTACATTTATTGTAATGACTGATAAGATAGAATTTATGTGTGTCATTTTGCCATATATGTGCATATGTATTATATTTTGTTTGTTGTGTTTCTTATTTCCTCCATTAACCCAAAAAACCAAACTTGTTGCCACATAGCGACCCTGTAGGACAGAGAAGAACTGCCCCATAGGGTTTTCAAGGAACGGCTGGTGGATTCAGATGGCTGACCTTTTGGTTAGCAGCCGAGCTCTTAACCACTGCACACCACTAGGGCTCTGAATTACCCCCGGTAAATTTTAATTCTTTTTAGACAATATAAATTAATATTGAATTATGTTCAACTCTTATCCCAAAATTCCCCTACATGCTCTCTCTTGTAGATCCAAGCCAACCAAGATGTTTATACAAACATAAATGGCTTCTATTCAACAAGATCTAACCTCCCTTAAATGCCATTATCAATTTAATATTAGTCTCCCCATCCCTTAAATGTTCACACTTGCATTTCTGTGCATGAACTCACATTGTCCTTCCTCCTTATAATTGACTTCCTATGGTGAAGTAGTTAAGAGCTCAGCCGCCAGCCAAAAGGTCAGCAGTTCAAATCCACCAGCTGCTCCTTGGAAACCCTATGGGGCAGTCCTACTCTGTTCTATAGGGTCGATAGGAGTCAGAATTGACTCGACGGAGACAGGTTTATAGCACTTTTTGCTTACATCATGGAATACTTTTCATTTGGCAGAGTCGTTTATCTTGTTTCCTCAACTACACTGCAAGTTTCTTAAGAACAAGAAAATGGTGCTTAGCATATAGTATGTGATTGGTAAATATTGCTTAATTATAATGACCTGGATTATGTTTAATGCACTTAGTAAGCACACATGAAGGAGCCCTGGTGGTGCAACAGTTAAGCACTTGGCTGCTAACCAAAAGGTTGGCAGTTCAAACCTACTCAGCAGCTCCATGGGAGGAAGACATGGCAATCTGTTCTTGTAATGATTACAGCCTAGAAAATCCTATGCGGAAGTTCTACTCTGTTACATGGGGTCACTATGAGTCGAAAATCAACTCAACAGCACCCATCAACAACAAGTACACATCATGGTTTAACAATGGGTCTGAATGATGCAGAGAGGCCTTTCATGTACAGCAAGCAGTATTAACAAAAGAAGTAAATAAGACAATGATAGGAAGTTTGTTAAAGACCTAGTCAGCTTGATTGGGATGCTCTACTCCACTGAACATAGTGGATAGCAAATATCTCCATTTTTATATTGCCCAATCTTTAGTGACCTTCTTCATGGAAAGGGCTGGATATGACCTTTCCATTTAGATTCTAATGATGAGGATGTTTCGTTATTTTAGCTTTTTTGTCCCATTACGCTACTTACAGAAATTCCAGCACCATAGATCACAGCCAGAATGAATCTCTTCTTCAGCTCAGGCTTGATGAGTTTTTCATACACAGAAGGAGGAAATAAAACTTTCAAGGAAAAAATAAAAGACTCTTAGTGCAGCTTATTTGTATTCAAAAGTGAATTCTCCAAAATCCATTATACTGACTTTTAATCAAAAGGCTGATAAGATGGGAACTCTCTTTGCTACAGGGGACATTTCTTTCTAAATGGACCATCCTACAACTGTAATAAAGTCTCATATAGTGACAGCACTTCATACCATGTTTTGTTACATAAAAACTTAACCCATTTTATTCTAGATCAAAACACCCAGGTAGGCAGGGCAGGATATCTAATCAATTTGTTTAAATAAAGAAATCCAAAGTGACTTGCCATGGTCACACTAGTAATTAATAGAAATTCTGGTGGTGGGATTAGAGGTGATTTACTTCTTGTCAACAGTGACTTTGGGGCAAGGGATTGCTATAGGGAAGTCGGGACACAAAGTTTAAGTAGCTCCTTAAAAATACATATATATTTTTTTGTTTTGTCCTTTTAACCAAAATAATAATCTCTGAATGAAGGATCCATACCACATCTGCAACTTTTAGTGATGATGAAGATGAGGCTGCTGCTAACAAAGGTAATAGTGATGACAGCATTCATATTTATTTAGTAACTTTCTACAAACCAGGGGTAGCGTTAAATTATAGAATGGAGTAATTTCTTAAATCCTCATAGAAACAAACATTAGAAGCTAGGTGCATCATTGTGGGTCCCATCAGGAGACAGGCAATACACGGTAATTTGAACAAAGGAAGTTTAATATAAAGAATCATAAAACTAAGTGAGGAGAGTAACTATAAAGATATAGAGAGAAATTTGAAGAACTTTGAACCCCACTAGGGCTGAAGGGAAGTAGGTAAGGAAGGACTGCCTTGAGAGAAGACCCTTTCCTCAAGGATGGGGTTCAGACCTTATTTGACAAGATATGGTTGCAGTACATTGGATTGTGGAGAAGTTTGTTGGTTTGCCTGGGCCAAAGCTGAGCCACAGTCACTGCACAGCAGAAGACAACCCACTAGGGTATGTACTTCTCCTTACTGCAAAGGAGAAGAGGTGGTGGTGGGTGGGTATATAGAGGGAGTCAGGGCATGAGGGGCCTACTTGCTGTCCGGGCAGCAGCATCATATGGCCTGTGGTGCAGTGTCCACACTGGGAGGGACTTGGGAAACAAACCTCTAAGGCACAGGAAGACTAGGGCTGGTGAGAGGTATGTGGAGGAAGTTTTGGTGCTGCTGCTGGCACGAACATTGGAGTGCATCGGGGTCCACATCACGTGGGCTGCAGTGAGGCAGGTACCAGGCTCAGGAAGACCGCGTGTCACTGACAGACTGCACGTCCTGGGGCATGGTTCAGGCAGAGAGGCATAAGATATCCCCGCACATCTGCAGTGCTGACCAACGGTGCTTGTCTTTGTTGTTGTTGGGTGCCATGCAGTCTATATCTGACTCATGACAACTTCATGTGACAGAGTAGAACTCTCCCATAGGGTTTTCTTGGCTATAATCTTTACAGAAACTGATTTCCAGGTCTTTCTCCCCCAAAGCCCTGGGGAGGTTAGAACTACCAACCTTTCTGTTAGCAGCACAGAACTTTACCATTGTTGCACTGCAGTGGGGGCAAAAAAGAGCAAATCTCAGCACACTAGGAAGAGGAACTTTTCTTTCTGCAATATCTCTCCTGACAGTAGAGTGCCCTCTACCGACAAAGCTTAGTATTTTGCTTACCAACCCCACCAAAAAAAAAAAAGCTTGCCATCCAGTGGATTCAACTCATAGTGACGCTGTCGCGATACTATTGAACAGAGTCAAACTGTCATATAGTTTCCACAGCTGTAATCTGAACAGCCAAGGGCATAATCATTGTACCACCAGGGCTCCTACATTTTGCTTAGTAAAGGAGAAACATTTAAAGTCCAGTCCATTATTTCAGAGCAGGTACTGAAGGGTAAATTTGGAGCCGAGAGGCAATAAATTAATAACTGGGGGGGTATAAATGTTAGTACTCCAATTCTAAAAACCAAAACCAAAACCAAACCCATTGCCGTCAAGTCAATTCCAACTCATAGCGACCCTATAGGACAGAGAAGAACTACTCCCTAGGATTTCCAAGGAGCCTTTGGTGGATTCCAACGGCCAACATTTTGGTTAGCAGCTGAGCTCCTAACTACTGCACCTCCCATTCTACAGATAAGAAAAAGATTTAGAGACATTAAGTAACTTGCTCAGATCATGCGCTTAGTAGGTAGAAGACCTGGCATATTCACCTAGGCATTTCATTCCAAAGGCAATGTTCTTGATGTATATAATATGATAGATGCACCATGATGAATGTTTCTAGCTGTCCACCAAAACTCATTCTCTCCTTTTTCCCAGCTAGGGACTACATTTCCCAGCCTGCTTTGGGCTAGATATGGCCATATGTCTAAGTTCTTCTACTGGAAAGTGAGAGGAGATGATACGGGTCCTGCTTTTTTAGTTCTTCTTCTGCCAGTTTGAGAGCTAGAATAACGGGAACCAGGGTATCCTTGGGAAAAAACATTAAAGATGGGAGAATCGATCAACTGTTTGATTCTCAGCATCTCTTTGAATGTGGAGCAGAGCTTCCCGTGAGAGAGAAACATATCTTAGCTCTTTACGTCAGTTTTTTAAAGCTTACCTCTAGCTCACAGATTCATACACAGAGAATTACGTATACACAATAACAAAACTGTACTGAGAGTTAGCACCTGTTCTATTTCCTGAGGTGTATTTAATGCTCACTAAATATAAGTTGAATGAGAAATGAAAGAATGCATTAATCTTGCCAAAAATTGATAAAGTCTGTTAAGGATCTTCCTACAGTGAGTGAAATAATATTTGTGACAATATTAAGACTCATTTCCCTTGGTTTAACTTTGAATTACATTTTCTTCTTTTTACTTGGCATCAATTAAGTGCAAGCTCATTATTTGTTCTTCCAGATGCCTTGTCCGTGAGGAGCAACACTGAATAGTGTCTTGCACTGATCTTAGTTGATTAGTTTGTCTTCTCTTCAAGGACTGAGACTGTATGATGCACAGCTTCTTCTTCTTCTTTTTTTTTTTTTCCCACTAGGTAGGTAGGCATGCTGGGAAACAACATGTTATAATAAAAATTATTAAGGATTTAGAGTTAGAGGACATGTGCTGGAGGGTAGATTCTGCTAGTCTCTAGTTCTGTATTTTGGAGCAAGTTTCCTAGTATCTCTGAGTTTCTGTTTCCAAGCCAATAAAATTGGGAATATATGTCCTTTCTTGAGCCTTATTTGAAGATTATGAGAGGGGATAGAAGTAAAAATGCTATACCAATGTTAGTTCTGATTATAGCAGATGGTGCTCACTGAATATTTGATGAAATGAACTGGAATTAAAGAAAGTCGTCTACTAAGCCTGATAGTCATGTATCTATATTTCCCAAGAAGCTACTTTAACTTTTAAATCTAACACGTTGAAGGAATTATTTATGGAATATACCAAAAGCCTGAGGTGGTGAAATCACCTTCAAGATACGTCCAGCTACTGCCAAGGAACATATTAGACAATGGAAAAAGAAAACTCTACAATAAAATGGAGAACAGTATAGAAAACTCTACAATAAAATGGAGAACAGTATAAAATGGTGAGTAAGTATAATTAACGTTGTGTTTGTTTTTAGAAGATACACTCAAGCTGAGGTGGAATTGGTTCAAAATTTAACCTGTCAGACACATTCAGCAAGGTACAAGGAAGATTTCAAGCCAAAACTATTCTAACTGAATTTCAAAGGTGCTTACATAAAAACAGACTGGTTAATAGGAATATAAATAATAGATGTCTTGAATGTCACCTTTCATGTGTTTCTCCAAGAAGTTTCAGTGTCACTTTAAAATGCTACAAAAGATGCAAAACTGCCTTTTTGAGGTTCAGTACTCTCTACCTGCACCCCCAGCTGCCTCCAACCCCACAGGAGTGAAGTTTAGGAAAGTGGCACAGGCTTTATATTGGCATACTTGAGCTATATTTGCTAGGGCTAAGTGGGGATCATTCTATTAAAAGAAAACAAAATTCAAGGTAGCTCAGGGGACAGGAGAGTAGTGTCAAGTATCCAGAACAGGTTTATCAAAATCCGGAGAGTCCTTGGGAAAGCCTAGACCTGATCCTCTTTCATCTGTCTCTCTGTTTCTTGGGAGCTTTCTGACTCAGAATGGTCTTTCTCATTCCGTTTCTCATTGTGTATCTTTCCTGCTCTCCTCTCCACCTACTAACCAAGATTTCTCTGCATGTTTATTTTGCACATGGATTCAATTGCAACCCTCAAAATCTTGGCCTTAGGGCACCAGTTCCCACTGCTTTTCAGCAGCTTCCCTCTGTGTCTCTTATTTCATATTCCTGGGAAAGAATATGTTTTCCCATGCTCCTTTTTCCTATATAGCCTACACAAGTCACTGATTCAATTAGCAATGGCCAGAGGGGTAGAGTTAGATGATTTATGCCCAGTCATTAGGAGTTGTGAGTAGATTCAGATTTTCTGAGACAAGGCTTAGAAGACGTTGGTACTCCAAATTCTTTCTAGTACACATGTCATGATGGAAATTGACTGGGCTGTTTTGTACGAGTTCTGGCAATGTCAATAATTACCTGTGTGACCTTAGGCTGTACCGACTTAAATTCTTCAATTATAAATAAGTCTACTTGGGCTATTAGCTGGGCAGCCAACATCTTGTCAGCTGTAATGGCCCATGACTTTACTGTGGAAATAAGTTTATATAAATAGCGTGATTGACTGAAACAATTGTATCATGAATTGGTTTGTCGTGTTGACACCAAGTAGTAGAGATGACCTATCAATGGGTTTGGCAATTAAGTTTAACAAACGGTGGCATATTTATTATGGTAGCTTGCACTACTGGGCCATTCATGTAGAGGAGAGACATCTAGCTAGACTTAGGAATATGGAGTATTATTTGTGACTTCCATTCCTTTTTGGACCAAGATGTATTTTCTTGTGAACAATCTCACCTTACATTAAGCAATACTTATTCTAGTTATACCAATGACTGTACAAGAAATAAGGAGTAATGCACAAAAACAATTCTATTCTTCAGTTCATGTCAGAAAGAACTAAAAGCTACAGAACATACATATAATATAATTTAAAAGGTAGAACTAATTAGTGAATGTGAAACTACGTCCATTGAAAACATAAAAAATAACTTTATTTTACCAACACATACACACTGTCCTTATAGAATCATATACAAAACCGCAATAAATTTCAAATAATTAAAATATTGAAGAAAAGATTCTCTGATTACAGTGCAACAGAACTAATTTAGAACTCTGCCTATTGGAATATAAAACAATACAGCTAAAGCAGCATGCAGAGGAAAAATCATTCCTTAAATACTTATATTAACAAACAAGAAAGAAGTATAAAATAAATGAACTAAGCATCCCACTCAAGATGCTAGAAAAAAATTAAAATAATCTTTTGAAATATATAAAAAAATGAATGAAAGACAAAGACACGCATTAATGATTAGAGAGCAAGAAAATGATAGCACTTATAAATAAATCAAAAACTGTTTCTCAATAAAAACAATGATATAAATTAAACATTAGTCAACTTAATAAGGAAAGAAAAACTCAGAAAAGCACACAGACACCAGATGAGAAATGAAAAGGAGGAAATAATTACAGAGAAATTGGAAATTAAAAGAATAATAACAGCCTGCTTTGCTCAACAAAATCTATCTGACATAATCTATCTGACATAAATAATTTTCAAATAAAATATCATTTACCAAAACTGACTCCAGGTAGATAAACTCTAAAAATACAATTACCGTGGAGGACATAGCAGTAGGACCAGGAAGTTTCATGGAGGAATTCTTTCAAAACCTTAAAATATAGATAATTTTAATGTTATTAAAGCTATTTTCCCGGATAGAAACAGAAATGAACCTTTCATATTCTTTTTATGAAGTAAGTGTAACATTGACATCAATATTCAAGTAAGATTACCCAGAAGTAGTGGACAATCTTATTAATATTAACGTAAACATACTAAGAAAATTAGCATAGAAGTAGTGAAGAGTTCATTAATCAGCATCTTTATCAATAAAGTTTTATTCTAGGAAAATAAGAATGCTAAAATATTAGAAAATTTAGCAGGACAATTTACCTTACAAATATATCCAGAAGGAAGAAATCAAGAGCATCACCTTAGATGCTGAAAAGGCATTTGAAAAAATTAAACATTCATTCTTTATTAAAGAAAAAAAGTCTTAAAAATAGTAGTAGATTAGTACTTCTATAATATAATAAAATATGGCTAAAAATCCTGCATAACTGTTAACAGAAAATACTAGAAGAAATCCCATTTAAATCAAGAGTAAGACAAGGATGACTACTGTTAGTATTATCATTTCACATTATCTGGAAGCATGATTAGATAAGGCAAATAAAAGGGAGGTACAGCCCTGGAAAAAATGGTGATATTTCTATAAAATACAAGATAATCAAACTAAAATTTTTATTAACTATGAATTTTTTGTGAGGGGGACTGGTACAAGAGCAATGTAGAAAAATCAGTAGTCTTCCTGAATAAAAGAACAACCAATAAAATAATGTAATGGGAGAACATACTTCATTTGCTATTGTTACAACAACAGAAAAGATAAAATACCTCCCAGAAGAACTAGACGGTGGTCAGCTACCACCACTGATGGTTCTGACAGGGATCACAACAGAGGGTCCCAGACCTAGCAGGAGAAAAATGTAGAACAAAATTCAAATTCCCCAAAAAAGACCAGACTTACTGGTCTGACAGAGACTGGAGGAACCCTCAAGACCATGGCCCACGGACATCCTGCTAACTCAGAACAGAAGCCACTCCCAAAGTCCACCTTTCAGCCTTTGAAACAAACAATAACACACGTGCGGAACGTACTTCTTAGTTCAATCGAGTCTATGCGACCAAATGGGCAACATCTGCCCAAAAGCAAAGATGAGAAGGCAGGAAGGGACAGGAAAAATGGAGAAACGGACACGGAGAACCCAGGGTGGAAAGGGAAAGGGGGAAAGTGCCAGCATATTTTGGGGATGACAACCAATGTCACAATAACAATTTGTGTATAATTCTTTTAAAATAAAAAACTCATTTGCACTGTAAACCTTCATCTAAAATACAATACAATAAAAAAAGATAAAATAAAAAGAAATTTAGTAAGAATAGTTAATGCAGAAAGTAATAAATATGTGTCTTAAGAAAATGTTTATATAATACTGAGAAGACCTAAACATATGTATAGGTACGCTATATTCTTGGATCTGAAGAATATGCCTAACTGCTAAATTAATCTATATATTTAATATTATCCCAATAAAATGTCAAAAGGATTTTTAAAACTAGCTGAGCCTAATTCATGTAGAAAGCTGAACAAGAGTAAGCAGAAAAGTTCTGAACGGCAAGAGTGATGAGGAGAGGCTCGCCCTAGCAAGTATTAAAATATATTATAAAGCTGTAATCACTAAATCAGTGTTGTATTGGTGAGTAAATTCTTGCAACATCAGTGGGATGGAATGGAAACTTCAGACTGTGGGGGGAGAAAAGCATAATAAAATCTATCATATAATAAAAATTTATATTGTAAATGAATGGGAAAAGTTGATGATTAATGGGCATGAAACAAAGAGAGTCACTAGAAATAATACAAACTTTTATCTGTAAATCACACCTAGCACCAGGATAAACTCCAAATGATTGAGTATTTTAATATAAAAATATAAAACTGGAAGAGTACCAGCTGAAGTCAAGTGGGAACTAATTTATTAAAGCAGAGAGATCTCCTCTAAGTACTACACAAAACCCCAGAAGGTAACAAAGAAAATATTGATACATTACGTTACATTAAACAATGATATATGGCAGAAGCTATCATAAGCATATTAATAAGAAGAAGATAAACCGGAGAAAATTATTTTCAATTCATTTCAGACAGTGGCATAATTTCCCTAATAGGTAAGGAATCAATAAGAAGTAAAGCAATAACTAATAGAAAAGTGGGTATTGATTGGGAAAAGACAGTTCACAGATCAAGTAAAATGAATCTTCTTAAATACATTATGTTCAACCTCACCAATAAAAAGAGAATTGCAAATTAAAACGTCATTGAGGTATCACTCTCTCAACTGGACTGGAAAAGATCAAAAGTGTGCGAGTATCCTAAACTGATAAATGTGAGAAGAAATTGTCACTTTCAGATATTGGTGGTGGTGGTATAAACTGGCACGTATTACACGAAGGAGGCCCTGGTGGCGAAATGGTTAGGAGCTCGGCTGCTAACCAAAAGGTCAGCAGTTTAAATCCACCAACTGCTCCTTGGAAACCCTATGGGGCAATTCTACTGTGTCCTATAGGGTCATTATGAGTTGGAATTGACTGGAAGGCCGTAATTTTTTTTTTTAAATTACATGAAAGGCAATATGGTAATAGCTATCAAATTACAAACGCTAATACTCCTTGACCTAGAAATTCCTTTGCAGATTTTTTTCCTACAGATAAATTCACATATTTGCAAAATTATTCTTGCATCATTATTTGTAAGAGCAAAATATTGGAAACAACCTCAATATTCATGGATAGACAACCGTCTCTATTTTGCCACATTACTGAATGGAATATTATGCAACTATAAAAAGAAATGATCTCAACAAGCTTCTTTGTAGATACTGAAAGGCTGATCCTAAAACTTATATGAAAACAGAATGAACATAGACTAGTTAGAGCAATTTTGAAAACAAAGGACAAATGGGAGAACTCACACTACCCAATATCAACACTTACTCTAATTATCAAGACAGTGTGGTACTGACATAAGGGTAGATATAGTCATCGATGGAGCAGAGTAGAAAATCCAGAAATAAACCTTTACAGTTACAGTCAGCTGAATTTTGACAAATATTCCAAGGCATTTCAATAGGAGAAAGGACAGGATAGCCTTTTCAACAAATAGTGTTGGAACAATTGGATATATATTTGCAAAATAATGAAGTTAGACCCTTACCTAACACCGTACACAAAAAGTCAGCTCAAACTAAAATATGAACCTAAATGTAACAGTCAAAACTATAAAACTTCTGGGATAAAACACAGAAGGAAATTTTTGAGATCTTGAGCTAGGCAAAGGTCTCTTGGATATGACTCCAAAAGTATGCTCCCCAAAAGAAAAAAATGATAAACTGTACTTTATCAAAATGAAAACTTTTTGCTTCAAAAAACACAATTTTAAAAAGACAAGCCACTGACCGGGAAAAAATATCTTCAAAGCCTGTATCTGATAAAAGAGTTGCATCCCAAATAAAGAATTGCTATAATTCCATAATAAGAAGTCAAACAACCCAGTTGAAAAATGGGCAAAAGACTCTAACAGACATTTCACCAAAGAAGATATGTGAAAGCAAAAATCAAATTAAAAAAAATCTTGAAAATCATTAGTCACTAGAGAAATGCAAATTAAAACCACTATGTAACACTACCATCCATTCGAATGGCTATAATCCAAAAGATTGACAATACCAGGTGTTGATGAGTATGAAGAGAAGCTGAAACTCTAATACATTGCTAAGGCGCCCTGGTGGCACAGCGATAGTGTGCTCAGCTGTTAACCAAAAGGTCGGCGGTTCAAACCCACCAGCCACTCCACTGGAGAAAGATGTGACAATCTGCCTCTTTAAAGATTACAGCCTTGGAAACCCTGCGGGGCTGTTCTGCTTTGTCCTACAGGGTCACTAGGAGTCAGAATCCAATGTAAAATGGTACTGTCACTTTGAAAAACAAATAAAATTTTTACATAAACTTACCATTTGGCACAGAAATTCCACACCTCGATATTTACTCAAGGTAAATGAAAATGTACACACACACAAACACTGTACACAAATGCACATGAATGTACATAGTAGCTTTATTCATAATAGCCCTAAATTGGAAACAATCCAAATGTCCGTCACCAGGTGAATGCATAAACAAAATGCAGTTTATCTAGACAAGGAAGTACTTACTCTTTGACAATAAAATGGAGCGAATTATCCATATATGCTACAGCATGGATCCATCTGAAAAACATTTTCTAAGTGAAAGAACTAGATACAAAAGAATACATATTTTGTGATTCTATTTATATGAAATTTCCGAAAAAAGGCACATCTTCAGAGAGAAAATAGAACCGTGCTGGCCTGGGTCTGGGAATGGAAGTGGAGGTTGAGTGCAAATGGGTATGAGGGAAACTTTGGGGGTGAGGGAAAAGTTGCAAAGGTGTATTGAGATGATGATTATACAACTCCATTAACTTACTAAAAATAATTGCATTCTACACTTACAATGGTGTATTTTATAGTATGTAAATTCTACCACAATAATGTTGATAAAAAAGGAAAGAATGACAAAGTCCATGTTGTCTCTAGGCCCCACAGATTGGGAAGGGGCAGTCCATGGTGCACACTTGGGAGTCTCTTCTCTCATTCTGTCCTGGAACACTTCTTGGATGGAAGCGCTGGGGCCCTGCCCCCAATTAGGGAGCAGAGTGGGAAGGTTGATGCCTCGTGGTAAGCAGATTCCCTCCACCCCACAGCGTTGGTTGTCAGATAGGCATTTTGGCCTCTTTTCTCTTGCCACTCCTGGGTCCCACGTGTCTGAGAGCTAACTGAAGCTAAATTCTTGCAGAAGTAGGGTGCCTGTACTTCTTGAACTTCTTGTAGTCCTTGAGCCCCTCCACACGTCTAAACATTACGGATGGTGTTTTGTCTGCATGGAATACAGTCTGACAGAGAAACGCCTTCTTCCAAAAAGACAAAGGAAAATGAAACTCTTGTGACTTCCCAGGCTTTTAGCAGACATTTCTGAAACGTCAAGCCCCTTGCCCTCAAGCAGGCCTGTAGGTTTTTAATATGTCAATATGGGGTCCTTCTACTCATAGTCTCTATGTCTCACTTTTTTTTAAATTTATTTATTTTTATTGTACTTTAGATGAAGGTTTACAGAACAAACTAGCTTCTCATTAAACAGTTATTACACGTATTGTTTTGTGACTTTGCTATTTGTTGTTGTTGCTAGGTTCCCTGGAGTTGGTTCCAACCCATAGTGAACCCATGCACAACAGAACTAAACACTTCCGGGTCCTACGCCATCGTCACAATCGTTGTTATGCGTGATCCCATTGTTGCAGCCACTGTGATAATCCATTTCATTGGGGGTCTTTCTCTTTTTCACTGACCCTCTATTTTACCAAGCGTGATGTCCTTCTCCAGGGACAGATCCTTTCTGATAACACGTCCAAAGTACATGAGAGGACGTCTCACCGTCAAGGCTTTTAAGGAGCACTCTGACTGCACTTTTTCCAAGAAAGATTTGTTCATTCTTCTCACGGCCCATGGTAAATTTAATATTCTTCGCCAACACCACAATTCAAAGTCATCAGTTCTTGGGTCTTCCTTATTCATCGTCCAGCTTTTGCATACATGTGAGGCAGTTGAAAATACCCTGGCTTGGGTCAGGTGCACCTTAGCCCTCAAAGTGACATCTTTGCTTTTCAGCACTTTAAAGAGGTCTTTTGCAGCAGATTTACCCAATGCATCATATTGTTTGATTTATTGAATGCTGCTTCTGCGGGTGTCAATTGTGGATCCAAGCAAAATGAAATCCTTGACAACTTCAATATTTTCTCCATTTATCATGATGTTGCTCATTGGTCCAGCTGTGAGAATTTTTGTTTTCTTTATGTTGAGGTGTAATCCATACTGAAGGCTGTAGTCTTTGATCTTCATCAGTAAGTGCTTCAAGTCCTCTTTGCTTTCAGCAAGCAAGGCCATGTCATCTGCATATCACAGGTTATTAATGAGTCTTCCTCCAGTTCTACTGTCGAGTTCTTCTTCATATAGTCCAGTTTCTCGAATTATTTGCTCAGCATACAGATTGAATAAGTATGGCGAAAGGATACAACCCTAACCCACATCTTTCCTGAAATTACACGACGCAGTTTTCCTTTGTTCTGTCGGAATGACTGCCTCCTGATCTATGTACGGGTTTTGCATGGGCACAATTAAGTATCCGGAATTCCCATTCTTCACAATGCTATCCATAATTTGTTATGATCCACACAGTTAAATGTCTTTGCATACTCAGTAAAACACAGGTAAACATCTTTCTGATATTCTTTTTTTCAGCCAAGTTCCATCTGACATCAGCATTGATAACCCTCGTTCCACGTCCTCTTCTGAATCTGGCTTGGATTTCTGGCAGTTCCCTGTCTATGTACTGCTGCAACCATTTTGAATTATCTTCAGCAAAATTTTGCTTGTGTATGGCATTAGTGATATGCTATTTATAAAATACAAATTATGGGTGAAGTCTTTTTATCTTGGACGTCTGACAATATTTGCTTTGGCCCCTTTCAGCACAAAAGTCATTAACCATCTCCTCAGGCAAAATCCTCAGAATGCCAGGCTCACCTTCTCAGGATGAGAGAGGAGAGAGCACCTCATATTCCCTTCAGCTCCTCCAGCTCTCCTTACAATCTCAACACACCAGCCCACCACAAATACCTTCATATATCAGGGTTGGTGTAGGGTTGAGAAATGGGGTTTGTATTACCCTTTTGGGAACATTAACAGGTCTAGAAACACTACAAATTATGAATTGACTTATTTGACTCCAAAAAAAGGCCTATCAAAATGCCAAGTTGGGAGAACTTAGGGAAAAAAAAGACACTGAATGTTTGTTAAATGAATCAATAATTAAAAGAGTCAGTCAGGAGCTAAGGTCGCACAGTTTTTGAGAAGACAAATAACTTGGATCCCAAATGGAGACAGTTTTCTTTTATAGAATCTTCACCTTCTTTTTCTATATTTTAAAGTGAGGGGTATTGATTTTGTTAGGGTGAATTAACTAATCCCTTTAATTAACTTAGCCAAATGAAAGACTTAGAGAAGGAGGCAGGGTGTGGAGGGAAAAAAATGCTCCTGTAGCCACTTGCTCATAACTCTGTATTTGTTTACTTTTCCCTCTTTCATTAAAGTAAATACACCTGGAGGACATAAAATATATTCTACGAATCCCTGGGTATCTTGCTGCATGAAAAGTGCCTGGAGTATAGTTGTTGCCGTTGTTAGGTGCTGTTGAGGTGGTTCTTACTCATAACCACCTTGTGTACAACAGAAACACTGCCCTGTCCTGCACCATCCTCACAACTGTTGCTATGTTTGAGCCCATTGCTGCAGTCAGTGTGTCAATCCATCTGGTTAAGGGTCTTCCTCTTGTCTGCTGACTTTCTACTTTACTAAGCATGGTGTTCTCCAGGGACTGATCCCACCTGATAACATGTCCAAAGTAAATAAAAAGTCTCACCACCCTTGCTTCTAAGGAGCATTCTGGCTGTATTTCTTCCAAGACAGATTTGTTCATTCTTCTGGCAGTCCATGATATATTCAATATTCTTCGCCAACACCACAATTCAAAGTTGTCCATTCTTCTTTGGTCTTCCTTATTAATTGGAATACCGTAGAGACTTAATAAACATTATACAAAGAAAATTAAGTATCTATGGAGAGACACTCTTTTTATAAAGAATGGTGTGTGGAAGAAGAGGGGAAGATGGATCCAAAAACAAGATTAATTAATTGAAACCCCAATGTGAGCATGTGAACATAGAAAGTGGAATTATTCATGTAAGGAGTAGAATGACAGCATCCAATGACATATTTAGTGCTAAACTTCAAAAGCGTGACAGTTTTGAAGTAATAGGATTTTTAGTAATCTCAGTGGGATTTGAAATTTAGATTCTAATTCTACCATCATTCACAAGGTGAGCTTAATTCCTTTGGGCTGTAGGCTCCTCTGTGGATGGAAACAAATATGATTAATTTGAGGACTGATAAACTGCCGAAATTATAAAGGATTTTGATACAGACATGTTTACCTACACAGAGACAAAAGATCAAGTAAGGAACTGAAAGCAGGAATCTCCTGTTTGTGGAGAAGTAAGCAGAACTATCCCAACATGCCTCTGGGAGCTCAAGTTTTTAGCCGGTCAAAATCCAGCCTGTCAGGGTGGAGGTGTGGTGAGAGATTCTCTTCCTCTACTGGAAATGCTATAATATCACTGAGGCCCAAATACTCCAGGTGTTGGGCAGCTGACATTCTAGTCAATGCTAGAAATAGCTGGCACCCCAAATCCAGATTGTCTGGCCCCAAGCATCTACTCCCCAACTGCCAAGTGTGCTTACTCATGCTTGTGGTATAAGAAAGAGAACTCCCATATGGCAAGGGGCCCCTGCATTAGAAATAAACCCACAGTGTTCTCGGTAGATGCCTTAGTCCAGATGTGAATCTCTATGGAATGATAAGACACTGTTCTGGAAGGGGGAGGTACTTTCATCTCTACTTTGCTGACCTTGGCACAGTGATATTTCTCTTTTTCCAGTAAAGCCTATTTCTTCATCCCTCCTGTGTGAGAGAGTGTGACGTTGAAGAATTTTTTCTGCCCTTTTGCACGACAGATGGTAGACCTGGAGGAACCCACCAGACACAACATCTGTGAAGCCCTCCCCTGGAGTTATAGTCATCAGATACTGTATAATATTTTATCTATTTCTGTATCCTTCCTTCTAGTGCAGGTTGCTGCTCTTGATAGACTCTGGCAACCTGTGAGTATCTTCCTAACGTAGGTAGCTGTTCAATGAAATTACAAGTTCTACCCAAGTCTTCTCATGCAGAGGCTCTCTGGTGTATGGGCACATGGCCTCATCCGGATAGAGGTTAACATGGAAAGCCCATAGCCTTCCTGTTCTGTTTGTCAATGAAAACATCAGAGCTTAATGGGAAGAGGTTTTTGATTGCTTATAAATTGCTTAAGAAATCTGTGAGTAGTTGAAACAAATATTCATTTATTTAGTTTACCACATATTATTTTCTCTCGACCTACCTTTTTGTAATTTGTGTTTTATTTGGATAATATAAATACATTAACTATCACTTTAAAGGGTTACTAAATTTGGGCCTTAGAGTTTGAAAGGAGATTTATTTCATTATATTGTAAAAAGAGATACTGCTTTATACTAATGCAGCCATCGTCAGTTTTCTTCAAAAAGAAAGCACTAGAACAGCCACTCACTACTTTAGAAACTCTTCAAATAGTGGATATGAAATTTTTGCCTTTCAAGATTTAATGGAAAAACTCCATTCCCTTTGATCACTCCTGGATAACTTAGCCCATTTTTTAAAAGTCTTTGAAAATCCTTCAGTGTAATTTTGGTTATACTCTTAATACCTTTAGACATTAAAGAGATTAAGAGAAAGAGAAAGATGAGTTTTCTCTCTTCTCTGTATCAAGCATATTAGGTTGTTTGGGAATAGCTTAATAAAAATAATTGGGAGAGATGACATCCACCAAAGTTAAATAACTTAGCCGTGAGGTAATTTTCAATAATAGGCTATTTAAATATTTGTCTGATTACCGTGGTTATAAGTTGGATTTAGTGAAAAATAAAAAGCTATATAGCCCCTTAATAACATTAGCCGGCCGAGGAAGACTGTTTTCTTCCTTTGGGAATAGGAAAAGAAAATGAAGATCACACTACTAGACTTCTCAGAGGCTTTTAATTCATATGTTCTTTCTAAATTCAAAGTAGGCATCGACTTTGCAAATTGAGTGACACTCCAGGACTAATTTATTTTCTATATTTAGAAACAGAAGAGAAATTTAGTTTAATTTCATAAACTTTGAAATAAAGCAAGTGGCTGGCCCACTGGTTTTCTTTTTTTTTCTTCTTCCTGTTCTACTGTTCCTTTCTACCTTTCATGTCTATTTTTCTTCTTTTTTATGTGTCTGCCTCCTCTGTGTTACCTTAACTAATAGATTCTCTTCCTAAAAAACAACCAAATACAATGTCTCAATTTTTAGATTATTTATGTAACAAAGTAAATTTTGTTTTAGTATGTTTCATAGCAAAACTCTGCAATAGCGTCTCTGCAAAAATTATCTGGAGTCCCTGGGTGGAGCAAGCAGTTAGCAGGCTCAGCTGCTAACTGAAAGGTTGGAGGCTCGAGTATACCCAGAGGCACCTCAGAAGAAAGGCCTGGCCCTCTACTTCCAAAAAAGCAGCCACTGAAAACCCTAGGGAGCACATTCTGCTCTGAAACACATGGGATTGCCATGAGTAGTAAATGACTCAGTGGCAACTAGTAAAAATGATTATCTAAGTAACCTGATGCATTCAATTTCATTGCCCAAACTAAGTTAAGTACCAACAGGAAATCCTCTTCAAAAATGTAAGGAAAAAGGTTAATAGAATTTTATATTGACCTTCTTATTACCGTTTATTACAATATTATATTTGTATGAACAAAAACACACATGCTAAGTGTACAGCTCAATGAATATTCACAAAGTGAACATACCCACGTAATCAGCATCTCAGGAGATCTCCTTTTCCCCTCCCAGAATATAATCCTACCTCTCCTCAGTGCTAAACCTGATTTCGACTTCTTTTGCATTAGATTAATTTTGCCAGTTTGTGAAATTCATAGCAATGGAGTCACACAATACGTACTGTTCGGTGCCTGGATGCCTTCGTTCTTGTTTGCGTGAGATTCATCCATCTTTTGTTCATAGCAGTAGTTCACGCACTTCTGTTGCGTTAATAAGATTTCGTTTTACAGCATACCACAGTTTACATATTGTTTCTACTGTTAATGCACAATTTTGAATATTTCCAGTGTTGGGTTATTAAAAATGTATATATGCATATCAGTTAGATAGAGAGAGAGTCCCTGGGCGGTGCCATGGTTAAGGGCTTTACTACCAACCAATGGTTGATGCTTCAAACTCAACCAGAGGTGCCTAAGAAGCCAGGCCTGGTGATCTGTTTCTGAAAGATCTCAGCCTTGAAAACCCTATGAAGCACTTCTACTCTGCATCCATGGGGTTGCCATGAGGTGGAATTGACTTGATGGTAACGAACAATAGCACTGGATATATATCTAGAAATGGAATTGTTGGGTCATAGAGAATGCATAGGTTCAGTTACTTGATATTGTCAAACAGCTTTCCAAGTGATTTTAGTAATTTACACTCCCATCAGCTATATATGAGAGTGCAGTGTTTCATGTTCTTACCAACACTTGGCACTGCAGTCTTTTTACTTTTAGTCAAGCTTCTGGTATGGTATGTGCTGGTGTTTCATTAGTATTTTAATTTGCGTTTCCCTAATGACTAATGAAATTGACCACTTTTCCGTATGTGTATTGGCCGTTTAGATATCTCTCCTGTCTTTTTTAAGATCTTGTTTTTTTCCCATTTTTAATTGTATTATCTTTATTTTACATAATAATCTACAGGAGTTCTTTTATATGCTCAGTATGAGTCTTTTGAGCAATATATGTATTATAAACATCTCCTTTCACTTTGTGGATTACATTTGAACTTTTTTTCTTTTTATTAACTTTTTTTTTTTGTACTTTAGATGAAGGTTTATAGAACAAACTAGCTTCTTATTAAACAGTTTGTACACATATTGTTTTATGACATTGGTTAACAACCCCACGACGCGTCAATACTCTCTCTTCTCGACCTTGGGTTCCCTAATACCAGCCTTGGTGTCCCCTCCTGCCTTCTAGTCCTTGCCCCTGGGCTGGTGTGCTCATTTAGTCTCATTTCGTTTTATAGCCCTGTCTAATCTTTGGCTGAAGGGTGAACCTCAGGAGTGACTTCATTACAGAACTAAAAGTGTGCCCGAAGGCCATACTCTCAGGGTTTCTCCAGTCTCTGTCAGGCCAGTAAGTCTGGTCTTATTTTGTTCTACATTTTTCTCCAGCTCTGTCCAGGACCCTCTATTGCGATCCCTGTCAGAGCAGTCAGTTGTGGTAACTGGGCACCATCTAGTTGTCCTGGACTCAAACTGGTGGAGGCAGCACTTGAACTGTTTTAATGGTGTATTTTGACAAACAAAAATTTTCATTAAGTTCAATTTATTAATATTTTCCTTTGTGATAATGTTTTGTATGTCCTATTTCAGAAATTTTTCCCTATGGTAAGGTCATGAAGGTAATGTCTTATTTTATAGAAGCTTTATTATTTTGCCTGTTGCCTTTAAATCTTTTTGTATATGTATGAATACATTAACATTCAAGACTTATTTTTGTATGTATACGAATAAAGTAACATTTAAGATTCATTTTTATCCCATGCATATATCCAAATCCCCAACACTGTTCATTAGAAATAATATTCCTTCTTTATGGTACTTCCGGGTCACTTTCTGATCAATGAAGTAACAATTTATGTTGTTAGATTTTATTCTTTTCAATTGGCCAATTTTATATAGTCTTCACTTGAGAAACCAGGGGATGGTTTCTGGGGCAACCAGGTGTGCTGGGGAGTAAGGATGAGGCCAGAAAGGACAAGGACAGATAAGGGGAACAACAAATTCTGCATGTAAAATCTATTTAAATGTTAAGCTGATCTTTGATTCACTCATGCATGGGGCAGAATGAAAGCAATCAGCTAAAGATAAGACAACTGAACTGAGATCTGAGCTACTGCTGACTAACAATGAAACAGGGTTGATTCTAACAAAGTTAATTGAAAAAAAAATCAACACTCTTCTGGTGACTATAGAACTGACTCTACAGCTAACACTCACAATGTCCAGGACACAATTCAAAATTCCCTGACATAATAAATAGGCAGGAAATTTGATACATTCTCAAGAGAAAGATAATCAACGGAGGCCAAAACTGAGTGACGCAGGACTATCAGACTTATCCGAGTAGGACTTTAATGCAGCTATTATAAATACATACAGTGAGAAAAAGGAATTTATTTTCATTATCAATGGAGAGACAGAAAATTTCAACAGAAGTGTAGAACTGTAAAACAGAGCCAAATGAAAATTTTATAACTAAGACTATATATCTGGAATAAAACATTCACCGGGTAAGCATAAGAGCAGAATGGAGATAACAGAAAATAATTAGTGAAACTAAAGTTAGAGCAATAAAAACACCCAACGTTAAAAGCAGAGAGAGAAAAAAATATTGAAAACAAAATGATCAGAGTCTTAGGACAATGTGGAGCAATCCTAAAATTTCTGATATACAATTAATGAACATTTCAAAAGGAGAAGAAAGAGAGAATGCAGCCGAAAAAATATATATATTTTTTATTGTACTTTAGATGAAGGTTTACAGAAAAAACTAGTTTCTCATTAGTTAGTACACATATTGTTTTATGGCATTGGTTAACAACCCCACGACATGTCAACACTCTCCCTTCTTGACCTTGGGTTCCCTGTTACCAGCTTTCTTGTCCCCTCTTGCCTTGTAGTCCTTGCCCCTGGGCTGATGTGCCCCTTTAGTTTCGTTTTGTTTTATGGGCCTGTCTAATTTTTGGATGAAGGATGAACCTCAGGAGTGACTTCATTACTGAGCTAAAAGGGTGCCCAGGGGCCATACTCTCAGGGATTCTCCAGTCTCTGTCAGGCCAATAAGTCTGGTCTTTTTTTTGTGAGTTAGAATTTTGCTCTACATTTTTCTCCAGCTCTGTCCGGGACCCTCTATTTTGATCCCTGTCAGAGCAGTCAGTGGTGGTAGCCGGGCACCATCTACTTGTACTGGACTCAGTCTGGTGGAGGCCGCAGTAGATGTGGTCCATTAGTACTTTGGACTGATCTTTCCCTTGTATCTTTAGTTTTTTTCGTACTTTCTTGCTCCTGAAGGGGTGAGACCTGTGGAGTATCTTAGATAGCCGCTCACAGGGTTTTGAGACCCCAGACGCTACTCACCAAAGTAGAATGTAGAACATTTGGAGCAGAAAAATTATTTGAAGAATTAATGAACCTACATGGTTGAAGTTATACATTTTACCGTAATATTAACTCTAAACTGTGAAAAAAATGTGATGTAATTGCAATCTCTTGAACAACCACCAAAACAATAAAAAGAGGTGTAGCTCAAAGCTAAGAGCTAGATTGAAACGTGATTCTAAAAAATTTAAAAGAAAAATTAAGATAATCTCCAAGAAGACATGAAGAGGTCACAGAGAAACAAAGCACAGGGACAAAAAGAAATTACAAAATGGAAGATCTAAACCCAACAATACCAATGATTACATTAAATGATATTGGACTAAAAGTTACTTGGAACATTTCTTTTTATTTTTCCTTCCAGTGTTGTTTTTTTATGTGTTTGCAATATTGTTAAATTATCTATGTGTGTAAATAATGTAGGGTTTTTGCTGACTTTTTGTTTTCATTTTATTTATGTTTTGAGTATATGTATCATTGACTTGGTTACAAAAATCAGAAATGCACAGAAAGATACGCTCAGAAAAGGCTCATTCTTCTCATTTATTCCTATTTACTTTTTGCAGCTAACCACTTGCCCTCATTTCTGGTTTACTCCTCCTGAATTTCTTGGTTCCCAAATGAGTAGATAAATGTATATTTTGTTGTAACCTTCTTTTTTACATAAAAGGTAGCATAGTATAGACACTCTATTGTACTTTGTTTTTCTCTTTCAAAACACATCCTGGAAATCTCTCCTTTGCAGTTCATAGACATTTTTCTCATTTTTTAAAATCTTTCTTTCTTTTTATTATTACATAGTACTATAAAATTTATTTAATAACTCTCTTATTTATTGACGTAAGTTTACTTCCAATGTTTTGCAGTTTCAAACAATGCTGCATTGAATAGCCTTGTCTATATATATTTTCATATAATTGGAGATATAATTCCTAGAATGGGGACTGCTAGACGAAAATGAAATGAATTTGGAGTTTTGGTAAACACTACCGATTCCCCTCCAATAAGACTGTACCATATCATATATGCATATATATGAGTGTTCGGGTGTGCTTGTGCTGTTCGTAACTTCTGTTCATTTCTCTGTGGATGTTTGATCTTTTTTCTCTCAGTTTTTAAGAGTTCTTTATTATTAGGGATATTAGCCCTTTATCTGTTACGTATGTCATCATCTCCCACAATGCTAGCTGTCTTCAGATTTAGTTTATGGTATTTTTAGCTATGCATTTTTTTAAATAAACTTCTTATTTTAGAATAGTTTTAGATTTATAGAAGATTTATCTTGATAGTTTACAGAGAGTTCTATTAAATCCTTCACCTAGTTGTTCTGTCTTGTTAATATCTTACATTGCTTTGGTACATTTGTTACAACGAAGGAACCAGTAGTGCATTACTATTGACTAAACTCCACACTTCATTCAGATTTCACTGCTCTTTCCCCGGTTTCCTTTTTCTGATCAAGGATCCCACCCAAGATACCACATCACACTTAGTTGTCATATGTCCTCCGTCTCGCCCTGTGATAGTTTCTCAACTTTAATTCTATTGAGTGGCCTTGAAAGTTTTGAGGAGTACTGGTCAGGTATTTTATAAAACATCCCTAAATTTGGGTTTATCTCATATTTTGTCAAGGTCAGACAAGGACTATGGGTTTTGGGGAAAGTGACTGAAGAGGTGAGCTAGTATCCTTATCACATCGTATCAAGGGTGTGTGTTATTAACATGATTTTTCACTGATGAAGCTAACCGAGATCACCTGTCTGAGGTAGTATGTGTCAAGTTTCTCCACTGTTGTTAACTTTGTCCTCCTTTTTCATAAATATACTTTTTTGGAAGCAAGTCACTAAGAACATACTCAAAAGGTAGGGAGTAAAACTCCACTTCTTTAAGAGGGGAAGTATCTACATAAATTATATGGGATTTTCCTATTTAAGGGATTTGTCTCTTCTCCATTTATTTATTTACTCAGTGATTTATTTATACCATATGGACTCACAGATATTTATTTTATATTTTGAGTTATAGTCTAGTGCTAAATATGAGTTAATACTGATGTCTCTGAATCTAATCCATTACCTTATCAATCATTCTAGCTTCATCCCCTTGTCTATCTGTAAACTTCCATTCCGACAGATGGAAAACTGAGTCCTACCATCCGCTATCCATTTACATAAATGTTCAATTCCAGTATACATGTAGAGAAGTATCAGAATTGTTAACCTATACCCCCATGATAGTTATCTTCTCTTTATGTCGGTATTTTTTTTCACATTAAAGCAAAAAACAATAACAACAACAACAAAAAAAAACCTCTTGTGTAATCAAGGGAGGTATTTCAACTGATGAGAAAATTTAGATTAATGTTGTGGTGAGTTTATTGTAGGGGTTGGATGACTAGAGGAGTGTGTATTTTGGGAGTTATTATAAAAATAACAGGAATGAGAAACACAGGATAACTGGCTCAAAGATTCTGAATGGAGCAATGGCCTATAAATTATTTCATCTGAATAGGTACAGGACGCCAAGAAAAAGAAGCACTCTAATTAGCTTTTGCTGTTGCATCTTGGTAGCATGGGACAGGCAGGAATTTTTATGGAGCCTCATCATGAAAATATAAAAAGAAAAATAAATATGAAAAATTTATCACTGAGGTTTGTACATGACCCATCAGACTTTAACATTAACATCCTGACACCATGGTTTTCTCGCAACTTCTGAATCGCATTCCACATGTCTGGACTCCTACCATCTTGCTGAATCACTATTGGGAAGAGCAATGTGTACAGACCACGGTTCTCAAGAGCATCACTATTGACATTTTGGCCCAGATAATTCTTTTGTTGTGGTGGCTGTCCTGTGAATTGTAATAATTTTAGCTTCTACCTACTAGGTGCCCTTCTTATCCCTCCTTCAGTTCCTGTGTGGAAAGCAAAAATGCCTCCAGATCCTACCAACTGCCCCTGAGGAGTAAAATCAACCTTGATCAAGAACCACTCTGTAGATAAAAGCTTGACGAGTCTAAATATTTGAATTTATTTTTTATTATTTATTTTTAAATGAAAAATGCTTTGCCATTGATGGGGAAGTTCATTTCACTTGTGTTCTTAGATCCAATATTTTCAGTTGGGCTACGTATTAACCCCATTTTCTTACCCAAATGTATCAACATGCACGATACATGGCCTCTTCATCCTTCGGCTCCATGGCTTTTTACAGAAATAACTGTAAAAAGAAGGGCTCAGTAGGTTTGTGGTTTTTGAATATTCTGTAGCTAGGAAACTTTAATCCAATCTAGACATTTTGAGAGGTGAGAAGTAGAGAGGAGGGATAAGAAATTCACAGGAGGGATTTTAAAACCAAATTAGAAGATTTTTAAAAACCAAATCTTCAGAAAAATATCTATCATTTGTGAATAATAAAAAAATTCCTTGAACAAATGTATTTTTCCCAAACTCACAATTTGCTTTTACCATTAATAAATGGTGCTCTTTTACTATTCAATTTAGTCTCTAAACATTCAATTATTACCAAATGCTGCCTTTCTCTAGTTTAAAACTTTGAATCAAATTTTTCATTGAAGGAGAGATTTTCATTTATTCTGCATTGGAAGGGCAGACACCATCATGGATCTATTTAGGAGCTCCCTCAGTGACTTAATCATAATTGGCTAAGATATTTCTTTACGGAAGCCTGATCCAGGGTGAATTTGACAATGCTGTGAACTGCAGAACCTCTCCTCTTGACCTAAACAGTTGTCAGTCTATGGAAATCGGTGCAGTTTGAGGCTAAGTTAAATCAGAAGGTTAATGGTCAGACCCTTACATTGTGGACTTTATGACTCAGACATTCCTGGGGTGACAAGTAAAGATAGAGACCAGTAATCTCAGCAAGACTTTTAGTGAACCCTTGTCTGAAATTTATAATTGTTCTAGACATTTAATCCCAATTAGGAAAGAGTCTGAAGGGCCCTTGGAATCTACCTTTCATTTTGAAGATCAGTTGGCTGAAGCCCAGGCAGAATAAATGACTTTCTTATAGTCCTGAAGTCACTTGGTAAAAGTAAAAAAAAAAAAAAAGAAAGAAAAAAAAGTTGCTATTGATTCAATTCCAACACATGGCAACCCCATGTATGCAGAGTAGAACTGCTCCATAGAGTTTTCGTGGCTGTAACGTGTTGGAGGAAGATCCCCAGGCCTTTATTTCAAGGTGTCCCTGGGTAGGTTTGAACTGCCCACCTTCTGTTAAAAGCCCAGTGCTTAACCATTTGAGCCACCCAGGGACTCCTGGTGAAAATAATAGGATCAGAATTTGGATTTTCTGACTCCCAGAACATGCCTCTTCCCACTGGGCCTACTGCAGCAGGGCATAGAAGGCAGTGTAGTAGGCAGTCCACCCCAGGTCAGAGAGGTTAGCACTGAGACTTGCTCAGGCAGAGCCAGAAAGGGCCAAGCAAAGATCTTCAAGGTATGCCATTACTTTTCCCTGGAAAGTTAAAATGGAAACTACAAAGGTGCGATTTATCAAGAAAATGTAATTTTCTCTGGTAAAGGACTGAGAGGAAAGGCAGATGATCATAATAAAATGATTTAGTAGTAGATATCTGGACCTCTTTAAAGTGTTAAAAAGCAAAGATGTCACTTTAAGGACTAAGGTGGACCTGGCTCAAGCCATGGTATTTTCAATTGCCTCATATGCATGCGAAAGCTAGACAATGAATAAGGAAGACAGAAGAAGAATTGATGCCCTTGATTTATGATATTGGTGAAGAATGTTAAATAGACCATGGAGTGCCAGAAGAATGAACAAGTCTGTCTTGGAAGAAGGACAACTAGAATGCTCCTGGGAAGCGAGGATGGTGAGACTTCATCTCACGGACTTTGGACATGTTATCAGGAGGGATCAGTCCCTGGAGAAGGACATCATGCTTGATAAAACAGAGAATTAGCGAAAGAGAGGAAGATGCTCAAAGAGATGGAGTGACACAGTGGCTACAGTGGTGGGCTCAAGCATAGCAACGATTGTGAGAATGGTGCAGTATTTCCTTGGGAACTGACTCGATGGTACCTGACAACATCAACAAATCTGGGCCTACTGGAATGTCAGCAGGAACCGGGAGGTGAAATCCAGGCCTGCTATGATTACCTTAGGTCATCTGGCAAACTTAAGTAACAGGAAAAATACATGCTCATACAGAATTCATTTAATAGGAGAGTGTAGGCAAGTAGCAACTGTGCCTGCTTCAAGACACTTATATCAAGGTCTTGTTGGTCTATCAGAAAATGGAAGAACAAAAAGCAATTCCAAAAAAATGCATTTCTCTTAAATACATGGCTAAAATGGATATGTCTTTCAATCAGACCAATTCTATCATGTGCAGCTCTGCTAAACTTTAATAATCCTCAGCAGAGAATTGTAATTTTAAAATCCCCAAAAATGAAACAGATAAAAATGTTAGGAACTTTGCAATAAGGCAGAAAGAAAATGACCTGACATTGGGTCTCCATAATGCTATGAATTCTGCGTAGGAGCTAAAAGTGGCTGTACATACAAAAAAAAAAAAAAAAAAGACTGAATATGTATTAATAAAAACACCCTAAATGTTTCCAAATAGATGAAAGTTTGATATAAGGTGACTAGAGGCCTGGATATTTGATTCGATTTTCTCCATTGCTGAAATCCTACGTAAATCACAGGTATGATGAAGCAGGTGCAGACCAACTGTTCACATTTTTATTATCATCATAGTCAAACATATTAATCACCTGCTATGATTGGATCATCAATCCCTGGTATCAGGTTATGAAGGTGATTGATCTTTGACAGGCTATTGATTGATGGGGCTCATTGATAATGATTCATCTGACAATAGTGTATTAATTTGGCTATTACAGTTACCTTAAATATCAGTAGTCCCTGGGTAGAACAAACAATTAAGCACTGGACTGCTAACAGAGAGGCTGGCAATTTGAACCCACCCAGAGAGACCTCCAAAGAAAGTTCTGGTTAACTGCTTCCCAAAGGTCCAAACTATTGAAAACCCTATGGAGCACAATTCTACTCTCACACATACGAGATCTCCGAGTCAGAATCAACACGACGGCGGCTGATAAAAAACACTGGTATGTTCAAGTCACAGGTGACGGTTGGGAGCGTTTACTCCAAAATGATGAAAGAAGGATAAGGGAAATAAATGTCAGCTCAGTGTAATTAAAACCATTACAACCAGATCCTGCTCCTTAGAGTCAGGATGTTTGATAACGGGGCAGGGCTGTTCCACCAGTAAAGCACTTGCATTTTTATTACTGAAAATATTCTAAATATTTGCCCTTAGAATTTATTTAAAAAAAAAATACTCTCCCATAAAGTGCCTATTTAATATTCTCTGTAACTCTATATGGAGTCACTGAGTGGTGCACAAGATTAATGCCCTCGGCTGCTAACCGAAAGGCTGGAAGCTCCAGTTCACCCACAGGCACCTTGGAAGAACATCTAGCAATCTACTTCTGAAAAATCAGCCATTAAAAATGCTATAGAGCACAGTTCTACTCTGACATGCATAGTGGGGTGTAATGAATTGCTTTTGTGTGGCCTTTCTAGCCATGGTCTCGGAACTCCCATTCAAGTGATTGGGCGGGACTGTGCAGACATGGTGATTGTGGCCCACCAAAGGGATTGGTCAATTTTTGCCATCCTGCTGGGCTTGAGGCGAGCCATCCCAGAGGCAGGAGAGAGGAAATGCCACCACCACCAAGGAAAAAGAGCCAGCATGTCCTTCGGACCCAGGATCCCTGAGTTCAGAAGCTCCTGGAACCAGGAGACAGAGAAAGAAACTGTCACACTAAAGGCAGCAAGAAGCAGCAGCAAAGACCTGGCAGCAGGAGACCGCATATTGAGCTTCCCGGCCCACGGACAGAGAAAGCTGAGTGCCTTTGGGCAGAGGCCCAAGGCCAAGGAGAGACGTGTCTGTGAGCACAGCTGAAAACAGGCTGTCCTGATGGAAGAACTGTATTCTGAGTGTTCCTGAGCGTGAACTGTAACCTGTTACTTCCCTAATAATCCCCTTAATAGTGAGTACAGTCTGTGAGTTCTGTGTGGCCATTGCAATGAAGTAGAGAGAGCCGTGGGAAGGACAGTTGGTGTCAGAATTGGTAAAGATGGCAGAGAGAGGAGGCATGCCTGGCCTCCGCCTCATGGGGATCAGCCTTGGGCTGTTGATCTTGGTTCTTCTTCCCCTTTGTGAGGTTGGAGGAGGTCAGGCACCACCCCCACGTCCTTTTTACACATGGGGTCTCCGTGAGTTGGAATTGACTCGATGGCAACTTTTTTTTTTTTTTTTTTAATAATTCTGTATGGTAGGCAGAGTAATGTCACCTCTATTTCACAGGTAACAGAAATAAAACTTAAAAAGTTCAAGTGATTAACCTAAATGATAAGCCATGGTTTGGATCTAGGTGCCCTATAACAAATTTATGCCTCATTCTTGACCTTAATAATATCCCCTTCCTCTCCTCTCTCCTATTGTAAAGACTTGATCTCTGTCCACTCACAGGGAGACATACTTGGATGTCAAAACTTCAGAAACCTGACTGGCAGCCAGGAACTGGACCCAGAAAAATTGTAGATCTAGAAAAATCAGGAATCAAGTCAATCTAAGCTATTTTCCTTAGAGATGGGTTACAGAACTACTCTTCTTAGAAAATTTTGTTTATGAAAATCATTATCTAAATTCTCTTAAAAGTAATTTCTGTTTTTCTATCAGCAAGATGCTGAAGTACTACAACAGCTGATTTCGACAAAAGAAAATTCATCTGTACCATAACCTTATTGCAAGAAAAATGCTATATACAAAATCAGAGACACCATTAACAGAGAAAGAAGAAAGTGGGGAGGGGAGAATGGAGGGAGAAAAAGAGAGACAGACAGAGAGAGAGGGAGACATCAGTATAATTTTATTAAGCAGGAAATTAGCAAAGTCTTGACAACCTCTTGCTAATGCTATTAACGGCATCTTCCTTCAGATGACAGACCCAAAGGTTAGCCTGAATTGAAAACTGGCAGTATGGCAGTGATGCGTGTGTTTAGGGAGAGCTTATGGGCCATAACAGGAAAAGATTTAGGCTAACTAGGAAAAAAAAACCAAGCAGTAAAATGACAAAGATGTCATTTAATATTTGGCTACTATAACTACCTTAAACATCAGCATGCTCAAGTTTTATGGCTAATATTTGGGAGAATTTTCTACCAAAAGACGAGGGAGAGTAGGGGTGATAAATGTCAGATCAGTAAATAATAGTATCTTGTTGCTAAATAAATGTTAGCAGCAATTAACACCACAGGCCAATGGTTTGTCGTGCGTCAAACTCATGTATTACTGGGTAATTACGGCATGAGGCAGTGTCATCTTAATGAAGAGGTTGTGTGGAAATGGAACTCCAAACTGCTACATAGGATGGTTTCCATCATCCTTAAAAAAATTGAAATAGAAAATCCCCGTGATTTCCGTCATTTTTATTGTAGCTGCGTTTTAAAATATGCAAATATTTTCTGATGATGTTAGTTTCATCTTACTTAGCTCATCCATGTATGACACACTAAGTGCCATCCAAACTGATAAATCTGAGCTATAATTTAAAAATGGCGGTCCCTTGTGCAATTTCTTTCTTCTGAAATGATCTCAGAGAGCTTCAAATGCAATATAACTCTCAGCAGAAAGTTGGATAGATAAATTCTGTATTCATTTCCAAAATCTGAGTATAAAGATAAAAGTTTTACCCGATGCATGGGCTTCCTTGAGTACTATAACATCACATTCAAAATGCAAACTTGACTGATACTGTTGCTCTTAATATATTTGATGCTTTTAATATAAGTAAAGCAGCTCCCAATCGTCTTGGTGATAAACTCCAACCTCCTTAGTGAGCCCCAGAAAACCTGTGTTCTCTGACTCATGCCTATGTCTCCAGTCTCACTGCTTGTCCTTCTATCACATATGGAGCTAATTACATTCCCCAGCCTTGCAATGCTCCCATATGCTTCTTAAGTTTTGCAGACTTCATCAGAATGTGTGCCTGGAATGCCCTTCTGTCATCTCTCCACCTGGCTAAGTTGCAGCCATGATAAAAACCCAGTTCAGGAGTCATGTCTTCCAACTTCCTCTGTCCCTCTCTCCGTCAGATTGGGTTTTGTACACTTGATCTGTCTCCTGCAGCAGCCTGCACTTACATTTATTGCAGTCATTCTCACACAGTATTACCATTGTCTGTGCCCTTGCACGTGTCTCTCACTAGACTGTGGGTCCTTGGAAAGCAGACACTATGTATAATTTGTATGGCCTTTGTGCCTAGAAGTATGGTGGCATATAGCAATCCATGAATGGTTGAGTGAATGGATAAAGTCAATATGAAACCAACTCACAGCCTTTGTTTTTGACACAGGTATATTAGAGATATGTTTTACAGACCTATTGTGACACTTCTAGATCACTTAAAAGTGGTGTTGATTGAAGAGGAAAACAGACTGACTTAATTTTACAAGTATATTGGGAAAATGTCTAGAGTGTATGGTAAACCAAATTTAACAAAATTTAATGTCAAGGCATGAGAAATGTGGCATTTACTATGATTTTATTCTGCCAATTTTGGAGGAATTAGTTATATTGTACGTTTTCATATTCTATGAAGAATCCCAAAATTGAGTTTTCACTTAATCTCTCTTCCTATTTTCTATTCTTCTGATTTGGAGCAAGGCTATGGAGTGTCAGTAGGGTAAGGGCTAGGAACAGAGAAGTGTTGGTTGAAATGGTTAAGGTTGTATTTACAGGAAAGGACAAATCCTACCAAACCGTATCAACTTTTGACAATTTTGCACTACACTTCTACTGTACAGTTGTTCTCTAACCAAATATTTCATGATTTTCCTCTCACCACAAACTCCACATGTCCCTCACTCAGATGATGACCTTGCCTTCTATCCTACCAAGAAAATAGAATTCAGTCAAAAGAAGAACTCCCTAGTCTCCTTCCACAAAATCTACCAAGCTTCCTCCATCTGGCTTCCCTCCTGTAACGAGGGACAAAATATCCATGTGCCTACTATCCTCACTACATGGTGGAAATCTTTCCTTCTCATCTCCTCGTAGATTTTGCTCTTGCATTATACCTGTTTATTACTGTTTTTTATGTAATCAATTTAGTTCTATTGGTTTGTTCTGATTATGATTCAGTATCTCCCATCTTTAAATAAATACATAAGCCCTTGCTTAATCCTCCAACATTTTCTAGGCATTGCCCCATTTCTCAGTTCCACTTTATAGCCATACTTCTTGAAAGAATCATCTACATTTTCTGACTTTCCTCTATCCCATCCCACTTCAAGAGAAATGATGTAATTTCAACAAAAGCATTTTAAAAAATACTATGTATTTGTTGATGATGCCCAGATTTATATTTCCAGTCTCTAACACAGATCTCTAACTCACATATGCAACTTGCCTACTTGAGATCTTCGTGTGAATGGCTAACAGGCAACACAAATTTAGCATGCCAAAAATAGTCATTCAATTTCAAACGTGCACTGTTAAGTATGCCTCTCCCATAGTCTTATCTATCTCAGTAATGGCCCTACCATTTATCCAATTGCTTAGCCCAAAAATTCAGAAGCCAATCTGCTCCTTCTCTTTCCATCTTCCTCAGTAGCCAAGTCATTACTAAGTCCTTCAATTTCTACCCTTAAAATATATCTCACAGGTGACAACTTCTCTCTATCTCCACTTCTACCACCCTAGTCTAAGCCAACATAGAGTTTTGTAAGAGCGTACCTGATCCCTGTTCTTCTACTCTTGCTCTGCAGAGCTGCTGGATTGATATTTATAAATGCAAGTTAGACCATGTCACACACCTACTTAAAATTTCTCTGTTGGCTTTGCACTAAGAATGAAAACCAAACTCCTTAAAACAACTTCACAATCCTGCATGATCTGGCTTCCACCTGCTTCATCAAAGACATCTTTTTCAGTTCTGTCCTTAATCTTGCTCAGCCTCACTGACCTTCTCTTTCTATAGTGAACTCACCAGTCTCTTGTGCATTAGGACTTGTGGCACAAACAGTTTCCTTTGTGTGGACACTCTTTCTACTGGATTGCCACATGGCTGGCTCTTTCGGTTATGAGGGCCTCAGATCAGACTTAACATTACCTAATATAATTTGAATCTTCTAAACTTCACCTGTCCACACTCAACAACTAACATATCACCAAGTTTCTCTTCTTCTTCACATAATTATCCATATGTACATATATGTGTAAACACCTACTTTGTGATAACTGAAGATAAGTGATATACACCACACACACACACGACAAACAAATTTCAATCCTGAGTGGAAAGCACCCAGCTACCCTGCTTCTCCCCTTTAATCTCAAGTCTTAAAAGTTTCCCATCTTCTATACGAAGTAGCTGGATCCGGTAAAGGAGAGAATGGCTAGAATTCACCATCCACACCAGAGGTGAGGAAAATTTTCATGATACAAGAAGATCTTTGAGACTTCCTAACTGTCTTTAATTTAAAAGATTAGACTCCTTGCTGTTGAGTCAATTCCAACTCATAGCCACCCTATGAGGGAAAGATTACACCCTGAGGAAGGTGGAGGGGACCAGAGTTTTAAGAGGAAATTAGCATTTCAAGCTTCTAAGAGACTGAGCAAACGGGGAAAGAGAATAGCATGCGGAATGGAGAAAACGATCCAAGTCGGACATTTTCAGTAGGGCTTGGACAATTAACGTGAACACATCACAATGCCTGCAGAGTGGAGCTCTTTGGTCTTATTCTTCTGCTTTTTTGTTCTTTTGACTCCAACTCGAAATAGGTGGACTTATATAGGAGAAATATTCACCTCCCTTGGCTCTGATCATAAGTGTGAGATGAGCTGGAAGCCTTTCCCAAACCAGCAGTGTCCCATTTTGCCGGTGAGTAATTGGCTATTTGCCTTGTGGTGGGGTAAAGAGCACTCATTCTGCCAATTTCAAGCATGATCCCACTTTCAAACTTCTCTTAATTGCTGGATACTGATAGCCACTGCACTCAATTTGCTCTGTTGAGCATTCCCAAACAAAGGGACCATTTGATGGCCTCTGAGAGTTCTACTCTGTCCTATAGGGTCTCTATGAGTCAGAATCTACTCGATGGCAGCAGGTTTGTTTGTTTTGTTTGTTTTTAAGAGCCTGCTTGCCAAGGGCAGTGATAATGTTCTGGAAGTGTGCTTTTATCTTATCTAGTGAGCAGAAGGAAGTATTTCAGCAGTCCGAGTACAACACTGCATTAGGTCGATGGATGACGATGAGCATAGGATGGCCCATTGGTTCAATACACTGTTGGAGTTAATGGACATGCACCAATTGTCCCTTGAGTTGTAGCCTGAAGCACCCTAGACATCAGGAAGTAAGAAGTCAGGAGAGCAGCAGGTAAATAAGACATTAAACATATTATAGAAAGATTGCATTTCATTTTTTGCCCTGGAGCCAACTGTGCAATTTCAATGATCTCACATAAACTGCTCTATTTTTGCATATCCAGAGTCAAGGCCATTTAGGAATGAGGAGCCGGCAAGCACCCTGATAGCTTGAAAAGGAAATGCATACCCTTTTAGGCTTCAAAATCATTTGACCTGCATGGCCTGTGGAAGCAACTCCCCTGAGATGAAAAAGGTTTATGAAGATTGGTAAACACAGAAGCTGCAAAAACTCAAGAACAGGGAAAACCATGATCAGAGAATAAACACGTGTTAAATGGGTGTATAGGGTTGCTATGAGTCGGAATCCCCTTGAAGACGGTGGGTTTCGTTTGGTTTCATTTTAAATGAGTGTAATGCAGGGTAATTAGCGTAAGCATGCTGCATGCAAATATACCTCTGGCAATTTAGCACTAATTACAAAAAAGCTATGTTTTTTCTGACGTCTTCAGCATTTCTTTTTGTTTATACACTTCTAGCTTTCCTATATTTTTTCAATCTAGGTTTTATTGGGTCAACTGGGAGGGGCACAGCACATGACACTAAGTATGGAATGAAACGTTAGGCTTATCTTGGGATTTCCATATAGACAGCTTTATGCTACTCAAGCAATTCCAGCCAGTAGTGTGGGAAGCCTTTTCAATATACTGTGTGCATGCTTATATATATTCATGTGTTTATTTCTTATAATAGCAGCTATATTATGGAATTCACCGGTATGATCATTTCAACTTTGCTTTCTTGGAAAGTTAATAGAACAAAATCTAAACAAAAAAAATCAAAGTAACAATTTATTTCTCATGATCCCCATCTGCCATTACAGAGTTGATTTGCCTGTGATCTTCAAGAAGGAATATCTGTCAAGAAGTAGAGCCACAAAAGGCAGGCCAGGGGCCAAGTAACCTTGCTAATTTGTCTCTGCATACCTTTGTAGATAGCTGTAGATACTTTTTTCATCTATTGCAGTAGAGACCTAAATAACAAGAACATGGACAAGATACACATTGACAGTGAAGAATACAGCATCCTATTCTTCTACCACATCTTAATCTTTGTTTGTTTATGTATTTATTATGCTGCATATTACTTGTCAGTCTCATCTACTACTAGACTGCAAAATCCATGATGACAAAGATTGAATCTTGATATATTTGATTTTTAGAATCTAGCAAGTGTCTGGCTCATGATAGGTACATATTAAATAGTTGTCAAATGACTTAAAAATATAATTTTGGAAAGATTCATGAAGGATCTAGATTTTAATCTCTTTATTAATCTAATACTAAGATAATTGGAGAGGGTAAGAAGATGGATCACCACCCATTTTTCAGATTGTTATACTGCTGGAAATTATTCCACTGGTGTTTCAAATATTACCAGAGTTCTCGATGGTGTACAGATTTCAGAAAAGCTTCCAGAGTAAGACAAACTAGGAAGAAAAACCTGACTATTTACTTCTTCAAATTAGCCAATGAAAACTCTACAAATAACAATAGAATACTGTCTAATACACTGCTGGAAAATGAGCCCTCTAGGTTCAAAGACACTCAAGATACCCAATGACCACAACAATAGACTCGAATATACCAACAATTGTGAAGATAGTGCAGGATATCTGTTGTACATGGGGTCACCATGGGTCAGAGCTGACTCAACAACAACTAACAAGAAGATGGAGGCAGAGTCTGCTACGCTACAATAGTCCAGGCCCATGGTATTAAAAGGTAAAGACAAATTTGAACATTGTATTTATTCAACAATTATTAAATGTCTATTATGTGCTGGAGTCTCTGGTTGGCATAAACAGTTAAGAACTGGGCTAATATTGGCCTTCTAACTGAAAAATTGGTGGTTTGAACCCACCCAGAGGCTCGTTAGAAAAAGGGCCTGGTGGTCTGTGTCCAAAAGATCACAGCCATGAAAACCCTATGGCGAGCAGCTCTACTCAGAAACACGTGGGGGTTGCCATGAGTTGGAATCAACTTGACGGCAATCTGTTTGGTTATATTTTTATTATGTGCTAGGGAAACAGCAGTGAAGAAAACACATAAATATCCCTACAACAAATAGCTGTAATGGGAGAGTTAGAAAATAGACAGGAAAAACTATATATATATTTATATAATATTTCACATAGTAATAAGTTCTAAGGAGAACAAATAAGTCTGGTAAGGTGGTTAGGAATTACTGGGGGCAGGGCATGTGAGGTTGACTCTAGATGCAATGTCGTGGGGAGACCTTACTTAAAGTACGTCTGAGTACTCACTAAAAGAGTGCGTGAGGGTGAGCAATACACATAACTGAGGACAGAACACTCTGGTGCAAAAGCTATGAAGTATGTTCTAAAATATCTAGGAAAGTTAATCTGGCTACAGCAGAGTGAATAAGGAGGGAAATAGGAGGTGAGGTCAGAGAGTAGATTATATAGAATTTTGCAGGTCATAGTAAGGACTTTTACTTATTTACTGAATGAGATAAGGGACATTGACCAGATCAGTGACATGATAGGACTTGTATTTTAACAGGATCACTCTAGCTGCTAAGTTGAAAATAAACTGGCAAGAGCAGAGCAAAGATGCTAAATGAAAAAGCTATTGAAATATTTTAGCAACTATGGTGGTGCTTAAACTATGCTAGTAGTAGCAGAAGTGATAGAAAGTAATAAAGTTCTGGGTATATTTTGAAGGCAGAAACAGTAGAATTTTGTGATATGTGATATGAAAGAAGGAAAAAAAAGAAGTTAAAGATGACTTCCATATTTTTGTTCTAAACAACTGGAAGAATAAATTTGCCATTAATGGAGCTAGAGAAGACTGCAGAAAGAACATTTTAAAGATTGAGGTGGTATGGGGAAGATGAAATACCAGAAGCTTAGCTTTGTACATCTTATGTTTGAGAAGCCTATTGAGCATTCAAGTAGGATATAGAATGGGCAGTTGGATATATGGGTCTGGAGTTTAGGAGATCGGGCCAGAGACTTGAATTTAGGAGTTATTAGCACATAGATCCATAACACAGGAAGAGATCATCTAGGGGTGAGTGTTAATAGAAAGAGCAGAGGTCTAGATGAACACCCAAATTTAGAGGTTGGGGTGATAAGGAAGAGTTAACAAAGCAGACTGAGAAGGAGTAGCCGAAGAGGTAAGAGGAAAACCAGGAAGTCAACAGAAAAATTGTTTCCAGGAGGGGAGTAATCAGCTATGTCAAATGCTATGGATAAAAGAAGAAAGATAAAGTCTAAGATGTTACTGTTGTATTATTTTGAAATGTTTAATTGTTTCCTTTATTTTTTGTAACATTTTCTTTTGATATAATTTCAAATTTACAGAAAAGTCGCTAGAATAGATTAAGGAATTCCCACACAACTTTTATCCATATTCACCAATTGTTTATATTTTACCTCATTTGTATTATAATGCTCATTTTGTATCTATGTCTATAGACATACCTATAGACATAGACATAGACATAGACGTAATATCCATGTATTTTTTCCTGAATCATTTGAGAGTAAATTGGAAGCATCATGACCCTTTACTTCTAAATAGTTCAGTAGGTATTTCTTATGAATAAGAACATTCTCTTATATTATGACAGTATAGTTGGAAAAATCAGAAAATTTAAGATGAAATATTATGAGCTAATCTATCATCCCATTAAAATTTTGTCAGTGGTCCCCAAAGTGTCTTTTTTATATTTTTTTCATAGCTCAGGATCAAACACAGGATCATACATTGCAATGAGTTGTCATGCCTCTTCAACCTGTTGCCATTGAGTTGATTCCAACTCACAGTGAGCCTATAATGACCCTATAGGACAGAATAGAATGGTCCCATACGGTTTCCAAGGAGTAGCTGGTAGATTCCAACTGCAGACCTTTTGGGCTAGCAGCCAAGCACTTAACCACTATGCCACCAGAGCTCCCACTACACCGCAATTTGGAATAGTTCCTCAGCCTTTCCATATCTTTCCTGACTTTGATAATTTGTTAGGTTACCAAACAATTATTTGTTTAGAATGTACTTCAGTTTGAATTTGTCTGATGTTCCCTCATGACTAGATTCTGCATTTTTGGCAGGAATAGCACCAGAGCAATATCATGCCTTTCTCAAAGTATCTTATTATGAAGCATATTATTCCTGATATTGGTGATGTTAGGTTTGATAACTTGGTTAAAATGGTGTTTGTAGGATTTCTCTATAACAAAAGTACTATTTTTCCTTTAAGTAATTTGTGAAGAAATAGTTTGAGACAAGTAAACATTCAGTCCCACATTGAATTTTCACCTGTAAGTTTTAAGACACATCAATGATTTTCTAACTGTATCATTCTTTTTATATTGGTTAATTGATACTTTATTGTAAGAAAGGGCTTACTCTTCTTCATTATTTATCATATAGTTGTTTTGGTTTATTTGTTCATATCAGTATACATTAATTTATTTTTTATTTATTCAATGGGTAGTAATACATTACTATAATTATTTATTTTTATGTGCAAATAGTCCCAGAATTGACCAATGACAGTCCATCTGAGTTAGCTCTTTTGACTGTGTGAGATGTTCTCATTATTATTTCAGCACTTGCTTATGAGCAAAAGTTTTAAACTTTGATTATGTGTAATTTATCAATTATATTTTCCTGTTACATGTATTGCTTTGTATGTTCTATCTAATTAGTATTTGACTGGTCCAACTTCAAAAAAATTTACAATAACATCATTGGAGTGGCAGAGTAAGGACCTCTATAAAAGACACCACTGTCAAGATGGTCAAAAGCAAACTTTTCAGAACTCTGAGAATTAACCAAAGGCTTACAACAATCCTGGGAGTTCCTATTTAATAAAAAGAGCTAAATCTCAATTATAACAACAAGTTTTGGGGCATTTTAACTTGGGCTAATCCAAACTCCTCTCCTTAGCTTGACCGTATCCTTAAAAACAAAAAATCCACATTCACAGTGAAACCAGCAGCCTAGTAGTTGCTGGAGGGATCAGTATGAGTTGGAGCTCTTGCAAAAATCCATTCTAGGTGAATTATCATTTTTTTGACCAACCTGGCAATTCCCTGGAAAGCCCCACTTACAAAGTTTGTCTCTATCTGACCAGACTCAATGATCACTCAGTGCAAACAGTGTTTTCCTCAAAGCTGTTTGACAAAAAGAATCAGTAGCAATTGTTTACCATTACAACTGCCTGAGGAAGTGATAATACTTGGTGCAAACAACAATCTAAACAAAAACATAAAAGGAAAATCTGGGAGTGATATGACCACGGAGGGCCCTGAAAAGTTCAAACATATTCCTTGAAATTTACAAAGCCACACCCATGCACAGGGCTGCGTGTATCCTCAGAAAAGATGTGAAAAAGTATTAAGCTCTCCCCTCTAGCTGACCTTGAGGCTCTGTGAAAGCAAGAAATGAAGACAAGGCAGTATAAACTGCTGTACTGAGTGTTGAGGTGTGATCCCATGCACATATATAGCCCCTCAGCAAAGACTGGGAGACTTATTTATGCTGTTTATAGAAATGTCTCACCATTCTTTGCATGATCACAGAACTAAGATGATCAGAGATGCCTATGGCAAAAAACAATGAAGAATACGTATTTAAAATAATTAGTTCAGGAAGGTCTCTAAACAAAACCCCAACAATAACAAACCCTGAGGATGGGAAAGAATCAGATTTGCCACATCAGTTATTTAAAATGTCTAGTTTTCAAGAAAAATTATGATACATACAAAAAGACATAAAGTATGGACCACCTCATTGCCATCAAGTTCATTCTGACTCATAAACAAAGGGAAAAAAAAAGAAAAATCAATAGAAACTGTCCATGAGAAAGTCTAGGTGTTGAACTTACTAGACAAAGACTTTAAATAAACTATTTTAATTGTGTTCAAAGAATTAAAGGAAATGATTTCTAAAGAATTAAAGGAACGTATGAGCACAATATCTCACCAAACAGAGAATATAATTGAGATATAAATTACAAAAGAAGAACCAAATATTAATGTTTGTGTTGTAAAGTCTAATAGCTAAAGTTAAAAAATCACTAGAGGGACTCAACAGCAATTTTAATCAGACAGAAAAGAGAATCAGCAAATTATAAGAAGCTTGACTGAGACTATACAGTCTGAGGAACAGAAAGAGAAAAAAATGAAGAAAAGTGAACAGAGTTTCAGAGATCTGTGGGATAATATCAAGCATACTAACATACGCATAATGGGAATCCCAGAAGGAGAGGAGATAAAGAGGTAGAAGGAATATCTGAAGAAATAATGGCCAAAAACTTCCCAAACTTAATGAAGAATATTACTGTGCACACCGAAAAAATGAGTATGATAAACTCAAAAATATCCACACCTAAAAACATAATCTGATACCAAATACTGAGACAGAATCGTGAAAGCAGCAAGAAAGAAGAGACTCACCATATACAAAGAATCCCAAATAACATAAATAGTTGGTTTTGTATTAGAAACTGGGAAGCCAAAGGCAGTGGGATGACGTATTCAAATTAATGAAAGAAAAAGGCTGTCAGTTAAGAATTCTACATCCAGCAAAGCTATCCTTCAAAAATAAAGGAAAAATTAAGACATTTACATATAAACAAAAACAGAATTTGTCACTAACAGACCTGTCCTACAAGAAATACCAAATGGTATCCTTCATGCTGAAGTGAAATTATAATAGACAGTGACTTGAAACCGCATAAAGAAATAAAGACCACAGTAGATGTAATTACATAGCTAAATATAAAAGATGGTATGAATGTATTTTTGTTTGTAGCGTGTTTTTTCTCCTATTTGATTTAAAAGCAACTGCATAAAGTAATAATAATAAATCTGTGCTGATAGGTATACAATGCATAAAGATATAGTTTATATAGCAATAACAGAACAAAGATGGGGAGGTAACAGATATATAGAAGTGAGGTCTTTGTATACTATTGGAATTAACTTTATATTAATCCAAAATGGATTGTTATAGGTTAAGATGTTAATTGTAATGCCCAGGCAACTACTAAGAAGGTAAATAAAAAAATATGTAGAAAAAGAAACAAGACGATGAGAATGCTTCACCAGAAAATATGTATTTAACACAAAGACTATAGTAATGGAAGAATAGAGGAACAAAAGAAAGAAGAAATATAGTAAATAAATAGGAAAATGTCAGACATAGATACTACCTTATCACTAATTACATTAAATGTAAATGAATTAAACACTCTAACCAAAAGACAGAGATTGGCAGAACGGATGTTTAAAAAAAAAAAAAAAAGATCCATCTACATGCTGTATACAAGAGACACATTTTCGATTCAAAGACTCAAATAGGTTGAAAGGAAAAGGATGAAAAAATATATTCCATGCAAACAGTAACTAAAAGAGAATTCAAGTGGCTATACTAATATCAGACAAAATAGACTGTAAAGCAAAAATTTTTACTAGAGACAAAGAAGGACATTTTAAAATGAGAGAATTGTCAATCCTTCAAGATGTTATCAAAAAACCAAAACTAAACCTGTTACTGTCAAGTCGATTGTGACTCATAGTGACCCTATAGGACAGAGTAGAACCATGTGTGTATGTACCATAGTTTGTTTATCCATTCATCTGTTGATGGGCATCTAGGTTGTTTCCATCTTTTTGCTATTGTGAACAGTGCTGCAATGAATATGGGTGTGCTTATGTCTATTCGTGTGACAGCTCTTATTTTGCTAGGATATATTCCTAGGAGTGGGATTGCTGGATCATATGGTATTTCTATTTCTAGCTTTTTAAGGAAGTGCCACATCATTTTCCAAAATGGTTGTATCATTTTGCATTCCCACCAGCAGTGCATAAGAGTTCCGATCTCCCCTTACCCTCTCCAACATTTGTTATTTCCGGTGTTTTTGATTCATGCCAGTAATGCTGGGGTGAGATGGTATCTCATTGTGGTTTTAATTTGCATTTCTCTAATGGCTAGTGATCTCAAGTATTTCCTCATGTGTCTGTTGGCCACTTGAATGTCTTCTTTGGTGAAGTGCCTGTTCATTTCCTTTGCCCATTTTTAATTGGATTATTTGTCTTTTTGTTGTAGAGGTGTTGGATTTTCTTTTAGATTTTAGAGATTAGAGCTTTGTCTGACTTGTAATGTCCAAAAATTTTTTCCCAGTCTGTAGGTTCTCTTTTGACTCTTTTGAAGTCTTTTGATGAGCATAAGTGTTTAATTTTTAGAAGATCCCAGTAGTCTAGTTTATCTTCTGGGGTTTGTATGTTGTTGGTTATGGTTTGTATCCTGTTAATCCGTGCATTAGGGCCTCTAGCATTGATCCTTTTTTTCTGCTACGAACTTTATAGTTTTTGACTTTATATTTAGATCTTTGATCCATTTTGAATTAGTTTTTGTGTATGGTGTGAGCTATAGGTCCTGTTTCCTTTTTTTGCAGATGGACATCCAGTTTTGCCAGCACCATTTGTTAAAAAGACTGTCTTTTCCCCTTTTGATGGACTTTGGGCCCTTGTCGAAGATCAGGTGACCATAGGTGGATGGATTTACATCTGGGTTCTCAATTCTGTTCCATTGGTCAATGTTTCTGTCATTGTACCAGTACCAGGCTGTTTTGACTACTGTAGCTGTATAGTAGGTTCTGAGGTCAGGTAGTGTGAGTCCTCCTACTTTATTATTCTTCTTCAATAGAGCTTTACTTATCTGGGGCTTCTTCCCTTTCCATATAATGTTAATGATTAGTTTTTCCATCTCTTTAAAGAATATTGTTGGTATTTGGATCAGGATTGCCCTGTATTTGTAAATTGTTTTGGGTAGAATTGTCATTTTCACAATATTGAGTCTACCTATCCATGAGCATGGTATGTTTTTCCATTTATGTAGATCCCTTTGGGTATCTTGCAGTAGTGTTTTGTAGTTTTCTTTGTAAAGGTCTTTTACATCCATCATTAGATTTATTCCTAAGTATTTTATTTTTTTAGGGGCTATTATAAATGGTATTGCTTTCCTGATTTCCTTTTCATCATGCTCTTTACTGGTGTATAGGAAGCCAACCGATTTTTGTGTGTTTATCTTGTATCCTGCTACACTGCTGAATCTTTCTATTAGTTCCAATAGATTTCTCGTGGAGTCTTTAGGGTTTTCTATGTACAGTATCATATCATCCGCAAACAGGGACAGTTCAATTTCTTCATTGCCAATTTGGATGCCCTTTATTTCTTTTTCTTGCCTTATTGTGCTAGCTAGAACGTCCAGTACAATATTAAATAGGAGTGGTGTTAAAGGACGTCCTTGTCTTGCTCTTATTCTCAAGGGGAATGTTTTCAGGCTCTCTCCATTAAGAATAATGTTGGCTGTTGGTTTTGCATAGATGTCCTTTATTATGTTAAGAAATTTCCCTTCTATACCTATTCTTTGTTTTTCTAATATTTTATTGTACTTCAGGTGAAGGGTTACAGAACAAATAGTTTCTCATGAAACAGTAGTACACATGTTGTTTTATGACATTGGTTAACAACCCCACAACATATTAACCCTCTAAATTCTCAACCTTTTTTTTTTTTTTTTTGGTGAAAATACACATAGCCAAAGATACACCGTTTCAAAAATTTCTGCATACACAGTTCAGTGACATTGACTACGCTCTTCCAATTGTGCTGTTATCCTCAGTTAAGATGAAGGCTTACAGAACAAAATAGCTTTTCATTTAACACTTACTACAAATGTTGCCCTATGACAATGGTTAACAGTTTCACAACACATCAACAATATCCTTACTCAAACTTGTGTTCCCTATCACCAGATTCCTTGTCCCCTTCTGCCTTCTGGCCCTTGTCACTGGACTCCTGTACCTCGTTAGTCTCATTTGGTTTTACGGGGCTGTCCACTCCCAGGCTGAACAGTGAACCTCGGAGGTAACTTCACCACTGAGCTAAAAGGGTGTCTGGGGGCCATACTCTCGAGGTTTCTCAAGTCTCCTTTAGGCCAGTAAATCTGGTCTTTTTTTTTTTTTTTTTTTTTTTTTTTGTGAGTTAGAATTATGCTCTACATCCTTCTCCAGCTCTGTCCAGAACCCTCTGTTGTGATCCTGGTCAGAGCAGTCAGTGGTGGTAGCCAGGCACCATCTAGCTGTACTGGACTCAGTCCGGTGGAGGCCTTGGTAGCTGTGGACAATTAGTCCTTTGGACTAATCTTTTCCTTGTATCCTGTTCTCTTCATTCTCCCTTTCTCCCGAAGGGATGAGACCAGTGGAGTATCTTAGATGGCTGCTCACAGGCTTTTAAGACCCCAGACACTACTCACCAAGGTAGAATGTAGAGCATAGTCTTTATAAGCTGTGTCATACCAATTGAGCTAGATGTTCCCCGAGACCATGGTCCCCAGAGCCCTCCGCCCAGCAATTCAGTCCCTCAGGGAGTTTGGATGTGTCTATGGGGCTTCCATGACCTTTCCTTGTACAGGTTGTACTAGTTTCCCCTGTATCGTGTACTGTCTCACCCTTCACCCAAGACACCACTTATCTATTGCCTATTTAGTATTCCCCCCCACCCCTCCCATGCCTTGTAACCAACAAAAATTGTTACATATTGTATGTGAACTTTTTCATGGGTTTTTACAATAGAGGTCCAATACAACATTTGTCCTTTTGTGATTGACTTATTTCACTCAGCATAATGTCCTCCAGTTTCATCCATCTTATGAGATGCTTCACAGATTCATTGTTGTTCTTTCTCGTTGCATAGTACTCCATTGTGTGTATGTACCATAGTTTGTTGATGGGCATCTAGGTTGTTTCCATCATTTTGCTATTGTGAACAATGCTGCCATGAACATAGGTGTGCGTATGTCTATTCGAGTGACGACTCTTATTTCTCTAGGATATATTCCTAGGAGTGGGATTGCTGGATCGAATGGTATGTCTATTTCTAGCTTTCTGAGGAAACGTCATATCATTTTCCAAAATGGTTGTATCATTTTGCATTCCCACCAGCAGTGAGTAAGTGTTCCAATCTCCCCACAGCGCCTCCAACATTTGTTATTTCTGGTGTTTTTGATTCGTGCCAGTAATGCCAGGGTGAGATGGTATCTCATTGTGGTTTTAATTTGCATTTCTCTAATGGCTGGTGATCGCGAGCATTTCCTCATGTGTCTGTTGGCCATTTGAATGTCTTCTTTGGTGAAGTGCCTGTTCATTTCCTTTGCCCATTTTTAATAGGATTATTTGTCTTTTTGTTGTAGAGGTGTTGGATTTTCTTGTAGATTATGGAGATTAGACCTTTGTCTGACTTGTACTGTCCAAAAATTTTTTCCCAGTCTGTAGGTTCTCTTTTTACTCTTTTGGTGAAGTCTTTTGAAGAGCATAGGTGTTTGATTTTTAGAAGATCCCAGTTATCCAGCTTATCTGTTGGGTTTTGTGCATTGATGGTTATGGTTTGTATCCTGTTAATGCCATGTATTAAGGCCTGAAGTGTTTGTCCTATTTTTTCTTCTATGAACTTTATAGTTTGAGGCTTTATATTCAGGTCTTTGATCCATTTTGAAGTAGTTTTTGTATACGGTGTGAGGTATGGGTCCTGTTTCATTTTTTTGCAAATGGATATCCAGTTTTGCCAGCACCATTTGTTAAAAAGACTGTCTTTTCCCCATCTGATGGACTTTGGGCCCTTGTCGAAGATCAGATGACCGTAGGTGGATGGATTTACATCTGGGTTCTCGATTCTGTTCTGTTGGTCAATGGATCTGTCGTTGTACCAGTACCAGGCTGTTTTGACTACTGTAGCTGTATAGTCGGTTCTGAGGTCAGGTAGTGTGAGTCCTCCAACTTTATTCTTCTTCTTCAGTAGTGCTTTACTTATTTGGGGCTTCTTCCCTTTCCATATAAAGTCAATGATTAGTTTTTCCATCTCTTTGAAGAATGTTGTTGGTATTTGGATCGGGATTGCATTGTATTTGTAAATTGCTTTGGGTAGAATTGTCATTTTCACAATGTTGAGTCTGCCTATCCATGAGCATGGTATGTTTTTCTGTTTATGCAGATCGCTTTGGGTTTCTTACAGTAGTGTCCTGTAGTTTTCTTTGTATAGGTCTTTTACATCCCTGGTCAGATTTATTCCTAAGTATTTTATCTTTTTAGGGGCTATTGAAAATGGTATTGTTTTCCGGATTTCCTTTTCTTCATTCTCCTTCTTGGTGTATAGGAATCCAACTGATTTTTGAATGTTTATCTTGTATCCTGCTACTCTGCTGAATTTTTCTATTAGTTCCAGTAGATTTCTCGTAGAGTCTTTAGGGTTTTCTGTGTATAGTATCATATCATCTGCAAGCAGGGACCGTTTAACGTCTTCATTACCAGTTTGGATGCCCTGTATTTCTTTTTCTTACCTTATTGCTCTAGCTAGAACTTCCAGCACAATGTTAAATAGGAGTGGTGATAAAGGGCATCCTTGTCTTGTTCCTGTTTTCAAGGGGAATGTTTTCAGCTCTCTCCATTAAGAATGATGTTGGCCGTTGGTTTTGCACAGATGCTCTTTAGTATGTTGAGAAATTTCCCTTCTATACCTATTTTATTGAGAGTTTTTATCAGGAATAGGTGTTGGACTTTGTCAAATGCTTTTTCTGTGTCAATTGAGATGATCATGTGATTCTTTCCTCTTATTTATATGGTGGATCACATTGATTTTCTAATGTTGAACCATCCTTGCATACCTGGTATGATTCCTACTTGGTCATGGTGGATTATTTTTTTGATATGATGCTGAATTCTATTGGCTAGAATTTTGTTCAGAAGTTTTGCATCTATATTCATGAGATATATTGGTCTGTAATTTTCTTTTTTTGTGGCATCTTTGCCTGGTTTTGGTATCAGGGTTATGCTGGCTTCATAGAATGAATTTGGAAGTGTTGCTTCCTTTCCTATGTTCTTAAATAGTTTGAGTAGTACTGGTATAAGTTCTTCTCTGAATGTTTGGTAGAATTCTCCAGTGATGCCATCTGGGTCAGTGCTTTTTTTTTTTTTTTTTTTGTTGGGAGTTTTATTACCTTTTCAATCTCTTCTCTTGTTATGGGTCTGTTCAGATTTTCAACATCACTTTGTGGTAGTTTGGGTAGATAGTGTGCTTCTAGAAGTTTATCCATTTCCTCTAGGTTTTCAAATTTGTTGGAGTATGGTTTTTCATAATACTCTGTTATAATCCTTTTTATACCAGTTTGGTCTGTTGTGGTGTCCCCCATTTCATTTCTTATTTGGGTTATTTGTGTCCTCTCCTATTTTTCTTTTGTCAGTCTGGCCAGTGGTTGATTCTTGCAGAGAACCAGCTTTTGGTTTTGTTGAGTCTTTCTATTGTTTTTTTCTTCTCTATTTCATTTATTTCTGCTCTGATCTTTATTATTTCCTTTCTTCTAGTGGCTGTGGGCTCTTCTTGCTGTTCTATTTCTATTTGTTGGAGTTGTGTAGTTAATGTTTTGATTTTGTCCCTTTCTTCTTTTTTGATGTGTGCATCTATTGCTATAAATTGTCCTCTGAGGACTGCCTTTGCTGTGTCCCAAAGGTTTTGGTATGATGTGTTTTCATTCTCGTTTGATTCTAGGAATTTTTTGATTCCATCTTTGATTTCTTCTACTACCCTGTGTGTGTAAACAGGGTGTTATTCAGTTCCATGTAATAGATTTTTTTTCCTTGCTCTTCCTGTTGTTAATTTCTACCATGATGGCTTTGTGGTCTGAGAAGGTACTTTGTATTATCTCAATGTTTTGGATCTTGTTGATGATTGTTCTTTGGCCTAGGATGTGGTCCATTCTGGAGAATGTTCCATGTGCATTGGAAAAGAATGTGTACTTTGCAGCTGTTGGGTGTAGTGTTCTGTATGTGTCTATGAGGTCAAGTTGGCTGATGGTGTCCTTTAGGTCTTCTGTATCTTTGTTGAGTTTCTTTCTAGATGTTCTGTCCTTTACCGAGAGTGGTGTGTTGAAGTCTCCTACTATTATTGTGGAACTGTCAATTTCTATTTTCAGTGCTGTTAGAGTTTGTTTTATGTATTTTGGAGCCCTGTCATTTGGTGTATAGATGTTTATTATGGTTATGTCTTCATGATGGATCATCCCCTTAATCATTATATAGTGTCTTTCTTTGTCTTTTATGGTGGAACATTGACTATAATTAAACTTTTCTAATCCCATAGGTTAAAAAAAAAATTCTGATAACTTCCATTTTTCAATTTTCATTTCTTTAATTAAGATTAAATTTGACAGTTTTATTTCATTTTTTAAAAACTTCTTGACATGTAATGATTATAGTAACAGTAAGTTGCAAAAATAGTAGAGACCCATGAACCTTTCACCCAGCTTTCCCCAAAGATGACATCTTATATAGCTGCAGTATAGTATCAAAACTAGGAAACTGACATTGATACAGTACTGTCAACTAGACTAAAGATCCTTTTTAGTTTTCACCAGTTTTTACATGCCCTTCTTTGTGTGTGTATGGTGGCATGGGTAATAGTTTTATAAATTCAATACCATGTATTGGTCAGTGGCGATACAGAACTGCTCCATCACTACAAAAAAAGCTCTCTTATACTATCCTTTTATAGTCACATCCACCAACTCACTCCTATTCCTGTCCCCAAGAAACTACTAGTCTATTGTCTCTAGTTCTACCACTTTGAGGTTGTTGTATAAATGGTATCATACAGTACATAACCTTTAGAGATTTGATTTTTTTTACTAAGTATAATACTATTAAGATTTATCCAAGTTGTTGCATGTATTAATCATTTATTCCTTTTTATTGCTGAATAATATTCTATTTGATTATTTTCTGATATTATTAGCCAATTTTATTTGTGTGTGTGCGTGTGTGTGAATTGCCTGTCCATGAATCAACTCAACAGAATCTAACAACAGCAATCTTTGCCTGTTAAAAAGGGATTTTTAAATTTTTGTTATTGTTTTTGTCTTACTTTATTATTTTTTTTCTGTGTAGAATTTTCCTTAACATTTCAAATCTATAAATTATTTCTTTTGTGGTTTCTTGGTTTTCTGTTACTCATAGAAAGGACTCCTACTCAAAATATATAATGGTACAATCTTTAATCTGCCTAGAATTTTGCGCGTGTGTGTGTGTGTGTGTGTGTGTGTGTGTGTGTGTGTATGTATGTTTAAGAAGTGAGGTCAAACCAAAACCAAACCCATTGCTACTGAGTCAATTCTGACTCATAAGGACCCTATAGGTCTGAGTAGACCTGCTCATAGGGTTTCCAAGGAGCAGGTGGTGGATTCGAACTGCCAACTGTTTGGTTAGCAGCCAAGCTCTTAACCACTGCTCCACAAGTGCTCCAAGAAGTGAGGTAGGACTCCAAAATTCTGCAGGTCTTAAATACATATTTCCTGGGGCTGATGCTTTGCAAACATTTTGGTCCAGTTTGTGTATATATGGGAACTTGCACAGCCAGTACACCTGCTTGGTGTGAGTTGTGAGCCCTAGATTTATTATGACTTCAAAATCAGCTGCTAAACATTACCTAAGGGTCATAGGAAGCTGTCCAGAATTCCATCCAGAGGAGAAATGGGAGTTTGGACAGTTGTAGCTAGACCTTAGGAAGATACAGAAAGTGTTAAAAAAACAAAATGCAGGGGTAAATTCAAGGAGTTTCCAGATGATGCAAGTTTATAGGTTTCCAGACAGATCTCTAAGGCCAACAGCCCTAAATCTACCATATGACCTAGCAATAATACAGAGTTTGATATAGAAAGCCCTTCCTAACCCTGTGACCAGCAATGTAGATATGATAGGATACAGGATGACGTCTTGACAAATCTCCCCCACTGTGGAAGGGCAGGTTCCTAGTGGTTAGGGCTATCCTTCCACCTGCAGACACAGAGGCCTACCTGCGTCTGGCAGGTGCCTGGCCTGTAGTGTTATGGCCACTGTGAGTCTTCCCGCAGGAAAATATAGCCATTACATTGGGCTCCAGTCCTCACACACCCTCTTGATTTGGCGTTGTTGACAAACTGTTGGTGATTTTTCTGTATATTCGTTTACTATTATCTATATAACCTTCTTACCTCCAGGAAATATTCATATAGGTACTTTACCTGGAACAAAAGCAAGCACAAATAACTAGGCAAGGGACCATGAAAAAGTGTTGAGATAGCCACAAACTATGCAAAGAATGGCTGATTCCTTCACACAAATAATGTCTGAAGAGCCTGAAAGACTTACAGATCTCAGAGTTGAAAGGACACCTAGATTTCACCTGTGTGACTTCTCACCCAATGGACACATTTTTCCGTCTGCATCGGTGAAGCCTGATGATACATCAATGTGGTTTTTGAAGTTAACGTGTCCTGGAAGTTCATTCCTGCTCCACTACTTCATAGTTGTGTGACTTTGGCCAAATTTCTTACATTTCATCAATCTTGTAATAGGAACAATAAAAGTATGTGCCTCCAAAGTTTCTTGAGCAGACTAAATTAGATAATGTGGGTAAAGCATTTGGCCTAGTGCCAAGCCCGTGTTACTAAATGTTAACTACCATTATTATTACCTCCATGTCCAGGCACTCCTTCCATCCTGAAGCCATCCCTATAACTTAGAGGTGAACTGCAGTTTAGTTTCCTGAATTCATTGGCATCAGCCATTGATTCCAAAGTACAGGATTAATCACTTCAAAGGTCAGTTTATTTTGCTTCTTTCTTTGACTATTAATTGAAGTCACCATTTCAGAAACATGTTTCATTTAGAACATGCCCTGGGCAAAACTAGGAGACAAAATGAACAATCTGAAGAGCTCTTTCCAACTAAACTCTTAATAGGTGATAATGGCTTAATGTGTCTGCCTTCCCATATAGCATGTTTGTCATTTTTAAAAGAGTTCTTGTTGCCTTGATGGTTTATTCTAAGGGAGTGATTGACAGAGGAATTCCTGTGTCCCAGGAAGGCCATATGTAGAGACAGATGTGAGTAATGGGGTTTTTCTTGATATTCCCATTGCATCATATAGGCATCTACGTTGGTATAGGGAACATCTGCTTTTTGCCTACCCAGCTTCTTGGTTCAATTTTGAGAGAATATAAGTCATCTTTCCCTTTTGGGAACTACCTCCATAACCTAGTGGGACCATCAAGCTCATGGACCTTCTCTCCTTGCCAATAAGAATTCCCCTTGACGGGGGACCAGACCAGAGGTAGGCATATGACTCAAGCAGAATTCTTTATTATGTGACCATATAAGCCAGGGATAGAGAAGGTAGCTCATTCTGGTCATGAACACTAAGGACTAGATAAGCTAAGGAAATCTTTTTTGCCATGATCTGGAGAGGAAAGCAGAGATAAGAGATGGAGTGAATGGGAGATGTATTTTTGATAGTATCTTTTGGACACCTAGACACAGTAATGTCTGAGGCTAGTCATGGACTATTTAGTTGCATGACACAGTAATACCTCCACCCACCCATACATCTGGCCTATTTTTCTTCTTTGTTTAAGTGTGTTTGAGTGGATTCCTATTACAAGCAATTAAAAGAGTTCTGATTAATACAATTGGGTACAATGAAGCTCTAGTTGAGGACTGATGAGTTATAAAAATCTGTTGCCATTACTGAAAAGAGAACTTGAAATTTATGCTATATTGATCATAAGCCAATAGCACTAAAAAGTAAAACACCAAAAAACCAAACCAAATCCGTTGCTGTTGAGTCGATTCTGAGTCATAGCGACCCTATAGGACAGAGTAGAATTACCCCATAGGATTTCCAAGGAGCAGCTGGTAAATTCGAACTGTCAAGATTTTGGTTAGCAGCCACGCTCTTAACCACTGCACCACCAGGGTTCCTCAAACACAGGCCAAGTTATATATTTCCACTGCACCCAAATCTTACAATAATTCCATTTGCTTTCTTATAACAGCATACAATATCCTTTGACTAAGACTAAGGCCTCAGTTTCCACCCTTGTCATTCTCATTCCCAAATATGCCCATCTACTTTCATGCAGTTTCATCTTCCTAGTGTTCCATCTATCTGTAATGCCATTGACTAATTCTTCTTTAGTTAATTTTAAGTTTAAAAGCTTGATTTCTGGCTTTCCAGAAACTTGATTTTACCACTTATCAATTCATTGACTTTGAGCAAGTGGCTAAAACTACCTTCAATTTTTTTAACAAAATGATGTGGAAAGTAATAGTAACTACCTGTCATGGATTGAACTGTGTCCACCCAAAATACGTGTCAACTTGGTTAGGCCATGATTCCCAGTATTGTGTGGTTGTCCTCCATTTTGTGATTGTAATTTTATGTTAAAGAGGATTCGGGTGGGATTGTAACACTCTTGCTAAGGTCACATCCCTGATCCAATGAAAGACAGTTTCCCTGGAGTGTGGCCTGCACCACCTTTTATCTTACAAGAGATAAAAGGAAAGGGAAACAAACAGAGAGTGGGGACCTCACACCACCAAGAAAGAAGCACCTTGAGTGTAAGGGGTCCTTTGAACCCTGGGTTCCTGCTTGGAGAAGCTCCTAGTCCAGGGGAAGATTGATGGCAAAGACCTTCATCCATAGCCAACAGAGAAAGCCTTCCCCTGGAGATGATGCCCTGAATTTGGACTTCTAGACTACTGGACTGTGGGAGAATAAACTTCTGTTTGTTAAAGCCATCCACTTGTGATATTTCTGTTATAGCAGCAGTAGATGACTAAGACATTACCACATAGTGTTGTTGTGAGAATTAAATGAGGAAATAAATTAAAATTTCTGGCCCATAGTAGGAGCCCTGGTGGTGCAGTAGTTAAGAGCTTGGCTGCTAACCAAAAGGTCAGCAGTCTGAATCCACCAGCTGCTCCTTTGGAACTCTATGGGGCAGCTCTACTCTGTCCTATAGGGTCACTGTGAGTCAGAATCGACTTGATGGCAATGGATTTGGTTTTTTGCTTTTTTTTTTTGACCCATAGTAAGTTCTCAATGAATATTAGCAATTGTTATTGTTATTATTTTATCTCTTCAGCATACAGCCCACTGCTTACCAGGTGATAGTGTCTAGATAAATATGTGGTGAATGAATAAATAAATATACTCCTTAGCTGTGAAAAAATTATTCAATACATTGTTTTCTCCACTACATGGGAAATTCACTATGTTATGGAGGCATGGTAGTAATGGTTAAAATAGTGAGTGTGAAGTTAGGCGAACCGATTTCAAGTCTGACTCTGCCATTTTTCATTTATGGGACTTGGGCAAGTCAAATCCACTAGAAGCCTCAGTTTCCTCACCTGTATTGGTGATGGTGAGAGTTCATAACTCTTAGGATTGTTGAGAGAATTAAATAAGATCATTTAATAAGTTAGTCGCATGAGGGAATAACCTATCCTTTCTTCTCACTTCAGTGGTTTTCTGTCTAGCACTGCTTGTTATAGTAATCACCAATGAATAGGTAGTATTAACATTCTTTTCAAAAAAAATAATTTTTGTTGCCTTGTCTGGAAATAGCAAGCGAAAGACAAAAAAACATAAAACAAAAACAAAACAAAACTCACTAAGACAAGCTCAGCTTGTCTCTGAGTGTCTGTACGTACCTGATGCCAAAACTTGTTTTTCATGAAATGGAAGGTAGAGTAGCAGAGCGGCTGCAAACAGTCACTGAAAAGATTAACTACCTTTCATGGCTGCTTAAAGGCGCTGACTATCAACATTTCACTGAAGAGACTTCTGGAAAGCGGTGCTCCTGTGTCTCCACTTTGCTTCTTTTCAGCTATACAAATCAAACCAGACTTGGTGACTACCCTCCCCCACATCCCAAGTGCTTCATTTGTATTTAGTTATGCAGAGAATCACATACATTCAGTATTCCTGTTCCATCAATAGCATAATAAGGTCAGGATGAATGAACCCTATTCATTCAAACATACAGGCAGAGTAACCTGAATGTGTCTCTCACGGAAGGACAAAAATATTCAGCACAGCTCACAGTCAATTAAGCATGCAGTTCCTGTGGAAATCCCATTACAGGTATGAAGACTGGGAAATGCTAGAGAAAAATGGTTCATATCATCCTTAAAAGGCTTGGATCACGTGCTTGATTTTCAAAGGGACTGCTACTGAATAACCAAAATGATTGCAACTGATGAAATATGACGGGTCCCTAGCAACTTACTTCCATTGGTATGATACCATACTTTTTATATTTTCAAATGTGAAGTGGCATTAAAACTCCACAAGCAAGTCATTTATGAGATTTTTGTGACCAATACTTAGCACAATTTGTAGCTCAGTGAATAAGTCATTGATGGTGATGATGTCAATGAGGGTATTAACTGTTTTTTTTTTTTTTTTTTTTTACAGAAGCACAAGGTTCTAGAGAAATATCTGCTGAGGACCATTCAATATTGAGGAAAGTCTAACCCAATGTAGCCAAAATAAGCAACAAAAATAACCTGTAGCATTTTTTAAATCAGAACGTAATATTGAAAAATTAAAATCACAGCATTTCGTTTTTGTAAATTTTAGATTAATTTATGGAATATTATAAAGTGATGACAGAAAATTCAGTGTAGTGATCAACAGCATGAGTTCAAAAGTCAAATTCCTTAGTTCATTTATCCCCCCCGTGCCTCAGTTTCCTATTCTGTAAAATGAGAATAATAATAATACCTTTTTCATAGTGATATTATGAATATTAAATATATGTAAGATACCTAGTGCAAGATGTCTGTAGCTATTTCTTCTCATTTTGAGTTGTATCACATAAATGAAGGTCTCAAAAGCTGTATTTAATACACGTCATTAAGGCTGACTCCACTTTGAGGAGGCAGCTCTTACCCAGTATTGTTTTGAGTGCCTTCCAATCTGGGGTGCTCATCTTCCGGCACTATATCAGACAATGTTCTGCTGCTATTCATTAGGTTTTCACTGGCCATTTTTTCACAAGTAGACCGCTAGGTCTAGCCTGTCTTAGCCTGGAAGCTCCACTGAAACACATCCACCATGGGTGACTCTGCTAGCATTTAAAATAGTAGTGGCATAGCGTTCAGTATTACAGCAACACGCAAGCCTCCACAGTATGACAAACTGACAGATGAGTTGTGGTAATAATTAATAATCAGGACATGGAATGCATGAAGTTTTAATCTAGGAAGATTGGAGGTAGTAAAAAATGAAATGGAAAGCATAAAGATCAATACTGCAGGCTTTAGTGAGCTGAAATAAATTTGTATTGACCATTTTGAATCAGATAATCATATGGTTTACTATGCAGGCAATGACATATTGAAGAGGAATGACGTCACATTCATTGTCAAAAAGAACATTTCAAGAACTATCCTGAAGTACAACGCTGTCAGTAATAGGATAATATCCATACACCTACGAGGAAGACTAGTTAATACAACTATTATTCAAATTTATTCACCAACCACTAATGTCAAAGATGAGGAAATTGAACATTTTTACCAACTTCTGCTGTCTGAAATTGATCAAACACACAATCAAGATGCACTGATAATTACTGGTGATTGGAATGCAAAAGATGGACAAAGAAGAAGAATCAGTAGTTGCAAAAAATGGCCTTGAGATAGAAAAGATGCCAGGGATCACATGATAGAATTTTGCCAGACCAACAACTTCTTCATTGCAAATACAATTTTTCAACCAAAAAAATGGTGACTATATACACAGACCTTCCCTGATGAAATACACAGGAGTCAAATCAACTACATTTGTGGAAAGAGATGACGGAAAAGCTCAGTATCATCAGTCAGAACTAGGCCAGGGACTGAATTCAGAACAGACCATTAATTGCTCATATGCAAGTTTAAGCTGAAGCTGAACAAAATTAGAGCAAGTCCATGAGAGTCAAAATAGGACTTTGAGTACATCCCACCTGAATTTAGAGAAGATCACGGGAATAGATTTTATGCATTGAACACTAACCAGGTGAGTTGTGGAATGATATCAAGGAAATCATACATGAAGAAATCAAAAGGCCATTAAAAAGACAGGAAAGAAAGAAAAGACCAAAATGGATGTCAGAAGAGACTCTGAAATTTGATCTTGAATGTAGACTAGCTAAAGTGAATGGAAGAAATGATGAAGTAAAAGAGCTGAACAGAAGACTTCAAAAAGCAACTTGAGAAGACAAATTATTATAATCATATGTGCAAACACCTGGAGTTAGAAAACCAAAAGGGAAGAACACGCTCAGCATTTTTCAAACTGAAAGAACTGAAGAAAAAATTCAAGCCTCGAGTTGCAATATTGAAGGATTCTACAGGGAAAATACTGAACTATGCAGGAAGTATCAAAATAAGATGGAAGGAACACAAAGGGTCACCGTACCAAAAGAATTGGTCAACGTGCAACCATTTTAAGAGGTAGCATTTGATCAAGAAACAATGGTACTGAAGGAAGACGTCCAAGCTACACTGAAAGTGCTGGCAAGAAACAAGGCTACAGGAATGGATGGAATACCAACTGAGATGTTTCGACAGACGGATGCAGTGATGAAGGTGCTTACTTGTCTTTGCCAAGAAATTTGGAGAACAGCTGCCTGGCCAAACAACTGGAAGAGATCCACGTTGTGCCCTTTCCAAAGAAAGGTGATACAACAGAATGCGGAAATTATCAAACAATATCATTAATGTAGCACACAAGTAAAATTTTGCTGAAGATCATTCAAAAGCAGTTGCAGTAGTACATCAACAGGGAACTTCCCAAAATTCAAGCCAGATTCAGAAGAGGATGTGCAATGACGGATATCGTTGCTGATGTCAGATGGATCTTGGCTGAAAACAAATGCCAGAAAGATGTTTACCTGTGTTTTATTGACTATGCAAAGATATTCAACTGTGTGGATCATAACAAATTATGGATAACATTGCGAAGAATAGGAATTCCAGAACACTTAACTGTGCTCATGAGGAACCTGTGCATAGACCAAGAAGAAGTTGTTCGAACAGAACAAGGGGATACTGTGCAGTTTAAAGTCAGGGAAGTTGTGCTTCAATATTGCGTCCTTTCACCATAGTTATTCAATCTATATGCTGAGCAAATAATCCAAGAAGCTGGACTACATGAAGAAGAATGTGGCATCAGGATTGGTGGAAGACTCGTTAACAGCCTGTGATATGCAGATGATGCAACCTTGCTTGCTGAAAAAGTGAAGAGGACTTGAAGCACTTACTGATGAAGATGAAAGACTACACCCTTCAGTATGGATTGCACCTCAACATAAAGAAAGAAAACAAAAATCCTCACAACTGGACCAGTAAGCAACATCATGGTAAGTGCAGAAAACATTGAAGTTGTCAAGGATTTCGTTTTACTTGGATCCACAGTCAATGCCTATGGAAGCAGTAGTCAAGAAATCAAGACACATTGGACAAATCTGCTGCAAAAGACCTCTTTAAAGTGTTAAGAACCAAAGATGTCACTTTGAGGACTAAGGTGCTCCTGACCCAACCCAAGTCATGGTGTTTTCAATCGCCTCATATGCATGAGAAAGCTGAACAGTGAATAAGGAAGACTGAAGAATTGATGCCTTTGAATTATGATGTTGGTGAAGAATATTGACTGTACCATGGACTGCTAGAAGAACAAATAAGCATGTCTTGGAAAAAGTACAGCCAGAATGCTTCTTAGAAGCAAGAATGGTAAGACTTCATCTCACTTACTTTGGACATGTTATCAGAAAGGACCAGCCCCTGGAGAAGGACATCAAACTTGATAGAGGATCATCAGAAAAGAGGAAGAACCTCAATGAGATCAGTTGACACACTGGCTTACAAAGGTCTCAAGCACAACAAGGATTGTGAGGATGGCACAGGACCAGGCAGTGTTTTGTTCTGTTTTCAATAGGCTATGAGTCAGAACCAACTTGATGGCACCTTACAACAACAATAACATGTAGTATTGTACATGGCACTTAGTACGGAATCATAGCAACCCTATAATACAGAGTAGTACTGCGTCATAGGGTTTCCAAGGACAGGCTGGTGGATTCAAACTGCCGACCTTTTGGTTAGGAGCCAAGTTCTTAACCACTGTGCCACCAAGGCTCCCAATAAATGCTAGCCATTGCTGTTTTTTAATTAAGGACTTAATAACCAATGCTTGATTATTATGGAAAACTACGTTATTCTGCATGCATTCTTGAGGTGAGGTACCTCTCATGAAAATCAATTATGCTTATCACACACTGTCCAAGTGATATTGCATGAGATTATGGACTAGATAGGTCAGCCTCACTGATCCTATGACAACTGTTTTTAAGCAAATTCTCAAATACAAGGAAACATTATACACTCCTCATTTGCAAAAGCATTATACATGTTAATCAAGAGAAGTTTCCTTTACCCTTCATGGTTTTCCCTTTGTCAATATATCTTCATCCTTAGTGAAAGTAATTAGAGCAAATAGAACTGCTGTGGGCAATTTTTTCAAACTTGTCTTTTATTCTTATTGTAGATAGTGAAATACATGGAACGTGAGCATTTAGGAAGCAATCCTATGCATTCAATACTGTTTGGGTTCCATGTGAATAGCTTGCAAAAGCCTTCCTCTACTCTGTATGTCTTCCCATTGTCAATCCCTGTGCCTGGCCCGCCTGCATTAACATGAAATGATGGTTCTGTCTTCACTCAACTCAGTGAGCTAAACTTCAAAGCTCATTACTATGCAAGAAGTCTGATTTCACTCTGATTTAACTAATTTGTAGACTCCCTAACTGAACAACACTTTAAATGGCCATTGTGTTTGCTTATGTGCCATTTCTTCCATTTTCATGCACATGCCAACATCAGCTACCAGCTGGTAACAAAGGGACTGACACCCCTTCTTTGCATTATGAAAGAAGTCTCTAATAGCCCCTCTCTGCCATGGCCAAGTCTGTGGCAATGCGCCTTTAGAAGCCAACACTGAAGCACCTTTTACTGCCCTTGAGCCTGATGGCCTCCCATCCCTTAGCCTACGGGGGAACAGTAGATAATAGGGTGGCCAGTGACCTTGAAAATGACGAGGTAATGTGCAATTGTTGCCAATATTTCCTTTTCTTTTTGAGGAAACAGGCCCGCTGTCCATTTGGAAAATGCAGGAGAGGCGGTGCCGCTTAGTCATTGTATAGAAGCCAGCCAATGGTCCTGCACGATTTCTGTTCTCGGGATATCTCTACAGAGCCAGTTAGGGATTTGGGGAAAGGGTAGGAGACAGAGGATTTTGTGCAGCGCTGCTTTCAGCGTTTCTCTTTATTTTTGTCATTCGGGGGAAAGAGTTTTCCGATTCAACCTCTGTCATCCATCTCTTTTTGCGCAATAAAACTTCACATGGAAAGGAGAGTTCGGGTTTTTTTTTTTTTTTTTTTAAATCAAAAGAAAGGTAATAAAAGCAACTAAATGCTGTTAGGAAACAAAACACTATGTGAGGAATTCCAGATGGCAGGGTCGAAGCCGGGAACTGTCGCAGCAATGGATAGGATGTAGGTGCAGGATCTCTTTGCTGTGTGATTTAATGGAACATTTTTGAAACAGGACTAAATGTCAAACAGCAAAAATAAAAGTGAGAACAAAACCAGACCGAAGTATCTGGTAACTCCCTGACCAAGTATTCTAGTTCTGAGGTTGTTAAAACAGCTCCCTACAGTTTCTCTTCTTACAAGCCTTTTCCTTCCATCAAAAGAGAAAACAAAACAAAAACATCAGCACATGGCTAAAGAACTCCCAGAGTCCTGAAGCAAAGACCGAAGGCTTCAATCCTTTCAATCCGCTTCTGCAACTCTTCAGTGTGCCGCGTCCCCTGCTTCAGAGTCAGCAGGGTTATTCATTTATTCTCTTGTATGCCACCACAAGCGGCTTTATTCATGTTCCCTTCAACCACCGGAACAAAGGACTTTATCCCCCTACCCTCTTAACAGCAGCACATGTCTGAATTTCACAAATGATGGGAACGTGGAATTTATCTAAGCTTATCCATGAGACCTCAGAAGAAAGCAGAGCTTCACAGACAGAAAAGAAAGGTGATGCAGAGTTTGACGTGGGGCCAACTGATGTCTCTAAGCTGCAGCTTTTACCCACAGAACAATGCTGTCTGGCACTGGCCGGGCCCTGTTGTGAGTTGGTGCTTGACGTCTCTGCGTAGGGAAAGCTTGTCACAAGATCTTTGCCTCACAAGCAAATGTACTGAGACCTGGAATCAAATGGGAGGTAGGCTTGATCACAGCCATTTGTAATATTATTAATCTTCAGCATCAGAGATGGATTAAGAGCCTGTTACAGTTTGATAGGATGCTGAGCACACTTAATGGCTCCTGATTAGATGAGGCAAGCTTTAACAAGAATGCTACGTGGAAATGAGTAGGGAGACCATATTCCTGGCAGCTTGAAGCCCTCTCGAAGAAACGTCTCTGCCAGTCAGGACATGACCCAGCCTGTTAGGAAATGAAAGTGGAGTGGAGGGCAAATGCCACGAGGCCTTTCGAAAATAGATCGCCAGGACTTTCTTTTGATGCGCCATTAGGTGGGTTCGAACCATGAACCTCTCGGTTAGCAGCCAAGATTTAACCATTGCGCCACCAGGGCTTCTTAACCAAATGACTCAAGAGCTTTATTGTTGGATAGGCTATAGAGTATTGTTTTCAAACAAATGAATCCAATTCAATTTTATTTTTTGAGGCAAGTCGGACATGTGGAGTAACCCTGAGAGAGAACATACACTAAATCAAAAATAGTGCCTTAACGGAGGGCTGTGGGGACCATGGTCTCTGGGAACATCTAGCTCAATTGGCATTACACAGTTTATAAAGACAGCGTTCTACATTCTACCTTCTGAGTAGCGTCCAGGGTTTCAAAAGCCTGTGAGCAGCTGTCTAAGATACTCCACTGGTCTCACCCCTTCAGGAGCAAAGGAGAATGAAGAGAACAGGATACAAGGGAAAGATTAGTCCAAAGGACTAATGAACCACAGCTACCAAGGCCTCCACCAGACTGAGTCCAGTACAGCTAGATGGTGCCTGGCTACCACTGCAGACTGCTCTGACCAGGATCACAACAGAGGGTCCTGGACAGAGCTGGAGAAGGATGTAGAACAAAATTCTAACTCACAAAAAAAGACCAGATATCCTGGCCTGACAGACTGGAGAAACCCTGAGAGTATGGCCCCCAGACACTCTTTTAGCTCCGAGGTGAAGTCAATCCCAAGGTTCACCGTTCAGCTGAGGATTGGACAGCCCCATAAAACAAAACGAGACTAATGAGGCAGAGCTGTCCAGGGACAAGGACTAGAAGGCAGAAGGGGACAAGAAAGCTGGTGATAGGGAACCCAAATTTGAGAAGGGACAATGTTGACATGTTATGGGATTGTTAACCATTGTCATAAGGCAACATGTGTACTAAATGTTTAACGAGAAACTATTTGTTTTGTAAACCTTCTTCTAAGGTACAAAAAAAAAAAAAAAAAAGCATTATCTATGTGAGATCAAATTGACAACAGCAACTCAAAAGGTTTGATGGGAAGCCTAGGGGCAGTGAGCTGAAGATAATGGTGAGGGAATAATTTGGAAAAGAATAGTGAGAATAGCAGCACAACTGGAAGAATGTAATTGATGTTACTGAATTGTACATGTAGAAATTTCTGAAATGGTGTGTGTATCTTTGGCTATGGATATTTTCACCCCAAAAAAAAAGGGTCCTCCAAGGTCGAGAAGGGAGAGTGTTGACATGTCGTGGGATTGTTAACCAATGTCATAAAACAATATGTGTACTGACTGTTTAATGAGAAACTATTTGTTCTGTAAACCTTCACCTAAAGTACAATAAAAATTTTTTTTTTTTAAATGCTGCCTTATTACAAAATCATCCTTGCAGAGACTAGTATTGGGTGAATATAATTTCCCTTTTATCACTTTAAAAGATCACATCTGAGCAATTATTTCAGGTGCTTAAATACATTCACTTTGTGCCAATAATCGGATGTGACCCTTTAAAAAGCAGAATGTCAGAACCATTAAGCTTGAATATGGATAGTGATGCATGTAAGATGCACTATTTGTGAAGCATAAAATGATCACATTAACTAACAAATAAACAATTCAACATAAGGGAACTTTGATGCCAACAAATGAAAAAAACATCACGTAATGATTTACTACTCTTGTACTAATCCAGTGGGAAATATAACAGGGGTATTTAGATTTCACAGAAATTTGAGTCAGGATGAAAGGTGATGCAGAGAGACCCTGTATTATTACCGGCATTCATAGTCATTATGAAGCAGTGTGTGGGTAAGTGTCATTGTGGATTGCTGTGGACATGGTTATTAACCAGAAACTGTAAGCATGTCTGCCATTTGCTACATTTAAATCTAATCCTAGCCTTCTCAGTCCACTACTATGGTAATATCAAGAGGATAATAATTACCAATAGGAGTCCTGGTTGTGCAGTGGTTGAGAGCTCAACTGCTAACAAAAAATGTGGGCAGGTTGAATCCACCAGCTGCTCCTTGGAAACTCTATGGGGCAGTTCTACTCTGTCCTATAGGGTCACTAAGAGTCGGAATCGACTCAATGGCAACAGTTTTTTTTTTTTTTTTTTTTTTTGGTATTTCTCTATAGTATGTGAGAATAGGAAACATGAACTTACGATCTAGCACAAAACTTCAATTCACATCAAAATCTACCACAAGCCTTAATTAAGGCATAAACTTTTTTACAAACAATAAATAATACACCTGAAAAGTGGACTATGTCCTATATGTTTATTTTATTAATTGAAGAAAGAAAAGAAGAGATGGAAGAAAGAAGGAAGGGATAAACTACCCAGGCACCATGAGGGCAATGACTGTACTCAAAAGGTGGTGATGATGTTAGTGCCACCATGCTCAAAGCGTCTTGCACACCTCTGGGAATATGCTACTATCACTGAATAGCTCTTTCTCTGAACAGTTGTGGTTATGTACAACAGAAGGAAACGTTGCCTTGTCCTGCATCATCCTCACAATCACCAGCATGTTTGAGTCCATAGTTGTGACTATGGTGCCAATCCATCTCACCTAGGGTCTCCCAGGCCCTCATTGGCCCTCTACTTCACCTAAAACGATGCCTTTCTCTAGCACTTGACCCCTCCTGTTGACGTGTCCAGGAGCCCTGGTGGTGTAGTGGTTAAGCACTCAGCTGCTAACTGAAAGGTCAGTGGTTCAAACCCATCAGCCACTCCGAAAGAGAGAGATGTGGCAGTCTGCTTCCACAAAGATTACAGCCTTGGGACCCTATGGGACAGTTGTACTCTGTCCTGTAGGGTCACTATGAGTCAGAATCAACTCAACAGCAATGGGTTTTTTGGTTGATGTGTCCAAAGCAAACGAGGTAGACAGTGTTCTGTTATCATCCATAGGTTTTCAGAAGTACATTACCATGACTTTCTTCCTAGTCTGTCTTAGTTTGGAAGCTCTTCTGAAACCTGTCCACCATGGTGGAAGAGGCTACATAGGTCCGGCTCCCTTTTATTACTCCCCATTGCTAACCCCTGCATTGTCTCATGATCTTATTTTTCCCTCTGGTTCCAGTCTCTACAAAAAGTTTAAGATGAACCCATGTTCCTCCTTAGGGGGTGGAAAACAAGTGATAATGATCTAGGGATTAAAAACCAAACGAAGTACCCGTCTTGTGACAAGAAAACCAGGATGTCGCCAGATAACCCCCAAGAATATCAGTAAAAGATTAACTCATCTGGGACATGACCACCTCAAGGGGGAACGAACACATACTTCTAAGACCCATAATCCTGTCCCTATAAAGCCTTTGGCCAATCTCCAGTGGGCGAGATGCGTTTTTAGAGGCATCTATTCCCCTTTGTCTCTTATATATTGATATATAATAAAACTCTTGCTGCTCACCTCACACCTGTCTCACAACTGGCTGTTGTGGCAGGCAGTTCCAATCTGCTTTATTGCGATAACAATGGGTGACTCCAATGATATTCGAAATATCAGCGGCACAGCTTGCAGCGTCACAGCAACACACAAGCTGCCACAGTAGGACAAACTGACAGGTGGTGGTTCTGAACAGTAGACTGCATAACGGTTAAAAAATTCCTTGTAAGAGCCCACTCTTCCTATTCCCTTCTGTCCCCTCCCGGAGGACTGAGGAGTAACTATCACTCTGTAAGTATCAGTGTGGAGTTGAATAAGGGAAGGTGAGGCTATGGGGTTTGAAGCAAACTTTTAGATTTTTCATCTTAGCGAGCCCTTGGAGGTTATTTTAACTGAACTTCTCATCATAAAAGTCAGTAAAAAAGCTTGTGGTATCAGAATGCCTTATTGAGACTGTCTCACTGGTCTCCTCAGGCCAAGTCCTGAGTTCTTCCCCCTCACAGGTAGTTTTCTAAGGAGAGAATTTGATTTGATTCTCTTGGCTTCCTGATATTATTACTCAACAACCACTTCTCCGCATTTCGTTTTATCCAAGTAATCAGAGTATCCCATTGAACAGAGAGGGTATACCCGTAGGCCTGGGGCCCATGACCTCATAGACAGCTGGTAGCTGCAAAGAGACCTCAAGACTCAGAGTTGAGTTAAAATGGGGGCTTCCTTTCTCCTTTTAAGGGTATGCTTAGTGAAGCTGCAGGCTCACTCTACCTCATTAGGCTAATGGTATTCCTGGACATCCGTCAGAAATTTGACCTCACGCTCATCCAAGAACTGATTTTCTCCATTCTCTGCAATTCTCTAAGGCACCTTTCAACTTGAGAGTTACAGGCCATGTTAACAAGCCTGTGCTTTCAGTCATCCTAATCCACTGAAGCCCTTTTCTATTACTGCAACAGCATTAATCATTTCACATTGACTTTTTCATGGTGTCACTAAGGCTGTATTTCCTACGGTATTTTCCGAGGACCACATGATGGCTTGTGGAGAAAGAAAAAAAGTGTGCCACTTTCAAACGAGTTTGGGAGACACCGCATATTCTACCTCATTCTTCCAGCTGAATTATTTATTTAGCATTTTAAAACCTCTGAGAAATCCTGCAGAAAATAAACCAGTTTACCTCAGCATTTCTCAGATACAGATGACAACGTAAATCCTGTGTTCACGTAACACCACTCACGTGTCCTGGGACTGATGAACTCTGGGGCAAAGTGTCCACCCTAGATGTACAGTTTATATTAAACGTTCTGGAGGCCTATGCTTTCCGAACCCCAAACTCCTAAATTTCCTAAATTTTCCACTAAGCCAAGAAAAGGGAAGCTTTCCAATTTCCTCCCCTGAACTGGTAAATAGACAGGTTGGCTGTATATTTTCATCTTTATTTTAAACTGTGCTGGATAGAAATACATAAGACAGCATTCTGGGGACAGAAATGTCATACGCAGCGTGAGCAGCCCCTCAGCCACAGGATTCTAATACCCTCACCAGACTGGAGTCCTTGTTTGTATGCCTCCCTCTCCTCAGAGAAACCTGTGTGGAAGCATGGCTTTGAAAGACCAGGAGTACATCAAGGAACACAAAGCTTGCTTCCGGCACCGTTGCACCACACAGATTAAACACAGGCTGCGACCGTCTCTTCTCAGTCATACCCAACTGATAGAAAGCAAAGAGAGTTTGGGGCTTCATCGTAGTTTCCCACAGCCTGCGAAATGGGGGAAAATGCCTTTCAGGTATTTCAGAGCATGTGTATTTTGGTCACACTTTGTAAAAGAAAAGAGGCAGCCGTGAACAGTGCCTCACTTTATTTGTATTAAACGCCAGCTCAAACTAGCCCCAATTCCACACCTCCAGGTGTGCGACTCTTGACCCAGACACAGTATGACTGCTACCAGCCACCCCTGTGGAGCAGAGCTCCCTGTGGACGCCCGATTCATCATTGCCAGACGCAAAGACGGTTTATTTTGAGGCAACAAAAGTCACCTTTTAGATATTAAATCTTTTCTGTTTGAAGAGGCCTGTTGGTTTGCCCCGATGGAGTGGTGGAGGGTTTGCATAACCCAAGGACTTTTGGCAGCCACTTTTGTTTGAAGCACAGACAGCTTTTTATAACTATAAGGGGTTCCATCTCTTGTGCCAAGCCACCTGATCATTTTGTTTGAGAAGCAGACTTAAGGGACCAACTACTTTGAAAACGGATGCTTGTGTATGAGGGAGAGAGGTATTTGGGCATGATTTCCGCTCACATGGCTTGCTTTTTAAATGAAGTGTGACTGGAGACTTTTGTCTCAGAAATGACTCAAGGCAATATGATATGGGATAACAGAAAGCTGTCTGATTCCCTGGGCTTCCCTTTGAGAGAGCTCGTCTCTTTCCAAAACTGAGGCGAATGGCTAAACTCTAAATTTCATCTGCTTTTCCATCTCTTGTAAGTTCAGTTTCCACGTATGACAAGCCTCCGTTTGGATTGGCGTCAAGGCAAAAGAGCAATGGTCTGGCAAAAATAAATCATCTCTACATGTTCTCTTTGTATTTCTGATGAATTTGGCAGTCAGCTTTTTGAGTCGGGCTCCGTGGAAGCTCTCTGAGGCAGTGGCATTGATTCTACTGCCATTAACAGCCAATATTTTGTAGGCATGTATGTGCATATTCTCAGCTGCTCTAAGCCCTTTGGATGAGTTATCGCATATAATCTTCTCCACAACCCTTTGAAATATATACTACAGAGATTATGTAATATGCCCAAGATGAACATGTATCTGTTAGTTGCTGTCTCGTAAACTATACACTGAGCGCTTCATTTGCTCTTGGCTGAGCCCATTCATGCATCTGTGTTCAGCTGGGGGTCAAATAGGTGGCTCTACTGATCTCGGCTGGGCATGCTTACATGTATGGGGGTAGTTCACGCTTGTATTGTCTCGGTTGCTATAATCAGACTTGCTTCCATGTGTGTAGTCATTCTTACGCCAGCTAGTCTGGAGTTGTTCATATGAAGGAGGCAGGTAAAGGGCAAATTGCCTTTGGAGGACCTGGACTTGGAAGGGGAACACCATTATTCCCGCCATATTCTTTTGGCCAAGGCAAGTCACGAAGCCAGCACAGGTTCAAGAGGTGGAGAAATCCACTTTATCTCTTGATAAGGGGATATGCAAAGATATAGAAGATTATTATGAAACAATTTAAGAAAACAGAGAAGTTGAATAATATTACAGTGAACGCCCATATGCACACCACCTAGTTTCTACAATTAACATTTTACTATATTTGCTTTATCATGTATCTGTCCACCTATTCATCCTTCTATCTGTTTGGCAATCCACATTTTAAAACAAACATATTTTGAAGTTGCAGACATAAGTACCCCTGCCTAAGAGTATTTCATTAACTAGCATCCAATATTTGTTCTTGTTTCATTTTACTCTATGGAAGTAAGATGTATAATAAAGTGCACAAATCATAAGTGTATTATCTGATGAGTTTCAATAAATGCATACACCTGTGCTATCCAAACTCCTATCAAGATACAGTGATCAATCACCTCATACATTTCCTTCATATTCTCTCTCACTTAATCTCTGCTGTACAATCAAAGAGGCAACAACTCTTTTTTTTTTTTTTTTACCATAGATTAGTTTTGTCTTTTCTAGTAGGAAATAGAATCATATAGTATAATCTCACAGTACGCACTCTTTTGTGAAAAACTTTTCTCACCCAATATGTTTTTGAGATACATCCATGTTGTTTTTTGTATCAGCAGTTCGCTCATTTTTATGGATGAGTAGGATTCCATTGTATGTACACTCTTTTTTTTTTTTTCCTTTAGCTGAAAGTTTATAGCTCAAGTTAATTTCTCATACAAAAATTTATACACTTATTGTTATGTGACACTAGTCGCAATCCCTATAATGCGACAGAACACTCCCCCTTTCCACCCCGGGTTTCCTGTGTCCATCCAACCAGCTCCTGTCCGTTCCTGCCTTCTCATCCCAACTCCAGACAGGAGCCACCCTTTTGGTCTCGTGTATCTTCTTGAAACTAAGAAGCATGCTCTTCACAAGTATTGTTTTATGTTTTATAGTCCAGTCTAATCGATGTCTGAAGAGTGGGCTTCAGGAATGGTTTTAGTTCTGGATTAACAGAGCATCCGAGGGCCATGGCTTCGAAGGTTCCTCCAATCTCAGTTAGACTATCTCAGGTCTTTTTACATGAATTTGAGTTCTGCTCCACATTTTTCTCCTGCTCCATCAGGGACTCTATGTTGTGTTTGTTCCCTGTCGGGTTTAAACCTTTTCTTGAGTTCTTATAGTAGCAGTCTCATACAATATTTGTCCTTTTACAGCTGACTAATTTCACTCAGCATAATGCCTTCCAGACTCACCCACGTTATGAGATGTTTTGCAGATTCATCGCTGTTCATTATCGTATTCCATCATGTGACTATACCATAATTTGTTTATCCATTCGTCCACTGATGGCCACCTAGGTTGTTTCCATCGTTTTGCTATTGTGAACAGTGCTGCAATGGACATGGGTGTGCATGTATCTATTCATGTGATGACTCTTATTTCTCTAGGATATATTCCAGGGAGTTGGATTGCTGGATCGTATGGTACTTCCATTTCTAGCTTTTTAAGGAAGCACCAAACTGATTTCCAAAGCGGTTGTACCATTTTATATTCCCACCAGCAGTACATAAGTGTTCCAATCTCTCCACAACCTCTCCAACATTTATTATTTTCTGTGTTTTGGATTAATGCTAGCCTTGTTGGGATGAGCTGATATCTCATTGTAGTTTTGATTTGCATTTATCTAATGGCTAATGATGGAGCATTTCCTCATGTATCTGTTAGCCACCTGAATGTCTTCTTTGGTGAAGTGCCTGTTCATATCCTTTGCCCATTTTTTAATTGGGTTATTTGTCTTTTCATTGTTGAGGTTTTGCAGTATCTTGTAGATTTTAGAGATTAGACCCTGATCAGATTTGTTGTAGCCAAAATTTTTTTCCGGGTCTGTAAGTTGTCTTTTGACTCTTTTGGTGAAGTCTTTTGATGAGCATAAGTGTTTGATTTTTAGAAGCTCCCAGTTATCTAGTTTCTGTTCTGGTATTTGTGCATTGTTACTTATGGTTTGTATTCTGTTTATGCCGTGTATTAGGGTTCCTAGCATTGTCTGTATTTTTTCTTCCATGATCTTTATTGTTTTAGATTTTAAACTTAGGTCTTTGATCCATTTTGAGTTAGATTTTGTACATGGTGTAAGGTATGGGTTTTGCTTCATTTTTTTGCAGATGGATATCTGTTATGCCAGCACCATTTGTTAATGAGACTGTATTTTCCCCAGTTAACGGACTTTCGGCCTTTGTCAAATATCAGCTGCTCATAGGGGGATGAATGTATGTCTGGATTCTCAATCCTTTTCCATTGGTCTATGTATCTGTTGTTGTACTAGTTCCAGGCTTTTCTGACTACATGGTGGTATAATAGGTTCTAAAATTAGGTAGTGTGAGGCCTCTCTCTTTCTTCTTCTTCTTCAGTAATGCAACTGTTTTAGATTTTATGGTCATATTATCAGACCATACTTAGATTCTACAAGTGATATGGATTTCATTAGTTTACTCTTTTGAAGTTTCATTCTAGAGGTAAAATTATTTCCCCTGTTCTATGAAGTTTTCCTTTTTTTATTTATTTCTGTGATGATTTCATCTTTTATGTATATTTTATTTACTCCCTTTCTAGAACTCCCATTAGGTGGACTTTGGATCTTTTAGATTTATCTTCCATGTCTCAATATTTTTCTTCAGTATCCATTTTTTGTTTCCTTGGCACAAGTTTCCACCTTCCAAATTAAATTCTTACCAAGTCTTTTAATTATACCACTTATTTTGTCTTTAATCTTTTCTTTCCACAATGATATTTTAGACCTCCAAGAACTCTTCAGAGTTTTTTTCTTATTAACTACTTCATTTCCATCAGTTTCTTCTTTTCCTTCTTTTTCCTTTACCTCCTTCTTATCTTCCTCTTTCTTTTATAATGTATTAGGTATTATCTCAATTATTGATGAGGACTGTTTATTTCAAAGTTCTCCTTTTCCACGCTATTGATTTTGTTCTGTTCTTGATTGCATTTGATACTCCTTTCTCAGGCTATGAATCTTGTTTGTCTATAAATATTTGTAGGTAAACATCTAAAGTGAATATGTTACTAGGTGGAACCTATTTTCTCATTCACAGTGGAGATCCCTGTTCACCTAGCAAGAAATAGAGAAGGTTGGAGTTGATGATTTTAGGAGTCCAATGTGATAAGAAGTAAACTGTAGCTTACATACAGTTTACCTTCTAGGTTTGGAGTCTCCCACACCTCCTGTGGCCTTATGTTACCTAGGATTGTTCCCCAGACTGAGAGTCTCTAGAGTCAGAGCTCCTACTTCAGGAGGCTATGTTCTTGGCTTTATCCTTGAGCAATTAGTCCCTAAAAAATATGTATCTTATTGGTAATTGTGATAGTGAGAACTTGCTCAGCTACTCTCCTTGTGTGACTATTGACAGACATAAGGAAATAATTATAAGTAACTGGATTGGGAAGTTAAATAATTACATCCATTTTGGACATGATATTTCAAGCCTGTTGAGCATCTAGGTGACAAGCCCAGCCAAAATATACAAATACGTATCTACAGCTCATGCGGGAATTTGTGTCTAGAGCTATGGACCAGAGGTCATCAGTATAGAGATGGATGATATCCCTGAGACAGAAATTTCCAAACAAGAAAGAATCACTTAAGAGGAACAGAACTCGATAAATCTGTGTCTTTTTGGAAGACAGAGGAAGTCAGAAAAATGTGGTAAGCAATGTGGAAACAGAGACTGAATTACCATAAAATTTAAAGGAAAGGAAGGTATCAAGCTAGAGGGGATATATATGTGAACAGTGACAACTTTAGGTTAGTGACATCTTACCCTTCAAATTACTGGGTAAAGATTAAAATCTGAAATTACGATAGAGTAATATTTGACTTTCCTCTTCTCAGATCTGAACATTCTGTCTTATCGCTGGTTTTTATTTGTGTGTGTGTATATGTTTTGTTTTTTTGGTCCGTCCTTAAAGGATTTATTTCTCCTACATTTTGATTTAATTTGATATTTCTTATAAGAAGGAGTCTCATAGAATGAAACAAACCTATGGATAGAATTGCTCCCAAAGTGAGCTGTCACTATAATAAAGGAATTTAAATCCGTGAGTGCTTAGTAGACATTATGTATAAACAAAAGTAATCAACTACCTGCATCATAGATGAAAATAAGCATAAATGTAATAAAAGTGTTATTTTCAGTTCCTATTGTGTTCAGGGAGTATAACTTATACTTACTATAACAAGTTGATGAAGCATCAGAGGTTTAGGGCAAAAAGAGAATGCAGAAAATGAAGTAAGAGTTGAATATAGTAATGAAAAACCAGGAATAAAATATGTCAGAGTGAATGTAGGGGAAGGAAGATGAACTCAAGATGAGTGTTAAGGGGGATGGAAAACATGAAAAGGATCCAAGAAAAACTGACCTGTGAATCAGGAAGAAGTAGTGAATGAATTAGGGGGAGAAGTACAAAATATATTGAAAAGCCCCACAGATGAAATAAATTATTCAAGTTTTTTGTTTTTCTTAGAAGCCAGCTCTATTTGTTCATTGTTAAGTATGGTATATTTTTTTATGCTTCTCTCTCTCTCTTTCTTTCTCTGATTCAAAGTTTCTTCCCAAACCTCAAAAAATTCAATAACAATTTGAAAAGCAAAATACAAAAATGGTAAATAATATTATTCTTCGAGTCCTTGTTTGTGACGATCCCTAGTCATCTAATTCAATCATATGCAAACGTAATGTTTTTCCTGGCAGATTCCTTTCAAATCAAGAGAAAATTCAGCTGGAAAGCTAAAAGTTTCATGATGCAACAGACATTGTATCTTTCTCCTGTACTTTTTCACTGAAATCTCCATGGTTCCCAGGCTTTGACCCAGCTTCCACAGAAAATTTCTGCTTTATTGACCCTTTCCCTATGCATCCAACCCTTGAAGCAGGCAGCAGCTCTAGAGAGCTTTGCCTGCAGTCAGCAAAACTAAGACATGAATGTTCCAGGCTCTACCCTTTCTTTTTTTTTCCAGATCAATTTCTTCCAAGGGATTTAACATAAGTTAGAAAGAAATTCCCATCAAAACAAAACTAATCTCACTAAGATTTTACCTGGTAAGAGATCAAGGTGCTTCCAGGAGGTGCTTTAAAGACCAAAGAAATAATGGAGTTCAAATCGACATGTGTGACATGGACTCAGGGAAATGCGTTGGCAGGAACTTCCTCTATGATCCTTCATCCTCAGCTGATAAACAGCTGCCTTCTCTAACCAAGTACTTATCCTTTTAGAGCTACTATAATACCAAATACTTTGTCTTTTTGGATAGTGTTTATTTAACTCCAAAGGGACTGCAAACAAGAATTTGGCCCTGAAATTTAAAACTCAGTCTCATTAAAATGCTTCCCAGGACAAATTCAATGTGCCTACTAGCATCTTGCCGAATTTCTCTTCATTCTACTCACGGTTAGTATCAATTCAGCTGGATTTCCATTACCTTTTGAATATTTCAGCTAGACTTCTGGAACCTTCTATCCCGCCCTGTGGTCTGTGGTTTGTTTTCCCCTGATTTTGCTTCTCAAATGAAATGATATTGAATAACTCCTTTGAGGACTTCAGTTGTTTCCCCATGGACTATAGCTGTGTTTTCAAACAAAACGTAGCTCCTGAAACATCAGCATTTTTAATTGCCCGTTTTCTACCAGAATAGTTCTTTTACTTGCCTACTTGGTATCTCCACCTGGATTCCTAATCATGTCATCCCTCCAAAGATTTATCTGTACTGTCTCCAGTCTTGTCTTCTTCCTCTGTCTCTAGAGTCCACTTCTGTCAGGCTTTGTCTCCAGCACTCCACTGAAACAGGTCTCATCAAGCTCATCAAGCACCACCCGTTGCCAAAGCCAGTGGTCAATTTTCAGGGCTTATTTCACTTTTCCTCAATTGCATATGAGGTAGCAGATTACGCCCTTTTTCTTGAAGTACTTTCTTCTCTTGGCTACACTCTTTAGTTGTTCTCATCCGTCCTCATTTAATGCTTCTTCTCAGTCTTCTTCATTGACTCCTCCTCATTTCCCTCCCCTCTACACGTTAAATGCCCCAGGTCTACTCTATTTTCTAACTATGTTCTCTCCTAAGATGATTTTATCCAGTCTCAGGTCCATAAATAGGATTTATATACCAACAACTCTCAAAGTCATATCCACAGCCTAGACCTCTTCTTGAACTGTGCACTGCTTCACTGAACTCATATCTCTGACTGCCTGTGTACCATCTCCACTTGGTATCTGATAAAACCAGTTGCTGTAGAGTCAATTCCTACTCATGTGTTTCAGAGTAGACCTTTGTGCTCCATAGAGTTTTCAATGGAAGTAGATCACCAGGCCTTTCTTCCCAGGTGCCTCTGGGTGGATTCAAATCGTCAACCTTTCTGTTAGTTACTAAGCGCTTAAGCGTTTGCACCACCCAGGGACTCTTGGGTATCTAACAGGCATCTCTAAATTGGCATGTCCAAAACCGAGTTTCTGAGTTTTACGTACTCCGCAATGCCCTTCCAAATCTGTTACTCTAGTAATCTTACCTACACCAGTAAATGGACATTCCAAAGTCACTTTAAATCAGTACCTCTGGAATTGGTCAGTCCACCTCATCTTCAGTACAGCTCTGGATTTTTATTAGCCCATTGTACTACTTTGCAAGCATGTGCTTATCTCAGCGGTAAGAACAGAAGGACTTTAGAAATGCTTTCTGCTGGAATATTAAAGTCGGGGAAAACAGCCTAGTCCACAATTTGCTTTTGTAAAGATTACAGTCAAGTAAACCCTATGAGGCAGTTCTACTCTGTAACACTTGGGGTCACCATGAGTCAGAATCAACTCCACAGGACCCAACAGCAACAACATATTTTTAAAGTTCCAGGACTAATCCTAAACAAATTTCCTTAGCCTTCCCTTATCATTTTTCTTGTTTTATAGACCTCCACACACATTTGCACACACCAACTATTTAGCCTATGGTCATAGCCCCCTTGCCTGCAACTTGGAGGTCACAACGAATCAGCCATGGTGCTTTGTACAACTCTTTCTTTCTGCTGCTACAAACATTACATTAGATGCTAGTAGCTGAATATGAACTATAGAGATAAAATTGTCTCTGTCTTTTCTAATTTTTTATTTGTATCTTTTTAAATATCATTTCTGTCTATTAGCCAATAGCATCCGTAAGTGATTATATCTGTAGTTGTCTTAGCTCATGGAAGTATAAATTGACAGATGGTATCATATGTGATATGAAAAGTGTTTTTTGTTTGCCTTTCATTTTAGGTCTCCCATTTTTTATAGAAAGAGACATTCTCTTTCTTGGGTTGGCTCTTCTGTATTTTTTTTCCTGCCACCAATTAAAAAAAAAATTACCGATGAATTCAGAATGAAAATTTTCAATAAACTGTCAGATAAAAATTGATTTTATCATGTTTTTCATTTTGAGATATGTATTTAATATTCTCTTTCATCACTGTAGAAAGAAAATAATCTTGCCAAGGGCCAAAGCTGTGCGTGATAAGGGAAAAATCCTGATAAGCATTCACCTTTTTGCAGTTATCAGCCTTACTGCAAAGTGCCACAGAAGATGAGCCTCACCAACCTAAGGAGGCAGAAAACAGCACTCAGTGGACAGCAATTCCATTTCTGGAATCCCCAAGGGGATCATAACTTATTACCTTTCCCACAAAAGCAGCACAGAGGAAAGGAGTTTCCAATTAGACTTACCAGAGAAGGTTACTGCTAGAGAGAATTCCGAGAGTTCATCCAAGCCATTTCCCTGCCTTCAAGAAAGACTCCCCTATAAACTACTCCTGTGGAAGAAAACATTCTCTAATTTAAATGTTTCCAAAGAACAGACTGGTCCACGTTTTCCCCAGGACAACAAGGAAATTTGCATTCATAATGTCTCTTTATTGCCACGGGACCAAAACAAAATAGATTTTATTATAAGATACTATAAGGCTTTCATGGCCAGAATGTCCATAAAAGCTAAGTCGTTTCTGCCACCCATTAATAGCCAGAATTAAGATTTTGAAAATCTACGCTACTTATAGCTAAAACATGTAAACCAAGTATATTGCTGTATTAGAGCCGTATCTCTAATGCCATGAACTTTATTTGGCTTGGTTGGTATAGGAAACAAAAAAATACAATAGCAGTGTTGATACATGGCCATTTCCTTCTATGGTTTTGAAAACAGTCTTTGTCCCTGGCATCTCTTCCTTTCTCCTCGTAAGCTGAGGTGTCAGTCCGTATATTAACTTCAACCCATTTCTCGTCAGAAAATAAGGTGAAGCTAAGCTCCATCTGGGGCAACCCCTTATTAAAAATGAACCAGCCAGGAAGTGAGCTAATTTGTTGATGTTATAAAAAGACTGCTTTATTCTGTCCCCACCTTCACAAGATTTTGTTCCTAGAGCTTTGCCAGGCATCCAGTCTGTTTCCTGATGCATTTTCAGAGATGAGACAAGGGCAGAACTCAGGTTGACACAGTATTTGGGCTTTCTTAATTAACCTCTGTGTTGGCCTGAAATACCCCCATCCTATCTCAGACCTGGAAACCCTGGTGGTGTACTGGTTAAAGCAATTGACTACTAACCGAAAGGTCAGCAGTTCAAATCTACCAGGTGATCCTTGGAAACTCTGTGGGGCAGTTCTACTCTGTCCTGTAGGGTCACTGTGAGTCAGAATTAACTCAGTGGCAATGGGTTTGGTTTGGTTTTTGGTACGTCAGAATAGTTCAATTCACAATCAGCGTCTTTGTAGGCATGTCTTTACACTTCTCTGGCTTGTCTTTTTGGCGTTTGTTAGTTTGCTGCTTCACTAAGAGAAGACTAAAGAGACTTTGGCACAAGCTGTTATAGAACGGATGATGGCTCAGGCAGCACACTGAAAAGTCTGCTAATGAAAAGAAAACCACTGGAAGTTCATCAATTTTCCTTTTATAAGAACTACACATAGTAGCTGTTCAATAGTATTAACCGAACAAACGAGTGAATAAATGCATGGTTGTTGGAGAAGTGATGCTCTTTTATCTTTAAATACTCTTTTTTCAGTGGACTAGTTGATTAACTGCTTTGGCTGCCATTTGGATAGAGACTGACACCGGCTGGGTGAGACAGACCCTTTGATTGCACATTATTTGAAGAATGAAATGAATTCCAAGTAGTTCTTCTTTGCAAAGTTCGAGTCAGCTGCCTTTGCAAAATTTGGTTGTGGGGAAATATGAAATGATTTTGACTAGCTGATCTGATTCCACTAAGACTATAGTTTCCCAACAGCTTTAAATATTTTAAAAGAGGGAAACATACACTATAGTGATTTAGCCATTCCTAAGTCCCTGTGTCACACAAATGATGAATATGCTCAGCTGCTAACCAAACGTGAGAAGAGAAATAGTCTCTCCCTCGTTTCATGTTCTGAATCTAGATTTGGCTTTCTTTTTATCAGGATTCACTGGACCACTGGACTTCCTGGAGCTGGGAATTAGTAATTTTTTTCTGCTTGTATTGTACATGTGTGTGTGTATGTATATATATACACACACACACACACACACATAGGAAGAGAGAGAGAGATCTTAAAAGCAACCAGGAGAGAAGATATTGCCTATGGAAGAAAGTCAGCGAGAATCGCTGCTCCCCTCATCATCATATTGACAGACAATGGATAGCAGAAAGCTATACTAAGAGAAAATATCAACCTAAGTTTTTCTTTCAAGAATGGTGAAATAAAAGACAATTTTTTACAAACAGACACTGAGAGATCACCAAAAAAACTTCTCTAAAGGAATTTTTAAAGAATGTATTTTAGGCAGACTATACCTAACACAAGGTAAGAGATACGAGAAGGAATATAGATAGAAAAGGTAACGGTAAACATTTATTGGGCAATTACTATGTACCAGGCAATTTTCTAAGAGCTTTACGTGTTTTAATTTATTTAATCCTCATTAGTACACTATGAGTTAGAGTCTATTGTTATTCCTAAATTCAGTTTGTCTCACATTACAAAAGTGTTACGGGCAAAGAGATTCAAAGCCAAGCAATATACTTCCAGAGCCATGCTGGTAACTACTTCTTCTTTGTATATAACAGATATTGGTCCTACAAAACAACAATGACAATGTCTAGTCTTCAAGAAAATAAAAAGTTATAAAAAATACTGGAAAATGGCAAATGAAAAGTGATCAAAATTAAAGTAGTCTAAAATCATTGCCTTGTTCTTGAGTAACAGTGCTGGACTTTGATAAACATGTGTGGTAAATTTGCTAGGATAACCACTAAAACAATATAGTGAGAATAATAGTTTCCCGTTGTGTAGAGAAAATACAATTGAATGAGAAAAATAAAAGAATAGAATGTATTAATTTAAAAAAAAAGAACCAAACCAAACCAGTTGCCGTTGAGTGGATTCTGACTCATAGCCACCCTATAGGACAGAGTAGAACCGCCTCATAGGCTTTCCAAGGAGTAGCTGGTGGATTCAAACTGCTGATCTTTTTTCAGTTAGCAGCCTGAGCTCTTAACCACTGTGCCACCAGGGCTCCAAAAATAAAGAAAGGAGATTGAAAAAGTGGAACAAACAGCAAACACATAACAGCGTGGGAAAAACATTTCTAAATATATCTGTACTATAAATCTAAAGAGGCCAAACCCACTCAGTGGTACTGAGTTCAAGATAGACCTGGAGATCTGCTACCATTAAGATTACAGACAAGAAAACCTTATGAAGCAGTTCTACTCTATAACACATGGGTCTTTATGAGTCAGAATCAACTCCATGACAACTAACAACAACAAGGTCATAAAAGAAATCATAATAAATACTAGAAAAAAGATTCATAAACGGTTATGAAATTTAGGCACAAATAACTTGAGAATGTGGAAAAATGGTATTTAGAGATAAAATGTCTTCTGTTAGACAAGAAGGCTTACCTTAAATGTATTTTATTGGAAAAGGAGGTTTACAATAAGCTAACACATTCACAATAGAACAAGAGAATAAATGCAGAGAAAATGTACATAATGGTAACAGTAGAGATTAATGAGACATAGGACATACTTATACTAGATAGCATTGACATAACCAAAAAATTATTTTTTTCTAAAAAGTTAATAAAATAGAAATGTACATGAATAACAAACTTGAATTGTGACAGAGATGGCATAGCAGATCACTGGAGAAGCAATGAACTATTTAACAAATAGTCATAACACTGATTATACATATAAAAATCAAATGATGTCATAATCTATAAAATGCCTGGTAGATAATACACGGAAATATTTTAATAACTCTAGCATACGGAAGAATTTCTTAAATAAGAAAGCACGTTGCAAACAATGAGCAAAAGATGGTTAAATTCAAACATTTTATAAAACTTGTGTTTATCAAAAGCCACCATAACTTGAGTAAGAATGTAATAAACTGGAAACAGCTCAAATATCTATCAATAATAGCATATACAAATGAACTGAAGTATAGTCACAAAAATTAATATTAAAAGAGACAAGATAGAGCTAACCCCAATATTATTGGTAAATATTAAAAATGTAATGTAAGCAAAAGAAGCATATCATAAAGCCTTATATACAAAATGATTATCTATAAATAAAGTTCAAAACATAAACAAAATTTATATAGATCAATATAGATAGATAGATGGATAAGTGCCATTGAATTGACTCTGACTCATGGCAACCTTATGTACAACAGAACGAAATGCTGCCTGGTCTTGAGTCATGCTCACAATTGTGGCATCTAACCCATCATAGCAGCTATGGTGTCGCTCCATCTCACCGAGGTCTCCCTCGCCCTCGTTGACCCTCTACTTCACAAAACATGATGTCTTCCTCTAGAGATTGATGCCTCCTTATAACATGTCCAAATCAATCACGTTGGATAATGTTCTGTTGTGATCCTTAAGGCTTTTATTGATTAATTTTTGGAAGTAGATCATCAGGCTTTTCTTCCTGTTGTTGTTGGATGCCATTGATTCCATTCCCACACACAGAGACCCCATATGACAGAGTACAACTGCCCATTAGGGTTTTCTTGGGTGTAATCTTTAAGTAAGCAGATTGCCAGGTCTTTCTTCCATGCAGCTGCTGGGTGGGTTCCAACTGATAACTTTTTGGTCAGCAGCAAAGCGCTTAACCGTTTGTGCCACCAGCACTCCTTTGTGTCTTATCTGGAAGCTCCACTCAAACCTGTCTGTCATGGGTGACCCTGCTGGTATTTGAAATACCAGCGACATAGGTCCCATCATCCCAGCAGCCTGCAAGCCATCACAATACTACAAACTGACAGATGGGTGGAGGATATATATTTTTTTGATATATTCAAGACACCCAAGGACACCCCTCCTTCTGTTTCCAGGATAGATATAAATAGTAGTATGCTAGTAAATATTTAACAAACAATTGTCTGAAGAAACGTAGTGCCCTGATATGTAATATTTGTTCATGGTATAAACAATCCCACCATGTTTATGTTAACTGGCTCAGAAAATTCCCTAAGATTTGAAAATTCATTCTTGCAAGTTGGTACTAGGTGGCTCAAGCACACCCCTGGATATAAATAACTAATGTATGTAAGTCAAATGACTTGCCTCATATTTGTAAAATAACTTTTTAATTCATAGTATATTGTATAGATTTCCTGGTAAAGCCAAAACAAAAACAAACCCGTTGCTGTCGAGTAATCTCAACTCATGGCAACCCTATGTGTTACAGAGTAGAGCAGAGCTTCACAGGGTGTTCTTGACTGTGATCTTTACCAAAGCCAATCTCCAGGCCTTTCTTCTCAACCCTACTGGGTGGGTTTGAACTGTCAACTTTTCACTTAGTAGGTAAGTACAAACCGTTTGCACCACTCAGGGACCTTGATTTTCTGCTGGGCAGGGCATTATTATTTGTATTTCATAAATTAGTAAATTAAAACTCAGAGTTAAATAAGGAATTTAATATCTTTCATAATAGGGAGACCAGGCGGCGAGGAACAGTCTTCAGAATTATGTGGCTCGTGATGCGCTTAAACACCTGATTTTTTTCCCTCTCTGTCCTCTGACATCCTTAGTGTTGGCTGGCTTTTCAGCCTGGTAGCATAATGGCTGATGCTGGTTCAGGCAGCCCAACCAGAAATGACAATGTCTAATGCAAGGGCAGAGAATACTTCCTCCTTGGCCTATAACTCAGGGTCAAAGAACCTTTCCCAGGAACTCCCCAATCAGTAGATTGCCCTCATTTCTAATGACCACAACTGGGTCACATGCCCATGGCTAGAGTACTCAAGGGCAAGAGGAGGGGTATCTTAACTGGCTTTGACTAAACAGGATATAAGCCTAGTGCTGGAGGTAGATCACCATCCTCTAAGATTCCTGGGAGGAAGGAGGCTATCCAAACCCTTTTGGTGTTCTGTTAGGAAGAGAAACATGGAGAGTGGATTCTGGGTAAGCAACGGACAGTGTCTATTTACTTGCCAAAGCCACAAGCTAGTTGGTGGGAAAGTCTGGAGTCAAACTTCATAATTAAACACTACCTTCCCAAACATGACAAGAAGGTTCTTTAGAAAGATGTTGATAAAGTCATGATTTCCCCCTTTAAACTCCTACAATGCTATTATGCTACCTATGCCTGTTCATTATTTCAACAACAGTGTACAGATTGCCTAATTTTTCCAGACTTCTCTTCCACCAGAGTCTCTGAACTATTTTTTCTCGGGCTTTTCAATATTATTCACTGTTCAATGGAGATCAACTTTTAGAATTGGAGCCCCAAATGAGAATTTTTCTGAAAATTATTGCAAGCAATGGAAAATAAGGAGTTACAACCCAAAATATCTTGCAACTGTAACTACAGTGTTCACCACAGTGATTACTATAATGTGCAGTGTGGCAGAGTTACAGTTTCCATGGGAACCATAAATTTGATTTTCTGGGGTTTTGTGCATACAAAGTCTCAACTATAATACTGCCTTCACATATTGTCTTTCTCATTTTTTATACATGTTCTTGAGTCCGAAGTCGGCCATCTGAACTAAAGGCAGAAATGTTGGTCGCTTTCTTTAAAGATTTCTTTAATACCTCAGCAGTATCCGAGTTATTTTAGAAAGTGAATATATAAAAAATTATTTTTGATCTTACTTCAGTTACAGAAGATTGATCTCTTCCAACCCAGCTTATGCTATTCCTTGGAATAAAAAAAAAAAAATCCTATCTCTATTTTTATCTTTTGATCTATTTACGTCAAAATGTTTATGTGAGTTGGTGTTATTCTATGTGGATGATAGATGATCCTGTCTTATCCATGATTTGTGTGTTCGTTATCTTTACTAATAATTCTTTTGTTTCTAATAATTCCTTTGTAGCCTCATTCTGTATATAGTATCTGTTGGCGTAAGTCTTTTAATAGAATGAAGCTCTTCTTATTTCCTGAAACGGCATGTTTTGACTAATACCCATGATACAACAACCATAGTTCTCTCAACCAGTCTTCATCTTTTGTTGTTCCTTCCTATTTCTGTGTGCTACTTCAAACACTGTGAACTCACCTGTCTATGGTTTTCATGAAGAGAAAGCTTGAATTGCTGTGAATATAACATCTTGGTTGACTCTAGATTTAGCCTTTACTCCCTCCTGTAGGTCTGTCTTGACTTAGCAGGAAACGTTAGCGTTCTCAATGACTATAGAGGCACACAAAATGTTCCAAGTCTGTATGGCTACAGTGAATCAGAGGATTGCTTTCATCTGATTTTCTCTTGAGAGAGGTCAATAAGCATTTCCCACATCACTGTTTTGTCATGGCCAAGAGCACCAGCTAATATTTAGCTATTGCTTTTCCATTTCATATTATGGATGAGGAACGTTCAAAATTGTTTGCCCAATAAACCTGAACAACATGCTGTTTTACCTTGAAGATGTCACATTGTCCCAGTTTTCTCATTTTCTTAATGTAGGTGGACAAAACCTAAATTCTACCACTCTCTACAGAGTTCTGGAGTTGTTGACTACAACACTTTGCTTGACACAAAACACATTTTTAAAATAATGATCAGAATATAAGCATAGAAAAGGACATGGCAGTTATAAAGATGCCAGTTTCAACAAGGGATTAATGTGCAGTGTGATGTATTGCATTAACTACAACGAAGTCAAAACTTCAGAGACACGATGGCATATTTAGCAAACTCAGTCATTTTATACTGATGAGGCGATGATTCACGTCTCTGAAGCTCATAAAAGACAAGGTGACATTCACTGCATCAACGCTACTGCAGGCATACTTGGGGGTGTCAGTTGTCTACACGCTGCGTGTATAATTCACCTGAATTAATCTTCAGAAGCCTAAGTACTCACGACAAATTTAAATTACTCAGTGTACAACGAAGAGCTGAGGAAAGAAGATACATTTTTTTTAAAAAAAATTTATTATTGTATTTAGTAACCAGATTACTCCGTAAACATTTCTCGATAAGCTTTTAGAGAACTAGGTACCATATGAGTAGCAAATACCCTTAATGTTCTATTTGGACTATGTCTGCCAATGAAATTGTAAAGACATGTGAGGATTGGTTCTAAGAAATGGCCTTGCCTAAGTTCATGCTAAATGAGCAACAAAAAGTTACATTAAAGGAAAGGCTACTTGGCGGACTGAGTTGATGTGGCTAGAATTCAGTCCCACTACAAACATTTAGAAATCCAGATGAAATATAGCAACAATAAAAGCAAAACTTAAATATATGCCAACCACTCATTTAATCCTTACAAAAACCCGATTAAAAAAACAGCAATGAAATACTTCTATGAGAATGATTAAGGTCCAAAACACTGTTGACACCAAATGCTCGCAAGCATGTGGAGCAACAGGAACTCATATTCATCGCTGGTGCAAATACAAATGGTACAGCCACTTTGGAAGATGGTTTGGAAATTTCTTAACAAAGCTAAGAATAGTTGTACCATACAATCCAGCGGTCATGCTCCTAGTAATTTACCAAATTGATCTGAAAACTTAAGTCTGCAGAAAAATCTGCATGCAAATGTTTATGGCAGCTTTATTCATAATCGTCAAAAGTTGGAAGCAGCCAAATGTACTTCAATAGGTGAATGGCATAACCATACAATAGAATATTATTTAGCAATAAAAAGAAATGCAATCCATGCAGCAAAATGGATGAATTTTAAAAGTATATTGCTAAGTAAAAGAAGTCAGTCTGAAAAGGTTACATACTGTATGATTCCAACTATATGACATTCTGGCAAAAACAAAACAACAGAGCTGAAAATAGATCAGTGATCGCCAGGGCTTGGGTAAGGGAGAGGTTGAACAGATGAAACACAGGGAAAAAATTTTTTTGCATGATTTAATTTTAATTATTCTTTTATATTATTCTTTTTAACTATTCTTTTACTTTTAAAAATTCTTTATTTTAAAACAGTTTGAGGTTTACAGAAAACATGTTGAGTGAACTAAGTCAAATCAATCACAAAAGAACAGATATTGTATGATCTCACTTATATGAAATACCTAGAATAGGTAAACGTATAGGAATCAAAGTTTATTAGTGGTTACCATCGGCAGGAGGGGGAAAGGGAGAATCATGGTTTAGGAAACACTGAGTTTCTATTTCTGATCCTGGAAAATTTGTCAGCGGTTATTGGTGATGGTTGCACAACATGATTGATGTAAGCCGTGTCATGTGAAAGATGTTGAATTGGTAAATCTTATGTTATCTATATTTTCACAACAGTTAAAAAAAAAAAAAAAAACTTTTGTAAGACTGATCCAATGAGAGTAGGCCTGGAGGCACAACTGCCCTCCTGGCATGGTTAGTACACCGAGACTTGAGAAAGAGCTGCATCAAGACAGAAAATGGAAGGCCCAGTGATAAAAAGGGAAAAGGAGCAACAGAAGCAAAGAAGACTCTTCTGACCCTCTGCAGGCTGGGTTAACGGCCTTCTCTCTGTCATTGCATTTAGGGCATCACATTAGAATTATGTTCCTACGTGGCTGTATCACCCAATGAATTTGCAGTTCACTGAGAGCAGGGCCAGGTCATCTTAGTACTCCATGACTCATCACTGTGTCTCACACACAGTAGGAGCTCAATGAAATATTTTCTGTATTGCAGGTATAGCCTTTTTACCTTTGAATGAGTTTCTGGTGGGGATAGGATAAAGCTTCATGTCAGCTACCCAGCCATCTCCTCAGACTCACGTAGAATGATGTTATGTGCCACAGTGTGCAATATTTGGAGGCCTAGTGGTGCAGTGGTTAAGAGCTCAGGCAACTAACCAAAAGGTCAGCAGTTCAAATCTACCAGCTGCTCCATGGAAACCCTATAGGACAGTTCTACTCTGTCCTATAGGGTCAATATGAGTCAGAATCAACTCGACAGCAACGAGTTTGTACTAGTTGATGTGCAATATTTGACCAAGTGATCAAGCCTGTCAAAAGTCTTGCATGAATTGCTGTCACCTCAAGTAGAGCACAGCTGAGACAGAATATATTCTTTTTTCTTTCTGAACTTCGTATTACAGTCTTCTTTTCTAAATACTTTTTAACACTATCAAACAGAGTGGTTGCTATGGATTGAACTGAGTCCCCTAGAAAAGATATGTTGAAGTCCTATCCCCTGTACTGGAAATGTGACCTTATTTGGAAATAGGGTCTTTGAGTATCATATCGATGAGATTAACACGAGATCACGCTGGAGTAAGGTGGATCCTAATTCTATATGACTCGTGTCTTTATAAAAGAGAAGAAGATACACAGAGACAGAGAGACAGAGGAAGGATGGCATGTGATGCTACAGCTGCAGGCCAAGGAACTCTTGGAGCTACCAGAAGTTTGGAGAGATGCATGGAACAAATTCTCACTTAAAGCTTCAGAAAGTATTAACATGGCCAACACTCTGATCTCAGACTCCCAGGCTCCAGAACTGTGAGACAATAAATTTCTGTTCTCATGAGCCACCCAGTTTGTGTGGGGTTTTTTTATGTTTTGTTTTGTTTTTTTTAATTTTACTGCAGCCCAAGGAAACTAATGCGGTGGTCTAGGGGTTTCAGACTTGATGCTTCTCTTTTAACCACTTACCTTTAAACCCCACTCCCCCACTCTGGGTCTACCATCAGACTGACTTTAATTGGTCAGGGCTTTGCTAAGACTGGAGTCCCTGGGTGGTATAAATGGTTAACACACTCAACTGCTAACCAAAATGCTGGAGGTTCAAGTCTACCCAGGGACTCCCCTTGGAAGAAAGGCCCGGTGATCTACTTCCAAAAAATCAGCCATTGAAAACCCTTCAGAACACAGCTCTACTCTGAAACACATAGGGTCACCATGAATCAGGATCACCTTAACGGCACCTGGTGCTCAGACTAATTGCTTGCTAACCTGACTTACCCAGGTTGGCTTCTATTCTCATTAGTGTCATTACCTTTGTAATCTGTTGATTTGGAAGGTTATCTGATTAAAGAATTGACAGAATTTGAGCATGGGAGATGGTTTTACTGACTACTTCTGACCAAAGTCAACTAGAGAGATTTTTAAAATCATTGATTACCTGGCCCCACCCTCAGGTTATTTTCTCACTATTGGTTTGCAGACAAGCTTTTGGGGATCAAAAATCCAATCCAACTTCCTTGATTACTACATAAAGATACTAAAAGCTAGAGAGGCCATAGTTATACAGTTACACAGCTACTCAACGGTAGGTTCTATAAGAAAATCCCAACCCCCTGATTGATTAAGAGTTTGGTGCTTTATGCATCACAAGAGTGTTTACATTTGAACGCATGTATTTAAAAAAAGATTAAAATAGGACTCTTTCTCACTCTCAGCTGAGGCCTTGAAAGGCCTACGCTGACTCAGGAGAGAAAGGGATTTTCAACACCGCCATTCTTCATGCTGTGTAGTTCTCATTCCAGAGCTCGTCAGCTTGAAGCTTTCCCAGGCATGGACCCTGCACAGGCATTTGTGCTCCACAGACTTCAAGAAATGCAGAGCTTCCTTCCTATTTGGCTTAGACATGGGAAAGGGGGAGTTATGGTCCTCCGATAGCTCTCTCCAAAAAGATCCTTTCAGTCTTTTCGACCTCAAATGGTTTATACTTGGAAATTTCAAGGCCTGGATAGGGGATCTGTCACCTCACTTTAGATTATGGGAGTGTTCGGCATATTTGTTATATACTCAGGCTTTGGGAGCTTCAGAAAAATTCCCATTTTAACATCATGATCATATATGTAACCCACGCAGTACCTTAAACCAAGATGAATTTATATTGGGAAAGCTACAAGTCGGTGGGGGACAAATTTGGACTGAAGGATTCCTATTCCTCATTAGTCCCTTGCACTTACACAAAAACTTCTCTGGTGCTGATCTTCCAACTATGCAGAACCACAAACCCAACATCATGGGGTGTTTTTTTCTCACGTCTACATTTAAATTAGAGCCATTTTGTTCTCTAATCTTAGAATCGTCTCCAAAAGTCTTCTCTCTTATGTCTCACCATCTTTCTCCTTCACAGGAGCCCCAGTGGCGCAGTGGTTAAGAGCTTGGTTGCTAACCAAAATGTTGGCAGTTCAAATCCACCAGCAGCTCCTTGGAAACCTTATGGGGCATTTCTACTCTGTCCCCTAGGGTCACTATAAGTCAGAATCAACTCAACAGCAATGGATTTTTGTTGTTGTTGTTGTTCTCCTTCCTAAACGGAGGGAAAATAATGGCCACATCAAAAATGTTTCCCAATCATGCGATGCCGTGTCAGATAAGTCAGATGAATTCTTTTTGATGTTACTCTGCTTTAATGTTCTCTTTGTTTCTTCATCTTCACAGTTCAATACTTAATAGAAACACCATGATCATTTACCCCCTTCTCTATTGCTGTGTTTTTCAAATGGGAAATGAAGAATCACATGAACGTTAGTTCCTGATTGATCAGTGGATTGTTGGGCTACCCCAAGATCTACTGAATCAGACTCTGATGGTGAGAACAAAGTACAACATCTTAATAAACCCCCTAGGGACTATGAATCTGAGCTGTCCTGGAGAAGCATCGCTCTACTGGGAGCCTGTACATTCTCCTTCATGCAAATTTTTCATCAGCTTTCCATTATAGACCTGCACTTCACTTTCTATTCAATGTTTAGCTCCTCAACTAACGTTTCTAAACAACCAAAGAATCAAAAGAATAAGCTTTTAGGTAGCTTGGCTTTCCAAATTGTGAAATGGCTTAATGAATTGTGTTAGCCACTTACTTGCCTAAAAGAGATATTGTGAAGCATGTTGTGCTAATATTTATAAAGCACTTGGAGTCTTGAATATGAGAAGTACGTTATGAAATATTGATGACCCATCTGTTTCACAAAACTTAACTCTCTTTAGTCATGAGATTTTCCGCCTTTGTGTTCTAAGACATTATTATTTCTGGAGAGATAAGCTTTTCTGATAATAGTTATAAATACGTACTAAATTTATAAACAAAATTTGTACAGCAATTTCCTCCCACGTCTTCCCAAGCACTTTGCCATAAATCGATAGGATTTGAGATCTTATAGGCAAACTAACACAACTCTTTGTATAAGGTAGAACTATTCCCAAATCATTCTTGAAAGAGATAAATGAATTCTCTTTTTAAAATATTTTTTGTTCCAGTAAGAAGCCTATTTTTTCTCATGTATGAGAAGTGTCTTGAAGTGGCCCGTCAGGAAGAGACGCCACAGTGTAGTAGAAAGGGTGGCATTTTGCAGATAATAGGTATAGAGAGAGTAAATTGTTAAAGGAGGCAAAATGTATTACGCCAATGTTTCCAAACTGGACACTAATGCATTATAATGAACTATTAAACATTAAACATAACAGTGTTCCATAATAAAACAAGTTTGGAAAGCACAGGGTTAAATACAGTGCGATGTAATTCTTGGCAGAACTCCCCAGAGCCTACAGTATACATCATGTGCATTGTGAATCTCTAAGAGGGGGCAGTATACGTAGCCCTGGCTGTCCATATTGCCTAAACTTAAAGCAGCCTGGTCACCTAAATTTGCATAGTAATTAAGAGAAGATTTGAGAGCAGCTGATGGGCAGGAGAGAATTAGAAATGTATCTCCTTGTGTCAGTGGCCATTTCACTAGGGCATGTGGCTATCTGCCTACTCTAGCCTGCCCTATTCCTTTTCTACAAAAGATATAACCAACCACTAAAGAAAGCGATGGTAGCAGTGATAAGGAAGGAAATGCTTACATACGCACCTTTCCCCAATGTTGTCCCCTAGACACCTCTCCTACAAGATGTTCCCTTGATAAAGGACATTTGGAAATGCTTGCAGTTCCACCGCCAGATGAAACAAAGACACTGAGTAATTTAGAAAAGTATCCTACTTCCTCAGGACACTTTACTGCCATCTGCCAGGAAAAAATGCCATAATAGCTACCTTCTTCAGTGCCCATATAGTGAGCGTTACCTCTGGAGTTCATCAATGCAAGTTTTCACAGCTTTAAATGCAGCCCCAACTGCATCTGATAATGCAATGATTCATGTTGGTGATTCACAATGGATACTCATAGGTCTGAGAACCTCTTTGCATAGAACAACCATTTCTATGGGTTTTGGCTCTTGTTTCCCAAACTTACTTGAATCTCCTTTTCTGAATAACACTTATTAACGACTTATGAAACGTTAGTATTTTGTTGGCCGTGCCTTAGAGAACACACCCACTGAGAGGTCAGACTTCTGAGACTCAACCACTAGAGCAGCGTCATCCTTGGAAGATAAATTCATAGAAAGCCTTCAAGCACTGAGGATTGTTGGAAACAGTGGACAAGCAAATAAAATAAAGGTTAGTTTCACTAAGTTCACAGAGAAAGAATCTCACTGGCTGAAACGGAAGGCTGAGACAGAAAGGGGAAATGGCAAGGATAAGAACGAGGAAATAACAAAAGGAAATGTGAGGAAAAAGTGGCCAGGAAAAGAAAAATGCAGAGCAAAGACGATGAGCAGCAGAAATGACAGTGATTAGCAGAGAAAATAGTAAGTTAAAAACTCTTTCGTTACTACTATTTCTTCTTTAATTTTTTTTTTTTTTTTTTTTTTTGATGGCATGCGTTTTCAGTATTGGAATGCATACTTGCTGATTGAATGTCTTTAAATTTTTGGTTGGTAATACAGATTTTAAGAAACATGATCTGGTAATACAAGCCACCTATGAGGCAAGTGGCACTGTGGCACAACCAGTCGGTAGTATGACACTATACCACTGAGAGCTACATAAAGAATTTATTGCAGGCGCCTTTCTATCAGGTTACCTGGGGAACCTCTGGTTTCCAAATATGACACAGAAAAACCAAAACAAACCCATTAGGGCTCCCTAACTATCACACGGGAAAGCCGTAATTATGCTCTTAAGCCTTAGCTCACAGAAATAAAGGAAAAGGGGCAAACGTTTACAAAACTAACACATCCAGGAAGCATCACCTAATAGAATGCTCAACCTACACTACAATGAGGCTCCAGCTCCGGTCTGCTGAGCTGCACACATTTCAAAGGGGACCCACCTTGATGATAAATCCGTTAAAACTAGAATAACGCCTTACGCCTGAGGTCCAGAGGCATAAAAAGTGGCTGGTGTAAAGTTAAGTCAATGGCAACAAAAGAGTTGATTAAGCTGTTAGCATCAGCAGTGGCAAGAAATTGCAGTAGAGGAAAACAGCATAGCCTACGAAAGGAAAAAAAATCCTAACTCACAGCGATCTGCTACCACAACTCTACATGTTAGCAGCAAATAGCACTAACATGCTATCTGCCTGCCGTTCCCATGCTCATTACTGTGCTCTGCTGGATTAACATAAGGGTGAGCAATGGTCCCAGTTTACCCAGGTATATCCCAGTTTTACCACTGAATGTCCTGCATCCCAGGAAACCACACAGGATGAGGCAAACCAGGACAGTCAGTCACCATGGTTAACACCGATTCAAAATAGCAGTTCAAAATATGTGGCATTCTGGAAAGCATCCTCTTAGTGGTGCTTGGGGCTATAGTTATTTAGCATCAATACTGCTTAAGAAACCCCATAGCCCGTGGTGGCAGTAAGTGAAAGTCTTTGCTTTTCAATAGCCGATGAAGGAGGTATCCTTGCTTTAGAACTTAGCCCATTAATTGATGCTCATAATTATGCTTTATGCTCATTAAGAGATTGAATTTCTTTCTGAACACTACAGTGTACGGAGAATATAATGCACAAAGAACACAGTATTGTAATGTGTTTTGGGGAAGAATAAATAAAAAAGGTTAAATAGAAATTTCTGTGCTCAATGTCTTTATCTTCAGTTATAGGAAAATCCATCTATATGGAAGGAAGGGTAGATTTTCTGAAGATATTGCATAAAGAGCTTTAGTCTATGAATATATAATGTTCAAATGAACTGATGCACTTTCCAACTCACCTAATATATTAATGAACTTTCCAACTTACCTCTCTAGTTACGTTTTAAGACTAAACATTAAGATAGGTTTGCATTCCTTTATCACTCAACAATTCAGATTTTGGGAAAGGTCACCACATAAATGTGCTAAGTGATCTGGAGAAGTTAGGCTAGGTTAAGTTTGCTACAATATGCCACAGATATCCCACCATGGGGAATCACTTTTCCTGTGTCCTAGACCAAGAAGAGATTTATGTGTGAAATCTGGATGTGTTCTGCCTTACCTGAAAGCAATCAGGGGAAAAGTGCACATTCAGGAGAAGGGATCTGATTCGTTTTTGGGGTCACTGGTCACAGGGCAGAAACCACTGCCTCTCCTTCACAAGGGAATGACACTGAGATATTGCCTTATCTCCTATGTTCAACCTTGCGTTGCTGAGATGAGGCAGAAACCCCAGCTTGGGGAACAACCATTTCCTACTTTCTGCTTCATCCTGAAAGGTGGATAGAGAAGGGTCAATGGCAGGTGAACTGCAGCTCTAGGAGAGCCAGTGGAGCAGTTTTCAGTTTCCTGAAGTCTGCCGCTGGGCATAATCGCACAGCATGAGCATGATGCGCGTGAGAAGGTCATATAACCCACCAGAGTCTCAAGACTCCTGAATTTCCCAGCCACTCAAGCATTCACCACTCTCTTCAGTTCCCCTTCCATCACGCTGAGCTTTGCCCAGTGATTAATCTGGAAAGAAAATTCTAACACTATGGGGAAAATGGCTAGCAATTTGAGTAGTCCTACTAGCTAAGAAGTTATCTTCCAGTGAAACCCTGGAGAACACACTTCTGACTTTTTGTATAAAAATATTTTATATACTTTTCAATTTTTAAGTATATTATAAAATTATATTATATAATTAATTGTACACTATATTATAGAATAGGTAATTTCATAGACAAATAGAAAATCAGACAACCCCAAAAATTATGAGGATGAAAACAGGAACCATCCACAACCCCACCACCCGTAAATAACCACTGTTTTCAATAGGACATGTTCAATAAGCCAAGTTTTCTTTTACATTTATTATGTTATTCCTAGATTATGAAATTACTACAGTTTTGAAGAACATTTAGAGAAATCAGCAAAATAATAAAGATAAAATGAAATCACCATAACCTTATAACCCAGAGATAATTGTTCTTAACCATGTGTTTATATTATTTTAGTCGCCCACTCATAAATACACACTTTATGTTCTTTCATTTTGTAAAATTAGACTTATATTATCCACTATTTTAGTAATCGTCTCTTTTCACTATCAAAATATTAGATGATTTAGTCGTCTTTCAGAAGTTTGGCTATATTCAAAAATACAATTGGCATTATGTTTTATCACACTCATAGAATAGTCTCGGTTTATTCCAGGATACTAGGAAGTATTGCCAATACTAGTGACTATATATTGGTTTTCAGTGTCAGTGACAATTTTTGGCAACTTAATTTTTTCCCTTAGCACCTACTATCCAGGATAGCCATAGGGTCACCATTAGTCAGAATTGACGAGATGGCAACTAACAACAACAACAACATGTAGGGTAGCAGACTTTGACCGTAATCCAGAAAGCAGCACCATAAGAGGCTGAAGAAACATCAGTAACTACAAAAGGAAGTGATTGGCCTCAGTGACAAAAAATGCTGAGAGTAGGTGTTGGGTAGAGAGGAATCCAACGTCAATGAAACCAAATCTTTAACTAAAGAGGCTAGCTATATTTTCAAGACAGAATAAAGGACTTGTGTTCTTCCCCTCTCCCCACCCCCCTACCTTGCGGCGTGAGAGGCATGGAGGGAGGAATCATCAAAACTGCCAGTACAGGTGTCAGATTTTGCCTCTGATCTGCCATCTAGGAAGGGGGATGGCATAATTCAATAAGTGTTTTAGAAAGAACATTCTGGCAGTAGTGTGGCAAATGGCAGTGCAGAGTATTAAGTCCGGGAAATTAGTTAGGAGACTGTTTCATGATAGTCTAGGCAAGAGTAGATAGAGAATCAACTAAATAGAGGAAATGGGGATGGAGGAGGTTTTGAGTAACATTTAGGATGTCAAAAGGACATTAAGTGGTGACTAACTAGATGCATGTACAAAGAGTGTAGATTTGCGGATGCCAACAAGTTTACGGCTTCGGGAACTGAGGAGAGGGTTATATCATTAATCAAGATAGAAAACAAAATATGTTTTTCTTAGGGATGGAGGTGCTGAGCTGCAATACATTCAATTTTAGACTAAATGGTTTTGGAAATGAAGAAAATTGGCACAAGAAGAGAGGTTAAAGCTAGAGATACAGCTTTAGCAATCACTAGTACATAGCCGAAGCCCTGGTGGTGCAGTGGTTAAGAGTTATGGTGAGCTATGGCTGCTAACCAAAAGGTCGGCAGTTTGAATCCACCAGCTGTTCCTTGGAAACCCTATGGGGACTAGATGGCAACGGGTGACGGTTGAGTATATAGATGGCATTTAAAGCCAGAGGTTAAATGAGATACCTAGGGAGTTATAGTAAAGAGCTGAAGATGGAATCCTGGAGAGAATAAATACTATATTCAGTAAGATTCGAGCACTGGGAGAAGAAGAATCAGGAATGAATGGTGTCGTAAAATCTAAAGAAGAGCAAAGAGAGGAAGATGAACAGTTTAAATGCATAAGAGGTCATAAATGATAGAGATTAAACATGCTCTTTCTATTTGGCATCATAGAGGTCAACAAAGGACTTTGCAATAGTGTTCCGGTAGTGATGGGAACAGACATCAAATTTCAATGGTTTGAGGAATGAGTGGATGCTGGAAAATTGAAATCAGCCAATGTACAAAATCTTTTTAGGAGTTTTAGCTGTTGAAGGAAGAAGAGAGCCAGGGTCTCAGCTAAAATGGGCTTTATAAATATTTTTCAATCCAGTGTTACATGAGGCCACAGTCCTTATAACTGGGAATATACCATTTTAAAGATGTGAGGTATATTTATAAGTTAAGAGAAGAAACCAGAAGTGATGGAGAGTAAGGATACAGGAAGCAGAAAGGATAATTGATGAGCAAGCAGGGACCGAAAGGAAATACAACAAAGCAGTGGTTTCCTGAGCATGAGCAAATGTTGCAATTTTTCTTGGGCAGTCGAGAACATTCTCTGAGATAGGCTAGAAGATGGCTAAGAATGGGTCATATAGATCTGTTTGGAAGTGAGAAGATATGGATTCGGAAAACTGAGAGAACTTATATCCTTTATTTTCTCTGTCAAATATTAAAACAAAAAACCAAACCCTTTGCCATCAAGTTGATTCTGACTCATAGTGACCCTACAGGACAGAGTAGAACGGCCCCATAGGGTTTCCAAGCTGTAATCTTTATGGATGCAGACTGCCACATATTTCTCCAGAGGAGCAGCTGGTGGGTTTGAACTGCCAACCTTTCAGTTGGCAGCTGAGCACTTGTCATGAATTGAATTATGTCTCCCAAAAACATGTATATCAATTTGGCTATGCCATGATTCCCAGTATTGTGTGATTGTCCACTATTTTGTCACCTGATGTGATTTTCCTGTGTGTTGTAAATCCTATCACTATGATGTTAATGAGATGGATTAGTGGCAGTTATCTTGATGAGATCTACAAGATTAGATTGTGTTTTAAGCCAATCCCCTTTTGAGATATAAAAGAGAGAAGCGGGCAGAGAGACATGGGGAAGTCATACCACCAAGAAAGCACACCAGGAGCAGAGTGCGTACTTTGGACTGGAGGTTACTGCACAAGGAAGCTCCTGGACCAGGGGGAGATTGATGACAAGGGCCTTCCTCCAGGGCCAACAAGGACAGAAAGCCTTCCCCTGGAGTTGATGCCCTGAATTTGGACTTCCAGCCTATTAGACTGTGAGAGGATAAATTTCTCTATGTTAAAGCCATCCACTTGTGGTATTTCTGTTATAGCAACACTAGATGACTAAGACAGCACTTAACCACTGCACCACCTGTGTGTATTTGGTAGCAATTTTGTTTAGGGACTAGAAAAGGCCTCGGTTGATAGAATTAACAATAAACCTACAGTGTCCAATCTATATGGCCAGAAATTCACCACTTTAATTTGAGAAGCAGTCAAATAAGAATTTTAAGACAAGGAAGAAAGGATGACTGTTTTCAGTTTTAGAATGTCTTGTTAACTCACATTTGATACTCTTTCACTCTTTCAGTAAACAGTTATTCAATGCATATTCTTTATATTATTCTAGTTGTTGGAGATATACGCATGTATCTTTTAAACATACCTGTCACATGGATTCCACAATGTTGTTGTTGTTGTGTGCCATCAAGTCAATGTCTACTCATAGCAACCTTATAGGACAGAGAAGAACTGCCCGACAGAGTTTCTAAGGAGCAGATGGTGGATTCGAACTGCCAACCTTTTGGTTAGCAGCCTGAGCTCTTAACCACTTCACCACCAGGGCTCCGGATTCCACAATACCATTGCTTAATAAATATCAACTCTGCTGGTATAACCTCTTTTCCCAGTATTTCTGGAGCTAACTGCATTCCAGATAAGACAGAGCACCCAAGTCTTTGTTAGAAGTAACCACAAGATGTGTTACTAAGTCTCATCACAGCACCCAGTCCTCTGACTTATTCCTTTTGACACAATCTGAGCTTCCTCTCCAACTTCATTAAGGACATCAGGCACTCTGTCAGAGAAATGAGGTCGTGATAAAGCCCTGGCATAATGTAATGCTTTTGTACTGGCACAGAGCCTTCATTTGGAAGTTAGAGTGCCAGCGTATCCTCTTGGAAGGAGCTTAGGGCCAGATATATCATGCAGTGGCTTTCATGATAACGGAGCAGCTACTCCACTTTCCTATATGAAAATGACTCAGGATAGAAATGTATTTTGGTGGGGGTATCTTTGTTAGTTATTGTTGTTTTTGTTAGTTGCCTTTGAGTTGGCTCCATGATAACCTTACGTATAACAGAATGAAACATTGCCTGGTCCTTTACCACCTTCATGTTCAGCGCTATGTGTGAGTCTATTGATTCCAAAGGAAGAAAGTCTTGGTCATCTACTTTTGAAAATCAACCAATGTAAACCTTATTGATAACAATATCTTTACTAGTAAGGGCTCAGAAAGTACGAAAATGCTAGGCACAGCATCCTCAAGTTAAAGTGAGCTGTGTGGGTCTTCCAAGCAATGGTGGGATTGTGGAACTCCTCTCTAGAAACACTAAGGATCAAGGTGAAAAGTGGGAAATGGTTGATGGACAGCACCAGCTCTCAGGAGACACCAGTAGTAGATGGGATAAGTCTAGCTCAGATGTCCACTTAGCTTCCACAGTTTCACAAATGCTTTGTGCTAGACCTGGAGGCAGGTACCTATGACCCTCAGTTCCACAGTGACAGCAAACGCTCCTTGGGGACTGCAGGGAGCTTTTAGTAATGATGCCAGATGAAGCCTCTCTGATGTCCTCTACCACCAAGAAAAAAGTGATTTTCCTAGGATGGGCATGGCACTCAGTGATCCAGGAAATTACTCAGTGGTCGGCTTCATTCTGATACCATTCCACTCTCTTTTAACCATTCTGTAACAGTAAAGCAAAGAATGTGTGCAAGTAGTTGGCTCTCAGTTCTGATTCCATGCAGTATCCATAAAAAGGAGGGAAAGGGTAGCTGGCATGGTGAAAATGCAGTGAGTGGATTCTAAGTAACACTTTCAACCTTATACAAAGGCCTTTTTAGAGAGATGGAAGAAGTTTCTACTTTCTGGTCCAGTCTAAGTACCATGTAACTTATGTAGACATCTCAGAATTTGCAGACAGGGTCAACTTATTCCACTTGAGCTATTGGCAAGGCTGATAAATCTAGTGTTACATGTGGCCACAGTCCTTGGAGCCGGTAATATAGCATGTAGGCTGCATTCTGTTGTTTGGAAGCTGGAACTATCATTCATTTTCCTGCAGACTCAAGATAAGAACAACTTTCTCTTGGGTTTCTCCAAACCATCGTCATTTCTTTCCCTAGCAGCAAGTTCCCCTGGAGGTGGTTGCTATGCCAACCAATTCTGGGAGGAGAAGGTATATAGACAGTACTTATAAACCAGAACCTTGGGTATAAGAACAATTTCTTTTTCTTTGGGGAGTAAACAAAAAGATGCGGAGATCTGGTGGAGAAGATGTCTTCAACCTACCATTATGAGTTCCAGGTTCTGCCCTTCAGGTGGTGCCTTCCCCTCATTGCTTCCCCCTCCAACACAGTGGCATCACGTGTCACACACCCATGCTAATTACCACAATACTGTAGCTTGTTGTGGTGGTGGTTAGGTGCCATCAAGTCAGTTCTGGCATAACAGAACAAAACACTGCCTGGTCCTGAGCCACCCTCACGATTGTTGCTATGCTTGAGTCCATCATTGCAGCCAGTGTGTCAGTCCATCTCATAGAGGGTCTTCCTCTCTTTCACTGGCCCTCTCCCAAGCATGAGGTCCTTCTCCAGGGACTGGTTCCTCCAGATAACATGTCTAAAGTATGTGAGACGAAGTCTCGCCACCCTTGCTTCTAAGGCTGTACTTATGGCTGTACTTCTTCCAAGACAGATTTATTCTTTCTTCTGGCAGTCCATGGTATATTCAGTATTCTTCACCAACACTATTTCATAATTTCAGGAGGCAGCCTATGATCAAGAACCAATGGTATTGAAGGAAGAAGTCCAAGCTGCGCTGAAGGCGTTGGCAAAAATCAAGGCTCCAGGAATTGACGGAATACCAACTGAGATGTTTCGACAAAAAGATGCAATGTTGGAAGCGCTCACTCATCTCTGCCAAGAAATTTGGAAGACCTGGCTAATTGACTGGCAGTTATTTGTGCCCATTCCAGAGGAAGATGAGCCAATAGAATGCGGAAATTATTGAACAATCTCAATATTACACGCAAGTAAAATTTTGCTGAAGACATTGCAAAAGCAGTTGCAGCAGTACATCAACAGGGAACTGTCAGAAATTCAAGCCAGATATTGTAGCTAAAACACCAAAAATGTTACAAAATCAGTGACTATAAAAACATCGGCAGCAATAAAAACAAGAGTGCATGCTTGTATTGCATGCAGATGAAACCACATGATTTGAAGCGTCATTGTAATTGGGTAACAACCACAGCTCTGACAAGAGTGCTTTAGAATGTTCAAAAAGTAAATTAGCATAGAGTTTTAGCCTTGTAGGTGTATGGATACATGTAAGCTGGTCTTACAAAATTTTGTTGTTGTTATTATAACTAACGACAAGGATATTTTTATAAAAATAATAAATTTCTGCTGAAATACTGTGTGAAAATTTTATAGACAGTCATTCTGGTGTCACCCCATCTGACAGTGTCACCCCGTGTGGTCCAACCCTGCACCCTTTTAGTGACAGCACTGCTCCAACATTGTGTCCTCCCTTCCTATCAGCCCTACTCCCTGCCCTGGAGCAATTCCTGCAGGACCCAGGAAGACACACACCATCTCCTCCCACAGCCAGGAACTCCAGACAGTGAAACCTGCACAGCTTGCCTCACTAAGCAAAACTTTCTCTCCTACAGCTTTCCCCGACCGGAGCCTTTCTCTGTGCTGGCTTCTCCCAAGCTTGCATCCTCAGTGCCCCCCTTTCTTGTATACTTGAATGTGTCCTATGTCCCCAATTCTCTATGTTCTGCCACAGGCCCCAACCCCCCACCCACCACCCACCCCCCACCCTGCAACCTGGAAAGTACAGGCTTCATGCTGAAGACAAGCAACATTATCTCACAAATTGGTGCTGAGCTGAGAGGCCCCTTCACAGGCTATATTTGGTCACTTTCAGGTTAAAACCTTCCCTGGGGAAGGCTAACTAAGTGTTTTGATTTAAAAGATCTCCTACTAGGTCGCAGGCCAAACAATGGTGAATAAAAGTAAGTAAAAGCTAGTGAGTAGTGTTAAAAAGACTTTTCAATCCCTTGGCTGTATTGTGTTTAAAAGTACTTGACCGTTCTTTTCCCTACAATAATCTGCAGTGTGGATGAACCAACCACAAGTAGTCAATCACAGACTGGTTTGGTGTTAAAGGGCAGAGGGAACTGTTCCATTGAATCAAACATCCATTTCAAGGACAAGTACTTTGAAAATTATGCATATATATATACCCATTGCCATCAAGTCACTTCCAGTTCATGGATGGAGACCCCATGGGATATAGGATTCAAAGCAGAACTTCAGTCCATAGAGTTTTCAATGGCTTGTAAATTTATGGACTCAGATCACCAGGCCTTTCTTCTGTGGTGCTGCTGGGTGGCTTCAAACTGCCAACCTTTTGTTTAGTAATGAAGTGCGAGCCATTTGTGCCACCCATCTCTCTCTCTCTCTTCCTCTCTCTATCTCTATATGTAGTTTTGATCAATAATCTTTCAAAACACACAGTCAAATGTAGTACTCGTGTCTGTCAGGTCTCAGTGAAGCCTCCTGCAGAGTGAAGAAAACTTGTTTAAAATTCCTAGTTGAAACAGTAAAAAACAAAAAACTTAGATCCTAGAGGGCAAGGGAAAGATCTAAGTTAAGAAAGGAGAACGTAATGATATGGCATTTTAGGTCTCAAGTCTTAGAGCACGTACCCATCCCTTCTCTCTTGCAGATTGGAAAGCCGTCCATCGTGTTCATTTCCCTCAGATGATGCGATGGGTTTATCTATAACTCACAACTATGTCCTACCACTAAGGAACACATTCTACTAAAAGCCCCCGTAACTGTCAGGGTTACTCACTACTCGTGTGACTGATACCTACTCACAAGGTACGTTTTCCCCAAAAATTTCTACATCTACTTGCTTTCAAATCAAAATGGCAGTACATCTTGAGCATCTTCTTGCAGACCATGGGATGAGGGGGGTCTGGTGGACAGATTTCCTGGAGAACAGCCAAAATGTATGAGTCTCCTTACTTGGAAATGTGGTGGCCTTGGGAACTTCTACAGAAATTGAGAGGCCGACTAAATCAAGGTTATTTGTTATTGATAAAATGGAAGGTGCTTTTTTTATTTATTATTTTAACCACAGATAGGCCCTTTAATAAACAAAAAAGGTATTGGTCAGCTACCTCCATGGCTTCATGATTTTCTTCATATCTTTCATAGTGGTAAACTGGAATAAAAAACGATGTGGTGACTTTTTAAAGATGTTACTTCAAAGCATTAGTTTCTAAGTTTCAAGGATATTATGTCTTCTAAGATTTCAAGATAGATTCCTCAAACAAATGTCTCCTAGAATATATTTAAAATATCCAATGTGGAATGATTTAAGTCCCTCACCAAGGCTGCTTCATTTCTAGAAGGTCTCTGTCTTTCATAATAAAACATAGAGTACTCCCAGGGGAGGTTATTAAAGAAGTTCTTATGGTATTGGGTCTTAATTTGATAAAAGTTAACCTATGTTTTCCATTGCAGAGCATAGTCAAGGTCAAGTGCTTGTTAATATGTTTTAAAATCTCTTTTACTCACGTAACCCTAAATCATTAGCCTAAATAACTACAATCCTTTAGAATGTTTCTATCCATTTATCCACTGATAGTTAGGTTTCTTGCATCTGGGAACATGAGACCTAAGATTGTCCCATCATGCTATCAATGCAGGGTCTCTGTATTCTATGGATACGTAGATCTCCTTCTCTACAAAGTTTTACTGGTAGAGATAAAGCGTAATATAAATGAAAGGGACCATAAAGTACAGACTTCTGGAGCAGGCTCTCTTTCTCTCCTCTGACCAGATAATGTGACCTTGGCATGCTGATCCTCAGCCACCAAAAAAAAAAAAAAAAAGGTATTGCCATCAACCTGATTCTAACTCATGGTGACCCCATGTGTGCCAGAGTAGAACTGTGCTCCACAGGTTTTCAATGGCGGATTTTTCAGTCGATCACCAGGCCTTTAATCTGAAGTGCCTCTAGGTGGACTCAAACCTCCAACTTTTCAGTTAGCAGCTGAGTGCGCTAGTTGCTTGCGCCACCCAGGGACTCCAACCCTCTGTCACAATTCCTGTATTTAAAAGTCCTAGTGATGTCCCATGTTACTGAAAGGAAAAAGCTAATAGGCACACTCTGCCGGAAGAGGACCTTCTGGTGCTTTTCCTTCCTTGGCAGATGCTAAGCTAGGAAGAGGGGCTGCTGAGAACGCAGCGTCTGCACTGAACGGGCAGAGGGAGCTTTTCTATTTCACACGTGTGTGACCTCCCTGGGTAAAGTACAGGCTCACCTTGGCCTGGGTGCCCTGCACACAGAGTTGAAAGTTTCTGCCACAGGCATAATACCCTCAAGGGTTGAAATTGCCTGGAACACATAAAAATAAATATATTCCTTAAAATACAAACATAGGATGTGTGTGTGAGGTAGTTTGCCCTTGAAGATTTTGTGGAATGACTTCAGGGAGCGATAGAGATTGATTTTGTAAGATGGCTGAGACTTTCTCACTAACTCAGGTAACAAAGGCATCCCAGTCTCAAACTCAGCAAGTGAAAAAAGTAGGCAAATCTGAATCTTACAAATGTTTAGTCAAACCTTTAAGAAATTACAATTTTGGTAGGTCAAAAACGTTCGAATATTGGCAATTTCATACGGTTTGACTCATTATAAAAGTTGTGTAAGTTATAGACTATAGTTATCTAGGTTAGACCTGAATTTAGGGAACTCTCAGAATCCCAGTGCTGTGAGGTGGTGACAGGCAATAAGGGTGACAGGAACCCCTACAGGTGAAAGGCTTAAAGCCAGTTCAGTCAAGTTTTTGTCTGGTGAACAATAGCAGAAAAGCACAACCCACGAAAGCCCTGGAGCCATTGTCAGGAAATGCTCTTTACAGAACTTGTGTGAAGTCAGTGGAATTATAGCTATTTGGAGAGTAAGGATTTGCCTTCAATCTATAATAAACCATAGTATTTAGTATTTGGAATGCATACCAAACAGTTTGAGAGGTGATAAAATATCCTTCAAATTTCAGCATTTAAGCATGGACATCACTGTGTTGGGGAGAGTGGCATTTCTGCTTGCGTCTCTAAGGAAAGTTCAGGTGATCCTTGTCCCCAATGCCTCAGGGTACTCGGTGCTTTGCTAGCAGCCCTGCAGAGCCCTTCTGCTTGCCTGTAAATGAGAAGATAAACAGATCAGCTTCTCAAAGGCACACCAGACTGCAATGTACTGAGACTACCCATTAAATAGGTTTCCACAATAGGATTCTATTTTACTCATTATAAATTCATAATACGTGGAACTCGCTGTTCTTTCCTGCTGACTCCAGCTTTATACTTGTCAGGGCTTTTTAACTCTGGAACATTCCCTCAGTGCCACGCTCTTCTACGGCCTCAGTACACTTCTCTGCTCATTCTGACAGTTACTTTAAAAAGCAGAAAGCAGCCTCAGTGTCCACAAAATCAGCCTTAAGACCAAGATACCCTTGCGAATATAATGAATTATAAGTCAAAATATGTTTTATTCATGAACTGGTTACTGACTTTAAAAATCTTAGAAAATATTTACAAATTAAACATCTGCATAAACAAATAATAACAGTTGTGAAGTGTTCCTTGAGCATCCCTTTCATCTTTTGGCCAGAGAAAATGGTGACAAGCATCCACTGTCAAGGCAGAGCGCCAAGGTCCAAACCTGGACCACCCATGGGCCAGCTGCCAATGGGTGAAGCATTTCTTTGCTCTGAACCTCGGTTTTCTCATAGGTTAAAAAGGAATGACAAGAAATCAAAGAGTGACTGGAAGTATGAAATGAGATAATACAATAAACAACATTCAATAAATACAAGCTATCATTACTCTGATCATTATTCCTATTATTAATCCTGATTCCCAAAGTTCTCTTCTGTAAGAATCTTTCTTGTATATTGTTCTGCACTGTCATTAAGTGAATTCCTGTTCTCAGTATAGTACTTTTCAGCGGTGGGTGACAAGTAATTGTTGTAATGACTTCCCATCAGTATATGCTGGGTGAGAAAATAGTAACCTATCAAGCACCAAATGAAATATATCATTTTATCTAAAACCCTGAAGACTAAAACTTTAAAACTACGGCTTATTCAGTCCTATCTAGCTCTCCTCCAAGCAGTACATGCTCTTAGATAGATTTTGGTTCCTGTTATTTTAAATTTTTAATCTGAAAGGATTCTGCTACGAATCGGAATTTGTTTTCTTCTGGAATTTTGTTCAGTGTAGGTTCCTTGGAACCCATAAGGATGAAAACTTCCAACCTTCTTAGGAGCAGAAATGGAAGCAAAGAGAAGTAACTTTCTTTAGTAGGTTCTCCACATGGATGTCAAGAACACCAGTCACTTCCAAAAGCCAGTAAGGCCCCTCCGGGTCTACCAGATAGAAGAAGGATAGAAGAAAGAAAAGAATTCTCTGTATCGGAACATTCCCCTGTATCGCAGAGAGAAATATAATAGGTCACAGACCCTGATGACAGAACTATCTTCCTCCATTCTCACTTAACAGCAATCAAACACTATCTGACGTTAAACTTTAAAATAATGCAGAATCACATGGGTTCTTCAGTTCAGCACTTTAAAAAAAAAAAATGGCTGCTGACAGAAGATGATGGATTTCACAATAACGTTTGACTCAGAAGAAAGGATTAATTTCTGACATCTCTTCTGTAACTTAGCTTACAAAGCCACTCTCACAAGTGCCTTTACCCATGTGAAAGACACAAAGCCTGGAACATAATTCTCTTTAGTTGAAGAAACTGAGGCTCCAGGGACTGGGTGACAGTTGGATTTCACAGACATGGTAAGTCCTACTCCTTATCTAGCTGGTTTTTCCTGTATCCTCCAGCCTCTGTGAGCTAGAAATGAGCTTTGCCTTCTTAATATTATCTTGCTGACTGACACTACAGTCTCTCATTCCTATGTCCTCTCTCATTTCCAGTCACCTCTGGCTCTGTGTTGACCAGCTCTGCCCATATGTCTCAATGAGATGGTGGATGCTACGGACGTCTAAAATTTAAGCTGCTTTTGGTAATTGCTAGTCATGTCTCATCTACTTCACTGAGTTTGAATTATTTTCACAGAATCCCCTGCTTCGTTTCCTCCACTCAGCAAAGGCATTTGAATTTCACCCCCTCACATTTCTCAGCCCTATTTCCTTTATGCATTTTCTGGGTACTAAATTGCCTGTATCATCCACTGCTTTCTGACAAGGTGACTCTTGAACCCTCCTCAATGGAGGAGAGCAAATTCCCAATTTTAGAAAGCCCTGGAGTGAAGGCTATTTCAGCAACCCCTTCAAGAGACTGCTAAGTTTTCCTGTTAAGGAAGAATGAATTTCTTCTTTAGCCTAAGTCCTGAGAACTTCAAATACTACTGATGGTTCCTCTCAAATTCAGGGCTTCTCCTGTATATTTGAAATATGTTAGTTCATTCAACAAATAATTATTGAGTGATGACAAAAAAAAAAAAAAAAAAAACCGTTAGTCCTAGAATTCAGCTTCAACCTGTTTCTTTTTTTTTTTTTTTTTTTTTTTTACCCAAATCCCAATATCTTAATTAGGTGGTCAGATTTATCAAATAAAACTACAGGGTGACCAGTTAAATATGATTTTCATATGAATGACAAGTAAAAGTTAAGTATGAGTATGTTCCATGCAATAACTTGGGGCATACTCATACTGAAATATTATCTAAAATTCAAATTTAACTAGCAATGTTAAATTTTCCAGACAAAACCCTAATTCACGTTCCGATCAGGACCTAGTTTTCTTCTGAGCCACTTCACCTTCCTACTAAGCCGGATTTAAAACTGACTCCTTCCATTCCTTCAGTTATCTCTCATGTAAAACTTAAATGCCCCAGATGTCTTTTTCTCACAAATTTTCTTAAGAATGTGAATCAGTATAGAAAAGACAAATTCATCCTGTTCACTTAAAATATGTTCAGTCCTTGAGTACCTGCTTTCAATTCCTGTTTGAATTTCATGACCTTTCTCTAGCTGTATGTGGTAATAGCCAAAGCACATAACAGTGAAAAATGAATAGAGGAAAATGTTAAGTTGGGTCTAAGGCCTCTTCATACCGTACTTTCATTTATCTGTCACTATTGTTCCGTGAGATTTGCCGATGGCCAGATCATGGTGGACGAAGGTTAAAGTGAGTTATGAGGCATCATTGCAAAAACACATTGTAGCTCAGACAAGCTGATTTAAGCACTTCAAGTAAACTAAATTAACTAATACAAAATAAACTGCAAAATATGGTGATAAGTTTTTCCTCCTTGATTTATAGTATTTAGTATTAGAGGAATAGAATTGACTTCTTGATTTCAGTTGAGGTCATTTGCTTCAATATCTTTTTACAGTGTGTGATAAGCACAGTTCACATTTAATCAAAAGTCTCCTTCTCAAGAAGTCAATCTAAAATCCCTTGAAATATCTGGGAATAATAAAATAAAAATTCTTTTTATACATTTATTTTAATTTTAGTGGAAGAAAATATCATATTAGCCATTCTTTATTTGCAGGCACATACACAGACATAAAGAGCCAGGTATTATGAAGTAGTGCTAGAGTTTGTTTTATTTCAGCAGGGACAATTACCAAACCATTGAGTTCTAATTCCTCAGGTTTCCTCTTAACTTTTTGTGACTTCAGTCTATAAGAATATATGAATGTATAATATTACATGTAAATGTATAATATTATACATTTATTTAATCTATAAGAATATTATGTATCAATGAACAATACTGGCATAAAAAAGTTGTTAAGGGTAAAGAAAGACACAAAGTTCTTGTCAGCAAGAGGCTAGGAAAATACAAGAGAGTGACTTCTTCAGTGAGGCACCTGGGATGCTAAGTATGCAATTAGACAGGACCTCTGTATTGTACTGTTTCTAGAAAATTTTAAAAAATAATAATTCAGTTTTATTTTCTAGTACTTATTTTGGTCTCTTAATTAATCAAGTAGATGTACTAGGTGGGAAGGACATGTCTAAATTTTTTTCCTTAAACTACATTAACAGCAGGGAACCTTTTCAGAAGTCTGTGTGAACAGATACAACAGTGCTTACGATGGACAAGATGGTCCTAAATCTTGGCTGTTACATCATTTGCAATTAGAAAAATTACTCCTTTCACAGTTAGACAAACAATTATCCTACTGCGCACATTATGAAAACAATAGCATTATTCAACATATTGCACTTTTATTGGAAAATTTATTAGTGAAAAAAATTCCTTTACAAAGTAACTATTGCTAAGGACTGAAGATTCTAGCTTCTGATTAAAAATGTAGTTGTTCTACTACTATTATTCACTAATCCCTTATTACTGACAAATAAGGGATTGGTGAATAATAAACTCTACCTTAGATAAAAAGACCGTTACAAGCTCATCTACATTTTTTCAGTGCCATTGCTTAATACCATGCCTAAATCATCTCAGAAGGAGATGAATTGTTCTCCAGGGAACTGGATTGTATGACCTGATTTTAATATCAGCTACAATGTTTTACAGTCTTTACTACTAGAAATATCTCAAGTAAGCTAAATATTGCACATTGTCATTTAGCCCAATTCAACTCAATTCAATACAAGAAGTTCATGCTTGCTAGGCAGCCAACACTATACCAGGTGCATTGGGGAAATAATTAGCTTGTAATAGAGCTGAGATGACAGCACTTACATACAAGAAGACATGAAAAGATATTATCAGTGAATAATTAAATTGCATGATGAACTTGGGCAGGAGTAGAATGGGAGTTACTTCCCCTAGTTTCTGTTAGAGAGTATAGAGAGGATGATTCTTAAAGGACGAGCCTCAACACAGTCAGTGAGCATATGAGGAACATGTTCTAGGATGGAAGATCAGGCGCTAAGCCTGGGGAACAATTGGTCACTATCCTCCATGTTAGATAAGTGATAAATTGTCACACTGACCTCTTCAAAGTCAGCGACCATACTGGAGTCTTCTTCAGCTTGATGCTTGACATAGGTAAGTGTCCAATATATATTTTTCTGTAGGGATAAATGATGTGATATGAATCCCCAACCTTACCAAAAAGAGTAAAATTACACTAGAAATTTATTCCTTGGAGTCAAAGTTTTGGGGCTTTCAGGATTCTCTTTTAAAATTTTTATTTTATCGTGGTACATATATATGTAACAAAACATTGCTCATTTCAACATTCTTCACATGTACGATTCAGTGACATTGATTATTTTCATCATGTTGCACAACCATCACCATTATCCATTCCAAAATTTTCCATCACTCTTAACAGAAGTTCAGTGTCCCCTAAGCAATGAGTTCCCCTTTCCGCTTCCTACCTACCTACCACTAATAAACTTTCATCTCTGTGCACTTGCCTATTCTAGGTAATTCGTATAAGTAGGATCATACAGTATCCTTTTGTGACAGAGTTATTTCACTCAGCATGATGTTTCCAAGGTTCATCCATGTTGTAACATGTATCAGAACTTTGTTTCTCTTTATGGCTTAGTAATAGTCCATTGTATGTATATAGCACATTTTGTTTATCCATTCATCTGTTGATGGGCATTTAAGTTGTCTGTCTTTTTGGCTATTGTGAATAGTGCATCAATGCAGATGATATACAGGTTTCTGTTTGTGTTTCAGCTCTCAAATATTTTGGATATATACATAGAAGTGGAATTGGTGGATCATATGGTAATTCTATGTTTAACTTTTTGAGGAGCCACCAGAATTTTCCACAGAGGCTATAACATTTTACAACCCCACAAGCAATGGATAAGTATTCCCATTTTTCCACATCTTCTCCAACATCTGTTGTTTTCTGTTTTTTCAATCAAAGCCATCTTAGCGAAAAACCATAAAATTCTTAGAAGAAAACATAGGGGTAATGCTTCAGGATCTGGTTTACAACAATAGATTCTTAAATATGACACCTAAAGCACAAGCAACAAAAGACAAAATTGATAAATGGGACATCATCAAAATTAAAAAGTTCTGAGCATTAAAGGACTTCATCAACAAAGTGAAGAGACAACCTAAAGATTGGGAGAAAATTTTGGGGGCCCATGTATATGATAAGGGTTTAATCCCCAGAATGCATAAAGAGCTCCTATAACTTCACAACCAAAAAAAAAAAAAATCCAATAAAAAAATGGGCAAAGTTCTTTAAACTGTGTGCATATATGCATACAAGTACGTATGTGTGCATACCCACACAGATTGTACTCTAAATCCCAGTCATGAGACCGCTAGGATAAGGATCTACTATCCAATGTGATTGGGTCTTGCATACAAAGACACTTTACAAAGTGTTGGCAATTGAAAGTTGTTATTATTATTTATAGAAGGCAAACAGTAAACAACAGAAATGGATTACTCATAGAATGCAAACAGTAAACAACATGAACAGATTTGGTCCCCTCCACCCTCATGAGTGCCCCCACTTAGCCTTGGAGAGGAACTCACTTATGTCTGAAAGCAGATCTGCTCACCCTTCCCAATTGCCCATGTCTGTTTCTGTCACAGGATGGGCATACCTTGGACCAGGTGTCAGCAAGTTATCTCTCTATTGTCTGCTCAGGTCAGGTGTGACGTGGCTGTGTGTGTTCTTTCTCTGTCTGTCTCTTTCTGTGGCTTTTCTTGGCTGGGTCTGGATCCCTGTGCCTACGAATCCAGTTCTCAACCAGCAGCTTCAGGACAACCCTGGACCTGTGCCAGGGTTTCGCTGGCATTATGACAACTTTCGAAGCAAAACTGTTTTACAGGCAACACTTGTACAGTGTATGCCCAAGCATCTCCTAGCCATGAATGTTATAGCTCCCAGCACAGCTGGGGCATCTGCTGCTGCCAAAGGCAGGCCAGCTCAGCCCCCCACTGCCACTTGCTCTGCTGGGGTGTCTGCCTGCACCGGCCAGGACTGTAGCTGCTTCCCCTCTATGGGGCGCCCAACTTTGATGGCCACCTCCTGCCCAGAGGCTAACTCTGCCCACCACCACCATCTTCTCTGTGGGCCAACTCTGGTCACTGCAACCATCAGTAGTTCTTGTGGTTCCTTCCACTCATGCCCCCATTTTTCTGCCACTTGAGTCTGCTGTGCTTGCCATTGTTTCTCTGCTGCTGGGCTCTGCTGTGCTTAAGGCTGTTTCTCTTGGTCTTCAGCGTTATCAGCTCAGTGTTAGCAGCTCAGTACAGCCCTTTCACTCAGATCTAGGAGTTTCTAGGAGGTTCTCAGTGCAGGGACCAAGGGTCCAAAGGTAGTACACGTCTCCAGGCTCTTGTTGATCAGGAGATCCCAAAAAAACCTTTGTGAGACTGGCCACTTACATAGGAAAACTCCTTGTTAATTTCAAGGCATGGCTTGTGTAAACTGATCAATCTGATTGATGCATCGTAAACTGATCAGTCCTATTGGGTGGACTGCAAACCACTTATGCGGATAGCAAACCAACCAATTCTTGCAAGGCTGCTTATGTAGATGAACACAAACTTCGGCAGATTGCGACCCGACTGATGTTGTTGGAAGAATTGCAAACCCAGGGCCAGAAAGGCCAAATAAAGAAACCCATTGCACTACAAACTTGAATAGACATTTCTGCAAAGAAGAAATACAACTGACCACAAATAAGCACATGAAAAGATGCTCAACATCATTAGTCCTTAGGACAATGCAAATCAAAACCATAGTGAGAAGGTCATGCTTTTCATCCTTATCAGCTATTCATGTTTGGAGATTAGTCTGCTGGATTTCATTATGGTAGCCCAGAGCAAGAAAGGGGCAGGCTTGTGGTTTGGTGATTTGCTATATTATTCTCTTATTCTTACAACTACCTTGCAATAAAGGCATCTTCATCTTCATTTTACAAGTTGGCCATTAGTAGCTTAAAGATGTTAAATAAGTTGACAGAGAACCATGAAGCTAATAAACAAACAGTAAGTTCAAGCAGTGGTTCCAAGCCTTTTTTCACAGTTTTTATTCTTTTCCCTGCTTCATGCTGTCTAACAAAAAGCTGACCTCGGGAAAAGTCTGAGTATATGATAATCCTGGCTACCTGCTGAGTAGAGCTGTTGAGGAGAACAGTCCAAAATAGAAAGGAAACCATCCAACCCAGGGTCTGGCACGTTGGTAAGCAATCAGTACCTATGCTTTGTCTGAGTTAGCACACTGCCAGCAGAGGATAAATTGAAAGACAAGCTAGCTCAGACTTGCTCTTCATTTTGCCTAAGGCTGGTTCTACTTGATCTTCAAATCACCCCTATATAGCAAATAAATTTCACGAAGAAATAAAAAAATTCCACAGGTTCATTGGGCCCCAATCTGTTTCTTATGAAGTGCTGGTTCCATACTTACTAATTCTCTTATCTTACACAACGTACTTGAGAGGAGGTGGTCCTTTGGATGGCCCAAATGGCTGTAATTATTTCTCATTCCTTCCCACCGCTAGTACCTTTGGACTTTGGAACTAACTGTTGCACCTCCCCTTCTGAAATCTAATGGTTTGTCTAACTAGGGCTAAACAAATACAATTTCAGGTTATCAATTCCTGCTGGCACCCCCATGTCTAACTACACCCCCTCTTCAGACGATCCGGTGGGAAAACTTTCATTGCATTCTATGCAATGAAATATACAAACTTTGCAATATAAAACCAGGTAGGGGAAGATCTTTGAGGTCCTTTGTTCATGGTACAAAGAAAGAGGTCACCCATGGAAGTTTTCCATCTTGTCTGGACGGCTTTTGAGCCAGGGAGGATGGCTTGTGATGAAACTTTTCCTCTTGTACACTGTCTGTTGTCAGTGAGTAATTAAAACAGCTTTCACTATTGTCAACACCATGTATGTGTCTCAAGTGTATGGCTTGATCAGGATAAATGGACATAACACTCACGGAGTGGTTGTTACCACTGGGTAGAATTCTCATCCCAGTACTCTGGTGGGCACTTGGAATCTGGAGATAGCCTTTAAGGCAGCCTGTGTATAAACATAGTACTTCAGTTTTAAACCTTTCTCCCCACCTCACATGTTAAATGGAGTATGAAACAGCTGGGGTTATTGTTAGTATCCACTGTAATAATGCACGTGATATTTTGTAATGTAAAGTGATCCTGAAATGTAGGATGTTAGTAATTATAACAAAAAAATATATCTGAACTAAATGATATTAAAATCAGGAAGCACATCACCATACTGGTAGTTTTCTTCCAAAGGGGGTAGGGCAGCTTCAGGTATCTTCCAGACTGCCAATTCATTTTGAAAATGAATAAAGTTTTTTCATGCAGAAAATATCTATTGTCCTAGAGAGACAGAAAATACATAATCAGTTATACTGAAGGCAAAAAAATTTATTCAAGTCTTTGTCTTTTATAGATCCAACAGCTACCAAACCATGAGAACATCACTGACTTGAAACTAACATTTCACCAAGGTGCAAGGATTTTATTACATTTGCTTAGGTTCACTTTTTCATTGGTTCCTTAAAAATCCCAACCCCATTTCTTCTCGAGACTTTCAAATGCATCCTGTGGCAGTCAGATGACCACCTTCAGGGCCTTTGTTACTTTAGATTTTAACTGAGTTAGAATTCATGATCCTTGTAGTCGTTGAGGATCTTCTGGCAAGTCGATGCAAAATCCATTTAGATAATGACTCTGCTGTTCTGATGTTGGTTAGTTATTCATATGAGATGCAATTATTGTGTTTCCTTCTTCATGTGATGGAAAACATTAATGAGAGAATCCAATCATTATGGAGGGATATTATAATTTCGAGAGGGTTCTCTGCTGCTGCTTCCCACTCAGGTTTTGCACACTCAGAGGACAGCAGAGCAGCATTATAGATCTTTCCTCTAGCAGGAGTTAGCATAAGCAAGTTCCAATTTCAATCTGTCAATGCGTTTTTTAATATTAAAAATTTCTCTGCACAGAATCTTCCAATAAAATTCTCATCCCTATCTGGAAAGTTAGTTTTAAATTGGTTAGTAGATTGTTAAAAACTTTTCAAGTAATAGATACAATTTGTTGGCAATATGAAACTCAAACATCAAATGCTTGGTAAAAAAGAGATAAAGGAGACACATTGAAAATCCACCAGGTGAGTGACTTATTTTCCTATACTGCTTAAATATGACAAAGTTTCTTACATTGTGTCTCACTTATCTAGTGCTGCTATAACAGAAATACCACAAATGGATGGCTTTAATTTAAATAAGCAGAATTTTATTCTCTCACAATCTCAGAGGCTAGAAGTCTGAATTCAGGTGCCAGCTCCGGGGAAGTTTTTCTCTCTCTATCAGTTCTGGGGGAAGGTCCTTGTCATCAATCTTCCTTTGGTCTAGGAGCTTCTTATCACAGAGATCTCAGGTCCAAAGGACACATTTCACAGCTCCTGGCTCTTCTTGCTTGTTAGTAGGTGGTTCCTCTCTCTCTTCTGGAGTCTCTCTCCTTTTATCTCTTCTAAGATAAGAGGTGATACAGGCACACCCCAGGGAAACTCCCCTTACATCTGATCAGGGCTGTGACCTAAGCAAGGGAGGTGTTGCGTCTTACCCTAATTCCCTTTAACATAACCTAATCTTGCCTCATTAATCACAGGCAGAGATTAGGATTTGCAATACGTAGGAACATTACATCAGATCATAAAATGGAGGACAACCACACAATCCTGGGAATCATGGCCTAGCCAAGTTGACAAATATTTTGATACAATTCAGTGAATAACATTCCAAGCTTTGGCTCCACAAAATTCATGTCTTTGCCACGTGTATAACCATTCACCCTATCATATCATAGCAAAAGACTATGATCTAAGACTTTTTTCCCCAAGTCCAAAATCCAAAAAAAAAAAAACCTCTCCATCTGTGAAATCTAGAATACAAGTTATCTGCTTTCAAAGTACAATGGTGGAACAGGCACAATCTGAACATTTCCATTACAAATGGGAGAAATTAGAGGGAAAGAAGGGATAACAGGTACTAAGCATGTCAGCAGAACACATTACATTAGCCCTCAAGGCTTGAAAATAATCCTCTGTTCTCTGAGACCATTTAGGTAATGGCCCTGCTCTCCAGACTCCTGGTGTTGGCCATACTCTCCAGATTCTGGGAGGATGCCCCTCGGCCTTGGGCTCCAACTCTGCTTCCAAGCCTACTGGGACAGCAACTCTGCTCCCTTGGATTTGGGTGGCCTTATTCTCCTGGTCCAACTGAGTGGCAGCCCCACCCTGTCGGCTGCAGCAGGCTCCATTCTTCTGCATCTTGGCTTGGCAGCCCAACCTACTCAGCTTTGGGCAGCTGATCCAAGCCCATCCATCTGGCACTCGTGAATGGCAGCCTCACACTCCGGAACCAAGTTGGTGAAGATCTGATTCTTTGAAACCTAGGAGGCTGTGGCCGTATCCTTTGAGACCGAAGCAGTTCTGCTACCTGTGCTCCTTGTCTCTTCAGCTTCTGCTGCCTGTTTCCTTGGCCACTCAGCCCCTCGACCCCTTGGGCCTTTCAGCCAGCCCACCTCTAGCAAGTGTTAAAAAGCTCTTTAGCTCTACCAGTAAGTGTCTGGAGGCACCCCACTCCGTCAAAAAACCTCAGCTGGAAGGCACTCAGCTCTCTTGCTCTGTGGATCAGCTCCTGTGCCGTCTCATGCCAGTCTCCTGGTTTTGCTGCTGTAGTTTCTCTGCTGCTCCTTTTTGCTATCTGCACTATCTCCAGTGTTACAGCTTTCCTCACTTCCTTCTGATCCCTCACCAGAATTGTCTTTGATGTCCTTAATTGCATCAACAGTCTCTTCAAGGCAATCTAGGCTTTTACTACTAGGCACTTTAAAACTCTTCCAGCCTCTACCCATTCACAGTTTCAAAACTGCTTCCACATTTTAGGTATCTGTTAGAGCAGCACCCCACTATCTGGGTACCAAATTCTGTCTTAGTCATCTAGGGCTGCTATAACAGAAATACCACAAGTGGATGGCTTTAACAAACAAAAATTTATTCTCTTTCAGTTTAGGACGCTAGAAGTCCAAAGCCACAGCACCAGCTCCAGGGGAAGGTTTTCTCTCTCTGTCAGCTCCGGGAGAAGGTCTTTGTCATCAATCTTCCCCTGACCAAGGAGCTTCTCCCAGAGCCAACAGATGAAGAAAGCCTTCTCCTGCAGCTGACACTGTGACTTTGGACTTTGAGCATCCTAAACTGTGAGAGAATAAGCTTCTGTATGTTAAAGCCATCCACTTGTGGTATTTTTGTTACAGCAGCTCTGGATAACAAGGCACATTGTGTCTGGCGAAAGAGGGGTACATAGAAAAAGTGTATAATTTTCTTTGCTTGTACAATGAGAACTTGAATGGCTCATCTCTCTAAACTTATTCTTAATGACAAGAAGATTTTGATATTTCACTGCCCAAGGAGGATGAGAGTGTAAACTACTTCTAATGAATCACCACACAATAAAATCTCAGACTTAATGAAGTTCTGAGTTTACACCATGCATGTAAGCACATGCAATGAAAAATACACAATAAATCATTTAGCTTAATCATATTTTATAGCAATTAAGTAATTTATTTACTTATCCATCCATGCATTCAACAAATATTTATTGAGAGATTATTTTGAGCAATATACTATTTCCCATTGCAGGAGTGGTGTGAAGACAGCATTCTTGTCCTCAAGGAGTTTACAATTTAGTTGGGGGATTGACATGTGAAACCATAACCGCAATGACATGACCCAGTGATTATCTCAGTGAGAGATACAAAGGATGTATTATGAGCCTGAAAGGGGGAAAGTATCACTTCTAGCAAGAGCAGGGTGAGTGTTCTTCGTGTTCAATATGACGAACAGGCCAGCATCTTCTGATTGGTCATTTGTCTGTCCTGAGTGATCATGCCCTTGCCAAAACATTAAATATTTTGATTAGCACCATGGTAGTAATTTGAAAAAGTTCCTCATGATAAGACGTATTTTATTATTCAACAACCATGTACTGAGCACCTACAGTTTTAAGAGCTAGTAACAGAGAACCTAATAAACAAATTTCCTGTCTTCACGGGTAATAAATTCTAGTGAGAGGGAAAAGACAATCATCAATAACAACAACAGCAACAAAATGCACAACAATGTTAACCAAAAACCAAACCAAATCCATTGCCGTCGAGTAAATTCTGACCCATAGTGACCCTATGGAACAGAGTAGAACTGCCCGATAGAGTTTCCAAGGAGCACCTGGTGGATTCGAACTGCTGACCTTTTGGTTAGCAGCTGAGCTCTTAACCACTGCAACACCAGGGCTCCAGAATGTTAGGCAGTAGTAAGTGACAAGAAGAAAAAATTATCAGGGTTAGAGGATAGAGAATGACAGGGTGACATTTTAGATGGACCACTAAGAAAGGCTTCTCTAAAAGGGAGACCAGGTATGCACTGAGGGAGGAAGTCATTTGTTATGTGACATAAAAGTGTTCCAGGCAGAGGAAATAGCAAGTTCAAAGGGCCTGAGGTAGGAGTGTTCTCCATGTGTCTGAACTACAAACTGCCAATGTGAGGGGAGTAGAGTGAATGAACAATGAATGGTAGGAGATGAGCTCAGAAAAGTAGCAACATCATGTAGGAACTTTGTAGGCCATGACGAGAAGTTTAGATTTCATTCCAAGAGTTGTAGAAAACCACTGGAGTGTTATGAGCAAAGAAGCAATACATTTTGTGTTTCTAAAGAATTGCTCTGGTTGCTTTGCTAAGACAAACTTGAAGAAGGATAAGGATAGAAGTAGGCAGACCAGTTAGAAAGCTGTAATGTCCACAAAAGATGACGGTGGCTTAGATCAGGAGAGTAGCGATGGAAGCAGTAGAATTCTGGACATGCTGTGCTGGTAAAATTAGTTGATAAACTGGATGTAGAAAGGAAAGAATTCAAGGAGTGTGCTCAGGGTTTCATCTAAGCGTTCAGGCCTTTGGGCATCTATTTTGTCTCACCTTCTCACATAACTAATAATACATTTTTTATACCCTTTAGACCATTGGGTTCTATTGCAGAAAAATTGGAGCTCTTCTAGAGAAACTACATTTTCTCTGAACCAGGGGAAAAAATATCCCAACATGAATACAAAATGATGCCTACAGTTCTTTGTTATTGAAGAAGTTAAGGCAGAAATTATTATTACAAATGTCTACTTTTAATAAGGAAATGAAAAATAGTCATTCAATCAGTAAGTCCCAGTTTAGGAATATTTTATATAACATAGTTTAGAAAGCCATTTCAGCCCTTTCATTTCATTAGCATACAACTATTTCTTACTAAATAATTACAAATATACATTATGAATATTTATATCCAGTCACCATCAAAGATGACCAGAAACCAGAAATTTCTCCTCACTGAGTCGTTCTTCTTCTCCAATGTCTCTTCAAGATTCAGTTAACTCTTCAAACACACATTAGAATCGTGGCCAATATGACCATTTACCACTTCCAAGTTCACGATATATAAACTATTGTTTATTTTATACGTTTTGTGGGATATGTTTTTACCCTCAAGAAGTCCCTTTTTTTATATGAAATTCTGATATCCCTGCTGCAATTGAATTTTATCATTTTCTTATTCTTTTAAACAGACAACGAAAAATAATTGATCATTATTTTTGGTTTCCTTTCTAAAGCACTGGAGAAAAATTGATTTGATGTACGTCTGTTTGAAGACTTCCACTAAGACATCCTGAATATTTTCATTATGTGTTCAATCATCTTAATTTCTCTTCCTTACTGTTGTCTTTTGACTAATTTTCAAGTTCTCCATCGGCTTCATGAGTTCTAAAATAATTAGAAGATAATTATAAAAGATTAATTCTATTCTAAGAGAATTACATGTGTTATCCCTTATCATGATGTTCATCTTGTATATGGACAGGAGTCCCTGGGTGGCACAAATGGTTCATCACTCAGCTACTAACTGAAAGGTAGGTGGTTTCAAATCCACCCACATGTGCCTCATAAGAAAGGCCTGGAGATCTACTTCGAAAGGTCACAGCTATTGAAAAACCCTATGGTGTGCAATTCTACTCCGAAACACATAGGGTCACAATGAATTGGAACTGATGTGATGGCAACTGTTTTGATGTGCTTTTTTTTTTCTTTTTGGGTATATGGGAAAATTTACAGAGGCTAAGTTACTTGTCCAAAGTCACACAGCTAATAAGTAAGGGCCAGATATGAATTGAGGCCTAGTTATCTGACTTTAGAGATTGTACTCTTAATCAATATCTAGGTAAATCCCATTAAAGCTTTTGCTTGTTTAAATTTGTTTACTTTTACCATTCTCTAATCTGCTTCTGGGGATCCCCGGTGGCACAGTGGTTAAGAGCTCAGGCTGTTAACCAAAGGGTCAGCAATTCAAATCCACTAGCTGTTCTTTGGAAAGCCTATGGGGCAGTTCTACTCTGTCCTCTAGGGTCGCTATGAGTTGCAATCGACTCAGTGGCAATGGGTTTGATCTGCTTTGGTACCAAATCAATGTCTTTGTGTTTCATCTTTCTCCTGAGCTTCAGTCTCACATTTTCAGCCACTACTCGAGAGTGCTGCTTGAATGTCTTCCGTCATTTCAACTTTAGTATGTTCCAGACTGGGCACAGCATCTTTCTGCTCTCATTCAAATCTATTCTTCTCTATCTTGGCTAAGGGTGTCACTTTCCGCTCTTATTTCTCAAGATAGATTCCCTGTAATTAATTTTTTCATCTTGCCCATTCTTGCTGGACTGTAACTTCTGATTCCCCATCCCCCGTCTCCATGCTTTTATTCTTGAAAAATTCTGATTTGACCCAGAACATTCAACTGTCTCCTCTGTAAGGTTTCCCATGTGTTCCAAAGCAATTAGCAGCTCTAGCTTCACAATTTTCTCAGAACGCCAACATTTGCCACATTGTATTGTTATATTCATGTTTTCTTGTCTAGCTTTCTCCAACCAGGCTGTGAGCTTCTCAAGAGAAGTGGCTTTGTTAAATTCATTTTTTATCCCCGGCATCTGGCATATAGGAGATTCTCAGTAAATGTTTGTGGGTAAATGGATGGTCTTCTATCAATGCATCACGTTAGAGTGCTCTAAGTTCCCAAACCCCTATTATTGCGTCTCACTTTGTTTACATTCACTTCCTTACTAAACCAGAGCTTTTCAAATACAGTGCTTCAGAACCTTTTGTGGTTCTCTGAGATAGCTTTCAAAATAAGATTCAGATTCCTTAACATGGCACAGAGTAATCACCATTAGTCTCTACCTCCTTCATAGCCGTATCTTCCACTCTTTCCTAGACCTAGATCCAATAAAATAATTTGGATCCCCTAATTTATTACTCTCTTTTGTGTCCCTGGATGTTGTCCAATCTGTTTTTGTTTTATATCTTCAGTGCCTGCTGTCTCCATCTAAACAAGCTGAATGTCATTTCCACTGAGAAAATTTTTCTCATGACCTTTGACAAAATACATTATATACGTTTTGTTACAGTATGTATATCATGATTTGTTTTGTGCTCCCATTCACACTTGTTTATGTGTACATTATACACATTATGCTCATTATATAGATTTTGTTATAGTATGTATATTATGATTTTAGTAATGTGTTTCCATTCATGCTTGTTTATATGTTATTTACGGAATTCTGTTTCATCATTGGTTGGTGAGCTTTAGAATACAGCAGATAGGTCTTATTCATCTCTGATCCTCGGTACAATAGACGTCTGCTGACAAATAATATGTATTTAGTGTATGTTTATCAGATTAAATTGAATAGAATGTAATTATAATTTTAGATATGATAATAAATCTGCGAGTCAATATCTTACCTATAAAACAAAGTATCTTTCTTTCCCAAGCTCTGTTTTTCAAAAAAAAAAAAAAAAGACATGAGAAATATTCTGGCACTTCCTTTGCTCTGTGATTGAAAATTCTCTCATCCTCCTTCTTCAGATAAATGGAAAAATAAAAATGAAGGAAGAGCAGTTTCAGCACACCTGTGTTGGCAAGCTGTCAAACGTTCCATCCCTGACATTAATTGGATCATCCACTGAATGGGGAATTGATGGAAAACGTAACAAAAGAAGATGACTGGGGGAGAATAAATGCTATCCTGCCTATCAACACCGATGAAAGTGACACGGGAAGAGTTATCTTTTATCCCAGAAAGACAGGTGGCTTCAAACACCAGCGACATCCAGAGGGATTTCTGATGCTCGCCTTTGAGCACTTAGGCCAGCTTGAAAAAGCAAAAACTAAAATCTAAACAACAAAGAGCCTTTCCTGGGAGGGTGAGTCACTAAACTGAAGGCAATTACCAACTGATTTTAAGTGTCTGCCTGCTGTTTTCTTAAATGACCTGCTATATGAAAGGGATTTTATGATGGGGGAATAGCCAAACACTAGGAAAAAATGCTCCTGATTTCTACTTTTGCTGATTACAAAGACAAGAAAGATAGGGTAAGTACAAAGGCACATTCATTGATGGTATTCACCCCTATACTGCAATAGAAAATGAATGTCCAAAGAAATTTCTATTCAGATTCATGCAATCCTGTTCAAGAAAAATAACTGAAAATGTGCACCCAAGTATCCATGTGAGATGACATAAGACTAGAATAAGGAAAAGTGGTAGTTAAACAATAAAAAGAATGCATTGTCCCAGTTTTGCAAAACAATCAGATGCCTCACGTGGTATTTTATGAGTTTTAACCTGTCACACTTGCAATTTTAGCCAGTTCTATTTTTTAAAAATCCACAGTATATGCTACCAAGAAAACCAAGCACTCACCTTAATTTGCAATCCTCAGTAAATATGTGGATAGGACAAATGTATTGATTTGCGAGTTCTCCTTACCCACATAATGGAAAGCTGTTGCCAGTTTGGTTCCCAGATTACATGTAATTTACAATCAGGAGACAATGGGAAAAAGGGAAACGGGGGAAAGGTATTAAAAGGGCAAAATTCTGCACAAAAAAGGCCTACAGAGAGGACATAGGTGTTTCCGAGAGAAATAAATATTAGGAAAATGATGTAAAGAAATGGGTTGAGTATGTGCAAGACTGGGATGGAAATATTTGGGAAGGAGAGACATACGATTTGAGAAATGTTGCTCTACCATGAATTAAATTCTCTGTACTTTTCTCAGAGACGTTCAGCTAGAGGTTAGCATAAATGCCATTTTACTGCACTTGTGTTTCTGTTTGGTGCTTCTTGTGTGTACCTCCTTGCATAGACTGAGTCACATGGAGTCTCAGTATTTACTAGGGTTACAATTCAAGGGTCACAATATTTTTTCTAGTTTTATGCACATATTTCCTTAAGATTATTTCATTGGTGTGTCATTTTCATGGTGACATAGAGAAAAGGCTAGATGAGAATTTGGGAAAGGATTGTCCAACAGATTCCCCCTTCCCACCAAACCAAGACCAAACCTGTTGCCATCAGGTGGATTCTGACTCATAGCAACCCTATAGGATAGAATAGAACTGCCCCGGAGGGTTTCCAAGGAGCAGGTGGTGGATTTGAACTGCTGACCTTTTGGTTAGCAGCTGAGCTCTTAACCACTGCCTCACCAGGGCTTCATCTAATCTTATATTTTTAATCTAATAAATACACATTATTTTTTTATTTCAGGTCAGCAAAAGAGATGAAGCCCCTCAATGAGATGGACTGACATAGTGGTTGCAACAGTGGGCTCAAACATAGCAACAATTGTGAGGATGGCATAGACTGGCAGTGTTTCTTTCTGTTGTGCGTAGGGAAGCTATGACTAGTTACCGACTCAGCGGCACTTAACAACAACAACAGGCATTCAGCTGGCAGAGAACTGAAGGACAGATCATTGAAACAGCGTAGTTCATACAAAGATACAGTAATGCTAAAGCAAGTGGTATGCCCAAGCAATGGAGCAGTACATTGTGGGTGTGCATACAGGGTCCATTAGGTAGAGGGGAATAATGCTGGGAAAAAGAATTGCAAGACTTGCGAAGTACTTTGCATACCCCTCTGAGGAGTGATTTGATGCAGGAGCATGGGACCATCAGATTTCCCTGGCGGCAGTGCAAGGTAGTGGATTGAACTAGAAAGACACTGGAGATGAGAACGACTAGGACATTACTGCAAAGCCTTAGATGAAAGCTGATGAGAGTCTGAAATAGGAGAGCAAAAGTACAGGTAGAGAAAAATACGTGAGATTCCAAAGAATTTAAGAATAAAAATAACAGAATGGATACCAGATTGAAAGTAGGTGGCTGAGAGGTAAAAAACCAAAAACCCATTGCACTTGAGTAGATTCTGACTCGTAGTGACCCTATAGGACAGAGTAGAACTGCCCCATAGGGTTTCCAAGGCAATAGTATTGACAGAAGCAGACTGTCACATTTTTATCCAGCAGAGCGGTTGATGGGTTCAAACCACCTACCCTTCAGATAGCAGCTGAGGGCTTTAACCACTGTGCCACTAGGAGAGGTAAAGTCAGAAGTGACTAAAGCTTCTGGATTGGATGCTTTTAATTATGTAAGGCAGTTGTGCCTCTAAGGAAAAGAAGACTGGAGAGATAGCTGGCTTGTCGAGGGAAGATACTGAACTCATGTTTGAACAGGCTGGATTTTAGCTGTGTATAGAACATCCAGATAAAGATGTGGGTCTAGAGCCCAGGACATGGTCAGGGCTGTACATGTATATATGCAGGGGTGGATTATTTAATAAGGAGGTAAGCACGGGCTTATTTGTGTTTACTTACTAATCTGTAGTGAACAATTTCACATGGCTTTCATGTCATCTGCCCCTGTCAGTGTCATCTGTCCTTGTTAGGAATTGTAAATTTGAAAAGAGGCTTTGATCCTGTAGGAAGGTGCTGTGGGGTTGGGAGAGAAACAGATGCCATCCATACCTAGAAGCAGAATCTTTGATGTGGTGAAAAGAAAGTAAAATTGTTCACTGCAGATGATCTGGTAAACAAGGTAAGCACTGTGCTTACCTTGCTTATTGGATAATCTGCCTCTACTTATATGACTCTACCATATTTGGTGTAGTTGGCAAATACAAAATCCAAGGAAAGATGCTGATATCCTTCCTCCTCTAATTTTATCATCAGTGTTTGCCTCAGTAGACATATTTTTGTAAAAGACATATCTTTTCTACCCCGAAGTCTTCATATAGTCCTGAAAGCACTTATATCTGGCCTTTGCATGGTTGGCCCCTTCGCATACTTTCAGTGTCTGCTTGAATATCTCTTACTCAGGAAAGTTTCTATTTACTATCCACATATCAGCCCACTAGTCTCTAATTCTCTACCCTGTTCATTGTCTGTAGAGCACATATTGTGATGAATTACTTGCTTATCTGAGTACTATACATCTTTCTCCTCTGACTACCAACTCTGGGAAGATGTGGGCTGTGTCTGGTTTTCCCACCAATTTATACTTCATCTCTGGTACATAGTACTTGATCAATTAATAGGTGTGGAATAAAATAACAGGTTTGCAAAAGGGGGAAATTAGAAAAAGCTAAGTCCTGGTGGCGCAGTGGTTAAGCACTCATCTGGTAACTGAAAGTTTAGCAGTTCGAACCCACCCACTGCTCTGAGGGAAAAAGATGTGGCAATCCGCTTCCATAAAGATTTACACCCTTGGAAGCCCTATCGGGTAGCTCTACTCTGTCCTATAGGGTCGCTATAAGTCAGAACTGACTCAACAACAGTGGGTTTCATTTGATTAGTACTGTGAAGACATATGTCAAAAAAATTAATCAGTATGAATCACAGATAAAGGGAATCTGAATACCAAACATTTCACACAAGGAAGAAATGTTTAAAGCACTCTAATGGTAACTCATACTGAAGAACTTCTTAGAGATTCAAGAATTCTGAGTGGAGTGGCAGCTGGTTTGACACTTCTATTTTACCGATTAGCAAACTCAAAGGCTTTAAATGATACTATAAAAACAGTACTGGGCTAGCTCTCTAAACTACAGTTGAGCATTTGAATTTTTACTATGTGGAGGGGTATCTTCAATCTTGACTATGTCTTAATGAGTTTTCACCACATATCTGTCCTAAGTCATGACCCTTTAAGGCGACTCTGATCTTGAGCTTCTCCCGTGAACCTCACTTGCTCTGATTCATACACTTGCAGCAAGTGACCTTGAGAATCAACCTAAGCTTCCATGGTGAGGATTGGAGATGCCCAGAGCAGGCAGGAGTCTTAGGGCTTTACCACTTCAGATTCACTCAGGGTTGAACATGATGGGTCCAGATTGTGCCTCTCTTGGTGAGAGGCCTAAATGTTAGAGTGCAAGAGGGATCCAGAATCTAGGGTCAAAAAGGTGGTTCCTGAGAGTTAATTTTCTGCCTTCTCTGAGGTTTTCTCCAAAATACCTCAAGTGACCTCCAAGACCTACTTCCATTGCCTTCGTATCACCATACATACAGACAGAGCAGTCTCAAGTCCCTCCACGCACTCAGGTTTCATGCACTTCCCAGACACTGGGCCATCCTGCTTCGGATTCCAGATTGAGTCTAACTTTGTTAGAAAGACTTTAATCCAGAGCTCAGGAAATCCTGTTCTCCTTAGAACACTGGGAGAAAGGCAGTGGACAGAAGCCAATGCTCTACAGAAGAAAAGGGTCCAGATGCAGTGGTTCTGGACCTCTGGCACATGCCGGACAGAGTTAAGGTGTGTATGTGGTCTGGATTGCCTGGGTCCAAACTGAATCTTGGTATCTCTTCCCATTCTGTCTTTCCCCTTCTTTCTCCTTTTGAGCTATCCTTTCCTTTCCTCCCACCTCACTTCTCCTTGACTGCTTTTCATTTATCCTTCAGCCTCACATACTCTTTCCTCTCTGCTGTCTTGTATTGGCAGACTATTAATACTGTTATTATGCTTTGAATTGGCTCTCTGGTTCCTAGTAACATAAATATAAGCTCTTTCCAACCAACAGGGTCCCTACTAAAGAGGGACATAGAATCCAAATTGCCATGTAAAATCTAACCCTTTGCCGTCAAGTTGATTCTGACTCGTAGTGACCCTAAAGGACAGAATAGGATGGCCTCATAAGGTTTCCAAGGCTGTAATCTATATGGAAGCAGACTGTCACATCTTTCTTCCACCAAGGGGCTGGTTTGTTCGAATGGTCACTTAACCACTGTGCCACCAGGATTCCTTAGAGAGACTCTAGTGATCAGAAATTTCAGAGTCTTTGTGGGATTATGGCATAAAAATATTTTCTTAACATCTAACATACTGAAGATTGGATTTATTTTTTCCATAGTGCGGGAAGATCTGAAGTCATACAGAGAAGATCACCAGATAAGAATTTGAAACCTTCATTTCAAATCTCACAAACTCCATTCGGTATGTTTCTTCCTCCAAGAGTTATAGGTCTGTTAAGAATTCCAAAATATCACATAGTCCAGCGCTTCTGAACCCTGGCTACACATTGTATATACAGTGTTTTCTCATTGCTGTTGTTTTGTTTTTAAATACTGATGTCTGGGCCCCATTCTCAGAGATCTTGATTTCATTGGTCTGGTGTGATTCCCAGCCTTCCATATGCTTAAAAGCTTCTCAGATTATTCTCAAATTCAGCAATGGTTGAGACTACATCTATCATCCTTTCTCTGACCTCTGGGGAAATGTATAATGTAAGTTTTATTAGAGCATACATTTTTGTCTGTTGTTCCACTCCTTGGCATAATTCCAGAATCTTGGACAGTGCCTGGTGGGTAGTAGAAACTAAATAAATATTGTTGAGTAAATGAATCTTTGATATTTCTTGAAGGGACCACCTCCAAACCACTTCAATAAGCTAGTTTAGCATTACAAATTATAACAAGAAAAATTTTCTATCGCAAAAAATTTTAAATGACATTACTGTTTCCATAGCCATAATTAGCCTAGACTTTACCAAAAGTGGTTATGACAAATCTTAAGAATCCTCCCGATCCTTACGGAGTTACAATCAAATCCCCACCGTGGAGAAGGCCCATATTTAGATACTACTTTCTGCTGCTAGATTCCTGTGAATATACCCTTTCAGCAGCTCCATCGTGTAGCACGTGTGTTTCTGGATAGTTATGATTGTTGCTGTATGTTTGACACTAGGGGTACATGCCAAATCATATTTACACATTGTATTATATACATTACAGAAAATGACAGGAAAGAATGCTAAAGCAGAAGACAGCCTTGCAATCAGGTCTTATCCAGATGATAACGAGCACATTTGGAGATAATGAGGTTGAAATAATGAAGCTTTCCAGTAAACATTCCATTCAGCAAAAAAACAGGTGAACAGCACAAAAGACTATGTGACATGCACAGTCCTTCCTCCCCGTTTGTGATACGACAGAGCATTGTGGAGCTGAAGAGCACTTTGGGAGGCATCTTCGGGGTGAAATGAATGATTGAGCCTCTCCACAGTTGAACTAGCAATAGCTTTTAAGGGTTAGTGCTATTTCACGTGGTTAAGTTAGACTGAAAGAGAATTTAGCCATTCATTTCTGCTTGGAACTGAAGATCCTGTGTATAGGGCGGAGAATGGGGAGGCGGAGCAGGCAGGGGAACGGCCGTGAGGTGCTGGGGAAGAGGATGTCCACCCATCCCAGGTGTTTTCTGCAGCATGCAGATGGCGCATGCTGGGAACAGTCAGCAGCTGCCTTGGGAACATTGAAGTATTCAACATATGTTGTCAAGTTGTCTATTTGAGGGAAGTAGAAGGAAGAATGTAGTTCTTCTCAAACATTAATGTGCGTAGGAATCACGTGGGATAAGGGAGGCTGTTAAAAAGTAGAGTCTGATTCAGCGGATCTGGAGGGAGCCCAAGATTCTGCATTTCTAACAAGCTCCCAGGTGATGTCCAAGCTGCTGGTCTGGACCACCCTTTGAGTAGCAAAATATTAGACAGCTCTACTTACAGCTGCAGAGCATAAGTGTGCATGATTTAGCGCTGTCATTTGCTTGAAAAGTGACCACGGATAAGCCACCTCTATTCCCTGACACGGATTCCTCAGCTATAGAATGGAAACAGAAATAGCTGTAGTGGAGTATTTTTATTAGGATTAAAATAAATTCAGACAATGTTTAATAGCTGTATGTCCTTGAAAATATTAAGGAAGCTCTCTGAGCTTCACTTTCTTCATCTTCAAAGTAAGGATTGTCTACCTGCTCTGTCAGGAAGTTTCAGTAAGCTGTGTAGGTAAAGCATCTAGAACTTTGCCTGGCACATAAAAAGTTGCTGTCATTCTGACTCATGGTGACCGATGGGTGGCAGAGTGGAACTGTGCTCCATAGGCTTTTCAGTGGCTGATTTTTCAGAGGTAGATTGTCAGGGCTTTCTTCTGAGGCACTTCTGGGTAGACTCCAACTCCAACCTTTTGGTTAGCCTCCGAGCATGTTAATCATTTGTACCATCTAGGGACCCCTGCCTGGCACATAGCAGGTGCTACATAGATGCTAAGTTCTTTATTTATTATGTATGAGTTTTGCTTTGACACCGATGCTGAGACTCGGAACCCAAAAATACACGTTACAGTGGAGACATTCTGAGACATTCCTCTCAGGCTACTGAATTTAAAGCAAACTATTAGATTTTCTTTCTTTCTTTTCTTTCCTGGTGTGTTCACAGTGCCTTGGGAGAAAGCCCCTCATCTTACCTGGAGGAAAATACTGTTTTTAAAATGAGCAGCAAAAAATATTCCTACATTGTGTGAGAACTGCTCTGTTTCTGTCTCACTCATGTTGCTCCATTTCAGTGTTCTATATTTTTCTGCTCGTTTTCACAGGTGATAATGTGTCCCGATAAAACACACTACCAAAAGGCCCTAAATACTGCAGTTGCCCTAAATACTCTGAGGTAAAATTGAAATTCCCTCAAAGGGGAAAAAAAAATGCCCCTCTAAGAAGAAGATAGCTGACAGTTTTGATCTTTTTTAGAAATTAGGGAACAATTATTTTTACCTCAGAAATTAATTCTCAACTGATGCATATTATGAATTTTTCTACCTTCCCACCACTTGTTTTATCAGAACAACAGAGGGACGTAAAGGAACCACTTGAACTCTTGAATCCCACGTTCCCTAATCTGCACAGAGGAAGCTTTGTGAAGTGTCCTTGTGAGGGGATCACAGCAGATAAGTTGAGTGAACCAGCAGACCCAGAGGGTCCATCATAGTGCCTAACACATTGTTCACTCTAACAAGTGCTTCTTCGATTTACCACTTCATCTCATGAGAAAAATTTCCTTGACTGCACAGGGAATTTTTTTTTCTTTTTTTTTTTTTTTTTTACTTACCTTACCACATTAACTTCTGGGTTCATATAATAAACAACAGGGCAAGTTACCTAACCTCTCTATGTCTCAGTTTCCTCACCTATCAAAAGGTCCTACCAGCACTACCTCCTCAAGCTGTTATGAGGATGGTATAAGTTGATATTTTAAGACCCCTGGATGGTAGTGCTGCATCAGTTGTTCCTTAAAATACTAAGTAAACAAAGCCTGGCTTTTAAGAGGAGTCTGTCCAAGGGCTCATTCAGGTTGGGAAATTCTCAGGGACAAGCATGTTACAAGCTAGCCCTGGTCTATTTTTGTCATGTTTTTTAAATGTGACTCATGTGGTCATGTAGGGTGGATCCTAGACACCCACAGGCAGTTTGTTAGTTGATTGGGTCTATCGGCTTAAGGACTTAAAGGCTTTTGGGAGACGGTTATGCAAGAGGGAGGAAGGTTGGTTATGACCAGTTTATTCCAGGTGAACTAATGGTCACCTAAGGGAGAGAGGGACAATTCTAAGTTCAGCGTGGGGTCTGCTTCTCAGAGTTCTCCTTACCCAGCAGCACCTACTGGACTCAATAGACAGTAAGAAGTGGGAAGACTGAAAGCTATGTGGAAAAACCAAAAAGTTACTTCATAAAAACCCTAGACTTTGGATGAGTAGTGCTGGATGGGAGAAAGACACTGCCCCTCCCCCAGGAGAAAGCCACATTTCTTCAGAATAACATACAGAAGACTATATAATGTGGGAAATACAGGGCTTGGCAAGCCCTTTAGAGTAAGGCTAAACCCTGTTGCCCTCAAGTTGATTCCAATTGGTAGAGACCCTCTAGGACAGAGAAGAACTGCCCCATAGGGTTTCCAAGGAGCGGCTGGTGGACTTGAACTGCCAAACTTTTGGTTAGCAACCGAGCTCTTGACCACTGAGCCACCAGGGTAAGGCTAGCAAAAGAAAACTGCAGAACAAAATTTCTTTTATCAGTCATAATTTCTCTGCAAGCAGTGGGAGTGATGAACTCATCCACACCTGGGCATTCTTATTTGTTATTAAGAATTTTTCCAAACTCCAATAAAAAAAAAGTGACTGCCTTAGGCCAGAAAGACAGTCATAATACCATATATACAGTGGAGTAGCAAAAAATTGCAGGCAACCAGGACTTCCAACTGATTCAGACCGGTTGAGTCATGGCTAACGAAGTGAAACAGGAAGAGACCCAAATTTTTAAAATTTGGGTGATCCAGAACCATGTCTGGAATGGGAAAAATCATGGGTTGACACCTTGGTATGGGAAATTTGGAAGAGGTGTAGTAAGCCCTTTCAGGAGCCTGATGGTAAGATTGCGTTATTGCTAGGACTGAGGAGACAGACACACACTCAAAGCAGCTAGCGGTTGGCAACCATCTTAGAGCTGGGCCCCGCTGTTTCTGACTGCGCAGAATCGGACTGGCAAGACATCTGGTCGCTATGCAACGCATACACTGCCCTTGTTTTCCAGGATGATTAAGTTTCTAGCAAGGCTTCAGCCCCTAATTTTTCCCTTTCTTGTTATGGTTCCAGTTCACCCATATTTTAAAAATTCACGTCTGTTCTGGTGTTGCCTCCTCAGCCGTGATTGAACCGGGAAGAATCAGTTCAAAGCTCTGCAGGCAACAGACACTTCTACCCCTATTCTTATTACTCTGAAGCCCTGTGTCCCTTTTAGACAAAAACCTTTTTTTCTTTTCTATAGTGCCCTGATTTATATATTTTCTTTTGAACTTTCTTTTCCCCTATAGAGGCTGTATTATCCCTACAATCTTTTGATTTGAATGGCTTTTGTCAGTGATTTTAAACTACATTTGAATTACCCATCAGGACTCACTATCATTAGTAGGTTATTCTTCCAACGTTAGTAAAAATACTTTATATTTTGGGCAGTACAAAGATTCCTAGAATATATTCCTTTTTTGTGGCAGAATGTGAGAAAAATAAATCTCAAAAACGTGTGAACACATCAATTAGTGGAGCAGCTCTAATGACAAGCTTCCATTTGCCCACTACTGAAAAAAAGCAAGAATCTCAATTTTGAAATTGGGAATTTAAAATTCATCTGTAGAGCCATCTGTTTCTTTGTAAGCACCTCAGTCTTCAAAATACTGTCATTTCAGGATTAAGGAAATCATTTCATGGTATTATTCCCATTAGCTAGTTTCTAAGAGAAGCTACAGGAAATCATAAAGTAATGCCTGCTACAAAGAAGGGAGGTCATGAGGCTCGTCAAAATGAACCATCTGGCTCTGCATGGAGCTGGAGACTGTGACTTTCTGGATATTTTGATTTGTCTGACTGGTGCTTTCTCAGTGGCAGAATGGTTTATTATCTCGTAAACCAGTGGGGAAACAGGGAAGTTTATACCTGTTGTTAGCTGTCATCGAGTCGGCCCCAACTCATGATGAACCCATGCACAACAAGTTCGCACCCTTGTGATCCATATGGTTTTCACTGACTGATTTTCAGAAGTAGATGGCCAAGCATCTCTTCCTAGTCTGTCTTAGTCTGGAAACTCCACTGAAATCTGTTCAGCATCATAACAACAAGAAAGCCTCCACTGACAGGTGGTAGCTACACATGAGGTGCTTTGACAAGGAATGGAACCTGGGTCTCTCACACGGAGGTGAGAATTCTACCGGTGAACCACTAATGGTTCATGGTTTATACCTAGAGAGTACAATTATCTATCAAGAAGTCAACTCTTCCCGGCACTATTAATATTGGTTGGTTTTTAATACAGTCATCTGCTGCATAACATCCATTTGGGCAACGTCCAACCTCATATAAGTCCATCGTCCCATAAAATCAAACCAAACCCATTGCTGTAGTGTCGATTCTGACTCATAACAACCATATAGGACAGAGCAGAACTGCCCCATAGGGTTTCCAAGGAACAGCTGGTGGATTTGAACTGCTGACTTTGTGGTTAGCAGCCAAGGTCTTAACCACTGCACCACCAGGGCTCCAAATAGAGGTAGTCAAACATGAAAAAGCCTGAGAAGTCAGAATAGTAAGTGGAGATTCGTGATTTTTTTTTCAGATATGCACTTTCAAATGTTGCTGAAAGATCAAGCAACATGAAAAAAATATACATATATATATATGTTACATTGACTGACAGTGTCCATACATATCTTGGCATTTTCTAGTCTCTCCTTTATAGTGCAAATTGCCCCTGAGAAGATGAGAGGAGTTGGGATTTAGACTATAGGCGAAGAAACTGCCTAAAGCCTAGGAATTGCATCTCTTTCACTGCATTTAGAGGAAATTTATGCAGTTGTTGGTTTCATGACTTCTATTTAATCTGAGAAGTGGAAGAGAGTTGAAAATGGAACATTTGAGGAGAGTGGAAGTTTGAAATTTCCATTTAAAAATTTTCAGCAGCAAGAGGCAAAGGAGAAGTATTGATCTGGAAGTGAAACAAAAGGTTATTAAACATCACGGAAGTGGAAAATCAGTGAATGCTGTTGCTCCCGATTTAGGCATGTTCGCACAAAGTCCGTAACGTCTTATTTCACAAAATGTATCATGAACGTTAAGCGATGCATGACTGTATATGTAAAGAATAATACGTTTCTGAATGGTGAATGCCTGTACATTTTAAAGGATGTATTTTTATGGAGAAAAATGCAGCTGAATATCACTTTATGCCATAGATAAGATCCTGAAAATGTACTGTGTAAATCTGTCATTGATACAGGGAACCATATCGTTTTAAATGTCAATAAAAGTTGCTTTTTAAATGAATATGGCAATAAACTATTTTAGGAGGGAGATATACTTATTTATTTTTTAGAGAATTTGATATTTCTTCTGCCAGATATTTGAGAGTAAAATACAAGTAACTATTTTGAACCTAAATTAGTCCATTCCTGCATATTCTCTTATTTTTTTTTTGTTGTTGTTGTTGTTTCTTTTAGGAGTTTTATTGAGATATAATTCACATACCATAAAATTCACCTATTTAAGGTGTACAATTTAATGACTTTTAATATGTTCAAAGATATGTACAACCATAACCACAGTCAATTTTTCATCACCTCAAAAAGAAAAACCTGTACCATTTAGCATCCCCTGCTCTCTCACTGCCCACCGCCCACTCCCAGCCCTAAGCAACCACTAATCTGCTTTCTGTCTCTGTAGATTTCCCTGTTCTGGACATTTCACATGAACGGATTAATATATATGTGGTAGTTTTTGATTGGATCCTTTCACTTGGTATAATGTTTTCATAGTTCAACCACGCTGTCGTATATATCATTACTTTGTTCTTCTTTATGGTTGAATAATATTGCATTATATTGATATTCCATATTTTGTTTATTCATTCACTATTTAATGGACATTTGGGTTGTTTGCACCTTTTGATTTTTATGAATAATGCTGCTATAACATTTGTGTACAAGTTTTTGTATTGACATATTTTCATTTCTCATGCGTATATACCTAGCAGTGAAATTGCTAGGTCATACGATAACTCTATATTTAATTGTTTGAGGAACTGCCAGACTGTTTTCCAAAGTGGTTACACCATTTTATATTCCCTCCAATAACATACGAGGGCTCTCATTTCTCTACGTCCTCACCAACACTTGTTATTATCAACTTTTCTATTCTAACCATCCTATTGGGTGTGAAGTAGTGTCTCATTGGGGTTTTGATTTGCATTTGCCTGATGACAAATGATGTTGAGCATCTTTTTTATGTGCTTATTGGCTATTTGTATATTTCCTTGGAGAACTGTCTATTCAGGTCCATTGCTCATTTTTAAACTGGGTTATTTGTCTTATTATTGAGTTCAAAGAATCCTATATATATTCTGGATACAAGTCCCTTATCAGATACATGATTTGCAAATGCTTTCTCCCATTCTGTAAGTCGTCTTTAGGTTTTCTTGCTGGTGTCTTTTAAAGCAAAAAAGTTTTCAATTTTGGTGAAGTCCAATTTATCTTCTTTCTTTGTTGCTTGTGCTTTGTCATCTTATCTAAGATTCCTTTGCTGAGCTGGGAGAAGGAAGAAAGAAGGAGTCTTGATTCAAATTCCACAGACTCTTGCCTTTCCTACCAAAATTTTATAGATTTCATCTATTTCTTCATTTGCTAGTTGCTCTGATGACCATTTCCAAAGGCTTTAAATGATTGGGTTTTTGTTTGTTTGTTTTTTACCAGTTTCCCTTGCTTCACTGAGGAATAAGTCGGCAGAGCTTCTCATGCTGCCATGCTGGAAGTCAATCTTCCTACTACTTTTTAAGCCAAGTTGCTTTTAAGAGAAAGACAGTTAAAAGTTAAAATAGCTATAGTACATCAGCAATTTTTCATTGCCAAGTCCTACGGGGCCCACCTTACTTGACAGACTCTCTACAAAGCCATAAAAAATTTAAAGTGATGGCATTCTCAGGGGAGAGACAAAAAACAGCAGTAAACAAAAGACAGTCCAACTCTGCTGCAGGGTACCTTCCTCTTACTTTGAGTACGTACACAAAATGAAATGTGAAACAGAACATGCATTTAGCTTTATCGTATTCTCATGAAGATTGACATCCCTACAGAACAGATCCAAACAGAGTGGCCTGTCTGTCAAAATATCTTCAAGGTCCTTGATTAACTTAAAAATACATAAAAACTCAAAAATATAAACTCTACCAGAATCCTTTCTTGATATTTCCCGTTGTCGCTCTTCTGAGCCCCTCCCCTTTAAATCTAGACAATTTATCTGACTTGACTTTGCAGTAGAGTTAATCCCGATAGGTCATCTCCCTATAAACTCTAAGCTTCTGCAGGTTAGGGATCAAACCAAACAAACCAGTTGCTGTGAAGTCTATTCCGACTCAAAGCGACCCCACAGGACAGGGTAGAACTGCCCCATAGGGTTTCCAAGGAAAGGCTGGTGGATTCCCACTGCGGACCTTTTGGTTAGCAGCCGAACGCTTAACCACCGAGCCACCAGGGCCCTAGAATAAGTATAATGGCTATTTATTCTTATATTTTCTGTGACATTGAGCATATTCCTGTGCAAACAGGAGCTCAATAATGAATTAGCATTGGCCCTGAAGGTAGCCCAAATAATTGATTTAGCTAAGATCTAATCCATTTTAGGGAAGAAAGGGCCTAGCGAGCTACTTCCGAAAATCAGACAATGAAAACCCTATGGATCACAATGGTCTGATTCGCAACTAATCATGGGGATGGTGCAGGATCAGGCCGAGTTTTATTCCCTTGTGCATGGGGTCACTATGAGTAGGGGACCAACTGGATGGCAGTAAAAACAACAACAATCTATTTTAGAAGATACTTGTTCAGTCGTTCAATCACAGGATCCAAATTTCTACACAGACATTCCCATTCCACTACCATTTCCTCCTAATCCTTGCCTAACATATTCCTCCAAACACTATTTCTAATCTAAGAACAGATGGTTGAACATAGTAGATTCTACTGTAATAAGCAATTATTGATTAGTAATTGAGAAATAGCTATCTACTTATATTTATGGCGGGATGATGGTACATTAGCTAAGTTATCTGTCTTTGGGGAAAACCCCAAAACACATTCTGGGCCTTAGTTTCTATACTGCAAAACAACAGAATTAATAATCCTTATCATTCTTTCCACAGCTTTAACTTTTACATTCTGAGGAAGTTTTGTAGCAATGTCCACTTCCAAACAAAATCATTTCTAATTCTGTAAAAAAAAAAGCTTTTTGCAGCTCTTTCACAAATCTTCGCAGTGGGATGATACAGAATGTTTGCATGAGGAGGTAGAAAATACTTGGCTGTGTAAGAGGATAAGTTATAACAAAGCCCACAGGGCAAGAGATATTGGTCTCAGAGCCTTAGAACACATTCCATGGTCTGTACTGAGAATTAGTTTGCCAAAACTGAAAACAATCATCTGGTCATTGGTTATGTGAGCCTGGAGTAAACAAAATCATCAAAGGTACTTAGCACTTCATCATCAAGAGTTTATGCTTTTCTTTGTGCTTTTAAGAATAGGAGGATATTTTTCTAAAGCTCATGGACACATCCAGTATAAGGAAGGTCATTTTATAAACTGATCATCAAGTTTCTCAAGAGCCATACAAAATTAAGTATAATTAAGGCCAAATTAATGTTAGTACTTAATGGCAATAAGAAATTAATTTCCCACAATCTCCTCCATAGAACCAAATAGAAGTGGCTTTTGGGTAAGTCTAAACTGCCTACGAGAGCTTGTTTGAGAACATTGTTTAAAATCTCACCACAGCAGAATAAAAGTTTATGACTACATTTGTTAGCCACAAAAAGAAACTGGGTTGAGTCTACACAAAAAATTAAAATAATCACATTGAAAATGTAGGTTCCAAACTCAACCATCCCCACCACCTAAGGTACTCAGGGAAATTCACAAGAAAAAATTTTTTGTTGTTGTTTTTCTAGAATGAAGAGAATTCTTTTAGCTACTTTTTCTGATATTCAGAAAAATAGGACTTTTGTATACATCTTAGGCTGGGTTCTCTAGAGAAGCAAGACCAGTGAAGCATATATACATATGCTAGAAAGAGAGAGAGAGATTTATATCAAGGAAATGGCTCACATAGTTGTAGAAGCTGAAAGTCCCAAGTTCATGGGTCAGGAATCAGGCTGGAGGCTTCTCCTGACTCATGTAGCTGCAGGGGCTGATGGACCCCAGATCAGCAGATGAGATGGCAAGCTGCTGGTTCAAGTTCCAAGAACCAGCAGTCAGTTGATGATGAGCCGAATGCAGGATCCAGAACAGAGAAAAAGCCATCATGCTTTGCCAGAAGCTTTGCCAGAAAGTCCATATATATTGGATGCAGGCCACACCCCCAAGGAAACTTCCTTTCAATTGACTGGCTGCTAATAGCCAATGGAGCTGATTACATCATTACCTAACTGCCAAACCACTGAGAATCATGGCCCAGAGAAGTTGACACAACAACCTTAACCATCATAGTATATAGTAAACTAAATAATGTTGCCAGATAGACTTAACCATGACAAGAAGCCCTAATGCTATATTTTTAATGTCAGTGACACAAAAGATTGAGATTTTAAGGTTCAGTATTTTTTCCCTTAATCATTCTCCCCACTCTGAAAAATGGACACATTATATTTTTTAAGGTTTTGATCAGAAACAAAAAGAGAAATGTAGCTGTAATATTGCCCAGCTTACTGTTTCTTAATCAGAAGTCTTGTCCTGTTTTTTTCAATATTCAGTGTGGACTTTTGCCAGGAAAATGACAGCAGTTATGAGTGTGTATAAGTCCCTGGCTAAAGAAAAACTTGAGCAATTATTTCCAATGCAGCACTTTAAGTAGCTCAAAAATGCTTTTAATTTGAAGGATCAAAGAAGAAATTCAGAAACAAATACGTTTCTATCTTAATGGAAGTATTAAATCTCTTACAATAATCACATTTATATTGTCATAGGCCATTTCTTCAAAGGAGTGTGAAGATATAAATGAACTCCACTAACCCCTGGCTAGCAGTCTTTGCCAAAACCACATCTAGCAAGGGCTACTTTGTTGATTAGCAAGCTCAGGCACAGAGAAGTTAAGTGATCCGTGTAAGGTCCACAGTAAAGCAGGGGAAAGACGAGAACCAGAAGGCATTTCACTTTCCTCTCACTCTCCCAGAGTGCCTCCTATTAAAGATGAATAGTTTATGACTCCTTTCCCACAATCAATTAAAATAAGATCCATTTCCATGCTTTTAACAAAGAAATGAATTCATTTAAAATGCAAAGCGTGTTTCTTTAGAACCTAGAGGCACTCCTCAAACTGGAGTAGACGTAGGGAAGAACGACAGGAGTGTCCCCAATCTGATAAGACAACTACTATCCCAGCTTCTGAGAATGACAGCTTGGTTTCTCCTCCGTTTTAAACTTTGTGGTTTTGCTTTCTTTTAAATGGAAATAAATGGCTGAAGTTGGAAACAGCAAGATTATTGAGGATTAAAGGAAACCAGAAGAAAGGACAGTTGGTTGACTAAAATAAGGAAAAGCAAAAAGAAGTAATGCCTGCAATAGAGGGAGTGAAAGACTTTTTCAAAAGGAGTTACTATAGCTTAAAGAAATCCACTGGCAGAAAGTAGACTCTCTGCACCTGGAATAGTGCTTGAGTTAAAAGGAAGAGTTGGGTGCAGCCAGTTGTGTGCTGGTAAACTGCTAGGGGGAGGGGAATCCTTGCTCTGTAGCATTTGCTGACTTCTGTGGCATAAATGGTGCTTGGGCAGTGCAAACAGTTAAGAGCTAGGCTACTAAGTGGAAGGCTGGCAATTCAAATCTCCCCAGAGGTGCCTCAGAAGAAAGACCTGGTGATCTACTTCTAAAAGGATTATAGCCTTGAAAATCCTATGGAGCAGAGTTCTACTCTGACACATGTGGGGTCACCATGAGTCTGAATTAACTCAAAGGCAATGGGTTTGTACTGTAAATCCTCCCATCATGACGAATTTCAGTTGCAAATATGGAATCACCACAGAGCTGGGCAGAGAGGCACACAATCAGCTCTCACTGGCAGGTAGGAGTGAGCTCCAGCATCCCACTGGGTACAGCCTTATTTCAGAGCAGACACCATGTGGTTGACTGTAAAGCAGAAGAAAGCATTCACATTTTAACTATTGTCTTATTTCCCATTCTCTAAAGCAGATGGCTGACGAAGTTTATGAGCCGTGGTAATAAAGGAAAAAAAGTTGCTTCAAGAATTTAACCTATATTGACTTGTTGTTGTTAGGTGCTGTTGAGTCTGTTCTGACCCATAGGGACCCTGTGTACAACAGAACAAAACACTGCCCGGTCCTGCACCATCCTCACAATCGTTGTTATGTCTGAGCCCGTTGTTGCAGCCACTGTGTCAATCCATCTCGATGAGGGTCTTCCTTTTTTGCTGACCCTCTACTTTACCAAGCATGATGTCCTTCGCCAGGGACTTGTCCCTCCTGACAACATGTCCAAAACATGTGAGATGAAGTCTTGCCATGCTTGCTTCCAAGGGGCCCTCTATGATATTATTTTAATGGAGAGCTTCTTCACATGAATGATCTATTTTCTTCAAGGTGAGTGGTGTTATAGTGGAATACTATAATAGATTTCCTGTTACACAGCCTTTTCCCAACATGGAGTTAAAACTTTTTATTTTCTTTTTCAAAAAATGGATTTGAATATTACAGATTATTTTTTAAATAGAACAAATCAAGCCATGCTCATGAAATACACTCATAGACTTTCAGCACTTTATATTAGCTTTCCTTTGAGGAAATCAAATCTGTGATGCTTTTGATGACACAGAAATGGAAAACTATCACCTTTCCGTGCTTTACAGAAAAGGAAAGCAGAGATTGATGCTGTGAGTGTGTTTACACGGTAACGTTCAGATGTGTTTATTTACAACAAACAGCCTCCCTCTCACTGCACCAGCCTTACCTCTCCCTCCCACTGCAGCTTTCCCATTCCAGTCTCTTACCTGCTATTTTCTCACCTACTACTCCAGTCAATGAACCATTTCTCACCTCTGTAGGGGAAAAGTTAAACTCACAGGTGTCTGGTCAAACATTTTAGACACCAACTTTTAGGTTGTTTAAAAAAAAAAAAAAATCCAGAGATAAAAGAGGGTTTGTCATTCAACTGCGAGAAAGGGAAACTCGTCTTGAGGACACTGTGTTCTTTAAAGCAGAGAGAAGATTTCAATTTACACAGAGCACTTACGGAATTACCAGCCTGATTTTATGGACTTCTCAGAAAAGGAAATGTCTTCCATAAAAGGTAAGAATAACTTCTTATGCTCTAGGCTTTTACATCAAGAGGAACACTTGCAATTTCCTATTGGCACATCTGACTTAAAAAATATATATGTGAAACCAACCGACCATAAAAATACGTCTCACCATTTCTTCTTGGCTCAGAGCCTCAAGGTGTTAAAGTCTATTTCTGTTAGTGTGCTTGCTTCATTAAGAAACTTTTCTCACATCTTTTTTTTTTTTTTTTTTCCCGATCTGATAATAACCTTTTGTGTTCAAGTAGTGATAGGGTGGGGACAAGCGAGTTAAAGCAGGCTTAAACAATAGTACCGCACAGTTGAGAAGGAAAGTAAGAGAGGAACGTTTGTATCCTCTAGGAAGCAGCAGGGATTGGCCAGAACCAGACAGTGGTTTTATCTGATACACATAAAGCCTCTTTCCTAGCAATTAAAAAATGTAAATCAAGTGGGTATATGGTGAGGAATGGAATTCTTTTTTCCTTAGCCATCTTCAGCTCTTTTACAGAAAGAAGACTGTGCAGGTTTCGAGCTCTATTTCTATTGTTTAGTTAGATGTCAAGGGAAATCAGTTCAAGTAATGAACCAGCCTGTTAACCAAGACACATCATCAGGTATTTTTTTAAACTCTTAACTTTGCTTTTCTCCTGTTTCTTATAAAACTATCTGCCTTGTAATTCAATTCCTGTGATCCATGTGGCAAGCTGTCATTCACATCAGACAAATCATCGTCCTGGACTTAACAGAGTTCTCCAAGGTTTTTATCCTATCAGACTCTTATCTCAAGGAATGATATTAAATTTTAAACATCCAAACCACGAGTAATTAACTTATGTATAGATAAAGGCTTAAATAAATACTTAAAAACTAAAAACCCATTGCCATCGAGTTGATTCAGACTCATAGCAACCCTACAGGACAGAATAGAACAGCCCCATAGGGTTTCCAAGGAGCGGCTGGTAGATTCCCACTGCTGACCTTTTGGTTAGCAGCCCATCTTTAACCACTGTGCCACCAGGGCTCCAAGTAAATGCTTAAGTATAAATAAATAGAGCATAACACAGCCCAACTGTTTACTCTAAAGTAAATTTGAAAATTCCTCCTTCCACATAAGAAAAACAACTGTCACAAAGTTCGTGTGCTTTAATGTAGGGAAGAGACAGTGAGACGCAATGGCTAGAACGGTGAGCAAAACGAGGCATATTTAGAGACAGACGCTGTACAGAGTGGTGAGAAGCGGAGGGGGAGACAAGAACTATCAGAAGTCAGAAAGAATACTTCACAAAAAAATTAAAAATACATAGGTTACGTTATGCCTTGCTAAAGGATACTTTTCAAAAAGAGGTGAAGTCACAATTCTTGTATAAAATGAACATATATAAAATAATTTATTAGACTCATTAATAATGAGGAAACTGATAAAAAGTTATAACCAGTTTACAGGAGACATTAAAGAAGCATAAACTCATATGGAGGAAAGGAATATGTTGAAATTTACAAGTAGGTGTAAAACTGACTTTTTCATAATGGGGAGGGAAATTAGTATGTATTTGTAGAGACAAGATTTTGCATTGCTTTTAATCGTGGCATAGTGGTTCACTGCTACGGCTGCTAACCAAAAGGTCAGCAGTTCAAATCCACCAGGTGCTCCTTAGAAACCCTATGGCGCAGTTCTACTGGGTCCCATAGGGTCGCTACGACTACGAGTCGGAACCGACTTGACGGCAATGGGTTGGTTTGGTTCTGGTTTTTGGTATCAGTTATCTACCACTTAGAAAGTTGGAAAATAGTTCAAAGGCAAGGAAAGGCTAAAAACCAAAACCAAACCGGTGCTATCAATTCCAACTCATAGCTACCCTACAGGACAGAGTAGAACTGCCCCATAGGGTTCCCAAGGCTGGAAATCTTTATGGAAACAGACTGCCACATCATTCTCCCACAGAGAGGCTGGTGGGCTGGAACCGCCCACTTTTCAGTACCAGCCGAGTGCTTAACCACTGGCCACAAGATCTCCTGAGGAAAGGCTAGGGCCAGGTAAATTGCATAGTTTTTCATTGAAGCACAAATTCTTTACTATAATTTACAACTCGTTTATCTAGCCCAAACTGACCGTCAATAGGCTATTAAACTAGATTATCAACTTGCTTAAATATTGAGATAATTTGCATAAAATATTTAACACTGAATCTGTAATGTAATAAGAGCTCCATAAATGAGTGGCAGTTATTTTTAAGGTTAGTAAGTGCAATGGCATTTTAAGTACAGGCACAATTGACTATCTAGTAAATTAAGTGCATGTGCTATAGTGTTTCGGCTATTCTAATACCTTATATCTATTTGATTTATTTTTCAAGAAATATTTCAGGTAGTAGAGGAGAAGGTAGATGAGCTCTTTGACTATAGGAATAATGCCTCCTTATTCTCCATATTCTCTTAAGAGAGAAGGAAAACATTACAAAATTTTGGCATGAGTTCTTTCAAAAAGAGTGAAATAAATATCTACATGGTTAATGTTTAAGTACCTGAAAATTTAGATAATTCTTCAGCTAACTCTAAAAATTTAGGAAATTTCTGTGTGACACTGACCCAATCATGTCAATGAAATGAAGCATTTCTGTATATTCTGCAAAGTCGTATTTAAGAAAAATAATCAATACCTTGTATTCAGGAGTCCTAGTGGTGCAATGGTTAAGCACTTGGCTGCTAACTGAAAGGTCAGCAGTTCAAACCCACCAGTGGCTCTGAAGGAGAAAAGGCCTGGCAGTCTTCTCCCATTAAAATTTTCAAAGCAAAAAAAAACAAAACTCATTGCCATTGAGTCAATTCCAACTCATAGCAACCCTATAGGGTAGAACTGCCCGATAGGGTTTCCCAGGAGCAGCTGGTGGATTCAAACTGCCAGCCTTTAGATTAGCAGCCATAACTCTTAACCACTATGCCACCAGGGTTCCCTGTAAAGATTACAGCCTAGGAAACCCTATGGAGCACTTCTACTCTGTCATCTAGGGTCACTATGAGTCGGAATCAACTGGACAGCATACAACAACAACAACATACTTCATATTTGAAAACAAACAGCAAAAGTCATCCTGTCACATCATTAATACGTATTAATTTTGGTGTTAAGGCTAGTCTAGACTACACAAACTCACTGGATGTCTGTTATGCATTGAATTTTGTCCCTCAAAATTTATGTTGAAGTTCTAACTCCTGTACCTACAAATATAAGCCTCTTTTGAAATAGAGCTTTTCTTTTGTTATGTTAAAGAGGCCGTATTAGAGTAGGGTGGGTCCTAAGACTAATGCCTTCTGAGTGGGTTCTTATAAAAAAGCAGAATAGATACAAACACACACAGGGAAGAGAGACCAGGTGAGGAAGCCTCTACAAGCTGGGGAATGCCAAGGAATGCCTGAGCTTACTGACAAGGAAGGACCCTGTCCTAGAGCACATGCCCTGATCTGGACTTCTAGCCTTGGAAACTGTGAGGCAATAAATTCTTGTTCTTTAAAGCTATCCATTTGTGGTATTTTTTGCTACAGCAGCACTAGGTGACTAAGATGACGTTTAAGAGTAAAAATCTAAACATGTTGAACAGGTTTGGAAGAGTACTCAAGTGTCTGAGAAAAGAAAGCAACTGTGAGAAGTTTAAGACTGCAGGAAGCCCTCAGAAGTAGAGAGGTAGGGGTTAGGACCAGACAGACCTGGAGTTAAATTCCACATCACCTACTTTCTCCCTGCCATGAGCTGGAGCAAGTTATTTTGCATTCTTAAAGCCTCTGTTTCCTTCTCCATATATAGCATTACCAAAAAAAAACAAACAAAAAAAAAAAAAAAAACAATAAATCCGTTGCCGTTGAGCTGATTCCGACTCATATCGACCCTATAGGGCAGAGTAGAACTGCCCTATAGGCTTTCCAAGGAGCGCCTGGTGGATTCAAAATGCCAACAGTTTGTTTGGCAACGTAGCTCTTAACCACTACACCCCCAGGGTTTCCATGTATAGCATTGGGTTGTATAAATTTAAATGAAATCAGTGGAAGTTCCAGCATTTCTACTTAGCAGGAGTATAGGAATCACAATATACTTGACAACTTGATGTAAAGCTCTGTGTGTGTTTACTTAGATTGCATTTATTTAGATTGAATATTTAGATTAGCTAGTGAGTTTGTTGGAGTTGTCAGAGATTGATGGGGAAGAGAAGGCTCCAAGCCACTCTCAGCCTGGTCATAAAATAAGATAGCATGCCAAAAAGACCAAGAACTATCCATCATACAGTAAAAACTCCATAAAAATGTACTGTAGTAGATGTGCTATTATCTGAAGTGATATTGATCATCAGTTGGGTTAGTTAATCAAAATTTGTTAAAGCAGAGAATGTTAAAAAATGATACACACATCAGAATTTAAAAATGGCACTCTAGGCAGAAGCACCACGCCATCCCTCCACAGCAAAGATCCGAAAAACTAAGCCAAACAGAGAATACTACAACAATCCTGAAACCCTAAAACATCAAATGAAGAGATAAAGAACTCAGCCAAGCACCAAATGGAGTGATAAAACTGACAGAGCACGGAGAGCGAGGAGAGAATCCTGCAGAGGTCCCGCACCAGCTAATGCAGCGCAGATCCACCATCTTGGACTCCTATCGGAGACCAGCAAATGGGGGTACGAGAAAGCAGCCTCACGGAGCGTCCAGCAGGAGACAAAACAGCCAGTAATTTGCGGTGTGTGCTTTCCCACCCCCCACCACTCTTAGCCCCGGCTCGGCCTCCTCTGCTTCCCACGGCCACAGTCTCTTGACTGGGAAGCGCCGGCTGCTTGGATTCCACACACCCAAGCGGGCGGCTCTCTGGATGCCATTTGTTGGCTGCTAGTGTTGCTTTTTTTTTCTGCTTCTTTTGATTTCTCACTTGCCTCTCGCCACCTCCCCCTCCTTTCGCTCAAGTGCCTGGCTCCATGCGCCATCTTTGTTCTTCCTGAGGGGCTCCAGAGGGCCAGCAATTTGTGATATACGCTTTCCCACTCTCCACACTTCTTCACCCACACTCGGCCTCCTCTGCTTCCCGCGGACACAGTCTCTTGTCCAGAAACACTAGCCCACACTGGCTGGCTCTCTGAGTGCCATTTGTTGGCTGCTGGTGTTGCTTTTTTTTTTTTTCTGCTTCTTTGGATTTCTTGCTTGCCTCTCGCCACCTCCCCCTCCTTTCGCTCGAGTGCCTGGCTCCGTGTGCCATCTTTGCTTTTTCCTGAGGGGCTGCGGAGCTCCATTTGAGCGTGGAGCTGCTTCCCGGTCTGGGCTACCGTGCTGGTGGGATCCTGGGGCTTTTGTTCGTTTGTTCATTTTGAATTGTTTGTTTGTTTTCTCTTCCTTTCCTTGAGTTGGGAGCCCCTTCTGGCCAGGCGGAGCTGTGTGGCAAAGAACTCCCCTTCAGCTTCCACAGACGTGCGGAGGGATCCCTGAGGACATTTCTTTTTTCTTTGTTTTTGTTTTTTTTTTTCTCTTTTTTTGGGGGGCCTATCTTGTTCTTTTTTTTTTTTATTTGTTTTGTTTTCTTTTCCCTCTTCTTCCTTTTTTGTCTTTCTTCATTGCTCATTTTCTCATCTCTCTATATCTTCCTTCTCTTTATGATCCCTGAACACCAGGCATTGTATGCCTCTGCGCCTTCTGGCCAGGCTGTGCTGCGACACCTGAGAGCGACTTCCCCAGACCTCATAGCTGCATCAGTGGGATCCCTGGGAACTTTGCGGTTCTTTAAACTTTCTGATTTTTATTTATTCATTCTTTTCTTTTCTTCCTCTTCCCCTTTCTGTTTTTCTCCATTTCATAGTCTCTCATCTCTCCATTCCAACGGCAAGCTCCCCTAGCATTCTTTTTGGTTTGTTTGTATGTTTTTTGGCTTCTGTTCCTCTCTCCTCTCTCCCATATCCATCTTAGCTCCACACGTAGTCATCTCCCCACTGCATCCTGCCTACCTGCACCGTGCACTTGACATCACACCACCAAGCAGTGCAGGCACGGCCTACTGGAACCTGCCCAGCACTGATTACCGACCCGCCCTGGTGGCTGTAGTGAGTGCCAAAAACCACCAGTCCCAGTGGCTTCTCTTCAGCTAGACCTGCCCTGCTGTACGATATCTGAGTGACTGAACCTGCCAGTTGGAGAAGGAAGTGAAAAGTATTGAGCACACAGATGAGCAAACAACAAAGAGCATGCAGTCTGCCTGCTCAGACATAGTCAAATTTTTTTAAATAAAGGGACAAAACAAACAAATCTACAATCAATAAATGAGAGAAATAACTACTGAATGCCCCAAAAACAGCAGAAAATATCAAACATTTACAAAAACAGGACAGGATGGTTCCAGTAGGCGTCCAAATTAAAAAACCAGATGACTCTCCTAAGGAAGAAAATGCACTAGAAGTACCTGATAGGGAATTCAAATCACTAATATTCGGAATTTTCCAAGAACTGAGGCAAAAAGCTGAAAAACATGAGGAAAAAATAGACAAATTCATGGAAAATACAGACAAAAAATTGGAATAATTCAGGAAGATGATGCAGGAACAAAATGCCAAAATAAATTCACAACTAGAAATTATACAAAAATAACAATTAGAAATCCAAAAGATAAACAACAAGCTTTCAGAAATGGATGCTGTCATAGAAGGGCTGAGAAGCAGATTTGAAACCATCGAAGACAGGATCAGTGGAACTGAAGACAAACACTTGGATACAACTCTGTTTCAGGAAAACTCAGAAAAAAGAACAAAGAAAAATGAAAAGACCCTGAGAGTTATGTGGGACACAATTAAAAGCAAAAATTTACGATGATTGGCATTCCAGAACGGGGGAGAAAACAGAAAACACAGAGAGGATCATTGAGGAACTGCTGACAGAAAACTTCCCCAATATCATGAAAGATGAAAAGCTGGCCATCCAAGAAGCTCAACGAACCCCATATAGAAGAGACCCCAAAAGAAAGTCACCAAGGCATATCATATTCACACTCGCCAAAACCAAAGACAAACAAAGAATCCTGAGAACAGTTCATGTAAAACAAGAAGTCACATACAGAGGAGAAACAATAAGACTAAGCTCAGATTATTCAGCAGAAACCATGCAGGCAAGAAGGCAATGGGATGACATATATAAATTCTTGAAAAAAAAAGATTGTCAGCCAAGAATAATATATCCTGCAAAACTCTCGTTCAAATTTGATGGTGAAATTAGGTCATTTCCAGATAAACAGAAACTAAGGGAATATGTAAAAGTCAAACCAAACTTACAAGAATTATTAAAGGGAGTTCTTTGATCTGAGGACAAACAGCTTCAGCCCACAGGCAGAACCTAGGACACAGGATCATACAAGCCAGATACCAGTCTAAGAAATGAACTCTCAAGGACTATCCAAAACCAAAAGAAATACAACAGGGAATCAGAGCAGTCAATCGATGGATGACAACAACATCAAAACAATGAAAGAGGGAATAAACGGCACAGGTATAGAACCTTCTAATAGAGAGGAAGGCAAGGCAATATCAAGTAATGGTAGACTGCTTCAAACTTAGAAAGATAAGGGTGAAATTCATGGTAACCACACAGAAAATTAACAAACCAACTCATAAAAATAAAGACAAAAAACATAAAGTCTCAGCAAAAACAAAACCTACAAAAACAAAAGAAATTTAAAAAAATCGACAAACAAAAGTAACTCAGCACAAGAGAGTAAGAAAAACAAAGAAAACTTCAGCACCACAAAAAAAAGCACTACAAAATGACAGCAACAAACTCACATCTACCAATAATTACACTGAATGTAAATGGACTCAATGCACCCATAAAGAGACAGAGAGTCACAGAATGGATATGAAAACAGGATCCATCAATATGCTGTCTAGAAGAGACACACCTTAGAAACAAAGATGGGAATTTATTAAAAATCAAAGGTTGGAAAAAAAATATATCAAGCTAACAACTACCAAAAAAGATCAGGAGTGGCAATTCTAATCTCAGATAAAATAGACTTTAAAACAAAATCTACCATAAAAGACAAAGAAGGACACTATATAATGATTAAGGGGACAATCCATCATGAAGACATAACCATAATAAACATCTACGCACCCAATGACAGGGCTCCAAAATACATAAAACAAACTCTAACAACATTGAAAAGAGAAATTGACAGTTCCACAATAATAGTAGGAGACTTCAACACACCACTCTCAGTAAAGGACTGAACAACTAAGAAGAAACTCAGCAAACATACAGAAGACCTAAAGGGCACAATCAGCCAACTGGACCTCATAGACATATATAGAACACTCCATCCAACCGCTGCAAAGTACACATTCATTTCCAAAGCACATGGAACGTTCTCCAGAATAGACCACATCTTAAGCCTGTGAGCAATCCTCAACAAGATCCAAAGTGTTGAGATAATTCAAAGTATCTTTTCTGACCACAATGCCATCAAGGTAGAAATTAACACTAGAAAGAGCAAGGAAAAAAAATCAACTACATGGAAACTGAATAATACCCTGCTTACACATCAGCGGGTAATAGAAGAAATCAGAGATGGAATCAAAAAATTCCTAGAATCAAATGAGAATAAAAACACATCATACCAAAACCTTTGGGACACAGAGGACAATTTATAGCAATAGATGCATATGTCAAAAAAGAAGAAAGGGACAAAATCAAAACATTAACTACAGAACTGAAGCAAATAGAAAGAGAACAGCAAAAAAAGCCCACAACCACGAGAAGAAAGGAAATAGTAAAGATCAGAGCAGAAATCAATGAAATAGAGAACGGAAAAACAATAGAAAGAATCAACAAAACCAAAAGTTGGTTCTTTGAAAGAATCAACAAAATCAACAAACCACTGGCCAGACTGACAGAAGAAAAACGGGAGAGGACACAAATAACCCAAATAAGAAATGAAATGGGGGACATTACAACAGACCGAACTGAAATAAAAACGATTATAACAGAATATTATGAAAAACTATACTACAACAAATTTGAAAACCTAGAGGAAATGGATAAATTTCTAGAAACACATGACCTACCCAAACTACAACAAAGTGATGTTGAAAATCTGAACAGACCTATAACAAGAGAAGAGATTGAAAAGGTAATTTAAAAACTCCCAACCAAAAAAAGCCCTGGCCCAGATGGCTTCACTGGAGAATTCTACAAAACTTTTACAGAAGAGCTTGTACCAGTTCTACTCAATCTATTTCAGAGCATAGAAGAGGAAGCAACACTTCCAAATTCATTCTATAAAGTCAGCATAACGCTGATACCAAAACCAGACAAAGACATCACAAAAAAAGAAAATCACAGACCAATATCTTTCATGAATATAGATGCAAAAATTCTGAACAAAATTCTAGCCAATAGAAGTCAGCATCATATCAAAAAAATAATACACCACTACCAAGTAGGATTCATACCAGGTATGCAAGGATGGTTCAACATTAGAAAATCAATCAACATAATCCACCACATAAATAAAAGGAAAGAAAAAAATCACATGATCATCTCAATTGATGCAGAAAAGGCATTTGACAAAGTCCAACTCTCATTCCTGATAAAAACTCTCAATCAAATAGGTATAGAAGGGAAATTTCTCAACATAATAAAGGGCATCTATGAAAAACCAATGGCCAACATCATTCTTAATGGAGAGAGACTGAAAACATTCCCCTTGAAAACAGGAACAAAACAAGGATGCCCTTTATCACCACTCCTATTTAACATTGTGCTGGAAGTTCTAGCTAGAGTAATAAGGCAATAAAAAGAAATAAAGGGCATCCAAATTGGTAATGAAGAAGTTAAACTCTCCCTGTTTGCAGATGATATGATACTGTACACAGAAAACCCTAAAGACTCCACGAGAAATCTACTGGAACTAATAGAAAGATTCAGCAGAGTAGCAGGATACAAGATAAACATTCAAAAATCAGTTGGATTCCTATACACCAATAAGGAGAATGATGAAAAGGAAATCAAAACAATACCATTTTCAATAGCCCCTAAAAAGATAAAATACTTAAGAATAAATCTGACCAGGGATGTAAAAGACCTATACAAAGAAAACTACAGGACACTACTGCAAGAAACCCAAAGCGATCTGCATAAACAGAAAAACATACCATGCTCATGGATACGCAGACTCAACATTGTGAAAACGTCAATTCTACCCAAAGCAATTTACAAATACAACACAATCCCGATCAAAATACCTACAACATTCTTCAAAGAGATGGAAAAACTAATCATTAACTTTATATGGAAAGGGAAGAAGCCCCGAATAAGTAAAGCACTACTGAAGAAGAAGAATAAAGTTGACCTGACCTCAGAACCTACTATACAGCTACAGTAGTCAAAACAGCCTGGTACTGGTACAACGACAGATACATTGACCAACGGAACAGAATTGAGAACCCAGATGTAAATCCATCCACCTACGGTCACCTGATCTTCGACAAGGGCCCAAAGTCCATCAAATGGGGAAAAGACAGTCTTTTTAACAAATGGTGCTGGCAAAACTGGATATCATCTGCAAAAAAATGAAACAGGCCCCATACCTCACACCGTATACAAAAATTACTTCAAAATGGATCAAAGACCTGAATATAAAGCCTAAAACTATAAAGTTCATAGAAGAAAAAAATAGGACCAACACTACAGGCCTTAATACATGGAATTAACAGGATAGAAACCATAAGCATCAATGCACAAAACCCAACAGATAAGCTGGATAACTGGGATCTTCTAAAAATCAAACATCTATGCTCTTCAAAAGACTTCACCAAAAGAGTAAAAACAGAACCTACAGACTGGGAAAAAATTTTTGGACAGTACAAGTCAGACAATGGTCTAATCTGCATAATCTACAAGAAAATCCAACACCTCTACAACAAAAAGACAAATAATCCTATTAAAACATGGGCAAAGGAAATGAACAGACACTTCACCAAAGAAGACATTCAAATGGCCAACAGACACCTGAGGAAATGCTCGCGATCACCATGGTCTCAGGGAACATCTAGCTCAACCGGCATAACATAGTTTATAAAGACAATGTTCTACATTCTACCTTGGTGAGTAGTGTCTGGGGTCTTAAAAGCCTGTGAGTGGCCATCTAAGATACTCCACTGGTCTCATCCCTTCGGCAGCAAGGGAGAATGAACAGGGTACAAGGAAAAGATTAGTCCAGAGGACTAATGGTACACAGCTACCAAGGCCTCCACCGGACTGAGTCCAGTACAGCTAGATGGTGCCCGGCTACCACCCCTGACTGCTCTGACCAGAATCACAACAGAAGGTTCTGGACAGAGCTGGAGAAGGATGTAGAGCATAATCCTAACTCACAAAAAAAAAAAGACCAGATTTACTGGCCTAAAGGAGACTGGAGAAACCTTGAGAGTATGCCCCCAGACACTCTTTTAGCTCAGTGGTGAAGTTACCTCCGAGGTTCACTGTTCAGCCTCGGAGTGGACGGCCCCGTAAAACCTAATGAGACTAACAAGATACAGGAGTCCAGTGACAAGGGCCAGAAGGCAGAAGGGGACAAGGAAGCTGGTGATAGAGAACACAAGGTTGAGTAAGGGTATTGTTGATGTGTTGTGAGATTGTTAACCATTGTTATAGGGCAACATTTGTAGTAACTGTTAAATGAGAAACTATTTTGTTCTGTAACCCTTCATCTTAAGTGAGAATAACAGCACAATTGGAAGAGCATAGTCAATGTCACTGAACTGTGTATGTAGAAATTTTTGGAACAGTGTATCTTTGGCTATGTGTATTTTCTTTTTTTTTTTTTTTTTTTTTTATATATATATATTTTATTGTACTTCAGGTGAAAGCTTACAGAGCAAATAGTTTCTCATGAAATAGTAGTACACATGTTGTTCTATGACATTGGTTAACAACCCCACAACGTATTAAGCCTCTAAATTCTCAACCTTTTTTTTTGATGAAAATTACAGATGGCCAAAGATACACCGTTTCAAAAATTTCTACATTCACAGTTCAGTGACATTGACTACGCTCTTCCAACTGTGCTGTTATTCTCACTTAAGATGAAGGCTTACAGAACAAAATAGTTTTTCATTTAACAGTTACTACACATGTTGCCCTATGACAATGGTTAACAATCTCACAGCACATCAAGAATATCCTTACTCCACCTTGTGTTCCCTATCACCAGGGGGCTTCCTTGTCCCCTTCTGTCTTCTGGACCTTGTCAGTGGACTATTGTACCTCTTTAGTCTCATTTGTTTATTTATTTATTTATTTATTTATTTATTTTTATTTTATTTAAACACCATTTCAAAACTTTTTACTTACACATTTAAGTGATATTGACTATGCTCTTCCAATTGTGCTGCCATTCTCGCCCACAATGAAGGCTTACAGGACAAAACATCCTCCCATTTAATAGTTACTACAAATGTTGCCCTATAGCAGTGGTCAACAATCTCACAATACATCGACAGTGTCCTTATTCAATTTGTGTTCCTTATCATCAGTTTCCTACTCTCCCTCTGCCTTCTGGCCCTTCTCACCGGACTCCTGTACATCGTTAGTCCCATTTAGTTTTACTGGGGTGTCCATTCCCAGGCTTAACATCGAACCTTGAAGGTAACTTCACCTCTGAGCTGAAAGGGTGTCTGGGGGCCACACTCTCGAGGTTTCTCTAGTATTCTTTAGGCCAGTATATCTGGTCTTCTTCTTTTTTTTTTTTTTTTTTGGGAGTTAAAATTATGCTCTACATCCTACTCCAGCTCTGCCCAGAACCCTCTGTTGTGATCCTGGTCAGAGGAGTCATTGGTGGTAGCCGGGCACCATCCAGCTGTACTGGGCTCAGTCCCGTGGAGGCCTTGGTAGCTGTGGACCATTAGTCCTTCGGACTAATCTTTTCCTTGTATCCTGTTCTCTTCGTTCTCCCTTGTTCCCGAAGGGATGAGATCAGTGGAGTATCTTAGATGGCCGCTCATAGGCTTTTAAGACCCCAGACACTACTCACCAAGGTAGAATGTAGAGCATTATCTTTATAAGTAGTGTCATGCCAATTGAGCTAGATGTTCCCCGAGATCATGGTCCCCAGAGCCCTCCGTCTAACAACTCACTCCCTTGGGGGGTTTGGATGTGTCTATAGGGCCTCCATGACCTTTCCTTGTGCAGGTTGTGTTAGTTTCCCCTGTACTGTGTACTATCTCACCTCTCACCCAAGTTACCACTTATCTATTACCTATTTAGTATTTCCCCCCCCCCATCCCTGGTAACCAACAAGGATTGTTACATTTTGCATGTGAATTTTTTCATGGGTTTTTACAATAGAGGTCTCATACAATATTTGTCCTTTTGTGATTGACTTATTTCACTCAGCATGATGTCCTCCAGTTTCATCCATGTTATGAGATGGTTCACCGATTCATTGTTCTTTCTCGTTGCATAGTACTCCATTGTGTGTATGTACCATAGTTTGTGTATCCATTCGTCTGTTGATGGACATCGAGGTTGTTTCCATCGTTTTGCTATTGTGAATAATGCTGCCATGAACATAGGTGTGCATATGTCTATTCGAGTGATGACTCTTATTTCTCTAGGATATATTCCTAGGAGTGGGATTGCTGGATCGAATGGTACGTCTATTTCTAGCTTTCTGAGGAAACGCCATATCATTTTCCAAAATGGCTGTATCATTTTGCATTCCCACCAGCAGTGTATAAGAGTTCCCGTCTCCCCGCAGCCCCTCCAACATTTGTTATTTCCAGTGTTTTTGATTCGTGCCAGTAATGCCGGGGTGAGATGGTATCTCATTGTGGTTTTAATTTGCATTTCTCTAATGGCTAGTGATCGCGAGCATTTCCTCATGTGTCTGTTGGCCATTTGAATGTCTTCTTTGGTGAAGTGTCTGTTCATTTCCTTTGCCCATTTTTTGATAGGATTGGTTGTCTTTTTGTTGTAGAGGTGTTGGATTTTCTTGTAGATTATGGAGATTAGACCTTTATCTGAATTGTACTGTCCAAAAATTTTTTCCCAGTCTGTAGGTTCTCTTTTAACTCTTTTGGTGAAATCTTTTGAAGAGCATAGATGTTTGATTTTTAGAAGATCCCAATTATCTAGTTTATCTGTTGGGTTTTTTGTGTTGAAGTTTATGGTTTGTATCCTGTTAATGCCATGTATTAAGGTCTGAAGTGTTGGTCCTATTTTTTCTTCTATGAATTTTATAGTTTGAGGCTTTATATTCAGGTCTTTGATCCATTTTGAAGTAGTTTTTGTATATGGTGTGAGGTATGGGTCCTGTTTCATTTTTCTACAAATGGATATCCAGTTTTGCCAGCACCATTTGTTAAAAAGACTGTCTTTTCCCCATTTGATGTATTTTGGGCCCTTGTCAAAAATCAGGTGACCGTAGGTGGATGGATTTACATATGAGTTCTCAATTCTGTTCCATTGGTCAATGTCTCTGTTGTTGTACCAGTACCAGGCTGTTTTGAGTACTGTAGCTGTATAGTAGGTTCTCAAGTCAGGTAGTGTGAGTCCTCCAACTTTATTCTTCTTCTTCAGTAGTGCTTTACTTATTCGGGGTTTCTTCCCTTTCCATATAAAGTTAATAATTAGTTTTTCCATCTCTTTGAAGAATGTTGTTGGTATTTGTATCGGAATTGCATTGTATTTGTAGATTGCTTTAGGTAGAATTGCCATTTTCACAATGTTGAGTCTGCCTATCCATGAGCATGGTATGTTTTTCCATTTATGTAGATCCCTTTGGGTTTCATGCAGCAGTGTTTTGTAGTTTTCTTTGTATAGGTCTTTTATATTCCTGGTCAGATTTATTCCTAAGTATTTTATCTTTTTAGGGGCTATTGAAAATGGTATTGATTTCCTGATCTCCTTTTCATCGTTCTCTTTACTGGTGTATAGGAATCCAACTGATTTTTGAATGTTTATCTTGTATCCTGCTACTCTGCTGAATCTTTCTATTAGATCCAGTAAATTTCTCGTGGAGTCTTTAGGGTTTTCTATGTATAGTATCATATCATCTGCAAACAGGGAGAGTTTAACTTCTTCATTACCAATTTGGATGCCCTTTATTTCTTTCTCTTGCCTTACTGCTCTAGCTAGAACTTCCAGCACAATGTTAAATAGGAGTGGTGATAAAGGGCATCCTTGTCTTGTTCCTGTTTTCAGGGGGAATGTTTTCAGCCTTTCTCCATTAAGAATGATGTTGGCTGTTGGTTTTGCATAGATGCCCTTTATTATGTTGAGAAATTTCCCTTCTATACCTATTTTATTGAGAGCTTTTATCAGGAATGGGTGTTGGACTTTGTCAAATGCCTTTTCTGCATCAATTGAGATAATCATGTGATTTTTTTCTTTCCTTTTATTTATGTGGTGGATTACGTTGATGGATTTTCTAATGTTAAACCGTCCTTGCATACCTGGTATGAATCCTACTTGGTCGTGATGTATTATTTTTTTGATATGATACTGAATTCTATTGGCTAGAATTTTGTTCAGAATTTTTGCATCTATATTCATGAGAGATATTGGTCTGTAATTTTCTTTTTTTGTGATGTCTTTGCCTGGTTTTGGTATCAGCGTTATGCTGGCTTCATAGAATGAATTTGGAAGTGTTGCTTCCTCTTCTATGCTCTGAAATAACTTGAGTAGAACTGGTACGAGCTCTTCTGTAAATGTTTTGTAGAATTCTCCAGTGAAGCCATCTGGGCCAGGGCTTTTTTTGGTTGGGAGTTTTTTTATTACCTTTTCAATCTCTTCTCTTGTTATGGGTCTGTTCAGATTTTCAATATCACTTTGTTGTAGTTTGGGTAGGCCGTATGTTTCTAGAAATTTATCCATTTCCTCTAGGTTTTCAAATTTGTTGGAATATAGTTTTTCATAATATTCTGTTATAATCCTTTTTATTTCAGTTGGGTCTGTTGTAATGTCCCCCATTTCATTTCTTATTTGGGTTATTTGTGCCCTCTGCTGTTTTTCTTTTGTCAGTCTGGCCAGTGGTTTGTCGATTTTGTTGATTCTTTCAAAGAACCAACTTTTGGTTTTGTTGATTCTTTCTATTGTTTTTCTGTTCTCTATTTCATTGATTTCTGCTCTGATCTTTACTATTTCCTTTCTTCCGGTGGTTGTAGGCTTTTTTTGTTGTTCTCTTTCTATTTGTTTGAGTTCTGTAGTTAATGTTTTGATTTTGTCCCTTTCTTCTTTTTTGATATGTGCATCTATTGCTATAAATTGTCCTCTGAGGACTGCCTTTGCTGTGTCGCAAAGGTTTTGATATGATGTGTTTTCATTTTCATTTGATTCTAGGAATTTTTTAATTCCATCTCTGATTTCTTCTATTACCCATTGATGTGTAAGCAGATTATTATTCAGTTTCCATGTGTTTGATTTTTTTTCCTTGCTCTTTCTAGTGTTAATTTCTACCTTGATGGCATTGTGGTCAGAGAAGATACTGTGAATTATCTCAGCATTTTGGATTTTGTTGAGGATTGCTCTGTGGCCTAAGATGTGGTCTATTCTGGAGAACGTTCCATGTGCATTGGAAAAGAATGTGTACTTTGCAGCGGTTGGATGGATTGTTCTATATATGTCTATGAGGTCCAGTTGGCTGATTGTGTCCTTTAGGTCTTCTGTATCTTTGCTGAGTTTCTTTTTAGTTGTTCTGTCCTTTACTGAGAGTGGTGTGTTGAAGTCTCCTACTATTATTGTGGAACTGTCAATTTCTCTTTTCAGTGGTGTTAGAGTTTTTTTTATGTATTTTGGAGCCCTGTCATTGGGTGCATAGATATTTATTATGGTTATGTCTTCATGATGGATCATCCCCTTAATCATTATATAGTGTCCTTCTTTGTCTTTTATGGTAGATTTTGTTTTAAAGTCTATTTTATCTGAGATTAGAATTGCCACTCCTGCTCTTTTTTGATAGTTGTTAGCTTGATATATTTTTTTCCAACCTTTGATTTTTAATAAATTCACATCTTTGTTTCTAAGATGTGTCTCTTGTAGACAGCAAATAGATGGATCCTGTTTTCTTATCCATTCTGCCACTCTCCGTCGCTTTATGGGTGCATTGAGTCCATTTACGTTCAGTGTAATTATTGATAGATGTGAGTTTGTTGCTGTCATTTTGTAGTGCTTTTTTTTGTGATGCTGAAGTTTTCTTTGTTCTTCTTACTCTCTTGTGCTGAGTTCCTTTTGTTTGTGGATTTTGTGTTCATTTCTTTTGTGTTTGTAGGTTTTGTTTTTGTTGAGACTTTATGTTTTTCGTCTTTATTTTTATGAGTTGGTTTGTTAACTTTTTTTGTGGTTACCATGAATTTTACCCTTATCTTTATAATTTTGAAGCAGTCTACCGTTACTTGGTATCGCCTTGCCTTCCTCTCCTTTAGAAGGTTCTATACCTATGCCGTTTGTTCCCTCTTTCATTGTTTTGATGTTGTTGTCATCCTTTGATTGATTTCTCTGATTCCCTGTTGTATATCTTTTGTTTTTGGAAAGTCGTCTGTAGTTCAGTTCCTAGAATGGTATCTGGTTCATGTTAACCTGCATCCTAGGTCCTAGGTCCTGCCTGAGGGCTGAAGCTGTTTGTCCTCAGATCGAAGAACTCCCTTTAATAATTCTTGTAAGTTTGGTTTGACTTTTGCATATTCCTTTAGTTTCTGTTTATCTGGAAATGACCTAATTTCACCATCAAATCTGAATGAGAGTTTTGCAGGATATATTATTCTTGGCTGACAATTTTTTTCTTTCAAGATTTTGTATATGTCATCCCATTGCCTTCTTGCCTGCATGGTTTCTGCTGAATAATCTGAGCTTAGTCTTATTGTTTCTCCTCTCTATGTGACTTCTTGTTTTTCACGAGCTGCTCTCAGGATTCTTTGTTTGTCTTTAGTTTTAGCGAGTGTGAATATGATATGTCTTGGTGATTTTCTTTTGGGGTCTCTTCTATATGGGGTTCGTTGAGCTTCTTGGATGACCAGCTTTTCCTCTTTCATGATATTGGGAAAGTTTTCTGTCAGCAGTTCGTCAATGATCCTCTCTGTGTTTTCTGTTTTCTCCCCCTGTTCTGGTATGCCAATCACTCGTAAGTTTTTGCTTTTAATTGTGTCCCACATAACTCTCAGGGTCTCTTCATTTTTCTTTGTTCTTTTTTCTGAGTTTTCCTGAAACAGAGTTGTATCCAAGTGTTTGTCTTCAGTTCCACTGATCCTGTCTTCCATGGTTTCAAATCTACTTCTCAGCCCTTCTATGACACCGTCCATTTCTGAAATCTTGTTGTTTATCTTTTGGATTTCTAATTGTTGTTTTTGTATAATTTCGAGTTGTGAATTTATTTTGGAATTTTGTTCTTGCATCATCTTCCTGAATTCTTCCAATTTTTTGTCTGTATTTTCCATAAATTTGTCTATTTTTTCCTCATGTTTGTCAGCTTTTTGCCTCAGTTCTTGGAAAATTCCGAGTATTAGTGATTTGAGCTCCGTATCAGGTACTTCTAGTGCATTTTCTTCCACAGGAGAGTTATCTGGTGTTTTAATTTGGACGCCTATTGGAGCCATCTTGTCTTGTTTTTGTAAATGTTTTGATATTGTTTGCTGTTTTCGGGGCATTCAGTAGATATTTCTCTCGTCTATTGATTGTAGATTTTTTTTTTTTTTCGTTCTTGTGATACAGCTGGGCAGATCTAGTTGAGGAGGAGCCACTGGGATGGGTTGCTTGTGGCACTCACCGCAGCCACCAGGACGGTCGGTAGTCAGTGCTGGGCAGGTTCCAATAGGGCGTGCCTGCACCGCTTGGTGATGTGATGTCTAGTGCACGGTGCAGGTAGGTAGGGTGCAGCGGGAAGATGGTTATGTGTGAAGCTAAGCTGGATATGGGAGAGAGGAGAGAGGAGGAGGAGCAAAAAGCGTACAAACATAAAAGAATGCTAGGGGAGCTTGTCGTTGGAATGTACAGATGAGAGACTATGGGATGGAGGAAACCAGAAGGGGGAAGAGAAAGAAAAGGAAAGAATGACCAAATAAAAATCAGAAAAGTTAAAAAACTGCAAAGTTCCCAGGGATCCCACCGATGCAGCTATGAGGTCTGGGGGAGTCGGTCTCAATTTTCACAGCTCAGCCTGGCCAGAAGGTACAGAGGCATACATCGCCTGGTATTCAGGGATTAGAAAGAGAAGGAAGAGATAGAGAGACAAGAAATTAAGCAATGAAGAAAGACAAAAGAGAAAAAGAGGTAAAATATGACAAAACTAATCAAAAAAGGAAGAAAAATAAAATTGAGAAAAAAAAAAAAAAGGGCAACACCAGCAGTCAGTGCCTACAAATGGGACCCAGAGAGCCCCCACTCAGGGGTGCGAATTCCAAGAAGCCGGTAGTCTCGGGGTTAAGTGACCGTGGCCACGGGAAGCAGAGGGGCCAACGAACAAAGGCCCCAGGATCCCACCCACTCAGGAGCCCAGACCTAGAAACAGCCACACGCCCGCACGCAGCCCTACAGCCCCGCAGGAGAGAGCAGAGACGGCACTCGGAACCAGGCACCCAGGCAAAAGGAGGGGGAGGCGGAAGAAAAAGGCTCGCTAGCGGCCAGCAAACGGCTCCCAGAAAGCCCCCAGCCCGGGCGCACGGAATCCAAGCACCGGCGCCCCCCAGCTCAGGGACTCCGGCCACGGAAAGCAGAGGGGCGAACGAACAAAGGCCCCGGGATCCCACCCACGCAGGAGCCCAGACCTAGAAACAGCCACACGCCCGCACGCAGCCCTACAGCCCCGCAGGAGAGAGCAGAGACGGCACTCGGAACCAGGCACCCAGGCAAAAGGAGGGGGAGGCGGCAGAGAAAGGTTCGCTAGCTGCCAGCAAACGGCTCCCAGAAAGCCGCCAGCCCAGGCGCGCGGAATCCAAGCACCAGCACCCCCCAGCCCAGGGACCCTGGCCACGGAAAGCAGGGGATCCCCAGCTGAGGCGGAGAGGGGTGGGTGGTGGGAGAGCGCGCACCGCAGTTTACCGGTCGTTGTGTCTCTGACCAGATGCTCTGCAAGGCTGCTCTCCCGTTTGCTGGTCTCCGATAGGAATCCAAGATGGTGGATCCGCGCTGCGTTAGCTGGTAAGGAATCTCTGCCTGAGTCTCTCCTCGCTCTCCGTTCTCTTTTAGTATTCTCACTCCGTTTGGTGTTTGGCTGAGTTCTTTATCTCTTCATTTGGTGTTCTAGGGTTTCAGGATTGTTGATTCTCTGTTAGGCTTAGTTTTTCGGATCTTTGCTGTGGAGGGACGGCGTGGTGTTTCTGCCTAGAGCGCCATCTTGCCCCTGGCTATGTGTATTTTCACCAAAAACAAAAAAAAAGGTTGAGAATTTAGAGGGTTAGTATGTTGTGGGGTTGTTAACCAATGTCATAAAACAACCTGTGTAATACTGTTTCATGAGAAACTATTTGTTCTGTAAGCCTTCACTGAAGTACAATAAAATATTTTAAAAAAAAATGATACACACTTAACTTTAGACATTTTATTTTATGACAAGGCACTGCTTTACATTTATTTACCAACATTTCATTGTAGGGTCAAGGCTTGTGCTTTAATTGTCTCTAGCTAATCAAAACGTCATAAACCTAAAGTGGAATAAAATTTTATAAAGATCATTAAGTATTCTGAATATAGATGCCTTCAAGATGTTACTAATTTTTATTTCCAAACATTTACATTCTTCTCACCCACAAAGAGTGAATGGAGGTTCTGTGGGTCTTGAAGCTCATGCAATTGTGTGATTTATTTAAAAAAATAATACAAATTTATAAATACAAAGATCAGTTGAAATTTGCTTTTTATTAGTGAGCCTTTAACTTACACTTATTATTGATAATGTCATTAACATATTTAGGCTTATTATCAGATTTACATAGGACATTTTTAGTTTTCTGGAGTAGTGATTCATTTTAAATACTCTCTGAATTGGTGATGCACATTAGCCAGTTTTTTTACATACGCTTTTGTCATTGTGGGATTATATGAGTTTTGACAGGTTTGAAGATTTGGGAGACTTTCCGCACACTGGATTCTGCCTTCATACATTTCAAATCTACCCACATAGCTCTGGTGCAAAGCACAAGAGGGCATGTTCTGGTCCTCACATGCCATCTTCCCTTCCCAATGCTTGGGGACTCTGCTCAATGGACTGCATAGTACTCTTGTTGGAAGTCATTCTTTCAGAACAGTTAGCAATAACCTCACATTTGTGCAAACAAAGTCTTGACTACAAACAATGCAAATATAGTGCATGAAACGCAAACCAATGCGTCCCCAATTTAATAATCCCTTAGATGGAACTCAAATATCTGCCCCATTTCATCACCATACAATTGAAGATGAAGCATAATGGAAAGTAAGTAAGAACTTAAAGTAGTCATTTTAGCATTTCAGTCATCATCAAAATTTTGATGTGATGTTAAATCAGCAGAACAATAATCTAATAAGAAATTCTGGGTTTGTTGTGGGGACACTGGGCAGGTTACGGAGACTAAACTGGTGTCGTCGCCATGTTCCTGACTGCTGTCTCCTTCACCAAGAGCAAGTCAGACACTATTCTGGTGAAAATGCTGAGCCAGGCTGGAACAGGTTACACCTTCAACACCAAGAGAAACTGACTGCGGGAGAAACTGAGTCTTTTGCGTTATGATACTCTTGTGAACACAAAAAGTCCTGTGTGGAACAGAAAAGAAATTCGCTCCCTCTAAACAATGGATTGCAAATGAATTTGGTTTAGAAATGAGAAGACTGGAGGGAGGGATACTGATTCAGAAATCCTTCAGTGTGTAATCAAAGAAGATGAAATGGCGTGAAATCACTGCCTCCTGTGATTGAAGGCCACTGTGAAGGAGAACAATACGGTGAAAGAAAGTTCTTCCTATTAGGACATAGATCATTGCACCACACTTATTTATCTCCCTAGATATTTTTATAGTCCTTAATAAAAAATATCAAAATAAAAAAAAATAATTTTAAAGAATTTTTTTTCCTTAGCGATAGTATAGTTTTCTTTTCATGAAGTGGAGGTAAAGATAATTAATGTCTAGAAATCCTGTCATAAAGAAGTGTTTTTGTAAATGCTAAGTAAATAAAATGCTAAAGTAACATAAGTAAACATTTAATCAGTGACTTATTTCTTCCCAAGAGAACACAGAACTCTTGGTTTTCAGTGTGGAGCACTCTGCTATTGTCCCTTACCCAGTCACATGTGTACAGTCTGGTGTGTCAAGAGAACCAGATCTCACTGGGGCCTACCATTCACATGCTGTTCAAAAGGACAATTTATTTTTCCAAAAATCTGTCTCAAAATTACTAATGAGGTATGAAAACACCCCATTATAGTCTACTTGGATGATACAGCCTGAAAATGATACTAGATACTGTGATAGCAAACTAGTTGAGTGGATAAAGATCTCTGCATTAAAGTCCATCAGTTTTTACCTTTTATTATTGAAGTGAAAATTAGAAATACAGTAAATGTTTAATTAAAGTAGATTTACTTAATAAATGAAGATAAATTCAATATGATCTAGTATTTCATGGTCATTAAAATCATTGTATGAAAGAATATGTAATGACGTAGGAACACTATTGAGTGGGAAAAGCAGGTTATAAAATAATATTTAAACCTTTACTTCTTCCACATAGAAAAATAAATTACAAGGTTTGTACATATGTTTGCGTATATGTGTGGGTTTATATCTATGCACACACATACCCTACATCTCTACATTTTTAAAGACCCCTTCCTTCAAAGGATCCAACCCTCTATCTTTCCTTTACACCATCCTATGCTCATAAAAAGATCATAAAATATCAAATTGGAAAGATTCCTAAAGACTAACCGGTATAAGTCTCTAGTCAATGTCAAAAATGTAATGTGGACAAGTCGATCTCAGTGAACACTTTTAGTAGCAGAAAGTACTAGAAGTGTTTATTATTATTTTTATTATAATTATTGATCAGAAATTTGATTTTATATTATTTGTTTCAATTACTCACAAAATTTTGCACTCAGAAGTACAACAGCTTCCAAAAACATTTCTTGAAATGTTCAAACGTACAACATTAAAATTTCTTTTCTTTCAACTGTTGTGGTTACGTGCTGTTGAGTCAGCTCCAGCTCATAGCAATGCTGTGTATAACAATGAAATGTTGCTCAGTCCTGCACCATTGTCACAATCGGTGGTGTGTCTGAGCCCATTGTTGGAGTCATTGTGTCAATCTGTCTCATTGAGGTTCTCCCTCTTTTTTTGCTGACCCTCTATTTTACCAAACATGATGTTCATCTCCAGCAATGGTCTCTCCTGATGATGTATCCAAAGTAAATGAGACAAAATCTCACCATCCTTGCTTCTAAGGAGCATTTTGACTGCACTTCCTCCAGGACAGGTTTGTTCATTCTTCTGGCAGTCCATGGTACATTCAATATTCTTCTCCAACACCACAATTCAAATGCACCAATTCTTCGTCTGTCTTCCTTTTTTACTGTCCAGCTTTCACATGCGTATGAGGTGATGGGAAAAACCATGGTTTGGGGCAGGTGAACGTTAGTCATCAAGGTGTCGTCTTTGATTTTTAAGATTTCTAAGAGGTCTTCTGTGGCAGATTTGCCCGATGCATTAGGTCGTTTGATTTGTTGTCTGCTGCTTCTGTGGGCATTGATTGTTGATGCAAGAAGGAAATCCTTGACAACATCAATATTCTCTTCATCATGGTGTTGTTTATTGGTCCGTTGTAAGGATTTTCATTTTCTTTATGTTCCGATGTAATCCATGCCAAAGGTTGTATTCTTCTACCTTCATGAGTAAGTGCTTCAAGTCGTCTTCAGTTTCGGCAAGCAAGGTTGTGTCATCTGCATGTTGTTAACAAGTCTTCTTAGAATTCTGATGCCGCATTATTCTGCATATACAGTAGTCCGTCCTCTCATACTAGTTGCTCAGCATACAGATTGAGTAAGTATGATGAGAGGATACAACCCTGACACACACCTTCTCTGATTTTAAACCTCGCAGTGTACCCTTGTTCTGTCAGAACCACTGTCTCTTGATTCATGTACAGGTCCTGCATGAGCACAATTAAGTGTTCTGGAATTTCCATTCTTCTCAATGTTATCTATAACTTGTTACGATGCACACATTCAAATGCCTTCATGTAGCTGATAAAACTCAAGTAAACGTCTTTCAGGTATTATCTGTTTTTGGCCAAGCTCCATCTGACATGAGCAATGATATCTCTTGTTCCATGTCCTTTTCTGAATCCTCTGTGCTGAATCTTTCAGCTAGACACCTTCATTTCCTTCCACATGTCCTAATAGAGCTTTGTTCCTCTAGCTGAACTAAGAAATAAAATTATATCTGAAAACTTGTGAGTATGAGGGACGTAAGTTAACTGCCAGGGAGAATTGTCAGGAGGTTATTTCATTAATACTGTCTGTGTAAAAGCCTGAACTGGCATGAAAGCAGTAGAGGGAAGGAGAGAGAGAGAGAAAAGAAGCATCTATGAACCTAAAACTAATTGATAGTTTTAGTAACAAAGAAAAAGATTATTAATACATGGCCATAATACTCAAAAGAAAGTTATATTTGGAGGGAAACTTTTGGAACTAAGCTAATAATACCCCTAAAGTTATTTTACTAGTCAGCATTCAGACATTTGCTCTAGTTAACTTAAGAAAAAGCAAATGTTAGGCAAGGATTCCACTTCTGAGTAGGACGCAGTTGATTACAGTAGACAAGGCTCCCTCTGCGACATTTAGGGAAAGGACAGGTAAAGTACAAATATTATATAATTTTGAAGGTATCAGATAGTTGTAGACTAAATGAAGATAAGTTGAAATAAAATTCCAGAGAGAGGGAAAACTTTCAGCGGGGTCTGTGAGTAAACTGTTGCTGGTTCTTTTTCTCCCCAGGGCCATTTTCCAAGAGTGGACATGAGTTGTGAATCAGGCGTCACCCAGAAAAGCCTCAGGTTGGGGAAAGAGGAACAAACTAAATTTTAGCAGTCAAATGGAACAAGAAGGGGGGCGGGGGGAGGGCTTGAGCAGCTTCAAATACACAGCCTGTTATATTCATGAGATATTTGCTAAATTCTGGCCAAGTACAAGAAGCTAGTGAGTTAGGTTAAAGGGTACTTGTAGACAGAATTCTGAGGACCCCTTCTACCCTAAAATTCCCATCCACCAATTATTCAATGAGACACCAATCTAGGTACTGCTGTGAAGGAGCTTTGAATATATAATTAAGGTTACAAGTCAGCTAAACTCAACATAGAGAGATTACCCTGAATTATCCTGATAAACCTAATGTAATCACATAACCAGTAAACCAGTTGCCCTGTAGCCAATTCTGATTCCTGGTGACTCCATGTGTGTCCAATAGAACTGTACTCCATAGGGTTCTCATGGCTAATTTTTTGGAAGTAAATCACCAGGTCTTTCTTCTGAGGTGCCTCTGGGTGGAGTCAAACTGCCAGACTTTTGGTTAGCAATGGAGTGGGTTAACAATTCACATCGCCCAGGAACTCCAATGTAATCACATAAAGCCTTAAAATTAGAAGAAGAAGGCAGAAGAGAGTCAATCAGAGAAATGTGGCAAAAGAGGAAAGCAGAGAAGAAACAAGGCAGAAAGGGAGGTCAGAGATTCTTAACATGAAAATAACTCAAACCGGCATGCTGGCTTTGAATATGGAACAAGGGAGCCACAAGTCAAGGAAAGCGTGCAGACTCTGGAAGCTGAGAACAACACCCGGATGAAAGCCAGCAAAAAAATGGGAACCTCAGATCTACAACAGCAAGGAACTGAATACTGCCAACAGCTTGAATGAGTTTGGAAGCAGATTATTTCCCGGAGCTTCCAGAACAGAACATGGTCCTGAAGACATTTTGATTTGGGTCTTGTGAGAAGACAGAGAACAAGCTAAGCCACACCGTGCCTGGATTCAACGGGCAGATTATCCAATAGGCAAGGTAAGCACGGTATTCACCTTGCTTACCAGATCATCTGTAGTGAACAATTTCACAGGGGAAAGCCTCTAGTTTCTCATCATTAGGTATGAGGGTGGCTATAGGTTTTTGTAAACGTTATTTATTAAGTTGAGAAAGTTCCCCTCTACTTCAAGTTTGCTGAGAATTTTTCTCATGAATAAGTGTTGGCTTTTACTACGGTTTTTCAGCCTCTATTGATATGATCATCTGATGTTTCTTATTTAGCTTTTTGATGTGATGGATTACACTAACTGATTGTCAAATGTTGAACCAGCCTTATATACTTGAAATAATCCCACTTCGTCATGGTGTATAATTCTTTTACATTGTTGGATTCACTTTGTTAATATTTTGTTGAGGCATTTTTGTATTTTGTGTTCATGAGAAGTATTGGTCTGCAATTTTCCTTTGTTGTAATATCCTTGTCTGGTTTCAGTACTAGGGTAATGCTGGCCTCATAGAAGTGTTCCTTCCTCTTACATATTTTGGAAGAGGTTGAGAAGGATTTGTTTTAATTCTTCTTTAAATATTTGGTAGAATTCACCAGTGAAATTATCTGGGCCTGGTTCTTTTTTGTTTTGGAAGGTTATTAGTTGTTAATTTGGTATTTTTAATAGATACAAGTCTGTTCAGATTATTCATTTCTTCCTGTATGAGTTTTAGTAGATTATATCTTTGGTAGATTGTGTATAATGAAATTGGTCCATCCTGTCTAAATTATCAAGTTTTTGAACATTTATTTTTCATAGCATTTCTTTATGATCCTTTTAATGTTCATTGGGTCGGTTGTAATGGCCTCTCTGTCATTTGTAATATTAGTAATTTGTGTTGTCTCTTTCTCTCTCTCTTTTTTTTTTTTTCTTAACTATCATGGCTAGATGTTTCCCAATTTTATTAATCTTTTCAAAGAATCAGCTCTTGGTTTCACTGATTTTCTCTATTGTTTTCCTACTTTCTGCTGTAATTTTTTATAATATTTTTTCTTCTGGTTACTTTTGATGTAATATTCTCTTTTTTTTAAATAATTTCCTAAGGTGGAAACTTAGATTATTGATTTTAGATCTTTCGTGTTTTCTAACATATGCATTCAATGCTATAAATCTTTCTAAGCACTGCTTTCACTATATCCCACAAATAGTTATAAGTTGTATATCTATTTTCATTTAGGTTCAAAATAGTTATTGATTTCTCTTGACACCTTTTCTTTGACCCATGTGTTATTAAGAAGTGTATCATTTAATCTCCAAATATTTTGGAATTTTCCAGCTATTTATCTGTTATTGATTGCTGGTTAAATTGTATTGTTGTCAGAGAGCATAATTTGCATGATTTATACTCTTTTAAAGTTTTAAGGTGTGTTTTACGGCTCAGAATGTAATGAATCTCTATGTGATCTTGAGAAGTCTGTGTATTCTATTGCTGCATGAAGTAATTATAAACGTCAATTACATTCAGTTGATAGATGATACTGTTCAGTTCAACTATATCTTACTGATTTTTTGCCTGCTGGATTTGTCACTTACTGATAGAGGGATGTTGAAGCATCTAACTATAATAGTGGGTTTGTTTATTTCTCCTTGCGGTTCTGTTTTTGCATCATACATTTTGATGCTCTGTTGCTGGGTGCGTACACATTAAAGATCGTTACGTATTCTTGGAGAACTTACTGCTCTGTCATTATGTAATGCCCCTCTTTAGCCTTGATATTTTTCCTTGTTCTGAGGTCTGCTTTGTCAGAAATAATTAGAGATAATCTAGAATTCTTTTGATTAGTATTACCATGGTATATCCCTCTCCATCCCTTACTTACAATCTATGTGTTTTTATATTTAAAATGAGTTTCTTACACACAATATACAGTTGGGTCTTGTCTTCTTATCTCTATCTTTTAATTGGTGTATTTAAACCATTCACATTTAAAGTGGTTATTCATATTGGTAGATTAACATCTGCCATATTTGTAACTATTTTCCCTTTGTTGCATTGTTCTTTGTTTCTTTTTCTGTCTTCTACTTTTTTCTGTTTTATCTGGCTTTAATTGAGCATTTTATATGATTCTATTTTCTCTCCTTTTAGCATATCAGTTATACTTCCATTTAAAAATATTTTCTTGGTTGCCCTAGATTTTGAAATATACATTTACAACGAATCTAAGTCTACTTGAAAATAACACTATACTACCTCATAGGTAGTGCAGGTAACCTATAACAGCATTATTTTCAGTTCCTCTGACTGATCCCTTATTACATTACTGTTATTCATTTCACTTATCCATGAGCTATAATTACCCAGTACATTGTTACTGTTATTATTTTTAACAAATTGTTATCTATTAGATAAGAATGAAAAAATAAAAGATTCTATGTTCCTTTCTTTCATTCCTTTTATAGAGATCTTTCTAAATGTAGATCCAAGTTTGTGACCTATATCATTTTCCTTCTTTCTGAAGAATTTCTTTTAAGATTTCTTGAAAAGCGGGTCTACTGGCAACAAATTTCCTAGATTTCTCTTTATCTGAGAAAGTCTGCTTTTTCAGTTTTGAAGGATAATTTCATGAATTATAGCATTCTTGGCTGGCATATTTCTATTCTAACATTTTAAATAGTTCGCTCTACTCCCTTTCATTACATGGTTTCCAAAAAGAAGTCTGATGCAATTTTTATTTTTGTTCCTCTACAGTTAGACCCGGAAACCCGGGTGGCGTAGTAGTTAAAGCTATGGCTGCTACCCAAAAGGTTGGCAGTTCAAATCCACCAGGTGCTCCTTGGAAACCATGTGGAGCAGTTCTACTCTGTTCTATAGGATCGCTATGAGTTGGAGTCAACTCGATGGCAATGGGTTCAGTTTTTTTGGTTTTTAATAGTTAAAATGCCCTCCCAACTCTGACTTTTTTCAAGATTTTCTCTGTCTTTGATTTTCTGCAGTTTGAATATGATATGCCTAGGTGTAGATTTTTTGGTATTTATCCTGCATGGAGTTCTCTGACATTCCTGGATCTGTGACTGGAACTACCATTATTCGTACGTTGTATCTTTTGTAAATGTCCTACGGTTCTTAAATATTCTGTTCTGTTTCTCTCTCTCTCTCCTTTTTTTTTTTTTTTTTTTAATCTTACTTTTCTGTTTGAGAAGTTTCTATTGACCAATCTGTAAGCTCATTAGTTTTGCCCTTGGTCATGTCCAGTCTACTGATGAACCCATTGTAGGCATTCTTCATTTCTGTTAACAGTTTCTTTGTTTTGTTTTGTTTTTTACCATTTTCATCTCTTTCTTAGACTTTTGATCTCTCCGTTTACCTTACCCATCTGTTACAGTATGTTTTCAACTTTTTCCATTAGAACCTTTAACACTTAGTAATAGTTATTTTAAATTTTCTGTTCAATAATTCTAAAATCTATGTCATATCTGAGTCTGAGTCTGATGCTTGCTTTGTCTCTTCCACATTTTGTGTTTGTAATTTTCTGTTGAAAGCCAGATATGTTATATCAGGTAATAAAAACTGAGGCAAATAGGCCTTTTGTGTGAGAATTTATGTTAAACTGGCTAGAGGTTGGGCTGGGTTTAATGTTTCTTGTAGCTGTAGATGCCAGAGCCTCCACATTCATCCTGTGTCTTTATTTTTGTCTCACTTCTTGACTTTGGGCTTCCTTAAGTACCCCCACCCCAAAAGAAAGTTTGAGTCTTATAGCTCTTTCTGCTATAATCCACTGGTATTATGCAGGAACCCTGTTGGTGTGGTGGTAAGGTGTAAAAGAAGGGAAGTCTTCTATAATCTTATGATTAGATCTCAGTTGTTTAATAGGACTGTTTCCTTGGGCTGTGACCTTCAAAATATTTCCCCAGCGTTGTAGTTTTTTTTGTTTTTGTTTGGTTTTTTTGTTTGTTTGTTTGTTTTTTTCATTCTTGGATGAGACTGCAAGGATCGAGGGAGTTAGGGTGGGAAGAACGCGTTTCTCCCAGTTGGAAAAAGGCTCTAGTAAAGCCTTCTCCCCTGAAAGTAAGTCTTCATTATGGAGAACGCTCTGGGCATATTTCACAGTGGTTACTTTTCCCCTCTCTCTTCCAGAACCACAAGGGAATCTTTCTTGACCCTTTACCATGAAAACCTAATGGGGTTCCTGGAGATAAAACCTATAAGAGTTTCAGGGTCCCCTAAGATTGTGGCCCCCAGGGGTTTCTCATCCTCAAATTAATCCACAATCAGGCTCCAGCAAATCTTCAAAATTGCCGTTACAGGTCCTTGCCAGTTTATGGCTTTAGTGGCTTCTGTTCCAGGTGGGTAGATTTTGACTATGACTCTCCGGAGTCGCCTGTCTCTCCAGATTTGGGAACTGTAATTTAGCCAGCAATCTCAGTTCTCTGGTAGGTCCAAAAAAGTTATTGATTTTCAGTTTGCTCAGATTTTTCTTGTAAAGACAGGCATTCCAAGTTCTTTATACACGGTCACATAGCTTAAAGTTTTCAGCATACCAAAAACCAAGCCTGTTGCCCTCGAATCGATTCTGGTTCATAGCATACAGACATCACAAATTCTTAAAAGAGTTTCTCTGGGAGTGACAGCAAGATGGGCTATTCATGCTTCTATCCCTTGGTTGCTGGGCCCATATATTATAGGGCCACTGGTTCATCATATGAACCTCTTCATATATACCGCATTGTCCCACAGTTTACCAGGGTCACTACAGACTGAGTTGATGACCAGCACACAATAGCACAACAATCTGAAACCCCACAATTTCATGATACTAAGATGCCTGAGGGACTTATTTCCCTGCCTATTTGGAACCTGAACGTGGAAGACATCAGTGACTTCAGTCAAGAGCTACACGAACAGTAACAAATACAGCCACGTCACATAGGTAAAATATCCTTAAGTGACATGAGACTAGCTATTTTAAAAACTGATCAGGAAGAGTTACCCAGGGACACAAATCTATATTCTAAAATGGCAGCCACCTTACTTTATCAAATCCATAGATCCAAGGCCAGGAACTCCAGCTCTTCTGACTTGAATGAGTGGTCTTTCTCTTAAGCAAGTTAGAGACACCTGGCTAGTATCCCACCCCTGATCTACAAAATTGCCAGTGACTGTTTACTCTAACTGCATCATTATATAGAGTTTTAATCACACTAGGCAAAATTTGTGTGTGCATTTTTACCTTGAAAGTTGGTGACATTCTTTCCAAATAATGCAGTATAGGAAAAAAACAAAAAGTGAAGAAATAATGGCCAGAAATCTCCCAAATTTGTTTAAAAAATGGCTTACAAATTCAGAAGCTTAACCAACCCTAAGTAGGATAAATACAAGGAAAACCACTGGTAGGCAATCACAGTTGAACTGCTAAAAGCCAAAAATAAAGAGAAATTCCTGAAAGCATCCATTAAGAAATTACACATCACATATGAGAAAACAATTATACTACAGTGGATTTCTAACCGGGGGGGGGGGGGGGGGGGAAGAGGCCAGGAGACATACAAATGATATATTTGAAGTACTAGAAGAAAATATAACCATTAACCTTATTACCAAGAATTCTATATGTACATACTCTAATGTATACATAGCCTACATATGTATAACTTATCCTTCAAAAATGAATACAAAATAAATGCGTTTTCAGATTTTTTTTAAAAAAGCTAAAAAATTTAATTGTCAGCAGACCTGCATCACAAGTGATGCTTTAAGAAGATTTTTGAGGCTGAAGGGAAATAACACCAGATAATGAATTAAATCTGCTTAAATAGTAAGAAGACAAATCACTCTATAAAAACAGGCGAAATTTTAATAAACATTTCACAGCAGATATATGGACAGTCAACGACATGAAAAGGTGGGTAACGTATTTCAGTCACAAGGAAAGCGCAATTTAAAACCACGGTGAGATATGACTACATCCTCTGTATAAAGGCAAACATTTAAAAGTCTGATAACGGGCTAGAATGTAGAGGAACTGGAACTCTCATGCCTGGCTGGTGAGAAAGTAAAACAGACAATCACTTTAGAAACTGTTTGGCAGTGTATGTTTCCTATTGTTGCTAGAACAAATTACCACAAACTTGTTGGCTTAATACAACACAAATGTATTATCTTACAGTTCTGGGGATCACAAGTCCATGGGTCTCACTGGACTAACTAAAACCAAGGTGTTGGCAGAGCTGCATTCCTTCTGGGGACTCTGGGGATAATCCGTTTCCTTGTATTTCCCGGCTTCTTCAAGTCTGCCCACATTTCTTGGCTCCTGGACCCGCATCCCTCCAACCTCTGCTTCCATCACCACATCTCCTCCAACTCTGACTCTCCTGCCTCCCTCTTATAAGGACCCTTGTGATTACAATGGGTCCATCAGTATAATCTTCCTATCTCAAAATACTTAATTATATCTGTAAAGGCCCTTTATGCTGTGTAGAGCATATTCACAGGTTCTGGGGGGTAGGACATGAACACTTTTGGCAAAGATATTATTCTGTCTACCATACTCAGTATCTCATGTGACCCAGCAACTCGACTGTAGGTATACTGTTGTTGTTAGCTGCCGTCTAGTCGTCCCACAACTCATGGAGACTCCACGTACAACAGAATGCGCTGCTCTCCAGACCTGCACCAACCATTGTGATCCACAGGGTTTTCATTGGCTAATTTTAGTAAGTTGGTTGCCAGGCCTTTCTTCCTAGTCTGTCTTAGACTGGAAGGTCTTCTGAAACCTGTTCACCGATATAACAACAAACAAGCCTCCACTGTCAGATGGGTGGTTGTTGTGCATAAGTTGCATTGTCCGGGAATCAAACCCTGGCCTCCTGCCTGGAAGGCAAGAATTCTCCCACTGAACCACCACAGCCATCCCTAGGTATATACCCAAGAAAACTTAAAACATGTATCGACAAAAAGACTTATACATGTATGTTTTCAAATTGCTTTATTTGCAATAGCCCACATGGGAAACAATCATCAGTAGATTCATCAAAGTGTGGTTGAACAAATTTTGGTACATCCATACAAGGCAATATTACTCAGCAGTAAAAAAAAAAAAAAAAACAAAGCAATCTATGATATGCACAATGTGGATAAATCTCAAAGAAATCATTATGCTGAGTGAAAGAAAACAGACCAATAATAATAATAATAACTAGCTGTATGATTCCATTTATATGAATTCCTAGAAAATTTAAACTCATCGGTAGTAACTGAAAGCAGATCAATGGTTATCTGAGGTTGGGGTGGAGGAGTGATTGACTGCCTGAGGTACAAGGGAATGCCTTGGGGTGATGATAATTTTGTGTGTCTTGATTGTCATTACGATTACGTAAGTGTCTGTGTTTGTCAAATTTATCAAAGTATATATCCTTAAAATAGGTGCATTCATTGATGTCAATAATTCCTTGATAAAATCTATTTTTTAAAAAGAAATAAATAAACCTTGCAGACTATGAACAATTATTTTTCTCCCCTTGGAGGTAAAATAAGAGCAATATAGTTAGCCACTGTTTGGTGGAGGGTTCTCAGAAGGGATTCTCTAACTTGTCATTTCTCTGACTGAGGCCTGGAGTATCTGGAGCAGCCTACACTCTAGGGAACCTTGTGGGAGAATCCCACGTCTGCACGTTTCTTCCCAACTATGGTTTAGGGAAATGACAATCTTCTCTGAGAGACACAATATGCATTCTGGGTGGAAGCAGCAGAGTAGCAATGGATGACAGAAATGTCTAGGTAGACGGAGCTGAAGGAGCTCATGGTCTTTGCACCCCAGCACTGTGCAAACAAAGCAGCTTGGAGTTAGTGAGCCCCCAGCAAGGACACAGAAAAGGTGAGACTAAGAGCTAGGGGACAAGAAAGGTACTGAAAGATGCTGGCGTCCAAAGCCAGGAGGCAGCTGTGGACCTTATCAGTCATGGCAGTGAGGACAGATGGCAGTGACTACCCAGAAAAGGCAGGAGAAATCACACCTCAGTGGGTGTCGTAGAAGATGACACGATGGAGGTTCTGCTACGCCCTCCTCCAACCCTGTGATGGCAACTCCTTTTCCTTTGACTTAGACACAGCTCCAGGAAAAGACGGAATGGGAAGCTGTGAATTTCCTGAGTTGAAATGCTAACGTAATGGGAGTATCTGGAAGAGACTAGATTAAGTTGTGTGTCATTTTGTGTTCTGGAGGGTTAAGATAGCACTTAATTTTTGGAGTAGAAAAAATAAAGTTATATTTTTAGATAGGTATGTTTTGTAACTTGAAATTAACACTGTTTAGACCTCATGTTCATAGAGAGTTAGCCCGTCAAGTAATTCAGAGAAAATATAAACAATAATAACACAGTTAGTAGCCCTCAGTGGAATATGAATGAATTATAGGACATCAGGCTAATGTGCATAAACTATGTCAGGCTGGTTTATACAAATAACAAGTCAATAGGCAATGACAGTGTAGCCTACGTGTGGTCAGGAGAAGGATAAGCGATTAGTGCTATCCTGATTTTTGAAATCGTTACTGTGTTTAGTAACAAAAGTAGTTAGAAAATATGTTTAAGTTTAAGAAAAGTGTTAGGTACTTCATTGCATATGAATCAGTAAAAGATTCTGACATTGAAAAACGGTAGATTCATTTTTTTCTCCATCCAGCAAAGTGTGCACCTACTATGTGACAAGAACTGGACGGCATAAGCAAATGAACGGCAGCCAGACTTGCAGGAATGGGCAAAGGGAATGGGGAGGATTAGAGCTCATCCAGCGCCAGAGAAATAATGAGTCATGTTTCCTGAAATAAAGGGTTTGTTACCCGCTAGGCAAGGATAATACCGCTGAGGCCTAATCCAGTCTTCCTTTTAGCTGTATTCCAATAGCTTTGAAGGTGAATTCTGATTTGGTCTGCAGCCACCTGAGAAACAATCTTTTCCGACAAATCCTCATGCAGGCTGTGCTTTTGCGGAGCCCTCAGGCATTAATTATCATCGAGTGGGCTGATTTAGAAGCTGGCTGCATGAAGGCAGAAGAGGAGAATGCAACTCCATTAAAGGAAGAACTTTAAGGAAAGCTTAAGAGCTATGAAACTCTGGATGCTTTTCGGAGCAAGAGTTGCCCGTCAAAGAAACGGAAAGCAAGCTTTTTGCCGTGTCCTCTTGCTATTATCTCCAAGCAACCCGACACAAGTGCTCTAGGCTCCAAGCTGTTTCTCAGCTCTGCGGTAAGCCAGTAGGGGAAAGATAAAAGAAAAGGCGCACTTAATGCTTGTCTGTGATGCCTGAGAATGACACTTCCCTGTTTATACATAAAAGAAAGTCTTTTCACAGCATATGCTTATGCTATGGAGAGCGTATAAACACAATTAATTCAGCTTTTATGGTAATATACAATGATTCACAGATCTACATTTGATCCATTTGAAGCACAGAAACAAATGGTGTGAAACACAGCTTCTAAGATGCCCCCAATGATTCCCACCTCCTGGTATGCATTGCCTTACATAATTCCTTCCTTTTGAATAGCATGCTTCTAACTCATAAAACGGAGCCCTGGTAGTGCAGTGGTTAAGTGATTGGCTGCTAATCAAAAGGTTAGCAGTTCAAATCCATCAGCTGCTCCTTACAACCCTATGGGGCTGTTCTATTCTGTCCTCTAGGGACGTTATGCCTCAATATTGAGGGGACAGCCCTTACATAATTAGATTACAAAAAATCTTGACTTCTACCTTGTTTGCAGACTCTCTCCCTTGTTGCTTTTGAAGAAAGTTGTCATGTTTGGGAGGCCCACTTGGCAAGTAACTGAGGGCAGACTCTGGCCAACAACCCACTAGGAATCGAAGCCCGTGATTCAAGAGCCTAAGAGGTACTGAATGCTGCCAGCAGCCACGTTGATCTTCCTCAGTCAAGCTTTCAGATGAGATACTTGCCCTGGCTATCACCTTATTACAGCTTGTAGCCTCGTGAGAAACCCTGAAGCAGAGAACCCAGCTAAACTATGCCCAGATTCCTGATCCACAGAATCTGTGAGATAGTGTGGGTGCTGTTTTTAAGCCACTAAATTTGTCATGATCTCTTACACAACAATAAATCACTAATACAAATGACAATGATAGCAACCCTCCCCCCAAGAAAAGCACAAAACAAAAACCAAACCCATTTACTTCTACTTGTTTTTACCATAGTTTGCATTAGGACAATCAAAATGTTTATACAAAAATCCAGATGTTAATCTCATTATCATTCCTTAGTAAATAAACCTACATTTCATTTGAATCAGAATATTGCAGGATGTTGTTGTTAGCTGCTATCCAACTCATGGCCCCTACTCATGGTGACCTCATGAGCACAACAGAATGAAATGCTGCCCAGTCCAGTACCAACCACATTACTGGTCGCAGAATTGGGCATTTGCGATTCATAGGATTTTCCTTGGCTGAGTTTTAGAAGTAGATCACCAGCCCTTTCTTCCTAGTCTCTGTTAGTCTGGAAGCTCTGCTGAAACCTGTTCAGCATCACAGCAACACACAAGCCTCACACTTTATCTAATCACTGCTCTTTCAGGACCACAGATGACTCTGAAAGATTTTGTTTGTTCATTTTTCAAATTAGGATTGGCCAGTGTGAAATAGCCCAAAAAGAAAGAATAAGAGTGAAAAGTGTACTTTCTCTTTTTAAGGCAACGAAATACATGAGACTAATAAGGAGCAAAAAGTGGGTAATGTCCTCATAGAGGACATACAATGTCTTTATAGAGATGGAAAGGACATTAAGACAGTCAGATACTGTCTCAGGTAAGAAACTGAGCCCTAGAGAATCTGTTGATTGTGGCTCACAAGCCAAGACTTGCTTTTACATTTGTAAAAAACTGTAAACAAGCAACAAAGAAGAAGAATATGTGACCAAGTCAGTATGTGCACTGCAAAATCTAAAACATATACCATCTGGGCCTTTCCAGAAAAAGATGTGGGTTGGGGGTACCCAGGTGTATGCAATTTTATAACTCAGACACTGTACAGTTAATATCTTTCCATCTCATTTTTTTGTATATTTATATTAAATGGTGGTGAGGAAGTCTCCAAACAAATTTTGAACTCTAGGTAATAATACAGATGTTAAAATAAATACTTAGGGAAAATTACACTGATGTCTGCAATGTACTTTTAAAAATTTCAAAAAATAAGATATATTTACGGAGGGATTAAAAAAAAAAAAAAACTTGCCGTCAGTTGGTATCAACTCATAGCAACCCTATAAGACAGAGTAGAACCGCCCCATAGGGTTTCCAAGGAGAGCCTTGTGGGTTTGAACTGCCGACCTTTTTTTTTTTTTTAAATTGCTGCAAGTTTAAGTGAAAGTTTGCAATTCAAGTTAGTCTCTCATACAAAAATTTATACGTACATTGTTTTGTGACCCTAATTGCTCTCCCTATACTGTGACAGCACACTCCTTTCCACCCCTGATTTCCCGTGTCCGTTCAACCAGCCCCTGACCCTCTCTGCCTTCTCATCTCACCTCTGGACAGAAGCTGCCTGTTTATTCTCATGTATCTACTTGAGCTAAGAAGCACACTCTTCATGAGTTTCATTTTATGTCTGATAGTCCTGTCTAATCTGTGTCTGAAGAGTTGACCTCGGGAATGGTTTTAGTTCTGGATTGACAGAGTCTGGGGGCCATGCTTTCTGGGGTTCCTCCAGTCTCAGTCTGACCGTTAAGTCTGGTCCTTTTACTAGAATTTGAATTCTGCACCCCACCTTTCTCCTGCTCCATGAGGGTAAACTGCCGACCTTTTGGTTAGCAGCCGAACTCTTAACCACTGTGCCACCAGGGCTCCTGTGGATGGATAGAGAGATGAATAAACCTATAGATACGTTATAAAGCATTACACTAGACAGTTAATGCTGGAATCTCAGTGGTCAGTACACACATCTTCATTATAAAATTCTTTAAACTTTACTGTTAGGTGTTTGAAAATTTTCATAATAAAATGTTAGGCAAAAATCAAATTCTTCATGGTGGTTATTGTCACAAAGCCTATATAGTATCATGAATTATGCAGATAACAACAAGCCCCCAAAACATAGGTGTCCAAAGTTATGATTGTATGTCTATAACTCATTTTAGTTTTTGGCTCTAGGCTCCAACCCACCTAATGGCAGACAACTTAATCAAGTCAACTTCAGGTTTGCCCTCAATCCAATCCAGTGACTCCTCAGTCAATTCAGACCTATATTTTAGTCACATGGCCCTTTAAAAGAAAAAAGCAAAGAAATCTCCCATTTTATTCCCTTTTCTCTGGAGTAGATTCTAAACTCCCAGTGGTTTACATGACCTCTGTTTCTCCTCAGAGTCATGAAGAGGGAGTTCTGGTTTTTAATGTTGGTACTGGTAGGGATCCCCTGCTGAAATACTCTACCAGTCAGTACTCTAAGCATCGGTGGCAGGCAGCCTCCTTCCGGCAGGGCTGGGCAGGCTGCCCAACCCCTGCCAATCCCTCACCTCCAACCGCCACCTTGTTCCTTCACATTGCTTACACTTCAAGTTGGGATGGATTTTTTCTCTTTTCCCCTGATGGACAGTTCACCCGATGTCTTTTTGATGCATTTTCTGCCTGGTGTTCTGGCCTGTTCCTGTTCCTGCATGGTAACCTCCTGATAAGACATTTGCGCTGACTCTCTCTGTCTTTATTTCTCTCCCTCCCCTTCCTCCCTCCCTCCTTCCCCTTACTCCCTCCCTTACTCTCTCTGTCTCTCTCTCTGTCAGCTGATTTCAGTGGCCTAGGAAGGCCCCATGGTAATTCACAGATTTTCTCCCATTCCACCAAGGAGTCAGGGGAAACTCCAAGTCTTTGGTTGCTGCTCTGTGCCTTGGTGGCAAAAAGTATTGTGTTTGTAAGCCTGCTGTCTTCAAAGTGCATTGCAAATCCTCTCCACTCCCAGGTTCTCCAAAACATCAAGGCGCATTCTATTTTGGTGATTACCCCTCTCATCTCAAGATACTAGGACGGTGGAAGAATATCTGGCTCCCACGCTGCCTCCAACTCTATTCTTCTCCCCCAAATGCTGTCTTTTCTTTCTGAGTTTAGATTATCCAGCAGTGATCATGACATTTTCCTCTTCTGCGGGGAGAGGAGAGAAGAGGGGAGTCTGTTTTACCTGTTTGCGTGGTCTTTCAATCTGTTCATATTTTGACCTTATACACAAAGAATTAATGTGGGCCATTTTCTTCTGTCCTTTACTATATTGGTGCCTTTCCATCTGGCTGTCAAATACGACAAGATTGGCCATACAATGGGGGGGCAGGTAAATTGAAACGAAATAATATTTTCACATGTTATAACACCACAAATTATTCTGTGCATGCTATCACTTGTATAATATAGAAGGAGAAATAAACAAGATATACAATCCATTTTAAAGTATGCATATTAATGGTTTATTTTATGTTTGTTTATTTTTATATCATACCTTATTCCAAAAAAAAAAAATGGTATAAGAAGTTAACAGACCTTCTAAAGTATGTGAGAAGAATACATAAATACTATGTGATTAGGAAAGGGAGAATTCCTGGCGAGGTGGAGAAAGGCAAAGGTTGGGTCAGGGTAGGCGGAGGTGATACATGGGGAAAGGGTTTCATGTAGTCCCTCCATATATGACTGTCCAGAGCTCTCTTGATGAATCCTAATATCCAGTGTCTCCATACCAACCACGTCCAGACCCCTGAGCACCAGTGAAGACAATTACAGCATCATGAATATATACTTTTTCTCCTGAACTGAACTCTCAACACTCAACAAAATTTCACCGCAGTCCATAAATTTGCAATCCCTCCTCTCTCTCCTAAACCTGACTGCATAATCAGGAATTATTGTTGCATTACAAAACAAGAAGAGGAATAGGAGAAGGAGGAGGAGGATAAGAGTTCTCAGGGAGGCGGGGCAAGATGGCGCTCTAGGTAGAAGCACCACGCCCTCCCTCCACAGCAAAGATCCGAAAAACTAAGCCTAACAGAGAATCAACAATCCTGAAACCCTAGAACACCAAATGAAGAGATAAAGAACTCAGCCAAACACCAAACGGAGTGAGAATACTAAAAGAGAACGGAGAGCGAGGAGGGACTCATGCAGAGATTCCTTACCAGCTAACGCAGCGCGGATCCACCATCTTGGATTCCTGTCGGAGACCAGCGAACTGGAGAGCAGCCTTGCAGAGCATCCGGTGGGAGACAGAACGACCGGTAAACTGCGGTGCGCACTCTCCCACCCCCACCCCTCTCTGCCTCAGCTCGGGATCCCCTGCTTTCCGTGGCCAGGGTCCCTGGGCTGGGGGGCGCCGGTGCTTGGATTCCGCGCGCCCAGGCTGGCGGCTTTCTGGGAGCCGTTTGCTGGCAGCTGGCGAACCTTTTTCTGCCGCCTCCCCTTCCTTTTGCCTGGGTGCCTGGTTCCGAGTCCCGTCTTTGCTCTCTCCTGCGGGGCTGTGGGGCTGCGTTCCGGCGTGTGGCTGCGTCTGGGTCTGAGCTGCCGCGCTGGTGAGATCCCGGGGCTTTTGTTCATTCGCCCCTCTCTGCTTTCCATGGCCAGGGTCCCTGGGCTGGGGGGCGCCGGTGCTTGGGTTCCGCGTGCCCGGGCTGGCGGCTTTCTGGGGGCCGTTTGCTGGCCGCTGGCGAGGCTTTTTCTGCCGCTTCCCCCTCCTTTTGCCTGGGTGCCTGGTTCCGAGTGCCGTCTTTGCTCTCTCCTGCGGGGCTGTAGGGCTGCATTCGGGCGTGTGGCTGTTTCCAGGTCTGGGCTGCCGCGCTGGTGGGATCCTGGGGCCTTTGTTTGTTCGCCCCTCTGCTTTCCGTGGCTGGAGTCCCTGGGCTGGGGGGGCGCCGGTGCTTGGATTCCACGCGCCCAGGCTGGCGGCTTTCTGGGAGCCGTTTGCTGGCAGCTGGCGAAACTTTTTCTGCCGCCTCCCCTTCCTTTTGCCTGGGTGCCTGGTTCCGAGTGCCGTCTTTGCTCTCTTCTGCGGAGCTGTGGGGCTGCGTTCGGGCGTGTGGCTGTTTCCAGGTCTGGGCTGCCTCACTGGTGGGGTCCCGGGGCCTTGGTTCATTCGCCCGTCTGCTTTCCGTGGCCGAGGTCCCTGGGATGGGGGGTGCCGGTGCTTGGATTCCACGCGCCCAGGCTGGCGGCCTTCTGGGAGCTGTTTGCTGGCAGCTGGTGAACCTTTTTCTGCCGCCTCCCCCTCCTTTTGCCTGGGTGCCTGGTTCCGGGTGCCGTCTTTGCTCTCTCCTGCGGGACTGTGGGGCTGCGTTCGGGCGTGTGGCTGCTTCCAGGTCTGGGCTGCTGCGCTGGTGAGATCCCAGGGCCTTTGTTCGTTTGCCCCTCTGCTTCCCGTGGCCACGGTCTCTTAACCCCGAGACTGCCGGTTTCTTGGAATTCACGCTCCTGAGTGGGGGCTCTCTAGGTCCCATTTGTTGGCACTGACTGCTGGTGTTGCTTTTTTTTTTTTTTTAATTTTATTTTTCTTCTTTTTTTGATTAGTTTTGTCATCTTTTCCCTCTTTTTCCCTTTTTTCTTTCTTCATTGCTTAATTTCTCGTCTCTCTATCTCTTCCTTCTCTTTCTGATCCCTGAATACCAGGCGATGTATGCCTCTGTACTTTCTGGCCAGGCTGTGCTGTGAAAACTGAGACCGACTCCCCCAGACCTCATAGCTGAATCGGTGGGATCCCTGGGAACTTTGCAGTTCTTTAACTTTTCTGATTTTTATTTGTTCATTCTTTCCTTTTCTTTCTCTTCCCCCTTCTGGTTTCCTCCATCCCATAGTCTCTCATCTGTACATTCCAACGACAAGCTCCCTAGCATTCTTTTATGTTTGTATGCTTTTTGCTCCTGCTCCTCTCTCCTCTCTCCCATATCCAGCTTAGCTCCACACATAACCATCTTCCCGCTGCACCCTACCTACCTGCACCGTGCACTAGACATCATACCACCAAGCTGTGCAGGCACGCCCTATTGGAACCTGCCCAGCACTGACTACCGACCGTCCTGGTGGCTACGGTGAGTGCCACAAACAACCCGTCCCAGTGGCTCCTCTTCAGCTAGATCTGCCCAACTGTACCACAAGGATGAAACAAACAAAAAAAAAATCTACAATCAATAGACGAGAGAAATATCTACTGAATGCCCCGAAAACAGCAAACAATATCAAAACATTTACAAAAACAAGACAAGATGGCTCCAATAGGCGTCCAAATTAAAACACCAGATAACTCTCCTGTGGAAGAAAATGCACTAGAAGTACCTGATACAGAACACAAATCACTAATACTCGGAATTTTCCAAGAACTGAGGCAAAAAGCTGACAAACATGAGGAAAAAATAGACAAATTTATGGAAAATACAGACAAAAAATTGGAAGATTTCAGGAAGATGATGCTGGAACAAAATGCCAAAATAAATTCACAACTCGAAATTATACAAAAACAACAATTAGAAATCCAAAAGATAAACAAGATTTCAGAAATGGACGGTGTCATAGAAGGGCTGAGAAGTAGATTTGAAACCATGGAAGACAGGATCAGTGGAACTGAAGACAAACACTTGGATACAACTCTGTTTCAGGAAAACTCAGAAAAAAGAACAAAGAAAAATGAAGAGACCCTGAGAGTTATGTGGGACACAATTAAAAGCAAAAACTTACGAGTGATTGGCATCCCAGAACAGGGGGAGAAAACAGAAAACACAAAGAGGATCATTGACGAACTGCTGACAGAAAACTTTCCCAATATCATGAAAGATGAAAAGCTGGCCATCCAAGAAGCTCAATGAACCCCATATAGAAGAGACCCCAAAAGAAAATCACCAAGACATATCATATTCACACTTGCTAAAACTAAAGACAGACAAAGAATCCTGAGAGCAGCTCATGAAAAACAAGAAGTCACATAGAGAGGAGAAACAATAAGACTAAGCTCAGATTATTCAGCAGAAACCATGCAGGCAAGAAGGCAATGGGATGACATATATAAAATCTTAAAAGAAAAAAATTGTCAGCCAAGAATAATATAGCCTGCAAAACTCTCATTCAAATTTGATGGTGAAATTAGGTCATTTCCAGATAAACAGAAACTAAAGGAATATGCAAAAGTCAAACCAAACTTACAAGAATTATTAAAGGGAGTTCTTCGATCTGAGGACAAACAGCTTCAGCCCTCAGGCAGGACCTAGGACCTAGGACGCAGGTTCACATGAACCAGATACCATTCTAGGAACTGAACTACAGAGGACTTTACAAAAACAAAAGAAATACAACAGGGAATCAGAGAAATCAATCAAAGGATGACAACAACATCAAAACAATGAAAGAGGGAACAAACGGCATAGGTATAGAACCTTCTAAAGGAGAGGAAGGCAAGGCGATACCAAGTAATGGTAGACTGCTTGAAAATTATAAAGATAAGGGTAAAATTCATGGTAACCACAAAAAAAGTTAACAAACCAACTCATAAAAATAAAGACGAAAAACATAAAGTCTCAACAAAAACAAAACCTACAAAAACAAAAGAAATGAACACAAAATCCACAAACAAAAGGAACTCAGCACAAGAGAGTAAGAAGAACAAAGAAAACTTCAGCATAAAAAAAAAGCACTACAAAATGACAGCAACAAACATCCATCTATCAATAATTACATTGAACGTAAACGGACTCAATGCACCCATAAAGAGACGGAGAGTGGCAGAATGGATAAGAAAACAGGATCCATCAATTTGCTGTCTACAAGAGACACACCTTAGAAACAAAGATGTGAATTTATTAAAAATCAAAGGTTGGAAAAAAATATATCAAGCTAACAACTATCAAAAAAGAGCAGGAGTGGCAATTCTAATCTCAGATAAAATAGACTTTAAAACAAAATCTACCATAAAAGACAAAGAAGGACACTATATAATGATTAAGGGGATGATCCATCATGAAGACATAACCATAATAAATATCTATGCACCCAATGACAGGGCTCCAAAATACATAAAAAAAACTCTAACACCACTGAAAAGAGAAATTGACAGTTCCACAATAATAGTAGGAGACTTCAACACACCACTCTCAGTAAAGGACAGAACAACTAAAAAGAAACTCAGCAAAGATACAGAAGACCTAAAGGACACAATCAGCCAACTGGACCTCATAGACATATATAGAACAATCCATCCAAACACTGCAAAGTACGCATTCTTTTCCAATGCACATGGAACGTTCTCCAGAATAGAGCACATCTTAGGCCACAGAGCAATCCTCAACAAGATCCAAAATGCTGAGATAATTCACAGTATCTTCTCTGACCACAATGCCATCAAGGTAGAAATTAACACTAGAAAGAGCAAGGGAAAAAAATCAAACACATGGAAACTGAATAATAATCTGCTTACACATCAATGGGTAATAGAAGAAATCAGAGATGGAATTAAAAAATTTCTAGAATCAAATGAAAATGAAAACACATCATACCAAAACCTTTGGGACACAGCAAAAGCAGTCCTCAGAGGACAATTTATAGCAATAGATACACATATCAAAAAAGAAGAAAGGGACAAAATCAAAACATTAACTACAGAACTCAAACAAATAGAAAGAGAACAAAAAAAAAAAGCCAACAACCACCGGAAGAAAGGAAATAGTAAAGATCAGAGCAGAAATAAATGAAATAGAGAACAGAAAAACAATAGAAAGAATCAACAAAACCAAAAGTTGGTTCTTTGAAAGAATCAACAAAATCGACAAACCACTGGCCAGACTGACAAAAGAAAAACAGCAGAGGGCACAAATATCCCAAATAAGAAATGAAATGGGGGACATTACAACAGACCCAACCGAAATAAAAAGGATTATAACAGAATATTATGAAAAACTATATTCCAACAAATTTGAAAACCTAGAGGAAATGGATAAATTTCTAGGAACATATGGCCTACCCAAACTACAACAAAGTGATATTGAAAATCTGAACAGACCCATAACAAGAGAAGAGATTGAAAAGGTAATAAAAAAAACTCCCAACCAAAAAAAGCCCTGGCCCAGATGGTTTCACTGGAGAATTCTACAAAACTTTTACAGAAGAGCTTGTACCAGTTCTACTCAAGCTATTTCAGAGCATAGAAGAGGAAGCAACACTTCCAAATTCATTCTATGAAGCCAGCATAACGCTGATACCAAAACCAGGCAAAGACATCACAAAAAAAGGTAATTACAGACCAGTATCTCTCATGAATATAGATGCAAAAATTCTGAACAAAATTCTAGCCAATAGAATTCAGTATCATATCAAAAAAATAATACACCACGAACAAGTAGGATTCATACCAGGTATGCAAGGATGGTTTAACATTAGAAAATCCAACAACGTAATCCACCACATAAATAAAAGGAAAGAAAAAAATCACATGATCATCTCAATTGATGCAGAAAAGGCATTTGACAAAGTCCAACACCCATTCCTGATAAAAGCTCTCAATAAAATAGGTATAGAAGGGAAATTTCTCAACATAATAAAGGGCATCTATGCAAAACCAACAGCCAACATCATTCTTAATGGAGAGAGGCTGAAAACATTCCCCTTGAAAATAGGAACAAGACAAGGATGCCCTTTATCACCACTCCTATTTAACATTGTGCTGGAAGTTCTAGCTAGAGCAGTAAGGCAAGAGAAAGAAATAAAGGGCATCCAAATTGGTAATGAAGAAGTTAAACTGTCCCTGTTTGCAGATGATATGATACTATACATAGAAAACCCTAAAGACTCCACGAGAAATCTACTGGAACTAATAGAAAGATTCAGCAGTGTAGCAGGATACAAGATAAACATTCAAAAATCAGTTGGATTCCTATACACCAGTAAAGAGAACGATGAAAAGGAGATCAGGAAATCAATACCATTTTCAATAGCCCCTAAAAAGATGAAATACTTAGGAATAAATCTGACCAGGAATGTAAAAGACCTATACAAAGAAAACTACAAAACACTGCTGCATGAAACCCAAAGAGATCTACATAAATGGAAAAACATACGATGCTCATGGATAGGCAGACTCAACATTGTGAAAATGGCAATTCTACCTAAAGCAATCTACAAACACAATGCAATCCCGATTCAAATACCAACAACATTCTTCAAAGAGATGGAAAAACTAATTATTAACTTTATATGGAAAGGGAAGAAGCCCCGAATAAGTAAAGCACTACTGAAGAAGAAGAATAGAGTTGGAGGACTCACACTACCTGACTTGAGAACCTACTATACAGCTACAGTAGTCAAAACAGCCTGGTACTGGTACAACAACAGATATATTGACCAGTGGAACAGAATTGAGAACCCAGATTTAAATCCATCCACCTATAGTCACCTGATTCTCGACAAGGGCCCAAAGTCCATCAAATGGGGAAAAGACAGTCTTTTTAACAAATGGTGCTGGCAAAACTGGATATCCATTTATAGAAAAATGAAACAGGACCCATACCTCACACCATATACAAAAACTACTTCAAAATGGATCAAAGACCTGAATATAAAGCCTCAAACTATAAAATTCATAGAAGAAAAAATAGGAACAACACTTCAGGCCTTAATACATGGCATTAACAGGATACAAACCATAAACATCAACACAAAAAACCCAACAGATAAACTAGATAACTGGGATCTTCTAAAAATCAAACACCTATGCTCTTCAAAAGACTTCACCAAAAGAGTCAAAAGAGAACCTACAGACTGGGAAAAAATTTTTGGACAGTACAAGTCAGACAAAGGTCTAATCTCCATAATCTACAAGAAAATCCAACACCTCTACAACAAAAAGACAACCAATCCTATCAAAAAATGGGCAAAGGAAATGAACAGACACTTCACCAAGGAAGACATTCAAATGCCCAACAGACACATGAGGAAATGCTCGCAATCACTAGCCATTAGAGAAATGAAAATTAAAACCACAATGAGATACCATCTCACCCCGGCATTACTGGCACAAATCAAAAATACTGGAAATAGCAAATGTTGGAGGGGCTGCGGGGAGATGGGAACTCTTATACACTGCTGGTGGGAATGCAAAATGATACAACCATTTTGGAAAATGATATGGCGTTTCCTCAGAAAGCTAGAAATAGACATCCCATTCAATCCAGCAATCCCACTCCTAGGAATATATCCTAGAGAAATAAGCGTCATCACTCGAATAGACATATGCACACCTATGTTCATGGCAGCATTGTTCACAATAGCAAAACGATGGAAACAACCTCGATGTCCATCAACAGATGAATGGATACACAAACTATGGTACATACACACAATGGAGTACTATGCAATGAGAAAGAACAACAATGAATCTGTGAAGCATCTCATAACATGGATGAAACTGGAGGACATCATGCTGAGTGAAATAAGTCAATCACAAAAGGACAAATATTGTATGAGACCTCTATTGTAAAAACCCATGAAAAAATTCACATGCAAAATGTAACAATCCTTGTTGGTTACCAGGGATGGGAGGGGAGGGGGGGGGGAATACTAAATAGGTAATAGATAAGTGGTAACTTGGGTGAGTGGTGAGATAGTACACAGTACAGGGGAAACTAACACAACCTGCACAAGGAAAAGTCATGGAGGCCCTATAGACACATCCAAACCCCCCGAGGGACTGAGTTGTTGGACGGAGGGCTCTGGGGACCATGGTTTCGGGGAACATCTAGCTCAATTGGCATGACACTACTTATAAAGATAATGCTCTACATTCTACCTTGGTGAGTAGTGTCTGGGGTCTTAAAAGCCTATGAGCGGCCATCTAAGATACTCCACTGGCTCATCCCTTCGGGAGCAAGGGAGAATGAAGAGAACAGGATTCAACGAAAAGATTAGTCCAAAGGACTAATTGTCCACAGCTACCAAGACCTCCACCGGACTGAGTCCAGTACAGCTAGATGGTGCCCGGCTACCACCGCTGACTGCTCTGACCAGGATCACAACAGAGGGTTCTGGACAGAGCTGGAGAAGGATGTAGAGCATAATTCTAACTTACCCCCCACCAAAAAAAAAAAAAAAAAAAAAAGACCAGATTTACTGGCCTAAAGGAGACTGGAGAAACCTCAAGAGTGTGGCCCCCAGACACCCTTTCAGCTCAGAGGTGAAGTTACCTTCGAGGTTCGATGTTAAGCCTGGGAATGGACAGCCCAGTAAAACTAAATGGGACTAACGAGGAACAGGAGTCCGGTGACAAGGGCCGGAAGGCAGAGGGGGAGTAGGAAACTGATGATAAGGAACACAAATTGAATAAGGACACTGTCGATGTACTGTGAGATTGTTGACCACTGCTATAGGGCAACATTTGTAGTAACTATTAAATGGGAGGCTGTTTTGTCCTGTAAGCCTTCATCTTGGGCGAGAATGGCAGCACAATTGGAAGAGCATAGTCAATATCACTTAAATGTGTAAGTAAAAAGTTTTGAAATGGTGTTAAAATAAAATAAAAATAAAAATAAAAAAACCAAATGAGACTAAAGAGGTACAGTAGTCCAGTGACAAGGTCCAGAAGACAGAAGGGGACAAGGAAGCCCCCTGGTGATAGGGAACACAAGGTGGAGTAAGGATATTCTTGATGTGCTGTGAGATTGTTAACCATTGTCATAGGGCAACATGTGTAGTAACTGTTAAATGAAAAACTATTTTGTTCTGTAAGCCTTCATCTTAAGTGAGAATAACAGCACAGTTGGAAGAGCGTAGTCAATGTCACTGAACTGTGAATGTAGAAATTTTTGAAACGGTGTATCTTTGGCCATCTGTAATTTTCATCAAAAAAAAAAAAAAAAAGGTTGAGAATTTAGAGGCTTAATACGTTGTGGGGTTGTTAACCAATGTCATAGAACAACATGTGTACTACTATTTCATGAGAAACTATTTGCTCTGTAAGCTTTCACCTGAAGTACAATAAAATATTTTAAAAAAAAAAAAGAGAGAAGTTCTCAGACTGATATTACCTCAACTTTCCAACACCAAGCAAGACTCCTGAATCCACACCTACCCTGTCCTCCTTACTTGATAAAATGGGAACTCACTCTTATGTCAATATCTAGGAGTTCTCCTGATATCTGGATCACATCCCAGTGCTATATCCAGAAATCTCATTCTATCTTACCTCTATTCTCTTGGTTTTTTATCCTGCTTGGTGTTATCTATGATCCCTGAATCTGTATTTTGGGGTTTGTCATTAATTTTGGAAAATTCTTGGCTATTATTACTACAAATATTTCTTCTCCACTCTCTCCTCTGTCTCCTTCAGGTATTTCAATTATGTATATATCATTGGAAAGTGTCCCACAGTTCTTGGATGTTTTGTTCTGTTTTTAACCACTCTTTTCTCTAGTTGGAGCCCTGGTGGTGCAGTGGTTCTGTTTCGGCTGCTAACCAAAAGGTTGGCGGTTCAAATCCACCAGCTGCTCCTTGGAAACCCTTTGGGGCAGTTCTACTCTGTCCTGTAGGGTCTCTATGAGTCAAAAATCGACTTGACAGCGATGGTTTCTCTATTTGCATTTCCATATGGAAAATTTCTATTGATCTGTCTTCAAGCTCACCGATTATTTATTGATGAGCAAAGGCAATCTTCATTTCTGCTACCGTGTTTTTCCCCCCAGCTCTTCTTTTTGATTCTCAGAGTTTTGATCTCTGCTTACATTACCCTTCTGTTCTTTCACATTGTCTACTTTTTTCCAGTAGAGCCCAAGTATATTTATAATTAGTATAGTTATTTTAAATTTCTTGTATGATAATTACAAAATCTGTCTTATATCTGAATGTGGTTCTGATGCTTGCTTTGACTTTTGAGACTTCGTATCTTCTCACCTTCTAGCATGCCTTGTAACTTTTGTTGAAAGTTGAGTAATAGCAACTGAGGTAAACAGATCTTTATTGTGAGGTTTGATGTGAATTTGGCTAAGAGTTGGACTGTCTTAATGTTTGCTATAGCTGTAGATGCCAGAGATTTCAAGTTCCTTTAGTGCCCTTGTTTTCATCTCCCACGCTGTCTTTGGATTCCCTAAGAACTTCTTCTTTAGATAGAGTCTGGGTCTTGCAGCGCTTTCAGCTGTGCTCCACTTTTATACTGGAGCTCTGTTGGTGTCGTGGTCATGTGGCAGGGAGGGGAAATGTTCTGTAATACTATAATTAAATCTCAGTGTTTAGTTGGCTTGTGACCTTCACATGTTTCTTAGATTTCCCTCCCTCCCCCTTATGTGAGACTGGAAGGCTAAAGAGAGCTGGGGTCAGAGAAATATCTTATCCCCAGGTAGGATAAGACGTTGCTAGTCTTTTTCCCTGCAGAGTAGATCTTCATTATGGAGAATGCTCTCAGAGTGTTTTATAATGGTTACTTTCCTCCTTCTCCTGCCAGAGACAGGAGGGGGTCTTTCTTGGCTCTTCACCATGAGAATCTGGTAGAGTTCCTGGAGATAAAACCCATGAAGGTGTGGGAGTTCACCTAAGAATGAAGCTTCCAGAACTTTCTCACTCTCAAGGTAGTCCACAAGTATGATAAATTTTATAATTTAATTATTATAGTACAATATACACTATATATGTGTTACATATATGTGTGTATGTATGTATATGTACATACCCCCAAACTAATCTATAATCAAATATTCGTTATTTATATATTAATATCTCTCAAACCTACCCACTTGTCTCCATCATTACTTCTCTTAACCTATTTCAAGCCCATATTAACTACAGGAGTTTCCCAACTTTTATCCCTATCTCCAGTTTTGCCTCTCTCCAATCCATGTTGCACATTACCCTTTCGAACAGAACCTTCTAAAATGAAAATCTGAATATGTCATTCCCTTATTTAAATCCTTCATTTCTTCCTTCCATTAGCAAAAGAGAAAACTTCTTAATATAGCATAAAAAGACTACCTTAATCTGACTTCTGCTTAACTCTCTTTTCGAGGACTCTGCCTGGTGGATGAATAGGACCTGCTGAAGGTTGCACTCACCTGGCTGACTTATTTTTCTCTCAGGTCAGGGCTTAGCTATCATTTTCACCAGGATGTCTTCACTGGCCACACTCATAAGTCTATTTTTGATGTTGCCCTTATGTTTTCCATAACAGCCGTATTTCCCATATTATACTACATTTCAGTTGACACCTTTATTCCCATGCGGTAGAGCTGGTAATTTGGTTTGGTCAATATCTGTTTCGACTTCTTTCTGAGGTGCCCTGCTGTTCTGTAAAGGCTTGTAAGCTAAAAATCTACACTTCTCTGACTCCCTTGTCTCTAGATATTTGGATATGTTTTAGGTTCCTCCATTCAGGACTTGAATTATGAACTAATTAAGTGGGAAGACATCAATTGTGCTGGTACATCACTAGCAAGTACAATTGGCTCTGAAACCACACCTGTATTTCAGATAAGGTGGTGTAATCCTGGAGCCAGTAGCTGGCACAGCAGCTTCATGATCCCCAGCTTCCTGGTTATGGCAGACATAAAGGCTTAGTTGGTAGGCTAGTTTTTGGGGTGTTAATCTAGTGTTAAAAAGCAAAGATGCCACTTGGAGTTCTAAGGTGCACCTGAGCCAAGCCTCATATGCATGTGAAAGCTGGACAATGAATAAGGAAGACCAAAGAAGAATTAATGCCTTTGAATTATGTTTTTGGTGAAGAATATTGAATAAACCATGGACTTCCAGAAGAAGGAACATATCTGTCTTGGAAGAAGTGCAACCAGAATGCTTCTTAGAAGGGAGGATGGTAAGACTTCTTCTCACGTACTTTGGACATGTTATCAGGAGGAACCAGTCCCTGGAGAAGGACATCGTGCTTGCTAGACAGTCAGAGAAAAAGAAGAAGACCCTCAACAAGATGAACTGACACAGTGGCTGCAACAATAGGCTCAAACATAGCAATGGTTGTGCGGATGGTGTAGGACCAGGCAGCATTTCATTCTATTGCATGTAGGGTTGCTATGAGTCAGAACCAACTCAACAGCATTTAACAACATTCTAGCAGTAAATTCTGGAGGTTCAGAATTGAGTCTTACGCTTTAATTCTTTCAACTCCTTCACAAGCATCTAATCCTCTGTATTAAATTTCTTTTTGTATAAATAGCTAAGTGATATATGCTACCCATCTGTAGATCATTACCATTCCTATCCTGCTCATCCCACATTACCAACAGCATCTGACACATAGTAGACTCTTAATAAATGTTTGTTGATTAAATGAGTAGATGTGTATTGAAGAAGTTATTACCCTGCTCTGAACCATGTCATGAGAAATTTTAATATTTCAATAAAGTAACAACAAAAAATAGAATTAATGTGACAGTCATATCTAATGATTATCAAATTAATTATTCTCATCACCTAAATAAAACTCATAGCAACAAAAGAAGAATACCTTATTCTACAGGAGAATATTAGGAGCTGTTTATTTATGCAGTCACTGTAGCAAGATGGTTACTTTGGAAACATACCTTACTAGTTCTGCATAACTCATTTGTATCAAAAGTCAAAGCTCCACATTTTCTGCTGCATATGCATTTGGAAGACTTTAACTATTTGAATAAAAAAATGTTACTCAGTTTATTAAAATAAAATCAAGAAGCTATCTATCTCATTTTTACTTCTTAGTCTAAATGTCTAGACCTATGAGAGATGGCAAACAAACTTCCACCAGAACAGTCATTAAAGGTTATTTTTCTCAGGTTAAATTCTCCTAGTGTCAGGCAAGAGAAAGAGTGTAAGGAAATCTCAGACAATGTGCCTATGGAAGCAAAGGGTTTACAGAAAACACACAGACAGGTGGTCTTTCATCGAAGTCCCTCTCCAATCCAATCTCATATTAGTTCCTCAGACCAGTCAACAGCTGGCTCAACCACATCACTGTGTGACCACAGGCACTGGCCTTTAATCTCCTTAGGTTAACTATATTTCAGTAAAAAGAGTATTTGAGCAATAGACCATGCTACCCAGGGAAACACTGAGATAACATTAATTAGAAATTTTGAAGCAAGGCAAGGGTTTTTGATAGGAAGTTTGGGCAGAAGGAGAGAAGGTAAGCTTCTGTGTGGAAAAGATAACTGGAGAAGACTAAACCAATGTTTGGGAATAATTATATCTCAGAATAGAATCCATTGCAGTGGACTGGTTAGTAACTGTTTTTGATTTTAATGCCTGGACCCCGACTTTTGTTGGACAGAAACTTTTTCAAATTTGACAGGATCAGAGGTCCAGGAACAACATCCAATATTTAACATTGGTTCCCAGTTCAACAGATACAAAATATCACTCTTCCCCCTGACAAACTCTCTCCTCTTCACTGCTCTGCTTACTGAGTAATGACACCAGGGTCCCCCATATCACTTGTATTAGTAAGCATAAGTTATATGGTTCTAATAAACAGACTCAAAATGTACAATGGCTCAAATACAATAGAGATTTATTTCTCTCTTATCTAACAGTCCAAGGCTAGAGATCTTGGTGGGCAGCTGGTTCTCCACCAGGCATTCCAGCCACTCCCATTGAAGGTTATATACCATCCCCTAAGGCCTGTGTCTTCTGCAATCCGGCTAGCAGAACTAAAGAGAGCATGAGGAGGGTCTCCTGAATTCTTATAAGTCCCATCCCAGAGATGAATGTTCTTTGATACCCTAAGCAGCAACAGTTGCTCTAGCTCATGTTCTCCTAGAGTATTTTGATCTTACAGCATATTTAGTGCAGTGATCTCAACTGTGGGAATTGCCCCCCAGGGCACATTTGATCACATCTGAAGATATGCTGGTTTCACAACTGGGCATGGGCTGCTACTGACATTTAATAGAGGCGAAGAAAGCTGCGAAAACATCCTGCAATGCACAGGATAGACCCTTACAAAAAGAATCATGTGGTCCAAATACCACTAGTACACAGGTTGAGAAATCCTGGCCTAGTCCATATCCCATGGTATTATAGTAAGATATATATGATTCTGTTTCACGTGTTAGTCTAGGGATACCTTTAGGGAGACATTTGTTTCATATTTTTCTTTGTATCACACATCACCCCATAGTACCTTCCATTTGTAAAGCTTTACTCAATGTTTGTCAAGTTCCATTGTATAGTTTCTAGTCTTGAAGTAATTCAGCCACCACCAGGGAAGATAATGGATTAAATAAACTCATTTTAAAAATGGAGATATTGTCAAATAATTTGTTTTGCTTAGTCTTTACATCAACTTATCATCACTAAATATCAGGAAATAATTTGAAGCAAATTTAAGCTGTGCTGACAGCAGCACTTAAAACTTTATCATCTATGGAATAAAAATATACATCTATTTGTGGTTTAACATCTGACTTGTAAAGGGCTTGGAAGTCATCACTCCTATTGTTACAGCAACCATGCTGGAGTTGCTATATTACACAGATTTCAGAACAAGGAAAATTATCTGGATAAAGAGGAGCATTGCATAATGATACTGGAGTCAAAAAACCAGAAAGACACAATAATCCCTGAAATGTGTGTTCCTAACAACACAGTGTCAAAATCCACGAGGCAAAAGCTGATAAAACTGCAAGGAGAAATAGACAAATCCACTAGTATAGTCGGATGCTTCACCCACACTTTATTAGTGATGGATAGACCAAGCAGTCTGATAATTATTAAGGATATAATTGATCTGAACAGCCTTATTAATCTATTTGATATTTATAAAATAATTTGCTCAGCAACAGCATTCTTCTCAAACTTGTTTGGAATATTCATCAAAATAGACCATATTCTAATCCATAAAGCCATACTTCAACTAATTTTAAAAATATAAATCTTTCAAAGTAAGTTTTATGGTTGTCAGACCACACGGGAATTAAAATAGAAATCAATAACAGAAAAACAAATGTCAAGTCCCAGAATATTTGGAAATTAAACAACAGACATCTACATAACACAGGAGTCAAAGAAGAAGTCTCAAGAGAAATTTTAAAATATTTTGAAGTAAATGAAAATAAAAACTTATCAAAGTTTGTGGGGTACAGTGAAAGCAGTGGTTAGAGGGAAACATATAGAATAAAATGTATATATTAAAAAGGAGAAAGACTGGGAAACAATCATCTAAGCATCCACTTTAGGAAATTCAGGAGCTCTGGTGGCATGATGGTTAAGTACTCTACTTCGAACTGAAAGGTTGGCAGTTCGGACCCACACGGCAGCTCCAGAGGAGAAAGAAAGACCTGGCGATCTGCTCCCCAAAAGATTACAGCCTAGAAAACCCTATGAAGCAGTTCTACTCTTTCTCATAGGGTTGCTATGAATCCCAGTCGACTAGACAGCACCCAGCAACAACAACTTTAGGAAATTAGAGAAAAAATATCAACTTACATCAGAAGCATGTAGAAGAAAGGACATAAATTTAGAACAGAAATCAATGTAATTTAAACAAGAAATTAAAAAAAAATCATTTAGCAGGATAGGAAATCTAACTGTATTACAACTATATGAAACACCACCCAGAAGCAGGTAGCGGGAAATGGAGCTGACCTAAGGAGCTTTGGAATGATCAGCTGAGTTGTAAAACTAAAGAAAAAGAAAACTATATATAAGCCCTTCCCTCTAGTTGATAAAGTTGTATCTTACGTGAGTAAGGGTTAATGATTCTGATACTGTTATATATGTATACTGGAAATGACAATTATGTAAATAGATGATGGATAGTAAGAACCAGTTTTCTCACTGTTGGAGGGGGAGTTTACAGATAAGCAAGGGGAGGAAGCTAGCATGGTCCATATGGTAATAGATTAGAGTTGGGGATGTCAGTATGAACTCAGGCTTAACTTAGTATAAACACAGGTGGTTACGAATAGAAACATTTATAAATACATGTATACACACAGGTTAATATACACAAGTATATAACTCCTTGCTCTGTCAACTGAGAGAGCTTGAGACAATGACACCCCAGTAGTAACGAGTACACCTAGTGCCTAGATCTTGGTTTCTACTTCTGTTCTCCAATAAAAGAACCAGTGTTTCTGGGAAAAATGGTTGATTTTAGCAGTAAGATAAGAAATATACAAGATGAGCCTTGAACAGCTTGCAGTGCCAGAAAATAGAAAGTCTTAAAAACAAATAAGCAAACAAACAAAGAGCAAAACAAAAAACTCACAGGGATGAGGATACGTCAAAGGGAAGTAGAAGCCAACTGAAAGAACTCCCAATGGTAGAAGCTAGAACAATTTGAGCAAAAAACAAACAAGGTAGTATTGGGTTACAACTCAAAGTGTAAAATAAATATCCATAAGTTCATATTTATATAAATATATAAATAAAGTATTAAATAAATAAATAAGTGTGTGTTGGGGGGCATCTCCATACAAAAGAATTTCAAATAATTTTTGTATACAATCCCCCTGAAAGTGGCTGGTCATAACTCCTCAACTCTTATGCGAGCTGCATACAGTAACTTTCTTCCAAAGAGTATAATATAGAAATGGGGAAGGAGGGAGAACAACTTTTAAGTGGAGAAAGTTGATAAACACTACCTCAGTCAGGTGATTAAGGTCAACATCAACAGTGATAATTCATGTTGATAGTATGTACCCTTGATATGGCATGATGAAAATGACACTTTATCTCTGTGGACTTTTTCTAAAAACACATATCCCCAATTTAATCATTTGAAAATCATCTGACAAATCCTCTCTAAGAAAATTAAATACCTGTGAGGATGGAAAGACACGAAATAGACAATAGACAAGTGGTAACTTTGGTGAAGGGTAAGACAGTACACAATACTGGGGAAGCCAGTACAACTTGTCCAAGGCAAGGTCATGGAAGCTCCACAGACACATCCAAACTTCCTGTGAGACCAAATTACTGGGCTGAAGGCTGTGGGGACCATGGTCTCAGGGAACATCTAGCTCAATCGGCATAACAGTTTATAAAGAAAATGTTCTACATTCTACTTTGGTGAGTAGCATCTGGGGTCTTAAAAGCTTGTAAGCAGTCATCTAAGATACTCCACTGGTCTCACCCCATCTGCAGCAAGGGAGAATGAAGAAAACCAAAGACACAAGGGAAAGATTAGTCCAAAGGACTAATGGACCACATCTACCATGGCCTCCACCAGATTGAGTCCAGCACAACTAGATGATGCCCGGCTACCACCACTAACTGCTCTGACAGAGATCACAATAGAGGGTCCTGGACAGAGCTGGAGAAAAAGGAGAACAAAATTCTAAATCACAAAAAAAAAAAAAAAAAAAACAGACTTACTGGCCTGACAGAGACTGGAGAAACATGGAGAGTATGGCCCCGGACACCCTTTTAGCTCAGCAATGAAGTCACTCCTAGGTTCACCCCTCAGCCAAAGATACACAGGCCTATAAAACAAAATGAGACTAATGAAGCACACCAGCCCAGGGGCAAGGACTAGAAGGCAAGAGGGGACAAGAAAGCTGATAATAGGGAACCCAGGGTAGAGAAGGGAGAGTGTTGACATGTCGTGGTGTTGGTAACCAATGTCACAAAACAATATGTATACTAATTGCTTAATGAGAAGCTAGTATATTTTGTAAACCTTCATCTAAAGTACAAGAATTTAAAAAAAAGAAAGAAAATTAAATACCTCTTCAAAACTGTCAAAAAAAAAAGAAGAAGGAATGTCTGACAAAATATCACAGTCAAAGGAGCCTAAGAAGACATGATGACTAAATGTAATGTGGAATCCTGGTTGGTATCCTGGAACAGGAAGATGACATTTGGTAAAAACTAAGGATATCTGAATAAAGTATGGACTTTAGTTAGTAATAATGTATCAATATTGGTTTATTAATTGTGACAAATGTACCTGCATGTCATAACATGTAAGATGTTAATATAATATCATAACATGTAAGATATTAATAATAGGATATACTGGGTAGAAGGTCTATGGGAACTTGTGTACACTTCCCATTTTTTCTATAAATCTAAAACTGTTCTAAAAATTAAAGTCTACTAAAAAATCTCAGAAGCTGTAAAATAAAAGAATAATAAAATGTTAATATCTTCATAAAAACCTACACCTAAACTATGATATATAGTATCCTTGAGATTATTTTTGATTCTGTTATTTAAAAGGTCAAAATGAATTATTTATTTGTAATTTTTTTATCTTCACATTGTTCATACAATACCAAGAAATTAAATATTAGGAAAAGATGGTTAGAAATATGGCACTGTTTACTCAGATTACCAATTCCCTAATATTGAGAATACCTGAGAGGTTTATGTCAAGAGCAATTACGCATCATTAATTTTCCATGGTTAAAATTCTCTATTTGATCTTTGTAAAGATTTCCATGGCATTAAATACCTGAAAGGCCACCACATACTCCTTGGGTATTTATTTAACTTGCCAATGTACAACTTTGCTTTTAAAAAAAGTTTTTATTCATGACTCAACTCAACCCTGTCTTTTGTGTTCTCTATACTTTCCTCTCACACTGTATTTTTACTACCGTCTTACTAATGTTTTGTGAAAAGGAAATATTATCACACCGATCCATGAACAGAGTTTGGGTATGTGCACAATGAAACAACATTGATATTTTTACCTATAAAAATCATAAGCTTACCCTCCAATTTATTGCCCATTATCACTCTCAGGATATTTTTTTAAAAACAATGTGACTGTTTATCAAGAATCTCTCTTCTAGTGAATATCTATGTTAGGAAGTTCAATTCTCAAGATGTGCTAGCTAACAGTTTTTTAGGTTAAACATCATTTTATTTTTCCTATAAACATATAATCTCAACCAACTTTACTTTGCTAAAGAGGCCCCAGATATAATAAACTGAATGCCTCATGGCTTGGTATGATCTGAAAATGAATTAATAATGCTTTCTTTTCTCTCTGAAAGTGGGATAAGGGTAGTGCTAAATCCACCTTTCTGTGCGGTAACCAGAGACCCTTTTTCCCCTCAAACATATAAAGTTGATTTTTTTAGTTATTATTAATAATACCAATCAATTTGTCAGAAGGAAGCCTTTCCTTAAGTCACAGAAGCGTGTTGATAGTCTACCCAGCCAGCACCTCTTTGTTTCCCACGTCAGCTGTAGCTGATATGCAATGGACCAGAGATGAGAATAAGACAGACATGTGAGACAAACCACATCAGCCAAGATCATATGGCCTCCATTGGGAAGATATTTGCTCCAGAAGCTTTGCCAAAGAACTGTTCCTCTTGATGCTACCATCCGTGGCTTATCAATAGAGAACATAAATCTTTAGATTGGGATAAAGGGCATATTGAAGCAGCCTTCTGTTTCATTAATTTATTTATTCAATCACTTCTTCACTGTACTGAGTGCATACTATGACCCAGATTATATTTTATTTACAGGGGATACAGTAATGGGTGACAACCACTCTCTTCACCTGAGGAGCTCAGCAAATCATGGAGGATACCAACAAGTGAATATTTATAATATAGCATCGGAGATGAAGGCAATTCCAGGGGCTATGGGATAATGCAATGCAAACATTTCACTTGGACTAGAATGAGGGTAAAAAATAGCCTTCCCGGAAGAGAGAGATAGCAACTTTAAATTGCATCTTAAGAACCAATGAGATGATAGCCAGATGAGGAAAAGGACTGTATTCCAGGTAAAGGGAGAAGCATAAACAAAGACATGGACACGATAAATAATTTGGGAAGGATTGAGCATGTGCTGGGGAATATAGGAAGACGTGTTTTTGTTTTTAAGATGAAAGAAACTTGAACATATTTATATATGTATGTAGGAAGTAGCAAACGACATAGGTTAGCAAAGAGGGAAGGATCAAAGAGTATGGATGAAGGCTTTTAGAAAATTAGAGCAGATATATCACAAGCAGTCTGAAAGTAAAGAGATAAAACAGGTGTAAAATGATCTGGTCACTTTCCCCAGAGAAACATTATCTTCAGCTTATAACTAAAAATGTAAACATCAGTCTTCAATTAAATGAGATTAGTAGAAAACTAAAATTTTAATGTTTTTGTTATTAGGTTCTGACTCACAGCTACCATATAGGACAGAGTAGAACTGCCCCATAGGGTTTCCAAGGAGCGGCTGGTGGATACAAACTGCCAAGATTTTGGTTAGCAGCCAAATGCTTGCTTAACCACTGCATCACCAGGGCGCTATGGTATATTCGATATTCTTCACAAACACCGCATCTCAAAGCAGTCATTTCTTCTTCATTCTTCCTTATTCGTTGTTCAGCTTTCACATGCATATGAGACAAATGCAAATACCAAGGCTTGGGGCAGGCCCACCTTAGTCCTCCTCTTCTTAGTCCTTCTGTGCATAGTCAATAAAACACAGTTAAACATCTTTCTGGTATTCTCTGCTTTCAGCCAAGATTCAGCCTATATTGGCAATGATATCCCTCATTCCACGTCCTCTTCTCAATCTGGCTTGAATTTCTGGCAGTTCCCTATTGATGTACTGCTGCAATCGTCTTTTAATTACTTTCAGCAAAATTTTACTTGTGTGTGATATTAATGATATTGTTTGATAACGTCTGCATTCTGTTCGATCACTTTTCTTCAGAATGGGTGCAAATATGGATCTCTTCCAGTTGACCAGTCAGTTGACCAGGCAGCTGTCTTCTGAATTTCTTGGCGTAGATGAGTGAGCACTTTCAGCACTGCATCTGTTTGTCAAAACATCTCAGTTGGTATTCTGTCAATTCCTGGAGGCTTATTTTTCACCAATGCCTTCAGTACAGCTTAGACTTCTTTCTTCAATACCATCAATTCTTGGTCATATGCTACCTCTTGAAATGGTTGAATGTTGACCAATTCTCTTTGGTACAGTGACTCTGTGTATTCCTTCCATCTTCTTTTGATGTTTCCTGCATCTTTCCATATTTTGCCCATAAAATCTTTCAATATTGCAATTTCAGGCTTGAATTTTTTCTTTAGTAGTTTCAGCTTGATAAATCCCAAGAGTGTTCTTCCTTTTTGGTTTTCTAACTACTGGTCTTTGCATATCATTATAATACTTTACTTTGTTTTCTCAGCTGCCCTTTGAAATCTTCTGTTCAGCTATTTTACTTCATCATTTCTTCCATTTGCTTTAGCTACTCTTCTGACATCCATTTTGGTCTTTTCTTTCTTTCCTATCTTTTTAATGAGCTCTTGCTTTCTTCGTGTATGATGTCCTTAATGTCATCCCACAATTCCTCTGGTCTTTGGTCATTAGTGTCCAAAGTGTCAAATCTATTCTTGAGATGGCCTCTGAATTCAGGTGGAATATACTCAAAGTAGTACTTTGTCTTTCTTAGATTTGTTTTAATTTTCTTTAGCTTCAACTTGAACTTGCATAACAGCAATTGACGGTGTGTTACCCACAGTCAGCCCCTGGACTTGTTCTGACTAATGATATTGAGTGTCTCCATCTTGTCTTTCCACAGATGTAGTCAATTTGATTCCTGTGTCTTCCATCCGGTGAGATCCACATGTACAATCGATGCTTATGTTGTTGAAAAAAAAGGTATTTGCAGTGACTAAGTCGTTGATCTTGCAAATTCTATCATGCAATCTCCAGCATAATTTCTATCACCAAGGCAATACTCATAGGGAAATTTATAGCAAAAAATGCCTACATGAAAAAAGAAAAATCTCAAATCAACAGCCTAACTCTACAACTTGAAGAACTAGAAATAGGAGAACAAACTAATCCTAAACCTATTAGAAGAAAGGAAATAACAAAGATCAGATCATAAATAAATAAAAGCATAAACAGAAAACATTAGAGAGAATCGACAAAAACAGAAGTTGGTTATTTGAAAGGATTAATAAAATTGACAAATATTTAGCCAGACTAACAAAGAAAAAGAGAGAGAGAAAAGATGAAAATAACCAAAATAAGAAATGAAAGAGGGGACATTACAGCTGACCCAAAAGAAACAAAGAGAATTATGACAGAATATTATGAACAACTATACAGCAACAAACTGGATATCCTAGATGGAACAGACAAATTCTTAGAAGCACACAACCTACCCAAACTGACTCAAGAGAAAATACAAAATCTCAGCAGACCCGTAAAAAGTGAAGAGATTGAATCAGTGATCGAAAACTTTCTGAGAAAAAATAAGTCCTGAACCAAATGGCTTCACTTGGGGACTTTACCAAATATTTAGAGAAGATTTGAAACCAGTCCTGTTTAAACTCTTCCAAAAGATGGACAAAGAAGGAATACTTCCTATTTCATTCTATAAAGCAAATATAATCCTGGTACCAAAAACAAGAAAACAACACCACAAGAAAAGAAAACTATAGGCTAATATCCCTTATGAATATAGCTGCAAAAATCCTCAATAAAATACTGGTGAAAAGAATCCAACAGCATATTAAAATAGTCATACACAATGACCAAGTGGAATTCATTACAGAAATGCAAGGATGGTTCAACATTAGAAAATCAATCCATGTAATACTCATAAATAGGAGAAAGGAAAAGAACTACATGACCATCTCTATAGATGCAATAAAAGCACTTGATAAAATCCAACACCGTTTCTTGATGAAAACCCTCAAGAAAATTGGAATAGAAGGGAAGTTCCTCAATATGATTAAGGGCATATAGGCCATCCCTGGATTACGAACAAGTCCTATTCCTAAATCTGTCTTTAAGTCAAATTTGTACATAAGCTGGAACATTTAGGTACAGTTCATATCTAACGTCAGTTTGTCAATTGTCTTAGTATATAGTATATAGTGTATCTTTCTATGCATTAAAAACATTTTTAAAAACGTCCCGATACACTAAAACATCTTTAACATAATAATACAGTAATAATAATAATAATGTTTTGATGTGTGTCAAAAACAGCACCTGTTTGTTATTATGAACCATTGTACATACCTCGAATTTTTAATATAATTGGCTTTATGGGGGTTGGCTGGTAACTACAAGTTGTACATAAGTTGGATGTTCGTAAACTGGGGACTGCCTATACATGAAATACAGCCAACGTTATACTTAATGGAGAATATCATAGTTTTATATCTTAAATTTAGGTCTTTATCCATACTGAGTTAATTTTTCTATATGTGTATCCTTATGCCACTATTTTGATTTTTGTAGCATTATACTAAGCTTTGAAATCAGGCAGTTTTAGCCCTCCAACTTTGCACTTCTTTTTAAAGATTATTTGGGCTATCCTTGGTCCCTTGAAATTCCATATTATATTTTAGGATGGAGTTTTCCATTTCTTAAAAAAAAAATGCTATTTGAATTTTTATAGGGATTGTATTAATCTGTATATCACTTTGGGTAGTATTGTCATCTTAACAATATTAAATCTTTCAATTCATGAACACAAGATGTCTTTCCATCTATTTCGGTCTTCTTTAATTTCTTCCAGCAATGTTTTATAGTTTTCAATACACCTACTTGGTTAAATTTATTCCTAAATATTTTATTCTTTTTGATGCTCTTTTAAATGAAATTGTTTTCTTAATTTCCTTTCCAGATTGTTCATTGCTTCTGTATAGAAATACAATTGATTTTTGCATGTCAATTATGTATTCTGCAAGTTTGCTGAATTCATTTTATTAACTCTAACCATTTTCTTGTGGATTTGTTAGGGCTTTCTATACAGAAGATTATGTCATCTGTGTATAGAAATAGTTTTGCTACTTTCTTTCTGATTTGGATGCCATTTATTTATTTTTATGGCCTAATTGTTTTGATTGGAATTTCCAATACTGTTTAGAATAGAAGTAGTGAAAAATGGACATTATTGTCTTGTGCTTAATCTTAGGGGAAAAGCTTTCAGTCTTTCACTGTTGAGTATGATGTTTTATGAGGGCTTTTCAGATATGACCTTTATTACGTTTAGGATGTCTCTTCTATTCCTAGTTTGGTAAGTGTTTTTTATTATTAAACAGTGTTGGAGTTTTCAAATGCTTTTTCTGCTTCAATTGAGTAATCACATATTTATTCCCTTTCATTCTGTGATGTATTATATTGATTGATTTTCACATGTTGAACTTCCCTTTCCTTCCTGGGATAAATTCCACTTGGTCGTCGTGTAGAATCCTTTTAATATGTTGATGATTCAGTTTGATAGTATTCTGTTGAGGATTTTTGCATCTATAATCATAAGGAATATTGGTCTGTAAGTTTCTTTTCTTGTAGTATCTTTGTCTGGCTTCAGTGTCAGGGTAATGCTGTCTTCATAGAACGAGTTAGGAAATGTTCCCTCCTTGTCACGTTTTTGGAAGAGTTTGAGACATGTTGGTGTTTATTCTTTAACTGTTTGATAGAATTCACCAGTGAAACCATCTGATCCTTGGCTGACAGTTGATTCTGACAGTTTCTACCTGTGTTTTGGTGTTTCTGTGGATGCACAGGAGTTCAGAGCTTCCTTGGTGGTGCAGTGATTAAAGCTCTCAGCTGATAACTGAAAGGTCAGTATTTGAACCCGCGAGCTGCTTCGTGGGAGAAAAATGTGGCAGTCTGCTTCCATAAAGATTACAGCCTTGGAAACCCTGTGAGGCGGTTCTACTCTTTCCTATAGGGTCACTCTGAGTCGGAATCAACTCGATGGCAATGGGTTTGTTTTTTCGTTTATTCTCCCATTTTACTAATGTTATTCAATCATTTTCTTTTTTAAATAAAAGTCTGGACTCATGGATAATCCAGTACTGTGTTATTCATTTTGTTGCTCTAAATGTTCTAGCTTTGGCCATTGAAAGCTCTTTCGGTTGCCTCCTGTTTCCCTTAGAAATGCCTCCATTATTATGTTGTTCTACGTTTTTTTTTTTTTTTTTTTTTAATACTATCTTATTTTCTGGCATTACAAGATGATCCTCCTGTATATTCCCTGTTCCAACCCCAGAATCAGCCATTTTCCTGAGGAGCCCTGGTTCCTTCTATTGGATAATGGTATTAGAAACCAAGACCATGGCATTGGGTTTTATTACCTGATTCAAAATATGAATAGAAATCAGCAATCACCAGACATTTAAGTAAATCCTGAAATGTGAAAGATACAAATCAAAATAAACATTTTAAGAAAATGATTCCCAAGAAAATAGTACTAACCCAGGAAATAGGCAAGGATTTAAGTAATTGAAAGACTTTGGGAAAAGGGTTGTTATTAAAGCGGTAGAAAAGTGATATCTGTTTTTTTATTATGAACTTCATCTTTTTATTCTTTTTAAATGGTGTGTAAGTATTATTTGAATATAAAACTGAAATGTATTAAAATTAAATATGTAGATACAAATTCAAGAAACCAGTTAAACATCCTGTGGATGAAGAAACTCATTTTTCACTTCTTCTCCACTACGAGGGGAGAGAGGAGAAAAAGGGAGAGCAAAGAGACCATTGCAGCTATAGGATAAGATGCACACTGGAGTAGGTCTACTGTCAGAGTCCTGTTGAGACTTGATTGCAATAAGAGTAAGGTTAGTTCTTTGGTGATCTGACCCAGGACAGTAGTGGCAATAACTAGATAGGGAGACTGAGGGAGAAAGAATGTCCAGGATCATGCCTAGCTTTCCCAGCTTTGACAACTGAATAAGCAGTGCTTTCATTCAATGATGGAAGGAATATGGGAGTGTTTGCAAGCTTGAGAGGAAAATGATGTGTATAGTCTTGCCATGTTGAGTTTCAGGGGCCTGCTATGGGGTCACTATGAGTCAGAATCTACTCAACGGCAACAGGTTTTTTGTTTTTTTTTTTTCTTTTGTTTTTTTTTGGTGTTGTTTACACAATTGCACTTAAGGCTCTGAGTTTTTAGGCAAGAGATTCTGGCAGGAGCTATTGATGTGGGAACCATTAGCCTATAGATGGAATTGAAGCCATAAACTTTTTGAACTTGTCCAAGGAGAGCATGGAAGGAGAAGGAAAGAATGCCTCAGAAGGAACTCAGAAATGTCTAAGAGATAGATGTCATAGAAGAAAGTGAAGAAAACTTGGAGGATTGAATGTATGATCAGGAATCATAAAGTAGCTAACATTTTTTTAATTCTTGGTATGTTTTAAGGAATGTTCTCTTTTACATGCATTCACTCATTTAATCCTCCCAATAACTCCACAAGGTTGGTAGTATTATCCACATTTTCCAAATGGGGAAAATAAGTCTTTGATAAATTATATAAACTATATGAACCTTATATAATAGGTTATATAAGGTTCATATAGTTTTTAAGTGTAGGACCTGGGATTTAAACCAGGCAAGCTCTCTCCAAATCTCGCTCTCTTAGTAACTACATTATACTATTGTATGAAACACTGCAGAGAAATCAAGAAAGCTAGAACTGAAGAATTCCATTGACTTCAATGCTCACTGCAGCAATTTCTTGCCTCAAAGAAGTACATCTCCACTTGAGCAAGGCCAGTGACAGTGATTTAATCAACAAACAATCATCAAGCACCTAGATATTCAAATCTCTGTCTTGGGAAACCCGAACAAATATAGAGAACAAAAATATATGGCTCAAGAACTCCTCATTCATGACACCCAAGGTCTAGAGAAACTATTACAATTAACACTTCCTTCCTCCTGTCCCACAAAACCCATTAACAGACAAAGGATGTTTATTTTTGCCCTCATGGCACTGTATTCTCCAATTAAGAAATAGGTGCTGTTTTAATTATCTTTTTTTAGACTCTGAGTGCATAAGGAAGTTTTGATTATGCTAATCAACATCACTGAGTTTCTAGATTAAGCAAGTGCTCTCATTTCAAATTTAGGAATGCTGCAGACAACTAAATTGGGTTAATTGGGCATGTTTTTGCCAAGTGTGTGTGTGTGTGTGCACATCCACGTGTGAGTGTTCGCACACAAGCACACAGACACAGACATTGAAACAGGAGCTAATGCAGAAAGAGGAAAAGAAACTTTTGCTACTTTACAGTAACTCTTTCCATCTTGAGAAAAGAGCCCAGTTGTTTCTGGACTTTCTCCTTGGTATAGTTTCCTGAGATTGTTTCTTTTTTCTTTTTTTTCCTCCTTTCTTTTGTTTTCATTTCTCTCACATCCTTTCTTCTCTTACAGTTCTTTCCGTGTTCCTGAAGTGTGCAAAGGGCTTAAGTTACCACAGCATAAAACAAAGTCAGGCGTTTAGGAGTTGATAAAGAAAAGGCTGAGGCAAAAGCAAGCACCTGCAAGAGACTTTCTATTCACGTCTAGCCTTCAGGCAGATTCCTCTTGCTCGCTCTTTTTATTTCTTGCATATTGATTCCAGGACTGTTTTGTATAGATATCAGCTGCATCTCTTCACAGTAAAAAGTGAGACCATATAGATGTACAATTACACTAGTTTAGCAACACAGCATGATGTATTCCATGAACAAAACATATTCTTCATTGGAGGTTTGAGACAAACGGAGCTTCCACCAGAGTGCCCTAATTTGCCCTAGTGTTCTGTCTTCTGAGTTCTCCCAGTGATCAGCAGACAACAGTGCAGGGGGCTCCAGCTGAGCTGAATGAAAGCATAGAGGGTTCAAAGCACATTAGCCTTAAAGCAAACCCGTCATTAAGAAACATGAAATGCAATATTGACTCTGATAAAGATAGAGGCAATGAAATGTGAACACGACATGGGTAAAGCAGCACGCATTTGCTCCAAATACCAGTATTTAATCCATTATGAAGTCATTTTGCTTCCTTTTTCTGATGCAACATCCTTTTCAAAGGCTTCCTCTGATTCTGGTCAATAAAAGCAGCTCTGGTTATTTAAGTAGCAGGTCACAAAATCTCAGATGGAAAGCAAATGATTCTTCTGGTGAACTTCCCCTTAATGTCACGAGAGCACTCTTTGATGCCTTCCAAGACCCAGTTTCTCTACTATCATATTTAATCTTTATGCCAAGTATTCACTCCCGTTAAATGAACTATAAAATAAGAGGCTTCAATAAAAACAGCATCTGCCTCAGGTAGGACTTGAGTGTATAAATTTCTCCAAATATTCCTCATTAGTAGTAGCCTGGAGACACTCCAGTGGTAGCAAAGCTCTCAAGTCTAAGGAATGATCATGATGGCAAGAAACAGTTATTTGGTCTTAATTTCACCCTCTAGCAACATTCTCATTGAACTTATCTTACTGCGGAATGATTCTAAGCATATATGAGAATATTGTATCAATCACAAATGTATAACTGAACCAATAAATTCAGATTAAATAGGCTTTTCCTTGATACCGCAGAATTGACAAATTTTGGTGACCTATATTTAGCAAATTCCTTAGAAGGTATTCTACTCTGGTGTGAAATATTGGCTGCAGGGTCTCACACTTTAAAAAATAATGATTGCTACTTTCCATTAATCTCATACTACTTAAAATTTTAGGACCTGGAATTATTGATATGTTGCTCCAGGATCGTCAGTGTCTTTTATTGCTACTTGTACAGAGGCCAGAGGGAGAGGGAGCAAAGTACCTATCAAGGTGCAATTTGTGTATATGGTATAAAGGGCCCCTCCTTGCCACTTTGCACCTGTTCTTCCCTATTATCTGGATCTGACTCTATTGTAACCATTTTTACATTGGTCTTATATTGTCTTGTTTCTTCCATTAAATTGCTCTTTTCCTGAGAAATTTCCTGTCTTTATTTGTCTATAGCCCCAGCATATGGACAATATCTGTTACACACCAGCACCAGTTGCCATAGAGATGACTCCGACATATGCGACCCCCATGTGTGTTAGAGTAGAATTGTGCTCCACAGGGTTTTCAATGGCTCATTCTTCAGAAGTAGATCATCAGACCTTTCTTCTGAGGTGCCTCTGGGTGAACCTGACCTCCAACCTTTTGGTTAGTAGCCGAGCGTGTAAACCATGGGCACCGCTCAGGGACTCTCTGTCACACATTAGGCACTTAATTGTTCCTGCTAAATGAATGCTTAATGAAAGTCAAACCTAAATCTTCAGAGCCACTGAACCAGCTGTAAGGAATCTTGATCTGGTCCATATCTGACTAATAAGGAAACAGAATGATTTGCCTCATAAAATCGCGTCTGGAGTGGCAGACTCAGGAGCAAAGCTCAGATCCCCTGTAACCATGCTGCTTCCTCAGATTAGCTCCCTCACTTCCATAGTATTGCTTCTCCTTCTACTTTAAATTTCCTTTTAAGTACGCTTATTTTGGATCAGTGATGTGAAGTCAGACACTGGAATGTCAACTCAGAAAGATGGGTTGGCAGCAATTGCCTGACAGGCAGGAATTTTAAAACTGTGCCAGGGTTCAGAAAGAGAATACCAATATCCGCTGGTGATGACTGTGTGGTGAGGGTATGAGTGTGCTGGGGAGACGCGAAGTTGAGGCTCAGCCACTGCACATTTAATTTAATAAGTTCCACATTAGCTGAGCACCTGCTTTTTGCAAGGTATTGTAGCAGATGTTCAGGTGAGGGATGGCATTTAAAATGAATGAGAAGCTTACCTGGCATAAAATATTAACCAAGCTGGAAATCTGTTGTGGCTTCATAAAAATGTCACTAGACTCGGAAAAGAAATGTAGAATCAGAAGATCTGGGCTCAAGTTCTTAAAATGTCATCTAGCTGCTGTGCAGCTCTGGGCATGCCACTCAACCTCTCTGAGCATCAGTATCTATCTGCTAAATGTATTAGAGAGAATGTCTTCAATCAACAGCCAGTAACAGAACACTAGACTAAAGATAGCTTAGATAATAAAATTATTTATTGCTGTACTTAACAAGAAGTCAAGAAGTAGGCAATTCTAGAGTTGGTTAATTCAGTAGCTTGCTGATGACTTGAAAACACAGGGCCTTCTTCAGTGTGTTAATGGGTGTACCAGCTCCAAAAGTCCAATCCTGACACAACAATGTCGCAAAGCAACAAACGGGGAGGGGAAGAGCAACAACACCTTCTTGTCAGTCTCCCATTATCAAAAGGAAAATATTTCCCAGAGGACTCCCAGCTGGCATTCCCTTGTGTCTCACTGGCTGGAAAGGGGTCACATCACAAGATGCCCTGAAATCAACCCATGGTAAAGGGAAGGGGCCCAACCTGACTGGTGCAGGCTGAGCGTGATTCATACACTGGGGCTCAGGCCATTGGCGCCACACACCTGAATAAAATCTGGATTCTGATAGAGAGAAAGGAGAAAGGAATTGGTCAGGAAAGCAAGTGTCAGCTTCAAAAATCCAACCCACAAATCTGTTGTGAGGCTTGAGGTAATGGGAATGAAAATGTTCTTTGTAAGCTATAAATCACTGTACAAGTTCTTTTTTCTGTCATAATTATTTTTGCTAACTGCAAGTGTTCTCACCCGAGGCCTTATTTTTTCACTGTGAGAAACTTAATAATTAGTCAGCTAGGAAAGAGAAAAATATCAATTTATTTCCTAGTGTGATGGTTAAGCTTGTGTGTCCACTTGGCTGGGCCATGATTCTCAGTGGTTTGGCAGTTAGGTCATGATGTAGTTTGGTAGTTGTGTAATGATTTAGTTATGCTCCATTTTCTGATACAATGTAATCACTTCCATGATGTGATCTGATGTGATCAGCCAATCAGTTGTAAGGGGAGTTTCCTCAGGGGTGTGGCTTGCATCTAATATATATGGACGTTTTGGCAAAGCTCACTGGCTTTTGCTTGCTCTGGATCCTGCATCCAGCTCATCATCATCTGACCTCTAGTTCTTGGGACTTGAGCTAGCATCCTGCCATATTGCCTGCCAATCTTGGGATTCATCGGCCGCCACAGACCATAAGGCAGCAACCTGCCATCTGACCTGCCAATCTTGGGTTCATCAGCCCCTGAGGCTATGTGAGTCAGGAGAAGCTTCCAGCCTGATGCCTGACCCATGGACTTGGGACTTGCCAGCCTCCACAACCATGTGAGCCATTTTCTTGAGATAAATCTAGCACTCTCTCTCTCTCTCTCTATATATATATATATATATGCACTTTTCACTGGTTTTTCTTCTCTGCAGAACCCAGCTTAAGATATCTAGTTTCTGGATTTAGGCAAATATAACTGGTAGCTCTTGAAATTAAAATATCTATACTCTTTCTCCAAGGGAATGACTGTCTTATGTTAGTTAGAAGCCAAGATGGTGATTGGGATGAAGCCTCAGAACCACTGAGGCAGAATGAGTGAAGTAGATAGATTCCACCTGGGTTGGCTGCCTTGCTCCCCACAAATCTTCCTTTACTGGGAACATTTCCATATACACAGGTCTAAACTGCATGACCCCAACCGACTGGTCTGAATGGATTGGTCCAGGGAGGACACTGGATTAAAGTCAGCTCAGTCATTTTCTCTCAGCATTTGAAATTTGGAATGGAGAAACACAAAACCTGGGAGTTGCTGGAGCAGAATAGCCTGAAAATCTGGCAGGAAGGCCCATGTACCTCAACTTCTGAAGTCCTTAGCACTCTCATGAGATACTCCAGTATCTTGCCTAAGAGGATACTAATTGTGAAATAAACTATATGTTTTCCCCATCTCTTATTTCCTCTTTCCCCTTGATCTTCTCTCATCCCTAACCACTGACCTGCCACTACCAATATTTTGTCAGCTCTTCTCTTTCTATCTTTTAAGGTTCAAATTTTAAGTTATAAGGAGGGAATAGAATTAATTCAAGACAAATAAAGTACATTTAGGAGAATAATCTTCCCTCAGGCTAGATAGATTACTTATCTGGGAAGAGAGGAGAATCATAAGAAAAGCAATGAGAATTTAGATGCTGAGAGTTTCTACTGCTGTGTGTGCACACACAACCATGTGCGTGCACACACACACACTCACATCTTACTACCACCTTCACAACTACCCAAAATTGATCCTTGACTTGGGTAACAATACTCTCGATTTGATTTTTGGGATCTGGAAGTGAAGTGGACCTGTTTCCTCTTTTCTTGGAAAGAATACAGGATTCTGTGACTAGATAGAAGGACTCTGGAGAGTCTCATTAAGTTTCCTGAACCTCAGCATGTCATAAGAGTAGAAAAAAATTATCTCTGCTTACCCAAGCAAGGTATGATAATAATAGAGAGAACACAGTTACTGAGCCTGAAGGGATCCAACAGACAGGAATGAGCCAATGACTGAGGACCATAAAGGCCCTGGACATCTCAACAGATGTCAGCATGCGCAGATGACCTTGAGGATCAGATCTACACCACATAACAATAAAACCTTCTTCCCTTATATGCAAGCCTAAGTGAGAGTGGGGAAGGGAATGGCTAGATTCAGTTTTGATAACCCAGGTGAAAAAAGGGTTTGAAATGAAAAGAAATAAGTTTCAGAAAGGTAAATAATGTTTCTGGCACATAAGAGTTTATTAACTGAGATTTATAATCACTACACTTTCAACAAATTCCTTTTTATGCTTAAGCCAACTAGAGTGAGATTTTTGTTGTTGGTGGTTTCTCTTTCTTTTTTGCTTTCTGTTTTGTTTATAATTTATTTTACTTTCAATCAAAACCACCAAACATCTCATTGAGTGTCTAGAGCAAGCTAACTGCAGTCACTGGGCAAGTAGACGTGTGAACTGTAGGAAGTTTTTAAAAAATAAATTTTGTATTGAAGAATAACGTACATAAAGGAAAGTCTGTAAATCAGAATAACTCAAGTAACTAATACCCAAGTCAAGAAATAGAACACTACCAAAACCAGAAAACCAAACCCGTTGCCATCGAGTCGATTCCGACTCATAGCGACCCTGTAGGGCAGAGTAGAACTGGCCCATAGGGTTTCCAAGGAGTTGCTGGTGGATTCAAACGCCCTTTTGATTAGCAGCCGAGCTCTTAACCACTGTCCCACCAGGACTCCAGGACACTGCTAAAGCTCCTCAAGCCTCTTCCCAGTCAATGCCGCATTCCTTCTATCCAAAGATAACCACTACCCAGATTCTAACAGCTTTGCTCTAAGGAATTTTATATCAGTGGAATTGTACAGTATCTTCTTACATCTGACGTCTTTCACTTAACATTACGTTTGTGAAACGTTTCTCCATTTTTGTGTCTAGCAATATTGTTTTCATTTTCATTGCAGTATTTTATTTCATTGTGTGAATATACTATTATTTATTTTTCAATTCTGCTTTTCAATGGTTGGAGTATCATTCATTTTCCAGTCAAAAGACAGAAATGACACCAGTAATTCAAGTTGGAAAAATTTAATATAAAGAATTATTAACTAATAAAAAGGTGGTTAACTTCTATAGGGGGCAAAAGTGGATCTAAGGAGTGTAAAAGTAACGACTGCAGAAGTCAGTTTTTATTAGCCACAGTCTAATCAGGAGAAGGGATCGCTCTAGTAATTTTATACACACAAAAAAAATTAATATAAAGAGTTATTCCAGAGCTCTTCAAAGAGGGTGTGGTTTCCACTTGAACATGTAGCCTGCTGCTGGCAAAGAGACTTGCTAGAGTGTGTGAACTGGAGCTGGTTTGTAGAAGTGGCTTACCATTTAATAGAGAATGTGAGCCTAGAGCTGGTTTTTAGAAGCAGCCCAACAGGTGGGAAGAATTTGGCCTTAAGGTCAGCTGGAGTTGCCTCAAAAGCAGCATCTAGGTGGAGAGCGCCTGGCCAGAGAAAGCGACTGGATCTGGTCCATGAGGGTGGCTGAGGTGGGCACTGCTGAGCCTTGGCTCCACGCTGAATATAAGAGACTGTAGTAGAAGGACCAGAAAACAGAGGGATGTGCCATCTTGTCACAGTCACCTTACAGTATCACTTAAGTGCCCTCTATTGACAGTCTAACATTTTACCAGCTAACTAAAGAGAAATGTCTACAGGATCCAGCTCTACTATCAAAAAGCAGGGCAAAGAAGCATAGATTTGGAAATGAAAAGCAAAAATACTAATAACCGATTTACACTTCCACTTGCGATGTATGGAATGGAGGGAGAGATTTTCTGGAGAAAGCTGGGGGCACAGAAGGCAAGGCATGGTAAAAGGGACCTGTCAAGAAGCGACCAAACCAAAACCAAACCCGCTGCCGTTGAGTCCATTCTGACTCATAGCGACCCTACAGGACAGAGGAGAACTGCCCCAGAGGGTTTCCAAGGATCAGCTGATGGATTCAAACTACTGACCTCTTGGTTAGCAGCCAAGCTCTTAACCACTGTGCCACCAGAGGCACTTAGTAAGTCTCCAGAGGAAAGGGGGACTCTAAAATAATCTTTGCCTAGTTCACAATTTTATCCAGTTCTAACTTTAAATCAGAAGCCCTGATGGTGCGGTGGTTAAGAGTTTGGCTGCTAACCAAAAGGATCGGCAGTTCGAATCCCCACCAGCCTCTCCTTGGAAACCCTATGAGGCAGTTCTACTCTGTCCTATAGGGTTGCTATGAGTCTAAATCAGTTTGATGGCAACAAGTCTGGCTTTTTTTTTTTTAACTTTAAATCATGGGAAAGGACCAAAGCAGAAGTGGCTATATTCACCTTAGCTTTTTTCCTTAGCACTTACAGATTTATTGCAAGTTAGAGATGGAAGAGATTTTCGTGAGCTTGTACTCAAAACTTCTAATTTTGTGGATTGGAAAACTGACACAAAAGAGGGAAAAACCGACTTATCCAGGACCAGAGTTAGCCAATACTTGGTCCCAGGACACCATTCATATTAGTCGTTTCTTACTTCACTGATTTCTTCTTTTCTGTGGTCTTTTTTGTTTCTCCTCCCTTTCCCAGCCCAGCATTTTGGAGGCGTTCACAGCTCAGTCTTTGAAACTCTTCTCTTTCCTATCCACGCCTACTTCCTTGGTGTAATCATCCAGTCGCTTTCAGTTCCTTGACATTCAATACCAGATTTATATGATGCCATCCAAATGTTCATATATGCAGTTGCCAAACCCTCATCTACAGATGAATGTCTAACTGGCATCTCAGATCTAACACGTTCCCTGGCAAACTCTTTATAACTCTTCCACAAAATTGCTCCTTTTGTAGTCTTCTCTATGTCCATAAATGGAAACTTGACTCTACCAGTTACTCATGTCGAATATCTCGATCTTTCCTTTTATCTCAAGTCCACATCTAATCCATCTCATGCCCACATCCATTCCATAAAAAGCCAAGTCACATTGGCTTTACTGTCACAAATATCCAGATTTTGGTAATTTCTCGTCATTTCTACCACTACCACTCAATTCCAAGACACTATCACTTCTTATGCGAATTATTGCAATAGCTTCATCATGGGTCTCTTTGTTTCCACCTTAGCCCTCTTACAATCAGATGGCCGGAAACAACCTTAAAAATTTGTCAGGTTGATTGTTAACCATTGTCATAGGGCAACATGTGTAGTAACTGTTAAATGAAAAACTATTTTGTTCTGTAAGCCTTCATCTTAAGTGAGAATAACAGCACAGTTGGAAGAGCGTAGTCAATGTCACTGAATTGTGAATGTAGAAATTTTTGAAACGGTGTATCTTTGGCCATCTGTAATTTTCATCAAAAAAAAAGGTTGAGAATTTAGAGGCTTAATACGTTGTGGGGTTGTTAACCAATGTCAAAAAACAACATGTGTACTACTATTTCATGAGAAACTATTTGCTCTGTAAGCTTTCACCTGAAGTACAATAAAATATATATAAAAAAAAAAAAAAATTTGTCAGGTTATGTTGCTCCTCAGCTCAAAGGCCCCAAATTTCTTCCCAGATCTTCCAGAGTAAAAGACAAACTCCTCACAATCGCCTACAAGGCACTACTTGATTTGGTCTCCTTCTCTCCCTCTGTCCTCATCTCCTACTACCATTTCCTTCATTCATTCCGTTCAGCAATGCTGATCTCTGTTCTTTTACTCAAATAACCAAGCATGCTCCTGCTTCAGGGCCTTTGAACTGTGTTTTCTACGCCTGGAACTTCTGCCCAAAATATTATAAAAATCTACTCCATCACATCCTTCTGATCTCTGCTAACATATTCCCTATCGCATAGGCCCTTCCCTTCCAGCCCTTGAAAATACCACCTACCAGGACTGTCACTAAGGTGTGTGGGGCCCCAGGCAAATATTTTCTACAGGGCCCTGACCACATAAAAACAATTAGACCAACCCAAAATCAGCATACCAACACCATTTTAATAACCCAATCTCATGCAATCCGGGGAAAGAAATACTACCCTGACCAGTGACAGCAATCTTCTTGCCAGCCCACCCTTGTGGCACAAGGACATGGTCATGAGATGACACCATACGTGCAAGTTCCAAAGTTCCTAAGGGCATCTGGTCTACCTTCAACAGTCAGAGAATGCTCCAACTGGGGCAAATAGGGATAAGGTCTCTTTTCAGATCTGAGACACCCTACCTGGATGGTATTGCCCGTTCCAGCTTTTCCCAGAGACCAGAGAGGAATTTACAGAATTTTAAGGTAGGTACACATGGGATTGTTATTGAGCCAGAACTAACTCAACAGCAACTAACAATAACAACAACTCTAAAATACAGGGCTCCCTAAGATGCCCAGCCCAAGGCACTTTCACACACACACACACACACACGTGCACGCGCACTCACACCCGTGGCATGTATACCCAATCAATACCTTAAGCATGTCCTATCAACTCCCGAAACAATATTCATTTATTCACTTAGGTATTTATTTTGGGTCTAACCATATCATAATCTTTTTGGGAAGGATTCTTTTTGTTTTATGCACAAACATATCCCCAATGTATAAAAGTGCCTGGCACGTACTAGGTATTCAATAAATATTTGCTGAATGCATAAATTAAAGATTGAATACTGTTTTTAAAATACTTCAGTCTACAAATAAATGTATTCAACACGGGAAAGGATTTTACTGTATTTTTCTTGTTTTTATTGTTTAACTATAGAGCCTGTTTACAAATACTGCCACATCTCAGATCACTTAGAAATGATCCCTTTTGAGTTTGAAGTTTGAGTTTGACACTAGAGGTGTCAAATATTTTTAGATGTGAGGGAAGTGTCTTTGAGCTCAGAAGAAGATTTTTTTATCGTAGTGACCAGGAAGTATTGTTACTGGTACAGAGGAGGCAGAGCATCAGTAAAATGGTAAAACATTTCAGAACGAATTCTCTATTTGATTGGAATAACTCAAAAACAGAGCTGTTGTGATAACTCTGGTCACCGAATGGAAGGAGGCTTGTGTGATATATTTTGCTCACTGAATTGAGTTTTCAAACCTATCAATAAAGAGGCAATATTTTCTTGTGTAGACTGTTTTGTAACCCTTCTGGGGTCTGATATTATGTTGAAATTTCTATTTGAGGAGCAGAAGGCTACATAACTGTTATAGATTGAATTGTGCCCCACCCCCCCAAAGTGTGTGTCAGCTTGACTAGGCCATGATTCCCAGTACTGTGTGGTTGTCCTCCATTTGATGATCTGATGTGATTATCCTATGTGTTGTAAATCCTAACTTCTATTTGTTAGTGGGGCAGGATTAGAGGTAGTTATGCTAATGAGGCAGGACTCAATCTACAGGATGAGGATGTATCTTCAGTCAGTCTCTTTTGAGATATAAAAGAAAGAATCGAGCAGAGAGGAAGGGGACTTCATACCACCAAGAAAGAAGACCCAGGAGCAGAGCTGGTCCTTTGAACCTGGGATCCCTGCACTGAGAAGCTCCTAGACCCAGGGGAAGATTGATGACAAAGACCTTCCCCCAGAACCTACAGAGAGAGAAAGGCTTACCCAGGAGCTGGTGCCCTGAATTCGAACTTTTAGCCTCCTAGACTGTGAAAGAATAAATTTCTTTTTGTTAAAGCCATCCACTCGTGGTATTTCTCTTATAGCAGCACAAGATGACTAAGACAGCTCCATACAATGGCTTTCTACTTTTCAATGCACTTACCTTCCATCCCTGAAATAAGTTGATTCTTCAGTAACAGACAAAACAGCTGGACAAAAATGGGCCTCCCTGCCACCACAACCCACACACAGGGACAAGATCCACCCCGGGGGTATCACTGGGTAGAAGAGAAGTAAACCTATGTACCCTACTAGAAAGAACCAGAAAGAGGGAGGCTGTGTCATGGGGAGTAACCTTTAATATGTTAACCCCCACCAATTGTGGAACTCAGACAATTGTATCTTCTATTAGAGAAATCACTCTCTCTTCCAAAGGGAAGAACAGCAGAGAGGAGGAGTCACAGGGCCACAGCATAACACTACTACAGGGTCTGTTTTTCACACCATTGTCTATAGGAGTGGACTCTCCTGAAGAGCAGCCAGAAGTTTCTTCACCAGTACCTTACCATGAGCACAGAAATGTTTGTAGAAGTCCTTTTGTACAAGCCAGTGAAACCTAGGGAAAGGGAATAGTACTTCCCACCCTTAGTTCCATTCCATTTTGCCTTCCCCTGCCTTGTCTGGCTTAGCACAGCATAGTGGGCACTCTCCTACAGCTGACCTGCTGCTTCTTTCCCTGTTTGAAATTGCTGTCTGCAAAAACAGCGTTTTCACACTGTCCTCGCACCTGCCCTGGCCCAGCTCAATTTGGCTGAGCTTTTCCTTGCTTTCATGTTTCCTTACTTTCTTGCATTATTCCTCTGATTTTAAAGAAAAAAAAAAAACTAGAAGAAAGACATGTATAAACTTCAAAATTTTGGTTTATATTCTTTCCCTACCAACCCTAGGAAATATCGTTAAACTTTAAGATATACACCAGTCATTTACCAGAACAGTATTTTTCAAAGTTGTCTTCCATGATAAAATAGTTTCTCAGGATGTTAATGAAGGTCAAAGAAAAGATGAAGATCAAAGAGAGGATCAAATATGAATAGGGGGTCATACAAAGAGAGGGTCAAATAAGGCTGAAGACACTGGGATTAAGCAGATTTCGTTAGTATTGGGCTTTAAAGAACCTTAAATATGTTCAGGTGCAGTGTGAGTCTGCAAGAGAGGACTGGGGTCAGAAGCATTTTCCAGATCAATTTGATCAGTAAATATGTTTGATTCAGGGCTTCGATCAGTTCATTTTGGTCTAAATCCCTGGTGAGAATTTGCATTTCTACCCCCAGATATACTGAATCAGAATCTACACTTTAATGAGATCCCCAGCTCATTCTTATGTATAATAAATTTTGAGAACCACTGTTCTACCAGTGGTTCTCAGAATTTGTCCCTAACCAGCAGCATTAGCATCTCCTGGGAACTTGTTAGAAATGCAAATTCTCAGCAGGGGTTTGAACCAGAACAAACCTATCAAAGGCCTGGTTTGATTTCTAAGAGCATTTTGCAGTTCCCCATAACACTTTTTGGTCAATGCTGTTGTAGAGAATAATAACTGGGACAAATTCTGTATCAGTTAGCATCTAATATAATAGCAAACTAGACCTTCTTTCACCTTTCTTTGTATAAATTAGCATTAAAAAACCTCTTTTAGTTAGGAAGCTTGTATTTAAACAGGTAAGAAAACAAAGACAAGGAACCAAAAATTGTTTGAAAAGTGATTTCAAAAGTTTCCTTTTATTAAGAGTGGCCTCTTTTCAAGTTTCAGAATTTCTAGGGAGGAATGTCAGTTGATGCTACAGTTTCATTTCATGACCAATGTTTTCCCTCTGTCCGTGCTCACAGAATTGAAGACATAAAAGGAAAATATTTGCTTGGCTATCTATGTACCAAACCAAAAAGAAACCAAACCCATTGCCGTCGAGTGGATTCCAACTTCTACATACTGGACTGGTTAAAAGGAAGTGAAACCAGAATGGCAAAGACGACACAGTGGTAGAGAAGAGAACTTGCAAGAACATTTAACTCCTCCACCCAAGATCTAACTGGCCATTGCCTGCTTCCTCATAAAACTGTATTCTCCTTAACAAGACATGATGAGTTTAATGATGACTCCTGCTAGAAGCAGTAGTTGATACTTCAAAGCAAGAGAAAAAAATAAATAAATAAAGCTGGGTTAAAAGAGACTAAAGGAAGAGAAACATTTTTTCTTCATACTCTGCTCAAAAATGTGTAAATGGGCATATAAAAAAAAAAATCAAACAAATAGATCTATCTAAATCGTGAAAGTCCTCCATTTGTTAAATTTAATTTCTTATTACTTACAAATGCTTGTTAAAAGAATCTAGGGCTATGTTAGTATAAAGATTAAAACATACATTATTTTAATAACATTACCCAGGTGAAATAGGCGGCAAATCTACCACTCTTAAAAACACACGAAGTCTAAAAAAACAATTGCTAATCCACAATACAGCTAAGAGGAAAAAATTAAAAAGCCCTTAATGATCTGTGAACTTAGATAGACAAAATAATTAAGGAGATTGTTTGTAGTAAATGCCATAACCTAAGAATATTTCACCTTATTTCTCATGCTGTGGACCCAACAGAATATGGCAGAAAAGGATATGAATTTCTTTTCCACTTTTGTTAGATTCATTCATATCACTAAGCTCTAGTTATCCTCAAAAATTTGTCTATGCTCTCATAGACCATCCCTTTAAGTCCTGTATTACTCTTGGTCTCTCAGTTAATAATTGTTTATTTCTGATTTCAATGCAATAATGTGTTAGTGTGTGTCTTACTTATCTAGTGCTACTATAACAGAAATACCACAAATGGATGGCTTTAACAAACAGAAATTTATTCACTCACAGTGTAGGAGGATAAAAGTCTGAATTCAGGGCGCCTGCTCCAGGGGAAAGTTTTCTCTGCCTGTTGGCTCTGGGTGAAGTTCCTTGTTATCAATCTTCCCCTGGTCTAGGAGCTTCTCCACACAGGGACCCCGGGTCCAAAGGACATGCACACTCCCAGCTCTCCTTGCTCGGTGTGAGGGAGGTCCCTCTGTCTCTCTGCTCCCTTCTGTCTTTTATATCTCAAAAGAGATTGACTCAAAATACAACATAATCATGTAGATTGAGTCCTGCCTCATAGACATAATTGCCTCTAATCCTGCCTCATTAACATAATGAACCCACTGCCATCGAGTCGATTCCAACTCATAGTGACCCTATGGGACAGAGTAGAAGTACCCCATAGGATTTCCAAGGAGGGGCTGGTGGATTCCAACTGCTGACCTTTTGGTTAGCAGCCTGAGCTCTTAACCACAGTGTCACCAGGGCTACCTTGACATCATAGAGGTAGGATTTACAACACATAGGAAAATCACATCAGATCACAAAATGGTGAACAATCACACAGTACTGGGAATCATGGCCCAACCAAGTTGATATATGTTTTTGGCAGACACAATTCAATCTATAACAGTGTGCGTAAATAATTTGAAAGTATGTTTATATCACTTTTCTACCTTAAGAGTTTCAAAATGTTATTTATGTAACAAATCAATTTATTCTAATGCCCACAAAATAATATTAAAAATATTTTGCATTAGAAACATAGAGCCAAACATTTAGAACACGAGGATTCTTAGAGATAACCACATTCCCATATTTTACTGTTAGGAAAATGAGATCCAGGCGAGTCCAGACTATCAGAACTTCATTTGGAAACATCTTCGAATGTTAATCTACTCCACTTTTGTCTTACCATGGCTAGTCCTACACTAGATCCACTTTTCTTGTAGGATAAACCTCATTCCAATCCCGACACCCACCTGGACTTCAGATAAGAAATGCATAATTAATAGCATGTCTCTTGTCAGATAAAGTTTGAATCGAACCATTCTTCTTGGATTATCTATTAAAACTGTTGGGTTAAATCCTCAATGTTGTTTCTAATGATCTCATTCAGAATGTAATTTCCCATGGTAACTATCTGAATCCCTTATTTCTTGAGGGTCAACGCATCATTCTGTGGTGCCATGTGATAATCTGTAGCAACAAAGACACTTAAATACACACCACATGTTTGCTCATCTGTAGTAATAGGCCTTGAACACAGACATTTGTCTTTTGTTAGCCAGCTGCTGACTGACCCCACTTTTGATTATATTTATTCTGATTTCTTATCCCTGTCTTGTGCCCACCTGTCAATATACTCCAGTGTTTTATTTTGGAGAATCTCAGGACCTGAACTGTGACAGAGTCTCATAATCCAGAACCCAAGGCCTTTTCTATCCAAATGAACCTCTGTTATTAGCTAGGCCTGTCCCCACAGGAGAGCTTGGTTTCTACTTGGTCTCAATCCACCCACACCCTCACTCCACATGTTCAGTCAAGCTATCAATACTCAGACTTGCTGTAATGACCAATTCTGAAACATTTAAATGTCAATCTCTTGCTTTACATTGGTAAGTTCTTTCTCCCAAATTCTGTTCAATTTAATGACCCACAAAGATACAGCTAACTCAGCAAAGATTATTGCTCTTCTAAAAAACTGTAAAAGAAATTGTTTTGTAGACCAAAATAACTGTTACTATGCGGAAAAATTTAAATAACTGAGGTTTTATATATGATGTCTTGTTTTAAGAGGTACGTTCCTGTAATTAGACAGATTTCTGAGACAGAAGCATATGCTGAGCTGTGAGATGCCAGGATTAAGACTGATTAGCATAGAACTCTATGCATAGAAGTGTGCCTAAGATTCATATGTCTACATGCCTTCAGCCGAAGTAAAGTAGCATTATTCCATGGGAAAAATTATTCAAAAAAGAGCTGAATATATGGAACTGTTATTCCGTGACAGAAAGTTAATAGACAGGCAGACAGGTGTTGTTTGGTGGCTGTGACAAGGAAGTATGACAGTATTGTGAATTTTTAAGAGTAGCTTTTATTTTTTTTTTTTTTACCAATCAGAAATCTCTCCCAGAGAGTAGAGCTGAGAATAGGATATTCCTCAAAATCCTCCAAAAAGAGGAAAAATGAACATGAAGGCAGGATCACTAGTTTCCTCTGGCAATCATAAGAAGCTTGGACAAGCTTAATGCATTATTCACTAGAAAGTTATGGAATCACAGACTGAACAGATGTAAAAAATTCATAGTACAAGATATTCAGCTACTTTAAATGAAAGCAGGTTGAAGATTTTTGGGTGTTGCATCAAAAACCCCATGGTGCCAAAATACAAACCAGCGAATATTCTAGAGGAACTTGACTTGAGACAATTTTAGCTTTAATATTATAATTTAAGCTGACATCTGTATGTCACAATATGGAAAAGCCAAACATTAAATTGCAACTCATCCAGGTCACTTAAGGTATATACGGTAAGGTGTAAGTTTAAAGGCGGATGTACCTCTAAATATTTTAATTAAAGTGTTACTGCATTCCATAAAGTACTGCCATGGAGTCGATTCTGACTCATAGTGACCCTATAGGACAGAGTAGAACTGCTCCATAGGGTTCCCAAGGCTAGAAATCTTTACGGAAGCAGACTGCCACATCTTTCTCCCGTGGAGTGGCTGGTGGGTTCAAACCACCAACCTTTGAGTTAGCAGCCGAGCGCTTTCACTACTGCACCACTGGGGTCCTCTCTACATCCCACAACTCATGCTATTTATGTTCAAAGGGGACATCATGTGGAGTATAGGCAGCAATGTCCCCACATGGTATGAGTCCTGTATCAACCCACCCCCACCTTGGATGGATAAACGGAAGAGAAGGCACTCATTTAATATGCTTGCATTAGGGAGGCACTGAGGAACAGTAGAAAGAACAGGACCTAAATAGAAAAAGAGGCATGTGTGTCCTTGGGCAAGTTACTTAAATTCTCTGAGCTCCAATATCATCACTTGTAATTTAGGAACAATAAGCTTCAGTGCAATTAGAAACACAGTGATTGACAAGAAGTGGACACTCAAAAAATCAGAGTTAGCTGCTTTTCCTATCTTCTTGAAAACCTATGTGCAAATAAATACTTTAATAGTGTCACTGAAAATTTTAAACTAGGCCTAGTGTCCTTTCGATAGCCTCCTTATACTCTAATTTACCAGAGGCTGTTGTTCAGCATTTCAGTTGTATGTACAGCTTACTCAGAATAATAGAGAAAGACCCAGAAAGAATTTTGCTCAAAGCTGTATCCTGAGACATTGCTGGGTTTCTGAATTCTAGGTGTGAGGGGCTCTCTCTCAACTGTGTTTAATTGTTAGCACAATTCAATGAAGGCTCTTAGAAAGTCAGTTGCTCAGAATTCTTGCCTAACCTCATAGAGGTTAAATGAATTTTTAGGTTAGTTTTTCTTAAAGCAAAACTCATGTGTACTTCTCTGAGACCTTGTCATGCATTTATTCATCCTGTTCACCATTATGATATTCTGGGGTGATCTTGGACTAGATCAGACCTCCCCAGTAGTAATGAATATTAATATTATTGTGGTAAAGAATATAATCCTGCATATAAATACGGAAAGAAATACTTGCTATTTTGGAGTTTGATTAATCCTTTCAGAACAGATGGGTTCCATTTATTTCACTGAGAAGAAGTACAGCCAGAATACTCCTTAGAAGCAAGGATGGCGAAATTTCGTTTCACATGCTTCAGACATATTATCAGGAGGGACCAGTCCCTGCAGAAGGACATCATGCTTGGTAAAGCAGACGGTCAGTGAAAAAGAGGAAGACCTTTGTTATGGATTGACAAGGACCTTCCCCATAGCCAACAGAGAGAGAAAATCTTCCCCTGGAGCTGGCACCCTAAATTTGGACTTCTAGCCTCCTAGACTGTGAGAAAGTAAATTTCTCTTTGTTAAAGCCATCCACTTGTGGTATTTCTGTTATAGCAGCACTAGATATCGAAGACAACCCTCAGTGAGATGGATTGAACACAGTGGCTGCAACAATGTGCTGAAGCATAACGATTGTGAGGATGGTGCAGGACCAGGCAAGGTTTTGTTTCATTGTATATAGGGTAGCTATGAGTTGGAATAGACTTGATGGCACCTAACAACAACAACAACAAGAACTTAAAAACAGTGAGAAATTGCAACTCAGAAATTCTGCAGCCCTAGATTCACCTGGATCACAGAAAGGATCTAACTCCCTAACAATAATAAGTAGGGTGAGACTTCAGGGAGTCTGAGTTTCTCCTCGGCAGTCTCAACCTAGAACCTTCTTGCAGTTATAAAATCAATTGATGCTGACAATTCATACTGTCAAACAGTTCTGTGCCTTCTGCTATCTCCAGTACATAAATAAAAGATAATTAATTTTCCAAAACTATGGCAATAAGAGAATAGGTAGCTCCAAATGGCCCCTGACACAGCCTATAAGGATTTGTCTCTATAACTGTAAGGTATTCCCCCTTTAAAATTTTACTAGCTACTTTTTTTTTTTTTTTAACCCAGTCCACTGCTGGATACTCAAGAAAATGTGGAGGTTTTTGAAGGAGGTTTATAAATTCCTTGAGTTTTGTTGTTTTAAAAGTTGGATATTGCCTGAAGCCAGAGAAAGAAGGTAAGTTTTAAATTTAAAGGCTCATATACCTCTAAATATTTTGAGTTGACTCCAAACTAACATTATACATAATCGAAATGTTACTACATCCCATAACTCATGATGTTCGTGTTCCTGGTCTTTCCTAAATGAAGACCACCAGCTGCAATGAATTGTGCTGAACTGTGTGGTGGTTTTGTGACAATGACAAATGAGGAGTAGAATGAGACCACAAAGCATATCTCTACTTGAGACTTGGGGTTAGATTTCAGGACTTGATTTTTAGCAACATGCATGCCTGGTTCAATTCTTCAGTCTCCTGATGTATTTGACAGATATGATTGCATTGGATATGACTGCAATAGATATTGGCTGGCTTGGGTTCTCTATTGCATTTCTGCCTTCTCAATTCCTCAGCTTGTGGAAGATTTCATTTTTTCCCTAGAGAATATCAAAAATTGTAATCAGATCCATTACTATTGATGGAACTGGTGGATTACAAATTGTGTTTATACATTTGTCATGGATTGAGTGTGTCCCCCAAAAACATCTGTCAGCCTGGCTGGGTCATGATTCCCAGTGTTGTATGATCATGTAATCTGATGTGATTTCCTTATGTGTTGTAAACTCTGTCACTATGATGAGATTATATGTGATCTCTTTATGTGTTGTAAATTCTATCACCGTGATGAGGTTATACTGATGAGGTTGACAAGATTAGATAGGGTCTTAATCCAATCTCTTTTGAGATATAAAAGAGAGAAGCGAGCAGAGACACATGGGAATCTCATACCACCAAGAAAGCTGTGCTGGGAGCAGAGCGCGTCCTTCAGACCTGAGGCTCCTGAGCAAAGAAGCTCCCAGACCAAGGAAAGACTGATGCATTACAAGGACCTTTCTCCAGAGCTGACAGAGAGAGAAAGCCTTCTCCTGGAGCTGATACCCTGAATTTGGACTTGTAGCCTACTGGACTGAGAGAGAATAAACTTCTCTCTGCTAAAACCATCCACTTGTGGTGTTTCTGTTAGAGCAGCACTAGACGACTAAGACAACATTTGTAAAATGTCTGAATAAATAAACCCAGTGGCACCATGCTTAAGTCAAAAAATTCAACAATTGATTAAAACATCTCATATTTAAAGTCCCTTGTAATTTTTTTTTTTTTTTTGCTGTAGTTCAAATCTTTCCCCCCCCCAAAAAAGGCAATGAACAGAGGCTCTTCGCCTGTCTCAAAAGTTCTTTGACTGGCAAACACATGTTATGGATTACAAACTCTAAAAGATGATCCATTCCCCAGGCCCCAGCACACTCAGGACAGCATCTCACTCCTTGAGGCTTGTCAGACTGTACAATGAAGGCTTCGTGCTGCCCTCAGGTCATTTCTTGTCTTCTTGAAAACTTGTTTTTTTTGACTCAGTCTTCCCGCTGAGAAATGAATGACCTTAATCTCTTCTGGAAACCAAGGCACAGCAGGCATCAGTCATATGATTGAACATTTCTGAATATGTAATAAAAATGCAATGTCTACCATAGAAAGATATAGAAAAATAGTACTAGACAGAAAGAAAGCTTCAGATATCTGATAACAATTTTATAATGTCTTCACATCCTCTTAAAAATTAGACCAGTCACAAAAGACTAGAGATTTTATTTTTATTTTGTTTTATTGAGATTATTTTCTGTCCATGTAGGGATTTGTTTGTTATTTTTAAAAATTTCCCTGGTACATGATATTACAATTGGTTAAAAAGAAACCTAACTTATAAAAAAAGTTATATCAGCAAAATCTTTAGCTTCTGAATAATATTTTCTATTCTTAATGACTAATAATAATTCTAGGTTTGTAATACAATAATGAGAACTTATACTTTTGTGTTCATTAATTACATTTGGTTCTTAGTACTAACAAGCAGTGCTTTGAGAGTGTAAAATTTATGATCAAATTGCATTTATCCATGTGCATGGAGGATGCCAATGGTAATCTTACATGTCATCCTGTCCCCTAAGTCATCCCTGGGTGGCTTTTTATGGAGCTTCCATTGTTTCTACAGGTTTGAGATAAAGCCAAAAAAAGCTGTGATTAAACAGAAAAAAATGGGTTAATAATAGTCATCCCTATGATAACAAACCAAAAACCAAACTCACTGCCTTCTTGTCAATTCCGACTCGTAGCGACCTTATAGGACCTAGTAGAACTGCCTCTTTGGGTTTCTAAGGAACGACTGGTGGATTCGAACTGCAGACCTTTTAGTTAGCAACTGAGCTCTTAACCACTGTGCCACCAGGGCTTCCCCTATGATAACAATACCTGATAAATGTGGAAAGCAATAAATCCCATCACAGAGACGAGTAGATGTTCATAGAGAAAAACGCCAAAAAGAAGTTCATAAATGGTCAAGAGAGACTCAAACTTATTGTGTTGTTCTATTAAAATGTAAACATTATGTTAAATAGACTTTACCTTCATCTGCTTACTTCCCTTAAGTTTAGGGACAGAGAAATAAAATCTCTTTTAGCCTAGTGGTTAGGCTCTATGGAGAGGCACAAGGATAAGCCGGGGTCACCACAAGATGCTTTTTCATATTAGAGACTTCCAGTTATAGCTGAAACCCCTGAAAGGTTATTTGCTGTATGGATAAACTAGGAGAAAATACCCTACTCCCAGGATATAGTCTCCACTCAACAACAGTAGAATACACATTCTTCTCCAATGCCACTGGGTCACTTCCCAGGACAGGGCATATGCTAGGTCACAAAACCAATCTCAATAACTTACAAACATTAAAATTATAAAAAGTATCTTCTCCTACTACAATAGGGTTAAAATGGAAATCAATAACAGAAGGAAAATAGGAAATTACAGGAATATGTGAAAATTAAACAACACACATTTTTATTGTGGTGAAAATACACACAAAACATACAGTAATTCAACAATTGCTACATGTACAATTCACTGACAGTGACTACAGTCTTCCAGTTGTACGACTCTTCTTACTATCTTTTTCCAAACTATCCCAACACCATTAATGTATACTCAATGCACCCTAAGCCAAGACTCTCCCTCCCTCCCACCTCTGGTAATGACTAATAATTTTTGGTTTCTATATATTTGTCTGCATGCAAAAGATGGGGCAGTGTGCTTCTGTAAAGACTTACAGCCTTGGAAACTTCATCAGGTTGCTATGAGTTGGAATCAACTCAACGGTATTAAGTTTGGTTGGTTTGGTATATGTTTGTTTGCTTAGGAACCCTGGTGGGGCGGTCTGAATTGACTTGACAGCAATAGGTTTGGTTTGGGTTTTTGGATATATTTCCTTATTTAAAATAAGTGAGACTATACAGTATTTGTCCTTTTGTGACTGACTTATTTCTCTCAATATAATATCCTCTAGGTTCATCCATGTTGTGGCATATGTCAGAACTTTATTCCTTTTTATGGCTGAGTTATTGTGCATATATGTACCACGTTTTGTTTATTCATTCATCTGTTGATGGACATTTTAGTTGTTTCCACCTTTAGGCTATTGGGAATGTGCTGCAGTGAACATTGGTGTACATATGTCTGTTTGCACACTGCTTTCAGGTCTTTTGAGTGTGTACCTAGGAGTGGAATTGCTGGGTCATATGGTATTTCTATGTTCAACTGTTTGAGGAACTGCCCAACTATTTTTCTCAGTGGATGTACCATTTTATGTTCCCATTAGCAATGGATGAGGGTTCCAATTTCTCCACAACCTCACCAACACCTGTTGTTTTCTGTTTTGTTTTGTTCTGTTTTGTTTTCTTTAATCATTGCCATTCTAATAGTGTTGAGATGGTATATCATTGTGGTTTTGGTTTTCATCTCCCTAAGGGCTAATGATTTGAAGGATTTTTTTATTATTATTTTTTGTTGTAGTTTAAGTGAAATTTTACAATTCTAGTCTCTCATACAAAAATTTATACATACATTGTTATGTGAACCTAATTGCTCTCCCTATACTGTGACAGCACACTCCTCCTTTCCACCCCTGATTTCCCGTGTCCATTCAACCAGCTCCTAACCCTCTCTGCCTTCTCATCTCACTTCCAGACAGAAGCTGCCCATTTAGTCTTATGTATTTACTTGAGCTAAGAAGCACACTCTTCACAGGTATCATTTTATGTCCCACAGTCCAGTCCAATCTTTGTCTGAAGAGTTGGCCTCTGGAATTGTTTTAGTTCTGGGTTGACAGGGAGTCTGGGGGCCATACTTTCTGGGATTCCTTCAGTCTCAGTCAGACCATTAAGTCTGGTCTTTTTACTAGAATTTGAGTTCTGCATCCCACCCTTCACCCACTCTGTCAGGGACTCTGTTGTGTTCCCTGTCAGGGTGGTCATTGGTGGTAGCCGGGCACCATCCAATTCTTCTGTTCTCAGGCTGATGAAGTCTCTGGTCTATGTGGCCCTTTCTGCCTCTTGGGCTAATATTTTCCTTGTGTTTTTGGTGTTCTTTATTCTCCTTTACTGCAGGTGTTTGGGACCAATTGATGCATCTTAGATAGCTGCTTGCTAGGTTTTAAGACCCCCGATACCACTCACCAAAGTAGGATGGAGAGGTGGAGCATCTTTTTATGAACTTGTTGGCCATTGGAATATCCTCTTTGGTGAAATCTCTGTTCAAGTCCTTTACTCATTTTTTGATTGGATTGTTTGTCTTTTTGTTGTTAAGTTGTAGAAGCATCTTATATATTTTGGATATTAAACCCTTATTGGATAAATGGTTCCCCAACATACATTTTCTTGCATTCTGTAGCTGTATGTTTTTTTTTTTAAATAAATTCCTTTGATTCAGAAAGTGATTTTTATGAGGTCCCAAACAACATACTTTTAATGACCAATGGGTCAAAGAGGAAATCAAAAAGAAAACCAGAATATACATAGAAATAAATAAAAATTAAAGCACTACATTATAAAATTTATGGGATGCAGCAATGAAAGTGCTCAGAAGGAAATTTAGGCCAGTAAACTCCTACATTAAAAAAGAAAGAAGATCTCAAATAAATAACCTACTTTTACAGCTTGGGGAACTAGATAATAAAAGCAAACTAAACCCAAAGATTCTAGAAGGAAGAAAATAACAAGGACCAGAGCAGAAATAAATAAGATAAAGACTAGAAAACAAATAGAGATAATCTATGAACCCAGAAGTTGGTTCTTTGGAAAGAGCAATAAAATCAACTAACAAAGAGAAGAAGAGGGAAGATGCATATAACTGAAATCAGAAATAAAAGTGGTGACATTACTACCGACAGCACAAAACCAAAAAGGAATATGAGGATGCGGTGAACAACTGTATTCCAGCAAATTAGATAATTCAGATGAAAGGGATACATTCCTAGGAACATATAAACTATCTAATTTGGCTCAAGAAGGAAAACATAATCTCAACAGATACATAACCAATGAAGAGATTGAATCAGTAGTCAAAAACCTTTAAACAAAGAAAAGCCCAGGATCAGATGGCTTCACTGATGAATTCTATCAAACAAGTAAAGAAGAATAAGCACCAATCAGTCTCAAACACTTTCAAAATACGGAATAGAGGGATCACTTCCTACCTCATTCCGTGAATCAAAAATCACATTGATACCAAAGCCAGACAAAAGCACTACAAGAAAACTATAGACTAATATCCCTTATAAATATAGATGCAAATATCCTCAACAACAACAACAAAACTAGCCAACTGAGTGCAACAACATATTAAAAGGAATATATACCATGACCTAGTGAAGCTTACCCCAGGAATGCAACAGGATTCAACATAATAAAATCAATCTGTGTAATATACCACATTAATAAACGACCACAAAAGAACTACCTAATTATCTCAATTATGCAGAAAAGGCATTACACAAAATCCAACATATTTTCATGATAGAAAACATTCAACAAACTGGGAATAGTAGGAACATTCTTCAATATGATAAAGGGTGTTTATGAAAAACCCACAGCTAACATCAAACTCAGTATAGGAAGAGTGAAAATTTTCCCTCTAAGATTAGGAAAAAGACAAGAATGTCCTCTCTCACCACTGCTATTCAATACTGTAGTGGAAATCCCAGCCAAAGTAGTTAGGAAATAAAAAGAAATAAAAGATATCCAAATCAGGAAGAAGAGAAATAAAACTATCCCTTTTTACAGATGACATGATTCTATATACAGAAGACCCTAAAGATTCCACAAGAAAGTTATTAGAGCTAATAAATGACTTCAGAAAACTGGCAGTGTACAAGGTCCACACAGAATAATTAGTCAGGTTTCTGAGCATCAGCAGTGAGCAATCTGAAAAGGAAATTAAGTAAACAATTCCATTTACCATAGCACCTTAAAAATAAAATATCTAGAAATAAATTTAAGTAGGGAGGTGACAGACTTGTACACTGAAAACTATAAAACATTGCTGAAATAAATTAAAGAAGACCTAAGTTAATGGAAAGACACTCATGTTCATGAATTGCAAGACATACTATTGTTAAAATATCAATACTAAACAAAGAAATCTATAGAGTCAATGCAATCCCTTTCAAAATTCCAACAGCCTGGTCTGCAGAAAGGGAAAAGCCAATTCTTGAATTCATATGGAATTACAAGGGACCCTAAATAGCCAAAACAATCTAAAAAAAAAGAATAAGGTAGGAGGACTCACACTTCCTGATTTCAAAGCTTATTATATAGGTACAGAAATCAGAATAGTCTGGTACTGGCATAAGGATAGATATATAGACCAATGGAACAGAATTGAGAAATAAACCCATACCTCTATAGTCAATTGATTTTTGGCAAGGATGCTGAGTCCATTCAATGGGGAAAGAAAATTCTCTTGAATAAATTGGATCACCACATGTAAAAGAATGAAATTGGACCCATCCCTCACACCATATATAAAATGGATTAGTGGCCTATAAGAAAACGTAAGAGTAAAGCTTCAAGACCTTGCTTTTGTTACTAGATTCTTAGATATGACACCAAAAGTATGAACAGCAAAAGATAAAACAGATAAATTGGACTTTGTCAAAATTAAAAACATTTGCACATCAAATGATTTTAGCAACAAAGTGAAGAAACAAGCTACAGAGTGGGAGAAAATATTTGGGAACCATATCTGATAAGGGTTTACCATCTCGAATACATAAAGAACTATAATTCAATAACAAACAGACTAACAACCAATCAAAATATAGGCAAAGTTCTTGAATAGACATTTCTCCAGATAAGATATACAAATGGCCAGTAAGCACATGAAAAGGCACACATCATCATAAGTCATTAGGGAAATGCAAATGAAAACCACAATGAGATATCACTTCATACCCACTGAAAAAAAAAGTGAGTCAGTCCACTAGGATGGCTAATATCAGAAAAAAACAAATAAACAACTGTTAACAAGGATGTGAAGAAATGGGAACCCTCATCCACTGATGGTAGGAATGTAAGATGGTGCCACTTCTGTGCAAAACAATTTGACAATTCCTTAAATATTTAGACATAATAGCTTCATATGACCCAGAATTCCATTCCTAATTATATACCTGAAAGAATTGAAAGCACAAACTCAAACAGATACTTATAGACCAATGTTCAATGTAGTGTTATTTCCAATAGCCAAAAGTGTTCATCAACAGATGAATGGTTAAACAAAATGTGGTATATCCATACAATGGAATATTATTCAGCCATAAAAAATGAAGCTTTGATACATGCTACAACATAGATGAACCTTGAAGACTTTATGGTGAGTGAAATAAGTCAGATGCAAAGGGACAAATATCGTAGGCACCTCCAAAAAACCCACTGCCATCTAGCCAATTCCGACTCATAGCAACCCTATAGAACAGAGTGGAATTGCCCCACAGGGTTTCCAAGGAGCACCTGGTGGATTTGAGCTGCCAACCTTAACCACTGCACCACCAGGGTTTCCTTGTATGAGCCTACTTAAATAAAATGTCTAGAACAGGCAATGCATAAAGACAAAAGTTTATCAGTGGTTACTAGAGGCTGAGAGGAGGGGAAAAGTGGAGTTATTGCTTTAAAGGTACTGAGTTTCTGTTTAGGGTGATGAGAAATATCTGGAAATAGATGGTAGTGATGGTTATAAAACACAACAAATGTATAATGGCACTAAAATGTTTTCATGTTTTGTTGCATATATATTTTACCACAATATTTTTTTTAGAAAACTGAAACATTTACAGATTAAAAATTACAGAAAAGAAAATTAATGAGACGTTAAAAGTATCTAAAGTCATTTTAGAGAATGCATTGCAGAGATACTAAAAATGGAAATAGGGAAATATGAAAAGCAGGTAAGCAGACATTGGGGTTGGGTGGGAGGATCTAATATACATTTAGCAGGAGTTTAATAAAGTGAAGAGGGAGCGAATAGATGAGAATTGTGCAGAACTGATGAAAGACTCCAACGCACATATTTAGAAAATCCCAATGAAGAATTAAAAGAAACAAACAAACCAAAAAGCCCGCACCTAAACATAACCACATCATACAAAAAGAAAAACAATTGATACGGCAACAATGAATGTTTGAAGTCAACGGAATAACATATATGAAGTAATGAGAACAATTAACTGTCATCCTTGAATTATATCTAGAGAGAAAAACTTGGTAATAGAAATGACGATGGAGATTCGTGACAGAATTTTGCAAGATGACGCTTTCTTCATTGCAAATACCTTTTTTCAATAAAATAAATAGGAAGTATACACATGGATAGCCATTCAACTGTGTGGATTATAACAAATTATGGATAACATTGCAAAGAATGGGAATTCCAGAATACTTAATTGTGCTCATGAGGAACCTGTACTTAGACCAAGAGGCAATCTTTCGAACAGAATAAAGGGATACTGTTTGGTTTAAAGTAAAAAAAAAACTGTGTGTCAGGGTTGTATCATTCACCATATTTATTCAATCTGTATGCTGAACAAACAATCCTAGCAGCTGGACTATGAGAAGAAGAATGGGGCACCATGATCGGAGGAAGACTCACCAACAACTGAGATATGCAGATGACACAACCTTGCTTGAAGCACTTACTGATGAAAATCAAGGACTACAACCTTGATTAAGGATTACTTCTCAACATAAAGAAAACAAAAATCCTCACAACTGGACCAATAAGCAACATCATGGTAAATGGAGAAAAGATTGAAGTTGTCAAGAATTTCGTTTTACTTGGATCCACAACCAACAAGTAGCTGCCAAGAAATCAAACTACTGTATTCCACTGGGCAAATCCACTGCAAAAGATCTCTTTAAAGTGTTAAAAAGCAAAGAGGTCACCTTAAGGACTAAAGTGTGCCTGACCTAAGCCATGGTGTTTTCAATCATCTCCTATGCATGTGAAAGCTGGACAATGAGTAAGAAAGACTGAAGAAGAATTAATGTATTTGAATTGTGGTGTTGGCAGAGAATATTGCATATACCATGGACTGCCAGAAGAAGTAACAAATCTGTCTTGGAATAAGTACAGCCAGAATGTTCCTTAGTAGCATAGCGAGGATAGCGAAACTTTGTCTCACATACTTTGGATATGTTATCGGAAGGGTCCAGACCCTGGAGAAGGACATCATGCTTGGTAGAGGGTCAGTGAAAAAAAGGAAGACCCACAACGAGATGATTGACACAGTGGCTGCTGTGATGGGCTCGAGCATAGCAATGATCGTGAAGATGGCGCAAGACCGGGCAGCATTTCATTCTGTTGTTCATAGAGTCGCTATGAGTAGGATCAGACTCGAGTGCAACAACATTAACAATAACAACACACACATATCTATGTTTATATACATATATATCTTTAAGAAAATAACGTGTGTATTAGTAGTTTTTTGCCAACTGCGAACCCTCAAGCACGTGTGTTGTGTTATTTTTATAATGGTGCTATACCAATTTATTTTTACATGTTGGTGAATTCAGTTTAGATTTCTGATCACATGGGAACACACTCATATGTATATATTTATATAGAGAGATACAGAAAATAAAAGAATGGACATACAAACAAGACTGAACTAGAATACCAGATGTCTTAGTTATCTAGTGCCACTCTAACAGAAATACCACAAGTGGGTGGTTTAACAAACAGAAATGTATTTTCTTGCGGTTTAGAAAGCTAGAAGTCCAAATTCAGGGTGCCGTCTCTGCGGGAAGCCTTTTTCTGTTGGCTCTGAAGGAGGGTCCTTGTCTCTTTCTGTCTTCTTTCCTTGATTACTTGGAGATTTTCATGTGGCCTGTGTCTATCTTCCCCTATCTGTGACGGCTTGCTTCTGCGCCTCATCTGTTCTTTTAGATCTCAAAAGTGATTGGTTTAAAACACACCCTATTCTGATATGGCCTTGTTAGCATAACAAAGAAAACCCTATTCCCAAATGGGATTATATCAACAAAGAGGGGTTAGGATTTGCAACACATATTTTTAGGGGACACAATTCAAACCACAACACCAGACATCAGTAGCATATACTTTGGGCAAGGGGGAGGAGTGAATGATCCTGAGGTCAATATAGTGTTCAGAAGAAAGGAAGAGATACTGCTAAAATTATTAAATTATTTAAAGTAACTCCCAAAAGAATAGAAACAGAGGGTACAACTTCCAGAGTAATAAAGGGGAAAGAAATGTGAACGAAATGAAGCTATCTAAAAGTATGTTTAAAAGGAGAAATCATAGACAGGGAAAATAGAAATCACAAAACACAATGATAAAAATTTAATTGAAATATCTTAGAAATCATTATTTTTTTTGATAAAATGCTTTCATTAAAATACAAAAACTGTCAGATGTGATTTTTAAAATTCCAGCTTAATGAAAGTAGTCACATCAAGCCAAAAAGTAATCAAAGTAAAGATGGTGTGTTTATGTTAATATGAGATAAAGTAGACTTTTAGAAAATAAAAAGACTACTACATTCTGTTAAATTTTTCAAAGGAGTAGGATGATAAACTAATATATGTGTAAGTTTTGCCATAGCTGCAGGGAGATTTTATCATATCGTCCATTTGAGTAGAAGACTGTCAAACATTTATCTCAGTACCTGAAGGTTTTATCAAGAAAAACTCACACTGGGGCACAGAAGATTTGGACGATACCATCAAAAAACTTGATCTAGCATCTGGTAGAAAATACGTAAAGTTCTGCATCTAGTAGTGGGGACATTTATATTCATTTCAATTAAAAAATAGAATATTTATGAGTATTGATTTTACTACACCATGAAGCAATGTGAAACACATTTTAAAGTTTCATTATTATGCAGGAAATGGTCTCTAACTAAAATGCAAATAAATTGGGAATCTATTATAAAATATTTAAAGTAAATTGTTCTTGAACCTTTAAAACTGTACTCCCTAATAAGTGATGGATCAAAATAAATCATAATGGAAAATATGAAATACTCAGAACTACATATCAAAATTGCAATATCTAGGCATAAACAGAATATGTCTAAAATCAAGCACGTTAGAAAACTCTCCAAAAAGTAACAAATGAGACAGGAACAAACAGAAAGGACTCCCAGGCTCTTGGGTTGAAAAACTCAATATCAAAATGATGTCAATCGTCTTTAGGTTAGGTAGAAATTTAAATCAATCCCCTAAAAAAGTAACCCTTTTTTTTTTCTTGTACTAAAAACATTGATTACAATTTGGACATGCATAAGTTCCTCTAGAACTCAGGAGTGGGGAAAACTTCCTAACCATGAATCAAAAAATCTATATGCAGAGAAAAAATATTCGCTAAATTTAATTGCATAAAAATCATTTTAAAAATAAACCCTATTTTGCTTCATATACCGTTTGATACTTTCAAAACGTTTTTCCTTTAATTTTTATCGAAACCTCACAAGATGGTTTAATCATTTTCCATCTTTACCAGATGAACAAACTGATTAAAGAGAGCTTACATAATTTGTTCGAGGTCATATGCTAGTAAATTGATAAAAGTTAATTCAACCCTAGTATTTTTTTTACCCCAGATTCATTGTCTTAACCTTTCATAGCTTTACCAACAGTGTAAGAAATAGGGTGAATAGTGTGAGGAAGGGGGCTGGATAATTTTATTACTCTAGAAGTAAAATTTCCCTGGGACCTTCAGTAAAATACAGCAGAGTAAAAATATTGCTCCCCTGATTTATTTGCTTAAATAAACTAGTAACAATGGAACAAAGAAACAAGCAAGCAAACATATAAAAAAAATGAAAAGAATAATCAAACAAGCAAATATATTAAAGAGAAAGTTTTAACCACAGTAACATTAAAAGATAGTACCCAAACTTAAACACAACCAGTAAGAAAGTCTGCCAATTGCAACAAAAATTGGAAGATACATGTACATATGTGGGTTTTTTTGGGGGGGGGAGGGACGGAGAGCGTTGGGAGTCAGAGGTTGCTTACTTCTTCATATCAAGCTGAGGATCTTAGCCCACCCACGGGCACCAAACTCAAATTTGTACCCACTGGATTATTTTAAAAATAGCCCAAATAAGCAGATCTTTACCCAGTGAGAGTCTCCCTGTGCTCCTTAGAAGCAAGAATGCTAACACTGTCTTGCTTACTTTGGACACGTCATCAGAAGAGATCAATCCTTGAAGAAGGACATCATGCTTGGTAAAGGAGACGGTCAGTGGAAAAGGAGGAGACCCTCAATGAGACAGATTGACACAGTGGTTGCAATAATGGCTCAAACATAGCAACGGCTGTGAGGATGGCCCAAGACCAAGCAACCTTTCATTGTGTTATACGTAAGGTTGTTATGAGTAGGAGCTGACTCCATAGTACCTAACAACAACAACAAAATCAAGCACGTTAGAAATTCACATACCCCTGAAACCACACCAGACATCTGCTAGCCCTAGATAGGATAAAATAAGATAATCTTGTAGTTATAAGGACCCTAAGGTGATGTTGCCTTTGGAGCTCTTTTATCCAGAGACTCATCACCTCGATGCAGAAGAGCATTGCCTAGACACACGTTAGCCTTCCCCTCTCTCTTCTTCCCCTGGATTTTCACACCCTCTTTCCCCGTTGGAGCCCTGGTGGTGCAGCGGTTAAGGGCTATGGCGTGCTATGGTTGCTAACCGAAAGGTCTGAAGTTCAAACCCACCAGGTGCTCCTTAGAAACCCTGTGGGGCAGTTCTACTCTGTCCTGTAGGGTCTCTATGAGTTGGAATTGACTAGATGGCAAGGGGTTTGGTTTGTGTTTGGTTTTTTTGGTGGGGGGGACCTTCCCCTGTTGGTGGCTCCTTGCACCACCTCCTGCTGTGGGGTACGAGTGCCCGCATGTGGCTGTGGAAACATCGGCCCCAATAAGTAGCTTGTTGTGCAAATCTGCTATCTCATGGCCGTGTCGTTTTCCTTGATCAGCTGGAACTCAGTACAGTATCAAAAGCAGACGCCTGCCTCTGCAGATATCTGACAGAGCTTGAAATTCTCTAAGAACAGTTGTCACACCTTGAGGCACTAAAGTTTTGAAAAGTTCTGGGAACTGGCTGCTCTTGTAACTGTTTTCATCATCCCTGAGTGGTGGGAGAAGTCAGGTGGAGATAGGAAATGCAAAAACACGCCACAAAATTATCTTAGCAAGAATCTTGCTGTTACCGTGGAGGAAGAAGAAGAAAAGGGTGGTAATCCACTCTGCAGCTAATCTTAATTATTGGAAAAGTATTAAAAGCTACATCATCCCACAAAAAATGTGTCAAGGGTCCTTAGTGTAAGCAAGGTCAATAAACAAACAAATAATGAACTCTAGTAATGATACAGAAACCCTGGTGGTGTAGTGGTTAAGAGCTACAGCTACTAACCAAAAGTTGGCAGTTCAAATCCACCAGGTGCTCCTTGGAAACTCTAGGGGCAGTTCTGCTCTGTCCTATAGGGTCACTATGACTCAGAATCGACTCAGTGGCAATGGGTTTGGTGTTTTGTTTGTTTTAGTCATGGTATACATGTGGAAGTGTTTATAGGTTGAAGTATACAGATACCTGCAACAATCCTTTGAAATGCATCTCAGAATAATATGGATCAATGAATGGATGGAGAATGATACGGATAGATGTGTGATAAAGGTAGTAAAACAGAGACTGTAAACTCTAGATAATGGGTATGCTGGTTTTCACTATACAATTTTTCAACTTTTCTCTATATTTCAACTTTTTAAAATAAAATGTGCAATTAAATACTGTGTCAAATATTTTTTAAAAGTTACTCCAAAAGCATTGAGTTAGTGAAAGGTAATTCAAAATAATAAAATAAACAAAAGCAACTTTTTGCCTCAAATTATCGTTCTGTCCTTCCTGTAAGCTTCGGCAAAATGATGGGCTCCTGCAAAACTCAACAAACTTCAATTTAATGACAAGTAATAATTAGACAGCTGCTAACTGAACGGCTGGCAATTGATGTCCACCAAGTCCAAAGAAAGACCTGAAGATCTGTTGTTAACTGCCGTCAAGTCAGTTCCGACCCTTGGTGACCCCATGTGTGCAGAGTAGAACTCATCGATAGGGTTTTCAAGGCTGTGACCTTTCGGAAGCAGATCACCGGGCCAGTCTTCAGAGGCATCTCTGGGTAGGCTTGAACCCCAACCTTTCGGAATAGTCAAACACTTAACCATTTGGCCACCAAGGGACTCCTCCTGGAGATCTACTTCAGAAAAATCAGCCACTGAAAACCCCATGAAGCGCAGTTCTACTCTGACACACATGGGGTTGCCGTGAGTCAGAGTTGACTCCTTGGCGACTGTTTGGTTTTTTTCCCTTAGTTTCTGTTGGTCATTGTCTTCTTTTTAAAGTCTAATCTCTTAGTTCTGGCAGGTGGTGGGTGACCTGAATGAAAGCAAACCGAACCCTTTACTTTGCTCCAAGGGAGGGTGGTCATCCTTGTAGAACCTGGCTGAGCAAGTGTTCTTTTTCCTCCTAAAACCTGAGGTTTACTGAGTATATAAAAAGCTCTTCCCACAATGCCAAAGGAGCCCTGGTGGCACCATGGTTAACTGCTTGAACCAAAATGGTGGTTCGAACCCACTAGCTGCTCCACAGGAGAAAGATGTGACAGTCTGCTTTCATAAAGATTTACAGCCTTGAAAACCCTATGGGGCAGTTCTGCTCTGCTCTGTAGGGTCGTTATGAGTTGGAATTTACTCTACAGCAATGGGTTTTTTTTTTTTTTTTGTCTGTTTGTTTCCTTGCAAAGAATCAGTTAGTAAGAGGGTCAGCAACTTGACGCCAAACAATGCAATTGCAAACAGTCTGCAGCCCTAACAGGGGCAGCAAAACGTTTCAGCAAAGGGCTTTCTTCCAGAGTACTAACAGCAGTGTTCAAAAACCTAGAATGTTTTATATTTAAAGAAGATAGCAACAGTGAGAAACAGAGAAAATGTGAATTGAAAGAGAAAGTGAAAGTCTTCCAATAAGAGGATGGCCATATACACGTTTGTGACCAGGGCTTCGAACCAGTGTATTTGGGTTTGAGTCTCTGCTGAGAATTTGCATTTCTAACAAGTTCCCAGACAGTGCTAATGCTGCTGGTTAGGAAACCATTCTGAGAACCGCTAGTAAAGACAGTGGTTCTCAAAGTTTATTACATGTAAGAATAAATTGAGGATCTTTTTAAAATGTAGATTCTGGTTCAGTGTATCTTCTCAACAGGGGTTTGAACCTGAAGGAACTGGTTCAAAGCCCTGCTTATGACCTGGGCAGTAAAAGCCTAATAATGAGCTTTGAAAAAAAATACCACAGCAGACTACCATAAGCTCTTGCAGCATGCATGAGGAAAGGAAAGGAGAGGCATATTAAAATACCGAAGACGTAAGACAGGACTAAGACATTACCAAGCCATTCTTGGCTAAAGAGCCAAGGTCAAAGTCAATTATAAAGCAAATATAATACCTACAAATCATATGCGTGGTTTCTTAAGTTTTGTATACATACACAAGGAAAAAAAAGCATAATGATTTACTTATTTTAACAAAGGGGTCAGCTAATCTCTTGCGTTAAAAATTCCAGCTTGAGAATTAGAATCACGTGTGATCTGAAATAGCTGAACATAGATGAAGATTACCGACTGTCTAGTTTTAAGAACTAAATCCCAGACAGAGATGACTGTGCCTGCTTTTCAAAAAACGATGAGATTACCCTATTAGCAACCTTCACAAGTGGCAGATTTAATGTCACTTTCCAAATCATCAAATGAATTAAAATTTCCATAGTAAGTTTTTATGCCCTTCTCCCCAGAAGTATGCTGATCTGAGTTTGGGTTATTTATTGGCAAAGGTATTTTTATAACTATAAACTAAAAAATTAAGCAATAAAGAGTATTCTGCTTTTAAATTACGTATAGCCATGATGCGCATTGGTTAAGAGTTTGGCTGCTAACCAAAAGGTCAACAATTCAAATCCACCAACTGCTCTTTGGAAACCCTATGGGACAGTTCTACTCCGCCTTATAGGGTCGCTATGAGTCAGAATCGACTCGACAGTTACAGGATCTTTTTTTTTAATATCTATTATATATTGGACATTTATGCAAATTTTAAAAGTATTGCAAGTTGTAAAAGACCAATCAATGTCCCCTTTCCATTTTTCTAACTAGAATATTTGATGTTCAAAGATATTTATTTGATCATAGTATTTTTTATTAATATAAGAAACAACTTAAATTTGGTAATTTTTTTTTTTTTTGAGAAATTATCAAACTGCAAATCAATTAAGTAAACTCTTAGTGTTCTTAAATACTGGAAAAAATATGTCAAAGAATCTCAGTAAAAGTATAGGCTATAAACATTGTATTAGCTTATTATTTTTCTGTAATGAACATTGTAGTATACATGGTAACAATTCAAGGGAAATATTTACTGTTAAGTATTACTCAAATGCCCTGGGAAAGTGAATATTCTGAATCTAACAGGAAACTGTAATGTGCTGAATTATAGGTTTGCCCATTAACAGGATTGACTTAATGTGGAGGTGAGAATCGCAATTATCTATTTTCTGTCCCAGCCTTTTATAATTCTCACTTTCAAACAAGACAGACTTGTACTTAGAACTTTAATTTCAATGAGGTTTTGAAGGAATAAAAGCCAGACAATGTTGTATTTGGAAAGCCCTCTGACCCTAGGTGAGGAACCCTGGTGGCACAGCAGTTAAGCACTTAACTGCCAACCAAAGGTTGACAGTCAGAATCCACCAGCCACTCCACGGGAGAAAGATGTGGCAGTGGCTTCCGTAAAGATTACAGCCTTGGAAACCCTATGGGGCAGTTCTACCTTGTCCTATAGGCTCACTATGAGGGAGAATCCACTCAACGATAGTGGATTTTTTTTTTTTTTTACTATCTCTAGATGAATGGGAATAAGAGGAAGCCCAGGAAATAGCCTCCCCCTACCTGGGGTGCACAGAGCTAGACAGCACATCACCAGCCACAGAATCTCTGAGCCCCCCTACTGGACCTGCCTCCTGTCCTGGTTCCTGCCTTTTGCTGCAGGGCCTGACTTAGGATTGCAACCCTGCCTTGAATAAAAATTGTCCTGCGTCTCAGACTTCCCTGACTGTTCCCTGCTAGTATCATCACCCTGAAGTCTGGTCCTTGATTTTGGAATTCCTTAATGTAAGTTGGATGAATTTCCTGATCAATTCTCCCAAAACTCATCTGATTCCCTCAACCATTGCTACCTAGAATTTTCTGCCACCTGCTCTTCCCCTGACCTCTTGGATGATGATGGTTACACAGTTTAGACAAGCCTAGAGGTATCTCTGGCCTTTGTCCATTTGAATAGGGGAACCTCTTTATTACTGCCTTCTTTATACCACTTTATATAAGGGGCCACTCAATTTGCTGTGCTTCTGAGTTCATGGGAGGTATCACACTTAAATGACACAATATGAAGGACTTTTGAAGATGTTTTGCAAAGATTGACCCTACTCTTACCCATAGACCGACTATGTCATCTGAAATTATGGTTATTAGTACTGTTCCTTCAATTAATGTAATATTTTTGGATCTATTCCAAAAGGATTAACTAAGATGAATAAAATATTTATTAGCATCCATCTCACATTCAGAAGGAGCCCTAAGAAATGAGACACGAGGCAGCGACAATTTTATTTTTTCATTCCAAAAATATATCTTGAACATCTGCTACATGCAAGTCTGTGGGCCAGAAACTTGCCCAATTTTCTGAAGAGAAAATTGATTAGTGGAGAGAACACAGAATGAGATGAAGCTTGATACAATACACATTTGGTAAAGTATACTGAAAGTATACAGCAAGATGAATTCTTACATGATATGTATATAACAGGGTAACTTTCACCACCTCAAGATATCAAACATTTGCAGCATGCCAGGGGCTCCCTCATTCCCCCTCCCAGTCAATATCCACCTTCTCTCTCGGAGGTAACCTTTGTTTTTATTCCTATTACCATACATTTATTTAATCTGTTCTTGGACTGATTATAAATGTAATTGATTCATTATTTACTCTTTGGTGTCTGGCTTCCCTTACTGAACTTGTCTGTGAATTTCACCCGTGTTGTTATGTTTAATAGTAATTCTTTCTTTTTCATGGCTGTGCAGTTTTCCATTTTATGAATACAGCACAACCTATTTATCTAGTTTACTATTGACAGACATTTGTGTTGTTTCCAGTTTGGGGTTGTAATGAATAAGGCTGCCGAGTATGCTCTTATAAATGTCATTAAAATAAGTACTTCTGTTCTACTTTCCCAAGAGAAATCAATTGTGTAGGACTAATTTTAAAATGTCTATTTATTTATTCTAGCCTTCTTTGGGAGAATAAACATCAATAATTGCAAGACAATGTGTTACAAATTAAGATTAATGTTTAGCCCTCCTTAAGCTCAAGGGCCACTACCCGTCTGCCAGTTTCTGGTAGTGTGGCCACTGAGGTATTGCTGTCATGCTGGAAGCTATGCCACCCGTATTTCAAACATCGGCAGTGTCACCCATCTGGACATGTTTCAGTGGAGCTTCCAGACTAAGACAGACTAGCAAGAAAAGTCTGGTCTACTTCTGAAAATTTGCCAGTGAAAATGCTACGGATCACAACAAAATATCATCCTATACAGTGCTGAAAAATGCTCCTCATAGGTTGAAAGTCACTCAAAATACACAGTGGCTGCAACAATGGACTTGAGCATACCAGCAATTGTGAAGATGGTGCAGGACCGAGCAACATTTTGTTCTGTTGTACAGGGGATCGTCCTAAATTAGAGCGGACTCAACAGCAGCTAATGACAGCAACAACGTCTCAAGGAGCTGGACCTGATAGCTGAGATAGATGATTAAAACGGCAACTGTGTCTGTCATGGATTGAATGATGTCCCTCAAAAAATATGTGTATCAGTTTGGATGGGCCATGATTCCCAGTATCGTGTGGTTGTCCTCCATTTTGTGGTTGTAATTTTATGTTAAAGAGGATTAGTGTGGGATTGTAACACCCTTACTAAAGTCACATCCCTGATCCAATGTAAAGGGAGTTTCCCTGGGGTGTGGCCTGCACCACCTTTTATCTGACAAGAGATAAAAAGAAACAGAAGCAAGCAGAGAGTTGGGGACCTCATACCACCAAGAAAGCAGTGCCAGGAGCAGAGGGCATCCTTTGGACCTGGAGTCCCTGCGTGGGAGACTGATGAGAAGGCCGACAAAGAAAGCCTTCCCCTGGAGCTGACGCCCTGAATTTGGACTGTTAGACTACTCTCTGTGAAGAATAAATTTCTCTTCGTTAAAGCCATCCACTTGTGGTATTTCTAGTACAGCAGCATTAGATGACTAAGACAGTGTCCTCCTTCCTTCCTCCCTCTCTCCCTCCCTTCCTTCTTATTTGTTTCTCCTTCCCTAACCATTTGAGATTAAGCTGCAGAGATTTTGCCTGACCAATTGCCTCTGGCCCCCTCAGCATGTGTCTCCTACAAACAAGGACATTCTCTTACATAATTACTCTGCAGTTACAACACTCAGAAAATTCAACACATATGCTACACTATTATCGATATACAGTCCATTTTCAAATTTTGCTGGTTTTCCCAACACTACCCTTACAGGAACCTTTACTTTCCTTTCCCCCAGCCCCACTCCCACCAAGCGGATATAATCCAGTATCACACAGTTCCTTAGCCCTCTTTCACCTTTCAGGACATCGGCATTGTGTGGCGCATACAAGCTCACCGTGTTTTAGAATGTCCCTCATGGATGTTTCTGATTTTTGTCCTCATGGTTGGACTTAAGCATTTTCGGCAGCGTCTTTCTCAGAGTAACACACCAGGAGGCACTTGATGTGAGTTTACACCATGATTAGTAACGTTTATTTTGATCACATAGTTAAGGAGATGTCTTAGCGATAATAATGTGTGTATTGTTATGTAATGAAACAATATTAATGCTTAAAAAGACTACGAAAAAAATGTGTGCTAGAAAAAATACTTAATCTCCAGATGCAGTTATTTTATCATAAGATTTGAAAAGGAAGGAGAAAAATTATCCTTTCTTATCCTTCTCAGAACAGATAACTAATATTATAACGATGTACGGGAATATCCTTCACTATTTTTTTTATAGTAACTCAGATTGAAGGAGCCCTGGTTGTGCAGTGGTTAAGCGCTCGGCTGCCAATCACTGTTAACCAAAGGTCAGCGATTCAAACCCACCAGCCACTCCTTGGAAGAAAGTTGTGGCAGTCTGCTTCCGTAAAGGTAACAGTCTTGGAAATCCTGTGGGACAGTTCTACCCTGTCCTGTAGGGTTGCTATGAGTCAGAATAGAATTGTTCACATACAACAACAACAACAGAAATACAGATATAGATTTTTAGTCTTCACAAAATTAGGGTGACATTTTAATACGAACTATTGAAATCAGTTTACTTAATCTACTATATGGTGAATATATTTCAAAGGTAATAATTAAGCTTCTATAATATCACCCTAATGCTTCACGATATTTCAGATGTTTTACTTTTGTCTTTGGTAGATAGGATAAAACATAAAAAGAGAGAAATATGAGATAATTTATGAAGCACATAGACATCTATGTGCTTAGTTTTTTCTCTTTGCTTTGGACTTATTTGTCTACCCATCTTTGTGAGCTCTTATTTGGAGTTTTATTGGATTCCCATCAAATCTTTTCCTCTCCTTTGATGATTCAGGTATCCTGGAGATGTCATTCGGTCAATAAAAAAAGAGTAAGAAAAATAACAGTGAAAGCGAGAAAAGGTGAGCATAATATCGGCTAAATAGCATTAAAATGCTTTTCAGTGGGAAAGAAAATCTGTATTTTTGCTCTTTCTTAGTAACAAGCCCTGGTCATGATTGCTGTTGTCAGGAGGGACACGTTGAATGCTTTGTGTCACATGTGTTTCTGTTGGCTTATCTACAAGTGGGGAACGGGGTAGCAATGCATTGGGGTAATGAATTTTGCTTCCTATGTGGCGATATCTAGAGAATATTATGAGCGCAATTTTCAACTTATATTCTTAAAAGTAAATAAAAATATTCATTTCAGAGAGGAAGTAATTTGCTAGAAAAAAATTAACAAATCTTAACAGCTGTTACAATGCCTTGATAAACTGGTTGATAATTTGACAGCTAAGGGTGTGGTTAACAGAACACAAAGACAAAAAAGAGAGTAAAACTACTCCAATTCAGAAAGTAACTAGACTTTGGGGTGAGAGTAATCAGAGGAGAGAGGAGAAGGAGAGTGTACCAATATGTTAGGAATATGGATCCAGAAGTAAGACACTTCTGAAGGATAATTAACTCAGAAGAAAAACATCACAGTAAGTAGGAAATCCATGAGCCATCACACCCACTTTGTAATCCCTAGTGAAACTGGGAATGTCTCAAGCCTTCTACTATACGTGAAATTGGGTTTAAACCAATTTAATTTAATTTAAAACACAGGCCATCTTAGTTGATGCCTGAATTATAAGAGAAAACAGTGTTCAAGTGGAAGTTTGAGTAAAGATGAAGTGGGTTGTTTATACCGCCAACCCTTTCTCCAACTATGTGTTTGTGGGGGAAATAGTACCTTTGTTCCTCATTTTCTCCGTCTACAAAATAGGCATAATACCACTTAAGTCATCTAACCTAAAGAATCACATAAAGAACAAATGAATACAATTAGAAAGTGTAAATCCCTTTAGAATTAATGGCATGTAGGATTGACAGATATTGATATTGATGAAGATCAAAGACTACAACCTTGAATATGGGTTATACCTCAACATAAAGAAAACAAAAATTCTCACAACTGGACCAATAAGCAACATCATGACAAACGGAGAAAATACTGAAGTTGTCAAGGATTTCATTTTACTTGGATTCACAATCAACGCCCACGGAGGCAGCAGTCAAGAAATCAAAGGACTCATTGCATTGGGCAAATCTACTGCAAAAGACCTCTTTAAAGTGTTCGAAAGCAAAGATGTCACCTTGAAGTCTAAGGTGTGTCTGACCCAAGCTGTGGTATGTTCAATCGTTTCATGTGCATGAGAAAGCCGGACAATGGATAAGGAAGACTGAAGAAGAATTGAAGCCTTTGAATTATGGTGGTGGCAAAGAATATTGAATACACCGTGGACTGCCAGAAGAAGGAACAAATCTGTCTTGGAAGAAGTACAGCCAGAATGCTCCTTAGAAGCGAGAATGGTGAGAGTTTGTCTTATGTACTTTGGACATGTTATCAAGCGGGATCAGTTCCTGGAGAAGAACACCATGCTTGGTAAAGCAGGGTGTCAGTGAAAGAGAAGAAGACCCTCAACTAGATGGATTGACACAATGGCGGCAACAATGGGCTCAAGCATAAAAACGCCTGTGAAGATGGCGAAGGACAAAGCAGAGTTTCGTTCTGTTGTACGTAGGGTTGCTATGAGACGGAATGACTGGACGTCACCTAACAATAGGATTGACAAAAATCAGTGGCTCTATGTTAATTTCTCTGATCCTAGATTTTAAAACTCCATGTTTTTATTGCCAAGTGTATTTTGTTCATTTCCACATGGAGGTACGTCAAAATCAGTGTTCATGAAAGAAGTCCATCTTCCTACCCTGCAGTCTAGATGATGATGAATGACACTATCATTCATCTAATTATTCAATACAGAAACCCCGAAACCCACCTAGATTCACCTCCTTCCTAACCTCCCACTTCCAATCTGCCACTACTTACTAGCAATTGCATCTACCCAGTTTACTTCCTCCACCTCCAATGCCATAAATTTTATTAAATGTTGTGACTCCTTCGTCTTGGATGATGATGATGATGATGAATAAAATGTATATAGTACTATGTGCCAAGCACCATCCCAAGCACTTTCCATATATCAACTCATTCAGTCTTCACTAACCCTACTAAGTAGATGCATAAGTATACTAATGTTACTAAGGAGATGTATAATTTGCTTTATTTCCCAAATGAGAAGACTAAAGCCCAGAGCAGTTAAATAATTTTCTCCAATTTAAACACTTGGTAGGTGATGAAGCCACGGTTTCAGGCTGGGCAACCTGGCAATAGATTCCATGCTCTTAAACAAAAAAGCCAAACCAGTTGCTGTTGAGTAGATGGCAAACGTGGTGACCCCATGTGTATCAGGGTAGAACTGTGCTCCCTAGGATTTTCAATGGCAAATTGTTATGAAGTAGATTTGCAGCCCTTTCTTTTGATGCTCCTCTGGGTGGACTTGAACCTCCAACCTTTCAGTTAGCAGCCGAGCACATTAACAGCTTACACCACCCAGGGACTCCTCCGTGCTCTTAAATACCACATTATAATCAGGATAACTTCTGTTCTTTTTTTTTTCTTTTTTAGCCCTTGAAACTATTTCTCACACTAAGACTAGATTATTATAACAATTTTCTCTTGTCTTCAGGGTATAAATCCAAATTCCTTAACATAGCACAAAAAGGTATGATTCTAGCTCAGTGCTCTGGTCTAATCTCTTGGCCACTTGACATCATGCTCTACTTTTATGAAACTGCTGTCATTTCTTTGATCACCTCTGCATGTTATCTTGCCTCTAGCAGGCCATTGTGCATTTTTGCCTATTCCCAAGAAAGGTAATCCAACCAAATTCAGAAATTATCAAACAATATCGTTAATACTACAAGCAAGCAAAATTTTGCTGAAGATCATTCAAAAGCCGCTGCAGCAGTATATCAACAGGCAACTGCCAGAAATTCAAGCTGGATTCAGAAGAGGTTCTAGAACCAAGGATATCATTGCTGATGTCAGATGGATCGTGGCTGAAAGCAGAGAATAGCAGAAAGATGTTTACCTGTGTTTTATTAACTGTACTAAGGCATTTCAACTGTGTGGATCATAATAAATTATGGATAACATTACAAAGAATAGGAATTCCAGAACACTTAATTGTGCTCATGAGGAACTTGTACACAGATTAAGAGGCAGTCGTTCAAACAGAACAAGGGGATACTGTGTGGTTTAAAGTCAGGAAAGGTGTCGTCAGGGTTGTATCCTTTCACCATGCCTATTCAATCTGTATGCTGAAGAAATAATCCAAGAAGCTGGACTCTTTGAAGAAGAACACGGCATCAGAATCTGAGGAAGACTCATTAACAATCTGCATTATGCAGATGACACAACCTTTCTTGCTGAAAGTGAAGAGGACTTGAAGCACTTACTGATGAAGATCAAAGACCACAGCCTTCAGTATGGATTACACCTCAACATAAAGAAAACAAAAATCCTCACAACTGGACTGTCATGGTTTGAATTATGTCCCCCAAAAAATGTGTGTATCAATTTGCCTGGGCCATGATTCCCAGAATTGTGTGGTTGGCCTCCATTTTGTGATTCTAATTTTATGTTAAACAGGATTAGGGTGGGATTGTAACACTACCCTAACCCAGGTCACATCCCTGATCCAATGTAAAGGGAGTTTCCCCGGGATGTGGCCTGCACCACCTTTTACCTTACAAGAGATAAAAGGAAAGGGAAGCAAGCAGAGAATGGGGACCTCATGCTATCAAGAAAGCACTTCCAAGAACAGAGCACGTCCTTTGGACCGGGATCCCTGCACAGAGAAGCTCCTAGTTCGGGGGAACATTGACGAGAAGGCCGACAGAGAAAGAAAGCCTTCCCCTGAAGCTGATGTCCTGAATTTGGACTTTTAGCCTACTAGACTATGAGAGAATAAATTTCTCTTTGTTAGAACTTGTGGTATTTCTGTTAGAGCAGCACTGGATGACTAAGACATGGACCAATAAGCAACATCATGACAAACAGCAAAGACTGAAGTTGTCAAGGATTTCATTTCACTTGGCTCCACAATCCACCGCTCCTTGGAAGCAGCAGTCAAGAAATCAAAAGACACATTGCATTGCGCAAATCTGCTACAAAAGACCTCTTTAAAGTGCTGAAAAGCAAATATGTCACCTTGAAGACTAAAGTGCGCCTGACCCAAGCCGTGGTGTCTTCAATCACCTCATATGCGCAAGAAAGCTGGACAATGAATAAGAAAGAGTGAAAACTAATTGATGCCTTTGAATTGTGGTGTTGGTGACGAATATTGAACAAATCTGTCTTGGAAGAAGTACAACCAGAATGCTCCTTAGAAGCAAAGATAGCGAGACTACGTCTCACATACTTTAGACATGTTACCAGGAGGGATCAGTCCCTGGAGGAGGTCATCATGCTTGGTAGAGCGTCAGCGAGAAAGAAGGCCCTCAACAAGATGGATTGACACAGTGGCTGCAACAATGGGCTTAAGCATAACAACAATTGTGAGGATGGGGCAAGACTGGCAGTGTTTCGTTCTGTTGTACAGAGGGTCACTATGAGTTGGAACTGACTAGACAGCACCTAACAACAATTTTTACTCATTCTTCAGGTAGCTGTTATGGCATTCTTTCTCTGGGAAGTCTATCTTCACCCCTCCCAAAACAATTATAAGTATCCTTCCAATAGATTGCCATTGCATTTTGTGTTCTCTCCCAATTCATTGTGTTATACTGGTCTGCTTACTTTACTGTCTCCTCCAATGGATTGTACACTCCTTAGAGGCCAAAAACGTGTGTTAGTTAATTTTGTACCCCCAACAATTAGCCGGAGCCCTGGTGGTGTAGTGGTTAAAGTCTCAGTTGCTAACCAAACGGTTGGCAGTTCAAATCCACAAGCCACTCTTTGGAAACCCTATGGGGCAGTTCTACTCTGACCTACAGATTTGCTATGAGTCGGAACCAACTCGATGGCACCTAACAACAACAACAACAATTAGCAATGTACCTGTCACATAGAATGCACTCAATTACAGGTTCTTAACATGAGATACTTGTATAAATTTCAGGAATTAAATTGTTGTTGTTGTTGTTGTGTGCCGTCAAGTTGATTCCTACTCACAGCAACTCTATACGACAGAGTAGAACTGCCCCTTATAGTCTCCTAGGCTGTCATCTTTACAAGAGCAGATTGCCATGTCCTTTCTCCTGCAGGAATTCAATTAGTCCCATGAAATGTTATGCCAAATGTTGTAACCATAGGGATGTGTACATTTTGGGATGTGGGAAATGATTACATTCTATAAGTTGCCACTGGGCTAGGGTGTGTCAGTAGGTGAAATGAATTGGAGTCCTCCAATAGAAGCTCTAAAGCACCTGTCTCCTGAAAGAAACCCATACCCTTCCAATATTTCCAGCATCTGCTCTTTCCACACCGTTGACAGAGTGGCATCTCCCTACAACTTATGTGGCTTTCTAATTTCTAATGCTTTCAAATTCCATGATTCCATTCACATGAAGGAACTGATGGCCGCAATCAGGAAGCCCAAATGATAAAGTTTCTTATATAAATTAAATAGCACCATTGAGTCTAGTCAGGAAATGGAATTGTTTTAGTTAATAAAATATTCTAATTAATTGAGGGCAATAACAAGGGAGATACAATTATAAGGTGAAGAGATGGATTTATGTAAGTGGTTTGTGGAATTAGCTGTATCGCTTTATAATTGCAATTACATGTAGATTTTCGGGTTTCAAAAAAACAGAATAGAATAAAAGGCATGCTGCCAAGTGTAATTTCATCCTTGATGATTCGGCAAGAACTCACGGTGCTTTGAGGTCAGTGTTAGGAACGTCTATCATCATTGCTATAGTTGTGCAAGTAATCGAGATTTCTGGTTGAAGGGTCAGTTTTTGCTCCTCTCATTTAGGCCCCATATATGGTTGTCAGGAAGAGAAGAGAAAGGTGTTAAAAAAAAAAAAAAAAAAAAAAGAATTTAGTGGATGACTTCAAAGAGAATAAAGGAAATCTGTATTCACTGGTTGTGATGGTTGAATTGTTTCCTGTTCTCTAACATGTATTAACCTTCCACTCTCCTTCTGTAGCCTCATAACAGATTCATTATTACTTTTTTAATGATAAAGGCATCTGGACCAAGTGTTTCATTAAAACAACAAGCCTGAGCAGGTCCCGAACACAAAGCGTTCAGCTCTATGAAGTAGAAAGTTAATGTTCCCAGGAATTCTCATGTTCTTTGTATCCAACAGAAGGGCAATAACACATCAGTCGTTTTTCAACCTTATTGGCATTGAGGGTGTATAGGAAATAGAAGAAAAATAAGAGAAGCGAGGATTGCCCTTTCAAGGGAGTCTGTGGGGATCTTGGAGAAAGAATTATGTTCAGTCTAGCATTAATCAGCCTTCTGTAAACACCTTGTGATTAATTCTGCATAATAATAGAAGTGTCAGAAATCCAAGACTGGAAACAAATTTGACTCAGAAGCCTGGAGCTTACAAAGAACTCAAGCTGTCCCTAATCACCTAAGACCTACCTTCCTCACTGTCTAATGGTCATCTCCAAAAGGCTGTTGAATTCATTATGTCTCAAAGGAAATCTATCGCCTTCTTCCCAAATATGATCCTCCTTTTTTCTACCTCATTTCACCTCAGGAGAAGGAACTAACCAACCCATCCTCTAAGCCATCTCTGTACTTTGTTTATTGCACTGTTAATTTGATTGTTGCACTGATCACCTTGTTATAGGTTAAGTAATGTATAGTACAGATTACATATTAGTTTCTTCCCGAGAGCGTGGGTAGACTGAACCCTTTGAGAGCAGGGACTGCCATTCATTTTTGCATCCCCCACACTTTACATACTAAACTTTAGAGAATATCTTAAAATAATAGGAATAGCTAAGATACACTGAAAAGTGTGTGCCAGACACTATTCTAAGAAATTACATGTACTAGCCCACCTGTTCAGCGTAACAGTCCTATGAAGCAGCCACAGTTACTGTCTCACTTTTACAGGTGACCAAACTGAAGCACAGAAAGTTTAAGTAAGTTTTCTAGGATCACATACATAGTAATGAAAGGAGCCAGGATTCAAAACCAGGCAGTCTTGCTTGAATTTTCATATTTCCTTGTATGTCTTCTACTGGTTTCCCTATTATTAACACGTTGGTGCTCTGTCTCTTTCTCTCACTCTTTCTCATTCTTGCTCTCATTCCTGCTTTCTATCTCTTTCTCTTTCTAGTAAATTAAAAAAAAACCTGTTGCTGTTTAGTAGATTAGGACTCATAATGACCTTACAGGACAGAGTAGAACTGCCCCATAGGGTTTCTAAGGCTGTAAATCTTTACAGAAGCAGACTGCCATGTCTTTCTCCCATGGAGCGGCTGGTGGGTTCAAACTACAGACCTTTCAGTTAGCAGCCAAGTGCCTTAACCACTGCATCACCAGGGCCTCTCTTTCTAATAGGGGAATGTTATACACATTACCCTGAAGAATTATGAGGAAGTACACATCATCAGGAAAGACCAGTTTCTAGAAATGGACATCATGTTGGGTAAAGTAGAGGGTCAGTGAAAATAAGAGAAACCATCAATGATATGGAATGACATAATAGCCACAACAAGGGGCTCAAACACACCAAAGATCATGAAGATGGGGCAGGACCAGGCAAATTTTCATTCTGTAATTCGTAAGGTCGCTATGAGTTGGAGCCAACTCAATGACAACTAACAACAATAACAACTACCACCAACTGGATTACAACCACTTGGTCCTGTTAACTGAGAGTCTTAGCTCTTCCCAACTGATTGTTGGGCCAGTTAATGGGATGATGCCTAAATGCTGACAGGTAATCCTGTCTAATAATAACTTGTTTCACTTTCCACACTGGAATCTTGCCCTGTACCCTCTCTCACTATAGACATGATAACACAGCCCTATGTAACATAAACATTGAATAAACATATATTGAATTACATTTCATGTCTGGCAACATGGCAGACATGATCTCATGAAAAATTCTCTGTCTATAAAACCCACAGAAATGTTGTAAAGTGTCAAAACAAAAATTTTAAACCCTGAGCTTAATCAACAAGGAATTAAGATAAATATCCAGAAGCCAAAAACAAAAACAAAAGATAGGCAACCAGAATTTTTTTAAGAGGGTATTGAAGACACAATTACCCCCATTGGTGTTTGCCAGTTTTGGTAAATTTAAGTATTGGATTTTACCAGTCATGAAGATGGCAAGAGACATAGGCTTGGGCCCAAACAATGAAGGACTGAAAACTGAAATACTTGCATGTTACTGGTATCATCGAAAAGCTAAAGCCTCAATGATAACATAAAATGAAACAAAAATTCAACCAACTCTATGAATAAGAGACTTGTCTCTCTCTGTCTGGGCTTCATGATCACAGCTCTGCCTGCATGAATGTTTGAGTTTTTGATTTATACTTTCTATTCAGTGCAGGAAACACAAAGCTGCAAAATTACATTAAGTGTGATTGGGGTTGTCTGATGGCTGGCAGATGCAAATGCAAATTGTTCTTGGAGTTCAGATCAACATGAATTCCATATCTGAAATATAAAACATGAACAATAGCTAACAAGAAGAATAAAGAGCAACAAGAGAATCCCAAAGACATCATATGTTAGGACTCTTGTGTACAGAATAAAAATAAACATGAATAAGTTTTTAAAGGAATAAACCAGGGAATTGATAGCATGACCAAAAAATAAGATATTATCTAAGAAGGGCAGAAAGGTTTGAAAAATATCCAAATATAGTTTCTAGAAATGAAAAAAAAAAATTAAAATCAAAGACTATAGATGGCTTAAACAGCACATTAGACACTGCTGAAGGAGGGAATAGAAATTGTCTTAAAAGATATTAAAAAATGTATTCGAGAGCTAGACAAGTTAAAAAATATTAAAGAGAGGGTAAGAGACATGATGGAGAGAATAAGATAGAATATGAGTTTCAGAAGGAGAGAAGAGACAGTAGACGCCAAAATATTCAAGAGGTATCAACTGAAGCATCTCCAGATTTGAAGAAAGTCATGTAACCTTACATTTAATAAGAACAATAGTCCCAAGAAGAATAAATTCAAGGAAAAATGGTACACATATCATAATAAAACTGCAAAACCAAAAACAAACAAAGCCAGTGTCATCAAGTCAATTCCAACTCATAGCAGCCCTATAGAACAGAGTAGAACTGCTCCATAGGGTTTCCAAGGCTGTAATCTTTATGTAAGCAGACTGCCACATCTTTCTCTCACAGAGCAGCTGGTGAACTCGAACCACTGACCTTCTGGTTAACAGCCAAGCACTTTAACCGCTATGCTACGAGAGCTCCTTAAAACTGCAGAATAACAATAAAAAAAAGGCAAGGGGGAGAACTCAAGCTGTTGCTCATGAGTTAAGACCTTTTGTTACTGTGTGTGCTGTCAAGTCAATTCCGACTCATAGTGACCCTATATGACAGAGTAGAACTGCTCCATAGGGTTTCCTAGGCTGAAATCTTTATGGGAACAAATCTCCAGGTCTTTTGTCCCATGGAACCACTGATGGTTTGAATCACCAGCCTTTCCATTAGCAGCCGAATCCTTAACCATTGCATCACCAGTTAAGACCTATTACCTGCGCAAGGTAAACAGTGAGATTGACAGCTTACATCTTAATAGCAAAAATGGAAGCCAGAAGATGTTGGAATAATACTTCTAATGTGTGTAAGAAAATAATTATCAGCCCAATAAACAGCAAAACAGGATGTATAAACATCAAAATAGGGGCCCTTGTGGCACAGTGATTAAGAGTTCAGCTGCTAACCAAAAGGTCGGCAATTTGAATCCACCGGGTGCCCCTTGGAAACCCTATGGAGCAGTTCTACTCTGTCCTATAGGGTCACAATGAGCGGGAATCAACTCAACGGCAATGGGTGTTTTCATACTTTCAAATAAAAACTCAAGGAGTTTACTATTAACTGTCCCTTACAAAAGAATGTCTAAAGGAAGAATAGAAGTAAGAAGGAAACAAATCCATAAGAAAGACTTGAAACACACAAGAGAATAGTGAAGAAGAAATTATTCAGCATGTGGGTAAATCTTAGTGAACACTGATTACATTAAAAAATAATGTTGCCTAGTTTTCAGAATAAGCAAAATAAAAGATCCAAAATATTTGTTAATAATAACATTAAGACTGTAAAAGGAACCAAAGATATTCACATTGTTTTGGATGAGAATAGAGCATTTAGTTAACTTTAGACTCCAAGGGTTATGCAGCTTACAATGTAAAAAGTAAAAATTAAAGTAACAGAAATAGCCTATATAAATTCCAAATACCAAAACCAAACCAAACCCGTTGCCATCAAGTCCATTCTGACTCATAGCAACCCTATAGGACAGAGTAGAACTGCCCCATAAGGTTTCCAAAGAGCACCTGGTGGATCTGAACTGCCAACCTTTTGGTTAGCAGCCATAGCTCTTAACCACTACACCACCAAGGTTTCCAAATTCCAAATAAGAAGTGAAAAATATAGAACAACAATAAAACCTCAATAATCTCTGCCCCTACAAAAAAAGGAGAAAGAAAAATTAAGAGCATAATAATAAAATGAAAAGCAAAAAAAAAAGATAAAAATAATTCCAAACATATGAATAGTCATAGTAAATTTAAATGGGTAAAATTCTCCATTTAACAATAATGATTGTCACAATTATTTTTTAATCTCCATCTGTATTCTATTACTAATGGATAAACACACACCATAGGAACTGTCAGAAAAAACAGACATTTTGGTAAAAAATGATTATTAGAGAGAAAGAGGTTAATTACAATGATTAAGAACGTCAATATCTCAAACAGATATAAAAATTTCTTATTAGTCTCAAAATAGATCAAATATAACGTATATTGTATAAATTGACAAAAGCTCAGGAGAAATTTAATAAATTCAAGAACTTAATGGGAGATATCTCTCAAGCAGGTAAAAATATTAGTGATGATACAGATTTCACATATAATTAATGAGGAAAACATTTTAATAAGCACCCATGAGACCTTTAGGAAAAAAATTATTATATACTGGCCCATAAAGCAAATTCCACACTCTCTTTTACTCAAATTCACTGTCCCTTAGGTTCTTATTACAGTAAGATAAGAAAAGGCAACAAAATCTACCTCCCAGTTTGGGGTGTAGTGCCTTAGATATTAAAATCTTGCCAACAGTCACCCCAGGTACAACAATTGGCCTCTATTTGCCTGGAACAGCAGAGAAAGAAAGAGACCCAGAAATCAAAGAAGGAAATGGTCTGCAGATTTAATTGCCTCCATAAACTACTACCTCCATTGCCATGAGACCAGAAGAAATGCATGGTGCCCGGCTACCATTACTTAAACTTTTGATCAAGGAAACAATACATGGATACCGATCAAAAGGAGGAAAAATGTGGAACAGAATTTCAAACTCACATGGAAACCAGACTTACTGGATCCATTGAGACTGGAGGGACCCCTAATCTACTGCCTGGAAATAATATTTAAACACTGAACCAAAACTATCCCATGAAGCCATCATTAAACTAAACAAGAGTTTAGCCCAATTAATAAAGAATGTTTGCCTTGAGCATAGCACGCTTATAAAAAATTATCTATATTAGTGTAAACTGACAACAATTAACCTAAGGTATAGATGAGAACTTAAGGGGCAGAGAGCCTAACTTAACGGTGATGACACAATATGTGTACAGCTAGAATGGTGATACAATGTGAAGTATGTAATGTTATTCAACTGTTCATGTAGAAATTGTGAATGGATGTATGTTTTGTTGTGTATATTGTCACCAAAAGAAATAAAATATTATTTAAAAAAAAGAAAAGGCAACTAAACCTAAAATGTATAAAGATTGGAAGAGAAGAAATAAAACTCTCGTTGTTCACAGACCTTATTTTCTTACAGAATAGTGGAGAGAATTCTTAAGAAACCAGGAGAAATAATAAGATAATTCAGCAAGTTTGCTGCATATATAATCTATGCAGAAATCAATATATTTTATTTTATATAATATATATTATATTCACATAGTATATATTATACTTATATATTTCATATGTTTATATAATATATATTATATTTATATTACATATATCTATATTACATATATTATATCTATATAATATCTATAATAATATATATTTATATTTTAACATATACAACCTATATATAAAAATCAGTATGTGTTTCTATACCCCAACCACAAAATGAAAGTTTATTTTTTAGGAGATAGCAAAAATAATATTGTCATGGATTGAATTGTGTCCCCCAAAAATATGTGTGTCAATTTGGCTAAGCCATGATTCCCAGTATTGTGCGATTGTCCACCATTTTGTCATCTGATGTGATTTTCCTATGTGTTGTAAATCCTATCTCTATGACGTCAATGAGTTAAGTTAATGAGGCAGGATTCAATCTACAAGATTGGATTGTGTCTTGAGCCAATTTCTTTCGGGATATAAAAGAGAGAAGGGAGCAGAGAGATGGGGGGACCTCATACCACCAAGAAAGCAGCACTGGGAGCAGAGTGCATCCTTTAGACCCGGGTTTCCTGCACAGAGAAGCGCCTAGTCCAGGGGAAGACTGATGAGAAGGACCTTCCTCCAGAGCCGACAGAGAGAGAAAGCCTTCCCCGGAGCTGATGCCCTGAATTTGGACTTCTAGCCTACTAGACTGTGAGAAAATAATTTTCTCTTTGTTAAAGCCATTCACCTGCAGTATTTCTGTTATAGCAGCACTAGATAACTAGGACAAATATCTAAGGTAAGGAAGAAATTATCAAAAAAAGTGCATGGCCTAGTTGGAGGAAAATGTAGGGCATTGTTAAAGAAACTAAAGCGGGCCTGAATCAGTGGAGTAAAGTGACATGTCCAGAAATAGAAAGATGTCCTAAAGTTGTTAATACTCCTCAGATTAATATATAAAATCAGTGTAAATCCAAGTAAAATTTCAAGTTTTTTCCTGAACTTCCTGAAGCTTGACGTATTGATTGTCTTAGTTTCCACCCTGACCACGGACTCGCAACTTCCAGAACTGTGAGGCAATAAATTTCTCTTGTTTTAAGTCACCCACTTGAAGTATTTTGTTATGGCACCCCTAGGAAACTAAGTCATTGATTCTAAAATTTATATGGAAGAGCACACTAATAAGAATAAGTAAGGCAATTTTTAGGAAAAACAATGAGGTCAGCCGACTGACCCACAGATAGCAACTCTTCTAGAAAAGCAACAGTAAGATAGGAAAGTATTGGTAGAATAGACAGGTAGAACACAGTAAGAGAATAAAGAGATCAAAAATATACCCAGTTCTTTATAAACACTTGATATATGGCAGAGCTGGCACCATATACCAGTGGAGAGAAAATGGACTATTCAATAAAAAGGCTTATCTTCATGGCCAAACCAAGAATTGGATTTCTAATTTACAAAATAAGATAACATGAATTTCACGTGAAGATTCAACCTTGAAAATTTAAAAAGAAAATAAAGAATGACCTTAGGGTTGAGGTTGAGACTTCAGGGGTAGATTTTTTAAAACCTGATACAAAACTATAAAGAAAAAAAATTGATAAATTTGATTACACAAAAATAAAACCTTCTGTTTATTAAAACACATCATAAAGTGTGTGGTGTGTGTGTATGTGTGTATGTGTATGTGCATGTGTGAGGGAGAGAGACATAGAGACATTGAGATGAGACAGAAGAGATACAGTCTAGAATGCTTGTACATTACATACAATTGATTTAAAAAGTCAGTACTGGTATATATAAAAAATCTACAAAACAATAAAAAGTACAAGTAAGTCAATGGGAAACTGGGCAAAATTAACACAAGAGGAAACCTGAAAGATGAAGTAAATTTTTTTCAAATTCTCAACCTCTAGTAATCAAAGAAATTAAATTAAAATCAAGGGAGATACTAGAACACTCATCAGATGGGTAAAAATAAAATTGTCTGATAATAACAAGGGTTAGTAGGATGTGAAGCAATAGGAACTCTTACACACAGTTATTGGTAGTAAAAACCGGCAAAAACATTTTGCAGAGAAATTTTGTTTAAATATATTAAAGAGTGGACACCCATTGATTTATCAATTTCAGTGCTTGGCATATACCAAAAATACAGTCACAATGTACCGAAAGAGCTATGTAGATGACTTATAGAGTGAGTATTATAAGCATTTCAAAAACAATGGGAACATTTTAAATATCAATTAAGAGTTAAATGGATAAACAAATTGTGACATTTTCCTAGAGTGAAATATAATACAGCAGTGAAGAAAGGCACAGATATACACCTACCAAAATGGATGAACCTTACAAATAAGATGAAAAAATACAGCAAGTTGAAGAAGACACAAAGTTTAAAAATATGAAGAAGGTGAAGTGTATCTATGAAAAACCTGCAGCTAACATTGTCTTTACGGGTTCTCCTTAAGGATGGGGACAGGGAAAGAATGTCCACTCTCACCATTTCTATTTAAAATGTATCATAGGTCAGCACACAACAAGAGAGAGAGAGAAAAGCATAAATATTGGGAAGTAAAAAGTAAAACCTGATCTGTAGGTTACGTGATTGTGTACATAGAAGATACGAGGGAATATACAAACACTGGAACTAATAGATGAATTTAGCAAGGTCACAAAATAAAAGATCAATAGACAAAATGTTAATTGTCCTTCTATTATGTATAAATAGAAAATGAGGCTTAAAACAACACAATTATTAACATTTTTAATCCCTAGGAATATATTTATGAAAGATATGCAACACTTAGAAAACTTTGCTGAGAGAAATTTTAAAAGATCAAAATTAAAATGGAGATTTAGATGACATTTGAGGATTAACAATCTCGATGTTATTAAAATGCCTGTTCTCTTCCAAATTTATCTATTGACTCAACATAATCCCAATCAAAATTACATCAATCTTTTTAGAAAGAGAAACTGACAATCTAATTTCAAAATTTTTATGGAAATTTAAATAACCTAGAATAGGACAATCTTGAAAAAATAAACAAAATTACAAAGTTTGCACTCCCTGATTTCAAGACTTACTATAAAGCCATAGTAGTAAAGATAGTTTGCTATTGCTATAAGTATATACAAATAGATCAGTGGAAATGAACAGAGTCTAGAAATAAACCCACACATATGTTATAGGTTATTATAAAGAAAAAGAAAGCTGTCAAAACAGTTCAACCAGAAAAAGAAAGTCTTTTCAACAAATAGTGCTGGATAAACAGGATATCATTAGGCTTTATTTTTAAAGCTTTATATTTCTTAATTCATTTTAATCCTCACAAACAGATGGGGGAAAATACTACTATCTTCTTTTTTTTCAGAGAGGAAACTGAGGCACAGAGGAGTTAAATAACTTGCTAAAGTCACACAGCTCACAAATAGCAGAGCCAGAATTAGAACTGAGGGAATAGGGTGAGTTCAAATCAAGCTTGGATGACAGGCGAGGACATGCCAGAGGAGCTGGATTTGACCTGGGAAAGATGAAATGTGCTCATTTGGCAAGATTCTTTATGCTTTGATTTTCTGCTCTATATTTTCCTGGCTCAGAGGAGTCCCAGCTCCACTTACCTTCCATTCAAGAAGCAATGTTCTTAGCCACCATGACCTACTGTCTCTTGAATGGGAGCTAACTAGAGCAAGGATCCCTTTGAGCTAGGAAATATAAAGCAGAAATGGGGAACTTGAGGGAATCATGAAGGAAAATAACACCTCCAAATGAACATTTTTCATCTTCTCCAAATCAAATACAGCTTCTTCTGGCAAGCCTTCCTCTATCATCCTAGCTTAGTTTGAACTCGTCATCTCATCTCTACATACAGTGGGCACATGACTGTCCTCTCTACCGGCAAGTGAGCTTCTTAAGGGCTGAGCACACATGGTTCATCTTCACACCCCAAGAGCCTTGAACAGTCCCAACACAGAGCAGCTGTCAACAAATGTGTGGAGAAGGAAGGATTTCTGGGACTTTTCTGTTCCCTCGATGCCTGTCCCTGGTTTATTTCCACCTCTAGCATTTAGGCTCAGGAAACAATTCTGAAGTTTGGTGTTGGTGGTTTGTCAGAGCGAAAACGGTTTTCTCACAGCTTCCCTGACAAATCTAAATGCAAACAGAATTCACTCTTGGGAGTCGGGGAAGGAGAGCTGCAGGCACCAGAGACCAGCCAGAGCAGCAGGCCCAGCTGCAGGGCAAACACAGCCCCTGTGCAGCCTCTCCTGGTTCTCATCACTCACTCCTCATTCATTTATTCCACTCTTTATGCATGCATTCATTCCTGTATTATACAGTCATTTATTCAGCGTGCCCCAGCGAAACTCAGTGCCAGATGCTGCATCTTATGATGACAAGAGCAAACTACTGGGAGAGAAGTAGGACGGTTGACAGGGAGATCTTTAGCAAGTTAGGCTGATGCGGAATGGAAAAATGAGAAGCGGGCATAGCATGTATGAAGGATCAGAAAATTTAGGATCTGATGTTAGCAATAAGAGTGCATAATAAATAGAAGGACAAACTGTAAATTGAATGAAAGGTAGAATGTCTCTCATGAGAAATGTCTCTTGCTATTGATTGCCTCAGCGTACGGGAATTGGTGGCTGCAAAAAGCAATGATATAACGACTTTTCACTGTATCATTTGAATATTGAACCACATTGAATAAATTGCATTCAATAAATAAACAAACTACTCTGAGAGGGTTTTTTTTCCTCATAACAAAAATAACAATGAAGAAACTTAGATACATGGAGATTTGGGACTCTCACCTGAGAGTCCCAAACCAAAAAAAAAAAAAAAAGATGTGCCATTGAGTCAATTCCGACTCATAGCAACCCAATAGGACAGAGTGGAACTGCCCCATAGTGTTTCCAAGGAGCAGCTGGTAGATTCAAACTGCCAACATCTGGTTAGCAGCTAAGCTCTTAACCACTGCACCACCAGGACTCTGAGAGTCCCGAAGGACCAGGAATGGCCAGTACTGAGATACAAACCCAGACAGCCTGGGCCCAGGAGGGGGTCTCTGCTCTTAACTACTACCCCATGGTGTTCTTTGCAAAATGTGGAAAAATACCCATCTCATTAGGTTGTTATGAGGCTTGATTAAGAAAAACTGCTTAAAGGATTCAGCAAGAAATCTGGCCCAGAATGTAGGAGTGGAAAGTGAGAAAAGGGAGAAAGATTGTTTTCCTTATTTTGTGAAGGGGGAAAAGAGGAAAACAGGGAGAAATAAATTTTTTCAAATATTTTTCATGACACATACACTGTAAACAGAAACTGACAAACAGGCAATGTGTGAAACATATCCCAGAAAGTCCTAATATACCTAATATTTAAACAACTTGTAAGAATTGAGAGACAGTCTGCTTTCAGGAATATGGAGAAGATATGCTTTGGCCTATTGCCCCCATCGTGAAAAGAAGAAGGCACACCAGCTAGGGAACTAGGGATCTGAGGAACAACACAATAATAAGTTTCCTGGATTTCCTTTTTGCCTCATGTATCCAAGGTTTGGAGCTGAAGAAGCTGGCAACTTGGAAACAAGGGTGCAGACAATTAAAAAAAAAAAAGCCCCAGCAAAAGCATGCTCTCCCTAACTAAAGGACCAGGAAAGGGGTGACTTAGCAAGACAGAAAACCTGTAGAGAATAACCACCCCACTCCAGTGAAATAGTACAGAAAAAAACTGTGGCCCCACATCCACCCATGCCAGCAAAGGCCAACTAGGAAGCCTAGATTTCTTGCAAGACTGTAACAAGCTGTCCCAAAACCCCTGCTGGGGTAGTGTTAGAGCAGGATAAGTAGACAGCCAGGACTTTCATCCCACTGACTGGTAATAACCTCCCCTACCCCAAACACACAGTTTCAGTGGAGACTATGTAGGGAGCCTAGAGTTTCATCACCAATCAACAGGTACTCTTCCCCTTCCCTACTGGGGTGGTTTCCTGCTTGGGTAGTGATGGAGGAGGCCTAGCTAAGAGTGCCCATCTCCCAGTTGTAGCAAGACAACCCCGCCATGATGTCACAATGTAGGGATCTAGAACTCCCAACCCCAGTCACCAATAATGAGGGCCTCCCTCCTGCTTTGGGTGTCAACAAAGGCTAAGTGGGGAATTTAGGCTTCTATCTTTGCCTAGCAATAATGAGGTGTCTTGTCTTATCCTGCTAGAGCGGTGTTAGGAAAAAGTTAGCCAAAATAGGAGGCTTCAATAAGATCCAGAGTCTTATAACATAACCCAAAAATGTTCAGGTTTTAATTGAAAATCACTCATCACATCAAGCACAAGGAAGTTTTAAACTGAATGAAAAAAAAAAAAGATAATGAATAGATACTGATACCAAGATGGCAGATATTGCAGTGATGTGAAAAAGCTTTTAAAGCAACCATGATAAAAATGCTTCCATAACAATTATAAACATGTTTGAAGCAAATAAAAAAATAGAAAGATTCATCAAAAATATTAGATATAATGAAGAACTAAATGAAAAAACATAATAACTAAAATAAGAAGTTCAATGGATGAACTCAACATCAGAATGAAGGGACAGAGGAAGGAATCAGTGAACTGGAAGACAGAAGAATGGAAATTACTCAATCTGAAAAATAGAGGAAAAAGTAGACTGGGGAAAAAAAGAAAAGAAAAGAAAGAAAGGAACAGAAGCTCACAGACCTCTGGGACTATAGAAAAACATTTAACCAACATGTAACTAGAGTCATGGCAAAAAACTTCCCAAATTTGGAAAGAGATATAAACCTAAAGGCTTAAGAAGCTGACCAAACCCAAGCAGGATAAATTTTTTAAAAATCCATACCAAGACACATTATAATTAAACTTCTGAAAACTGTAAATAAAAAAAAAATTTTTTTTGAAAGCAGCCAGAGTAAAACAAAGACTTACCTACAGGAAAACAAACAACAGCAACAAATAAACAAAAACAATCAAAAAGGTAGCAGATTTCCCCTCATAAACCACAAAGTTCAGAAAAAATGGCATAGCATTTGTTGAGAGATAAAAAAAATAAAACAACCATCAACACAGAATCCTATACCCAGAAAAAATATTTTTCAGGAATGAAAGGAAAATGAAGATATTCTCAGGTAAAAGAAAACAAAGATAATTTATTGCCAGCAGACCTATATTAAAAGAATCATTAAAGAAAGGAAATGATAAAAGAAAGAACTTTGGAACATCTAAAAATGTTTAATGAACCCACAGAAAGGTATGGGGGAAAAAAAACAGAGAAATAAAAGAGAGAAAGAAACAGAAAATAACAAATAAAATAGCAGACTTAAGCCCCAACATAATCAACAAATATATTAAATTATTAAATGAAAATAGTCTAAATGAATCAAGTAAAAGGTAAAGATTGGCAGAGTGGATTAAAAAATATGACCCAACTGTGTACTACCTACAAATGTTGTTGTTATGTTGTTAGGTTCCATCAAGCCCATTCCAACTTACAGTGATTTTATTAACAGCAGAACAAAACACTGCCTGGTCCTGCACCATCCACAAAATCATTGTATGTTTGAGCCCATTGTTGCAGCCATTGTGTCAGTCCATCTCATTGAGGGTCTTCCTCTTTTTCACTGACCCTGTACTCTACCAAGCATGACGTCCTTCTCCAGGGGCTGGTCCCTGCTGACAACATGTCCAAAGTACCTGAGACAAAGTCTCACCCTCCTCACTTCTAAGGAGCATTCTTGCTGTTCTTCATCCAAGACAGATTTTTTTTGTACTTCAAGCAGTCCATGGTATATTCAATATTCTTCACCAACACCATAATTCAAAGACATCAATTCTTTAGTCTTCCTTATTCATTGCCAGCTTTCACGTGCATGAGGTGATTGGAAAATACTATGGCTTTGGTCAGGCACACCTTAGTCCTCAAAGAGACATCTTTACTTTTTAACACTTTAATGAAGATTTTTTGCAGCAGATTTGCCCGACACAACATGTCATTTGATTTCTGCTCCTTCCATGAGCACTGATCGTGGAGCTGAGTAAAATGAATTCCTTGACAACTTCGATATTTTTTCTGTTTATCATGATGTTGCTCATTGGTCCAGTTGTGAGGATTTTTGTTTTCTTTATATTAGGGTGTAATCCAAACTGAAGGCTGTAGTCTTTGATTTTCATCAGTAAGTGCTTCAAGTTCTCTTCACTTTCAGCAAGCAAGTTTGACTATTTTGAATCGTACAATTATATGGTCTACTATGTCAGAAATGACAAATTGAAGAGAAACAGTGTCACATTTATAGTCAAAAAGAACATTGCAAGATCTAGCCTGAAGTACAACATTATCAGTGATAGGATGATATCCATACGCCTGAAGGAAGACCAGTTAATACAACTATTATTCAAATGTACACACCAACCACTAATGTCAAAGATGAAAATACGGCCTTGGTGATAGAAATAATGTGGGAGATCACTTGATAGAATTTTGCAAGATGAAGGACTTATTCTTTGGTAATACCTTTTTTCAACAACATTACAATGACTATACAAGTGGTCCTCACAGGATGGAATACACAAGAATCAAATCAAGTACATCTGTGGAAAGAGATGATGGAGAAGCTCAATATTATCAGACAAAACAAGGCCAGGGGCTGACTGCAGAACAGAGCATCAATTGCTCGTATGCAAGTTCAAGCTGAAATCGAAGAAAATTAAAACAAGTCCACAAGAGCCAAAGTATGACCTTGAGTACTTCCCACCGGAATTTAGAGACCATCTCAAAAATAGATTTAACGCAGTGAACACTAACAACTGAAGATCAAACAAGTTGTGAGATGACATCAAGGACATCATTCACGAAGAAAGCAAAAGGTCATTAAAAAGACAAGAAAGAAAAGACCAGAATGGATGTCAGAAGAGACTCTGAAACTTGCTTTTGAACATCAAATAGCTAAAGCGAATGGAAGAAATGATGAAGTAAAAGAGCTGAACAGAAGATTTTAAAGGGCAGCTTGAGAAAGCAAAGTAAAGTAGTATAATGAAATGTGCAAAATCTACTAATAGCTCACTTGAAACATAACAATATAGGCAAGATGAAAGTAAATGGATAGGAAAAGCTTTGTCATGCAAATATTAATCGAAGAAAAGTAACAGTGGCTATATTGATATAAGATAAAGTAGATTTTGGAGCAAAGAAAATTACCAGAGACAGACAGGGATGTTATGTAATGATAAAAAGGTCAATCCACCAAGGACATAATACTTCTAAATGTGTATGTACCAAACAACAGAGGTACAAAATATGGAAAGCAAAAACTGATAGAACTGCTGGTGGGAGTGTAACATGGTACATCTGCTGTGTAAAACAGTTTGGTGGTTCCTCAAAAAGTTCAATATAGAATTATATGTGACCCAGCAATTCCACTCCTGGATATATCACAAAAAGAATTGAAAACAGGTGTTTAAACAAAAACAAGTACACAAATGTTCTTAGCAGCAATATTCACAATAGCCAAAGGTGTTTAAACAAAAACATGTACACAAATGTTCATAGCAGCACTATTCATGATAGTCAAAAGGTGAAAAAAAATGGAGGCAAAGCCAACATGGCTCTATAGACAGAAGCACCATCCCATCCCTCCACAGCAAAGACCTGAAAAACTAAGTAAAACAGGGACAAATTTCAACCCTGGAACCCTAAGCATCAAATGAAGAGATAAAGAACTCAACCAAGCACTGAATGGAATAAGGAAGTGCCAGATAACTGAGAGTGAGGAGAGATAGGAGCAGAGGTCCCTTATCAGCTAACACAGCACAGACTAGCCATCTTGGACTCCTGTCTGAGATTGGAAGACAGGGGTATGGGAAAGCAGCTTCACAGAGCTCCCAGCAGGAGACAGACCACCTGGTAACCAGCCACACAGGCTTTCCCATGCCCCACCCTTCTTCCCCCTGCTCAGCCTCCACAGCTTCCCGTCAGGCCAAGGTCGCTCAATGGGGAGGCATTGGATTCATGCAGCCCACACCAGCCAGCTCCTTCAGTGCTGTTTCTTTGTTGCTAGTGTTGCTTGTTTGGGCTTCTTTTGGTTTCTTCCCTGTATGTCATCTCCACCCCCTCCTTTCTCTCGAACACCTGGCTCTGTGTGCCATCTATGTCGTTTGGCTGGGGAACTACACCACCATGCTGGTGGGATCCCTAGGGACTTTTGTTTTATTTTTCTTTTTTACTTCTTCCTTTTTATTTTTCTTCATTTCTCGGTTTCTTGTCTCTCTCTACTTCTCTTCATGTCTCCTGAATACCTGGTGCTGTGTGCCATCTCTGCCCCTTCTAGATGGGCTGTGCCCTGAGACCCGGGAGCCACTTCCCCGGTCTGCACAGCCACGCTGGTGGAATTCCTGGTGGCCTTTCTTTTTTCTTTTTCTTTTTTATTATTATTTTATTCTTTTTTTTGTTTTTCTTCATTTCTCAGTTTTTCATCTCTGTCTACTTTCCTTCTATTCCTGTCTCCTGAGTACCTGATGCTGTGTTCCATCTCTGACTGTTCTAGACAGGCTGTGCCCCGAGGCCTGGGAGCCACTTCCGTAATCACCAGTGGGATCTCTGGGGACATTTCTATTTTTTTACTTTTTCTTTTATGTTTTTCTTCATTCCTTGGTTTCTCATCTCTCCACTCCAACAGCAGGATCCCTCAGCACTTTTTTTTTTTTTTTTTGGCTCCCATTTCTCTCTCCTCTCTCTCTTCTTTCTCATACATAACTTACCTCCATGCACTACAACCCTCTCCCTCTCTCCTGCCTATCTGCACTGTAGGCTGAACATCCCACCCCTGAGCAGCACAGGCACAGCCTACTAGAACCTGCCTGCACTGACCCCCAGCCCACCCTGTCAGCCCCAGTATGTACCACAAACAATGCATCACAGCCCTTCCACTTCAGCGGGACCTGCCCTGTTGCACCATAGCTGAGTGAATGACCCTGCCCATTGAACAAGGAGTTGAAAAATATCATGCCCACAGATGAACAAACAACAAAGAATGCACTGCCTGCCTGCTCAGACACAACCAGATAAAACAAAAAAGCAGGATGAAACAAACAAATCTACTAACAGTAAACAAAGAAAATAATTACTGAATGTCCCCAAGACAGCTGACAATATCGAAACATATAAAAAACAGGACAGGATGTTCTACTAGATGTTGAAAATAAAACACCAGATGACTTTCCTGTAGAAGAAAAAGCACTGGAACTACCTGATAGGGAATTCAAATCTCTAATATTCAGAGCTATCCAAAAGTTGAAGCAAAAAGCAGACAAAAATGAGGAAAAGAGACAAATTCATTGAAAAAGTAGACAAAGTCATGGAAAATACAGATAAAACAATGGAAGAATTCAGGAAAATAATACCGGAACAAAATGTCAAAATAAATTCACCACTAGCAATCATACAAAAACAATAATTAGATCCAAACGATAAACAAGATTTCAGAAATGGACAGTGTCATAGAAGCAGGAGCAGATTTGAAACAATGGAAGACAGGATCAGCAAAATTGAAGACAAATCCTTGGATACCACTTTGTTTGAGGAAAAATCAGAAAAAAACAATGAAGAAAAATAAAGAAACTCTGAGAATGATGTGGAATACAATCAAAAGCAAAAATTTGCAAGTGATCAGAGTTCCAGAACTGAGGGAGAAAAATGGAAAACACAGAGAAGATTATTGAAGAATTGCTGACTGAAAACTCCCTTAATATCAAGAAGGATGAAACGCTGACCATCCAAGAAGCTCAACAAACCCCATATAGGATAGACCCCAAAAGAAAATTACCAAGGCATATCATAATCACACTTGCTAAAACCAAAGACAAAGAAAGAGTTCTGAGAACAGCTTGAGAAAAAAATAAATAAAAGAAGGGAGACCATAAGACTAACCTCTGATTACTCGGCAGAAACCATTCAGGCAAGAAGACAATGCAATGACATATATAAGACCTTGAAAGAAAAAAATTGCCAGCTGAGAATAATATATCCTGCAAAAGGCTCATTCAAATATGATGGTGAAATTAGGACATTTCTAGATAAACAGAAATTAAGGGAATATGTAAAAACCAAACCAAACTTACAAGAATTATTAAAGGGAGTCCTTTGGTCTGAGAACAAACAACGTCAGACCACAGGCTGAATCTAGGATGCAGGATCACCCTGGAGCCTTCCACTATGTCCTCTGCATCTGTTCATGATAGAGAAAAAGCATGTGTGTGGAGGATCTTGGGAGACGTTTGAATGAGTCAGGCCTGGAAATGGCAAACATGACCTCTGCAATGTGACATTGACCAAAACCCAGCCACACGGACCCACCAAACTGCACTAAAAATGGGAAGTGTCACCTAATTGCATTCTGTTTGGGGAGCTTCTCACCTGCCCCTGACACACACAGGTACACACACACAGACACTGGAGGGTTTTTCCAATCTCTTCCTGGCATTATTCACTTAAAAAAACACATGTAGTTTTTTTTCTTTTCAAAATTATGTTTTTTAAATACATTTATATTCATACACATAGGTCTGGTTCAATCATTTAAATTATTATCAAATATTTCATGGTATAACTAAACCACAGGTTAATTAATGAATGCTTTACAGATGGGCAAGCAGGTTATTTTCAGTTTTTACCTATTATAAGTAAGACTGCAATGGGCATCCTGCTTATGCCCATATAGGAGCATTGTGTTTATAGAAATCAATTTACACACAAAACAGTACTATATATAGTGTATGAATGCATACATTTATGCTTAAAACATTATAAAACGCATGGGAATCTTCATATACTAATTTCTTAACAGCGCTTCTGAGTAGAGAGGAAGGGGAAAAGGAAGGAGGAAGAGAAGAAGTTTAAGCTAGAAATGTCAAATTGTGTTGCTTTTAAAAAACTAAGCAAAATATGACAAAATGTTAACATGTGTTCAGTCTGAATGGTGGACAACTGAGTGTCTGTTATTTCCAGGATGTTTAAAACATTTAATAACTGAACATTTTACTTACTGCCAGCTGAATTTTCCCCATCTTAACAATTGCTAACCACGTGTAGTCTCATCAGCTGAGTTCCGCTCAGCCCCAGCCACCGTCCCTTCTTTACCAAACTGCAAGATCCATTTATCGTATTTCATTTGCAAATTCACATTGCAGCCTCTGGCTTGACCTTCAAAGCCAGCAAGACAGGCCTAGGATGAGTTCAGAGAGCTATTAGCCAGCCAGGTATTTCATTCCTGTGCCAGGAAACAAGCTGATAGGAGACATTTTCCAGCCCCTAATGTTTGATTTTTGATGCACACAGCTGAAATGCACAAATTGAACTGCGCCCGTATTTGGTTAATTGGGGGCACAACAGGCGTAACTCAATTGTGTGCTCAATTTTAAAGTCTCTATTTTTGGAAGGTACAAATAAATAAATAAATAAATAAACCTGAGTGTGGATGCAGAGCCAAAAGCCCTGTGATGATTTTACCCCATCATTTAATTATAAACCCCTCAGCTCAGCTTCCTCTTTGTCAGCCTTGAAACCCTGAATTTCATTATGGCAACAACAAGAGTTTTCTCTTCTTTTTAATTAAGTTTACTTTTCGATTTAGAACTGATCGCACTGCCAGATGCTTTAATTCAACTGGAGGCCCACATTTCACTTTGCATTTATCTCCTTGTTGCTTCTGGGAAATTGTACATAAGAAAATTGTCCAGGGATGGATGGACCACATGAAGATGCCTGGGGAATATCAAGGAATTAGACTTGGTGGGGAAATATCTCTCTACAGGCATCATTCTCTCCTTTCTCCCACAGGGCAAATACAGATTATACCCAGAGGCTAACAGATCACTGTCATTTATTTTATTCTGATGCCAAGTAATATATTACTTTTAAGAAATCCTTGTAACAACTTTGCCTAGTAGATATTAGTATCTCCATTTACAGTTGAGGACAATGAGACTAATGAAATCCAAGCTCCCCTATCCAGTGAATAGCAGACAGACACAGAGGGTAAACCCGGGACTTTCTGACACCACAACCACTGTACCTACCCCACTCACTATCTAGTCTAGTTTCAGTGGAAGGGCAAATAAATTTATTGTAGAACTAAGACAAGACAACCAGTTGGAGAAACCAGAATCTTTAGTAAAGTACAAATGAATACAAAATTAAATCAGTTTTAACCTATCTTTCCCCAAATTAGCATGTAATCCCCACCACGCTAGGTGAAGTCAGGATTCTAGGTGAAGAAATTGATCTTTTTAAAATGTGCTGTGGTAGGATAGAAGATATTTTACCAGTTCAACCATCTCACCCTGGGGCCATGCCCTGCACATCAAAATAGGTGACTGTCTGTTGTTGTTATTGTTAGCTGCCATTGAGTCGGCCCTCCGGCTCATGGTGACCCTGACTATCGTGATCCACAGGGTTTTCATTAGCTGATTTTTGGGAGTGTGTCACCAAACCTTTCTTCCTAGTCTATCTTAGTCTGCAAACTCCACTGAAACCTGTTCAGCGTGACAGCAACACGCAAGCCTCCACTGACAGATAGGTGGTGGCAGGTTACTGCCTACATAGCAGAATTTCAGGAGCCCAAAACAGTTCCTTATCTTTCCAGATCCAATCCATTATCACAAGGAACAAAACCTTTTATTCTACGATGACAGACAGACTTAAATGCAAACTATCTTGGGAGACACAATGCCAATTGCCTAACAGCTGCTCCCTTCACCAGGTTTCAATGTATGTGGTTGGGAAAGCAAAATAGTGCCCCCCTCTTTGGAGAAAGAGGAGGAATGTAGCATCTTTATGTTTTCATCCTCCAACTGCCTGAGACGACCTTCAGATTCTTCTTTTACATTAAGGCGGGCATGTCTAAGATCAGCAAAAATTTCTCCTTCAATGTCTCCACATACCACAGCAAAAATCCATACAAAGAGAGTTAAAAGAGCTGGTAGATAAATAAGAATTGTGTGTGTGTGTGTGTGTGTGTGTGTATTAAAGGAGAGTCTTCATTGCACCTTTGAAATCAGGAGATACAAACAGTCTCACATTCTGCCTGTGAATGGAAATAGTGCTGCAAAACCCAGGTGTCTCTCTCCACCAGTGATGGAGCCAGCCAAAGGACTTCTGGCAACCAGGTCAATACCAAGCTCCTTGGTTTTCCCTGTGTTCAACCTACCTTCTTGCATCCACATGCACAGAGGCAAGATGACAACTGTCACCCTGATGCTGCATAGGTCACCAAAAGAAAGAAACCCAACCCCCGCATCTTGATTGCTGAGAGAATATAAGAACATATAGGGGTGAAGTGGGGCTTCTACCTTACAGAGAAGACATGAGAACATCTTATTGCCAACAAAGAAACATTGATAATGATATATACTTGGTATAGCCCTTGATATATAGGACAGAAATCATCCTCCCCTCTATCCTACAACTGACCTAAATGTATAAAATAGCAAGTCTTGAGACCCTTCCCATAATGTAGGGCAGATACCTCTTGTGACCTATCAGACAACATCTTGGTCTGCCTTTTTACTGCAGTCATCACTCTGACTACTAGCCACACAAGAGTAAACTGACAGCACCTCCCATGAGATGTACTGTGTCACTCCCACTGGGTGCTCAGGGGCTTCTCTGCCTCTGTGTGTATTACCTTCAGGAACTCAGCTATTCTGACAAAAGCTTGAGCTGGAAGGACCAACCCATGGGCTTACCTTTTATCAGAGGAAGGTGGGAGCTAGCACATAAGTACTTTCCTCTTCTATGGCTGGATGGCCAATTACAGCTGCATTATTCATAGCTCTTCAGAAAGACCTCAGAGCAATCAAATCCCAGTTGCTCTATAACGCACTTTTGGACTGGCTCACCATCTTCCCCTATTTCACTCATCTTGATTTCCCACACCTGTACTTTGGGACCACTTCCCAAAATAAACTACCAGCATGGAGCCCCTGTGTCAGACTCTGCTACTCCCAGGAACCAAGGCTAAGACACATGTGATATCAGACACATCGTGGGTTCTTAGCGCTCATATTTTTGGTTTTTAAAGCTAAAATTTCTTCTACAGCAAAGACCAGTGGCTATATCTGAAAATTTGGTAGTTGCAATTTTTTGAAACCTCCTGTCTCCCACCATTAAGGTAAACATAAACATTTAACAATTCCCAGCAGAGCTTTGCCGTATGTCGAACCCCTTTGCACTGACGCCGGAAGAAAGCTTTCCCACATGAATTTCCTTTTATGTGGGCCTGCATCTGCAACTATAATAGCTTGTTGCAGGAGTGTTTCTCCGCTTATAAATTTAAAAATGATGTAATCGTTACTCACCTAGGCCTCTGAATGCACAGCCTCACATCTGAAACCCAGGTCCTTGGGCTGCATCTGTATTTTCTTTCCCTTATTTCAGGGCTGTGGAATGCCCATCAGCAAGTCCATTCCCTGGTGGCACCAGAGGGGTGATTAATGTGTGTTATTTCTACAATTAGGACTTAATGTTCCCTTAAGTGATTTACTCTGTTAGTTCTGGATGAGTTACTTTTGTTTTTATACTTTCTCATTACTGATTTGTATTTTTGCCAGCCTCCCTTAAGGGACTGTAAAACAGAGCTGACACAAAGCAAATTATTGGTAGACATTATTCAAATAATCCCCTGGTGTGTATATTTTAATTTACAAAGGGGAGGACAAAGATGCATGAGGTACTTTTTGTTACATGGTGAAAAGGTCCCTTAATATTTGCAAAGTCAAGTTCCTTTATTTAGCTGGAGAGCCCTCTAATGGGAGGGGCTCCAACAACACAATTGCGCATTCTCTCTGAGCTTTGCTGGGAACCTCTGGACTTTTTAATGGCCCGTTATGGTGCGCTCATAAGATGCATTATTCCTAAAAATGAGGACACATTATCACCTGGTTCTCTAAAGGCCTTAGTTATCACGGAGTTGAAAAGCTTGAATGAGAAACTCAACCTGGTCTTTGTCCTTGGAGCCATCATTTCTAATGTAAAACTTTATGCTTATATCATTGCAATTCACAGATGTGAAAGTAGAGGATTGTAATTTAAATATTTTCTGTAATATGTAGGTGGAGAGTAAACGCATTCATCCCAGCCTGAAAATATGCGCTTTCTCTGTATTTACAGATTGATTCAAACAAGCCAACCCCTACTCTTCTATGGAGGGTCGCACCAAGTCTCTGCTTCTCAGATTCTATAAGATGAAAATAACTTGAAAAGAAATATGACAACCTCAAATTCATCATAATACAACTAAAGAACTCTCACAGCTTTTCTTACCATCTGGCAGTAGCTGTTTCTGATTATACGCGGCAAAGTAATCCAGGCGTTGTCATCATACTCAGAAGTCCCAGGATAAGGTATATCAAACTACTGCACTATTTAAAATAAGAATTCCTTAATTCTGTGGTGTAAAGATGGGCCCTCCTATTCATTAGTCTATGGGCTTGACCTTAAGAAAGCAGCCCTAGTGGTTGAGCGGTTAAGCGCTCGGCTGCTAACCAACAGGTTGGCAGTTCAAACCCACCAGCTGCTCCATGGGACAAAGATGGGGCAGTCTGCTTCCATAAAAATTTTCAGTCTTGGAAACCCTGTGGGACAGTTCTACTCTGTCCTATAAGGTCCCTATGTGTTGGAATCAACTCAATGACAATAGGTTTGGGTTGAGTTCAAGGCAAGCTGTGACCCTATCAGTGGAAGAGCAAGAAGCATGAATTAAATAGAGTCCTAACTGGGAATTTGATTTCAATAGTAGGGCTTGAATTCAATACAAAAGTCTGTAACATATTGTGCAAAGAAGGCAAGGTGAACAGAGACGTAACTAAAGTATAGCAGGTAGGGCACATGCCCTGGGCACTGCTTGAGGTGGGGCACCAACGAGCAGTTTCTATTGACCGTCATAGTTTCCATTGCCAGCTGTGAGATCATTCAGCAATTTAACACTAATTGCCCTAGATGCAATTTTCCATAGATAGGCCCCTGATTAGGTAAACCAGGAATGTTAATCTGAGCCAGCACCTATATTCAATGGATTAAGATCTGATGTGTTACAGCAGCAGCTTGTAAGAAAAATTTCTAGAAAGTAGTAGTATTCAATATTAGTGTCAGGGTCCAGATTAGTGCCTTCCATATGAAGTGAGAACCCAGCCTAAGGCTGAAGGTGAAAGAAAAATAATCAAACCCATAAAGGAACTGAAGAGGTGAAAAACAAGCACAATATCTATACCCTAGCCAAGTAAGCTGCATCAAGGTAGAGCTCCAAGTCCCGTGGTATATAGAGATTAATCAGAAAACCAGAGAAGCAGCCAAGAAATACAGAAAATCAGGGCCATTGGAAGGCTGCAGCTTTTTGGGCACAGACACATCAGATCCTGAATGCAGGGCAACAGGATTAAGTTTACAGCCCACACATACTTTGGTCCAAGTCTGAACTTTTAAATGGCTCACTGCCATTGAATAATGTCGTCCTGGCAAGTAATGATGCTTAGTTGCATGGGCCACTTCCAAGGCCTGTACCTATTTTTAATTTATAATTTTGTCGTTAAAAGATCCCCAAATTTATGAAGCTTCAGTCCTCACAAAACCTGGATCTACCCCTGTTGAAACTCCAAGCCGAAGCTCTTCAGTACAGTTTTCAGCATTATCACACCATACATGAACCTTCATGGAATAAATGGATCCAACATAGGGAAGCCTCATATTTTTACAGCAAAGAGGAATCTTAAAGCCTCATGGAAGAACTAGTTCATAACACATAATCACAGCTCTAGATGTTGATATCAATTGAACAATTGCATGGTAATGATCAGCATGAATCCTATTATCAAAATGTAGACATTGATCCAGTCCAAATTCCCGCTTCTCTATCCTCATTACCAGCCGCCCCCGTGGCATTCTTTCTCTCTGACCCTAGTCACCTAGATCTAGCTCAGAGCTCACAAGTTAAAAGAACACAGTCCTTCAGACTGCCAAATAAGTAGATGCCAGCTGCAAGTTTGGGGAGTCCACACGACACCCCAATCTTCTGAACTGCTGGCCACAAATTTGGGGCTGGTTTTCTACTACCCCTTCAGGATGCCAGCCACAAGCTTGAGAGTCCACACGACACCCTTACTTTCTGACCTGCTGGATCCTATTCTCTTTTCAGTTTGGTAATTCTCTGGAACAGCTCACAGAATTCACAAAGAGTATACCACACCAAGAAGGAGCCCTGGGGATGCGTGGTTAAGCTCTCAGCTGCTAATTGAAAGGTCAGCGGTTTGAACCTACCAGCCACTGTGCAGGAGAAAGATGTGGCAGTCTGCTTCTATAAAAATTTACAGTCTTGGAAACCCTATGGGACAGTTCTACTCTGTTTTACAGGGTCGCTATAGAGTCGCTACGAGTCAGAATCACCTCGATGGCAGTGGCCTTGATTTTGATTTGGTTTGATTTTATACCATACTTACAACTATATTTACAACCAAAAAGGATGCAGATGAAGCGACATATGCAGTAAGGTCTGGGAGGGTTCCAAACAAGAAGCTTCCATGTCCCAAGGGATGTGCTATCATCCAAGAGCAGATGTTCTCATTAACAAGGAAGCTCTCTGAGCCTTAGTGTTCTGGGCTTTTATCGGCTAGTCCTGCATGATAAGCTGAATTATGCCTCCTAAAGCTAGTTGATATTGGCCTCCCAGATGAGTCTTTTCTGGTTTGTCTGTCCCCCACTGGCCAGCACAAATTTTCAGGTGTGGTTTGGAAGTTCCAGACCAAGGTACCTCAATTACTTCCAGGGTTATTTCTCCTGAGCCAAGAACAAAGGCCACCTTACTTAGGGTAAAACTAGGTCCTTTACCTCACAACAATCCAACAGAAAGTGGCTGTAAAGATTTACAAGGTATTTACCAAATAAGAGGGTACTTAAAAAAGAAGCCAGTATAATTTATTTGTACCTAGATATTTAAATAAACTACTCAAAACATAGAAATGAACCAACTACTATACTGCTGTAATGGAAAAAAAAAAAGTTCTTGAGCATCTCACCAAGAAAACTGTCCTGGAACCAGTCACATACACCTAGAGGATTAAATCAACTGCAGCAGTACTACTGAAGACTAATTGGCAAATGGTACGATGGTGTAAGCCTGAACTGCCAGATTATTTTTCCTTAATACCTGTAAGGTAAACAAGAAGAATATAAGAAAAGGTAAAAACAGTAAAAAACATTTTTATTTTTTTTTTATTTAGTAAAAGTTAGTTTAATTGCAGCAATAAGCAAGGAAATTAGATATAACCTCATACTATACTTTTAAAAGTTGCAGCCAAATGAAGAGACAGAAGATTCTGACATTATTCTGGACAGTCTAGGAATTCTCCTTTCCTCTTTTATACTTCCTCCCAGAAGCAAAATGAGGAAAAGAACTGAGGTGACAAAATTCTGAGAAATTGTACTAATATCCCTCAATCAAGAGAGAGCTAAACTGAAGTCTTGAGTAGAATTATAGGTAAATAGCAGGTTAAAACCCTTGAAAATAGAGGCCCCTCTAATCTCATCAGTGTCTCAGCAAAGATATATATGAATTAAACACCAACAAGGGTAGCCATTATCCAGGGCCTCATATTAAATTCAGGAATCATTTGAAGGCCAGAAATAGTCCATCATTGGGATAAAATCCCCTCTAACTGTTGAATTAACCCTGTTAAAGAGAGGAGAAGGGCCTATGGCCATGTTATCCAGCTGAGCGCTCCTCGATCCCCGCCCCATTGGATTACAGAGGAGCAGATAGAGTTCAGTATCCAATCTTCCAGTTATAGTGTGGAGTGGAAGACGAATGGGCCTTAGACAAGGTGCAGAGTTAAGTCACCTACACTGTATCTATCAAACTAAATACAATATCCCAAAGACTCACCTGCATTAAGTATGAGCTAGAAAATGAAAAGAAATAATGGCAACTAGGCAAATGTACTACAGTTAAAAAGTGAAGGAAGAAGGGAGGAAAGAAGGATAGGAGGGAAGAGAGAACACAGAAGACACAAAGAAGCCTCTCTGAGTAAAAATATCACGAACAATACAAATAAAATTTACTTCCAGTGCCTCACAGAAGAGAGTGACTTATAATTCAATAAAATATAATCTCAAAGACAAAAATGATAAAACATGTCATCAGAAAAAAAGGAAGATTTCAAAGTTAAGACTTCAGACTGAGAATCCAAATGGCATAAATACAGAACAAATATATATAAATTAGCAATAGCAAGGAACAGAATAGACATGGCTAAAAAATTAAATTTCTGATATAGAAAAAAGTCTTGAGATAATCACGGTAGATGCAGTGGAAAAATGATAGCTATTAATGCAATTTGAAAAGCGATAATAGAAATGGAGAGCAAAGATGTTTCAACCTGTACAAGGTAAACTATCTGAAGAAAACTTAACATATAAAAAAAGAAACTTAACCCATTGCGGTCAAGTCGATTCCAACTCCTAGTGATCCTATAGGACAGAGTAGAACTGCCCCATAGGGTTTCCAAAAGTGGCTGGTGGATTCATAGCTCTTACCTAGTTCACCACCACTGCTCTAACTTAACACATAGAAGAGAAAAATACATTAACATGTAATAGCAGAAAACTTGTCAACCTCTTAAATATCCTGTTTACGTGATTGAATGTCAAGAACAATGAAATAAGTTTTTATGTAAAGTAATGCAAAATACATCTATAAGGATGTGATGGGAAATATTAGGATGTGTAGAAAAAAATGGAGCCAGGAGGTGTAAAGTAAATAAATGAATAAATGCAGGAAAAATTTGTCTCCAAAATAGTAGTGCAAGAAAACATTGGAGAACTCGCTATAAATTTCCGAATAAAGAAGAATATTACTTTGGAGGCAATAATCATGGTTCTAAACCAGTGGTTCTCAAAGTGTAGTCCACAGACGTCATGGGGCATCCCCAAGATCATTTCAGGTGTCTCAAGGTCTTAACCCTTTTCATATTACTAAGACACTATTTGTCTTTTTCGCTGAGTTTACATTTGTAATTGATGATGCGTAAACAATGGTGTGTAAACTTCTGGCATGCTAGTCATATCAAGGCAGTAACAGAAAACTGTACTGATAGTCATTATATTCCTTACCAAACACTTGGAGGGAAAAAAAAATTCACTTATATCCTTAATGAAGCATTAAATATTACAAGCTTCACTCTCAATCCTTGAGTACAATCTTGTTATTATTCTGGTTGATGAGCTGGGAGGTACCAAAGTAAGATGGTTTTCTTGAGGCAAAAAGCATTTATGTGATTGAGTTACAAGCTGAATGTTTTCCTGGAACGTTATTTTTACTTAAAAACAAATCATTGACAGATAAACCATGGTTTTTCAAAGTTGAGTATCTGGAAGACATTTTCTCAAAATGAACAAAGTATATCTGTTCCTTTAAGGAAAACAACTAACAATGTTTGTTGCAAATGATAAAATGCAAACTTTCATGTGAAAACTAATATTTTGGAAAATTCACATTTGCTACCATGAACTTGACAGCTTCCCAGTATTGAAGGACTTTTCTGCTGATGTCAGTAATGATATTAACAAATATATCTTGTTGATACTGCATAGTGAAATATGTCAACATTTAGAAGATCCTGTATAACTCAGTGAACAATATTTTTGAGATAATCAAAGCTTGATACCACAAAATCAAGCATGGAGAAAGATCCATTTAAAGTGCAAGATGTACCAACGGCTTTAATTTAACAGAGTATGGAAAGTTCATTAACAATGATTTTCAGATTCCACCCTGCAACCAATCTTTAAGAAACTACCACTTGTCAAGTTTTGGTGTAGTACCAAAGATTACCTACAAATTATCTGAAAATGCTATTAAAATACTCCTCCTTTTTCAACTACATATCTGGGGGAGCCTGGATTTCCTTCATATACTTCAAGCAAAACAACATATCAAAACAGACTTAATGCAGGAAGAGATGTAAGGATCCAGCTACATTCTATTAAGGTAAGTATTAAAAAGATTTAGAAAAAATGTAAAACAATGGCACTCTTTACATTATTTTTTGTTTTGGAAAATGTATTTTTAGTAAAATATTATGTTCATGTTAAAATGTGATGGGGTTTATTATTATTATTCTAATTCTATTATTATAATGGGGATTAATACATATTTTTTAATTTGTTTCAATTTCTGATATAGTAAATATTGACAGATATAAGCAGTATGACAAAAGTTCATTATGGTTCTCAATAATTTTTAGGAATAAAAAATTGCTTTTCTAGGCAATAGAGATGAAAACATGAAGCAGATAGTGCTGACATTCTGGCAAGGGTGTCCGTCAAAACTGGACTACGACTTTATAATCCATTTTTATTGAACCTTAAACAGATGTCTTAAAAATGAATTTCTGTGAGGAAAGGAAAGTATTTCCACTGCTCCTTTTTCTTCTGTAAAAGCCAGGCCAAAAAAAAAAAAAAAAAAAAAACTTTCTGCTAATTTCATACATTTTTATGAAAAATGATATATATAGTCCAGTACTGCTTTTGTAAAATTATTTCTTCCACTCATTTATTTATCAATCTAATGATACTTCAACTTGCTAATGTGTACAAATAGATGCTCTAGAAATATTTTTACCTAATATAAACATGATTTTTCTGAGTTGTAGGATTTGGAATAATTTTCTCTTTTGGCAACCTTCTTTGTCCTTTTTTTTGAACAACTTGAAGTTAAAAAAAAAATGAACCTGTAACACGAGTAAAGACTAATTAAAGCAAACAACTACACAGCAAATAGATTAGCAAGGTTAGAATCCTGTAAACAGAATTCCTCTTACTTTGAAATGGCCTCCACATTCAGCAACTTGTTCTTCCTATTAGGAGGAAGTTCTTGGCTAAACCAGTCCAAAATTATGGTAATTAATCATTAATCTTCTTGGATCTTTGCCAATAATCAACATCATAATAAACGGTGAAGACATTGAAACTGTCAAGGGTTTTATTCTGCTTAGGTCAACAATCAATGACCACGGAAGCAGTAGCCAAGAGCTCAAACAACATATTGCATTGGGAAAACTGCTCCAAAAGTCTTTAAAATCATAAAAAGCAAAGACGTCACTTTGATGACTAAGGTGTACCTGGCCCAAGTCATGGTATTTTCAATTGCCTCATATGCATGAGAAAGCTGGACAATGCAAAAAGAAAAATTGAAGAATTGAGGCATTGGAATTGCGGTATTGGTGAAGAATATTGTATATACCATGGACTGCCAGAAGAACGAACAAATCAGCCAGAATTATCATTTAAAAATCAAAGTAAGATCTTCCCAGTTCTCTCTCAAAAACTTCCAGTGGCTTTCCATTTCACTCAGAAGAACAGTCAAAGATTTTACAATGGCCCACAAGGTCTTACATCACCCGCGCTCCCCCATTCACTCCTTCTTTCTGACATCATCTTCTAACACATCTTCCATGCTCCTTCTGCTACACCACACTGGATTCCTTGTTGTTCCTGGAGTGTAACAAACATGCCTACCTCCGAGCTTCTGCACTTGCTGTCTCCTCTCATTGAAATGCTCTTCTCCTGATTATCTATGTGATTCACTTCCTTACAACTTATAATCATTGTTTTGCATGTTTTCTTCCCATTAAAACGTCCATCCTTACTCCTTGTAAAATAGTCCTCCCCCTCATTTTTGGAAAGTCTTGTCTACCTATCTCTGCTGTCTTTTCTCCATAGCACATTTTTCCTACTTCACCCTCCCCCCACCCCACTCCAATACTCACTAGAATGTAAGGTCCTTGAAGCCTAGACATTGTTTTGTGGTGAAGAAACGTTTGTGAAATGAGTGAAAGAAAGGCCAGATGCAAGAACAAAGGAAACGGAAGAGAACAGGTGGCCAGTAATATGGTGTGAGGCTGAGGACTGTGTGACTGAAGTGAAAAGCAACAAATCTCCAGTGAGAAGATAAATAAAAGGCTTTTGAAGAAAATTTATCTAATGTTTAATTTTGTTAGCTTGTATCTATAATCGTCTTGCTTTTGCTATTTTCAAATATTCAGCAGTTGCTGCACACACATCTATTGTGAGGCTCAGGTTTGCTTAGAAATCTAGGAAATTATTTCCCACTGAAGTGAGAAACACAACACATACACAGGGAAATCATATAATCTATATACTAAACCAGTTCAGAGGAAGCAGAATTTCACGTCTATAGGTGACCAGGGGCATATATGCACTGTCTAACAGGAATTTTCAGAAATTTTGGAGAGTGTTTTGAATCTTACTCAAGGGAAGAACCCTGGATTTGAGTTAACTTGGTTTACATCATATGGGGTAGAAAGGTCCATCCAGATTCAGGTTACATATAGCATGAAGCTTATTTCCAAAAGACATGTCTTTACTAGCTTCTCATTCTGTGCTGGAGTAACCCATTCAATACTGAGCAGATTGTAACTGAAGAGCACTGCTGTTAAATAGGAGCCCTGGTGGTGCAGTGGTTAAGAGCTGAGCTGCTAACCAACAGGTCAGCAGTTCAAATCCACCAGCTGCTCCTTAAAACCTTTATGGGGCAGTTCTATTCTGTCCTATAGGGTCACTATGAGTCAGAATCAACTCAACGGCAATGGGTTTGGTTTTTTTTGTTTGTTTGTTTGGCTATGAAATATCGATATATCTTTGAAATATTGCTTCTGAGAAGGGGGTATAGAGAGGAAGAAGGATAGTGCTGTTGAAGATAAATTATCAATCATTAATTTTTCTGTACAACAGGGAATATATTTTTAGCTTCATTTCCTAACAGAAATGTATTATTTCTACCTTGTATAAGTAGAATAGTCTTTCATCCTCCCAATGTTCATAAATGTTGATCTCATAGAGAAAATTACATTTCTAGTTAAAACAGAAGAGCAGCCAAATGCTCTTGCCACCACTTTCCTTAAAACACAATTGAAATTGTCTCAAAGAATAAATCTATAATCATGTTTGAAAGCAAGAAAACAATAAAAGATGCCCTCAATGTATTACAATTTTTAGAAACTTCTGGAAATAAAAAGCAGGTGAGCTAAAAGTAGTGGAGAAAAAACAACAGTGAAATCTGCAAACCTCATGCAGAAGTCTTTGTCGAAGGAGAAGAACAAGAACAACAAGAAGAAAACAGCAAGAACGAAAGAAAGATGGAAGAGGAGGAGTAACAAATGGGAGAGGAGGAAGGGAAGAAGGACGAGGAGGGGAAGAGCTAGAAGAGACCTGTCAGTCTGGTTAGTGCTTTTAGAGACGGCATTGAAAGCAAAACAAATATTTTTGTAGCATGACTTCCATAGAAGATATGAAATTCTCCTCTCTCTAAAATTAACATTCTAAATAAGAGAAAAAGGAGTGGAAAAGGAGGAAAATGGGCAGGAGCAAGAGGAGGTGAAGGGAAAGAAGTTGACCTTTTGCCATCTTAACTACTTTAACCCAGAGCTGACTATCCTGAGAGGTGTCCTTTTATCACATTCCCATGAGATCTTAGCCTATTGTGTCTTTTTACCCATCAGCCCTGAGGTTATCTGAATTGTATGAGGTATCTTTTTGCTCAGGTGAGTCTCATATATCCAGCATCCGTAGATCAAATGTGTCAACAAGGGAAGGAAGCAGGCGTAGATTATCTGGAAGTGGTGCCATTAATGAATAATAAAGTCCTGGCTAGAAACAACACTTGACTTGGAGCAAATTTGATTTCAGACCACTAAGACTTAAGTGTCAAATCCAAAGTATTCACTTCTTTCTGACTGAAGCCCACCGGTTTTATCCAATTAACTCTGAGACTGTAATTATTCCTTTTTATAGGTAAGGAATCAGAAAATCATGGATGCACAGCAAATTTTCCACGCCATACGGCTGGTATATGAGGAAAAGCTTTTGAACACAAGTGTGTTCAGCTCCAAAGCCTTGCACGCTCTAATATACTACCACAGTGTACGTGTACACACACACACCACAAAGGATCTCTTTTTTAATAAGCAAGCTTAATCTTTCCACAGGCGGATCTATAATCTTGATGTAGTCCTCCTTAGTAGTCACATGTTTTGGAGAGCTTCCTTCTTGAATAAGCCCACAACCTTAATTATATCACTCTGTGGGAAAAAAAGCTGGCTTCCTGATGAGCGGCAAAATCAAAACTTGCCTGTGAGTCAAGGGGAACAATATAAAATGCTGATATATGGAGCTGTTTGCCTCTGCAAATCCCAGAGAATTATTTGTCCCCCAGGAGAACTTCACAGAAAAAACATCCTTAGCCTCTCACCTAAATCCCTCTAGCATCGAGATTTCTCTAAACTTCCTGAGGATTTGTCAAAGCAACAAAATAAAGGAAGCAATGACTTTTGTCTTGGGGCTGCAATAGTTTAAGAGAGGTGTATTAGTCAGGGGCCTAGTAGAAAAAAAGGTGACATATTCAAACTAAGATAATTTGATGTAGATTTAATAAGACACTATTTACAGTGGTATGAGAAGGATATAAGTGTATTTCAAGACATAGTGTGGTAGATGGAAACCAGAAACAGTGTCACCATAACCACTGCTAGTCTCAAAGGGATGAGAGGAAGGAGCAGTCACCAGAAAGCACATGGAAAGAGTTTGTAGAGACGGCCAACTTGAGAGGAGCAGTGACCTTCATCAAAGGACTCACCAATCCAAGACTACCCTGCATGGGTGGAATGGGGGAAATATGCATCCTAGCCTCATTCTCTTACTTCCCCTTGATTTTCTGCTGAATCCCCATTGGTTGAGGCAACTAGAAACCAGCAGGCAAGGCAGCCCAGTGAAGTAGTCCCTCCAGTGAGCCTTTCAGGGTGAAATGGGGGGATAAGAATGGTGGAGAGAGGATCTAGAGAGGCAAAAGAGGAGACCTCACAAGTATAGCAAAGAGACAGCTCTGCAAAAGGGCACTTTTTAAGAATTGAGCAGGAGGTGAGAGAGATTTGGGTTATTTTACCAGGATTAATATTGGTCCTTTGGAGTTACTGCCATTGTCCTTTGGAGTTACTGCCATTGGGTGAAACTGCCTACAGATATTCTTGTAATAATAAAGAATTGGCTTGAAGAAAGTCTGCTCAATGTTTCTCTATATTATTTACTAAGATCCTATCAAACACACCCAGGTAGGCATTTGAAATGCAGACTTTGGTGCCTTCTCCAGTCAAGAACAAAACAGGAATTAGAATCTGATTATACTCCGACTAAAAAACCCAAAATACCAAACCCATTGCCATCGAGTCAATTCTGACCCATAGCAACCCTATGGGTGAATTGCAGAATGATTAGGGCCCAGGACAAGTCAAAACAAGGTCAAAAAGAGCATGCCAACAATTATGAGTGCACATCTATATCTCTACCTACATGTCTATAATATATCTACAGCTACGTATATCAAATATCTGTTGTTTCCCATTACTGTCTATTTATGATATAATTTTTAAACAGACAGCTTACTTTCTTTAAAAAATAAAAATAAATTATCATTCTTCACATGTATTTATTTACAGTTATTGAATCTTTAGGGTGTGTGTGTGTGTGTGTGTGTGTGTGTGTGTGTGTACCTTTTTGAGTCTTTGGATATCAGATTGGTAAAACAAACCTTTATTTTTAGACTCTAAGCTGCTGGAAGATGGGAACCGTAGCAAATCTCTCCTATCTATATCACCAATACAGAGTTACTGGGTACTTATTACACCTAGCAACCCCTCTCATAGCTGCACAATAAATTTATATGGACTAATTTGTTTACCAGCACTCTCAGTACACATTTAAGATATCCTGTCTGTTCTGGTTCCCAAATCCATCACTTACTTGATCTCTGACTTCTGTTTGAGATGGGTGAGACAAAATGTGACAACCTGTTTACTTATTACTCTACAGTTCACAGAAAATGAAAAGATCAAAGTATATGCTCTGAATACAAAACAAACTCCTGGAAGTTTAGCATCCAGATTCTGTCTTGTTAAAGGAATAAATGCACATACAATAAATAAAATTCTGAAAGAAGTGAAAAATACCCTATATCAGAAAAGTATATTTATCTTGCTCTGAGACATAAGAAGACTGCCTAGATTCTTGTATTTGATTTTCCAGTAACTAGCTGTCTTACTTTGGAAAAGTCATTTATTTAGTCTGAGACTTGGTTCTCCTGATGCTAAATGAGGTAGGTGGGTGGCTGGGTTAGTAGATGAGCTTTAATGTTGTTGTCAGCTCCAAAGTTCTGCTTGTAATGTAAATTGAATAGCAAAAGAAGGAATACATGCAAAAGAAAAAAAAAAAAAGCCAAAAAGGCATTAAGGGATAGCAAAAAATATTTAGTCATCAAATGTTGATAATTATAGGATGCCACCCAGAGTATAGAAGAATGAGGCTTAAGGGTGAGGACTTCAGAAATAACGGCCTAGGGGAGTGAATTAATAAGATCTTTTCTAACGGACATATCAAAAATGAAGAAATGAAAAAAAAGCAATGAGTGATGGATGAGTCTGAAATTAAACCCAAGGTGATGCTGGAAGAGATGACTAATGATGTGAATTTCTTCACTTTGTGTCAGCTAAATGTCATGGCATCCCTGCTAAATAGGGAGTGCAAGCTTGGCATTTAAAGTCCGTGAAATACACTGGAAAACAGCAGTGCTACTCAACACCACCCACTTCATTTGGAAAAGGTTATGATAAGAACATGTAAGCTGCTCTGTCCACAGAAAGAGTAGAATCTTTTTATGGGGGCTGTGAGATAGAGAGTGGATGAGTGGGAAAAGGGGGAGTGGAGAAACCTAAATTTGTTCAAAAAAAGCTTTGCTATTATAGAGGGAGAGCAATGTCATTATCCAAAAATGAAGAACTTAGACATCCAAAACACGTAAGATTTAATTGTGGATCAAAGTTTTAGACAAAGAAAAAGATTAACCAACCAAAACAAGCTAAGACCTTTATGTGATTTTCTAAATATCCGTGAAGAGTACCTAGTTTCAGAGTCTACCAAAAACCATTGCCGTTGAGTTGATTCCGAATCATGGCAACCCTATAAGACAGAGCAGAAACTACTCCATAGGGTTTCCAAGGAGCAGCTGATGAATTTGAAATTGCCAATCTTTTGGTTAGAAGCCTGAGCTTTTAACCACTGCACCACCAGTGCTCCTCAGAGTCTACAGCAAGCCTTAATTTTTTTCTTTCTTTCTTTTCCTACCTACTCCCTGAACACCCACATAGTTTTCTCTTCTTGGAGAAGTGCTCCAAGTCAGCACTTCTTTTCCAACTTATTCCCTTTCTGTCTATTCCTTCAATACATAACTCAGGGTAACTTTTCTTAAGTGTGGAGAAATAACATCTTTTTAGGAGGTGGGCGAGAAGAAACATTGGTGTGGCCTTTCAGGATTCTCCATGATGGGCTGGGTGAGGATGAAAGACTGAGAACATCACCTCTTTCACCATTAGATGGCTCAAGTGAAGGAATGTTTTGAAAAGGACTAGTTAGGAAAGTATGGATAGGTACAAGAAACAAACAAGGGAGGGAGAGTCTCCCAGAGACTAGTAATTACCATCCCTTGAGTTGTAGCCACAGGGGATGAAACAATGTTACTGGAGCACAGTGGGAGATGGAGCAGGGAGTAAGGACTGTAATCAAGGAAGGACAGCTACTGGTGGAGACACTGCATCAATGCAGAGAGGGAACAGGGGTGTAGTACATCCAATCTCTTTCTTCTGCTGCCCATTGTTCTCCTGCCGGTGCCTCTCAGTGGCCAGCTAACCAGGGAGCCTGGTTGATGCAATGGGCAGGGGTCAGCTTCCCCAGGCACAGAGCAGGGTGAGCGGAGTAAAGAGTGGACAGAGCAGGAGGCAAAGAGAGAATAACTAGCACAGCAATTTCCTGTCTCACATTACATTACCACTTAGCCAGAAATCCTGAGTACTTCCCCGATGACTATTGTTACTCCATCAAGTAAAATTCCTTGTTCTTCTCCTTTATTTCCTTCTTAGACTATTACTGGACCCAGATCCCAGTCTGCACTTCACGACAAGTACCACAGGTATTCCTGTGAAGGAAAATACATAAGGCATTTCCTATACACCCTAGATTGTGAACTGCGTATCTGAGAGTTTCTACCTGGTGGTACAGTGGTTAAAGCACTTGGCTGTTAACCAAAAGGTTGGTGGTTCGAACCTACCAGCCACGCCGTGGGAGAAAGACGTGGCAGTCTGCTTCCATAAAGATTGTTGTTGTTGTTGTCAGGTGCTGTTGAATTGGTTCCGACTCATAGCGACCCTCTGTATCACAGAACGAAACACTGCCCCGTCCTGGGCCATACTCAGAATTGTTGCTATGCTTGAGCCCATTGTTGCAGCCACTGTGTCAATCCATCTCGTTGAGGGTCTTCCTTTTTTTCCACTGACCCTCTACTTTACCAAGCATAATGTCCTTCTCCAGGGACTGATCCCTTCTGACAACATGTCCAAAGTATGTAAGAAGTAGTCTCACCATCCTTGCTTCTAAGGAGCATTCTGGTTGTACTTCTTCCAAGACAGATTTGTTTGTTCTTTTGGAAGTCCATTGTATATTCAATATTCTTCGACAACACTACAATTCAAAGGCGTCAATTCTTCTTCAGTCTTCCTTATTCGTTGTCCAGCTTTCGTGTGCATATGATATGATTGAAAATATCATGGCTTGGGTCAGGCACACCTTAGTCTTCAAGGTGATATCTTTGCTTTTCAACACTTTAAAGAGGTTTTTTGCAGCAGATTTGCCCAGTGCAATGGGTCTTTTGATTTCTTGACTGCTGTTTCCATGAGTGTTGATTGTGGATCCAAGTCAAATGAAATCCTTGACAACTTCAATCTTTTCTCCGTTTATCGTGATGTTGCTTACTGGTCCATTTGTGAGGATTTTTCTTTTCTTTATGTTGAGGTGTAATCCATACTGGAGGCTGTGGTCTTTGATCTTCATCAGTAAGTGCTTCAAGTCCTCTTCACTTTCAGCAAGCAAGGTTGTGTCATCTGCATAATACAGGTTGTTAATGAGTCTTCCTCCAATCCTGATGCCCTGTTCTTCTTCATATAGTCCAGCTTCTCGGATTATTTGCTCAGCATACATATTGAGTGGGTGTGGTGAAAGAATGCAACCCTGATGCACACCTTTCCTCATTTTAAACCACACAGTATCCCCTTGTTCTGTCCGAACAACTGCCTCTTGATGTATGTACAGGTTCCTCATGAGCACAATTGAATGTTCTGGAATTCCCATTCTTTGAAATGTTATCTATAATTTGTTATGATCCACACAGTCGAATACCTTAGCAGAGTCAATAAAACACAGGCAAACATCTTTCTGGTATTCTCTGCTTTCAGCCAGGATCCATCTGACGTCAGCAATGATATCCCTGGTTCTCCATCCTCTTCTGAATCTGGCCTGAACTTTTGGTAGTTCCCTATCGACATACTGCTGTAGCCACTTTTGAATGATCTTCAGTGAAATTTTACTTGCATGTGATATTAATAATATTGTTAGATAATTTCCACATTTGGTTGGATCATCTTTCTTGGGAATAGGCATAAATATGGATCTCTTCCCGTCGGTTGGCCAGGTAGCTGTCTTCCAAATTTCTTGGCGTAGGTGAGTGAGCACTTCCAGTGCTGCTTCCGTTTGTTGAAACCTCTCAATTGATATTCCATCACTTCCTGGAGCCTAGTTTTTCACCAATGCCTTCAGCACAGCTTGGACTTCTTTCTTCAGTACCATTGGCTCCTGATCATACGCTACCTCTTGAAATGGTAGAACATCGACCAATTCTTTTTTGTATAATGACTCTGTGTATTCCTTCCATCTTCTTTTGATGCTTCCTGTTTCGTTTAATATTTTCCCCATAGCCATAAAGACTACAGCTTTGGGAACCCTACTCTGTCCTATAGGGTTGCTCTTAGTGAGAATCAACTCTCCGGCAGTGGGTTTTTTTGGTTTTGCTCCCATCACCTACCCTGTTGTCCTGCAGCCTGCCCTTCGCTATTGATAGAATAACTGCAGCCAAAGTGCCTGTGAGCCCAAAACATTTACTACATATTCTTTTACATGATTCTGCCTTTTAAAACTCTGCTTTTTTGCGATGGGAATTGTGCATGACCCTGAATCAACTCCTGTATCCTCCAGGGTTTAGGGAGCACAGAGCCTAGAGCTTAGCCCATGTGGAATTTCTGTCAAGGATCAAGAGAGATTTAGGCTTAGGGCCCAGGGGAGCTCAGGGCTTACAGGACCCAGCTTCAGACTAATACCAACACTCTTTCATCTTATTATATGTGTGCTTAGCTCTGGGAGTATTGACTCTTTACTCCAGTGAAGGCATGTCATGAAAAGGACTTGTTATGACCCTGTACTCCAACCATTACTCATAGTAATACTTCTGTGGAAAAAAATGCATTCCTACTTAAAGCAAATGACATATAAATGATGTTTTACAACCACCTCCAGCTAGATCTAAAGTCGACTATTACCTGTTGTACAATAAACAGAGTAAAAAAAATTAACCTAAAAAAATGGAGAAAAATATTTAGACATACTGAATCTGTTTTACTTGCTAAATCCTACTCAAGAAAACCCTAACAGTAAGCTCCAATTCACTAAAAATTTATTGCATGAAAAACATGATTTTTACTTAAAAATGTATTTTGAGTTTTGGAAGTTTCTTTTCTTTTCTTTTGTTGGTGTTTGTGTCAAATGGTTTGTTATTTTGAAGTGAAAGAGAACAAGCCGTGCTCTAGCCCTTTGAGGCTCTCACTGAAATATCACGGGCAGTAGTCATGGTGTATTAGCTTTTATTTTCCACAAAATCGATTCTTCCATCGGCAGTAGCTATGTTGAATGGATATTGTGTTAATTCTTTCTAGGAAGGTACAGTAACATTTCCACCTTGCTACATTCTCTGTCTCTGAAATTCTTTAAAGATTTTTTTTTTGTTTGTTTCCTCTGTGTGATTGTTAAGGTTGTGTGTCAGCTTGGCTGGGCCATGATTCCCAGTGGTTTGGCCATTATGTTGTAGTTTGGCAGCTATGTAATGATGTAATCACCTCCATAATGAGATCTGATATGATGTAATTACTTTCATGATGAGATCTGTTATGAGCAGCCAATCAGTTGAAAGGGAGTTTCCGTGGGGTGTGGCCTGCATCCAATATAGGTGGACTTTCTGGCAAAACTCACTGGCTTTTTCTCACCCTGGATCCTGCATCTGACCTACGGTTCTTGGGACTTGAGCTAGCAGGTTACCTGCTGATCTTAGGATTCATCAGCCTCTGCAGCCTGTGAGCCAACGGCCTGCCTTCTTACCTGCCAATCTTGGGTTTTGTCGGCCTCCATAGCCTGTAAGCTAGAGGCCTGCTGTCTGACCTGCCAATCTTTCCAGTCTCCACAGTCATGTGAGCCATTCCCTTGATATAAATCTCTCTCTATATATATATGTGTGTGTGTGTGTGCGTGTGTGTATACACATATATATGTATCTATATATATACATATATGTGTGTGTATATATATATATGCATATATATATATATACACACATACTTCATTGATTTTGCTTCTCTAGAGAATCCAGCCATAGACATTTTTGTTTATTTTGTTTTGAAAAGTTGATAATTCACCCTTTGTGAAAATCTCGCCTACCTTAGCTTTCCTGTTAGATCTCCAACAACTACTTGTTTCCTTTGCTGGGTCTTCTTTTCCCTCCTAACCAAAAAACCAAACCAGTTGCCATGAAGTTGATTCTGACTCACGGCGACCCATGTGTGAAGAGTAGACCTGCTTTATAGGATTTTCAAGGCTATGACCTTTCTGAAGCAGATTGCCAGGCCTGTCTTCTGAGGTGCTTATGGGTGGGTTCGAACCATCAACCACTTGGTCAGTAGTCAAGGGTTTAGCTGTTTTTGGTGCCACTCAAGGACTCCTTTTTTCTCCTGTGGATCCCTAATGTGGACAACTCTTCAAGCTCTTTTTCCTTTCTTCTTCTACTTTTAGTCCCTGCACACCAACACCACCACCTCCCACTCTCCTCCAACTCACACCCTCTATTATTTCCTAAATCTCTAGCTCAGCCTCTCCTCTCAGCTCCAGTCCCATATTCTCAGCATTCTGTGGATGTCTTTGTTGTTAGTTTGGGGGCAACTGACTTCTTTGCCTTTTCCAGCATATCTAGAACTGCGTTTCTTGGCTTTTTCAGCATCTGCTGGCCTCCTGTTTTCTAGCCTCATGGCCTCTTTCTCTATCTTTCTGGTCCACAGCATAATATCTTCAGATCTCTTTCTCTCTGTTGAAATGATCACATCACCTTCTCTTTTCTGTGTGTGTCAAATCTCCCTCTGCCTCACTCTTTTTTTTTTTATTGCACTTTAAATGAAAGTTTACAGCTGAAGTTAGCTTCTTATACAAAAATTTATACACATTATTATGTGACCCTAGTTACTCTCCCTATACTGTGACAGCATACTCCTCCTTTCTACCTGGATTTCCCATGTCCATTCAACCAGCCCCTGTCCCTTTTTACCTTCTCATCTCACCTCTAGACAGAAGCTTCCCATTTAGTCTCATGTATCTACTTGAACTAAGATACACTGTCTTTACAAGTATCATTTTATGCCTTATAGTCCAGTCTAATATTTGCCTGAAGAGTTGGCTTTGGGAATGGTTTCAGTTCTGGGCTAACAGAGACCATGGGGGCCGTGTCTTCCAGAGTCCCTCCAGTCTCAGTCAGACCATTAAGTTTGGTCTTTCTACTAGAATTTGAGTTCTGCACCCCATTTTTCTCCTGCTCCATCAGGGACTCTCTATTGTGTTCCCTGTCAGGGTGGTCATTGGTGGTAGCCTGGCACCATCTAGTTCTTCTGGTCTCAGGCTGATGGAGTCTCTGGTTTACATGGCCCTTTCTGTCTCTTGGGTTAATATTTTCCTTTTGTCTTTGGTGTTCTTCAATCTCCTTTATTCCAGGCGGGTTGGGACCAATTGATGCATCTTAGATGGCCGCTCACTAGCTTTTAAGACCCCAGACGCCACTCACCAAAGTGGGATGCAGAACATTTTCTTAGTAATATTTGTTGTGCTAATTGACCTAGATGTTCCCTGAAACCGTGGTCCCCAGAACCCCACCCCTGCTACTCTGTCCCTCAAAGTGTTTGGCTGTATTCAGGAAACTTCTTAGCTTTTGCTTTAGTCCAGTTGTGCTGACATCCCCTGTATTGTGTGTTGTCCTTCCCTTCACCTAAGATAATTCTTATCTACTATCTAGCTAGTGAATACCCCTCTCCCTCCCTCCCCACCCTTGTAACCATCAAAGAATGTTTTCTTCTGTGTTTAAACCTTTTCTTGAGTTCTTATAATAGTGATCTCTTGCAATATTTGTCCTTTTGCAACTGACTAATTTCACTCAGGTAATGCCTTCCAAATTCATCTATGTTATGAGATGTTTCTCAGATTCATCATTGTTCTTTATTGTTGCGTAGAATTCCATTGTGTGAATATACCATAATTTGTTTATCCATTCATCCTTTGGTGGGCACCTAGGTTGTTTCTATCTTTTTGCTATCGTGAATAGTGCTGCAATGAACATGGGTGTGCATATATCTATTTATGTGACGGCTCTTATTTCTCTAGGATATATTCCAAGGAGCAAGATTGCTGGATCGTATGGTACTTCTATTTCTAGCTTTTTAAGGAAGCGCCAAATCAACTTTCAAAGTGGTAGTACCATTTTACATTCCCACCAACAGTGTGTAAGTGTTCTAGTCTCTCCACAACCTCTCCAACATTTATTATTTGGTGTTTTTGGATTAATGCTAGCCTTGTTGGGATAAGATGGTATCTCTTTGTAGTTTTGATTTGCATTTCTCTAATGGCTAATGATCGTGAGCATTTCCTCATGTGTCTGTTAGCCACCTGAATGTCTTCTTCAGTGAAGTGCCTGTTCCTATCCTTTGATTTCTTTTTGTGTCTTCCCTGTCTGTGTTGATATCTGGTTGCTCTGTTCTGTGTTCTAATCTTAGGCTGTTATCTAATGTTATTGATTCTCTAACTGGAGGACTCCCTTTAGTATTTCTTCTAATTTTGGTTTGGTTTCTGCAAATTCCCTAAGCTTCTGTTTGTCTGGAAATGTCCTAATTTCACCAACATATTTGAAAGACAGTTTTGCTGGATATATAACTCTTGGCTGGCATTTTTTTTTTTTTTTTCCTTCAAGTCTTTATATATGTCATCCCATTGCCTTCTTGCCTGCATGGTTTCTGCTGAGTAGTCCAAGCTTAGCCTTATTGACTCTCCTTTGTAGATGACTTCATTTACTCCCTAGCTGCTCTTACAATTCTCTCTTCATCTTTGGTTTTGGCAAGTTTGATTATGTCTTGGTGACTGTCTTTGGGATCACCTTATGTGGGGTTTGATAAGCATCTTGAATAGATATCCTCTCATTTTTCATGATATCAGGGAAGTTTTCTGTCAACAAATCTTCAACAATTCTTTCTGTATTTCCTGTTATTCTTCCCCCCCCCCCCCCCGCCATTCTGGTACTCCAGACACTCCTAGGTTATTCCTCTTGATAGAGTCCCACATAATTCTTAGGTTTTCTTCATTTTTAAAAATTCTTTTATCTTATTTTCCTCAAATAAGTTGGTGTCAAGTGCTTTATCTTCAATCTCACTAATTTTGACTTCCATTGCCTCAATTCTGCTCCTATGACTTTCTATTGAGTTGTCTAATTCTAAAATTTTATTGTTAATCTTCTGGATTTCTGTTTGCTGTCTCTCTATGGATTCTTGCGGCCTATTAAATTTGTCATCATGCTCTTCTATAATCTTCTGAAGTTCCTCTTTTGCTTTGTCTGTGTGTTCCCTGGTTTGTTCTGTGTTTTGCCTGATCTCCTTCCTGATCTCTTGAAGAGTTCTGTATATTAATCTTTTGTATTCTACCTCTGGTAATTCCAAGAAATTCTCTTCCTCTGGAAGATTTCTTGATTCTTTGTTGTGGGAACTTGCTGAAGCCATCATGGTCTGCCTCTTTATGTGATTTGATATTGACTGTTGTCTCCGAGCCATCAATAAATTATTATATGTATTTATTTTATGTTTGCTTACTGTGTCCTAGCTTCTTGTTTTGTTTTGTTTTGATATGCCCAAATAGGCTGCTCATGTAAGCTAGTTTGATTATTGGCACCTTTGAAGCTCTAACGTCCTGTCACCAGGTGGTTAGGACTGTTACTAGGTATGTGAGCCCAGGCGTCCGTCTACTTTTCTTGTATGGATTCAGCTCAAGTGTCCAGGAAGTCAGTTACCAAGTGTGTGGTGCAGACTGTCACCTACAGTCCTAGATGGGTAGGGGTGATTGGAGTAGGCACAAGTATCTGGCTGCAGTAAGGGGTCATGTGTTGAGCAAGGCAGAGTGCTGACAGCTGCCCCTGAGTGGGAGGAAAGTGTATCCCTACTCCCTAGAGTGCTTAGATGGTTGGGATTTGCAGCCAGAATATTGGCACCCAGTGCTGTTGACTGTAAGGACTGGGAGGCACCACTTATTCCTGGATGCTTGTTGCAGGTGGCTAGGTGGTTTAGGTGGAGCCACCAGTCCTCAGGCCCCTGATGTGGGTAGGTGAGGACCCTGCTTAATGGACAGAGCAGTGTCAAATGTCACAAACCTGCCACTCTACCATATAGATGATACAGTTGAAGTTAGGCTTCAGGTATATACCTTGTTGTACAGTGCTAATGAGGGCCTATGCTGTTAAAATGGGCCCACACAGGTCTATGCATGTGTGAAAGACATTCAAAGTCCATGGATCCCTTATGCCTGTGCCTAGGGAGCTGTACCTACCCTGAGTTACTGGCTTAGGAGAGCTGGCAGATAATTTTTTCCTGTTTGTTAATTTGTTCCCTCTCCAAGGCGAGGAGAATGGCTCAGGGCCCATGATGGGTCCTACTTCCAGCTCAGGGGATGTAGCAATCGCTGAAGCTGGCCTGGGACCCAGTGCAGAGCTGGGAGGGAGCAGGTAAATCGGAGAGAAGTTCTTGCCAAATGGGGTGTTTTTTGATCCACGTGATAGGTTAGATGCATGTATTTATCTTTTGTCCATTGAGCACTGCTTTTCACTGGTTCTGGAGGCTTGAGCAGACTCTCTGCCACTTGATCTTTCCTGATGTGGAAAATGCATCTTGAATGCTACTGCTTGCTTCACTGCGCACACCAGCCGATCTGGCCCGCAGGGTGCCGGTTCCCATTGGGTCAGGTCTGGTAACTCCTCGCTGCTTCTGAACTATCTTTCCCTCCCCTGCCACTCAGTCCAGTTTCTCAACTTTGCCTTTGATGTTCAGGGCTCCTAGATTGTCATATATAATTGGTTCACTTGTGTTTTTGGGACTTTGTTGTAAGAGGGACCACCAGAAGCTTCTGGCTACTCTGCCATCTTGGCCCTGCCTGCCTCACTCTTAAAATGATTTCATTTAGGTCCAAGCCAGACAATTCAGGATAATTTATCTAGCTCAAGATCCTTAATCTGGTCACATCTGAAAGTCTTTTCTTTTTCTCTTGCCCTTCCTTTGTTCCTTCCTTCATTCATTCTATCCTCTCTGCCTCTCTCCCCCTTTCTTCTCTCTCCTCTCTTTCTTTCTTTTTTGCTGTGTAAGGTAACATTTACAGGTTCTAGGGATTAGGACACAGATATACGGGGGGCATTTTTCAGCCTGTCACACTTGCCTTCAGAGTAGTTTTGAACATCCCAAGCACAGTATACATAACTGATTTCATAAACATCTAATTCTTTTCAAGACTTCTATATTTCTATTAATGGCTTTTAAGTCTCTCAGCTTGAAACTTATCACCTTTACTGCTCCCTGTTCCTTAATCCTCACATTCAGACACACTTCCACATCTTGCTTCACAATCCACCTTCCATGCCTTTTTTCTTCTCTTTCCATTGCTACCAGTTTAGTTTATGTCCCTAATTCACCATTCTTAGCCTATTGCAGGAAACTTTTAATTAATCTTGTTACTGATACCATGTTTTTTAACAAATAATGTGCACATTATACATTTTTTGCCCACTGTGAACACCCCCCACCCCTTCGTGTTATTTTAGTAAACGTGCTATGCCAATTTTTTTACATGTTGTTGACTTCGATTGACACTAAAAAGACATAATTACACTATGAAATATGCAAAACTAACGTAACCTAATGGTTTCACTTAAGACAATCTGATAAGTATTTGCATTCAACTGTTGAGCTAATGCACTATAATTATCAACTTAAATTAACAGAAACAAATGCACAGTTTCAGTTGTTTATTTTCTGATTACTGGAAAACTATCAAACGTGATCCATGACTGCTTGACCATGGATTATACCTTTATCATATAATTACAACCAAAAGTAACATTTTTGGACTATTGTTATACACATAAGCAGGAGATTAAAGAAAATGAGCAGAATGAAAGTGAACAGAACGATGTGATTTACCTGTAGTATGAGAGGATGAGTGAATGATGCCAAATTTCACTACTGGAAATGTCACAAGACATGCCTGGTGTATGCATAAGCGTGCTATGCCAGAACTGTTTTACTTAACCTCATCATTTCCTCACATTATATGTGTGGGCGCATTCTTAATGTGGGCACATTATTTGTGAAAAAATATGGTAGTTTTCTTTATTAAAGATGCCACTATTAGATAAAATTTTCTTAAGCTACCATTTCAATCATGGCATGAAACAAATCCCCCTAAAGCAACCCTACTTGCAATAATCTACGCTTCTTACTGTTGTTGTTAGGTGACATCAAGTCAGTTCCGATTCATACTGACCCTATGTACAGCAAAATGAAACACTGCTCAGTTCTGCGCCATCCTAACAGGATATTGTTGCAGCCACTGTGTCAATCCACCTGGTCAAAGGTCTTCCTCTCTTTCACTGACCACCTATTTTACCAAGCATGATGTCCTTCTTCACTGACTTGACTCTCCTGATAACATGTCCAAGTACACAAGGCAAAGTCTCTTCATCCTTGCTTGCAGGGAGCATCCTGGCTGTACTTCTTTCAAGACAAATCTGTTCATTCTTCTGGCAGTCCATGGTATAGTCAGTATTCTTCACCACACCATAATTCAAAGGCGTCAATTCTTCTTCATTCTTCCTTATTCATTGTCCAGCTTTCGCATGTATATGAGGTGACTGAAAATACCATGGCTTGGGTCAGGTGCACCTTAGTCCTCAAAGTGATATCTTTGCTTTTAAACACTATAAAGAGGTCTTTTGCAGCAGATTTGCCCACTGCAATGCAGTCATTTAATTTCTTGACTGCTGCTTCCATGGATGTTGATTGTGGATCTAAATAAAACGATTTTTTTTTTTTTTACACAGTCAGTACACATACTGTTTTATGACATTGGTTAACAATCCCACATGTCAACACTCTCCTTTCTCGATGTTGGAGGACTGGTTTTCTTTTTTGGTGAAAATATACATAGCCAAAGATACACCATTTCAAAAGTTTCTACATGTGCAATTCAGTGACATTGATTACATTCTTCCAGTTGTGCTCTTATTCTCACTATCCTTTTCCAAATTATTCCATCACCATTATCTTCAACTCACTCCCCCCTAGGCTTCCCAGCAAACCTTTTGAGTTGCTGTTGTCAATTTGATCTCATACGGATAATTGTTTTTGTACTTTAGATGAAGGTTTACAGAACAGGATAGTTTTTCATTAAACAGTTAGTACACATATTGCCCTATGACAATGGTTAACCCCACGACATGTCAACACTATCCTTTCTCAACCTTGGGTTCCCTGTCACCAGCTTTCTTGTCCCCTCCTGCCTTCTAGTCCTTGTCCCTGGACTGCTGTGCCTCATTAGTCCTGTTTTGCTTTATGGGGCTGTCCAACCCCCAGTGGAACTGTGAACCTCGGGAGCGACTTCACCACTGAGCTGAAAGGGTGTCCAGGGGCCATACTCTCAGAGTTTCTCCAGTCTCTCTCAGGCCAGTAAATCTGGTCTTTTATTTTGTGTGTTAGAATTTTGTTCTACATCCTTCTCCAGCTCTGTCTAGGACCCTCTGTTGTGATCCCAGTCACAGCAGTCAGTGGTGGTAGCAGGCACCATCTAGGTGTTCTGGACTCAGTCTGGTGGAGGCCTTGGTAGCTGCGGTCCGTTAGTTCTGCAGACTAATCTTTTCCTTGTATCCTGTTCTCTTCATTCTCCCTTGCTCCCAAAGGGGTGAGACCAGTGGAGTATCTTTGATGGCTGCTCACAGGCTTTTAAGACACCAGACACTACTCACCAAGGTAGAATGTAAAACGTTGTCTTCATAAACTGTGTTATGCCAATTAAGCTAGATGTTCCCCGAAAGCATGGTCCCCACAGCACTCCACCCAGCAATTCAGTCCCTCAGGGAGTTTTGTTGTGTCTATGGAGCTTCCATGACCTTTCCTTGTACAAGTTGTACTGGCTTCCCCAGTATTGTGTACTGTCTTACCCTTCACCAAAATTATCATTTATCTATTGTCTATTCAGTATTTCTTCCCCCACCTCTCCCATCCCTTGTAACCAACAAAGATTGTTACTTTTTGTGTGTAAACTTTTCATGAGTTTTTACAGTAGAGTCTCATATGATATTTGTCCTTTTGTGATTGACTTATAAAATGAAATCCTCGAGAACTTCAATCTTTTCTCCGTTTATCATGATGTTGCTTATTGGTCCAGTTGTGAGGATTTTTGTTTTCTTTATGTTGAGTTGTAATCCATTCTGAAGGCTGTAATCTTTGATCTTCATCAGTAAGTGCTTCAAGTCCTCTTCATTTTTAGCAAGCAAGGTTGTATCATCTGCATATTACAGGTTATTAATGAATCTTCCTCCAATCCTTATATCCCATTCTTCTTCATAAGGTCGAGCTTCTCAGATTATTTGCTCAACATACAGACTGAATAAATATAGTGGAAAGATACAACTCTGACCCACACTTTTCCTGACTTTAAACCATGCAATATCCCCTTGTTCTGTTGAAACGACTGCCTCTTGGTCTAAGTACAGGTTCCTCATGAGCACAATTTAGTGTTCTGGAATTCCCATTCTTTACAATGTTAACAATAATTTGTTATGATCCACACAGTCGATGCCTTTGCATAGTCAATAAAACACAGGTAAATATCTTTCTGGTATTCTCTGCTTTCATCCAGGATCCATCTGACATCAGCAATGATATCCTTTTCCCATATTCTTTTCTGAATCTGACTTGAATTTCTAGCAGTTCCCTCTCGGTGTATTGCTGCAAGCTTTTTTGAATTATCTTCAGTAAAATTTTATTTGTGTGTGATATTAATGATATTGTTCGGTAATTTCTGCATTTTGTTGGATCACCTTTCTTTGGAATGGGCACAAATATGGATCTTTTCCAGTTGGTTGGCCAGATAGTTGGCTTCCAAATTCCTTGGCATAGACAAGTGAGCACTTCCAGCATTGCATCTGTTTGTTGTAACATCTCAGTTGGTATTCTGTCAATTCCTCCTGAAGCCCTGTTTTTCACCAATGTCTTCAGTGCACCTTGGACTTCTTCCTTCAGTACCATCAGTTCTTGATCATATGCTACCCCCTGAGATGGTTGAATGTCAACCAATTCTTTTTGGTACAGTGACTCTGTGTATTCCTTCCATCTTCTTTTGATACTTCCTGTGACGTTCAATATTTTGTCCATGGAATCCTTCAGTATTGCAACTAGAGGCTGGAATTTTTTCTTCAGTTCTTTCACCTTGAGAAATGCTGAGCATGTTCTTCCCTTCTGGTTTTCTAACTCCAGGTCTTACCAAATAGGACTCCCTGGGTGGCACAGATGGTTAAGCACTCAACTACTAGTTTAAACTCAGCAGGGTGCCTCAGAAGACAGTCCTGGCTATCTGCTACAGAAAGGTCACGGCCATGAAAGCCCTGTAGAGCAGTTCTACTCTGCACACACAGGATTGCCATGAGTCAGAATTGACTTGAGGGCAACTAACAACAAGGTCTGCCAAAGGAGGTTCAAATATCCTAAGCTGGTCTTCAGCCATCACATTCTATCCTTCCAGTTTTTTATAAAGCTACTTCCCTATTTAAACCCTGTATTGAACCAAATCGTCATTTCCATTTTCCAATTTTTGCTCATCTTAAACAATTCACTTAACATGCCATCTCTTCCTTGATGCCTGTCCTGATTATTTTAGCAGGCAATGACATCTCCTTCCTCTGAACAACCTTGTTCGCATGAGCACATTTCTCATATTACTTTGCACTATAGTTATTTCTGTCCATTTCTTTTCTCCCCTATTTGCTTTTAAGTTCTGGGAATGATGAGATTGTGTCATATTTTCCCAGCTTCCATTGCCCTTTGTAGAATGCTGGCTTGCACGTGTTGTTATTGTTGTTAGCTGCTGTTGAGTCAGCCCTGATTCATGGCAACCATATGTGTTACAGAATAGAACTGTTCCATAGGATCTCTGGGTGGCCCAAAAGGTTGGTGGTTTGAATCTACTCAGAGGCACCTCAAAAGACAGGCCTGGTGACCTGCTTCCCAAAGGTCACAGCATTGAAAACCCTATGGAGCAGTTCTACTCTGTACACATGAGGTTGCCATGAGTTGGAATCAACTCAATGGCAACTAACAACAACAATCTTTACAGAAGTAGTTCACCAGGACTTGCTTCTGTGTAGCCATCAACCTTTAGGTTAACAGCTGATTGCAAACCACTTGCCCACCCAGATTCCTGGCTTGCACATAGTAAATGTTTATTAAAACCCCTTTTAGTAAACCACCAAGTTGAAAAAAAGTAGTTGATTTCCCCTTTAGTTCTTTCTAGCTAAGTCCTAGCACTGTGTTTACAACTCTGGCTTCTTTAGCCTCAGAACACTTTTATAAACAAGGCTAAAGGAATGCTGTATACCTAGAAGTTCTTTGAATGTTGTCCTGAGCTCTTTAAGAAAGTTCAAAAGCAGAGTGAGGACTCTTCCAGCTACCTGGCTTCAGTTAGCAAGGTCTAGAGGAGAACTTCTTATTATTGATAGTCCCTGCATTATCCTAATATTGCATCATTCTCAGAAACAGTTCTTTGCTAAAATAGGACATGCAAAAATTACTTTTCCATTTGATGAACTTCAACACAGCTATCAACAGTAATTATAGTCACTTATGTGTGATGGCACAGATATTACATAGCTGTTCATTGTAAATGAAAGCATATGACCAGAAAAGGGGGCCATTACACAAGAATTATACTCTAGGCTGCATGTTAAATCCAAAATCAAATTACAGTTTAATCGACTATTTCATAGTAATTGCAGCATTTTAAAAAAGGAGTGACACAATTATTTAGGGAAAGTGATGTAGAGAATTGATTAAGTTCAATGTGCAATTTAGAGGAAGAGAAAAAGGGAGAAAAATGTGTGCCTCTTTCTTTTTAACTCAGAAGTGATAAAAGCAGTGGTAGTACTTGAGCGTGATTCCCCGGTCCACCTGTTGCCCCTTCTGGTAGGACAAAACAATTAGTAATTCCATATGGAATTTTGAAACAAGTGTGTGCCTCATTGTGCCTTAGTGACAGGTGATGTGACACTGGGTGCAAAGTAAAGAACAATGGAATTGGCCTCATGTAATAACCTAGTCCTGCTCTGGCTGATACAGTAGCCAGTACATGTGGCTATGGAACACTGGAAAAGTGACTAGTCTGAAGTGAGATCTGCTGTAAATATAAATACACATGGGATTCTGAAGACTTTGTTGGGAGAAAAGAATGTAAAATAGCTCATTGATAATTTTTACAGTATTCCAAAAAAAAACCCCAAAAACCAAACCAAACCCGATGCCGTCGCTTTGATTCTGAATCATAGGGACCCTACAGAACAAAGTAGAACTGCCTCACAGGGTTTCCAAGGCTGAAATCTTTAGGAAGCAGACTGCCACATCTTTTTTCCTGTGGAGCAGCTGGAGGATTCAAACCACTGACCTTTCAGTTAGCAGCTGGGTGCTTTAACCACTACGCAACCAGATCTCTTTTTTATGTTATTACTTTTGAAATGATAATATTTTTAATATATTGGATTAAATAAAATATACTATTAAAATTAATTTCACTTGATTCACTTTATATTTTTAACATGGCTCACACTGTATTTCTGTTTGGCAGTGCTGGCCTAGACTACGTGTGAAGTACCTCAGGAACCCTTAGGAATGACCCAAACTTAACGTCATGAGAATAAGGTATCAGCACTCAAGTAAGCTGACACAACGAATTTTCCTAAGCTTAATCTCATTCATTAACAGAAGTTCTCATTAGTTTTAGTATATTCTTTTCATTTGATCCACACAATAACACTAGTCAGGTATTTTCATCCCCAATTTTTGGATGAGAACACTGAGGCTTAGTGAGAGTCAATTGAGAGTCACATAATAAGTGGCAAAGCTGGATCACAAACCCAGATCTTTGTCTCCAGATCTTTTCTCTCTAAATTCTTTCTCATTAGGACTATAATTTAATCATATGCCTTTAATGATACAGGTTAAAACATTACAATTGAGTATTTCGGTACTGGGTTGTGTTATCGAAGGCAGAGCACCGTAAGCAGCAGGCATGATGGGCTGTGATACTCTATTCTCACTGAATAATCCAGCTTTCTAGATTATGGTAAACAAATTAGAAGCCCAATTCGGCTACTAGAGCCCTGGTAGTGCAGTGGTTAAGAGCTTAGCTGCTAACTGCAAGGTCAGAGGTTCGAACCCAGCAGCCAGTTCACGGGAGAAAGATGTGGTAGTCTGCTTTGGTAAAGATTTATGGCCTTGGAAACCCTATGGGGCAGTTCTGCTCTGTCCTGTAGGGTCCTTATGAGTTGGAATCAACTCGACAGCATCATGGGTTTGGTTTTTTAATGTGGCTACTAAAATACTGCTTTAATTTAGGCTATATCAATAGAATTGTAGTGCTCTAATCATGGTAGATGGAGCCCTGGTGGCGAAGTGGTTAAGCGCTTGGCTGCTAACAAAAGGTCAGCAGTTTGAACCCACCAGCCACTGCATGAGCAAAAATGAGGCAGTCTGCTTTCATAAAGATTACAGCCTTGGAAGCCCTATGGGGCAGTTCCACTCTGACCTATAGGGTCGCTATGAGTCAGAATCAACTCAACAGCAACAGGTTTGATTTTTTGGTTAAAGATAACAGAAATGAAGCAACACCTAATACTAACTGAGTGGTTATTAGGTGCCAGGAATTTTATTAAATGTTATACATTCATTAATTCATTTTAATCCACAAAAAAAAAACCTATGAAGTCTTTATAGAAAATAGATATACAAAATACATAAGGAAATTGCCCACGGTCACAAAACCAGTAAGTGGTAGAGCGAGGAATCAAATCCAGGCAGTTTGATGCCTGAGCTGATGATGTTATGGGGAAAAGTGAGAAAAATCAGCACCAAACTAGCTGTGAGTCTAGTCAAAAGGAAATAGTCACTTAAAGTTGATGAAATTTACAGTAACTAATATTCAGATGCTCTCAATTATAAAGTCAAAAGAATCTCAATTTTGAATAACACTTAAGAAGAAAGGAAAATACTATATATTAGCCAAAGACAGAAGTAAAGCCCTGTATTATTTTTTTAATTATAAGTATAGAAATTATGTACTATATATAGTATATATGGAGCCCTGGTGGTGTAGTGATTAAGAGCTCAGCTGCCAACCAAAAGGTCAGAAGTTCAAATCCACCAGCTGCTCCTTGGAAACCCTATGGGGCAGGTCTACTATAGTATATGTACACTATACATACTATATATTGTATGTAATTACTGCACGTGTGTGCGTATAGATGTATGTGCATATATTATGTATATATTATATCTCATGTATATTATTTATATTATGTATGTTCATGTGTGTATGTATATATATTAGTAAATTGTTCAGAAAATATTATTAGTAAAATATTATTATTAGTTCCCAGGTGGGAACAAAATAATCATAAAAGATAACAGCAAGAAAACAAAATCAAAGGCTAGAGACAAGAAAAGCTAGGAGGTATAGTGTTTCCTTTGCCAAGAAGTGCCACTTCTAGAACATAAAGGTCATTAATACCCATTCTTGGATTTTGTTTGAGTAGCTACAGAAAGAAGATGAAAATAAATAGCTCTGTTTTGTTTTTTTTAAAAAAAAAAACTTTATGTGGGTTTTGTTGAGATTTGTTCTGTACTACAGCCTGGCCTAGCTGTTACTCCAAGAGACTTCTAGAAACCACCACTCAACTTTATTGAGTTATGTGGCTCATGGAAAAAGTTAGAGGCAGAGGCAGGGCCTTTAATGTCATTCTCTTTGATTCTGGGATTCTTCTCAACCATTGGTTGTTCTTTGCTGCCAGACTAGAGGCGTAAACTAGGTGTCTTATGCTCCATCTAGCAGTGAATTCACTAGCTGGCAGATGACAGTTGAGTCAGCATCCAAACGGAAGCAGCCATATTTAGAAACTGCTGAGCGAAGATATTCAACAGGGCCAAAACAGAGCTTTACTAGTGTCACAGGGAGTTTTTTTCTGGGACTCTGACTAGAGAGCACATGTATCTTCACAGCCTAGGTTGTTAAATAGCTTCCCGTATATGAGATTTTGCAATCCCTTCACTAGTTATCAAGATACAATTTTGAGCATCTGTTATAAGCAGGACATGCAACCCTGTTGAAAACTATAGGAATTCAAAGGTTTTTCTCCATTTCTCTGCCTGGCAAAACTATTCATCAATCGAGATGCTTCTCAAACGTCACCTCCTTCGTCAAGTCACGCAACCTAGGAAAGCAAATGCTTTCTTCTCAACTCTGTCCACCCACAGTCCTTTGCACATACCTTATATATATAGCACTACCATTCTATAACAGGATTATCAGATAATGCCAGTCTCTTCATTTGGGACTACGTGTTCACTTAGAGAAATAAATAAATAAATAAATCATGTCTTATTTATGTAGGCTTTCCCAGGGCCCAGAGTTCTTGATTTCTCTCTTCTTGGTATTTAGATACAGTAGAATTGTGTGATTATGTTTATATTAATTAGACAATAGAATTAATTATATAGAGAGATCAGAATGAGTGAAGGGAATTTTTTAATAATATACTGTCTAGAAAATATGATTTTTTTCTTGAAGAATATTATGTCTAACAGAGAAATAGGAAAGCAAGCTGTCCGTCCTTGAAAAACTAGAACCAACATCGATAACAGTGGGGAATTAATAACAAATATTCATTGAAATAGTTGCTAAAAATTCACTATGTGGCTTATATTAGTGTAATTCCTTACAACAACCCTACAGTTATGTGTTATTATCCCAATTTAACAAATAATAAGCAAAGGCTTAGAGAGGTTGACTCTTCAGTTCAAACTCACGTGGCTCGTGTGAAGTAGAGTCACCGGGCTTTGAAACTAAACCATCCCATGCCTGAATTTATGAGCTTAAGTACTACACAACACCTGGCCCTTGTTGTTGTTAGGTTGTTAGGTGCTGTCAAGTAGTTTCCAACTCATAGCGACCCTATGTACAACGGAGCAAAACACTGCCTGGTCCTGGTACATGGAAAGGGCTCAATCCACGTTTTGAGTGAATTGCAAAATGAGAACATGTGAAATCTTTAGATGCGTAGGTGAACTAAATGGCTAAGCAGTAGTCTGCACTTTATTCTATCCTTTTGGGGACGAGGCCAACACTGCTGAAAGAAAAGAAGGTGACCCAGTCAAATCTCCTAGAAACAGGCTATTGATAAATCTCCTAACAAACAAATTAATGGAATTTTCTAGCAAGAGTGTTCTTATGTAAGGATGTTTCCATCAGGATGTACCTAGTTGTGCAGAATTGCTTATAGTAAGGAACTCTATGAATTTATGGTTCGTGGCTTCCTGCAAAAACATAACTATGAATATATCTAAATATAACTTTAGCTATGCAACAATCTAAAGATATTTTATAATCTAAATATCTCCTATGTGTAAGTGATAGGAACATATGCATCCCTTAGGCCCAGAGCATGACATAATTCTGCAAAGAAAGAGGAATGGGAGATGCTCTGGAGGCCCTAGAACTCTCCCTGCTTCATCTGTGTGTTGCATTTACTTGTATACTTAATATGATTCGTGAAGCTTGATGCTGGACATCTTGGTTATCTAGTGCTGCTATAACAGAAATACCACAAATAAATGGCTTTAACAAAGAGAAATTTATTCTCTCACAGTCTAGGAGGCTAAAAGTCCGAATTCAGGGTGCCAGCTCCAGGGGAAGACTTTCTCTGTCTGTCGGCTCTGGAGGAAGATCCTTGTCATCAATCTTCCTCAGTCAGGAGCTTCTCAGCGCAGGGACTCCAAGTCCAAAGGACGAGCTATTCTCCTGGTTCTTGTTTCTTGGTGGTATGAGATTCCCATGTCTCTCTGCTCACTTCTCCCTTTTATATCTCAAAAGAGATTGACTTAAAATGCAACCTAATCTTGTAGTTTGAGTGCTGCCTCATTAACATAACTGCCGCTAATCCCACCTCATTAACATTAACATCATAGAGGTATGATTTACGACACTTAGAAAAATCACATTAGATTACAAAATGGTGAACAATATTGGGAATCATGGACTAGCCAAGTTAACACACATTTTTGGGGGGGTCACAATTCAACCCATAACACTGGATAAGATCTCTGATTCATGTGAGACTGATTTGACACTATGAATTTTGTGTTATCGCACATGCAAACACTGACAAAGTACTTACTAGATGTAAGTACTATGTAAGTACTTACACATGACCTTGGATATGCTACTTACCTCTCCATAGACACACCTCTAATAGAAAATGTTCTGCTAAATAAAAGGTATCATTAGCTACTTTTATATAGCCAGTGATTGCCAACCATGGCTGAACATTAGAATCATTTTGAAGCTTTTAAAGAATATTATTGTTGGGCCCTATCCCAGAGCAACCGTGACAGATCTCCTTCTTGCCCACCAAGATTTTTCTCCTCTTCATTAGAAGTTACAGTTAGGATATGGCTGAATGGTCAAGAAATATATTTCCCAGCCTCCTTTGCATGCAGGTTAGCCAATGTAGTTGGGGGAACGTGAGCTTAAGCGGTATGTGTCATCTTGGGCCATGCACAGACTATGCCTCCTCTAAGACATCTTTTGTTTAGCTGAGCAGAACCTGGACATAGTGATCTAGTCTTTACCATGAAGATGATTAAAAACCTTAGCTCCATATTATCCAAAATAGTAGATATTAGCCACATGTAGCTATTTAAGTTTAAATTGACTACATTTCAGTAAAATAAAAAATTCAATTCCTTACTCACATTAGCCATACTTCAAGTACTTCAAGCATCATAGGTAGTGAGTGGCTGCCATGTTGGAGGACACAGATACAGAATGTTTCCACTTTTGCAGAAAGTTCTGTTGGACAGCCCTGCCCTTGGGAAAGGAGTAGCTCCATGATGGAAGGAACCTGGATCTGCGAATCCCCATGTGGAGAGAGGCAGGCACTTGCTGATCTAGGACTGTTATATGAATGAGAAATATTTTCTTTCTTTAAACCACAAATGTTGGGGGCCTACTAGTTATAACAATTTAGCCCTCCTTAACTTATAAACAAACAGACTTTAATTTTCTAGAGATAGTGTCTTGATTTTAGTAATTTTCATAACATAGCCCAGGTAATTCTAATGTGCCATCAGAACTGAGTAGTACCGATATAGTCTGTTTTCTGAGATAGACCAAAATGAGCAGGACTTTGTCTTAGTCAGCTCTGTACTCCTACAACTAACATAGTGCCCATAAGAGCTCAGCTGCTCACCAAAAGGTCAGCAGTTTGAATCCACCAGTGCTCCTTGAAAACCCTACGAAGCAGTTCTACTCTGTCCTATAGGGTCGCTATGAGTTGGAATCAACTTGACAGCAATGGTTTTTGTTGTTGTTGTTGTTGTTTTGTTTTGTCTTAACACAGTGCCCTACAAGGGAGATGATGCACACTTAGGATGTGATAATAATGGAAGTGATAATGAGCAATGCAGGATTTATTTGCCTTTGTGATGTATCTATCTGAATCCCTTCATGAGACTTTGCAGTTCCAAGAGAACTCTGGGTTCCTTCTTCTGCTTTCTCTGTCATAGCCACCAGGGTACACATTGCTCATGGAGCTTTCTCAGGGGACTTCATCATATGGTAGTTTATTTTGATTTATTTGATATCTCCTCACATGCTAAAGGTTTTATAATCACAAAATACATTTTTAATAAATATCCTTCTATGGTGAACCTGCTCTGCAAACATCAATTGCTTTCTTAAATATGTAAAATTAAGCATAATTGAAAATACATATGAAGGTTTAAATTTTTTCTCTTGAAAGTTCTCTTGCACTTGAGTGAAGTTTCTCCCTGCTTCTTGGCAGTTTTTGGATTTTATATTTGCATCCCAGGAAGTACCTAATATAGTTCTTAGCCCACAACATGTGCTCAATTAATAATTACTAAATTGAATAATTTCATTTCATTTTACTTGGATCCACAATCAACACCCATGGAAGCAGCAGTCAAAAAATCAAAAGACATATTGCATGGGCAACTCTACTGCAAAAGACTTCTTTAAAGTGTTGAAAAACAAAGATATCACCTTGAAGACTAAGGTGAGCCTGACTCAAGCTGTGGTGTTTTCAATCACCTCATATGCATGCAAAAGCTGGACAATGAATAAGGAAGACCAAAGAATTGATGCCTTGAATTGAGGTGTTGGCAAAGAATACTGAATATACCATGGACTGCCAAAAGAACAAACAAATCTGTCTTGGAAGAAGTACAACCAGAATGCTCCTTAGAAGCAAGGATGAAGAGACTATGTGTCACATACTTTGGACGTGTTATCAGGAAAGATCAGTCCCTGGAGAAGGACATCATGCTTGGTAAAGTAGAGGGTCAGTGAAAAGACGAAGCTCCTCAATGACATGGATTGACACAGTGGCTGCAACAATGGGCTCAAGCATAACAACAAATGTGAAAATGGCACAGAATCCAGTAGTGTTTCGTTCTGTTGCATATAGGGTCACTATGAGTGGGAACCGACTCAATGGCAAGTAAAAACAACAAATTGAACAATATATAAATGCAAAAATATTGCTTAAACTGCAGACACACATCTCCAGTCTGCCAAGATTGGTTAATATTGGCCAAACCAGCTGTCTTAGTTATCTTGTGCTGCTATAACAGAAATACCACAAGTGGATAGTTTTAGCAAACAGAAATTTATTCTCTCACAGTTTAGGAGGCTAGAAGTCTGAAAACAGGGGCCAGCACTAGGAGAAGGCCTTCTCTCTCTGTCAGCTCAGGGGGAAAGTCCTTGTTTCCTACAAACAACTGTGAGCCCAGTGTTCCTTGGAGATCTCTATGGGTTTTGGCATCAATCTTCCCCCTGCGTCTAGGAGGTTCTCAGCACAGAAACCCCGGGTCCAAAGAACATGCTCTGTTCCTCACACTTTTTTCTTGGTGGTAGTGAGGTCCCTCTTTCTGTCAATTCTCTCTCCTTTTATCTCTTGTAAAATAAATGGTGACACTGGCCACACCCCCAGGGGAACTCCTCTTCCACCAGATCAGGGCTGTGACCTGAGTAAGGGTGTTGCAACCCACCCTAATCCTCATTAACATGGTCTAATCTTGCCTCATTAACATAACAGCTCGCTTCCAAACAGGACCATAATCACAGGCATAAAAAAAAAAAAAAAGTTGCTGTAGAATCGATTTCAACTCATAGCGACCCTATAAGACAGAGAAGAACTGCCCAGTGAGGTTTCCAAGATGCAGTTGGTGGATTCGAACTGCAAACCTTTTGGTTAGCAGCCAAGCTCTTAACCACTGCACCACCACAGGCATAGTGGCTAGGATTTATAACACATCACAAAATGGAGGACAACCGCACAATACTGGGAATCATGGCCTAGCCAAGTTGACACATATTTTGGGGGGACACAATTCAATCCATGACACCAGTTTATGCTGCCATTATTTTTTTCTCCTTTTCTCTCTTTTTCTCTCATGCACACATACACACATTTTAGTTCTTGCCCAAATCTTCTAATTCCAATCCAAATGTGACAGCAGTAGAATCAAAGCAAAACTAGGAGCGGTAAAATTTGTCACGGACTCATTTTCTAAAAAAACAACATTGTCAGAAAGGAAGGGTTTTAGAAGTCAACACAGAAGATGATTATTGGCCAAAGACACATGCGGGCAGAAATGAGAGAACATGATAGCTTACATGGTGCCAGAAAACCAGAGAGGAAGGGGAACAGATGTAATAGCAGTGACTATACACTTTGACAGAAAAACTTAGAAGATTTAAGTTATAACCCTTATAACTGAGGATAAAGTCTATATGTTAGTACATAACTTATGAAATTTAGGCACTCATAATATCATACAAAAATAACAAATAGCAGCCAGAGATATAAAACTGAATAGAAGGAACAAGATGATATATTATTACATACTTGTAAAACGCTAGCAAAGTGCTGAGCTCATAATCAAGTTTAATAAATATTTTATGATTGACTGATATATTAGCTCATGAATCCTTAAATGTGATAAAGCCATTTATTCAGTGAAAAGAAAGAGGACTCAGACAGAAACAATGAATCATGTTGTCACTAGGTTCAACAATACACTGACAGGGCATGGAAAATGGTGTGGGAGAAAAACAGTTGTTGTTGTTAGGTGCCCTCGAGTCGGCTCTGACTCATAGATACCCTACGTACAACAGAATGAAATACTGCCCTGTCCTGTGCCATCCTCACAATCACTGCTGTGTTTGAGCCTATCGTTGCAGCCACTGTGTCAATTCATCTCGTTGAGGGTCTTCCTCTCTTTTGTTGACCCGCAGTTTCACCAAGCCTGACGTCCTTCTCCAGGGACTGGCCCTTCTGATAATATGTCCAAAGTATGTGAGACGAAGTCTCACGATTCTCACTTCTAAGGAGGAAAACGTAGGGACCAGGAAAGGGAAGAACAGAAAATATTCGCAGAATTTCCAAGAAACTTGAAGTTGTAAGGAGATAAGGCTGCAATATCATCTGAGAATGAGGATAGAAGCTGATGCTTAGGAAAAATATTGAATAAAGATAAAACTGGACTTGTTAAAATCTTGAAGCATACTTAAGATAACACATATAAACTTACTTGCCGGGAAACTACATTTTAGGAACTTTAGGAATGTAAACCAGTGTAAATGATAGTCCACTCTATCTCTGAAGGCTTTGAAACATATGAATTGATATTCCAATAAGGGCAGGATATGCAGATGAAGAGTAAAATAGGCATGATTTTTAGTCGACCTATGAAATACCTAATTCATCTATGCAATAATAGCACCTTTCAATCCACATACTTGGAAACAGTGCTAAATATAGATTATAATGAATTGGGAGAAAACAAAGACGTATCAGCATAATTAACAGCAGTAACAAAAAATCTAGTGTTAGAACTTTTTTTCGAATTTTATAGAAAGGTGAATATTGGAATTTCAAGGATTCCTATTTATTTTTAGGGCTCAAGTTTTTTTTGAGAAATACTACAGTTTATGGCAAGATGGTGATGTAAAATTGAAAGAATGTTAAGCCCTTGGGAATAATGGTATGCTTAAGTAATAGGATACAGGCCTGTATCAACATGTCTTGACACTGTATTTTTAAAATATCATCTTTCTTATAAAGATGTATTTTATATGCCCCACTGGAAAAGCTATGACTACAAAGTTATTCTTCAATTACTAATGTTATCATTAATAAGTTTTGCTTTTCCTTAGGAAGCTGTGTTGTCATAGTTTGTTAAAGAGTCTTGTGCTTAAATTGCCTTTGGAAGAGCAAACACAGAAAGACTGAGCTAATTTGAAGTTTGGGTTTACTAGTAAGATTAACTTCTTGCACCTGAACCACTATATAGATGCTTTCATTATTAAGCAAACTCTAGAAGAATGTTTCCTTAGCAAGTTAGGAAAAATGCTGGGGCTTTTGAATGTGTATATTGTAATATTTTGGGCAACAAAGAGAAAAACATTGGCCAAAAGCCAATGTTACCAAAAGGAGACGTTTATCTTCGTAGCTTTCTGAGCGTTATTTATGAATAACCATGACACTTTAAGAATGTTAAGTAAATATTATTTTGAGAGTGTGATGATCAAATATCAATAAAATGCCTGATAGTGAAACTGAGAGGGACCTGGAACCTTTTTACAGATAATTTCCTCAACTTCTGTGTTTACACACTCAACTTTCTTTATAATATAGGTGTCAAAAAGGCTGTCGTGTACCTGGGGGAACAGAAACAATTTCACTGAATCCAGACTGTTCTTTTATGAAATCGTGTCTTGTTACATTATTTGTCTTCCTTACAGGGACAAGTAATATTCACATCAGGTTTCCATGGCTTCTCCTCTGAATCTGTATGTACAGCTCCTTGTCTTAAAGCTACTTGAAATGACATCTCTATTTTGTCAAAAGGCAAAATCGAATGTTGGTGAAAGTTTAATACTGTGTATTTTCTGGAGAGATAAGATAGTAACAACTCAAGGTCAGACCTCAAAATTCCTGCCACTCCCACCCACAGACTTAGAGAATATCTCTCCTGAAGAGAATTTGGCTCACCATTTGGATTCATTAAGAAAAGGATTTTTTTTTTCCCAGCTTATGATAAAGGAGCTAAAATTGCCTCTTTTCCAGCAAATCCCAAGTAAATCTTCATTTTTCATGCTATAGTTGTTGAATTCATTCATAAAATCAAAGTATATGTCAAATAACTGAATCTGCATATACTTATAGCATAATAAAATGAATCCATCCATCATAGGCTCTTTTTATGAATCCAGAACGTAGCCAACAGAATCATCACAGCAAAGAAGCCAACTGGAGGTTAAATGGCACAGCCAGAACTTGAACAACATTGTCTACACTTTTGAGGAAAAGGCGCCACCTGATCACAGAGCAGAGTGACACATTACAAGAAAGAGTACAAAAAATGAGCAAAGACCACTAAGTGATTTGGAAAATATTTTCTCTGAAAAATCTTATATGAATTGAAATACATTTTTTCATACTGGTGAAACTTTCAGGTTCTCAGACCAGCTGAGCACCCACACTAAGAAGGGAGAGGTGGTCTTCTTACTTTAACTAAACATTAGGAGTCTCAAATGTATTATTTTGGTCACATTTGGCACTGTATCTTCTGAAGGACACAGGACAGGACCCACAGCTGGCCAGCAGGGGCGCCCTTCTCCAGGCATCCTCTTCAGCAGAAGCAACCCACACAGCCATCGAACATCTGTTTTCTCTGCCTCTCCAGCTAATGGTTCATATGTGAGGAAGCTAGACTCACAGTGACTAAATCCAAGGACCATCCCAGGTTAAAGGGCTCATGCCCGACAAGAGTTGAGGGCTTTCTTAAGAACTCCATAGGTATAACTTTCAGGGTTTCTGCAAGAGACATGTCCATTTTCAAGAGTCACCACACTCAGGGAAACCCAAAGCTATGATTTCTTATCAGGTATTTATAGTCCAAATGCAATGTTCCAATCAGGGGTCATATTTTACCGCAAGAAATGTTGCTAATAGCATAGTATATAATCCAACTTTTATCAGGATGATGGGAAGACAGAGAAATTGAACTGAAGGTCATAGTCTTACATAGAAGGGGACAAGGTTTTCCGTATCTTTTTTACTCATGCCAGCATTTCGTAAACTGAGTTCTGTGGTGAAATTGTTTCCCTCTTGTCTTAGTCATTTAGTGCTGCTATCACAGAAATACCACAAGTGGATGCTTCAACAAACAGAAGTTTATTCTCTCACAGTCCTGTAAGCTAGAAGTCCAAATTCAGGGCATCAGCTCCAGGGGGAAGACTTTCTCCCACTGTCAGCTCTAGAGGAAGGTTCTTTTCATCAATCTTCCCCTGGACTAGGAGCTTCTCAGCACAGGAGCCCCGAGTCCAAAGGATGTATTATGCACCTAGTGCTTCTTTCTTGGTGGTATGAGGTCCCCCAAAAATATCTGTTAACTTGGCTAGGTCATGATTGTGTGGTTGTCCACCATTTTGTGATCTGATGTAATTTTCCTATGTGTTGTAAATTCTGTCTCTATAATGTTAATGAGATGGGATTAGCAGCAGTTATGTAGACTCAATCTACAAAATTAATCTACAGTTTAAGCCAATCGCTTTTGAGCTATAAAGGAGAGAAGCGAGCAGAGAGACAGGGGGACCTCATACCACCAAGAAACAAGAGCCAGGAGAATAGTACATACTTTGGACCCAGGGTCCCGGTGCTGAGAAACTCCTCGACCAGGGAAAATTGATGACAGGGACCTTCCTCCAGAGCCGACAGAGAGAGAAAGCCTTCCCCTGGAGCCGGTGCCCTACTTTTAGCCTACTAGACTGTAAGAGAATAAACTTCTTTGTTAAAGCCTTCCACTTGTGGTATTTCTTTTATAGCAGCACTAGATGATAAAGACACCTTATAATGCATGTGAGTGTTGAAATAGAATAAAAAAGTAAGAATGGAAGAAGAGAGAGTGGGAGAGAGGAAGGAAGGGGAAGGAAAAAAGGTAGGAAGGAAAGGAGAAAGGAAAGAAAGGACAGAAAGAGAAATTTCATTGACAAACACCTGTTAAGCATCTTGGAGATTTTAATATAGGAAGGTGAATTTTGAAGCTCCAGCAAGTGAATAAAGCATGTGTGATTTTCCATACATGTTATAAAGCATGTTGCATGCCACTAATCTCCAGGATGCCTCGCATTCCTTATTTAGCAAAAAGAGCATCCACTTCCCCATTCCGTTTTACTAAACTGGTGCATAATGCTATTACAAACAAAACCTTTAAACTTATATAAGATTTTTAAATATAAAAGACTTTCTTGATTTTTCTTTGTTAACACAGGTCATATTACCAGTTCTCACTCATTTTTGGAATTTTCTGAGATTCAAGGCTCTATCTTGATTTGAGTTCTTCTTAAAAAAATTGAGAATTGAAATGAGTTAATTGGAAGGGAAATAGAACTTAACTAAATCATTTTGGCTTGCCTTTTAGTTTTGCTACACAGGATTGTGCCAAAATAGAACTTAATAAGCATCAGAGTAGCGAGGACCTGGGGCCACTTAAAATTCTACAAGAGGTAAAATCTAAATTACAGGAAATAACAACTCTACATATTTCAGAATGTAAGATTATGAAAATAAATGTAACCTTGTTAGGAGCAAGATCCAGAACCAATATCTTAAGGTCTTCTGTGAAAATGTATTTCAATTTTACTCAATAGTTTTGTCCCTACCGTTCTCTATGTGGCCTTTTATGTTATTGTTTGTTTTTTAAGCCAGATGAACCCATAAGGAGGTACGCATGAGGACATGAGATTGATTTTGAAGGAAATGAATTTCTGCGCATAATAATGCTACAGAATTAAGTATGCCTTCAACTTCTTTACAAATGCCCCTTTTATTTTTTCGATAAGAATTCAATTAACAAATAAATTAAGCAGAGCACACTTCTCCCTGGGGCATATTAAAATAAAGGACTGATTTCAGGGAGGTTAGTGTTGGTGCTGCCTTTAGATATGATCACCCACGGCCATCTATGAGTAAGGAGCCCATAAAGAGCTGGGCTAGGGAAAACATGATCTGTTCCTTCTAATCTAATGGACCAATACAAAAGTAGAGTTTACGGCTGCATATTTCAAACCTTGATCAGTGGGAAAGCCTGAGTCCTGGCACAAATATAAACACGGGTCATAAATTAGCAATAAAAAGGGCGCTACACTGCTGAGGATCCAGGGCCCTGTCTAAATTTTCAAGCTGTTTGCAGAGCCTCTGAGACTAATGGATGAATAAAATATTCCAGCCAACTAGTAAAGTAAGTATTATGCATGATTGAAAAGTACTGTAGCTGACTGCTCTGATTAATGAAGGGTAAATTACTGTTAATGCTTATAATAAATGCCATGGGCTGTATTTCACTAAGCAACAGCTAGGGCACTATACAAGCTCCACTGGTTTAAGAGTTGTGAATGAGACAATGAATAATTAATCACTGGGAAGTTTTAGAATTCTGCACCACTTTCTAGCTAAAAGCAGAACAGCCCTATACATGCAGCCTAGGGAGGAAGCCATTCTCCTGCCATTTAACTCCATCTGGGTCAAGGGTGGCGTTTTCATCAGCTTCTCAGCTCCAGCTTGGTTCGGTGGTCACTTGTCATGTGACTATGTTTAAAGAAAACTGAATCTCTTTGTGGTTCATTGTTAGGATACTCACCTTCCATGTGGGAGACCTAGGTTCGATTCCCAGACAATGCAGCTCAGGTACAGCCATCAATGGGAGCCTGCTTGTTGCTACGATGCTGAATGGGTTTCAGTAGAGCTTCCAGACTAAGACAGACTATGAAGAAAATCCTGGCAATCTACTTCTGAAAATCAGTCAATGAAAATTTTGGGTATTCCACTCTGATCCGAAACCAACGATGAGGATGGCACATAACCGGCAGCATTTCGTTCCATTGTGTTCCATTTTGTTCACCATGAGCCAGGGGCTAACTCTATAGCAGTTAACAAGAACAACAAATCTCTTTGGAAGGAAGGATGAAGCTGAGTTATAAGTTGTCCTCATTCATTACAAGTTTGGATGTCATCCTTGACACCCACTCTCTGGTGAGGCAGATGAATCAGCCTGATGAGTTCTGCGTCATGGACGCAGAGGTGTCTGGGACCTCCAGAGCAGGGCACTCCTTGCATAAATAAGGCATGGGCAGAATTCCAAGTAATCAGGATCAGGGATCTGGACTGGGCCTTGGTCACGTTAGGAGTGGTGAGAGCCTAGTTACTAATTCTTCTCCAGGAGGGCCAGCTGGCCTTAGACAGGCTAAAAATGGACTGGTCATTGCAAATGGTCAGGCCAAAATCAGAGCCAGGGTCAATGGAGACAGGGCAGGCTCTATCCAATCCAGGTAGATAGATGCATTTATAGACTGAATCAATGAATGTCAAGTTCATGGAGAACCTTGACAGCCTCATATTGGAGTCTGGGAGTTATTCAAGCATCTGGGGACCAGAGGAATGGAAAATTAGCCCAAAGTCCAACAGAATATGTCACTTCCAGTCATTTCTGATGCCAGAATTCCAAGGCTCTGTGCCTGCTGAGCCCCAACTGTGTCACCAGAATGCACCCAGAAAACACAGAATTTATGATGAGGACCAGCTGTACGATGCTGAGGGGAAAATATAAAACAAATAAATAAGATGATATCAGGTAATGATGAGTGCTACCAAGAAATAAAATTGGCAAGTGTGATAGAAAGTGACTGGGGCTACATTTGGTAGGTTGTCACAGAGGGTGTCTCTGAAGAAGTGACCTTTGAGCTGAGTCCCGGAAGATGAGAACAATCCATAGGAAAATGGGGGAGCAGTGAGGACAGGGCAGGCTGGAGTTCCATGCTGAAGAGCAACTGCAAAGCCCTCTGTAGACAAACAAGTTCAGTGAGTTCAAGGAAAATTGTTAATGTGGTGTTAAGTTGGAAAGAAAATAGAGATGGCCATCCCTGTTAGGATCCCTGTGCATTGAGTCAGTGGAGGAGCAGGAGGAGCAGTGAGGATTACAGAGGAAGAAAAGAGAGCAGGAAAGATACTATTTCTTCTCATTCCCCTCCAAGGTCCCAAATGGGAGAGACACCAGGTGGAGGAAAGAGAGTTGAGCGTAAAAGGGAGGGGTCTTCAGAACCTTTTGAGTCTAGTCATGAATTCTGTGGAAAACTAATAAATACTGTGTTCATGTCTATATAATTTCTCCCATACATAATTAAAGGAGCCTGGGTGACACAAGAGGTTTACAACTGTCTGCCAACCTAAAGGTTAGCAGTTCAAACCCACCTAGCAGTGCTGTGGAAGAAAAATCTGGTGATCTGCTTCCATACACATTACAGCCAAGAAACCGCTATGGAGCAGTTCTGTTCTGTAGCACATAGGGTTGCCATGAGCCAGGGACAGACTCAATGGCAGCTTACAACAACAACGTATATAATTAAAACACTTGCAGTAATTTGATATAATTTGAGACATAGCATGTCACTGAGCGAAATACCACAAATCCACCAGATGTAGACTATAATATTGGTTTCTGGAACTTGTTCGCTTCCTCCTTCGCTTCTTCCCTCCTATTTCTTTAAAGGAATGACAAGCACATTATTCAACCACCTGCACTGCAGCTCCTGCCAAGTATTCCAACCAGTGTTATTCCATAGTCCCTAGAAAAATCTTCTTGTTCCCTAATCAGGCCAATTCCTTATTCCTTCAGATTTGTTCTGGATACCTTCTAAAATTACAGGGTACCTCAAGGTGGAAATACAAATGGAATCACTGTTGCTAGAAAATATGTCCTTTGTATTCAGGCTTTGCCTTTCGAGAGAGGTCCATTCTTTCCTACCTTTAGCTTGTTTGTCTCCATTCAGTTTGTAAACTTACTAAATAGGCATTCATTCAGTTCCCAGTCTTTGCACTTACCAAGCTCAGCTTCTTCCCTTTGCCACCTGAGAGCCCTGTTTTCTCTTATGTGTAGAAGTTTGTAAGGCTGAAGTGTCAGTAGCCAGAGAGAGGGGATCATAGAGAGTTATTCTTGGAATAGATCTTACATATTAATCTCATCATATCCTCTCATTTTATTAAAGAGAAAAGTGGGACCCCCCCCCCCCCAAAGTAGCAAGTGACTGACTCACTGCTTTACTGAGATAACAGTAGAACAAGGTCTAAGTCTTCACAGACTCCAAATCCAATTGTCTTTCCTTCTCAGACAGAATGGATGACAGACGTTATCCAGTGTTATCCAGTGGACAGTCTTGCCAGGTCTGGGTACAGCAGAAGACAGAAGGCAAAGATGACAAGGTAGGAGTCTTTGCACACTCTGAGAGCAGAGATTTTGCTTTGGGGGCCCTTGCAGACAATAGCCGACACGAGGAGGAAACGATGTGAGTAAGGTTTGTAGGTATGAAGAATAACTTCTTGCCCTTAGCAAAACATTGATCCTTACACTAGTCTGCTACTCATGGCTTTTTTCTGCTTTCTATTCTGGAGTGTGCTCCTTGGAAGCAAGGATGCTGAGACTTCACCTCCCTTTCTTTGGACATGTTATCAGAAGGGATCAGTTCCTGGAGAAGGACATCACGCTTGGTAAGGTAAAGAGCAAGTGAAAAAGAGGAAGACTCTCAACAAGATGGGCTGACACAGTGGCTGCAACGATGGGCTCAAGCATAGCAACTACTGTGAGGATGGCGCAAGACCGGACAGTGTTTCGTGCTGTTGTATACACTTAGGGTCCGGTGAGCTGGAACCGACTTGATGGCGCCGAACTACAACAATAGCATTCCGGAGTGTGCATACTTCATATACTACTCAACTCTGTGCTAACAGTGCAGATCATGAAACCACAAGAGAAACCTATTTTTAAAGTCTCAAATGTATTTAATAGCAACTAATTTAAAACATTACTACTAAAACAAATATGGTGTATATTAGGAAAAAGAATATTATATTGAACTGAATTTTTTAAGATAAAATCTGAGACTTTAAAAATAATTTCTGATTTCAAAAGGGTCTTTTATAACCCCCCCTAAAAAAACCAAACCCATTGCCATCAAGTTGACTCCGACTCATAGCGACCTTACAATTAAGATCCCAGAGGGTATTAATTCATTCTCCTATATAAGGGCTTGAAGGGGAAGGAACATTCAGAAGGAAAATGTTAAATACAAAAAAAAAAAAAAAAAAAAAGGTTAAATTTTTTTTTAAAACAACAGCTTTTATTAAATATTTTAATCTAACAAATAATATTCTAAATCACATTTCATAACAACAGAAAAAATTTTGGATCTCAAAATTCCAAAATCATATAAACTTAAGAGCCTTTGAATTTTTTAAATGGCTGAAAAATAGCTTCTTACATTTGCTTCAAAATTTCCTTTGGAGACGTGTCAATTCTGACATTTTATAACTGTCTAGAGGGAGACCTCACAACCTGGTGTGTGACAGCAGATCTGTCAGCCCACGCCAGTACCGTGACCACAGAAACGTCTTGGATGTGAGGGAAGAGGTCCTTGAGGAGTGAGGGGAAGGAGAAATATGACTCTTCTCACTTATGGTTCTCCCTTTTTCCATTTTTCAAGACACACTTATTCCTTCAAAGAATAAGCAGCTAAATTTTGAGAGAGCTTTTTTGATTCCAGTTAAGTGATCGTATCTTCAATCAATACAATTTTAGAATAATATTGAATACTTACTCTGTAATAGGCACTGGGCTAGAAAAGTTGCATTGTTATATTTTTTCCTGAGGGTTTGAAGTCTTTTACTTACACAGTCTTTTTCTTGTGAAAGTCTTTGAACTCATGTACATCTCTTTTGAGAAGTCTAAAATAATTTGACCTTGGAGAAGGGAAGAATGAGAAAGTGTATCCTCAAAAGACAATTGTTACCAAGAAAATATGACAAAAAGCCTTCCATTCTGGGGTCCTCCAGAACAAAAACGGGAAACTATATAGAGTAAAGAAAGACATAAGTCAGCAGATCACACAGAGAAAAACATACAATTAAGCTTTCTCAATGGGTGAACATGTCTATGACTTCACTGCAATAGATGTGGGTTTACATTCATGTGCTCTAAATACAAAGCTGTTAAAGGGAAACACTCAAAGCAGGAAAGAGTAGGAGTCTCCAGGGAGGAAATAAATCAGCTTTTGAAAGGGGTGGTTAAGAGGAGACTGGAGTCCCTGGCTGGTGGAAAAGGTTAACATGCTTGCCTACTAACTGAAAAGTTGCAAGTTGGAGTCCACTCAGAGGTGCCTCAGAAGAAAGGTTTAGTGATTTACTTCTGAAAAATCAACCACTGAAAATCCTGTGTAGTATAGTTCTACACCGACTCATGGAATGGCTGTGAGTCAGAGTCGACTCAATGGCAACTGGTAAGAGTAGGTGTGAGCCATACGAATGAGTGAGCAAATCCAGGCAGGGCTGTTATGAATCAAGATTGGAAGACACGAAATTGAAAAATCTTCCACTGGCCATGGAAATACCAAGAATGGATTTTAAATTTTTTTTTTTTTTTTTTAATTCTTGGTTACTAGTAACAGTGAGAAAGATAGAAGGATATTCAACCCTAGGGGCACCATGTTACTCCTTTTATAAACACACCCATGTGACTTATCTGACAGTGTAATGTAGCATTCCAAGGCACAATTCAGTACATTTTGTTTATGGGTGAGAACTTGATAAATCATAGGATTAGAAATATGAGGTTTTCTAATCATAACCACCACAACCTAACTCAGCCAAAGGATCAAGTTAATTACTTGATTTTTTTTTCTAGAGGGGGAAGAAAAAGCCATATGGCACTCTCATTCATTCATTATTTAGTAATTTTTCAACAAACATTTATGGAGCATTTACCATGTGCCCCAGACATTGTACTAAGTGATAGTGCTATAAAAATAATCAAACCCAGTCTCTGTCTACACAGAGTTCACAAACATATGGCAGAGAAAAGCATGTGAAGAATACAAAAATAAAAATTCCATTGCCATTGAGTTGATTCCTACTCATAGGGAGTGAAGAATACACCATATAATAAATTGTATTATGATGTAATAATAAACAGGGGATATAGAAAGGCACATAACTCTAAATAAGGAGAGGAAGTCAATGGTCAACAAGAACTTCATTGAAGAGATAACCCTAGACCTGAGACTTAAAGAACAACTTGGAACTCTACAGAGAAAAAAAAAGTATTGTGCAAAGACATGAAGATATGTAGATGCAAACGTGAGTACTTTATTCCTGGAACCAACAAATAGTTTAGTACAACCAAAATACAGTGCGTTTATAGAAGAAAGTGTCAAAATAAGAATAATAATAATGTTGAAGAAGTAGCAAGAGCCTAGATAATGAAAAGCTTTGTATATAATGCACAAGCATTTTCCTGTAGCTGGTTGGAAGCCATGATGTCTTTTAGGCAGATAAGTAATATGATCCAATTTACATTTTTATAAAGGTCACCATGGCAGCATCATGGATGATAAAATGGTTTTTAAGAGGCAATTTCTTTCACCCCAGGAAAAAAGATGGTGCTAGGCTGAAGGAAAGCAGTGGTTGAAGGGATGGAGTGGAGAGGCAGATACCAGAATTCTGAAGGAGACAAAATCAACCAGGGTGGTTTTTCAACTGACTCGTGCAGTGAAGAGGAAGAAGTAAAGAGAGATAAAAGGAAACAATATAGAAATTACAAACTTTTTAGACCAGAAAAAAAAACAAGATCACAAGGCATCAAAATTTGCTAAATGGCAAAGTGGTACTTTGAAGAAACTATAGAGCCTTAAATGGATTTATTAGAAATTAGGTTAGGTTAAATGACACTTTAATAAAAGTTCAAACTAAAAATTTTAAAGGAGAAGAAAAAGACCCCCAAACCAAGTAAACGGAATTTTTAAAAGATAAAAGCAGATACATAAAAGAAAAGCAATTTTTTAAAAAGCAAAAAGTTATTAACAGCAAAAGGTGATTCTTTAATAATTGCGACTAATTCTATAGGACTTACTACTTTCTAGACACTATTCTAAGATATGTACATATATATATGGAGCCCTGGTGACCCAGGGGTTAAGAGCTCGGCTGCTAACCAAAACGTCGGCTGCTGGAATCCACCAGCGGCTCCTTGGAAATTCTATGGGGCAGTTCTACTCTGTCCTACAGGGTCACTATGAGTCGGAATCAACTCCATGGCAAGAGTGTTTGGTATATATATAAATATATATATAGTCATGCATCACTTAACGTCCACAATATGTCGCGTGAAAAAGGACGTTATGCGATTTGGAGTTGTGCGAACGCCATGTTATATACAGGCAGTCCGGAGATTGCATGCCGAGCCCCGCCCGCTGTTCCACACCCATGAGGAGCAGGAGCAGACCGACCTGCAGCTCCCACCACTGCCTGCCTGACAAAACCCTAGAGCTATATCCATTGGATACGGGAGGCCTGCCTTGCCGGGTGTGTGGCTGCAGGCTGGTCTGGGGCTGCAACACCAGCTGGATGGGTACTTTGTGCATGTCCAGGCACAGGGCAGGGGGTGCATGGAAAGGGGGGCAGGCGTGGAGAGGTGGCCTCAAGGACTGGGCGGGGAGTGGGTGCCTCAAAGACCAGGCGGGGAACACGTGCCAGGAGTGCGCCTACCGGGGCGGCCCCAGCTACTGCCGCCCAGTTGGTGCAGCCGCTTCCGGATCACCTGCAGCCTCTGCCACCAGGAGCCTCTGAGCTCCCTTGCTTGGCTGGCGCCCCCGCCGGCAGAGGAGCTGGGGCCGGCTCTTCCCTGCTTCTGGAACTAGGGCTGCAAGGTTGCTGGGCGGGTGAATGAAGCCAGGAAGTGAGGAAGGAGGAGGTGAAGGAGGAGGCGCTGTGGGGATTCCCATGTGCCCTGGCGCCCCAAGGGTTCACTCTGGGGATTTGAGGTCTTTAAAACCATTAGAGGGAAATAATAAACAAGAGAGGTGCTTTCCCTTCATAAAAAAAAGAAAACCCTTACGAGACCGCAGACATATCCGTAGTCAGACTTTGCCCCAATGGACATTAAGTGGTGCATACGTATCGTGAGGTATTTTCATACATGCTGCTAAGGTAATTATCTTTTACATGTTGCTGTAAAAAAATTAGCATAACCCGCTTAGAAAAATAAGGAAGGAGGGCACGGTTGGCAAACAAATGTAGAAGGTGTGCATTATTTGGGTAAAAATACGGTAATAACCATAGGAGAAATTAAGTGTTAATATAAGATTTACCATTACCATCCAAAATGCACTTGATCCAAAGAATCTGATGAGCCATTTCTATGAAATTCTCAAGAAATGGATAATTCTCACCTTGCACAAATTGTTTCAGAAAAATGACAAGGCACCCAATTCACTTAACAAGGTAGTTACAGATAGGCACAGCCCTGATGACAAGTTAATGAAACACAAGAAAATAAATTTAAATAAATAAGTAAACAAAACTATTGCCTAATGTAACTTACAGACATAGAAAAAGAGTGAAAAATAAAAAAGAAAGAACAAGAAAAAAATAACAGTGAAATAAATCTATCTGTACTTTAATATCATGACTATCTTAGAGTTTTTATTGCAAATAACAAACTTACTCTACATAGTTAAGGCTGAAATGGAATTTATTAAAGGCTGTTCAGTAACTGCCAGAATCAGGCTGGGAAGCTGTACCATGAGGAACAATTCTCAAGTTACAACCCTGGACTGCTCCCCTGGACAAGTTAATTGAGCCACCACTAAGCTTGCACACTGTGGGTGACACCAACAGCTCTAGAAATGGGCCCCCACTCAAGGACCTCTGCAGCTACTTTCTCTGAAAGCTGGTATCTCTGCTCCGCCATGCTCATCAGAATGCCTCTCTCCCAGTAGCCCCTTCTTCTCATGCCTCTCTTGTGAATATGTCTTCCTTGGGTTGTGTGACCCTCTGAGTATAGGCCATGTGCTTGTGTCCTAGCTGCAAGGGAGGATAAGAGGGTGAGTTTGAGATTCCACCTAGAATTGGCAGGACCCACAAGTGGGAAATTCCCCAAACACAGAAATAGTTCTCAAAAGGTTTTGGAGAGCCAGAAAAAAAAAGCTTATTTTAGAAATGGAAGGATATTTCAACATAAAAAAAAAAAAAACCTATTAATATAATTCACTCTACTATGAGATTAAAGCAGAAAATTTATACAGCTAAACAGATGAAAAATAAAACATGTAAGATACATTGATGGAAAATATTTGTATAAAATACAACCAATGGGCTCAAGCATAACAATTGTGAGGATGGTGCAAGACTGGGCAGTGTTTGTACATAGGGTTGCAGTGAGTCGGAACTGACTCACTGGCATCTAACATAACAACATAACCAAAAGCAGTATCCAAAATACAAAGAATCTTACAAATTAACAAGAAGACGAAAACCCCAATAGAGGAGTGAGCAAAATAGGAATATGCAAGTTACAAAAGAGAAAATGAAAATGCCTATTTATAGACATATAAAATGTTAAATTTCATTAATAATCAAGTAAACAAATATTAAAAAGAAGATGATAATGTTTTTCACTCATTAGATTGGCAAACATGAAAACTGTTGATAATATCAGTAGTAGTGAGGATATAGACAAAGAGGTTCTCTAATAAACTGCTGTGGGTATAAATCTGGTGGAGCCATACTGCATGAGAATTCAGTTTCAGAATCTATTGTAGTGCGTACTATGATCCAGAAGTTTCTCTTCTTGGCATCTCTCCTAGAGAAACATTTGAATGTATGCATAAAGAGGTATGAACTAGGAGGTCACTGAAGACCTGAGAAAATCAGCAACCTAAATATCCATCACTGGGGAAAATGGCTAAATAAATGGAAAACTCTCCAGACTCTGGAATACTATGACAGAATTATAATGAAGAAGATAGATCTAGAGATGCTAGCATTATTAAATCTCCAGGACAAAGAGTTAAATAAAACGCGTGCAAACCAAAAACCAAACCCGTTGCCGCTGAGTCGATTCCGACTCCTAGTGACCCTATAGGACAGAGTAGAACTGCCCCATAGGATTTCCAAGGAGCGCCTGTTGGATTTGAACTGCTGATCTTTTGGTTAGCGGCTGTAGCTCTTAACCACTATGCCACCAGGGCTTCTAAAAAAAAAAAGGTGCAATATGATTCAATCAATTATATGGTTCATGTAAAACACAGATTCATACACACAGACACAAAATATATTCTGTGGGTCCCTGTTATGATATAGGATACAAGAAAATGCCAGGAAACGGGGCTGGAGCAACATACACAAACCTGATCATCTTATTCACCGCTGGGGGAAATGCAGTGAGACCAAATTTGAGGGTTTTAGTCAAAGGACAGTAGTATGAAAATTAAACTTGAAATGACAGTAAGAAGGACAGTAGAAAGGAAGAATTAGGTGATATGGGAACCCGGTGCATAAATTCTCTGAAGTGTTTCAGAGGACAGGAACAGATGGGACCTAGCAAACAGCTGGTAAATTGATACCTCTTATCCTACAACTGGAAACCCTGGTGGTGTAGTGGTTAAGTGCTACAGCCGCTAACCAAAAGATCAGCAGTTTGAACCCACCAGGCACTCCTTGGAAACTCCATGGGGCAGTTGTACTCTGTCCTATAGGGTCTCTATGAGTCAGAATCAACTCGATAGCAAGGTGTTTCATTTTTTGTTTTTTTTGTTTTGTTTTTTTTTTGGTTTGTCTTACAACTAAAGGGAAGGAAAAGAAGGTAAGTGTCAGTAATGATATCTTTGTTGCTTCATAGGGGGTTTTCCATCAAGAGCTTCTGTTTTCTCTGTGAATTTCTCTGTGCCCATTAAACAGAAAGTGAGAAGTTTAAAGAAAGTATAGAAGAAACGAAAAATATGCCATAGAGAAAGAGAAACACATCAGTATTGCTGAGCAGTACCAAGGCCTAATTGGATTTATGGGCAGCACGATTTTGTAGCAGCTCCAATTTCTGCAATTACTTGATTTCTGCAGCATCTCTCGGCATTCTAAATGTAGGCAAGTGATTCTTGAATTTGCACACATCCAAAATTGGGTTTTTTCAAGACAAGTAAGATTAAAGAACAAGTAGGCAAGGGAACTGAAATATTGACATGAGAGAAGTTGGAGTGAGGGGCCATAAAATATCAGAGTTAGAGAAGGAAGTAAAGACAGAACTAAGCTGATGTAAATGAGGAGAGGAGATATAGAGGTTAAGGGATTCAGAGGTACCAGCGGAGTAAAAGAGGAGGTGTAACTCTGTTACCCGTTGCCTTCGAGTCAATTCCAACTCACAGCAGCCCTACAACACAGAGTAGAACTGCTCCATAAGGCTTCCTAGGCTGTAGATCTTTCTGGAAGCATACTGCCACATCTTTCTTCCGAGGATCAGCTGGTGGGTTCAAACCGCCAACCTTTCGGTTAGCAGCCAAGTGCTTTAACTACTGCACCACCAGGGCTCCTTACACTGACAGATAGTAAGTATTTAAGCAATGAAAAGGATTAATTTTCTAAATCAAGACCTGACAGGTATACTCTCCTTTTGCTTAGCCTCCTGCACCCAGTCGTTAAGATTCCCACCTCTGCATTCTGCCCCACCATGCATGGAGTAAAGTACCCCTTTACTCCATCTTTTCACAGCTGCTGCAGGATCAGGGTTAATATTATCTCTGTTATGAATAAATACACCTTCCAAATGTTTCCTGATATGTGTGATTGTTTATCCGTGCCTGTAGGCAAAATTGCTAATAAAGTTCTTTTGACAAATAGACAATAGCCCAATTTCTTGTGACTAGCTGACCTATTTAAAGTGTTGAAAAGCAAAGATGTCACCTTGAAGACTAAGGTGCGCCTGACCCAAGCCATGGTATTTTCAATCACATCATATGCATGCGAAAACTGGACAGTGAATAACGAAGACCAAAGAAAAATTGCCACCTTTGAATTGTGGTGTTGGTGAAGAATGTTGAATATACCATTGACTGACAAAAGAAAGAACAAGTCTGTCTTGGAAAAAGTACAACCAGAATGCGCCTTAGAAGCAAGGATGGTGAGACTACGTCTCACATACTTTGAACATGTTATCACGAGGGATAAGTCCCTGGAGGAAGACATCATGCTTGGCAAACTACAGGGTCAGCAAAAAAGAGGAAGACCCTCAACGAGATGGACTGACACAGTGGCTGTAACAATGGGCTCAAGCATAACAACAATTATGAGGATGGCGCAGGACCGGGCAGTGTTTCAGTCTGTAGTACATGGGGTCACTATGAGTCGAAACCAACTGGACGGCACCTAGCAACGACAGCTGACCTATAGTTTTCCAGGAAGAAGTCTGGCCGGTGTTGGCCTCTGATTACCAGTTAGGATTATTGCTGAGGTGACCTGTAATAACTATCCACTATTCATTAGCATTAAACCTGATTGTAAGACTGTTTTAAACGCAGGGTTTTAAATGCAGGGTTTAATTCAGAATTTTTAACACTGAACCAATTTTTAAAAGTTTTATCATGGGTTTACATTAATCATCTAAGTGTTCCTCCTTCTCTTTCTGAAACTGGACGTCTTCTTAATAAACCTATTCAGAACTGTCCTGATTAGAATGTTAATCTTGTCACAGAGGAGTCCTTATATTCTCAGATAAAGACCTATGCTAATACAACCTACAGACAGAGAAATATAAAATATTGTTAGGGAAAATGTTTTAGTGATGTTGATGAGGAAGGCCTTTCATCAAAGGGTGAAGAACTAGCTGTCCCTTGAATATGTAACAAACAAGAAATAAAGGGCATATAGACAAGTCAGTTTAATAAAACTTCTACCATTCCCAGATATGTGATCTGTCTATCTGCATTTCATGTGCAGACGAGCTGCGCCTCAAACTTCCAGGCAGCCGAAAGGATGCTGGGAGTGACACACATACACCCACTGGCATCAGCCATTCTGTGGGTGCTACGTTCCTCTGTGATCACACTGGACACACGGGACATTTACACAGTGTTGGCAAAATGAAAGCCACTATTATTATTTTTATTATTTTTTATTGTGCTTTAGGTGAAAGTTTATAGAGCAAATTAGTTTACCATTCAATATTTTGTGTGTAAAATTTGGTTGCATTCCCCACAATGTGTCAGCACTCTCCCCATTTCCACCCTGGGTTCCCCGTTTCCTTTCATCTGGATTTTCTATTCCTTCCTGCCTTCTTGTCCTTGCGTTTGGGCAAATATTGTCTTTTTGATCTCGAATAATTGATTATTCCTTTTAGGCGTTATTGTTTAATTTATGGGCCCATTATTATTATTTATAGAAAGCAAACAGTAAACAGTAACAACAGATTCTCAAAGAGGAATCTGTTCCCCAGTTTATCTACATCTATTCTTACATCACTAGATAAGCATACCATGGTTCAGGTCAGATGCTGTGTTCACATCACAGCTGCCTCCCCTACCACAACACTGCAGTGGGTAAGGGAGGGTGCTGCACAGCTCCTGGGCTTCTGCTCTGCTGCTGGGCCTTGCTGGGCTTTGTCTCGTGGGTAGAAAGACCCCTACACAGGATCTCCTGAGCCTCTGCTTCTGGGCCCTTCTAGGCCTCTGCAGCTGGCTCCCTCCACTTTACCCAGGCCTTCATGGTTCTCTCTCTTGCCGTCATGCTACCCAGGCCCTCACTGCCCAGAAGTTCCCATGGTTCCCACCAAGTTGCCCAGGTTGGGAGACGTGTTGCATGGGGCCACACTCAGGCTTCTGCCCTGCATGGACAAGAGTTACAGCTCTTTAGTAGTAGGCACACCTTCTGTACAGAGGTGCCCAGCTCTCTCTCTGTGGGCCAGACAGCCCACGGCCACTGTCTGTCTCTGTAGGCCAACCAGCCTATCGTCTCTCCATCTTCAGTGTTACAATTGTCTCTTCTGGGTCTAGAAGGTTCTCAGCACAGGGACCTTGAGTCCAAAGGATACTTTATGCTCCAAACTCTTCTTGATAGTACTCAGGTCCCTCTGAACTTCTGTGGGATTGGCCCTTATATAAGCCTACTGCGATGGCAAAACCTACCCAACTCCTTAGTTGGACCACAAGGGGCTCGGTCCTATTGGGTGGATTTTCAAGCCACTATTTGCATAGTAAAATGACTAATCCCTTACAAGATTATAGCCCAGCCAATCATTTTGTGGAAACTACAAGACCATGGCTAGAAAGGCCATATAAAAGTGATACATTATCAGCCATCTAAGATACAACTATTGGTCTCTACTCATCTGGAACAAAAGAGAACGAAGAAAACCAAAGACTCAAAGAAGAAAACTAGTCCACAGGACTAATAGCCCACATGAACCACAGCCTCATCTAGCCTGAAACAAGAAAAACTAGATGGTGCCCAGCTACCACCCTTGACTGTTTTGACCAGGGACACAATAGAAGGTCCTAGATAGAAAGGGAGAAAAATGTAGAACAAAACTCAACTTCCTAGAAAAGGCCAGGCTTACTGGACCAGTTAGAGAAACCGCAGAGACTGTCACCCTAAAATACCATCCTAACTTGGAACTGAAGCCACTCCCAATGATGACCTTTCAGTCAACTAATAGATTGGATTATAAAATAAACAATATCACCAGTGAGTACTGTGTTCCCTTAAATAATCAACTATATGGGACCAAATGGTCAACATTTACCCTAAAATAAAGATGAGAAGCTAAGGAGGGGCAGGGCAGCTAGACTGATGGAAATAGAAAAAACAGAATGGAAATAATGAGAATGTTGACACATTGTGAAAAACGTAACTAATATCATGGAATGATATGTATAAAAAATTTTAAATGGGAACCTAATTTGCTATGTAAACTTCTACCTAAAACACAATGAAATATTTAAAAAAAAAAAAAGAGGATACCAAAAAAAAAAAAAAAATTGTGATTCATTGCACTACACTAAACCCTTCATGAGAACATAAGAAACATCAGAATTGCAGCACAAAGTAGAAGATAATGTGAAAGGAGTCAGGGAGGGCCCCGCTATTAACTAGCTTGACCAAGTCAATTCACCTCTCTGGATCTCAGTCCTCTCAACTGGAAAAAAATAAAGTACTGTTGACATGATAACCTATAAGGTCTCTTCGGCCTTAATATGATTCTGATTTCAAAATGATTCCATTTCAGATAGCATTTATTTTAATTTTGAAAAAATTGTGAAGGCCGAGAGACGATTTAACCCTCACAGCAATGATGTCTTGCATTTAACCTGTTGTCATCCAGTCCATTCCAGCTCAAAGCCTTAGAGCAGTGCTGTCTTGCATCGACTTAATGGCAATGGGTTAAATGCAAGACAGCATTGCTATGATAATTAAATTTTAAAAGACAATACTGTACATTGGAAAGTGTCTTCAAAACTGCCCAGTTTAAATTTAAAAAAAGTTGCTGTTGAGTAGATTCCAGCTCATGGCAACACCACGTGTATCAGAGTATAACTGCTCCATAGGGCTTCCAATGGCTGATTTTTCAGAAGTAGATCACCAAGCCTTTCTTCCAAGGCACCTCTGGGTGGACTCAAAGCATCAACCTTTCAATTAGCAGCCAAGTTTGTGAACTCTTTGTACCACCAGGCACTCGATACTATACAGTCTATACAAATATTAAAGGTATTTTTGCCTAAATTTGTCCTGTTTCAAGAGTAGGTTAAACCCATTTTTTGAAAAACCATAAAGTAGAGTTTTATGTTATAGACCTGACTGTAATCTGCCCTGAGATTTAAGGATAATGCTATAAAATTTTTAGTTGGAAGAAATTATGTATACATACGTACACACACATATACCACAAATATTACAATTAACTATAAATATACCATTACCCATTAAGTAAGCTTAAAATAATAGACAAAATATATATGGACTTAAAAAATATATAAAATACTAAAATACCACTATTTTTCAACTACTGCATTTTCTGTTTATTGTCGTTTTACTGCAGATGAAACCAAGGAAGGTTAAAAAATGGACTAGGAAGGTCACAAGCACCATGCAGAAGGAATCTTCAGAAAAATAAAGTGGAGACAGCAGTATAATTTAGACATGAAGGACAATGACATCTATTAAGCTTTTTAAAGCTTCATTTTATATTCCGTATAGAGAGAATTTTAAATGCTATTCTCTCTTCCCAAGTTATCCTGCCTAGTCAACTTCCTGTGTCTGTCACTGGTGTGGAATAACATAGAGTCACCATTAATTACTGCTTACTCGTCAAAATACAGACCCTATTATCTTACATGTATGAGATTTCCCTTAGGCGGTGAGCCAGCAGAAGTTGGCATTGGGATAATTTCCAGAATACCTTGAATTTCTCACCACAGGCTTGGGAAATCATAGTTTTAAAGTTAAGCATAAGATCTTTATTAGAGGCAACATAATAGCTGGCTGTAGGGGAGTGAATTTCAACTTTATAGAAAATAACTTCCTCGTTATTGATTTGCTTGTATAATACACAGCCCAAACCCTAAATCATTTATTAAAATGTATTTTGTTCTGAGTACACTGTAATCAGTACTGGATGCATCTCTAGGAGTAGCACAGAAAATGGTTTGAAAATTACAGATACTAGACGAACAGATAAGGAAGACTGAAGAAGAATGGATGCTCTTGAATTATGGTGTCGGCGAAGAATATTGAATATACCCATAGACTACCAGAAGAATGAACAATTCTGTGTTGGAAGAAGCACAACCAGAATGCTCATTAGAAGTGAGGATGGTGAAACTTCCTCTCACATACTTTAGACACGTTATTAGGAGGGACCAGTCCCTGGAGAAGGACATCATGATCAGTGAGAGAGAGGAAGACCCTCAATGAGACAAATTGACACAACAGCTGCAACAATGGGCTCAAATATAGCAACAACTGTGAGGATGGCCCAGGACCAGGCACGGTTTTGTTGTTGTACATAGGGTCACTATGAGTCAGAATCGACTTGACAGCACCTAACAACAACAGATAGGTACATAATTTAAAATGCTTATGGAGAAAATGGGAGGGAAACTTGTGAGCATCACTATATCCCAGATTTTCCAAACTGTATATATGCCTTTGCTAACCTAAATTTGGAGTACATCAGATGCAGAGGAGTCTGTCCTCATTTTACATATGTGCAAACCCCCTTTTGCTGATTTATAGAATTACTGTCACAAGTCAATTGAGTACCTACTGTTTTATGTCTAAGTTCCCTTCAAACACTAACACTCCATATTCTTCTCAATACACAGGCACCGTCACTTCACGAAGAATTAGATGAAACTCTAACCTTCAAAGAATGTATAATTTAGTCGAAAAAATAAGATATTTTCACCAAAGTCATGAAAGTATGAGTTTCCTAGTTTCTTGGGAAAAGATGACTAGACACAGAGTATTAATGGTGGTGAATATAATATGTTCAAAGATATATCCCCTGCATATTGGATCTTCTATCCAACATGGAATGTATGAACCTCCCTCATACAAGTGCGCTGGAGAAATGAGGCTGAAAGCCACATGGTTAGATTTCTATTATAGGGAGATCGTTTCCAGCTATTTGTGGAGAGTGGATTTGGAGTTGGGCCTGGAGTAAAAGTAAGGAAATCTATTAGAAGACAATTGTACTTGACTAGTGAATGTTGGCAATGGCTTGGATTAAGATAGTAGGAGTGGAGATACGATTAAGGTGTTAGCAGTGGAGATACAGAAAAGAGGTTAAAATTAAGAAATACTTTTGAGATAGAATTAATCCAACTTGTGTATGTAATGCATTTGGGAAGTGAGAGAAAGGGAGGAGTTCCTAGGTTTGGGGTTTGACAAATGGGGGAAATGGTGATGCATTTTATTGTCAGAGGGAGTACTGGGAGAGGAATGGGTTTATGGAGACAAGTCATGAGCTTGAGGGGCATACATGGAATCGGTAAGCAGTGATTGCAAGTGAAGAATTTGCTATGCAGTCTAGACCTCAGAGGAGAGGTCTAAGAGGAAGGCACACATCAGGGACCAGCCAGCATATGTGGCCTAGGAATAGATGAGTTTAGAGAAAGAGTACATAGAAAGATGAGAAAGATCTCAGGAATGAGCTATAAGAACCCTAACATGTGGATGTTGGGTAGATGAAGAAGAATCAGCAAAGGAGACTGAGAAGCAGTGGCCTGTGAGTTAGGAAGAAAACCAGGAATGCAGTATAAAAAAAACCTTACTGAATGGGCTTAATAGTAGGGATGAAAGAGGGCAGAATCGGTAAACTTGAGGACATCTTACTCCATCCAAAAAATGAAGAGAAAATAAACTGGGGGAAAAGATAAAATAAGGAACAGTGTCTCAGGACCTGTGGGACAGTAACAACAGAGGTGATGTTCATTTCATCCGAGACTCAAAAGGAGAGGAGAGAGAAAATGGGACAATGGAGAGTGAGAGAATGGCTCTCTCTAGCTTGTACAGTGAAACCTGTGAGAGCTGGACCTCAACAGGACTGCCCTGTTTTTCCAAGTCTTGCAAGTTTCCTGCCTTTGACAGGGTGCAGTCTTACCACTTTGCTATCGCTCGTTTTAGTGGAAAATATTCGAGTTTTCCTTCTCTAACAGGTTTCCGCCTTACACAGTTTCCACCTTTTCACAGGATTTACTGTGTATGGAAAGGCATAGACCTAAAATAGCCAAGATAATCTTGAAAAAGAAGAATAAAGTGGAAGAAATCATTCTCCTTGATATTAAAACCAAAATACCAAGTCCATTGCCATCAAAACGATTCCAACTCATAGCAACCCCATGTGTTACAGAGTAGAACATCTCCATAGGATTTTCTTGGTTATAACCTTTATGGAAGCACATCACCAGGTCTTTCTTCTGTAATGTCCCTAGCTGGGTTTCAACCACCAAACTTCAGGTTAGTTGTTGAGTTCCTATTGTTTACACCACCCAGGGACTTCTCCCCGATATTAAGACCTACTATATAGCTACCATGGAGCCCTAGTGGTGCTGTGGTTAAGAGTTATGGCTGCTAACCAAAAGGCTGGCAGTTCAAATCCGCCAGCCACTCTTTGGAAACCCTATAGGGTAGTACTATTCTGTCCTATAGGGTCACTATGCATCGGAATCAACTCAATGGCAACAGGTTTAGTTTTTAGTTTTATATAGCTACACTAATGAAGACAGTGGGGTATCGTGGAAAGAGACATACAGAGACCAATGAAACAGAATAGAGAACCAAGAAGTATGCCTACATGAGTATGTACAATTGTTTGTTTTTAACAAAAGTGATAAGTAATTCAATGGAGGAAACAGCTGTGTGCTGAGCCTCTATCAAAGGCAGATGTCTTTGTGAGCGAATTTCCTCATAGCCTGGCTGGTGGGAAGAAGCAAAATTCCAAGAGTCAAAGCTGGAAAACCTCATTGACTTTCTGTGAATCATTAAAGATGTCTTTTTGGGACAAGGGAAAGTCTTATTCTTCATACACCTGACCTGCCCAGCTTCCAGGAGAGTTCCTGAAATATATCCACATCTGCTTCTGCCTAGGGAACAGGACAGGCAGTATGGGTAGGAGGTAGCACGAAGTAGGCTTTCTCCTTCCTGGAGTGAAGCACTATGGCTCAATGTAATCCATAGCTTGGGTGGAGGGCTTGGCTCATATGTCCAGAAAATTTAGCACATCTCTAGAGCTTCCATGGAAAAGTAGTTAAAGAGAGATTCTAATTCTTAATGAACTTCTACTTAGAAATTATTTAGCATGGTAATGATAGGAGGCAAACCATAGAGTTTCACTGACAAAAAGATACTTTCATGATATTTTCCACATAAAAGCCCAGAACTAAAAGTAGCTACACATGACTGGCCCTTCACCATTTTAACTCATTTAATTTTTATAAAAACCCAGTGAAAATAGTGTTAGCTCATTCTTAAGATGAGGACATTGTGGCTTAAATGTTTGAGGCTGACTTTGGTAAACCATCAGCCCTGCATAGCCCCACGATGACCCGTTTAGGAAGGCAGGCTGGACCACTTGCTCTTTGCTGGCAGAACAGACGTATGGAAGGGCTCACTCTCCTCCCCTCCCTCACTTTGGAAAGAGCTCTTGAACAGCTCTTTCAGGGATTTAAACTGCAACAAAAGAAGGAAGGATGGACCCTGCAATGGCTTTGTTTGTCTAGAATCATGTGGTTATCAAAGGGAAGTACTCAAGCAACATTTCGTTTTATCCTCACAAGAATCCCGTGAAGGAGCTAAGTCAAGATATTGTCATTGATTTTAGTTTAACAGATGGTTACACTGAGGCTTAGAGAACTTCAGTAATTTGCCTAAGGCCATTGAGTAACTTGAGAACCAGAACCTCTGGCCTGACCTTATCCCCACAGAATATCCCATGCTACAGGGACCGGAGGAGGCACACACTGTAGTCATTCATGGCCATTGAAGAGAGTGCAAGAACACTGGGTTAACAAAGCAACATTCTAAGCATAATCAGGTAAATTGGAAAGAGCTTTCTTCAGGACCATACAGGAACTTTGTTATGCAGACTGCCCTGTGGCCTTGATTTACCAAACCCGGATGAGCATGCTGGCTGTCCACCGGCATCCACTCCATATAGTAACTTCCTACAGAGGCAAAAATAAGACTTATTTTCTGCCTACCTCACAAGAGTGGATAGCTGTCTAAGTAGTTGGTGCTCAGTTAATATCACACAATGTCAATCATTTTAAACTTAGGTCACAGAGGGATAGTAAGTGTCAATACTACCAGCAAGGATTATTTTTCCAAACATACTATTTTATCTGAATAATTGTAAGACATGTTGAAAGACTGCCAAAAATTCAAAAATAAGAGACATGTAGCTGGAATTTTTAAAAAAAAAAAAAGTATGTTACATTAAAAAAAAAAAAAAAGCTTAAAATAGCTTCCAGTGGCATCTATACAAAGGAAATCAAAACCAAACAAAATCAATTGTGATTGAGTCAATTCCAACTCATGGCGATCCCATGCGTTACAGGGTAGAACTGCTCCTTAGGGTTTTCTTGGCTGTAATCTTTATGGAAGCAGTTTGCCAAGCCTTTCTTCCATCACACTTCTGGGTGGGTTCTAACAGTCATACTTTTGCTTAGTAGCCAAATGCAAACCTTTTTACCACTAAGGGACCTTATACAAAGGAAGAACAAAATAATTCCTTTTCTCCTACCTCATTCGCTATGTTCTTTCATAATACACTTTTATTTTGAGCTTGTTGTTGTTAGGTGCCATCAAGTTGGTTCCGAATCATAGCAACCCTATGTACAACAGAACGAAACACTGCCTCATCTTGTGCCGTTTTCACAATCTTTGCTATGCTTGAGTCCCCCGTTGCAGCCACTGTGTCAATCCATCTTGTCGAGGGTCTTCCTCTCTTTTGCTGACCTTCCACTTTACCAAGCATGATAGTCCCTCCGGATAACATGTCCCAAGTGTGTGAGACAAAATCTCTCCATTCTTGTTTCTAAGGAACATTCTGGCTGTACTTCTTCCAAGACAGGTTGGTTCATTCTTGTAGCAGTTCATTGTATATTCAATATTCTTTGCCAACACCATAATTCAAAGGCACCAATTCTTCTTCAGTCTTCCTTATTCATTGTCCAGCTTTCACATGCATATGAGGCAATTGAAAATACCCTGGCTTGGGTCAGGTGCACCTGAGTCCCCAAAGTGACATCTTTACTTTTCAGCACTTTAAAGAGGTCTTTTGCAGCAGATTCGCCCAATGCAATATGTCATTTGATTTCTTGACCGCTGTTTCCATGGGCATTGATGGTGGATCCAAGTAAAATGAAATCCTTGACAGCTAATGCAAATCAACAATTACTTCATTGTTGAGAAGCACATAGCAAATACCCTTCATAAAATACTATGATGATTCAGTCTGATGCCTCTCTACTGCATCTTTTCCCATCGTGCCTGAGTCTATTAAAAGTTGTACAGGCTGACCTCTTACAAAGACAGCAGTTACTAGGGAAGCAACTCCTGTGACAATTCATGTCTTCACACATTTTTGAGAAGTGTCATTTTCTCAGGCAAGAAAAAGGTATTCTGTCATCTAACATGAACTTTCTATCAGAGAAGTGATTTAACAGCCTTCCTTTTCAGATCTGGTAATGCTCGATGGTCCCAGTGCATGTTACTAAATGCTTTAATTACAGATGGATGGTGAAAGGACATCATTTTCTTCTTTCCTTTTCCTAAAATGATTGGTACAGTAAAAGGTTCTGAAATAAGTGTAAGTCTACAGGGTTCTTGCAGGCTAATTTCTACCTATATGGAAATTACTCTGATTTGCTTTGAAATCCAGTAACTTCCTTGGTCAACACCTGCAGACCCAGGCATGGTTTAACACAGGCATGGCAGTAGGTATGGCTGGTAATCTTGCCTGCTGGTTAACTCTCCCCTGCAGCCACTACCCTGCCTCCCACCCTCACACTAATCTGCACTGAAATAATGCTTTATGCTAATCAAGAGTTCAATCCCGTAATTGTGCTCATTGGTTTTGTCAGATATTTACTAAAGAATTTTAATTTGTACAAATGAAAATCACATTCTGAAAATGGGAATATCTCTATAAGAAAGGATAATAAATGGCAACCAACTTGTGAGTTTTGCAGACCTGGGTCCTTTTGTTGTTATGATACAACCAGGATCCCCACTAGCCCATTAGTCTGGGAGTCAGTGTTGATCAAAGGTATGGATATAGCCAGTTGACCCCAGACTCGGCTCCCAGATGTCCACAGCCCTCACAGTTGTTTCTCTGTCAATTCTCTCTACCAGAGAGGTGGGTAGCAAGTGTAGTAACATCATTGGTCTGTCCAAAATGAAGGAAGTGATCTACCAATATTGCTATAATCAGAATTTCCTGACTCTAGCCTCAGTTTTCCATAGGTCTTAAGAAGTATGTAATCTTGCATAGTCTTTGACTTGAGACAAGAAAGCCAAAAGGATATCTTAAAGATTAGTCATTGTAAACAGGGATAAGTTAGATAACGTAGTCAAAGACACAAAGTTGATAGTAAGTGATGGAGAAAGTCCCAAAACTCAAGTTGATGTCCTCATAACATTTTTTTTCTTCTCAGTTATTCCTGGACTTGGCTAATAGTATCTTGTTCATTTCTCATACTTTTCTTTTATTTTTATTTCTGTTATCATCTTAAACATACTTATTACATAGATTCTGCCTATATTACTTTTATTCTCTGAAGCTCTTGGGACTACTCCTTGTTATTTGTGTTCATTCTTGCTCATTGTAGCTTGTATTCTCACGTGTTTTGTAATTTTGGCTTGATTGAGAGTACATATTCAGTAATATTATATGTACGGGAATTGTACGCCACCTGGATTAAGAAGGCATGACTCCAAATAAATTTTGCATTTACTTTTAAGATACTCTAATAGAATTTCCAGCCTTCTATGTTACTTTTTCATTTGGGGTATTTGGGATCATAGCATAGTATAAATCCAAATCTCAGACCAACTCTAATGTGGAACTTTTGATTACCAATTCTCAGGGATGTGACTGGATATTGTTTTCACACCAAGCCCAAGCCATGGCAGATAAGCTTCCATGTTTTCTCCCTTTATCAATGTGTAATGTCTTTTTATTTGACTTCCATTGAGGGTTGTTCGTTTCAAGATATAAGCCTAATTTGGAGTTCTCAGTTCCGTCTCCTCGTCTTGGTTGGGCACATAATTTCCCCATTTATGGCCATTAAACACATGCTTCTTTGTTACTGAGGTTGGCAAGATTCCCAGAGCAGCCGTGGTTCAGTGCCCATTCATCACAGCGGTTTGTGATTTTTCCTTTGTGTTTAGCCCTTGGAAATTTCCCTTACTTTCTTGCAAGTTCACCTCTGCTTTTACAAGTACATTTGTTATATTTTACTCAGCACTTCTAGGTGTTTTGGTAGCAGAAATGTTTCAGATTACCTAATCTGCCAACTTGCTGGATCCAAAAGTACTACCAGGTCCCATAAATACACACACACACACACACACACACACCCAGACACACACACACACACACACACACACACCATTGGCCTGTATTGTCTCAGTTTTACTCTGAGTTTTCTAATGGTAAGTTATCCTAGAAATAATTCCCACTTACTCAGTGAGCAATCACCCATCCTGTGAATTGTTCAGATAGTCCCCTCTTCTTCGTATCCTCCTGTTTGATAACACACTGCTACCTCCCTCAGAGGAGAGCCAGGAAAGAAAATTAAATAAGCTTCCTCACAGTCCCACGTTTCATGGCAGCAAAACTCTAAAAGGAATTCTGTGAATTATGTGAGGATAAAGGCATCTGTTTTCCCTATTTTTAGCTGGGAATTATTTAGAAATCACTAAGTGTCTTTAGAATAGATAAGTCTATCATTTTTTTTAAGTATATTTGGTTCCCTGCACCTGTCCAAGAAAAAAGAAACGCTTCATTCCTGGACCCAACAGAACAGCAAGCAGATTATCTTTGCTTTTAGTGCATTGAGGGGAGGAAGAGAAACTTTTATCTCTGGCTCACAGACATGCCTGGCCTTTAGGAGACTTGTAGAAACAAGGAAATTCCTTTGTATTCTATTTCTAATGTGACAGAGAGAACAACAGCAGGCAGGGCACATTGCATGCAGTTGCTCTTCAAATGTATCATTAAAAGATTAATATTCCCCTTCAGGAATGGTGAGCTGAGAGCCTAGTGGACCCTTCCCAGCACATGTATAATTAGGGGCTTATAGAAGTTTGTGTGGTGGAAAGACAGACAAAACTCAGCATGTCTCAATTAGAAATAGTTGAAACTTTTGTGATTCTGGCAGCCTATGTTGTCTCTATAATCACTGGTCCAAGCTTCTGCAGAATCTTTGATTTATTTCTACTCCACCTCATCCTCTTTCTCAAGTATAGTCATGTCTTTCTTCTGAATTTATATTCTATTCAACTTTATCCCTTTTATTATTTTAAACACGTCTTGAAGTTTTAGTTTTTTGTTTCATTTTGATTTCTAATGTCTTGTTATTCCTTAAATGATGTTTTTCAAACTTTAGTATGCATCCCTGAAGTTTTCATTCTAGTAGACTGAGAATTTAATTTTTGTTTTATTTTGATTTAGTTCGTGTCTTAGTTATCTAGTGCTGTTAAAACAAAAGTGCCACAACCGGACGGCTTTAACAAAGAGAAATCTATTCTCTCACAGTCTAGGAGGCTAGAAATCCAGATTCAGGGCATCAGCTCCAGGGGAAGGCTTTCTCTGTCTGTCCACTCTGGGGGAAGATCTTTGTTATCAATCTTCCCCAGTCAAGGAGCTTCTCAGCACAGGAAACCCAGGTCCAAAGGACCCGCTATTCTCCTGGCTCTTGTTTCTTGCTTGTATGAGGTCCCCCTGTCTCTATGCTGGCTTCTCTCTTTTATATCTGAAAAGAGATTGACTCTCAAATTACAGCCTAATTCTGTAGATTGAGTCCTGCCTCATTAACATAACTGCAGCTAATCCTGCCTCATTAACATCATAGAGGTAGGATTTACAACACAGAGGAAAATCACATCCGATGACAAAATGGTGGACTATCACACAATACCGCGAATCATGGCCTAGCCAACTTGACACATATTTTGGGGGGACACACTTCAATCCATGACAGTTCAATTTTAACTGTAAGCATCCCAGGTGATTTTGATGTAGATGAATCTGTGGAACAGTCTTTGAGAAACGCATTCATACATGCAGAAAACAAAATTTTAAAAATATATTTTATGTTCATTGTGAAAGACTAATAAATTAACCAGAGCATTTCTTGCCATAAAATAATCATTAAATGTCACAAAAAGTACCACAAGCAGTGATTAAAGTAGAAACTATTGAATTTCTTCATCTTGAGTAGCCAGTTGAGCTTTGACGAGGAACGAATTACAGTTTTTGCTTCAGTATTAACTTGAAATCAATGCCCAGGAGAGCATTTTGAAAGGTGATTGCTCAGTAACATATTATAGAGGCTCCCTTAGCTTGTCAAGGGGCCGGGGGAGGGGACCATTTGGTCTTCTTAAGGAAATTCTATGCAATCATAATAACCTCCACTTGCTCTTCAGGAAAATAATAGCGATATTTACTAAGGGCCTAAAATGAATTGAAGTTGTAGATAATAAAAAAAGTGATGATTAGTTGATCATATAATATTATCAGGAATTACATACTTTATTTCATTTAATCTTCACCACCGAACAAGTAATAATATTCTGGTTTTTAGATAATAATAGAAGACACGTATAAAGCCCTCAGTGTTCTAGGTACTACGCTAACTAAGTGCTTTATACACATTAACTCATGTTTTCGTGACAACCACACCATAGGGATATTCTATTACTATCTCCATCTTTACGGGTAAGAAACTGAGGCCCGGAAAGGTTAAACAACTTGCCCAGAGTTACACAGCTAATAAATGGCTGGGGATCATTCAAACCCAGTCAGTCTGACTCTAGCTTCTATTTCTGCCTGCTGAAACAGCTGTCCTCAAACTTGGGAGTGCATCAGAACCACCTGGAGGGTTTGTTAGAGCACAGATTGCTGGGTCCCACCCCAGAGTCAGATTCAGCAGGGTCTGAATGAGACCGGAGAGTTTACATTCTAACAAGTTCCCAGGTGATGCTTGATGCTGCTTCTCCAGGAATCACACTTGGAGAACCACTGACCAGACTGCATTGCATATCAGACTTAAAAAAAAAAAAAAATTGAATTCTATGGAAAAGAAGTAACTCGTCAAAGCCACAAGTTTGGCCACAAGCTAATGAGTGTCAGATTCTCTTGCCCAAAGGTGAAACGTAGTAAGTGGCGTGGTCATGAAGTGAACAATGTCTTTGGGATGAAGAGACTTGGGCTCATAACTGATATACTTTCTAGCTCCCATTATCTTATATTGGAGTGAAAGTCCATCGTAAGTTACCATCAAAGCAGGTGACGCTGTAGGTCTGGGTGGGAAGGTAAAAGGTGTAAATCGCAGGAATTGTAAATTGTCACTGTCAAGACTCACACTGAATTTTCTTTTTTGAATATTTCTTTCCGAGCTACCTCAAAGCACGAGTCTTTCTCACTGTCTTTTTTTTCCCCCACTGGTCTGGGCAGTTCTAACAGCACTGCCACTGGTTAGGACATTACCTGCAATTTTAATTACCATCATTATCACCAGCAAATATCCTTCCTGCCCTATTTCACAGCATTGCTACATATAAGTCAAATAAAGCACATCTGTGATTTGGGCTGAGCGGGGCCTCCAAATGCTGGTGCAATGGATTCAAGGGCTAATTCTGAGTGGCCTATGTTTCAAAGTGGCAGCACGCTTTGTACATCGCAATCATTTTCCCATCCAGGGCCACGATAAAATGTAAGGACGCAAGAAATGCTACCATTTAGTGAGTACTCATTATTCTCCAGGCACGGTATTTTAAATGTCTTATGGCATCCAAATGTCACAACCACCATTGGAGAGAATTATTATCATTAACCTCATTTTCCAAAACAAGGAGACCAGAGCACAGAGGGGTTAAAAAATCATCTAAATTTTACATCTTGTAAATAGCAAAAACCTCCATTGCCATCAAGTCAATTCCAACTCACGGTGACTCCATGTGTCACCGAGCAGAACTGTTCCGCAAGGTTTTCTTAGCTGTAAGCTTTAAGGAAGCAGATTGTCATGTCCTTCTTCTGCGGTGCCCCTGGGTGGGTTTGAACTGCCAACCTTTAGGTTAGCTGTCGAACGTAAATCGTTTATGCCAAGACTTAAAAGCATGTTGCCTGGCTCTGGAACCAATACCCTTAGCCATTATATCCAGTATTTTAACTAATAGTATAACATAGGACTCGGATGTAAACGAATTCTCTTTATATTTGTGTTGCTTTATTTCACTTATACTCTTGTTGACGGGGAGGAGTCTATAATGGAAAAAACAGTGGGAGTCCAGCTATTGATATTTCTAATGGCTAATATTATGCTTTTTTTATAAGTTAAAACTTGGGCTTTATTACCTGTAATCATTACTAGACAGTAAGGTCCATGAGGACAGAGACTGTGCTACATCCATCTTTTTGATTTTTATTTCCAAAGGGCCCAACACAGTGCCTGGTAAAGACAGATTTTTTTTTTTTTTAAATTAAAAATAACAGCAAAAGCAATTATTTCTCGATGGAAACTTTTCAAACTGTGTCACTTTTACATAAACCTTGTCTGAAAATTTCACATTCCTGATGTGCTATGTGTGCCAAGGATACAGTATGGCTGTAACTGAGATTATTAAACTTGGGGTGTTCACACCAGCTGCACCGACAGACTGCAGCAACCCAAAACTGCAGGCACCAGCCCTGCCAGACAGCCAGATGCCTGTGTACTCTCTCTGTGGCTTAATGATGGTCAGATGGTCATCTCAATGACCAATGTTTAGTGCCTTTTAATTGGGGAAGCTTTGGTTTTGGGAGTGCTCTGGGATGTTATGAGAACATATTAGTTTATTGAAAATGATTAATCTAAGTTGATATTTTGAAACCTTTCAAGTGACACCATTCCATGAAGTTTGATAAGGAGAGCAAAAGTAATCTGCTACTTAATTTGTGGTTCAATAACTCCTTGGGACTCTTTGGATAAAACACGAATGGATTTTAGCCTCATAACGAAGTTGTGCATAGCCACAGCAGAGACATTTATCAGCAGTCATGCCTGACAGGTAATTTTTTTTTTTTTAAGCAGTCTTTCTGAGTCTGTGCTTATATTACAAAGTCATACTTTCTCTTTGAACAATGGTGCTTTATTAACTGTTTGTCTTAGTCCTCTTCATTAATAATTCACTTCTGGGCTGTCCGCCCATACCAATCCTGAATTTAGCTTATCAAAATGGAAGGATGTCTTAAAAAAAAAGAAATGCTGGTACTATAATCAGTAACCTCAAGCTCACGCTGAAAAACGTTTGTTAATGCAGAAATTAAGTAAATACAACCTGTGTTTTCTTTAAATACACAATCTGACAGTTGAGTGCTCTATTCACTTGGTATTAACAGACTCCAGGTGTTTAAGATAAGGTAGAGGATTCCATTACAGGGCAACTTGGCAATAACACGGAATCGGACTCATTCACGCATCTGCCTCTCAGCAGAAAATCTGCAGAGCCTTCACAGCTTCCACCACGTATCGGCTTCCTGGCCAGTGTGCCTGGCAGCAAAACCATGCCCTTATTTACCCTGTTGGCACTGCTTGATACAGTCACACCCCATTAGACTCACGGCTCTCTGAATAACAGAGCAGCACTCATAACTAAGTAAGTCAAAAGCAATATTCAAGCAAAGCTGTGTGCTGATTGGTAAACACTCCCTTTCCATTTTGTCAATTATAGTTCACTTATTTTAGCCAATGTCATATACAATATGACATTCATTCTAGTCAAAACACTGGACTGGTTGATGCATAGTCCCGAGTTTAATTTTAGATGCGTTCTTCTTAGGAACATAGGTCATAAGTTGGCTATGTTAGCCATTAAGAGAGAATTTCCACTCTTCATGTTAAGAAAATTGTATCATTCTCCTGATACAGATGACCAAGTGTCTTAAATGATCTACTTAATTAAAGGCAAGCTAACTCTGGGAGGTGTTTAATAATCCTACCATTGAACTTCTCAAGAGACGCATACAAAGACATGGATTGTTAGCATAGTTTCACTTAAAATATATTTTTCGAGCTTGCAGCTTCCTAAAATAATGGACCTTTGGTTTACACATAATATATAAATAATAATCTTTTTACAAGAGTTCCTGGCATCTAGACTCCAGTATGAAATGTAAATACTTGAACCAAACTTCCCTGTAGAGCACACTGACACCGTAGTTCAGGGATGTATTTTCTGTGGGCTCACAGCTGTCCTTGTGTGCAAAGCACCTGACAAAGAGACAATTGTTCAGTGAAAAACTTGTTTGATGGTGTTAACACAGCCGAGAGCAGCAGCAGGTGAGAGGCCTGCCCCGTAGTCGTTGTGACTCTGGGCGGCAGTTTCCCAGCAGCGCTCCACTCCATGGCTCCATGAGGGGGCCTGCACCTGGTCAAAGGGAACACAGTATGCTTTGTGCAGATCATCTGGGGCCGTGGAAATAGAGACAGTCCTCCATCCAGCTTCTCATGCTGACTTAAATGTAAAACAGTGTGACTGGGCGATGATATCATCTGTTATGTCCCCTGCCCCTCAAAAATGCTGCCTTCACATGTAGCCAGATCTTAGGGAAACGCTTTCTTGCTCTTTATAGCTTATGTTAAAAAAAGAGGATCCCCTAGAACTGTAAGTGACTCACACACGGTCATGTGATTCTTAGTTTTCTGGGCCCTGAGTACAACCTTAAGATCTCTCCCGTGTGTCACTAGTATTTCAAATACCAGCAGGGTCACCCATGGTGGACAGATGTCAGTGGAACTTCCAGAAAAAGACACATGAGGAAGAAAGGCCTGATGATTACCTTCAAAAATTAACCAGTGAAAATTCTATGGATCACAACAGAATATTGTCCAATACAGTGCTAAAGGATGAGCTTCTAGGTTAAAAGACACTCAAAATATACACCGCAACAATGGACTTAAGCAGACCAAGGATCATGAAGGTGGTGCAGGACTGGGCAATGTTTTCTTCTGTTGTACGTGGGATCATCACAAGTGGGAGCCAGCTAGACCGCAACTAACAACAACAACTCGATTTCTTTCACTGTGGTACTTTGTCTGTAAGGGGGCCACGCTGTTTTCTGCTCCAGGCAGACTGTGAGAAGAGAAAGAAAGAATAAAGAAAGGCTGAACAATCTGTCCACTGTGACTGCAAAGCAAAGAGTGGAAAAGAAATGAGATAATTTACTGCTCGGAAGCTTAACCCTCTACTAAACCAAAAAACCAAACCCATTGCCATCGAGTCCATTACAACTCATAGAGACCCTATAGAACTGCCCCACAGGGTTTCCAGGGAGCGGCTGGTGGATTCGAACTGTCGACCTTTTCGTTAGCAGCTGAGCTCTTGGAGCTCTTAGCCACTGCACCACCAGCATGCCTCACCCTCTACAGAGAAGCCTAATGGTTACAAAGCCTTCTTTGGGGAAGCTTTTAAAAACCAGTGATTTGTTTGATTTTGCTGCAGGTAAAATTACGTTTGGGGTAGTCCTTACGTATCAAGTTTTGGAGATAGTTCTATGAGAAAAACAAGCAAAAAACATGTCCCCTGGATATCTGTTCTAGACAGCCGGGAAATAGGTTTTTTCTATTCTGTTTATAGAAGTGGTGTTAAAAAATTTGATACTGGATATATTTAAGAAAAAATATATATATACATAATTTCAAGTCTTCAGCTGGGTTTTCTATATTGCTAAGAGTAGACAGCTCTTTATTTAGCGGCGCATTTAACTTCTATCTAGACTTACAAAGCAGACCCGAAACCTGCTACTGGGAGTGGGGGACAGAGAATTAAGCAGGAATGTGAGTGTGACAAGCTGCTGTCTGATGGAGAGAGAGGAGAAGGAAACAGACGACCAGTAACGTGGGGAAACCAAGGACAGAGGATAAAAGAGCCAAGGAGAAATGCCGTTGGGGAGGATGGGTGAAGACCTTTAAAGGACGGCAGTATCAGCTTTCCATTGTAAGTTCTCTCTCGGGACTGTGCGACTCCGATGTGCCTTTTCCAAACCTTTGGGAAGAGTTCGCTGTCCACAATAGCCTTGCATTAGAGATGCTTTCGGGAGAATGAAGACGGAGATGATAATGTCCAGTCTTACAGGGAGCAATGCAGAATAAAAATCTACACTCCAGGACCCTATCCACCTCCCTAACTTCATCCCCTGTTACTGTTTTCCTTGACCTCTGCACCTCTCAGTTTCTCGAACACAGTACGCGTACTCCCTCCTCAAGGCCTTGGCTCTTGCTCTTTCCTGGGCCCTTCTCGTCATTCACATTTTCTCTTATACCTTACCTCTTCCCAACAGCTTCCTTACCAACCCTATTTCAACAGCACCGCCCCAAGTCACTTCACCACATCACCCCTTCTTTTGGCCTTTGTAGCACTTACCATTACCTGGTATTTCTTTGTTTATGTATTTGTTCTTTTCTGCATTGTTCGTTCACCTCTGTAGCCCAGTACCTGGTTTCATGCTTAATGAATACTAATCAGATGAATGAATTCAGAAAGAAATAGGTCAATGAAGAACCAAAGGTGGAATAAGAACACAGCGAGGCTGCAGTAGCCGGAGACAACACGCATAACTTAACCTGGCCTGAATCTCCAGATAGATATGAGCAATGAAAATGCTATGGAATCCATTTGAATATTAAAGAAAACGCTGAGCTCAGAGGCTAGATAGAGGGCTTAGGGGCATATGGAAAACAAGTCCTTTTTTTCTTCCCCCCTAATCTAGAGCTTTTTTTTTTAATCCAACCCAATGCAGCTTTATCTACTTCTTAATAAGAACGGCTGTTCATTTTTATGTTTTATGTATGTATGGCTTCCCTAGTCACGTTTATTTAGTGATAGCTGTTGTTGTTCTTAGCTGTCATTGAGTTGGCTCCGACTCATACATCACAGACCTTACGTATAACAGAACAAAAACTTATCCAGTCCTGCGCCATCTCCATGATTGGCACTATGTTTGAGTTCACATTGTACAGTGTCTTCTGACCGAGGGGACTCATTTTCCAACACTATATCGGACAATATCCAGTTGTGATCCATAAAGTTTTTATTGATTAATTTTCAGAAGTAGATCACCAGGCCTTTCTTCCTAGCCCTGTCTTAGTCTGGAAGCTCTGTTGAAACCTGTCCACCGTGGGTGACCCTACTGGTATTTGAAATATTGGTGGCATAGCTTCCAGCATCATAGCAACACACAAGCCACCAGAGCACAGCAAACTGGCAGCTGGGTGGTGGTAATAACAAATAATACTTAGATAGCACTTACTATGTGCCCGGCACAGTTCTAAGAACTTTATAAATACAATCTCATGTGTTCTTTACCATTGCACTAACAGGAAATTACTATTATCACCCCCGTTTTACAGATGAGAAGATAGATGTAAGTAATATCTCGGCCAAGGATATAGAACTGGTCAGTAGCAGGGCCAGGCTCACACCAGGCACTCTGGCTCCACAGTACATCCTCCAAAGCATTGCATTAGGCCACATCTTGTACCGAATCATCAAAACAGTGTCCAACCTCAAACTACACACTGGTGTTAAAATGCATCCTTCCTTCCAGTGTATCCCCAGAAGCTTGCTTTACACAGCAAAACGCTGCCTATAAACAGAGCCCACACTCCTGAATGTTCCATTCTGAGTGGAGAGAGCATTTTGAGAAAGCTGATGATCCATATGCGTCCTAACAATAAATGGTAGATGGAGTGTTGTCTTAGGTTTATGTTTATCAAATAGAAACCATACAGTGCTTTTTTCTTTTCTTGTTTTAATATGCAATGGAAATTATCAAATAAGTGTGAGATCTGTGAATCTGACCAAGTAATCCTGAGCGCTCTTAACAACATAATATCTGGAGAGATGAACAGCAAGTTAATCCCCAAGGATGCCCTTAAAAGTCGCATCTTTAAGGTCTGTAAAGGGAACACATTTTATTAAGTTAATGGTAGAGCTTAATTTAACGCTTCCTAACTCTTTGAAGACTATCATGTCTTTTAACAAACAGTATTTTATCCATTCATTAAGTTGTTATAATTACTCTGTATTTGACCAGATGGCAAATAATTTCCAAAGTCAGACCAGGTGTTCAAGAAGCGGCAATAATTGCAAAGCTGCTGACTGGTGGTGAAATCAATTTAAAACACTGTAACAGAGGCACAGTGGTGCTTCATGTGAAGACTGACCAAAAATAATACTGAGAATAAAATATAGGAAAATGGATATTTCATGACCATGAGGCCAGATAAATGCAGGTGTGAGGAAAGAGTGTTTAATTCCTCTGTTCCTATGCTGAGTTCCATGTCAATCAACACATGCTTTGATAGATGTCACGTCTACATGAGTTTTAAAAGGACACTCGGCAATAAACACGTAGAAGGACTGAAAATTAACACCGTGGCAGACAGTGTCAACTCAGATAAATATCAAACTTGGATACAATCTTACTTTTCTCACATTTCTGCTTCATGCGTTGAAGCATGGATTTCACGGCCACAGCTGGAAGTCAAAGAGTTCTTAATTCATTTTCAAAGGCGCTCCCATTAGGCAGGCGTCCCAGCTTCCTACACTCAGCCACAGCAGAGATGACCTAACCAGCATTTGAATTCAACCAGTAAAACGCTGCTTTTTTGAAGATTTGTCCAGAGTAATAGAGAATTCCAGGAAATATCTCTTGAACTCTATTAGGTGAAGCTATTGGCAAACTGAAGCACTTAACACATTTTTGACAAAGCACCCTTTTAATCAAGGGAATGATTAGGTTAGAGTCAGACTGCCTTGGCTCAGATGCCTGCCTCTAACACTGACTAATGTGACTGGGTGCCGGGCCAGCTTTGTGGTTGTGTGGCCCACGCAGTCGCACAGGGCCCGTACTTTTGAAGGGCCCCTGGTTGGCTTAAATCTCTACTGTCACCATATTGGAATCCCCATTAATTTCTGAACAAGGGACCTCACATTTTCATTCTGAGCTACAGTTGTTGTTGAGTCAACCCCGACTCATGGTGAACCCATGTGTGTCAGAGTAGAACTGGGCTCCATAGGGCTTTCAAGGTTGATTTTTTAGAAGTAGATCACCAGGCTTTTCTTCTGAGGTGCCTCTGCTTGGACTTGAACTACCAACCTTTTGGTTAACAGCCAAGTGCTTAACCGTTTGCACCACCCAGGGACTCATTTTGCACTGGGCCCAATCAATTTTGTCACTGGTCCTGACTGAGTGGCTTATTTAATCTCCCTGAACTACACAGTTCCCTGATCTGTAAAATGCAGAGTAATAATAGTACTCATCTCCCTGAGATGATTTGCAGAAAACGGAGGTAATCACGCCACTAGCACATAGTGAGCACTCGATTAAAACCGCTAGTTTTGATGTTTTGTCTTTATTATTTTTGTTGTTGTTATTGCTCTTGTTATATGAGTTTTCATGTAGCTTCCTTGCCTGTAAGCAGCAATTGACAGAGTGGATCACTCTCATCTTCTTGAACACTTTCTTCACTTGCGTTTTAAGACATCTCACACACCTGACTTTGCTCCTTCATCTCCGGCCTCTCCTTTTCAACCTCCTTTGCTGGTTCCTTCCCATTTCTAAATATTGGAGTGTTCCAAGTTTCGTGCTTGCGTGTTTTCTGTTTTCTATCTAAACCTATTTCCTACGTGGTCTCATCCAGACTTGTGCTTTAAATACCACCTATGTCAACAACTCTCAACATTCATTCCCAGTTCAGACATTTTGCCCGAATTCTAGACACAGACAACGGTCTACGTGACATCTCCATCTGGAAGCCTATTAGGCACCTCGAGCTTAATATGAGCTCCTAATAGTCACCACCCTAAACCTCCCATCTTCCCTCTCTCAGTTAATGACAATCGTAGCCTTTCAGCTGATACGGCCACAACTTTGGAATCATCCTTGACTCCGTTTACTCTCTCAGCAAAGGCAGTGGGCTCCGATTTCATTCTGCCTCCAGAATCTCATCTCTTAGCACCACTTCGTTCACCCTCGCCATGGTTCTGACCTGAGCCGCCACCACCACTCATCTGGATTATCCCAGCTGACCCTTTAATCTATTCCCCACACAGTAGCCAGAGACATCACCTAAAAAAAATTGTGATTAAGATCATGTAATTCCTAGTTTCAGAATTCTCCAATGGCTTTCCATCTCGTTTAAAGCAAAACCCAAATTCTTGACTCTGGCCTTGAAGTCTATGGCTGCCCTTATCTTTCTGACCTCAAGCACTGCACGACCTTTGCTCAGTATGCTCTGTTCACTCTGACCCCACACCGTTACTGCAGCACCCCACGCATGTTTACACTTCAGGCCTTGGCACGGTGTTTTCCCTCTGACATTTCCAGGGCTCTCATCGCTTCCTTTTAGGTGTTTACTTTCCATAGGATGCATTCCCTGGCCACTCTATCTGAAATTTTAAGCACTACCTCCCAAACCCTTCCTATGCTCCTTCCCTATTTTATTTTTTCTCCATTTTATCCTTTTCTCTTTTTTTCCACCTAAAATTATAGTGGAAATGCCTGGGATTTTGTAAAAACCCCAAAACCAAACCCACTGCCATCAAGTTGATTCTGACTCATGGGAATCCCATGTGTTACAGAGTTGAACGACTCCATAGGGTTTTTGTGGTGATGATCTTCATGGAAGCAGATTGCCAGCCCTTTCTTCCACAGTGTTACTGGGTAAGTTCCAACAGTCAACTTTGAGGTTGTTAGTCACGTGCAAACCATTTGCATCACCCAGGCTCCTCTGAGGTTTGGTGGATCCCTATGTATTGTGTGAACTGAAGTACACACTAGGGACATCATAACATGAAATCTGACAATTGCAATTCAGACCCACACAGGGCATTGAAATATTGAAGTACAGTCTTAGAGCCTCCTGTAACTCCATTTACTTACTCACATGTGGACAGACAAAATAAAAGAGAAAAACTTAACCTTTCTTCACTGAACTTGCCAAAATATAGGAGGCATGATGTGTTATACTCATTTGCCTGTTTCATTGTCAGTCCTCCCCTTCAGGGCAGTAACATTTTCTCTTTGGTTCAATCCTGCATCCCTAGAGTCTAGCTCAGTGCCTGGCATGAATTAGACACTGTTTGTTGAATGAAGGAATGAATCAATGAACTGAAAGAGTGTGACAACTGAGTCTGAATAACAGTGGTTTAGTTGGTTAATTCAGTGAATTATAAATCATTACATCAATTAAGTTAAATTCATATCTACTCTTCCATCTTAATCCTAGAATATATTCTCCTTTCTTATGAGACTGATAGTAAAAAAAGTCCACCCACCTAATTCTTCCAAATTCCCGAAAGATATTAATCTCAGTGATTTTAATCTTTAGGAATTAAAAATGAGAAATCAGAATTTCCAGAAATGTTCAGAAATTCTCAAAACATTTTTGATAACATTATTAACATGTTTTTAAATAATAATCAGTGACCATATGAATAAATAGTGAATACTTTTCCTGAAACTAAAAATTTCAGAAGTTTTCTTTTTTAAAAAGTTATAGTAATAAATATACGGCTTAACATTACAAGAAGATCATTTATTTCAATAAAATTTTAAAGATTATTTCTAGCGATCTAGACATTTAATAATAGAAAACAGTAAAAGAAGGGAATATTAACACAAAATAAATGTTAAAAAAGCGTTTAAATATTGAATATAATTCTACAAATATTCAACATTTAAAAATAGTGTTTACATTAAATTTTAAAACAAAGAACTAACTGCGCTCCCTGATAGGCTTGACCTTTGTTTCATGACAAATATTCTAGACATAAGAAAAAAATTCTTACATTTTGCATTGACCTCGGTCAAATTGTTAAAGTGCATCCAGAAGTATCTTACAGATTAGCATTAGGGTACATGTTGCTTCATACAAGCTCATTCCTTTTTGAAAGATAAAAATATTTTTGTTTCCTTACCCTGACTTTGGTTTTGCCATTGAAATGAGACTTCTCTTGCTAATTCTGATTTTATGTCATGGTATTCCACAACATCTCCATCTTCTCTTGCATATTTTTTCTCTTGACTCTGCTGAATATTCAAACAGTGGAAAACACCAGCCAACGCTGAGTAACATTCAAGTAACATAACACTCAATAGTACCACACACAGTCAGGAGTCTGAATTGCTATTTAAGTTCTTATTTTGCTTTCAATACTTGTTATTTCTTGGAACATTACAAATACTATAAAATTTACTATGCATATAGCTTATTAATATTCTTTTTATTTGTAAGAATGACTTGCTGTTAGCAGTAGACCAGACCTCGAGCATTGATATCAACAGCTACAAGCAAGAGTAACTGCTTCTCTACCTTTGTCTGTCCTGTTTCTGGAAATACTGACCTTCACCTTCAAAACCCTGTGTCAGCTTCCAGCTTGATGTCAGTGGACTCTTTAGAACAACTGATGTCTGTATGTTGGTTGGTAAGCTTTAATTCTCGCAGGAGAGTAATAATAGTCTTTCACATTTTCCCAATTTATTAACTAGTTTTTCAGAACCTGGGATTCTGAAAAATGTAAACTTCCTGAGAAACACTGGGAAGAAACTTCCATGTAGAAAAACACTCCACTCACGTTACCATATGTTATCCCATAAAAGTCTTGACTTTGGGCTTTAAAACAGTTATCTGGGAGGTGGGAAAGAAAGGAGTTCTGTCTATGTAATGAATATTCATAAGAGGTTATTCAGGCATAAAATGAAGACCTATGTAGTTTTGGATGAGATTAAATATCTGTTTTATACCTGCTATTTCATTTTCTCCCCAAGCTGCACCTTGCTTTGTAAAGAGATGAAGTAAGTTTTATGCCCCAATCTTAAATTACTCAGATGTCAGCCAAAGTTCAGATAGTCTAATATTTTACATCCTCATTTTGCTAGCTCTTATGTTATGAAAACAGGTATTTGCCAGCTGGTAAACCTGTTTGTGATGTCAAAAATGGGCAAATGAAGGGGCTGAGTTATAGAAAATTTTCCTTATCAATGTTTTGACAAAAGATTCTCCAACATTCCACTTAAGTACATAAAATAGAACATGATATGTGTACCTGTTCAAAGAAAACATGTTGTACTTTGCCATTTTGCCTCCTTTTCTCACTCCCTTATGTTAGTGCCTATCTTACCAATGTCTCTTTCAGAATTCTCAGAGTTGTATCACAGGAATTCTCCCCGCTTTGACTGATGAGCTTTTTTGTTTGTTTAATTTGGTTCTTTTCCACTTATTCAACGTGCATTTTGAATTGTATGGATTCCTACTTGCCCAGCACCTTGTTCTGACAGCCTTCCTATTTTGGGGTCTTAGGGCTTATTCTGGAAACCCTGGTGGCATAATGGTTAAGAGCTACAGCTGCTAACCAAGAGGTCGGCAGTTTGAATCCACCAGGCACTCCCTGGAAACCCTATGGGGCAGTTCAGCTCTGTCCTACAGGGTCACTATGAGTCCGAATCGACTCAACGGCAACAGTTTGGTTTTTGTGTTTTTTAGGGCTTATCTTTGACACAGGAAATTTAGATGTTTCTCTTGATTCTATTTACCAAGGAACAGCCAAAAGCCAGCAGCAGTGTCTCCTTTAGGACATGCTCTTGGAGTGCGCAGAGAAGGGATCCCTCTGGATAAAATAAAGTCCAAGTTCAAAGTATTGTTAGAGCTCTGCTTATTCAAGAAGACCCTTTTGAATTGTTTGGGGTAAATGACTATAAAGTTTCTCTGTGTTTGCTTGTGGTGATGTTGGAAAGTGTGGGAGGTGGTTCTTACAGCTACACATGAATGCAGATTAGCTGACACTATCAAGGAGTACACATTCTACAACACTGTAGATTTCTCTGAATATTCACACAATCCTACTCCACAAAGCTGCCTCTACTCTCAGTGACCACAGATGTTTACACTTATTCTGCAGTTGTCTTTACCAGGAAGCTAGGCCGGCCAGTCTCCTTCTGCGTATGGGGCTCAGGATGCAGGCTTGCTATTACAGTGCCTGCAGCTAGCTACAGGGAGTGCCTGGGCAGTTCAATGGTTAACAAACTTGTCTGCTAACCTTTGGTTTGGCTGTTCACGTCCACTTAGAGGCACCTCAGAAGACAGCCCGGGTGATCTACTTCCAAAAACTCAGCCACCGAAAACTTATGGAGCACAGTTCTACCCTGACATACATGGGGTCATCATGAGTTGGAATCGACTCGGCAGCTATAATAGCTAGCTACAGACCCTTCCTTTGCTGGAGGATGAGCAAAGCTCTGGTTCCCACACTCCAATCTAGTCTGATATCCCAAGATTCCAGCCTTTTGCATCTTACTTGAGCCAGTCTCTGCAGAGGTCACCGGGTTGCCACATTAGTTTTATTTTCTCCCTGGTTATTGATTTTCATTTTGCTTTCAAGTACCATCCTTTGAATCATTCTCAGCTTCAAACTCAAAAGTCCTGCGACCCATCTAGGGCTCTAATTGCCATCTTGACTGGAAGGAGATTTCAGACACCAAGAGCTAGTCAGCAATGATCCCATAGCCCCATTACTCCCTCCCCGCAACCATCCCTCCCATCTCTAGCCTGGATTCAATGGGTCCAATTTTCATTCACAACAAACATGGTAAATTCTAGTCAAAGATCCTAAGATGGACTGTGGGTAGAACATGCATACTATGAGCAGGATCTATACAACAAATTCTGACAAAGCAAAACGTAACTCTAGATGATGCAATTAATCAGGATTCTATGGCATTCTTATTAGCACACTTATGCAAATAGGATTCAGAACAAAAGGCTCACTAAAATAAGCACAACTAAGTTGCTATAATCGGGTCTTAGATTACATTACATTATGTGAATTATAAGGTCACTGTAAGTTGGAATCGACTTGACGGCACACAACAACAAGTGGTTCTTAGATATGGGGGGAGGGTATGATTTTTAAAAACAAGTCCCTAAATACATTTTCACTTGCATTTTCTTCTTCAAAGGATTCTTCAAAGACTAAAATTTCAATATCAGCACCACCATGTTCAGGATGTTGGAAAGGTAATAGCCACTCGCTAATGCCAATCTATATTTTTCTATAACTTTATTTAAATTGGGACTTAAGCCTGAACTATACCTTCTAAGTCTTCAGGGATCATAGCTGTTTCCTGGCCACCAGGAAGTCTCCACGGCCTAAAGTCTGCTGGGCCGTCTCACTCTTCACTTTTGACCTAGACAAATCTAGGTTACCAAGAAGCCCCTGGCCACGTTCCTCAATGACTGTTGGACAGGCACATAACAGTATTTTTATTTTATATGTTATTCATATCCAGTGTGACATCTTTTCACTTTCAATGCTCAGTTTTAGTTAAAAGTCCTTCAAAAAAAATAATAAAAGCTCTAACCTGTCCAAAAACCAAACCCATTGCCATCAAGTCAATTCTGACTCATGGTAACTCCGTGTGTTACAGAGTAGAACTGCTCCATAGGGTTTTCTTGGCTGTAATATTTACAGAAGCAGATTGCTAGGACTTTCTTCCGTGGCACTGCTGGGTGGGTTCAAACTGCTAACCTTTAGTTGAGCAGTCAAACACAAACTGTTCCATCTGGGAACCTCTATAACCTGTCCAGAGGACTTACTTTAGTGAGAGCATTTAGAAAAAAGTAGCAACAATAGAAATTATTTGGTCTTTGCTTGTTAGCGAAATGAAATCTCTTTCTTATTTTGAAAATATGTTTGTTTATATAATCCATCTTGTTTTGTATTCTATTTAGCTAGTGTTCAGGCAGCCAGAATTCTCTATTTCCCTCTGGGGGTAAGGAGTTTCAGATATATAAAAATATAAAAACTGGAATGATGTGTTTTAAATAAATGGCATCTTGGGACTATCCATGACCTTGGCTCACACTTAACAAAAGTAAATTCTTTGCATAAGTCATTAAATGGAATGAGTGTTTTTAAATGCATCATTAAAAGCCAATATGCAAATAATCTCAACAATTATAATAAGACTTATGCTTGGGCCAATCAAAGAAAATAAACTCTTTTCACGTTCTTAGCATTAGCATAGTAAGCAGTCTTTACTAACACCAGTATAAAATACACACACACACACACACACACACACACACACACATACACACACACAAGCAGGCAAGTCGATATGTTAGTCCTTATGGGACATTCATGCCTCTTCCCTCCCCATCAGCGAGTTCATTCCACTGTTTCTGACTTATTCACACTTGACTCAGAGTAGGAAGGGTCTACAAACAGCACGTCCAAACCTCATCGTGTTGATGGATGCATTGAAGCACACAGAGGTTACTTGTTGCAGAGCTGACACTAAAACAAGGTTCTTTTTAAAAGGCTAATCTAACTATGCTTAAATGTAAACTTGCTGAAAATCCTTCAATGGTTTCCTGTTATCTGACAAAATCCTAAAGCCACGGCCAGCCTCTCCAGCCTCGTTCTGTCCAGCACTTCTCTTAATTCTCTACCCTGTGGCCATACGGAATATGTTCCTATCTATGCCTCAGATACGTGCTCTCTCGTTCCCAAAGGACTTCCACATGATGTTATCTTTGCCTTGAATCCTCTCCTTCTGTCTTGGACCAGGTAATATCTATTCATCTTTTAAGTCTCTATTTAAACATCATTGTCTTAAGAAAGTCTTCCCAGACCCTTAAAAACCAAAACCAAACCCACGGCCATCAAGTCGATTCCAACTCATAGCAACCCAATAGAGTTTCCAAGGCTGTAAAACTTTACGGAAGCAGACTGACACATCTTTCTCCCATGGAGCAGCCAGTGGGTTCAAACCACTAACCTTTTGGTTAGCAGCCTGGCTTTTAACGACTGTGCCATCAGGGTTCCAAGGGGTCCTTAAAGTGACTTATATTTGTTTTTTATATCAGTAACTGAACAGTCGGTGTTAAACCCACACAGCAGCTCTGCAGGAAAAAGACCTGGCTATCTGCTCCCATCAAGATTATAGCCTAGCAATAGATAAGTGGTATCTTGGGTGAAGGGTGAGACAGTACACAATACTGCGGAAACTAGCACAACCTGTACAAGGAAAGGTCATGGAAGCCCCATAGACACATCCAAACTCCCTGAGGGACTGAATTGCTGGGCGGAGGGCTGTGGGGACCATGGTCTCGGGGAATATCTAGCTCAATTGGCATAACACAGCTTATAAAGACAATGCTCTACATTCTACTTTGGTGAGTAGTGTCTGGGGTCTTAAAAGCCTGTGAGCGGCCATCTAAGATACTCCACTGGTCTCATCCCTTCGGGAGCAAGGGAGAATGAAGAGAACAGGGTACAAGAAAAAGATTAGTCTGAAAGACTAATTGTCCACAGCTACCAAGGCCTCCACCAGACTGAGTCCAGTACAGCTAGATGGTGCCCGGCTACCACCACTGACTGCTCTGACCAGGATCACAACAGAGGGTTCTGGACAGAGCTGGAGAAGGATGTAGAGCATCATTCTAATTCACAAAAAATAAGACCAGATTTACTGGCCTAAAGGAGACTGGAGAAACCCCGAGAGTATGGCCCCCAGACACCCTTTTGGCTCAGTGGTGAAGTTACCTCGGGGGTTCACTGTTTAGCCAGGGAGTGAACAGCCCCGTAAAACCAAATGAGACTAGCGAGGTACAGGAGTCCAGTGACAAGGGCCAGAAGGCAGAAGGGGACAGGGAAGCTGGTGATAGGGAACACAAGGTTGAGTAAGGATATTGTTGATGTGTTGTGAGATTGTTAACCATTGTCACAGGGCAACATTTGTAGTAACTGTTAAATGAGAAACTATTTTGTTCTGTAAGCCTTCATCTTAAGTGAGAATAACAGCACAATTGGAAGAGCGTAGTCAATGTCACTGAACTGTGTATATAGAAATTTTTGAAACGGTGTATCTTTGGCTATGTGTATTTTCACCAAAAAAAAAAAAACAAGGTTGAGAATTTAGAGGGTTAGTATGTTGTGGGGTTGTTAACCAAGTCATAAAACAACATGTGTACTACTGTTTCATGAGAAACTATTTGTTCTGTAAGTCTTCACCTGAAGTACAATAAAATATTAAAAAAATAAATAAATACAATTGAATAAATGAAAAAATAAAAAGATTATAGCCTAGAAAGTCCAATGGGGCAGTTCTACTCTGTCACATGGGGTCTCTAAGAGTCAAAATAGACTCAGTGGCACCTAACAACAACAGCATATGCTATTTAGACACACTGCCCTTCTACTTTGTTAAAGCTCATCACATTTGTAACTCCTTACTCAGTGTGTGTCCTTCCTGCTAGACTGTAAACAACTGGAAGATGATGTCTGTCCTATTATAACTTTATCTTCCACCTCTTGAGCAGTGCGGGGCACATACTAAATTTTCAATTAAAATTGAATAATTGATTGTTAATTGATTGATCAAGGCTTCTTGCTTCCAGTGTTTATTTCTGAATTATACCATACTACTTCCTCAATATAAAATACATTTTATAAACATATAACTCTCTAAACATTTACCATTTGTTGCATCCAAAGATGATTTGTGATTGTCCTTTCAGTAATTACAGTTACTGCGGTTTGCAAGTATTACATAGTAAAAAGCCACTGGTTTGAAAAAGGAGCATTAATGCAGAGCTCCTCTTAGTCAATTGAAGAGTTCTGCCTTTGTATTCTTCCACTGTTGTTGTTGTTGCTGCTGTTGTATGCTGTGGAGACAATTTTCTACTCACAGTGACCGGATGTGATGGAGTAGGACTGCCCTATAGGGTTATCTAGGCGGCAGCCTTTATGGAAGCAGATCAACAGCTCTTTCTCCCATGGAGCTGCTGGGTGGGTTGGCAGCTGAGCACTTAACCATTGTGCCACCAGGGCAAAGTTGGAAGGTGTCATATTGTACTAGCTCTCCTCCCCATTTCCAAATCAAATCCTACAAGTAAACAAACTTTGCCTAAGAATATTTTTAATAGTTTTTTTTAGGGAAAAAATTTATCTAGTCCTTTAAGTCCATTGGATCTCAAAGCAAATTCTTCATTTATTTCTATTATTTTCCTTAGTCTTTTTCCTTTTAAGGTCACTAGACTTAATTTTTCCCAACAAAAGAGTCTCCCTTTTACTATACTACTTGAGTGGCTAGACTCAGAAGAAGGTAAATTCTTAACTACTCTTCTTATAGACCTATAGGTAGATCCCTAAGTGACCTCATACCCTAATTCTAACAACATTACCTGTTACTACTATGTCAGGAGCATTTTTGGATACTTATTTGAAGTACAAAAATGATCTCACTGTCCACAAAAAAATTAAATCACATCTACTCTTATTTGCATTTCTCTGATTTTTAAAAATTTAAGTATCCACAGATCACATTGATTAAGGGGAAGGATGCACAGCCAATTACTATAATTGCTATCAATAAGTTGCACACCTGTAAAAAGTTGAGCTGGCAAAATTTGTGTGATGTATTTACAACTATGACCAAAAAAAAAAATAGAGTAGCTGCTGATGCTGCTTATGTACAACCAAACACCTCATGGGATTTGGTTCCTTGGTTGGGAGGTTTAGAGTCATGGTTTCAAGGGACATCCAGTTATTCGGCCTAATAAAGTGTTTAGTGCCTCTGTTCTACCTCCTAGCTCATTGTCTAGTGCCTTGGGTCTTAAAAGCTTGCAAGTGGTCATCCAAAGCTCAATAATTTGTCTCTAGTCTCCTGGAGCAACAGAGGAAGAAGGAAAGTCACAAACAAGAGGAGGCTATGGAATGTGTGGCAAATTGCCTACATGAAAAACTGCCTCCTTTGCCATGAGACCAGAAGAACTTGATGGTGCCCAGCTACGATTACTGAACATTTTGATCAAAGATCTCATAGAAGAATACTGATCAAAAGGGGGAACACGTAGAACAGAATTTCAAATGCTCATAGACTCCAAACTTTCCTAAGCCATGGAGGATGGATGAACCCCTGAAACTATTGCTCTGAGATAATCCTTAAACCTTAAACCAAAAATATCCCTGAAGTTATCTTAAAACTGAACAATAATTTAGCTTAACTAGTAAAAAGGTTCTGCCTTGAGCATTATGCTCTTTTAAGAACTATCTACATGGGAACAAACTGACAACAGTAATTCAAAAGATTAGATAAGAACTTTAGGAGGCAGTGAGTTTATATTAACGAGCGAGGAACAACTGAGAAAAGGAGGTGAGAATGGTTGCACAACTTGAAGAATGTAATCAGTGTCAGTAAATTGTACGTGTAGAAACTGTTGAACTGGTGTATGTTTTGCTGTGTATGTCCTCAATAACAACAAAGAAAATTTAGAAAAAAATTAAGTCTTCATGTGAAAACTATCTGATGCTCTGATGAAAGCAAATCACCCATCTCTCATATAAGCTGAGAAAAAAGTACACTCTCAAAGTACCTAAGATTTGCTAAACGCATTGAAATGATCGACATCCTTCCTAAAAGTTGGCTGATTGATTTAGGGCCACTGCACGCACAAGCCAACTCAGAGAGGGAACAAAATGTGATGAAGGGGGTGACTTGCTTTGTGAGGAGTGACCTGAAAACTTAAAACATGAAACATCACCGTTACCATCATTATTCCTGTCACAACATTCAGAACTCAAAGGGGACTCCTGCCAGTGCCACACTGCACCCTGTCAAAGGTGGAAAACTTGCAAGACCCGGAAAAACAAGGCAGTCCCGTTGAGTTCCAGCTCTCCCAGCTTTCACTGTATTTATAACCTCATTTGTATATGAGTGATTGTGCCTGCTGGTTTTTCTGGGCACTGGGGCCCGGTTTGGCTTAATTTTTATTTATTCGTATGTATCATGTCTCAGATTGTTTTGAGATAGGTGCTTGTTAATTAGCATTATCAAATGTACTATGGTTAAAGAGTTAAACTTAGAGAGAAAAATATATATATAGTTCCATCAGCAACAGTAATAATGTGGCAGAGATTATGGCATGAGATAAAAATCAAGTTGAAGACAAACACTTTGCGATAAGCATAAAAGCCTGCCGTTAGTTTCATATCACACCGGGGAGCCAACCTTCAAGCTGTATTGTTCAGACATCAAAAAAAAGATCATTAGGTTCTAAAGGACAAACTTCTTTTTATTTATTTATTTATTTATTTTTATTGTACTTCAGGTGAAGGTTTACAGAACAAATAGTTTCTCATGAAACAGTAGTACACACATTGTTTTCTGACATTGGTTAACAGCCCCACAACATGTCAACACTCTCCCTTCTTGACCCTTTTTTTTTTTTTTTTGGTGGAAATATATCTAGCCAAAGATAGACCATTTCAGAAATTTCTACATGCACAATTCAGTGACATCGATTACGTTCTTCCAGTTGTGCTGCTATTCTCACTTTAGATGAAAGTTTGCAGATCAAAATAGTTTCTCATTAAACAGTTAGTACACATGTAGCCCTATGATAATTGTTAAGAACCCCCCTACCTGTCAACACTGTCCTTATTCAACCTTGGGTTCCCTATCACCAGCTTTCTTGTCCCCTTCTGCCTTCTAGTCCTTGTCCCTGGACTGCTGTGCCTCATTAGTCCCATTTTGTTTTATGGAGCTGTCCAATCCCTGGCTGAACGGTGATCCTCAGAAGTGACCACCACTGAGCTAATAGGGTGTCTGGGGGCCATACTCTCGGGGTTTCTCCAGTCTCCTTTAGGCCAGTAAATCTGGTCTTTTTTTCTTGTGAGTTAGAATTTTGTTTTACATCCTTCTCCAGCTCTGTCCAGAACCCTCTGTTGTGATCCTGGTCAGAGCAGTCAGTGGTGGTAGCTGTACTGGACTCAGTCTGGTGGAGGCTTTGGTAGCTGTGGCCCATTAGTCCTTCAGAGTAATCATTCCCCTGTATCCTATTCTCTTTACTCTCCCTTGCTCCCGAAGGGATGAGACCAGTGGAGTATCTTAGATGGCTGCTCACAGGCTTTTAAGACCCCAGACACTACTCACCAAGCTAGAATGTAGAACATTGCCTTTATAAACTGTGTTATGCCAATTGAGCTAGATGTTCCTCAAGACCATGGTCCCCACAGCCCTCCGCCCAGCAATTCAGTCCCTCAGGGAGTTTGGATGTGTCTGTGGAGCTTCCATGACCTTTCCTTGTACAAGTTGTGCTGGCTTCCCCAGTATTGTGTACTGTCTCACCCTTCACCAAAGATACCACTTATCTATTGTCTATTTAGTATTCCCCCCGCACCCCTCCCATACCCCACCCTCCATCCCCAGTAACCAACAAAGATTGTTACTTTTTCATGGGTTTTTACAATAGAGGTCTCATACAATATTTGTCCTTTTGTGATTGACTTATTTCACTCAGCATAATGTTCTCCAGTTTCGTCCATATTATGAGATGCTTCACAGAGTCATCATTGTTCTTCCTCGTTGCATAGTACTCCATTGTGTGTATGTACCATGGTTTGTTTATCCATTCATCTGTTGATGGGCAACTAGGCTGTTTCCATCGTTTTGCTATTGTGAACAATGCTGCCATGAACATGCATATGTCTATTCAAGTGACGACTCTTATTTCTCTAGGATATATTCCTAGGAGTGGGATTGCTGGATTGTAGTGTATGTCTATTTCTAGCTTTCTAAGGAAGTGCCATATCATTTTCCAAAACGGTTGTATCATTTTGCATTCCCACCAGCAGTGCATAAGAGTTCTGATCTCCCCGCAGCCCCTCCAACATTTGCTATTTCCAGTGTTTTTGATTCTTGCCAGTAATGCCAGGGTGAGATGGTATCTCATTGCGGTTTTAATTTGCATTTCTCTAATGGCTAGTGAACATGAGCATTTCCTCATGTGCCTGTTGGCAGCTCGAATGTCTTCTTTGGTGAAGTGACAAACTTCTTTTTAAAATCATATTCAGATTCTAGCTTGGCCCAATCAAGAAAAACCCAGTAGGCCTAATTCTTATTCCATCCCTCTGCACTCCCATGTATCACTCCTATGCATGAAATGCTCATTAATTTCAAAAGATTTGAGCTGCCATAGTTGAGTGCACAGGGAGGATGGAAACTGAATCACATGACCTCCACCAAGAAGTACTGGGAAATTCCAATGATATTAAGCAAGCAGACAAGGTTTTCAGTGGATTGACAGCCTCTTTCATTAAAAATACGAAAAGTAAAACCTATACCAATGGACATCAGGGAATTTTTCTCTGGGAATGTTGAAAATAGATAAATACCAGAGCTAATAGGTCAATAATATTTTGAACTGGGCCCTTCATGTATTCCTCACACAAGTTAATCTCAGACAATTATAGCAGGCAGATGGTCTCAGAATTCACGCTCAAGAAAGTCAGATCATTTACTGCACACACTGTTCTTGTTAACTTTATCTTGACAAAGCTTGACACAATCATCACACTTGCATTGACTCAGCCTGGGGTCCTGTCCTCAATCCAAGTAGGTGTAGAAAGAAAGGAATGACAATTGTCCTATACTGTGGGCCAATGTGAAGAAAGTCTACATCATTGGCAGAAAATTCTTGGAAGTCAATTTTGGACATAGTGGTTCTAGAGGTTCCTCTGGTCTATTTTGTCATTTTTGACACAGAGGGGTAAGAAGAGAGAAACTTTTTTCAAAAATGCCCTAACCCATTTTCTGCCTGAATTACTTGGAAAACTGCATCATTCCCCCACAGATTTGAGAATGAAGACCTGGATTAAATGAGAGAAAAAACTTGCATATATTGCATGCCTGTTCTTAATTAAGATATATTTTTGCGGTCATTACAGAGATATAATGAAGCACCTCCAATGTAAGTATTTTTTCTAATGGAAAAGAATGAGTACTTTGATTTCTATACAAGTTGAAGGAGAAAAATAGCTCCAATATAATAAATCATTCTCCAAAATGAATTTCTATGATTCTTTTCAGAGGTATAGGACCAAAGGACCGAGATTTCCATGATAAACTACCTCCAAAGAAATCACAAAACTTATAAAATTTTATCAAGATCATTTTGGATCAATTTGGTTGTGAATGACTGAAAGACATAACCCCAGAGTAGGCATAAAGGGACTGTATTCGCTCGTGTAACTGAGAAGTCCAGAGGTAGCACTGTCTTTAGGCAAGGCCCAAAGCAGGGGCTCAACTGGTCGCCCTAAGGACTAGTTCTCCTTTTCTCTCTCTCCCTCTCTCTCTTCAACTCTGCTCTCCTCTGTAGGTTGACCCCATAATAACAATTTTTCCCTCCTGCAGTTGCAGATTCTGAGACAGAAACTCATATCTCGCGTCTTACCAGGTTCACGTTCAGTGGGAGAAAGGTGTCCTTTTCAGAAATCTATGACTCTTTGGCTATGATTGACTCATGTGCTTCTCCCTGAATCAATGCCCGTGTCAAGGGATATGCAATGCCCTGGTTTAGATGCCCTTCCACCCTTGGATTCTTGGCTAAGCCAGCTTCACTAAAGCCACATGGTCTGTGAATGGTGGACAGGGGATCTGTCCATGGGAAAAGAACGGGATGGCTACCAGAATGTGAGTGAATGGGTTCTTGCTGAGAAAATATCAGGTACTCAGCACAAGGACATTATCTTTCCTTCTATGAAATATTTGGAATACAAATCAAGAAGAAAGTTAAAAGTACCCACTAGCCCCATACCCCACAAGTATATTTTATTAATATTTTGATGTATTTCTTTTATGAATGTGTATTATTTTTCCCACATAGCCTAATCTGCATTTTTTTTACAAAGAAGCTTAATGGTATTTTTACAAAGTTACAATCAATAGCTTCGTATTCCTTGCTAATGTACTTTTTCTTTATTTAACATTATATTATGAAGACATTTAGAAGTATCAACATAGTACTCATGTAATTCCTCCTAGAGAAAATTTGTATCAGGAAATCTGATACCTGAGCTTATTCTTCTCTTAGGACAAAATGCTTGGGTGTGAAAAGAGTGTAGAAATGTCTCTTTGACAATTATATATATATGTGTGTGTGTATGTATGTGCATATATAAACAAAATTGAGGGTATGCTTTTGAAATAGCAGCCCCTCCCATGTAGCATTATATTATGATCACTTTTTGTTTGTGTCTCTGAATAATATTGATAATTAATTGCACCTTGTACTCCTTTGTTTGGATGTTCCATAATTTATTTGGCTAATCTCTACTCTGGCACTTAAATTATTATCAATTTTAACTATTATATAAAATAAAACTTCAATGAATATGTTTTTAATATAAATCCTTCTTTGCATCTCTAATTATTTCCAGGGGATATATACTTCAAAGTTGAATTACTGGGTAGGATGGTGTAAAATATTTTAAGTCTTCTGATACATATTGTAAAATTGCCCTCCAGAAGGATGGTTCCATTTTTATTCACAATCTTACCCTTGCAAACATTTGTGCTATTAAAATTGTTTTAAATTTAGAAATAATATACACATTTAGTTAAAATTTTTGAACAATCTCGTTGTTTCAGTAATGTCTGCTTTCAGTACATCTGCTAATTAACACTGTAAATCTAGGTAATGTATTTTTAATGATGTGTCCTGATTTATCAAATTTGAATTGTATTTAGCAACTTCTACACTACAAAATAAGAAAAGTAGTTTAACATACCTATACTACATCTCCCCTACACCTTCTCCCAAATTTTTTTATATTGTTATGTTGAGATCTCAATCTAATTTTATCTTCTAAAACTGTGAGTTTTTAGTTTCATCCTTTGGGTTTTATCAAATTGGGGCAGAATCCTTCGTCTCTCTCCACTAAGTAAGATGAGGAAACGTATCCCCAATAACTCCTCCAACTCTCCTCCCACCATCAACTCCCTTTATCTCCTGACTCTGCCACCTAGCCACTGCTTCTCCATTACAGAGACATCATACAGAGGAGTGGAGTTGAGCAGATGGAAGTGGTGGAGACTAAATTTTGGATATAGTGAAAAGCCACAGTACAAGGCATGAAAAGTATGCATAACATTATTAAGATTTAAAATATTTAAAGTCTGGTCACTTTGTGTATGGAAAGGTTTTTTCACCTCGACTCTGTTGCCATCTGGGGCTGGATAATTCTTTGTTGTTGGGGGCTGTGTTGTGCATTGTAGGATATTTAGCATCATCCCTCGCCTCTACCCACTAGATTTCAGTAGCACCCTTCCAGCTGTGACAACTACATATGTCTCCAGACATTGGCAAATACCCTGTTGGGCCATATTATTCTCGAATAAGAACCAGTGGTGCGTAGGTGTGTTCCTCAACAGGTCTTTGCCCACTGTTTTGATTTCAGTGGGAACAGCAATCTGACTCCAAAGCGTAATTGTAGCTTATAAGGTTTTTAGGGCAAAAACAGGTAGAGAAAGGAGCCCTAGTGGCACAGTGGTTAAGTGCTCGGCTGCTAGCTAACAGGTCAGTGGTTCGAACACACCAGCTCCTCTGCAGGAGAAAGATGTAGCAATCTGCTTGGGTAAATATTACAGCCTTGTAATCAATGTCACTGAATTGTATATGTAGAAACTTTTGAAATGGTGTAACTTTGGCTACGTATATTTTCACCAAAATAAAGGTCCTCCAAGGTTGAAAAAAAAAAAAAGATTACAGCCTTGGAAACCCTGTGGGGCAATTCTACTCTATTCTATGGGGTCTCTATAAGCCAGAATCGACTTGATGGCAACGAGTTTTTTACAGGTAGAGAGCAGAAGCAGGCAGGATCTTTCCGTTGTCATTAGACAGTGAGCTTTAAGATGGGGTAGAGTACTTGGTGTTTTTCCTTCCTGGGAAGAACCAACTTTTTTCTCTCCAGATCTGTAGTGGACACTTATATTCTGCTTTTCTCTCGGGGGATGCTATCGCCCTAAAAGCCCAAAGCAGCAGGTCTCAAATACTATTCTGGGACCAAATTATTATTACTGTTTACTGATACCCATGTCTCTGTTGGGTTCTCTTCCTAATCTACCTGTAATATTATTTCTTTATTCTTTGTTCTTTCCTAATGGACTTGCATCTTACCTTCAGAGTTTTAAATAATTTAAGCATACTTCTTTAAAATTGCTTTCAGAATGCTCTGAATTTATAGTTCAGCAGTTGTGAACCCCACACTTAGTTTCATTTTTCTTTTAATTTTCGATTCTGAGATTATTTTCAATGGGAATCATTTTCTATGGGAATTTGGCAGGGTATGGTGATAAAGATATTCCAGCGGGGAGGTTTTACATTTGCCTCTCACTGGCACTTGTGAGGTGCACTGGTTTTACAAGTCAAGTATTTAAGGATGGTTTCTCAGCTCATGGTTTTCTCACCATGTAAAGCATTCAAGATTGGGCTCCACACTCATTCAGAGCGCAAATTTGGGTATCTACTTCCTTGCTGCTGGTGACTTTCCACTCACGTTGTCCAGAACAGACAGCATGTTATATGTGGCATGTCTGGCATGGTGAACACAATTTTGTTCTAGTTCACCATCAGTGTGCAGGATGACTCTTCTTAGTTCCCTGTTGCCATCGAGTCGATTCCGACTCATAGCGACTCTGTAGGACAGAGTAGAACTGTCCCAAATTTAAGAAAACTGCTGAACTACCTCTACACAGTGGGTATGAAAACCCCATCTGAAGTCATATATCCGATTCCAACACCCTTTTGGGTAAATGGGTATGCCGCTCTGGCTTTCAGTTACCTGAGGATTTACCCTTCTTATTTTTAAGCTCAACTCTGCATCTTAATTTATTTTTACATTTTTCTGTTGTTATAAATTATTCAGCCCAGTTCTGTGTTTGGAATGGAGTTAGGAGGCAGGGCAATCTAGTCTGCCATATTGACTCAAAGTCTCCTGCCAGTGCTTCTAAGTGCATGATGGGAAAAAAGCAAGTGCGGTGTATGTAGAGATTAAAGTGCATGAGGAATGGGATGGGCAGGAGTGGAAATAATGAAGTACACAATAACCAGATATAAAGCTCTTCGCATGCCACAAAAAGAAACCTATGCCTTTTTTTCCTTAGAGGTAAATGGAAATTTTAAAGTGTTATCACTGCATGACCACATTCTTTTTAAAAAGAAAACTCTAGCAGTATGTAAAATAATTGATGACATGGAGTGCAAAATGTCTAGTGAGAGAGAAACTAATTGGAAGGTTGATGGTAGGGTCAAGCTGAAATAATATGATAAAGAAGAGCATTAATTCAGTGGTCACCTAAATTTAAGCAAACTTCCCGAGGTAGACTTGAAAAGTTCAGTGAATAATAAAGGAAGAAGCAGAAAAAGATGTGTTTGTGGGGGCATTGAGATTGCTACTTACTTTGAGGTACATGGGACCAGCAGGACCAGATTAGAGTGGGGGCAGTTTGACACTGTTGCACCACACCCAGAAATCCGTCTAGTGTTTACATGAAAATGATGCTCAAAAAAGGGATTCAAGGCTAGAAACGTGGATTTGGGAAACACAGGAGCTCACAGGAGATAAACTCAGGTGAATGAACAACATGACCAGACCACCCACAGGGAAAGAAATAAGATATTAAAACCAAGATGGAACACTTGTGAATATGAACAATTAAGGAGAAGGTGAAAAAGTAAGAACAAACACGGATGAAAAGTAGCAGACACAGTCGTAGGAAGAGAACACAAGAAACAGCGCAGTGATGCCAACAGAGCTGAGGAGAAGCAGACTGTTAAAAGGAGAAGGTTGCTCAGCATTATCAGATGCTGCCGAAAAGTGGAATAGGAGAACCACTGAAAAGAAGGGAAAAAGGATATGCTGAGGTGTTAGCTGGACTAAAGGATTTTACTTTGTAAATAGTGGAGACTGAAGAAAATACGATTAAATATTAACGTAAGAGAAAATCTAGGTGGTGCATTTATGGGTGTGTTATACTATTTTTAATACTTTATATACTTACTAAGTATAAAATTATGTAATGTTATTAAAATAAACATGAATTTTAAAGTTAAAAATCTAAGCATCTGATTGGATTGGGCAACTAAGAGACTTTAAAAAATGACTAGTAGATTATCTTTGGAAACCATATATCCAACAAGAATTTAATAGCCAAAATATATGTAAAACTTGGACAGCTTAACAAAAAATAAATAACCCAATCATAAAATGGGCAAAGAACTCATGTCAATAGACATTTCACCATAGAGGACATTAGAATGGCCATCAAACACGTGAAAATACGTTCAGCACCATTAGCCATCAGAGAGATGCCAATCAAAACCACAACGAGATACCATTTCACTCCCCCCAGCCACTCTATGGAAACTCTAAAGGGCAGTTCTACTCTGTCCTATAGGGTTGCTATGAATTGGAACTGATTCATCAGCAAGGGGTGTAGGATGGCTAAAAAAAAAAAAAAACAGAAAGTAACAAGTGTTGGTGAGGTTGTGGAGGAACTGGAATCCTTACCCATTGCTGGTAGGAATGCAAAATGGTACAGTCATTATGGAAAACAACGTGTGACAATTCCTCAAAAACCTAAAAATAGAACTACCATATGACCCAGCAATTCCACTTTTAGGTATATACACGAAAGACTTGGAAGCAGATTCAAACAGAGACTTGTATACCAATGTTCATTGCAGCACGATTCACAATAGCCAAAAGGTGGAAACAATCTAAATGCCCATCAACAAATGAATGGTTAAACAAAATGCGTACATACATACAATGGTATATTACTCAGCCAGTAGGAGAAATGAAGTCTTCACACATGCTACAGTGTGGATGGAGCTGGAAGACATGCTGAGAAAAATAAGTCAATCACAAAAGGACAAATATCCCATGACTTCACTTATATAAAAAGACAAAAAAAGACAAATGTATGGGGAACTAAGTTTATTAGTGGTTACCAGGGGTGGGAAGGAAGGGGAAAGGGGGTGATGGAAATATCACACTGACTAAAGGTAGGCTTGCACAGCCAATTATTGTAATTGCTGTCAATAAGTTGTATACCTGTAAAAAATTGAATTGGCAAAAGTTGTGTGATAGATACATTTACAACAACACAAAAGAAAAAAAAAAGAGTAGCTACTGAGGCTGCTCATGTACAACCATAAACCTCATGGGATGTGGTTTTTTTGGTTTGGAGGTTTAGGGTCATGGTTTCATGGGACATCCCAGTTAACTGGCCTAGTAATGTGTATACTGCCTCTATTCTACCTCCTAGTTCATTGCGTAGTGCCTGGGGTCTGAAAAGCTTGCAAGTGGCCATCCAAGGTACAACTATTGGTCTGTATTCTCCTGGAACAACAGAGGAAGAAGGAGAGTCAGGAATAGGAGGAGGATATGAAATGTGTGGTTAATTGCCTCCATGAATAACTGTCTCCTTTGCCATGAAACCAGAAGATCTGGATGGTGTCCAGCTACTATTACTGAACATTTGATCAAAGATTCCATAGAAGAATTCTGATCAAAAGGAGAAAAAAATGCAAAACATAATTTCAAATTCTCATGGATTCCAGACTTCCTGTAGCCATAAGCTTGAAAGAACCCCTGAAACTATTGCTCTGAGATAATCTTTAACCTTAAACCAAAAATATCCCCTGAAGTCTTCTTAAAACAATAATTAAGCTCAATTAGTTAAAAAAAAGAAAAGAAAGAAAATATCTGCTTTGAGCATTATGCTTTTTTAAGAACTAACTATATGGGATAAAATTGACAACACCAACTCAGAAGAGTAGATTGGAAATTTAGGGGACAGGTGAATTTATGTTAATAGGGGAGGAATGACTTAGAAAAGGAGGGTGAGAATGGTTGCACAACTCGAAGAATGTAACCATTGTCACTAAATGGTACATGTAGAAACTGTTGAATTGGTGTATGTTTTGCTGTGTATATTCTCAACAACAAAATAAATAAAATAATATTTAAAAAAAACTAAACTAGTTGCTGTCAAGTTGATTCCAACTCACGAAGACCCCATGTGTGTCACAGTAGAACTGTTCTCCACAGGGTTTTCAATGGCTGATTTTTCAGAAGTAGATCACCAGGCCTTTCTTCCGAGGCACCCCTGGGTGGATTCGAACCACCAACCTTTCCGTTAGTAGCCAATTACGCCACCCAGGAACTCCTAGAAGACATTAGATGACTTATTAAAACTTCTTCCACAATAGCAGTGAGCACACATGCCTAGTCATTGTAGATGAAGGGAGATTGACAGGTAAGTGGGGTCAAGAACACAGATTATTCTTCCAGAGTCTGAAAGTTTAGAAGAGGTAGGGATTAGTCACTTGAGATGGCAACAAGACTGAAGGAACCATTTTTGGCGTGGTATACAGATGGTGGATTCATGACAGAAAAGGAGAGATTTAAGATTTAGGAGACTGAATAACTGAAGAAGAGAGCTTTGCAGCAGCAAATCCTTCTTCAAGTTAGTAATTAAAAGCCTGGTAGAAATTTCTTAAATGCAGTATTCAAATCTTCACTTATTACTGTGTAACAATTCAAACCTAAACACCAGTTTTCCTGTACCACAGAATATATTTAAAATCGAGATCTTCTACCAACATTTTCCAAAGGCAACTTCTACAGGGCACGCTCTCAGAAATATCTCAGCATATACCAGGATAAAGGGCATTTTACAAGGATTGACCACGTCTCAAGGGGCCCAGCAGGGATAGGAGCCTTCTGATAACAAGTGTGTTAGTGAGTAATCATCATTGATCACCCTTGGGTAAATACATACATGTAAAATTCTAATGATTCCAGGAAGCTTTGAAGCAAAAATGGATCTTCAAAACCTCCTTCAACTGTAATTTCATCAAAATATAAAGATTATATTAAATATGAGATACAATTTTAAAAATCTAGTTTTCATGATTAATTTTCATTGATTTCCTTTTTTTTTTTTTTTTTTTTGTATATTTGCCAAAATAAATTTTAGACTCATTCAAATAAAAGTAAACTTTATATGGTTCAGCATCCAGGCAAGATTACCTTTATCTCAACTTCTTGTACATTATCATCGACAAACGTTTCTTGAACACCTACTATATATGAAGCATTTAGCCAGGCATGGAAAGTTATAATATTAGAGGATATGCCTTCTAGAAGTTTACATTTTAACAAAGGAGACCAGCAGGTGCAAAAATATCTTAACCCTGGTACAAGCAATCAAAAGCAATCAAAGCTGAGTGTGGAGTGAGTGCAGAACTAGCTTGTTAAGATTTAAGATGGAACATTGTGCTAATTTTATAGTTCACCCTAATAGCAAACAGGTAGTTTTACCGACATGTAGAGATAAAAAAAAAAAAAGACTGTATTTGTAATACAACTGTACGTTGTACACAATACTTGTATACTAGTGTACAAGAATACACACTTGTAAATGTTTCTATGGTTCTGAAGTTGAAAGCAAACATATATAAATTTAACTTATGGGGTTAATGGTGAGACAAGTCTAAATGCTCATCATCTTTGGAGCAGCTGAAGGGCACCAGACTTGAAACCAAAGACCAGAGTTTGCATCCCACTTTGCCACTTATCTTCCTGTGTGACTTTGGGTAAGAAATTTAATCTCCCTGAACTACTTCGTCCTCATCTGTAAACAGGGCTAGCTAGTAATTCCTACCACGAAAGTTATTCTGAAGATTAAATGAGATACTCTGTTTTGAAACTTTTGTAAAGGAAAAGCATACAAATGTTAGTTACATATTAAGATGAAGGGAATTATAAAATGCTGACAGTGTTAATTATGAATCAGCGAAATCCATCTATAGAGACTATGTATCCTATATGAAAATAAACACTATGTTATTCAGGAACAAAAAAATTCATTAGTTTAATAAAAGTGATGAAAATAACGCACTAGGATTCCTCTCCTTCAGGAACCCTGTAAATGATACATAACTCTTGATTTGGCATGACTCCACACAGCAGATGATGTTTTTAATATCCAGCTACACTTTAAACTTTATTTTAATTTATCAAGAGGAGAAAAAAAAGAGTACTTTCCAGTATGTTTTACATTTTTATAAACCTAGACATAGCCAATAAAACTACAAACCTTCTAGCAAAGAAAACAAATTTTCTTCTATGAGGTCATAAAAGTAAAATACAGACTACATTGAATAGTGTGTTAAATTAACTCACAGTTGTAGATTTAATAAGATTTTATGATTGTATGACCTATCATTTATTTTCTCTTTGTACACCACCTTTTTTTTCTTCACTTAAAGCTATGCATTTTCAAGTTTCCATGTATCTTTTCTGCACAGAACCAATCTTTACCTAATTTAGATTTTAAACAAAATCCTGGCTTGTTTGTGTAAGAAATATAATGGTATGTAAGCCATCCAATCTTCAACAAGCCGCAGTATCAGAGTCAACATAGGACTCTAGCCAGAATAGGCAAAAATAATCCCGTAATGAAGGACAGAGTTGTTTTGTGGACCAGGCTAAATTTCCTTATTTGTGTTAATGGCTAACTCATTTCTTCAATGCAAGGGGCCTTGCTTTTTTTCCCCCGGGGCTGAAATGTAAGGGTTTGTTATATATTACAATGGAATAATTTAAAACATCTTAGAAAGAGTCTTTGGAATGCATACATTTGCTATTCAGATCATAAAACCAACACAAATAATTTAGGTCAGATTGGAAAGACTGTAACTCACTGTTCACCAGCAAGGCCCACTACTAATCCATATTTTATGGAAAGTACATATTTGATAAAATAGGAGCAGTGTTCCATTTCAGAATGAAATGAAAAGCTGGTTGTTCCATAATTAAAAGGAAAAGGGATGGCACCCCCCACTGCCCTTGGCTTTTCATAATTCAGCCTCCAAGTGGCAACTCTTACCCCAGAAAAAGACCTGACATGGCTCCTCTTTTGTCACGATTCCTTCTATCTTCTTTTTAAGGTGCAGGGCAAGGGGACAGGAACTGTGTTCACTTTTTCACAATTATCCTTTAAACATAACCTGTTAGCAAGTATTTAAAGTCCAAATACACTTGCCTGACTACTCCAGTGAGAACAGACAAGAGGCCCACATGACTCTTCTCTCTAAGGGCCAACTTTGTATTCTTTTTAGAAGATTCTGGCCCATATCTGAGACAGATTTGAGGAAGAGTTTGACTGTGTCTGGTGTAGGAAGAAAGAAGAGATCATATGATTGCTAAATAACAGACTCTGAAGTGGAGTTATAAAAATTTTAACAAAGATTTTATTTGGGAATAATTCAAATTTGGAAGTAATCAAAATGAGGAGACCTGGTGGCATAGTAGTTAAAAGTTTTGCTGCTAACCAAAAAGTCAGCAGTTTGAATCTACCAGCTGCTCCTTGGAAACACTTTGGAGCAATTCTACTCTGTCCTATAGGGTGGCTGTGAGTCAGAATCAACTCGATGTCAACAGGTTTGGTTTGGAATCCAAATTACAAAGAAGCCTGGCACAAGATACCAAGGACTTCAGTTTGAGAAAGGTGGTGGTCTCCTTTTATAAGAAGCTTTAAAGAAGTTAGTTGGAAAAAAAAGGTATAGGTTTTGGAAAGTTGTCATTCAAGCCAAGGCAGGTCCTTTCAAAGCAAGGGCAAAACTGTGATTGAGCCAAGTGTCCTTTCCTTCGTTTGTGAATGGTGAAAGGGTTCTAGGCTTTGCTATGATGAAGTCTCAAAAGAATGTGGGTTAGAAAAATACCAGCCAAGTAGGGTTTTTTATAGGCGGAAGTACCTGGGGTTAGTCTAAGCTGATTATGGTCATTTCTGGTTGACGTTATCCAGAGCAACTCATTTCTATAGTCTCAATACAATGAAACACACTGAAATGATGGACCCAGCCTGAGTTTGCACACAGAGTAAACAGATATATGAGGAGTAGTCTAAGAAACTTGACTCAAAGAACATTTCTCAGTGTCTTACTCCTGTGTCCAAAAGGGTAGATTTAGCCCTCTAGGTAAAAACGCTTGTGTATCCAGAAAGATCCCACCAAAAAAAACAAACCTAAAAAAATCTTATGTCAATGCATGACTAATCATTTATACCTTGTTGTTGTTAGTTACATGGAGACCTGCTTGCACAGTGGTTAAAGCACTCGGCTGCTAACTGAAAGGTCAGGAGTTCGAACCTACCAGCCACTGCGTGGGAGAAAGATGTGGCAGTCTACTTCCAAAAAGATTTACAGCCTTGGAAACCCTATGGGGCAGCTCTACTCTGTCATATAAAAACCCATTGGCGTCAAGTTTATTCCAACTCATACTGACCCTATAGGACAGAGGAGAACTTCCCCATAGTGTTTCCAAGGAGCGTCTGGTGGATTCAAACTGCTGACCTTTTGGTTAGCAGCTGTTGCTCTTAACCACTATGCCCCCAGGGTTTCCACTCTCTGTCATATAGGGTTGCTATAAGTTGGAATCAACTCGACAGCAGTGGGTTTGGTTTGCTTTGACTGTCAATTGCAGTGGAGTCAGCTCCAACTCCTGGTAACCCCACGTACAACAGAATAAAAAGTTGCCCAGTCTTACACCATCTTCATTACTGTTGGTATGCTCGAGTCCATTATTGGGGCCACTATGTATTTTCAGTAACTTCCAACCTAAAGGTCCATCTTCCAGGACCTCAGAATCAATTCAATCTACGTGTATCATACCTAACTGATGGCCCTCCTGTTATCACAATACAGGACATCAAACAAATATGGTTAAGGGATTCAAGTGCAATGCAGACTGAAATGCTTTTATTGGGAAGGAAAAACCTACCTCTCTAAGAACAGAGAGTGTGACTACTGTCTTGGTTATCTAGTGCTGCTATAACAAGAACAGCACACGTGGGTGGCTTTAACAAACCAAAATTTATTTTCTCACAGTTTAGGAGGCTAGAAGTCCAAAGCCAGGGTGCTGTCTCTAGGGGAAGGCTCTAGAGGAAGGTCTTTGTCTCTTCTGAGCTTCTGCTCCTGGGTGAACTTCATGTGGCTTGGCATCTCCCTTCCCCCATCTCTGCTGCTCACTTGCTTGTTTAATCTCTTTTATATCTCAAAAGAGATTGATTTAAGACATACTGTACACTAATCCTGTCTCATTGACATAACAAAAAAAACCCATTCCCAAATGGGATTACAACCATAAGAATAGGGGTTAGAATTTACCACACATATTTTAGGGGGACACAATTCAATCCATAACAGCCACTTCTCCCTTGGGTACCCAGGAGAGGAAAAGGAAGGGGTGGCGGGGGGTGAGGGAACGAAGAGAAATATCTCCTTCAGAATTTGGCCTAAAGTCCACTGTGTCACCACATCTGGTGTAAACGTAGTCTTTGCTATTCTTCCTGTCTTTTTTTTCTTAAAGGGCAGAAGTCATCCAACCGTTTTCAGATCACACATGTCCTCTTCAGAGAGAGAGGTATGGAAGGAGGGGTGGACTGACAGATTTGGCAGAATAACACAAGAGCACTCAAATCCCAGATGCCAACTTTTATGGATAGCTGAAATGAGATCTCTTTCTTTTCAAAATATAAACACTCAGTCTTCCAGTCCCTAGAAGGGATAAGGAAAGGATCTAACCACGTCATTGGCAGGTTGTCTTATTATTTAATATGGCCGGTGTACAGAAACTGTATGTTTTGATTCCTCACAGCTAGGCACCAACTTCAAAAAACTTTTAGAATGCTGTTCTACAGTCTATAAACAAGAGAACATCTGGGGGAGCGGTAAGGGAGTGATTTCATTTGGACATTTCTGGTTAAAGTAGAGTAAAGATAAGAGCAGAAGAAATACAAATAATTGTTTGTGAATGAGTTTAATTGGCATAGAAATAGAAGACATTCAATTCAGTCCATAATCAACTCCTAGTCAATGAATAGACTGACTGAATTACCCATAATAAGTTTATCCTCAACATGAGGGCACTGAAAAACAAGCATCTTAATTTGCTTCATGTAAGATTTGACATTTGGACCCAGAGTTGTTGCTACAAAGGTACAGAACACTAACCTAAATAGGTATTAGGTCTTCAGTTTCATTTCTGACTTAGCTTCTTTGAAACCTTTTCCTCTACCTCCCTCTAGTGAGTCAAAGGCAACAGAACAGAAGAAACACAAGCAACTCATTTTGTTAAAGATTTAAATAGGAAGTGAAAACAAGAACAGAGAACTCCCAGGATCCTTATACTAAAGTGCAGGGTAACTTGCTATTTAATTCTATATTATTTTCAACTTGGGCATTTTCTTGACCTCTGTCTTAGTTATCTAGTGTTGCTATAACAGAAATACCACAAGTGGATGGCTTTAACAAAGAGAAATTTATTCTCTCATAGTCTAAGAGGCTAGAAGTCTGAATTCAGGGCACCAGCTCCAGGGAAAGGTTCTCTCTCTCTATGGGCTCTTGGGGAAGGTCCTTGTCATCAATCTTCCCCAGTCAAGGAGCTTCTCAGTGCAGGGACCCTGGGTCCAAAGGATGTGCTGTTCTCCTGGCTCTTGTTTCTTAGTAGTATGAGGTCCTCCAGTCTCTCTGCTGGCTTCTCTCTTTTATATATCTCAAAAGAGATTGACTTAGGACACAACCTAATCTTGCAGATTGAATCCTGCCTCATTAACATAACTGCCATTAATCCCACCTCATTAACATTATAGAGGTAGGATTTACAACACATAGAAAAATCACATCAGATGACAAAATGGTAGACAATCCCACAATACTGGCAATAATGGACTAGCTAAGTTGACATACACTTTTGGGGGACACAATTTAATCCATAACAACCTCCCTATATTTTTGTGGAGATTTTCACAAAATATCAATATTGAGATCTTTAGAAGTAATGATAGAATGGATTAGAAATATTACCACATCAGTATACGTTGGTAGAGCAGCTGTAATCTGGTAAAAGACGGGATTGACACCAGCGTCTCTGAGACAGAGCTGATTTATCAGAACCAGGTGGGTTTTCTTAGAAATACAGGTATCATGTTTTTCAAGCACCCAGGCAGATATCGGTAGCCAGCACGTACTGTTACCTACATCATCTAACGAGTTTGTTAAGAAAATACAGAGAAGGAACTATGCAAAATCAGTTAAATATTCTTGGACCCTGCTTTTTACCAAGCTCTTCAGAATCTGATACCATATGGGGGCAAACCCACATAAAGCGGTAGTTGAACAATGGCCAATTTAATTCAACAAGTTTTTAAGTGTCTATGTTACAAGTTGAAAGAAAGGAAGACTGGAAAGGAAAAGCACTTGTGTGGTACACTTCCACTTTATCTGTGGTTACTGAGGTGAATCAGGGAGGGTGGGTGAAAGCTCCCACTTTAACTGAGCTAGGAAGTCTTCACTAAAGAAATTTTTTGAAGCTATCAATTATGAGTATCTTAAAAGTGTGGGTATCTAAGCATAGAATCATAGCGGATCACAGTGGCTTCTTAGAAATAAGTGTAAAAGTATGGAACACAATGGGATGGAAGACCCTACCAGGGATAGAGACGATGACAGAAGTGAATAATATTTCACTATTATTTGGAAACCCTGGTGGCGTAGTGGCTAAGAGCTATGGCTTCTAATGGAAAGGTCAGCAGTTTGAATCTACCAGGCGCTCCTTAGAAACCCCATGAGGCAGTTCTACTCTGTCCTATAGGGTCACTATGAGTCAGAATTGACTCAACAGCCACCAGTTTGGATTTTTGGTATTATTTAATTATCAATTAGCATATCCCATGATTTTACACATTAGCTTTGCATATGGATTTTGCCAGTCCTTGCTTATTCCAGGGCAAAGCCCATGTTATACGTCCTGTCATACTGTCATTGATAAAAACTGTGATTATGATTTTTAGTACAGTCTCACATTTATTTATGCACCATTTGTCCCTAATATATATTGTATCAGACAGTGTCCTCAACCCTCAAAAATATATAACAAGTGGCCTTTACTATCAAGAAAGTCAGTCTAGTGGGGAAGCCACAAATATATGTCAGCAATAGCAAGACTGTGTGACGGATCGATGATAAAAAGGAAACAGTGGTTATGAGAACACGCAGAGGAGAAAGCCTGTACCGGGAGGGGGAAAGAGGGGAGAAACACAGGAAGCCTCCCTGGAAGACGGACACCTGAGCCGACTGCCTGTCATTATGTCCCCAGAAAAGACCCAAAGAAACGGGTGAGACTTTATAGAGACCATGTTCCAAGTCAACTTCTAAGAATTACAACATCAGAACTTCAATAATTCTGAACCTCACAGAGTCTCTGAGTCAATATCTTCTTCTGTATCTACAGTCCTTCATTGAGCATAATCCCATTGAGTAGTTCCTCTATGGCAGCAACGGTTGTAGGTGGTGGGGATACAGCAGTGAGACAAGACAGACAAAACTATCACCCTCTAGGAGCTGTCAGCTGGGAGATAGGGAACAAACAAGTGAACAAATAAATTAACAAGATAATTCTGACTTGTGGGAAGCCCTATGGATGATGTAAATAGGGTGATATATGAAAGGGTCAAAAGTCAGGGTAAGGGCAGCGTGCAGGGTGTTGTCAAAGAAGGCTTCTCTGAAGAACTGATGTGTGAGGTCGGACTTAAACATTAAGAAGTCAGCAAGTGAAAAGTTAGGGGTGGGATGGGAAGCACCCTAAGCAAGGAACATGGCCTGGACAAGTGCCAAAAAGCTTGTCGTATTGGAGGAAGAGAAAGAAGTTCGCTGTGTAGCAGTGGGGATGGAGTGGTTTATGATCAGCTGGAAAAGCATGTAGGGACCAGATCTGGATAAGGAGTTTAGGTTTTATTTTCCGTGCAATGGGAAGCGATTGAAGGAAATTAAGGAGAGGCACAAAATCTGACTTATTTTGAAGACAAGCACTCTGCTGTTGCTATGTGGATAATGGATTGCGGAAGTGGGTCAAGAGTAAAACAGAGAGACAGGATAAGGAGTGTCCACAGTAGCTCAGCTGAAAGGGGATAGCGGCTTATGCCAGAGAGGAAGTATGAAGATAAATGAGTGAACCTGAGATCCATCATGGACACAGAATCAACAAGACTTGCTGTCAGATCCAATGCTGGACATGAGGGAGAGAATGGGTTCGAGTCGATTCCTAGGTATTTGACTGAGCACTTGGATGGATGGTGGTGCCATTTACTAAAATGGGGAATATCTGGAAAAAGGGATGAGTTAAGACTCCAAGTTGGACAGGAGGGAGCTGAGTAGTTCTTATATGCCAATTTGCTAGCACTAGTGAATATCTCTGTCTAGGACAGGGAGGAGAGAAACAAACCCACAAGCTCAGCCCTCTGACTGCGGTGCTCATTTTTAGAGGATTCAGAAGATTAAGCGACAAGCAATGGTGGGACAGATCTGCTCCTACTCCTCTCTGAGTTTGAGCTTAGTGTCTTCATGTGGCTTAATAAGGGGACAGGTAGCTCTAGCTGCTCCTAGCTAGGTCTGAGCAGAGAGGGAAAGGTCCTTTTAAAGAGAAGGCTCTAGTGATATAAATATAGTTTTTAGTTAAATTTACTTCCTAGCCTTTAAAAATAAAAAATAATAGATTTACAGCATTTTAAAACCTAGAGATCTGCTAGGCCCTCTAAGTCTTTTTTTTTTTTTTTTTTTTTCAAATAAATGAGAAATACAGACCAAGGAATCACGCTGTGTTGCTGTTGCTGTTACTGAGAGCTGCTGGCCTTTTCTGATGCTTAAACCTTAGGCATTTTCTTCATTTCTCTGGCTGTCTCAAGCCAGCTTCCAGTAGAGGTCTAGACTTTGCCGATCCCCAAAACTCAACCACTTGATCTGAGACAAAATGAGAAAGACTTCTCTTCCCTTGTTGTTGGCAGCCTTCGAGTCGGCCCCTGGCTATGGCACCCCATGTGTTACAGAGTAGAACTATCCCATAGGGTCTTCTTCCTTGGAGCCACTGGGCGGGTTCGAACCACCAACCTTTTGGTTAGCAGTCAATCACAAACTGCCTGTGCCACCCAGGCTCCTTTCTCTTCCCATACACAGGCAGTCCCTGACTTACGATGTATTCGAGTTATGACAGACTCTGCTTACTACCATCTTTTTATTTTTGTAAGTCTTATCATTAGCAATACGTACTACATACAATATTGCAGTGCATAATTTGCTGCTGTTATCATTCTCAGATGGTCACTTACAGATGTTTAATTGTATGGTTTACTGCTCAAAACACTGCCACGTTTTGAAATGAATTTTCTTTTAAATGACGTATTTGACTTACTTCAGAGCCAACTTAGGACGGAGTGGTTGGAATGGAACCCCGTTTAAGTGGAGGACTACTTGTACCTCCAAGTATGCCAACCCATGTATCTGTTTGTAAGGAATTGTTTTGCTTTCACTAAAGGCGGGTTATAAAAAGACTAAGCCATTAAATTGAGAATGAATATAATAAAACAATAGCAAAGTTTAAAATCATCTTGACATCGTTAAATAGGACTGACAGGAACTTTGATTTAGAAAACAGCAACAGATAAAATGGCATTTATTCTTTCAAAATCGGAAAACTCCTTTTCTATTTCTTCCACAGGTTTTTCCAGCAGAGGGCACCCTGGTTCCTTTTTTCTTTTTTCACCACCTAACCAACCATTTTAAACCATAGGTGGCCAGAAAAATCACAATTCATTTGGTTATATTACAGCGATCACTTGTCATTCTTACAAGCAATTAGAGATTCTCTGAATATGAGAAAGCGTGTGTGTGTCTTCTGTTATAAGAAGGGACAAAGTTTGTGTGGTCGTGGACAACACCATGCAAGGTGGTAGATAGTTTGTATCCATTTTAGTGAATGACTCCTGTGAAAAAACAAACGTGAAATGATGATGGCAAAATCACGCTATTTAATATCAACATTTTTGCAAATTATGTCTCAGGATGAATATGAAAATGTTTGTTGTAAAAAAAAAATCTGGTTTCTTAGCAGACTAAGAACTGGGAGTTTAGTTTTCAAAGTAGAGTCTGAGACTACTCTTTTGTTTGATTTTTTGGTCAAGGTACATCAGTCAAGTAAATGGTAATTATTTCCATCCTACTTTGAATTAGTAAATCTGAACTTTGTAGACGTAGTTTGTTTTCATATTGTCTCTTTTGAGGATAAACTCTTCTAAATCTATGAACTGTCTTATTTTGTGATCTGTAATTTGTTTCTCAAAGCATTTAATCGTTAAGAGCTATAGCTACTAACAGATTGGCAGTTTGAATCCACCAACAGTTCCCTGAAAACCCTGTGGGGCACTTCTACTCTGTCCAATAGGGTTGCTATGAGTCGGAGTCGACAGCAACAGGTTTTTTGCTTTTGGGGTTTTTTTGGAAGGATATTTTGTCTAATTAACCCCCTACCCCAACCCCCAAAAACAGTTTGGTCTCCAAATTTTAATTAACTTAAAATTAAGGTTTTGGAAAACTCTGCTTACCAAAATTAAGGGGAAAAGGTAAAAAAATAATTCTGACCGGTCAAGAGAGAAAATCTGTCTTTATAGATTTGTGAAATATCAGTAAGATGTATAAAAATAAATACTTTCAATGAATGAATACTTCTCAGGTTAAAAGAAACATGTTCAAGCGTAAAGACTAATACAAGAAATGTCTACAAGTTGATATTTATGAATTTCAATATACTTGTCAATCAAGTACAATGTGGTAAGCTTTACGATATAAATCAAAAGGTCCTGGAAAATTGTTGATGATCTCACTTTTATGTGCTCTTATGCACAGGGCAGTCATTGATTACATCCAATAAATTAAAAGAAAAATTTAAAAACAAAACTTGTTGCCTTCCAGTTGATTCCAACTCGTAACAGCCCTATAGGACAGAGTAGAAGTGCCCAATAGGGTTGCCGAGACTGTAATCTTTATGGAAGCAGATTGCCACATCTTTCTCCCATGGAGCAGCTGGTGGATTCCAATAGCTGACCTTTCAGTTAGCAGCCAAGCACTTAACCACTGAGCCACCAGGGCTCCTTTCCAATAAATTAATTGTGTGTTATTCCTTTAGAGAGAATTCCACTCTCAGTCATTCTGATACTGCTAGCTAATATAATTCATTACCCACAACTGTTCAATTTTATCACTACAGCAGAGAAAAATAAATGACTGCAGCCTTACATCAGCATTAATGGGACGATTTCACTCAAAATGGCCAAGGGTGCTGATGGCACATGTTCCACCTGCCAAACTCATAATCCTGGCAAAACTGTAAAGACGGGACATAGGAAAGAAGTAAAACCTCAAGGTCTATTTGTATATTTGCAGATGGATTTTATACAGTTACTCCATGCAAACGGTTATGCATATGTTCTTACTACTGTCTATCTATATTCCGAATGGCTAGATGTTTTTCCCTGTCGAAAGTTAACTGCATTCTCTAAACTTTATATTTTCTACTGAGTAAAATTAAACTATTTGTCTAGAGACAAATTTTACAGAGAAAGTAATTTAAGAGCTTTGCCTGACCCTGCCCATCTCCCAGGAACTCCATTCTCTTTCTCCTCAGTCATTAGTGAAAACTGAAATAGCAAATGATACCCCCAAATAAAGCTTACAGAATTGTCTGAAGACTTATTGTAAAGTTTTAGTACAGTCTACTCAAGCTAATAACCAGCAGGTACAGGCAGCTTCTCCCAAGGACGTAGTACAGAAACTCCTAAATGAACCACTACCTGGACACCTGAAAACAATGCCAAAGTATGACTGCTCTTGAACCCCATTGAAAGAGATCTTATCAGGTATTGTTCAAACAAACAAACCAAAACAAAGCAATCGATCTTTGAGTAAATATCTTAGACTTTATGAGTCATATGATCTCTGTTGCAACTTCTCAACTGTGCCATTGAGTATGGCTGTTTCCAACACAACTGCATTTACAAAACACAGGTGGTAGGCTGGATTTGGCCTGCAGGCTACAGTTTGCCAAACCCAGTTCTAAACAAACAGTAAATGGCATTTAATTAAAGTTTGTAAAACCCTTAGAACAGAGCCTGATGCACACTTAGCACTATACCGAAAACTAGTTACTGTCATGTCAATTCTGACTCATGGCAACTCATGTAAGTTAATAAAATATAGTAAAATAAAATAAAAACTGCAATATATGCAATTCCCTAAGTATTTCAGGCCCTCTTGTTAGCTGCCATCAAGTCAGCCCTGACTCATGGGACCCCAGGCACAAGAGGATCACACCTTTGTGATCCGTAAGGGTTTTCATTGGCTGGTTTTCAGAAGTAGATTGACAGACCTTTCTTCCTAGTCATAGTCTAGAAAATTCTGAAACCTATTCCGCATCGCAGTAACACGCAAGCCTCCACGGGCAGACGGGTGGTGGCTGCACATGAAGGGCATTGGTGGCAATCAAACCCGGGTCTTCCACATGGAAGGAAGAATTCTACCACTAAACCACCACCAGTCTTGGCCTACCCATGCCACTCGTTCTTCCTAAAGTTCTCTGTGCCCCTTCTGTGTGTGGAAAACTTTTGTGTCCAAGACTCCATTTGAGGTTGACCTCCACCTCCAGGTCACATTTCTTGTTACTCCTCCCCAGATGCCTGTCCACCTACTCTCACAGTACCTTTTGCATGCCCCAAACACAGTCCTCACTACTCTTCATGGAAACTGTTGGTCTACTATTGTAGCTTTCTACCAGACCGCAAGCTCATTGAAGGCAGGGACTGTACCCTTTCACTATAAATCCTTGATTTCTAACAGATGTTCATAATTTTTGTTAATTATTGAATGAATGAAAATATTCAAATGAATAAACTAAAAGTCTTGTCCATAGGTACCAATGGCTAAGTTCATAATCTAGACAAAAACATATAAATATTTTCTCCCAATTCATTCATATTTATCATAGACATTGGGAGAAGAAGGGTAAGATGCATCCACCAGGGAAGAACTCGGCTCCTTTTTTAACCTCGGTAAAGCTTGGCAGTGAGCAAACATAAAGTTAGTATTTCTATATGTGACAGGGTATTAAATTGGAAGTATCAAATGTGGCAAAAAGGTATCACAGCTATATGGTGGTCCAGGTGATATATGAGACAAAGCACCACTAAAGAATTTATAATGGAAAAAAAAAGAAAACTGTAACCTAAATGTATACTTCTCCTTTGGCCTTAAGAATTGTTAAGGGTCAATGGGATCACAACAGAGGGTTCCGGACAGAGCTAGAGAAGAAAGCAGAACAAAATTCTAACTCACAAAAAGGACCAGATTTACTGGCCTGACAGACCCTGGAGAAACCCCGAGAGTATGGCCCCCAGACACCCTTTTAGCTCAGTGGTGAAGTCACTCCTGAGGTTCACGTTCAGCAGAGGATTGGACAGCCCCGTAAAACAAGACCGGACTAATGAGGCACAGCAGTCCAGGGACAAGGACTAGAAGGCAGAAGGGGACAGGAGAGTGGTGATAGGGAACCCAAGGTTGAGTAAGAACAGCGTTGACATGTAGTGGGGTTCTTAACCATTGTCATAGGGCAACATGTGTACTAACTGTTTAATGAGAAACTATTTTGTTCTGTAAACCTCCATCTAAAGTGAGAATAGCAGCACAACTGGAAGAATGTAATTGATGTCACTGAATTGTGCATGTAGAAATTTTTAAAATGGTGTACCTTTGGCTATGTATATTTTCACCAAAAAAAAAAAAAGGTCGAGAAGGGAGAGGGTTGAGACATGTCACGGGGTTGTTAACCAAAGTCATAAAACAGTATGCGTACTGACTGTTTAATGAGAAACTATTTGTTCTGTAAACCTTCACCTAAATAAAGTACGATAATACATAAATAAAGTTTAAAAACAAAAAAGAATTGTTAAGGGTCAAGAGGGTGAAGATTTAGAAAAAAAGGCTTTTATGGGAAGTATTTTTAGAAAGAACTGTTGAGAATCTTGAATCCCAATCTCCTCTAGAAGGGGAGGACTGCTTGTTGCCTGTTCCCTTTACCTCAGGTTTAATAAGGAGATGGATAGGGGGAGTCTTGACAGAAAACAGTTAGCTTATTCAAATAGGGAAATTGATGAAACATGAATGAAGAGACCATTTACAACGCTGTGATCAAGATGGGAAAACAATAAAGCAGCCCCAGGAGTAGCAAGAGTAAGGAGCAGTTAGCATTCCTAAAACTGATGGGACAAGGTGAGTATTTATTATTGGAAACCACTGAGACTGATAGCTGTATGAGAGGGAAGACAAATAGGACTGAAGGTGGAGAACTAAACAGAGTAACCCAGAACTACCAACCCATGCTCCGAGAGGAAGGCAGTAAATACCCACATGAGTCTTTCAGTGAAGAATAATCAGAAAGCTGGAGGACTTACACCAGAAATGAAGACCTATCATAAAGCTAGAGTGATTAAAATAGCATAGTATTAGTGCAAGGATAGGCAACTGATAAAATCAACAGAATAGAGACTCCAGAAACAGACTCACATATATACAATTACCTAATTTATGTCAAATAAAGTTTCATATCTCCTCAGAGCAGTGGGGGAAAAATGCTGATTTTCAATAAATGGTGCTGAGTCAGCAGGATATCCATATAGGTTGGCTATATCTGAACCTCTAACTCACACTGTACTCAAAAATCTATTCCAGATGGATTGCAAATCTAAATGTCAAAGGTAAACATCACACTTTTAAAGGAAAATATAGGTAAGTGTTTTGAAGACATTGGACTAGGCAAAGACTTCTTTCAAAGGGTATAAAAAGTATACCATAAAAGAAAAATGATAAATTTAAGTATATTAACATTGAAAACATTGATTAAGCAAGTAAGTTATTTGAAATAAATATATTGATTATATAACAAATTACTTGTATCTTTTAGTAGAAACACATTATCATGCAGGACTGAAAATATAAAACAGTGGATGAGTATTTTCAGGATTGTTGAAAGATGTTAATCCTAAGAAGAAGAAATTTTAAAACACATGGTAGTGAAAACATCACAATACAATACAAAACGAATCTAGAGAGAAAATATGGTTTACATACAAAGAAACCCAAAAAAGAACTATAGCTAATTTCTCAACAACAGCAAAAGCAACGAAAAGTATCTTCAATGTATGTGGAGGAAAGTTATGGTCAATCTACCTAGAAATGTATACCTAGCTAGTTACGATAAATATGATGAAAAATAGATTATCTCAATAGGGGGATAGAAATTATTTTTAAAATGAATCAAACTAAAATTCTGGAATTAAAAATAAAATAATTGAAATGAAAAACTCCCTATAATGACTCAATAGAAGATTCAAGATAGCAGAAAAAGAATCACTTGAGGATAGACCAGCAGAAATTACCAGATCTAAAGAATAGAAAGAAAAAAGAATAAAAGACAATTAACAAAGTCGTCGAGACTTGTAGGACAATATAAAGCATAAAATTATATGTGTAATGCAAATCCCAGAAGGAGAGGAAAGAGAGAAAACGGGAAAATATTTGAGGAAATAATTGCGTAAAGCGTCTCAATTTTGATTAAAACTATTAATCTACATATCCAAGGAGCTTAATGAACCCCTTGTTCTATAATTTCACAGAGAAGCAAACCTAGACACATAGTCAAATTGTTAAAAAACAAGGACAAAGAGAAAATCTTGAAAACACCAAGAGTAAAATAATTCATCACATACTAGAGAACAATCCATAAATGAGGTTAAGAAAATAACTCCATTTCTTGTATTATCAAAACTAATAAAATATTTAAGAATAAAGTTAACTGAAGAAGTATAAGACTTGCACACTGAAAACTATAAAACATTGCTGAGAGAAATTAGATCTAAATAAACAGAGTGAAGTTTCATGTTTATGCATTAACCAAAAACCCGTTGCCATCGAGCTGATTCCGACTCATAGTGATCCTATAGGACAAAGCAGAATGGCCCCTCTGAGGCTGTAATCTTTACAGAAGCAGACTGCGACATTTTTCTCCTGCAGAGCAGCTTCTGGGTTCCAACCGCTGAAGTTTCAACTTTTCGGTTAGCAGTCAGAGCTTTAACCACTGCGCCACCAGCGCTCCCTGATTATACATTAGAAGTCTCAATATGATAAAGATGACAATTCTTCCCAAATGAACTACTGATTCAACCATCTCTATCAATCTCTAAGCTGGCATTTTTGTAGAAATTTATATGGTAATGCAGGACCCGAGTAGTCAAAACAATTTGAAAAACACAAAGTTGAAAGACATATACTACCTAATTTAAAAACTTGTTATAACTTTACAGTAATCAAGACAATATGGTACTGGCATAAGGACAGTATATAAATTAATGGAAGAGAATTAAGAGTTCAAAAATAAATGCTTACATTTATGGTCACTTGGTTTCCAACAACTGTTCCAAGGTGATTCAACGAGGGAAAGGATAGTCTTTTCAAAAAAATGGTCCTGGGACAATGGGGTATCTACAAACAAAATAATGAATTTAGACCCTGCCTCACATCATTTGGAGCCCTGGTGGCACAGTGGTCAAGAGCTCGACTGCTAATCAAAATGTTGGCAGTTCGAATCCACTAGTTGCTCCTTGGAAATCCTATGGGGCAGTTCTACTCTGTCCTATAGGGTCACTATGAGTCCGAGTTTACTCAACAGCAACAGGAGTCATATCCTTTACAAAAATTAACTCAAATTAGTCATAGATCTAAATGCAAAAGTTAAAAGTATAAAACTTCTAGAACAAAACATAGGAGAAAAATCTCTATGCCCTTGAGTTAGGCAAAGATACGACACCAAAAGCACAATCAACAAAACTGATACGCTCGACTTCATCAAAATTATTTAGTTGTGCTGAAAAAGACACTGTTAGAGAAAGAAAATATAAGCTACAGACTGAAAGAAAATATTTGCATATCATATATCTGAAAAAAAAACTTGTGTCCAGAATATGTAAAGACCCCTTACAACTCTAGTATAAAACAAATGACCCAATCTTTTAAATGTGCAAAAGGTTTGAAGAGACATTTCACCAAAGAATATTTTAAAATGGCTAATAAGCACATGAAAAGATGTTCAACATCGGTAGTCATTAGAGAAATACCAGTTAAAACCACAATGTGATACCACTACATGTACTCTAAAATGGCTATAATCAAAAAGACAGACACTAACAAGCATTGGCAAGGATGTAGGGAAACTGGTTCCCTCATAAATTGGTGGTAGTAAGGTAAAATAGTACAGCCACTTTGGGAAACAGTTTGGAAGTTTCTTAAATTGTTAAAGCAAAAATTACCACATGACCCAGAAATTCTACTCCTATGTTTCTATATAAGAGATTCAAAAACATGTCTACACAAAGACTTACACATGAATGTTCACAGCAGTATTATTCATAATAGCCAAAAAGTAGAAACACCCCAAATACCCATTAACTGGTGAATGAATAAATAAAATGAGATATATCCTTACAATGGAATTATATTTACCAATAAAAAAAGAGCAAATGACTAATACATGCTACAACATGAATGGACCTAAAAAACATTATTCTCATCATTCTAAGTGAAAGAAGCCATATGCAAAAAACTACATATTGTATCACCCTATTTTTATGAAATTTCCAGTAAAGATAATTCTATAGAGGCAAAAAAATCAATCATTGGTTGTCTAGGGCTAGGGGCAAGAACGGGAATTGACTCAAATGGGTATGAGAACAATTTCAGGGGTGATGGAAATATTCTAAAACCAAATGTACAACTCTATAAGTTTACTAAGAATTATTATACATTTATAATGGGTGAATTTTATGGGATGCACATTATAGCTCCATAAATTTAAATAAAAAAAAAAAAAAGCTCAAAATGAGAGATTTAAAGACAGGCACAACTAAACAATACATTGTTTAGAAGTAATCGATGGAGAAAAAAATTGAAGTTGTCAAGGATTTGTTCTACTTGGGTCAACAATCAATGTCCATGGAAGCAGCAGTCAAGAAATCAAACGATGGATTGCACTGGGCAAATCTGCTGCAAAAGTTTTTAAAAATAAAGATGTCACTTTAATGACTAACATGTGCCTGAACCAAGCTATGGTCTTTGCAAAAGCTTCATATGCATGCGAAAACTAAACAATGAAAAAAGAAGATGGAAGAAATGAATCATACAAATTGTGGTGTTCGCAAAGAATATCAAATATACCTTGGACTGCCAGAAGAGCAAACAAACCAGTCTTAGAAGAAATAAAACCAAATGCTCCTTAGAAGTGAGGATGGTACAACTTCTTTTGCTTACTTTGGACGCGTCATAAGGAAAGACCAATCGCTAGAAAAGGACATCATGGATGCTTTGCATGTATCGTCACTATTTTGTGGTCAGCCAGTGCTGAGAGTAACACTGTACAGCGTTCTACAGTCCTCAGGGGAAGTATGCAGGGGAAACAGAGTCTCTATGATTTTTAATTTCAAATGAATATTTCACAAATTTCATTCCAGCCACTAAAATATTCTCATCCTACATTTCTGATATGAGACTTAGATTGATGCTTCCTTTAGATAATAATGTGAATAAATTATTAAGATAGTCATTTCCCAGGTATTATTCAGACACTCTGATGATTGGAAGAAATTCTTATAGATGAGCTATATATGACTAAAACTTCCAGCGAAAAAGCAACTGTATGACTGTAATTCATTGATAACCTTGTCATAATTATAAAATATTCCAACACATAAATCTAGATACGAGAGTAGTAACATAATTAATGCTACAGCATTTTTTAATTTGAAGAAACAATGAGTCTTTTTTTTTTTCTTTTCTCAACTATGTCCAGATTTGGAAAACATGTTGATAAGCCTTGCAATCTAGTGAATAGTATTTTGTTAAAAGGTAGAGATTAAGTATTTACATTACAGTAAATTACTGATAGTCTTTAACGTTGAGCAAGTTTCTTACATAGGACTCTATTCTTACCAGTAGAAAAACATTTCCGTGTATTATCACAGGGATCTATTTGGAAGACCGTGAGATGATGCTGAGAAGGGCTTTTGGCTCCCTTGATCCTTAATGTCAATGTCATCATATCTCTGACAATTCTTACCCAGCAAGTGAAACTATTTTATCACCAGTTTCATAAAGCTGGATCACAGCTCATTCACACAAGACCAGACAGTCATTAGAGGGAAGATGTCAATGCCTAGTGCCTAAGGGGATGCAGCTTTACCACCAGTCTTTGGGGCCTCTCCAATAGAATGAAAACTTCTGCAAGTAGCCAAAAAGCAATTCATTAAGGAAGATTAGAATAGAGGCCCACCAGGCTATGTCCTCTAAAAAGTGGAGTAGTGGTGAACAAGCTTCAGAACAGGGTCATATGGTGGACAGGATTAAAATGATAGATAGCAGGGAGATTTTCAGTAACTACATTATAGTATATGAAAGGAGAAAGTGGACAGAGTCTTATGGTTTCTCCTTTTTGTTAGCATAAGTCAATGTTTCCCAAAAAGTGATTGGGGGAGCATGAGTTACTGGACTGAGAGTTAATTTTGGAATGGGTTAAGACTTTTAAGGATACCAGGATGGGGTGAATGTATTTTGCAAGCTGTAAGAACATGAACTTTAGGAGTCCAGAGGACAGATTGTTGTAGATTGAATTGTGTCTCCCAAAAAGATACGCTGAAGTCCTAACCCCTGATGCCTGTGAAGCTGACCTTGTTTAGAAATTGGGTCTTGAAGATGATACCAGTTAACGTTAAGATCAGACTGGAGTAGGTGGATCCTAATACAACATCCGTTGTGTCCTTAGAAAAGAGAGAAGAGACAAAAAGACAGAGAAAGGACAGTCATGTGAAAACGCATCTACAAGCCAGGGAAGGCCTGGGACTCTGGAATTGTGAGACAATCAATGTCCGTTCTTACACGCCACCCACTTTGTAGTACTTTGTTTCCTAACCCCAGGAAACTAACAGATATGGAGACAGAAGTCTAGTTAGAAAGAGGCCACAAATAGCTGACTAGTAAATCCAACAGTTCAATTTTAGAAGATAGCTTTCTAGTCCATCAAAATATTTCTAATATCCAGATCTGGGAGGGGGAAGAAAAACCAGAAAAAAACAGGAAAAAAGAAAAAGAAAGACCTGGGTTTTATTCTATTCATTTAATTTTAATTTAATATCCTTATCATCCCATCTTTAATATTAACCAACATCCCTCTGCATCTCTTGAAAACTTAGAAGATATTTGATCAAAATTGAATGGCATATGACAAAATAATCTCAACAGGTTCTTTTCCAATTCCCTAAGGATTAAGCATTTCAATGTCATCGTCTTTGAGTAGCAGTTAATCACTCAGCCTTTAATATAACTTTTTATCCAGGTGGTTCTTTTAGCTCATTACCAGAAATCTAATAATAACTGAATTAATGGTACAATAAAATAAAGGTAATTTAAATAGGAGACTGAGTATAAAGCAAAATTACTTGCAAAGATCATTTACTTGAAGAGAAGCGCAAAGAAGCCGTTCCCCAGTGTGGTTAGAGGCAGTTTGGGGAAAAGGTTTTACACAATAAATTATGAAATCTTTACAAGCTGTTTAATATTTACAACTGCAGACATGAGAGATAATATTTCAGTCATATGATTTTAAAAATTACTATCATGTTCTTCGTTCTAAAGAGAAAAAGGCTATCAGCAATAAAAAGGAATCAAATTACAGGACTTATCTCCTCCCAGAAGCATAAAGGAAATAGAATTAAATGTTTGCTTTTCTCACATGATCCTAAATTATTATTATTATTATTATTCTGCTTTAATCATTTTCAACAGAAATGGCTTTTTGAAAGAGGATATTTGAGAATACAACCATGTTGCAGGAAAGGCAAATTTCTGATGGCTTTCCTACAAATTTCTGTACTCTAAAGTCTACCACTGTTACCCAACAGCTAGTCTCCATACTAAGCCATAGGATTTTTTTCTTGAGGCCCAGTCTGTTTCTTTATAATGAAGAGTCTCTGGCCTCATCTTTAATAGTCCGTCAACCAATCCAGAATCACCGTGAGGATCATCAAGTTCTCAACAAGGCAGTCGCAGCTTTAAATTGTAAGAGCATCAGCTAAAGCCATGGCCACTGAGACTTATGAACTGACATCTCTCCTGTGGGCTCCTTCAGGCAGATGCGTTAGGAAATAGAAACCCATCGTTTTGCGAATCCCCAGTGTCTATAATGAAACGGTTGAACGTTAGTGACGGTAAAGCCTGCCTGAAACTGTGACAGATGTTTCCATATCTTTTCCTTTCTCTCCCAGACAATATTATAAATCCATTTATGGTAATACTTAATTGACTATCACTGATGTTCATATGGAGTCCTTGGGGAGCAGTGGTTAAGCGTTTGGCTGCTAACCAAAAGATCAGCAGTTCAAATCCACCAGCCTCTCCTTGGAGACCCTATGGGGCAGTTCTACTCTGTCCTGTGGGGTCACTGTGAGTCGGAATGGAATTGAAGGCAGTGGATGGAGATGTTCAAGTAAATGCAGATGACTTGATCTATTTTTGTCTGATGGAATTTTCTCTTTTCTCTAGGTTTTACACTGTAATTCTTACCAGAAATAACTTTTTCTTCAATAGAAATTATCTTTTCCTCTTCAACAAATCAGCTAGCAAGTATTTTTTTTAAGTGTAAGCTATCAATAAGTATTGGGAAATTTGTAGAGTTAAATTGAGAGTACACTTGAATTTGTAGGTTTGTATTTTCACCATCATCAAAGGATTAGTATATACTTGAATTAATGATTAATGACATGAGGAATTCAGCTCTGCTGCAGGGGATTATAATGCAGTGCACAATAAAAGACAATGTGTTTTAAAGAATGCAAAAGGAATTAGGAAACAAAAATAAAAGACTTCCACTGTAGTTACGTAGACCATGCCCTCCTTTATAAGAAGTATCATGTCTCTTGAATTTTTGTATTCCCAGTTCCTAATGCAGGCCCTGATATAATGACCTACCTTGGAGAGATATTAAAAAAAGAACAGGACAATGCGTCAGAATCTAAGATCTCACTGCCTTGGTCACAGTCCAACATCATACAGTGATATATGTTGTTGTTAAGTGCCATTGAGTCAGATCTGACTCATAGCAACCCTATGTACAACTGAATGAAATACTGCCAGGTCTTGTGCCACCCTTGCAATCATTGTTATGCCTCAGCCCATTGTTACAGCCACTGTGTCAGTGCATCTCGTTGAGGGTCTTCCTCTTTTTCTCTGACCCTCTGCTTTACCAAGGATAGCATCCTTCTTCAGGGACTGATCCCGCCTAATAACATCTCCAAAGTATGTGAGACTTAGTCTCGCCATCCTTGCTTCTAAGCAGCATTCCGGTTGTACATCTTCCAAGACAGATTTGTTCTTTCTTTTGGCAGTCCGTGGTATATTCAGTATTCTTCACTAACACCACAATTCAAAGGCACCAGTTCTTCTCCAGTCTTACTTATTCATTGTCCAGCTTTCACATGTGTATGAGGCATTTGAAAACACCAGGGCTTGGGTCAGGCGCATCTTAGTCTTCAAGGTGACATCTTTGCTTTTTAACACTTTAAACAGGTCTTTTGCAGTAGATTTGCCCAATGCAATGCATCCTTTGATTTCTTGACTGCTGCTTCCGTGGATTGTGGATCCAAGTAAAATGAAATCCTTGACAACTTCAATCTTTTCTCCATTTATGATGATGTTGCTTATTGGTCCAGTGATATATAGTAGTAGAATAATGCATCAAGCTACTGAATTATTTACATTTTTAAATAAAAAGACTACTTTCTCTACAATAATGCCACATTTGCTTTCACTTAAAATACTTTTTAAATAGCAAAGTAAAAAGAAGAGCGCAGTTGTAAGTATTAGGCCAGGAATTAATAATGCAGTTAATGTTGACATTCTGTACTCCATGGTTATGGTTGATAAAAGATTAAGAAGCTCTGGTCCAGAAAAGAAAAAGAACAAATGGTGTGTGTGTGTGTGTTTACTTACTTACAATGCCACCAAATCAAAAAACCAAACCCGCTGCCGTCGAGTTGATTCCAACTCTTACTGCCCCATAGGGTTTCCAAAGAGCAGCTGGTGGATTCAAACTGCAGACCTTTTGGTTAGCAGCCGAGCTCCTAACCACGGTGCTACCAGGGCACCAGTGTGAAAAAGTATGTATTCCCAGAGGCCCTCAATTGTGCAATTATATAGATTCTTAAATACAGGTTTTTTTAATTATTATTATTATTCAACTTTCATGACACGTGGGGGAAAAAAAGCTATTAGGCACATTGGCCTGTGTTATGGATTGAATTGTGTTCCCCTAAAACATGTGTTATAAATCTTACCCCCCATACCTGTGGACGTAATTCCATTTGGTTTCTGATTGTCAGAGCCTGTGGTTACAAGCAAGCTAGAGAGTAAGTCTAGAGTAAAGCGTGTGGTACTAGACTAGAGTTGGAGACCTCGGTTGGAACGGGATTTTCTTTGCCGTGTTAAAGAGGCCGTATCAGTGCAGGGAGTGTCTTAAACCAATCAATTTTGAGATCTAAAAGAGCAGATAAGGCACAGAAGCAAGGAAGCACAAATGGGGAAAGACTGATGCTTATAGAGATCTCCAAGGAATCAAGGAAAAGAAGCTGAAAGAGACAAGGATTGTCCCCCAGAGCAGACAGAGAGCCTTCCCCTAGAGCCAGTACCCTGAATTCAGACTTCTAACCTTCTAAAACTGTGAGAAAATAAATTTATGTTTATTAAAGCCACCCGCTTGTAGTATTTCTGTCACAGCAGCACTAGGTAACTAAGATAGCCTGGTACATAATAGGTCTTCAATACATATTTGTTGAAAAGATGAATGGATTATTTTACCATGTTAAACAAAAGAACATACACGTATTTAAAACATCTATAACTGAAATTAAAAGAAGCACATGGTTGGATCTGCTTATGTAACCAACAAGAAGTCATTAATTATAGACTTACAGCAGAAATATAGCTGTTACGAATCATTCTGAAGAGAAATACAGAATATCTAAAAATATTTTTAAAAAGTATAGAAATTATAGGTCAAAAAGCTTTAGTATTTGGACCAAAGTTAAACTCTTTGTATGTAGAATAAATCTCTTGTAATGACCCAGGATGTCTCTAAAACTAGTTTGCATTAGGAGTATAAGTACAATGCCTATCTTTAATCAAATCTGAAAATCTTCAATTTGTCAACTGACTTATTTTAAGGAGTTAATCAGTAATATAAATCATTTCAGTGTTAATTTCCGTTAATTTTTATATCTAATATCTTTTTTAACATCTATACCTACCAGATTTTTAAATCACTGGTTGAATGGTGGCAAAGATAATGTTCTTTTTCTTTCTGGCTGAACAACAGTGCTTACTTTCAGAAACATTCACTAACAGGACATATTTACATCCAATATGAACACAGCAAACTGATCACGGTCATCAGTTACAATATGCATAAAACCCTGTTGTTGTCTAGTTGATTTCAACTCATAGTGACCCCATAGAACAGAGTAATACTGCCCCAATAGTGTTTCCTAGGCTGCAAATCTTTACAGAAGCAGACTGCCACATCTTTCTCCTGCAGAGAGGCTGGTGGGTTGGAATTGCTGACCTTTCAGTTAGCAGCCTAGCACTAAACCACTGGGCTATCAGGGATCCTTATAATAAGCATAATATGATGCCTAATCCAGATGAATCTCAAAGTAACTAAAGAATGATTAATGTATCTTTCTGTTATGAATTAGAGAAAGCAACCAAACAGCCCATCAGATTAATATTCAGGAAGCTTTTGTAAAATTGAATTAACTGTAGTGTTAATAAAAGGAGCTCTGGTGGTGCAGTAGTTAAAGTATTGGGCTGGAAAGGTCAGCAGTTCAAACCAATCAGCTGCTCTTCGGGAGGAAAATGTGGTAGGCTGATTCTGTAAAGATTACAGCCTAGGAAGCCCTATGGGACAGTTCTACTCTGTCCTACAGGGTTGCTATGAGTCAGAATTGACTCCACAGAAGTACGTTTGGTTTTGGATTTTGGTAGTGTTAATGGTTACAGACTTGATAATCTTTAAAACACCAAGATATTTGATAGAAAAAATAAGCAGAGACCTGGGCTAGCTTTAGTTTTCAGTTTACTCGATACTTATGCTCTAAAAATCTAGGATTCTATGATTTTAAACATAATAATCCTCCAAAGATAGAATATCTTAGATGATATCAAAAGTACTTGATGATGTTGGGAATAAAATAAACTATATTCCACAATTAAGGAGTAGGTCTTCAAATCCAGTAGAATAAAGCTGGGCTTCCTCATTGTTGTTGTTAAGTGCTGTCGAGTCAGTTCTGACTCATAGCGACCCTACATACAACAGAACGAAATACTGCCCAGTCCTGCGCCATCCTCACAATCGCTGCTGTGTTGGAGCCCATTGTTGTAGCCACTGCATCTGTCCATCTCCTTGAGGGTCTTCCTCTCTTTCACTGACATTCTACTTTACCACCCATGATGTCCTTCTTCAGGGACTTGTTCCTGCTGATAACATGTCCAAAGTAAAAGAGACAAAGTCTTGTCATCCTTGTTCCTAAGGAGCATTCTAGCTGTACTTCTTCCAAGACAGATTTGTTCCTTCTTCTAGCAGTCCGTATGTTCAATATTCTTCACCAACACCATAATTCAAAGGCATCAATTCTTCAGTCTTTCTTATCCATTGTCCAGCTTTCACTTGACTTGGCTCAGGCGCACCCTACTCCTCAAAGAGACATCTTTGTTTTTCAACATTTTAAAGAGGTCTTTTGCAACAGATTTGCCCAATGCAATGCATCGTTTGATTTCTTGACTGCTGCTTCTATGGACATTGATTGTAGATCCAAATAAATAAAATCTTTGACAATGTCGATATTTTCTCCATTTATCATGATGTTTATCATTCAATTTTTCTTAACAGTAAAATAGGAGCATTATTTCTTTTTCACCACAAGGTAGAAGTCATGGTGGGGAGGTTGATGGATAAGCAAGGGACTTACCTGTTTTTCTCTTACTCCTTCTTCACCTTTAAGTAGCCAATAGCTAATTATGATTCATTAAAGAAGGGGATAAAAATTAAGGTTCATTCTCAAATATTAATCTTAAGGATTTTAATTTCCTTAAATGCATAAAATATTTCTTATGAGTACTTAGTACAGAGTCCTATACCTTACCATAGAAAAATATCTAGAGTTCAGGAATAGCCTTGGTTAATATAATTTTATTTTGTCATTAAAATATGATGTTGAAATTCTGAAAGCACTATGCAAGTATATTGGAACCAAACAATTAGGTAAATAGATGGAGGATGGTGGGAACCAGGTTTCCTACTGTTACAATGGTAGGTTACAAGCAATCTAGGGGGTAAGACTAGAATGATTCAGTTGGTACCAGATTAACAGTTGGAACTCGTGCTTAACTTAATATAGATACAGATGGATATATACATAAATACAGTTGTAGATATGTGCATAAATAGTGGTTAGAATACACATATATATATCCAAACTTTCTCATCTGAGACGGCCTAGAAGCAATGACACCTCAGTAGCAACAAGTACAACCAGAGCTGTGTCTTGGTTTCTAATGCTATTCTCCATAAGGGAATTAGAGCTCCTTGGTGAAATGGCTTATTCTAGGACTGTGACAGGAAATATACAAGATGAGTTTAAACATCTTGGAGTGCTAAAAAGTAAAGGAATGCTCAAAAAAAGAACGAAGTCCATAATGATGGAAGTATGACTAAAGGACACAATAGCCAACTACAAAAACTCCCAATGTCAAAATCTGAAAAAAATTGAGCAACAAAATAAATAAAATAGTATTAGATTATAGTCCAAAGACTAAAATAAATATCCATGACTCAATATTGATATAGATATTGATTTAATAAATAAATAAATTGGAAAGAATAGAAAATCCCACACAGAAGAATTCCCGTTAATTTATGTAGATACTCCCCCCTCAAAGAGGTAAAGCATAACTCCCCATCCCATATGTGTGGGCTGCACATAGTGACTGCCTTCCAAAGAGTACAGTATAGAAACGGGGGGAAAGACCGAGTTTACAATGGAGAAACCTGAAAAACACGATCTCAGCCAGGTGATCAAGGTCAACAACAGTGATAAATCATGTTGATAGTCTGCACCCTTGACAGGGGTGGATTATTCAATAGGCACGGTGCTTACCTTGCTTACCAGATCATCTGTAGTGAACAATTTCACATTTTTTCACCACATCAAAGATTCTGCTTCTATTTATGTCTGTCATCTGTCTCTCTCCCAACCCCACAACACCTTCCTACATAATCAAAACCTCTTTTCAAATTTACAATCCTTGATAGGGGTGGATGACCCAGTAAACAAGGTGAGCATAGGATTACTTGTGCTTACCTACTAATCTGCAGTGAACAATTTCACTTGGATTCCACATCTTTGGTTCTATAATCTTAAACATAATAATCCCCCAAAGATAGAATATATCTTTGATGTGGTGAAACGCATGTGAAATTGTACACTACAGATGATCTGGTAAGCAAGGTAAGCACCGCGCTTACCACCTTGCCCATTGGATAATCTGCCCCAGACCCTTGATATGATGTGATGACAATGGCACTTTACCTTTGTGATCTTCCTCCCAAAAATGCGAAACCCCAGTATAGTCATGAGAAAAACACCAGACAAATTTCAATTAAAGGAAAGTCTACAAAACACCTGAACAGTACCCTCAAAACTCTCATCAAAAACAAGGAAAGTCTGAGAAACTGTCACAGTGAAGCGGAGTCTAAGGGGACGTGACCACTGAATGTAACGTAGTATTCTGGATGAGCTCCTGGTACAGAAAAACTAAGTTAGATTAAAACTAAGAATTTATGAATAAAGTATGGATTTTAGTTAATAATAATGTGTCAATATGGATTCATGAATTTTGACAAATGTACCATACTCAAAAATAGGGGAAATTGGGTATGAAGTATATGCAAACTCTCTGTGCTATATCCATGCCCAACTTTTCTGTAAATCTAAGACTATTCTAAAACTTGATTTCCCCATTGGAATAAAAGTAATGTGTAGGTTTTTTTTTTGTTTTGTTTTTTTTTTTTTTTTGAAATTTTACATTAGCGTTTGCTTCCTCTCCTTATTCTTGGCATTTATAATCTCTTACTGACTTTAGCGCTCTAAACTCTTACCCTGTCAACCATTTCTTAAATCCTTACTATATTTCCATACCTGAAATATAGACATTGAATCTGTGTTATGTTTTAGGTTGTACTTGGAACAAGAAGAAATGTGTTAGTCATCAGTGTCAAAATTCAATATTACTATTGCCATCACGGGAACCCTGGGGGCACAGTGGTTAAGAGCTTGGCAGCTAACCAAATGGTTGGCAGTTCAAATCCACCAGCCACTCCTTAGAACCCCTATGGGGCAGTTCTACTGTGTCCAATAGGATCTCTATGAGTCAGAGTTGACTCGATGGCAATGGGTTTTATTGCCATCACAGGAGTCCTAGGGTAGTGCAAACAGTTAATGCACTCAGTTAATGCTAACTAAAATGTTGGTGGTTCAAGTCCACCCAAACTTGCTTCAGGAAAAAGGACTGGCAATCTACTTCCAAAAACACCAGCCATTGAAAACCCTATGGAGCACAGTTCTACTCTAACACACATGGAGTCTCCATGAGTCAGAATCAACGTGATGGCAACTGGTTTTTTGATATTGCCATCACTTATCTGTCAAAATCAAATGTGCTCAGGTAGCCCACTGACTTACTCCAAAGTTGCTTTGTTGTTGTTGTTGGTAGGTGCTACTGAGTCGATTTTGACTCATAGTGACCTCATGTGACAGAGCAGAACTGCCACATAAGTTTTCCTAGGCTGTATTTTTTTTTTTTTATGTAAGGCCAACCACACGATTCTGGGGATCATGGCTCAGCCAAACTGATAAACACATTTTTGGGGGGACATAATTCAAACCATGACATTCCACCCTTTGGTCCCCAAAAAATCACATACTTGCAACACGGAAAACATATTCACCCCATCATATCATAGCAAAAGTCTTAACTCCAAGTCCAAAATCCAAAAATCCCTTTTCATCTGTGAAATCTTTTGAGACTGAGGCGTCTCGGCTTCTTGTGTTCCTTGTCTCTTCAGCTTCTGCCTCAAGCCCACATCTGCCCTGCTGTGGCAAGTGTTCCAAAGCTGGGTAGCTCCACCAGTAAGTGCCCAGAAGCACCCCACTCAGCCAGGAAGCCTGCTGCACACAGGCACTCAGCTCCCTCGCTCCATGGGTCGGCTCCAGCGCCATTTCACACTGGTCTCCTGGCCCTGCTGCTGTTGGTTCTCTGCTGCTGCCGCTGCTGCTTCTCTGCCACTGCAGGTTCTCTGCTGTTGCTGGTCCTCTGCCACTGCCTCTCCTCTGTCTATTCACAATTTCAAAACCGCTTCCACATTTTAAGTATCTGTTAGAGCAGCACCCCACTCCTGGTACCAAATTCTGTCCTAGTCATCTAGTGCTGCTCTAACAGAAATAGCACAAGTGGATGGTTTTAATAAGGATAAATTTACTCTTTCATAGTCCAGTAGGCTACAAGTCCAAATTCAGGGCATCAGCTCCAGGGGAAGGCTTTCTCTCCGTGTCGGTCTTCTCATCAGTGTTCTCCCAGACTTGGAGCTTCTCCATGCAGGGACCCCAGGTCCAAAGGATGCGCTCTGCTCCCGGCACTGTTTTTTGGTGGTATGAGGTCCCCCCAGGCTGTATTTTTTATAGGAGTAGATCTCTAGGTCTTTCTCCCTTGGAGTGGCTGGGTGGGTTCTAAGTTGCTTTGTTATTGTTATTATTGTTAGGTACTATCTAGTCAGTTCTGACTCATAGTGACTCTATGTACAACAGAATGACATGTTGCTAGGTCTTACATCATTCTCACAATCATTGCTATGTTTGAGCCCATGGTTGCAGTCACCGTTGAGGGACTTCCACTTTTTCACTCACCCTCTACTTTACCAAGCGTGATATCCTTCTCCAGGGATTGGTCCCTGCTGATAACATGTCCAAAGTAAGTGAGACGAAGTCTGGCCATCCTTGCTTCTAAGGAGCATTCTGGCTGTACTTCTTCCAAGACAGATTTATTCATTCTTCTGGCAGTCTTTAGCAATAGCTTATTCCTTTAACAGCCCATCTACTGTATATCATGAAACACCTATGTTCTCTGTAAACAGAAGCTGCTGCAAGCAATAAAAAAGAGCATAATTTAATGGAGAAAATCCTCCAAAGGATACAAGAAAAATGTTACTCTAGTTTTGAAATAGAAAGGCCTTCCACATTTAAAGTAACAATTGTACAGTAAAAAAATACATATCCTTACATATATACACATAAAGAAATCAATATTATTATTAAGTATAAGAAGACCTTTATTTTTTTTTGAACAGTTTGATATTTTCCCTGAAAAGAAAAAGCACACTCTTTTATATCAAAGAACCAAGCAAACATAATGGGGTGGGATGAAATGTAATTATAACTTGCTAACAGTAAGCAGCATTGAAACTTATTAAAATTACATTTTTGGTAACAAGAAAATGTTTATAAAAGAAATGTTTGTAAAAGAAAAAGTGTCAGGTGTTTAGCCTAAATACTATGAGAGCAAGCATACAGTTCTGGTCAATTCATGTATTTTTCTATCATAGCAAATTACTTTAATAGATTATTTTTTGTACTGAGCTATGACTTTTAAAGACAAAAAACATTAATAACTTGTTCCCAAAATGCTTACTTCAGATATTATGTTTGCCTTCAATTTAATTCTGTAAACCTGTGGTCCTTGAGCTGAAAACTAGGATCGATCAGATTTTGTAATGTTATCTAGTAGATCCACAAGCCTGCTACCAAAGCCATCTTTTCAAAGTTTACCTGGAATCACACTGGGACATAAAGACAAATAGCAATGCTAATTCTTCCTTAAAGAATTTAAGTGATAATATTCCACAAGCCTCAAGGCAATACGGATTTTACAGAAATTAAAAGGGGTTCTTTCCCAAAAAGTGAAGAATTCTTGCCTGGACCAAATATATTAAGGGATAAATTCATCTTAAATGTAACTGGTTTACAAACATTACCAGATAGTACTGGTAGGAATAGTACCTGCTGAGGGTTTTTCCCAGAATCTTGTTATAAAAATTATCAAAGACACTCATACGTTGGAAGAACCATAGAGTGGAAACACATATTCTCATTATCTATATTCTCTAATGTTCTTTTTGACAATGAATGTGGTGCCATTTCTCTTCAATTTGTCATTCCCCGCAGAGTAGACCGTATGATTGTCTGATTCAAAATGGCCAATACTAGTCCATTTTAGCTCACTAATGCATACAGTATTGATCTTCAAGTGTTCCATTTCATTTCTGACAACTTCCAATCTTCCTGGATTCGTACTTTGTACATTCCATGTTCTGATTAATGGATGTTTGCAACTGTTTCTTCTCATTTTGAGTCATGCCACATAAGCAAATGAAGGTCCTGAAAGCTTGATTCCTTCTACGTCATTAATTATGTAATTAATTCCCACTCCTACTACCAGCCACAGAAGAACAACCCAACTGTTCACAAACTGGTGAATGAATAAAGACTATGTGATATAACTACATAGTGAAATACTACTCAGCAATATACGGCAACGAACTACTGATACTACAGCATGGATTAACTGCAAAAATGATTATTATCGGTGAAAGCAGACAGACTCAAGAGACCACATATTGTGTCATTTCATACAACACCAGATCTAAATCTACAGAAAATATTTCAAATACAACCTAAAATATAACGCAGATTCGTTTTCTATATTTCAAGTATCACCAGTGATGATTTAAGAAATGGTTGACAGTGCTAAAGAGTTTAGAGCAGTAAAGTCAGTAAGAGATTATAGGAAGCAAACTCTAATGTAAAATTAAAAAAAAAAAAACTTACAAATTACTATTACTCCAATGGTGGAAATCACGTTTTTATAAAATAAATTTTTATTTTAGAATAGTTTTAGATTTACAAAAAATCTATGCATAGGTAATATAGAGAGTTTGCGTATATCTCATACCCATTTCCTCTAATTTTTACTATCTTACATTAGTATGGTACATTTTCTCAAACTCAATGAATACATTACTATCAACTAAAATCCATTCTTTATTTATGTGTCCTTGGTTTTAACCTAATTTACTTTCTCTGTACTAGGAGCTTATCCAGGAGACATTACATTTACTTGTCGTGTCTCCTTAGGCTCCTCTTGACTGTGACAGTTTCTCAGACTTACCTTGTTTTTTCAAAGACTTTGACAGTTTCAAGGGTACTGGTCAGGTATATTGTAGACTTTCCCTCAGTTGGGACTTGTCTGATGTTTTTTTCATGACTAGATTAGAGTTATGCTTTTTTGGGAGGAAGACCACAGAGGTAAAATGTCAATCTCTTCACATTACATCAAGAATACATATTGTCAACAGGACTTAGCACTGTTGATGTTGACCTTCATCACCTCGCTGAGATAGTGTTTTCCAGGTTTCCCCACTATAAAGTTACTCTCTCCCCACCCTTCCATACTGTACTCCTTGGAAGGATGGCGCTACATGTAGCCCACCCTTAAGGAGTGAGGAGTTATGCTCTACCTTCCTGGAGGAGAGTATCACATAAATTATTTAAAATTTAGTCCTCTTATAATTACTGCTTATATTGTAGAACTTTTTCTATCATTTTACTTTCAACATATCTGTATCTTTGAATTTAAATTTTTTTCTCTTGTAGAAAGCAGACAGTGAGGTTTTTTTTAATTCTTTAATTCTTTCACATCTAATGTTATTATTGATACGGTTGGCTACCGACTGCAAGTTTGTATGTGTGTATATATCTATAAATATACATATATATAGAGATTGATGATAGATAAATTCTTTTCGATTCCTAGATTATTCCTTTCCTGCCTTCTTTTGTATTTATCCGCTATTATCAAATCTACCATTTAAATTCCTTTTTTGATTTTTTGAGGGTACAATTCATGGATTTTTTAGTATATTAATAAAGTTGTGCAAGCATCACTACCTAATTCCAAAGCATTTTCATCACCACACAATGAAACCCCATACTCATTATCAACCATTCTCCCATTTCCCCTCCCCCCAGCCCCTAGAAACCATCAGTCTACATTATGTTTCTATGGATTTGCCTATTCCAGATATTTCATATTAATAGAATGATGAAATAAGTGGTTTTTTGTGTCTGGTTTCTTTCACTTAGCATAATGTTCTCAGAGTCCATCAATTTTGTTGAATATATTGATATTTGATTCCTTTTTTTCCCTATGTGTCTATCAGTTTGTCATATTATGGTGGCTTGCATGTTGCTGTGATGCTGGAAGCTACACCACTGGTATTTCAAATACCAGCAGGGTCACCCTTGGTGAACAGGTTTCAGCAGAGCTTCCAGACTAAGACAGACTAGGTAGAAGGACCTGATGGTCTACTTCCTAAAAAATTGGCAAGTGAAAACCTTATGAATAGCAGCAGAGCATTGTCTGGTATAGTGCAGAAAGATGAGCCCCTCAGGTTGGAAGGCACTCAAAATACAACTCAAGAAGAGATGGCTCCTCAAACTAGAGTTGACCTTAATGATGTGGATGGAGTCAAGCTTTCGGGACCTTCATCTTCTGACGTGGCATGACTCAAATTGAGAAGATACAGTTACAAACATCCATTAATAATTGGAACAAGGAATATATGAAGTATGAATCTAGGAAAATTGGACATTGTCAAAAATGAAACGGAACACATAAAGATCAATACTGTAGGCATTAGTGAGTTGAAATGGACTAATATTGGCCATTTTGAGTCAGACAATTACATGGCATACTATGCTGGGAATGACAAATTGAAGAGGAATGGTGTCACGTTCATCATCAAAAAGAACATTCCAAGATCTATCCTAATTTAAATGCCAGAAAAAATTGTCTTTAGCTTTATAGAAATAGCATGACGTTGAGCTGTATTTATCTGAGAGGCAGAAGATGATTTCACTAGTCTACTTTACACCTTTAGACATACTAGTATGTCTCTAGGCAATTTCCTTACTCTTTCTTGTTCTTGGCTCTATAAAGCAGTACTAATGCACACTTATAGAGTCATTGTAGTAGTGATGTAAAATATAAAATAGATATGAAAACTTAAAATGTTATCAACCTTGATAAAATGCAATTTATTTTCACTTTTAGATCAAACAAAGTAGGAATTATCAGGACCAACTAAAGAAAAAAAATAAAACCTTCAGATATTACATAGTAATTACCTTTAGTATGAGAAAAACATAAATGATGTTTCATTTTTATTTAAAGTAACTTCATATTTACATTACAGTTACATCATAAGGTTATTTCAATTTTTCAAAATAACATTTGTTTTATCACTTTTATTGTAAAAATATCTACAGAAATATTAGTAAATTATACTTGTAGGCAAAAATCTGAATTGCTTGTTATGTAATTCCTTAAAAAATAAAAATGTATTCAAGTTTTTCGAACTTATTAAGAATAAAGATTATTTTTTAATTAAAAAGATCTATCCTAAGGTACAGCTCTGTCAGTGATAGGATAATATCCATACGTCTAGCCTACAAGGAAGTCCCGTTAATATGGCTATTTTTCAAATTTACACACCAACCACTAATGCCAAAGATGAGGAATTTGAAGATTTTTACCAACTTTGGCAGTCAGAAATTGATCAAACATGCAATTAAGATGCAGTGATAATTAATGGTGGTTGAAATGCGAAAATTGGAAACAAAGAAGGAATCAAGACTCCTTGATAATTACTGGTAATTGAAATGTGAAAGTTGGAAACAAAAAAGAAGGGTAAGTAGTTGGAAAATATGGCCTTGGTTATGGAAATGATGCAGGAAATCCCATGATAGAATTTTGCAAGACCAACCACTTCTTCATTACAAACATTTTTTTTTCAACAACATAAATGGTGACTATACACATGGACCTCACCAAATGGAACACACAGAAATCAAGTCGACTACATTTGTGCTAAGAGATAATGGAGAAGCTCAGTATCGTCTGTCAGAAGAAGACCAGGTGCCAAGTGCAGAACATACCATCAATTGCTCATATGCAAGCTCAAGCTGAAGCTGAAGAAAATTAAAACAAGTCCACGAGAGCCAAAATATTACCTTGAGTATATCCCACCTGAATTTAGAGGCCATCTCAAGAACATATTTAATGCATTGAACACTAATTACCAAAGACCCGACAAGTTGTGGAATGACATCAAGGACATCATACGTGAAAAAAGCAAAAGGTCATTAAAAAGACAGGAAAGAAAGACCAGAACGGATGCCAGAAGAGACTCTGAAACTTGCTCCTGAACGTCGAGTCGCTAAAGCGAATGAAAGAAATGATGAATTAAAAGAGCTGAAGAAAAGATTTCAAAGGATGGCTTGAGAAGACAAAGTATTATAATGAAATGTGCAAAGACCTGGAGTTAGAAAACCAAAAAGAAAGAACACGCTCAGCATTTCTCTAGATGAAAGAACAAGAAAAATTTCAAGCCTCGAGTTGCAATATTGAAGGATTCTATGGGGAAAATACTGCACTATGAAGGAAGCATCAAAAGAAGATGAAAGGAATACACAGAGTCACTGTACCAAAAAGAATTGGTTGATGTTCAACCATTTCAGGAGGTAGCATATGACCAAGAACGGGTGGTATTGAAGGAAGAAGTCCAAGCTACATTAAAGGGAATGACAAAAAACAAGGCTCCAGGAATTGACGAAATATCAATTGAGATGTTTCAACAAACAGATACAGCACTGGAGGTGCTCACTCATCTATGTCAAGAAATTTGGAAGACAGCTTACTGGCCAACTGGCTGGAAGAAATCCATATTTGTGCGCATTCCAAAGAAAGGGATCCAACAGAATGTGGAAATTATCCAACAATATCATTAATATCACACGCAAGTAAAATTTTGCTGAAGATCATTTAAAAGCGATTACAGCAGTACATTGACAGAAAATGCCAGACTTTCTAGCTGGATTCAGAAGAAGACATGGAATGAGGGATATCATTGCTGATGTCAGATGGATCTTGGCTGAAAGCAGAGAATACCAGAAATATGTTACCTGTGTTTTATTTGCTACACAAAGGCATTCAACAGTGTGGATTATAACTGATTATGGATAACATTGCAAAGAATGGGAAATCCAGAACACTTCATTGTCCTCATGAGGAACCTGTATGCACACAAGAGGCAGTCATTCAAACAGAACAAGGCGACACTGCGTGGTTTAAAGTCAGGAAAGTTGTGTGCCAGGGTTGTATCTTTTCGCCATGATTACTCAACTTGTATGCTGAGCAAATAATCTGAGAAGCTGAACTATACGAAGAACGAGGCCGGAGGAAGGACTGGAGGAAGACTCATTAACAACCTGCGATATGTAGATGACACAGCCTTACTTGCTGAAAGTGAAGAGGACTTAAAGCACTTACTGATGAAGATCAAAGACTACGGCTTTCAGTACGGATTACCCTTCAACACAAAGAAAACAAAAAATCCTCACAACTGGACCAAGAAGCAATATCATGATAAAAGGACAGAAGATTAAAGTTGTCAAGGATTTCATTTTACTTGGATCCACAAGCAACACCCATGGAAACAGCAGTCAAGAAATCAAAGGAGGCATTGCATTGGGCAAATCTGCTGCAAAAGACCTCTTTAAAGTGTTAAAAAGCAAAGATGTCGCTTTAAGAATGAAGATGCGCCTGACCCAAGCCATGGTGTTTTCAATTGCCTCATACACTTTCAAAAGCTGGACAATGAATAAGGAAGACTGAAGTAGAATTGACGCCTTTGAGTTGTGGTATTGGTGAAGAATACTGAATACACCATGGACTGCCAAAAGAACGAACAAATTTGTTGTGGAAGAAGTACAGCTAGAATGCTCCTTAGAAGCAAGGATGGCAAGACTTTGTCTAACATACTTTGTACATGTTCTCAGGAGGAATCGGCCTCTGGAGAAGGATATCTTGCTTGGTAAAGGAGAGGGTCAGCGAAAAAGAGGAAGACCGTCAACGAGATGGACTGACACAATGTCTTCAATAATGGGCTTAACGGTTACAGTGATCACGAGGATGGCACAGGACCGGGCAGTGTTTCATTCTATTGTACATAGGGTCTCTATGAGTTGGAACCAACTGGATGGCACCTAACAACAACAACAGCACAGGGGTTCCTGGATTCCCTCTGATTTCATTAATTTATTCAGAAATTACTGAACCCAGAGAAAAGACAGGCACAGTTTCATGTGCATGAACTCATTTACATGTTTCTTGCATCATCTTTAAAAAAATATATATTATCCCCCAAACTACAATACCATAGCAGTCGTGCAGAGCCAGTTAAAATCTGAGAAACAGAATCTCTACAAGGTGCCTTACCATAAAAAAGAGTTCTGTGATTTAAAAAATTTGGGGAACTGTACATATTATTCCCTTTTTGGTGATGTGTATCAACGTTTGAAATTATCTGAGAATCTCCTGTAACCAAAAAAAAAAAATAGGAATTCTTATTGAACTTAGCTTCCCTCAGTTTTTCCCCAAGTATTTGGACAAATATTTATTAGCATTACTTAGAACGAGTGTTCTATGGGCTACACTATGAAAAATACTCCTCTAATGAGATGAAAACAGATTTTCTTGGCAATCTATTTTAGCATATAATAAGCTGTCTTAGATTGCTAAACTGCCTCAATGTATATTCTCATACAGTGCTAAAAGTCCCAGTTGGAAACTTTATGAGGCCCCCTGGATGAGTGTCATATACGCTGTGCCCAGTCTGTGCTATGAGCCTCCCAGGGGAGTGACCCTGTCAGGAACATGTAAGAGCAGAAACAAATGTCCCTGGTGTTACTGTGGGCTGCATATGAGACAGTCCAACTCCTTCTTGGTTTTGTTTGTCCCCATCTCCAACGTGCAAAGTGTATAACAAACATATGACCTTTCGTCTGCCCCGTCTCCAACGTGCAAAATGTCTAACAAACAGACGACCTTTTGTCTGCCCCATCTCCGATGTGCAAAATGTGCAACAAACATATGACCTTTCGTCTGCCCCATCTCCAACGTGCAAAATGTGTAACAAACATCTGACATTTTTCTACTGCATCAATCTACCATAAAGCACCAAGTATGCAATCAGCATAATTTCCACTGCTACATAGTGGAAAAGATCACAAAAACTTCAAAAATCTATTTTGACATTACTATCATTGGAAGACTAATGAGGAGTGGCCAAAATCAAAGTGACGTAAAAGATTGAAAATAATAATTACTGAGATTTACGAATAACCTAAACTTGCAGTTTTATTAACAACCACTCTCTTGTGTGCTCATTTGTCATCTTTTTCTTTGAAAATATTGCTAATAATATTGCCAAAAATGAAATAAAATGAGGATTTGGGAGTAAATTTTCATGTGTTGCTTGAAAATAAAATCACAGAACAGTTCCTTTACCGCTGTAAGGAAACCAATAGAAATGAAAAATGCCACAATAGCATTCCCATATAACACCTATTTTCATGACTCAAATTAAATCTGAAATATTAGTGTTACATTATGACAACGTGAAAACAAAAGGTCTCTATGAAGCACAACCCTACGTGACAAATGTTTTCTTTCTTTTCAGTTACAGTTCGTTAGCGTTTATCCTCCATAACAAAGCACCGGCATGTGTGGTATTTATGTTGGTATCTACGCTGAATAACGAAGCAAGAGAAATGTGTGATTTGGCTTACTTGTATTTTCCTGCTAAGCATTTTTCTTTTTGTTGATCAAGTTTCCTGTGGCTAATATCTCAGCCACTCACACCAAAAATTACAAACTTCTAAGATGTTAAAATTAGACATTTTTGGACAGTTCCTACATCATAAAGCCAGAACGGCCTATCTGAGCACTCTTGGATGGATGCACTAGGACCCTTTTTAGCTACCCAGAGGATGCTTTCCTCTATTTCTGTCTCTTCTCGTCTTGCTCCTAAAATGGGGGATTTATCTTCCTTTTTGAGTCTCACCTCTTGAACTTGGCATTAACACTTGATTTTCTTGAATAACATTTGAATTCCCTTAAGAGTTTTTGTCCAGATTTTATTACTGGCTACTTCCTCCCAAAGTAAGTCCAAGCTAAGACAACACAAACGTGGTTTAAGTCTGGACACCTTGACTTTTTAGTAAGGGTCAAAGCCTAGGGAGTTGAAATACAACATGGGGAATATAGTAGAGATTTCCCCTGACCAGGGATCCCCAAAATATACTGACAGTTAAGCCACAATGCTGGGGATTTTGCTCAGAATCAGGTTATGTTTACATTTTAACATTTTCAAGATGGCTGTGTTGAGTTCTGTGAGTAGCAGGATCCAGAACTGCGCTATCTCTTCTTGCCTCCCTTCAAAAAAGAGAAGAGAAGGACATGTATATGGTGGCAAGAAGCATCAGTATGGTGGTCAAAACACTTCTGCTCAGGTTCCACCTTTGGTTTGGCCCAGTAAGCTCTGATCAGAAAATGGCTTGGCCTAGTAAACTGATCAGAAAATGGTTTGACTTAGCAAGCCAATTATAAATTCTGGACCAAAAACAAACAAACAAAAACCAACCTGAAGATTCTGGAGAATGATCAAACCAGGCAGATAGCGGAGAAAGTTGATATTTGGAAGAAGGAAGTGGCACATGGCAAGTGTTCCACTTCTTATGCTTTGAGCTTGAGGGCAGGCTTAATCTGCATTATGCAGAGTAGTTAAAACTAAAGGAGAAAACACACAGTCTCTGTGTGTGTGTGTGTGTGCTTTAGGTGAAAGATTACATAGCAAATTAATTTTTCTTTAAACGATAATACACAAATTGTTTTGTGGCATTGGCTGCCAATCTCATGATGTGTCAACACTCTCCCCTTCTCCACCCCAGATTCTGCCTTTCTATTCATCCAGGTTTCCTGTCCCTTCCTGCCTTTTCATCTTTACTTTTGGGAGGGTATGCCCATTTAGTCTCATATACATGGTTGAACTACCAAGCACGTTCCTCACATGAGTTATAGACCATCTAATCTTTAGCTGAAGGGTGAATTTCAGATGTGACTTCAGCTCTGAGTTAAAAGGGCTTCCGGGGGCCATACACGTGGGTTTTCTCCAGACTCTGTCAGGCCAGTAAGTCTGGTCTATTTCTGTGAAGTTGAGTTTTATTCTACGTTTTTCTCCCACTCTGTCTGGGACCCTCTGTTGTGATTCCTGTCAGAGTGGTCAGTGGAAAACAAAGTTGGGACAAACAAAACCTCTGAAAAGTCAGACAGGAAGTCCTGGAAAGGAGAAAAAGGAGGAGCTCCAAATTTTGTGTAAAAACTGTCAAGTTCTCTAGACCATCCCCGAACCATGTATGCGTGGGGCAGACTCCAAGTAGCACAGAAAATGCTAAATGAACTGAACTAAAGTTAGATCTGCCACTCTTCTCAGGGTAGACAGAGTTTGCAGGTTGAGATCTGCCATGTTAATTGCCTGCTGTAAAAAAAATTAATTATTTAATAAAGCCAAAGTCTTTAGAAAAATATACCAGAATCTAAAAGCTATCGTCCACATTGTCCAGGACACAAACTAAATTACTCAATATATGAAGCAACAGAAAAATGTGATCCATTCCCGGGAGAAAAGCTAATTAACAGAAACTAAACCCTACATGATCCAGACGCCAGAATTTAGCAGACCTGAATATTAAAGCATCTATTTCACCTATACTTGAGGACATAAGAAAAATGACGTCCATACTGAATGAAAGGATACTGCGTTCAAGAGAAAATGACTAAAAAGGAGCAAATGGAACTTCTAGTACCGCAGAATACAAATATGAAGTAAAAAAAGCACTGGATGGGAGTAACAGCAGAATGGAGATGACAGAATAAGAGTCCGTGAACTTAAAGATTTATCAGTAGAAATTACCCAATCTGAAAGACAGCAAGAAAAAAAGAATGAAAAATAAATAGAATTGTACAGATTTGTGGGACCAAATCAAACAGTTTAATATGTATATATATACTCGGAGACACAGAAAAGAGAGAGAGAGATGAGGCAGGGGGGTGGATAGTTGGGGAAAAAAAAAGAAATGATGCAAAATTTTCTAATACCATATACAAAAATTAATTTGCAATAGATCATAGCACTAAACATAAAAGCTAGAATTATAAAGCTTTTATAAGAAAACATTGGAGAACATGTTTTATGATTTGGGTTTAAGTAAAGATTTCTTAGAGAGGACACTGAAAATAATCATGATTTTAAAAAATTGATAAATTAGTGTCCTGATCACCTCCCATTTACCCCACTGGTGAAGGAGGAATTCTTCACCCTAAATATTATTACAAGATGGTCAAGCACACAACACCCAGCACTGAACAGATGAGCTTGAGACAGCAGTTTATCGGTCACATATACTCACAAACAGAAAGGAGGAGGGTCACATGCACTCAGAAGCAAAGTGAACCAGCAGGGACTGTGGGAGGCAGGCTTTGTAGCAAGCAGAAAGTGAGGTGAACTCTGGTTCCCACAGGAGGGGACGATTGGCTTGCTGGAATAATTTCATTGGCTGGCAGGGTGGTGAAAACCATTAGGTTGAGGTCTAAGTGACTAACGGGAACTAGCTAGATGGGGAGTCGTTCCCAATGGGTAGGGGAACATATCTGCCAAGAGCAGGTGAGCTCACAGTTACATCTTTTGAGGACCCTGAGAGGCTTAAAGATATCCAGACAGCACCTGAAATTTTAGGTCGTACAATAACGTTGTGGAAACTGGTGGCACAGTGGTTATAGCACTCAGCTGCGCACCAAAAGGTCAGAGGTTCCGGACACACCAGCCGCTCCACAGGAGAAAGATGTGGCAGTTTGCTTCCGTAAAGATTAAAGGCTTGTCGCTATGGGCAGTTCTCCTCTGTCCTATAGGGTCGCTACGAGTCGGAATCGACTCGACAGCAACCGGTATTCTGCTTCGTAACTTCTAAGATCCTAATTTCTCTCATACATATTGCTACTAATGGCCCGACATAAGACAGAATATACTTCCTATGCTGCTTTTTCCTCCAGTCACCTTGGAGCTCACCTGTAGTTGTGTGCTCAGGTCGCTGTTTAGAAAACACAAAGACTGTTAAGATCAAAGAATAGTGCAAACCCAGGCTAAACAATCCTCGTGGTTTGCAAACACAGCTTTGGAAATTTAAATACTGATTTTAAACATGAGTGGAGGAAAGAGTTTAAGTTTTAGACTGCCACAAATGAGTTACCTATATTTTGCATCTAAGATGCTGAATATAATATCAGCCCTCGTGAATGAACACTAGGTTGTGTCGCAAGCACAGCGTCTGGCTCTGGTTAACTGTCTTATAAATGGTGTTTTCCGTCCGTCTCTCAGGGAGAGAAATGTATCTGATGTCAACAAAGTCGATGCTTTCACAACTAATGTAAATTCAAACTATGTAAAAAAAAAAAAAAAAAAAGGATTACAGCCTTAGGAAGCCTATGGGGCAGTTCTACTCTGTCCTATAGGATCGCTATGAGTCGGAATCGACTCAATGGCAATGGATTTGTTTTTTGCTTTGTTTTGTTTTGGGGGTTTACGATACAACTGGATTTATTCAAAACTGATCATCATTAAGAAAATGATTAGACAAGCTCTCAACTGGAAGAAAACTTTCACAAAACAAACAGCTGATAAAGACTGACATCAGAATATACGAAGAATGCCTACGACTCAATAATGAAGAGACTAGTAATCCGTTAAAAATAAGCAAAAAACTTTGAATAGACACTTCACGAAAGAAGACATGCTATTAACAACTCAATACATGAAAAACTGTCCAACATTATTAGCCAACAGGAAAAGGCAAATTCAATCCATAATGAGATACCTCTACATAACCACCAGAAAGCTCAAAATCAAAAGAAAAAATATATTAAAAATTATTTTAAAACAAGACTGATAACACTAAATGCTGGCAAGGTTATGGAACAATTAAAATCTCAGACACTGGTGGGAGTATAACATGGTACAATCACTTTCAAAAAAGACCTGGCAGTTTCTTAAAAACTAAGCACATATTTATCCTATGATCCAGAAAAGTCACTCTCAAAGTATAATTGTGTCTACAAAAAGGTTTGTTCATGGCAGCTTTATTCATAATAGTAAAAAACTGGACACCCTTCAGGTGTCCATCAATGAGAACATAGATAGCCAACTGTGGTATACTCATACAACGGAATATGACAGCAAAAAAGGAACCAATTACTCATTTACTCAATAACATGAATGAACCTCGAGAATATTATGCTGAGTACAAGTACCTACTGTATGATTCCATCGATACGAAGTTCCAGAATAGCAAAATTATTCTCTGGTGTAAGAAAAATCAGAGCATCGTTTGCCTCATAGGGACAATGGCAAAGATTGACTCAGAAGGGACATAAGGGACTTTCTGTGGTGACAGTGATGTTTTATATCTTGATCAGAGTTTAGGTACACTGGTGTTTGCGTTTATCAAAACTCAGCTAATATACATCAAGATTTGCAAGTAAATTTTACCCCAATAGAAAAAAATCTGTAAATAATTATTGAACTCTACTTAGTGATACATTTGCTGAAGTATTTAGGGGAAATCATACTTATGCTATTTACTTTGAAATGCATCAAATGAATTGATGAATAGATAGATGGACAGTTAGATATGAGATAAAGAAATGTTAGTGGTAGACTCCAGGTTATGAGTATACAGGTGTTAACTTTGATACATGTTTCAACTTTAATATTTGAATATTTTCATAATAAAATGTTGGGAAATAGCTTTAAAAAAAAGTCTCCTGCTACCACCAAGAACTATAGCAAGGGTTACACAGAATGACTTTGATACCAACAATGTAGGAAAACCATTCACCCTAAAATCAATTATTTAAACTTTTTTTTAAGTCATGCTAAAGATAGGTAGCTTTATAATTCCTATAAAGCTGTTTTAAAAATGTGAAGGTTTAGTCATCATATGCCATTTATCACAAGGATACAAGAAAAGAACTTGGCATTTGCTGGGCAATTGCATTTGACTCAAATTGGTTTGCATCCAAGTGATTAATTCTAGAGTTATTGTTATAGTCAGAACACGGGACTTCTATTCCAACGTGCTTAGATATGGGTAATAGAAACTTTCCCCATGCCATTTCTTCTCCATCTTGCTTGCCTCTTTTTTTTCCCATGTACAACTTTGCTTTCTCTTTTCATTGATTACCTTAATTATGAAAATGAATGTAAAACATGAAGCTTTTAAATGAAAACCACGTACAATTTTGAGGTGGAAAAGATCAAATAGAACGTAGAAGCACAGGATACAGAAGGTTAAATGTAATTCACTCGGGAGGCGGGAGGGCTATTGTTTTATGTCTGCCACTAACTGGTTGTGTCACCTTATATAGGTCACTTTTGCCTCTACTGAATCTCAGTCTTTTACTTTAGTTTTTGCCTAAATGATTTCTCAGGTCTTTAATTGTTTTGAGTCTCAATTTTCCTTCTGTAAAATGATAAGGCAGTTCAGTTCGACTAAGTTTTTAATTACTAGTTTTCCAGGCATAGTGCTGTGTGTTGAGTATATGAAGATGAATGGGATGTGATCCCCACCTTCAGAGTTTACTGATTAATAGAGAGACAGACATACAATACGTAGTGTAAGTGCCACAGAAGAATAGCTCCAAAGAGGGACGTGTCGCTCAATCTAGGTGTAGACAGGCATCATGAAAAATTCTCTGAGATCCATATCTGAGCTAAGTCTAAAAGAATAAATAGGTGTTAGCATCATACAAGGTGGCAAAGGTGGAGAGAGTGTCCCTGAAAAGCTACTAGATAGGACCGAGTATCAGGCAGAGATAGAAGAGACCGAGGAATAAGAGACTAGAAGTCTCTATTCTTCCTTCCAGATGTTTCTCTATGAAAGTGGATTATTGCCACTACTCCCAGCCCCACCTATAAATACATAAACTGGATTTAGCTAAAAATTGGTCAAGAAGTAGATTCTAGACCTTAATCTCTGATGTGGTTCATAGAATATATGCACCACTGAGGTTATTAGCAAAATATTTCTTTTTCCATTAGGTAAAGAAATGGGCAGGGACATTTATCCACCATGCCAGTGGTGTAATTGACTGCCACCAGAGACCAACAGCCTTCAACAATGAAGCAAAGCAACAATAACAGAAGCCTCTACAGCAGAAATTGCTCACCATAGGTTGAGCACTGATAGAAAAATAAGCATTGCGCTAAGTGTTCAGAAATATACCATCTCAATTAATCCTCACACTCCTATGAGACAGACACCAACGCTTGCATATCTCTTATTGCCATTTTACAGATAAGAAAATTAAAGCTCAAAGAAGTCAAAAAAAATTGGTAAAGATTCATTACTAGTAAGTATGAGCTAAAGTTGTTTTTTTTTACTTCAAAGCCCATGCTCTTTCCTCTGAAACTCAACAGCAACTCCTCAAAAAAAGTTAATCATTAGGATCACCAGGGAAGGTTTGAAAGAAAAAAAACAAGCAAATCAACAGATTCCAAAGCCTTTGCCTAATAGCTACCGACTCAGAATTCTTGTCTTTGGGGCCCTCAGTTCTGCAATTTCTAAAGCATTCTATGATTCTGCTGATTACCCAGGTTTGGGAACAGATGGCCAATAGTCAAATTGCAATTGAAGCTGAATGTAATCAATTAAGAAATTAGAAATGCTCAAGCTAAAATTGTATCAGAAAACTATTATGAAGGATTGATGCCTTTGAATTATGGTGTTGGCAAAGAATATTGAATATACCATGGACTTCTAGAAGAACAAACAGGTCTGTCTTGAAGAAGTACAGCCAGAGCGCTCCTTAGAAGCAAGGATGACTTCATCTCACGTACTTTGGACATGTTATCAGAGGGACGAGTCCCTGGAGAAGGGCATCATCCTAGGTAAAGTAGCGGGTCAGCAAAAGAGAGGAAGGCCCTCAGTGAGATGGATCAACACAGTGACTGAACGATGGGCTCAAGCATAGCAACGATTGTGAGGATAACACAGGACCAGGCAGCATTTTGTTCTGTTGTACATAGGGTCGTCAAGTCGGAACCGACTCAACGGCACCTAACAATAACAGCAAGGGTGTGGGAGATGAGGCAGGGGGCTGAGCAAGTGTCACTTTTCCCCCCAGCAACCTTCTATACATCCTTTACAACTAAGTCCAGATCCCTCAACCAGTACTTCTCAGTCTTTAACATAAATGTGAATCATCTGGAGACCTTGTTAAATTTCAAATTCTGAATCATTAGGTCTGGGGTGGGACCCAATATTCTGCATTTCCAACAAACTCCCAGGTGATGTCGATGCTGCTGTTCAATAGATCATACTAGCAAGGTCCTAGACATTGAGGTCCTGGCTTGCTGAGAGCAGGGGCACTTTTACTTCATTCACTTGCATGTATACCTTGCAATGAGCAATTTCCAGCACACGGTAGGTACCCACCATGTGATTGTTGACTAAATAAATCTCCAAGAAGACTGCTCCAGTTTGATTAAGGCCTTTCATTTGTGCTTTCCCTAAAATCTGTGTCTTACAGATATGATACATCTTTCTCAGCATTTATAATTGTGTGCTGAACTAGAGGTTATGTTTGTTTATTCCTTCCCTCCTTTTACCGATGACAAATTGCTTGAAAGAAGGGGCCAGATCTCTCTTTACCTCTAGTCGTGGTACTTAGGACAGTGTTCGGTACATAAAAGGCATGTAGGGGATGCATGTTTAATAAATACATGATTTAGAAATGCAAAATCTGCTTTTATTTCCCCCCAAAGCTGAAATGGATCACCTACTGATATGTAGGCCAATTTCTCTAACTCCAAGTATGATTACATATTCCCAGGAGAGTAGAGTAAGAACTGCATATTGAAGACAAAAGAGAAATGATGTCTGGGTGGGTATAGCCTGGAACAGAAATTCACATGCAGTGTCGTCCTTAAATCAGACGCAAGAGCTCAACAGACTCAGCGAATGAGGAAATGTCTCCACAGAAGTAGACTCAATACATCAGCAGTTGTCATTTTCAACTGGTGCTTTTTGTCATGAAGGGCAGTTGTTCTGCCAAGCTAGAGCCTTTTTTGGTCACTTTCAAGGTCATTGTCCCTACCAAGATCTGGCACTAAGTTTAGATTCTGGCAAATCTGGATTCTTAAAGTGGATTAGATGAGCCCACAGAGAGCTGCACTCTATGTGGCTGCACTCCCAATTCTCTTACTTTAAAAGCCCTGGTGATGCTTCTCGGAGCACATCCACCTCATTAGTCCCTCTCTGGATTCCAGTCAAGTTTCCTGAACTTAGCCCCATATGCCATTTCATACACTGACATTTTCCATGCTTGCCTTGTGACAGCCATAAGCTTTTTGTTACCACTGCCTTAAATATATTTCCGAAGGGAAGATGTAAATTAACCTGTGATCAAAGTCTAGAATCAGAAATTTAGTTACAACCGTCAAAAACAAAAACAATGAATGAATGAGTCAATCAATCAAACTCTTTTAAAAAACATTTGAGTGGTTGTTTGAAATTCCAATTTGGCTTTTCCTCTGTCAGGTCTTTAAAAAAAAACCAAAAACCAAACCGGTTGCCCTCCAGTCGATTCCGACTTACAGCGACCCTATAGCGACCCTATGTATTCCGTAACTTCATAATCCTTTTGCTTAAAAAACAGGGCTATATTGAAAGGCTATCTAAGAGTCGTCCAGAAAAACAGTGGACTAATCACGTAAGCCACACAAGACATGGAAGTCCTTAGTCCCTGTCTTAATTTCTGTTCGAACTCCATAGGTTTCTCACCTCAAACAACATGATTCTCTGCAGTTACTGTTTATGCAGAGGACAAAGAAAAGGATAAATTTGAAAGTCCGTTTCCAATTCCAGGGTGAGAAAACGGAAGACATTCTGAAACTTTACCTAGAGAAAGGTGGACAGTAGTTGAGAAGTAATCTTACTATATTAGTATTAGTTATTAAATGTTCACTGTTTAATAGACTAGCATGGTGAAATATGGAAATGATGGACGATGTGAGGTGTCCAGAGGGTTTCTGACTATATTGTCTCCTCTCTTTCTCTCTTATACATGATTTATACAGTCATGCACCATTGTCCATTTGGGCAACGTCCATCCGTGGTCCCATAAGGTTATACTACGGTTCAGAAATCCTGGTAGAAGAACGGGACTTAACAGATACAACCGGAAGTAGCGAACACAACAGCTTCTGGCACAAAACAAACGTATCTCGTGTGTCTTGTATACAAAGCGATTGTGCTGCCAGGCGTATAATGGTACAGTACATATATATAACTTATAATACATATATCTTGATAGTCATAATAAATGCCTATGTTACTGGCTTATGTATGTACTGTACTGTACTTTCTATAGTTACTTTATCGTGAACTTTCCCTACTTACAAATAAAAATTTACTGTAATAAAGTTCATGCTTCAGACTCATAGGCAGCAGCATCCTTGAGTGTTGTCGCATGTCTCTTGAGTGTTGTAGCATTATCTCTCTGTTTAATTTTCTTCTGCAAATACCACCTTGAAGGGTATCATGACTCCCAAACACAGCAAAACCAGTGCTGGTGAGAGCAGCAGCAAGAGGAAAAGGAGAAGGATCGATCTGGAAGTGAAACGAAAGGTATTAAACAACACAAAGGTAAACAATCAGTGAATGCTATTGTTCTCAGTTTAGGCATGTTGGCACAACTTCCAAATCACGTAACGTCGCATTTCACAGAATGTATCGTGGCTGTTGATCGACACAGGACAATATGTACATATTACACACACACACATAGATATATACAGAGCTATCCATATCAATTTGTATTTATTTATATAGATACAGATCTCTAGATATTGGACAGTTCTGGCGGTGAAAACAGTTAATGCGCTTGGCTGATAAATGTAAGGTTGAAGGTTCGAGTCCACCCAGAGACACCTTGAAAGAAAGGCTTGGTGACCTACTTCCAAAAAATCAGCCATTGAGACCCTGCGGAGCATGGTTCTGCTCTGACACACACGGGGTCGCCATGAATTAGAATCCACTCTGTGGGCAACTGGTGGTTATCTGTTTATGTAGATATAGACAAATGTACATAGATAGCTAAGTATAGACATAAATATTGATAGATATAAGGACATATTTTAAACAAATGGAGCAATTTTTTTGTATGCCACACTTAATAGTCATTTTGGTAGACAAGCAATCTAGTTGGCTTTACAAAGAAAGCTACCTTATTTTATTATCCCTTTGCTGCTTTGGACAACTATTAAAGTCTTTCGTTTTCACTCTGTTTTTAAGTGGAATGGGTGAGAATTTAAAAATGACTTTCAAAGCCTTCCTGAATTGTCGTCTTCAGAAAATCCATCCCCAGGGGTAGCGGGAATCAGCCTCCACCCCGAGGCCCACAGAAGGCAGTGGGAGGCGACCTCTCCGCTGTCGGTGAGACAGACACTTAAAGAAACAATTCTGGACTACAGAGCGGGAAGACAACAGCCCGGGATCCCTCCTCTCTACTGGACTTTTAGCTGTTCCACCTGCAAATACATTTCTCTGAGACCCTCCTAGTCACCCCATTTCCTGCTTCCAACCAGAGTCCTGGGAAGTTAGAATTGGAGAATAGCTCAGGACTCACGCCCTCTTTTTCCTTAGGAGAGACGTGGAGGAGAAGAGAGTGCCCGGCATCTCTCAGGGAAACAGTGGCAGCACTGGACCAGAGTCCGGTCGCCAGTCTCCTGGTCCCTCTTTGCCTCCCCCCAGCCTCCTTTAATGGACTACCCGCGGCGCCAGAGTCCCAGCTCCTCAGGCTCCCCGTTTTCTTGGCGCCCACCACCCCCTCACACACACACACACACACACACACACACACACACACACACACACACACACACACACACCACACCCTCTTCACCCAGGGCACCGTCCCCATCACACGCTCCGGCACCACTTTGCTCTGACGTCCGCCTCTCAAGCTCTGACGATCGCCCCCGCCTGCCTGCCTTATAAAGGGGACTTTTCCTGATACTCCGATCGCCGCCTCGCTCCGCGTCCAGCGCCCTGCCCGCGGTGCTGCGCAGCCGACACCCACACCTGTCAACTCCGCCGAGCTCAGAAATTCTTGGAAACGGTGGGCAAGGATCCGCCCGAAACCTGCTGGCGCAGCGGCCGCCGGGACGGACCTCGGCCCCGGCCCCTGCCCCTGCCCCCATGCACCTCTGATCCCCCACCGCCCCGCATCCCTGCACATCCCCTCCAGGGGGTCTCCCGGGCGCCGCGGCCCCGCGAGGACCGGAGCTTCCAGAGCGCTTCCCCGCGCGGCCATCACTCCAGGTAGGAGCGGACTGAGGATCCCGAGCCCCTTGGGAACCCGCGCTCGTGGGGACACTGTGGGGACCGATCCCGGGCGTTTTTAGAGGAAAGGGATGCTTCTCTTTAGCCTCTCGGTGGGGATGCACTGGCGGGTCTGCTGCCCTGCACTCCGCTTTCTCGGGGTGTGAGCTGGAGCAGCCAGGAGGGGGAAGAAAGCCGCGGGAAAGTCTGGGCGCAGGAGATGGAGCAAAGGGGTTGAGGACTGACAGCAGGAGGGGAAGAAGCCCGACGTCGACCTGAGAATGTCTGGGTCAGCAAGTAGACTGTGCACAATCCAGGGCCCACCCAGAGCCGCATGGGGTTCATCTGCTTCCCTCTGAATCCCTGGGAAGCTGGTTCTTTCACTGTACCTACCTTTCTTCCTTACCTACCTGCCTGCACAAACATCTGAGTGTTACCCGGAAATTTGTGTTGGTGAACTCGGGTGCATGAAGTAGCCATGGTCTCAAGGGGAAAATCATAACAAGAACAAAAATTCCAAAAGGTGAAGGCATTAGAACTTGACATCTGTCTTCTAAAAATCTTGTTTTTAACGCCCTTGACTCTCTGTTATTAGGCAATTCTGTATTTTTAAATCATTTTGTTTCTTCAATATATGGTAAACAGAGGGTGGAGGGAAATGAAAGGAAAGAAGGACAATGGGGAAAAAGAGTTAACCAAGGGGGTGGATCCTTCAAACAACAAAAACATCTTCAGTCTTTAGAGTAACTTGAACAAGAACTTGTTGAAAAGGTGAAGGTAAGGTGTCTTTGAAGTAAATTTTCCTGAAGTTGCTTGTTTTTTCCCCCAGATGTTTGCATATCAGATTACTTTTGAAACCATTTCCTGAAACTGTTTGAAAGGATGCATAGATGAATGAATGAATGAACAAATATGTGAGATACCTCAGAGGAGTCCTTTATGATACACTTAAGACATTACTGAATAATTCTAGGCCACATAATAACTTAGTTTCAATAAGCAAATACAGCCATACTTTTTGTGATTTCTCGGCAGGGTTACTGAGTTAAGATAATTCAAGATATGATTAATTTTAAATTGAAAGGATTTATCAAACACAAAATGATTAAGCTTATATTTATTTATTAAATAGCATTTCCAAAATTTTACTATTCTTTAAAACTAAACCATGTTAAATTGTTAACTAGAATTAGAGTAATGTAGTGGACACTTGTTGGTGACTATTACTTTAACATGTCAACATACTCTTTCTTTAAATAGTACAGGCTTTCTCCTGAGCCAGCTGGTTTGTTCCCGGCTGCCTAAGTCTGTGTAGCTCTTGGCTGACTTATAATGTATTACTCTGATTTCTTTAGAAGTCTTAATGAAGTAGCCAGCTGCAGAAGAATCTGGACCCCTAGATAAAAATGGCTTTCCATGTGGAAGGACTGATAGCTATCATTGTGTTCTACCTTCTAATATTGATGGTTGGAATATGGGCTTCCTGGAGGACCAAAAACAGCGGTAGCACAGAAGAACGCAGTGAAGCCATAATAGTTGGTGGCCGAGATATTGGTTTGCTGGTGGGTGTATTTACCATGACAGGTAAGTTTAGGTGCCTTCTAGCCATGGTGCCCACTCCTTGGCTTTGCTGAATGTACAGCATGTGGCTTCAGAGTGACAAAGCAAATGTGCTCTTTGTTCTTTGTGGGTTCTTTGTGCTCACTCGTTATATATTTTAAAAATAAATTTGCATTTATTTGCAATTTAAAAATGAAAATGGTTTCAATTCAGTAGCACTTGCACAAAATAATTTTATAATAAATCAGTGGACAAAATGTCGACGAAACAAATCTTGGCTATCTGGTCTGTTTAGTGGGTGGAAACAAGGAAAAACAAAGAGATGGGGGACAGGACAACAGTGTCCTAGTCTTACAAGTTGTGTCACTGTCAGTTAATAAAATAAAGCCAATCGTCATCATGTTCATTAACACATGCATGAAGTTATGGCTTTTAGTTGCCTCCGGTCATAATTGTCCATGATTACTAATTAGTGATGGTTTTTAACCTGAGTAAACCATTTTGAGGTCAAAACAATTCCAAAGTAATTGATGCCCTGTTTTGAGAACTAGTTCTCCCCTCTGATTATCTTTCCTCACAGGAAGATAATCACATGTAATGAATCCATGACACTGGAAAAAAAAAAAAAAAAAGATTTCCAGGAACCAGGAACCTTAGCATAAAAGGGAAAAAGCTAGGGCGTGTCCCAGCATGAATTCCCCAGCCACCATTTGTAGCTCTCGCTTATCCAAGCCTTCTTTGTGCTAGAAGGGCGGATAGTCTTTCCTCCTCTGCTCTGGAGGTGGTGGCTCTGTTTCATTGGTGACATGGTGACGTGGTCCCCTTCTACATTCTCCTTGGTCATTGAAAACACTTCTGAAAAGCAACAATCTAAAATCATATCTTTAATCTTATTTGATACACAGTTACTAACAACATACGTTTTATTACAGTCTTAATAGGTTTTTAAACATTAGCAACACAATCTACACTAATAAGAACTCGGAGTACCCATTGGAAAAATAGCCCATTAGAAATCATATCGAAATGATAACCCATTTCAGTCCTGAAATGCTATTGAAAAATGACTCACCCTGTATCTCTATTACCAAACAAGTCTGTGAAGACCAAATACATGTTTTGAGTGCCTTGACTTAGGCCATCTGAACCTCACAAGGTTCCAGAAAAATTTATAGGTATAGATTTTGTCTTTCATTTATTCACATTTTATGTTTATTTAACTCTTCACCCACTATCATGGTTTCATATGATCTTTATAAGCACCATTGAAAGGGCTCTGGGGTTAAATGAGGACTTCAGTGTTACATGGTTACCCAGGACCAGACTCAGGACCAGCCCAGGTCTCCTGGCAGCCAAGCCCAGGGCGCTCTGTGATACACCACACACAGCCCTCTAACTGGGTTCACTTTAGTTCTTTATAAAGGTGCATTGTCTGTAAAGAGTCTTTTTGCTACCCTCTGTTTCTCATTTTCTCTATATAAAACGTATCTGGAACAAATTGTACTGTGCAAAATATTTTCTAATTACATTTATCTTTCTCTAATAGTAGACATTAAATGGAATAGTATAGAAAATTAGAAAAGCACAGAAAGTATAAACAATAAAATGACAATCACTGATCTACCACCTGCAGATAAGTTTACTGAAATGCTGATACAGTTCTTCCTCTGCTTTTGCTTTTATTACCCACCTATCGACCAACAGTATGCACAACTCTGTATCTTCAGTTCTCATTTTTCATTGTAGCACGAGCATTTTTTCTTGCCCCTAAAGATCCAGATGTGATTCAGATCTTTGAAGTGGAATCAAATCATTGTGATTATACTCCCTTCAGGTTTGTTCTATTACCAAAAAAATGAGAAAAATAGAAGAAAACAACAAAATACAAAGAAAATAAAATCAACAAAAGCTGTTGATTTCACTCAAAAAAGCGTTGAAAGAAATAAATGACCTGTTATAAGTGAAAGCATTTTGTTCTGTGTAAATTACTATAATATTCTGTTACCCAAGCTTAATGTTATATTTAATGTATCCCTATAGATAATATTCCAGAATTTATTTTTATCATTTAGAGTGATTTTTTTAAGCTAATAGACCATTGAGGTCTATAGAAAATATTTGAATTATGGTAACAATTCTTTTAAGATATCATGGTCTATCTCAGTTTTTAAAGCTTTTTTTTAAATTTCTCAGAGCTCAAAAAGAACTTCAGTCAGTATCATAATTATTTAAAATCTGAATCAGATGATCTAAACCTTGTCAAATCAATTGACTTTTATATATTTGATAAAAGATAGAGGTTGAAAATGTTGACTCTCAAAAAATGCATATAGTTTAAAAGATTTCTTACTCCCACTCATAAATCTGACACAAAATATACAAACAAGGAGCAAATTCTCACATAGAAGGATGGATATAAACTGAGGTACTTTGTTTACTCATAAGTAACCAAGTCTTTGCTTTTAAATTATAACAGTTGCAATCATTCAGGCACCAATTTTCTTTTTGGACAAGAGACAGGAGACCTACACAATGAAAAATGATCACTAATAAGCTTTGTGCTTGTATGACCATCAGACCATTACTTTGTGCAGTGAAACGTCGCTGGTGTGCTAGCAGTTTGAGTTGCCTTGCCAAGAAGATAAAGTCTCAGTACTGTGCCTAAAAGAATTCATTTCCTCAGGCCCTAGTTTCACACCCACTCAAAAACCCCCTTTTTAAAGAAGGAAATGTACAAGACTTTTCAAACTCAGGATATATATGGGATTTCAGCAGGGCTTAGAATGAGAAAAACAAGTAATAGCAATTGTTATTTGTTAACAACCTATGTAGAAGCTACTGTGAAGATGGAAGTGACATATTGCTAAATATGCATTTGTTGTCCCTTCAGAATTTTGTATATATACCTTCCACTTAAATGTACCTGAATTCCCTTGCAACAAGGTTTTTTCATGGTAATCTTTAAAAAATAGTATTTATCCCAAAACACTCTCTTTTTTTTTTTTGCTTGTACTGGATTGAAAGACATAAGCAGAAGTGCTTATCTTAGGTTTTTATATGTATTATTTCTTTCACTGATTTACAGTCTAATTGTAAGATTTAAGAAAATTCTTTAGAATCAAATTTTATTCAGTCTCATGTCTAATAATTAAGCTTCTGACCAGTCAATATTCCTCATAATTTTATACAAATTTTATATAGGGATCCTTTTGATTATTTTGAATACAGTTTTAAAAGGATATAAACTGCAAAGACTTAACCTTCACTTTTCAGCAAGGTTCAAATATTGTATTGTCAACTCAAAGAAAATGATAAGAGCTTGTAGATTACTCTTGGCCCAATCTTGTTTAGCCAAAACATATTTTCTTTGGTTTCTTTGTTCCTTGAGCTTCCTCTTTCTTGCTGTTATGCTTCAGAAATTTTATATATGAAAATCTGAGGAACACATATTTTCTTATTATTCTCTATGCACTACCAAATACCCTACCAAAAGACCCCTATTAGAATCAAGAACTGCAAGTGAGTACACAGTCAGCATTTTCAATGATCATGAGTGCTAGTCTAGGCCCTAAGGGTATATTGGGTAGTTGGGAAGAGAAAGGAAAAGCTAACGTAACACAGAGGGACGCCTAGGGGTAGAATTGTTATCTCTCCCCTTCCTTTTCCCTTCCAACAATTTAAGGTAGTAAGTGCAAGTTCACTGAGATGCAGACCAGATTTTCCAGAATTGTGTATCTTCAAAGTTTAAGGAAAGACTCCATTGATGAAAAGCACACATACACACATATACACCCCCCACACTACTCCTGGAGGACAATAGTTATGATCAGTGTGAAGAGATCAATACAATTAAAACAAAAGGGCATTGAAATAAAGACACTTGACCGTTATGCAGGCTGGGGTAAAGATGTAGAGTTACTGGTGATGGAAGTAATCATATAATACATTGTATGATCTCAGACTTTATGATATACTATAATAATAGCATTAAAAAGGGTTGATAACTAAATGCATTTACAAAACATCTAGAGTAGCACTGTATAGTAGAATTATGTTAGCCACAGATATAACGTCAAATTTTCAACAAGCCACTTTTAAAAATGTAAAAAAAAAAAGGTGAGTTAATGTTTAATAATATATTTTATTTAACTCAATATATTCCATTTCAACATGCAATCAATACAAAAAAATTACTGAGACATTTTATATTAAGTTTTCCATACTAAGTCTTTAGAATACGATGTGAATGTTACACTTACAAAAAAAATCTCAATTTGGACAAGTTGTATTTCAAGTGCTCAGAGCTACGTGAGGCTAGTGGCTCCTACATTGAACAGAGTGGGTCTACGGTGTGACAGGTAAGATAGTGTCACTCCCTTACTTTTTTTTTTTTTTTAATTGTACTTTAGGTGAAGGTTAACAGAACAAAAAAATTCTCATTAAACAGTCAGTACGCATATTGTTTTATGACATTGGTTAACAACCCCACAACATGTCAACACTCTCCCTTTTCAACCTTTTTTTTTTTTGGTGAAAATATACCTAGCCAAAGATAAACCATTTCAGAAATTTCTACATGCACAATTCAGTGTCATCGACCACATTCTTCCCATTGTGCTGCTATTCTCAGATGAAGATTTAGATGAAGATTTACAGATCAAAATAGTTTCTCATTAAACAGTTAGTACACATGTTGCCCCATGACAATGGTTAAGAACCCTACTACATGTCAACACTGTCCTTACTCAACCTTGGGTTCCCTATCACCAGCTTTCGTGTCCCCTTCTACCTTCTAGTCCTTGTCCCTGGACTGCTGTGCCTCATTAGTCCCGTTTTGTTTTATGGGGCTGTCCAATCCCTGGCTGAACGGTGATCCTCAGAAGTGACTTCACCACTGAGCTAAAAGCGTATCTGGGGGCCATACTCCCAGGGTTTCTCCAGTCTCTTTCAGGCCAGTAAATCTGGTCTTTTTTGTCTGTGTGTTAGAATTTTGTTCTACATCCTTCTCCAGCAATGTCCAGAACCCTCTGTTGTGATCCTGGTCAGAGCAGTCAGTGGTGGTAGCTGGACACCATCTAGCTGTACTGGACTCAGTCTGGTGGAGGCTTTGGTAGCTGTAGCCCATTAGTCCTTCAGACTAATCGTTCCCCTGTATCCTATTCTCTTTACTCTCCCTTGCTCCCGAAGGGATGAGACCAGTGGAGTATCTTAGATGGCTGCTCACAGGCTTTTAAGAGCCCAGACACTACTCACCAAGGTAGAATGTAGAATATTGCCTTTATAAACTGTGTTATGCCAATTGAGCTAGATGTTCCCCAAGACCATGGTCCCCACAGCCCTCCGCCCAGCAATTCAGTCCCTCAGGGAGTTTGGATGTGTCTATGGAGCTTCCATGACCTTTCCTTGTACAAGTTGTGCTGGCTTCCCCAGTATTGTGTACTGTCTTACCCTTCACCCAAGATACCACTTATCTATTGTCTACTTAGTATTTCCCCCCCCCCACCCCTCCCATACCTCGTAACCAACAAAGATTGTTACTTTTTCTGTGTAAACTTTTTCATGAGTTTTTACAATAGAGGTCTCATACAATATTTGTCCGTTTGTGATTGACTTATTTCACTCAGCATAATGTCTTCCAGTTTCGTCCACGTTATGAGATGCTTCACAGAGTCATCATTCTTTCTCGTTGCATAGTACTCCATTGTGTATGTACCATAGTTTGTTTATCCATTCATCTGTTGATGGGCATCTAGGTTGTTTCCATCTTTTTGCTATTGTGAACAGTGCTGCCATGAACATGGGTGTACTTATGTCTATTGGTGTGAAGGCTCTTATTTCTCTAGGATATGTTCCTAGGAGCAGGATAGCTGGATTGTATGGTATTTCTATTTCTAGCTTTCTAAGGAAGCACCATAACATTTTCCAAAATGGTTGTATCATTTTGCATTCCTGCCAGCAGTGCATAAGAGTTCCGATCTTCCCACAGCCTCTCCAACATTTGTTATCTCCCGTGTTTTTGATTCTTGCCAGTAATGCCGGGGTGAGATGGTGTCTCATTGTGGTTTTAATTTGCATTTCTCTAATGGCTAGTGAACGTGAGCATTTCCTCATGTGTTTGTTGGCGACTTGAATGTCTTCTTTGGTGAAGTGTCTCACTCCCTTACTTTTTATTTGTTTCAGCCACCTGGGTTGGAGGAGGTTATATCAATGGGACCGCTGAAGCAGTATACGTACCAGATTATGGCCTAGTCTGGGCTCAGGCACCAATTGGATATTCTCTTAGTCTGATTTTAGGTAAGTGAAAGTTTAAATCTCAGTGACTCATTCAGTAAAGCATAAAGAATAGGAGTATAAATAACAAGTGAAATAACCAGTCAAACAATGTGAATAACTATTGTGGAAAAAAATGTTCCCAGAAATCTCTAAGTAGCTGTTGTCAGAAATTAGTAAGTAGCAGGATGTTAATGCTTGGTTTAGTCAATCTTTTGATTAAGAAATATGTAAAAAAAAAATTTTTTTTTACCCTGTAGCTAATAGAACACTGAATTTTTTAACATAATGATGTTTTATTTCTTTCAAAAATAGTATGGATATATCATTAAAAATGAATCAATGTGACTTGTACCTGAAGTTCTTTTTCTAAATCAAGTTAATAAAAGGTCAAAAATATTATATATATTTTTGCACTCAAGCTATTTTTATTAGATTCTGTGCTTATTCTAAATATTATGCTGGGAGATACAAATGTATCAAAGCATTTTAGTGAACACCTTACTGGTCAACATTTTTCAATTTATACGCTTCAGATATGCCACCCAGTTGTCCTTTGAATGCATACAATGTTAAGTGTACTAAGAAATTTATAGTTGATTGCAAATATCTCATATTTCAGACTGGTTCCGCAACACATATAAAAAAACCAAGCCCTTTGATGTCGAGTTGATTCCAACTCATAGCAACCCTATAGGACAGAGTAGAACTGCTTCAAGGAGTGGCTGGTGCAGTCGAACTGCTGACATTTTGGTTAGTAGCCAAGTTCTTAACTACTGCACCACCAGGACTCCAAACACATATAGGTGTTTCAAAAAAAATCATTTCTTTTAAGAAACTATGGATAGTAAAAGGTTGGTGAAGACTATTATATTACGAATTTTTTGTGTTCTCATAAACACTTGTTTGATTTACTTTAGGTGGTCTATTCTTTGCAAAACCTATGCGTTCCAAGGGATATGTGACAATGCTAGACCCATTTCAGCAGATCTATGGAAAACGCATGGGTGGGCTCATATTTATCCCAGCCCTAATGGGAGAAATGTTCTGGGCTGCATCGATTTTCTCTGCCTTAGGTAAGGACCAATGAACCAATGTAACAATGTTCTAGCGGTGCCTCTTCGGTTGACTGAACATCAGATACACAACTTTACTTTCTTCACCTTTGGCTTCTTAGATTTTTTTAAATTAAAACCATATTCTGAGCCATTTTTGTAGCTTTTGGAGAAAAGCTTAACAGAAATTCTACATTCACCTGCAATATGGCTACAGAGGTTAAATACAATTTCAATTGCATTTGTTTTTGACCTGAATTGCATCATTAGGGTGATAACTATGGGTTGTCTTACAATGATCAAAAGCTGCTTTTGGAAGTCATATGTGATTTTGAACAAAGCATTAATTAAGCATAATTAAAAGGTGTGGTTTATTTAAAATATTTTCAAAACAAGGGTCCATGAGCCGGAAGGAAAGGGGATATTAATACATATTCTTTGCATTGAAAAAAAATGTAAATCAATGTTTTATAGCCTACATTTTTCCAATAGTCTCCAATAGTCTCCTTTCTTTGGACTCATAACTTTTAGCTCCCACTGCTTTTCCCTCTAATAGCTGTTGTGTTAATTAATATGAGAACATATGCAAACCAATCTGAACTCCTCTAAAAAAAAAGTATTGCATGCACTTAAAAAAAAATTGATATATTTCTGGAGATACTGGCTTTTTAATAAAGTATCTAGTTAAAAACCAACATAAAACCAAGGGTCGATCCCAACCATAAATAACGTTCCCAGAGAAATGAAGTATCAACAGTCCTCTGCTGAAGGAATGGGTAATAATATAAACCACGTGGCAAAACTCTACACATGAAATATTTCAATACGTTGATATTTTAAAATACAGTTCTATGGTTTATAATTGGGAAAATGAAGTATAGTAGAAGATAACAAGGATTTCTCCTCGTATAAAAAGATATTCCCCCTTCCCTGAGCTTCTCCTCACCTCCGATCTAATATTAGAGGTAAAGATTTGTTGTTGTTAGTTGCCCTTGAATCGCCTTTGACTCATGGCAACCATATGCAGAACTGAATGAAACATTGTCCTGTCCTGTGCCATCTTCATGTTCATTTTATTGAGGTGCACTATTTGTGGCTAGTTGAGAATATTTGAACAGACTGAGACTATTGAGGCAGATAGGAGATGTAGAGCTCACTGTGAGGGTCTGCACTGCCTCATGCACCCCCCCCATAGCCCCATCCTCCATCCCACCTCCCAGCCCCTACCCACCTACATCCTGTCAGTTACTCAGTTAAGCTCTGGGATCCATCCTTGGCCACTTGCGCTCCCATCAGGCTTCTTCATCATTCGTCTTGGATCCCTCCCTGCCTCGGTCTTGCTTCTATTCTATCACAGCCTGGGACACCCTCAGTCTCCCTCTATCTGATTATTACAACATTCTCCCTGCTCACAGTACTGTCCCCCTCCAGTACTCTCCACGTGATAGCCAGAATCATCTTTCTAAAGTGCAAATCTAATCATGTTCCTTTTCTGCTTAAAGCCAAATATTTTAACAAGGCTCATAAGATCTTTTATGACCCAGCCGGGATTAGTCCCTCTTATTAATATCCCATCCCCCACCTGTCCCACTCTGTCTTTCTGAGTTGTAGTCCTGCCGCTTTACCTCTGACACTTTGCAGGCCCAAGTGTCCTCTGCTTTGCATTCATTTCTCTTTCTTCTATCACCATCGGCCTGGCTAACAACTAAATGTTGGTCAGATCTTCTCACAGATACTGCTTCCTTGCAATTGTCATCCCTGAGCTTGTTGGGTGCTTTTCCAATAGGCTTTCTTAGGCACCTGGTATTTTTCTTTATAGGACTTATCACTTCGTATGGTTAGTTGCCTGTTTAATCTATCTCGTGCCCAATTTCCAACATAGCAAAATGGATTATAAACTCCTTGAAGGCATGACTCATGTCTTAACAGTTATAACACTACCACAAAAGCGTGAATGAATGAATGGATCTGTTACAGCTATACTTTCTTCCAAAAAGAAGAAGAAAAGCCATACCAAAGTTGCTCCTTTCTCCTCAATGTACTCTTATTACATTGTGAAGTATTGGGTTGTGGACATTTTTAGGGATCTAGAAAACGAACTCAGACTCTTTAGGGTCTAACTCACTACAAAGATAAATTAATGCTAAGGAGAATTTGTCTTGGCCCTTGGATTCTTAGCCTATTTTTAAGATTTAGAAAACAAGAGATTTCAGTGGGATGATGGGGGATCTTCAGGCTCAATACCCTACCTTTTGATCAAGGGGAAATCCAAACCATCCTGAGTGTCGAGTTCCTTCTAGATCATCGAGAAAGTTGGAAGTTCCACAACCTTCCCCAGTGAACTATGTCAGTGTTTTGGCATCCAGGTACTTAATATATATATTATTCCCCATGTCTTCTTACAAATGGAAATAAAAGGCTTAAGTCTACAACCAGACTTTAAGTGGTCAGAACGAAAGTAAGGTAAAATACATGTTGTGGAGTACAAATGTGCCTTCTGCTCCAGAATTGCTGTCAGAGAAGGCCTCTGCACTGTTAGATATTATGTTACAATAACTTCCTCTCCTTTCCCTCCCCAAACTCCCAAATAATCTTCTCTTACTTTCCTGGTCCCAAACTGTACAACAAGAAAGTGACTTGGGTGTGGGTAAGAAGGGAAATTGCTAGTTATGAACTACTGTAATAACTCAGTGCAAAATGTCACTCTTTCCTGGTGCTATACAATAATACTCAGCAACTACTACTGCTCTTATATTCTAATAAAATTATGTCTAAAATTACATCTCCCTTCTCACCTTGCTCTCATTAGCTAAGAAGCAATGGGAGTTTATTTGCCATTGGTTTCAACACCAGAAAATTTTGGTTTTAAGAATAAACGACCTGCCGAGGTATCAAGAAAAGAGTAGGCTGAATGACTAACAGAAAATACAAAATGTTCACTCTTACTGAATAAATATTAACTTATATAACAGAGCCCTGAAGGGAGAATAGAATTAATAAGCTAATGCTTCAAAACTATTCTGTAAATATAAAACATAATAGCTAAACTCTGAACTCTGTTGCAGTTGGTTATGTTTCTATGTTATATGTGTCTATATGTGTATTTCAAAACATGTAAAACCTGTTAATATCTATGCACACATGCACATAAACACATCTACATACTCACACAGATCGAAGAACAGATATGAAATCTGTCCTCTGGTAAGAAAAATGTGAGTGTATTTTGAAATTAACATCTATGCTTTCTTCAAAATTGATAACTGGGCATAATTCACTTATTACTTATCAGAAATAACTTGAGACACTTAAGAATTGAGGAGTATAAGATTCACTACCATCTTACTGAGAATGTGCATAGTTCACTACTGAAATGTAGAAGAGTCTTAAATTATCTACTTAATATAAATAAGTAGTATCTGTAACTTTTTAAAGAAATTTACATTTATAGTGCAAATTTAGTGAATTTTTCACATCTTACAACCATATTTACAATAAATTTCTTTTTATGCCTGGGTAGATAGACTAATACTTCACAGAAGATTTGGGAGTCTAACTGATTTTACTCACTATGATTAATTGAGTTACTCATGGAACATTTTAGAGAAATATGGTACATTTTCCATCACATGCTAGAGTTTTTAGAGCACTTGCTATTATCTCATTATTCTCACAACATCCCGATGACAGGTGAGAAAATAGAGAGGCTGTGAATTCTCTAAAAGCAGAGTTACAACCAAGTGGTAGAGTCTTCTAGCACCCCAAATACTTAGGATCCCAGTCCTGTGATCTTTCTTCTATACCATAAACGCTCCCTACTCTTTGAAGTCCAGGATTATAGACTTTTCAGTCATGTGTAGAAAATTAAATAGTATTCGAAGAGGGTAGGGCAATAATTGAAGTTTCTATGATTCATGGAGTATGGCTTGGAATTGTTATTAAAGTGGAGAATTATACCAAGAGAAGAATGGCAGTGAGTTGAAACTAAAGTTTCAGTGTGAAGTAAAGGATTTCAGGCGGGGAATAAAAAACGAGAAACAACCTGTTAAATACTCATACAGCAATAACTCAGTCAATTATCCCAAGTCACTTACAAATCTTCATCCTCCAACTCTTACCAGGTTTTTCTTTTTAATTGGTCTTTACTCAAGAAAGAAATTTAATTTTATTACTAAAGCAAAAACAATACAAAACTGTAAAAAAAATTCAGGTTTCTATCTTAGATCAAAATATCTGATATTGTCATCTAAGATAACAGATTTTCATCTCTTGTGGGTTGCATACATTATTAGTATGCCAGTTGAGAAGTGGTAGTGAAGGGTAAAAGCTGACTGCAAATGATGGTACAAGAAAAATTACAGAATTGCTAGCATGTATATTAGCATGTCCATCATTTCTGCATTTAATAATATGAAATACAACCTATATAGCTTTTGAAAATGATGGAAAAAGGATTTGTAGAAGCAACAGGTGAATTCTGAATTGACAGTCCAAGAATCACGGTGGTTGAAACTGTTGATAGCGTAATATTCTCGTTGGAAATACAAAACCAAAAAAAACCCCGTTGCCGTTAAGTCGATTCTGATTCAGAGTGACTCTAGAAGACAGAGAAGAACTGCCCCAGAGGCTTTCTGAGGAGCATCTGGTGAATTTGAACTGCTGACCCTTTGGTTAGCAGCTGAGCTCTTCACCACTGCACCACCAGGGCTTCATTGGAAATATAGAAACCAACAAATATGAGAAACAAATTTATAAAGTAAAAAAATAAATAAATTTGTTTCTAGGACAGGTTTAAAATTTTGATGAAAATTACTTAAAAATATGGCACTCAAAACTAGAGCCCTTCAGGATACTGGTGTCCTATGAGTGGAACTGACATGTTCCATGTCATGTTTGGGGAGTCTGGAGGGTACAGAGAATCCTCACGGGGGACAGAGTCCCCAGGGTTCAGGATCTCCCGAGATGAGTCTAGAGGTGCAGTTGTTGATGCTGGAGCAGTTTATTAAGCAGTGTGCTTACAACACAGGACAGCAATGGTACACATGGCAGGGCACCCTACAGCCCAGGGGTCGAGCAACTGGCTGACCAGAGGCTGTCCATCCAAGGATGGGTCTCAGCTGGGTGGTTTCTAAAGCTACATTTTATAATCCAATGGAGCCCAGGTGCTAGTTTCAACTACATAGCTTCATTGTAAGTCCCCAGGTTATGAATGAGATTTGTTCCTGAGTGTGTCTTTAAGCATTCGTAGGAAGACAGAGCAAGCGCATATGGTTCTTATTTAGCTTTACTTTAGTGCAAGAGGAGCCCTGGCGGCACAGTGGTTAAGAGCTAAGGCTGCTAACCAAAGGCCAGCAGTTCAAATCCACCAGCCACTCCTTGGAAACCCTATGGGGCAGTTCTACTCTGTCCTGTAAGGTCGCTATGAGTCAGAATTTAACCAAATGCCAGCGGGTTTGGCTTTTGGTCTAGTGCAAGAAAAGGCTCGAAGCCTTTTCAATGATTTTAAAGCTGCACATGCAGCAAGTGAAAGTAATCGTGATGAAGAATTTGTTGCGAGTAAGGATTGGTTCAGGAGCCCTGGTGGCGCAATGGTTAAGGGACTAGGGTGCTAACCAAAAGGTTGGCAATTTGAACCCACCAGCCACTCAGCAGGAGAAAGATGTGGCAGTCTGCTCCTGTAAAGATGTATAGCCTTAGAAACCCTATGTGGCAGTTCTACTTTGTCCTATGGGGTCGCTATGAGTCAGAAGCGACTCAACAGTGGTGTATTTGGTTTTTTGGGGCGTTGGTTCCATCGTTCCAAAGTGAGGGCAAATTCACATAACATTAAAGGGCAAGTACAAGCTGTCGGTACATGGGACGTTGGCAGCCTGGGGTGTGTCTGTATTCTACTTGGTGCTAATCTTGTAAGAGTAAGCATTACTTTAATCCCCTATGAAGTTACGTCTGCTGTGTTCCTGGAAAGTCCCTTTGCTGTTCCATAGGCATCTGTTCTTAAATTACCTCTGCTGGAAAGCCCCTTTGTCTGTCACCAGATCCAACTGTTACTTTCTGAGCAGCTTGCAGTGTTGATGTTCTCCCTGTCTTGTGCATCCAGGAACACATAGTATCGTGGCCCTGTGAAATGTTTAATGGCATGTAACTGCCCCTTGTTAGCAGCCACTTTGTGTCCTTAAGGATACTGCATTCTACCAACTAAGTAAGACAGCAGCGACCTTTTATGAATTTTAAAGAGAAAATATTGATAGATCCAATTTACCAATTTTATGATTTTTCTCCTATAACTTTGTCCCAAGCCTTTGGTGTCATTTGTCAGTTATCAAAGATTAGCAGGAGGCAGAGTGAATGCAAAATAGCAGATGAATATTAATTGTAAAATATGGAAATGGGTCATCTGCTGACCATAAAGGCTTGTTTTTCTCATGGGTGTGAGTTTATATATTGCACATATTTAATTAAGTCAGAGTTTCAAATAGTTGGTAAAATTATTGCAAGTTTTTATGGTAGAATTAAATTTATCAGTATTTAATGAATCCCTATTATGGTTGCAGGAACCCCGGTGGCTCAATGGCTAAGCATTTGGCTGCTAACCAAAAAGATCGCCAGTTCAAATTCACCAGCCGCTCCTTGGAAACCCTATGGGGCTCTGTAGTATAGGGTCACTATGAGTCAGAATCGATTTGACAGCAACAAATTTGGTGTTTTGGGGTTTTTATCATGAATTCCGGAGCCCTTGTGGCACAGTGGTTAAGAGCTCAGCTGCTTACCAAAAGGTCGGAAATTCGAATCCACCAGCCACTGCTTGGAAACCCCAGTTCTACTCTGGCGCAGTTCTACTCTGTCCTATAGGCTGGCTATGAGTCAAAATCGACTACACGCAAGGGGTGTGGGGTTTTTTTTTTCCTTTTTAATCATGAATTCCAGGTGTCTGCCACATAAATAAGTTAGCAAAGCGCTAATTTCAGAAAGCAATATATGTATATGTGTATGTGTATGTATACACATACACATATGCATATTTAATTTATTGTTGTTGTTGCGTGCCGTCAAGCAGATTTTGATTCACAGCGACCCCATAGGACAGAGCAGAACCACCGCATAGGGTTTCCGAGGCTGTAATCTTTACGGCAGCAGACCGCCGGGTCTTCTGTACCATGGAGCTGCTGGTAGATTCGAACAGCTGACCTTTTGGTTAGCAGCGGAGTGCTTAACCATTGCGCTACGAGGGCTCCTCTATTTACTTTACTGTGATATAAAAATGTTTAAATTTCAAAACTCAAGTTCACTTTAGCTGCTTTCATCCATCTAATACACTTCACATGACACAGAAAACTATCTTGCAGTCACTGAACTTTCCATGTATTCTGCAACAGGAAGTGGAATCCATCTGAATACCTGGACGACAGCATTCTCCTGTTCTCCTTTTTTCAGGGGCTACCATCAGCGTGATCATTGACGTGGACGTGCATGCTTCTGTCATTGTCTCAGCGGTCATTGCCATTCTGTACACCCTCGTGGGGGGACTCTACTCGGTGGCCTACACAGATGTCGTTCAACTCTTTTGCATTTTTGTAGGACTGGTGAGTGTGGTCATCCACAGATTTTTTTTTTTTTTCTTTTTTTCCTCTTTCTCTTTGTTTTTCCTTCTTGTCCCCTCCTCCCTTCTCGTCCTTGCCCCTGGGCTGGTGTGCCCATTAATCTCGTTTTGTTTTATGGGCCTGTCTACTCTTTGGCTGAAGGGTGAACCTTAGGACACAGGTTTTTTTTTTTTTAAGATAATAAAACATTTTGTACTAACTCAAGAAAAATTAGTACAAATTTTATTTCCTATCATGACTAATACATAATAAGTCACATACTGTATGCAATTTTATATTTCTCTATGAATTAATTAGATGAAAAACTCTGATTTGTTAGATTTTGAAAGTGTGCCCCAGTTTGATTCTTAGAAAGATCCAAGTCTTCCTTTCCTTCATGCCTATTTGTAATGGAAACGTATGTGTGATCATCTCTGAGTTTTGATGTCAACACACTCCCCTCAGAGTTTAAAAACTAGTGCTAACCTGTACAAATCTCTTAACTTCCCCTTATATTAGTTTTGGCTAATCGATTATACTGCTTGTAGGAGTTAGAAATTATTTCATATGAGGCCTTTGGAAAAAAAGTAGATTTCAAATATTAATCATCACCATTTGGCATCTAAAAACAAAGAAAAAGTTTAATTATATAAGACACTAGAAAGATTTATTATCTATTTTCTTGTAAGTCCTAGATTAAATAATACATGTAAGTATCTTATTAAGTAAAAGGTAGTGTATAACTATAAGACATGAGTATTATTAGTATTTAAGAAAAGTACCTTTGTGTTTATCATGGACATGTTTTAGTCATTGTTTATTCTTTGTGAACTCACATCTTAAAACATGAAGATTATAATTATACATGAAATAAAATGCAACATCTAAAACATATCAAGGTAAGGGTAAAGAAATTTCTTATTTATAGTGTGTCTACTCTGTGCTGGGGTCTTTCACACACATTATCTCATTTGTGCATCCTGTAGGGGCAATGTCCTTGTGTGAAGACCACAAGACTCAGCCTGCTAAGATGGAAGATTTGTGACTCATTTTCCCAAAGATGGTCCAGGCCCCCTTGATTCTCCTCCTTTTCCTTTATGTTTCTCATACTGAAAGGCTTTTCACTCTATTACAGTGTTTACACTGGACACTTAAAAAGGAAAAATGAAGAAATGAACCTCATACTCATTTTCCTATTTTCTAACATCTCTAATAATATCCAAGGGGAAAGATTAAAAGAACTGACAAAGATTAGATTGAAAATGTAATTGTAAATTTACATACACTAGCAAAGATTATAATGTTTCCTCTTTTTCTCCTGTATGTTTTATTTGCATTTCATGGAATTTCATTCATCCTTGTTTTAAATGAATTTGAGAATATCTGATTTATTCAAGGACTTCCATTTTTTATTTTTTAAATTGCCGAGATCAAGAAGACAGTGCTGAAATTCTGAATTTTTCTTAGTATCACCATAAACTTCCAAAAATAAAACAAAGAACACAGAAATAAATCTTTGTGGATAACATCACCGGTGAAGTTCATTTGGCCATGGCAGGTCTCATAACTGAAAGCACTTGGTATTCTAAGAAACACAATCCCAAGGGATGAATCTATTTATTGATGATATATGTGATTTCTTACTGCTTTGCATGAGACTAGAACTTAAAACACACAGGTACATAAATCAAATGTGCTAGTATAACGATGGTAGGGCAAATATATATATGATATCAGGATATATGCTAGAATGTTTTTCTGCTGCAAAATTCAATTACAACACATTCTGTTGGTAACTAATGAAGGACATATTCAACAGGCTGTATAAAAGACCAAGAATGATCTGTTTTCCCATCTTCAGATTGGTTTACATGCATATTAATTAATCAATTTACATCTTAAACCATCCCCTCTTCCCAATTTCTCTAATTCTGTTGATTTTATCATCATCTTTCTATATCCCAAACTGTAAGCTTCAGGTCCATATGTTAGCCTTCCCTCTTCCTGACTGCTCTCTTCCTGTTAGAATCATTGGGCTGTTGACACTCTCTTCATAATCCTTTTTAGTACCAATATCTTTCCATTTCCAGTGTCACAATTCTGCTTAAGGTCTTTGTTGGATTATTTCAGTACCACTTTATTGCTCTTCCTGATCTTCAACTATATTTTTAACTCAGAAGAAATTTCACTAGCTTGCAGTTGACTAAAGAATGAAATACAAATCCCTCAGCTTGCAATTCAAGATTCCCTTCACACATCTCTTTATCTTTCCATTCCCCTATGTCACCCCATGCCAGCAAACCCAGTCACCTAACACACACACACACACACACACACACACACACACACACACACACACACCATATAATCTTCTACTCTTTGCCTTGCTCAACGAGACCATTTCTTTCTTTAATGCCTTCTTCTTCTACCTCTTAGTACAGGGTCTACTCTTGAAGATTTGTTTCATCCACCAGTTTCTCAACCACATCTTTTATAGTCACTTTAATGAATGGAAATCTTCCGCTAATTCAAATAAAACATAACAAAAATTAATACACATAATATTCTGAAATTTAATGTTTTCTTCCATAAAGGTATTTGGTGACTACTCCTATAGTTCATTTGATAACCCATTGTCGTCAAGTCGATTCCAACTCATGGTAACTCTATAGGACAAAGTAGAACTGCCCCATAGGGTTTCCAAGGAGTGGCTGGTGGATTTGAACTGCCAACCTTTTGGTTAGCAGGCGAGCTCTTAACCACTGTGCCACCAGGGCTCCAGTTCATATGATACAGTATAATTAATCACAAAAGTAGACATTGTCTTAGTTTAATTTTTCTAAATCAGTATTCCATAATATCACACAGAGAACACGGTTTCAGGTCCTTCTCTGCCATAACAAGAGGAACTATTGGGTTATGTGATCAGTGAGAAAAAAAAAGAGCATAAATCTTGCATGTACTAAAGGATGAAAAATCATAGCCTAACACTCTAACGTCACTCTTTGCAGTGGATCGGTGTACCATTTGCACTGTCACATCCTGCAGTTACTGACATTGGGTTCACTGCTGTGCATGCTAAATACCAGGAGCCTTGGCTGGGAACGATTGAATCATATGAAGTTTACGCGTGGCTTGATAGTTTTCTCTTGTTGGTAAGTGATGCCCTTATCTGAGGAATGCAGTTTAATGAGTCTTAAAATCAAATGCATTTTTAAATTTTTCATATTTACAAGTAAAATTTGCCTACTGGAAAATCAAGGCCATTCTAAAATCATTACCCCATATTGGAAGGGTGGAGTCACTGACTGTGGCAGCTGACGAATATCAAACCTGGAAAGCAAACAAGGCCTTCAAAGGATAGCATCCATGGCGGTGTGTGTGGTATATAGGCAGCATTTCAGTTGTGATTTAGGTTAACGAACACCATGGCCTACCCCAAATACCTCCCCCAATCTGAGAACCAAGCCATCTAAAAGTCTTTAATTTGTCTTTTGGATTAAATCAATAAAAGTCAATTTCTTCTGAAATAAGTAACTCACTCAGTCTCGAATTACAGAGTAAGCAAATTAGTGGTGTCATAAGGCCCTAAGTGCATGAGATAAATTACTTTGAGTTTGGAAGAGAAGTGTCACTCAAGAATGAAGCCAAGAGAGAAGCCCTGGGAAGCGAGAGGCAGCTTGAGAACATGCAGAACCTTGGAGCAAAGTCATTGACCTTAGGGGATGGATACAAAAACATAATCCAACCGAATCCAACCTACTACTTTTACTTTTTTTGCTAATTAGAGGGGTACTGTATTAAAATAGCACACCATATTTGATGGCAAAGTAAGATATGTTACTTTTTATATCAAAATTTAAGGAGAAATTGGTTATTTTCATTTCTTCTTTGGAAGAGTCACGATATTTTGTGATTTTACCTTTATTTATGGCAACTTCCTGGATCTTAGCATTACTTCAACACTAAAGTGAATGTGTCTGCCCCAGTAAAAAATGTGCACAGTATTTAATGCCTTTATTCATTCCATTCAAACTTGTAAACATTCGAGAAAAGTGAGAGTCAAGGTATTTCTTAATCGTTAAGGAAAGAAGCCTTCCAATCCACCATTGGTAACATGTTTGTTTTCATATTTTCCTGCTTGCTCACCAGGAAATATCTTTACTGGGGCAGGCAGTAAAAGTGTAAAATCTGCTTGACATGTATTTATATGAAAGAGATGAGGAAGATTCAGAAAATGTATGCAATTCGTTGATAATCACACCATTATCTAAGCTAGGGATTGAAATAGAGGGTCACAGACCTCAAAGTCCTTTCCCTGCACCACACTGATTCCTTTTCACATTGTTTTAAAACTTTTGAACATATATGGCTTTTCTAATAAAGAAATTGTTTTGAAATCAATATGTGATAAACGTAAACAAGACAGACAACCTAGGACTTATAGTATAGTGGGAGGAAGAGGCAATTAAAGAAACAATTTCAATACATTGTGACACATGACACTCACTCATTTCTTCATTCATTTATATAACAAGCATTTGTTTAATTGCTACTCTATGCCCGACAGAGGATAGTGGCAATAATCCACGAAAAAGTATTTTTCCAGCCTCTTCCCTAAGCACTCCCACACACCCTGACCTCTAATCGCACCAACACATAGCAGTTCGACAGCTGCATAGATGTTTGGTTTTGTTAGTTACTTCATGTTAGTTACTCTTCCGGGTACTGTCATCTCGTTCCATCTTCACCCTTTCAGTGCTCAAAGACCAGTACACCTCTGTAGGTTTTCCTGATTCCCTTGCAGCTTATCCTACTCTTATGTTTGCCCCAGTTTGTTTCTCATTTTTGTTCCCATACATACCTTTTGGTATCACCAATAAAAATTTTAAGCACACCTCTGTTACAGATATGGAGCCCTGGTGGCACAGTGGTTAGGAGCTCAGGCTGCTAACCAAAAGGTCAGCAGTTTGAATCCACCAGCTGCTCCTTGGAAACCCTGTGGGGCAGTTCTCTTCTGTCCTATGGGTTTGCTATGAGTTGAAATCAACTCGACAGCAATGGGTTTGTTTTATGTACTGTAGTAACATGTTATATAAACAGTTTAATAAAAACAACTATATAATATTTAAGGATAAACTAAAAATGAGTATAAATAGAACTTCTCATATTATCTTCACTTGCTGAAAGTGAAGGGGACTTGAAGCACTTACTGATAAAAATCAAAGACTACAGCCTTCAGTATGGATTATACCGTAACATAAAGAAAATGAAAATTCTCACAACTGGACCAATAAGCAATATCATGATAAACAAAGAAATTATTGAAGTTGTCAAGGATTTAATTTTACTGGGATCCGCAATCAACGTCCATGGAAGCAACAGTCAAGAAATCAAACCACATATTGCACTGGGCAAATCTACTGCAAAAGACCTCTTTAAACTGTTAAAAAGCAAAGAGATCACTTAGAGAACTAAGGTGCTCCTGACCCAGGCCATGGTATTTTCAATTGCCCCATATGCATGTGAAAGCTGGACAATGAATAAGGAAGAGCAAAGAAAAATTGATACATTTGAATTACTGTATTGATGAAGAATATTGAATATACCATGGACTGCCAGAAGAATGAACAAATTTGTTTTAGAAGAAGTACAGCCAGAATGCTCCTTTGAAGTGAGGATGGTGAGACTTCGTCTCAAGTACTTTGGACACATTAGCAGGAGGAACCAGTCCCTGGAGAAGGACATCATGCTTGGTAAAGTAGAGAGTCAGTGAAAGAGGAAGACTCTTACAAATATGAACTGACACAGCGTCTGCAACAACAGGCTCAAACATAGCAACAATGATTGTGAGCATGGCACAGGCCCAGGCAATGTTTTGTTCTGTTGTGCATGGGGTTGCTATGAGTTGGAACCAACTTGATGGCACCTAACAACAGCTACAAAATTTTCTTCAGATGCCCCAGTATATTGTCTTGAACACTATGCACACTCCATTGTGGAAAGAGCATTTACTCTCCCACTAGGCAATGAGCTCCAGGGCAAGAAGTATGATGTATTCATCATTGTACCCTGATAACCATTACATTAGCTAGCACATGACTCAAGTCCATAAATATTTATTGAGTTGTATTGATTTAAATTAAAAACCATACTTTCATACTCTTATCTTTTTACAATATTTTATGATAGTTTCAGCCTCCAGATGAGAACAAATTGAAGGCTTCTGAGTAGTTATAATGCAGCTTGAAATAAGTAAAGGAAAAGAAAAGATGATTCTATAATTAAAAGGAAAAGAACGTGAGAAAATTCTGCACAATTGGAAGTATAAATATGACAATAACATAATTATATGACTCTTAATTCATATATTCAGATGTGTGGCATGTGGGAACCATTTTCTATACTTTAGAGCCATACTTATTAGTATGATAAATGTGATTATAATAAGCCTTAATTTAAAAAAATTATGATAGATGTTATCTGCCTCAGATTCAGAAGTGAGTCCATGTGATTTCCATGCAGATACTGGGTGGAATCCCGTGGCAAGCCTATTTCCAGAGGGTTCTGTCTTCATCCTCAGCCACTTATGCTCAAGTGCTGTCCTTCCTGGCAGCTTTCGGGTGCCTGCTGATGGCTCTACCAGCCATACTCATTGGGGCCATTGGAGCATCAACAGGTAAATCTCTTGGAGCTTCACTAATTGACCCATTCAGGCTTCACCACAATTCCAACGAACTTGCCAATTACCACCAGCTGCCCCACCTCCCCACTTCACTCATGTAAGTTCCCATATACATCTTTGATAGAGTGCTCAACAATTTGTCTTATAATTCAATGGTCTCCAAAGTGTTGGGGACTGCTACTCCATCAGTAAAACATTTGTGAGCACACACCCCAAACGTAGGCATATGTATTTATTAACTACATGTGCTCCTGTCAGTAATGGTTCTCGACCAAGGTTGTGTATTAAAATCACCTAGGGAAAGGGGAGGAGATGTTTTTTAAAAATACCTATTTCTTGCCTACCCCCAGGGATTTTATTTAAACAGTCTGAGATAGAGCCAGATATCAGGTTTTTTTTTTTTTAAGAAATCCGTTGGTGAGTCCAACTGCAGCCAGGATTGAGAGCCACTTGTCTAGAAGAAGTTTACCTGTCTTCATCATGAAACAGGTATCATGACCACTGAAGAACTGCTCGAACTTGAAATTCCTGCTTTATATTTCAATGGTTTGTTAATTAAGAGTTTTCTGTCTTGGAAAAAAATAAACCAATAAGTACATAAGAGAAAGATAAAGCACGGCACTACATAACTTACAGCGTACGTATCACCCAGTTAGCCTCCACGTAGAACATTTTTTAAAAACTCACTCTTAATTTGATCGAACTTATTTATAATTAGTCCTGACCTTTATGTTCCCATGCTATACAAGTTTCATGAGCATTTACTGGAAGTATACCACATTAATCCAAATTCGAAGGAGTCTTCTAGGTAGTGTTAATTAAAATAGATTAAAGAAAGTTCACCTTTTACCCTGTTGTGTTTTGTAGAGATGATTCTGCGTAATGTTCACATGGGTATTTTGACTTCAATTAATAGTGCTATTCCTTGGATTATTTAATTTTTAAAAGACCAATCATGGTTTATAGTATACACTGTCCATTTCAGCTGCTCATCCACGATATAAACACTTAAAAAGATGGCTGGTATCGATAGTATCCAGTGCTTGCCTGTGAATAAAAGACATCATCTATTTCACAAGCAGAAAACAGATCTGGCCATTTGTATGTACGTGTGTGTGTGTGTGTGTGTGTGTGTGTGTGTGTGTGTGTGTGTGTTTCAGTTTGTTGTTTTGTAGGACAACAGACTCATAAAAACAGCATAAAACCTGTGTCTCTCTTGGATTAAGCATACAATCTTGGTTGTCATTTCTGGTACCATAACATCTCAGTTACTGCTACAAAAATTGGCTTTATCTAAGCATGGCTTTAAACAACTGTAATGGAAGATAGGAGAAGAAAAACTGGTACAACCCAAGGGCAATCACTCTTACTTGGCGTTGTAATTATGACATTAAAGAAGTCCAGCAAATCAAAAAGAAGCTATACTAATGTGCTGCTTCAGAGTCTATTGTATTCTTCAGCTTGTGCTATAATTAAAAAGTAAAGAAGCTATATTCAAAAATAAACTTTGGTTCAAGCCTTATTATACCAGAAGTTCAAAATCTTCCCAAAATTTGAGCCTTACGCCTGCCTGCACTTTTTATGCCCTTAATGTAGCACGCTTCCCATTTCTAGGAGGTGGAATCTTAGGCAAGGAGGCTTTAGATAGAGGAAAAAATAATGCCACAGTAGCTATAAAACCAAGTTTACATACAGGAAGAAGATGGGTAAGAATAGCCCGACTCATGTCTGTATACATTTACACATGAATAATTGAGCAACAAGGAATGAAAAATTAGTGCCCTCTCACATTTCCAAAAGGTTAAAGAAAAATATAATTGAGTTTAAGAGCATTTGTTTTCTATAATTTTATACTATGTAATGCCACCAAAACACTATGTTATTGCAGGAAAGTAATACATATTTCACCATCATATTCTGTGTAGGTATTGTGAAGAAAGACTAACTGTAACTAATGCCCTTTGGAAGCTAGGATATATAAAGACAATTCAATTTGACCAGTACGTGTACTTCCCACCCAATTAGACTAACGTGTGATTCTGAATTTATTTCAAAGGCAATCTAGTAAATAGAATGATCCCCAGATGGACAAGGAATATATAGCATTTTTGGTTGTTGGTTGTTATTGTTTCTATTCAACAGACTGGAACCAGACTGCATATGGGCTTCCAGATCCCAAGACTAGGGAAGAAGCAGACATGATTTTACCAATTGTTCTGCAGTACCTCTGCCCTGTGTACATCTCTTTCTTCGGTCTTGGTGCAGTGTCTGCTGCTGTTATGTCATCAGCAGATTCTTCCATCTTATCAGCAAGTTCAATGTTTGCCCGGAACATCTACCAACTTTCGTTCAGACAAAATGTAAGAAGAGTCTTTTAAAACTTATAATTTATTAGTATTGTTGCTGCTGCTGTAGTATTTACTGTGTATGTACAACTATATGAAGCCCTAGTGGCGAAGTGGTTAAGAGCTCAGACTGCTAACCGAAAGGTCAGCAGTTCAAATCCATGAGCTGGTCCTTGAAACACTATGGGGCAGTTCTACTCTGTCCTACAGCATTGCTATGAGTCAGAATCAACTCGACAGCAACGGGTTATACGATTATATACTCATTAACTTTTGCGTAAGGTTAGAGCCTACTCTGATTAAGCATACAAGATTAAATAATGATGAATATTAATACTGAAAATGAGTATTATCAATGCATGTAATTATACAAGTTAGTAGTGAACGGGGCAAATCAATATAACTATTTTCAAGAGGTACAGTCATATTGCTATAGTTTAAATTTTTGTCTTTCTCATGAAAAAGTAATGAAATCAGAAAAAAACCTTTTAAAAAAGTTCAATTAAATACTATAGGAAACTTGAGAACTCTGAGAGAAGTACATGGTAAGCAAGTTGTTTCACCTGGTATTTTTGTAATATTTGTCCTGCTCTTCACTTGAACTCCCAAGTCTACCTTTTTCAGAAAATATTCTCTCAATTTGGTTTTCCTTATTGAATTGAGTGAGTGCATAACAGCATGTCATTGTGGTCATTTAGGAGTCAAGAATTCCTCTTCACCTTCTTCATTGACTAAAGCTTTGCTTCCCTCTGGTTTTCTAGGTCATGGTTAACAAAATGGTCTCAGCCATTTCTTATAAAGGAAATTCCTTGGACAAGCCCTCTGTAAGGGGATCAGACAGTGGTTAGCCTTAAACATTGTAGTGCTCCTACAGAGAGAGGAAGCAAGAATGTGTCCATGCTCTCTCACTGTCACAGAAGAACTATTTTCTAACATGTAAAATAAGAGAATTCTTCCCTTGCTTTATTATTCCTCCATGACACCAGGTCAGCTCATTTGTCTTCTCCCCCGTGCATTTGGGGAATGACTCAGGTGTTCTATGTTTCATCCATATGGTACACATAAACTCCTTCCGAAGGCCCACCTAGGAGGCCACCTGGATTGTCTGATTTGGATGCTGTAGTTTAGGTTAATTGTGCCCATTAGAGGGGGTTCTTTAGACCAGTTTTAAAGCACAGAATCGTATCTTAATTCTTTGCCTACATGAGCCAACATGTTGCGTGAAAAGCTGACACTGTGGCGATTTCTTACAGGCATCAGACAAGGAAATTGTTTGGGTCATGAGAATCACTGTGTGTGTGTTCGGAGCTTCTGCAACAGCCATGGCCTTGTTAACGAAGACTGTGTATGGGCTCTGGTACCTCAGTTCAGACCTCATTTACATCATCATCTTCCCGCAACTGCTCTGTGTGCTCTTCATCAAGGGAACCAACACGTATGGGGCCGTGGCAGGTTATGTTTCTGGCCTTTTCCTGAGAATAACCGGAGGGGAGCCGTATCTATACCTGCAGCCCTTGATATTTTACCCTGGCTATTATCCTGATAAGAATGGTATATATAATCAGAGATTCCCATTTAAAACGATTGCCATGGTTAGCTCATTCTTAGCCAACACTTGTATCTCTTATCTAGCCAAATACCTATTCGAAAGTGGAACCTTGCCACCAAAATTAGATGTATTTGATGCTGTTGTTGCAAGGCACAGTGAAGAAAACATGGATAAGACAATTCTGGTCAAAAATGAGAATATTAAATTAGATGAACTTGCACCTGTGAAGCCTCGACAGAGCGTAACTCTCAGCTCAACTTTCACCAATAAAGAGGCCCTCCTTGATGTTAATTCCAGTCCAGAAGGGTCTGGGACTGAAGATAATTTGCAATGACCCCAAATAAAATACTGTTTTTCAAACAGCACACTTTCCAGGGTAGCCCTGGAAAGATGGTTTGCAGCATCTAGAAAAATACATTAAAAAGAAATATAAACGAGGTTCAAGAGGACAAGAATCCACATAAAGTGCAATTGCACAAATACAAGCCAAGCTAGAAGGAAACACCTATGAAAGCAACCACTTCCTTTCTCATCCATAGTAGTTTTGATTTTGATGCTATTCAAAAATGAATAGAGCTTCCCCTCAAAGAACCAGGGGCCACATAGGATATTTCTATTTATTACGTAAAAGGGAAGTAGATGTTTAAGGGCATAAGAAAAATGAAATTGTGTAGTCTTGATCAAAACTTTGTTTGTTGATGTGTCTGTGAATGGTGCCATAAATTAACCAGCTGATTTTTCTTAACATGATGATTACCGTACTGTTTACACAAATAATGCGCACCTTCTGTTTGCCACCCATGCCCTCTCCCCTCATGAGGTTTCCCATAAGCATGCTAAGCTAATTTTTACAGCAATATGTAAAAAAAAAAAATTGGTATAGCATCACTTATGAAAATACCTCGCAGGGGGAGGGTCGGTTGGCAAATAAAGATAGAAGGAGTGCATTATTTGTGTAAAAATACGGTAACCCCTTCTTTCTTGTTCCAAAGGAGCCCTGGTGGTGCAGTGGTTAAACACTCAGCTGCTAACCAAAAATTCAGCAGTTGGAACTCAGCAGCCACTCGGAGGAAGAAAGATGTGGCAGTCTGCTTCCGTAAAGATTACAGCCTTGGAAACCCTATGGGGTAGTTCTACTCTGTTCTATAGGGTTGCTATGAGTCGGAATCAACTTGACAGCAAGGAGTTTGCTTTCATGTTCCGAACTATTACATTTGCTGAATATGCAATTTGTGATTCTTTGTAGTGACATGTATTATTCTGAGCATAGGCAACATAACTTCACATGAAAAATTAGTGTACAGTGGCATTTCTTCATGGGCAAGGAGATAGGAAAATAGAAGCCATTTTTGTAGAGGAACCCTAGGTGTTTTTGAGTGTATCTATAACTACTATATGCACAGAGGAGTGTACCTGGAGCATTGAAGGATCATTAAGCAACTTTAAAGCAATAAATCAGGATGGTCATTAAGCAAAAAGTCATAGGTAGAACAGTAGATTTTTATCTTTGTTTGAAGCGTATAAAGTTTTGCACCATGATTGAAAAAAAGTAATGCCTTGGCTTACTATCTTAATTACTATTGGAAGTGAAATTGAGCCATATGTAGGGCTATATAGCATCACTTAAGGTTAATGAGAGACAAGTTGATAAAGTACAATGTTTTTCATTGACTTTTGATTACTAGCAGTTCCCATAATATTCTGATAATAAAATTAGAAAAGCAAAACCCACTCATATTTGGATATTCATTAATAAGGATGATTGAGTATTAAGGAATCTACTCTGTGGCACTTACTCTGTGCACTTTTTACTTAAGCTTGTCTTAGGAGTTGGACAAATCACCACTATAAAAAGAATATAGTGAATTTTAAAATGCTCAAAGAAAGCAGAAAGTGGAATTAATCCTACAGGAAAGAAGCCATCAATTTTACGTTCGGTGTCTATATAACTTCATGAGGTTGGTCATTAAGTATTATTTTGCTCCTTTTCTGGAGTTTAAAAAATTTATGTATATATGAAAACATATATATGTAATGTAATGGCTTATATCCATTTTAGAATTTTAAATGCTTTCCCACCAGTCACATTATACAAATAACTACAGATGTGACTACAAAAGCAAGGTGAACCGATGAGCTGAAACATTATCTAAGAATTTGATCCAATAAAGAAATCCAGGCTGAATTATTCAAGCTAATGCACTTTTTCCGAAAACATTTTTTGGTGTGACTTATAGGCAACATTATCTCAGTGTTCTTCATGATTATAAAATGTTATGTTGTTGAAGCAAGAATTCTTTTTTAGGTTTTAATTGAAATTATCTCAAAATATCAAAAAATATATCTCCTTTCTTACTAAATATGAATTAAATTTGCTGGATAATTTTTTTTAATGTGAAATCTAAAAAATTTTACATGTTGTAATGTCCCATTATATATACCTAAACGAAAGAGAATTCGTTCCATTCATCTATTTGCTCAGAGTCTGCTCTGTGCGCAGTACCCTATGCAGTACTTGGAAGGAGCGCATTTCTGGACCCAGTAAGTGTGGGAGTCCCGAGATTCTCAGAATGGATTGGAAGAAGAGCCAGGGTCTGGAAAAACATCTGAGAAAACTACAGAGATTAAAGGCATTTGATACATAAAAGTAATTATTTGGTGGGGATTACATTTCCTGGCAAACACAATATTTCAGATACACCATACTTTCTAGCACACTAGCTGAATAATGATTTTTATCCCTTGCATCGCCATAAGTTTTCATTTCAACCCATCGAGGCACGTGCGTCCATAGAAACACACCACTCATATTATAATAGAGTACAAGAGAGAAACATATTCTCTTTACAGACATTATACTTTACAAATTTGCTGGGCAACAATTTTCCAGAAAATATATATCATATATGTATATGAAAAGAATAAATATTAATAATGAAAACTTCTTCCATTCCATTCATTTTGTATAATAGAAAGATACAGAAAAAGTTTACCCTATCTAAAATATTAAAAACTGGGTAAGTTAAATAATTTATAGTAATAAATAAAGCTCTATTTTTATCTAAACTATTACTTCTCATCCACTCTCAAACTAGATATATAAAAAAATAGTTTAAGTCCAGTAGTACATGTGCTAAATATTAGCAAGATGATCATTTAAAAGTACAAAAATAGGTAAAGATCCAAAAGAATGAAACAACGAATGCAAGGTCTTTATGTATGTATATGTTTATTTATTTGTGCACACAATTCTCCCCAATTTCCAAGGAAAGAATGAAGTTGTGAAATGTGGGAGATGATAGTTTACATGCATTAACCCAAACAAGTTCCTCTTGAGTTGTTTCTAACTCATGGCAACCCATTACTCTGCTCTATTCTGACATCATGGTTAATGTAGATACCTTTTTAATCCTCCAGTTTAGTTCAGTGGAACCGGTTTTCCAAATTTGTTTTCAGTCAAAATAAAACAGCCACATTTTAGACACTGACTAGGTTGCCCTCTGGAGGTAATACTTGTAGATAAAGCATTGGAATAAAACATATATTTTATTTTCATACTTTGAGAATTATTGCAACACGTGTCTTGGGTAATTTTAATTTTTTTGCCACATAGGATTTAAAAAGTCAAACTTGTAGCTGGACTGAAGTATCAACAATAAGCTTTCAAACACTTGGTGTCCAAATCCAACTTCGTTGCTATTCTTATAAGTAATGAATTTTATGTGAAAATCAAATGAATGTAAACTTGAAATAAGTGAATCTAACATAATGTATATTGGCTTTTTCTTTACATTTCAAAATAATGAATTAGCATTGTAGTTCAAACACAAGCTGTGACTTTTTCTTTCTAGCAGTCAAGGAAATTTACTCTGGCATAATGTATAATTTATTGCAAGTTTGCTACTGAACACAGATACATATAACGTTTCTAAAACATATTTTTGTCTGTCAAAATATTATATCAAATTATGCTTAAAATATACCATGGACTGCCAGAAGAATGAACAGATCTATCTTGGAAGAAGTACAGCCAGAATGCTCCTTAGAAGCAAGGATGACAAGACTTCATCTCACATACTTTGGACATGGTATCAGAAGGGACCAGTCCCTGGAGAAGGACATCATGCTTGGTAAAGTAGAGGGTCAGCAAAAGAGAGGAAGACCCTCAACAAGATGGATTAACACAATGGCTGCAACAATGGGCTCAAATACAGCAACAGTAGTGAGGATTGACAGGACAGGGCAGCCTTTTGTTCTGTTGTACGTAGGCTCACTATGAGTCAGAACTAACTCAATGGCACCTAATAACAACATGCTTAAAATAAGTAGATTTACAACTATATATGTAAATGTTTAAATGTAATTGTATTGAATTAAATTGTGCTGGTGCAACTCAGGATATCTTTGTCTAGGTTTGGCTTTTGGGGGCCCAATCATGAAACAAATACAAGTGGTGCTTCAAGATAATTATGCAACAAAATTGAAAGAAAGCATCTTATTACCCAAGCATAAGCAAATGCCAAGTAGAAATGCTGTACCTCTCATAAATCTTAGTGCAACATATGACTACATGTCTCAAAACAAACTGTAAATTATTTTTCTTGGAAAAGAAGTTTCACCTGTTTACATAGGCTTTTCTTTGAGTCAAAGAAATCAAACGACATAAAATTAATTTCATTAACATCAAGAAGATTTTCATCTTAAAAGTCAAATAGCTGTCTGACAGTTGTTGATTTAGGATGTACAACCAGTGCTTCGAACCAGTTCATTTTGGTTCCACCCCCTGCCCCCCACCACTGAGAATTTGCCTTTCTACCCCAGATACACTGAATCAGAGGATTCTTATGGATCCCTAGGTGATTCTTATGTATTCTTATGTGTATATAAGAATCACCTATGGATCTTGTTAAAATGTAGATTCTGATTCAATATATCTGGAGTGGAAATGCAAATTATCAGCAGAGGGTTGAACTGAAACAAACCAGTTAGAAGCCCTGTATACAACTAGTCACTAAGTCATGAACTGGTTCTCATTATGCCTTAAGTATGTATTCCATATCTCTTATCTAACTCTCTCAGGAGTCTTTAAAAGTATACATATATACTTTCAGAAGAACTTTGGCCTCTTACACCTTAATCATGGGCATTAGTGCCTTTGGATGGATATGGGGAATACAGCCCTAGAATGAACTTAAGAATGAATGAAAGAAAGCACATACAGTTATGGCAGTGAAATATTACACCAATTTGTCTTCCATTATGGACACACTTCTGGAGAGCATGCAATTTTGCTTTATTCCCAAATCTATACTAGAGGGGAAAATACTAGGAGCCTAGAAAAGGTTAACCATCTTCATTTTAGCCATCACGGATGATTATCTTCATTTTAACTATCAAGTTGAGAGAATTTAAGTTTGACCCTTAACATTCTTCTGAGAAAGATCCTCTGAGAGAGATCCAGGGAGTTACAGGATAGTGAAAAGTATTCCTACATTTCTTATACAATCCCTTAAAGAAGAATTCCAAACTCCAAAACAGTGAGAGAGGAAAAAAAAGCCATAAGTTCTCTAAAATCAGACTGTATGGTAATTTTTGCTTTATTTGGCATATGTGTTTACCATATATATTTCTGATCACTCCATTGAAAAGCATCACATGATTCAAATGATTCTTTAAAAGGTAATAAAAATAATAGGATATAGAAAAAGTAAATTTTGTTATTTGGAAAACACCCAAAGTTGGACTTCGAAACTCATAAATGTGTATGTTGGGGGTAGGAGTAGGAAGTGAGTGCTGATAGATACTAATAAACAGTTAAGACCAAACTGAAAAACATCAAGGTCAATAAAGTATTACAAACCACACTATTCTATATAGGTTAAAATGTCCCAAGAACAGATGGTCATGGGCATAAAATGTAAGCTATAACTTAAGTGCAAGAAGCGATCTAAACTGAATCCATGCAAAACAATTGCAGTCCCAAAGACATTTGTTGTGTTCACAGAGCTTGAATATACACAATGGATGCTGTGTGCTCTATTTTCTGTTAATCCACATTAAGCAGAAATTTAGCCTTCAGGAAAAGAACCTAACCTACATAGGGTTCCATTTAGAATTATTTATAACAACTTCCTTTTCATTTTATTTTCCTACATTAAAATTTTTATTAAACAACATCATATTTAGTAAATATTTTCCACATTTTATTTCTCAGAGAGAACAACAGAGTTCCAAAAAACAAGTTCATTTGAGAGATTTAAAAACATAATATGAAATAAACACACTTGTATACATTTGGTTCAGGCCTCTCCTTGAACTGGTCATCCACAAAACAATTCTGAGATCATTGTTATTTAGAAAGATGGCTTAAAAATTAATTTCAGTGCAATCTATCTTTTATTTAAGAAAAAAATTGGAGGCTTTCAAAACAATGAAGTCCGAAACAAAAGGAAATTTTCAACATTAATGTTGATGGCCCATTAAGATATTCTACTTCTTTACCTTCATAAATTCCTAAACCTAAGAATTTCATAGTCGGCATCGGCTCCACAGCACACAACAACAAAGAACCTAAGAGTTAGCAGATATTACCTCCAGTCCTTTTTTTTCTCCTAATTACTTGATCTTGGGTGAATCAATTGATCTCTCTGGGTCTCAGATCATTTTCTATAATTGGTGTTAATTTCTTTCAGTGATTATTTTTAAGATATTTCTCTGGCTTATAATTTAACAACTACTTTGGTCTACGCCTGCCGTCCATATTAGCAGAGACACACTGCACTACCCATTCTGGAACCATTCAAATTAGTTCAAGATTTTAAATTGAGTGTTTGTCGTGAACTAAGGCATTCCTATCCTCACCTCTATTGCCATTCCCAGAAAATAAAAATCTTCACAACCGGACCAATAAGGACCATCATGAGAAATGGGAATAATATTGAAGTTGTCGAGGATTTCATTTTACATGGATCCACAATCAGTGTCCATGAAAGCAGCAGTTGAGAAATCAAGTGATGCATTGCACTGGGCAAATCTGCTACAAAACATCTCTTTCAAGTGTTAAAAACTAAAGAAGTCACTTCGAGGACTAAGGTGCACCTGATGCAAGCCATAGTATTTTCAATCACCTCATATGCATGCAAAATCTAGACAATGAATAAAGAAGAGCAAAGAATTGATTCATTTGAATTATGGTGTTGGAGAAGAATATTGATTATACCATAGACTGCCAGAAGAATGAACAAAGCTCTCTTGGAAGAAGTACAGCCCGAATGCTTCTTAGAAGTGAGGACGGCAAAATTTCATCTTACATACTTTGGACATGTTATCAGGAGGGACCAGTCCCTGGAGGAGGACATCAGGCTTGGTGAAGAAGAGGGTTAGCAAAAAAGAGGAAGACCCTCGATGAGATGGATTGACACAGTGACTGCAACAATGGGTCTCAAACATAGCAGTGATTGTGAGGATGGCACAGAACCGGGCAGTGCTTTGTTCTGTTGTACGTAGGGTCACTATGAGTCAGAACCAACTCAACAGCACCTACAGCAAAGCATTCCAACCCTCACCTCCACTGCCATTCCCAGATGTTTACCAACACCATTTTATTTAGGCAACTTTCAATTTCCCTTTCCTAAAATATCAAATAAAAAGAAATGTTTTATTTTTCTATGAGGTAAACAACACCTACCCACCACCACCACACTCACCTCTACCAAATCTCACTTTGTTCTAACCAAAGATGACTCCTCCCCCCATTTTCACAGAAATTGTCACATATTCAAATTCTGTTTATGTAATCAGGCTATGAAGACAACATATAATTAAGGCTATGGGTCAGGACCAACCCGACAGCAACGGGTTGGTTTGGGTTTTGTTTAAGGAGCCCTACTAGCACAATGGTTAAGCGCTGGGCTGCTAATCAAAAGGTCTGAAGATTCAAACTCACTAGGGGCTCTAAGGGAGAAAAGACCTGGCAATTTGCTCCCACAAAGATTACAGCCAAGAAAACCCTATGGGGAAGTTCTGCTCTGTCATATAGGGTCACTCTGAGTGGTGATCAACTCGACAGCACACAACCACCACCACCACATAAATATACATATGCTTTGCATTATACAGTTAGTTGGCAAAAACTTAAGGTACTGAACAACTCCCAAGTTACCAACAGGTGCCCCCTTGGAATCACTGGCCTATTCTAGTAGTTTCTAGAACATTTGCCTCCTGGCTTAAATTGAGTCTTTGAACTCCATAGGCACCTGAAAACTTGGATTATTTTCTTTATGAGTTTTATTCACTTATTTATTAATTATTCAACAAAATTTTACTGAACATGTATCATGTGCTGTTCTAGATGCAGACTGGGAAGAAAGAAAGAAAACTGTCTTTGTTCACAGAAGATGATTGTCCTAGAAAATCCCAAATAATGAAAAAATAAAAACCTTCAGGAACTAATAAGAGATTATTGCTTGAATGAGGGATACAAGGTTGATAAACAAAAGTCTACTGCTTTCCTATATAGCAGCAAAGAACAATTTTGGAATTACTTAATTCAAATTGGAATTTGAAATTAAAAACATAACACAAATAGCACCAAAAAAAAGAAATAGGTGTTTTAAAAAAACCCATTGCCATCAATTTGATTCTGACTCATAGTGACCCTACAGGACAGAGTAGAACTGCCCCATAGGGGTTCCAAGGAGCGGCAGTTCCAAGTCGAACTGCTGACGTTTTGATCAGCAGCCAAATGCTTAACCACTGCGCCACCAGGGCAGTCAAGAAATCAAAAGACACATTGCACTGGGCAAATCTGCTGCAAAAGACCTCTTTAAACTGTTAAAAAGCAAAGATGTCACTTTAAGGGTTAAGGTGAGCCTGACCCAAGTCATACTGTTTTCAATCGCCTCATATGCATGTGAAAGCTGGACGATGAATAAGGAAGAAGAATTGACACCTTTGAATTGTGGTGTTGACGAAGAACATTGAATATACCATGGATTGCCAAAAGAAGGAACAAATCTGTCTTGGCAGAAGTACTACCAGAATCTTCGTCTCACATACTTTGGACATGTTATCAGGAGGGATCAGTCCCTGGAGAAGGACATCATGCTTGGTAAAGTAGAAGGTCAGTGAAAAAGAGGAAGACCCTCAATGAGATGGATTGACACAGTGGTTGCAACGATGGGCTCAAGCATAACAACGATTGTGAAGATGGTGGAGGACTGGGCAGTGTGTGTCGTTCTGTTGTACAGAGGGTCGCTATGAGTTGGAACCAACTTGACAGCGCCTAACAACAACAACAACATATGGGATCAAATTGACAACAGCAACTCAAAAGATTAGATAGGAACTTCAGGGGGGGACAGTGGGTTTACGTTAATGGGGGAGGAACAACTCTGAAAAGGAGGGTGAGAATGGTTGCACAATTGGAAGACTGTAATCAATGTCACTGAATTGTACATGTAGAAACTTGAATTGGTGTATGTTTTTGTCGTGTATATTTGCAACAACAACAAAATAAAAATAAATATTTTTTAAATTTTAGCATGTACTTCCCATGCAACTGAGAAATTGTACTCTTCTGCATTTACTCCAGAGAAATGAAAATCTATTCATAGCAACTTCATTCATAGCCAAACCTGGAAATAACCCAAATGTCCATCAGTGGATATATGGTTTAAAAAAAATGTGGTACGTTTCTGTAAAACAATATAAAGGAATGATCTTTTGAGATCACACAACAATTTGATGAATCTTAAAGCAATGGTGCTGAATTTTTTTTAATGCCAATGTAAAAGTTTACATACTGCATGTTTCTATTTATATAACATTCTTTAAATAACACAATTATAGAGGTGGGGAACAGATTAGTGGTTGCCAGGGGATAGGCAGGGTAGAAAAGCTTGATGTGGCTAAAAACTAATAATTCAAGAGAATCTTATGATGATGAATTTGTTCTGTATCTTGATTGTGGTGGTATCTACACATGTGACAAAATTGCACGGCTCTAGGGGGAAATAAAACTTCCCTGGATATCTTAGTGTTCCTGTAAAGGCCTTTGCTTTCTAAGAACCTTTACATATCATGAGAATTAGATCTGTAGCCATTTGCCTAGTTAATTGCTCTGGTCCAAAAGGTCGATAGATCTTCTCTTATGTCCCTGAGAAGGCCAAATGATTACAGCCCAGTCTAGGTATCTAGGTTAAACCTCAGGGTGCCAGGGAAACTTGAGCATTATCTTCTGTGGAAGGGGTCAGCCCAAGTGCAGCCTGCCACCTTTCGCTGTGACCCATGAATGAACTTTGTGCTTAGGACCAGATGTGTCCTCCTGCCTTCTTAGATGGGATGAAGTATGGACTGACTTCCTTTTTCTGGGTGTCTTGAGCCAAAACACTTCCCATAGCACCTAGTGTCCTATCAGCACATCCCCACCCCCACCCCGCACTGCCCTGAGCACATGTTAACATTTCCAGGAACTCCTTAGCTAAATGTGTGCATCATATGGCACCTGGCCAACCCCACTGCTGTATCTGTTCCTGTTAGGGAGGGAATGGCGTCCTTCTCCTGCAGCACTGGCACCTGAAAACTGTGGAGTAGGTTACTATCCTGCATATGATGGCATGCCTCCCTTAGAGGTGGTAACAGGTGTCACTTGTTCAACATCTTCCTATGTATTTATATTTCAGAAGAAAAGAAGCTCCAGAACTTGGAAATATCTCTAGGTCATAAAAGCCAACTAAGACAGCTCTCTGAATTTTGGAGGGATTTTGTTTAAATAACAGAGGGTTGGAGTTAGAACTCACACCCATTATTTTTTCCAGAGATTCTTTCAGGAGAGGATGGGTGCACTATTTCCTTACCCTTTATAAGCAAATAAAAAATATTTTTTTCTCACCTCTTGCCTATGGAATGTCCAGCTAGTCCTTTAGGACAGTTGATCTGGCTCTCATCAGATCTCCTTAGGGGAAGGACTAAGAGGACAAGAGGGGGACTGATACATTTACTATCAAAGAATCTCCCTCTAACTCAGAACACTTTGTGTGTGTATTCAGGATAAATTAAAAAATATTAATGTTAAAAATTCAACAAGATCTGCATACACACACATACATGAATAAGTGTATGTAAAACTGGTGATTTCTGAATAAGCTCTGTGTATTATACCAATGTCAATTTCCTGGTTGTGATACTGTACTACAGTTAGGCAAGATATCACCATCGGGTGAAACTGGGTGAAATATACACAGGACCTCCACGTATAGATGTATTTTTTGCAACTTCCTGTGAATCTCTAATTATTTCAAAATAAAAATTTTAAAAGAAGATTAATGAGATAATAAAACTGAGAGTAGTTGTCCCTCTGAAAGAAATCCCAACATAAAATACCAGCAATCTAAACCATAAGATCATAGATAATTCTCCAAGCTCATTTAACCATTCTTCTTCACAAGTATCTAATTTTCTGTTTTGATGCCCATGTAGTCTTTTCCATCTGAATGTTAAAAGATGGCTCTGACAGTACACAGTACAAGGGAAACTAACACAACCTGCACAAGGAAAGGTCATGGAGGCCCCATGGACACATCCAAACTCCCCGAGGGACTGAGTTGTTGGACGGAGGGCTCTGGGGACCATGGTCTCGGGGAACATCTAGCTCAATTGGCATGACATTACTTACAAAGATAGTGCTCTACATTCTACCTTGGTGAGTAGTGTCTGGGGTCTTAAAAGCCTGTGAGCGGCCATCTAAGATACTCCACTGGTCTCATCCCTTTGGGAGCAAGGGAGAATGAAGAGAACAGGATACAATGAAAAGATTAGTCCAAAGGACTAATTGACCACAGCTACCAAGACCTCCACTGGACTGAGTCCAGTACAGCTAGATGGTGCCCGGCTACCACCGCTGACTGCTCTGACCAGGATCACAACAGAGGGTTCTGGACAGAGCTGGAGAAGGATGTAGAGCATAATTCTAACTCCCCCCCCCCCCCCAAAAAAAAAAAGACCAGATTTACTGGCCTAAAGGAGACTGGAGAAACCTCAAGAGTGTGGCCCCCAGACACCCTTTCAGCTCAGAGGTGAAGTTACCTTCGAGGTTCACTGTTCAGCCTGGGAGTGGACATCCCAGTAAAACTAAATGAGACTAACGAGGTACAGGAGTCCAGTGACAAGGGCCAGAAGGCAGAGGGGGAGTAGGAAGCTGATGATAAGGAACACAAGTTGAGTAAGGATACTGTTGATGTGTTGTGAGATTGTTAACCACTGTTATAGGGCAACATTTGTAGTAACTGTTAAATGGAAGGCTATTTTGTCCTGTAAGCCTTCATCTTGGGCGAGAATGGCAGCACAATTGGAAGAGCATAGTCAATGTCACTTAAATGTGTAAGTAAACAGTTTTGAAATGGTGTATCTTTGGCTATGTGTATTTTCACCAAAAAAAAAAAAAAAAGCTGAGAATTCAGAGGGTTAAGATGTTGTGGGGTTGTTAACCAAAGTCATAAAACAGCATGTGTACTACTGTTACATGAGAAACTGTTTGTTCTGTAAGCCTTCACCTGAAGTACAATAAAATATTTTTAAAAAGATGACTCTGAAAAGAAAGAAACTTTTCAGTAATTAGCCTCTAGATAATAGAATAAGTTATATTGCCAAAATTTGATATTTGGAAGATGTGTGGCTATGGTAGGTCCCTAGGTGGTGCAAACAGTGTGTACTCGACTACTAACCACCCAGCGACACCATGGAAGAAAAACTTGGTGACTTGTTTCCATAAAAATTACAGCCAAGAAAATCCTATGGAGCAGTTCTACTCTGTAACACATAGGATCACCATGAGCTGGAATCAACTCTATGACAATGGGCTTGGTTGGTTTGTGTGCTTTATTTTTGTTTTTAGTTATGGTGGACATTGTAATGAGTTGCCTAAATGCCTACATACCCTTTCAGTAAATGACTTCTTGCACCAGCTGCTGGAAGTGCTTTTGGCAAACAGTTTATACTCTCGGCCACTTTTTAACCACTGTGTGAACTATCTCAGAGACAGGCTCATTCTGTTAAATGAAATGGAAGCAGAGATGTGATCCATAGTTATTGGGGTATCCTCACTCTAAGGGAGAGCTTTCTCTCCTCGACTCAGTTGAATGAAAGAAGGTTGCTTGGTTTGCACAGCAGTGAGGCCTCATGGAAATTCCTTCTCCTGTATCTTCACGTCCTTCAGGGCTAATGTCTTCCCTGGATGCTGTGGTCACTTCCACCCTCTGCCTTTGATAGAGTCTTTCTTTGAGTGTGTTAAGAAGATTTCCTTTGCTATAGTCAAGTTGCTTGTTAAAAACCTCTTCATGGGGACATTAAATCCCCACCATTTCCATGTGATTTTAATTAGTTTAACTCTCAGAGATCAGCTTTTCCCTCACTTGTATCAGAATTGAGGGTGAGGGTGGCAGGAAAGACACCTTCTTGCTGCTTTATTTAGAGGAAATGATGGATTCTGCTGAGAAATCATTGACTACCTTGAGTACAAAACTGCTAACGGCTGAAACCCCAAAGTGATTTAAAGGGGGAAATATAATACATTCATAGCCATTGTCCATGTAAAAAAAGAAAGCAGGGAGACACGAAGGGGGAGCGAAAAGAGAGAGGATGGAGTAGATGGGGAGAGATGGTGATTAAGAAATGCATAGGTAGCTCAAGGAAATGCAGAGTCTATAAGCATATGGACAAAGAGCTCGTACTATAAGATTAGACAGAAGTGTGTACTCACAACACCCAAATATGTCCTGTAACTGGGGATAACATACTTACCTTGTGGTGCTATTTTAGATTAAATAAAGTATGCACACAAAGGACTCAGTATAGTGCCTGACACATATTAAGTCTTCAAGAAATTGTTCCTCTAAAACAATCCCTTAGAAAAGAAAAGGAAGAGCTACATGTCATGGATTGAATTCTGTCGCGCCCCCAAAAAAACAAACGTATGTATCAGTTTGGCTGTGCCATGATTCCCAGTATTGTGTGATTGTCCTCCAATTTGTGACTGTATTTTTATGTTAAAGAGGATTAGGGTGGGATTGTAACACCCTTACTAAAGTCATATTCCTGATCCAGTGTAAACAGAGCTGCCCTGGGGTGCGGCCTGCACCACCTTTTATCTTATAGGAGATAAAAGGAAAGGGAAGTAAGCAGAGAGTGGGGGACTTCATACCACCAAGAAAGCAGTGCTGGGAGCAGAGCCCGTCCTTTAGACCCGGGGGTCCCTGCGTGGAGAAGCTCCTAGTCCAGGGGGAGATTGATGAGAAGGCCAACAGAAAGTGAAAGCCTTTCCCTGGAGCTGACACCCTGAATTTGGACTTTAAGCCAACACTCTTTGAAGAAATAAATTTCTCTTTCTTAAAGCCATCCACTTGTGGTATTTCTGTTACAGCAGCACCAGATGACTAACACACTACCTAAACAAGTCAATAGCACAAGAAAGATCATAGCAGCATTGTGTGCAATTGAAAAAAAAAAAACCAAATGTCCTCCAACAGAAAAGATACACACACTGTGATATTTTCAGACAACAGACTAAAGCAAGGCAATAAAAAAAACTGAACTACTCCAGCTTCAAACATTAAAATGGAATAGGAAGACAAACATAATACTGAGTGCAAATCTCATAGAAGAATTTATTTAGGAGTGTGTGCGCACGTGTGTGTGTGTATGTGTGGTGTAAAGGGAATATTAAATACAAAATTGAGGAGAGTTGTTACATCTGGTGGGAAAAGTAGGAGAATGTTACTGAAGAGGGACATACAGTGAGCTTCAAAGTATTGATAAACTTTTATTTCTTCTTTTTTAACAGCTTTATTGAGGTATAATTTACATAGTTTATAGTTCACTCATTTTAGTGTACAATTCAATAGTTTTTAGAATATTTACAGAATTTTGCGACCATCGTCATCATTTAATTTTAGAACATTTCCATCACCCCAAAAAGAAACCTTATGCCTATTTGCAGTCGCTCTCCACTCCCACCCCAGAATCCAGTAAACCAATAATCTGCTTTCTGAAGTACATTTGCCTTTTCTGCACATTTCATATCAATGGAACCATGCAATGTTTTATTTCTTAATCTGGGTAATGGATTATTATTTACTGTTTAGATATACTATATATAGTTCCTAGTTCTTAGTAAATGAATGAATAAAAATTTGAAAAATAAAGAAAATGGAAGTATCTATATAGGGAGTTTTCTTACCAATTCCGAATTTTATTTTTTTAAATAAAATTTAAAATACTTTTGTTCCAAATTTGCTTCAAAAAATACCTATTGGTAACTGAATGTTCTATGCACAAAGCAACTTTTGGCTTCTCAGTTTACTCTCTGTAAAATGGAATTCCATAAAGATCAAGTAAGATAGTGTTAAGCTCAAGGGCTTCCTAACTATAAAGAACCACACATGTCAAGGCTCTTTTATTGCTTCTCCATCTTCCTCTTCAAGAAAAATGATTCTCGAACTGGAAAGTTGTAACAGTATGATTAAGAGCTAATTAGAACCCAAGAACTGGTAACAGAAAAATATCCATCTGTTTTAAAGGAATTGTAAACGTTAAGCTCTATCCTACAAACTACTATTGATCAGCAGTTTGAATGAAGGGACACAGGAAGCATAATATTCTTCTAATAATATACTTTCTAATAATGCTTTTAGTAACATACTTCCCCGTTTGTCAGCATCTATAGGTATGTCTAATGGGAGGATGCGCCTTATGCACAAAACTGATGCTTTGCACTTTATCCTTTATTTTCCATTTGCTTTCTGATCTATTTCTTCTGATTATGGTTTTTTAAATGGCACTAAAGGAAGATAACTTTCAGAAACACTTAGTGCCAAACTTAATAGCTGCCTTCCAAAATTACCTGTAACTTATTCTCACACATCTAAGATTAAGGCTCAGTTTATTCATTTTTTTAAATGATTGCTTCTTCTATGTGCACAGAGGATAATGGTTAGGATCATGGATGCTATTCCAATCCTGACTCTAAAACCTGCTCGTCGTTAGCAAGTGACTTAGGCAAGTTACTTCACCTCTCTGTGCCACAGTTTCTGCATTTAGCAAATGTGAAACTACCTCAGAGTGTTTTTGTAGAAATTAAATTTGTTTATGTAAAGCGTTTAAAACACTGCCTGGTACCTTGTAAGCCCTATCTAAGTATTTGTTTTCTAATTTTCATTATAATTCTGTTTATGTATGAGGGGATATTCTTGGAATGGGTAAAACAAACACTGGTATTTGTCATGAAGAGCATCTTAAGTCTGCTGCTTTGACCTACTTTGTCTTATCAGTAGACCTATGGCTAGTGTCTTAACTCCCACAGCTATTTTGAAAAGGTGGCTAATGTTCGTGCCCATCGTTGCCTGGCCCAAAGTTATAAGGAAATGAGGTTAGCAGGCAACAGTGATATCTGCATCTATTTGATTATTAAAACGACACTAAATTTGCGTATATCCATCCTTTGATTGTACAAACAGGACAAAGGTCCAAGACCAGAATGGATAACAATTTTAGGTTAAGCCAGACTTGGTGTCTCCTTTTAAGGTAAGAATTTTCCTTATCTGAAAAACAGAAATCTAAAGTTTATCACTTCCGCATTACCAAATGTACAATTCCAGCATTTTTAAGGTATCTCCAGACCCATTATCACTGTCGGGGCTGGAGGCTGACTTCTGAGTTAAGTGAGAAGGGCTTCAATAGCCAGTCGCCACACAGTGGGAGCCTGGGACTTGTGTAAAGGACAGGAAGTGGCTTTGCAGAGGCTCACTGGTGATTGCTCACAGTTACTGCAATCCTCAACAAGTGTCCTTCAAGGTGGAAGTGCTTTGAAAGCACCCCCTGGGGAGCCAGACATTTTTAACATAAAACTCTCTAAATTCAGCTACTGGAAGTACATAGACTTAATTAATGTCATTGAAGAAATACCCCTAAGATTTAAATATATATATATATATATATATATATTTTTTTTTTTTTTTAAGTGATTCAAGATGGTATCATGTTAGAGTCTTAGCCTGTTTCCTCCTCTGCCCCTAGCTTCATATTTCTGGCTCCACCCCACCTGGAATTCTTGAGTTTTCCCCAACAAACCTATCAGGACTTGCTAACCTTAAGTTAATGCTTAACAAGTCTAGTCAAGACTAGATAGGCCTGCATCTCATGATTCAGTTTAAAAAAAAAAGAAACATAAAAAATGCTTGACTCTTTAGTTCAGTCTTTAGAAAATACTCTAGCTGCCTACAGGCCACCTCTTCAAATTTAATAATCTTCTCTATTAAAGTAGAACCCTGAACTGGATCCTACCATTGTGGACTTACAAACACCACCTAGTTCAGATGTTATTTCTTCTTAAAACATTTTTTGTTTTATTTACAGACAGGATAAGTTTGCATGGCCAATTACCATTTGACAAGCTTTTTTTAATTCCTCCAGTCCTCTATTTCTTCCTTATTAAAATCTCATGCTGTTATTAAATAGAATTTGCAATTTAAAAAAAAAAATTATACACAAAAGCCTTTACTACTGTGATCTCAACCAGAAACCATAGAAAAATAATTTGGATAAATGTAAATATTTAATATATATATTTTTTAACCTGTTATATTTTTTATCAGTAATACAAAAAGACAAAGCTACAGAGATAGACCTATAATAATGTATGTATCTTAGACTGTTATCTTACTGGCAGAAAATCAAAATGGTGGTTGTGGCAATACGTTTTCTTCCACAAGAGGAATCTCCTAAAAAAGTGAAACATTAGTCTAAAAGAGAAAATATTAGGGATCTATATGCACATGTGGCCGATTTTGCCGTTACGTTAATACTGCACTTTATTTGTTGGCACTTAGCACGTTTTTAAAAAGTTTGAAGAAACAACCCTATTCAAACTCATATCGTGTGGCTTTCTGAGGTTCTAATAAGAATTTTCCTACGGGAACTCCTGGAAATTTGCCATAGCATTCCACAGTATGCTTTGAGGAAGCAGGAGATATTGACACAAAATTAAAATCCATAAATAGCCCCAAAGTAGAGTAATGTCTTCAACCTCCAAGTATTTGCTGAATTACTTTGCTTTGCAATTTATTGTATTTGATTTTTTTCTGCTCACCCTGAAAAAAAATCAGCCAGTGTAAGGAAGAAGGAAGAATTACAAGGACCAGAGTGAATTATGAACTGGATCAAAAGTCCCAATTTCTAAAACCCCGCTTATTAAAGGGTACCTTCACCAACCAGACCTGGTGTGTAGGCCAAAGAAAGATACACAGCTGAACCCATCCAGGTGCTTGGCTAAATAGAGATCTCCTTAAGCACAGAATAGCAGAGAAACAGAAAAATGTTCCAAAGGACTTTGAAGGAGCAGAACCTCTAACGAGTTCATTGTTACAGAGGCTGAACACCTGCCTAAGGACAGACAGAAAATGGCAGGGCTATCATGTAGACACATTTCTCTTTCTGTGTGGCTTCACGGCATTGAAGCCAAAATCACTCTGTGATTTCTACCCATGAGGCAGTGGGCAGCAGAGCAGGACCGAGTGAGACAAAGTTTGCATTAGCCCAAAGCAACATTTTGTATTAAGGGAGTCTAGAATAGGGAAGGCAAACTCCTCAGGGAAGAAGCCAGCCTTCTTTATTGGAGTGCATTTTGAACCCTGTCTCTCCAGAGCAATGAAAAGAATGGTTCCTCTACAGATGTGATTTCTTCTGTAGGATGTATTTTTATAAGACAGTCACACACACATACACACACACACTCCAAAAGAAATCTTCTGATAGGCATAAAGATCTATGGAAACGTGCTTTAAGTTGCTTTCAAAATTTGCAAGTATAGAGTATAGCCTTTCAGAATGTACGTTAATTATTTTTGGTATTTGCTTTTCCCAAATGCAATAGGCGGCATGAGAAGAAACAGATTTGTCTGGGTTTTTATTTTGTACTCTACAGACTATAAAATTAGTGTGTAAAATTATAATACACAAATGTTGGCAGCAAGCCTTAGAAGTGAGTTTCTTGGGAAGCTAGCTATAAAAACAAGCTTATTTGGTTGATGAAAAAGTAGTATTTATGTCTTCAAATATAATGTGGAAATTGATTATTTGAGAGATGTCATTTCAGTTTATTTAAGCTTGCACAATGTTTGCAACCCCGGAGAAGAATAATAGTTCCCAAATCAATGGTAGGAAAGTTGACCCTTGGAAGAACACTTTGGCCATGCACTGCACCCATATAAAAACCTAGGCTAAAAAGTTGTGTCAAAGGTCTGGGTCATTATAGTTCCATATAATGGGAGTTAGAAGCTGAAACTGAGTGGAGTAAAAGCTAAGATGAAAGTGAAAATTGGAGCATTAGAGAAGGATTGAGAACCTGTTACTAAAGTCCTCAATGAATGAGGGGGAGTTACAAAAAATGGTGTCAATTATGGCAATAAGAAGAGGGGATGATAGACAAATGTTTTGATCCTCACAGGAAGGGAATGTGTTGAAGATGAAGAATAATGATCTCAAAGTGGCAATGGAAATTAGGATAATGTTGATGGGTCCTGTAGGCCCCATAGCATGAAGTGTGTAAATTAACAGGAAGGCTCCAATCTGGAAAACTAAAAGGAATGTAAGGTCTTTAGGGGAGAATCAGGGTTCAGAATATAAGTAGAGGGAGCATTTTAAGAAGAAGATTGTAACAGAAAAAATAGCAACTTTAAAAGGCATAGAAGTACTAGAAGGCTCTTAGCAGAAGCACAAAGACCCACGGGAATGATACTTCAGGTATCAGGAGCCTAAAGCTTCAGGGTTTATGGCCAGTGTCACGCTTGATCAGAATTTTAAGAGGAGTGCTCTTCAAGCATATATATAGAGAGAGAGGGGTTGGCTCACATGATTGTGGGGGATGGCAAGTCCAAAATCCATAGATCAGATGGCAGGCTGGAGACTTCTGCAGGCTTTTGTCCCAAGATCCCTAAGTCAGGCAATGAGAAGAGTACAGAGTCAAGAGAGAGAGTTCTGCCAAGATATCTATTTATAAACAGACTGCACTCTAAGTAACTCCCCTTATAACTGATTGATGGATCTTATTAAATTAGATTGCATTATGGAACAGCAATTGCCATATTTTTACATAAATATCGCGTGCCTTCTATGTTCGTTTGCCAGTTGAGCTCTCCCCCCACAAGGTATTTTCATAAGCGCACTGTTCTAGGTTTTTTCTTCCTTTTTTTTGTACAGCGACATGGGGGAAAAACACTGGCATAGCAGTGCTTATGAAACTACCTTGCCGGGGGGAGGGCACAGCTGGTAAACAAATGTAGAAGCTGTGCATCATTTGCATAAAAACACATTAGTCTAGTATTTGCCAAAACCACAGGGAACCATAGCCTAACTGAGTTGACACATAAAATTAACCATCACACCCTGGAAAAGAGAAGTGGGAGACATTCTGTGTTAGTAATGAGAGCAAGGTTCCCAACTCTTTCTCAGAAAGTCTAGGAAGAGGTGTGTGCTCATAGGAATGCCAGAAGACATAACATTCAGAATTTTATGTTATTAAGGAAGGATTTACATAGGGGGAGGCAGAAAGATTAACAAATGCAAAGGCAATATTCAAAAGATTTGGGGCAGCTACAGATGACAGATGCCCAGTAGCTCTTCATTACCCACTTCTTCACACAATGCCTGGCACAAAGTAGGTGCTCTATAACTATTGAATTGAATATTAATAAGCATAACATAAATATAAATAGCTCTTTAGACATATATTTCAACAAAAGTCAGCCACTCAGGGACCTTGACCCATCATCTGCACAGCTGTGTGCATCACAGCTGGGAGTGGCCAGGGAACAAGTAAATCTGGTCTGTATCATAAACCCAGATTAAAATGGGTTACATATTTTTTTAAAGAATAAATTCAATTCTTCTCTGAGTTTTTAGCAAGATATCTCTCATAGCAGCACATTATTACAGTCCGGACTTGTAATTTTTAATGAAAAATGTGCATTATAGCCACATTTTTCTCAGCAAATAGAAAAAATAGTTTTACCTACATAAGAAAATCCTATAATGACCTTCATGACTATAGTATTCAAGAATAAAAGGATGGGGAATTGTGAGGAAAAATGAAGCTGATTTTCTACCACAAAAATAAGACATTCCAGATCTTGTCCTTTCATTGGCTTCTCAAGAATAATCTTAACTCTCTGGGCGGTGTTCCTGAGGACTAGAAAGACCTGACATCTGAGCTGGAGATCAGACGATGACAGTATGTGGGAGCAAGGCATTACGTGGATTCAGGGAGTGGGGATCAAAGGAGCTAGAACTATATCAGGAGAAACTAGGTCCTGGTGACCAATCACTCTTACCTATTGAAATACCAGGTACCAAAGGAGAAATCCTTTAAGGAAGATAAAACACAGCACCCTGATAAGAAATAAAACCCAAAAACCAAACCCATTGCCATCGATTCTGATTCATAGTGACCCTATAGCACAGAGTAGAACAGCCCCATAGGGTTTCCAAGGTTGCAAATATTTATGGAACCTGACTGTCACATCTTTAGCCCACAGAGCAGCTGGTGTGTTCGATCCACCAACCTTTCAATTAGCAGTCAAGCACTTAACCACTGCACCACCAGGGCTCCCTTGATAGGAAATAAAGTGGGAGGTAATACGTAACTGTCTAGGAGACTTTTGTTTTACCAAGTGTGGTCCTCAGACCAGCAGCATCATCATGACCTGGGAGCTTGTTAGAAATGCAGACTCTTGGGCGCTATCCAGACCTACTGAATCAGAATCTACACTTTAACAAGATTCTCAGGTCATTCTTACGTACATAACATTTTAAGAAGACCACTCTAGCCTAGCGGTTCTTAAACTTGGTTGCACATTAGAATCATCCAAAGAGCTTCAAAAATTACTAATCCTGAACCCCATCCCCAGAGATTCTGATTTAATTGGTTTGGGATACTGAGTGAGCATTGGGATTTTCAAAAGCGCCCCAGTTGATTCTAACGTGCAACCAATATTTAGAGCCACCACTCTGGACTGATGACCCTTTCTACAAAGAGAGCCAGCAAGAAAGAGCAGGTGGCCCGAGTTTAGGCAATTTTTGGAGGCTCAAGGTAACAGACAAACAGGGGACAGGAATCACAGATCCCAGAAGTAAGTATTAGGGTGCCAGTAACAGAACAGAGGTTCAGGGACATACAGCAGGTTCACAACAGGTACTGGGCTGATTATCCCAAGAGTCATAGAGTGCGTAAAAAATGCATAAGGTGGAGGAGTGGTTGAGGAGCAAGGCAGAAACTTGTAACCAGAATGGTTGCATGGGTCAGAGAAGAATGACAGTTCTGCTGTACTCTTATTTTGAAAACATGAGTTTTTTCTAACATGATCGCTGTAGTAGGGAAAAACTTAAGCGTAATGCAAATGTTGTGTCTGCTTATGTGCAATTTCATCCACTAGAAACAGTGGGTGAACAGAGGAAACTGGGCCCAGTTGAAGGAAGCCATGTCGGAACACAAAACAAAATACACATGCACACGACTCTAACCATCTGCTGGCTCAGCTCACTGCTTATGTTATGAGCCACACCCATCACTACGGCTATTACGACCTTCCTTCTGATTTCAGGTATCCCCTCCCACAATAGCTCACAAGTTCCACCCTTTCAGTGCCCACTTCCACAAGCCAATATCAGACTTTTTTGAGGTAAAGTGTCATATATATTGCAGTATTTGTGTATTTCTTAGTCATTTAACCTGTACAAAACTGTGGCACCATTTTCATAGATTCTTAATTTTTTATGTGTCACTGACAACATTTTTGAGTGTTGTTTCCTAGCACCATTTTTCCCATAAGCACTGGGGTATTTACTCTGCAATTTTGCAAAAACAATAGTGATTCTGAGAAATGCATGTGCTTCTTTATAGCAGAATTGACTGTAAAATAAGTGGATTTGATGTAAAATCATTCCACTTCTCAATGAATGCCCCTGAAACGCCCTTTAAAGACAGGATTAAATAAGGACTGTACATTAAGCCACTGTCAGCTCTGGAGAGAGAAAAGAGAAAGTGGTGTGGGACAGTAGAGGGAATGACACAATCCAGGTTCAGAGGGAAGAAGGCACAGGCCTGATCCGAGAATGTTAAGAAGGCCTTGTTCACTGCTCATTGATGCCTTCAAGTGTCAACAGAGGGGATAAGGAAAAACAAGCCTGGAAAGGTAGGATGCAACCAAGGTGAATTAAAGCTAAAGAATTTGGTTGGCTTTCTCCAAGCAATGAATTTTTGTGAAGGCTTTGGAGCAGGAGAATAACGATAAGAATGGTACTTTAGAAAGAATAATATGATGATGTCGTACAGGCTGGGTTGGGTGGGGAGACTGGAGGCAGTGCAGCCAGTTAAGAAATTAGTACAATGGCCTCTGTTGGAGGGTGTCAGTAGGAATGGGAGACCTGCTCCCTCCTTGCCTCTCATTGAAGCTTCTCAAAAGAGTAACATATCTTTGTCTCTGCTTCTTTACCTTTCATGCCCGAGTCTGCTAAAATCCCAATTTGTCCCTGCCGTGCCATGCAAATACCTCCCAGCAAGGTCACCAAATGGTCTCCTTTCAACAAAATCTGGTCACACTTTTTAGCCTCTGTCTTCCTCGGCCATTCTACATGATTTCATTTTTGTTGCCCACCCACTTCTCATAACTTCCTTCTCCTTTGCATTCTACGGCATCAGACTCCGAGTTCTTGTCCTAGTTTTCTGCCCATCCCATATGCTGTGTTCTGGAGCCTCCTTTACTAGATCCCTGTCCTCTCACAAGCTTTTCAAATACGATATTCCACAGGATTCCATCCCTGGCCTTTTTTCTTGCAAATGCCCTAATTGGATAGTTCTATCCGCTTTTTTGTTTTGGCAGCCACCTATGCTACCCAAACCCATTGCTGCTGAGTTGATTCCAACTCATAGCGACCCTATACGACAGAGTAGAACTGCCCCCATAGGGTTTCCGAGGCTGTAAATCTTTATGGAAGCAGACTGCCACATCGTTCTCCCGTGGAGTGGGCTGGTGGGTTCAAACTGCTGAGCTTTTGGTTAGCAGCCAAGGGATTAACCACTGGGCCACGAGGGCTCCTTACCTACACTACAATAAACCTCCAATTCTTATTGTTAACCCAAATTTCTCTTTGGTAGTTCCAGCGCCACTAAATATTTCCACTGGGAAGTTCCACGGATGTCTCAAATACTACCAGTTCCACACATAACTCATTGTATTCCTTCTCCTACTCGATCATACTCTTCTTCCTAGATATTTTTTTCATAATTGGTGGCACCACCATCCACTCAGGCACCACATCAGTGCCTTGGGGTCATCATCTCACACATTCAAACAGTCATCAAGCCTTCCAGCATTTCTGTCCCCTCTTCCTCATTTTTCTTCTCCATTTCCACCACCATTGACTTAATTCTGCTTCTCATCAACACACACCTGGGCCATTTTCTCCAGTCTCAAGTTTCTCAGATGTATACATTAGGCTGTTACCAGAGTGAGCCTTCTAAAATTCAAATCTGATTATATCATTTATCTGCTTCAAAGTGTCCAAAGCTCCAAATTTCCAGAGAATAAGCACCCAACTCTTTTACACATCCCAGAAAGTCTACTATTTTCTGTCCCCCAAACAAAACTCCTCATCATCACTTTTATCCTTAAACATTACCAGGCAGTAATCCTACAGTATAGGTAGATCCCCAAAAATACCATGCCTCTGTGCCTTGCATACACTATTCCCTTTTTTAGGAAAAGTTTTTTCCTTTTTTTCTTTTCCAGCAAATTTATTCATACTTTAAATTTTGCTAAGATTTTACCCTGAATCTCTCAGACAGAATTAATTGCTCACTTACATGTACTATTTTTTTTTTAATATAATTTTACTTTTGTGTGAATCACAATTTACCTGTTTACCTGTCTGTATCCTATACTGATCTGTATGTTTCTAATGAACTAGCACAACAACTGTGTAACACCTTGGCCTATGTCCCATGGATCCATCCATCAGCTTCCCCTGCTCCGCTCTCTATAACAGGGGGCCAGAACACTCCCAGCTGTTTCCCAGGTCCCCGTATCAGCTGACTCCGGCTGTATTCAGCCAATGGGAGGCACTGGAGGGAGATGAGAGGGTTGTAGGGGTACTTCACTCTTTCTCCCTTTAGAAGCATTTCCAGAACCACCCGTTTCCTCCAGAACTTCAAATTGGTTCATTCTGGTTGGAACCCCTGCTGAGAATTTGAATTTCTAACAAGTTCCCTGCTGAGAATTTGCATTTCTAATAAGTTTCCAGGAAGTTATACATAGGAATCACCCGGGGATCTTGTTAAAATGTAGATTCTGATTCAGTATATCTGGGGTAGAAATGGAGCCCTGGTAGCACAGTGGTTAAGAGCTGGACTGCCAACCAGAATGTCAGCAGTTCGAATCCACCAGCCACTCCTTGCAAAATCCTATGGGGCAGTTCTACCCTGTCCTATAGGGTCTCTAAGAGTGGGAATCCACTGGATGGTAATGGTTTTACAGTGCAGAAATGCACATTCTAAGCAGCAGGGAACTTGTTAGAAATGCAAATTCTCAGCAGGGGTTCGAACCTGAACAAACTAGTTTGAAGCCCTGATTTCCCCCAAGGCTTCAGTTCAGCCTGACATGGTGGTTCCTGGTTCCTTCAGGTGACCCCAGCCCCAGGGATCTGATAACATCAGCTCCTCCCTTTGTTCCTTCTGCCTATATAGGCTACAGTGACTTCATGCTCTTACTCAAACCAAAACCAAACCCATTGCCGTCAAGTTGATTTCGACTCATAGTGACCCTATAGGACAGAGAAGAACTGCCCCATAGAGTTTCCAAGGAGCACCTGGTGGATTCACACTGCCGACCTTTTGGTTAGCAGCTGTAGCTCTTAATCGCTATGCCACGAGAGATTTTGTTCTTGCTAATCTCTGATTAATTCACTGTCTTCTGATTGAATTTTCAGTTGTTCAGTCATCTCTTTAACCAATTCCCTAAGTATGATTCTGAATGCCCACAGAGGTTTCTGTTTTCCTGTTTGGATCCTGACTTATGCATTGGCTTACTCAATTTTGTTGCTTTGACACCTAACCCAGCACCAGGCACATTGTTTACTGTACTTATGGAATGCATATAAAAATAAATTTAATCAAGAGTAGTTGTGAGAAAAACACAGGCAGGCCTGAGGAAGGGACTGAATGAGAATGGGGAGAAAGAAGAAGGCTCAGAAATGGCAACATTTCAAGTCTCGTAGGTGGAGAGGATGGTGACGACATTAGAGGAATAGGAGAGACTACAGGAAGATCTGGTTGGCAAAGAGAATTCATCACTTAGTTATTCTTTTTTCATTAAAAAAAAAGTTTCAAGATTTCATTGTCCCCCTAAGTACTTGTCCCGTGCATTTTTATAATTAAATTTTTAAAATCATTCTTCATTGGAGGGCAGAAAAATTTTGGGGGCTCCCATGTGCAAAAGTGGATTCTTTTCTCAACATTACCAAAAACTGTCTCTCTCTCTTTTAAAATTGAAATATAATCCACATAACATAAAATTCACCCTTTTAAAGTATACAATTCAATGGGTTTTAGTACATTCACAAAGTTGTGCACCCATCATCACTATCTAATTCCAGAACATGTGTACCACCTCCAGGGGCAGATTAACCAGTAAGGTACACACAGGCTTGCTTGTGTTTACATACTAATTTGTGGTGCACAATTTCAGATTAGTAAGTAAGCATAAGTAAGCCCACAGGTACCTTGCTTGTTGGGTAATCTGCCCCTGATCAGCCCCGGCAAAAAATCCGTATCCATCAGCAGTCACTTCCTATTCCCCTCTCCCCCTAGTCCCTGTGAACCACTAATCTACTTTCTGACTCTATGGATTTGCCTATTCTAGACATTTCACATAAATGGAATCAAACAATATGTGACTTTATGTGTCTGGTTTTTTTTTTTTTTCCGCTTTAATTAAGTTTTAATGTGATGTGTTTGCAATTAAAATTCCACAAACTACATAATGGAAAAATAAACATTGCTTTGAAAAGATCCTAGAACATAATTTTAAACATGCAAAGGGGGAGACTGAATACTAATTCAACTTAGAGAAAAAATCACCTGCTGAGTTTCTCAAAATTGATGATAATATCTAGCAATGATAATATTTCTTCCTACTAATTAATTAAAATGATCATCCTTAAAATTCTTATCTCTTTCCATTCAGAAAATATATATATATATTGGGGATTTTAAACATTACAGTAAATGCACTCATAACTATACGTAGCCTTCATAGAAGTTTTATTACTTTCTCTTTTCCCCCAAATTGCAAGACATCTTATTCCAAAGGGTAATACGCCTTTTTGCCAGCGGCAGGTAACTGGCCTCTGAGTTCCCAGTGATGCATGTAGCTATGGGATAGGGCAAAGCAGTGTTTTCTTCTCTTTCTCAGCCTTGTGATACCAAAACCCACTGCCGTCGAGGCAATTCCGACTCATAGCGACCCTAAAGGACAGAGTAGAACTGTCCCATAGGGTTTCCAAGGCTACAATTTTTACAGAAGCAGATTGACATATCTTTTCCACAGAGCGACTGGTGGGTTCAAACTGCGGACCTTTGGGCTGACAGCTGAGCGCTTAAGCACTGCACTACCAGCACTCACGTAAGTGATAGGATCCATAAATCTTTTTCCAGCAGAAATCATGTCATTAATGTGAAGAAGTATTGTTTTTATGGTTAATTAACATCTGATCACGTGTTAACACCCTGCAAACACTCCATAGCATTTAGCCCAGGACTAAGAACAGACTCAGTATTCCATTCTGTAGCCTCAGAAAACCAGTTCTGTGAAATATAAGAAAATGCACTCTACCAAAAAGCTTATAAAATGTTAATATATGCATTTATGAATGTGTTTACAGAGCTGTTTGTCAGGGATCAGGAGTAATTCAAGCTACCAAATACTAATCACATAGTCACTGTACACAAAATAAAATGCTAGGTTTTCGGGGCTACAGCTGAATTAGGTTCTTTAGCTGCACTCAGAGAACTTAAAATGCTACTGGAAGACATACTTAAAACTAGACCATCTGGGCAGTTTCTAGTTCTAGTTAAGATGAAGTAAGGACACTTCACCCTATCTCTCTAACTGATTAAAACTAAAAACTGTGGATAAAGAAACTATTAAGGACTCTCAAGAAGTAAATAATAGCAGATGGATTGGGAAGGGAAATAAAAACTCAAAGAAAGACCAATTAAGACTAATCATTTTGATTTTTCCTCCTATATCTCCAGTCTCAGACTCAGAGCAACCTGAATTCCAGATGTGACCCAGAGGGCAGCTGGTGTGACCAAGATACACATTCTCTCTCTAGATAGAGGACTTGGCAGGGATGCCCCTGAGGAAAGGAAAGAGTAGTGGAAATTCCCTGATTTTTCTTCTCTCTCCCAGTCAACCGTCAGAAGAAAACCCAGTCCCAATTTCATGCTTCCACAGTGGCGGTGGCTGCATCAGCAGTCAGGCTCATCATTTCCTTCCAGAGGCAAAATCAGTCACAGAAGGTGAGCAAAAATGCAGGGAGGTTGAAACCATATTTTTGGGCCAGAGAACAAAGATGAGCAGCTCCAGAGAGCCTGAGAGTGTTGCAGATGCGGCAGACATGAGGGAGCTCAAAAAGGTGATCCCACAGAGTTGTGTATGAGGTCTTGGGCTCACATACACAGTGTGCATATGTGAAATTGACCAGAAATAGAATACCAAAACTTTGAGAATTTAACTGTGTAGTCCATTACCCAGGTCCCAAACTGGCCCATGGGGAACATACACACGAGGTGAATACAAACAGCCCTGCAAAGTCTTTGAAAACCAAACTGACATTGGAATTGGTCAAACTTGCAGAATGCCAGTCTGAAATTATAGCTAAACCTAACCAGGTTTATTGCCAGCTAAAACAAAAAATTCAGCATTCTCCATTGAATTTAGATAGAGCCTGGAGTCCAGTAATATCATATGCAAATTTAAAGGGAGAAAATTATTCAATGTAAAAATAACAAGCAAAATCTAAGCAAGTAGCAAAGAGAAATACAACCAACAAATGCCAACCCCGTTGACACAGATCTTGGAACTATCAGACAAAAGAATGTAAGCACCTTTCATAACCTAACACCCTGAATTAGTGGTAAGCAATCTTGAAATGGATGGGAAAATAGAAATTCCCAGCAAAGAAGCAGAAGCTATGAAAAAAATAAAAATATTAGAACTGAAGACACAATAACAAATAAAAATTCACTGGAAGGACTGAGTAACAAAATGGAGATGATCGAGAAAAAAGTCAGTGAATTTGAAGAAAAAATCAATAGAATTATCCAGCCTGAAAAAGAGAGAGAAAAAAAGACTAAAGTGAATGAGCAGAACTTCAGGAAACTATGGAATATTATCAAAAGACAGAGAGTAAAATAAGATTGGTACAGAAAAGAATGCGTGATGAAATAATATCTTAAAGTTTCCTAAGTTTAACAAAAGACAAACTTATACATGAAATAACTTGAAAAAACCCTGAACATAATACATCCAAAGAAATAAATGCCCCCAACAGATCATAATCTAACTATTAAAAAACCAAAGATGAAGAAAAAGTCATGAAAGCCGCCAGATAAAACTGATGCGTTATTTATAGGGGAGAAATGGATTGAATGACTGTAGATTTCTCATCAGAAATAATGAATGCTAAAAAACAGTGAAACAAAAATTTTAGTGCACTGAAAGAAAAGAACTATCAATTCAGAATTCTATATACAGCAAAAGTATTCTTTAAGAATGTATGCAAAATAAAGATATTTTCAATTAAAAAACAAGTAAGAGAATTTGTTGCCAGTGACATGCACTAAAAGAAATAGTAAAGGAAGCTCTTAAGGCAAAAGGGAAATGATACCAGAGGAACCCCAAACTTAAGAAGTGAAGGAAGAGTAAAAAAAAAATGATAAATATTAGGATAAATATAATCGATTGTTTTTCTTCTATTAAATTCTTTAAAGTATATATGACAATTGAAAGGAAAAAGTATAACATTAGTAGAATTTTCAATGTATGTGGAGGACAATTATAGCAAAAATAACAAATAGAAACTAAATAATAGAATGGTAGTACTAATACCAACCATATTAATAATTACATCACATGTAGACAGATGCTGTAAATACATCAATCAGATAGGATTTAGAACAAAACAAAAACAACATGATAAAAAAAAGTCTACCAAAAATCCATTCTAAATATAAGGATATAAATACATTAAAAATAAAAGGATGAAAAAATATATACAATGAACACACTAATTCAAAGGAAGATAGGGTGGCTATTCTAAGACCAGATAAGGAGACTTCAGAAGAAAAAAAATTGCTAAGGAAATCAAAGGACATTACTTAATGATAAAAGGGTTAATTTACCACGAAGATATAACAATACAAAATGTGTATGCACCTAATAACAGAGCTTCAAAATACATGAAGCAAAAACTGTTTAGAATAGGGGAGAAATACACAAATCCACAATTATACTCCTTTTCAATCACTGACAAGGAGCCCTGGTAGTGCAGTGGTTAAGCACTCAGCTGTTAATCAAAAAGTCGGGGGTTTGAACCCACCAGCCACTCTGCAGAAGAAAAGTGTAGCGGTCTGCTTCTGTAAAGATTTACAGCATTGGAAACTCTATGAGGCAGTTCTACTCTGTCCACTAGGGTCACTAAGAGGAATTCGACCTGACAGCAGTGAGTTTGGTTTAGGTTTAATAATTGATAGAACTATTAAGCATAAAATTAACAAGAAGATAAAAGATCTGAACAATACCATCAATCAACTTGTCCTAAATTTCCTTTCGTAATTGGGACAATTCCCCTGGCCACCACAGTGACACCCTTCTCTGTTTGTGAGTTCAGTGGCATGAGGAAGCCAAAATCGTGAGGGACAGTCTCAGTTCCCAATTTAACCAAAGGATGATAACATTGAGTTATTACCAATTACCAGTTGCCACCAAGTCATCTTCCACTCATAGTGACCCCATGTGTGTCAGAGTAGAACTGTGCTCCATAGGGTTTTCAATCGCTGAATTTTTTTTTTTTTTTTTTTTTTCCTGAAGTAGATCTCCAGGCTTTCCTTCCAAAGTTCATCTGGGTGGACTAGAACTTCCAACCAACCTTTTAGTTAGCAGTCAAGCATGTTAAACGTTTGCATCACTCAGAGACCCCCTTAGGTAGGAGGTCCTCTAAATGTACGGCCAAGGTTATGGGAACTCAATCAAAAATTCCTCAAGAATGTTAAGAAGTGGAATAGGGAGAGGGACCATTCCCACCACTTCTTCTTGGCTACCAGATCTGAACATTTTGTTAATAGGGAAAATAGCACCATGTATGTTCCACTAGTATAAGGGCATATAAGGAGCCCTGGTGGTACCTATGGTTAAGCTCTTGGCTGCTAACCAAAAGGTTAGCGATTTGAACCCACCTAGTTGCTCTGTGGGAGAAAGATATGGCCATCTGCTTCCATAAAGATCACAGCCAAGAAAACCCAATAGAGTAGTACTGTTCTGTCACATAGGGTCACTATGAGTTGAAATCAACATGGTGGCACTTAACAACAACAACAATAAGGTATATACTACACATGTAAGACAGTAACCCCACCTCATAAGGTGTCTTTCAGCTGGTGCCATACTTGAACCTTCAGCATGCCATTCACTATTCTATCAGGCCAGATACTTCTAGAGTTTAGAATCTTGGTAAGAACCAGTGAATCCCATGGATGTGAGCCCATTACTACACTCCCTCTGCCAAAAAACACATCCTTCATCAGAAACAACGTTGTGTGTCAATGAGTAAAGCATTCTTTAGGTCCAGAATTAGTGGTTCTAGCAGAAGAGCTACAGGTAGGGAAATCAGTTCATAACTGAAACACGTCTCTATGAAGGGCAATGGATTGGGGTCTAATATATATACCATGCCACGTGTGGCTGGCTTGTTCTTCTGGTAACTAGTGCCAGAACGGCATCTTAGGATTGGTTCTGCTGTCGCATACTGCTCATCCATTCTTCTCCCTCCCTCCAGTCTCCTGCTGCTTCCCATTGTCCAAACTCAACCAGAAGTCAGGGTCAAGTCTTTTAGATTTCCCAATTTAAAAGTTAGAATGCTGAAATACATGAGACACTCCACTTTCCTTTCTGTCATTCCACCCCTATTTCTTCCTTCCCTCCCTCTTCCCCTTGATCTCTAGCATCAGACTTTTTTTTTTTTTTTTTTTTAAAGTTCTGGTATATTTTTAGCTAAACACAATGAGGAGTCATTATGACCTTCAGAATATGATAGATGAGAACAAATGAACACTTTTGTTTTATGTTGTATTTAATCTTGTTTTGTATTTAATCACTGAGGTATTCTCTTTTGTTGGTTATTTCTGCCTAGATGTATTTCTAGCTGTCAAATCTCACATTTAAAGTCTGCCTCCCCTCTGTTATAATCCATGGGAAGATTTGAAATTATCAGTCACCAACTCTGTGAAGTTTAGTTATGGCTAAAAACCTAACACCCTCTAGTACTCAACATACAAACATAGGCCAGCAAATAAAATGCATTTTCTCATTACCTGCGCCTACTTCTCTCATTTTATTACTGAGAACAAAGCTGGCATTGAAGTCACAGGGAGCTGGAATTCTACTGGCATTCTATTATGCTGGGACACCCATTGGAAATCAGGCCTCAGGCACAATAACAAAACAGAGCTAACTCGGCGATGAATGGGAGAACTGAGCCTATGTCAAACTATTGTGAGGAAAGGGTGGCTGTTTCATTATTGCTTCTTGGTTATATTTCACTGTTTTATTTGTACCAAAAAAAAATGTTGGAAAATATTTATGATGCAGCAACTTTCCTTTTGTTGCTCTAACAGAAAAATAAAAGATAATATTCAAATTCACAAATTAGATCATTCTCTTCCTGGTGGTGCTTCATCACTGAGAAAATGAATATCTAGTTTTTTTAGTGATTTGTAAAAAGCAAAAAAAAAAAAACAAAAAACAGTGTTTTATATTGCAATTAACCTTTCAAGACATGTAGCCAACAGCTTGTGCTTAAAAAAAAAAGGAACTCCAGATAGAAATAATGTTTCTCACCCAGTAAGGGGTTTTCCATTAAATTAAAATGTTCAATATTTCTGCACATATTAGCTTCAATAATTGAAACAAATTTAATGCTCTCCAGAAGGCTTAAAAAGCAAACGTGGAGAAACATAGGTATTTACGGGATTTCACTGACTGATTAGCAAATTGTTTCTATAAACAGGAGGCACAGCAGTTGACCTACTTGGTGGCATACTATTAGAGCTTGATGAAACTTAATTTGCATTTATATTAATGGTCTTTGACGTCAGTGCTTCACACATTGCTTGCTGGCCTTCTCAGTGGGTACGGATGCCAGCCTCCCTCCAGATGGCTTGCCATTTGCATTAAGTATTCATCACAGAGATAAATACTCATGGCCTGGCACAACACAAATTATGGATTTGAAGAAATCCAAGCACATTACTAGGGATGGGGAGGAAAGGAATGTGAGGCTTTGCATTCACAGGGTTCAATGGCATCTCTACAAAGCTGCTGGGTGATCAGCATTTTCAGATGGCACAACTGTAGATGGACTACATCTGTTCATAGCAAGTTGCAAGCCTTACTGTGTCTATTTTATATGGGAATTCTTCATTTATTTGACAAATACTCATTAAGTGGCTATACATTTTAGGCACAGTTCTAGAAAGTGCTCTCATGGAGTTTATAATTCCGGTGGTAAGAGCCAGACGATAAACATATAAGTCTATATTGGCATAATCAAAGGGAGAAGGTTCCTATCCCCTCATGAGAAGATGATTTCTTAGACTTATACCAAATCTAAGCTAAGAGTGCCACCTGTATAGCTAGCTATGCCTGAGTGTTTCTGGAAACGGGGAGTAAACTTGGAAATTCCAGATCTGACCTCAGCATAAAAGGAAAGGAAAATGAAATTTAAAAAAAGAAGAAGAAAGAGAAATTAAAATAGAAGAGAGTGTGAAAATGAGAAGAAAAGAAAGCAAATAATGGAAACAAACCTCTGTAAGCCCAGAAGCAACAGAGCACCCTATGACTGGAACCAACAACAACTCCATTGGGCCTAGACCTTTGTTAGGTACATGACATGAGTTTTGTTTATTTCTCACACACACACACACACACACACACACACACACACACACACACACTCACAAGTGATGAATATAAACTGTATATTTCACATGATATACGGAAAGTGGTCTTTTTACCATATGCCTTGGGGCATTATTACACAGACACACCTTGTCTAGAAAAATGTAAGTGTAACATAGATTTTGAATCCTGCTGGCTTTACGTAGGAATTAATGGCAACAGATCTGCTTACATATTAAGGACAGAAGTGTTTCCCATCGGCTTCTTTCAGAATCTCTTCAGAGATAATGATCTTAAACTTAATGTAGTTTCATTGGGTCTAATAAGAACGATTCATCTTGCTCATGCAGGTCATGGAAGGAGTTGGCTAAGGGTAAATGGAAGCCACTTAGGCAAAACTGTAAAGTGTGCAAATTTGTCTTCAGAGCTCCTTTAGGCGAAAGAAGTTATTCATCTAAAAATTCAACACCTATATGTGATGTGCCTTCCACATGTCAGGCTCTGAGTTAAGCTCTACGGATGGGGACGGAGCAGTTGAACAAGACGGACAAGTTCCTTGGTCTTGTCGATCTGACATTTTAATCCTCCCCAACCTTCCATACTTGTCACCCTCTCCTACCTGTCTGTAGTAATCCACCACAGAAGAGGAGAAAGTATCCTCTAGGGGTTAGTTTCTAATCTAAGTTTTCTAGGGACTTAACCTTTAAAACATTTAACTGGAGAGGGCTCTTTGTCTACTTCTCCTTCTTCTTATACTTTTTGTTCTACCAATGTGGCCAAGACGGATAGGGTGACAAAGGCTTTTCCCTCTCTCTTGGGACCAGTCTTGGTGGTACACAAAGTCTATCCTGCTGTCTGTCTCTCTCACTTCTTCTTCTCTGATCCAGGGAGTACCATAGACTATCCTGCCCTTATCATCTTCATCTTACAGTTGAGATGGTAATAAGGAGAGGTCTAGTGATGATATTTTGGACCAGGAGACACAGGAATACCTAAATCCTACTATGATCTGACTGCTTACTTCCCATAAGTTCTACAAGAGTGAACATGCACCGTAGGACAAAAGCACAGTAAAGAAACATTTTATGTGCAGTTGTGATTTTTTTGGCCCCCAGAATCCATGTACAACTCTTGACATTTATAGAGAAACGTAAGAATGGCTTCACTTTGCTAAGTTTCAGGAGGCTGAAGGACATAGATCAAAGCTGGTCATTTTCCCCATGGGTTGAGTGGAGAAATTCCTTCCTTTGAAGGCAATACCTACCAACCCTACTCACTAACCTTCCTGTCCAAAGTCTTCCTTATTTCATTTTCCTGTGGCAGACTGACAATGTTGTTGTTATTGGTAGGAGGGACTGCCAGATTTCTAGATTTGCTGGTATTGTTTGCCTTTGAGTCAATTCCAACTCGTAGTGACTCTATATAACAGACTAGAACTGCCGTATAGGGTTTTCTAGGCTGTAATCTTTATGGAAGGAGATTGCCAGGTCCTTTCTCCTGTGGAATCACTGGTGGTTTCGAACCGCTGACCTTTCTGTTAGCAGCTGAGTCCTTAACCATTGTACCATCAGGGCTCCTTAGAGTGACAATATTCCTCATTATAAACAGTTTCAAATGTAGGCTGCAAAGTACTTAACTATATTCAAATTGCCTTGACTTACACCCCGCTCACTTGTATCATTATCCTCCCCTACTCCCAAAGCTTAGTTCTGATCTTCCTCCCAGACCTTGATGTTGCAGTACTGACCAGTGGGTTTCCATGTTATTCCCAAGGGGTCTTTTCTGCCTTATGTGCCACCTGTAATCACTTGTATCTGTGGCATTCCTCTGCTCTCATTTTTGTGATGCTGAATGCTTTTGTCCACCCCCTTCCAGATGTTTGGACCCCTGTCCTTAAAAGTCTGCCTGTGATCAAAACCTTCTATCTCTACAGGTAGACTTCCTGGATGATGACTTATGGTCCACAGGGCTCCCTAGTTCCACTTACATTAATGTCTCTACTTCTGTGTTATTAGGGCTACCTTGGAGCCCCAGGGCCAACCATTGCCTCAAATATGACTGTTTCAGCATTGTACTTTTTATATCAGGCCACTGCTTCTAGGCTAAATCTCTGCCATCATCCCAGACCACTGTGCACCCCTGTCCTGTTCTGGGTAGCATGCTACAGACAAGGCCTTGCCTTCTCATCTTCTGCTCCATGACAGAGCCAGCATGCCTCAAATCCAAAACATGATACTCTAAAACCTGTATCCTTCCTCCCCTCCATGTACCCTCTCTCTCTTTCTAGAGTCCCCATACCACTGCCTTGTTGATTTCTCTTTTAATCAAGACCTTTCTTTAAGAAGAGAAGACAGGAGTTAAATGTTACTTCAGAATGACATTAAGCCAACGTGGTTTCATTTTAAACCAAGATTCACCATAGTGAAGGGCAAGCTTTCCCCTGTTACAGAAACAATGCATTGAAGATCATAAGTGTGAGATGTTTGAGAGCATAAGAACCTGCACATACCCCTTAAATTTTACCTTAGAGTAAGATGGACCCAGGGTTACAAAGACTATGCACTAGGATTCCCTTTTCCTGAAGATCCCTGAAATCTTTCATCCCTCCGCCTGCCTTCTCTGCTCTCTGGGGAGAGTCAAATCCTCCTCAGAGCTCAAACAGGCTCCCTGCTCCTGAGCATGTGGATGCACAGTGGAAAACCAGGGCAGCCATGTCCTGCACATCGCAGTTTCCAGGCTCTTAGAAACTGAGGAATTCTTTTTAATCTCAACATTTTTCACAGACCCATACATGAAAGCAGTGAGACTCTTAATATCTGCCAATCGAGAAAAAAAACATCACAGCAAACAACTGTGTTGCAACATGGATGGACCTTGAAAATATCATGCTGAATGAGATAAGTTAGTCACAAGAGGACGAATATTGTACGATCCCTCTTACGTGAAATATCTAGAACAGGCAAGTGTATACAGACCAAAGTTTATTAGTGGTTACCAGGGGCTGGCGGGAGGGAGGGGGAAAGGCAGACCCATTGCTTAGGGGACAGTGAACTTCTGTTAAGGGTAATGGAAAAATTTGGAAACGGATAATGGCGATGGTTGAACACCATGATGAACATAATTAATGTCGCTGAAATGTACATGTAAAGAATGTTAGAATGTTGAAATGGCAAATGATTTGTTACATATGTATTTACTACAGTAAAGAAGCCATGACATGTATTTAATAATTCTTTTACATTTTCTTGAATTTAATTAGACAACACAATCTACATACATTTAGAATTAAGTATACATATGATAAGAAAATCTGTGTGTTCAATCTACAGATAATGAATGCACTGTATGTATTTAGAGTTTCAGATGTTTTATATTAATTCAATACCCTTCAAGGGATTTATGGCCCTCAGGTGGAAATCACTGGGTCTCTATGATTTGATATTAGATATCACCTGCTGATAATAGGAGACTCCTAGTTTACCTCAAGATGTTTGGCATCATGAAGACAGCCTCAGCCCTCATTTTCCTACTGCACACAGGAAGTTTGGGGAATGGCCAGGAAATCCCACCTGCCAGTTATCCATCCATGTCCCTGTGGAGTACAGTGGGTGGGAATGAGGAGATAAGGAACTCACTTCTCTCCTCAAAATAAAACCCAATATCAGTGTGCCCTGTGCCTTGTGCATTTATTTGGTTTGAATTGTTAGCGATGATCCCACCAAGAGAGAAGTGGTTTGGTCACTTTTCAAATGAACGATGTTTTCTTTTCCTTTGTCCATCCAGACAGTGACCTATTCTATTAAATGAGGATCAGCACTTTCTTCTCTCAGTGATGAAGTGTGAAAGACTCCGTTTATAAAAGACCAACCATTTTTTTCACATTCCTCTTTTATCCTTAAGGAGGGAAAAATCCTCCTTAAAATCTTATGTATTCCCTTGTTGATACAGTTTCTGGTATTTCCATTATTCGTTGCCAGTCTTTGGAGAAACTCTTCCATTCATCAATTTATGCTTTTAGGAAATCTGCTGTGAGTCATCAGAGTCATGGCTTGTCAAAGACAAATCTTGTAAAGCATGTGCTTTAGAGGTAGGAAGAGTTTCCAAAGACATAAATATCTATTTCTAAGGAAGAGATATAAATTAAACCTTCAATTTCTTTTCTGAAGCTTGTGAATAAAATCCACTTCATGGATAAGTCTTATAAATAAGACTTTACCAGGGCCTAAATATACTGCTATTCATTAATTTCATTTCCTTATTAAGAAGCATTTTTTCAAAGGAGCAATGATTATAATTAATGTCAGGGATGATCCTACCCCAAGTTCAGGTAATTATGGAGTTTAACAATGTACACCACAATTTTCTCCTTGCTAGAAAGGAATATACCCATTCAATATTTTCTGAGCGTTGATACATGCCAGGTCTTTTTAGCAATGGAAATAGGAAGATGAACAAGACATAGTCCTTGAACATTTGGGATAAGCACAGAGTGTCACAAAAGCACATGGAAGAGGCAACAGGTCCAGTTTTGGGTAGATCAAGGCAGGCTTCAGAAACTAAGTGACATCTCAATTGAGACCTAAAGGAAGTGTGAAAATTATGGATTAATCTAGGCTAGTGCTACTTAAAGTCCACAGACTGGTGTCAGTCTGCAAACTGTCTGTTACCAGTCTTCAACAAGATAAGTAAAATTGACAGTAGGCAATGAGAAACTTTTTATAGCAATTTGCTATTACCACAACATCCAAACATGATCAGTGGGCTTATGCCTTATGAATTTATTTTGTTGTTGTTGTGGATGTATTTTATAAAAAGTACTAGTCTGCAATGAATCGGGAATTTAAAAAGAAAAGCTGGTCCTTCACCATCAATAATTTGAGAAGCCTGGTCTAGGCAATAGTGAGCAAAGGAGGAGAGCTGAGCAGAGGGTAGAATACAGCAGATTCGAAGGCCTAATTTTGATGCCCAAGAGGTGGCACGTTTGCGGAACTGTAGTTGAGGGTGCCTGGATGTCAGAGTGCAAGACAAAAAAGGGAGTAACAAGACTTGAGGCAAGCAGGAACTATGCCATGAAGAGCTGCCTTGTAAATCTATGTGGGACAAAGAGGGGTTATTGAAGGGTTTTAAACAAAGGTGTGACATGATTATATTCTGCTTTTAGAAAGATAGTTCTGCCCACAGTGCTGGGAGTAGGTTAAAGTGAAATAAGTCTGAAGGCCAGAATATCAGCCGATTGGTAATCCATGTGAAGGAAAATGACTTTTGCTCAGGTTTTTACTTTTACTTAGACTTTTCACAATATAGTTAATCGACTCCACGGGTGTATGTAGATTGAAGAAAGTGTGGATCATGGACTCGATAAAAACTAACATTTCAGAGAGAGGTAGAGGAAAATGACCTCACAAAGGAATGTTAAGAGGAAGAAGCCAGAAAAACTGGAGGAAAACTAGGACTAGGAGACCCTGGGTGGTGTAAACAGCACGCACAGCTGCTAACCAAAATGTTGGCAGTTTGAATCCACCCAGAGGCACTTCGGAAGAAAGGCCTCGTGATCTAATTCCAAAAAATCAGCCATGAAAACCCTATGAAGCACAATTCTACTCTGACACACGTGGGGTTGCCATGAGTCGGGGTCCACTCAACAACAACTTTTTTTTTCCTGAGTGTGTGTGTGAGTAAAAATATGTTGTGCCTTTCTCAAGCTCTCAGTTAGGTGAAGAAGAGCTGGTACTTCTCACCAGGAGAGTGCTCTTTGAAGAACTGCCAGCCAGAACAACTTGGCCACCTTCTCACAACATCACCTCACCAGAAGACAGTGCCATCTTCAAAAGTGAAAGTGGCACTTGCCTGACAAGACTACTTGTTGCCTGCAGGAAAATAGTAGCTACATCCCCTTTGATGAAACCATCGTATGCCATACTAAGAGGCTTTAGCTGACCATCTAAAACCCTTCTCCTCAAGTCAGAAAACCCCGTTACCCAATTCCCTTAACACCATTCTCTCACTATACCTCTTATCTTCATGGATTCTCTTGAAGTATCTATCCCCTAAAGTATATTTTCTCCTTCTTCTTGCAAAAAAGCCATCTTTCCTGTAAAATAGTCCTTAGCAGTTTGTGCTTTCTACATGTCAGGCACCAGGTGAAACATCCCCACTGTTATCTAATCTTCACAACCACCTGAAAAGGTTGGTACTATAATTATCCTTATTTTGCAAACGAGAGAAACAAGACTTTGAGAGGTTAAGTAATTTGCTAGCCTTAGAGCCAGACACCAACCCAGGAATCTCTCACACTGCTTCTTCTAAATCTATTTCCTCAAAATTTATGTCCCACTTCCATATAATCTCTGCTTGTAGTACACCATATCCCTTCCTTAAGAAGATACAGAAAAGTTTCCAATTCTTCTCATCTCAGTATCTACCTCCACAATTGTTCCTCCCTCAGTGTTGCTTGGTCAACACTATTTCAGAAAGAAATATATCAGCAACCCTAGAGTTGTTTCATTTCTCTTCGTATGAACCAAGCTTTCGATCTGTTTACCTTTGAGATCTGCTGTGAAAAATGGTGGTGGCTTGAGCTACCAAAAAGCATACACATCATTTTGATTTCTGACCCATTTGCTCCAAGAACACTTGCTAGTATGATTCTCAGTCACCAGGGTTTTGAAAACTTTCGTGAGGATTCTTATGCTTTCTTGCTAGTGCTACGCATTTCAAACTAAATCAGGGCTGATGATGACTGCCATACACTCCACTGTGATGACTGGTGCTCACTGAGACCTGGCTTTCTCTGGCAGGGGTGTGCTGATTGTTCATCAGGCAGCTGGTTCTTTTAAGCCTTGTAACACCTCCTGAAACTGAGTGCCCGGTTGGAGGGAGGTTGCCAGCTGACAGAATAAACAAACGGCCATCCACCCTGATTGCAAAACTTTCTAAAATGCAAACATTTCTCGTGAGTGCCCAGACAGGAAGCTTTTTCTGTTTTGTTTTTCAAATGTATTCCTGTCATCAGAGGAGCACAACTCCCCACGAATTTGCCTGTGGTGATAAAAGGATTTGAGTCTATCACATAAGGCGACAACCATATGGACAGCTTCTCTTAAGAAGATAATGAATAGAGGTTTATTTCAGAGAATTTCGAAAGAATGATCCAGCAGAAAAGAATATTAAGGATTACCTAAGATAACCTGAGCTATTTTATCAAAATCTAATTTTAAAATAAGTCTTCTATTCTGCTCCTTTCTGACACACACTATGATACTACCATATTCAGCATGGGATCCGTACTCTTTATCCCCAATTCTTTATTCTCTGGATTAAATTATGTGAGTAAGGTGGGCAGAGAGAGGGAGGGAAGCTGGCACTGGGACAGGGGAGCATTTTCCCCTACTGCTGAATCAGATGGGATCCACAAGCTCCATTTAATAACACGTTTTTTCTTCCAGTTCTATTTTGACCTTTCCATTGTTTGATTTCACCTTTTGATGTCATACATCACATGCATTGCTTTAGTCAGTTTATGGAATCTCTTTGCTGCTTTTTTTATATCTCATTTCAAAGGGCATTTAAATCCAAAACATCACTATCTATATAAACCAAAATTAAAACTTAATTAATTGAAATAAACTAGTATTATTTTACCTCAGTTTCCAGATTTTTGCTTTAGTATTTTCCTTTGGCTTCAAAGATCTGGCTAAATTGAGTTATTTAGTTGATGTGGTGATTAGCTGATTGGAATAATTATCATTCCATTTGTAAAATATAAAAAATGTTAACATTCAAAGATGCCCTTTTAAGATGCTTTATTGCAAATCCTCATTTTAAGTTGGATCCGAAGCATTCAGATGACTTACTAAAGGCATTTACTGACAAAGCCTAGACTAGAAGTCAGTCCACATGGTTTCTAGTTTTCTCCTCCACCCACTGAAAAACAGTGCCTTCATAAATACAAACCAGTTGTCATTGAGTCAATCCTGACTCATGGCAACCCCATGTGTGCCATAGTAGAACTGTGCCCCATAGGCTTCTGAATGGCTGATTTTCAGAAGTAATCGCCAGGCCTTTCTTCTGAAGTGCCTCTGGATTAACTCTAACTGCCAACCTTTCGGTTAGCAGCTGAACATGTTAGGAGTTTGCACCACCCAGGGACTCCCTGCCTTCTTAAATACTTGATTAAAAAAAAAAAAAGAAAAGAAAAAGATTAGTAAGTAGTAGGAGAATTGACAAAAAGCAATAAATACTGTAGGAAAAAATGAGACTTATTTTCATTAATAAGTAAAACTTATTATTCATTAATATTTCATTAATATTTTGTGACTTATAAAATTAATAGTTACCATATCTTACGTTTACTTTCAAAGCGTTTTGTGGTTTAAAATGTTTTAGAATCCATATCTTCCAGTTTATTTTGGGTAAAACACAAGCACTGAATTTTCACTTGAAACTGCAGATTCTGAGTACTTGTGCCTTCCACATGACCTGCTTTCCACAGTTGTTTGAAAATGCAGTTGTTAGCTGTTAGTTGTCATGGAGTTGCTTCCAACTCATAGGGACCCTACATACAACAGAACAAAACACTGCCTGGTCCTGCACCATCCTCACAATCATTCTTACACTTGAGCCCACTGTTGCAACCACTGTGTCAATCCATCTTGTCAAGGGTCTTCCTCTTTTTTCACTGATCCTCTACTTTACCAAGCATGACATCCTTCTCCAGGGATTGACCCCTCCTGATAACATGTCCACAGTATGTGAGACATAGTCTCACCATCCTTTCTCCTAAGGAGCATTCTGGCTGTATTTCTTCTAAGACAGATTTGTTTGTTCTTTTGGCAGTCCAAGGTATATTCAATATTCTTCCCCAACATAATTCAAAGGTGTCAATTCTTCTGGCTTTATGTTCTATCAGCTGTTACACAACATGTTAAAGGGTAGTTTTGGGTTACCAGTTATGTATATGCTGACAGAGGCCAATGATAGACATGTCCCCATCCCTTTCCTGAAGCCCATTTTCCAATTTCTAAAAAATAGCTTCATTTTGAAATTCTCCACCAACTCCAAGTGTTAAAGAATGTTATTCTTCCTGAAGAAGCCAGTAGCAGTGTGGAGGGAAGTGGGTCTCAATAGATGGACATCATAACCACGTGGACATGAGACATTGTTGAAAAATGCCAATGTCCAGGCCTGAACCAGCAAATGAATCAAAATCAACACAGGGTGCAGCTGGCCATTGGTTAGTGTTGAAAATGCTCCCCAGGTGTTTCTAATGTACAGCCAGGTTTGAGAACCACTGTGGAGTGGGAAAATCTCCAGCTTTGGAGTGGGAAAACCTTGGGTTTAAAACCTGTCTCTGCCACTTAGGCGTACTATCAGTTTGGGTAATTTACTAACTTCTCTGAACCTCAATTTTCTTACCCATAAAAATTAGAATAATAATTCTTATCTTGCAGGGTTAGTGGAAGAATTACGTGAAATAACATATGTAAAGGAGTCCAGTACAACATTTGGGCAGGTAAGTTTTCAATAAACAATGGATTCCCTCGCCTATCCTGTCTGACATTTGCAAACTGCATTTCTCTGAGAATCAAAACATTAGAACAATGTGCCTTACTGCCCACAGAGACACAGATATCTGCTTATGTTTAACAAGTAACAAGCTCTAGGGTTTTCTAGAAAAGAAGGTGGCTGCATTTTGCACATATTACATTAGAAATGATAGGCTACCAGAAATCTCCCCCAAACAGCCATTTCAGAGTATGGTTTGCCCAATGGACAACAGCTGATCTAGTGCTCAAGTGCAAGTAGCTAAGAGCTTTTGGACTTGCATTTACTAATACCAGTAAACCAGTTGTCATTGAGATTACTTCAACTCTTGGTGACTTCATGTGTGTCAGAGGAGAACTACGCTCCTTAGGGTTTTTAGTGGCTGTGATCTTGCAGCAGTAGATTGCCAGGCCTTTCTTCTAAGATGCCTCTGGGTGGACTAGAACCCCCAAACTTTCGATTAGCAGTCGAGAACATTAACCAGGGACTCTACATTTATTGATTGCATATTTAAATTCCAGGATAAGTAGTATTTTGAAAAAGTTCTAGAAATGTACATTGTCCTTATTCTGTGAAAACGTGTCACAAAGCACGTAAGGCTTAGTAACCAGACTGAAGCTAAATGCAGCATCTAGGCCAAAGTCAAATTTTAAATTATACCCTGGCCAATTACTAAGAGGCACTTATGTGTCTAACTTGAGAGACCTGAAAATGTTTTGTCATCTGCTATTTTATTTTTATTTTGTCACTTGATATTTATAATCTATAGCATGAAATCCAGTTACAAGTTCCAGAAGAAGGAATAGTGGGCTCCAAAACTGGAAATACAGGAAAGAAAATAATAAGATATACTTATTCTGACTTCATGATTTGGAAGTGATTATTGTATCCAGGACTGGCTGAAGTTACTAGACAGATTAATTATCTAATTGGAACGACAGAAAAATATTTCCCTATTTAATAGGACTAGATGTTTTCAAGATTGCATAATACCCAACTTTAATTGATATACTTTATTGGTGTAGTAAGGGTTACTGCATGTTAAAATTGCATTCCTTAAAGTTTCTACAACTCTGACTTTACACTAACTCAGGCTAGCCCTTCATCTCACCTGGTCCAAATAAGTGGTTCTTTGGAGCTGGTGATGATTCAGATCACTTAGATGGATAAACATTGACGCAAGGAGAAAAAGAGGTTGGAGGGAATCCAGGGACGCTATTTGTAGCGAGTTTCCTCTACCCCAGCTGATGCTGTTCAGTGGAATTAATAGGGACAATTACTTCTCTTTGGATGCACTGTAGCCCATCTTAAATTACCACTATAGCTTCAATTAATATTGGTCATATATTACTTGTGATTACCACTAGAAGAGAATGTCATAAACGCAGGTTAGTGAGGGGCGGAGAAGGTTTTTGCTAATATTACTGCATGTTTCAGACTCAGTTAACAATTAATCATCCACCCCATCCTTTACTAAAGGGCAAGTCATCTATTTCATATGGGACAACAAAAGTTTGATACATAACTTTCTAAGAGGTGGATCCCAAGGAGGGTCCCATGTTAGATGTTGACACTAGTTGCTTTCCAACCTAAAGTTTCTATTATCCCATACAGGGTATCAAACTGGTTCAAAGCCTTGCTGAGAATTTGCATTTCTAACAAGTTCCCTGCTGAAAATTTGCATTTCCATCCCAGATATACTAAATCAAAATCTATAGTTTAACAAGACCCCCAGGTAATTCTTATGTATAACTTCCTTTGAACTTGTTAGAAATGGGTTTAACAATCCCTCCAGATGATTTATACTCACACTGAAGATTGAGGACTGCTGCCCTAGAGCAAGGAGCCCTGGTAGCACAGGGGTTAAAGTGATCAACCGCTAACCAAAAGGTCAGAAGTTGGAAACCACCAGCAGCTCCACAGGAGAAAAACGTGGCAGTCTGCTTCTGTACAGATTTACAGCCTTGGAAACTCTATGGGACCACTATGAGTCGGAGTCAACTTGATGGCAGTGGGTTTGGTTTGGGCCCTACAGCAAGGTGATACTTAAAGACGTGCATTAACTGCTTCAGACAACATAGAATAATCACAGGAAGCCGTATTTATAGACATAATTAATTATGGCAATACTCTTTTTAATGTTATCGGATGTCCAAAGGGAGATGGTCTGCCCCATCATTTATTCAAAGACCAGTGTTAAGTGCCATTTTATTGCTATGTATGAAAGGAACAAGTCCCTGACCTTGGAAGGATTACGTGAGAAATAATTAAAAAGGAAAATTAGAACATCACATTAATCACTATTAAAACCAGTCCAAATAAATGTACATTTAGAATGAGCAAACAAAATATACCACTTTAGAAGAAACCAAAGTATTCACTTGGAGTAGTTGCACGCAAAATTTAAAGGATTAGGTAAAATATGGAAGGTGCCCTGGAGGCACAGTGGTTAAGCACTCAGCTGCTAACCGAAAGGTCAGCAGCTGGAACCCACCAGCAGCTCCGCAAGAGAAAAATGATGTGATAGTCTGTTTCCATAAAGATTTACAGCTTTGAAAACCCTATGGGGCAGTTCTACTCTGTCCTATAGGGTCGCTATGAGTCGGAATCAACTCGAAGGCAACGGGTTTGGTTTTCTGGGTAAGATATGGGGATCCATCTTCATCTCTTATCCATTTAGGCCAAAAGCAATGCAGACTTGGTAGCTGAGGAGCAGCCTGATTTAGTGGTTAGTTTCTATACCCAGGAGTAGGCTACATGGGTTTATATATCGATTCCACCATTGCATAGTCAGGCCCTCCCACCAAAAAAAAAAAAAAAAAAAAACCCATTGCCATTGAGTCAATTCCTTCTGACTCATGGTGACCCCATGTGTTACACAGTAGAACTGCTCCATAGGCTATAATCTTTATGGAAGTAGATCCCAGGCCTTTCTTCCTTGGTACCACTAGGTGGATTCGAACCACCGATCTTTAGACGAACAGTCAAGAGCAAGCCTTTTGCCCCACCTAGGGACCTTTGTCAGGCCCCAGCCCATCCAAATTCTTGGTCACTCTTGACCATCACAGGAAGTATTATCATCAAGCTCAGCTCCAGCCCCAATATCTAGAGACTAGAAATAGGTTCTACTACCACTGCCTATTGCTCTTGAATTGTTTTCTGCTGTAGGAAAGCCCTACGGGCTTCATCCTGCTTACAGGGTAGACCTTTCCTGTCATCACCACCACTGGATCACTCATCTGAACCAGGCCTGAGCCGGAACTGCCCTTTATATAATGCACCTGCAGCCAAGTTTATATCCCCAAACTCTGTCCTATTTGAACTTGGTTTCTTTTCCTTCTCAGCTGTTCCATGATGCTGGAGTTTCAAAATTCCTGTACCCAAGCTCATCTTTGTCCAAATACATCTCCTCACAAACCTTGCCTGACTCTCTGAAATTTCTACATTACTAACCACTTTGTTTGAGGGTGCTAAACTCCCTGTTAACCTAGAAATATGACCAAGGAGTATAACCCAGGAGCCATTTTCAGCCACTAAAACCTTAACTCAAGTAAAACGATTGCATTAACAGGCTAGGCCTTACCTAGAGAGACTGGAACTATAGATAGTATTTTCTCTGGAAGCAGCTGCTCAGCCTGGAAGCAATCCGAGAACACTAGAATTCGAAACCAGGAGGTGGCACAAAGGTCTAAAAGGGGCTAGAGAGAATCGTCTCCTTTTGGATGAGATGGCAGATAAAAGCCCCCCTTCCCTCAACCCCCCGCCACAGCCACTACAAGATCAAATGTTCCCACGAGACATATTTATCATTTTAACAGCAATGTGGAAAAATTACAGACCTTGAAGTCAGATAAACCTGAGCTTTAATCTTAGTTTGCAACGTGACCTTGGGAGGTTTAACCTTTCTGAGCCCTGGTTTTCTTATCTGTTCAAGTGTATATCATACTACCTATTTTGTAAGGTTTCTGTCCAAATTAAATAAGAGAGAATATGAGAAAACATTTATGCCTGGAACAATAAAGGAAAAAAAAAAACTGTTTCTTTCAACCAATAGCTCTGATGTCTATTACTTTTCCATCTTCTGTAGACCCCCTAAGGCAGGTGATGAAGTGGGATAATTAGAAAAGCAGGATAGCAAGTAAAGGAAAGAAAAATAGTCCAGCCATTGAGAATCCTACACAAGCAAGTCAATACCATGAAAATAACTCATGGGTCATTTTAGGAATCGCAGAAGCCTCCCGTTGAAAAGGACCCTAGGGGTCATCTGGCACAAATTCAGAAACTGGTGAGTTTTTTTTCTTCCCACATTCTATGTCTCTGACTGTGTTAAAGAGTGGCCACACCGGGGTTGTCAATGACTTTCCTGATGTAATAGACACTTCAACAGAATTAACTTTAAAATAATGCAAGCAAAGAGGAAATGTGCATTACAAGCCCCTTAGATGGATTTGATCTATATCCATTATATCTCCCTCAAATGTCTTAGTTTTATGACTTGGCAGTGGAAGTCATTTTGACACAGGGTTTTTAATAACATTGGTGTTCATTTCTGCACTATTCGATACACCCAATTAATAGATTCTGCAGATGAGCCCTTACCCCGTGAGGCTGCTAAATGAGTCAAGCCCATTAAGTGCTCTCCTTTTATTAATAGCACACATTGCACTTCTGCAATGTAAAAAAACCTATTAGTAGAGCTGGTTTCTGCCTCATGTTTGAGCACAGCTTGTAAATAAGTCAGCGCAGAAAAGGACATGAATCAAGATAACTGGAGCCTGTCATGTAGCCTAGAACAAACGACCAAGCCTTTTCTGAGGAAGAGACAATGTACCGCATTAGCTGGCTCTTGGCAAAGTAGGTGGGAGATCTTGTTGGCAAAGCGCCTGCCCACTATTAAGTCAGTTGTCTCTAAACCACTTCTCCATCTGAAACACCATTATTAAAAACTCTTTTTAAGAAAAGAAAAACTACTACCAATGTTTTACACAAACTCCTTCAGAAAATAGAGGAAGAAGGATCACAATGCATTTCCTGAGGCTACAACCTGACACCAAACCAGACCAGGCTGTTATAAGAAGAGAAAACTACGGCTCAATAACCTTCATGAACACAGATACAAAAATCCTCAGTAAAATGTTGGTAAAATCAAAATATAACCATGAAAAAATGTTAACTTCAGTGAAGGGAAAGACAACACACAATATAGGGGAAGTCAGAACAACTTGACCAAGGCAAAGTCATAGAACCTTCCTAGATACATCCAAATACCTTGAGGACCTAGTTACTGGGGCTGAGGCCTAGGACCATGGTCTTGGGGGACATCTAGGTAAACTGGCATAACATAGTTCACAAATAAAATGTTCTACATCCTACTTTGGTGAGTAGCGTCTGGTGTCTTAAAAGCTTGAGAGTGGCCATCCAAGATACAGCTACTGGTCCCATCCCATCTGGAGCAAAGGAGAATGAAGAAAATCAAAGACAAGGAAAATATTAGTCCAAAGGACTAATGGATCACATGAACCACAGCCTCCACCATCCTGAGCCCAGAAGAACTAGATGGTGCCCGGCTACCACCACCAACCACTCTGACAGGGATCACAGTAGAGGGTCCCAGACAGAGCAGGAGAAAAATGTAGAACAAAATTAAAATTTGCAAAAAAAAAAAAAAAAAAGACCAAACTTACTGGTCTGACAGAGACTGGAGGAACCCCTTAGACTATGGCCCCCAGACACCCTGTTAACACAGAACTGAAGCCATTCCCGAAGTCCACCTTTCAGCCAAAGATTAGACAGGCCTATAAAGCAAACAATAACACAAGTGAGGAACATGCTCCTTAGTTCAATTAAGTATACGAGAACAAATGGGTAATACCTGCCCAAAAGCAAAGAAGAGAAGGCAGGATGGGACAGGAAGACTAGACAAACAGACATGAGGAAACTAGGGTGGAAAGAGGGAGACTGCTGACCCATTGTGGGGATTGCAACCAATGTCACAAAACAATTTGTCTATAAATTTTTGAATGCGATACTAATTTGCATTGTAAACTTTCACCTAAAGCACTATAAAATTCAAAATATACACATATACATACATATAATATATATAAATATATATGAACCCTGCTGGCACAGTGGTTAAGAGCTCAGCTACTAATCAAAAATGTCGGCAGTTCAAATCCACCAGCAGCCGCTCCTTGGAAACCCTATGCGGAAGTTCTGCTCTGTCCTATAGGGTTGCTATGAGCTGCAATTGACTTGGCGGCAACAAGGTTTTTTTCTTTTTTTTTTGGTATATGTATATCTATGTAAAACTATGATAATGTACCATGACCAAGTCTAGTGTAAGTAGAACAAAGGACGTCTTCGAAAAACTTACCGCTAACACATACTTAATGGTGAAAATTAAATGCTTTCTCACTAAATGTGGAATTTAATTAGACAAGTAGGAAACAGCTTCTCTTAGAAGCCTAATGGGTTGTGTAAAATAGCTCAGGCCATACAGAGAGTAGCCAAGCATCTATAGCCAAGCTGGTTATCCAGAGCTCTTAGAAATGGTACGCATTTAGATATAGTTTGGGAGATTGATCCATCAGCAACATGTTAAGTGTTTTCAGCACTCCTCACCCACGGCAAAGCGCCTAGTGGGGTAAGCAAACTGCCCCCACCCCCATACCTCCTATACATCGTCAGAGTCCTGGGCACCACTCCCAAAGTGGGTGAAAGGGTATGTAGGAACTGGCTGTGGATTAAGGAGCAGAAAGTGTTTCCAAGAAGAAAACTTAAACATCAAACCAGAGGTTAGTTCAAAGAAGCTAGGTAGATGAAAGCAGGAGAGACTGTCAGATTTCTAGATCTAAGGCATCAAAACAGAAGGCAAGGGGTGACGTCTGTGGACACTCCCAGAGCCACGTGGCTGGGGAAGGAGTAACATGGGCAGCCCAGATGTAATGCAGTTGGGTAGCACTGATGAATCATTCTTGAGTAAGTATGTAAAAGAGAGGCTTGTATTTCAACACTAAGGAGACCGATGCCAGCTTGCCACCTCTTCTCCACCTTTGCCTGCCATGAAACTTTTCGTTAACAAGGGAACTCTTCAGGAAGTGGCTGGAGTGGGTAGTCAGGACAGGACAGGCAGTTTCCCCCTTTGAATTTTTCCTGGACCTTAGAACACAGCAGTTGGCAGGTACTTCAGAAAGGAATTCAGCTGGGCAGCAGCTGCTCAGAGCTCCCTGGGATGCTAGGGGAGCCTGAGGAAAACTAGATGATCCACCTCAGGGGGTGGAGGGAGAACCTCAGATATCCCTCGGGCCTGTCCTCCCTGGAGAATGCCAGCAGCAGAAAGTAGGAGAAAAGGGGAAGTCCTGAATTCATGGTGGCCAGAATTTTACATGGCATTTTAGGCCATCAAAATAGGCTTTTCTGGAGCAACAGATGAGGAGAAAGCCCAGTAAGGCTTTATCAATCCTGTTTTAAGGAATTAGATATATGGCACAGCTTAGCGTATAACCAGCCTTATCTCATAGCTTTGTGGAGAGGCCCTGTATTAGTTTCCTGCCATAGCAAATTACCACAACCTGGCTGTCTCAGAAAATGAGAAATTTATCTTCACACTGTTCTGGAGGCTAGAAGTCAGAAAACAAGGTGTGGGCAGGGCTGCACTCCCTCTGCAGTTTCTAGGAACATATCCTTCCTTACTTCTTCCAGCATCTGGTGGTGTAAGGTCAAGTTGTTGTTGTTGTAGTTAGGTGCCATTGAGCCAGTTCCAACTCATAGCGACTGTATGTACAACAGAACTAAACACTGTCTGGTGCTGCACCATGCTCATGATCGTTGTTATGCTTGAGCCCACTGTTGCAGCCACTGCGTTAATCCATCTTGTTGAGGATCTACCTCTTTTTCACTGACCCTCCATTTTACAAAGCATGATGTCCTTCTCCAGGGACTGGCCCCTCCTGATAACATGTCCAAGGTACATGAGACCATCCTCGCTTCTAAGGAGCATTCTGGCTGTACTTCTTCCAAGATAGATTTATTTGTTCTTTTGTCAGTCTGCGGTATATCAATATTCTTCGCCAACACCACAACTCAAAGGCGTCAGTTCTTTTTCAGTCTTCCTTAGTCATTTTTCAGCTTTCACATGCATCTGAGGCAATCAAAAACACCATGGCTTGGGTTAGGCGCACCTTAGTTCTCAAAGTGACATCTTTGCTTTTTAACATTTTAAAAAGGTCTTTTGCAGCAAATTTGCCCAGTGCAATGTGTCTTTTGATTTCTTGACTGCTGCTTCCATGGGTGTTGATTGTAGATCCAAGTAAAATGAAATCCTTGACAACTTCAATCTTTTCTCCTTTTATCATGATGTTGTTTATTGGTCCAGTTTTGAGGATTTTTGTTCTCTTTATGTTGAGGTGTAATCCACACTGAAGGCTGTAGTCTTTGATCTTCGTCAGTAAGTGCTTCAAGTCCTCTTCACTTTCAGCAAGCAAGGTTGTGTCATCTGCATAACGCAGGCTGTTAATGAGTATTCCTCCAATCTTGATGCCACGTTCTTCTTCATATAGTCTACCTTCTCAGATTATTTGCTCAGCATACAGATTGAATAAATACGGTGAAAGGATACAACCCTGATACACACCTTTCCTGACTTGAAACCATGCAGTATCCCCTTGTTTTGTCCGGACAACTGCCTCTTGGTCTATGTACAGGTTCGGCATGAGCACTATTAAGTGTTCTGGAACTCCCATTCTTCGAAATGTTATCCATAATTTGTTATGATCCACACGGTTGAATGACTTTGCATAGTCAATAAAACACAGGTAAACATCTTTCTGGTATTCTCTGCTTTCAGCCAGGATCCATCTGACATCAGCAATAATATCCCTTGTTCTACGTCCTCTTCTGCATCCGGCTTGAATTTCTGGCAGTTCCCTGTTGATGTACTGCTGCAACCACTTTTGAATGATCTTCTGCAAAATTTTACTCAGACAAGTATAAACTGAAAATAAAAGGTTTTGATTTTCCCTGTTGAAAATAAGGGAAGAGCCTCCCTCCCCTGCTGTTCTTTCAGAATTCACTTTAGATAGCTTGCAATTGTAAAACCCCTCTTTGTCTCTTTGAAAAGTATGTAAATCTAAGGTGTTAACTCAAGGACCTGGCAGCCACCTTTTAAAGTGTAACTTCAAGTAATTCTCCCCTACCTCTCAGTGTCCTGGAAGGATATTAGCATAACTTCAGGTGTCCTGCCATAAAGAGACTAGAAAATGAGCAATTTTATCCTGAACACCTGAATGTAATGGATGGTATCCACTTAGTTATACACAGACGGTCAGATTTTCTGTCCTTCCAATCTCTGTAGTGGATTGCCTGTGATGCATCATGTTCTGATTTGATGCTTATTTAATATAAAACTTTTCTTTCTCTTCTATTTTTACGGAGAAGGTTTTTGAGTTAGGAGTAGATTTTGTTTTTTTAACTGTATTTCCCCAATAGTAGCACCAAGCCTCCCAAGGTTTGTGGATTCACAACTCCAATCTTTGTTTCTGTCTTCATATGGCCTTCTCTGATGGTCTCTCAGCTGTGTGTCTCTGATAAAGACACTAGTTATTGGATATAGGGCCTACCCAGATAATCCAGGAGGATCTCATCTCGAGGTCCTTAACTCAATTACTTCTCCAAAGACTCCTTTACCAAACAAGGTTGCATTCACAGGTTCCAGGGCATGGACATACTTTTTTGGGCCACTATTCAGCCCACTCCAGGCCTTAAAGTCCTTGAGGCTCTTGATATCTAGAAACATCTGCAGAGGTGCAGCAGATCCCCAGCCACACTTTTAGTCTCCTCTACGTCTTAAGCTCCTGTGGCTCCTTGTGTGGCCTTCAATGGAGGTTAAGAATAACAGCACAAAGGAAGAATCCTTTAGGTCTGATCACAAGTGCAGGCACTCTGAAAGTATCACCCTTCCTCACTCCACCTCCTCTACAGGAAACTTTGTGTTTAGGGGATAGTATGACTAGAATATTTGGGGTAGGGTAGGAAAGCCCAGGATACAAGTACTTTTATTTGTTGTCCTGATCCTTCATGGTGCACTAGGACATGGCTACTCCATCTAGACTCTCACATGGAATTCTAAACCACATGAAATGCAGGTAAAAGTCGGGAAAGAGAGGAGAAAGGAAAGGGATAGGATTGATTAGAGAAACATGGCCACTAGTGAGCGATGGCCTGAGGAGGGAAGAGGGAGATTTTGCTTTTTGACATGTTTTCAAATGTAAAATTACCGAAAAAGAAGAAACTACACCAGAAGTATTGAAAGACCAAAGGAAGACTTAGCATACGGAGAGAAGCCATGCTACACAATCTTGACATGAACAGAAAGTTGACAGGGTCCTCCAGGAGGTGAGAAAGGTCCTAGAAGAGTGGGGACTGCCAGGTTGTCTTAGTCATCTAGTACAGCTATAACAGAAATACCACAAGTGGACTGCTTTAACAAAGAGAAATTTATTCTCTCACAGTCTAGTAGGCTACAAGTCCAAATACAGGGCATCAGCTCCAGGGGAAGGCTTTCTCTTCTCTGTTAGCTCTGGATAAAGGTCATTGTTATCAATCTTCCCTTGTTCTGGGAGCATCTCAGTGCAGGAACCTCAGGTCCAAAGGACACGCTCTGCTCCTGGCACTGCTTTCTTAGTGGTATAAGGTCCCCCCAAAAATCACATCCTTGCAACATGCAAAACATATTCATCCCATCATATCATAGCAAAAGTCTTAACTCCAAGTCCAAAATCCAAAAATTCCTCTTCATCTGTGAAATCTAGAATACAAGTTATCTGCTTCCAAACATGCAATGGCAGAACAGGCACCAGCTAGACATTTGCATTACAAATGGGAGAAACTAGAGGAAAAGAAACAGGCACCAAGCAAGTCAGCAGAACACATTAGCCCTCAAGGCTTTCAAAATAATCCTCTGTTCTCTGAGACAATTTACACAATGGCCCTGCCCTCCAGACTCTAGGTATTGGCCCCACTCTCCAGATTCTGAGTGGAGGCCCCTTGGCCCTGGGCTTCAGCTCTGCCTTCCAGGCCCACTGGGGCAGCAAATCTGCTCCCTTGGCTTTAGGTGCACAAATTTCCTAGTCCATGTGAGTGGTGATTCCACCCTTAGAAACACCAGAGGCCATGGCTCCACCCTTTGAAACCCCAGAGGTCTTGGCCATACCTTTTGAGACTGAGGCAGCTTGGCTTCTTATGTTCCTTGTCTCTACAGCTTCTGCTTCCTGTGGTCTCTTGGCCCTCGGGCCTCACACCCGCATCTGCCCTGCCAGAGCAAATGTTCCAAAGCTCTGTAGCTCCACCAATGATAAGTGCCTGGAAGCACCCTACTCTGCCAGGAAGCCTTCTGCACACAGGCACTCAGTTCTCTGGCTCTGTGGGTCAGCTCCAACACCGTCTTGCACTGGTGTCCTGGTTCTGCTGCTGCTGCTTCTCTGCTGCTGCCACTTCTCTGCTGCTGCTGGTCTTCTGCCGCTGCTGCTCCTCTATCCATTCACAGTTTCAAAATGGCTTCCATATTTTAGGTATCTGTTAGAGCAGCACCCCACTCCTGGTACCAAATTCTGTCTTAATCATCTAGTGCTGCTATAACAGAAATGCCACAAGTGAATGGCTTTTAACAAAGAGAAATTTACTCTCTCACAGTCTAGTAGGCTACAAGTCCAAATTCAGGGTGTCAGCTCCAGGGGAAGGCTTTCTCTGTGGCTCTGGAGGAAGGTCCTTGTCATCAGTCTTCTCTTGTTCTGGGAGCATCTCAGCACAGGAACCTCGGGTCCAAAGGATGTGCTCTGCTCCCGGCACTTGCTTTCTTGGTGGTATGAGGTCCCCATGTCTCTCTACTTGCTTCTCTCTTTTATATCTCAAAAGAGATTGGCTTAAGACACTTTCTAATCTTATAGATTTAATCAGTATAACTGCTGCTAATCCATTTTATTACATCATAGTGATACGATTTACAACACATAGGGAAATCACCTCAGATTACAAAATGGTAGACAATCATACAATACTGGGAATCATGACCTAGCCAAATTGATAAATATTTTTGGAGGATAAAATTCAATCCATGGCACACGTTGAGTCTTAGCTGAGTTACGCCAAACTGTACATACTTTGTGATGCTGGTTGTTGATTTTTACTTTTTATCTTACTAAATTTTTTAGTTTGCTTTTTTTTAATTCTATGGAAAAACAAGCTGAACCACAACGGTGCAAGTTCACAGATTTTCTACCAAATCTCATGTGCTTTTCACAGTTCTGTATTGTTTTCTCTGGCTTCTTTTTTAATGGTAGGGGTGTGAGAAGGACAAGGACCACCCCTCTCCCTTCACCCCAAACTTTCCTTAAACAATGCCAACAAAAAATGCTTCTCTTTGGAATCTGAAGAAGATATTCTAAGTTGTAACTAATTTTTTTTTTGTGTGTGTGTATGTTTTTATTGGGATTGCTTAAATAAAAACTGAAGTACAACACACATAAAGAAAGGTGAATAAATTCTAAGCATATAGCTTGGTGAATTACCAGAAAGTGAACACATTCCAGGTCTGGAAATACAGTATTACTAGCACCCAGAAAGCCTGCTCATTCTCCCAACCAGTGACTACGCTGCCCCCCTTCCCGAAGGTAATCACCATTCTCATTTCGAATGTCATAGATGGTTTTGTCTGTTTTTGAACTTTATATACACATACTCTTTTGTATCTGACTTCTTTTGCTCATGCTTACTACATAGCCTAGTGATCCCTCTCCTAGGCATACACCCAAGAGAAATGTGAATATATGGGCACCAAAAGCCATGTACTACAATGTTCACGGCAGCATTATTTATACTAGCTAAAAATTGGGAACAATTCAAATGTCCATCAATAAATTGTGATGAATTTGTGAAAGAGTTGTTTTCATGCTAACTCTGTGAATGGCTGACTGAAGAGGAGAGGGTTGTGAAGGCTCTTGCAGTTTTATTCCTTTTTACCACTCGGTGCTCCTGTTAATCTAACTCCTTTAGTATTCAACAATATAAGAGACCTGCCCTTACGGTCTCATGTTTGTTCCAAAAAAGATATGTTAAGATCCTAACCCCTGTATCTGTGAATGTTTGGGGAAGTAGGGCTTTTCTTTTGTTATCAGTTAAATTTGACAAGGTCATACCAGAATAGGGTAGGTTCTAATCCTAATCCTTTCTGAGTGGTGTCTTATAAAAGGGGAAAAAATTACACAGAAACAGAGTCACACACAGTGAGAAGACAATATGTGAAGATACATCTAGACGTAGCAAAGGAATGCCAAAGATTGCTGGCAACCACTAGGCGCTGGAAGAGAGACATGAACAGTTCCTCTCTCAGAAGGAATTAACATGTTAATACCCTGATTTGGACCTCTAGCCTTCAGAATTGTGAGAAAATAAACTGTTGTTCTTTAAAGCCACCCATTCAGTGGTATTTTGTTATGGTAGCCCTAGCAAACTAAGACATTCTCCTTTCTTTCTCATTTTTGGATGGTTAACTGCAGGGATTAAGGAATATCCCCATCCTGAGAAGCAGCTTATTGACATGAGGGAATTGTTGTCATTGTTAGGTGCCGTTGAGTTGGTTCTGGCTCACAGAAACCCTATGTACAATAGAACAAAACACTAAGGCTAAACTGTAGGTCCTGGAGCCAGGGGGGCAACGTAAATACTTGTTAAGTGCTAGCTCCAACAGAACAGCAGTGGCTATCCGGAGCACTGCTCTGGAAAGGATTCTTAGGCCAAGTGCTGAGTTCATTAGCAAAGTCTGTGCCGGCAAAAGACTGGAGAGATTGATGGCAATTATTTGCCAGCCCAGCACTAACATATGCCTAGAAAAAGTTATAAGCTATCTAATGAGATCTGTGAACCAAAAGCCTGTCTGAAACAGGATAGGCACCATTCCAAAGAAAGAATCTGCATTGGGTGATCCTGGCTCAATGAATTCAGGAAGCAAAACTGGGTGAGTTGCAACTGTAGGTTCAACCACTTCATGCAGAAGCTGAGCTCTAGCCTGCTATGTCCCCTAGAGATTAAAACCCACTGTGGCCTCAGACTCAACCTAACAAACTTGCTCTATCAACTAAGTTGACCTCAGAATTTAGTATATATGATTATAATGGGGAAAAGTAATTGCAGAGCTACGGAAGTAGTTTTTTTTTCCAGAAATGTGGCAGAGTGTCTCCCTCTGAAAATGGAAGGATCATCTACTTCTCAATAGCTCCCTCCACAGCTTACCAGTTACCAGTTGCTGTTGAGGCAACTTTAATTCATGGCAACCCCAGGTGTGTTAGACTAGCACTATGCTCCAAAGGGTTTTCAATGGCTGATGTTTTGGAGATAGATCACCAGGCTTTTCTTCTGAGGTGCCTCTGAGTGGACTTGAACCTCCAACCTTTCAGTGAGCAGCTGAGTGCATTAACCTTTTGCACCACTCAAGGCCTCCCTCCACAGTTTAGCCCTAGAAGAAATGAGGTTGTGCTCATAGGGCCGATTTGTTTTCCAACAGGATTCTCTGCATAAAATCTTTAGAAATTTTTTGGTTGATTTGGCCAAATTTCTTATGTGATCCAACATTTTTTCAAGGAAAACAAGATTAAGAAAATAGTTCGGTTGGTTTCTGAAAGCATAGGAATTGTCAGAGTCCATTAAATAGGAAAAATTATTATTTAAACAAACAAAGCTCTGCTTGTTTTCCTTGATTTCCTTGGAGGTTCTTAATGAAGGCTGCGCACCATTTCATTCACACCAGTCTGTGAAACGGGACTCCAGGGATTTGTGGCTGCAGCTTTTGAGGTCAGACTGGAGAGTGCTTTCTGGAGCAATACAATTGAGGCACAAAGGCCTTTCTCACGTGCTAGAGGTATGAAGTACCTCAGGATATCACGCATGTGGTCTTTCTCCACAACAGTGTGCTAGCAGGTAAGTTCGGGTTTTTTTGCGGTATATTAATAGGAATTACTTACAGTTTGCCTTTACTCATTGGGCAGTTTGTTTGAGATTACACCTAATCTCAGAGTTTTAGCAAAATCCTGCTAGTAATTTTTCTATATTTGTTGTTGTTGGGTGCTATCAAGTTGATTCCAACTCACAGCGATCCCATGTGACAGGGTAGAACTGCCCCCATAGGGTTTTCTAGGCTGTAATCTTTACAGGAGCAGATCACCAGGTCTTTCTTTCATGGAGCTGCTGCATGGGTTTGAAACATCAAACTTTCAGTTAGCAGTCAAGTGCTTAACCATTGCACCACCATAGTCTACCTTCCACAAAAAGATAATACTGTTAAATTGCTGAACTTTGCACTAACATCTATTTTATAATATGTCTGTACCCAATTTCAGCTTTACTTTTGTTTTTTTCTGAAAGTTACTTTTGTAACTTTAAAGCATACTTTATTTTGGCTGTAGAATAAATACACAGCTCAGAAATAAAAAACAGAATGAATTCTTGTTTTCATTAGAACAGAAGCAGGCTCTGTAGGTGCACCTCAAATTAGACCATATGAACGAGAGCTAGCCTGGTGGGGGCTTTCCCATATGTCTCACTCTAAGAGCTACAAATCCCCAGATTCTTTGCACTAACTCCAGCCCAACCAGAGATGTTCCCAGAAAAGGGACTGAAGCCATAGTGCTGTGTCTCTCAGAAAAGCTGCAGGTAGAGTGACCAACCTTTCCAATTTGTCTGCTAATGAAGGGTTTCCCAGGATTGGGGCTTTCAGTGCTAACACCAGCAGAGTTCTGGGATTCAAGTCCAAACACAAATAACGGGACAGGCCTGTGGAGCGACACACTTCACAGAGGAGAGTTGGAGCAATGCAGTGATGAGGTTATATTGTCTGCAGAGAGTAAGAGATATGTTTTTTATTTTTCCATGAACACATACCAGTCATCCATAATGTCTGTGTAGCCTCCACTACCGTGAGCCTCAGCCCTTCTTTTGTAAAATGAAGGGTCTAAGTGGATTATATACATCCTAAGCTTCCTCCAGCTCTAATGCTGATGTCTGACTGTATTTATAATCAGCCGATAAACACTTCAAGAGATAACACAGGAATCAGAAGTAAGAAGATAATTCTTCAAATCAGTCCACACAATATTAGCAGTGGAGAAGAAAATTGCTGTTATGACACGGAACTATTATTGATTTATTAAATTAGAAAGTCAAGCAATAATAACTAACATTTAATAGCACATCAATGCATAAACCATTTCCATTTGTGATTCTCAAAATAAATATCCCACATACACAAAGTAGATATTGTTAACCATCCCTGTGAGCAAACAGAAGTTTAGAGGTGATAAGTAACTTGCAAAATGCCCACAGAGGATGAAATGGCAACGAACAGAGGCTCTGAAGTTGGACAGCCTTGGTTCCATGCTGGCTTTACCATCCACCGGCTGAAAATCACATGAAAATCCATGTTATTTCTCTTCTCTGCACTTCAGTTTTCTCATCTGTAAAATGGACAGGGAGGGGTAAAAGGCTTCTACCTCATACAGTTGTTTTGAAAATTAAATAAAGCCATAGAACTGAGCTTGCCACATGAAAGTTCTCACACTAAACATCACTATTATTACCTAATAAGTAGAAGAACCTAAATTGGAAAAAAAAAAGCATGTTCTCTCAGGGATAACACTTAGTCCTGAAGTCTTTGTTTTCAGACCTTGTTCTGCCATTAACTAACTGTATAACCTGCTTCTTGTTTTGAATTAGCCTAAATTCCCATTTCAACAAAATATTCATTTAAAGCAAAACTATTAAATTCCTTTTTCACTTCTCAATATTTTTATTTATAATACTAAGACCACTTAAATGGCTGCCTTGTTTTGTATTCAATTCATAAATGATGTGCTGAAACTTAACAGTGGAAAAAATTTAATATAATGAAATAATTAATATAAGGTTAACAGTAATGTTTACTAAATTTCAACTGATAGATTTTTCCCTCTGAATATATAGAACACCTGTTCAGTTATTTGGATTTATTTACAGTCTTGGAAACCCTGGGGGGCAGTTCTACTCTGTCCTATAAGGGTCGCCAGAAGTTGGAATCAACTCAACGGCAGTGGGTTTTCATTCAGTTATTAGGCAGCCCTGGTGGAGCAAACAGTTAAGCATTTGGCTGCTAACTGAAAGGTTCTCGGTTTGAACCCATCCAGCAGCTTCGTGGAGGAAAGACTTGGTAATCTGCCAGGAAAACCCTATGCTATGGAGTACAGTTCTACTCTGTAATGCTTGGGGTTGCCATGAGTCAGAATGGACGTGATGGCAACCGGTTATTCAGTTTTTTAAAAATTAGAGTAAAATGCAGTCGATTCTCGTTATTCACGGTAGTTATGTCTATACAGTGCCCACCAACAGGGAATTAGCAAATACCAAATCAGCCTTGTTGGACCTCAGCTGGGGATACGTGCGTCAAGGACTCCTATTTTTCACGACTCTGCAGTGTGCATGCCAGCAAACGGCCAAGAAAGTGCAGCAAGTATTTATTTTGGTGTTACAGATAAATTTAGGAAGTAGACAAATTCACAAACACGGAATCTGTGAATAATGAGGATCAACTGTTGCTGATTATTCAAATATTTTGTTTTAATTTTTTTAATAAGTTGTTTAAAATGAATAGAAAGGAATGCCTGCCCTGAGGGTGATTAAAATTAAAATTATCTATAAACATAGTAAACCAAGTAAAAGTGCTAAGCTATAGACTGATATTTTCCTTGAAATACTTAGTACTTGAAACTAAAGAGGGCATTTCCGAATTGCCGTTAAGTTTACAATTCTGTGATTGATGCCCACCTCCTTTGACTTAGTAACTCCATTTCTACGAAATTCCATTTCTAGAAACTCATCTTAAGAACATAACTTGAAAAGAGAGAGAGAAAAACAAGCATTAAGCACAAAAAGGACTTTCCAGTGGTATTTAAAATAGTGAAAAATAGCAACTCAAACTACGTAAGTGCTTACATTATATGGTATATCCGCATGATAAAATATTACGTGATCTGTACAGTCATTTATAAAGATTATTTTTTAAATTGGCTACATTTTTACTTTATAATGTTCAACAAAATGGCAAAACACAATTTTTACTTGCAGTATGCTCAAACACCAAAAAGTTAATAGTTAATACCTTTAGGCAGTGGTTGATTTCTGTCTTTTTCTATTTTCTGCAATTTTCATATCTTATACCATGAGCATGCATTCTCTTCCAAATGGGAGGAAAAGATTAAAATGTTTACATTCTATAAATATTTTCAACGTCCTGGGCTTATATTCCTAAAATCATTTTTATAGTCTCTGTGACTTAGGCTCATCATCTGTCCAGTGCGTGTGGTAAAACCTTTCTTTAGGCATGTCAGCCCCGTTGGGCAGGATGGAGAATGGAAACACTCCATAAATACCACCACCACCACCATCAGTAGCCACCAACTGGATTCCAAGTCATGGCGATCCCATGTGTGTCAGAGTAGAACTGTGCTCCATAGGGTTTTCAATGGCTGATCTTTCGGAAGTAGGCAGCCAGGCGTTTCTTCTGAGGTGCCTCTGGGTAGACTCAAACCTCCAACTGTTTTTCAGTAAGCAGCCCAGTACATTAACCGTTTGTGTCACCTAGGCACATTTCATAGACATGAATTAATTCGATCCTTAATACCATCCTGGGAATTAGGTATGGTTATCCTTATTGACAGATGAGGAAGGAAACTGAGGTTGAGATGGCCTGCCCATAGACCATACCTCCTACAAGCAAGAATATATCTGTAGCTACATATGCCCCCACCCCACAGCCTTGTGCCTTCCTCTGCATTGCTATGAGGATCAGGCAAGACAATGTGCGTAAGCTGTTTTGAAAATTATAAATGCTTCTTAAATAGAAGGATGGAAGTAGCACTGTGCTATCACCGGGCAAAAACAATTGTACCAAAATTTCATTAACTAATTTGTAGTTAAAGAGATACTTTGATTCAGAAATTTCAAGATGGATTTTCCATGTCATTTCGGAATTTCTGCTAACAGTAAGATCTTTGATAATAAAATACAAGCTCTGACAGCTTCTGTTGTGCAGGGCAGTACCTTGTTCATCTTCTGACAATAGCAGTGGTAGCTGCAGTGAGCAACACACCATGACTAAAAGTAATGCCTCATCTCCAAGAAGTAAAATGCACCTACAACCCTGGATGAAATGTTCTGGAGCACTCCTCCCATGCTGACTGCAAGACTAGCCCCTTAAAATGCAAATGTGCAAATGGAGTGGGGTTGTGTGGAGAGGGCAATGTTGTTTTGAACTATATTAGAACTAAGGTGGTGACATCTTGAAAATAAAACTTATCCCCTTTTGCTGCTCTTCTGTAATTCTATAAATCCAGCAGTTGCCAACCTGTAGATCACACGCCCCAATCACTAATGAATTTAGAGCACACGCTCCCAAATAACGTGTATTTATGTATTTGGTTATAAATTGTTCATCTGCATTACTGTCACTAGCTCATACCTTAAGACTCAATATACTTTTGAGGTGAAGTTCATCGATAGCAATGTGGGACGTAAATATATATATAGCAACTGGTCTTTCTGATCATTTAGAATTCCTTAAATCGATTTCTTGCCTGATCTGACTAGATAGTCATAGCTTTTATCCATAATGAGGCTGATGAAGTATCCTACGTGGAGTGGGAGAAGGGACAACACTGCCATTTTCTTGCTGTTTTCCCTCGAGATAGCTCACATGTGGTATATAGCGTGGGACCATTTGACATATGAATTAAATGAGAGTTCCAGTGTCAAAACCCAAGTTTAATTGTTTTTCATAATTTATTTTACTTATCCCTTATTTTCTAGATATAAATTAATATATTGCACACTTCCCTCAGGAATTCCACTCCGGAGCCCAAGTTCTTGGCCTACGTATTTCTATAATATCTCTCCTTTGTGCACTGTAGGTTTATTGAGGACACAGTTTATTAATTTTTGAATCCACTGTGCCTAGTGGGAGCCTGTGGAACAGTGATTAAAGCACTTCGCTGCTAACAGAAAGGTTGGTGGTTTGAATCCATCAGCTACTCCATAGGAAAAAGATGTGGCAGTCTGCATCCATGAAGATTACAGCCTTGGAAACCTTATGAGACAGTCCTACTCTGTCCTATAGGGTCACTATGAGTCGGAATCAGCTTGACGGCAATGAGTTTGGGTTTTGGTTTAATCTTTATGGGAGCAGATCTCTAGGCCTTTCTCCCATGGACTGGTTGGGTTCCAACCACCAACCTTTCAGTTAGCAGCCGAGCACTTCATCGTTTGCACCACCAGGGTTCCCTCAATAAACTACAATGATTGACTGATGGGTTAATTAAGATTCTTCTGGTAATTTTATTAGGGATAAGCTTCTGTTACACCAAGTAGACTCTTATGACAGTCTGACAGTGGTCATGTAGCCGAAATACTGAGTAGTCAGCTGCCTGCCAGGGCTGTTTACTATCAAGACTAGGAAGTTGAACTTATTCCAGTTGACAGTAGAAAAGTAACAATAACTAAAAATAACAAATTCACTAAAGACATTTTTTAATTAGTGGCATTTTATTTTTTTTTCTAACCTTTCTCTCACCCACTGGATACCAAGCTCCTTGAAATGGAAGAAAGGGCTTCTATTTCTCTTTGTGTTACTTATCTCTCCACACAGTACAAAGCACAGTATTTGGCACATTTTCAAATATTTAGAAATGGATTATACATTTTTACTTTGTCTTTTTTAATTTCCTGAATGTCCATATGAAGTACTCGACAGTGGATGAATAAATGAATGATGAATGAATGATCTCTCCAGATCCAGTTTTGAAACCTGGCTACTAATAGCTCGTGGAACCAAGTTCAAACTTTATTATTCAGATTCACCTGGCAAACTACTAAATTTTGAGTGGAAATATGAAAAATCAACCATTTCTTAATCCAGAGAAAATAAACTGACACCTAGAGGCTTCGCTGGAAGATGTAAGAGAATTACAAGCTTAGTTCAGAACAGCAGCTTCCTGCGCAGTTTTACATTTCTCCAGACAGTGGACATTAGATATATTTATGGGCTTTCAGAGCAGAGTAGTCTGTAATGCAATTTTAGCCCATCTAATTGAGAAAGAAAAATGGGAAATGTTTACCAGACATGTCTGCTTAAGCCTTCCCTGGATCCATTCCATTTGTATCAATACAGGAAGTCATGGAGGTAAATTGAATTTATAGACTTGTGAAGAATAAATCAAGTTTCCATGGAAAAACCCTAGTATCAGAGCTTCTACAGAAGCTTCCTCCTCAGCTATTTTTATTTGTGCTTGCTTAGAGCATTGTACAAAACAGAAAATTGTGACAAGGTTAAATGAATCATCTTTGGCAATGAAACAATTCAAGAGATTTTGCTCTAATGATAGAACTTTCCTATTTCCACATCTGCCTTGACTTCACAGCAGGCTGTCGAACTCCCAAACATTTAATACTTTATCACTACTAAGAAGTTAAAACAGTAGAAAATAAAGGAGAATTTTTAATCATTTGTCTAGCAATCATTCAAATTATTTCTTACAGTCTTCGAATGGTTTTTCTCTCTTTAGATAAGAGGGCATATTTTTAAGTATTGAGAAAACGTGATGTTTTTGAGAAGCCCATATTGACCCCAATGACTAAAATGAGCAAAATTCATATCTTAAGCAAATAGATATTAATTAAATCTCTCCATGTTTTACCAAGCAGGGCTGCAGCAGAAAATAGAAGGCACACTCCAATTGTTGACTGAGGAGAGTTCAATGGAACGACCACTTACAAAAATGTGGACTTGGTTACACATGAAAAGAAGGATAGTGAAACACACCAGAGCTAGCAACAGCCTTAGGCCTTAAGGGGTGAGGGAAAGGACCTGTTACTGGAATATGGTGTAGCTATATGTTAGGGCAACATAGAAGAATCCAGGCTATGGCTGGGGCCAAAGCTACAGAGGGAGAGGTGGAAAGAAATGTCCTTTCCTTTCTGTCCACCCATTCTCCAATCTCTTGCTGTGGTGCCTCTCATTGTCCAAACCTAAGCAGAAGCCAACAAGTAAGATGTAAGTGGTAACGTGTCCAAGATTGGTCCCCTGCAGGTGGACCTCTAAGAAAAAGGGCTGGCCTCCCTCAAAGCTCCATGGAAACTGACAGCAACCCAGTTCTTAAGGCTGTAAATCCTGGACAATCTCAAGACTTGGACCCAAGAGCTGGTACTTCCCCTACACACTCACTCAGCTTACAGGGAAAGTCTAAAGTCAAAGTTTTGCCACACTGTATTGCAATCATATAGCCCCTAATCACAGCTGAAGAGGATCCATACTTCCCTACCATGCAGCTTAAAATCCCACAAACGAAGGCTCTCATAACAACACCCAATCCTGCTAGACCTCTGTGTATTGCCCTAGAATAAATGGGAAATGAGGAACCCCCACTTCCCTAGTGATCCCATCTCCCTGAATGTTTTCCCAGTGAGTGTTGGTCATTCGGTTTTGTTTGCACTCAGCAAGGAAGCCAGGTTGATGCAATCTAAAGAGAACAGCTTCCACGCAGAGCAAGACGGACAATTCTGAAGATTTGATCTAGAGGTGGAGACTGTGCTAGATACTGTGTTTGACTTTGGGGTATCTCTTATTTTCATCTAAACTTTATAACCCTACCCTAGTCCCTATGAGAGGTTAAACACATCCCTAGTAAGTGTTCCATCCACTACGACCTAGCTTTCTCCAGGTTATTAGACATGAATGGGTTACAACAAAATATTGACCATCCAGGCTCACATACACTCAAACTATAATTGATTTCACTTTTGTGGGACAGCACTGACCAAGGCTAAGCTGCTGAAGAGTTGATTTCTGCCCATCTTTGTTAAGTAGTGTGCAATCTGTACACCCCATCATCTTTATATGTCCAGCAAGGTTTCAGGGAATTTGGGCCATGTCCTCTCTCTAATGCTGAACACAAGCCAGGAATATCAATATTAGCAATTACATTAATAGTTATCATGGCTACCATTTATGGATTTTCTATAGGTGCACAGCATCTTTTCACATTTCTCATTTAATTCTCTCAACAATCTTATTTGGCATTCTAATTATGAGAAAATGGAGGCTTAGAGAAGATAAGTAAGTAACCTGCCTACATTCATACAGCTAGTAAGTGGCAGAGCTTTCTTCAAACCTACTTACTAAGCTATACTCCAATGTACTAACTGTAAGATTTTGAAATATCACAGACCTTGACATCAAATGAACTTGCTCGTGTATTTATGGAGACCATCAAGTGATCCCAGGTGTCTGAGACCATGGACCAAAGGATAAAAAGTATAAACAGTCATAAGATGTCCAAGGTGAAAAAGTCTTTAGAGATGCCAAGTCCAATCACATGTTTTACAGACATGGAAAATAAATTTTGCTTCCTTACATCATACAGTAGAACCTAAAACTTAACTCCTAGGCAGTCAAGCTGAGCTGGAACACATGCTTCAAGTACCATATACTGAAATAATCAGGAGATACATAACAGTGGTCAGTAATGAGAACTGCCATCTGCAGAGACACTCATTGCCTCTGAGACAAGAAATCTGAAAACAGCATGGACTTTTTTTCTCATGTTCTGCCAATAACCAAACCACTTTACTTGCTAAGCCCATGTATTAGTCAGGGTTCTCCAAGGAAACACAACAAATAGAAGATAGATAGATGGATGGATGGATGGATGGATGGATGGATGACTAGACAGACAGATAGATAGATGAGATAGATGAGAGACAGAAAGACATGAAGAAAGAGAGATTGCTTTTTGGAATTAGCTCACTTGACTGTGGGGGCTGACAAGTCCTAAATCCATAGACCAGGAAGGCTGGAAACTCCAGCAATCTTGTGTCTAAAATTGGTAGGCTAGGTGTAGAGCTGGAAACCCCAGCAAGATATCTACAGTTACAGCCTTGAGGCAGAATCTTTCTCCTCCTGTTAACCTTATTTTTTGCTTTTGAGGCCTTCAGTCGACTAGATCAGACCCATCCACATTATTAAGGGTAATTTTCACTTTGAGTCAACTGATTATAAATTATAATCATATTAACAAATTACCTTCACAGCAACATTTAGGCTAGTGTTTGAGCTAATAACTATGCACCATAGCCTAGCCACATTGACATATAAAATTAACCATCACATCCCCTACACAATTAATACAAATTAAAACCCCTACCACATCCTTTTTTGATTGATGTCATGATGATACTGTAGAGAGAACAGGATACCTGCATACAAGCCCCAAAACTTGGCTTAGACACCTAATCTCTCTGTGTCAACATCGTCATTTATACAATGGTGATGACAATACCTTTTCTATCACCTCAGGATTATTATGAAGATTAGACGAGAGAGGATCTATAAACTCTAAAACACACTAAGTTATAACATGTCTCCAATCAAATAGTCTATATGTATTCCTGGCTTGCCATGTGCCCAGCAGTGTATCAAGTTAAGGAACCAGTAAGAACAGGAGCTATTAAAGGTCTTTGAGGTCTTTGGAGGAAAAAAAAAAGATGTTGCTCTATTAAAAAATATATACCTAATATAAACTATTTTCCCACGCTAAATGAATTGGATTTATTGTGTGACTCCCAGCATGCTCTCATATGGCTGCTCCAGCATGGAATGATTTCATCAGAGTAGCTGGGTAGAGGTCAGAAGGTCTATGATGTAATAGCTCATGGGATCAATGTGCTTCCTTCCACCTTTAAAGGGACCATATCTCAAATTTTAGTTTAATGGGCTGAAATATGACCACACTTAATAGATATCAACAATTAACTAGAGGAATATCTAGGAATATGAGGATCATTGGAAGAGACCACATTTTGTAACTCCATAACCCAGTGACTTTCATTATTGCGCTAGTTCTCAAGGGAGAAATTGACCATTTGATTAAATCTTGCTGTTTATTTAAAGATGAACAGAAAAACCTTTGGGAAAGAAATAATTAAAAATCACTTGAAGGTTCCAAGCCATTAACAGAAGAGTGATGAGTACCACTATTTCCACTAAGTATCTTTTTAACCAACTCATCATTTTAACATTTACTTAGCCCTGATTTTTGTGTTAAGAAATAGATATCATTGATTGTTTTGCTTTCCCAGACTACAGATCCATATACATTAGGGAAAATACCTAATTGAGTAGCATTCAGGTTTAGATCTCAATTAACTAGACACTGTTCGTTTTCATTAACCGCAAATAACCTAGAGACCTTCAGCATAACCCCTCTGCGCCTGAGTTTCCTCATTTAAAGAGTGAAGGGGAGGGGCAAGATGATCTCTCAGTTCCCTTCTCGATCCAACAGTCTTGGATTCTAGGATTCTTCGAAGATTGGTTCAGCAAAAAGCCATTGTAACGGTGGGATCTGTGGTGTTGTGGTTATCAAGTAACCATTCAGAGTGCGCTTCCCTGTGCACAAGTCTTTCCTGAATGATATTGTAATTGAATTCCATTCTTTCCATATTTTTTTTTTGCAATTCTTTGCATCTGCAATGGCACCTCCACTTCTTTTTGCCTCATTAGCTCAGCTGGGTCCTGAGAACCTGCATCCAGTTACCTCTAGCTGAGCCCTCTGAAGCACAAATGCTAATGGAGAGGATGATAGAACATTTAGGGTGATTCTGCAGAACTCTCTCTCTCTGAAATTTGCCCAGCTGCACAGGGATGTGTCAAGGTTCCATTAAGCAGCAAGTGGTGAAGCACTTTGTGCCCATGCGAGGAAAGGCTTTCCCAAGAGAGAAATTGCTATTATCTTATTGACCAAAGTTCTAACACACACTTTCCCTTGGATTTTTTTTTTTTTCTCATGAAAATAATTACCCAAATTCTTCATCTACCTTCCTTTAGTAGATACTTATTGACTTTTCTAATTATATAATTACTGCCTTCAGACTCCTTGGGTGCTTGTGTATTACCAATGAAAAATGTTAGGATGCCAGAATGGAGAGATGGGCAAAGGAGATGAACTGAGACCTCCCAAGGTCAAGTCTGAGGAGCAGAAGACTCTGATTTGTTTGTCCCATCAGCTATTGCTTTATTAGGTGATTTATTCAAACTATGGTCAAAGGCTGAATTGTACTGACAGCAAAGAGAAGTGGGTGGGGGGAGAGTGAGAAAACAGAGCCATCTCTTGAACTATTTCATCAACTTCCTGCTATATGCAGGGTGACCCCTCTTATCCCTATCTCTGTGATATCTTTAGTAAAATATTAATTTAGTGATATTTACAGGAGCCCTGGTGGTGCAGTTGTCAAAGCGATTGACTGCTAACTGAAAGGTCAATGGTTCAAAACCACCAGTGGCTCCACAGGAGAAAGATGTGTCAGTCTGCTTCCGTAGAGATTTACAGGCTTGGAAACCCTGTGGGGTCACTGTGAGTTGGAATGAACTCCACAGCAGTGGGTTTAATGGAGTTGAATCTATTTTTCAGACTTCTTGAAATGCAGTCTTGCTTCAAAACGCACAAAGGACAAAAATGGATTCCACGTAACAGGCACTAGCTCATATGGATACAAACATTTTTGTGTCCAGAGTTTTCCCTAGTGTGTCACCCTTGGAACAGAGGATTGTATCATCCAGTCAACTTGATTTGTTGAAAAACAATTTTAATGCAAAAGAAGAGAAGGGACCAATTATTCCAGCAACTTGCAATATGATTTGATTAAATAAATAAGACACAGGAAATAGAGTCAGCTGAATATTTTGCCATGTGAAAATACTTTCACCATGAGAACAGATGTTCTAATCACAAAATGATTTAAGAAGAGACTAAGGTTCATTCATTCCATAAATATTCACTGCACACTTACTCTGTGGCAGGCACTGTGCTAAGTGCTGGAGAGACTGTTAAACAAATCACACGTGGTCCTTGCCCTAGCAAGAGAGATTGATAATAAATAATTACTATTCTGATAAGTGCAAAAAAGGGGGGGAGGGGACAGAATAATAAGAGAGAATATTATAGGGAACTCTTCCCTAGATTGAGGAATCAAGGAAATTTCTCCGAGGAAATTATATTTAGCTGAAATCTGATACCTGGGGAGGGGCAACCAATTTTAAGAAAAGGAAGAGTACAGAAAGAGCAGATAGAAAGGCCCTGAGGTATAAGACAGAATGACATGATCATGGAACTGAAAGAAGGCCATTATGGCTGGAACTCAGACAATGAAGGAAAGAGGGTTTAATAATCATAGATTTGGTCCTAAAATTAGGATGCACAACCTGTCCCAGTTTACCCAGGACTTTCCCAGTTTTCGCACTGAAAGTCCTTCATGTCAGGAGAGCCCTTAGTCCCAGACAAATGAGAATAATTTTTCTAAGACTGTCCTTGTTTTAAAGGCCAAGTCCTGGGAAACCCCTCAGTCCTGGGCAAACCAGGGCCATTGGTCACCATACCAAAGAGTAATGAAAAGCCATCAATGGAAATTGTATGATCATATTTGTTAGCTACAGCTGCTAACCAAAAGGTCATCAGTTCAAATCCACCGGCCGCTCCTTGGAAACCCTAGAGGGCAGTTCTACTCTGTCCTACAGGGTCGCTATGAGTCGGAATCAGCTTGACGGCACCCGGTTTGGTCTTGGTTTTATATATATACATATACACATATATATATACATCTTTTACTTAAAAATGTATAGAGCAAAAATGGAAAAATAAAAAAAAATTTTAATTCTGGTTTTAGGATAAACCACATTTAGCCTTTATTTTCTGTAGTCCAGTTTGTTTGCTTCTTACTTATAAAGAGACATTCAAGTTTCATGTTCTAAAAAGAAGGCATAGAAAGGAAGACTTCAAAAAGAACGTACCCCAATCATCACTTTACTTTTGTGACCAAGACAGTGGTCATAACTCAATTATATTAAACTGAAGATGGGAAATCAGACAGAAGAAATTTGAATGAAAGATATTTTTATCCATTAAAGATAATAAAAGATATCAATTTTATTGTTCACCCCAGTGGTGAAAATTAAAGAAGTAAATGAGGATTAACTCCAAGCCTGGCCCAGTCTTTGTCTCTGCTTCTAATGAAATTTTATATTCTGTTTTGAGGTGAGCTGTTTAAACTATCTCTTCTACCTTATTTTTTTAACCTCCATAAGGCATTTTTAATCAACAGTTGGGCAGGATTCACTTGGTAGGACCGATACGAATCACCATTGTCTCAGCTGAGTATGTGTTTCATGATTTTGTATTAGTTTCAGTAACCATCACGGCCAAGGTAAAACCAAATACTTCAGATGGATGGCTTGAATATTTTTATAAATATATCTGCATCAATAAAATATTCTAGATTTTTAACAGTTTTGAGTATTATCTTAGCTCTGGTTTCCCAAATGGCAGAACTCAAGAGGAAGGCTTTATACCATACCCTACCAGTTGCTGTAAAGTCGATTCTGACCCATGGCAACCCCATGTGTGTCAGAATAGAACTGTGCTCCATAGGGGGTTTAATGGCTGACTTTTTAGAAATATATCACCAGGACTTTCTTTCTACGTGCCTCTGGGTAGACTTGAACCTCCACCCTTTCCATTAGCAGTTGAGCATGTTAAGTGTTTACATCACTATGGGACTCAGAAGGCTTATGTAGATGTACGTTATTTGAGAAAGTAATTCCCATGGAGGAGAAATAAGGGAAAGAGGAAATGAAACATGGAAGGAGGTAAAGCTAATATAAGGATTCATAATGGAGTTGTCTCCTGCTATGGCGGTGCAGTGGTTAAGAGCTCGGCTGCTAACCAAAATGTTGGCAGTTCAAATCCACCAGCCTCTCCTTGGAAACCCTATGGGGCAGTTCCACTCTGTCCTATAGGGTCGCTGTGAGTCAGAATCGACTCGACAGCAATGGGTTTGGTTTGAGTTTTTCATGTGTTGCAGGACTGTATGAAATGTGTCTCCAGTCGTCTTCCCTGAGGTAAGAAAGGGGAAGAATAGTCCGTTGGATCCTGTCCTCCATTAATCAATGAGTCAGTGGTTACCCTGTGGTTGCACATGCATAAAAGCCTAAGGGTTCCCATGGCCACAGTGTCAGAGAAGCCTCAGAGCAAAGAAGGAAGGGGCTTGAGGTGAGACAGGATGCAGCTGTATGAAGCTGGGGACCCCTGACCAGGTCGCTGTAGCAGGGATGAAGTAAGAGCTGATCCTGAAAGGATTGGCAAAGTGCACAAGACATGTCCAATAAAAGCATGTAAGCCAATACTGTACTGTAACTTTACTTGCATTATCTCTTTTAATACCAATAAGATGGTTGAAAGCCCCAAGAGTCTCATTGTGATTCTTCCTCACAGGTTAGGACAAGCCCATGATTTCTTCAAACACAGCTCCTGAGTGTGTGTCCCTGAGACACAGTTACATTTTTTGGAATGTCCCCTGAGATTTCCCTTATATTAAACTATCTCTAATACCATGCTGGAGAAATTTCCACAGTGCCAAAATATTAGTTAGAGTTTTGAGGTTTGCGGAATACTGTCTTCACCATTCTTCCTTCTGACAGTATTAAACAAACCAAAACCAACAAAAACAACAACCCTACCTTCTTTATCTCTAGCTGATGCCAGGAAATGAAAAAAATATATATGTCCGAACATTTACATAATTGACAATTTATGCCATCACTTTTATGGCATTCAATGTATGAGTAAACAGACTAAAAATTTCTTAACATACCAGTCATCCTATAGCCACTTAAAGGAGCCCTGGTGGCGCAGTGGTTAAAGTGATCAACTGCTAAATGAATGGTCGGCAGTTTGAAACCACCAGCCGCTCCGTGGAAGAAAGATATGGTAGTCTACTTCCGTAGAGATTTACAGCCTCGGAAACCCCATGGGGTCACTGTGAGTCAGAACCGACTAGATGGCAGCGGGTTGGTTTGGGTATAGTCACTTAATGAGACTATGTTGTTTACTGTCAAATAGAGCTGAGTTTTAATTATTAATTTACAAGTCAAACGATCTGTTTCATTGAATCACTACCTCACAGACCTGGAGGAGTCCTTAAAGGTAATCTAGATCAATCTCTTGGGTTGCAAACGAGGAAAGTGGGAGGCTTGAAGAGATGAAGTTATTTGTTAAAAGTTCTTCCAATATAGATTTAACTTCAGGTCTCCATACTCCTAGTTTAGTTTATTGTTTGTTGTTTGTTTGTTTTTTCCTATATCATTCCGACGAAATTATTTTTTATTCTTGATATTTCATTTCATGTAGCAGTTATCTTCCACTACCTTCCAAAATGCTGCCAGCATTATTTCTCTGTAGGGGATTATTAAATTTTAAGGCTCATTTATTTTATAGTGCTCAGGCAAACAAAATGCATATCTTGTCTCAGATGGACTTTCCATGACAAATCATGCTAGTCAAGGCTGCCACAAAAAGCATCTCCTACAGTTCCCACAAAATATTTCTGGGGCCTAAACCCTTGGACCTTTATGACTAAGGAGCACATGATTGGGGCCAATCACATGAGCACATACAGGGGTCTGGGGTCTTCATGGTTGTAGTTAGTTTGATGAAATTCTGAGCTGATCAAGAAAGAAGATATACAGCCTAGAAGCACATGAAAAAAAATACAAATCGAGGAGGTGAAGCCAACATGGCACTACAGACAGAAGCACCACGCCATCCCTCCACAGCAAAGACCTGAAAAACTAAGTAAAACAGAGACCAATGTCAATCCTGGAAACTAAACATCAAATGAAGAGATAAAGAACTCAGCCAAGCACCGAATGGAATACGAAACTGACAGAGAACAGAGCACAAGGAGAGATCAGAGCGGAAGTCCCCTATTAGCTAACACAGCACAGATTCGTCATCTTGGACTCCTGTTGGAGATCGGCAGATAGAGAGTACTGGAAAGCAGCTTCACGGAGCTCCTAGCAGAGACAGAGCACCCAGTAACCAGAGATATACGCTTTCCCATCCCCCATCCTTCTCCTCCTGCTCAGCCTCCAATGCTTCCTACCTGGCTGCAGTTGCCTGGCTGGCCGGGAAGTGCCAGCTCAGTGCCCCTTGGATTCGGCCCACCCACACTGGAGACTGGCAGACAGGAAGTACAGGAAAGCAGCTTCACAAAGTTCCCAGCAGGAGACAGTTATTTTAGATGCCCTCAAGTCGGTTCTGACTCATAGCAACCCTATGAACAACAGAACGCAACACTGCCAGGTCCTGCACCATCCTCACAACCGTTGTTATGCTTGAGCCCATCGTTGCAGCCACTGTGTCAATCCATCTCATTGAGGGTCTTCCTCTTTTTCACTGACCCTCTACTTAACCAAGCATGATGTCCTTCTCCAGGGACTGATCTCTCCTGACATGTCCAAAGTATGTAAGACATAGTCTCCCCATCCTTGCTTCTAAGGAGCATTCTGGCTGTACTTCTTCCAAGACAAACCTGTTCGTTCTTTTGGCAGTAAATGGTATATTCAATATTCTTCGCCAGCACCACAATTCAAAGGCATCAATTCTTCGGTCTTCCTTATTCATTGTCCAGCTTTCTCATGCATATGAGGCAATTGAAAACATCTTGGCTTGGGTCAGGTGCACCTTAGTCCTCAAGGTGACATCTTTGCTTTTCAACACTTTTAAGAGGTCTTTTGCAGCAGATTTGCCCAATGCAATGTGTTTTTTGATTTGACTGCTGCTTGATTTGACTGCTGCTTCCCTGGGCGTTGATTCTGGATCCAAGGAAAATGAAATCCTTGACAATTTCAATCTCTTCTCTGCTTATCATGACATTGCTTATTGGTCCAGTTGTGAGGATTTTTTTTTCTTTATGTTGAGGAGTAATCCATACTGAAAGCTGTGGTCTTTGATCTTTATCAGTAAGTGCTTCAAGTCCCCTTCACTTTCAGCAAGCAAGATTGTGTCATCTGCATAACACAGGTTGTTAATGAGTCTTCCTCCAATCCTGATGCCCCATTCTTCTTCATATACTCCAGCTTCTCAGATTATTTGCTCAGTACATAGCTTGAATAAGTATGGTGAAAGGAGACAACTCTGACTTACTTAAGTCAAGTTTTCTCTTACAGATGCTTTCACCTTACAGAGACCCACCACTAGTCGGATATTTTCAGAATTATGTATGTCATTTTTTAACCCAAAGTTCCCCTCAGAAGTATGTTGAATTATAGGCTTCCACAGGATAATTCATTTTTATCAAATATTTTGGGTTCCGCTTCATCTTTTTATACTCTAGAAAATGTATGATGAATGTGAGTTGTCTGGTGAAGGTTAATAACACATTTGCTTCTGAATTTAAGGGAAAACTGGAACTTCATTTCCCAGAATTCCTTGACCAGTAGATTTATTCAATAAAAGGTACATATACAGTATTTAGAAAGCAAAAGAGAAAGAGAATGCATTACTCTCCAAAGGAAAGACAACCCAAATACCGGCAGTAACTTCTCTTGGCTTCCAGGGTTTTTCTCTAGAATCATCCACTTTGGTCATTGCCTATGATTTATCCAGGAATCCTTTTAAAAATAATAATAATAAAATAAGACCTTTTCTCCTCCAGCCATTCTAACGGTTGTATAAACTTCCAATTCTCTCTACTAATTGTTGAGTGAATTTGATCTCACTGTTCATTTTTTAGTAGCAATTACAATCACTTGTGAGGTCTGGGTGTTTTCCTTTCATTTAAAAGCACTTTTAATTATTTAAAAAAATTAAATGCATGTAATTATTTTTCAACTTCATAGCAATCTTAAAATTTTAATATGGTCTTCATGAATACTAGAAAAGAAAGAAAGTATGCATAAACTTATTTAACAGAAAAAAATTAAACTCAAATAATATTCTTTGATATTGCCAATGGTTGCTAAAATTATTTGCATAATTTATTAATAATTATTTAAAAATAATATGATGAACTAAGTTGAAGAGAACAGCAGTAAACAGGGAATCGAGTTATTTTTTAAATGATTTATTTGCAAAAAATGTACTGAATATCTCCTGTATTCCTTTCCCAGGGCTGCTGTAAAAAAGTACCACAAACTGGGTGGCTTAAAACAACAGAACTTTATTTTCTTATAGTTCTGGGTGCTAGAAGTGTGAAATCAAGGTGTTAGCAGGCAGTGGCGTATCTAGGGTACTGCACCAGCCCTGGTCGTGTGGTGTCACTGAGCAGTTTCTATTAACCCAGTATGGCCCAATGTCCTCCTCAAGCATGGTAATGTGTTAATTAAAAGATTAACGAGCTTGACTTGTGTTTTTTGAGCTGATATTATGGTAAACCCATTGCTGTCGAGTTGATTCCAACTCATAGTGACCCTATAGAACAGAGTAGAACTGCCCCATAGAGCGCCTGGTGGATTCAAACTGTTGACCTTTTGGTTAGCAGCCATAGCTCTTAACCATTACAACACCAGGGTTTCCATTATTATGGTAAAGTTATCTAAAAAAGGAGTGTTAGATGTTTGGACAGGGGCACAATTTCTGTGCTTGCCATAGACACCATACTCCACAGATACATCACTGGCCATAGCAGGTTAATAAAAACTGCTCGGTGGTGCCACATGCACCTAGGCCATGTGCCCCAGGCTGGTTCAATACCTGTCAAGTTTGCCATACCTTATTTACACCTCTGTTGGCAGGGCCATACTCCCTCTGGGGCCTCTAGAGGAAGATCCTTCCTTGCCTCTTCTAGCTTCTGGTGGTTGCCAGCAATTTTTCTTTCTTCTTTTTTAAATTGTGAGTTAAGTGAAAGTTTATAGAGCAAATTAGTTTCTCATTCAATAATTTATACACAAAGTGTTCTGTGACATTGGCTGTAATCCCTGCAATGTGTCAGCACTCTCCTCATTTCCATCCTGATCTCCCTGTTTCCATTTGTCTTGTTTTCCTGCCTCTTCCTGCTTTCTCATCTTTGCTTTTGGGCAAATGTTGCCCTTTTGGTCTCGTTTAATTGAGCGTTCTAAGGAGCACTTTCCTCATGAGTGTTATTGTTTATTTTATAGGCCTATTTGTTATTTGGCTGAAAGATGATCTCTAGGAATGGCTTTAGATCCAAGTTAGAAGGGTGACTAAGGGCCTTAGTTTCAGGGGTTCCTCCAGTCTCTATCAGCCCAGTAAGTCTGGTCATTTTTATGAATTTGGATTTTCTTCTACATTTTTCTCCCTCTCTGTCCGGGACCCTCCATTGTGATCCTGGTCAGTAGTGGTAGCTGGGTACCATCTAGTTCTTCTGGTCTCAGGTTAGTGGAGGCTGTGGTTCCTGTGAGCCATTAGTCCTTTGGACTAATTGCTTCCTTGGGCCTTTGGTTTTCTTCACTCTCCTTTTCTCTAAATGGGAAAAGATCAATAGTTGTCTTAGATGGCTGCTCACAAGCTTTTAAGACCCCAGATGCTATTCACCAAAGTAGGTTGTAGAACATGGACTTTATGAGCTATGTTATGCCTACTAATCTAGATGTCCCCAGAGAGGTTGCCAGCAATTCTTGGTGTTCTTTGGCTTGTAGATGCATCACTCCAATCTCTGCCTCTGTCTTTACATGGCTATCTTCCTTCTGTGTTTCTGTCTCCTTTGTGTCTGTTCAAATTTTCCTCTTCTTATAAGGACACCAGTCATTGGACACCCTAATACTGTATGACGTCATCTTAACTTGACTACATCTGAAAAGACACTATTTCCAAATAAGCTCACAGTCACAGGTTCTTGGTAACATGATTTCTTTGTGGACACTATTCAATTCAGTAACCCACTATCCAATTACGTGCAAGACTATCTATGTGTTGGATAACAAAACCAAACCAAACCTGTTGCCATCGAGTCGATTCCAACTCATAGCAACCCTATAGGACAGAGAAGAACTGCCCCATACTGTTTCCAAGGAGCGCCTGGTGGATTTGAACTGCCAACCTTTTGCTTAGCAGCCTGTCTTAGTCATTTAGTGCTGCTATAACAGAAATACCACAAGTGGATAGCGTCAACAAAGAGAAATTTATTCTCTCGCACTCTAGTAGGTTACAAGCCCAAATTCAGGGTGTCAGCTCCAGGAGAACATTTTCTCTGTCAGCTCTGGAGGAAGGTACTTGTCATCAGTCTTCTCTCGTTCTGGGAGCATCTCAGCACAGGAACCTCAGGTCCAAAGGATGCACTCTGCTCCCAGCACTTGCTTTCTTGGTGGTATGAGGCCCCCATGTCTCTCAGCTTGCTTCTCTTTTATATCTCAAAAGAGACTGGCTTAAGACACTATCTAATCTTGTAGATTTCATCAATATAACTGCCGCAAATCCATCTTATTACATCATAGTGATAGGATTTACAACACATAGGGAAATCACATCAGATTACAAAATGGTAGACAATACCTAGCCAAGTATTTTTGGGGGACACAATTCAATCCATGACACAGCTATAGCTCTTAACCACTGCACCACTAGGGTTTCTATGTTGGATAATGATTATATGATAAATTGAATGAGAAACGGTCCTTTTTCTCAAAGAGTTTGTAATCTGGTGAGCATACTGAAGGAACATATCCTCAACTATATTGCAATGTAATAACAATAATAACAACAACAAACACTTACCAAATGTATATTATATGTTAAGAACTAGAATAAGCAGTGTATATACATTATCCAATTTAAGCAGCACAACAACCCCATAAGGTAGCTAGCATTATTATTGCCATTTCACAGATGAGAAAACAAAGATTTAGAAAGGTTTTGTAACTTGCTCAATACCAAACAGAAAGTAAACGACAACACAGAGATTCAAATCCAGGCTCATCTAACTCCAGAGTAAATGTGCTACACTGTCATGCCAACAGCATGAGCAATTTCTAGGGAAACACAAAGCAGCAACAATTACTTTTGGGGAAAATACACAGAGAAAGTGACTGTTGACTGCAGACTTGAATATTTCCAGATGATTAAGAATATGTAGGAAATTCAAGACAAAGAGACCAGAAGAGACATATAGAAATAAAAAAGGAATAAGTAGTCACCTATGACTAGAAAACAGAGTGTGGAAGGATAGTGACAGAAAAGGAAGTAAAAGTATTCCATGAATTTAAAGTAAGGTCCTTGTCAAAGAGCCAAGAAGAAAGAGCTTTCTTTCTAGGGAGAATCTCATTAATTTTTGATGAAAAAAGCAATTTTGATGTATACATAGGATTATAAAATGGCCACAAGGGAAAATATCATCAGGTAGTTTGCATTCTCTAGTTAGATGTGGTTAAGAATTAAAGTTTAGAATTTATAGTCACATGAATACATGCTTGTCAGCTGTGTTGGCTATGGTTGACCAATACTTCTGTTGAGTTTAATCAGATGCAAAAAAGAAAAAAAAGCAGAATATATCTCCCTTGTGATTTGAAGGTCACAAGGAAACTCTGTGTGCCAAACTTTCTTTGTACTGGTCCACCATTGAGAAAGAAATTCTTATATTTAAAGTCACCCTTTCATTTTAAGATAATGTTTTCTAGAATTCTCAATAAGAGTACACCTAATGGCAGAAAAGAATGCAACAACTTCCACCACCAGTATAAAATTTCTTTTAAATTTATGATTAATCTTAAATTTAAAATGAATTGGATATGATACTGTGATGGTTAAGGTTGTGTGTCAGCTTAGCTGAGCAATGATTCTCACTGGTTTGGCAGTTATGTAATGATGTAATCTGGCAATTATGTCATGATGTAATCATCCTCCATGATGTGATCTGATGTCATCAGCCAATCAGTCGTAAGGGAAGTTTCCTTGGGGCTGTGGCCTACATCCTACAAATACATATGGATGTTCTGGCAAAGCTCACTTGCTTGCTCTGGATCCTACATCTTGCTTGTCATCATCTGACCTCCAGTTCTTGGGATTCGTCAGTCCCTGCAGCTATGTTAGTCAGCAGAAGTTTCCAGCCCGACCCCACAAACTTGGGATTTACCAGCCTCTACAACCTCCTGAGCCATTTCCTTGAGATAACTCTCTCTCTCTCTCTCTCTAAATATATATATATATACATATATATATATGGAGCCCCGGTTGCACAGTGGTTAAGCGTTCAGCTACAGCTGCTAACCAAAGAGTCAGCATTTCAAATCCACCAGCTGCTCCTTGGAAACCCTATGGGGCAGTTCTGTCCTATAGGGTCACTATGAGTCAGAATCGATGGCAATGGGTTTGGTTTATATGTATATATAAACCATAGGTGTATATATAAACCATAGATATATATATAAACCATATGTATATATATAAACCATATGTATATACATATAAACCATATATATATGCTTCACTGGTTTTGCTTCTCTAGAAAACTCAGCCTAAGACAGATACTCTATAACATAGCCACAAATATGTAATGATTAACACATAAAATATGTTCTTATATAAATATACACATTTATATAAATACATAAAAATGGCATTTTAAAAAATTACCACAAAGTAAACTTAAAACTTCATGAAGACGGTACATATTAATCCTATGGCTTCAAATAGCCAGCAATAAACAGCCATACTCCATTTTGAGACACACAAGCTTAAAATGTTTTCTTAAACATGACTTTTAGAGCCATAATTTTGTCCGTTGTTAAATTATATGGGTATTATCACAGAAATTAGAATACATGACCAGGAAGCAACAGTGCATAGAGGTTGTGAGTTTTCATAAGACTGGAAAGAGACAACGAGAAAGGTCTTGATCACAGAGCACTGTCAGACGCAGACAGTGCCAAAGAGGTGTTTGGAAGTGTTGGTGGGGGGTGTAGGAGAGGCAGGTGAGGGAGGGAAATGAAGATATTACTAACTCATATCAACATTGATCTTAGAAGGGAACTCGTGCTGTAGCCACAAAGGAAGAGAACAATAATTTCAAATGAAGATATTGATACAAAAGTAATTATTAGAACTTACTACACCTTATCAGGAGGGACCAATCCCTGGAGAAGGACATCATGCTTGGTAAAATACAGGGTCAGTGAAAAAGTGGAAGATCCTTAGTGAGATAGATTGACACAGTGGCTGCCAACAATGCTCATACATAGCAATGGTTGTGAGGATGGCACAGGACTGGGCAATGTTTCATTCTGTTATACATGGGGAAGCTATGAGTCAGAGCCCACTCAAGGCACCTGACAACAACCACCATTAGAACAAAAATGGAAACTTTCTCAAATACCAAAAGACTTATCACAACTCTTTAATTAATTGCAATCTATAGACTTCTTTTTATCTTGATTAAAATGAACTTTAAAATACTTTTGTCCCAGAAGAACTAGATGGTGCCTAACTACCACCACCAACCTCTCTGACAGGGATCACAATACAGAGTCCTGGCCAGAGCAAGAGAAAAATGTAGAACAAAATTCACATACACACACACACACACACACACACACACACACAGAAAGGCCAGACTTACTGGTCTGACAGACACTGGAAGAATCCCTGACACTATGGCCCCTGGACACCCTTTTAACTCAGAACTGAAGTCACTCCCGAAGTTCACCCTTCAGCCAAAGATTAGACAGGTCTATAAAACGAACAATAACACACGTGAGAAACGTGCTTCTTAGTTCATTCATGTATATGAGACAAAATGGGCAACACCTGCCCAAAAGCAATGATGAGAAGGCAAGAAGGGACAGGAAAAATGGACAGATGGAAATGGGGAATTGGGGTGCGGAAGGGGAGAGTGTTCATGCATCACGGAGATTGTAACCAATGTCACAAAACAATTTGTGTATAAATTGTTGAATGAGAAACTAATTTACTCTGTAAAGTCTCACCTAAAGCACAATAAACATATACATCTGAGACAATTAGGAAACTTTGAATATTAACTAATGGATATTTGATGATAATAAGGAATTACTGTAAATATCTTCTGTGTTGTGACTATGTTATTAAAGTTACATGTTTTTTAAAGAGTTGTTTTAGAGAAACATATTGGAATTATTATGAATGACATGACATGATATTTTAGATTTGCTCCAAATAAGCGGAGGTAAGCAGTGAAAGGATTGGGGCTATAAATAAAACAGGATTGGCCTTGAATAATAATTGTTAAAACTGGGAGTTACATATATGGGTGCTCATTATAGCATTCTCTCCACTTTTGTAGATGTTGGACATTTTCCATTAAAAATTTTAGAAGAGGTGAGATATTGAGAAATAAGAGTGAAATTCAGAAGCTACAGGAAAGATTAATCAGGGGAAGCTCTGAATGGAGAAAGGTCAGAAAGAGAGGGCCTAATGGCAGTGTGGAAGGGGGGCAATAAGAGAAAAAAAAGTCAAAAGGAGGTGTTAAGGGTTTATGATAACCTTTCCCCAATTTCACCTATAAAATCCTCAAAATTCTTTATTAAACTTCATATTTTTCATTAGTACTTTGGCCTGAGTGCATTTTTTTAAGAAAACACAAATAGCTTTGAATGCCTGCAGCAAGGTGGCTGGCAGGCAGCAGTAGGAAGAGAGAAAATGGAGGCTTTAGGCAAGGACAAAAGCACAAAGCCACATAGAGAATTAGAACCTACTGTTGAGAGGAGACTTCAAGAAAGAGCAATCTGAATAGGTTAAAAATGCATTTCCTAACTGACCTACCACAGAAAGAACATACACTGTATGATTCAATTACATAAAGTGCACAAACAGTATCTGCTTAGGCATCAGAAGTCAAGACAGTGATTATTTTTGGAGGGTTAATGACTGGGAGAGATGGCAGTTGTGGTTCAGTGGAAGAATTCTTGCCTTCCAAGGAGACCTGCGTTCAATGCCCGGCCAATGTACCTACCTCATTCACAGACAACCACCCGTTTGTCAGTGGAGGCTTGTGTGTTGCTGTGATGCTGAACAGGTTTCATAGGAGCTTCCAAACTAAGATGGACTAGGAAGAAGGGCCTGGTAAGCTACTTCCAAAAATCAGCCAATGAAAGCCCTAGAGATCACACAGTTCGATTCCATTGTGCATGGGGTCACCATGAGTTGGGGGCCAATTCAGCTGCAGACAATAACAATGACTGGGAGAGTGTCCTGGGGTGCTAGTAATGTTCCACGTCTTGAGCTTCAAACTGATTTATAGGTAAGCTCCCACTGTGAAAAATTTTCCAGCTATATACTTGTGATCTGTGTACATTCATGTATGTATATTATACTTCAAACATTTTTACTTGAGCTGACATAAAGAGTTCCACGTCTGGCATGGAAGAGTGTGTGCCTTCCAAACTGATCCCTTTGCAAATAATATCTATAACCTCTGAACAAAATACAAAAAACAACAACTACTCGAAGAATCTGGACACTGGTTAAAAAAAAAACAGAAAGTGGATTTTGGAAGGGATTTCAAATTTGGAGCAAGCATGCACCATGACATGATCCCTGATTTCAGCATCTTTTCCCCTAGGACCCAGACAGTCACAGTCTTCCTCAATGGAGAAACCAGAGCAAGGCATCAGGAGCAACCAAGTAAACTAGAGAGCTAGGTGGCAATCAGAAAAGAGAGCCAAAGAAGAACCTCAAAGGCATGTTTGAACTCAGTCCAAGTCTCCAAGGTTCCTAAACCATGTACGTGTGGGAAAAACTAAAAGTAATTTGCAGCTAAGTTATGAAGAACTAAAAAACCCATTGCTGTTGAGTCGATTCTGACTCATAGCAACCTTATAGGACAGAGTAGAACTGCCCTAAAGGGTTTCCAAGGAGCAGCTGGTGGATTCTTACTGCTGACTCTTTGGTTAGCAGCCAAGCTCTTAACCACTGTGCCACCAGGGCTCCAAGGTATGAACAGCTGAGCTGAAATCTGAGCCACAGCCCACCACAGATGTTCACGCATGCAGTTTGAGTGTAAGTTAATTCCCTTCTCAAAAAAAGGCTTTTTTCAGAGCAATAAGAAAATCCAGAATCTCCACAACATAATATCTATAATGTCAAGAATGCAATCTAAAATTACTTGATACACAATGAGGCAGAACAATATGAACTAGTTTTATAAGAAAATACAATTAATTGATACTAAGCCCAACATCAATCAGATGTTGGAATTGTCAAACACTTGAAAGCAATTATTATAACTATGCTCTATAAGGTAACTATAAGGAGCCCTGGTGGTGCAGTGGTCAAAGTGATAGACTGCTAACCAAAAGGTCAGCAGTTTGAAATCACCAGTGGCTCCACGGAAGAAAGATGTGGCAGTCTGCTTCAGTAGAGATTTACAGCTTTGGAAACCCTATCAGGTCGGTTTGCGTTGGAATCAACACAACAGCAATAGGTTCGGTTTTTGGGTTATGAGGTAACTATACGTATATATACATATATATATATATATATACACACACACACATAAATATACTCATTGCCGTCAAGTCCATTCTGACTCATAGCCATCCTATAGGACACAGTAGAACTGCCCATAGGGTTTCCAAGGCTGTAATCTTTATGGAAGCAGACTGCCACATCTTTCTCCCATGGAGTGGCTGAGGTTTCAAATTGCTGACCTTTCAGTTAGCAGCCAAGTGCTTAACCACTGGGCAACCAGGGCCCCTTACGTATATATACACACACACATATTTTATATACATACACATATATATTCATATTGAATGGAAAGATCCAAAGTCTCAGCAGAGAAATATAAAATTTTTAAAGGAATTTTTGAAATTTTTATTGTGGTGAAAAACATGTAACAAAACATTCCAACCATTTTTACATGTCCAATTCAGTGACATTAATTATATTCACCATGTTGTGCAATAATTACCACTGTTTCCAAATTTTTTCTTCCCAGCCTTAATAAAAACTCTGTACCCCTTAAGCAGTATCCCATTTTCCCCTCCAACTGCTCTTGATAACCACTGATGCACTTCGGTCTCTATGCATTTGCCTATTCTGGATAATTCATGTAAGTGGAATCATACAATATTTGTCCTTTTATCTCTAACTTACTTCATTCAGCATCATGTTTTCAAGGTTCATTCATGTTGTAACATTTTTCAGAACATTGTTTCTCTTCGTGGCTGAATAATATTCAGTTGTATGTTGTGATGGTTAAGATTGTGTGTCAGCTTGGCTGGGCCATGATTCTCAGTGTTTACATGTGATCACTCCCATGATGGTATCTGCTGTGAGTAGCCAATCAGTTGAGGGAGTTCCTTGGGGGTGTGGCCTACATCCAAATATAAGCAGATGTTCTGGCTTTTTGCTCACTCTGGATCCTGCAGGTGCCTCCTGTTTGTCTGACCTCTGGTTCTTGGGACTTGAGATGTCAGCTTATCTGCTGATCTTGGAATTCATTGATCTTCACAGCCTGTAAGCAGGAGCCCTGCTCTCCGACCTGTCGATCTTGGGTTCACCAGCCCCCGAAGCTATGTGACTCAGCAGAAGCCTTGCAGTCTTGCCTGCCAATCTTGGGATTCGTCGATCTTCACAGCCTGTGAAAAAGAGCCCTGCTCTCCAACTTGCTGATCTTGGGTTTGCCAGCCCCTGTGGCTACATGAATCAGGAGAAGCTTCTATTCTGATCCACGCACTTGGGACGTTCCAGCCTCTATAATCACGTGAGCTGTTTCCTTGATATAAATCACTCTCTCTATATATTTATATGCTTTACTGGTTTTGCTTCTCTAGAGAACCCAGCCTAAGACATGTTTATCCCATATTTTGTTTATTCATTCATCTGTTGATGGACTTGTGAGTTGTTTCCATCTTTTGGGTATTGTGAATAATGCTGCAATGGACATTAGTGTACAAGTATCTGTCTGAGTTCCTGCTTTCAATTCTATTGTCCCAGCACTGAGATGCTTAATTACAGAGATCCTTTGGACAAGAATCTATCCATTTGATTGTTTAGTACCTCCTCTGAGAGGTATACTGTCTGGCAGGAATTGACGTGAGACACAGATATTTACATACTTTGTGCTCTTTCCCATAGATTCATCGACACATCTCTTCCCCAGCTCTCCTCATCTCCATTCTTCCAGTATGGTTACTTCCAGTCTCCTCACTAACAATGCAAGTCATTTGCCATTGCCCAGAATTCCTTGTAAATCCTCAGCTCAGCTACGTCTCCCTCCATATCAAGGTCTACTGCTCAAAGTTCTGCTAATTGGGAGGATTTGCCCTATCCAGTACCTTTCAGAGCTAATCTAAAAGGGATGTGATGTGGCAGCAATTCACTTTCTGCTCACACCAATATATCAAACAGATTTGTCATGAAGTATTAAACTATATTGTATTGTATTATCTCATGAGGCCTTAGGTGTGAGCTAAGGATGGAGTATCAGTGCCTCAGAGGCAGTGACATGGAGGTTTGAGTCACCTAACTTTCTTGTGCCCCCGGACCTGCTTGGACCTGATCCACATTATACCATTTCCAACACATGACGACTTGCTGCCGTGTTCACCCAACCTTATAACTTGTGGATGACAGCACCCAGTTCACAACAGATGGTTACGGTGGCATACTCACTTAATGTCTAATGTCAGGTGTTTAGTCTCTACCAGGCTCTAGCTGTACACCAGGAACTACTTACAACCAGTTAATTCTGAGGATACAGACAAGGGACAGGTAGAGTCAGCTAAAGTGATGCTATCAAGTATTATGATGGAGACAGAATTCACAGACAGTCCTGTGTACATTAAAGACTTAACTGCCCATCATTTCATCTCCCTCGTCCTGACCTTTGTTGAATAGGCATCTTACTTTGATTGTAGGGTTTTTCTTATGCACAAAACCAAATAGTAACTATAAAAAAGCCCGACCCAAACTGAAAAAGCCTACCAGAGCTGCTCTATAGCAATATAAATTTGTTTTATCTGGCTAGAAAAGGAGAGTTGTCAAACCATTGCCTCCTAATTAAGTCTCAAATAACCTCATGGCTGCAGGTGGGTGGAGCGCCAAATTATTAGCAGCCAGGCCAGAAGTAAATTGATATCAGTTGATTTCAGGAAGGAGGGAAGGCAGGATTCGATCAATCACATTAACATTAGCGAATGGTTGATCTTCTATATTTCTCCCTCCTCTTCTCTTTATAAGCCCCGTGGTACCTAGCTTCTTGGAGCCATTTGCTTTTTCTGGAATCAATGTGGCCTCCTTATATGCATATGGAATAACTGCACAGAATAAACTTTATGTTCAAATTCTGGAGCATTTTGATTATTTTTTAACACCTTCCTTCAGGATTCTAGTCCCCATGTTCCCTGAGTCCCTTCCTCCAGCACTAACAGAAAATAATCCAAAACCCCATAGTTAAGAAATCAGAAAAACAGTAAGAAAAAAAATAAAACCACTGCTAGTCACCAAACTTGCCATTTTTTGTGCATTTTACTGAGTCGAAACGGTAATTAAAGTTGTCCAGATGCTGTCGTTTCAGGGGAGCACTAAAGTAGAAAACACAAAATTGCTTTAATTGCCTTGAGGTGATTAAATTTGGAAGTAACCAGCTCTCCATCAATCTAGCCTCCTTTATTTAGAAAACACCAACCAGGTTGTATTTTCAAGAATATTGATCTGTATGAGCTGCGTGTGTTTTTAAATAACTACTGGCAAGTTATAAATCTGGTCTCCTTTTGGATTTTTAGTAAAGTGCCCCCAAGCTTTCCTGTTCATCTGGCAATCGTGTGTCTGCTTCCCTAGTTCTGCCTCACTAGCTTCCAAAACTTCTCACCTGGGTGCACGCACAATGGCAAAAGCGTAAAGATAAACTCTCTGGAGTAGAAAATTCTTATGGTGTCTGTAATGTAAAAATACCCTAGATTGATGGGGTCAGTCTTAAAGTGGTTGCCTCTAATGAGCTGAAGTCTCCCATCTGTTCTATATTCTAATGTGGAGGAAGCCAGGGAGAACAGAATCAATAAGATTGGATGGCCTCTTCATCAACACTAAAGCAACAGTAGGGTAAACAGAGGGTGGGCGACGGGGAGAGCCCTAGGGCATTAAGGTTTAGCTTAATAACTGAGGACAAACAAACAAAATTAAAGTGTTAATTCAGACATTCAGTGACAAATTTATCCAAAAGAAATGAAATCTCTTGAATCTCTAAACATTACCCAAACAAATTCTACCCCTCCCCCAAAGGAAGGTATAGAACAGTTGGCAAGTTAACGTTTCTTTGGAAAATGAAACACACCATGCACTGTACCCAGAGTAAGTGGCACGAATGTTCAGTGATCCATCACTGTTCTCCAAATGCTGGGAGACTTGGCTTCTGTTTTAGCAGTTTGCTAATGTGGTGTTTGTATGTTGTCTTCTCCCCAAATTCAAGGCTAAGATGGATCCAAGCAAAATTGGACTTACATTAAAAAGTGTGATAGAAAGCAAATCATCACAGTGAAATGTTTATGTTTCCAGGTTAAATTATATTTGTAAAATCTATGCTGGAGCAATTATTTATATACCTGTGGAATGTTACCTGTGGAAGATTTCAGGCAAAAATAATCAGAATTTAAAAAAAAAATGTTGTTGCATTTATCACTGACTTAAATACTTCGAGACAAATGTTTTACTTTGTTGGCTAGTATTCAGGATTTGTTTATTCCATGCCAATTACAGAACTGAAAGAATGATTCTCAGAACTGAAAGAGAAAGGACTCCTGGAGTTTCCTGCAATTTTCCCTTTCGACGTTCAACTAAGTTAATCTAACTCCCCTTTACTGACACTAATGAAATGTTCCAGAGGACGTTAACACCTGCTGCAAACTGATTAGGTTCCTCAGAATGCACTGCCCTGGGCAATAGTCAATGCAAAGGAAATGTTAAATTGTCAGGGCGGAAACAAAAGCCTCCTCTCTGAATCTGCCTCCAGACCTGTCAGTTTCAATAACAATTGTTCTTGGGATGGAATAAATGCACAGCCCATTAAAGAGGGGGGGAAAAGTAATTTAATAAGAATGCCATACCTGTGGGAAGCAGCATGCTTGCAGAGAAGGGCAAACTATTCAGCATCCTCAGAGATTCATGATATTTAAGTTAAATACTAGGTTTCATGATCAAAATATGTTTCTACTCATCATAATTAAACATATATACAAAGTATGCTTTATCATTGCACTCCAAGTATATTTGCATTATTTTAATAAGCAGGAAATCACAGGCTCATAAAAGATGTTCAAGTCTTCTATTTTCAAATCACACGAGATGATTGCACTGTTTCCTTGAGAAAGTAATCATCAAATGGCTTCGTCACATCTCCACTTGATAAATGGAAATATTTCCTTCTACTCAAGGTCACAGCAAGACAAACAAACCGGTGGAAGCAGTGAAGATGAAATTTGCTCAGTGCTAAAATAGATTGTTTATGGTTTTCTGGTTTAGCTCAATCAAGTAAAGCATCGGAGGAAAAGAACAATGAATACAGTACCAGTAAACAGAAAGGGCAAAAGACTGAACTCGATGTCAGTCAAATGGCCCGGCCTCATAAATATTTATTATGCTACCTCCAAATATAAGTTTTAAAAAATCATCTATACTGATTTACTTGGCAAGCACCTTCTTGAGGGAATAAATTTGGTGACCTGATGCTAAAAAGATCATGACACTCATTTTAAATGAAAGAATGCCACAACATTACCAGTCTGGTCTTCTTCAATTCCTCTGTAACATTGTAACATGTTGAAGGGAAACGTTCACTGAATAAACACTGCCCTTCTCCTTTTAAACCTCATCTGCTCTACAGCGCAACAGAATGTATGCTTATCTGTTTGCATCTGAAGAGGAGCTCCTAAAATTTTAAGGTATTCAGTAGAATTCTGTTATAAACTATAGGAGGAAATGTGGAGTGGTTAAAAAAAAGTTTTGAGAGCACTGGCGTTACCACAATAACGCAGATTGGAACCGCCTGCCGCAGTAGCCAATTCTGAGACAGGGGTGAGGTGAGCAGCAAGAGTTTTATTATATATCGATATATAGGACACAGAGGGGAATAGATTCCTCCAAAAAACCCGTCTCGCCCACTGGGGATTGGCTGAAGGCCTTTATAGGGACAGGATTATGGGTCTTAAAAGTTTGTGTTAGTTCCTCCTTGAGGTGGTCATGTCTCAGATGAGTTAATCTTCTGCTGGTATTCTTGGGGGTTATTTGGCGACATTCTTGGGGATTATCCGGCGACATCCTGGTTTTTCTTGTCACAAGATGGGTGCTTTGTTCGGTTTTTCATCCCTAGATCATTATCACTTGTTTTCCACACTCCAAGGAGGAACATCCCCTAATCTTAAACCTTTTGTAGAGACTGGAACCTGAGGAAAAGATAAGACCATGAGACAATGTGGCAGTTAGCAATGGGGACTAAATAATAGTGAGCCGGGCCTATGCAGCCTTTTCCACTGGGAGTCAGGCATACCTACATCAGAATCCTGGTCTCTCACAGGCCAGTGCCAAGGTGTTGGCCAGGGCTAGAGGCTCATCTGAAGGAATGATAGGAAGGATCTATTTCCAGGTTCATGTGGTTGTTGGCAGAATTTAGTTCCTTGAGGGTTGTTGGACTGAGGGCCTCATTCCTACTTGACTTTTGGCCAGAGGCTACTCTTGGTTCCTTGACACATGGGTTTCTACAACATGTCAGCTTACTTCCTCAAGGCGTGCAAGCTGAGAAGGCAACAGAGATGGTCTATAAGACAGAAGTCACAATCTTATGTAACCTAATGACAGAAGTGACATCTCTTCAACTTTGCCATATTCTGTTGGTTAGAAGAAAGTCATATAGGTCCCATCTACCTTCGGTCCCACCCACACTCCAAAACCAAACACATTGCCATAGAGTTGATTGTGAGTCATAGCTACCCTATAGGACAGAGTAGAACTGCCCCCATAGGGTTTCCAAGACTGTAAATCTTTACAGGAGCAGACTGCTGCATCTTTCTTCCACTGAGCTGCTGGTGGGTTCGAACTGCCGACCTTTCAGTTCTTAGCCGAGCACTTAACCACTGTGCCACCAGGGTTCCTCACCCGTACTCAAGGTGAGAGAATTACACAAGGGTGTAAATACAGGCAGTCCCCAGATTACGAACGAGATCTATACCTAAGTGTGCCTTTAAGTCGAAATTGTAAGTCAGTAATAGGTGCATATGGTTCTTATTTAGCCTTACTGTAGTCCAAGCAGTTCCCCTCCATGCTATAGGGTCACTATGAGTTGAAATCAACTCCACGGCAATGGATTTAGAGAAGGAGACCTGGTGGCGTAGTGGTTAAGAGCTCGGCTACTAACCAAAAGTTGGTGGTTCGAATCCACCAGTCGCTCCTTGGGAACTCTATAGGGCAGTTCTACTTTGCCCTGTAAGGTCGTTATGAGTCGGAATTGACTCGACGGCAATGAGTTTAGTACAAGAAAAGGCTCGAAGCCTTTTCAATGATTTAAAACTGCTTGTGCAGCAAGTGAAGATGATTGTGATGAAGACTTTGTTCCATGTAGAGGTTGGTTCAATTGTTTCAAAAAAAACCAAACCCGTTGCCATCAAGTTGATTCCAACTCATAGCGACCCTAGAGGACAGAATAGAACTGCCCCATAGGGTTTCTAAGGAGCTCCTGCCAATCTTTCATTTAGCAGCTGTAGCTCTTAACCACTACACCACCAGGGTTTTCAATTATCTCAAAGTGAAAGCAAATTCAGATAACACTAAAGGGCAAGTCTAAGTTGTCCATAAGTTGCACGTTCCTAACCCAGAGACTGCCTTCACCAGTTGGTGGGGATCATTGAGAGACATCTTAGAGCCTCCCTGCCACAAATGGTTATCTTTCTCTTTCTCTCATGGAATCATTGTGAAGATTAAGTCACCTGGCTTATAGTAAGCACTTGACAAATATTAGCTCCTGTTCGTTGTCAGTAAACCTGCTATTTCTTAAATTTTATTATTCCCAATTACTTTTGTTGGGCTCTGTACCTCTCTTGCCTCAACCATACGGACTTCCATGAATTATGCTTCAAAGAATTTCTAGTAGAATTGCTGAGACTCTTTTCCTAAAGACAATATTTGCCCTGATACTTTCCTAGCAGACTAACTGGAAAGGGTGCTCCTTATGGAAGTGGCAAAGACACAATGGACAGAGCATGAAGAAGGACAGAGTGGTAGCAGTCATATACTGGGAGAATATTTTTGGCAAGTTGAGGTTATAAATAAGGCAGAATACAAAAACAAAAGAATAAACTCTGGAATCATATCTGGATTTGTATCTAAGTCTACCACTTAATAAACCATATGTTCTTGGAAAAACCATTATTTAACTTATCTGTGCCTCAGTTTCCTCATGTGTATAATAGATACAGTAGTATTTACCTAGCTGGGGTGTTGAGAAGCTCATATGAGATAGTGTTTCCTTCTTCAAATAGTGCTTAGAGCATATAAAATACTCAATAAGGAGGTTCCGGCAAAATGGCAATCTAGGCAGAAGTACCACACTGTCCTTCCACAGCAAAGATCCGAAAAACTAAGCTGAACAGAGAATACAACAATCTTGAAACCCTAAAACATCAAATGAAGAGACAAAGAACTCAGCCAAACACCAAATGGAGTGAGAAAACTGACAGAGAACGGAGAGCAAAGAGAGATTCATGCAGAGGTCCCCCACCAGCTAACGCAGCACGGATCCACCATCTTGGACTCCTATCAGAGACCAGCAAACAGGGGGTGCGAGAAAGCAGCCTCATGGAGCTTCCAGCAGGAGGCAAAACAACTGGTAATTGGCAATATACGCTTTCCCACCCCCCACCCTTCTTCACCCCGACTCGGCCTCCTCTGCTTCCCGCGGCCACAGTCTCTTGATGGGGAAATAGCGGATTCTTGGATTCCACACACCCAAACAGGTGGCTCTCTGAGTACCATTTGTTGGCTGCTGGTGTTGCTTTTTTTCCGCTTCTTTTTATTTTTTCCTTGCCTCTCCCTACCTCCCCCTCATTTCCCTTGAGTACCTCGCTCCGTGCGCCATCTTTGCTTCTTCCTGAGGGGCTGCAGAGCTCCGGTAATTTGTGATATACACTTCCCCACTCCCTACCCTTCTTCACCCACACTCAGCCACCTCTGGTTCCCGTGGACACAGTCTCTTGTCCAGAAACACCAGCCCACACTAGCTGGCTCTCTGAGTGCCATTTGTGGGCTGCTAGTGTTGCTTTTTTATTTTTTTTCCTGCTTCTTTTGATTTCTTACTTGCCTCTCGCCACCTCCCATTGCCTTCACTCAAGGACCTGGCTCCGTGCTCCATCTTTGCTTCTTCCTGGGGGGCTGCAGAGCTCTGTTCGAGTGTGGAGCTGCTTCCAGGTTTGGGCTGCCGCGCTGGTGGGATCCCGGGGCTTTTGTTTGTTTGTTTGTTTGTTTTCTTTTCCTTTTCTTGAGTTGGGAGCCCTTTCTGGCCAGCTGAGCTGCGTGGCAGGGAGTCTCCCCTTTGGCTTCCACAGACGTGCAGAAGGATCCCTGAGAGCATTTCTTTTTACGTTGTTTTTTTTTTTTTTTTCTGTTTCTTTGGGGGCCTTTCTTGTTTTTTGTTTTTTATTTGTTTTGTTTTCTTTTTCCTCTTTTTCCCTTTTTGTCTTTCTTCATTGCTCAGCTTCTCGTCTCTCTATATCTTCCTTCTCTTTCTGTTCCCTGAATACCTGGCGTTGTATACCTCTACGCCTTCTAGCCAGGCTGTACTGCAACACCTGAGAATGACTTCCCCAGACCTCATAGCTGCACCGGTGGGATCCCTGGGAACTTTGTGGTTCTTTAACCTTTCTGATTCTTATTTAGTCATTCTTTTCTTTTCTTCCTCCTCTCCTTTCTGTTTTTCTCCATTTAATAGTCTCTCATCTCTCCACTCCAACGGCAAGCTCCCCTAGCATTCTTTTTTGTTTGTTTGTATGTTTTTGGCACCTGTTCCTCTTTCCTCTCTCCCATATCCATCTTAGCTCCACACATAACAATCTCCCTGCTGCATCCTGCCTACCTGCACCATGCACTTGGCATCACACCATCAAGCAGCACAGGCACGGCCTACTGGAACCTGCCTTGAACTGATTACTGACCCGCTCTGGTGGCTGCAGTAAGTGCCACAAACAACCCATCCCAGTAACTCCTCTTCAGCTAGATCTACCCTACAGAACCATATTGGAGTGACTGACCCTGCCAGTTGAAGAAGGAGGCAAAAAGTATTGTGCCCACAGACGAGCAAATAACAAAGAACACACAGTCTGCCTGCTCAGACATAGTCAAATTTTTTTTTTAAAAAAAGGGACAAAACAAACAAATCTACAATCAATAAACGAGAACAATAACTACTGAATGCCCCGAAGACAGCAGACAATAACAAAACATTTACAAAAACAGGACAAGATGGTTCCAGTAGGCGTCCAAAAGAAAACACCAATGACTCTCCTCCGGAAGAAAATGCACTAGAACTACCTGATAGGGGATTCCAATCTCTAAACTCAGAATTCTCCAAGAACTGAGGCAAAAAGCTGACAAACATGTGGAAAAAATAGACAAATTCATGGAAAATACAGACAAAAAATTGGAAGAATTCAGGAAAATAATGCAGGAACAAAATGCCAAAATAAATTCACAACTAGAAATTATACAAAGACAACAATTAGAAATCCAAAAGAGAAACAACAAGATTTCAGAAATGGACGATGTCATAGAAGGGCTGAGAAGAAGATTTGAAATGGTGGAAGACAGGATCAGTGGAATTGAAGACAAACACTTGGATACAACTCTGTTTGAGGAACACTCAAAAAAAGAACAAAGATAAATGAAGAGACCCTGAGAGTTATGTGGGACACAATCAAAAGCAAAAATCTGTGAGTGATTGGAATTCCAGAACAGGGGTAGAAAACAGAAAACACAGAGAGGATCATTGAGGAACTACTGACAGAAAACTTCCCCAATATCATGAAAGATGAAAAGCTGGCCATCCAAGAAGCTCAACACACCCCATATAGAAGAGACCCCAAAAGAAAACCACCAAGGCATATCATATTCACACTCACCAAAGCCAAAGACAAACAAAGAATCCTGAGAGCAGCTCGTGAAAAACAAGAAGTCACATACAGAGGAGAAACAATAAGACTAAGCTCAGATTATTCGGCAGAAACCATGCAGGTAAGAAGGCAATGGGATGGCATATATAAAATCTTGAAAGAAAAAAATTGCCAGCCAAGAATAATATATCCTGCAAAACTCTCGTTCAGATTTGATGGTGAAATTAGGTCATTTCCAGATAAGCCGAAATTAAGGGAATATGTAAAAGTCAAACCAAATTTACAAGAATTATTAAAGCAAGTTCTTCGATCTGAGGACAAACAGCTTCAGCTCACAGGCAGAACCTAGGACTCAGGATCATACCAGCCAGATACCAAGCTAGGAAATGAACTCTTGAGGACTATCCAAAACCAAAAGAAATACAACAGGGAATCAGAGCAGTTAATCAGTAAATCACAACAACATCAAAACAATAAAAGAAGGACTAAACGGCATAGGTACTGAACCTTCTAATGGAGAGGAAGGCAAGGCGATACCAAGTAATGGTAGACTGCTTCAAACTTAGAAAGATAAGGGTAAAATTTATGGTAACCACAAAGAAAGTTAACAAACATACTCATTAAAAAAAAAGAGGAGAAACATAAAGTCTCAGCAAAAACGAAACCTACAAAAACAAAAGAAATGAAAAAAAAAATCCACAAACAAAAGTAACTCAGCACAAGAGAGTAAGGAGAACAAAGAAAACATCAGCACCACAAAAAAAAGCACTACAAAATGACAGCAACAAACCCACATCTATCAATCATTACACTGAATGTAAATGGACTCAATGAACCCATAAAGAGATGGTGAGTGACAGAATGCATAAGAAAACAGGATCCATCAATATGCTGTCTACAGGAGACACACCTTAGAAACAAAGATATGAACTTATTAAAAGTCAAAGGTTGGAAAAAAATATATCAAGCTAACAACTACCAAAAAAGATCAGCAGTGGCAATTCTAATCTCAGATAAAATAGACTTTAAAACAAAACCTACCATAAAAGACAAAGAAGAACACTATATAATGGTTAAGGGGATGATCCATCATGAAGACATAACCATAATAAACATCTACGCACCCAATGACAGGGCTCCAAAATACATAAAACAAACTTTAACAACACTGAAAAGAGAAATTGACAGTTCCACAATAATAGTAGGAGACTTCAACACACCACTCTCAGTAAACGACAGAACAACTAAGAAGCTCAGCAAAGATACAGAAGACCTAAAGGGCACAATCAACCAACTTGACCTCACAGACATATATAGAACACTCCATCCAACCGCTGCAATGTACACATTCTTTTCCAATGCACATGGAACGTTCTCCAGAATAGACCACATCTTAGGCCACAGAGCAATCCTCAACAAGATCCAAAACATTGAGATAATTCAAAGTATCTTCTCTGACCACAATACCATCAAGGTAGAAATTAACAATAAAAAGAGCAAGGAAAAAACCCAACTACATGGAAACTAAATAATACCCTGCTTACACATCAGTGGGTAAAAGAAGAAATCAGAGATGGAATCAAAAAATTCCTAGAATCAAATGAGAATGAAAACACATCATACCAAAACCTTTGGGACACAGCAAAGGCAGTCTTCACAGGACAATTTATAGCAATATACACACGTATCAAAAAAGAAGAAAGGGAAAAAATCAAAACATTAACTACAGAACTCAAGCAAATAGAAAGAGAACAGCAAAAAAAGCCCACAACCACCGGAAGAAAGGAAATAGTAAAGATCAGAGTAGAAATAAATGAAATAGAGAACAGAAAAACAATAAAAGAATCAACAAAACCAAAAGTTGGTCCTTTGAAAGAATCAACAAAATCGACAAACCACTGGCCAGACTGACAAAGGAAAAACAGGAGAGGACACTAATAACCCAAATAAGAAATGAAATGGGGGACATTACAACAGACCCAACTGAAATAAAAACGATTATAACAGAATATTATGAAAAACTATAATCCAACAAATTTGAAAACCTAGAGGAAATGGATAAATTTCTAGAAACACATGGCCTACCCAAACTACAACAAAGTGATGCTGAAAATCTGAACAGACCCATAACAAGAGAAGAGATTGAAAAGGTAATAAAAAAAACTCCCAACCAAAAAAAGCCCTGGCCCAGATTGCTTTACTGGAGAATTCTACAAAACATTTACAGAAAACCTTGTACCAGTACTACTCAAGCTATTTCAGAGCATAGAAGAGGAAGCAACACTTCCAGATTCATTCTATGAAGCCAGCATAACGCTCATACCAAAACCAGGAAAAGATGTCACAAAAAAACAAAATTACAGACCAATATCTCTCATGAATATAGATGCAAAAATTCTCAACAAAATTCTAGCCAATAAAATTCAGCATCATATCAAAAAAATAATACACCACTAACAAGTAGGATTCATACCAGGTATGCAAGGATGGTTCAACATTAGAAAATCAATCAACGTAATCCACCACATAAATAAAAGGAAAGAAAAGAATGAGATGATCATTTCAATTGACACAGAAAAGGCATTTGACAAAGTCCAACACCCATTCCTGATAAAAACTCTCAGTAAAATAGGTATAGAAGGGAAATTTCTTGACATAATAAAGGGCATCTATGCAAAACCAATGGCCAACATCATTCTTAATGGAGAGAGGCTGAAAACATTACCCTTGAAAACAGGAACAAGACAAGGATGCCCTTTATCACCACTCCTGTTTAACATTGTGCTGGAAGTTCTAGCTAGAGCAATACAGCAAAAAAAGAAATAAAGGGCATCCAAATTGGTAATGAAGAAGTTAAACTGTCCCTGTTTGCAGATGATATGATACTGTACACAGAAAACCCTAAAGACTCCACGAGAAATCTCCTGGAACTAATAGAAAGATTCAGCAGAGTAGCAGGATACAAGATAAACATTCAAAAATCAGTTGGATTCCTATACACCAATAAGGAGAATGATGAAAAGGAAATCAGGAAAACAATACCATTTTCAATAGCCCCTAAAAAGATAAAATACTTAGGAATAAATCTGAGCAGGGATGTAAAAGACCTATACAAAGAAAACTACAAAACACTACTGCAAGAAACCCAAAGGGATCTACATAAATGGAAAAACATACCACGCTCATGGATAGGCAGACTCAACATTGTGAAAATGACAATTCTACCCAAAGCAATTTACAAATACAATGCAATCCCAATCCAAATGCCAACAACATTCTTCAAAGAGATGGAAAAACTAATCATTAACTTTATATGGAAAGGGAAGAAGCCCTGAATAAGTAAAGCACTACTGAAGAAGAAGAATAAAGTAGGAGGACTCACACTACCTGACCTCAGAACCGACTATACAGCTACAGTAGTCAAAACAGCCTGGTACTGGTACAACGACAGATACATTGACCAATGGAACAGAATTGAGAATCTAGATGTAAATCCATCCACCTACGGTCACCTGATCTTCGACAAGGGCCCAAAGTCCATCAAATGGGGAAAAGACAGTCTTTTTAACAAATGGTGCTGGCAAAACTGGATATCCATCTGCAAAAAAATGAAACAGGACCCATACTTCACACCGTATATAAAAACTACTTCAAAATGGATCAAAGACCTGAATATAAAGCCTAAAACTATAAAGTTCATAGAAGAAAAAATAGGACCAACACTTCAGGCCTTAATACACGGCATTAACATGATACAAACCATAACCATCAATGCACAAAACCCAATCCTAGATAACTGGGATCTTCTAAAAATCAAACACCTATGCTCTTCAAAAGACTTCACCAAAACAGTAAAAAGAACCTACAGACTGAGAAAAAATTTTTGGACAGTACAAGTCAGACAACGGTCTGATCTCCATAATCTACAAGAAAATCCAACACCTCTACAACAAAGAGACAAATAATCCTATTAAAAAATGGGCAAAGGAAACGAACAGACACTTCACCAAAAAAGACATTCAAATGGCCAAGAGACACATGAGGAAATGCTCGCGATCACTAGCCATTAGAGAAATGCAAATTAAAACCACAGTGAGATACCATCTCACCCCAGCATTACTGGCAAAAACACTGGAAATAACAAATGTTGGAGGGGCTGCGGGGAGATCGGAACACTTATGCACTGCTGGTGGGAATGCAAAATGATACAACCATTTTGGAAAATGATATGGTACTTCCTCAGAAAGCTAGAAATAGACATACCATTCGATCCAGCAATCCCACTCCTAGGAATATATCCTAGAGAAATAAGAGTCTTCACTTGAATAGACATATGCACACCTATGTTCATGGCAGCACTGTTCACAATAGCAAAACAATGGAAACAACCCAGATGCCCATCAACAGATGAATGGATAAACAAACTATGGTACATACACACAATGGAGTAGTATGCAACGAGAAAGAACAGCAATGAATCTGTGAAGCATCTCATAACATGGACGAAACTGGAGGACATTATGCTGAGTGAAATAAGTCAATCACAAAAGGACAAATATTGTATGAGACCTCTACTGTAAAATCCCATGAAAAAGTTCACACACAAAATGTAACAATCTTTATTGGTTACCAGGGAATTGGGGGGGGGGGAGAATATTAAATAGATAATAGGTAAGTGGTATCTGGGGGGAAGGGTGAGATAGTACACAATACAGGAGAAACTAGCACAACTTGTGCAAGGAAAGGTCATGAAAGCCCCACAGACACATCCAAACTCCCTGAGGGACTGAATTGCTGGGCGGAGGGCTCTGGGGACCATGGTCTCGGGGAACATCTAGCTCAATTGGCATGACACAGCTTATAAAGACAATGCTCTACATTCTACCTTGGTGAGTAGTGTCTGGGGTCTTAAAAGCCTATGAGCGGCCATCTAAGATACTTCACGGGACTCATCCCTTCGGGAGCAAGGGAGAATGAAGAGAACAGGATACAAGGAAAAGATTAGTCCGAAGGACTAATTGTCCATAGCTATCAAGGCCTCCACCAGACTGAATCCAGTACTAGATGGTGCCCGGCTACCACCACTGACTGCTCTGATCAGGATCACAACCAAGGGTTCTGGACAGAGCTGGAGAAGGATGTACAGCATAATTCTAACCCACAAAAAAAGACCAGATTTACTGGCCTAAAGGAGACTGGAGAAGCCCTGAGAGTGTGGCCCCCAGACACCCTTTTAGCTCAGTGGTGAAGTTGTCTCTGAGGTTCACTGTTCAGCCTGGGAGTGGACAGCCCCGTAAAACCAAATGAGACTAACGAGGTACAGGAGTCCAGTGACAAGGGCCAGAAAGCAGAAGGGGACAAGGAAGCTGGTGATAGGGAACTCAAGTTTGAGTAAGGATATTGTTGATGTGTTGTGAGATTGTTAACCATTGTCATAGGGCAACATTTGTAGTAACTGTTAAATGAGAAACTATTTTGTTCTATAACCTTCATCTTATGTGAGAATAACAGCACAATTCAAAGAGCGTAGTCAATGTCACTGAACTCTGCATGTAGAAATTTTTGAAATGGTATATCTTTGGCCATGTGTATTTTCACCAAAAAAAAAAAAGGTTGAGAAGTTAGAGGGTTGATACGTTGTGGGGTTGTTAACCAATGTCATAAAACAACATGTGTACTTCTGTTTCATGAGAAAATATTTGTTCTGTAAGCCTTCACGTGAAGTACAATCAATCAATCAATAAATACTCAATAAATTTTGTTATTATTATTATTATTACTATCATCATCAGAGCCCTGGTGGCATAGTGGTTAAGAGCTCAGCTGCTAACCAAAAGGTCAGCAGTTTGAATCCACCAGCTGCTCCTTGGAAACCCTATGGTATAGTTCTACTCTGTCCTATAGGGTCTCTATGAATCAGAATTGACTCAACGGCAATGGGTTTGGGTTTGGATCATCATTGTCCTCATCATTATTATTAAAGTGTAAAAAGTCAGGTTGGGATTAGATTACAGGGAACCTAAAATGCTGGACCAGGGAAGAATTTGTATTCTTTTTCTGTAGGTAATAAAGAAGTACTCTAAACTTTTCCTGGGCATCCAGTGTCAGTGTCTATCAGAGATCACTATCTAAAAGGAAGTGCAACAAGTTGTGTAAGCATAAATAGCAAAAACTCAACTCCATGAAGAATCATTATTTTTTGTTAAAAGGCTTGGACTAAGGTAGTAGTGGGGAGAACCTAGCTGCAATATTTGAATTAGTAAATAATTAGCCACTGGCAGAATTATCTGTTCTTTTTACCTTGCCTGTACATCTTTGTAGAAACTGCAGGATGACCTGAAAAATGCTATTCATGACGTAGATCAAATGGTTGGTTCAGTCATGCAGAAAAACAAGTAGGTAAACATAGAGTCACGCTCACATTATTTAATGGGGTCTAAAAAGAACTTTTGAAAAACAAAAATGCTGTGCTTAGGTATCTCCAAGTTTGTGAATGGTAGTAGAGGTGGAGATAATGAACGTGAGAAAAAACTGACAACCTTGAGCATTTTGTTGTCAGACTCCCCTCTAGAAACTAAACATCGCCAAGGCAAATAATTCCAGGGGTTCTCACAATCTCTCTCCAGTGGTTTGTCATTTATGTTTTCTTTTACTATCCTGTAACATGTGCCAGAAAATATTAAGATAACTATTTCTCTAACCATGCACAAATAGGAGAAGTGATTCTATTCCTTTAGCTTTAAACTCATATGGCCTAGGCATGTAAAAGATCACGAAAGTTGCCTCTCCTCTACTGTTGGGGATAACACAGCAGAGAAATGCTTAAACGTGTGGGGCACCTCTCTAAGACTACTTCAGAGTACTCAGACTCAAATCTTTGAAGGAATATTCAGGTAATCTTATCCAAGCTTCTAGCATTTGTGTGAATTCTCTTTGCAAAATCACCAACAAGTGGAAAGTCAGTTTCCACTTAAATACCTCTAGAGATAAGAAATTCGTTTGCTTCTTAGGCAGCCACCTCCACTTTCAGACACTTAAGCTGTTGAGTAGTATTGCCTGATATTGAGCTGAAATTGGCCCACCTATGACTTGTACCTCACTGAGCCCTGGTGGTGCAATGGTTAAGAGCTCAGCTGCTAACTGCAAGGTCAGCAGTTCGAGTCCACGAGCCGCTCCTTGGAAACCCTATGGGGGCGGTTCTACTCTGTCTTACAGGAGTCGCTATGAGTTGGAATCTACTCGATGACAACTGCCCCAGTTATGTCCTTCAGTATCAAACAGGACAAGCCCGTGCCATTCCTGTGTCACAGTGCAGCTTCTGTGTTCACTTTTCACTGACATTTTTTCAAGTATATCATTCACATTTCTTTTCAATAGTCCTTATATATCATGCTTTCTGGATCATTTACCTCTGAGAACAAGAAAGAAAGTTGAAAACTGGCCCTAGGAGTTGGACGGTGGTCATCCATAATGAACATAAACAATTCTACAGAATGTCAATAATAGACAAAGTCACTCTGTGACCATAGTGGAACAAGACAAAAGGAGGACCACTCCGTAGTCATGTCTGAACATAAGACAAAGGCAAGAAAGCTATACCACTAAAAAGTAGCCAAACACCCATTTCTTCCCGCTAACATGAGTGACTACTGCTTCTTTACCTATAATGACTCTAGCCCCACTTCATTCCTCCTGGCTCCTAGATAACAAAATTGTGAAGATACCTTGATCATCCAATTGAATCTGCTTCCTACTGCACACAATCCAGAACCAACCCTCTCTTCTTTAAACCTTCCCCCAAATCCTTCAGCACAAAGTCAAGCCCTACAATAAACCCATACTTCCTTTCTCTTGCTGAGATGCCTCACAGTTCCCACATGGTTTGTGTGCTATCTTGCTGCAGCAAGTTAATAAGCCAAACTTTTTTTTTCAATTTCATCTTTCTTTTTCTTTTTTTTAATTGTTGTACTTTAAGTGAATGAAAGTTTACAATTCAAGTTCGTCTCTCATACAAAGTTATACATACATTGTTTTGTGACCCTAGTTGCTCTCCCTGTACTGTAACAGCACACTTCTCCTTTCCAACCTTATTTCCCGTGTCCATTCAACCAGCTGCTGAACCTCTCTGCCTTCTCATCTCACCTCCAGACAGGAGCTGCCCATTTAGTCTCATGTATCCACTTGAGCTAAGAGGCACACTCTTCACAAGTATCATTTTCTGTCCCATAGTCCAGTCTAATCTCTGTCTGAAGAGTTGGCCTTGGGAATGGTTTTAGTTCTAGGTTGACAAAGGGTCCAGGGGCCATGCTTTCTGGGGTTCCTCCAGTCTCAGTCAGACCATTAAGTCTGGTCTTTTTACTAGAATAGGAGTTCTGCACCCCACTTTTATTCTGCTCCATCAGGGACTCTCTGTTGTGTTCCTTGTCAGGGTGGTCATTAGTGGTAGCTGGGCACCATCTAATTCTTCTGGTCTCAGGCTGATGCAGTCTCTGGTAATAAACCCTGCAGCTATGTGAATCAGGAGAAACCTTGCGGTCTTGTCTGTTGATCTTCAAATTCATTGACCTTCACAGCCTCTGAGTGGGAGCCCTGCCCTCTGACCTGCTGGCCTTGGGTTTGCCAGCTTCTGCAGCTATGTGATTTGGGAGAGGCCTCTACCCTGATCCATGGACTTGGGACATTTTAGCCTCTACAATCATGTGAGCTGTTTCCTTGACATAAATCTCTCTGTATAATACTTACATGCTTTACTGGTTTTGCTTCTCTAGAGAACCCAGCCTAAGACATGCCCTCATAGACAATATCACCTTCAGGCAGGGAGAAGCAGATTATTGTTCTCCCATAATCTGATACTTCTTTCAGAAATCTTGAGAAAACTAAAAAATATATATATATACATACACACACGTACATATATATACACACACACACATATAGATATATAGAGAGAAAGAGAAAGACATGGGTGTGCTCATATGAGTGAGTATAGGTGTGTGCATGTGTGTGTGTGTGCGTGTGTGTGTATATATGTAAAACTATACTTCAGAATTGGCTACGAGCCCATATTAACTCTCTTGAAACAACCATTCATATGGAAATGATCAAGCATAAGGAAACTGAAAATCAATACTGAATAATTTAACTCAATTACTAACTTTATTACATTAGCAGTAGTACTTTCATTTCATTTATTGATCTAGCCTACATAACTAGACTCAGCAAATCTTTTTATGTTAGCAATCAACCCAAATGGGGGAGGGGAAAGGCAGGGAAAGCAAGACATTCTTTACATCTCCTGGCCCCCTTTAGGCTTTGAACTGGAGAATTTCATTTCATGGAAGCATCAGGAGTGCCATCAGTTTTTCACATTCAAGTTATCAGTAGTGTGTCCCATACTTACAGACTACCTCATGGTCACTGTGCTCTTAGAGAGTACTTATAAACAGGACATTATGATACCCAGGATGTAAATGCTGATAGTGATTAAATAAAGGGCATAGTATAGAAAGAGTAGGGGATAAGACACTGAAAGTGTGGAACCTGCTTACATTCAACCTAATGTATTTAAGTGGCCTAAACTTCCTTTGCACCCTGCACCTCCATACCACGGTGCTGTTCTCACAGTGGATCTTCTAAGGAATAGTATCACCTGCACTGCCTCAAAGCTCAGCTCCCTTCCAAGCCCCATACTCAGCATCCAGGCTGCTGAGCAAAGGAACACAAGATACAGGCTACTGTGTAACCGAGTTCTAGAGATAGGAAGGAGATGACAGAACACAAGTGTGCATGTATGCACACGCATGCACACACTAACAATGGTATCTGGTAAGTCCTTCAAGGTGAACAGGATTCATGTTTTTTTTCATGCTTCAGTGTTAGGAGAAAGAAGATTCAAAATCAAGCCAAAGAGTTCCATGTATAGTATTAAGAAGTGAGCACATAACAAACCAATCCTCCCACAAATAATGGCTATACCCTCTGGAGAAAATATAAAGCACAACTACCTGATGGCTTGGAAGACTGAACAAAAGCAGACAAATTGTAAAATGGAGTCAAAACTTGGAACAAGCTACCAGCATTGAGATTTCTACAGATATGCTCTGTATGCAGCTTCTATTGTGGCAGGATTGATAAAGAACTGTTCAAGTGCTAATAGAAAGTCCACCATTCTTCTGGCCAGGGGAACTAGGTTGAGGACTGCAGGACAACCAGGTCCATTGGAGAGTGAGAAGGAAACCCCAAATTCTGTGTGGTAACTCAGCCTACAGTTCTGGCTGACCCTTGAGCCACAGATGTGTGGGGCTAACTGAAAGAAAATTGCAACTCAGGCTTAAAGAACCACTTGAGATCTAAACTTCCCACATCCCTTCAATCTCTGAAGGCATTACAGTTTCAGTATGTATGTAACCAAATTATTGTCTTTTTAAAAATAACCAGTATTCTTTGGAAGAACATAACAGAATCCAGAATTTTTTCAACGTAACATTTACATTGTCCAGTATTCAATCCAAAATTACTTTATATATGAAAATCTAAGATTGCATGATCCATTCCAAAGGAAAAAACTAAAAGAGGCACCCTGAAATGACCCAGATGTTGGAATTATCAGATAAGAGCTTTAAAGAAGTTATTATAACTATACAAGTGAGGTAAGAAAAAATATGCTCCTAATAAATGAAAGGATACCACCCTGACATGAAGAAGAATTGATGCCTTTGAATTATGGTGCTGGCAAAGAATATTGAATATACGATGGACTGCCAGAAAACCAAACAAGTCTGTCTTGGAAGAAGTACAGCCAGAGTGCTCCTTGGAAGCGAGGACAGCAAGACTTCATCTCATATACTTTCGACACATTATCAGGAGGAACCTGTTCCTGGAGAAGGACATCATGCTTGGTAAGGTAGAGGGTCAGTGAAAAAAAGGAAGATCCTCTACGAGATGTACTGACACAATGGGCTCAAACATTGCAATGATTGTGAGAATGGCACAGGATCAAGCAGTGTTTCATTCGGTTGTACATACAGTCACCATGAGTCAGAACTGACTCAACAACACCTAATGTCATGGATTGAATTGTGTCCCCCAAAAATATGTGTATCAATTTGGCTAGGCCATGAGTCCCAGTATTGTGTGATTGTCCACCATTTTGTCATCTGATGTGATTTTCCTATGTGCTATAAATCCTACATCTATGATGTTAATGAGGTGGGATATGCAGCAGTTATGTTAGTGAGGCAAGACTCAATCTACAAGATTGGATTGTGTCTTGAGCCAGTCTCTTTTCAGATATAAAAGAGAGAAGCAGGCAGAGAGATTGGGGACCTCACACCACCAAGAAAGCAGTGCCAGGAGCAGACCCAGTCCTTTGGAACCAGGGTTCCTGTGCAGAGAAGCCCCTAATCCAGGGGAAGATGGATAAGATGAGAAGGACCTTCCTCCAGAGCTGACAGAGAAAGCCTTCCCCTGGAGCTGACGCCCTGAATTTGGACTTCTAGCCTACGAGACTGTGAGAGAATAAACTTCTGTTTGTTAAAGCCATCCACTTGTGGTATTTCTGTTACAGCAGCACTAGATGACTAAGACAGACAACAACAACAATAAATGAAGAAATAGAAAATATCAGCAGACAAATGGAAAATATAAAAAAGTATCAAAGGAAAATTTTAGAATTAAAAATTAAAATATTGGATATTTTGAAAATCACAGGGTGGGCTTAAAAGCAGAATGTAGATGATAGAGAAAAGAGTAAAGTAGAAGATACCAAAACCATTGCTGTCAAGTTGATTCCGACTCATAGTGACCCTACTGGACAGAGTAGAACTGCACCATAGGGTTTCCAACGAGCAGATGGTGGATTCGAACTGTCAACCTTTTGGTTAGCAGCCGTAGCACTTAACCACTAGGTAATGCAGTCTGAAGAAAAGAGAGAAAAAAAATTTTTTTTTAATTAACAAAGACTCAAGGATTAGTGGGACAATTTTTAAAGGCCTAATAAACAGTCATTTGGAATCTCAGAAAAGAAGAGAGACAATGGGACAGGGAACAAAAAGATATTAAGAAACAATGGTCAAAAACTTTCCAAATTAGGTTATCAACATACATTTACAAATTCAAGAAGCTCAACAGAGCAAATCAGGATAAATTAGAAGAAAACTAGGCCTAAGTACATTATAGTCTAACTGCTATAAATAAATAAAGAGAATAACTTTTAAAGCAGCCAGAGAAAAATCACAGACAGAGAAACAATGGTTTGAAAATGCCCATCAAAAACTAAGAAGACCAAAAAACAAAGAAACAAAATCTTTAAAGTGTTGGAGATTAAAAAAAAAGAACTATCAACCCAGAACTCTACAAGCAGCAACAATATTTTCAATAACAAAGGCAAGTGGTGTGTCGGGAACAGTGGAAAAGAACCTCCAAAAATCCAATCATCCATAAAAACAATGAGAACACTGGGAAAATTGCTAGAATCAACTTTTTTGGAATTCTGTAAGTTAACCAAAGATTTACAACCATCTGAGGAACATTTGTTCCATAAAAATTAATCTCAGTAAGAACAGTGAGCTTTATGGCATTTTAATATGCCCTTCTCCCTGTCTATAGATGTCTGTTTGGTCTAATTGGTTTATAATGTTATTCAAATCTTCTACTTTTTTGTTAATTTTCTGCCTTATTGTTCTATCCATTATTCCAAAGTGGGGGTATTGAAGTCTTTTACTATAATTTTATGAGTTATTTTCTAGGTGATTGCCCTGGGGATTGGAATGAATGTTTAATTTATAATATTATAGTTTGATATCGATGCCCCCCTCTCCTGAGCTCCACAATAGCCTTGAAAACCAATAGCCTCCCAACTACAGTAGCTGAGAAAACCAGTAGTTTAGCAGGCATTAGAGGGGTCAGAATGTACTTGAAGGTCCCCAAAGAACCTCATTTCAGAGAATTATCACTATTGGAACAGTCTAGTAGCTCCCTGAAAAGCTCCATTCTCAGGCTTGTCTTTATTGGACTTAACTCAGAGGTCACTCTTGTGAAGAGCCCTATCTCCAGGGTATTTATTGAAAGGATCAGTAGAAATTGTTTAACATTACAACTGCCCAAGGGCAGTTGGGGCTAACAAAATACTGATCAAAACTCTTATGAATAAATTTAACAAAAGAAATGCAAAATTTACAATCTAAAAACGACAAAATGTGGTTAAAAGAAATTAAGGACCTAAATACTGAAAAGGTATCCCATGTTCATGTTGATGTTATTAAGATGCCAATACTCCCTATATTGGTCTACAGATTGAATGCAATTGCTATCAAAATCCCAGATGCCAATTTGCAAAAATTGACAAGCTGATCCTAAAATTTATATGGAAATTCAAGGGAACCAGAATAGCCAAAGCAATCGTGAAAAAGAATGAAGTTGGAAGACTCAGACTTCCCAACTTCAAAACTTACTGCAAAGCTACAGAAACCAAGATTGAGTAGTACTGCTTAAAGATAGACATATGGATTAATAGAATGGAATTGAGATTCCATAAATAAACCTATACATTTATGGTCAACTGATTTTCAACAAATGTGTCAAGTACATTCAATGGGGAAAAAATAATCTTTAACAAATGGTAATGGATTATCTGGGTATCCATATTCAAAAGAATGAAGTTGAACTCCTACGACACACCATATACAAAAATTAACACAAAATTGACCAATGACTTAAATGTAAGAGCTAAAATTATAAAATCCTTAGAATAATCATGAATTAGGAAATAGTTTCTTTGATAAAACACAACAGCACAAGCAATAAAATAAAAAATTAATTGCATTAAATAAAACTTCTGTGCTTCAAAAGACACCATCAAGAAATTAAAAAGACAACCCACTGAATGGGAGAAAGCATTTGCAAATCTTATATCTGGTATGAGACTTTATCTAGAATATACAAAGAGCACTTACAACTCAATAAAGAAGACAAATAACACCATTTTTAAAAAGGGAAAGAATCTGAATAGACATTTCTCCAAAGAAATAAGCACATAAAAAGGTGGGCAAATTCATTTATCATCAGGGAAATCAAAATTAAATTATTGATTTTAGTTTGAGATATCACTTCAAACAAATCAATAATTTAATTTTGGATGGCTATCATCAAAAATGTATAACTAAAAAGGCAACAGGTAAATTAAAGTAGAATTATAACTATATTAAAATAATCCAAATCAGCCGAGCTAAATAGAAATGATTTAGTAAAGCTAAGTCTACTGTAACAATAATTATATTAAATAGTAATTAAATGAACACTCCATTTAAAAAGAAGAAATTATCATACAAAGAAAGACCCTGCAACATGCTGTCTACAGGAGATGCACTTTAAATATGAAGACATAAGACAGGTAGAATGTAAATGGATTGAAAAAGATATACCACATAAATAGTAAACATAAGAAGACTTCAGTGGCTGTATTAATTTCAGATAAAGAAGATAACGAAAGAAAATGTATTATCAAAGAAAATAAGAAACGTTTAATGATAAAAGATTTAATTCATCAAGAAGATATAAGAATCATGAATACATATGTGCTAACAGGAGAGTTTCAAAATACATTAAACAAAAATTAGCAGAACTAAAGGAAGAATTAGACAATTCCAATTATAGTAGGAGATTTTTAACACCCTTTCCTCCTCAAATGAAAGAAAAACTAGATACTAATTTAGTAAAGGCACAGAGGAACTGAATAACTACCTTCTACCTTCACCTAATTGATATTTATATAACACTACATCCAACAAATGAAGAATACATGTTCTTTTTAAGTGCACATGTTATGTTCACCATGATGGGCCATACGTTGCAATATAAAACAAGTCTCAATTAATTTTAAAAGGCTGAAAGCATGCAGAGTACATTCTCTGACCACAATAGAATTAAATTAAAAATGAAAAAAAATTAGATTTCTGGAGGGAAATCCAAAACTTGAAAATTAAACAACATACTTCTATATAATCCATAGGACAAAGAGAAAATTAAAGGAGATATTAGGCTATATTTTGAATTAATAATAAGGAAAATACAGCACGCATTAACTCCCTTATGATTAATTCAAAATATAATCCAATATCTCCTTTAATTTCCTAATGCCAAAGATAAGGAAATTGAAGATTTTTACCAACTTCTGCAGTCTGAAATTGATCAAACATACATTCAAGATGCATTGATAATTACTGGTGATTGGAATGCAAAAGTTGGAAACAAAGAAGGAGGATTGGTAGTAGAAAATTGGGCCTTGGTGGTAGAAACGGTGCCTAGATCGCATGATAGAATTTTGTAAGACCAATGACTTCTTCATTGTAAATACCTTTTTTCAACTACATAAATGATGACTATACATGTGGACCTCACCTGATGGAAACACAGGAATCAATCAACTACTTCTGTGGAAAGAGATGATGGAAAAGCTCAATATCATCAATCAGAACAATGCCGGGAGCAGACTGTGGAACAGACTATTGATTACTCATAAGCAAGTTTAAGTTAAAACTGAAGAAAATTTAAACATGTCCATGAAAACCAAAATACAACTTTGAGTATACCCCATCTGAATTTGGAGACCATCTCAAGAATAAATGTGACGTGTTGAACACTAATGACCAAAGACCAGACGATTTGTGGTATGGCATCAAAGACATAATACATGAAGAAAGCAACAGATCATTAAAAAGACGAGAAAGAAAGACCAAAATGGATGTCAGGAGAGACTCTGAAACTTGCTCTTGAATGTAGAGTTGCTAAAGTGAATGGAAGAAATGATGAAGTAAAAGAGCTGAACAGAAGATTTCAAAGGGTGGCTCAAGAAGACAAAGTAAAATATTATAATGAGATGTGCAAAGACCTGGAGTTAGAAAACCAAAAAGGGAGAACACTTTCAGCATTTCTCAAGCTGAAAGAACTGAAGAAAAAATTCAAGCCTCTAGTTGCAATAGTGAAGGATTCTATGGGCAAAATATTGAACGAAGCATCAAAAGAAGATGGAATACACAGAGTTGCTGTACCAAAAAAGAATTGGTCAATGTTCATCCATTTCAGGAGGTAGTATATAATCAAGAATCAATGGTACTTAAGGAAGAAGTCCAAGCTACACTGAAGGCATTGGCAAAAACAAGGTTCCAGGAATTGACAGAATACCAATTGAGATGTTTCAACAAATGGATGCAATGCTGGAGGTGCTCAGTTGTCTGTGCCAAGAAATTGTAAGACAGGTGCCTGGCCAACTGACTAGAAAAGATCCATATTGGGCTGATTCCAAAGAAAGGTGATCCGACAGAATGGGGAAATTATAGAACAGTACCACTGGTATCACATGCAAGTAAAATTTTGCAGAAGATAATTCAAAAACAGTCGCAGCAGTACATCAACAGAGAACTGTCAAAAATTCAAGCTGGATTCAGAAGAGGACGTAGAATGAGGGATATCACTGCTGATGTCAGATGGATCTTGACTGAAAGCAGAGAATGCCAGAAAGATGTTTACCTGTGTTTTATTGATTATGCAAAGGCATTCAACTATGTGCATCATAACAAATTATGGATAACATTGTGAAGAATGGGAATTCCAGAACACTTAATGTGTTCATGCGGAGCTTGTACATTGACCAAGAGGCAGTCATTCGAACAGAACAAGGGGATACTGCGTGGTTTAAAATCAGGAAAGATGTGCATCAGGGTTGTATCCTTTCAACATACTTATTCAATCTGTATATGAGTAAATCATCCAAGAAGCTGGACTATATGAAGAAGAACATGGCATCGGGATTGGTGGAAGACTCATTAACAACCTGCAATATGCATATGACACAACATTCCTTGCTGAAAGTGAAGATGACTTGAAGCACTTACTGATGAAGATCAAAGACTACAGCCTTCAGTATGGATTATACTTCAACATAAAGAAAACAAAAATCCTCACAACTGGACCAATAAGCAACATCATGATAAAAGGAGAAAAGATTGAAGTTGTCAAAGATTTCATTTTACTTGAATCCATAGTCAACGCCCATGGAAGCAGCAGTCAAGAAATCAAACAACGTGTTGCACTGGGCAAATCTGCTGCAAAAGACCTCTTTAAAATGTTGAAAAGCAAAGATGTCACTTTGAGGACTAAGGTGCGCCTGACCCAAGCCATGGTATTTTCAACTGCCTCTTATGCATGCAAAAGCTGGACAATGAATTAGTAAGACCAAAGAAAAATTGATGCCTTTGAATTATGGTGTTGGTGAAGAATACTGAATATACCATGGACTGCCAAAAGAACGAAGAAGTCTGTCTTCGATAAAGTACAGCCAGAGTGCTCCTTGGAAGCGAGGATGATGAGACTTCATCTCAAGTACTTTGGACACGTTATCAGGGATACCAGTCCCTGGAGAAGGACATCATGCTTGTAAGGTAGAGGGACAGCAAAAAAGAGGAAGACCCTCAATGAGATGGATTTACACACTGGGTGCAACAATGGGCTCAAACATAACAACAAATGTGAGGATAGCGCAGGACCGGGCAGTGTTTCATTCTGTTGTACACAGGGTCACCGTTATAGCTACAGGTAAGCATAAGAGAACACTATCAACACATATATGCTAACAAATTTGACAATCTAGATGAACTGGATGAATTTTTTGAAAGACATAAACTACCAAAACTTAATCAAGAACAAATAGAATAATTCTATACCTATTAAAGAAATTATTCACAATTAAAAACCTTCCCGCAAAGAAAACTTCAGGCCCAGATGGCTTCACTGGTGAATTCTACCAAAATTTTAAGTAAGAAATAATGCCAATTCTACACAAATTTTTCAGAGCATAGAAGAGAAAACTTCCCAAGTGATTTTATGAGGCCAATATTACCTTAATACCATCACCAAAGATACTACGAATAAACACAAATCAATATCCCTAAAAATAATAGATGCAAAATTTCTAAACCAAATATTAGAAAATAGAATCCAGAAATATGTTTAAAAAAAAAAAAAAAAACCAAGTATCACAAATGCAAATTTAGTTTAACATTGGAACTCAATAAATTTAACTTGCCACATTATTCATTTGATTTGAACCTCTTCCCTTGAGGCCTACATCATTAACATAACCTTTTCAGACGAAGGAAATCAAGAGCTCTGCAAATGTGATAACCTTGCTTCAAGCACACCATTTTCAAAAGTCAATGGGTCACATAAAATTTCCATGTGGGATGTAAAACTCTCATTGGTCCATCTCACATGGGCCACTGGGAACACTCTCTCCATCAGTTCCTTGGGCTTAGCAAGCACAATGAAGCATTCCTGTGAAACCTGCTCCTCTCAATTTTCTCGCCACCATGAACACAAGACAGAGTGAAGCAGAAAGAGGATGGGAAATGTAAATAAAGTGCTTCTTGGTCAATGCCTGGTTTCCTTACAAGATGCTTTCTTTGCTGGAGGCAGTAACTACCTTTCTGTTAATGGAAATACATCAAATTCCTTTTGAAAAGAGGCAGAATATAAATGATTAAATAATTAACTAAATGGACCACCATCCAAATAGTGTGATTTGGAGAGAAGAGTTCCCTACTTTGTTTGATTATTATTAAGATTAAATTAGATACTGTGACTGATACATGTAGGACTCAATAAACATTGATAGCAATAATAAATAGTAAGTGCTCAATAAACACTGGTTATTATTAGGAAAGATGTATAAGCGTAAAGCATACCAGAAACGTTATTAGGGGTTTTCTCCTCAGTTGAGACTGTGTCTTTTTACACTTAGCCCATCCCAGCAGTAGAGACTTACTGAGAGACCCACTTCTTGCAACACATCCATCTTTACCCCCTTTATGGAATACACTGTTTGTGAGGGCGGGCCTGTAATAGTTAATTTTACCTCCTACAGATTTTCTACGTGTGCTGCTGAGGTAATGATATAACCCATGTTTTAATATAGAAAGTTAAAGAGAAATGATACTTTTTAACGAAATAAATTAAAACTTGGAGGAGGATCAAGAACTCCGTCTTACTCAGCCTTCACTGGGGCCCTCTTTTAATCTTGCTCAACGAAAACAAAAAGGAACCAGTTGTGATGGACAATTTCTTTTGGAACTAAGGATGTAGCCATTATGTAATGATGAATCAAGGGAAGAGTCTTTTCCAGTAATGTGATTAATAATTCCAGAGTCAGAGGCAGTGCCGAGAAGAGAAGCTGATGACGTAAGCTTATAACCTTCATGGCCTAATCATGTCTGACACTAAAGTAGCTCAAATGCTATCATTTTTGTTATACTAACAACCAGACAACTGGGTTAAAAAGGGGGAGGGATGGGGGAGAACAAACCCAAGGCAATTATGTTCAGCCACAAATTACCTTATTTGGTTTGGTAGCAACTGAATAACAACGTCTCTGGCGAGCTGCTAATGAAATCCTCTTCTCTTAGCATCTAATCAAAATTCACAGCCAGAATCAACATGGAATGAGTGTCCCAGCTAAAACATTAGCTATTCTGGTGATAAAACTGTCTCAACAATGGGCTTCAAGCAGACACATTCTTTGTGACCATAAATGCTGAAAGCATCCTGTTCGCCCTTTGATGTTTGAACATTTCCATTTCAGTAGGAAGACAGGCAGATTCCCCAGCATGTCCTAGCGGGCACCACAAGAATCTAAGGAGAAAGTATGTGACTTCACAGCTCTTGTCCTTCAGATTCTGGAAACTGGCACTTACTTTCCAAAAGTCATGAGCCTAGGAGCTAAGCCAAATGAAGGAGGTTGATTGCTTCAGCCACATTTGGTTAACAGTGTAAGTGTTGTTGCTCTATTGCTGCAGAATTTATCTGACAGAATACTAGTACTTGCTAAAATTAGAACCACCCTCGGCCTACTCACCCATTAAGTTTTCTCTAAATGTAGAAGTGCTAATGGCAAGGCCATGATCATAAAAGGATCACAGGCACCATTATCATCAGAAACAAAACATTTCTATATACTTAGTACTTGCAGAGCTCTGGGCATGGTGATCTGGAGAGAAATCCAATATAATTTACCTACCATACGGCTTATTTTCTGCTTGTTTTCTTACAGCAAATATATATGGCCTTCAACTGTCATTTTGCGAGCAAGCATATCGTATAATTTAAGGCTGATTTAAGGTGCTGAGAGGCCTGGATGCGAAAGCATTAATTTAAAATTGATGATAATAATAATGAGCATTTACTAAGGGCCAAATACTGCAATAAACACTTTATATGAATTATATTAAACCTGTGATGAACATATATTATCATACTTATTTTACAGATGAAGAAATTTGAAGCTTAAAAGTACTTTTGTAACTTACCCAAGGTCACAGTTAGTGATTTAAGGAGCAGGGTTAAAAACCCATGGCCATACAGCTTTAGACTTCATATAATCTGTACTTTCTGGGCCAAAAAAAACAGCAGCAGAAACGCGTCTTTCAAGGATTAAGCGTAACTGTATAGGCACTCTTCCAAATGCTTTCATTACTTAGTTCTCACAATGGTGTAAGTATTCATTACCGTTTTGCTGTCATTAGTATGTTCATTTAATTAAATGAATGAGTTGGAGAACAGGGTGCTGTTATATGACCAAGGTCACACATCTATCTAGTGGGGAACCTGGGATTTGAAAACTTTACTGGCTCTGAGTCCACACTCTTAACCCCTCAGTGCACTACTCTAGAGACCAGTATTCTTCACTTCCTCCTGAAACTGCCCTTGACTTCCTAGGCAATTGGAAGATGTAACTACCTTCTACTGTAGTGTGAATTGCATGGTAGTCGAGAGCTTGATTTTATGAGGGAAAAAAAAAATGGGACTGGAGGTCAGCAAATAAAGACCCTGACTCTGGTTTAGGTAAAATTAGTTATAATTAGTTTATGTGTACTGGGAACAGTTTCTTCATATCTCCTGGGACTGGTTTTCTTGATTATAAAATGAAACAGTTAGACTAGGTGACTTACAAAGGTACTATCAGTATAGAAACTTCCTTCAATTTTTACCACTCTTCTAGGTGTATGAGTGTATAAGTACTCAACCTGTTACAAATCTTTATTATTGTGTCTAATGTCAAGGCATAATTTTCCAACTTTCTTCTTGAGTTCTTTTTGCCTATATTTGAAGACTAACCTGACAGTTTACTTCTGAATAGATGAAGCTTTAATTCCTCCAGGGAAAGTCCTAGTAGAAATACACAAATCACCTTTCACAGGAATTAGTGAGTTTTAACATCTTTGTAAGAAAAGGGACGTCAGTAAACCTTTTCCTCTGTAAACCTTGAAGGAAACCATTAGCATTCATGACCCATGGGAAAATGGATTTTCCCATATGAATTTCTAAAAACACCTCAGGATATAAAGTACTGTTACTCAAGCATGCCCCATTTGGTAGACAATTTTAAATTTTCTCCTTCTTAAAGCTAACTCTCAACAAGACATTCCGCAGGAGTGGGTACAAACAATTGGACCTAATCACTATGTTTCGTGGGCTTGGGTAGAAAAATAAATATGAGAAAAGGGAACGTGGGAATATGTTTGGTGCAATCAGGTTATTATAAAAGGTGTGCTTCCCCTTGAGGAAGAAATTTGCCTCTAGAACTGCACTTCAAGAAGGAGCTAAAGACACTTGAAGTAAAGTCATTATTTTTTTTAAGATGAAGGATACAAAAGCTATCCATGGTGACTAATTTTTTAAAAAATCATGTTTCTATTCTAAAACCACTTCTGGAATGACAACAAGGTTTACATTTTCCAAAGCAGTCCAGGAAAATAACAAAAAGATATAAAAACAAGGGATTGATTGAATAAATTGTACCACAGCCGTCAAACAAAAGTACTGAACAGTCATTAAAAATATTCTGGAAACAGATTTGTTGACATGGAAAGTTGTTGATTACTTATTTTAAATTTAAAAAGCATATTTTAAAGAAGCAATCTAGTATGATACCATTTTGAAATGTGTATATCTATGTATATACCAATATGGGAACTGGTTACTTCTGAATGGTAGGATATTTTTATTATCTTATTAGCTGATCGATGTTTGCTGATTTTATTTGTAATGAACATAAAATTCTATAACAAAAAAAAATGTATTTTTTTAAGTAGCCTAAGAAGGCAAATCCTGTGTGCAATCAACAAGACTTGATATATCCCCAATGGCAGAATTGCTTAGGCTGGGGATTTGTTGGTGCACTTTAGGCTTTCCCAGGGGAAGCTCTCCTGAGCTCCAAGCCACTGCTGTTAGGCTGTCAATAAATAACCCTGGATTGTAGGATTAAGGTGATCCACCTTTGGGCATCCATACAATAGCTAAGTGGGACCAGGTAGTCACTGATTATCTAAGCAGAGTCTTCCACTGACTGTAGATGACCCGACATCAGGACTGAAACAGCTCTGGGAGTGAATAACTGGTAAGACACGGAATTTTCAAAATAGCAGAAATAAAATAACTCAACTTGAACCCACCCATGCAATTTAACCCTGTCACTAGCAAGATCAGATTTACAGCCGAGGCCAAAGAGTCTGTTGTTTCTCTCCTCAGTTCACTCTGAAAGAGGAAACGGGCATTAAACTGATCAAGATGAGTAACTCTGGAAAAATTCATTTGTTCACTACCTCATTCTATTAGTGGCAGAAATATTAGAAGCCAAGACAGGAGCCACCAAGCTAAAATATGTCCTGAAACAGCTTTGAGACAGAAGAAAATATGTTGGCTAGAAAACTCTTCACATTCATCCTTCCAAAAATTATTTTTCCAAAATACTTTCTCATTTTCTAGTTGTGAAAAGAGTAAATAAGATTCACTTATTAATAATGCTACACGTGCATTCAAGTGAGGTATACAATACAATACAACTCAATAATTGTGAAGTACACGCCCAAAGGTGCCTCAGAAGACAGGTCTGGCAATCTGCTTCCAAAAGGTCACAGCCCTGAAAACTTTATGGAGCAGTTCTACTCTGCACACCTGGGGTTGCCATGAGTCTGAACTGACTCATGGCAGCTAACAACACCAACATGTTGGATTATACAAAAGTAGGGTTGCATTAACACTGTAGTCTAAATAAATGGTAACCCTCTGGAATTGGGCCACATGACAATCCTGAATAACATCCTGTATTCATGCAGCACATTACAAAGCAATTTCCTCTGCTGTGTGTTGTTGTTAGGTGCCACAGAGTCAATTCTGACTCATAAAGGCCCCATGTGACAGAGTATAACTGCCCCATAGGGTGTTCTTTGCTGTAATCTTTATAGAAGTAGATCTCCCAGTCCACTGTACAGTTCTCATTTAATCATTAAAAGTAACCAATAAGTAAGTGCAGCAAGCATTATTATTATTGTTAATTCTAATAGTCTTGTTTTAGATTCCTTAAGATTTTTCTATATTCAGGATGATGTTATCTATGAATAGAAAGAGCTTTACTTTTCTTTCCTGATTCAGATGCCTTTTATTTCATATACTTGCCTAATTGCCCTAGCTAGACTCTCCATACAGTGTTGGATAGAAGTGGCAATAGTGGGCATCCTTACCTGGTTTCTGCTACTAGAGGAAAAGCATGCAGTCTCTCACGATTAAGTGTGTTGTTAGCAATGGAGTTTTCATGGACGCCCTTTATCAGGTGAGGAATTTCCTTAGTATCTCTAATTTGTTGAGGTGTTTTATCATGAAGAAATTTAGGATTTTGTCAAATTCTTTCTCTGCACCGATTGAGATGATCACATGGCTTTTCTGTATTGATATGATATATTACATTTTTTGAATTTCAGATGTTAAACCAACATTGCATTCTTTGGTATGGTGTTTAATCCTTTTTTATATGTTGGTGGGTTTGGTTTCCTAGTATTTTGTTGAGGATTCTTTTGTCTTTATTAATAAGAGATATTGGTCTGTAATCTTCTTTCTTGTGATATCTTTGCACACTTTTGGTAATAAGGTAATACTATCCTCATAGAATGAGTTGGAAAGTGTTCCATTTTCTTCTATTTTTTGGAAGAGTATTGTTAAAAAAAAAAATCAACATTAATTCTTTTTAAAACTTTGGTAGAATTCAGTGGTGAAGCCATCTAGACCTGGGCTTTTCGTTCTGGGTTGTTTTTCGATTACTAATTCAATCTCTTCCCTTGTTAAAGATTTACTCAGATTTTCTATTTCTTCTTCAATCAGTTTTAGTAGTTTTTTGCTTTCCAGGAATTTGTCCATTTCATCGAATTTATCTAATTTATTGGCATACAGTTGTTTACAGTATTCCCTTATCCTTTTCATTTCTGTAAGATCATTAGTAATGTCCACTCTTTAATTCCTGAATTTAGTATTTAATAATTTGATTTTTCCCTTTTTCTCTTGGTGAGTCAGTCTAGCTAAAGGTTTGTCAATTTGACTGATCTTTTCAAAAAACCAACTTTTGGTTTAATTAATTTTATCTTTTTTTTTTTAATTCTCTATTAATTTCCAATTAAATCTTTATTGTTTTCTTCCTTATGTTGCTTTAGATTTATTTTGCTCTTCTTTTTTTTTTTTGGTGTCTTTTAAGTGGAAGTTTGGATTATTGATTTTAGATCTTTCTTCTCTTTTCTTACATGCATTTATAGTTATAAATTTCTCTCTAAGCACTGGTTTACTTCTGTCCCATATGTTTGTTTATGCTGTATCTCATTTTTATTCATCTCAGAGTATTTTCTCATTTCCTTTATCATTTCCTTTCTTCTTTGGCCCATTGGTTACTTACAAGTGTGTTGTTTAATTTCATATATTTGTAAATTTCCCAAAATATCCTTCAATTATTGATTTATAATTTCACTGGATTTGGTACATACTTTGTATAACTTTATTGAGGCTTTTCTATAGCGTAATTTATGGTCTATCCTGAAGAATGTTTTAGGTGCACTTAAGAAGAAAAGAATTCTGTTGTGGTTGGATGGAGTGTTATACAGGTGTCTGATTTATAGTGTTGTTCCAATCTTTTATTTCCTTGTTGATCTTCTACCTAGTTTTTTTCAAACAATATTGAAAGTGAGGCTTTGAGGTCTCCACTTATTATTCTTGAGTTGACTATTTCTACCTTTGATTCTGTCAGGCTTTTCTTCAAGTATTTTGGGCTTTGTTGTAAAGTGCATATACAATTATTATATATTTGTGACAAATGGATCTTTTTATCATTATAATACATCTCTCTATAGCTCTAGTAACATTTTTTTAAGACTGTTTTGTCTGACATTAGTGTAGCCATTCAAACTTTCTTATGGTTGCTGTTTGCATGATACACCTTTTTTTTTAAATCTGTTTATATCTTTGACTCTAAAGTGTTCTCCTATCAAAAGTATATAGCTGGGTCTTGTTTTTTCTTTTTCATTGTTAATTCTATTCTGCAAATCTCTGCCTTTTGATTGAATTGTTTAATCTAGTCACATTTGTTATTATTCTCAATATCGTTAGATTGACATGTGATCTTTTACTTTTCGTTCTCTACATGCCTCATGTCATTTTTGCTGCTGTATTCTTCCTTTACTACTTTCTTCTGCACTAAATAAATATTTTCTAGTGTAACATTTTAATAATTTTATATAATTATTTTAATAATTTTTTCACTATATTTTTTAGTTATTTCTTAGTATTTGCTTTAGGGCCTACAGTACATCTTAACTTATCAGAATCTACTTCAGGTTTATATTAACTTAATCACAGAGAGATGTATAAATGTTACGCTTACATAGCTTTATTCCCTCTTCCCCCTTTTTGTGCTATTATTGCTATACATATCATAACTATATGTGTTATAAGCCTAATACATTGTTTATAGTTCCTACTTTTTGTCATTTTTTTGTCTTTCAAAGTAACTGACAGATGAAAGAAGAGCAAGTATATATTTATAGAGTTTGTTATTATAGCCTTCCGATTTACCATTTCTGGTTCTCTGCATTTGTTCCTGTGGATTTTAGTGTTCCTAAGTGCAAGAAGGCTATGGCATGCCTTATGGACACAACGCGTGTTAGGTAAGCTTCATTCAAGCATGTACTGTTTTCTGTGAGTTCAATGTTAACGATTCAACAGTATGTATTAAATAACGTGTCTTCAGACAGAAACATCATAAAACAAGGTTATGTATTAATCATTTGATGAAAATGTTGTGAACAGAGGCCTGTAGGAACTAACACTATTTCCCCCAGAGCAACGGTTCAGTATTCGCTGGTTCGGTATTTGCAGCAACTTTATAGAACACACTACCGCAAATAAAGAGAATCCACTATTTATATTATCACAATATCAAATGAGTCAAAGCAGAATACATCAACGTATTAATCCTTCCCAAATAAGCACAGATAATTCGCTCAGTGCTATTATGATGTTTGGAAATGGGATAGTAAGAAAAATGAAATCCTTCAAAATGCATATCACAATGGACTCTAAGAAAATACACTTGAGGAATAAAAAAACTCTGGATACTTCAAATTGATTTGCATGCTTGAAATGCTTCCAGTCAGCGGGACTGCAAAGCAAGTGAGACCAGCAGGGGCTTGGCGCTCCTTTTCTGGCTAGTCATCAAGCAAGCCTTGAGATTTCTTTCTCTGTCACCTTCATAAAACTGTGATAAAATTATGATTTTTGCCTTCTTCAGTTGAAGATTTGTCTATCAGGATTATCATCATGTCATTACACAATTTAATACAACTAAAACACTATCTCCTCTGCCTCACTTCCATATAATCCAGCTAAGAAAATACTCTACTGTGATTTCATTTAAAAAGGGAGAGATTTTTCACGTTATGATATTGTTAGAACAATAAGACCACAACCTCAAGATTTTAAATGAACACTCTTTCTCACGCATGCAGGAAAGACATGGAGAGAAAGAAAATAAGATCCTACAGATGGAAAGCTCTCCTCACTCTTCTGTTAATATCTTGAAGTTATGAAGATTCTTTTACACATGTTAATGCAGATCATATCTGAGCAACCAGCCTACTAATTTGAGAAAGCTGTCTGGACTTTCTGATCACTATCTTTCTCTGTGACTATTGGTCTATTTTTCAGAGAACTGTGTATTTTCTTTTTCATGGACAGGGATTTCTTGTTTCTCAGGAAAACCGCAGGACATAAGAGAGTTTGTAGGCACGCATACCATTTGTCGCAGCGCTCTGTGATACTGGGGAGAGGGGAAGGGCTTGGACACAACTTGCAGCGAAGAAATAGGTGGAGTGAAGTTTTCATCAGTGCTTAGGTCTGAAAGAATCCAGAAACATCCAAAGGGTAAAATGTGTACATCAATTCCAGTTGTGGGCTTAAATCTTGCAAAAGTCAGCCAGCCAGTCAGTTGTTCCAATTTAGGCCACGGGCACTTCACTGGAGTCCACAGAAAGGCCCAGGTAGTCTTTGACTCCCCTGATATCATTTGCAAAATGTTGTCTTTGTTACATGTTTATTTTTACAAGGAGAGAGTACATGGCTTCTCTAATATGCAACTCAGACAGTTCTACGATCTAGTCAATATTCAGTCCCTACTCTGTGCTATGCTAGATCCTGGGTGTGGCTGTATCAATTAGCTATTGCTGTGTTTAAAAAAAAAAATCCCCTCAAACTCATTGGATCAAAACAGTAAAGCATTTATTTTTGCTCATAAGTCTACGGGTCAGCTGGGCAGTACCGATTTTGACCAGGCTTGATTTATCAGCTGTATGGGGTAGGCTGAGAACTGGTAGGTCTCTGAAAGCCTCATTCACATGTCTGGTAATTGCTACTGAGGCAATGGCAGTGGCTAAGCAAAGTGTCCCTCATCATTCAGCAAGCTAGCTCAGGATTATTGAGATGGCAGCAGCAGGGGTCCAAGAGATAGTAAAAGCATGCAAAACCCCTTGAGGTATAGGCTAGGAACTGCCACACCATATTCTGACACACAATTTTTGCCAAAGCAAGTCACAAATCCAGTGCAGTTTTAAGAAGTGGAGAAATACACATTACCTCTTGATGACAGAATATTCAGTTACATTGCAAAAGGCATGATACAGAGAAAGATATAGAATTGAGGGAATTTATGCAATCAATATCCATGGAAGCAGCAATCAAGAAATCAAATGATGTATTTATTACATTGGACGAGTTTGGTGCAAAAGATCTCTTTAAAGTTTTAAAAAGCAAAGATGTCACTTTGATGACTGAGATGCACCTGACCCAAGCAATGGTCTAGTCAGTCACCTCATATGCATGCAAAAGAATATTGAACATGCCACAGATTTCCAGAAGAACGAACAAATCTGTCTTAGAAGAAATACAACCAGAATGTTCCTTAAAAGTGAAGACGGCAAGACATCAGCTCAGTTACCTTGGACATGTCATCAGGAAAGACAAATCTCTAGAAAAGGACGTCATGTTTGGTAATGTCAGAAGAATGAGGGAAACCCTCAATGAGATGGGTTAACACAATAGCCACAACAATGGACTCAAACATAACATCATGAAGATGGCACAGGATTAGACAATGCTTCATTCTGTTATACATAAGGTCGCCACGAGGCAGAGCTGACTCGATGGCAACCTAACAACAACAAATGCAATCCCTCGTTGATAGATAAGAATACTAGACCCAATTCTTCACCATACCTTTCACCCACACTCTTATTATTGCCTAATCATGCACACATTGTATTTACCCACCCCTTGACTTTATACTTTACCATGTAACTTGATTTGTCTAAGGCATGTGCACATAAGGGGCAGTAAGGAACCCTGGTGGCACAGTGGTTAAGTACTCAGCTACTAAAGGAAAAGTCAGTGGTTCAAACCCATGCAGCAGCACTGCAGGAGAAAAGACCTGGCAGTCTGCTCCCATAAAGATTACATCTTAGGAAATCTTATGGAGCAGTTCTACTCTGTCTTATAGGGTCACTATGAGTCGGAACTAACTCAATGGCACATATCAACAACAACAACACGCCAGTTCTGAAATTTGGCCTTAAGAAGCCTTGTGTTTTCTGCTTGTCCTCTTATATCTTGTCATTGTCCTAATAAAAACAAGTTCCAGAAGGAGGATGAGGGACATGCGGAGCAAGATCTGGACATGCAGACTTGCACCGCGAAGAAGACTGCACCAGCCATCAGAGCCTGAAGAAGAAACACCGCAGCTGATCCACAGATCTGTGAAAATGAATGGCTATGGCTTAAGCCACTGAGTTTTGGGATGGTTTGTTACACAGCATTATTGGTAACAGTATACCATAATATTCAATACAATATATGCCTGGGCTATCAAAGTGCAAAAATCAGACAAGGCATTTTCCCTCGTAGAGAGTACAATCCAATGGAGAGAGACACACAGTAAACTAAAATACATCAAATACAATCAGCGCTATGAATAAAATGAGATGAAAAGTCAAAGGCAGGTAAGGGGCTCCTTTTAATAGGGTGGCTAAGGACTAATGAGACAAAGTACTGTTTGCATTTTTAAATGCATATGGGTGGTATCAACATGGCCTTAGTCACAAAAAGCTGTGTTATAGAAAATGGTCATCATTTGAGTATTATTTATTTTTTTAAGATATCCTGATTCCTAAACCTCAGCTATGGCTCTACAACGATGGCTCTCACAATTCTCAATAAAGAAATTTAATACTGCTGAATGCATAAACAAACTAGCATATGTCAGACAATCTAATGAATCCAATAAATAAAGCTGATATTCTTTTAAAACATTATAGTAGATTATACATGAAATACTGCTGCTAACTTTACTTTTGTTAATGAGTGAGACAGAATATATGTATGCTTAAAGTTTTACTTGCTTGGTCTCTGGCATGTTTGTGCAAAATGAATTTTATGCATCACTGTGCCATCCTCTCACACACCATTAGGTTTTACCGAAAACAGGTAATTACTACTTCTTGGCTAGTTGTACAATTCCCAAATAAAGGGAAGACTTCTTAGAGCAATTTTAGCTTGGTCTCCAGTAATAAGTATTAATTTAAAAGAATAAAGTTTTGCTACCTGGAGTGACTTTGTTTCATCCCCTTAAGTATTAGAGATTCCACATATTTTAGTTTAACTCACTTCAACCCAATAAATATTCATTGAATGCTAAATGAGAGAAGTAAGAGGAGGAAGAAGAGGCAGAGGAGGAGGAGGAGGAGGAGAGTACAGTCTAAAAGGCAGTAGTCAATGGCTATACCAAAAGGTGAAAAACAAGATGTTTGAGTGTCTTATGGTTCTACAGAGAAACAGAAACTATAAGATCAATGGATGGATGGATAGATGAATGGATGGATGGGTGCATGAGTGGATGGACAAACGGACGGATGGGTGGATAGAAAGAGATAGAAAGATAGATAGATTATTTTAAAGAATTGGCTCATGTGATGGTGGGGACTGGTAAATCCAAAATCCATAGGTCAGGCAACAAGCTGGATATTCCAGTAGGGGTGTCTATTACAGTCTTAAGGTAGAATCCTTTTCCTTCGGGAAACCTCAGTGTTTGCTCTTAAGGCCTTCAACTGATTGGTTGAGACTTATCCACATAATCAAGGGTAATTTGCTTTACTTAAGGCCAGCTGATTTAAATGTTAATCACATGTAAGTACCCCCACGGCACATCTAGACAAGTGTTTAATCCAACCACTGGGATCATAGCCTAGCCAAGCTGACATAAAATCAACCATCACATGATTATTTTTTTTACTATCACCTTCCCTCAGCTTATCCCACTATAGGCTCTGGTAGCTATAAATTCCTACTCATACCATTTTAACTAAATCCCAATTTCTTTGATATTATTAAGATATTAAATATTTAATATATGAAAAGTGAGTGTACTCATTTTTCAAGGCAATCTTTCTTGACTAGCTCAACCCCACAAGAACCATTCCCTTACTTTGAATTTGATTAGTACACCATATTCAACCCATTCAGTCCCCCATATCTGCCTATTTGGTGCTTCAGGATTACTCTTTAGTTGGTTTGTGCCTGTTTATTCTATAACATTCTCATATCCCAAAGGAAATACAGAAAAACAACAACAACAACTTTTTCTCCCTAATGGTGCCTAGATCTGTATGGGAAATAAGTCAGTACTTGGTAAGCGCATGTTGAAATGAATAAGTAGAGACAGACATGATACAAAGCAAACTGAGCAAACATGTTGCATGATCACTACTGTTATTCTAAGTCAGAGTGTGGCCTCTGGTCCACTTGCAAATGTCTCAAAGACTTTGTCATTTGAACTCTTTGTTCTTTGTCTAGGGAGGGCAGGCCCATTGGGTCCATCTATGTTTCCATCCTTCAGCCTTGAACTACTTCATTAAAATGTTCCCATAAAAATAGTTCCTGATTTTGTAATTTTCATCAATTTCTTCACTCTCAGAGACTGATAGCTTCTATCAGAAGCAATGATAAGTTAAAAATTAACTATCTGCTGAACAAACATTTGGGAAAGTATGTTATTTATGAATAAGTGTCTGTTGCCATCAACTAGGCTTTCTGTTTCTCATCTCAAAATCTTCCAGATTAAGGACATCTGCTGGAAAATAAATTCACAACTCCTTAAGATGCCCCTTGTTGCAATTGCTATTTCATGCTGATCGTGAAGTCCCAAGCTTTACTTTGGGTATAATCTTATAGCCATTGCACATCCTGAAATCCCACCGACAATTATTTTTGTGGAAGCAAATGCAGTAACTAGGCCGTTTCAAATTGTTCAGAAAAGCGTCTGTTACCAGGAGATGAGACAGCCACCTTAATAGTTGCAGCACCCAGGAGCAACAGGTGGGCAATCAAATTTTATTATTCTCCACCAGGTGGAGAATTATATTTTATTTGAAGTTTTTTTGAAGCTTGGACTGTTGCAATGATTCCCAAAAGGAGAATACGTGCCCACTAAAAGTGAGCTTCTGCACGCATTATAACTAAGCTGTTCTCATTGCCTACAGTGACACTTTCCTAATGGACATGGTCCCACTGTTCACACATCAAAGCGGCAGCTTGGCTGTCTGCCTTCTATATCTGTCCAGCTCTGATGTAGGAGAGAGGACAGAATGCCATGTGCTGGGCCCTTAATTATAAATACATGTAATTCTGAAGGAAATACTAACTACCAAAAGGAAGAGAGGTGATACCACTGGGAGTTCTTTAACTTATAATTAAGTTGAGAGCCTGATAGTAGTGGTGAGAAGGCAGAGAGGGGCGGGAAGATGAAAGACAGAAGAGGGAGAGGAAAGCAGTGAGAGACAGAGAGAAAGGCACCTCTGCCAGGGATCTGTTACTGCAGTTTCAGGACTGTGAGCTCTGTTGGAAAGTCACTGCTTCCAATAAAACCTCAAATGTCTTTTAAAAATTCTGAGCCAAAATCCAACTCTCAGTCACCTTCTGACTTTTTCTCAACATGGCCAGGCCTCCTATCGCTTGCCCAGTGAGTCTCTTAGAACTCTGCCCTGATGAAGTGGAAATCAAGTCCTGCACCTAAGACCATAATTTCTTTCCCTTTAAAGAATCAAGATTTCCAACTATTCCTGTTGTAAATAGGAAATCAAGAAGCTGACCTCAGAGCTTTCCTAAATATTTATTGGATAAAAGTCAAGTACTTCCTAATTTGGAAGCCAGGGCTTAATTTTATTATGTATTCCAATTTCAGTGATAAATATTAAGCAGTGTCTGCTCCTACTCCTTCATTCTGGGACTTTGCTTTGAAGGGAAAGGGGATGAGAGGAGAGAGGATGAGAGAAGACACTATATCTATTTTCAGCACCATGGACAGTTTCATCCTGAGACCAGTTGTCCAGTACCCATCCCATGAGAAAAAAGTATTTACAAAAACTCTTACCTATTAATTCCATTAAAATTCTACTTAAAAATTCTTTGACATTTACTACATTCAGGGAACCTTGTAATGGCCATATGGTATAAAGTTGAATACCTATTTAGTAAATCACATTAACTTGTTTAATCAATACTTTCTGAGTGCTGCATTATTTCTTTTCAATATGATTGAATTATCTCTGTGACTTTACTATCATACAGCTTGCTTTACATAAAGCAATGTTTACATATACTCTATATACATTTACTCCACTTTCATAATTAGTGGAACACTAATGAAACACTAGGAACTTTACATGGCCTGGCCCACTGATTCTCAACCCCAGCTTCATGTCAATTGTTTGAAAATACAGATTATAGGGTATCACCCTTGACCTACTCTGAAATTGAATCTTGGGACTCAGTATGATTTCATAAACACCATAGGAGATTCTGAAAACTGATCCCTACCCAGTTACTTGCTATAGCTTCTAATTGATTTTAATTCCAAACATGGCTGTTGGTCATACATTGTTGTCTATTAAAGTAAAAGAAAATTTTATGTAGAATAAAGAACAATGAGCCAAGGAATAGGATGTGACCTTGGCAAAGGACTCAATTCTCTGGGCCTCAATTTTCTTATTTCTTGAAATAGGGCATTTTAGATTAAATTTCTGAGTTCCCTCACAGCTGAAAATTGGTTTGTGTGTGTCTATTTTATAGTAGTCAAATAAATCATCTAAAAATTAATCAAACTCATGATTTTAAGTGACTCTACCATCAACCGGAATTCAGCAACACCATGGTTTTCTGTAGCTAGTTTAATGTTCTAGTTGTAATTTGAATTGTAGTCATGACAATTTTCAATCCATATAGTTCTACTTCCTATAATGAAAACCTAGTCCCAGTTAATAACATTTATAAACAGAAAGGAAGGAGAGTAAATTTCATGTTCAATCTAAGGATTAAACCTGCCAAAAAAAAAAAAAAATTGAACAGACCAGATACAATGAGTTAGAGACAGGAATCTCCAAAACAAAAATATCAATCACACTTTCCAAAGTTATTCACCTTACAGTCTTTTTGCTCACCGAGTTGTTTTGCCTGTCCTCTGACATTGTGACCCTCCTTCTCCTTTTCACTTTGTCCAAATATCTCTCTGTTGGTGTCACTTCGGGTCTCTAAGCCTATTGCCCAAAAGCCAGTGAAAAAGAGGTAATTAGTTCGGCATTTTAACTCTGTTCTTGTTTCCTCTAATTTATACTAAATGTAGCAACAGATAAGAAACTAGAGATAAATATTATCACACTTCATCCTTATGAATGCCTAGTAAAACAGTTTTTCTATGCCATAGACAAAATGTAACACAAGCATTTCCTGTGGCTTCTACATCCAGGTGACAAAGGTCTTCCACAATGGGGAGGGTGAGGGCAGTTAAAGCTGGCTCTATAGAATCCAGGAGACTGTGTATCAATAGGATACACAGCACTAAATTAGAAACATTTTAAGTAGTAAAGCAATATATTACATCTTCTCTAAATTTTCACTCTTAAAAGTTAACACTCTGAGGGGCTAACTTTTATAAGCCCTTAGAACACTATTATGACACCTGTTAAGATTTTATTTTCAGTGTTACTAAAATTATCATGAAAATGTTTTTATATAAATTAATAGACAAAATCCCAACATTAAAACGGTGGAGTAGAACAACAGCATATCTATTCAGAGATAGATGTTTCTATTTTCCATTTCTATTTTTTATATTATCTTTGTTTCATACATTCAGTCATATTTCTTCATCAGCTTGTTTGTCCATAGGTTCCCAAATTAAATGCAATTACTTAAAAGGAATCCATAACACAGCTAAGACAGCTCAGACCACGGTTGGCTCCTAAAATAATTCTCAATCGTTTTACCAGAACAATATTTGAAGAATATTTTAAGAGGCGCTAAATCAGATTAAGTCCTGGCTTCCAGGTCTTGATATCTCAGAATGCTGCCAGATAGCAATCTCGGCGATTGACTCATTTTGCATTAGGAGAGCTTGTTCAGTTGATGCCTAAATGACTCATGGCTTCTAATTCTCTTAAAAGAGCCAGGAGACCTGCAATGTTAATTACATTATGGAACCCAATAGAGGGATATTTAATGGAGATGGATTGAAATTATGCATCTCGGGCTTCTGTCTGCAGAGTTATTTTTTTGAGGGCCGGTTTGTCCTCACAAAGAAGGCATCTTGGTTTCACGGCACCAAGGTTGTTAGTGTTTTACTTGGCAAATATGTCTTTAACAAACAACATATTAGCTACAATGACCAGGGTAATCAGAACATGTGTAATTTGGCCTTATCTGGCTCAGGCTGCCATAGAAAACAAGTGTGTTGGGCAGCAGCTGCTGGTTGCTTAAATGGTGTATGGAGTATAGATTTCATTCTGAAAGGAATGTATTATAAGAAATGGCCATTTCCCCTAAGTATGAATGATAGGTCCGGTGAACAGCCTGTTCCAGACATTCGTTAAACAGAAGGGGATTTTTTTATGTCTTAACCAAACAGGAACTAACCACATTAATCAAGGACTGCTTGATTTCCACGTTCTTAAAGGAATGAAACAAAGGAGAGAGTATAGCAAGCTTTGTCTGGGAACACTGAGCTTTATCTTCAAGAAAATCGCTTCTACCTCCCATTCTGTACATCTGCCTTGGCGGAACATGTCTTTGCTGAAACAAAGGAATTAAATTATATTAATCTAAGACCTTTATTCTTATTTACTATGCAGGTTATACAGATGTTGGGTTTTATTCTCGATTTACCTAGATCATGCCTGGGTCAAATGGTCAAATGCTTTGAGAGGGTTTTAGCTTTTTTTTTTTGGCTACAAAGCGTTTATTCAGTTTAATCCCAATTGCTGTCAAGTTAATTCTGACCCATGGTGATCCATAGAAATGTGCTCCATAGAGTTTCCAAGGCTGTTTGCCTTTTGGAAGCAAATCTCCAGGCCTTTCTTCTGAGACGCCTCTGGGTGAATTCAAACCACCAACCTTTCAGTTAGTAGTCAAGTGTTTAACCGTTTGCAAGACCTACCCAAAACCCAAACCCATTGCCATCGATTTGATTCCGATTCATAGCTGCCTCATAAGGTTTCCAAGGTTGTAAATCGCTACAGAAGCAGACTGTCACATCTTTCTCCCACGGAGCCACTGGTGGTTTCGAACCACCACCCTTTCAGTTAGCAGTCAATCGCTTTAACCACTGTGCCACCAGGGCTCCTTCGCACCACCTAGGGACTCCTTATTCAATTTAGTTCTGTTAAATAAAGAGAACAACTCCCATCAGCCACTCTGACTTGTAGGAGCATCTTGGAGACATGAGACGCCAATCAATACCAACTAATCAATCTGCAGCCTAATTTAGGAAAAAAAAAAAAAAAAAAAGCTACCTTGTCCTAGGTACAACAAACCTGTGAACTCAGATCCAGGCAGGATGAGATCTTCTGAGTTCATAGCCACAAGGAAATAGCACCAACCACTACAGAGCTTCTGGGTAATAACGGACAGATGGCGAGTACCATATAGAATGGTTTTCCTGTGAGTGGGAGACTACCCAAGGAGAGGAAAGCCCAGCATAGGAGACAGGTGTGGAAATGAGAAAGACAGAAGCACAAAGGAGAATTAATGGTGGAAAGAGGCAGCTTCTTTTAAGCCTGCCAGTCACACATTCCCCTAGCTCTTTGCAAAAATCATTTTAGTTTTGTTTCATTTTATTTCAGCTATGCAAATAGTTTATGAAAACATTCAAATAACAGAATTAAAGTGAAAATGTTTCTTAATTGTCCTCTCTCGATTTCCAGGACCCTTCCCAGGAGAACCATTGTGATCAGTTTAGTATCTTTGCAGACCTCCACATATGCTTGGTGTCATGGTTTGAATTATGTCCCCCAAAAAATGTGTGTGTCAATTTGGCTGGGTCATGATTCCCAGAATTGTATGGTTGGCCTCCATTTTGTGATTGTAATTGTATGTTAAAGAGGATTGTGGGACTGTGGGATTGTAACACCACCCTTACCCAGGTCACATTCCTGATCCCATGTAAAGGGAGTTTCCCTAGGTTGTGGCCTCCACCACCTTTTACATTACAAGAGATGAAAGGGAAGCAAGCAGGGAATTGGGGACCTCATACCACCAAGAAAGCAGTGCCAGGAGCACAGAGTGCTCTTTGGACCTGGGGTCCCTGTGCAGAGAAGCTCCTAGTCCGGGTGAACATTAATGAGAAGTCCGACAGAGAGAGAAAGCCTTCCCCTGGAGCTGACGCCCTGAATTTGGACTTTTAGCCTACTTTACTGTAAGGAAATAAACTTCTCTTTGTTAAAGCCATCCACTTGTGGTATTTCTGTTGTAGCAGCACTAGATAATTAAGACATTTGGGGAGAGAGGGAAGTGGGACCAACATCCAGGTTATGGCCCACATGCCAAGCTATGTGCCCTGGCATGAGACTGCAGCTGCCCAGAGGATTTTTCTAATTCCTTAAAGGCTAGCAGTGGCTCCAGCCTCTTCCAGGATCTTTGCTGTGCATTTACAGACATGTATTTAGAGGTGTTGGTTTGTTTTACTTCTTTTAATTACATAAATGGTACACTGCACTGTTGTGCTGTAGCTTCCTTTTTTAAAAACAATAATACGTCTTGAAAGCGTCTCCATGTCAAACCATGTAAACATGGGTTTACATCATCCTTTTGATCTGAGTTTTTTTTATACTGACCTATAACAGAGGCTTCTCAAAAATCACTTTAGACTGTGTTATGGATTGAATTGTGTCCCCTCAAAATATGCATTGGAATCCTCACCCCTATACTATGGATATAATCTCATTTGGAAACAGGGCTTTCTTTGTTATGTTTATGATGTCATACCAGTGTAAAGTGTGCCCTAAACCTAATCATCTCAGAGTTACAAAAAGTGCAGATTAGACATGCGAGGATCCTCTACAATCCAATGAATTCCAAGGAACCAAGGAACTCTAGGGGTCACCAACAAGGAAGGAATCAAAGGACTGAGGCCCTGATCTGGACTTTAGCCTCCAGATCTGAGAAAATAAATGTCTGTTCTTTAAAGCCACCCACTTGTGGTATTTCTGTTACAGCATCACTAGGTAAGTAAGACAGGCTATTTCCGATATTTTGCTACTCGAAACATCCTTCTGCATAAAACTATTACCGTGAGGTGTAAAATTGATCAAACATGTAATCAAGATGCATTGATAATTACTGGTGGTTGGAATGCAAAAGCTGGAAACACAAAAGAAGGAATAGTAGTTGGAAAACATGGCCTTGCTGATAGGAACAATGCCAGAGATCACATGATAGAATTCTGCAGGACCAATGACTTATTCACTGGAATACATTTTTTCAACAACACAAATGACAACTATATGCGTGGGCCTCACTGGATGGTTTAAACAGGAATCAAATGGACTACATCTGTGGAAAGAGATGACGGAGAAGCTCAATATTATCAGTCAAGACAAAGGTAAGGGCCAACTGTGGCACAGACCATCAATTGCTCATATGCACATTCAGGTTGAAGCTGAAGAAAATCAAAGCAAGTCTAAGAGAGCCTTGAATACATACCACCGGAATTTAGAGACCATCTCAAGAATATACTTGATGTACTAAACATTAATGGCTGAAGACCAGAAGAGTTGTGGGATGACATCAATGACATCATACATGAAGAAAGTAAAAGGTAATTAAAAAGACAGGAAAGCAAAAAAAAAAGACCAAAATGGATGTCAGAAGAGACTCTGAAACTTGCTCTTGAGCGCAGGGTAGCTAAAGCAAACAGAAGATATGATTAAGTAAAACAGTTGAACAGAAGATTTCAAAGGGCAGCTTGAGAAGACAAAGTAAATATTATAATGAAATGTGAAAAGACCTGGAGTTAGAAAAATAAAAAGGGAAGAATACAATTGGCATTCCTCAAACTGAAAGAACTGAAGACAAAATTCAAGCCTCAAGCTGCAATATTGAAGGATTCTATGGGCAAAACATTGAATGACACAGAAGGCATCAAAAGAAGATGGAAGGAATACACAGAGTCACTGCAACAAAAAGAATTGGTCAAATGTTCAACCATTTCAGGAGGTAGCATATGGTCAAGAACCACTGGTATGGGAAGAAAAAGTATAAGCTGTGCTGAAGGCATTGGTGAAAAACAAAGCTCCAGAAACTGAAAGAATACCAACTGAGATGCTTCAACAAATGGATGCATCTCTGGAAGTGATTACTCATCTACATCCAGAAATTTGGAAGACAGCTACTTAGCCAATCAACTGAAAAAGATCCATATTTGTGCCCATTCTAAAAAAAGGTGACCAAACAGAAAGGTGAAAACATCAAGCAATATCATTAATATCACACGTGAGCAAAATTTTGCTGATGATAATTCAAAAAACACTGCAGCCATACATTGACAAGGAACTGCCAGAAGTTCAAACCAGATTGAGAAGGGGACATGAAAGGAGAGATATCATTGCTGATGTCAGATGGATCTTGGCCAAAAGCAGAGACTACCAGAAAGATGTTTATGTTTTATTGACTATGCAAAGGCATTTGACTGCGTGGATCATAACAAATTATGGATAACACTGCAAAAAATGGGAATTCCAGAACACTTAATTGTGCTCATGAGGAAACTGTACATAGAAAAAGAGGCCGTCATTCAAACAGGACAAGGGGATACTGTGTGGTTTAAAGTCTGGGAAGGTGTACATCAGGGTTGTATCCTTTCACCATACTTATTCAATCAATACATGTATATGTTTTTTAGCTTGATGTATATCTTTTAAATGTTTAGAAAAAATGGCACATAGGCCTCCATTTGGACCCTTGTCCTATACCCTGCAAACCATGAATTGGGCCGGCTTGGCACTGCTTATTCCCTACATTAGATTTTTTTTTATTTCATAGATTTATGTTTGTGTCTCATACATTTCAAAAATATTTTAAAGGTGATTCACAGTATAAAACATGTTCATGTATATATAGTACAGTCAAAACTAAAGTTATCAGAAACGGCATAGTATGTTTGCCACAAATGCCCACTGTAAAATAATATCATAATACAAAAATATATTAAAATATAAAACTTGTTAGAAAGTCAAGCTCAGAGAAAAGAAGAATTTGAGTAAGTCAACAGCTTTTAACTTTGTTGCTGTGCTTCCTGTTCACCGGAGCCCAAGTGGAAGCAATCACTTCTCCTTAACGGAGAGTGGGAAACACACAAATTTCTCAAGGCAACACAGAATTCTTAAAGAAGTTTCCCATGTGGAAGTCCACAGCAACATTTTTATAGCAAATGCAATAGTGAATTACATATGACTTTTTTTTTTTTTTGGTGTAGACACAATAATAGTTGAAATAAATTAAAATGCAGCTTAGTGAAAATGATTCCACTGTCTAGCAAGTGACCTTATGGCAATCCAGTCTATATTAGAGAAAAACAGGAGTTTGCCATCACCCACAAACTTGCTGGTAGTTTTCTAAATCTCGGATGATTAGGGGAGGTCATCATTGTAACTATTAAGTAAGCAGTGTCTTTGACTGTTACTAATTATGCACAGCTGATAAAGAACTAAAACTTGCTAAGCTCATATTCCAAACCAAATCAAATCCATTGCCATCGAGTTGATTGATTCTGACTCACGGCAGCCTCATATGTTTACAGAGTAAAATTACTCCATAGTGTGCGTTTTCTTGGCTGTGATCTTTATGGAAGCAGATTGTCAGACTTTTCTCCCTGGTGGTGCCCTAGGTGAGTTGAAAGCACCAACCTTTAGGTTAATAGTTGTACACAACCCATTTGCACCACCAGGGACCTTACGTGCACATTAGGTCCTCTATAAACTTCTGCAGAGATGAACAGGATCAGTCCTTCCAGGATATGAGTAGGCATTGGGTGGTCGCTGTCATTGAACCTTCTTTGGTAGTTTGCTGAAGGAAGTCACAAAGGTCCCATCTCTGGAAAGCTCTTATTCCCAACCTGGAATTCTGGAAATGTTCTGGCTGATGTGAAAGATGGTGTCCCACCAAGTTTTGACTCATTGTTTTCTTCTTTAATTTCCCCAACACTTTTGATCTGGGTCTTGGAGTAGAATGCTTTTATGATAAATAGACCTTAATGAAACCAGCGTATGGACTTAGTTAAATTAAAATAGCATTTAGTTGCCAGCAAATCCATTCAGAGAGTTAAAAGTATTTACCTCTTGCTGAATATGTTAGGCTTTTTGTTTTTAATCAGAATGACAGAGTTTTCTCAAAGGGTTGCAATCAGGGTCAACTGGAATAGTTTCCACAGTATGAAATATAACTTAATCTTAGTGAATAGAAAGAAAATTGTGAGGCATTTGTCTTTCTCTCCCCACTCCACCTCCCTCCACTACCAAAAAAATAAATAAAAATAAAAAATAAACCTCTTTTCCAGACTTTGGCTCATCATATAAGTTCCAAGTTAAGCAGACTTTCTGACGATCTATGTCATCCTCGTTCAACAAGGTCTAGCTATGCTGCACACTTCAAAAATTCTGATTGAAGTGCTGCCTTCTTAGACATCTCATTTTTTATGGATAACAAATATGATAATTCAGTGTGGGATCAAAATAGAACATTTTGATGTTAGACTTGACGGTATTATTGTCTGTAAGTGTCAAAACAAAACTGATGGGATGACAGATCATCTTGTTAAAAGAGCCTGGCTTCAATGGTTTGGAACTCACAAGCAATTTAGTCACACTGGATACAAGTCCATGTAAGATCAGGGCATCATTCAAAACAATTAATACACATTAAATATGTTTTTTACTGATGAAATAAACTCCATGGGCTCATTACCTATAGACAAGTATTGGGCCTCACACAAGCAGGATCACTTTTAGTATTAAATTTATAGAGATATAAAATTGATATTGGACAAAGCTCTTTATTTCATGATTTATGGATCTTATATAGGATGCACTTAATTTTACTACTGGAAATAAATATTTGAAATGTAATAAGGTACTTTACTATTTCATTACTGCAAATCTATAGTCACCTTAAAGATCTTTTTAGTTCAAACTTTTCATCTTATTTACAGTTGTTGTAATAAAGCCAAGTAAATATTTCACAAGAAAACATTAAATGCATGGACCACCTTCTCTTTTCACACGCAACAAGACAAAGTAGAATGGTAGCACCACTCCAAGCCCCCATAATTTAATAGCAGTGTGAGTAAGTATTGGCATTTCCACAGAGCAGATGTGTAAGAATCTTCATTCATTCATTCCACTAACATTTATTCTGTGCCTATTTTCTTCTATGGATTGTGGACAGAGTTCCATTAGACTGGGCAAGGGCAATATTATGAGTTAGATAGCTGATGTAATCCATAATAGCCTCAGGATCACTCGCCCCCTTTTTTTGCTATCCCTCCACCTGCCAGAAGCACCCCTTCTCCCAGCACATAGGCTTCTTCCACTGTTCCCAGTAGGAAAAGAGAGCATTTATGATGCTTAGGAAACTGAGTGATTTAAGATTTATCCCTTTTCATCATACTTGCATTTCTTCAAAAGGACTATAGGAGTAGACTCCAAGAGAAAAAAATTTTGAGGATAAAATTCCAGGCCCTATTTCACCATGAAGGAAACATTTTTTTAAACTTTTCTGGTGTCTCTCATATCACCATGCAAAGATCTTTTGACCAGTAATCTCCCAATATGGTCCATTGTATTCCATTAACTGAGGCAACATAAACCAATCCCACCATTTACATATGATAGTGTTTGAAGAGACTCAGTTATGTACCTTATTCTCCACTGGGTTTGGAATCAATTAAGAAGAACACGTAAGTGTTAGGCAGAGAAGATCAAAATGCTAGGTTAATTACTGATCAAACTTAGAATGGGGAATGTGGCTTAGATGTGCAACCGCAATGGGCTGAATTAAACATATGCCCCAAAATGCAGACAACGTAGGAGTGTAAGCAGGTTGGCCCAAAGAAAGAAGAGAAGTGGGAGCTGAGGGAAGCATGCTCAGCTGCTTTCCCTAAACTCACCAAGTAGACAAGTTACTCCTCCTAACACCAGGTGGAGTAAGTAAACAGTGGGCTTAGAGGTCAGGAGTTTAGCCTCGCTCATAAGACTAATTTAGCAAAAGAGATGAGACATAACATTTAGCGAGCACTTACTAAGAGCCCTGGTGGCATAGTGGTTAAGAGCTCATCTGCTAACCAAAAGTCAGCAGTTTGAATCCACGAGCCGTTCTTGGAAACCCTAGGGGGCAGTTCTACTCTGTCCTATAAGGTTGCTTTGAGTCAGAATCGACTCAACAGCAACAGGTTTGGGTTTTTTTCATTTTACTAAGAGCCCAAAACAGAGTTCTACACTTTACCCTGATTATTTCTATTCATTTTTGTTAAACACCTCTGAGCTAGATACCATTATTCTCTATTACACTTTAGGAAAGAGAAGCTCAGAGAAATAGTAACTTGCCCAAATAGTAGAACTGGTATTCAAACTTGGATCTCTCCCAATCAAAAACCAGAATGCCTCTCATCTCCACACACTGCTTTCCAGTGACCTTGTCAAGGGAAAATCAAACCATTCCCTCACTCAAGACATATTTTATTCAGATTTTAAGTGGAGAAAATCTTCACATTTATGCATCACTGACATCTCTAGATTGTATTTGAATCTAGACTCTTGATTTAATGGACATTCTACCACAAAAAAAAAAAAAAGGAAGAACATTAAAATGGCCATTCAGTTATCACACTGCTATATTGTTCATACGTCCAAATGCCAACCATGAATATCTGTTGCCGTCGAGTCAATTCTGACTCATAGCGACCCTATAGGACAGAGTAGAACAGTCCCGCAGGGTTTCCAAGGAGTGGCTAGTGGATTCAAACTGCCAAGCTTTTGGTTTAGTAGCCACAGCTTTTAACTACTATGCCACCAGGGCTCCCCACCATGAATAGGCAACAGAAAACAATCATTGTAAGATCACTGTATTCCATTAGAGTTAGTTGCATCAAATATCTATCATTTTTCTTCAGCAGGATAAAAACTTACTGACAGCAAACATAAACATTATGACAATGTCTACTTTCTAAATTAAAGCAAACACACTTGTATTTCAGGAAGCACTGAGTCATTAAAAAATAAATATAGAATTTTTATAGCAATGGGCTTCTTATTCTTGTGGGTTCAAAAATCAGACACATAAAACCTGGAAAAGGGGGGACCATGGTCTCGGGGAATGGGGAACATCTAGTTCAATTGGCATAACAAAGTTTATAAAGACAATGTTCTACATTCTACCTTGGTGAGTAGTGTCTGGGGTCTTAATAGCCTGTAAGCAGCCATCTAAGATACTCCACTCATCTCATCCATTTGGGAGCAAGGAAGAATGAAGAGAACAGGATACAAGGAAAAGATTAGTCCGAAGGACTAATGGACCACAGCTACCAAGGCCTCCACCGGACTGAGTCCAGTACAGTTAGATGGTGCCCAGCTACCACCACTGACTGCTCTGACCAGGATTACAACAGAGGGTTCTGGACAGAGCTGGAGAAGGATGTAGAACATAATTCTAACTCACAAAAAAAAAAGACCAGATTTACTGGCCTAAAGGAGACTGGACAAACCCCGACAGTATGGCCCCCAGACACCCTTTTAGCTCAGTGGTGGATTTATCTCTGAAGTTCACTGTTCAGCCCGGGAGTGGACAGCCCTGTAAAACCAAATGGGACTAATGAGGTACAGTAGTCCAGTGACAAGGGCCAGAAGGCAGAAGGGGACAAGGAAGCTGGTAATAGGGAACCCGAAGGTGAGTAAGGATATTGTTGATGTGTTGCAAGATTGTTAACCATTGTTGTAGGGCAACATGTAGTCACTGTTAAATGAGAAACTATTTTGTTCTGTAAGCCTTCATCTTAAGTGAGAATAGCAGCACAATTGGAAGAGTGTAGTCAATGTCACTGAACTGTGCATGTAGAAATTTTTGAAATGCTGTATCTTTGGCTATGTGTATTTTCACCAAAAAAAAAAAAAAAGGTTGAGAAGTTAGAAGGTTGACATGTTGTGGGGTTGTTAACCAATGTCATAAAACAGTATGTGTACTACTGTTTCATGAGAAACTATTTGTTCTGTAAGCCTTCACCTGAAGTACAATAAAAAAAAAAAAGGAAAAAGAAAAAAAAAACTGGAAAAGGAAAGATTCCTTTGGCTTACTATAATAAAATTATACATCTAAGTATTATTCCCAATTTATATCAATTCAGGAGCCTTGGTGGCACAATGGTTAAGCGCTCAGCTGCTAACCCTATGTTTAATGGTCTGAACCCAGCCAGTGTCTCCACTGGAGAAAGACCTGGAGACCTGCTTCCACAAACATTACAGCCAAGAAAACACTACAGGGCATTTCTACTTTGTCAGATGGGGCTGCTATTAGTCGGAATCTCACCTAATAACAAAAAGTATTATTACCAATTTATATCAATTACATTCCAAAATTAAAATTATTTCATTATTAATTTAGTTCAAATTCAGAATCAGACTCAATTTTTTAAAACTGTTTAATTGCTTTCAGCAACTTTTATGTGAGGCCCCTGGCCAAAGAGACCTATACAACAGCATCTCATCTGAATCTGTTCTTATTTCTCTCTGTAGAGAAATATTTAACAGATGATTTGCTTTCTTTAAGAAAGAATGTTTGATGCCAATGGGTTGAAGAAAGTTGTAAAAACTGCTGGAATGTCAACCTTAACTTAAAAAATAAAAAACTAAAATTTAAAAATTAAAATAAATAAAATAATTTAACATGCTTAAAATTTACTCCTCAAAGGTAATAATTAATTGATTAGGAGATAGTTCACTAATTTCCACTAAGCAACATCATGATAAATGGAGAAAAGATTGAAGTTGTCAAGGATTTCATTTTACTTGGATCCACAGTCAAAGCCCATGGAAGCAGTAGACAAGAAATCAAAGGACATAATTGCATTGAGCAAATCTGCTGCTAAAGACCTACCTCTTTAAAGTGTTAAAAATCACTCAACATAATAAAGCCAACATCATTCTTAATGGAGAGAGGCTGAAAACATGCCCACTGAGAACAGGAACGAGTCAAGGATGCCCTTTATCACCACTCCTATTTAACATGGTGCTGGAAGTCCTAGATAGAGCAATAAGGCAAGAAAAAGAAATAAAGGCCATCCAGATTGGTAATGAAGAAGTAAAACTATCCCTATTTGCAGATGATACAATACCATACATAGGAAACCCAAAAGACTCCACAAGAAAACTACTGGAACCAATAGAAAGTTTCAGCAGAGTAGCAGGATACAAGATAAACATTCAAAATTCAGTTGGATTCTATATACCAATAAAGAGAAAAATGAAAGGAAATCAGGAAAACTATACCATTTATAACAGCCCCTAAAAAAATAAAATACTAAGGAATAAATCTAACCAGGGATGTAAAAGACCTATACAAAGAAAACTACAAAACACTACTGCAAGAAACCCAAAGATATCTACATAAATGGAAAAACATACCATGTTCATGGATAGGTAGACTTAACATTATGAAAATGACAATTCTACCCAAAGCAATTTACAAATACAATGCAATCCTGATCCAAATACCAACAACATTCTTTAACCAGATGGAAAAACTAATCTTTAACTATATATAGAAGGGAAGAGACCCTGGATAAGTAAAACACTATTGAAGAAGAATAAAGTAGGAAGACTCACACTACCTGACCTCAGAACTTACTATACATCTACCGTAGTCAAAACAACCTGGTACCAGTACGACGACAGATACATTGACCAATGTAACAGAATTGAGAACCCAGATGTAAATCCATCCACCTACAGTCACCTGATCTTCGACAAGGGCCCAAAGTCCATCAGATGGGGAAAAGACGTTCTTTTTAACAAATGGTGCTGGCAAAACTGGATGTCCATCTGCAAAAAAATGAAACAGGACTCATACCTTACACCATCCACAAAACTTAATTCAAAATGGATCAAAGACCTCAATATAAAACCAAAAACTATAAAGTTCATAGAATTAAAAATAGGATCAATGCTAGAGGCCCTAATACATGGCATAAACAGGATACAAACTGCAGCTAACATCACACAAACTCCAGAAAATAAGCTGGATAACTGTGATCTTCTAAAAATTAAAAACTTATGCTCATCAAAAGACTTCACCAAAAGAGTAAAAAAAGAACCCATAGACTGGGTAAAATTTTTTGGCTATTACAAATCTGACAAAGTTCTAATCTCTAAAATCTATGGGAAAATCCAACACCTCTACAACAAAAAGACAAATAATCCAGTTAAAAAATGGGCAAAGGAAATGAACAGACACTTCACCAAAGAAGACATTCAAGCAGCTAACAGACACATGAGGAAATGCTCACAATCATTAGCCATTAGAGAAAAGTAAATCCAAACCACAATGAGATACCATCTCACCCTGGCATTACTGGCATGAATTAAAAAAACAGAAAATAACAAATGTTGGAGAGGCTGCTGGGAGACTGGAACTCTTATGCACTGCTGGTAGGAATGCAAAATGTTACAACTATTTTGGAAAACAATATGGTGCTTCCTTAAAAAGCTAGAAATAGAAATACTATATGATCCAGCAATCCCACTCCTAGGAATATATCCTAGAGAAATAAGAGCCGTCACACGAATAGACATATGCACACCCATGTACACTGCAGCATTCTTCACAATAACAAAAAGATGCAAACAACCTAGGTGACCATCAATAGACAAATGGATAAACAAACTATGGTACTTACACACAATGGAGTACTACGCAACAATAAAGAACAATGATGAATCTGTGAAGCATCTCACAACATGGATGAATCTGGAGGGCATTATGCTGAGTGAAACAAGTCAATCACAAAAGCACAAACATTGTATGAGACCACTACTATAAAAACTCATGAAAAGGTTTACACACAAAAAGAAACAATCTTTGATGGTTACAAGGGGGGGGAGGGGTGGGATGGAAAAACACCAAATAGACAATAGATAAGTGGTAACTTTGGTGAAAGGTAAGACAGTACACAATACTGAGGAATCCAGCACAACTTGTACAAGGCAAGGTCATAGAAGCTCCATAGACACATCTAAACTCCCTGAGGGACCGAATTAGTGGGCAGAGGGCTGTGGGGACCATGGTCTTGGAGAATATCTAGCTCAACTGGCATAACATAGTTTATAAAGAAAATGTCTACCTTCTACTTTGGTGAACAGCGTCTGGGGTCTAAAAAGCCTGTAAGCGGCCATTTAAGATACTCCACTGGTCTCACCCCATCTGAAGCAAGGGAGAACGAAGAAAACCAAAGACACGAGGGAAAGATTAGTCCAAAGGACTAATGGACCGCAACTGTCATGGTCTCCACCAGACTGAGTCTAGTACAACTGGATGGTGCCCAGCTACCACCACTGACTGCTCTGACAGAGATCACAATAGAGGGTCCCAGACAGAGCTGGAGAAAAATGGAGAACAAAATTCTAAGTCACAAAAAAAGACCAGACTTACTGGCCTGAAAGACACTGGAGAAACCCCAAAAGAATGGCCACCGGACACCCTTTTAGCTCAGTAATGAAGTCAGTCCTGAGGTTCACCATTCAGCCAACGATTAGACAGGCCCATAAAACAAAACGAGACTAAAGGAGCACACCAGCCCAGGGGCAAGGACTAGAAGGTAGGAGGGGGCAGAAAAGCTGGTAATAGGAAACCCAAGGTCGAGAATGGAGAGTGTTGACATGTTGTGGAGTTGTTAACCAAAGTCATAAAACATTATGTGTACTATCTGTTTAACTAGAAGCTAGTTGGTTCTGTAAACCCTCATCTAGAGTACAATTTAAAAAAAGAAATCAGAGAAATGTACAAAAAATAAAAATTATTCATTATGCTACCTCCAAAAATAAACCCTGATCATAAAAAAAAAAAAAAAAAAACCCAACCCTAAAACATGTAAATGAATGCCAATGAAGTCAGAATGGTGGCTACTACTGGGGGAAGAAGGGGGGTATGACTAAGAACAATATCATGGGTGGTAGTAATGCTCTTCATTTATTTTAAATTGTTTTGTTGTGGTAAAAAAATATATGTAACAAAAAATAATAATAATAAAGTGTTAAAAAACAAAGATGTCACTTTGTGGATTAAGGCGTGTTCTGACTCAAGCCATGATATTTTCAATTGCATCATATGCATGCAAAAGCTGGACAATGAACAAAGAAGACTGAAGAATTGATGCCTTTGAATTATGGTGTTGGTGAAGAATACTGAATATACCATGGACTGCCAGAAGAACGAACAAAGCTGTCCTGGAAGTACAGCCAGAATGCTCCTTAAAAACAGGGATGGCGAGACTTCATCTTGTACTTTGGATATGTTATCAGGAGGGACCAGTCCCCGGAGAAGGACATTGTGCTTGGTAAAGTAGAGAGTCAGCGAAAAATAGGAAGACCCTTAACGAGAGAGACTGACACAGTGGCTTCAACAATGGGCTCAAGCTAACAATTATTGTGAGCATGGTGCAGGACCGGGCAGTGTATTGTTCTGTTGTACATAGGGTGGCTATGAGTCAGAACCAACTCAATGGCACCTATCAACAACAATGGGTCACTAACTTAGACTAAGCAAGCTGGAAATGTCCACCACAGTAATCGGGCTGTCAAAAAATCTCAAACTTGGAGAAGAACAATACCAAAGATGCAAGCCAATAGTTATGCTCTGTCTCATTCTTCTACTTTGGTCAAAAGTCAAAACATTAGCCAGAAATCACAAGATTATGGGCAGTAGAATGAGCTTGGATTCTAAAATCCAAACGACCTGGGACCAAAACCTGACTTTACCTGAGTTTTACTATTTACAAACCATAAAAGTCCAAACCAATTGCCATGGAGTTGATTCTGACTCATGGCGACCCCATGTGTGTCAGAGCAGAACTATGCTCCATAGGGTTTTCAAGGCTGTGACCTTTTGAAAGCAGATCACCAGGCTGTATAGTCAATCTGCCAAACCTACTAAGTGCTTATAAGTGTCACCCCTCCAGCCCCTTCCAATTTTATTTCCTATTGCCCCATTTCCATGTGCTTTAGAGAAAGGATTAAAGAGAATGAGTCACAATGAGGTATTAAGGTATTATGCTTATGTATAATAATTTATTTTATTTTATTTATTTCAAGATCTCAAGTTCCTAATACTCTTTCTCTCCCTGGCTAGTGAGTCACAATAGATACTAACTCAAATAGTGAACAGGAAGGGACACACCAGAAGCCAGAACCAAAGTTCTCACAACCCTGGAAAGACTCATTGCCCTCATCAAGGATCTCATTTACCCCAAAGGGCTTGGCTTTCATTGAAGATTTTGTCAATAAAAAAGACAGAGTCTATTAGGAAACTGAAGTAGCCCCGGAGGAAGATAAGATATTTCAGAAAGTGTCCCAGTCCGACTAATAATATTAAGTACTATTTACTCGGTATTTAAGTACATGCCAGAAACTGTGCTTTTCCCACCATGGGGCTGCCTTGGTTTATCCTGGGAGCATCCTAGAGTCACCCCAGTCATAGGGTTATAACTAGATGACATACACACATATAGCAGGGAAACACACACCCAGAGTCACATTTAATCTTCAAAGTAGTCCTATCAGATTGATATTATTTTCCCCATTCTGCTTATTGAGGAAATCGAACCTCAGAAATGTTGAGCGATTTGCCCAAATATAAACAGCCAGTAGATCCAAGATTTGAAGACAGATCTCCAAAGTCTATCCTTTTAACCATTATGTTATACTGCACCTAGGCAAAGGGCCCATCTTTGGGGTTGTTTCAGAGTGTCTTCTGTGCTCCATGCCTTCAAACAAACCAGATCCAACCTGACCTCAGATCCCTGTCAATCCCAAATATGTCCATTTCGGCCAGAGGTCTGGCAGTGGGAAGAGGAAACCTCCGCAAAATAAATTATGTAGGAAGCCTCAAACCCAACATACATATTTCCTCAGTCTTTTCAATGTTCACAGAAACTCTTCTGAATGTACTGCAAGGAAACCTGCAGGGACCCAGCAACGAAGCAGTTATGTTTAATGTTACATCTAGGAGGAGTCCTCAAGACATAGTTTTATGGCTTTTTCCTTTTTCATTTCAGCCTCTACAATAAATCACTAGCAGAGCATTATACTTGCCACACAGTGAAGACATCACGTTTGCCATTTCTATTTCCTGAACAATAAGCCTCCTAAGCACAATATCCAGCGGACAGCTAACCAGGATTCAACGTGGCTTAGGGCTACTGGAGCCATTTCCTGGCAGGCTCTGAGGAAAACAAGCCATCTTTTCTGGCACCATCCATTTTGTCCTGGATCAACACTGCAGCACTGGAAATTTAAAATAATCCACTTAATGTAAAATATTTCCTGTGCCTCTAACTAAACCTATTCTGAGTTTGTGCCAAAATAGCTATTAGCAGTGATTGAAAGTGTGAGATGCCTGAGACGAAATTCTCTCAGGAACAAAAAGAGAAGTACCTTTCCACCCTTGACTCATCAGCTCTAATGAAGGATCAGCAAGGAGCCTGCTCAGGCGTGGGATAAAGGACCAGGAAAGAGACAGCTAAGAACATTTCTTCTGATTAATTCGTCAGCTATATGTGGTATAGCAGAGCCAAGCAGAGTCTTTTTTTTTTTTTTTAATGTTGCTGTTTTGGTGAAGGGCTGGAAACAAAACAAAGCAAAATTCTAAATCTATCTATTACAAGTAGTCTTCATCTTATTCTGAAGCAAAACCAATTCAAGTCATTTTCATTTGCATGCAATAAATCTAGATTTACCCACGTGTGGGTAACAAACTATATGTAGAACTATAGAGCTCAGATAAGAACTTTCCCACCATGGTGCTGCCTTGGCTCATCTTGAGAGCATGCTAGACTCTCCTCAGTCATAGTGTTATAACTAGGCGGCAGATAGGGCAAAGTGAATCCCATATATTCCTACCTAGTTTTGTTTGGGTCCTGACTCAGCCTTCAGATTGAAATCTAGGTTAGTATTCCTGGAATAACAATCTAAATTTTGGAAAAGGGTTAACATCAGGCCTGGGTTGACTCGGGCATTACTGAGAAAATGACTTTGGAGTCTGTCTTATCAAAGTGATTCTTCTTTGAAAACTATAGTGTTAAGAATATATGCCATGTACAGAATGTGGCGTCTGCTTTGTTTGCTTCAATTTTTTTTTTTTTTTTTAACTGTGGGATTTACGGAGCTGTGAGTTGGTAGCTAGGCCTTGGGCTTATGTTATAGGATAGTATAAAAATAGTGGCAGACCTAGCTTCAGCTTTTCCGTGTCAAAGTGATACATATACTTTGGTTCTCATTTACAGAAGTGTACATGCCCCATATGGGTCAGGAGGTTAAGGAGGCAGGGTACCTAGTAGCTACTACGCCTCCCAATAAGATGAACATGCTGTGTAGGCTGTATCTTCTGTTATATGTCTCTATAAGGCTATGTAAGTATAATATTAGGTTAAAATGGATTGCCTACTGTGAGTTTGATTTCCAGGTTGAAACCTTACTCTTGCAATGCTGTTGACCACGTTTCTCTTGATTGTGGCAACATCTGAGGGGCCTAGTAGAACTATATTAATTTCAATTTGTCATTTAAAGTTATCCCAAGTGTTGACTTAGAAATCCCAGATAAATCCTATGATCTCTTTAATTTGAACTAATCTTGTTTTCCCAGGAATCAAATTAACCAAAGAGAAAGCAGACTAAAAGGCTCAGAACTCTCCAACTTGCATCAGAGCCTCAGTCCAACATTCTAACTTGGATGATGAGGCCAGAAAAGAACCATATAGGAAATAACCCTGTTTGAATTCTTCTTCAAAAGGTTCAAGATGAGCTCTAAACTTTCCCAGTTTTTATTAATAGCAACTTATGAATCTGTCATCTTAAAACATTTTACATTTTCATTATACCCAGTAATGCTAGGATTAATCAAACACTTACCTATGAAATCAAAATTAGTATGACTGATGTTCACGGAAGTAGTGTACACTCCTCTCTAAAGGGAATGGCCTCAGGCTTAGAATATTTAGTGGATTCTCAGAAGAGATACAGCCCAGGTTACACAGCAAAAATGGCATTTAATGTTATCTGAGATCTCCACACCATATACTTATTTAATATCATGGGCTTCAAAAAAATGGATAGAAAGTTCAGCCCTCAAAACAGACTAAGTGTATCAGTCAATGTTTAATCAGGAAAATGAAAAATACTCTAGGTATTTTATCTAGCTGAAGTATCAAAGAATATGATTCACAGGACTTATTCAGATGTCACTGGAAACCTCATATTCACCATCTGCCTATGGATCAGTCTGCTGCTGCCAGAAGAGAATAAGGGTTTCCCTTTCTCTTCTACCTTCTAAATATCACTCAGGTGCTTCTAGTTGGTGAAATGCAGGCCAAACCATTCAGAGAAATATAGGAAATATAATTTTCAACTTTCTAGCCATTGGGATGGCCCCAAGAGAATTGAAAGGAATAGCATTTACCTACACTACATCATTGGAAAGTAAATGTCTAGAGAGAGCTGCCAATTAGATTAACAAGTTGCTAATTATAATATTTACAAGATGATAATAAATACATGGCAACTAGGTAAACAAATAAAAGGAAAATAAACAAGGAAGGGAGAAAGACAAGAAAAAAGGAACAAAGAAGAACTTATTTTAGAAGAAACTATTACCCAAGGAACAGAAGAAAAGCTACAAATGCTTTAAACTATGGAAGAATTTAAGACTATGAATCCAATAAAACTCAAAAAATCCAAAATCTAGATGACAAAACAAAAGAATAAGATGAAAAGAAAGATTTTAGATTGAAGAAAGCAAGTTGAAAATTATAACATCATTAGAGACTTAATTAAAGTATGAGAAAAAGCAAGAATGTAAATAGACTTGCTAAAAGTCAAATTATTGGCATTCAGGAAAGGCCTAGGATAATAAAGTAAAGCAGAAGAAAAAAGTTTAAAGCAATCAGATAAAAGATGGCAGATAGACGGGAGATTTTGGGTCTGGAGAAAAATGGCAAAAGACTGATTTTTAATCTCCCTCTCACTACGTCCCGCCACCCCAAAACATCACGTGAACAACAAGGAGTACAAATAAAACCACTCAATACTCATCCTTTCAGCATTTCTAGGAGGCGGAGAACAATGTAACCTTCAAATTACCTGTAAGAAGAAAAAGAAAAGCCAGCATTCCTGCCACAGCAAGACTCTAGGTGTGAAGCACAAGGAAGGAGAGGCTTAAACGATTCCACGTAAAAGAGGAGAAGGAAGTGGAGAATAAATAAGAAGGAAGGAAATAAAGAAGGAAAAAGGCAGGGAGGGAGGAAAGAAGGAAGGAAGAAAAAACCTCCAGAAAAAGAAATTGCAACATTGCCAAAATACAGAACACGAACTTCATAGTTCACAGTCCTGGATATGAGAAAGGGACCATAAGTGGCACCTTAGAAGAACTATTGTTTCTGGGAAGAATCAGATGTATACAGAAGAGGTGGTACTCCTTGGAGATGAGGCAGTGAAGACAAGGAGGAAATGAGAGACAGAAATCAAGAATCCTGAAGAAATGAATGAACCTTCTCCCTTTACTCACCACCAACACTACCATCCATAAAATAAACTGCACAGAAGAGTGTCCACTTAAACTAGGAATCCTCTCCATGAAATGAGTAGGAATAGTAAAAAGCAGAAAACATACAAATCAACTGCAACATGTCAGAAACAGTGAATAAAACCTTTGCTGTTGATAAAAAGGCTTGACCAAAAATCTAAACACAAAATTAAAAGAAAAAAAAATTGTAATACGAAACTTCAAACTAAATTATATATTCTCAAACAAGCATTTGGGGATAGAGTTAAATGACATAAATAATAAGTATAAAAACAAATAACAGAAATGAATACAAAAGCAGAAAGAAATATCATGGGCATTACTGAACTCAGGAAAGAAATATAAGGAAAAATATATTTTAAAAAAAGAGGATTAGATTGCAAATGGAAGGATGCATTAAAAAAAAAACTTAATGAAGGACATTTAAAAAAGCAGCAAAACAACCAAAAGGAGATTCATGAAGAAAGAAAGAAAGAAAAAGCAGGTCATAAAAAAATGGTTAGAAAGTGAAGACAGGAAAAGGAAGTTGAACATATAGGTGTTTGATAAGATATTATAGAAATTTATAGTAGGTGATCCTGATGAAGAAGCTCCAAATAATTGAACAGAACTAATATAAAAACTGTAAATCCAAGAAAAATTTCCAGAAATAAAAGAAGACCTAAATCTACTCACCAAATGGGCCCAATGGATAACAAGACATATTACAATAAAACTATTTAAATTAAAAGATAAAGAAAAAATGTCTAGGTCTCCAGCCCAAAAAAGAAAAAAAAAGAAGAAAGAACTTACAAAACCAAACTGTATCAGAATTCTAAAAATAACATACAGAGAAATGCAACAAGAGAGTACAATTTTCAAGAAACTAAAGGAAAGAAAACCAAGTGTATTTATCCGGCCAAGCTTCTTTAACAGTATTAAGGCCATCCAAACAGTTTTGAATTTGCCAGAACTCAAGGAACACATGATCACTTCCAGAAGAATCTACTAGAGGATGACTTTCATCCAACCAATACATAACTCCAAATACTTAGCAAAAGAACCTTTGTTAAGCATTTTATAGTTTAATTTGAAAAGCTAAGAACTATAAAAGAGCAGGATCATGAATTGAAGAATATGTAAACATTACCCGTCTGTTAATTTACTTACTGTGGTGGTACAGGTTAAGAGTTTGGCTGCTAACAAAAAGGTCAGCTGTTCAAATTCATCAACCACTCCTTGGAAACCCTATGAGGCAGTTCTCCTCTGTCCTATAGGATCTCTATCAGTTGGAATCGACTTGACGGCAATGAGTTTGGTTTTTTGGTTTGGTAGCATCTTCCATGTTGCTATGATGCTGGAAGCTATGCTGCTGATACTTCAAATATCAGCAAAGTCATTCATAGTGGACAGGTTTTCAGTGGAGCTTCCAGACTAAGACAAAAGAAAGGCCTGGCAATCTACTTCCAAAAATTAGCCCATGAAAACCTTATGAATCAGAACATTGTCCAGCTCACTTCTTTGGACACATCATCAATTGCGAGAGGAGGGTATCATGTTTGGTGAAGTAGAGGGCCAATGAGAGTAAGGGGGACTTGGTGAGATGGATTGGCACAATAGATGCAATGGCGGACTCAAACACACTGGAATTCATGAGGATGATGCAAGTCCAGGCAATGTTTCATTCTGTTGTACATAAGGTCACCACGAGTCAGAGTTAACTCAACAGCAGCTGTCTATCTGTGTTCTAGCTAAGTAGAAAAATTCAAGTAAAAACAAGAGAAGGGAGAGAAAGGAAAAAAGTAGGATAAGATTCTTGACTGTTTTAAATAAGAATGAAAGGATGCCACATAAAACTGGCAGATAGTAAGTTAAGTAAGAAAAAAGACAATTGAGGGAACTATAAAAACTATCAATCCAGAACACTTTCTAACTCATTCTATGGGGCTAGCATTACTGTGATACCAAAGCCAGACAAAGATACCACACACAAAAAAGAAAACTACAGACCAGTATCTTTTATGAGTATAGATGCAAAAATTCTCAGCAAAATACTAGCAAACCAAATTCAGAGTATATTAAAAGGATTATATACCATGATCAAGTGGGATTTAACCCAGGAATGTAAGGGTTGTTCAACATTAGAAAATCAATGTAATACATCACATTAATAGAACAAAGGAAAAGAACCACATGATCATTTCAATTGATGCGGATAAGGCATTTGCCAAAATCCAACACCCTTTTTATGATAAAAACACTCAATAAGCTAGGACTAAAAGGAAATTTCCTCAGTTTGATAAAGGGCATTTATGAAAAACCCACAGCTAACACTATACTCAATGGAGAAAAACTGGGTACTTTCCCTTTAAGATAAGGAACAATACAAGGATGTCCACACTCTCCACTGCTACTCAATATTGTACTGCAACTTCTAACCACAGCAATTAGGCAAGAAAAGGAAATACAAGGTATCCAACTGTGGGAGGGGGAAGAAGTAAAACTACCCCTTTTTGCAAATGACAAGATCCTATATATAGAAGACACCAAAGAATCCATATGAAGGCTACAAGAGCTATGAACAAATTCAGCAAAGTGGAAAGATACAAAGTCAACACACAAAAATCAGTCGGGTTTTTATATATCAGCAATGAGCAATCAGGAACAGACATTAAGGAAACAATTCCATTAACAATAGCAATTAAAAGAATAAAATACTTAGGAATAAATTTAGCCAAGGGAGTGAAAGACTTGCACACTGAAAACTATATGACATTACTGAAATAAATTGAAGAAGACATAAATAAATGGAAGGATATTCCATGTTCATGGATTGAAAGACTTAATTATTATTAAGATGTCAACACTACCTAAAGCAATCTATAGATTCAACACTATTACCATCAAAATTCCAACAGACTTCTTTGCAGAAATGGAAGAACCAGTGCTCAGATATATATGGAACTGCAGGGGTCCCAAATCGCCAAAGCAATCTAGAAAAAGGACAAAGTAGGGCTCACACTTCCCAATCATCAAACATATTATAAAGCTACAGTTACCAAAACAGTCTGGTACTGGTATAATAACAGACATATAGACAAAGAGCATTATAATTGATAGTGCAGATATAAACCTATCCATTTATGATCAGTTGGTTTTTGAAGTGTCTGTTAAGTTCATCCAATGGTGGAAAGAATGGTTTCTTTAACATATGGTGCTGACACAAATGGATTTCCATAACCCAAAGAATGAAGCTGGGCTCATACCTCACACCATATACAAAAACTAACTCAAAATGGATAAAAGACCTACATGTAAGTATTAAAACCACAAAATTCTTAGAAGAAAACAGAGGTAATGCTTCAGGAGCTACTTTTTAACAATGAACTTTTAGATATGACACTGTAAGCACGAGCAACAAAAAACAAAATAGATAAATGGGCCTTCATCAAAATTAAAAACTTTGTTCATCGAAAGACTTTATCAATGAACTGGAGAGATAACCTACAGAGTGGGAAAAAATTTTGGAAACCATGTATCTGATAAGGGTTTAATATTCAGAATATGTAAATAATTTCTACAACTGAACAAAACAAAAAAGATAAACAATGCAATCAAAAAATGGGCAAAAGACTCGAACAGACATTTCACCAAAGACAAAATGCAAACAGCCAACAAGCACATGAAAAGATGCTCATCTTTATTAGTCATTAGGAAAATGCAAATCAGAACCGCAATGAGATATCACTTCACATCCAGTAAGATTTCTATGATTAAAAAACAGAAAACAACAGGTGTTGGCAAGGATGTGAAGAAACTGGAACCCTCATCCATTGCTGGTGGGATTGTAAAATAGTACAGCTGCTGTGGAAAACGGTTTGGCAGTTCCTCAAAAAAGTTAAATATAGATTACTATATGATCCAGCAACTCCACTCCTGGGTATATACCTAAAAGAATTGAAAGCAGAAAGGCAAACATACATGTTCACCAAAGCTCATTGTACACAATCGCCAAAAAGTTGAAACAGCCTAAATGTCCATCAACAAATGAATGGATAAACAAAATATGGTATATTTATACAATGAAATATTACTTAGTCATAAAGAAAAATGAAGTCCAGATATAAGCTACAACAGGATGAACCTTGAAAAAAAAATACACTGAGTGAAATAATCAGTCACAAAAGGACAAAAATTGTATGATCCCACTTACATGAAATATCTAGAATAGGCAAGTGTATAGAGACCTAAGTTTATTAGTGGTTGCCAGGGGTGGCCGGAGAGAGGGGTGAAAGGGACTCATTGCTTAGGGAACACTAAGATTCTGTTAAGAATGATGGAAAAATTTGGAAACGGATAGTGGTGAGGATTGAACAACAAGATGAATGTGATTAATGCCATGAATTGTTCATGTAAAGAAATGTTGAAATGGCAAGTGTTTTGTTACATATATACTTACCACAATAGAAAAGTATTAATCTTGGACTCCAGACTTTCTGGATCCATGGAGGCTGGATGAGCCCCTGAAACTATTGCCCGGAGATAATATTTAAAACTTAAACCAAAAATATCCCCTGAAGTCTTCTTAAAACCAAACAGTAGTTTAGCTTAACTTCTAAAAAAAAGGTTTGCCTTGAGCATTATGCTCTTTTAAGAACTATCTATATGGGATCAAACTGACTACAGCAACTTGAAAGATTAGATAGTGACCTTAGGGGGCAGTGAGCTTATGTTAGTGGAGGAGGAACAACTGAGAAAAGGAAGGTGAGAATAGTTGCACCACTCGAAGAATATAATCAGTGTCCCTGAGTTTTACATGTAGAAACTGTTGAATTGGTGTATGTTTTGCTGTGTATATGCTCAACAACAACAACAAAATTAAAAAAAATTTTTTTAATGGAAATAAAGTATTAATCTAGAAGTAACCACTAGAATAAAAATACAAACCTTCTTAAATACCAAAATAACACATAAATAACAAAAAGCAAAGAGGCCACACCAAATAGAGAAATAGACACAATAAATATGACTTACACAATAATTTCAACATAAAAGAATGGGACAAAACAGAGACCGTATACAATGGTCATATCAATAAATGTGAATAGGCTTAATGTGCCTATTAAAATCAAAATATTTTCAAATTGGCTTATAAAACAAAATACAATTCTCTGCTATATACAAGAGACATGCTTAAAATACAATGATTCAAGAAGGCTAAAAATAAAAAGACAAATAGAAGCTAAGAAATCATAATCTGCAATCATGATACCAAACAAACTAAATTTCAAGGCAGAAAAAAAGCACTAAATAAGGCAAAAAAGTCACTTTAGAATATTAAAAGCCACATTCCACATAAAAATATAACAGTTATGAATACATATGTACTAAACAGCACAGTAATCACATATATAAAACAAAAATTATAGGTGATGAAGAAAGAAATGTATAGAAATAGCAATAATAGGAGACTTTAACATATCTCTCTTAATGTGAAACAAGTCAATTGGACAAAAACTAAGTAAGAATATAAAAGGTCTAAACAACATGATCAGTAAGGTAGATATTTTGGATATACACCTACTCCTCACTTACTGACGAGACTATCTCGTTATCCGACATTTCTCATTTACAGCAATAGTAAAAGATCTACTATCTGACTATTTTGTGCATTAACAACGTGGCAGGCATGGTGCCAGCAGCTGCGGAGCGTCCCACTCCCTTGAGGAGAGTCTCTGGGTGGCCTCCAGGATGCTGGGCCTCACTGCCTGGCGCCCTCTGCTCCCTCTTGCTGGCAGGGGCACCCGTGTCCAGCTGCCCTGCAGCGTCAGCCTCCTATGAGGCCTAAGGCCTTGCAGCTCAAAATTGCTGTGGGTTGGGAAGGGAAAAAAGAGACATTGCAGATGGTGTTTGGAAGAAATGCGTGCAAGTTTAATGACATCCCAAAGTGAACCAAACTGGGCCAGTAGCCTCCACGTCCATGGGGCCGGGCGTGTACATGCGGTCAGGTTCCCAACGGTCTCTCAGGTAGCCCTGAGCCTGAGCAACTCGACAGGCCAGAGGGTAGAGCAGGCTCCAAGGTCATAAACACAGGGCTTGCAGGGGTGGGAGTGGAGCCCTGGAAGCAGCTCCGAGAGGGAAGCTGTGACCCAGAAGAGGAGGCAGGTGAAGTGGTTAAGCTGTGGGCCCTCCAGTCACATAGCCCGGTGTTATCCAGCTTTGTCTCCTCCAAGCCTCCCTCTCCTCAGAGGAATAATCCATAACTGAACTCATAGCACTGATGACCACATCAGTAAATCTTAGCTGTTATTATTGTTGTATTGCTATGACCATATTTTCTAAATAAAAAAAAAAAATCAGACAAATGGATGGTCTGAAAACAGGAAAAACAAATCCTCCATTTTTGCATAACACCAATTTTCACATAACAACCTGGTCTTTGCAACCTAACCTTATGTCGGTAACTGACGAGTGGGTATATGCCGAACACTATACATTAACAATAAAGCATTTTTTTTCTTCTCAAATGCACATAGGATATTTATAAAAATTGAAGATACTAGAGGACTTTGGGGAAAGTCTTTCTAACTATGACTAAAATTTTAGATTCAATAAAAGATATTACTGATAAATTTTACTACATAAATATTTGCATTAAATCAAAGATTACCAGACTTCCAAGTGTCAGAAGAACTTGACCAATAATGGGGAGAATAATCAATCAACTGAAACCAATTCAGAACTGATACAGATGTTTAAATTAGTAGATAAGATATTAAACAGTTACTGTAGCTGTAATTCACACATCCAAAACATTAAACATTGACATGAAAGATAGAAAAAGGACCCAACCAAAATTTCTAGGGATGAGGGCTACAATATCTGACATGACGGTACACTGGATGCAATTAATATCAGATTAGATATTGAGATGAAAAAGATTTGTGATGTTGCAGGCATAGCACTACAAACTATCCAAAATGAAATAGCATGAGAAAATGGGAGTCCAAAAAATATTAGAAGCACATTAGCGGTCTGTAAGACATTCTCGAGTGGCCTAATATATGGTAAGTTGGAGATTCCAAAAGAGACGAGAGGGAAACAAACCAAAAAAAAAAAAAAAAAAAATTGAAAAAATAACGGCCAAAAGCTTTACAAACTAACGAAAACTATAAACGTACAGATGCAAGATGTTCAACAAACCACAGGCACAAGAAACATGAAGAAAACCAAGGCACATCATAATCAAATTGCTCAAAATCATCCATGAGGAGAAAATCTGAAATACAGCCAGAGGGAAAAAGGACATGTTAGGCACAGAGGAACAAAGATAAGGATGACACCATATTTCTCATCAGAAACAATGCAAGTGAGAAGACATTTGAGCAACATACTGACAGTATTGAAAGAAAAGAAAAAATCCTGTCGATCTGAAATTCTATACCAAACAAAAATATCTTCTAGAAACAAACTTGAAATAAAGACATTTTAAGACATTGAAAAGCTGAAAGAATTCAACATCAGCGGACCAGCAACACAAGAAATGTTGAAGTCCTTTAGACAGGAGGAAAATGACACCAGATGGAAACTTGTATCTACGAAGAAATGAAGAGCACTGGAAGAGATAACACCATAGAAGATAACTGACTGTTTAAACAAAAAATAATAATATATTGTGGGGTTTATACCATATTTAAAAGTAAAACGCATGACAGTGATAACTTACAGGCTAGGAGGAGAGAAAAGTATCTGACACAATTTTAAGGTACTTATTCATAGGAAACCCTGGTGGTGTAGTGGTTAAAAGCTACAGCTGCTAACCAAAAGGTCAGCAGTTTGAATCCTCCAGGTGCTCCTTGGAAACCCTATGGGACAGTTCTACTCTGACCTATAGGGTCACTATGTGTCCGAATTGACTCAATGGCAACAGGTTTGGTTTTTTTTGGTTTATACTATTCACGAAGTGGCATAATATTACTTGAATGTAGGTGGTGATAAATTAAAAATATATACTATAAACCCTAAAGCAAACATTAAAATAACAAAACAAAGAGTTATAGCTAATAAGTTGGTAAAATATACCCACTCCTCACTCATCCACATGGTTAGGTTCCAAAGACCAGTTTGTTATGCGAAAACCTGCAGTATTCTAAAATGAAGGATTTTTTTTTTCTGTTTGCAGATCATCCATTTGTCCAATTTTTTTTATTTAGAAAATATGATCATATAAATAGTAACAGCAAATATTTACTGACGTGCTTATCGCTGTGATGAGTTCCGTTATGGATTATTCGTCTGCGGAGAAGGAGACTTGGAGGAGACAAAGCTGGATAAAGTTGGGCTATGTGACCGGAGGGCCCACGGCTTATCCACTTCACCTGCCTCCTGTGCTGGGTCAGAACTTCCCTCACAGAGGTGCCTCCAGGGCTGCACTCCCACCCCTGCAAGCCCCGAGTTTATGATCCTGGACAGCCTGCTCTACCCTCCAGGCCTGGCAACTCACTGAGGCTCAAGGCTTCCGGCAAGGGCTCTGGGAGCTTGGCCATGCACCCAGCTCTGCCGAGGCAGAGGCTTCAAGCCCAGTCAGGATCACTTTGGGATGTCATTAAACTCGCACACATTTCTTCCAAACACCCTCTCCGATGCCTCTTTCTTTCTTCCCTTTCCACCACACAGTAATTTTGAGCTGCAGGGCCTCGGGCTGCATAGGAGCTGGGAACCCAAAACAGGTGCTTGCTGGCTCAGTGCTGCCTGTGTGTCCACCCAGAAGCTGTGGCCACAGAGGAGGCTGGCCCCATGCGGCAGCTGGACATAGGTCCCCGTGGACAGGAGGGAACAGAGGCCGCCTGAGACTCTCCTCCAGGGAGGAACACTCCGCAGCCCCTGCTGCCATGCCTGCTACCTTGTTCATGTGCAAAATAGTCAGTAGATTTTTTTCTAGTGTTGTAAATGCAAAACGTCAGATGAGAGTCAACAAGTGAGGAGTAGATGTAGCATCACTGAAAAGTATTCAATTTAGTCAAAAGAAGAAAAAAAACGGAAACAAAGAAGAGGTGGGACAATATAAAACAAACAGCAAGATTTAAATTGAACCATATCTACAATCCATCACTTGTCTGAGCCTCAAGTTGCAATACTGAAGGATTCTATGGGTAAAATATTGAACAATGCAGGAAGCATCAAAAGGAGATGGAAGGAATACAAAGAGTCACTGTACCAAAAAAGATTGGTCAACGTTCAATCATTTCAGGAGGTAGCATATGATCAAGAAGAAGTGATACTGAAGGACGAAGTCCAAGCTGCACTGAAGGCACTAGCGAAAAACAAGGTTCCAGGAATTGATGGAATACCAATTGAGATGTTCCAACAAATGGAGGCAATTCTGGAAGTGCTCACACATCTATGCCAAGAAATTTGGAATACAGCTACCTGGCTAACAAACATGCCCATTTCAAAGAAAGGTGATTCAGCAGAATGCAGAAATTATCAAACAGTATCATTAATATCATATGCAAGTAAAATTTTGCAGAAGATTATTCAGAAATGGCTCCAGCAGTACATCAACAGCAAACTGCCAGAAATTCAAAGCTGGAGTCTCTATATTAATATCAGATAAAGTAATCAAGGAAACAAAAGAAGGATATCTACTCTCACTACTATTTATCACTGTACTAGCAGTTCTAGAAAGGGCAACAAGATAAGGAAAATGAATAAAACTAATCTAGATTAAAAAGAAAGAACTAAGACTGTCTTTATTTGTAGATAACCTGATCAGTCATGTAGAAAATTCAGCATAAAATACAAACATCCTACTATAATTGAGTTTAGTAACTTTGGTGGATACAAGTTTCATACACAGAAATTAAATTTATATCTATGTATTACCAAAAAAAATCAGAAACTGAAATATTGAAAAATACTATTTGCAATAGCATCAAAAGTACAAAATACTTAGGGACAAATCTAGCAAAAAACGTGAAAAATCTGTATACCCAGTGAACCAGACAGCTCCTAGTTTTGAATGAGGTCCAGAACAAGTGAAGTTTCTACAACAGGTTCAGGCTGCATGTGATACACCAGATCCAGTGGCGTTTGAAGTATCAGTGGCAGACAGAGATGCTATTTGGAAACTCTGGCTTTAAGATTGGGCTTGAGCAGCCCCTGAAGGCATAACTAAGTTACATGAGGATGCAGCCCAAATGCCCATAGTACTGCTTCCTACAACATTAACTTTTCTCTCTCAGCCCACACCTGAAGTCTCAGGGAGTTCCCAATGACCAGTTGACTGAAGAAGAGAAAACTTGGGTCTGGTTTACAGAGGATTCTGCATGATTTCTGGTACCACCCAAGAGTGGACAGCTGCAGCACTACAGTCCCATTACGGGACATTCTGTGAAGGACAAAGGTGAAGGGAAATCCTCCCACTGGGCAGAACTTTGATCAGTGAATCTAGTTGTTCATTTTTCCTGGAGAAAATGGCAAGAGGCAAGAGACAATATCAATTCACGGGCTGTGACCAATAGTTTGGCTGGATGGTCAGGGACTTGGAAGGAACTTAACTATAAAATAGATGACAAAGAGGTCTGGGGAAGAGTCTGTGATTAGGCCTCCTTTTACAGGCAAAGATTGCAAAGATATTTGTGTCCCATATGAATGCTTACCAAAGGGTGACCTCATCAGAGAAGGACTTCAATAACCAAGTGGAAAGATGAACTCTTCCATGGATACCAGTCAGCCTCTTTTTCCAACTATTCCTGTCATTCAAACTCATAAATGAAATGACAATGATGGAAGGCATGGAGTTAAGCATGGGCTCAGCAACATGGACTTCCACTCACCAAGGCTGACCTGTCTATAGTCAGTGTGGATTGCCCAATCTGTCAGCAGCAGAAAACAACACTGGGTCCTCAAAATGGAACCATTCTCTAGGATGATCAGCAGACTGTTTCCATGATGGAAGGGTCAGTGTGTTGTTCTTACTAGAACAAAGAACTTTTTCTCTAATACAGATTTGCCTCCCCTGTACACAATTCTTCTGCCAAACACTATCTGTGGACATACAGAATGCCTTCTGCACTGTCATGATATTCCACTCATCATTGCTCCTGATTAAGGAACTCATCACACACAAATGAAGTGTGGTAATGGCCCATGTCCATGAAATGTACTGGTCTCACTATATTCCTGTTGTCCTAAAGCAGCTGGTTTGACAGAACAGCGAAATGGACTTTTGAAGGCTCCATTATAGAGTCAGTGAGGAGGTAATACCTTGTGGGGCTAATGCAGTGTCTTCCAGGAGACTGTATATGCTCTAAATCTGCATTCAATATATAGTGCTGTCTCTCCCATTTCCAGAATTCACAGGTCCAGAAATCCAGGGGTGGAAATGGGAATGGTACCACTCACTACTACCCCTAATGATAAGCTAGGAAAATTTTTGCCTACTCCCACAGCAAATCAAGCTCTGCTGGTCTAGTCATCTTAGTTCCAAAGTGAAGAATGTTTCTCTCCAGTAATTTATGCAGAGCTTGATCCTTTAATTTGAAGTGCTAAACTCATCCTTTTCTTTCTGCACTTTCTCCAGCTTAGTTAGGAGTTCCTAGCCAATCCCATTACACTGCTAGTTTGACTAAAATGTTCTAAGACAGCAAATACATGAAAAACCCAAAACTTTGCCTTTGATAGGTATCTGATTAAGAGTATCTAATCATGACATTTTGCAAATCTCTGTTGCCACATCCTGCCATTGGCCACTAGTGCCCTCTTTACTACTGGAAATAGAATCATTAGTGCCTTTAAATCTAATCAGATTATAAAACCAATTCCAAAAATCCCAGAACCAACTTAGAAAATCCATTCTTAACATTCTGTTCCTCAGTTAGCACAACTTGACCAAGGCAAGGTCATAGAAGCTTCATAGACACATCCAAACTCCCTGAGGGACCAAATTACTGGGCTAAGGGCTGGGGACCATGTTCACAGGGGACATCTGGCTCAATTGGCATAACATAGTTTATAAAGAAAATGTTCTACATCCTACTTTGGTGAGTAGTGTCTGGGGTCTGAAAAGTCTGTGAGTGGCCATCTAAAATGCTTCACTGATCTCATCCCTTCAAGAGAAAGGGAGAATGAAGAAAAGATACAAGGGAAAGACTAGTCCAAAGGACTAATGGACCACAACTACCATGGCCTCCACCAGACTGAGTCCAGCACAACTAGATGGTGCCCGGCTACCACCACTGACTGCTCTAACAGGGATCACAATATAGGGTCCCGGACAGAGCTGGAGAAAAATGTAGAACAAAATTCTAACTCACAAAAAAAGACCAGATTTACTGGCCTGACAGAGAGTGGAGAAACCTTGAGAATATGGCTCCCAGACACCTTTTTAACTCAGTACTGAAGTAATCCCTGAAGTTCCCTCTTCAGCCAAAGATTAGACAAGCCCATAAAACAAAACGAGATTAAATGGGCACACTAGCCCAGGGGCAAGGACAAGAAGCAGGAGGGGACAGGAAAGCTGGTAATGGGGAACCCAAGGTCAAGAAACGGAGAGTTCTGACATGTCGTAGGGTTGGCAACCAATGTCACAAAACAATATGTGTACTAACTGTTTAATGAGAAACTAATTTGCTCTGTAAAACTTCATCTAAAGCACAATTTATATATATATATACGTATAGCAATAAAAAAAGATTAGAGGAAAAAAAAATATGCTCCTCAATAACCACTTCTAGTATCAAAATCTGTGTCAGTGTTCAACCAGAGAAACAGAACCAGTGAGAGATATAGATTAAAATATTTATTGCAATTATTGGTTTATGTGATGAGGGGGCTGGGTAGCAACTGACAAACCTGTAGTGAGGATGCTTCTAATAAAAAAAAAAAAAAGATGGGGAGGTAGGTTCTGTAGTCTTCAAAAATGCCAGTGTTTCAAAAGGCAAAGAGAAGCTATGGAAATATTCCAGATTAAACGAGATCAAAGACTCATAACTAAATGCAACACCCAGTTCTACACTGAATCCTATACTGGAGGGTGAAAAGGCTATAAAGGACTCTATTAGGAAACGCTTGACAAAATTGGAATATGATAATAGGTCAGTTCAAAGTTGTCTATGTAAAATTTGCTCAAGTTATACAAATTTTAAATAACATGATATCCCTATGGTTAGAAAATGCACTCTAAGTACTTAGAGGTATCTCTATGTAAATTTGTATGCTGAGCAAATGATCCAAGAAGCTGGACTATATGAAGAAGAACGGGGCATCAGGACTAGAGGAAGACTCATTAACAAACTGCAATACACCGATGATGTGACCTTGCCTGCTGAAAGCGAAGAGGACTTGAAGCACTTTCTGATGAAGATCAAAGACCACAGCCTTCAGTATGGATTACACCTCAGCATAAAGAAAACAAAAATCCTCACAAATGGACCAATAAGCAACATCATGATAAATGGAGAAAAGATTGAAGTTGTCAAGGATTTCATTTTACTTGCATCTACAATCAACACCCATGGAAGCAACAGTCAAGAAATCAAAAGGCACATTGCATTGGGCAAATCTGCTGCAAAAGATCTCCTTAAAGTGCTGAAAAGCAAAGACTGTCACCTTGAAGACTAAAGTGCACTTTATCCAAGCCATGGTGTTTTCAATCGTCTCATATGCATGTGAAAGCTGGACGACGAATAAGGAAGACCGGAGAAGAATTGACGCCGTCGAATTGTGGTGTTGGAGAAGAATACTGAATATATCATGGACTGCCAAAAGAACAAACAAATCTGTCTTGGAAGAAGGACAGCCAGAGTGTTCCTTAGAAGCAAGGATGGCAAGACTACTTCTCACATACTTTGGACATGTTATCAGGAAGGATCAGTCCCTGGAGAAGGACACCATGCTTAGTAAAGCAAAGGGTCAGCGAAAAGAGGAAGACCCTCAACGAGATGGACTGACGAAGTGGCTGCAACAATGGGCTTAAGCATAACGATTGTGAGGATGGCACCGGACTAGGCAATGTTTCTTTCTGTTGTACACAGTGTCACTATGAGTTGGAACTGACTTGAAGTCACCTAACAACAACTATGTAAATTATCCTCAAATGGTTCAGAAAGTTTACGTGTGTGTGCACGCGCACGCATGTGTGTGTATATATTTACAGAGAGGTCCTCAATAATTATTTACTGAATAAATGGAGATATTCGTTTTCAAAAGGAGTAACAATTGACAATCTGGGTGATGAAAAGAAAGCAGAAGAGTCATGGATTTTAAAGGTGTGAGGTGAAGATAAGGGGGAAAATGTATAGTTCATGCAAAATTAGTATAGATCTAAAGTTACTAGAATATTTCTCAGTAGCACTTCCAAATTCTTTGTGCACTATTTGGTGACCCCTGGTTCTCATGAGTGTAATTATAACTAGAATTCTAGATTCCACAATTTTTGACAACATATAAATTGAATTTGTTATAATCCAGTTACAGAGCTACAACACTGATATTATAAAGTATATCAAAATTTAAATTATGGGTTTGCTTTTATATGCATAGTTTTGACAAATTCTAAGAGTCAGATTTCTCTCAAAGACTTGAATATTCAGAAACCATAATTACCAAAGAATATGACTCTTTGTTCTTTAAGGTATGAATTATTCATCCTAGTTATTTGATTATTGCAAAATTGATATCTAAACCTTCCACTACAAATTCAATACACAACATGCAAATAAATAGCATAATGATACTTTCATGAACGGGAAAGCAATTTTCCCTTTCTGTATTGATTGAATAATAGTAGCTTCAGACAGAAATATAGGCAGCATGGGATAAAATAAGGGAGGCGGGAGCAAACCAAAATGTAATATCATCTACCACTATATTTTCACTATAAACCCATTGCCATCGAGTCGATTCTGACTCATAGCAACACTATGGGACAGAGTAGAACTGTCCCATAGGGTTTCCAAGGAGCAGCTGGTGGATTCAAACTGCCAACATTTTAGTTAGCAGCTAAGCTCTTAACTACTGCACCATCATCTACCACTATATTTTCAGTTCTCCACTATAGTTTGTTTTATTCATTACAGCTCAAGCTACAGCATTTCACAGTACTGGACATTCACTACAGGAAAAGCCATATTGTCCACCTAAAACTTTTTTTTCCACAATGATACATGAATATTCTTTATGTCCAACTATTCTCAAATTCTGATTGACTCTGCCTGTACTTAAAATTTGAAATAACTTCAGACTTACCCTAGGAGACGTATGAAAGATTATCTTCATTAATCACTCAAAATGTTTTAAGAAATAGGACAACATTCCCAGCATGCTTTTCAAAGCCCTTTTCTGATAGGTCACACTTTTCTTCCAGTGTTTCGCCCTACTGTCCTAAGCTTTCAATAGAAAGTACATGAAAAGGTTTACACACGGAAAGAAATAATCTTTGATGGTTTGATGGTTACCAGGCAGGAGAGAGAAAAATACTAACTAGACAAAGGAAACCCTGGTGGCAAAGTGGTTAAGAGCTACAGTTGCTGACCAAAAGGTCAGCAGTTTGAATCTACCTGGCGCTCCTTGGAAACCCCATGGGGCAGTTCTACTCTGTCCTCTAAGGTTGCTATAAGTCAGAATCAGCTCGATGGCAATAGGTAGACAATAGATAGAAGAAAAAAGAAATACAGCATCAATAATTCAACAACCTGGTAGATTAAAAATGTGCAACCCACACCAGCAAGAAAAATCACACCCAGTTTCTGGGCTTTAGGGTTTTAGGAAAGTGATTTTTTTTTTTATTTTTAATGGAAAGGGCAGCAGGGATATGTCTATCTTAATCTTCTTCCTTCTGTCCTGGAATTAAAAAGAACAAGAAGGGAGAAGCAATGATAAGTGGTAACTTTGGTGAAGGGTAAGACAGTACACAATACTGGGGAAGTCAGCACAACTTGTGTAAGACAAGGTCATGGAAGCTCCATAGACACATCCAGACTCCCTGAGGGACTGAATCACTGGGCTGAGGGCTGTGGGGACCATGGTCTCGGGCAACATCTAGCTCAACTGGCATATCATAGTTTATAAAGAAAATGTTCTACATTCTACTTTGGTGAGTAGTCTCTGGGGTCTGAAAAGCTTGTGGGTGGCCATCTAAGATACTCCACTAGTCTCACCCCATCTGAAGCAAGGGAGAATGAAGAAAACCAAAGATACAAGGGAAAGATTAGTCCAAAGGACTAATGGACCACAACTACCACAGCTTCCACCAGACGGAGTCCAGCACAACTAGATGGTGCCAGGCTACCACCACCGACTGCTCTGACAGGGATCACAATAGAGGATCCCGAACAGGGCTAGATAAAATTCTAATTCACAAAAAAAAGAAGACCAGACTTACTGTTCTGATAGAGACTGGAGAAACTCCGAGAGTATAGCCCCCGGACACACTTACAGCTCAGTAATGAAGTCACTTCTGAGGTTCACCCTTCATCCAAAGATTAGACAGGCCTATAAAACAAAACGAGACTAAATGGACACACCAGCCCAGGAGCAAGGATGAGAAGGAAGGAGGGAACAGGAAAGCTGGTAATGGGGAACCTAAGGTCAAGAAGGAGAGAGTGTTGACATGTCATGCGGTTGGCAACCAATGTCACAAAGCAATATGTATATTAATTGTTTAATGAGAAGCTAGTTTGCTCTATAAACCTTCATCTAAAGTACAATTTAAAAAAAAAAAAGTGCTAGATTGTACTTAAGATACCAAAAGTTAAAGCCGGCCATCTTGGTTAATTATATTGTCGTTGTTAGGTGCTGTCAAGTCAGTTCCAACTCATAGCAACCCTGTGTACAACAGAACGATATTGCCTGGTCCTGCACCATCCTCACAATCATTGCTATGCTTGAGCCCATTGTTGCAGCCACTGTGTCAATCCATCTCATTGAGGGTCTTCCTCTTTTTCGCTGACCCTCTGCTTTACCAAGCACAATGTCCTTCTCCAGGGACTTGTCTCTCCTGATAACATGTACAAAGTAAGCAACTTCTGCAGCAATACAGCAGCCTGTCCCCTGTACTCTGAGGAAATTACTTGGTAAACAATTTTACAGGAGAATGTAATTTTGTTTGCTTAAAGATTTTTCTTGCTTAAGAATACACCCTGCTCAGGAAACCAGTTCCAGAAAAATTCTCAGAAACGATGCTTACACATGTCCTCCCTACAGATATGCAAGGAGGGGCTCATGAGCGTTTCGAGGCCAGGTGAACCCAATTTTAATGATTACGTTGTAACTTTAAAAAAAAAAAAGGTTTTAGAAACATATGTACTCTCCTACCAACCAGATGTACCCTCACCCAATTTTGCAACCATTACCTAAATGTCAATCACTGGATTTTTACTGAAGTTCCTTATATTTTCTTATGAAAACTCCCTGAACTGTCTCCTCCTGGATCACTTAGTTCAGAATCCTCTGGACCTTGTGATTCCCAATGTGCAAGTTGCCTTGTCTCTCAATAAAAGCTCTTTACTATTAATTTCAACCAGACTCTGCCATTTTTACTCTGCGACAACAGTCAGAGTTTTGCTTAGATATGTGAGTATGTAATTTTTTTTATTTCAGTGTATATTTTTGTTGATCGGGTATCAGCATGCTCTAAACCAAAACCAAACCTGTTGCCATTGAGTCAATTCTGACTTACAGGGTCGCTATGAGTAGGAATTGACTCGACCACAAAGAGTTTGGTTTTGGTTTAGAGCATGCTGATACCTGATAAACAAAAGTATATACTGAAATAAAAAAAAAATTACATGGACTATAATTATGAATGTTTTCTTACGTAAACACTACATGTTAATTTACGAATGTTTGGAAAAATATAGAATCATATAGGGAAACTAAAAATTCACCCCCCATTCTACTACTGAGACATCCACTTAGCATTATTGTTTGTATAATCTCAGTGTCTTTTAATCTATCCACTTATATCTTCGCCTGTATCTATAGTGTCATTAAAATCTATCTATTCCAATACATACATTTTAATATAAAATTGATATTATGCAATTTGGCAATCTTTTTTCGTGTAATATTATCAATATGTTCTTCTAAATAATCTTCTAAAATGTGATTTTTTAATGATTTCATGGTTTCTATTGTTTGAATTAGTCCTAATTTATTAGCCAATTTCCTCTTTTTAAAATTGTAAACAGCGTTCTAACAAGCCTCTTAATTGATTATCTTTAGATCAAATACGTAAGAGTGTAATTACTGTGCTAAAAGGGTTACATGGATTATTTATTTATTTTTTAAGTTGTATATTTTAGATGTAAAAGAAATATCATCAATTGTTTTGTATATGCATTCTTCCCAGATCCTTTTGTATGCACTGAATATGAAACATTTCAGAAGGTTTGAAAAGCTGACTGATTAGTCTGGGCAGAGCATTTTCTTTTTTTGACAGAATGACTGGTTTCCCAGTCCTGTCTTCTTGCTTCATTAAACAGGAGAACCTGTTATATTTGACTTCATTCATTTTGAAGTTTCAAATGGTCACAACCTATAGGACAGAGTGGCAAAAGGCCATCAATCAACATAAAATGATGCTCAGCCCACGGGTCTGGTCCCAGGGGGTGGTGAGACAGCCACTGCGAGTTCCTCAGAATGTAAATCTGTCTATAATGTTGAGGCAGCTAGGCCAGAAGCAGAGGGTCATGGTGCATCATGGGGAGTCTAACATCAAGGGCTTTTTTTTTTAAAACCTGGAAAACATGTACGTGACTTGAATTTTCAAAACATTCTATTTCCTCCTGGAAATGCTGCTCACTAGTTAGCTGGTCAATATTACATTATTTCAAGTATTGATTTTTAATGGCCTTAGAACAATCTCTGTGTGTGTTTGTGGTAAGAAGAAATGATACAGAGCTCAGTTATTAATTTTGCTGTTGTCCTTTTAAAAATTATTCTCTTTGAGCTTCTGAAGTTTGAGCTGAAAAAACAGCATTAAAAGTCAATGCTAAGAAAGAGTCTACAGCTGAACCTTAAGTTAAGCAAAATTAGATAAATCTAAACTTTTTTTCTTAAATGAGTATAAAGCAAAAAATGAACTCTGCTGTATGAAATGTTGCCTGTTCCTTCTGGAGGAAAATGTTGTTAGTGAGGAGTATAAGAGAGAGGACATATGATCATGTAAGTGCATTATGGGTTTTCCTAAATGCTTCCTTTAGGCTAAGAGAAGGGCTTTTATGACGACTTCCTTTTAGAAAAGGAATAGCTATGAGACAGTGATTTAGTCTCTCACACTTTCTCTTTCTCTCTCCTCTTTCCCTCTCTCCCTCCCTTCCTTTCTCCTTCATTCTTCTCTCTCTACTTGTTCCTTTTTTATTACATTAAATTTTCTTGGACTACAAAAATAATACATATTAGTTGAGGAAAATTTGGAAAATACAAAAAATCCTAAATGTGGAAATTATCAAAATCATCTGTAATCCCATTTTACAAAAATAATGTGTAATTTTTGGGGTGAAAAGGTGTGTGCATGTATGAGTATGCATAGTTATTCATGCATACATATTTACACATATGCATACAATATATAATTAACCTATGATATGCAAATGACACAACCTTGCTTGCTGAAAGTAATAGAGGACTTGAAGCACCTACTGTTGAAGATCAAAGACTACAGCCTTCAGTATGGATTATACCTCAACATAAAGAAAACAAAAATCCTCACAAATGGACCAATAAGCAACATTGTGATAAAAAGGAGAAAAGATGGAAGTTTTCAAGGATTTCATTTTACTTGGATCCACAATCAACACCCATGGAAGCAGCAGTCAAGAAATCAACAGATGCATTGTATTGGGCAAATCTGCTGCGAAAGACCTGTTTGGAGTGTTAAAAAACAAAGATGTCACTTTGAGAACTAATGTGCACCTGACCAAAGCCATGGTGTTTTCAACCGCCTCATTTGCATGCGAAAGCTGGACAATAAATAAGGAAGACCAAAGAAGAATTGATGCTTTTGAATTACGGTGTTGGGGAAGATATTGGCTATACCACAGACTACCAAAAGAACGAACAAATCTGCCTTGGAAGAGGTACAGCCAGAATGCTCCTTAGAAGTGAGGATTCAAAATGGAGTTTTGGCCTCAGACCTTAGTATCTCCACTGTCTCATATCAGGAGCCTTAAATTAATTTGGAGTGCTCTTACTCACTACAGCAACACTTTTTTTCATGTCCATGGTGGCCTGACCTCCCATGGACTGTGGAATCAAGGCTTTTATAGATAAAGTATTAGCAGAGCTCTACCTGTTGTTACAAAACAGGTAAGGGAGAAGGTGGCAATACTTTTCATGGTATCATGTACATGTTCCTTGGACTGACCGTGTTTCTGAAAATTACAGTGCTCAAATAAATTTAAACTGCCAGTTACCATTAACAAGCAAATACCTCTTAATCACAATTTGATTAAGCATGAAAATTAAACACTTCCAGGAATATGATTTCCAGCAGGCACGGATTTAGATGGAAAAAGGAATAATTAAAACATGGAGATGGAATTCCCTCAATGCCCAGAGCATCCATCTTTACTTCTCCATCCCAAGGATCATTGTCAGAAACTGAAATGGGAGAAAATGCTTATATTAACATTTTCCTGATATATCGGAGGACAGATTGGAAAGCTTACAGCTGTGGGAATAATTTATCCTACATTCAATTAAGTCCATGAATCAATAGAGAGTTTTCTTGGTCAGAGAGCAACTTTATATAAGCTTTTTACAAATTCTGAAGAAATTTTCATATTTTACCGATAAGAATTATAATTCATGTTGTTGTTGAGTGCCATCAGGTAGATTTTGACTCATAGCAACCCCATGTAACAGAGTAGAATTGCCCCCATAGGGTCTCCTTGGCTGAAATATTTAAGGGAGCAGATCTCCAGGTCTTTCTCCCACAGGGTTGCTGGATGAGTTCAAACCACCAACCTTTCAGTTAGCAGCTGAGCACTTAATCATTTGTACCACCAGGACTCCTTATAATTTGTGAGCCTCTAAAATGGAAACTCATGATGCTTTATATTGACCTTGTTTGTTTGTTTGTATATTTATTTCTTGTTATTCTCCATTTGCATACCCCCTTTCCAGATCATTCTCCACCCTTCTCTATTTTTCTCTGAGTCCTAGGATGCTGACTGACATATAAGACATCACCAAAGCTTCCTTGTTGACTGAGTTCCAGTTGGTTTTAGCCAACGAACTATATAACCAGGAGACCTGAGGACAGAAGGAGAGAGAGATCAGAGTATGTGTTTCCTGATCTCTCCTTGTACCACATCTCTGATCATAGTCCTATCCTTTCACAGCTACAGCTTCCTCCAGATGGCCCTTTTTCCATGGCTTCAGTGCTCACCGGGTCCCAGTAAAATTATGTTTTCCCCTTGTCCCTCTGCTCTAGTGTTAATAGTTTTATTCTAGTGATGGTCTACCATGTTATTTCAAGTACTGGGTGACTAATCACTCCTACAGGAAGAGAGAGTATATATACCAAAAGAATTGGATGATATGGCTAATTTATATCAGTAGAAATGTAAGCATTATGGAAATCGATTCTAAGGGTATTAGATCAAGGAAGGCACTAAACAAGTTTGTGTAAGAATAAGATATTGATATGTATATAAAACCAAAAAAACCCCAAACCCATTGCTGTCGAGTCAATTCGGATCCATAGCTACCCTGTAGGACAGAGGAGAACTGTCCCATAGGGTTTCCAAAGCTGCAGTCTTTACAGAAGCAGACTGCCTCATCTTTCTCCCAAGGAGCAGCTGGTGGGTTCAATCATCCAACTTTTCGTTCAGCAGCCAAGTGATTTACCACTGTGACACCACATCTCCTTGATGTGGGTATACTACCCCAATAATTAGGATTTATTATGTTGGCTCAAGTTACTGGGAGTGGTTTTAATAGTTTGGTTGATCGATTAAAGCCTGGATTCAATGGTGGCCTGCCAGCAATGAGTTGAGATGTGGGCTTCCCTGGTATATTGTAAGTAAGAAAACTGGAGACTTAAATAGGTAGAAATGTGGGGATGGATCTATCATGTGCAACATGTTTAGCTACCTCCTCACCTACCCCATGGCAAAGAAAAAATATATTGGTGAGGGGGGCTCTGCTACCCCTAAAGAGCCTCATGTGGCTATTCTATGCAGGCTTGAGATGATGATCAGAGATTTTGTCATAGACTTGGGCTCACTGATTTCAATAGAAATAATGGGATTTAGGGTGGCAGGGATCCAGTTGTGAGGCTTAACTATTAGAGACAAAGTTGGCCCAATTACCATAATATACCACAGAGAGGGAGTAGCAATAAAAGTGTATTGACACTTAGAAAACAGTGGAGGTTGATTACTGGCTTCCTATGAATGAAAAAGATGGATGATGTATGAAAGCATTGCTTGATTAACATAATGCAGAAATCACAACGGCGGATGGCAAAAAAAACAGATTCACAGCCTCTCAGCCAGCTCCTACACCTAACCAGTTCACAGATTCTGAACTCTTGGAGTGAGGAGACAGACAGGGGACCTTTAGCGAAGGAACCTAAAATACAGCCTCAAGTATATACTGTAAATATTTGTCCAATCATTTCCCATAGAAACCTGCAGCCATTTAAAGGGTGACTGTATGAAAAAAAGATATAAACAGCAGGCATTTGAGTTGGAATGAGCCTTCTATTTCCTCTGGAGAGCATTCACACATTCTACAAAATAATTCATTTTTTTTTTTTTTTTTTTGTATTTTAGATGAAGGTTTACAGAACAAATAGTTTCTCATTAAACAGTTAGTACACATATCGTTTTACGACATTAGTTAACAACCCCACAACATGTCAACACTCTCCCTTCTCGACCTTGGGTTCCCTATTACCAGCTTTCCTGTCCCCTCCTGCCTTCTAGTGCTTGTCCTGGGCTGTTGTGCCCCTTCAGTCTCGTTTTGTTTTATGGGCCTGTCTAATCTTTGGCTGAATGGTGAACCTCATGAGTGACTTCATTCCTAAGCTAAAAGGGTGTCCGGGGGCCATACTCTTGGGGTTTCTTCAGTCTCTGTCAGGCCAGTAAGTCTGGTCTTTTTTTGTGAGTTAAAATTTTGTTCTACATTTTTCTCTAGCTCTGTCCAGGGCCCTCTGTTTTGATCCCGGTCAGAGCAGTCAGTGGTGGTAGCCGGGCACCATCTATTTGTACTGGACTCATTCTGGTGGAGGCCATGGTAGTTGTGGTCCATTTGTCCTTTGGACTAATCTTTCCCTTGTATCTTCAGTTTCCTTCATTCTCTCTTTCTCCTGAAGGGGTGAGACCAGCGGAATGTCTTAGATATCCGCTCACAGGTTTTTAAGACCCCAGACACTACTCAGCAAGGTAGAATGTAGAACATTCTCTTCATAAATTATGTCAGTTGAGCTAAACGTTCCCTGAGACCATGATCCCCACAGCCCTCAGCCCAGCAAATCGGTCCCTCAGGGAGTTTGGATGTGTCTATGGAGCTTCCATGACCTTGCCTTGGACAAGTTGTGCTGGCTTCCCCAGTATTCTACAAAGTAATTCTTGATGAAATCAGAAGCTTTGTATTGTCTCTATTAGCAGAGTCTCAGTATTCAGCCACTTTCTCTATTTTTCACTTGGAAAGGCCAAAGTATCAGAAGCCTGTCTGACTCTTTGACAAATGTTGTGAGAAGCATCAGACTAGAGTCAAAGACAAGCTGAAGCAGAACATGAGACATCAGAAAGAATGTGTGTGAGGCACTGCGGAAAGCGAGGTGGTAAGGTGGAAATCGCACAAACAGACCAGTTCTGCCACTTGTTGGTTGTGTGATCTTAGCAAATTGTTTCATCTGTCTGAGCCTCATTTTCCTTATCTGTATAAGGGAAGTAATGATACTTATAATTTAGTATCAATGTCAGGATTAAATGAAATGGAAAGGCAGCATCTTCCAGAGGTTAAGAGGCTAGGCTCTGAAGACAAACTACCTGTTATTATACCCTGACTCTATCTCTAACTCAAGTCCCCGTGTAGTGCAAACAGTTAATGTATTCAACTAGTAATTGAAAGGTTGGAGGGTCGAGTCCAACTTGAAGTGCCTTGGAAGAAAGGCCCGGTGATCTACTTCCAAAAAATCTGGCATTTAAAACCCTATGGAATACATTTCCACTCTATCACACATGGGGTCACTATGAGTCAGAATCAACTCGATGGCAACTGGTGTATCTTTTACTGGTTGTGTGATCCTTGGCAGATTATATAACCTCTCATATAAACTCCTTCATCTGTAAAATGGGCAATGGTATTACTTACTTCTAAGGTTGTTATGAGGATTACATGAGTTGACACACAGAAGCTCTTAGAACAGTCATGCCTGGCATATTGCAAATGTTCAAGAAATGTCAGCTATGATGATGCTGAGGATGATGATCTTGAACAAGAACTTGAACAGTAACTATTATGCGTGAAGTGCCCAGAACATAATGGAAGCTCAGTGTATGTACAATCCCTTCCATAATTCAATAATCCACATCTATAATTCCCTTTTAATATTAAGACTTCAATTTACACTAAAATGGCAACCCACATACACAACATTGTGAAGACATTCATAAAGAAGCTATAGTTCCCTCAAGCCTAGCAGTTTCAGGATCTAAAAATATAATTTCACTCATATGCATTTTCGAGGGCCCACCAGTGCTTAAAGCAGTTCATCTCAAATCTTCCAAAGATAATCCAACTTTTTTTATTTTTTGGGGTGTGAGATTGTTAGAAGCCCACTCAATGCCTTTACTATAAAGATCTGTCCTAAATAATCAAAACAATCCAGAAGCTAAAACATCGCCAGGTACTTTTATAGGGTTTGATGATAGGTGAGAATGTTCTATCCAGACAGATCCATGAAAAATCATTATTACATTACACTCAATTGCTTCCATACACCATCCACATATACTATGGGGAGAAGCAAAAGACAGCTCTATGTAACATGATTTAGGCATTCTAGAGACTGTTGGCTTTGCCATGATACTTAAATTTCTCGGCACTTTCACTTTAGTTTTTTATGTTGTAATATTTTTCAGAGAAAAATAACAAAATAGTTGGACCAAACAATATTTCTCATCTATATATATACACACACACACTCCTTCTACCTTCTCTAGTGCATTTCCATTTACATGCTTGAAAGAGCCAATAGCCCATTACTGCATCCAGCCAATAATACTGAAACCAAGAATGTACTCGTATCTTCATAATAAATCACAGGAGAGGAGAGAAGCTCTTTTTCTAGTGGGGCCTAAAGACAGTAAAATCGACAGATACTTATCTTCTGAGGGAAAAAAATGTGTCTGTGTGTGGTGTGTGTGCCTTAGTTAATATCAAAAGATCCTTGTTTTTCTTTTTTTCTGTTTTTTTTTTAATATTCATGTTTTTCTTTTATCCCTGCCTTTATTTGCATAAATATATATTAGTCAGGTTAGAACAATGATAACCCATTGCCATCGAGTTGATTCTGACTCATAGAGACCCTATAGAACAGGGTAGAACTGCCTCACAGGGTTTCCAAGGTTGAAAATTTTTATGGAAGCAGAATGCCTCATCTTTCTCTCACAGAGGGGCTGATGGGTTCAAACTGCCGACCTTTTTGGTTAGCGGCCAAGCTCTTAACTACTGCGCCATCAAGTTTTCTACTGAGGAACAATGGTTCTCAAATTTGATTGTGGATCAGATTCACTTGGGGAGGGGGGTTGGAGGGACTTTTTTTTCAGTTGTTGTTTCTGGTTTATGGTAAATAGACATGTCACAAATCATTTGCCATTTCAACATTCTTCATATGTACAATTCAGTGACATTATTTATGTTTATCATGATATTCAACCATTACCATTCTCCATTTCCAAATTTTCCCATCACCCTAAACAGAAGCTCGGTGGCCCCTAAACAGTGAGTCTCCCTTTTCCTTTCCCTCCTGCCCCTAGTAACCACTAATAAATTTTGGTCTCTATACACGTCTATCCTAAATATTTCACATAAATGGAATCATACAACATTTATCCCTTTGTGACTGACCTACTTCACACAACGTTTTCAAAGTTCATGCATGTCATAGCCTGTATTAGAACTTCATTTATCTTTTCAGCTAACTAATATTCTATTGTGTGTATATATCATATTTCGTTTATCCATTCATCTGTTGATGGACAGTTAGGCTGTTGTTGGGGGGCTTGTTTTAACACAGAATTGCTGTGCCTGACCCAAAAGTTTCTAATTCAGCACGTCTGGGGTGAAACCCAAGAATTTTCATTTCTAACCACTTCTCAGGTGATGCTCTTGCTGCTGATGCAGGGACCCCAATTTGATAACTAGTGATGTGGAAGAATGGCCATTGACCTTACTTACAAGGTTCTAGTCTCAGCTCTCCTATGTGGCCTGAGGCTTGGGATTTAATCTCTCTGTATCACAGTTTCTCAGTGGTGGAATAAGAGTTTGGAATGCTCTTCAAGATCTCTTCCAACACCATTAATCCATAAACATGATGCTCGCTCTGTAGCCTCTGCCTCAGGAAAGGCTCTACGCCTGAACTCGTGGGCCCCTCCTCCACCAGGCACAGTATTCCTCTCTTTGACTTATTCTACAGCAGTGGTTTGCAGAGGTTGTCAGAAGAAGCAAGGACAATTAAATGGATTGCATCCTATTTCTAAAAACTAAAATGTTTTACAATTCTTCAGCTCCTCTTCCCATGCTTACTAGAGGGAGAGGATATATGCAAGGCTTTGGCTTCTAGTGAACAACATCCATGATGCCTGTTCTAGGAGATGTATTGACATAATAATAATAACAATAACAAATAACATTTACTGAACACTAACTATATGTCAGATGCTATGGAAAGGCCTTTACACCCATTATCATTTAAGCCTCACAATAACCCCATAAGGTATTTGTTACTATCATCCTCATTTTAAACAGGAGAAAACACACTCAAAATACCCAACCAAAGTTCCACACTGAACAACTAGCAGAATTAGGATGCAAAATCAATCTTGTTGGATTCTAGATCTCATGTTCTTTTTACCCTAGTGATAGTTAAAATTGTACCCCCAGCTCTACTCCAGAGTGTCCTTATTTCTTAAATTACTTAATAAAATCCATTTAGTTGCATCAACAAATAAAATAGGACGTTATCAACTAACATAGACCCGAAATGACTTCTTGGAAATCCACCCATCTCCAAAGGCCCCTAACACATTACCAACCAGATCCAAAGCCCTAACCCTCTGCTTCAAAGGCCTTCTCAACAGGAGTGGTTCTAGAATTTCTATGTGAGAGAGACCAGTCTGGCTGAATGAGGAGGCTAAGTGATCGTTTAAACTGCATTTACTTATACTTTTTATAGCATTGTATATTTATTTAGAGTACCTTGAAATAAATTTCCATGGCAGGTACAATACTTTTAATTTTTGTTTTAATGTTATGTTCATCTGGGATATGTCGGGGATTGATGGAGACTACAGGGAAATAAAGTCTTCTCCTTTAGGACCCAGCCCCCCATACTACCATGGCTTCTCAACTACTTTACATTCACAGCAGACATTCTTAGAGACCTTCTTCCATTCCAGGTGCTATGCAAAGTGTTGTCATAGGATGGGTCAACTCCTAACCCTCCCAAGGGACTCACAGGCATGTAGGGCTGGAAGACATGTAAATAAACAGCTACACTGGAAGCAGAATTACATAGTAATTTTTCTCCCAAAAGACTCCTGGGTAGTCCTCTCCATCTTGGAGAATAAAAAATGTAAACATTTTTGCAGAGCTTACAGTGCTCCTCTTCTGTGTGTACACCTAAATGTAATATAAATGTATATACACAAACAAACACATAGGTATTTGGACTGGTGTTTTCACAGAAGCACTATCTGTAGTAGACAATAACTGAAAACAATCCAAGAGTCCATAAACAGATGGACAATTACATTGTGATATATTCATAAGAACAAACAAACTACAGCTAAATACAACATGGTCGAATCCCTCAAACACTAATTAAATGAAAGAGATCAAAAATGAAATCAATCTATCTATATCTGTATCTATCTATCCATCTATCTATCTATATAAAATTTAAAAACAAGAAAAACTAATCTATGCTGTAAGAATTCAGAATAGTGGTTATGCTTTAGGGGCAGGCAGCAATGGTGTTGGGGAAGTGTAACTTCAAGGGGACTGAGAGAGACTTCTGGGATACTTATAATATTCTGCTCCTTCATCTAGATGCCAGTTATACAGATGTGTTCACTTTGAAAAGTCATTGAGCTGCATGTACCCTTTTCTGTTTGTAAGCTATAATTTGATCTAAAAAAAAAAACTAAATTAAAAATTACAGACACTGAATTTTAATAGTTTCAGATGAGGCATATATTATTCTCCGTATCACCGTGATCTCCAGCTTTGTCTGTTATCTTACCCTGGCACTACTTCACAGTTCTTAAATCATTGGTGCATTTAAATTTAAATGCATGGACCTTTAAATTTGAGCCCTTGGCTAAGTTAGCTGAACCCTTCTGGCCCTTTCCCAACCCCTCACCCTTCCATCACATATCTAATTTTCACATCAATTTGATTTCTTAATAGCAAACAAACAAAAGTACTTTTCTCTTCCTGGGTAGCCAAAACTGTAAAATAGGATTTAGTAATCCTGATTGGGCAAGGCCTTGATTTAAACTTTGAGACGTTGTTTATGTAAAATATACTCCATATTGAATATTATTTACAACACGATGTTAGAGAAAGGTGCTAAGAAGTCTGATCAAAAGTTTTTCAACTTGCCAAGCAGTTCCCTGGAATCAGGGTGCACATCCATGAAGACTTAGCAATTTCAAGCAGATGAAATGAGAAAAGTGTAAACAGATGGGTCTCTGGTTGACTAAGCAAACACTGACATCTGAAGCAGTCACACTGTGAGGTCTCTGATTGAACATCCAAACTCCACATGCATTTTCCAGATATAATTCTGGGGACTTGACTCATGCATAACAAGCTAACGTTCTGCATACCAGAGAAAACTGAGTCATCCAGTATATTGCACCTCAGAGTTTATAAAGGAGTATGGGGCTGGGCATCTACCTATGAATGTTTACTAGTTGTCTCTTTGCCTGGAATTCAGTACCATCCATAACGTTCCAGGCTCTTGAGTATGAGTATAAACGGTGGCTCCTATATCAAATGTCTTAATATTTGAAAATTTTAAATCAAACTGGCTCAGCCCATGTTTCCCTGCAGGTTCACACAGCCTCATTCCTGCAAATTGCCCTGATGACCCGGAGACCAAAAGAGCGATGCTTAACTTCTGCTGCTAAAGATCACAAGTAATAGCATGGATCTGTTGAAGTAGGGTGGGTCCAGAAGCTGCGCCCAGAGCTAGGACTATTGGTCAGATATCAGACCTTCCAAGACTGGGATGATTGCTAACCTGATGAATCTGTCCGGGGAACCAGGGCAAGTAGGTTTCCCTTCACCACAACTCACTTTTCAGACTAGGATTTCCAGGCGGTTTTACATGCCTCCCCAAACCACACCACCAAAGCAGAGGAGAGAGCGAACCCAGTAATCCAGGGAACCCAGTCTACCTGGACATCCACTTAGTGGGATCTGGGACATTCAATGTAAACAAACCTAGAAAATCTTTCTTTGGTTTCTTAAGGAAGAGACCGTGATTTTCACCTCCCCTTGGAATCACTCAGAATCATTCAGCCCTGCATCCTCAGGTTGGAAGGCTAGTCTCAATCAGTTATCAAATTTTCAAAAACTTTATTGAACAAAGAGAAAAAAAAAGATTTCTAAGCATGAGAGGAATTTATTAGAACGCTATCAGGTGGCCCACAGAATTGATGGGAGAGAAAAGAACAAGGCATAGAGAACAGGCAAAGAAGCCAAAGCAGCAGAAGATACAGCAAAAGTCATTCAGTAAGGACCATCTGCTTAAAACTCTGTTCTCCTTGTCATTCCCAGTGGCCATGCCACCAATTACCCTGGACCCCATTGCTGCCACCATAATTCAATCCCATTAACAGAATAAAGGAGAAAATCTATGATTATCCCGTTATCCGCACAGCTGCAGAAAATGCATGTGATGAAATTCAAAACCAATTAATAATAAAAAATAAAAGCATTTCTTTGGAATAGAAGGGAACTTAGTAACTTTATAAAAAAAAAAAAATAACTAGCAAAAACCCAGTAGCAAATAACATTCTTGGTTGAAAAATCTTCCATTTAAAAATCAGGCAAAATCAAAAAGATACTCACTATCACCACTTATATTTCACATTTTATTAGAGATCCTAGCTAGCATAATAAGATAAGAAAAAGAAATTAAAAAGATAAGAAAGGAAGAAATGCAACCAATAATCATAGATGATAAATCTGTTTGCATAGTAAATATAAAAGACCCTACAGGTAAAATATTAGAACTAATAAGATATTTTAGCAAGATTCACAGGATTCTCAAGGTTGCACAAAAAATCTGTTGCATTTGTATAGATCTTTAACAAAGATTTAGACAATGTAATTCACAAAAGATAACATTCTTAATACTAACAACAAATATATGATCTGCAACAGTAATCAAACAAAGTTGAGCAGAGTTTAACCTTCAAACAGAAACTATAAAACTTTATTGAAAGATATCAAAGACGATCAAAGTAAATGGAGACCTATCACATGTTTGTGAAAAGCTATCACATGTCTCATCTTATGGTACATAGGGTCACTATGAGTCGGAACTGACTTGATGGCATCTAACTACAACAGGCCTCAATAGGATAATGATGTCAATTATCCCCAAATTGGTATATAGATTTAATGAAGTTCCAATAAAAATATTTTAAAAAAACCAATATGTTTTTAGTGGACAAATTGACAAGCTCTATCTAAAGTATACGTGGAAAAGCAAAAATCCCAAAACTTTTAAGACACTCCTGTAAAAGCAGATGATGGGGAAAACTACCCTACAAGATACTAGGACTTACTACAAAGCTATTAAAACAGACTGTCATATTTAAGGCACAGACATGCATAAGGAAAAATAAACCGACCAATGTAGAAGACAGGAGAGCTCAAAACAAAACCCACATAAATATGGAGATAACATGGGACACAAAGTGTACTGTAGATTTGTAGTGGAAGGGTAAGACTACTTAGAAACGATGTTAGCATCAGATGATTACCCATGAGAGAAAATATGAATCTTCATGTCACACAACACTCAAAAATGTGCAATTTCAAATGTGGTAAAACTTTCTAAATGTATAGAAAAATACCCCAAGAAACCTACCTAAGGGAAATTTTCTTAATGGATAAATTTGACTACATTAAAATTAAAAACATATCAGTTCATGAAAAGACATAACAATCAAAGTGAAAATACAATATTAAAACTGGGAGATAACATATGCCCAACATATGACCAATCTGGATTCTACATTTAGAAAGTAGAGTACATTTTTTTTTTAAATCTCCTACAATCAATATGAAAAATACAAGAACTCAAAAGACAAATTAGCAAATCTTATAAGAGATATTTAATGGAAAATAACCATGGAAAAATGCTTAACCTTATCTGTAATCAGGGAAATACAATTTAAGACTATAATGAGGTACATTTTATACCCACTAGATAAGCAAAGGAGCCCTGGTGGTGCAGTGATTAAGAGCTTGGCTGTTAACCAAAAGGTCGGCAGTTCAAATCCACCAGCCACTCCTTAGAAGCCCTATGGGGCAATTCTACTCTATCCTACAGGGTCGCTATAAGTCAGAATCGACTCGGCAGCAACGGGTTTTAGAGAAGCAAAAAATAAGAAATCCAACGATATCAAGTGATTGCAAGGATTTAAAACAATGTAAAACCTTATATCCTGCTGGTCTAAGTGTAAACTAGTCCAACAGTATTGGAAAAAAATGTGAAATTATCTTTAAAGTATAAAATACACAAAACTTATGTCCCAACAATCCCATTCCTAGGTATACACCCTTGGAAAATTCTTGAATACATGCACCCCAACACATGCACAAAACTTTAATACCATCATGGCTCACGACAGAAAAACCTGTGAAGTGCCTGAAGGTCCAAATACAAGGTATGGAACTATACATTGCGGCATAGTCACAAAATTCTCTCAAACACTTAGATCCCATTAGGAGATAAAGGCTTTCATAAGGAAGTATCTACAGCACAAACAATGCTATTTGTTCATTTTCCTCCCAAGCACACGTGAAGACCACATTTCCCAGCCCCTTCTTGTACCTCGAAGGGACCATGTGCCTGAGATTATGGACAATTCCCTGTCTGGCCATAAAATGTCCTGTGCAGTCTTTTGTTCTTCCTTTTCACCATACCCTCACTCTGCAAGTCCACCCTCACTCCCAACCCTGGCTATCATGGCCAGAAGGAAATAATTCAGAAATGGTGAACTATGTAAGAGCCATACTCCAGAGTTCATTCCTTGAAAGAGAATCATCTAGAAGAGTTGCACAACCAACATCCACATCCATCTTTTTCATTTAGCCACTGAGACTTCGAGTTTGCATGCTATAGCAGTTGCTATAGAAGTCTGACGTAGAGGTTGAGACCATGGGCTTAGAGATCAGACCCAGGAATTGAATCTTCTTAGCTCTACCACTTAATACAACCTTCCGTAAGTTGCTTCACCTTTCTCTACCTTCATTTACTTGTAAGTAAAATGGGGATAATAACAATCCTGGTGCAGAAAGTTGCTGTGAAGAACAAATAGACAGATACATGTAAAGTACTCACAGTAGGGCCTAGCACCTGGCAAGAATTCAAATGTAAGATACCATCATTATTATTGCTGTTGAGAGAATGTACTGACAGTCCTTAGTGTTCTAGACTTCTTGAAAGTGCTATTTTCTCATTGTAAGTTAATTAGCTTGCACTCTTGTTTATACATAAGCTTCTTGCTAATTTGGTTGTTATAAACTATGTCTGCTCAAGTGATTAGATTGAGTTTGTGAACCTGAAAAGCTGAAAACCTGGCTCTGGAACAAGTTGCCTTCACCAACATATTGCCACCAAGTGAGGTTCTGAATGAGTGGCTAGCTGGTCTTCCCAGAGGATATCTTATCTTGTCTCCTTTAAAAAATAGCAGAAGAATTCAGTAAAATAGAATAAAATAGTCAATTACAATAATTTTGGTTCCTCCTGGCAAAATGAATTCTGGTCCTGAGCAGCCACTCAAGATACAACAATCAGTCTCTGTCTATTCACCTGGAGCAACAGAGGAAGAAGGAGAGACAGGAATAGAAGGAGGATATGGAATGTGTGGCTAACTGCATACATGAACAATTGCCTCCTTTGCCATGAGACCAGAAGAACTGGATGGTGCCCAAATACCATTACCAAACATTTTAATCAAAAATTCTACACAAAAATCCTGATCAAAGGGGGGAAAATACAAATCAGAATTTCAAATTCTCAGGGAATCCACACTTTCTGGATCCATGAAGGCTGGCTGAAACTATTGCCCGGAGATAATCTTTAAACCTTAAACCAAAAATATCCCCTAAAATCTTCTTAAAAGCAAACAAGAGTTTAGTTTAACTAGTAAAAATGCCTGCCTTGAGCATTGTGCTCTATTAAGAACTATCTAAAAGGGATCAAAGTGACAAAAGCAACTCAAAAGATTACACAGGAACCTTAGTGGGCAGGGAGTTTACATTAATGAAGAAGGAATAAGTCAGAACGGGAGGGTGAGAGTGGTTACACAACTTGAAGAATGTCATCATCGTCACTGAATTGTACACGTAGGGACGAATGGTTGAATTGGTGTATGTTTTGTTGTGTATATTCTCAACAACAAAAACAGATTTTTTTTTTTTTTAATTCCCATTAGATATTCCTGTTCTTCCCCTAAAAATCTTCACTGGCAGCCAGTCTCTGCATTTTTTTTTTTTTTTTTTTCCCTTCCTCTTCCTTGTTCTTTTTAGATCTCTAAAATTCCCTTCTAATAGTCCAAGCAATTCATTTCTGGCTTCATGTTATCTCATCCAGCAAAATAAAAGCTCCTTTAACAGCAGTTCTGAAACCAACTATTGTTTTCAGCCATGTGGCTTACTCACAGTCATCTCAAAAACCAAACCAAAACTGTTGCCATCGAGTCGATTCTGACTTACAGCAACCCTATAGGACAGAGTAGAATTGCTCCACAGGGCTTCCAAGGAGCGGCTGGTGGGTTCAAACAGCTGACTGAGCTCTTAACCACTGTGCCACCAGGGCTCCATTCAGTCAGTCATCTAGTGAGCAAAATCTGTTCAAGGAAGGAACTAGCCATTGGTCTCTTCTATTAAGAAATTAAGATTTCTTCAAATCCTTATGCGTAAATCTCTTCATCTTTTGTAAAGCAGATAATAACACAAAAGCTAAGTATTATTCTCCCCGTTTTTCAGACAAAAAAAAAAAAAACACCGAAAATTTATGTAATTTGGCAAAGAACATGGTACTACATACAATGGAATAGATCACTGAATCTCCATTTCATCCTATTTCTAGTCAGTGGCTGAGCAGTCAATTCATTCAAATTACACTGATGTTAACTTGATTTCCTTATTTATTGACTGAAGCCATTATGTTAAAATGTTCAATATATTTAACGCAGAATGTATTTGGGAAAATTCCCAGGTATATGGAAAAATTAGGATATATTTCAAATGTTCTACACCAAAACCCAAGCAACCAGCTCGATCCCAGAACTATGCAGCTTTTTTCTTTTATCTTCATCACCTCCCTGTAGGGTTGCTATGAATCGGAATCGACCCTACAGCAATGTGTTTGGGCTTGGATTTCCCTTAGTCTGGGTTTCTTAAAAAGCAGAGTCTCAAGTAGAGAGTTTATGAACTATTATTTTATTAGGAAGTTTAATCTCATGAAGCAGATGTGAAAGACAAAGTCGGTGAAGCAGGGAAGGGGGGAACGTAATACAAGAACACGTTATCCAAAGGGCCCTTGCTCAATGTGACTGGTGCCTTAATCAGTGGAAATGTACCTGAAAAAGCCTCACAAACAGTGTCAGGACCATCCCTTAGAGGAGGCAAAGGGCAGACAATTTATCCACTGGTTTCCCACACTCAGTGGACACAGGTTTGCTCTTAAAATATTAACTCCTTACATGTCTGAGTTGCACACATGAGCATCAGTAGGAAAGCCCTCTGGACTGGAGGCGAGAGGCGCACAGTGGAGGCAGGAGGTGAGGCACTCTTAGGTTGCGCCTGCACGAAGGTAGTCAGAGCCACGCGGAGCTGGAACAAGAGACACATGAGGCCATGGGAATCTGACGTGGTGCATAAGAGAAGTGTGATTCAATATTATCAGCCTCATTTAGAAAAAGACGCCATTGGTATTGCAACTACTAAGGCCATACTCAAGGATAATTTTGATTACCAGTAACATCTGTGACTTCTTGTCCTGCTGTTGTCGTTAGATGCTGTCGAGTCAGTTCTGACTCATAGCGACCCTATGTAGAACAGAACGAAACACTGCCCAGTCCTGCGCCATCCTCACAATCGTTGTCCTGGAAAACTTAATGTTAAATCAATCTTCATTCATCTCAAGTTTGTTGCTGTTGTTGCTGCCATCAAGTAGGCCCCCGACTCACAGTGACCCCATGCACAACAGGACTGGACCACTGTGATCCACAGGGTTTTCATTGGCTGATTTTTCAGGAGTAGATTACCAGGCCTTTCTTCCTAGTCTGTCTTACCTTAGTCTGGAAGTTCCACTGAAATCTGTTCAGCATCATAACAACACATAAGCCTCCACTGACAGATGGGTGGTGGCTGTGTTTGAGGTGCATCGACTGGGAATTGAACCCAATCTCCTGCACAGAAGGTGGGAATTCTGCCACTGAACTACCAATGCCTCTTATCTCAAAGTATCAGTGTATTCCTTTGAACATTCTTTGTCAGCATCTGAAAATTTAAAAAAAAAAAATTAAAGTCTCCCTCTAGTGTTCAAACTTCTGTTCTATGATTTTGTTGGCTATTTAATAGACCAGTAAATTCCGATAACAAAATATTGTTTAATCTTCTAGAATAAAATTCATGTTGTTTTGTAATATTGAATTGTTCAGTGTAAGACAGGGGCCAGTTTTTTTTTTTTTTTTTTTCTGGAAAGGGCAGAAAGTGAATATTCTGGAAAGGACAGATAGTGACTATGTTAGGTGTTACAGGGCACATAAGGTCTCTTCTTTGTATTTTATCTTATTTTTTTTTGTTTTAACAACCTTTTGAAAGCATAAAAATCATTTTTAGTTCACTGGCCAACCAGTAAAACAGGCTGGGCCTAGGCAGTAGATTTCTGATCTGGGTAAGGGATGCTACCTATTGTTAAAAGATACATAATTTTTAATTTTTATATCTACTTATAATTAATATCATTTAATTTATTATATAAACACATGTACATATGTGTGCGCGCGTGTGTGTGTGTGCTGCTACCATTATGATCTAGTTTGTCTTCAAAGGTAAATACTTACAATGCCAGGTCCTTTACACATATTTGTTTATAGAATTTATGCTTAGGTTAGCATTTGAAGAAGAATCATGGCATTTTGGTAGGTTCCTAAAATTGAAAAGAACCCCTCTCTCAGTGCAGAAATTCTTACTACGACATCACTAAAAGAGAGTCTTTTAACCTCTGGCCAAAATGTTTCCATTACACTTCTTTATAAGACTTCCTGTCTAATAGTCAGATGGCTCTAATTGTTTAAATTTCTGAATTACATGCAGTTTGTTGAAATCTATTTGAAATATCAGTCCGCATGTGGTAATTCTGATCTTTGGAAATACCCAGAGCCTGTCTATGCTATCTTCTGTACTATGGCTCTTCAAATATTTGCAGATATTATATCCCCGTATCAGACTGCCCTTCATCTGAAATTTTGAGACACCATAAGCAACTGAGTTGCAGAACCTATCTTTGAATTTGCTGTTGTTTCAGACACAGGGCCTGGCTTTGCTAATTATTAGCCTGGTTACTTTGGATAAGTCACTTAAGCTCACTGAACTACAGAGAAGCGAAATGCTACCGTGGTTGAGTCCAAGCACTGCAACCGCAATGACTGAGTTTAAATCCCAACTCCACCTCTTGTTAGCTGCAAATTACTGAACACCACTGTATCTCTGCTCCTCATCCATAAAAAATAGGTAATCACACCACCTGCATCATAGGCTTCTTGGAGAAAATCCATGTAAAATGTAGAAAATACTCAATAATGGCTTATTATTATCATACATATTTTGTATCAATCGTTATACATGTACTTTTCAGTAGCTGATTAACATTTCCTCATAAAGATGTACGACAATTCGTTTAACAATTCCCAAACAAGAAGTAATTTTCTAGTTTTGCCATTTTAAATTAACAATGCAAAAAATACCTTTGTGCATAAATCTTTGTCTCTAAATGAACTAAGATTTGTTTCTAGATGTAAAATTACTGGGTAAAGGAGTTTGAACTCATCAAGTCTTATATTGCTCTGCTGTTTTCAAAACTATTATACCAGTATGCCCTTCCACCATCAGTTTTTGAGTGACCATCTAACTGCATCTTCATCATATTAGGAGTTATTACTTTTTTAAGTACTTGCTAATTTTTAGGTGTATCAGTCACATTTTTTATAGTAAAGAGCCCAACTCTCTTGTAACAGTTTTAAATAAATGGGGAAAATTATTCAGGAACATACATATATATTAAAGCTTTGTGAAGTGTTTCAGTAAGAAAAAAAAAAATCTTTTGAACACATTAAATCAAGTGTTTCCTAACCTTATTTAACTATGAAGTCCCATTTGCCTTTAACAATTTCTACTAATCTACTGTGTTCACTTCAGGAGATTCTATTCTGGGGAATTTCCTCAAACAGACTGCCTGAATTTCTACTATTCATCTCTTCTTTGGATTAAGGCAGAGTAACTTTTGTAAAGACCACTATGAGGGTCATGTGTATGTTGACAACGATCTGAGATAATTCTAAAGTCATTTTCTCTCTTTCTCACACAAAAATTGATCTAAATTACTTTTTAAAATATGTAATGTACATAATATTGAATATACATACTACATGTTGCTATTATTGTTAGATGCTGTTGAGATGGCTCCAACTCATAGCAACCCTATGTATAACAGAACAGAACGTTGCCTGGTCCTGCGCCGTTCTCACAATTGTTGCTATGTTTGAGCCCATTGTTGCAGCCACTGTGTTAATCCATCTTGCTAAGGGTCTTCCTCTCCTTCGCTGACCCTCTACCTTGCCAAATATATGTCCTTCACCAGGGACTGATTCCTCCTGATAACATGTACAAAATCAGCGGGACAAAGCCCACCATCCTTGCTTCTAAGGAGCATTCTGGATGTACTTCTTCCAAACAGATTTGTTTGTTCTTCTAGCAGTCCATGGTATATTCAATATTCTTTGCCAACACCATAATTCAAAGGTATCAATTCTTCGGTCTTCCTTACCCATTGTCCAGTTTTCACATGCATATGAGGAGATGGAAAATACCATGGCTTGGGTCAGGCACACCTTAGTCCTCAAAGTGACATCTTTCCTTTTTAACACTTTAAAGAGATCTTTAGCAGCAGATTTGACCAATGCAGTTATGTCATTTGATTTCTTAACTCCTGTTTGCATGGGAAAATCCTTGACAACTCATTTCCTTTGCCAACATATTATATAACAAAAAACCAAACTCATTGCCATCGACTCAATTCTGTCTCATAGTGACCCTATAGGACAGAGTAGAACTGCCCCCATAGGGTTTCCAAGGAGTGGCTGGTGGTTTCGAACTGCCAACCTTCTGGTTAGCAGCCGTAGCTCTTAACCACTTCACCACCAGGGCCCCAGCATGTTATATATACTATATAAAGTATTTAACTTAGGTTAAATATTCAAAATTCAGGCAGAAGTAATTACCAAATATACTATATATTGTATTGTATTGCATTGCATTGCATTATATTATACACTACATGTTCTTAAAAATTGATTAAAAACAAAGCATATTTTAATGTTTTGATCGATTCATAACATGTACATAGAAAAGTGCAATGCTCTAATGGACCACAACTATCATGGCCTCCACCAGACTGAGTCCAGCACAAATAGATGGTGCCTGGCTACCGCCACTGACTGCTCTGACAGGCATCACAACAGAGGATCCCGAACAGAGCTGGAAAAGATGTAGAATAAAATTCTAACTCACAAAAAAAGACCAGAATTACTGGCCTGACAGAGACTGGAGAAATCCTGAGAGTATGGCCCCCAGACACCCTTTTAGCTCAGTAATGAAGTCACTCCTGAGGTTCAGCCTTCAGCCAAAGATTAGACAGCCCCATAAAACAAAACAAGATTAATGGGGCACAACAGTCCAGCGACAAGGACTAGAAGGCAGGAGGGGACAGGAAAGCTTCTCAAGGTTGAGAAGGGGCAGTGTTGACATGTCGTGGGGTTGTTAAACATTGCCATAAAACAATACGTGTACTGACTGTTTAATGAGAAAATATTTGTTCTGTAAACCTTCATCTAAATACAATAAAAAAAAAATGCAATGCTCAAAATCATTAGTCATAGGGAAATTCAAATGAAAACCACAGCAAGATATCACTTCACACCCTGTTATCAAAAAATGGATACTAACAATTGTTGGTAAGGATGTGGAAAAATTGGAACCCATTAACGCTGCTGGTGGTAATGTAAAATGATGCATTCACTTTGGTCAACAATTTGGCAGCTCCTCAAAAATTAAACATAGCATTACCACATGAGCCAGCAATTTCACTCCCAGAGAACTGAAAATATATGTCCACACAAAAACTTGTACACAAATGTTCATGTAAGCATTATTCACAATAGCCAAAAAGTAGAAACAACCCAAATGCCTACCAACTGATGAATGGGTATACAAAATGTGGTACAATGAAATAAAATGGAATAGTATTTGGCCATAAAAAAAGAATGAAGTACTGATACATGCTACATTATAAATGAACCTTGAAAATTTATGGTAAGTGAAAGAAGCCAGTTACAAAAGACCTATATTGTATGCATCTATTTATATGAAATGTTCAGATTAGGAAAATCTATGGCAACACAAAGTGAAGTAGTGGTTGCAATAGAGAAGTGGTAAGGAGGTTTGTGTGCTAATGGATATGGGATTTCTTTTGGGGGTGATGAAAATGTTCTAGAATTAGATAGTGGTGATGTTTGCACAACTCTGAGAATATCCTAAAATCCACTGAGTTATATTCTTTAAAGTTGTGAATTTTATGGTATTGGAGTGTGGTTACTTTTGGGTTACCAACATCCAAATTATATCTCAAAGTGTTACTTAAAAACAAAAGAAAGAAAAAATGTATTCTCCTAGTCAACACTTCCAACAAGATAACCACAATCCCAACACTATAAATTAGTTTTACCTGATTTGACCTTCATATGAATAGAATAACAAAAAATGTGTTATTTTGTGTCTAGCTTGAACAGGATGTTGCTCAGCATAATGTATGTGAGAGCCATCTGAACTACTGCATAGTTCATTCATTCTCATTGTTGCATTTTATTCCATTGTATAACCCAAAATCCCATTGCCATTGTGTCGATTCTGACTCATAGTTACCCTATAGGACGGAGTAGAACTGCCACACAGGATTTCCAAGGAGAAGCTGGTGGATTCGAACTGCTGACCTTTCGGTTAGCAGTCAAGCTCTTAACCACTGCACCACCAGGGCTGTTTGTACTGTTAATGGAGATTTAGTTTGTTTCCAGTTTCTGGCTACTGCAAATAGTGCTGTTATGAATGTTCTTTTAAGTATATGTGGTACTTTTGATAAATATGTGTGTGCATTTCTGTTGGTTACATTCCAAAGAGTGGAATTGCTAGAACATGGTTTACACATATGTTCATGATTAGTGAATACTTTCAGTTTTCTAAATTGATTGAATTCAGAAATATGGTCTCTGACAAGGAGTATAGAAAATTCCAGTTGCTCCACATCCTTACAAATGCTTTGTAATGTTTTATCTTTTTAATTTTTGTAATACCATTGAGTGTATAGTGGTTGTCACTGTGGTTTAAATTTGCATTTCCCTGCTGAACAATGAAGTTTAGCAACTTTTATTGGCCATTTCCATTTCTATGTAAATTTAGGATCAGTTCATCAATTTACACACACACATACACACATCTGCTGTGATTTTGATTTGGATTGTGTCGACTATCTAGATCAGTTTTGAGGAAATGATAGCTTACCAATATTTAGTCTTCCAATCTATGAACATGGTATATACCTCCATTTTTCCAGGCCTCTTTAATTTCTCTCAATAATGTCTCATAAAGATCAATATTAGTCTAGCATATCTTTCGTTAGATTATTCCAAGATATTTGATGTTGTAAGCAATAGCATTCCCTTCTGAGAGAATGTAAACCAATAAGGACCCCAGCAAGAATGCTAGGGCACAATCAAATTAGGATAATTGGATTTGTTTACAAGGAGATTGTTAACAATGGTGTGGGTGACTGTAGGAAACTTCAAGAGATAGTACAGTAACTAAGAGCTGTTTCTGTTGCCAAAACATAACAAGAGAGAACAGTTTTAAGAACCCAAAAGGATTGATTTGCTATGAGAGGAGCAGACATCTTTGGAAGAGGGACACAAAAAAGATTTCCTTGTCCTGGGTACATCACCAACATACATCTATCCACTTAACCACCCTGCTGGTGCATAATTTTTCCTGACTGTAAAGTCTTAATCTCAAACTGACATGTTCCCTTGTTTCAGCTCAGGATTTCTTCAAAACTTGCCCTTTTAACTCTATCCCTGCAATATATAGTCTGTCTCCTCTTCTTCCAGGTTTTATTCTATTTTGGCACATTTCTGCCCACACAGCTCATCACTATCCTCTTCTGACTCCCATTTGCGGAATGCCTGTGGCTGGTTGCAGAGCCAAATTTTGAAACAAAATAATAATGAGTTTAGAACCCAAACTCTTAACCATAGCTACTGACTCAAAAAACTTACAGACTTTAGCAAAATGTTGTACTCCAGCTGGAGGCAGCAGCAAAGATAAGAGAATGGCAAGACAGCAGCTAAAGGAATCAAGTGTCAGCAAGTTCAATGGCTACAGTTAACTATGGCAAGTTTACTGGTTAACTTCCAGATTTATTAAATTCAGAATCCTATTGAGTAATGTGTACAATTCAGTACAGCTTCTCTATTTCTTGTTGCTCATATCTCACATACAAAGAACAAAAGCTAAACAGTTTCCCTAGCTACAGTCTAGATTTGATCTAAAATTCCTTCCTGCTCTGGAGTGCTGTGATCCCATATACAGGCTTACAAACATTTTATAATCTTGAAATTTCTGAAACAATATAATTACCACTATCTTGTTGTTATTTCAGAGTCCTGGTAGCACAGTGGTTAAGAGCTCGGCTCCTAACCAAATGTTGGCAGTTCAAATCTACCAGCCACTCCTCGGAAGCACTATGTGGCAGTTCTACTTTGTCCTATAGAGTTGCTATGAGTCAGAATTGACTCAACAGCAATGGGTTTGGTTTTTGTCTTTATTTCTGCCATGACCTTCTCACTAGTTCTCCGAATCCATTCTTGTTTGTCTCTGATTCCCCTTTTCATACCGCAACCAATGTTTTCATTCTAAAACAACATCTCACAAAGACAGTCCCCTATTTAAAATCCTTCCATCAGGAGTATAATTCAAGATACTTATCAGTAGATACTGGCTTGGAGCCAATCCATCTGACTGACTGCACCACTCAGACCTCCATTCAAGAGTTGACTGCCTCCAGCTGCTGCACCTTTTGATCTATCTCAATGTTAATGCAGAGGGCACACTTCCCCCTAGCTGACCACAAATAATGGCAGGGCACAACAGGGTCCCTGGGGCCAGGACTCCTCTAACGGACACCACGTACTCCTCATTAGCCTAGCCAAGACTTTCTCAGATCTGAGCAGCAGTCTGAGACTCACCCACTCTTTCCTTCCCTGTCTCTTCTCACAGCTGCCAGAGCTGCATCGTGATATGAAGACTCTTCCTGCCAATTCCTGCTCCCTTCTTCTTTTTCCTTCATGAGCATGTATCCTAACAAATCTCTGTGTCACGTCTTGACATCCACTTCTTGGAGGACCCAACTGACACACTGGCCATAGTACTGGAGTTCTGAAGTTCCCTCATGTGCCAAATATTAATCCTTGAGTTGCTTTATCATGCGGAATCTGGGAATTCTTGGAGGAGGGGTGGGGTATGCAAAAGCATTTGGGTGCTTGGGCAGTGACTATTTATCAAACAACTGATACAGAACTACTTTAGTATTTTAACAAAGGGACAGTCATATTTATGTATACCAACTAAATATCATCACTCTCTTCAATGGCTTTTGGGTAACTTATACATTTTACAAGATGCCTCATTTATTCATTCATTCAATAAAGTCTTTGGAATCCCATCAGAGCGACCAGCAAGTACAAGGTCCTGAGTAGAATTGGGCTTAGTAGGTGAGCTCAAGAACGGTAAGAAAGTCAGTGTGGCTGGATTATGGTGAGCAGGAGAAGAAGAGTAGGACATGGGGTCAGAGAATGACCCAAAAACCAGATCAATGGAGTCTGTGGTAAGAACTTTGGATTGTATGCTGAGTATGTTGGGACAGCATTAAAGGGTTTTGTGTATGGGAATGACATGGCATGATTCATGTTTTCAAAGGTTACTCTGGATGGTAAATGGAGAATAAACTGAAAAGTAGCAACAGTAGAAACTGAGCAAAATAGGATTTAATGCAATACATTAAGCAAGAAATGATGGTGGCCTGGCTTAGGGTCTTAGAGTTTTAGCCACATGGTTACCTCATTCTGATAAGAATTAAAATAAATAAGCAATAACAACAATCAAAAAAAGAAAAGAGAAGGTGTGAACTGTTAGAATTTCTCTAAACAATGTAAGATGTAAGCATTGAACGTAAGCCATGTAAGATATGTAGAATGTAGGACAGTAAGAATTCTTTTCCTGAGAGTGAGATTCTACTACAGTTCGGGACCCACCACATTCAAAAATTTATGCTGTCAGTCTTTTGATCTTATTTGTACAAGGAAAGTGTTAAAACCAAAAATAAAACATTCCTTATAAGTTACTTTTTATTACAAATATGACCAATATAAAAAAAGTTACATTTCTGGATTGATGCACATTTCTGCTTTTTATAGCTAAATCTGACTAATTCATATGTATTTTAATATTAGTTGTTGTTTGCATAAATAATCTCATAAGAATTTGACTTTTTTCATAAATGGCTATCCACATTATAGTTGTCAGAATTTATTTAAATGTAACATAATCTGAAGACTTAACCTGGACAATATTTAATTTTTTTTACCTCAATAATTAATCATTTTCAAGATTCTCCACATATCTCAGTGGAATTTGTAATTTAACATCCAGGATATAATTGTATAATTAAGTATTAATTGGACTTGATCACATACAAATACAGTAACAACTTTGTGCTTTTTCTAAAATTATTAGCAGACCAAAAACAAAGGAATTAGTCTCATAATTCTTGGAGAAAAATTGTTACTCAGATATTTGTGCTCCTAACGTTTGAAATATCACCTTCCATCTTTCTACTTTCATGGTACATTTTATGCTATAAAGCCTCTATATGTTTAATCAACGGGCTAGTGAGCTTCAAATGTATTGGTGATAATAATATTAAGATTCAATCAGAAGTAAGGAAATTAATATGTAAATACTTGAGACCTAATGGGTTAACTGTCAGCTGTTCTTGTCTCCGTTTTCTCTAGGGACTTTTTCCTCACCCTGGACCTGCCTGCCATGATCTTTGAAAACAGCCATGTTCCTTGAAAACATGAAAACTTGACCTCTGGCTTCAGGTATTACAGGTGTCAGACCCTGACCCAAGATGAGCCAATCAAAATCTTCCAAAATTTTGGAATTAATTACAAAATATTAAAGATGAATCAAGTTTGCTCTTTTGAACTTTCTTAAGTTATAAACTTAGAAGCTCTTAATAATGGTCATCTTTCTGTGAGCTCTGGTAGTGCGGTGGTGAAGAGCTCAGCTGCTAACCAAGAGGTCAACAGTTGGAATCCACCTACCGCACCTTGGAAACCCTAGGGGCGGTTCTACTCTGTCCTGTAGTGTCACTGTGAGTCAGAATCAACTCAATGGCAATAGGTTTGTGTTGTGCAGACTGAGGGGTTGGGGGAAAGCAGTCTATAGGTAGAGAAGAAAGTAAAAGAGACATTCAGAGAAAATGGAAAAGAAACACAAAGCAACGACTTCCTGGGCTCAGGTCCCGGATTCAGGCTGGTTCTGAGGCCCAGCAGCATCTCCGAACTTAGATCCTGTAACTTACCTCAGTACCTATCTGGGAAATTCTCCTTTTTCCTTAGTGATTTCTCTTACTTTCAACCAAAAGTGTCAAGATTAACATAATACCATCTCCAGCTGTTTTTTATTTTCTAATTTTAAAAGATGAATATGTATATCATCTTGTGGTTGTTATATTGCTACCACTGAATACAAAAAAATTCACTCACTTCAAGGAAAGTAATACTTAGCATCCCTCGAATTTTCTGTTTGATCAGGCAAAACACTTTGAGTCTATACCAAAAGATCTGGAAATTACATGTGTTTTGAAATATAAAAATGTAATGAAAATAGGAGATAGTACTTGAAATGTTCAGTTACTTAACCATGATTGTGCTTTTTTAAATGTGTTTCCTGTGGACTGTGACAATATTTTAAAAAATTACATGAAGCCATACGAACTGTTTGGTATTGTGACAGTTATTAATTTATTTCCTGTCAGCTTCAAATTTGCCCTTCTCACCTGCTCTGCAAAAATGGCCCTTGGCTCTTTAAATATGTTTTCTTGGCCAGCTGGCGTGATGTCCAGCTTTGTCAGTAGAGAGCCCTGGAGAGACACTGCAGGAAGAAAGAGTGTTATCTCCTGTTTCAGGGGTGTTGCTCACCAGGTTCCTTCAGTGCTTCTCCACTGCGGGCAGCTTCTCCAGGTCTGGCTCCTGCAGTGCACGTGGCTCCTCTGAATCCAGCCTCTGCAGTGCCAGCAGCTTCTCCAGCTTCAGGTTTTGGCAGTGCACAGCAGGCAGCAGCTTCCCCAGTATTGTCCCTCAGATGGTTTTGTAGTAGGCATCTCCAGTGAGACACATCCTTGTGAACAACTTTCCCCAGCACTCTAGGGGGTGGATTTCCTGCAAGTTCCAGAGAGTGGTCCAGTAAGTTCCACCAGTGCTGCACCACAAGAACTTCTCTGCTATCCAGTGAGCCAGGGCTATGCCCTCTCCAACAGATCTAGAGCTCATCCCTCAGGGAGGTACAGGAAGAGGCTCACTCTTGAGAGCTCCAGCTCAGTCCTAAAGATAGTGGCTGCTCTTTGCATCTGCTATTCCATATTCTGTAGAGTTTTCTTTACTTCTTACAGCCAGCCCGTCATTACTCAAATCCCCTGTTATAGTTCATAATTCTTTAGTTTAAACTTCCCTGTTTACATTACCACGTGGTTTGTCTCTTCTGAGAAACAGGCTGGTACATATGCAAAAGTCCTGTGGCAGCATTGCAAATGCTTATATTTTTTATATTTCTCTTTTAATTTTTGACATTGATTTGATCATGTTTCTGACATTAATAATTGACTTTGAAATTTAAACTAATACTAGGTATTTTCACATTCTCAAAGACAAGAATTTGGAATCAGGTTTAAAAATTGCAAAAGAAAAACCCCAATGCCCTTCGCACCCATGTTCATTGCAGCACCGTTCACAATAGCAAAAAGATGGAAACAATCTAGGTGCCCATCAACAGACGAATGGATAAACAAATTATGGTATATTCATACAATGGAATTCTATGCAATGATAAAGAACAATGATGAATCCATGAAACACCTCACAATACGGATGAATCTGGAAGGCATTACGCTGAGTGAAATCAGTCAGTTGCAAAAGGCAAATATTGCATACTATCACTGTTATAAGAACTCAAGAAAAGGTTTCAGCACAGAAGAAAACATTCTTTGATGGTTACAAGGGGAGGGGGGGAAAGGGGTATTCACTAACTAGATAATGGACAAGAATTAGCTTACGTAAAGCAAAGGACAACACGCAATATGGGGAAAGTCAGCACAACTGGACTAAACCAAAAGCTAAGTTTCCTGAATACAGTCAAACACTTCGAGGGGCAGAGTAGCAGGGGCGGGGGTCTGGGAACCATGCTTTCAGGGGACATCTAGGTCAATTGGTATAACAAAGTTTATTAAGAAAATGTTCTGCATCCCACTTTGGTGAGTGGCATCTAAGATGCATCAATTGGTCTCAGCCTACATGGAGCAAAGGAAAATGAAGAACACCAAAGACAAAAGGAAAATATTAGCCCAAGAGACAAATGGGCCACATAAACCAGAGACTTCATCAGCCTGAGACCAGAACTAGATGATGCCCGGCTACCATCAATGACCACCCTGACAGGGAATACAAGGGGAGTCCCTGATGGAGCAGGAGAAAAGTGGGGTGCAGAACTCAAATTCTAGTAAAAAGACCAGACTTAATGGTCTGACTGAGACTGGAGGAACCCCAGAAGACTTGACCCCTGGACTCTCTATTAATCCAGAACTAAAACCATTCCTGAAACCAACTCTTCAGACAAAGATTAGATTGGACTATAAGACATAAAATGATACTGGTGAAGAATGTGCTTCCTAGTTCAAGTAGATACATGAGACTAAATGGGCGGCTCCTGTCTGGAGGTAAGATGAGAAGGCAGAAAGGGACAGGAGCTGGTTGAATGGATACAGGAAATCCAGGGTGGAAAGGAGGAGTGTATTGACATATTAGCAACTGGGGTCACATAACCATATGTGTAAATTTTGTATGAAAAACTAACTTGCACTGTAAACTTCCACTTAAAGCACAATTTAAAAAAAAAATGTCCTTTACAGATAACTTTGTGACTATTTAGTTCTAACTTGTTGAACTATCTCCACATGTAAATAGAGAATTTGTTACATTGTCAGTTGGCTATCTGTATGTTTGACCTTTTCCTTCTTACAAAGCAACCGATTAAAGGAATGTTTTTTATACACAGGAGTCCCTGTGTGATGCAAATGGTTAATATGCTCGGCCACTAACCAAAAGGTTGGCAGTTCCAAACCACCTAGAGACGCCTTGGAAGAAAGGCCTGCTGATCTACTTCCAAAAAATCAGCCACTGAAAACCCTATGGGGTATAGTTCTACTCTGACACACTGACACACATGGGGTTGCCATGAGTCAACAACGACTTGTTGGCAACTAGTTCTGGGTTTTTTTTTTGTTTGTTTTCTTATACATTAAAGCCTACCTTTAAAATACTGGGAATGTGGAGTGGCAGGTGTGCAGAACACCTGGGATACAGAGAAATATAGAAATAGGGAGGGTGATCCTAATGGGTTTTTAAATAGAATATAAAATGATTAGACAAATGTGGCAAGGAAATTTAAAAAATGGCCCTGGTAAAAGAAAAATCATGAACAGGAAAATAAATAAATAAATAATGTTCCAGGCTTTATGTCTCTCCTGCTCTCTATCTCATTTCTCCGGTTCATTCCTTGGACGATCTCATCTCATCTCATGGATTTAAATTCCTTCTACATTCTGCCCTCTCCCCACATTTATATCTCCACTTCAGATCTCAACCCGGAATTCCTGAGTTGTAAATCCAAGTACCTACTCTATATCTCTACTTGCATGTCTAATATGCATTTCAAAGAGAAAAAGTCTGAGGTCGAATTACTGATTCCCCCCAAACTTGATCCACCCACAATCTTCCTCATCTCAGTTAATAGCAACTCCATTCTTGCAGTTGCTCAGGCAAACGTTATCTTTTATTCTTCTCTCTCTCTCTTTCTTGCCCACCACGTCTAATCCATAAAAAATTCACTTGGATTTCTGTGAAATAAGCCTTCTCACTATGTTTCCCAGTTACTATGTTCTCATGTGAAAGTATTTATGGTGAGACTAAGCTATTCCCAGTCTTCAGTCATAGTGGCCATTCTCTCCTTGACGTCATTCATTGTTTGCAGGTATTACTAGCTACCTGCCTTTTTAGCTTCTAAACAGTAAATAATGTCTTTGCAATAAGGAATAATGCATTGCAGTGGCACTTTTCAAGAGACTAGAACTCCTATAAGTTATTCTTACCCTACATTGAATCTTAGGGCCCAATCATTGCTTCCACATGCAGCAGGTGGAATGCACCACTGTGAGCAGTTCTACAGTATTCCAGGGCAGCTGTTTCTGCTTCTTAGCTGTTAGTACCACTTTTGTTATAATGAAGAATACACAGTAGTGGTAATTTTCCTGAGATTCAAATTTCTTAAGTTTTATTTATTTGGCCTGTCAGTACTTCTGCAGTTATGAAGAATGCATTGTAGTGGTAATTTTCCTGAGATAAAAAACTCTTGGCTTTATTTATCTGGCTGTAAGTATGTTTTGAAAAGTTTCATGAAAAATACTAAAAAGGCTAAGGATACTAGAATAAAATGCGCATGCAGCCATTACCAGGTAGGTGTCTTCATGTTTTACCTCATGTTTTGCCAATTTTCAAGAAATAAAATGAATAAATAAAATTCACTTGGCTCTGCCTTCAAAATATATCCAGAACATGACAACTTCTCATCAACTCTACTGTTAGCACCCTCATCTGAACAACTAGCATCTCTTACCTAGATTATTGCAATAGCATCCTAACCTCCCTTCTTTCACCCTTGACCATAGCCCATAGTTTGTTTTTCATTTGTTTGTTTTTCAATCAAGCTGTCTTATGAACCTTCTAATGTTCAGCAGATCATGTCGCTCTGCTGATAAAAACTCTGCAACATTTTCTCATTCCGTTCATAGTAAAAGCCATTCAGAATAATGAATCAGTTCCCACTTCCCTTTCTGACCTCATCTATCCCTCTGCTCACTCGCTCCACTTCAGACCTAGTATCCTCCCCACTATTCCTTGCACTCACCTAGCACATTCCCACCTTAGGGACTTTGTCCTGGCTTTCCCCTCTGCCCCGGATGCTCTTCCTTCAGACTCACTCCTCATGACTCATTCTCCACTTCATTCAAGTCTTCGCTCAGGAAGCATCATTTCAACAAGGTCTTCCTGGCCTGGTCACTCTATTACTAAATTCAAACCCTTTCTCTCAAGAATCCCCAGCCCCCATATTCTGCTGCATCTATTTTTTTCCATCGCACTTATCTCTAACATACTAATGATTTACTCACTATGATTATCTGCCACACTATCTAGAATGTGGGCTCCAGGAAAACCATTCTCACACTCTACCCAATGCCCAGTGGATATTATTAACTAAGGTAACATCCAAGTTCTCCATGTGTGCCCCAAAGACCAAATAGTAGACTTTTATTCGGAATAGTTTATTCATGGTGATGCCTAGGTCATGCCTGAGTCCCCATGGAAAATCCTTCAGGTAGAGTGTATCCTGAGGGAAGAAAGGGGGAACTTAAAAATCTAACCTCTTTTGCCACAGTTAATTGAATGTACTGTTCATGAATGAGACTCTAAAAACTACCTGACGCTTAGCATCTCATGAAGTAAGTACACAAATTTAACCTCAGCCATCACACTTTATGTGAGACTTTTCCAAACTGAATTAAAATGTGTGACTATCTGGGAGCTAGCCTGATTGCCCCTGACAGTTTTTTGTGGATCTCTGTAAGAACTAAGGAGCCCTGGTGGTGCAGCAGTTAAGCACTCGGCTACTAACCAAAAGGTTGGTGGTTCGAACCCACCAGCCGCTTTGCAGGAGAAAAACGCTACAGTCTGCTTCCATAAAGTTTACAGCCTTGGAAACCCTATGGGGCAGTTCTACTCTGTCCCTGTAGGGTCACTATAAGTTGAAATCAACTCAACGGCAACAGATCTGTGGTTGTTGTTGTTGTTATTAAGTGGCATGGAGTCCATTCTGATTCATAGGGACCCTGTGTACAACAGAACGAAACACTATCTGGTTCTGCAGCATTCTCACAATCCTAGCTGTGTTGGAGCCCATTGCTGCGGCCACTGTGTCTAACAGTGTTTCTAACAGAGCTTCAACCCATAATTTGTCCCACTCCAGTTATCATTTCGGTTCACCCAAATTTTAAAAATTTTAAAAATTTGGGTCTGTTCCGGTTTTGCTTCCTCCGCTATAACTGAACTGGGAAGAACCAGTCTGAAACCCTGGTTCAAACCACCCATCTTTCAGTTAGCAGCCGAGGGCTTAATCACCCTGCCACCAAGACTCCTCATTTCTAAAGGTCAGAAGTCCTAAAATCAAGCAAGGCTGCATTCCTTCCAGAGGCTCTAGGGGAAAACCCATTTCCTTTCCTTTTTTCAGCTTCTAGAGGCCATGTGCATTCCTTGGCTCGTGGCCCCTTTCTCCATCTTCAAAGCCAGCAGTATAACATCGTATGATCTGTCTGTCTATTGGCATTGCACACACAGAGAGGCTGTGCCTCAAACTTCCAGCCAGCCATAAGATTTCTAGGAATGAGTCACATACACCCACTAGTATCAACCATTCCGTGTTAATCTGTAATTGAACCGTATACACAAGACACTGATACAGTGTTGGCATAGTGAAAGTCATTATTATTATTTATAGAAAGCAAATGGTAAACAACAACAATGAATCCGCAGAAGGAGAACTTCTTACCCTTTCCCAAATTACATGTCCCTTCTTATGTCACTGGGCAGGCATGCCGTGGTTCAGGTCAGGTGTCAGATGCTATCTTCACATCACCACTGCCTCTGGCAACCACCACGCTGCTCAGGGATCTGCACGGCTCCCAAGGCTCTGCTGCTAAGCCTCACTGGCCTCTGCTGTCGGCTCCCACCATGTTACCCAGGCCCACGCTGTCCAGCAGAGAGGCATGCAACCCCTGCAGAGGGCACACTCAGGCCTCTCTTGCCCAGTACAAGCAAGTGTCATAACTCCTTTAGTTCCACTCGCAAGCCTCCTGCCCAGAGGCACCCGACTCCAACCTGCTGTAGGAAAACCCCTCACTGGATCCTCTGAGGCAGCCCCTGTACAGGACACCCTCAGGTCTCTGCCCTGCTTGGGCAAGTGTTACCACTCTTTCAGCTCCCCCAGCAAGCCTCCTACCCGAAGCTCTTACTCTGTGGGCCAGCTAGCCCACCACCGCTGTCTCTTGGCATCTCGCACTGTCTTCAGTGTTACAGCTTTCTCTTCCAGGTCTACAAGGTTCTTAGTGCAGGGAACCCAGGTCCAAAAGACACACCCCACTCCAGGCTTTCCTTGATGGTAATGAGGTCCTCCTGTACCTCTGTGGAATTGGCCCTTATATAAGCCTACTCTTTGCCAATTTCAAGGCATGGTCCTCTCAGCAGGACCATGAATGAACCAATCCCTTCACTATACTATATGTCACTCAATTTTCATAGTCCCAGCCAATTATTTTGTGGGAGTTACAAGACCATGGCTAGTAAGGCCATATAAAAGCAATTCATTGTACTGAAAATATCTTCAATTCTCTCTCTCTCTCTCCTGGCTCTGGTTCTATTGCTGTAGCTCTTTCTCTGACTCTCCTGCCTTTCTCTTTTTATTAGAACCCTGTGATTACATTGGGTCCATCCATATAATCCAGAATAATCTCCCCATTTCAATATTCTCAACTTAAACACATCTGCAAAGTCCCTTTTGCCGTATAAAATCACATATTCACAGGTTCTGGGAATTAGGATGTGGACATCTTTAGGGGAACACTATTCTGCCTATCAATAGACCTTTAAATGTTCTTTATATTTTAGATTTACAGATAAAGTTTGTCCCAGGTAGACTTTGGCCAGGCCTGGGGTGCAAGGCTTTGCTGAAGGCTGATTAACACTGAATCCTGGCTGAGATGATTGACTGAGTGACTGGCTCAAATAAACACTTGGAAAGAGAAGGGAGTTGCTCTCAGAGAGACAGCACTGCATGGCTGTCTAGAGCCAGGACTCTGGAGTCAGGCTGACCAGGACACATGTCCCAGCTGTGCCACTTACCACCACTGTGAATTTGAACCAGTTACTTCAATAATACTCATACAAATGAGACTTGGTATGTAAAATGCATATAATAGATTAAGCATTTCAGTAAATCTTTCCTGACATCATTATAACTAATGATATTAAGAAACAAAAATAGCCTGATTTCTGATTTGAAGAGCATCGTTTATTAAGTAAGGAAGAGGACTTGCTCTAATTTCTGCAGCCTAATATCCAGGGCAAGGCTGGAAAGCTTTGCAGTAGCAAAGAAGGGCAGAAGACATCACTGAACATGTCACAGGCAGAAAGTAGAATTATGAAGTATGATACTCTTTTATGATGAAATCCTAGGAAAGTTTTAAAAAGAAGAAATCAGGGTCAGAAAGACTCCTATGAAGCTTAAAATCTCGTTGCTGTCAATTCCAAATCATAGCAACCCTACAGGACAGAGTAGAACTGCCCCATAGGGTTTCCAGGGAGAGGCTGGTGGATTTGAACTGCCAACCTCTTCGTTAGCAGCCGAGCTCTTAATCACTGCACCACCAGGGCTTCATCTATGAAGCTTAGTGGTATTAAATTTGAGAACATTTTGTCCTGAATGGGACACTCTGAGAACAAGTTGCAAACTTACTTTTTTTTTTGCATTTATAATGAACAAACCAACCTCTGCCTCTGCTTGGTATAAAATCAGCCCATGAGAGGAGGTTGCTAGGTATTGGTTTGGCACAGAAGACACCGCAAGTTAGTGGGACGGGTCTCAACAGAACACAGGGCCAACACAGCTACAGATTATGCCTGCATGGGCCAGTGCAGCAGAGCAGGCCCGGACAAGCGCCAAAGCTGCCAAGCCAGATCAGCAGGAAAAGCTCTAGGCAAGCTCCTGCTCCAGCAGGATGTACTTCCTGTCTGAGGCTTTGCTCCCGGAAGCTCAGATCTCCCCAGCGGGGCCTACACACACTGCCATACAGCTCTGAGCTTCTGAGCACCCTGAGTAGTTGCTGCAGGGTTGGCTTTCTTGAGGGGGAGAGAAGCCACAGATAACATGCAGTGTTCATTAGCCACACCCAAAGGTGGGCTTTGGGGCTCCCACACCTGCTGGATGTCAGTGGGAGCAGTTCTGCTCCAGTCAGGACAGGACCCCAACAGCCAGAGACCAGAGTAGAACTGCTCCATAGGGTTTCTAAGGCTGTAATCTTTATGGAAGCAGACTGCCACATCTTTCTCCCAGGGAGCAGCTGGTGGGTTCAAACCACCAACCTGTCAGTTGGCAGCCGAGCGCGTAAGAACTGCACAACCATGGATACCTTAAAACAAAAAAACCAAACCCGTTGCTGTCGAGTCAATTCCAACTCATAGCGACCCCATGGAACAGAGCAGAACTGCCCCCACAGGGTTTCCAAGGAACAGCTAGTGGATTTGAACTGCCAACCTTTTGGTTAGCAGCCATAGCTCTTAACCACTGCACTACTAGGGCTCCAAAGGATGCTTTAGGGCTGCAAATCTCAGTCCTGGACCAGTAGCATAAGCTTCAGCCAGGAACTTGTTAGAAATGCAAATTCTCTGGCCTCATCCAGACCCACTGATTCAGGAACTCTGGAACTGGGGCCCAGCCATCTGTGTTTTAATAAGTCCTTAGGGCCTAATTTTCTCACAGATTGCCCAGTTGAGAAAGTCTGCCTTGGTTCCTGTTCCTTGACTTGTTTCTCCTTAAGCCCTCTTTTCTGACCACTCACAGAGTCCCTGGGTAATTTTATCCAACCCCATGGCTTCCTGAAAGCGCAAGGCATCTACTAGACATTTCTCCTTGTATCACCCACAGGTCTCTCAAACTCAATACAAACTCATGAATGCTCTATACACTCCCACAGCCTCCCCGCCCACCATTGGCCTTCCATGTGTGTGGATGTTTGACTTCCTCTACTTACTGTAATTTTCTCTGCCTGACCCCTCCTCTCTCCCCTGGTCCTGGCATACTTCTGCTCATTCTCTGAGTCTTAGCTAAGTAATTACTCTTCCAAATGCTGACTTCATGATTGGCTTAAATGCCTTTCATTAGCTCCCACATCATTCTCTGTCAATCTTTGTCATATTTTGTCACATTATCACATCTATTGTGATTGCTTTAGTTGGCCTGTCTCCCCACTACAGTGTGATATCCTTAAGATCAGGGATTATAACCTTTTATCCCCAAATAAAGGAGCCTTGGCAGCACAGTGGTTAAGCTCTCTGCACCAAAAGGTCGGTAGTTCTAACCCACCAGCTGCTCTGTGGGAGAAAGTTATGACAGTCTGCTTCCATAAAGATTACAGCCTTGGAAACCCTATGGGGCAGTTCTTCTCTGCCCTATAGGGTCACTATGACTCAGAATTGACTGGATAACAAAAGGTTTTTTTATCTCCAAAATGAGAATCATATTAGATGTGCTATTTTTAAATAAAAATATTTCATTTTTCCCCTACATATTTCAACTTAATGAGCCCATTGACTCCTTATTCTGAAGTGTGAGAATATCATATTACTTATTCATTCACTTCACTTCCCACAACCATCTCTGAATAGCTATGGTATTGTTTTTATGATATTTAAGTTTTAAACATTTGCATTCTATCTTGTGATTATAATTTCCATTTATTGTTAGTTCTATATTTAATGGACCTGATTTCACCACCAGCTTCAGTGTTACTCTGAGTTTTATGTTACTTGAGGTTTTAAGATGGTTATTCTTTTGGTTGACTGAGTGTCAACATTCTGATAAGGATTCACAGCTATTATTTGCCCTAATTCCTACATGCTTGAGAAGATCTATGGCCTTTGTATGCGACCATCCATTTTTTACCTGAAATTCTTTAGTAACATTTTTTATTATTATTTATTATTTTATAATGATTAATTACTTTATACATTTGAGAGAGTGGGAAGTAGTAAATTGAACTAGCCGTTTGAGAAAGTTAATGCAATTGGTTGTAGACCTGTAGAGTGTAAAATAAAAATAAGGTAGAAAGAATAATAAAACGAACAGCTATGCACCTATCACTTGATTAGGGAAGTTGAATATTGAGACTCACATTAAGGCATCCTGTTAACCCTGTGTACCTCCTTCCCATTCCTCTACCTGACACGTGTTTATTAGGTCCTTGCTATCTGAGTTTTACTCTGTATCTGTTTTTGAAAACTATCGTTTTACACTCTATGTATTCTTCAGGATGTGCTTTATCCACACTTTATGCTTCTGAGGAACATCCATGCTGAAATTTGTAGCACTAATTTGTTTGTTTTTCATGTACTGTATGAACATGCTGCATTGTATTTATCTACTCTTCTGCTGATGGAAAAAATGTATTTTTTATATTCTAATAAATGCTTCTGTGAGTTGTTTTGCACAACTCCTGGTGGCTTGGGAAAGACTTTTCTAAATTACATATTTGGATGTAGAGCTCCTACGTCGGAGGGGACGCATATTGTCAACTTTATATGAGAATATTGAACTGTTTTCCAAAGTGGTTCTTACTGATTTTGAAGTGAATAAGTGTTTCCATTGATTGCCATCCTCACCAACAGTTGGAATTGTTTCATTATCGTCTGTCAAAGGGGTGTAAGATAGTACCACATTGTGCTTTCTGCTTTTCCCTGTTTACTAATGAAGCTGAGCATCTTTTAATATGTTACTCCCCGTTCCAGTTTCCTCTTCTGTAAAGTATTTGTTCATGCCATTTGCCCATTTTTTCTACTGTAGTTGTTACTCTTTTTTATAGGTTTGTGGTACTTCTTTATGTACTCTCAGTATTAAATTCCTCAGTGACTATGTGTGTGACATATATCTTTTTCCAGATTGTGGCATCTTTCTTCACATCCTGTATGGTTTCTTCAATGAACAGAAGTTCTTAGATTTATTGAAGTCGAATTTATAAATCTTTTTTTTTAATTTATGGCCTGAGTCTTGTCTCAGAGAACTTCCCCTTCTCCAAGGCCATATTCTTCTATATTTTCTTCTAAAAATTTTTAAGTTTTGTATGAGTTTTTGATTCATGGGGAATTGATTTTTGTGTATGTTATGAGTAAGAAATCCAATTGAATTCTCACATGCCTAGCCAGTCATCCCAGGACTATTTATTAAATTGTTTCTCTTTTTATCACTTATCTGTAATGTCAGCTCTCTCATAACTCATGATTTTGTGATTCCTATTCTATTCCGTTGATCTATTTGACTATCCCTGAGCCAATACTACTACGTCTTAATTATCATAACTGTATATTAAGTTGTAGTATCTGGAACAATAAGTTGCCCCAACTTGTTCTCCATCAGTGGAATATGATGAAATTTTCTTAAATAGTGATAAATATCAGTTTGTACTTCTAATTTTACCAATTTTTGCTTTGAATATAAACAGTTAATGCACTTGGCTGCTAAAGGAAAGGTTGGTGGTTCAAGTCTACTCAGAGGCACCTCAGAAGAAAGGACTGGTGATCTACTTCTAAAAACTCAGCCATTGAAAACTCTATAGAGCACAGTTCCACTCTGACAAACATGGGGTCACATGAGTCAGAACTGACTCGGGAAACTAGTACACATAGTTTTTGAGCTATGACAGCTTCCTAGTCAATGTACCCTTTTATAATAATAGGCAGGGCAGACTTGGAAAGGAAACTCTTTGGGAGAAAATAGGGTAAAAGGAAAAGGAGTAGTACCATTTGTAAAAGGCAAAGTAAAAGAAAATAGAAGCAAGAGGGGAAATTTTAGGATTCTGAAAGATTAATGAATGTTTTAAAAATCAAAGTTTATATAAATTTCTCTTTGTCCCCACACCTCATGCAGTTAAGTTAATCATTAAAGCAACCATAGTTTGCTGACAGAAGAGGGCGCCTTTGAACCAAAAATCTTATACCCCAACTCGAGCTCTGTCCATAGAAATGCAGAAATGCAAGCAATCTTTATCTATATAAAATTATTCTAAAAAGAAAAACAGAAAATGAGAATCATAGCAAATTCAGCTGATCCAAAATTAGTCCCCAGAATAAAGATAGGCACGGACTGATTCATGTGCAGATGGTTTTGAGAGACAGGAAGTAAGTACATTGAGCCAACAGTTTGACATGCCTATTAAAAACCCTAATGGAGAAGGTTGTAGATCAGTAGAGTGTAAAAACTGAGAGAAGTAACCACAACACTGTCTATCTACCCCACATAACCTCAATTTAGCTGACTGTAGCTGGGATTTTGTGTTCAGATTGAGGCCTTGTGCTTCTGGGGAAGATGGAGACCAGATTTACCCTCCCACATGAAAGAATTAAAATTTTTTTAAAAAACAGCAAAAGGCATACATCAATTATTTTTCAAGATACTTGAAATCAGGCAGTGAGGTTCCTGAGATTCGGGAAAACAATCTGTAACAACACTTGTATTTCACTAATTGACATTTATAAGGGACCCTGCTGGAGCCCTAGTGGCACAGTGGTTGAGATCAACTGCTAACCAAAAGGTCAGCAGTTTGAGTCCACCAGCCAAGCCTTAGAAACCCTATGGAGCAGTTCTACTCTGTTCTATAAGGTCACTATGAGTCGGAATCGACTCCACAGCAACAGGTTTTCTTGTGGTGCAGTGGTTAGGCTTTTGGCTGTTAATCAAAAGATTGGCAGTTCAAATCCACTGCCGCTCCTTGGAAAACCTATGGGGTAGTTCTACTCTGTCCTGTAGGGTTGCTATAAGTTGAAATCAACTCAATGGCAACGGGTTTGGGTTTTTTTTAAGTACCAGTATAAGGAGCCTTAGGGCATAGTGGTTAAGCGCTGGGCTGCTAACTAAAAGGTCAGTGGTTTAAACCCACCAGCCCCTCTGCAGGAGAAAGATGTGGCAATCTGTTTCCGTAAAGATTACAGACTTGGAAACCCTATCAGGCAGTTCTACTCTGTCCTACAGGGCCATAATGAGTCAGAGTCAACTTGACAGTAATGAGTTCTGTGGTAAGTACCAATATTAGAAAAGAAGAAACTTTTCAAATCGATAACCTGTTGCCACCTAAACAAACTAGGAAAAAGAAGAGAAAATAAAACTCTAAGTAAGCAGAAGAAATGAAATAATAAAAATAGAAAATAGATAAGCAATAGAGAAAATTAATGAAACTAAAATCTAGTTCTTTAAAATCAATAAAATTAATAAGCCCTAGCCAGACTGATCAGGATAAATTTTAAAAAAGAGGGAGACAGAGAAGATGTAATTATCAATATCAGGAATGAGACAGGTGACATCACTACGTATTCCTCAGATATTAAAAGGATAATAAGGGAACAACTTATGCCAACATTATGCCAATAAAATCAGTAATTTAGATGAAATGGAAAAATTCTTTGAAATACATAAATTACCAAAAGGTACTCAACAAGAAATAGGTAACCTGAATAGTCCCGTTATCTATTAAAGAAATTGAATTTATAGTTAAAAATCTTCCCACAAAGAAAACTCCATGTTCAGATGGCTTCACTGATTAATTCTATCAAATATTTAAAGAAGAAATAATAACGATTCTATACAAACTCTTCCAGATAATTGAAAATGTGGAAATAGTTCTCAAAGTATTCTATAAGCCACTATTACCTTGATTCCAATGTCAAACAAAGACATTACAAGAAAAGGAAAATCAATATGTCTTATGAACATGAACACAGATGCAAAATTCTAAACAGAATTTTAGCATATTAGGTCAAGTTAGTGGGCAGTTTTATTCATTCTTTTATGTCATTATTGATTTTCTCTCTATTTTTTCTATCAGTTGTTTAAAAAGAGATATGAAGTCTCTGACTATAATTGTCTGTTACTCCTTGCAGTTCTATCTCCTTTGGTTGCAGCATTTGAACCTCTTTTATTAGATTCATGAAAATTTAGGATTTTTATATTCTCTTGATGAATTAAGCTCTTTGTCATTATTAAATGATCTTTATTCTTGAAAATAGTATTCACTCTGAAATCCACTTAGTCTGACATTAACACACCAATATTATAGTTTATGTTGATATTGAATTCAACAATACATAAAAATATTATACATTGTACCATGTGGGTTTATTGCAGGAATGCAAGGTTGGTTTAACATTAAAAAAATACATCAGTGTAGTTCACCATATCAACAAACTAATAAAGAAAGGCCATATGGTTATCTAAATAGGCACAGAAAAAGCATCTGACAAAATTTGAGATTCATTCATGATAAAAACTCCCAGCCCCCTAGGAATAGAAGCGAATATTCACATCCTGATAAAGAGCACCTATAAAGAAGTCACAGTTAATGTCATACTTAATAGCAGAAGACTTTCCCCCTAAAATTAGGAACAAAGACAGAATGTCTGCTCTCATCACTTCTATTTAACATTGATTGGAGGTTCTAATCAGTACAACCAGGTAAGAAAAAGAAAGTAAAAAGGCATCCAGACTGGAAAAAGAGAAGGAAAACTATCTCTACCCACAGGCAACATGATCATCTATGTAGAAAATCCAATAGGATCTACTAAAAAATGTCTAGAACTAATAAGCATGATTATCTAGTTTATAGGATGCACTATCAATGCATTGATTTCCTGAGGCTGCTATAACAAGGTACCACACTTGGGTAGCTTAGAACATAAATTTATCATCTAACTATTCTAGAGGCTAGAAATTCAAATTAGGGTATTAGCCATCATGTTGATTCCTTCTGAGCACTGTGAGAGAGAAACTGTCCCATGCCACTCCCCTAGCTTCGGACAGCTTCAGACATTCCTTGGTTTATAGTTATGTCATCACATAGCATCCCTCCTTGGCTCCCTGTCTCTGTGTATCTTCTTTTAGGTTGACACCAGTCATATAGGATTAGAACGCACCCTACTCCAGTATGAACTTACGTAAACCTAACTGATTACGTCTTCAAAGAACCGTATTTCCAAACAGGGTCACATTCACAGATACAGCAGCTATGACTTCAACATAACTTTTTGGGGAGACATAATTCAATCCATAAAAGTTAATATACAAAAAGCAATTGTATTTCTATATACTATTTCTATAAATCAGAAATTGAATTTTTAAAGTATCAATTATAATAGCATCAAATCATAAGAAATAGTGTGCTATATTCCTATAGCTACTGCAACAAATTACCACAAACTTAGTGGCTTCAAACAACACAAAAATAGTCTCTTAAAGTTCTGGCGGTCAAAAGACCAAAATCGTTTCATTAGACTGAAGCCAAGGTGTCAGCCAGGCCACGCTCCCTCTGGAGGCTCTGGGGAGGAATCCCTTTCCTTGCCCTTTCCAGCTTCTTGAGCTGGACTCCTTTCATTCCTTGACTCATGGCTCCTTCCTCTGTCTTCAAAGCCAGCATCATAACATCATCAAATCTCCCTCTGCTTCCATCATTACATCATCCTCTTCTCCATCTGTCTGTGGTCAAGTCTCCCTCTGCCACCCTCTTATAAGAATACATGTGATTGTATTCTGGTCCCAACCCTGAGATAATCCAAGATAACCTCTCCCATCTTAAAATCCTTAATTTAGTCACATCTGCAAAATCCCTTTTGCCATAGAAGGCAACATTAACAGGTTCTAGGGATTAGGAACCAGATAACTTTGGGGCCATTATTCAACCTACCACATTTAGAAATAAAACTCATAAAAGATACACAAGATATATACACTGAAAATTACAAAACATTCTTGAGAGAAATTAAAGAAAACCTATGTAAATGGGACATATGCCTTGTTCATGGGCCAGAAGACTAAATATTGTTAAAATATCAATTTACTCCAAGCTGATATTGATGTTACTCATTAGCTAAATAAACCTAGGAGCCTCTGCTTAGGCAAAGTATCGTGGAAGCTGCTGTGTATAAGAACCTTTCAAATCAGTAAAGGGGTATGTCTTTTAAAAAAGAAATCATTTCCAGAAAGTGTGCAAAGTGTAAATGTTCAAAGTTAGAAGCCCAGTAGAGCACAGAGAAAAGAATGAACTAGGCAGGCAGAATCAGAGATGGGTTGGTGAAGAAGGTGTTCCTTGATACGAGCCTTGAAGGATGAGCAAAAACAGAAGGGAAGTGCATTACAGTCAGAAAAAAAAACAGCAAAACAGCAGAAGCACACAAAATTTCATAGTGCTTAGTCCATATGGCTTAACCTGATGTAGTCAAAAACAAAGCTGGAACAACTTGTACAAGGCAAGGTCATGGAAGCTCCACAGACACATCCAAACTCCCTGAGGGACCAAACTGCTGGGCTGAGGGCTGTGGGGACCGTGGTCTCGGGGAACATCTAGCTCAACTGGCATAACACAGTTTATAAAGAAAATGTTCTACATTCTACCTTAGTGAGTAGTGTCTGGGGTCTTAAAAGCTGGTGAGCAGCCATCTAAGATATTCCACTGGTCTCACCCCTTCGGGAGCAAGGGAGAATGAAGAAAGTAAGATACAAGGGAAAGATCAGTTAAAAGGACTAATGGACCACAACTACCACAGCCTCCACCAGACTGAGTCCAGTACAACTAGATGGCGCCCGGCTACTACCACTGACTACTCTGACAGGGATCACAACAGAGGGTCCCAGACAGAGCTGAAGAAAAACGTAGAACAAAATTCTAACTCACAAAAAAAGACCAGACTTACTGGCCTGACAAGAGACTGGAGAAACCCTGAGAGTATGGCCCCCAACACCATTTTGGTTCAGTAATGAAGTCACTCCCAAGGTTCGCCCTTCAGCCAAAGATTAGACAGACCCATAAAACAAAACGAAACTAATGGGGCACAGCAACCCAGGGACAAGGACTAGAAGGCAGGAGGGAATAGGAAAGCTGGTAATAGGGAACCCAAGTTCAAGAAGGGAGAGTGTTGACATGTCGTGGGGTTGTTAACCAATGTCATAAAACAATATGTGTACTAACTGTTTAATGAGAAACTATTTGTTCTGTAAACCTTCATCTAAAGTACAACTGAAAAAAAAAAGCTGGAAAGGAAGATTGGGACCAGACCAGACCAGATTTGATAGGCTGGATGCCCACAAACTTGATTTGCAAGCAACAAAGAGCCCATGGAGGCTTGGGAACTGTCTTAGTCATCTAGTGCTGCTATAACAGAAATACCACAAGTGGATGGTTTTAACAAAGAGAAGTTTATTTCCTCACAGTGAAAGTAGACTAAAAGTCCAACTTTAGGGCATCAGCTCCAGGGGAAGGTTTTCTCTCTCTCAGCCTTCTCATCAGTGTTCCCCCAGACTAGGAGCTTCTCGGCACAGGGACCCCAGTCCAAAGGATGCGCTCTGCTCCCGGCACAGCTTTCTTGAAGGTATGGGGTCCCCAACTCTCTGCTTGCTTCCCTTTCCTTTTATCTCTTGAGAGATAAAAGGTGGTGCAGGCCACACCCCAGGGAAACTCCCTTTACATTGGATCAGGGATATGACCTGGGTAAAGCTGGTGTTACAATCCCACCCTAATCCTCTTTAACATAAAATTACAATCACAAAATGGAGGCCAATGACACTATTCTGGGAATCATGGCCAGGCCATATTGACACACACATTTTTGGGGGGACATAATTCAAACCATGACAGGAACAGAGAATGAATAAAAAGTATGTATTTTAAAAGTATATTTCTGGTGGCAGTGTAGAGAATGAACTAGAGGAGAACAGAAAAGACAATGACAATCACAAGAATAGTGCTAGAGTTCAATTTGCTATAGTGTCTCTATGAGTCGAAATCAACTCAACGGCAAGGGGTTTAATCTTGAACAGTGTCACGGCAAAAAGTAAAAACAAAGATAACAACGTAAAGGGAAACCAGAGGTGAAGGAAGGGGGTTTTGTTAATTCTTTCTACCTCTCTCTTTCATTAAATATAGCTTTAGGCCAAAGGGTCGCTATGAGTCGGAATCTACTCGACAGCGATGGGTTTAGGCCAAAGACTAGAGGCCCTCTTCACGTTCATCTACAGTTGGCTCTAGCGTGGACTCCTGATCTTATAAACCACCTGCAATCTGAAGACAGATGCCCTAGTTCATATTCTAAATCGTGGAGTAGGGCTTGTGCCAGGTGTTCTTGTGACAGACCCTTAGGTGTCTATTCTATCAGTTGGTGGGTGAGTGAGAAGTATTAAGAAAACAAAAAGGGGAAGGGAAACAGGTGGTGTAGAGGGCAGCAAATGTATGCCCACAGTAGTCTAGAGAAAGATATAAAGAACTGAGGCAAAATATTAATTAATCAGGACTTTCAATTATAAACGGCAAAATTCAAATTAAAACAATTTAAGCAAAAAATGAGAATGTATTATTTCATAATTCGGGGAAGTCAAGGTGCATTTGGGTTCAAGAACAATCAGATCCAAGGAGTTAAGTGACTCAAATGATGGCCTCGCCATCTTTGAGTCCCTTAGATCTGCTTTCCTCTGAGTTGATTTTATCTTCAGATTGCCTCTTCCCATACGATGCTCTGCCCCAGGCACATTAGCAACTGTAACATAAGTGGGATCCCCAACACTCTGCCCTACAAGTTCTGAAAGCCATATAGAAACACCCATTACTGAAGGAAAGCAATGTTCAGCTACCAGCTGATGGCAACACGGATAGTTCAGAAGGGGCACTAACCATTACCTTTACCATCAGTTCTTTTTCAAGTGAGCAACTGTTCCCCAGCCTTCAGTCACCCCTTTCCTCTCCTGTACCCTGCACCCGGGATGTGGCTCATTTACGCTGTCACATTTTGTGGTCCAGGCCTGTGAGACCATGATTCCTGACTCTATCTAGGAGGGCAACAGTGGATCATTACATTCCTCAGTGTGGAGCATTGAACAGGCAAATAATTATCTCCCTCACTAATAATGATAAACTTCTCAATATTTTGCTGTGCCCAAGTCATTATTTTTAAAATTTCATTGTAAAATATTTCAAACTTAGTAAAAAAAATACAGAAAAATATACAAATTTGTATGTAACCACTACCCAGATGCAGGAATACCTGGGTAGTGCAAATGACTCAGCTGGTAACCGAAAGCTTAGAGGTTTGAGTCTACCCAGAGGCACCTAAAAAGAAAGGCCTAATGATCTACTTCCAAAAAATCAGCCATTGAAAACCCTACAGAGCACATTTCTCCTCTGTCGTGCATGGGGTCACCGTGAGTTAGAATTCACTCAATGATAACTGGTAACCCAGATGTAAGCTGTGTTAGCATTTTTCTATATTTGCATCCAATATTTCTCCTCTTTTAAGGAAATAAAACATTTCATACAAATTGAAGGCTTGGTTGTAACATTTTCAGTCCAATTTCCCTTTCTCCTTCAGCAGAAGTAATTGCTACACTGAAACTGATATATATACATGTCCTGAGCAGCTTTTTATAATGTGAATACATAGGAACATCAGCATAAACAATATGCTTCGCCATCCCTGGTCAGATCAAGTGGCTTCTTTTCCGGCTCTGACATCCCTAGTAATCTCTGATGAAGAAATGGATTTCCATTTGGAATGTTTCTTGTCATTCCCAAAGCCTGTCAGGGTAACTGGATATTTTGGAGGAAAAAAATTAACTCCTTAGACCAAGGTTAATTCCAGTTTGTTAAAAAAAAAATTGAATATATAAACTAAAACCTTGAAGAAAGAAATCTTTCCCAGATGTATGTTTGAGGAGTGAGTTTACGGTTCCCACCCCAACTCCTACACTATGGTAGACAGGTAGAGCAGTAGTAGATCATAACCTGATATAATAGTGCAGTTCCCGGGAATACAGCTAGACATGCCCTTGGCTAGGTCCTTTCCCAGCAACACACACTGTGGCTTCCCATGCTGCCCTGAGCGTGATGCAGAAAAATAAGCACCACCATGGCGATCTGTGTATGCAGAGGATGGAAACTCGGATAGAAAAACTCCCATGGATACTGATGGAGGAGCAAGAATACAATGGAGGTGGGGACAGCAATGGACGTTTTTGGTCATTTGCATGTAGGACATACATATCTTAAAAAAACACTCAGCTTTTTTTTTTTTTTTTTACATCAGCTATCTAAGACAAGATATATAGACTATAGAGTAAAATTGTTCTGGAAGTTAATATCATACAGCAAGTGGCATCCTTTGTTTTATTTTTTCCTTAATCTAAATCTGCTGTATCAGAATTCATAACTGCCCGGTGTGACGTGCTTCACCATATATCACCAAAGCATAGGTCTGGAACACAGCCCAGAAATACTTCCTGTGTCCAGAGGATGAAAGATCACTGGGGCATAAATCCAAATTCCCTATCTCATGGATGTTATTTCATTATCTAACACTGAGCTTATGCTTGATTTGATAGAATTGAGGTCAAATTTGATGATGTTCTGTTTCCTGGAAATAACTTAGGATGACATGTTGCCAGTAACACAAGGAAATCAATAAAGAGGATCTACTAGCTACTGCACATGACTTCACAGGTTTGTAAGCATTTAGCTAGGACCAGTGTTTTAAAAGTCTATAAAACAAGAAGCTATATGTATCATGTCCATTCTTCATGCTATCAAATGAATGGCGTAAAGTTATCATCTTCCTAGTCTGAGCAAGCGTAACACATCATTATAGCTTGTTTACTTTATGTATTATTACTTCATTTCTAAATGTCCTATATAATTACAGTCCTGCATAAAATTTCTGTGCTCCTTGCCCTATCTCCTGATGCTTAAGGAAAAATTTGAGGCAATGGCACAAAATGGAGAGCTTATCTATCCTAGGTATCTATATTTCTTTGTGACTTACACTTTACACTTCAGTTAGAATTGTCAACGTGTTTATTAAAGAACATGACTTTTATTTCCCAGAAGCCTTCAGATAATCTTTTGGAATGCTAACATAAAAATCTCTGTACAGCAGCACTGGCTCTGACGTCTACTAGGGGACGAGGTAACTTGAGATTGGGTAGAGGACAAAGGATTACCACTGTCATCAATTTTTGTTTCCAGGCTGTGAATTACAGACAAAATTTGGTGAGGCAAGACTGGATTCTCTTCATTTAAGCTCTCAAGACACTTGGGCATTTCCTTTACAGCTCATGACGGTAACCCCCAAGGGATTCCTGAAGCACTTGCTATTCACATTCCTAACAAGCCCTCTTTATTCTGTTTTTTCCCCCATTCAGGCCTCCAGTATTTAATCTCTTTCTATTATTTATAGGAATGCCTTGCTACTAATTGTGTCAGCTACACCAAGAGGGAGGCTGACGGTCTCAACAAGAAACAGTATGATCTACTTGAAGGTAGGATCTGATTTCCCTACCTCTAGATAGCATTCACGGAAAAAAATGTTTACTATACATGACGGAAATTACTGTCTTCTTCACTAAGGTAAAGATTCAATCAAAAATGGTGAGACAGCTGTGTTTGGAGAATTTTAAATTTACGTCTCTTATGTGGTATCACTACAGCCCTTCCAAAAATGAAATTAATCTTAGCAAGATATGTATTTCTCTACTATCATGGACATCGAAAGTTAGGACAATATTTTTTAAAGGACCATTTAGATTAAAAATTACTCTTAAAAATTAGAACTAGGGAAGCCTAAATTTTTTAAATTAAAAAAAAAAAAAGTGAATGGAAATAAAGTTGAGGAAATCTCCCAAAAGCAGAGGAAACAAAACAAAGAAATAGAAATTAGATAAGAAACGTTAAAAAAAAATAACAATAATGAGATGATCAATTCATCATGTTCAACATCTCACAAAATAAAACGATAATGGGGAAAAAATATATCAAAGACAAGGCACAAGAAGATACTGAAGGATAGGATTTTCCAGACTGAAAGGCTCACAGAATGTCTGGCATACTAAGGCAAATAATTTCATTTCACAATTCACAAAATAAAAGGATGATCCTTAAAAACATATAAAGTACCAGGAAACTGAATAGCATAGGAATTCTCAACAGTAACACAGACGACTGGAGAATAATGGGATGATAATGACGACTAACCTAGAATTCTACCAGCTAAACTACCAATCATCTATAAAGTCAACCAGAGGCATGTTTTGTTGTGTGCTGTCGAGTTGATTCCAAATCATGGCGACCCCATGTGACAGAGTAGAACTGCCCCATAGGGTTTCCTAGGCTGTAATCTTTACAGAAGCAGATCACCAGATTCTTTTTCCGCAGAGCAGCTTGTGGGTTCCAACCACCGACATTTCTGCTGGCAGCCGAGTGCTTACCCGTTGCATCACCAGGGCTCCTTTGCCTGATATTAGACTACAACAGTATAATGTTATCAGTCATAATATAACTTCTTCTTTAATGTTAACTTGTTTGCAATTTTACTTCTTTAATTTGAACCCAATATACGACACGCTAGAGAGTTTTCGATGAGGGATTCATATCACTTACCTATAGAGTTTTATTAATATACAGACCGACTCCAGACTTACTGAATTTCTTGATAATCTTGATATATTCTTGAAAATATGATACTGGCTAACTCAGGTTTCCACTGATTTCCTTACCAACTAGAGAAAAGACAATGATCCCACTCGTAGCAACAAGACAAAGCCCTTAAGTGGAAATGAGAAGTTCTCGATGGTAACTCTCTCTTTCTGACATGTACTAGCACCAATGCCAGGTAGGACCAGCAGGAGAGTGTCAGCCCTAAGACAAAACTGCCTGAGTCAGCAGTTGAAGTAGATCACCAGACCTTTCTTCCGAGGTGCCTCTGAGTGGACTCAAACCTTCAACCTTTCAGTCAGCAGTCGAGCGTGGTAACCATTTGCATCACCCAGGGATATCAGTAAAGTAAACCTATATTAATATCATCAATAAAATTTATCAAAAAAATAAGATGTGAAAAGCGATAAGATATATCATGTTCTTGAATGGGAAAACAACATAAAAATATTAATTATCCAAAAATTCATATATGAATATACTATAAACCCAATTTTACAATTGAATTATATAAATTATGTTAAATTTTATGTGGAAGTCTAAATGACTGATAGTATCCAAGAATATTTATAAAAAGGAAACTCAGGAGGAGTCATTATCTTTCCAGGTATTAAACTACAAAGCCATAGCAACTATAGTATTGGAGTAAGAACGGGGAAATAGGGCAGAATTTTGGAATATAGGGGAATTTAATGTATTTTAGGAAGTCCCTGGGTAGTGCAAATGGCTGATGTGCTCTGCTGCTGCCCAAAAGGTTGACAGGTTGAGTCCACCCAGGGGCATTTCAGAAGAAAGGCCTGGCAATCTACTTCCAAAATATTGAGTATTGAAAAAGTGTCAGTCAATTCTCCTTAAATTAACCAACAATTTAATGCAATCACAATTTGGCCGTATGTACCACGTTTTAAGTTCACATTCCCTACATTCCCATATTCACACCGTTAAGCATTCACAGGGCAGAACGAGTACCAAACTTTTTCAGAAATGCATGTCCCAGGATATTCTTTACATTTTTAGAACCTGTTTAAATAAATTATGGTGTACACAGTAGAATAAAGAGCAATTGTTCAAAAGATTGCAGGGGTTGGTATCTGTAAGTAATGATATGGAAAGATCTATGAGCTATATTAAGTTTTAAAGTTACAGAACAGTGTGTTTAGGATGATATCTTTTGGGTAAACAAAATAGATAAATGGGAGGGAGGGATGAAGGAAGGGAAGAAGGAAAGAACGAAGAAAGAGAAGAAGGAAGGAAGGAGGGAGGGAGGGAAGGAGGGAGACAGGGAAGGAGAGAAGGAGGGAGGGAAAGAGGGAAGGAAGGAAAGAAGGGAGACAGGCATAACTTATTTTTTCTTTTTTTTTAATTGTAATTAAATGAAGTTTACATTTCAAGTTAGTCTCCCATACAAAATTTTTATACATACATTGTTATGAGACCCTAATTGCTCACCCCATTCTGCGTCAGCACACTCAGCCTTTCCACCCCTGATTCCCCATGACTATTCAGCCAGCTCCTAACTCTCTCTGCCTTCCCATCTCACCTCTGGACAGAAGCTTTCCCTTTGGTCTCTTGTATCTACTTGACTAAGAGGCACACTCCTCACGGGTATCACTTTATGTCCCACAGTCCTGTCCAATCCCCGTCCGAAGAGTTGGCCTCAGAAACTGTTTTAGTTCTGGGCTGATAGACAATCCAGGGGCCATGCTTTCTGGGGCGCCTCCAATCTCAGTCAGATCATTAAGTCTGGTCGTCTTAATAAAATTTGAGTTCTGCACCCCATCCTTCTACTGCTCCATCAAGGACCCTCTGTTGTGTTCCCTGTCAAGACGTTCATTGGTTGTAGCTGGGCACCATCTAGTTCTTCTGGTCTTAGGCTGATGAAGTCTCTGGTTTATGTGACCCATTCAGTCTCTTGGGCTAATAATACTTTCCTTGTGTGTTTGGTGTTCTTCGTTCTCCTTTAATCCAAGCAGCTGGGACCAATTGATGCATCTTAGATGGCCGCTTGCAAGCTTTTAAGACCCCAAACGCAGGCATAACATTTTAATGGAAGGATACACTAGTAACAGATGACAATTTTTTACCTTTGGAGAGAACTAAGAGTGGGGAATGGAAAGGAAAAAGACTTTACTTTCCATATTAATACACCTTTGTGCTTTTTAAATTTTTCTGACCTTAAATTTTTCAGTCAGGGCTAGCAAGTTTATCTAGACCATGGAATTGCTTCCACTTTTGTTTTTCTTCATACACTTTGGAGACTTTTCAAAAACTAAATAAATATTATTATTTTAAGTTGATCGAGTCATTGAGTTTGTTACATAAATGTATTCATCCATTCAATAAACATTTATAGCGTGCCTATAATGTGGCAGCCACTGGTCCACTTATTGGAGACACAAAGGCAACAAGGCAAAGCCCATGATCTCCAGAAGCTTATGGCCAAATTGGGACAGGGAGAGATGTCCATTAAGAGATTCACTGACTTCAACACACTCCATTAAGTGTCATCGTGGGGGAAATCACTGAGTGTCATGGGAGCATAGAAGAGCGTAGGCTGACCACACATCCTAGTTTGCCTGGGAAAGAACAAGTTTACGTTCACTCTCCTGTGGTAATTATTAAAGGTAGCCCCTTTCACTCTGTTGGGTGATAAATTATGTGATCATCGGAGAAGAGGGGCACACGAGAGCTTAGAGCAGGGAAGCACAGCTCAAGGAAGGCTATAGAAAAAAAGAGAAACTTTAGCCGAGTCTTGAAGAATGAACAGATTTTAGCCAGAAACTAAGTTAGAGAGTGGTCCAAGCAGAGGAAAACAGGGTCTTGCTAAAAATTAAAAGTGAAGCCACATTTTTCCTTGACTTCAAGCAATTTTCTGAGTGTATTTATCAACTCTGTTTGGAGCTGACTAGTTTCCAACTGCACATGCTAAGAGTGGTTGGGAGCTGAGGTTCAGAAACTTTTAAAACCATCTGGAGGAGACCTGTTATACTAATTTACCTGCCCTGATTACAGGAGAGGACTCAGGAGTTGTCTGGGAGCCCTACTGGCAGAGCTTCAAGGAAGAGTCTCCATGTCAATATCATGAGTGTCCAACTGGCCAAAGCCAATTTTGTTCCAATTCAACTCTGGAGTCACAGACTTAGGTGATTTTGCCTAACCCAGCTTCCTCTAGATTGGGGATCAAGAGTCTCCCCTTAAAAGAACTTGAACACACTCTAAAATCCCAAGGTCACTTTCCAACATCTCTGGGACCCTGTCCCACTGAGTTCTTCTCTCTTGCACGGTCCTATCAACTTCCCTCTCCTTTTGCTAACTTTCAAAAGATCCAAGCTACCCAAATTACAGGCACTGGAGCCCTGGTGGCACAGTGGTTAAGAGTTTGGCTTCTTACCAAAAGGCTGGCAGTACAAATCCACCAGCTGCTCCTCGGAAACCCTATGGGGCAGTTCTACTCTGTCCTATAGGGTTGGTGTGAGTCGGAATCGACTCTACAGCAACAGGTTACAAGCTTTACAGAGCGGACACAAAGATAAGATACAAACCCTGATCTCAAGAACATTAGTCTCCCTCAGAGTTCATTAAAGAAATCAATGATTACAACATAGTGGGACCTGGGAGATTTACTCTTTATCCCATGGGTAGTTTTTTTTTTGTTTTGTTTGTTTGTTTGTTTATCTGTCTGTTTTGTCTGTGTTTTCAAATAAGATCTAACTAAAATTATAGTCCTATCCCTTTCTGAGAGGTGAATTTCACACAAGTGCATTTTTCCTCTTCACAAGGTAAGGAACAAGGAAGTCAGTAGGTGGCCCCATCACCCCCACTCCCTACAGCGCATACATCTGTTCACAGGCTCCTAAATGTGCTCTACCTCCTCAAGAGTAGGGTAAACACTTCTTTAATCCTTTTGTGTTTGCACACAGTTGAGCTTATTTCCAGCAATGATGAGATCATATAAATCCTCCCAGGTAACTGAGCAGTGAGTTGGCTTTCCCTGAAAATGCCTCTATTGTGAAGAGAAATAAATAGTCCTTGCAGGTGGCCATGTAGTAAATAAATACACCCCAACAGGTGTTTTCACTGAAAGCGGGTAACTGGGATTTGTGCTTGTTTTTTTCCCTGTGGACACTGGGCTCTATAATAATATAAACCAGGGTACATGCTCCCATAAACACTGCCAAAACTTTTAATCCAGAAATGCCTATCAAGTGAATGTCTTTTTAACATTTCTCCAAGGCTGAATAAATTCCAGCGAGTAATTATTTGACTGAACAGAGTTTCTAAACTGGTCTCAGCATTGCCATTTCTGTCCCCTACAAACAATTCTCCAACAGCAATCAGTATGCTCTCTGTCAAATGTGAGTCAGATCTTTCATTTTAATCAAGGGTTCTAAACCCTTCAAAGTGTCCCTCTTGATTTAGAATAAAACCCAAACTAAACTCTCTACAAGTCCCAAAGCCTAGCAAGCCCAATTGACTTGATCCCTATTTTCCTTTCTATTCTCATTCCCTAATACTCTCCCCACTGGCCTCATGTTGGCCCCAGAAGCAGGCCAAGCTTGTCCCTCCCCAGTCGTCTTAGAAGTCATGGTTCCGTCTTCCTGACACTGGCACTGTCTTGCCAAGGTTCTTCACCAGCCTGGCACCTTCTCACACTTTAGGTCTAAATTTCACCTCCTCAGAGAGTATTTCCGTGTCTCACTGTGCAGAAGTGGTCTCTTACCTACCACATTATTGTTCCCTATTGTTAACTCTCCTTATTTTCTTTATAGCATGTTGTCGTTGTTAGGTGCCGTTGAGCAATTCCAACTCATAGTGACCTCATGTGACAGAGTAGAACTGTCCTATAGAGCTTTTTTGGCTGTAATCCTTATGGAAGCAGATCTCCAGGTCTTTTCTCCCATGCAGCCACAGGGTGGGTTACAGCTGCCAACCTTTTGGATAGCAGCTGAGTGCTTAACCATTGTGCCACCAAGGTTCCTATTCTTTATAGCATAACAACTGCAATAATCTTGTTTATTATTTTGTTACTATCTGTCTCCTTATATCATATTGGAAGCTTCACCTCCTCAGCACCAACACTCAAGCAATGCCTAGCATGTAGAAATGCTCAACAAATAATTGTTAAATGAATGAATGGATGGATGGATAGATGGATGCATAAATGAAAAAAAAAGAGCAAGTAAGGACCTCCTCCAGGTAGTGCAAATGGTTTGCATTCAGCTGCGAATCTAAAGACTGACAGTTCAAATCTACCCTGCAGCACCACGGAAGGAAGGCCCAGTGATCAGCTCCCATACAGATTACCGCCAAGAAAACCCTATGGAGCAGTTCTACTCTGTAACACATGGGGTCACCATGAGTCAGAATTGACTTGACAGCAATGAGTTTGTTTTTCTTAATCTATCTCTAGAGTTCAGACATAAAAACTCTATAGTTAGTTTCTAGCTCTGAATTATGCGAAGTGCCTATAATCTGTATTTCACTCTATAGTATACTCCAAACCACGAGTCTTTCTCAAATATTGTGATCCAGATGTGAATGGAAGTCTGGCTTTCTTTCATCATTTCCCCCTCTGTATTCTGCCATTCTCCCCATTGCCTAGTCCAGTTCGAAATCTTCAGGTATTTGTAAATGGACAGCAGAATCAGCACAATTATTATTGATGATTCACGATTAAGCACACATCATTCACACACGTGCATCAAAAGACATTATGAAGAGAATGAAACAACAAACCATGGTATATTGTTGTTGTTAGGTGCCATCGAGTCGGTTCCGACTCACAGCGACCCTATGCACAACAGAACGAAACACTACCCAGTCCTGTGCTACCCTCACAATTGTTGTCATGCTTGAGCCCACTGTTGCAGCCACTGTGTCAGTTCATCTCATTGAGGGTCTTCCTCTTTTTTGCTGACCCTCTACTTTACTTAGAATGATGTCCTTCTCCAGAGAATGATCCCTCCTGACAACATGTCCAAAGTATGTGAGATGCATTCCAAGGAGCTTCCAAGGAGCATTCTGGTGGTAATTCTTCCAAGACAGATTTGTTCCTTCTTTTGGCAGTACATGATACATTCAATATTCTTCGCCAACACCACAGTTCAAAGGCATCAATTCTTCCTTGGTCTTCCTTATTCATTGTCCCCCTTTCGCATGCATATGAGGCAATTGAAACCACCGTGGCTTAGTCCTCAAGGTGACATCTTTGCTTTTTAACACTTTAAAGTCATTTCTTGCAGGCGATTTGCCCAATGCAATGCATCTTCTGATTTATTGACTGTTGCTTTCATGGGTGTTGATTGCAGATCCAAATAAAATTAAATCCTTGACAACCTCAGTCATTTCTCCATTTATCATGATGTTGCTTATTGGTCCAGTTGTGGGGATTTTTGTTTTCTTTATGTTGAGGTGTAATCCATGTTAAAGGCTGTGTTCTTTGATCTTCATTAGTAAGTGCTTCAAGTTGTCTTCACTTTCAGCAAGCAAAGTTGTGTCATCTGCATAACACAGGTTGTTAGTCTTCCTCCAATCCCGGTGCCCCATTCTTCTTCATATAGTCTAGCTTCTTGGATTATTTGCTCAGCATACAGATTGAATAGGTATGGTGAAAGGATACAACCCTGACGCACACCTTTCCTGACTTTAAACCATGCAGTATCCCCTTGTTCTGTTCAAACAACTGCCTCTTGATCCATGTATGGGTTCCTCCTGAGCACAATTAAGTGTTCCAGAATTCCCATTCTCTGCAATGTTATCCATAATTTGTTATGATCCATATAGTCGAATGCCTTAGCAGAGTCAATAAAATACGGGTAAACATCTTTCTAGTATTCTTTGCTTTCAGCCAAGATCCATCTGACATCATCAGTGATATCCCTGGTTCCACGTCCTCTTCTAAATCTGGCTTGAATTTCTGGCAGTTCCCTGTCGACATACTGCTGCAACCACTTTTGGATGATCTTTAGCAAAATTTTGCTTGCATGTGATATTAATGATATTGTTTGATAATTTCCGCATTTGGTTGGATCACCTTTCTTGGGAATAGGCATAAATATGGATTTCTTCCAGTTGGTTGGCCAAGTGGCTGTCTTCCAAGTTTCTTCGCATAGATGAGTGAGCACTTCCAGTGCTGCATCCGTTTGTTGAAACATCTCAGTTGGTATTCCGTCAATTCCTGGAGCTTCGTTTTTTGCCAAAGGCTTCAGTGCAGCTTGGACTTCTTCCTTCAGTACCATTGGTTCCTGATCATATGTTACCTCCTGAAATGGCTGAACGTTGACCAATTCTTTTTGGCACAGTGATGCTGTGTATTCCTTCCATCTGCTATTTATGCTTCCTGCATCGTTTAATATTTGCCCCGTAGAATCCTTCGGTATTATAGCCTGAGGCTTGAATTTTTTCTTCAGTTGTTTCAGCTTGAGAAATGCTGAGCGTGTTCTTCCCTTCTGGTTTTCTATCTCCAGGTCTTTGCACATGTCATCAAAATACTTTACTTTGTCTTCTCAAGCCTACCTTTGCAATCTTCTGTTCAGCTCTTTTACTTCATCATTTTTTGCTTTTTCTTTAGCTACTCAACATTCAAGAGCAAGTCTCAGAGTCTCTTCTGACATCCACTTTGGTCTTTTCTTTCTCTGCTGTCTTTTTAATGACCTTTTGCTTTCTTCATGTATGATGTCCTTGATGTTATTCCACAACTTATCTGGTCTTCAGTCATTAGTGTTCAACGCGTCAAATCTATTGTTGAGAGGGTCTCTAAATTCAGGTGGGATATACTCAAGGTCCTACTTTGGCTCCTGTCGACTTGTTCTAATTCTTTTCAGTTTCAACTCGAACTTGCATATGAGTAATTGATGGTCTAATCCGCAGTTGGCCCCTGGCCTTGTTCTGACTGATGATACTAACCTTTTCCAATATCTCTTTCCACAGATGCAGTCAATTTGATTCCTGTGTATTCCATCTGGTGAGGTCCATATGTATTGTGGCCGCTTATGTTGGTGAGAAAAGGTATTTTCAATGAAGAAGTTGTTGGCTTCAAATTCAATCGTGCAATCTCAGGCATTGTTTCTATCACCAAGGCCATGTTTTCCAACTACCGATCCTTCTTTGTTTCCAACTTTCACATTCCAATCACCAGTAATTATCATTGCATCCTGATTGCATGTTTGATCAATTTCAGACTGCAGAAGTTGGTAAAACTCTTCAATTTCTTCATCTTTGGTCTTAGTGGTCGGTGCATAAAATTGAATAATATTATTAACTGGTCTTCCTTGTAGGCGTATGGATATTATCCTATCACCGACAGTGTTGTACTTCAGGATACATCTTGAAATGTTCTTTTTGATGATGAATGCAACGACATTTCCTCTTCAAGTTTTCATTCCTGGTATAGTAGACCATATTGTCTGATTCAAAATGACCCATACCAGTCCATTTCAGCTCACTAATGCCCAGGATATCAGTGTTTATGTGCTCCATTTCATTATTGATGATTTCCAATCTTCCTAGGTTCATACTTCATACATTCCACATTCTGATTATTAATGGATGTTTGCAGCTGTTTCTTCTCATTTTGAGTCATGCCACATCAGCAAATGAAGGTCCCGAAAGCTTGACTCCATTCACTTCATTAAGGTCAACCCTACTTTGAGGAGGCAGCTCTTCCCCAGTTGTATTTTGAGTGCCTTCCAACCCGAGGGGCTCAACTTCCAGCACTATATCAGACAATGTTCTGCTGTTATTCGTAAGGTTTTCACCCGCTAATTCTTTTCAGAAGTAGACCGCTAGGTCCTTCTTCCTAGTCTGTCTTATTCTGGAAGCTCAGCTGAAAACTGTCTGCCACGGGTGAACCTACTGGTATTTGAATCACAGTGGCACAGCAGCATAGCTTCCAGCATCACAGCAACACACAAGCCCCCACAGTACGACAAACTGACAGATGCGTGGGGGGACCCACAGTATAGGAGGAAATATTTGCAAATCACATATCTGATAAGGGTTTGATATTCAGAATATAAGAAGAACTCCTACAACTCAACAACTTAAAGATAACACAATTTTAAAATGGGCAAAGGACTTGAATAGACATTTCTCCGAAGAAGATAGACGGATGACTAGTAAGCACATGAAAAGATGCTCAAAGTCATTAGCCATTAACCAAAACTCATTGCCATTGATTCAATTCCAACCCATGGCAACCCTATAGGAAAGAGTAGAACTGCCCCATAGGGTTTCCAAGGCTGTAATATTTACAGAAGCAGACTGCCATATCTTTCTCCTGCAGAGAAGCTGGTAGGCTCCAACCACTGACCTTCTGGTGAGCAGCCAAGCGCTTAACCACTACACCACTAGGGCTCCTTCATTAGTCATTAGGAAAATGCAAATCAAGACCACATGAGATATCACTTCACACCTACTGAAATGGCTATAAAAAATAAATTAATTTTAAAAAACAGTGGTGGCAATGGTGTGAAGAAACTAGAATGCTCGTACATTGATGGTGGGAATATAAAATTGTGCAGCTACTGGGGAAAGTAGTTTGGTGGTTCCTCAAAAAGTTAAACATAGAATTGCCGTATGACCCAGCAATTCCACCGCTAAGTATATACCCAGAAGATCTGAAAACAAGGACTCCGACAAATACTTGTATGTCAAGGTTCATAGCAGCATTACTCACAATAGTCAAAAGGTGGAAACAACCCAGATGTCCTTCAACAGGTGAATGAGTTCATCCATACTGTGGTACATCCATACTAACTGAGATATATACATACTACAGAATACCAGTCAGCCATAAAAGGGAGCAAATTATTGATACACGCAACATCCTGAATGAATCTCCAGAGAATTATGTGAGTGAAAGAAGTCAACCCAAAAGATTACATACTGTATGAGTCCATTTATATAACATTCTAAAAATGACAAAATTATAGAGATGGAAAACAGAATAATGGTTTTCAGGAGTTAAGGAGGGGTTGTTTGCAAAAGAGAACTACGTATGGCTACCAAAGGGCAACATAAGGGATCTTGGTGGTGGTGGAAATGTTTTGTACCTTGACTCTATCCATCTCAATATTTGGGTTATGATATTGCTCTATAGCTTTGCAAATATGTTACCATTTGGGAAAACTGGGTAAAAGGTACATGGGATCTCTTTGTATTACTTCTTAAAACTGCATGTGAATCTACAGTTCTCAAAATAGAAAGTATAATTTTTAAAAATGACAGTAATACAAGTAAAGTACTCAGAAATTGGCAACATATATTAACTTTTAATGTGTTAGCTGTAAATGTGTTAACCAAAGAGCCTTGGCTTATTTTATTTGGAAGTCCACAGGTTCCTTGAATGGTAATTGTCACGAGTTCACAAAAATTAACATGTAATCCTCACAAATATAAAAAAAATCAGGAAAAAAAATGCACTCCAACTAGAGGGAGAATAAAAACATATGCAAAATTCCATTAGAAAATGATAACTATAACTTTATGATGTAAACAAAAAGTATTACAGTAAATGTGCACAATAATCAGGTAGTACGTCCATAAGGACATTTTATAATAATAAAATTACGTGAGACATCCAGACAATTGAGTTAAACAAGCAAAACAAAATTAAAATGCTTAGTTTGCAATTATCAATAAGTGGAATTCTAAATAAACATAAAGAATAACAATGCATTTTTTAACCTTTGGTTTTTATTCTAACAGAACCTTATGTGTACTATAAACCAGGAATGGCAAAGTTTTATCTTTTTTCCAACTCTGATCAATTGGAAGTGACTCCCTGAAAAACTACATTAAGAAGGATTCTGAGGACACACTGGGTTCATCAGGAAATCATCTCATGATCAATTATTGATGTATATGACCGCTACGAGACAGCAAGTGATGCTGCACACGCCACATACTGGCTACTCCTATCAGAAAGTCGTAAAAATGGTTTGCCGTCGTTAAGAAATAGGCAGCTATAGGAGAGAATAGTTTGAAACCAAGAGTCAGACTGTGCCAGCAGAAAGATTGGCTGGAGATGATAACTAGAAGTTTCACTGGTTACTTCCTTCCCCTCCTACTTCCACTGTTAAGCACTTAGGTGTAGCCTGATCCCTGATCTGCCTTAAGTAGTTCCTATATCAAAGAAGCCAAGGGACCAGATTAACGCTAGAACTGCTCCAACTGGTCCACTTTTGCATGTTGCACACTGTTCTGGAACTTTAGAACTCATGAAGTAATCTGGAGAAAGAGTCCAAAGAAAACAAAGTTGTCGAGCGTCCACAAACAGAAAGCAAAGACGAAAGGTCTTGAAAAACCACATCTGGAATCTTGTGGGTACTGTCTGGACAACTTCATACTGAATTACCTAGATTAGCTTCCTTCACAGAGAACAGGTAGCAAGGTCAGGGCTTAACTGGGAAAGAGGGGAAAGGATTGGTCCCTTCTTGTAGCACATGAGAGAGAAATAGTTTTCCAAAGATATGAAGGAAGAAAAAAGAAAATCCTGTTGCTATTCCCAAATATCCCAAAGCCACTGGTCTTATTGGATTAAACAATAACTCTTGTCAAAATTTAACTTCAATTCCCCCTGATTAAAAAATTAGAGAAATCCTGGCCTACCTCCATGGAATAAGGATCCCACTTTAAATTTGGTCTGTCAGACAACTAAGGCTGACTGAGAACAGGGCTGGAGATCTCCTTAGCTGAGCCTAGAATGAACTAGGACGTGTCCAGTCTCAGGTTTTCTGGATAAGGGTGTTACCACTGAACCAGATTTCTCTGTCTGTCCACCTGAAGTTATTTTGAAAAGAAATGAAGACCAACCTCACAGCAGATTCAAGGGCCCCGGTAAGCAGATTGCAGAGTCTAGGAGCGCCAGGATGCTGAAGGATAAGGAATGACCAAAGACTTTCCTTTGGCTGCAGAAAGGATTCCCTCCTCCTAACTTATCACCCCCAAAAAGGGTTCCAGCCAGACTATCACTTATCTGGCATCTGGATTTAACAGACAGATCTATCAAAGTTCTTTACTATTGGCACTTGGTAGGGGTGAGAGGAGAGTGGTATAAAAAGTGAGCCTTGGGGGATCCTAGAGCCTTAGCATAGATAGTCACGATATATTGCAAGGCCATAGGAGAGATGGAAGGAGTCTGGGGTGGTACAGGGAGCAGCCTTTCAGAAGTGCCTAGCTGTCAGATATACCAGGCTCAGAGGTTCCCTGAAAGCTTATTGGAGATCTCCCTAGAATATGCATAATTGCTTTTGAGGGTGTTCTCTTCATTCCAGTAACAGGTTGACCATCCCTAAAAGGCCCCTCAGATACTACAGATTCTTAGGCACTGAACTTGGGTCATGGAGGCAGTGCCTGGGTGCTGTGAACCATTGAATCAGTGAACTCTACTGGTTTTTTCCAGTACGATCTAGGCTTCGTCAGAATAAGAACCTCAGAGCTAATCACTGGGCACTGATAATGATCATGAATATCTAGATCTAGTCCCCCTAAATCCCCTAGAGATCATTCTATAGGGGCCTCAGCAGCAGCTTTGGTTTCTGGGTCTTTCACCCCAAAAACGCATGAGGATGTAAAAAACAGATGGATTGGGAAGCAAGTAATAAACACAACCCTGGCCCTCTGGGGCACATTCACATTTCATCTTGGCAGCTGACCTGAACCGGAGAGTCTACAGAGGAGAGTCACTTGCTGGTTTTACTGGGTGTCTTAGTTACCTAGGGCTGCTATAACAGAAATACCACAAGTGGATGGCTTTAACACAGAGAAATTTATTGTCTCAGAGTTTAGGAGGCTAGAAGTCCATATTCAGGGTGCCAGCTCTAGGGGAAGGCTTTCTCTCTGTGTCAGCTCTGGGGGTAGGTCCTTGTCATCAATTTCCCCAGTCGAGAAGCTTCTCAGTGCAGGGACTCCGACTCCAAAGGATGCTCTGTTTCTGGCTCTTGTTTCTTGGTGGTATGAGGTGCCCACGTGTCTCTGCTCGCTTCTCTCTTTTATATCTCAAAAGAAACTGATTTAAAACACAACCTAATCTTGTAGATTGAGTCCAGCCTCATTAACATAACTGCCTCTAATCCTGCCTCATTAGCATCATAGGTAGGATTTACAACACAAAGGAAAATCACATTACATGACAAAATGGTGGGCAATCACACAATACTGGGTATCATGGATTAGCCAAATTGACACACATTTTTTGGGGAGACACAATTCAATCCATAACATTGGGTAAGTCCTTCCTCAAATATACCTTCACAGTCTAGTCTGTCTGTGGAGAGGCTAGATCCAGAGGGCCTAAAACTCCCATAGGTGTCCAAGGATGAACCCTCTTCCCTTCACAGTGCACAGGAGAGCTAGCCATTTGCCAATATCATCTTCCCATGGGGAAATTCCCAAGGCAAGTATTCCCAAGGAAGTAGCAGTAATTATTATATGCAATTGGGCTGCTGGGATTAGGCAGGTACCAAAGTGTTATTCAAAAAGAAAAAGATGTCTTTCCTGTTTGATGGGTGGATAAAGCAAGTTCAAAGTCATTTAACAACAACAGAAACTGAGCACCTACTCTATGCAGTTTATCAGAACAAGCATTGGAGGAACAGAAATGAATGAATATAACATGATCCTTGCAATTTAAAATCTGGAACTAGTTTACTTACAGAATTCCAGAGCAAAATTCGCTTCAGTCTCACTGTTTTTCTAAGTCATTAAGATTGTTTTTATTAAACATACTGTGTTTTAAGACTCTCTTTTAATTTTTTTTTTAGGTAAATATTATTTATTTCTTGACTCAGGGTAAAAACTTTAAAAAATTTAAAACATGTATCCAGGGATGTCGTTTCTGCCAACATACAGAAGAAATAGGTTCTTCCCCTAAACAAAAACAATAGATTAAGGAACTTCCAGTTCCAGTAACATAACAATCCAGATTACTTGAAAACTCTCCCAACGCAAACACCAAGAAATTCGAGATAAATTCTTTGAAATGTGGAGCTGAGCATGGAGCAGAAAGAAAGACTATTCAAAGGTGGCAGGAAAGAAGGGGCTGAACCCCACAGGCATGGCACTGGCCCTGCTGCTGCAGTGTGTGGGGTGGCTGAAATGCCCATGCCAGTAACCCATCAACTGGAGCTCTAATGCCTGTGTAAGGACAGGAGACAAGACCTTGAGCCCTGCAATGAAGGGAGCTGGAACTGAACATTTGCTAATATAAAGCTGGATTCTTCCGAGGGCTCTAGAAAAAACTGGCCCTCACACAAAGGGATATAGTCATCCTGGACTGTGGATGGAAAAAAAGTCTCCCCTTAAAATCTGTAAGCTGTGTAAAATTTCTAACAGTCCCAGCAACCTCCAAGAGAAAAAATTAACATAAAGATTAAGTCACAAGTTAGTAATACCCCTGGACCACCTGGCAGGGACATATTCAAAATCTCTATGGAGAGATAAGCTGTTAACCAAGTTATAAAAAATTCTAACATGTATCCCTTCAGAAAATGAACTCACAATCCAAAATTAAAACTCCATTCAGAAATTAGCAACCATGACTAAAAGTCAACAAAAAGAACAAACAGTATACTAAGACCTCTGAAATTTTCAGGTAATAGAATATGAATATATAGCCATTAATATTTTAAAATATAAGAAAACCAAACAGAGGTTATGTATGGAGGAATAAATACCCTGAACAAGCCTATCGCTGCAGAATATGTTTTTAAAAAGCTAGTTAAAATACTTTCTAAAGGTGGAAATAAGTGCCCATCAACAGATGCTAATGGGTAAACAAAATCTGATATATACAATGGAATATTATTCAATCATAAAGAGGAATGGAGTTCTAATACATGCTACAACACGGACAACCTCGAAAACGTTACGCTGAGTGAAGTAAGTCAGATACAAAGGGACAAATATTGTATGATCCCACTTACATGAAATACCTAGAAGAGGCAAATCATAGAGACAGCAGTTGAGCAGCGTTCATAAGGGGGCAGGAGGAAATGGGGAGTTACAGCTAACGAGGTGCTGTGTTTCTGCCTGGGGTGACGAAAAACATTTGAAAATAGATAGTGGTGATGGCTGCACCACATGGTGAATGTAATTAATGTCACTGAACTGTACACCTAAAAATGGTTAAAATGGCAAAATGTTTTCTTATGTATATTTTACCACAATAAAAATTTTAATTTTTTTTAAAATATCTTCTTAAATGCACTGCTGAACTAGCAAAACTGTAAAGGATAGTCATTGAATGAAAAGTCAGTGAAACCTCTGAAGCTTCCAGCTACCCTGAGGACAATGCATTCTCATTTTGACAGATGCGAGGGGTTCTGGGGGCCAGGAGACAAAGCCCAGCACCACACGAGGTGGGGAATATGATAAGAAAACTGATTGCCATGGAGTTGATTCTGACTCATAGTGACCCGATGATAAGAGACCTGCAAATAAACACCAGTTGTCAAGCTGGCAACTCCATGTGTGTCAGAGTAGAACTGTGCTCCATACGATTTTCAGTGGCTAGTTTTTTGGGAAGAAGATCATCAGGCCTTTCTTCCAAGGTCCTTCTGCGTGGACTCGAACCTCCAACCTTTTGGTTAGCAGCCCAGCACATTAATCATTTGCAGCACCCGGGGACTCTGCTAATAAAGCCAGAAAACACGCACCCCGAGAAGAGGGCAACAGGACAACGTTCCTGTCTTGGTATGGGGATTGGGAGAGAAGAAGAAAAACATCTCCAAGAACCAGAAACCACAAACTGGCGGCTACTAACCAAAACAAGGCTGGAGAATGGAATCCATCCAGAGGCACCTCAGAAGAAAGTTCTGGCAATCTACTTCCAAAAAAAGCAGCCCCTGAAAACCCCACGCAGCACACAGTTCTACTCTGACACACATGGGGTTGCCATGAGTCAGAATGCAGACATACCTTGGAGATGCTGTGGGCTCGGTTCCAGGCCACCAAAATAAAGTGATTATCACAATAAAGCAGGTCACACAAATTTTTTGGCTTCCCAGTGCATATAAGTTATGTTTACACTATACTCTACTAAGTGTGCAATAGCATTATGTCTAAAAAACAATGTACATACAGCCCCTAACAAGAAAGTCAACATATCCTTTGAAGCTTTGAAGCCCGGCACTGACTTCTCTCTAGCTATGAAAGTCCTACATGGTATCTTCTTCCGATACTAAGCTGTTTTGTCTACATTAAAAATCTGTTGTTTAGTGTAGCCGCCTTCATCAATCATCTCAGCTAAACCTTGTGGATAACTTGCTGCAGCTGCTACATCAGCACTTGCAGCTTCCTCACCCCCTCAGCCTTCACAGAACTGAAGAGAGTTAGGGCCTTACTCTGGGTTAGGCTTCAGTTTAAGGGAGTGTTGTGGCTGGTTTGATCTTCTATTCAGACCACTAAAACTTTCTCCATATCAGCAACAAGGCTATTTTGCTTTCTTACTGCTCGTGTGTTCGTTGGAGTGGCACTTTTAATTTCCTTCAAGAACTTTTCCTTTGCATTCACAACTTGGCTAACTGGCACAAGAGGCCAGATTTCGGCCTGTCTCAGTTTTCGACCTGCCTTTCTCGCTAAGCTTAATTAACCATTTCTAGCTTTTGATTTGAAGTGAAAGATGTACAACTCTTCCTTCCACTTGAACACTTAGAGGCCATTGTAGGTTATTACCTGGCCTAATTTCAATATTGTCATGTCTGAGGGAATAGGGTGGCCCGAGGAGAGGGAGAGGGACAACATTTATTAAGTTCAACGTCTTATACGGGCGCTGTTCGTGGTGCCCCAAAACAATTACAACAGTAACACCAAAGATTACTGATCACAGATTGCCATAACAGATATAATAATAATGAAAAAGTTTGAAATATTGGGAGAATTACCAAAATGTGACACAGAGACATGAAGTGAGCACATGCTGTTGGAAAAATGGCACCAACAGACTTGCTCCATGCAGGGTTACCACAAACCCTCTATTTGTAAAAAATGCAGTATCTATGAAGCTCAATGAAATGAGGTATGCCTGTAATTCATTCTGCTGCCAAGAAGGCTCTAAACTAAAAGAAATGATGTAATAATCCTGGCTCACTTAAATAGATTAATAATGGGAAAATTCTTCTAAAATAAGATAAAGATAGGACAACAATTAATTACTATAATATCTTAAAAGTTATTAATTGAACTCTAGACAATAAATAAGCATGTCTTATTAAATATTATTAAGCAATTTACCTTTATTATTGCTTTGCCACCAGTCACAACAGTTTGATTAAGCAGTAATTAAACCTAAGTTACTACTATATAAATATATTTAACATTCATGCATTTTAGTGTGCGTGATGTATTACTTTTATTTAATTCTTTTTCTTTCACCTTTTTTCCCCATTAAAAAAAAATGATACTTTCCAAATGGCATTTTAGCATTTTAGCTCTGTTAGAAACAATTCTTCACTCAATTCTTCATAACAAACTACATATGAATATATATTTTGGGCTTTCAAAGCCACTATAGCACAGCATCAATTTACATCTCAACCATCCTTCAAACCAAATGATTAGACCATTCATTTCAGCATTCCTGAGGAGTGTTTGCTTGGTCTTTCTGTTTATGAAATATTTTAGCAAAATTTCTCCATAGCAACTAACAAGATGTCGAAAAGGATTTACAAAAACTGTCATTTTCTCCTTTGTGAATGACTTAACAGTAATTCAAAAATCAAGAGAATTACCATAATCTTCTTTTATATATAAACCAAAAAAAAAAAAAACCAAACCTGTTGCCATCGAGTCAATTCTGACTCATAGTGACCCTATAGGACAGAGTAGAACTGCCCCATAGGGTTTCCAAGGAGCAGCTGGTGGATTCAAACTTCCAACCTTTTGGTTACCAGATCTCTTAACCACTTCGCCACCAGGTCTCATTCTTTGGTATAGGTCCTAGAAAACCAAAAAAAAAAAAAAAAAAAAACAAATCTGCTGCTGCCAAGTCAATTCCAATTCATAGCGAACCCTATAGGACAGAGCAGAACTGCCCCATAGGGTTTCCAAGAAGCAGCTGGTGGATTCCGACCGCCAACCGTTTGGTTAGCAGCTGTAGCTCTTAACCACTGCGCCACCAGGGCTCCTCTTTTATATACACAGTTTGCAAAAAAAAAATTACTAAACTCACACCTTCTTACTCCACATGCCAAGTCTCTGCTCCCCATTTCGTCTTAATAGGATCTGAAGTCTGTGACTAGATTTTGCCATCCCTGCTGCAAGATTCCATGCAGCAGAGAGGTTTCAATAAGGGGTATCAACAGAATTGTAGCCCAAAGAAGGGCCTGGCGATCTACTTCCAAAGATTAGCCAGTGAAAACTCTATAGATCACGAGAGAATATCGTCTGATATAGTGCTAGAAGATGAGCCCCCTCGGCTGAAAGGCACTCAAAATACATGGTGGTCGCAACAATGGACATAAGCACTGTGAAGACAGTGGAGGCCCAGGCAGCATTCTGCTCTGTTGTACAAGGGGTCCCCAGGGGTTGGAGCTGACAACATTATGTGTTAGGCACTTTACACATACTGTGGAATTCAATTCTCACAAAACTCCTGCGTGTTTGGCATCATTATCACCATTATATAGAGAAGGAAATAGGCTTAAGAGTCCCTAAGACATACAGTGGCAGATGTAATAAGTGGCAGATCTAGCATTCGAACTTCTGACTCTTTAGACTATACCAGCCTGAGTACAGGGAGAGAATTAAACTCTAATTATTTGAGTGATTACTTCTCAGTTGTCCTAGGATGGTACATAGTACTGCTCTATACGTATTAAAGACAAGGTAATTCACTATATACAGCATATGCTGTAGAGCCTTAGTGCGTAATTCTCTGGGAACTGGTAGAAAGAGGCTACTATACCATACAAAGCTTCCAGAAACTCCTGGAGTTTCAGTAAGGCTCTTGGGCCATCAAAGAATGAAAGTATAAATAGGAAGTGAATGAGTTAGTGTCTGGGAGGGAGAAATTAACCTGTGCATCTTGATCTAGTGAATTGAATAAAGTTTGAAAAATAGAACTCTTGAAAATTTCTGTAAAATTGAATCTCTTCAGACCTCTAACAAGTAAGAGAAATTGATTATGGCTCTTTCCATATTATAAATGTAACAACATACACACACAAAAAAAATAATAATAATTTATTTTTTAAGGAAATGATCCATGATTATCTTAAATGTGAAAGCCACATTCAACAAACTGATACTAGTTTCAGGAGAAATAAAAACCAGAATTGTAGCCCGAAGTAGTATTTGGAATGTAACTTGTCTCTTATTACTAGATGTCACGACAAATCATGCTTTATTTAGGTTTTTGCTTTTGTACCAATTACTTTTTGCTTCTGTGCCTTTACTATTTGATTATATTTCTTGATTGTAGTATCCTGAGGTTAATGAGAGGTGAAGACAGATCACGCATTCTAGCTGTTCCTGATTTCAACAAGCATGCCTTCCCCCAAAATCTTCCCAGGACTTCTACAAAACTGAGCATCATTATGTGTTTTTGTGTGTGCAGTGTGATAAGGAAAAAATAAATAGAAAGGAAAAGGACCCCAACTGCTTCCCAAACAGGCATTTAACCTCTAGATGTTTGCATGCCTCTAATAATAGACTGCTTAGGTTTCTAACATGCACTTACTACATTTAAAGTTCTTTTTTTTTTTTTTTTTTCTTTTCCATACCTAAAGACTTAGGGAGTCTTTAGATAGGATCTCCCGGACTTTCCAAACCTTTGCACATGCCACCGTTTGCCTGAGAAGGGGGTCTCTTCCCCAACTCACTTTACCTGGTTACCTTTCATTCATTGTTATTTCCTGAAAGATCTCTCCCCAGAGTAAGTTAAATTCCTCTGCTTGTTATCATAACCCTTATATTGCTCTGCCCATTATGATAACCCTAGCACTCACTTTGCACCCTTATATTTACTTACTTATTTATAATTTCTTGTTTAAAATGTGCACCTCTGCCATGTCTGTCTCCCTTACCATGAACTTCCCAAAGTCTAACACAGGCCAACGTAAGAGGTGCTCAGTAATCGTTGTTGATTGCAATCATAACACCGCAAGGGTCTTGGGAGTGGCTTAACTCTCCTTCCATAACCTCCATCAGCACCCTCCAAAGCCATAAAAACATAAAAATCTGATGGGAAATATGATACATGAATCATTACAAAAATATTATAATTTTTATTGATCTGCTACAGACAGTGTGTGAAAACTCTTTGCTGTTGTTGTGTGCCTTAGAGTCAATTCCAACTTACAGCAACCCTACAAACTATTTGCTACCCTATAAATACATTTTCAAGCCAAGTCCTCTTCCTTACCACACCCTCCAACAAAATTATCACCCTGGAGACCCCCTGTAAAGGGGTTCCAGTCCCCTAGTCAGTCACTGAGTAATCCAGCCTTTCTTCTCCTGTTTGTTTATTTGTAACTTTTAATCCCTCCCTTCCAGGATTCTCACTGTATCCAGGCAAAGATGATGACTCCTTATATCCACTCTGTGACTTCAAAAAAGATATACTACACAACACTTGAAGGGGTGTGAATTATTACAATATTCTGGACAGTAAATTGACCATCTTAAAATTCTCATACCCTTTGATTTAGAAGTCTCACATTTTCAAATTCTTCCTAAGAAATCATCAGATACATATGCAAAATTTTATCTACAAGTATATACATTGCAATAATATTTATAACAGTAAAAATCTGGAACAAACAAAATGCTCAACAAAAAGTGTTGCTTGGAAAAAAGAAGATGGACAGTAATAAGCATACACTTTCCAAATTTAGAATGAAGTCTTTACGTACTCTGTGCTACATGCTACAGAGACAAATGAGTAACTTAATCCCTTCCCTTTGTCAAAAAATAAACAATGCAGAATACATTAATAGATGCTATGCAGTTTTAATAAACAATTTGCAATTGGGCAACACATCATTTACCAAGTAAATGAGTGCTCCAATTAGTAAGGATTCTTAGAGTGCTTATATACAAAGTCATCAGGAACTTCGCACAAAATTTCTGATTGATTGACATTTATGTAACTTTGCTAAACAGCTACAAGACAATCACAAGATCAATGAGTCTTAGTTACAAGACCCCTAAAGTTCTGAAAACAGGATATGCTCATCAATCTTGAAAACAGGATATGTTCGGTAGTTTTAAAAAGAAGATGTGTTTATTAATTTTGTTTTCTGAAAGAATAAGTTTTAAATGAAAGTTAGTGAATAATTAAACCAGTCTTTCTGATTTCAGTGGGCCTGACCACCTAGAAGCAATTATGTGGAACAAAATAAGCTGCTTCCAAAGGTTACTATAAAGCATAACTAAAAGATTATTTGTTTGTTACTGTGCATAGATTCCTAACGACATTGAACAAGATGACCTTTAGTGTCATGGGTAAAAAAATACTTTATGTTTCCATAATGCAAAACTTGTAATTTTTACAACTTCTCCCTTTTGATTATGATTCAATTAGAATCTTTGATCAACTAAGTGTTGGCCAGGCACCATCTAAGTTCTTCAGGTCTTGGTATTCATAGGTGCTTGCTGTGACACACACACTCTCTCCACTGGTTCCCTGGCTTCTTTCTTTCATTGTTGTTCCAGTCAGGAAGAGACTATTTGCTATACCTTAGATTACTGCTCTCAAGCTTTTAAGACCCTAGTCACCAAACAATTTAGCAGTCTGAAAAGGATACATATTATCAATATCAGGAGGATGCATAAGCCAATAGTTTAAAAAACTTTTCTAATCAATGAACCTAAAGGTCCTAACCAAGAAAATAAATCCTAAAAATCATTAGTAGGGGCTTTGGCAGCATTAGCTGCTTCTTTAGCATGTACTTTAGTCATTACTGTATCTTGACACACTTCAGTTTGGGTTATTAATATACACGCAACATTTTTTCTTACTAATGCACACATTCCTCCTTGGGAAGCAAATAAAGAATCAAGAGCTAGCCTGTTTTGTAAAGTCGTTGCTCTTATTCGAGTTACTTCAGTGGACAAAGACAATATGGCATTACTCAGACCATCAACAGAACTTTCAAGTTCTAAGGCAACCCTGTCTAATATTGATTATAATCAATAATTTTTTTGTTCAACACAAGCAAGTCTTATTCCAGTGATCCCAGGGATTATGACCGCCATGGAACAACCAATTGAATGTCCTTTACTAAGGAGTCCCTTTTTTGATAGCTGTTCAGTCAGATGTTTGATGATTTCTTCTCAATCCTTTACCAGGGTGTGGCTGTCGAATTTTTTATTTCTCCAGAAAGTAGTTTAGAGTGGAAGAAAACTTGAAGCACTCCATAAGCCAAATAGTAAGTTCCCATCCAACTGAACAGCAGCACTTACAGGCATGATGACCAAACACAAAATAAAGTTCTTTAAGGCCACATGAGGGAAGGTTCCTCAAAGTCTTGGCAAGGCTAGAGAGGAGTAAATACCAAAAGGAGGCATATAACCATTACCTATATCAGTGATGGGTTCATGTCCTCTAGATCCATTTAGAAAATAATTTCCACCAGTACCAGGAAGTATAGAGGAGTAAGTGAACAGAGATATTTTATCTTTTAAAAGAAAATAGACCTGGACAAAAAGCATTTTTGTCTGAAAAATAATAACCATCTCTATAAATCTAATTAGAACATGTACTAAAACCATAAGTTTTTGAGAAAAACACCAACTTCCTTTAGTTTCTACAGCATATTCATATGCCCCATCAATATATTGGTTTATTATTTTTGAATCATTTAGATAAGGTGTAGGATCATCATATTTTACAAAAGAGCTGTATATTGTTTCTTTTAAAGTCAAAAGAACCACAATCAAGGAAATTCCTGCCTGACTTACAGGTACATGTGAAGGAGCCCAACAATTTGTTTGATTATAGTTGCAATTTGTCTTGCTAGCAAAAGTAATAGGCAAACAAATATGAGCAAGAAAAACATGTTCTTCCTGTTAACCTAGGCTGAAGATCTCCAATAGGTTCAGCTGTCCAAAGAGGTTTTCAAGCATGCTGTAATTGGGAGATGTGACTCTAAGGCTCAATGCCTTTTAATTTTGTAGCAGACTGAGTATTCAGGAGAACTTGATAAGGTCACTTTCAGTGTGGTTCAAGGGCTACTTTTGTACTAGTTGTTCAAGGCTGAAGATACAAATTTTTGCAAAATTTCAATCTTAGCCATAACATTGCCAATACTAGGGATGAATATTTTTTAGCATAAGTCATGAGTGATTTACAGTATTTGCTCATATCTTAGTGGCCAACAGATGTGAGACAGGTATAAAAGGGAGAGTTTATAAACTCTAAGTCTGTTGGCCAAAAAATACGAGTATTACTTTAATTGAGCAGGGCTTCTAAGGCACGAGGCACATACAGACAGAATGAGAGGATTTTGCAACACTATGTCTGAGGAGGCTTTTAATAATTTTGTTGCTTTAGTCATGGCTTTTAAGCACCCAGGCAAGACCTTGGCTACAGGATTTAGTGGTGAACTATAATAAACTATAGGTCTCTGTTTATTTCCGTGTTCTTGACTCAACACCTCAAGGATTGACCTTTTCATTCATGACCATTATAAGTAAAAAGCTTGTTTTCATCTACTTAGTTTATGTGCTAAGTACTGAACTTAAGACAGACAAAACTGTAATTTATCCTTGGAGACCTTCTGGCCCTTTTCAGTTAATTTTTGCAAACGGTATAATGAATCAACTTGACTGTCCTAGAGAATATGAGAGCATAAAAGTAAATCAACTACATGTTGAACAATCAAGGAGTGCTCAAGAACTTCTGATGGGACACAGTATCTTTGCGTTTTAAGCAGATTGCATAGAAGATAAAGTTAACCTTTATAATCTTTTCTTTAGAGCAACTCAATAATTAAAAAAGCTTTTGTCATTTTACCAGAGAAAGAACCAAATTTTAGTTCTGCATACTATTTGATATTAAAATTGTTTTTAAAAAATCTCATAAATAAACCTATTAAATCTTAGTTTTGACTATAAGAAATAACTTTTTCATATTATAACTTTTTAAGTGGCAAAAAAATGAGCACATTTATTAACAGACTCAAATATACATATATCCTCTCTGTGACATATAAAAAGCAAAGGTACACAAACTTAAATTATAGTGAATGTCTATTAATTAACTCAATTTAGTATCATTCCAAGGTTTTAAATTATCTAAAGGTCTTCAAAACTGTCTTAAGCCCACATACCACAAAACATATTACTGTTACCAGATAGAACATTCTCTCTAGATCAAAGCCAAGCTCTCAAAAAAACGAGACAGTAGACAATCAACTATTTTTAACAGCAGCATACTCTTAAAAAGCACAAAACAAAGCAAAGCAACGCACACACACACACACAGAAAAAAGTTGAAAACTAGGTTCTAGGTTCATAATTTTATTAACTTGTCAAGTTTCAGGAAGAAGCAATCCCAGACCCTGCTGACTCAGCTGAACCCATTTTAGAAACCATCTGAGGCCTCTGTCAAACCCAATCCAACTTTTTTTTATCAGACCCAGTGCAATTTCCTTTGGACTCAGTCCAAGCAGAATATTCAAATAAAAACTACCTGAAGTCTGTGTCAGACCTAGTCGGATCTAGACCAGGTCCATTTCCCTCGGACCCAGTCCAAGGAGAGGATTTGAATAAAGCAAATAGAAAGCAATGACAAAGCCCAGACATCAAACAAAAGTTCTTTAAAATGGTCACTACAGATTTAATCTTTAGTATAATTAACCCACTTCAAAAAACTATAACATGCAACTCTAGAGTGAAAAAGACAAAGCAAACGGAAACCCAATTTTCCAAAGTAGCCACTACAAATTTAAGTCATCTTTGGTATTGTCAGACCACTTACTCAAAAACCCATAACATGCAGCTTTGTACTGAGAAGACATGTAAGCAAGGTATAAGGAGCAGAAGAAGGAGACTTAAAACATAAAGAGTCCATGCTTAGAATCCCTAGGACAACTATACCTAAGCTGAAGTCCCTGTCAAACGACCGTCTGAAGGCACAGGAAATAGAAAAAAAAATGGTGACTCACCAAGAGGACTTCTGGGCAAGCTCCAGTCATGCCTAGCTTCAGTTGCTTCAATAAACGTGGGAGGTCAAAATGCAAAGGGAGAGATTTACCCCTAAGACTCCGGGGTTGGTGAGGTATCAGCAGACACAAGGGGTCCTGTGAGTATCAGCACCTCTTCACTCATCATCCACAGGGTTAGTTGGGGATCTTCTCTAGTCTTGTTTCTGACAGAAAATCACTGTCAAAAAACAAACAATTCAGAAAACCATTAATAGATTGCTATGCAAGTTTAATAGAAAATTTTCATTGGGCAACATTTTTACCAAGTAAATGAGTGCTCCCAATTACTCAGGATTCTTAAAGTGCTTATATACAAAGTTATCAGGAACTCTGAAAAAAATTTCTGATTGATTGACATTTACCTAACTTTGCATGTAACAGTTACAAGACAATCACAAGATCCATGTCAGTTACAAGACACCTAAAATTTTGAAAATGGGATATGTTCATCAATCCTGAAAACAGGATATGTTCATTAATCTTGAAAACAAGATATGTTCATTAATCTTGAAAACCAAAACCAAAAACTAAACCCGATGCCATCGAGTCGATTCTGACTCACAGCGACCCTAAAGGACAGAGTGGAACTGCCCCATAGGGTTTCCAAGGAGCGCTTGGTGGATTCAAACAGCCAGCCTTTTGGTTAGCAGCCATTGCTCTTAACCACTACACCACCAGGGTTTCCAATAATCTTGAAAACAGTATATGTTAATTAGTTTTGAAAACAAGATGTGTTTATTAATTTTGATGATTTTCTGAAAGAATAAGTTTTAAATGAAAGTTAATGAATAATGAAACTAGCCTTTCTGATTTCAGTGGGCCTGGTCACCTAGAAACAATTATGTGGAACAAAACAAGTTGCTTCTAAAGGTTACTCTAAACCATAGCTAAAAAGTTATTTATTTGTTACTGTGCATAGATTTCTAACAACATTGAACAAGATGACCTTTAGTGTCACAGATAAGAAAATGCTTTATGTTTTTACAATGCAAAACTTATAATTTTTTTTACAACTTACACTTTCCAGATTGCGAATGAGCTCTTTACACACTCTACTACACACACAAAGTGATTTCTTTAGAGATAAATGAGCAACTTAATCCCTTCCCTTCAAGAACAGAGTGTCTAGAGTGGAAACAAAGAAGTAACATGATAAATTACTGTGTGTTAAAAGAGGCATGATCAAAGCTCAGTGAAGTTATATTTTAAAGTGTCTTGAAGAATGAGTTGCAGATGGATTACCCAGGGGTATAGGTACATAAAACAAGGGGTTGTAAAAGGTCTAAGACTGCTCAGAAAATGCAAATAATCCCAATGTGGGTAAAACATATGGCATATAGGAGGAGCGATGACAGATTAAACAGAATGCAAATCAGAGACCAGATTTGCTTTTCTTTGAAATAAGAGACTTATCTTGAAGAGTTGATAGAATCACATTTCTCTAAATTTGGAAAAGATGTGCCTTTTTAAAAATATCTCAAACTTCCACCCATACCAAGAACGATTTCTTAAAAACTCACTTAGAACTTGCCTTCCATTTAGGAAGCTGTAGCAGCACCTACCTAGCATGGCAGGGGACAGTTGCCCCAAGTCAGTTTCATTGGCCTACTTTGATTTTCCACCATTGGAATCACTTCTTTAGGTCAAGGCTTGTTCTCTACAGCTCTATTAAAACCATCAACCAGGGAATGGTAGCCCATTAATTTTGTTTTTCTTAAACTAGATCACGATGCCATAGAAAGTATGTGTAGTGGGCCGGAGTGTGCCTGAAGCACCCTGCATACTTCTGAAGCATCAATTTTACCTGAACATTCTGGATGGAAGAAAGTTAGTTTTATATGAAATATTAATAGATACACAAGGAAGAATGGAAAACTTGTTTAATTTTTAAGACAAAAGAAAGTTCTCCAAAAAATTTGTCTTTTCCCTCACACTGTTTTAGGGTACACTTCCAGTGGCCCCTTTTGCCCCACTCACAAAATGTTTCAGCTCTTCTGACTTTAGAGACATCGTCACATTAGAAGTGGAAATAAGTGCCCTAAAAAAGTTGGTGGTTACACTTGTATTAACTCCAGTGCCCTTTCTTGGAAAGGAAATGTGCCTGGAATCCTAAAACACAAAATTGACAAAAGTGAAACACTCAGGTTAAAACGGTGTGAGGGTTGAGCCCAAAGCCTGATGTTCAGGAACCTATTTACCCAGTTGCTACCCATGTGGTCACAGAGACAAGGCAGAGTATCCCCTAAGCATCTGCAGCTGTTTCAGAACAACTTCCCTGAAAGAATGGGACCTAAGGCTGATATACTGGGGCCAGGAGAAAGGAGGAGGAAAAATTGACAAGTTGGAAGGATGAACCTGGGCATGGGAATGCCAGGAATGCTTGGACAAGCCATGCCTTATGTATGAGGAAACTCTGTGTCATGGATTGAATTGTGTCCCCCAAAAAATGTGTGTAGCAACTTGGCTAGGTCATGATTCCCAGTATTGTGTGATTCTGTTATCTGATGTGATTTCCTTATGTGTTGTAAGCTCTATCACTATGATGAGATTATATGTGTTCTCTTATGTGTTGTAATTCTGTCACTGTGATAAGGTTATACTGATGAGGTTGACAAGATCAGTGTCTTAATGCAATCTCTTTTGAGAGATAAAAGAGAGAAGCGAGCAGAGACACATGGAAACCTCATACCACCAAGAAAGCAGTGCTGGGAGCACAGCACGTCCTTTGGGCCTGAGGTTCCTGCGCAGAGAAGCTCCCAGACCAAGGAAAGACTGATGACATGGACCTTCCTCCAGAGCCGATGAAGAAAGCGTTCCCCTGGAACTGAAGCCCTGAATTTGGACTTGTAGCCTACTGGGCTGTGAGAGAATAAACTCTTTGTTAAATACCTGTGGTATTTCTGTTGGAGCAGCACTAGATGACTAAGACACCCTCCAAGGCAGGAGGATAGCAACGGTGCAGCAGAAGTCCCAAAATCAGGAAAACGAACACTAAGAACTAAGACTACAACCTAAACCCCCTGAGGCCCTGCTCAGAATCTTTTTTTCTACCTCACAACTTTCTTACTAGGCCTCATAGTATCATAAGGATATGGGTAAATGTTTTACATTTAAAAATGCTTTTTCAACCTAGTTAATAAAATTCCCCTAAATATCTTAAATTGCATTTGATTTAGTATATTCTACTTTCTTTGTTAAGTACTTAGGGTGTCTAACAATAAAAGAAAAAAAATCCTAACTCCTTAAATAAATTACTTTCTTTTTTAAGTATTTCAGGTGTCTAACAAAGGAAACTCTGGTGGTATAGTGGTTAAGAGCTATGGCTGCTAACCAAAAGGTTGGCAGTTCGAATGTACCAGGTGCTCCTTGGAAACCCTATGAGGCAGTTTTACTCCGTCCTATAGGGTCACTGGCACACAACAACTACAATTAAAACAAACAAAAAAAATCCTAACTGCTTAAATAAATCTCACAAATCTAGTAAATTAATTTTATGGACATAATACCTCTTAAACTCTCCTAAACATTTACAGACTCAGTAAAATTGTCTAACTTTTCAAGCTAAAATTCCAGTCTAAATAAAGTAACATATTAACTTCTAATTGTGGGACTCATCTGTTAGATATTTCAATATGCCAAATTCTCTTTAATAATGAGTGCTTACTAAAAATGCCAAGATTATTCCTAAAATTTCAACAAAATAGTAATACTATGGTTTGATTTACTTTATTACATTCCCATAAAAAAGTTAAGTTTTCAAGAAACTAAAATGAAAGAAACAATTAGATCCCAAGCAAGGCAGAGTTACTCCTTTATGAAAGTTGAGGTTGCTTCCCCAGCTGGTGGATGTTGCTCTTCAACCACAGAGACAGCAGGGAGATTTTTCTGGTAACCCAGACTGCTGTGCCACAACCTTTTTATTGCCACTATGCCAATAGGGAACCCCAAGTCCATGATGTACAAAGGAATTTAAATTAAGCCTTATCTACATCTATAACTTCTCTCAGTTTTATTGTGACTAGGTTAGACATAATTTAGTCAATACATCCCCCATATTGCTTCACCACTTATTTGTATACAACTAATATTTAGTTAACTGCTCTTAAGTCAACTCCAACTCTGGTGACCTTATGCACAACAGGATGAAACATTGCCTGGTCTGCATCATCCTCATAATCGCCAGCATGTTCAAATCCATTGTTGTAGGTATTGTGCCAATCCATCTCACCAAGGGTCTCCCTCACCCTTGTTGGCCCTCTACCTCACCAAACATGATGTCCTCCTGTAGTGATAGATCCCTCTTGATGACGTGTCTAAAGCAAGAGAATTGGACGATGTTCTGTTATGATCCATAAAGTTTTTATTGGCTAATATTTGGAAGTAGATTGCCAGGCCTACTAGTCTTAGTCTGGAAGCTCCACTGAAACTTGTCCACCTAAAACATTAAACACTAATTCCATTCTGGCCTTCTTTTTGTTACTCAAACTTGGCAAGTGACTGTGAACTCAGTGATCCCTCTGCCCCTGTTCCCACATGGCCAGCTCTCTCTTGTCATTCAGGTCTTTAGTTAACTGCCACTACCTCATACAGACCATCTTTAATGAGCCAGTCCAGAAGAGTCATTGCTTAACACACCTCCTTGTGGCATTTATCTCCATTAGAAATTTGTTTACTCCTTAATTCTCTCTACCCACTAAACAAAGCTATTAAAATGCTCCAAGCTCCCACGCTTTTGACTTCTCCCTGCTAAATTAACCTTAGAGTTCACACCATATATCTCTCCTAATTAATTTTTATTGTTTTCTAAAAGAATAAGTTTTAAATGAAAGTTAATAAATAATGAAACCAGTTCCAAGTCAGAATATTAACTAGGTGGTATCTGAAGGTGTTGGAACAGCAATGGCGACGGTAACCAACTGCACAACTCTTACAGAGAAGTGGGGCCAAGGAGGGTCACTCAGAGGAGTCGACCCTGGCTTCAGTCCCAGGAGTTTATTTATAGTCAATACAGCAAGTAGTGAAGCAAATCACAGAACAATGGGCTTTGGGTGAATAACAATAAGTTTCAGGCAAGGGAGAACGGACTTCAGCTAAACAAGCCAATCAGTAACAGGACAATAGGTTTTGGAAAAACAAGTCATGACAAGTCTCAACATGTTGCTGACAAGTCTCAACATGCTGTGTGCAGCATATGGGCCTTTGAGGGGCTGAATTGTCAGTGGTGTAGCCATATTTCAATGGCACATATCCCCACATGAAGGTGGTAGAGGATCTGCTTACAATGGAATGTAAACTACAACTGATTTCATTTAAAAGTACATTTGATAGCCAGTTTCTTTAAAATGTATGGCAAGCTAACTTTAAAATGTTTGAAGGCTAACAAGTGTCAAAATATCTTACAGCGTATTATTGATCAGAATGTTCACAAAATAACTCAGTAAAATAAAAATTCCATACGATATCCAAAAAAAACTCAGAAAATTTTTTTTTTAAATGAATGAGCTTGAAGAATGTAATCAGTGCCACTGAATTATACATGCAGAAATTGATGAATTGGTGTATGTTCTGCTGTGTATATCCTTAACAACAACAAAAAATAAAATAAATTTTAAAAAAAGGAATGACTGTTATAAGTATTAGAAATGACACAAGTACTCCTTTCTTTTAAGCACATGTCCAGTTCACATAGTTAGATGTCTTCAGAGAAAATGAAAGATCTCCACCTGGAGGAAAAACATCTACAACCAGAAACCAAAGAAATTAATGGAATCCTTATGACCAAGATGATAAGCGACAATTGGGACAAAATACGGAATTTCCAAGCAAATCCTGATGATCTCCTCATTTCAACCTATGCAAAGGCAGGTGGATATCAGAAAATGGTGGTAGAGATAAAGCCAGCTTTAGCAGAGCAATGATACCTGGAGTGGGCCTCCCAAATTTAAAAAGTGCATGTTTTTTAGTTATCAAGGTTTTTCACCATGGCTGGCCCCTAGAATAAATGAAAATCAGAATTGCTCATGGGCTGTAATCCCTCAGGATCCAAGATTCTCCTTTTTATTTAGGTCCCTGATAGAGAAAGAGATGTCCAGAATCCAAAATTCCCAAAGGGCTGAATGAATTACAAGTTATATAAAAACAAAGTATCTGCCAAATAGCACAGAAGTTCTTCTTACAGTAAATCTTGCCAACCCAGACAGTCCTTAATCTCATCCGCTAAACTAGTGATATTAACCACAGTACTTGCCCACAAGAAGCTCCTTCAGTGTTCAATAGTTTAGTAAAATAGTTTTGTATCCTATTTTCTATATGTAACACAGTTAGATATATAAACCCAGTTATGAACTATTATATATATACATATCTATGTGTATATATCTATACATACACACACACACACACACACACACACACACACACACACACATATATATATACACTACATTTACAGAGGAGTCCTTAGGTGGTGCAAATGATTAAGCACTCAGCTACTAACCAAAAGTTTGGTAGTTTGAATCCACTGAGGGACACCTCACAAGAAAGATCACAGCCACTGGAAAAAGAACTCCATGGAACATAGTTCTATTCTGAAACACACGGTGCTACCATGAGTCAGAATCAACTTGCTGGCAAGTGGGCAACTAGTTTGGTATTTACCGTACATAACGGGTTTGGTTTGGTTTTTTTGGTATATACATATAAAAGAGTTGGTGGAAAAAAATAAGAGTAAGAATAGGCAAAAGGTATCTCAGGCTTGTGGAAAGGTACAGGAATTGGGAATATTATAATTGGGAAAAGATAGGGATGTAATGACTTATAATCCTACCAGGCTTATCCGTATTTACACTTTCAAGCACTCTGAGTGAGGTAAAGAACTTTAAGCTGTAACTAGTTTGGGAAAGTCTTCCAGAGGCCATGAAGTATTTGCCGTGGCTATTTCAAGAGGCACATTTAAGATTCATAACCAGAAAGATTTCAGAACAGGGTCTGCTCACCACAGTTACTTTGAAACAGCCTTGAAATGTGGTTTTGTTTTGTTTTCTGTCTTGGCTCAGATTTCACTCCTTCACCTCATTCCACTCTCATTTAGTCAGTACTTGCTGACTGCGCCTTGCTCTTTGCCATCAAGTCGATTCCAACTCACAGTGACACTGCAGGATAGAGTAGAACTGCCCCATAGTGTTTCCAAGGAGTGGCTGGTGGATTTGAACTGCTGATCTTTTGGTTAGCAATCGAGCTCTTAACCACTGTGCCACAAGGGCTACTTGCTGCCAGAGTTTACTTAATAAACTAGGGTAGCAGCTTCCTGTTGGCAAGTTTCAGTTTCTCAAGCTCTTTTGCACTGCCTTGTACTGGACACTTTGCTGCCCAGATGTTAATTTAAACTTGTACTGCACCTCAGGGATGAAATTTTGTTTTAGTTCCCCTTGGAAATTATGCAATCAACACCTAGGTCCTCCATACGATAGTCCCAAACAGCCTTATTTCCCCACCATCTCCACCACTGCTTAACCTACTGTGAGCCCTACTTAAACTTTCCAAAGTGGCGTGAGCCTGCCTTTATCCTAACTCTTGATGCTTCCTCCACCTGGGATGCTCTGACACATTTATGGAGATGGACATTGTAGTCCTGATTTAAATCTTTGTTCCAAACAAATCTCCTCAGCTGAGTCTTACCTGATCCCTTCAACAGTAAGCCACCCGTCCTCTTCTGAACTCCTGTAGCACTTTGTATGTACATCCTTTATGACTCTTTCCCTATATTATTTTTTTAACTTATTTGTTTATGTGTATCACGTATAAGTTAAAATTAGGTTTGGCTGCAAGCCTAATTTACCAAAATTGGTAAAAAGGAAAATGGATATTTGGTAGACGATTAACACTCTCTGCCACAGTTCACCCCTTTGGCTACTATATGTCCATTTACACTCCTGTATCATCAGCTAAGGAGCCCTGGAGGCACAGACATTAAGTGCTCAGCTGCTAACCAGAACGTTGGTGGTTCAAACCCACCAGCTGCTCCACAAGAGAAAGATGTGGCAGTCTGCTTCCATAAAGATTTACAGCTTTGGAAACCCTATGGGGCAGTTCTACTCTGTCCTATTGGGTTGCTATGAGTCAGAATCGACTTGATGGCAACAGGTTTGGTTTCTTATATTGCCTGTATTGGTTAGGTCTAAATTTTGCAGCAAATGTCAGAAAATTCAAAATATTAACAAAAGAAAAAGATGTCCGGAGGCTGGTTATCCGGAGCTAAAATGGAGACTGCACTAGTCATCAAAGATCTTGGCACTTTCTAACTTTCTGCTCCATCATCTTCAGATGTGGCTCTTGTTTTTATGGTCCCTGATGACTTCTGTAACTCTAACCATAATATGAACATTCCAAACATCATGGAGTAGAAAGGAAGGAATTAGGTCATGTCCCCTTCCTTTGAACACAACATCCGAGAATAGTGGCATGGCCACATCTACCTGCAAGGAAAGCTGAAAAACACAGTCTTTGAGCCAAGCAGCTATATGCCCTGCTAAAAATTGAGGCTACATTAATTTGAGGGAAAAGAGAAGAACAGACACTACCTCAGCAAGAAACACCCTGTGCCATAACTTATCTCTCTCTAAAAAAATTCTAAGCTTGTTAAGGCATAGGCTGTGACTAATTTATCTTTGTATCTCCCTACATTCATTCAATTCAATATTCATTGGATCAAGCTAGATTCATTATGTTTAAAGCCCTATGTTAGACACTAGGGATGAAGAGAACAAAAGGACAAAGTCCCTACCTCTACTGAGCTCTCAGTATCACAAGGAGGCAAATATGTAAACAGGAAGTAACAATGAGTACAGAGGATCAGCGGTGCTCAGAGAAGAGATATCGTCCATTCTAGGTGTCATGCAAGGCTCCACAGAGGAGGTGACAAGTGAGTTGAGTTTGCTCAACACTCCATGAATGTGAATTTAGCTGAATAAATAAATAATTAATGAAACAATCAAATTATCAATTAGCGGGTGGAATTAAGAATAACTAATGCTTCTAGGCACAACTTGGACACAGGAGATTGTGGACATGATCCAAAATGATGGGGATGTACAGAAGTGCCAGCAGGCCAACACCTTTGACAGGCATCCTTTCATTGAGTGGACTCTACCTCCACCTCTCAACTCAGGTAAGTTTTCCCAGCTAACCCCATGAGATTGAAATCACCATTCTGGGTCAGTTCGCATATAAGAGGAGAATTATTTCTGCAATCAGCCTTCTTGAAAATATTTCCAAAGGGAACTGGGCAGGAGTTTGAAGGAGATTAGGGTCAAAATGCCTACTTCTCCTGGGGAAAAGACTCCAAAATTCCTAAAAGATATGATCCAGTAGCATCAGGCAGCACATTCCCTATTGTTGACTGAGAGCTTGAAAGAAATCATGAATATATAACACAGTGAAGGGAGGATGGAGGACCCATAGCATCCAGTGATTAAGAACCACATTCCTGTGTCATTATACTAGCAACTCATGGAGAATTGTCTTTAAACACAACTTATCTATAACCTATCTACCAGAAAATCAAGTTAAATTACATATAGTATCATTATGGAGTCCTGGTGGTATAGTGGTTAACAGTTCAGCTGCTAACCAAAAGATTAACAGTTTAAATCCACCAGCCACCCCTTGGAAACCCTATGGGGCAGTTCTACTGTGTCCTATAGGGTTGCTATGAGTCAGAATCAACTTGACGGCAACAGGTATTTTTTCACAGGTATCATTATAATCAACAAATATTAGGCTTCACACCAAAGATACTAAGAAATATAAGACATAGCACCCTTGAAAATTTTGCAATCAATTTGGGAACAAATGACATGTTTTTATAAATTAAATAGTAACAAATAGCAGTTTTTGCAATAGAAGATAACCCTATGGTGAAAGAAGCATACACCTTGGAAACGAACAGTCCAAATGCAAATGCTACTTTGTATTCTTACCTGGGTGATCTTAAGCAAGTTATTAAATCTCTTCATGCCTAATGTTTCTTCATTTGTAAAATAATAATACCTAACATATATTAGGAGCCAAGATTGCCCAGCTGTTAACCAAAATGTCGACAGTTGGAACACACCAGCGGCTCCAGAAAAGACCTGATGACCATCTCTTGTAAAGATTACAGCCTAGGAAGCCCTACTACGGGACAGTTCTACTCCATCATGTAGGGTCGCCACAAGTTGGAATCAACTCTACAGCACACAACAACAACAATATGTATTAGAAACATATTATTGATTGAACCAATTAATCTAGCACTATTTGCTGAAAAAATTATCTTTTCTCCCATTGAATTGCTTTGGCAACTCTGTCAAAAATCAATTCACCATATATGTATGGGTATATTTCTGAATTCTCCATTCTTTTCCTTTCAACCATATATTTCTCTTTCTGCCCATATTACACTGTTTTGATTACTATAGTTTTATAATAACTTTTGAAATTAGGCCGTATAAGTCCTCCAAACTTGTTCTTCTTTTTTAAAGTTGTTTTAGCTTCTAGGTCCTTTGCATTTCCATATAATTTTTAGAATCAGTTTATCAGTTTCCACAAAAAAAAAAAAAAAAGCCACTGATATTTTGATTATAAAGCACCCTGGTGCACAGTGGTTAAGTGCTCAGCTGCTAACCAAAAGGTCAGTGGTTCAAACCTATCAGCCACTCCACAGAAGAAAGATGTGGCAGTCTGCTTCCATAGAGATTTACAGCCTTGGAAACCCTACAGGGTACCTCTACCCTGTCCTATAGGGTCGCTATGAGTTGGAACTGACCCGCAGGCACTGGGTTTGGTTTGGCTTGGATATTTTGATTAAATTGATCTATATGTGAATAGATTTCTTAAAAATAAAAATATTGAGTTTTCAGATCTATTAATGCATTTTATATCTCCAATTATTTAAGTCTTTAATTTATTTCAGCAATGTTTTGAAAGTATATAGAAATATAATTGATTTTTTAATTTTTACCTTGTATACTACACCCTGGCTTATTAATTCTAGTAGGTTTTTTGTAGATTCTACCAGATTTCCTACATAGACAATCACGTCTTCTATGAATAAAGACAATTTTGTTTTTTTCCTTTCTAATCTGGATAATCTTTATTTCTTCTTCTTGCCTTATTTTACTGGCTAGAATCTCCAGGACAAATGTTTAAAAGAAATTATAAAAGTGGACATCCTTGTCTTGTTCCTGATCTTACGAGGAAAGCATCCAGTTTTTCACCATTAAGTGTAATGTTAGCCGTGGGTTTTCTGTAGATGCCCTTTATCAGGTTGAGAAAGTTTCCTCAGAGTTTTTATCATGAGCAGGTGTTGGGTTTTGTTAAATGCTTTTAAGTTAGGAATTTAATTCATTTATTTTTCCCTCATTCTTTCTTTTGTTTAGGGCTATGAATTTTCCTGTGATCATTGTTTCAAATGCATTTGTTTTCAATATGTCATGTTTTCATTTCCACTTTTCAAAATTTTTGAAATTTTACTCCAGAGATTTTTAATAGACATTGTAAATTTCCAGGTGGAAAGGCTTTTCTTTTCTTTTTTTTCATTTTTGTGTGTGATATCCAGTTTTACTGCACCGTGATCAGAGAATGTTGTTTGTAATATTCTAGTTTTATGCACTCACCACCACTCATCTGTCAGTTTGTTGCACTGTGGTGGCTTGCACATTGTTTGATGCTGGAAGCTATACCACTAGTATTTCACTCATGGCGGACAGATTTCAGTGGGGCTTCCAGACTAAGACAGATGAGGAAGAAGTACCTGGAGAACTACTTGAAAAAAACATTGGCCAGTGAAAACCTTATGAGTAACAGTGGAACACTGTCTGATATAGTGCTGAAAGATGAGCCCCTCAGGCTGAACGGCACTCAAAATATGTATGACTGGGGAAGAGCTCGCTACTCAAAGTAGTGTCGACCTTAATGACATAGATGGAGCAAAGCTTTTGGGACCTTCATTTGCTGTTGTTGTGTAACTCAAAATAAGAAGAAGCAGTGTCATCAAAAAAGAACATTTCAAGACGTATCCTGAAGTACAACCCTGTCAGTGATAGGATAACATCCATACGCCTGCAAAGAAAACCAGTGATTACAGCTATTCAAATTTATGCACCAACCACTAATGCCAAAGATGAAGAAACTGAAGATTTTTACAAACTTCTGCAGTTTGAAATTGATCAAACATGCAGTCAAGATGCATTGATAATTACTGGTGATTGGAATGCAAAAACTGGAAACAAAGAAGGATCGGTAGTTGGAAAATAAGGACTTGGTAATAAAAATGACATTGGAGATTACATGATAGAATTTTGCAAGGCCAACAACTTATTCATTGCAAATGTGTTTTCTCAACAGCGTAGACAGTGACTACACACGTGGGCCTCGATGGACAGAATACACAGGAATCAAATCAACCACATCTGTGGAAAGAAATGATGGAGAAGTTCAATATCATCAGTCAGAACAATGCCAGGGGCCAACTGCAGAACAGACCATCAATTGCTCATATGCAAGTTCAAGCTGAAACTGAAGAAAATTAGAACAAGTTCATAAGAGCCAAAGTATAACCTTGAGTATATCCCACCTGAATTTAGAGTCCATCTCAAGAATAGATTTGACACATTGAACACTAATGACTGAAGACAAGACGAGTTGTGGGATGACATAAAGGACATCGTACATGAAGAAAGCACAAGATCATTAAAAAGACGGGAAAGAAAGAAAAAAACAAAATGAATGTCAGCTGCCTCCCTATGCTCAAAGGGTGGAGAACATCCCCTACTACCACCAGTCTGAGGAATGAGTAGTAGGAAACAGTGAGAGTGTAGGAAGAGACAGGTCAGTCTAGCTTCACACAGGGGACTTCTCCTGTGTAGAGTTGGCTGCAACACCCAAATTAAGTTCAGTTGCCCTACCTGGCAGCTCATGTGTTTGTGAGCCCAGGAAACTATCACAAAACACTTCTGACTGGTGGCGCAGTCGTTAAGAGCTACAATGAGCTATGGCTGCTTACCAAAAAGCTGGCAGTTTGAATCCACCAGTCGCTCCTTGGAAACCCTACGGGGAAGTTCTACTCTGTCCTACAGGGTGGCTATGAGTTGGAATCGACCCGACAGAAAATGGGTACCGTCTCCCTTGGGTCTTGCTAGAATTGGTCCCCACCTCCAGGTCCCAAGGAGATGGAATTTGGTGGAATGTCAGATCACCAACTTGCTTGTAATAAAGCAGGAAAACTGCCATCAGCCACATACTTTCTCAGGAGGCCATGTTCTTCACAACTCCCAGAAACATGCGGAATCCATTGTTTCAGGTTGGGTTCCCAGAAGCAGACCCAGGGATGAGGATTTTTGTGCAAGTGATTTATTTGAAAAGCGCTCCCAGGAAAGTATCCTCAGGGAGAGCAGGAATTAGGATGAGGTGGAGAAGAAGTCAAGCAAGTGTGTAAATTTAAGCAAAGTCCCACCCACAGGCTTAAAAGGGCTGGGCTTTTATGTTCCTGCCCTGATCATCACGCCCCAAGGAGATGTCAACTCCCAGATACTTATGCTCTCAGAGCCTCTGGGCAAAGCCACTCCAGTAGCCCAGAGTAGTTCTCTTAACTTAGCAGGTTCCTGCCTTAAAGAAAGAAGCACACAGAAGCTGCAGGTAAGTGCAAAGATCTGGCGATCCAAGTGAACGTGGCTGAGAAATAACAGCATTGCTCCATCTCCAGAGAGCATTAATAAGGAAGAACCCACTTCTCAGTCCCACTTGAAAATCCATTTTTGAGATGAGGAACACCACTGTTTGAATGCCTCCAAGAACTCATGAGCTCTGTATTACTGTACAGCTTTCTTATGAAGCAAGAAGCTGGACAGTGAACAGCTGGTCCCTGCTGAATCTATAGGGTGGGCAATGAGGTTGGTAAGGGTAAGAACAGCAGTGGTAGTACATGCGGGATTGGAGATTAATGTGCCAGCGCAGCATTATGAGCTCTGCCCTTGCCTTTGCCATCCAAGCTATAAGAGTTTTCAGCTTTGGGTGGAAATCCATCTTCTCATGCCACTACACTCTGCTCCCTGACACATGACATAGAACGTAGCCACTCAGATAGGAACCACCTGGAACCTGAGAAACAACATCCTATCCCCCTTCTATAGGGCAGAGAGTAGGGAGTGTGCCAGCCAATGAGGGGCTACTCAGAGCAGCAAATCCTACCATAATCAAGAGAGCAGAGACTCAAGAGTCAAGTCTGAGATGGGGATTGAGATGAAGCACCTATAGAAGATGGCCAAATGCCTGAGGAGGGCTCAAGACATATATGAAGACTAAAAGATGAAGCAGAAGGAAAAAAGTGACAGGAAGAGGAGGACAAGGAAGAAAGGTAAACAAACAATCAGAAAAGATTTCTGCGAAAATACCTGAACGCTGAGCTATGATGGCAAAATTCATAAAGAGATTAGCTTCACTAAAGAGATAAAATATTGGTTTATCTTCTGGATATATTGAATGGGTCTTAAATTTCTGAGAGAAAGCTGAAAACACTATATATATATATCTTTCCACTAGACATTGGATTTTACAATGAAATCTGTCATTGTAATAAAAAATTAAATAAATACATACATACATAAGATACATATATAGCTCTACATAGGCCAAGAGGAAGTCAGTCAAGCAGAACAAGGGGATACTGCATGGTTTAAAATCAAGAAAGATGTGTGTCAGGGTTGTATCCTTTCACCATACTTATTCAGTCTGTATGCTGGGCAAATAATCCGAGAAGCTGGAGTATACGAAAAAGAATGTGGCATCAGAATTGAAGGAAGACTCATTAATAACCTGAGATATGCAGATGATACAACCTTGCTTTCTGAAAGTAAAGAGGACTTGAAGCACTTACTGATGAAAATCAAAGACCACAGCCTTCAGTATGGATTACACCTCATCCTAAAAAAAACAAAAATCCTCACAACTGGACCAATAAGCAACATCATGATAAAAAGAGAAAAGATTGAGATTGTCAAGGATTTCATTTTACTTGGATCCATAATCAACACTCAGGGAAGCAGCAGTCAAGAAATCAAAAGAGGCACTGCATTGGGCAAATCAGCTGCAAGAAATGTCTTTAAAGTGTTAAAAAGCAAAGATGTCATGTTGAGGACTAAGGTGCGCCTGACCCAAGCCATGGTGTTTTCAATCGCCTCATATGCATGCGAAAGCTGGACAACGAATAAGGAAGACTAAAGAAGAACTGAGGCCTTTTAATTGAGGTGTTGGCGAAGAATATTGAATATACTACGGTCTGCCAAAAGAATGAACAAATCTGTCTTGGAAGAAGTACAACCAGAATGCTCCTTCGATGGTGAGACTTGTGTCACATTCTTTGGACATGTTATCAGGAAGGACCAATCCCTGGAGAAGGACATTATGCTTGGTAAAACAGAGGGTCATCGAAAGAGAGGAAGACCCTCAATGAGATGGACTGACACAATGGCTACAAGAGTGGGCTCAAACATAGCAATGACTGTGAGGATGGAGCAGGACCAGGCAGTGTTTAATTCTGTTGTACATAGGGTCGCTATGAGTCATAAACCTACTCAACAGCACCAAACAACAACACATAAGATAAATAAAAAATACATTTTTAAAAACTATTTTTAAGTTTATTTGATCACATAGGTAAAGTACATACCAAAATATTGTACGATTTCACAAAGAGAGTTTACCTTGCAAATCATCATCCAACAGGATTTTCCTGTCTTCCAATGAATTGGCTTTGCATACTGTCATTGAGGATTTAGGCTGGTGTGTAGTTTTGTCAGAGTAAACTTAAAGCTGAAAAACTATTTTGAAATCATAAAGCAATCTGAACATAAAGCTTTGTAAAGCAAAAAAACATTTTGGATTTCAGCTTTGTTTCTGTTACATTGTCATAAGTGTGTCAATAATCAACAGAACTGGAATCTTTCATTTTTCAGGTGCCCAGGTATCTGACACATACTTCTCATGTAAAGTTATGAGAGCACACTTAAACCTCTATCAACTTATCACAGGAAATTCCACTTAAAATAGATTTTCTGATTAACAGACTAGGAGTTTCATTGTAAAGAAAGAGACTGAAGACTCACTGTCATCCACCTGGGTGGGAGATGGAATAGGAGAACAGTGGAATGGAATAGAGGCTTCTTAGGATCCTTCCTACCTAGAGTCTATGAGTTTGAATTTTAGATGTGAATATAGCCTCTTCTCCCTTCAAAAGCTACAAATGTCACCTCTATGTGATTGTCTCCCATGTCTAAATCTCCAGTCCAAAAACCTTCTCCAGAGTTATTATATTTTCAGCTGCTTGCTGGATATTCCCACCTGTGCTATCCATGGCACCTCGGTCTTGGAAATGTTTAAAACCTTACCCATCTTTGCCCCTCTTCCTCCTACTCTTTCTCAACCATTTACTGCTCCTGATTTCCAGTTTCTGTTCATAAGAGCACTATTCTCTTGGGCATCTAAACCCAAACACTACAGTTCATGCATTCTTAATATCTCACTCTCCAGGATTCCCCAGGTTCGTCACAGCTGAGTTCAGTAATGTCTCCCTCTGCAGTGTTCTGCTTGCCTGTCTTCTTTCTCATCCTCACTCCTGCTTCAGAAGCACATACCCCTCACCTGGACTCTTACAACAGCCTTGTAGCCCCCGCTTACCAGTCTCCATTCTGGTTTCTCCAACCCATTTTATACTCTACTTCCAGATTATTCTTCAAAGTCAGCTCCAAGTATGTCATTCTCCTCTCAAAACCCTTCAGTTATTACCTACTTACTATCAAACAAAAACATACACTCTATTGCATAAAACTTAAAAAGCCTTCATGGTATTATCCTCATTTCTTTACTCTATGTGCTCTGTGAGTGTTTCTCAAACTTTTGGTCTCAGGATCCCTATACACTCTTAAAAATTTTTGAGGACACCAAATAGATTTTGTTTGTGTGGGCTACATCTATCAATATTTTCCATATTAAAAATTAAAACTGAGAAAATTTTAAAATACAGGATTATACAAGTACTTGTTACGTTATTCCATTTGCCATCAAAATTAAGACATCATCACACATGACAATGCTGAATTTTATCCAAGCCCTGTGATCCTGGAAATCTCCCCACCCTTTTGTCCTCCTTCCTTCAGTACCAGCACTTCTTGATCATATGCTACCCCCTGAAATGGTTGAACATCAACTAATTCTTTTTGGTACAGTGACTCTGTGTATTCCTTCCACCTTCTTTTGATGCTTTTTGCACCAATCAATTTTTGCTCATAGAATCCTTCCAATATTGCAACTCAAGGCTTGAATTTTCAGCTTGAAAAATGCTGAGCATGTTCTTCTCTTTTGGTCTTCTAACTCCAGCTCTTTGCACATTACAATACTTTACCTTGTCTTCTTGAGCCGCCCTTTGAAATCTTCTGTTCAACTCCTTTACTTCATCATTTCTTCTCTTAGCTTTAGCTACTCTGCACTCAAGAGCAAGTTTCAGAGTCTCTTCTGACACTCCATTTTGGTCTTTTTTTTTTTTTTCTTTTCTGTCTTTTTAATGATGTCCTTGATATCATCCAACAACTCTTCTGGTCTTCGGTCATTAGTGTTCCATATGTTAAATCTATTCTTGAGATGGTCTCTAAATTCAGGTGGGATGTACTCAAGGTCATACTTTGGCTCTCTTGGACTTGCTTTGCTTTTCGTCAGCGTCAGCTTGAACTTGCGCATAAGTTATTGATGGTTTGTTCTCCAATTGGTTGCCGGCCTTGCTTTCACTGATATTGAGCTTCTCCATCATCTCTTTTCACAGAGGTAGTCGATTTGATTCCTGTGTAAACCATAAGGTGAGATCCATGTGTATAGTGGTCGTTTGTGTTGTTGGAAGAAAAGTATTTCTGATGAAGAAGTCATTGGTCTTGAAGAATTCTACCATGTGATCCCCAGCATCGTTCCTATTACTAAAGCCACATTTTCCAACTGCTGATCCTTCTTTTCTGTGTCCAACTTTCTTATTCCAATCACCAGTAATCATCAATGCATCTTGATTGCATATTTGATCAATTTCAGACTGCAGCAATTGGTAAAAATCTTAAATTTTCAAAATCTTCATCTTTGGCATTTGTGGTTATTGCATAAATTTGGTCTTCCTTGTAGGCATATGGATCTTAATCTATCACTAACAGCATTGTACTTCAGGATAGATTTTGAAATGTTGTTTTTAATGATGAATATGAAGCCATTCCTCTTTAATTTGCGCTTCCACTACAGTAGATCATATGAATCAAAATGGCCAATTCCAGCCCATTTCAGCTCACTAATGCCTAGGATATCGCTCTTTAAGCATTCCATTTTGTTTTTTACAACTTGCAATTTTCTTTGATTCATACTTCATGCATTACACATTCTGATTATTAATGGATGTTTACAGCTCTTACTTCTCATTTTGAGTTGTGCCACATCAGCAAATAAAGGTCCAGAAGGCCTTACCCACCCACATTATTAAGGCTGATCTACTCTGAGGAGACAGCTCTTCCCCAGTCGTATTTTGAGGGCCTTCCAACCTGAGGGGCTCACTTCGGACAATGTTGTGTTGCGAACCATAAAGTTTCCATTGGCTAATTTTTGAAAGCAGATTGCCAGGCCTTTTTCCTAGTCTGTCTGTCTTAATCTGCAAGCTCCAATGAAAGCTGTCTACCATAGGTGACCCCACTGTTATTTGAGATACCAGTGGCATATCTTCCAGCATCATTGTAACATACCAGGCACCATAGTATAACAAACTGACAGACGAGTGGTGGGACTAAATTTAGGCAAGCTTGGTCATGATTCTAGTCCCCTGACCTCTCACTCTCCTTGGCCCTTACAGAATTCAGATGGAACATGTTCCATTTACCTTTAACAGTAAACTCAGGAAATAACTCCATGTAATTGACACATCCCATTGCTTAACCTCCCCATAAGGTCCTTCAGTACTTCAGTATTTTCCACTAAGACATTTCAGCCTAGAAAACCCTTCCCAACCTCTGCTTTCGCAGAGTAGTAGCTCAGACAACTCTGGTCTCTTTCCTCCATTTGTGATGGTCTCCTACTATTGCAATGCTCTTTCCTTTACTTTCCCTTATAATAAATCCCTTTTGAATAAAGTCGTCCTGCCCTGTTTTAACATTATTGGGGCAATTTTTTTCTTTGGCACACACAGTATAGCCTCCGGAAAACTTGGCTGTACAGTCCTGAGAGAATAAGTATGAAAAGGGCAAATATCATATTATTATTATAAAAATAGTTTTGACCTTGCAGACTACTTGAAAGAATCTTAGGAATCACCAGGAATTCTGAGACTGAGCTCAGCTAGGGACAGAAAAGGCCTTAAACAACAAGTTATGTCAGTTAAAAATGTTTCTAGAAGAAGAATGGTCTTAACCACAAAACATTGTTTACCTCACCTCGCGGTTAAAGTTTAAGCTGCTTCCTCCTAATCTTCCCGCTTGAAGCTGTCTTTCAGATCAACCAATTAAAGCTAGAATCCTGGGCATGCGCAGTGAAAGACCAGGTTGACCGCCAGATAGCCCCATCCCATAATAAGTATTGCCTAGGAACCAAAAGACCCATGCTAAGGAACCAAAATCACCGGACATACGGACATATGTCATCAAGCGGTGACTGAGTTCATTTCAGAAGTCTGTCAGCCACGTCCGTGCCAAATCCTAGCCCGACCCCTTTTTGAATATGTATAGAATAAATGAATATGTATGAATAAATGAATATGTATGACTTCTCCTTTCCCAGTAGTGTAAGACTTCCTCTATCTAGGCCTTTGTTAGGAGAGAGAGTGCTTTGGGACTGATTCTGCTGTCTCCTTACTTGCTGCGAGTAATAAACTACGCCTTGCTTTAAATCCACTGACTCTTAGTTATTCTTTACCAAGATTGCAAGCAGGAGCCCATTGCGTTGGGTAACAAGACCACACTTTGAGAATCGCCGCTCTATGTTAAAGTCAAACAGGGTTAGTTACTATTCCGCAAATAGGTCACACATGTTCCACTCTCCTTGCCTTTACTCAAGCTGTTTCCTCTCTCTGGGATCCTCTCTGCTCTACTACCTCTACACCATGTCAAAAGAATCATTTTTTGAAGGAATAACTCAAATGTTACCTCCTTTGTTCTTTGTTCTGTTTTTCTTGATGGGCCACCACCATTTCTGTCTGTGTGTATGTGTGTATATTTCCTTCCTCGGAATCTTCAAAGCACTTTATTTGTACCTCTTTATGGTATTTGTAACATTCCTTCTTCCATTTTTGCTGTTTATCTACTTCTCTTATTCCTTTCTTGCAAATATCTGGGTTTTTTTCTGTTTTTGTTTTTTTACTTCCAACACTAATTCACCCTTCTGCTATTAACAACCTGATTTTGCCTTGGGAAACTGGACCTGCCCAAATGTATATAGTTTCATGGGGTTATCAGTCAAGGAGCCCTACCCCTTCTGGCCGAAGAGTACACACATGACCCAAAGTAGGTCAGTCAGATGTTCAGCCCTAAAATTTTAATTATGAGCAGAAACTAAATCTATTTGGTGCTCACTCAATATGTAAGAAGTGCCTTGAAGAGAGACTATTTTTAGGTACCGCTTCCTAGATTCCTAATGTTGCCTTGCTTCCTCTTTTAGTTTTCTGAGTTATCCTATATCCTTTAAATAAAGTCTTTTTGTGTCTAACTTAACCATGGTCAGCTTTTGTTGCCTGTGACCAAGTCATTCTAATAATATAACCCACTGCTTTAATATACATACATAAAAACCCATACAAATCCAAGTTCTGTGAAAATAGGACACGTGCAGTCTTACCAATCTTTATGAACACCTCTCCAACATGACATATACACACATAATACACATAACAGCCATACAAAGAATACATCAATATTAACTCTACTCACAAAGTAAATTTCCTTGAAATGATTTATTATCATCATAATTTCCTACTTTTTTGACATCATCCTCTCTGCTTGGGATGGCATTTGAAGATTACTCAGAACTCAAAGCTGGAGGACAGGGCAGAATCTGGTGCTTCTAATCAGCAGTGAAGATACAGGAATGTACTACTAGGGATGTCAGGGGCTGAGGACCCAGAACCTAGCAAAGTCCCTGCCCTCAAGCAGCCCACAGTCTTGTAGATGAGGCAAATACTTACGTGACAAGTGCCTTATGTGCTGTGAGGATAAAGAAGAGAGTCAGGAAAGGCTCACAAACCAGGACTAAGAAGGCTGCACAGGAGTTTATCAAGCAGAAAAGGAGAGGCTAAGCCTCTAAGACCAGGAACATCAACAGCAGAGGCACGGAAGTCTTCCAGATGATGCTGGCAGACTGCATGGCTTGAGCTCAGGTGATGAGGGAGAAGGATAGCAAAGAAGCCAGAGATGCAGCTTTGAGAAAGTTTATTAAAAATGGCCTTTATTTCAAGTTCAAGAATTTCTTCTTTATTTTATATATCAAACAAACAACACCAAAAAAACCCAACAAATCCATTGCCCTCAAGTTGATTCCAACTCACAGCAACCCTACAGGACAGAGTAGAACAGCCCCGTAGGGTTTCCAAGGCTGTAATCTTTATGGAAGCAGACTGCCACATTTTTCTCCCACGGAGCAGCTAGTTGGTTTAAACCACTGACCTTTAGGTTAGCAGCCTAACACTTAACCACTGAGCTACAAGGGCCCCTTCTTCTATATACCAAAAAACAAAACCCATTGCTGTTGAGTCAATTCGGACTCACTGCGATCCTGCAGGACAGAGTAGAACTGCCGCATAAGGCTTCCAGGTAGCGGCTGGTGGATTCGAACTGCTGACATTTTGGTTAGTTGCCCAGCTTTTAACCACTGTGCCAGCAGGGCACAGCTCACTGTCTGTTTTTGTAAATAAAGTTTTATAGGACACGACCACATCCATTCATTTACATATTGTCTATGGCTGCTTTCACACTACAGCAGCTAAATAGAGTGGCTGCAGTAAATGCCATATGACCCATAAAGCCTAAAATATTTATTGCCTTGCCCTTTAGGAAAAAAAAAGTTTGCTGACCCCTGCTATGTACTGGATGAAGCAATTTGAAGGTTTTTAGAAAGCTAACCCCTCCGTTGCTGCTTGGAGACAGATTTAGTGGAGGAGAAACAAGGAGAACACACTGGTTCCCTGTACACTATTCTTTCTTCTCACAGGCTCCCAGGACTCTATGTTCTTCTGTTTCTCAGGGTTGACACCACCTGCTTGAACCATCTGCTTTTCTTGTTGTTCATGACTATACAAAGGGAAGCATAGCCCCAACATTCCTCAGCCTCCTACCCTTGAGATTAGGGATATTTGTCTTAGGACTTTTAAATCTAATCACTATAAGGAAATAAATAGGGAAGTAGCAAAATACACAGGCACCAAGATTCTGAAAATCATACAGAGCTCTTAAAAACTCATTATTCTTCTTTGTGTTCTCAGTGTCTACTGATCAAAAAATGTTGGATGAATGAATGTAGAATGAATGACTGGATGCTAGCAGCCTCTAGTATACTACAGAAATCTCAATATCTCTTTGTTCTCTTTTATTTCTGAAAGAAGTGTCGTTTGGACGTTTCTCCATCTTTCTATAAAATTATTAGCCCCCACTCCCACCCTCACTTTCTGGGTTTCCAGCACTGTATCATGATGCCAGAAGCAAAAATTTAAACTAGTAAGCACCCCCAGTGGCCCCAAAAGGAGATGCCTTAAATTTTACAGAAGTCCTATAAAGCACTCTGTCATTCATTGTGGTTTGATTTTCATGGTTAGGGTCCTCATTTCAGTCATTTCCTCCCACACTTGGAAATGATTTCACTGTGTGCTCTTGTCGCCAGAGGACAGAAATTCAATCCCAGTTCCATACTTAAAAAAAAAAAAAAAACTGTTGCCATCGAGTTGATTTTGACTATAGTGACCCTACAGGACAGAGTAGAACTGCCCCATAGGGTTTCCAAGGAGTGGCTGGTAGATTCAAACTGCCGATCTTTTCGTTAGCAGCTGAGCTCTTAACCACTGCGCCACCAGATCTCCCAAAATAGGTTAAGGAGCACGGAAAAGAAAGGAAATCACTAAAGGAGTGGGAATTTAATTGGAGTCGAATGCATCCAATACTAAGCCAAGTTTACATTTTCCCACAATTCTACCCTGTTTAGATTGCATACTAGGCCTGAGGAGACCCAGGGAGCATGAGAGCCAGGCTCTCTCTACAGAAATAAGTTCATCAGTGTGCACAAAATACCGGTAAACCAAGAGGAAAGAATAGAGTGAATTCTGGTATATTTGGCCTCCAGGGTTGTGTTCCTCCAAACAGCCCTTGATTTTGCATAACTAAAGGAAGCTAAGATTTGCAGACAGGATGAGGGCACAATAGAGTGATCATTTACAGTTCCTTCTCCAAGCAGGTCATAGAGTTTGTTTATGTTCAGTACCAGTTCTTTCAGTCGCGGCTCTAACTTACCACATTGATGCTAAAAGCCTCCCAAAGTGCACAGCTACCTGCTCAGTGCCCTGGCATACCTCTAACACAGTGGTAATCTGAGCCTCTGCAATTGCCATACCAAGGAAATGCTACTCTGCTTCCTTGGAATGCAACTTCTATATTCACTGACCCTCGGACAGGTCTTTGGGCTTCTGATTTTCCGCTAGAACTTGAAGGTAACAATACGGCTTAGACAAATGTTATTTAATTAATTTATTTTCTTTAATCTTTAATACACTAATGTAAGTGCTACTATACAGATTAAAAAAAGAACAGTTGCCATTGAGTAGACTTGACTCATGACGACCCCACATGTGTCAGAATAGAACTGTGCTCCACAGGGTTTACAATGGCTGGTTTTTTGGAAGTAGAACACACCAGGCCTTTCTTCCCAGGTGTCTCTGGGTCTCTGGGTGGACTCAAGCCCCCAACCTTTCAGTTAGCTGCGAGCATGTTAACTGTTTGCACCACTCCAGGACTCCTTTATATAAATAATATTGATCAACTCAACTAAGAAAATAATCTTAAGGAATCTAAAAAGTAAAACAAAAGATAACCTGCAACTAACAGACACAAGCCTAATAATGTCAGACTTAAAAATTCAGGACCTCAAGGCAAAATTGCCAAAAGCTCCCTCCCACATAATCTCTCTTTTCCACCAGGACCTTTTCCACAAATACTGCTACTTTCTTCCCTGTACATCCCATCCTCCCCCAAGAAAACCAAAACCAAAAAACCAAACCTGTTGCCATCGAGTCGATTCCGACTCATAGCTACCCTATAGAACAGGGTAGAACTGCCCCATAGAGTTCCCAAGGAGCACCTGCTGGATTCGAACTACTGACATTTTGGTTAGTAGCTGAACTCTTAACCACTACATCACCAGGCAGAAGGAGCTCTAATTCTCTGCCTGGGGCTATTTCTGCTTCCCTCAAAGGGCTTTCTTTTATCCCAACCCATTGCCTAAGACAAATACAGGGCCTGCAAAGGTGACTAAGACAAATCTCCACGCTCCAATAGGGTTCCTAGACATATAAACAATTAATTGCAGGATAGTGGAGTAAGAACTATAAAATTTACACACAAAATATTACAGGAGCACATGGGAAGAAACAATTTTTTCCATCCATGGAAGTCAGGGAAGGCTTCACAAGGAGGTCCTTTGGGACCTTGACCTTAAAGGATGAAAAAAAGCTTCCAGCTGGGTGCTAGAGTCTATGTGCCCAGCTCTCCAAAAACAGGGATCATGTGTTAATGTGGCTCAGCAATGAGTGCAGTGGAATTCTCTGAGAATTGGGAGATCCCTCACTGCTCACTACCCTGTTGCCTCTACTATCCCGCCACACCTACTTCCCCTAATATTTCTTCCCCTTTAAAAAAAAAAACAAAATAATCCATTGCCTGTCCAGTCAATTATGACTCACAGCGACCCTATAGGACAGAGTAGAATTGCTCCAAAGGGTGTCCAAGGAGTGGATGGTGGATTTGAACTGCCGATCTTATGGATAAAAGTCTGAGCTCTTAACCACTGCGTCACCAGGGCTCCACAGAACAATGTTATTGTTGTTGTTGTTAGGTGCCTTTGAGTTGATTTCAACTCATAGCAACCTTATGTACAACAGAAAGAAACATTGCCCTATCCTGCCCCATCCTCACAATCCTGGTTATACTTGAGCCCATTGTTGCAGCCACTGTGTCAATCCATCTCCTTGAGGGTCTTCCTCTTTTTTGCTGACCCTCTACTTTACCAAGCACGATGTCCTTCTCCAGGGACTGATCCCTCCTGGCAACATGTCCAAAGTATGTGAGACAAGTATCGCCATCCTTGCTTCTAAGGAGCATTCTGGTTGTACTTCTTCCAAGATAGAGTTGTTTGTTCTTTTAGCAGTCCATGGTGTATTCGATATTCTTCACCAACACCGCAATTCAAAGGCGTCAATTCTTCTTGCATCTTCCTTATTCATCGTCCAGCTTTTGCATGCATATGAGGCAATGAAAACACCATGGCTTGGGTCAGGCTCACCTTAGTCTTCAAGGCTACATCTTTGCTTTTTAACACTTTAAAGAGGCCTTTTACAGCAGATTTGCCAATGCAATGCTGCTTTTGATTTCTTGACTGCTGCTTCCATGGGTGTTGATTGTGGATCCAAGCAAAATGAAATACTTGACAACTTCAATCTTTTCTCTGTTTATCATGATGTTGCTTATTGGTCCGGTTGTGAGGATTTTTGTTTTCTTTGTGTTGAGGTGTAATCCAATATGCTGAAGGCTGTAGTCTTTGATCTTCATCAGTAAGTGCCTCAAGTCCTCTTCACTTTCAGCAAGCAAGGTTGTGTCATCTGCATAAAGCAGGTTGTTAATGAGTCTTCCTCTCATCCTGATGCCCCGTTCTTCACATAGTCCAGCTTCTCAGATTATTTGCTCAGCACACAGACTGAATAAGTATGGTGAAAGGATACAACCCTGATGCACACCTTTCCTGACTTTAAACCATGCAGTATCCCCTTTTTCTGTTGGAAAAACTGCCCTTTTTCCATGTACAGGTTCCTCATGAGCACTATTAAGTGTTCTGAGATTCCCATTCTTTGAAATGTTATCCATAACTTGTTATGATCCACACAGTCGAATGCCTTAGCATAGTGAATAAAACACAGGTAAAAATATTTCTGATATTTTCTGCTTTCAGTCAGGATCCATCTGACATCAGCAATGATATCTCTGGTTCCACAACATCTTCTGAATCCGGCTTGAATTTCTGGAAGTTCTCTTTCGCTATACTGCTGCAGGCACTTTTGAAGGATCTTTAGCAAAATTTTACTTGCGTGTGACATTAGTGATATTATTGGATAATTTCTGCATTCAGTTGGATCACCTTTCTTGGGAATAGGCATAAATATGGATCTCTTCCAAATTTCTTGGCATAGATGAGTGAGTGCTTCCAGCACTGCATCTGTTTGTTGAAACATCCCAGTTGGTATTCCATCAGTTCCTGCAGCCTTGTTTTCCACCACTGCCTTCAGTGCAGCTTGAACTTCTTCCTTCAGTATCATCGGTTCCTGATCATATGCACCTCCTGAAATGACTGAACGTCAACCAATTCTTTTTGGTATAGTCACTGTGTATTCCTTCCATCTTCTTTTGATGCTTCCTGCATTGTTTAATATTTTCACCGTAGAATCCTTCAATATTGCAACTCGAGGCTTGAATTTTTTCTCCAGTTCTTTCAGCTTGAGAAATGTTGAGCGTGTTCTTCCCTTTCGGTTTTCTATCTCCAGGTCTTTGCACATGTCATCATAATACTTTACTTTGTCTTCTGGAGCCACCCTTTGAAATCTTCTGTTCAGCTCTTTTACTTCATCATTTCTTTCTTTCGCTTTAGCTACTCAACGTTCAGGAGCAGCTTCAGAGTCTCTTCTGACATCTATTTTGGTCTTTTCTTTCTTTCCTGTCTTTTTAATGACTTTTTGCTTTTTTCATGTATGACTTCCTTGATGTCATTCCACAACTCATCTGGTCTTCAGTCTTTAGCGTTCAACGGGTCAAATCTATTCTTGAAATGGCCTCTAAATTCAGGTGGGATATACTCAAGGTCATACTTTGGCTCTTGTGGACTTGTTCTAATTTTCTTCAGTTTCAGCTTGAACTTGTGTATCAGCAATTGATGGTCTGTTCCGCAGTCTGCCCCTGGCCTTATTCTGACTGATGATATTGAGCTTTTACATCATCTCTTTCCACATATGTAGTTGATTTGACTCCTGTGTATTCCATCTGGCAAGGTTTACGTGTGTAGCTGCTATTCATATTGATGAAAAAAGGTATTTGCAATAAAGTCGTTGTCTTGCAAAATTCTATCATTTGATCTCCAGCATCGTTTCTATCACCAAGGCGTTATTTTCCAACTACCCATCCTTCTTCTTTGTTTCCAACTTTTGCATTCCATTCACCAGTAATTATCAATTCATCCTGATTGCATGTTCTATCAATTTCAGACTGCAGAAGTTGGTAAAAATCTTAAATTTCTTCATCTTTGGCCTTAGCATTTGGTGCGTAGATTTGAATAATAGTCATATTAATTAGTCTTCCTTGTACATATGGATATTATCCTATCACTGACAGCATTTTACTTCAGGACAGATCTTGAAATGTTCTTTTTGACAATGTATGTTACGTCATTCTTCTTAAAGTTGTCATTCCTGGCATAGTAGACCGTATGACTGTCCAATTCAAAATGGCCAATACTACTACTAGTCATTTCAGCTCACTAACGTCTAAGATATCAATGTTTATGCATTCCATTTCATTTATGATGATTTCCAATTTTTCTAGATCCATACTTCATACATTCCACATACATTAATGGATGTTTGCAGCTGTTTCTTCTCATTTTGAGTTGTGCCACATAAGCAAATGCAGGTCCCGAAAGCTTGATTCCATCCACGTCATTAAGGTCAACTCTACTTTGAGGAGGTAGCTCTTCCCCAGTTGTATTTTGAGTACAGCAGACTGACAGACATGTGGGGGACAGAACAATATAGTGGAAGCCATATTAGACTAGACATCTAAATTATTTAACTTCGCTGTCCTCAGATGCATGGAGTCCCGGTGGCACACTGGTTAAGAGCTCAGCTGCTAACCAAAAAGTTGGCAGTTCAAATCCACCAGCTTCTCCATGGAAACCCTATGGGGCAGTTCTACTCTGTCCTGTAGGGTCACTACATCCTGTAGGGTTGCTATGAGTTGAAATTGACTCAATGGCAACAGTTTTTTGTTTGTTTGTTTGTTTGTTTATTTTTTTATGGGTCCTCAGACACAGCAGGTTCTGGTAGCCCCTCTTTCTCTAATCATCCCTTGAATGTTACTGTCAAGACTCCATTCTTAACTCCATGTACTTTACTATATTATCTTCCGAGGGTTACTATAACAAAGTCCCACAAACTGGGAATCTTAAAACAACAGAAATTTATTTTCTCACATTTATGGAGGCTAGAAGACTGAAATCAAGGTGTCAGCAAGGCAATGTTTCTTCCGAAGACTTAGGGATAGAATCCTTTGTTGCCTTTTCCTAGCTTCTGTTGGTTGCCAGTGATCCTTGGCATTCTTTGGTTTATAGCTATATCACTCCAATCTCTACCTCTATCTTCACATAGCTCTCTTCCCTCTGTGTCTCCTCTGTATCTCTCCCTAACTTTTCTTTTATAAAGACACCATTCATTGGATTTAGGACCCATCCTAATCCAGTATGATCTCATCTTAACTTGATTGCATCCGCAAAGACCCTATTTTCAAGTAAGGTCACACCTTACCAGGGGTTAGGACTAAAATATATATTTTTTTGAGGACACAACTCAACTTATAACCTCTTCCATATACTCATAACTCACACGTATATTCTTACATCCATTCCCAGGGTGTCAATTGTCACGTATATGCTAATAGCACAATGCCTAACACAACATTGGCAAATTTGTTGAATGAATGATTCTCAAGTTGTTATTTCTGGGCCAGAACTCTAAAACCACATACATACCTACTAATGGCCCTTTCCATTGGGATGTTCCACAGGTTACCTTAAATTCAACATTCCCAAAATGAACTTATCTCCTCTCATCTACTCCCCATGCATGAAGAAAGTGCCCTCATTCTCAGTAAACACCTCCATTTGCCCAGTTCTCAAGTCAGAAATCTGGAAGCTATTTTTTATTTTTCCCTCACTTCCCCACCACCCCATATCCAATTAACTGTTAAATGTTATTGATTCTACATTGCAAAGATCCCTTAAATCCATTTACTTCTCTCTATCTCCACTGCCACACCCCTAATCAAGACCATGATCACCAACTCCCAGCTAAATTACTGCAACACTCTCCTGGCTGACCTTCCTGTCTCGAGTTTGGCTGCACTCCAATTTTCCTCATGCTATAGTTAGAGTAAACTTTCTAAAAGGCAAATATATTTGATTCTGATTATGATGCTTCATCCAGCTTAAAACCTTTTGATGGCTTCCTACTGCCCTAGGATAAAATTCATACTCCTTAAAAGCACTTAAAAAGCCTTCCTACCTATTTCACCAACACCATTTCTAGGCATTTCCCCCCCTAAAACTCTAAACTCCAGGAAAACTCTGTCTGTAGGAACACACCACTCTCCCTTGACACTCTGGGCCTTCCCATGTGTTTTCCCTTCTGTCTGGAATGCTTCAACCCCTTTCCACACTGTCATCTAGATTTCATATTGTAACCCAGTAAGGGTGTCTCCCACCCAGTGAGACTCCTTGAGTCAATTGAGAGACACCAGGCCTTTAAGGAAGAGAAAGTAGACTTTAATGCAAGCCAGTCAAGCAAGGAATTTGCAGACAAAGTCTCAGATCAAGCTCCCTGAGGTTGGGGATTCTAGGGCAGTTATAGAGTTCAGGATAGGGAACTCATGCATAATTCATGAAGCTTCTGAGAATAGGCAAGCAATTCCAGGAACTAATTAACATGTGTGGGGGTGCAATATGGCAGCTGGGGGCATGTTTTTTGGGGGGACATGACGCAGAAGTTCATCTAAGGACAGCTTTGCAGCTTATTGCACATGTCCAAATGGGGGGGGGGGGGGACAGGTAGTGAAGTGGCCTTGGTGGAGAAGCAGTGAAGTGACCTTGGGTTGCTGCACACAATGCCTTATCAGGAACTCACAGACCCTGGGTGTGATGGGAGGAGGGGGAACAGTTTAACCCTGTCAGTTACATTTCAGGAGGGAGAACAGTTTAACCCTGTTGGTTACATTCCCTCCTTTGGTTTTCAGGGTCTTCAGTCTTGAAGACAGATCTTTATGTATGTGGAAATTTTGAGCTTGTTGACTTGTGGAAGCATGTGCATTGTAGGATCTGAGGTTTGTTGAGTTAAGGGGAATGTGGTCAGACGTCTGAAGCATCATGATGTTCACAGCTGCTAGGAGATTTTGAACGAAACTGGTAAGACAGTTTAAGAGGCAAGGCAAAAAACAGATTAGTAAAAGAATAATCAGTGGAGTAACAAGGGGCCAGAGCCCGTGGAAGCTGGGAGGCAGAGAAGTTATCCATGACCACCAATCAGATGGAGTTTCTCCAGCAGTAGGTGGTGAAGGGGATGCGTCCAATTGGCAATTTGTTCTAATCTGTGGATATTGACTTCTACTTCATGGCTGGTGTTTATCCAGGTAGGGCAGGAAGTGTTGGTTATGTTCAGACACACTCTTCTTTGGCTAAGATATACTCAAGAGCAATGCGGTGGTCCATGATGACCCCAACCCAGGAATTTAAGGAAGTTTGCTGGGCTTTTACAGCTCGGCTTGTAGTTTTGGAAAGGATGTGAATAGTGTCTGATAAGTTTAACACAGCGTCTTGAAGAGTTGCGAGCTGAGGGAAAATTGTAAGTGTTCAAATGATAAACCAACCATCACCAGTTTTGGTTATGGGATTACGCCTGGTTCCAGATAAGTCCCATCCAGTGTCATCAGAGTTGTCTGAGGTTTGGGTTTCTCTTTTCTTTCTCTGGGAGTTAGTAGGTGGTTCCATTATCAGAGTAAGATTATAAGGGGAAATGATTGCCATGGGGAAGGATGCTATTTCAAGGGTGCAAGTACCAAGCATAGCTTGGAGCAAGAATCATTTGTAAGCAGCAGAGAGGAATGTTTGACTCCCAGATTTAGTATAATTACCTCAAAGAAATGAATATCTAGGTGGCACACAAGTACAGGTACAACTTGCAACTTTTGAGTTTTTCTCTCTGAATAAAACCAGGAGTTGGCAGTGTCATTGATCTAATTATCCCAGCTTTGTGTTATGCTATAGTAATTAATGATACAACCTGGATAAGTTCCTAGGTTAATAAGGCCGGTTAGATTTTGTAGGTGTTTTATTCCTTTTGTGAAGATGGAGTAATTAGTCCAAGTAAAATTGCCTACAGTGTCCAAATATATAACTCAGTAAAATATGCTTTCAGTTTTAAGGCAAGGAGTGGTAGCACTTGCTTTTCTGGCTCTTACCTCTAATCCATGCTTATCTATAGTGTCATTAGACTTTGAGGAGGTACCTTCTTTAGGTGTGTAACATTAGGTATTGGAACTTCCCAAGGGACACGGAGACTTTCTACAGTGGTGGTCAGAGGCTGACATACCCAACAGTCAGTGAGATTGCCTCCAGTGGCTACAGACTGGATTAGTTTCAGATAAAAATTGTCTGCCCATGAGATGCTCAGCATGGGGTCAAAATAGAGGAAAGTGAGGAATGATCCGTAGCTGCTATAAAAAGAGAAGGAAGAACACAATGATTGCTAGATAGTAAAGGCAATGTAAACATTAGGAGCTCAATCATGATGGAGGGTCTCCAGGTTGGAGGGGCACAGGATAGGCATTAGCTTTGTTTTTTCTTTTTAAACAGATATTTTAAGTCCTGCACAGGCTCACAGGTCCACTTTTTTTGTTGAAGTTGTTCTTGGTGTAGAGGATCTTCTCGTGTGGTGCAGGTTTGAGGCAAGTGTGATGCACCTAAGCTTTGATGTTTTTGAGTTTAGCTGCTGAGTGGGTAGTTAAAAGAACAGTGTATGGTCCGGTTCATTGGGGCTCAAGGGGCTCTGCTTTCCAGTTTTTCAGCAGAACTTAGTCACCGGGCTGGAACAGTGAAGCAGGGCATCAACAGGATATTTCAGATGGCTGAGAGCATACCTGTGAATGGAAGATAGGACACAAGACAAAGACAACAAATATTTTCGGAGAGCGAGCTCCCTGGTGACAGAAACCTGGGTATTGGTTAAGGGCAAGTTATTTTTAAGAAATAATTTTCTATACATAATTTTGAAATGTCTCAATTTGAGCTCACTTCTGGGGGTGACCTGTACCCATAAGAGGACTAAGGGCAAAGTTTGGGGCCAAGTTATCTTTGTTTCTTGAGAGATTTTGGCAATTTGGTTTTTCAGCATGTGACTCATCTTTTCAACTTTTTCGCTTGACTGTGGTCTCTAGGCTGAGTGTAAGCGCCAGTTGATTCCTAAAAGTCTAGAGACTTCTTGTGTATTTTGTGAGGTGAAGTGCGATCCATTGTCACTTTCGATCATTGCAGGCAGGCTGAACCTAGGAATGATTTCATTAGGGAACCATTTTGTAACTTCTGATACTTTCTCTGTTTTACAAGGGAAAGCTTCTACCCAACCAGAAAAAGTGTTAATGAACACTTTAGAACAAATTTAGAATTGCCAAGGGCTCTTGCCATGTTGGTGAAATTGACTTGCCAGTCTTCTCCTGAACTCTGTCCTTGATACTGGATTCCAGTGGTAGGAGGCCCATTTGTTTTTGGGTTGTTTTGGGCACATATTTGGCAGGAATGGGTTGTCCACTGGATGGCTCGATGTAGGTTTTCTCCAATAATGTGTTCAGAGACCAGGATGTAAAGGGTTTCATACTCATAATGGGTAGAATGATGTGCTTTGCAGAGAAGGGAGTCCATCAAATGTCCTGGAATCACAAGCTTTCCTTCATGGGTACATTTCCATCCATGAAAATCTATTGTTGCTCCTCATTCAGCTGCTTGTTTGAGATCTCTTAGTGTAATTTGGAGCTGTTTCTGGAAGTTGCAGAGAAGGGATTAAAGTTAGCTGTCTACTAGCCTTTGAACTCACAGTTTGCTTGGTAGCAGCTCTGGTGGCTTTGTTGGCTTTAGCATTCCATGAGACAGTATCAGAAGTTCCTTTCTGACGTCCCGGGCAATGCATGACAAAACTTGTGTAGGCATTTTCACAACTTCAGGTAGGGCTAAAATTTCTGTGGTATATTTAATGTCTTTCCGAGCTGATGTTAAAAGGCCTCGTTCTTTCCAAATGGCCTGTGAGCATACGGGACTGAGAAGGCATACCTGGAATCCATGTAAACGTTGGTTGTTTTACTGGCAGCTATTTGGAGGGCTCGCATGAGAGCAATTAACTCCACTTTCTGTGCCAAGCTTCCAGGTAGAAGAGGACAGGCTTCGAGGACATTGGTTTGGGTTACCACTGCAGAGGCTGCTTTTCGAGTTCCATTTTTTATAAAGCTGCTTCTGTCTGTGTGAAGGGTTAAGGCTGGATTTGAAATGGGCTGGTCAGACAAATCCAGCTGACTGGAATAGATTTCTTCAATAATTTGGAGGCAGTCGTGAACCAGCTCACCTGTAGGGTTTGTTGGTAACAGGCTGGCTGGGTTCAGGGTAGATGTTACGTTGAGCATGACCTCTGGATTGTTCAGGAGCTGGGCTTGGTAGCAGGCCATTCAGCCTGCTGTGAGACAGAGCCCACCTTTCTGCTCCAGTATTGTGATAACTGTATGAGGCACAAACACAGTCACAGGCTGACCTAATGTAAACTTTTCAGCTTCAGCTAAAAGGAGGCAAGTCATTGCTACCACGCTAAGACAGGCTGGCCTTCCCTGAGGGAATGGGTCTAGAAGTTTAGAAAAATATGCTGCCGGTCTTTTCCAAGGACCTAGTTGTTGAGTCAAGACCCCTGCTGCAACTTCCCCCATTTCATGTACGTACAGTTCAAACAACTTTCCAAGGTCTGGAAGTCTGAGTGCCGGGGTGGAGGTTAGCTTTTCCTTGATTTTCAAGAAGCCTTATTGACGTTCACCTGCCTAGTCAAAGGGGTCAGTGTCCTTTCCTTGGGTGGCTTCACAGACAGGATTTGTTTCTTTTTTTTTTTTTCTTTTTTTTTGAGAGGATTTGTTATTAACTCAAAATTCAGGATCCAAATCTTGCAGAAACCAGCCACACCTAGAAAGCCTCGAAGTTGCCTCCAGGTGGTCAGGGTGGAGATCTGGAGGATCACTTGTTTGTGCTCCAGCAGCAGGGCCCGCTGACGTTGAGAAATCTGGAAACCTAGGGAAGTTATCTTTTGTTGTGTGATCTGAGACCTGGCAGCAGATACTCGATAACCAGCCTGGGCTAGAAAGTTAGAATTGTGTTTTTATCTGCGTCATCTTTGGTAGGACTAGCAATAAGGAGGTCTTCTACATATTGAAGAGGAGATCCCGAACCATCTATAGACCTCGGAGATCTTTTGCAGGGCTGTTCCAAACAGGGTGGGGCTATTTTTTACCGACGTTGTTGGATTCGAACTGCCAACCTTTTGGTTAGCAGCCATAGCTCTTAACCACTGCACCACCAGGGCTCTATAATATAAAGCTTAATAAATTATTAGAAGGCAAACACTGCTATAACTGGTACCCAGATAAGGAGGTAGAACCTTGCCAACCTCCCCAGAAGCCTCCACATGCTCCCCACTCCCCAAACACAACCCCCTTCCTCTCCTCTAAAAGTAAACACTATCCTGACTTTTATGGTAATCATTTCCTTCCTTTATATTTTTATCATTCAAGTGAACTTAATAGTTTAGATTTGCTTGTTTTTTTTTTAAATAAACCTTTTTTGTCTTTTTTAATCTATAGGCTCCCTCCCATCTTTTTCTAAATTTCCTTGCAACTTATTTGTTAAATAAAGTGTATTATTATCCTGTAGACTTCCACATAGTCTAGATTTTGGGATTACATCCCTGTGGTGTTTTTAACATGTTCGTTTGTTCTCTGCATTCTCTATAAATTTGTACTTGGATCTAGAGGTTTAATCAGACTCAGGTTCAATGTTTTTGGCAAGACTACTTCATAGGTAATGTGTTCTTCATTAAGAGATGCATAATGTTTGGTTGTCTTTCTTTTTGTGATATTAGGATCCATTGATGTTGAATGCTTATATTCTTTAATCCATTAAGGGTTACAAAAGGATATTAAAATTCTATAATTTATTGTTCACTTACTTGTTCTTCTATAAAGAGAAATATCCCAATTATAGATTAAATTGAGTTCCCCCAAGAAGTTATATTGATGTCCTAACCCCTCTACCTATGAATATGATCTTATTTGGGAAAATATGGTCTTCCTTTGAAGATATTATCAGTTAAATCATGCTCGAGTAGGGTGGATCCTAATTCTAATTTCCTCTGAGTGGTGTCTTATGAAACAGAGTCCTACACGCAGGCAGAAGACACCATGTGAGTATCCATCTACAAGTCACAGAACACCAAGAAATGCCCGGGGCTGCCAAAACTGAAAGAGACAAGGAAGGATCAATCAATAAAGAGAGTATAGCCTGCCAACACGCTGAATTCAAACTACTAGCCTCCCAAAGTATGAGAAAATAAAAGCCACCCACCTTGTGGTATTTTGTTATGGTAGCCCTTGGAACCTAAGACAGTACTTTATCCACTATCTGGTTATACAACTGTACAGGTAATACAGGAAAGTCAAGACAAATGATTAATTATTTCCCTTTATTTACCAGTTTTCAAAATAGTTGGTTTCCAAGGATCAGCCAAAGGTGTCCAATGAGTTTTTTTTATTACATGCATATTAGTTTTCTACTGTTGCCTTAACAAATTACCACAAACTTAGCAGCTTAAAAGAAATTTAATATCTCACAATTCTGTAGGTCAGAAGCCCAAAACAGATGCCTCAGGCAAAATCAAGGTGTCAGCAGGGCTGAAGTCCCTAACGGAAGAACTGGGGAAGAGTCTGCTTCCAAGCTTATTCTTCCCCACCCCACCCCAACACCCCCCCCCCCATTTAACAATTTTTATTGAAACTGTTCCATGACATTGGTTACATTTTCCACAATGTGTCAATATTCTCATTATTTCCATTCTGTTTGTTCTGTTTCCGTTAATCTATCTTCCCTGCCTCTCCTTAGCTGCTCATCTTTGTTTTAGGGTAAGTGTTAACCGTTTGGTCTCATATAGTTGATTATTTATATAAGCACAGTATTCACAGGTGATATTGTTTCTTTTATAACCCAATTTATTATTTGATCTAAAAGTGACTACCAGAAATGGCTTCAGTTCCATATTCAAAGGGTATTTTAGGGCAATAGTCTCTGAAGTTCCTCTAGCCTCTATCGGTCCAGTTAAGCCTGGCCATTTTTAGAAACTTGAGATTTGTTCTACATTTTTCTCCCCTTCTATCTGGGACCTTCTATTGTGTCCCTGGTCATATGGTCAGTAGTGGTAGCCAGGCACCATCTGGTTCTTCTGGTCTCAGATTACGTGAGGCAGTGGTTCATGTGGGCTATTAGTGCTGTGAACTAGTTTCTTCTTTGAGTCTTTGGTTTCCTTCGTTCTCTTTTGTTCCAGATGAGTAGAGACCAATAGTTGTATCTTAGATGACCGCTTGCAAGCTTTGAAGACCCCAGACGCTACTTACCAAACTAGGATGTAGAACATTATCTTTATGAACTATGTTATGCCAATTGACTGGATTGTCCCATGAGGCTATGGTCTCAAAACTTCAAACCTAGTAAGCAAATCCTGCAAGGTGTTTGGATATGTCTAGGAAGTATCCATAACTGTGGCCCCTTGACTTTTTTTTTTTTTTTTTTTTTTTGGTGATTTGGAAGAAAGTTTACAGAACAAATTAGTTTCTCATTAAACAATTAGTACACATATTGTTTTGTGATATCAGTTGCCAACCCCGTGACATGTCAACACTCTCCGCTTCTCAACCCTGTGTTCCCCATTTCCATTTGTCCAGCTTTCCTGTCCCCTCCTGCCTTCTCGTCCTTGTTCCCAGGCTGGTGTGCCCATTTAGTCTCATATATGTGGTTAAGTTACATTTATTTTTGTTTGTTTTATGGGCCTGTCTAATCTTCAGCTGAAGGGTGCCAAGCTTATTCTGACTGTTGGCAGAATTCAGTTCCATGTGCATGTAGGACTGATGTCACCATTTCCTTGCTGGCTATCTTGCTATCAGTCAGAGATGTTCTCAGTTTCTACAGGCCATGTCTTAGCTTAGATGCCTCTTTGTCTTCAAAGCCAGCAATAGTGGTGTCTTAGGCTGGGTTCTCTAGAGAAGCAAAACCAGTGAAACATATATATATTTTATATGTAGAGAGAGTAATCTCAAGGAAATGGCTCATGCAGTTGAAGAGGCTGGCAAGTCCCAAGTCTGTGGGTCAGGTGTCAGGTGTCAGGTATCAGGCTGGAGACTTTTCCTGACTCATGTAGCCGTAAGGGCTGACAAAGCCAAGATCCACAGGTCAGATGTCAGGCTGCTGGCTCATGGCTGCAAAGGCTGACAGATCCAAGATTGGGAGGTAAGATGGCAGCCTGCTGGGCCAAGTCCCAAGAACTGGAGGTCAGATGCTGACAAGCCAAATACAGGATCCAGAGCAGAGCAAAAGCTTGCAAGCTTTGCCAAAAAGTCCAGTATATTGGATGTGGGCTGTACCCCCAAGGAAACTCCCTTTCAGATGATTTGCTGCTCAAAGCAGATCTCATCATGGAAGTGATTATGTCATTATACGACTGCCAAACTACATCATAACCACCAAACCACTGAGAATCATGGCCCAACCAAGTTGACACACAACCTTAACGATCATAAGTCCTCATATTTGGAATCTCTCCTGTCTCTTCTGCCACATCTCTCTGACTCTTCTAATTTTCTCTTCCACGTTTTAGTAACTTTGTGATTACCTTGGGCCCACCTGAGTAATCCAGGACAATCTCCCCATCTTAAGGTTCATATCCTTAATTCCATCTACAAAGTTCCTCTGCCATGTAATGTAACATATTCACTGGTTCTAGGGATTAGGGCATGGACATCTTTGGAGGACCATTATTCTGCCTACTTAAATATACATTTGAAAAATACAGAAATACACAAAATAATACAATTCCTGTGTAATGGACTTTTTCTTTGTATATTTGAGCTTATTCCAAATTTTCTGCAATACTGTATATGCATTATACTCTAATACCTCCTAAAGTTGTAAAGAAACAACATGGGATTGGTAGACAGACAGATGTTGGTTGGAATCAAGGCTCTGCCACTAATTAGCTGTGCAATCTTGGGCAAGTTATTGATCAAGCAACCCTCAGCTTCCTCACATTTATAAGCGTAATAATTATTCTTTCTTAATAAAATTGTGATATGAATTAAAGGAGAAAAGTTTGTAAAGGATCTAACATAGAAGACTTGTAAGAAACATTAGATCTCTTTCCACTTCCTTCCTAAAGTTGATCACACCATGTTGTTGTTGTTAGTTTCCATCTAATCTTACTTCCAAGGCACCTCTGTGTGGATTTGAACCACCAGCCTTTCAGTCAGTAGTCCAGTGCTTAAACATTTGCACCACCCAGGAACTCCTGATCACACCATAATCTCAGGAATATGGTCCAAATACTACCACCACCCATTTATCAGTGAAGGCTTACGTGTTGCTATGATGTTGAACAGGTTTCAGAAAAACTTCCAGAGTAAGACAGACAGGGAAGAAAGGCCTGGCAATCTACTTCCAAAAATCAGCCAATGAAAACCCTATGGATCACAACGGTCTCATCCATAACCAATCATGGAGATGGTGCAGAACTGGGCGGCACTTCATTCTGTTGTGCATGCGGCCACCATGAGTTGGGGGCCAATTCAATGGCAGCCAACAACAACAGCCACAGCTTTTTTAGATGCATTATAAATACAGCTGCTTCTTTTATTAGAAATGTTGTCAGTAATAATTTGTCTTTCATTTTCTGAAAACATATTGAGTCTACATCCTAAAGGGCTCAACTCACTTTCTGAGAAGTCAGCATGAAAACTAGCCTCACTAAGCTGGAGCACCTAGTTCTGTCACTCATTCCACAGAGAGGCTGGGACAGATTCTTTTATTCAATTTCCTACAACTATTTACTGTTACATATTCTATAAGACCCATTCAGCTCTAAAGTTCTATCACTCTTTTTATGCAAGAGTTAAAATGAGTAAATGTATATAAGGCCCTAAGCCCAGCATGAGGTAAATTAAAGTGTTCAATAAATGTTAAACTATTCTCATTATCATAATTAGCAGTAGCAGTAAATGTCTTCTAGAATCCCAGTAGCCAACTATTCTGAAGTAATACTGGCCCATTCTTCCCGCTTTCCTCATTTTGTGCATTTAAAAATTCTCCTCTAGGAGTTCCAGCAAAATGGCACTCTAGGCAGAAGCACCCTGCCGTCCCCCCACAGCAAAGATCCGAAAAACTAAGCCGAATAGAGAATACAACAATGCTGAAACCCTAAAACATCAAATGAAGAGATAAAGAACTCAGTCAAGCACCAAATGGAGTGAGAAAACTGTCAGAGAACGGGCTAGGAGAGATTCATGCAGAGGTCCCCTACCAGCTAACGCAGCGTGGATCCGCCATCTTGGACTCCTATCGGAGACCAGCAAACAGGGGGTACGAGAAAGCAGCCTCATGGAGCTTCCAGTGGGAGACAAAACAACCGGTAATTGGCAATATACTCTTTCCCACCCCCCACCCTTCTTCACCCCGACTCGGCCTCCTCTGCTTCCTGCGGCCACAGTCTCTTGACCAGGAAACAGCGGCTGCTTGGATTGAACACCCCCGAACGGGTGGCTCTCTGAGTGCCATTTATTGGCTGCTGGTGTTGCTTTTTTTCCACTTCTTTTTATTTCTTCCTTGCCTTTCCCCACCTCCCCCTCCTTTAGCTCAAGTACCTCACTCCGTGCGCCATCTTTGCTTCTTCCTGAGGGGCTGCGGAGCTCCGTTTGAGTGTGGAGCTGCTTCCTGGTTTGGCCTGCCGTGCTGGTGGGATCCCGGAGCTTTTGTTCGTTTGTTTGTTTTGAATTGTTTTGTTTGTTTTCTTTTCCTTTTCTTGAGTTGGGAGCCCCTTCTGGTCAGGCTCAGCTGCGTGGCAGGGAGTCTCCCCTTTGGCTTCCACAGACGTGCAGAGGGATCCCTGAGAGCATTTCTTTTTACATTGGGTTTTTTTTTTTTTTTTTTTTCTGTTTCTTTGGGGGCCTTTCTTGTTTTTTTTTTTTTTCTTTTTAATTTTTCTTTTCTCTTTCCTCTTTTTCCCTTTTTGTCTTTCTTCATTGCTCAGTTTCTCGTCTCTATATCTTCCTTCTTTTTCTATTCCCTGAATACCTGGCATTTTATACCTCTACACCTTCTAACCAGGCTGTACTGCAACACCTGAGAGCAACCTCCCCAGACCTCATTGCTGCACTGGTGGGATCTCTGGGAACTTTGTGGTTCTTTAACCTTTCTGATTCTTATTTAGTCATTCTTTTCTTTTCTTCCTCCTCCCCTTTATGTTTTTCTCCATTTCATAGTCTCTCATCTATCCACTTCAACGGCAAGCTCCCCTAGCATTCTTTTTTGTTTCTATGTTTTTGGCTCCTGTTCCTCTCTCCTCTCTCCCATATCCATCTTAGCTCCATACGTAACAATCTCCCGGATGCATCCTGCCTACCTGCACTGTGTGCTTGACATCACACCACCAAGCAGCACAGGCACGGCCTACTGGAACCTTCCCTGCACTGATTACTGACCCGCTCTGGTGGCTGTAGTAAGTGCCACAAACAACCCATCCCAGTAACACCTCTTCAGCTAGACCTGCCCTGCCGTACCATATCGGAGTGACTGACCCTGCCAGTTGAAGAAGGAGGCGAAAAGTATTGTGCCCACAGACGAGCAAACAACAAAGAACACACACTCTGCCTGTTCAGACATAGTCAAATTTTTTTTTTAAAAAAAGGGACAAAACAAACAAATCTACAATCGATAAATGAGAAAAATAACTACTGAATGCCCCAAAGACAGCAGACAATAACAAAACATTTACAAAAACAGGACAGGATGGTTCCAGTAGGCGTCCAAAATAAAACACCAGATGACTCTCCTCTGGAAGAAAATGTGCTAGAACTACCTGATAGGGAATTAAAATCTCTAATACTCAGAATTCTCCAAGAACTGAGGCAAAAAATCTGACAAACATGAGGAAAAAATAGAAAAATTCATGGAAAATACGGACAAAAAATTGGAAGAATTCAGGAAAACAATGCAGGAACAAAATGCCAAAATAAATTCACAACTAGAAATTATACAAAGACAACAATTAGAAATCCAAAAGATAAACAACAAGATTTCAGAAATGGACGATGTCATAGAAGGGCTGAGAAGAAGATTTGAAATGGTGGAAGACAGGATCAGTGGAATTGAAGACAAACACTTGCATACAACTCTGTTTGAAAAAAACTCAGAAAAAAGAACAAAGAAAAATGAAGAGACCCTGAGAGTTATGTGGGACACAATAAAAAGCAAAAATCTGCAAGTGATTGGAATTCCAGAACAGTAGGAGAAAACAAAAAACACAGAGGGGATCATTGAGGAACTGCTGACAAAAAACTTCCCCAATATCATGAAAGATGAAAAGCTGGCCATCCAAGAAGCTCAACGAACCCCGTATAGAAGAGACCGCAAAAGAAAATCACCAAGGCATATCATATTCACACTTGCCAAAACCAAACACAAACAAAGAATCCTGAGAGCAGCTCATGAAAAACAAGAAGTCACATACAGAGGAGAAACAATAAGACTAAGCTCAGATTATTCAGCAGAAACCATGCAGGCAAGAAGGCAATGGGATGACGTATATAAAATCTTGAAAGAAAAAAATTGCCAGCCAAGAATAATATATCCTGCAAAACTCTCATTCAAATTTGATGGTGAAATTAGGTGACTTCCAGATAAACAGAAATTAAGGGAATATGTAAAAGTCAAACCAAATTTACAAGAATTACTAAAGAGAGTTCTTCAACCTGAGGACAAATTGCTTCAGCTCACAGGCAGAACCTAGGACGCAGGATCGTACGAGCCAGATACCAATCTAGGAAATGAACTCTCGAGGACTACCCAAAACCAAAAGAAATACAAGAGGGAATCAGAGCAGTTAATCAGTAAATGACAACAACATCCAAACAATAAAAGAGGGAATAAACGGCATAGGTATTGAACATTCTAATGGAGAGGAAGGCAAGGTGATACCAAGTAATGGTAGACTGCTTCAAACTTAGAAAGATAAGGGTAAAATTTATGGTAACCACAAAGAAAGTTAACAAACATACTCATAAAAAAAAAGAGGAAAAACAAAGCCTCAGCTAAAATAAAGCCTACAAAAAAAAAAGAAATGAAAAAAAAAATCCACAAACAAAAGTAACTCAGCACAAGAGAGTAAGAAGAACAAAGAAAATGTCAGCACCACAAAAAAAAGCACTACAAAATGACAGCAACAAACCCACATCTATCAATAATTACACTGAATGTAAATGGACTCAATGCACCCATAAAGAGACGGAGAGTCACAGAATGGATAAGAAAACAGGATCCATCAACATGCTGTCTACAAGAGACACACCTTAGAAACAAAGATGTGAATTTATTAAAAGTCAAAGGTTGGAAAAAAATAAATCAAGCTAACAACTACCAAAAAAGAGCAGGAATGGCAATTCTAATCTCAGATAAAATAGACTTTAAAACAAAATCTACTGTAAAAGACAAAGAAGGACACTATATAATGATTAAGGGGACAATCCATCATGAAGACATAACCATAATAAACATCTACGCACCCAATGACAGGGCTCCAAAATATGTAAAACAAACTCTAACAACACTGAAAAGAGAAATCGACAGTTCCACAATAATAGTAGGAGACTTCAACACACCACTCTCAGTAAAGGACAGAACAACTAAGAAGAAACTCAGCAAAGATACAGAAGACCTATGGGCACAATCAGCCAACTGGACCTCATAGACATATATAGAACAATCCATCCAACCGCTGCAAAGTACACATTCTTTCCCAATGCACATGGAACGTTCTCCAGAATAGACCACATCTTAGGCCACAGAGCAATCCTCAACAAGATCCAAAACGGTGAGATAATTCAAAGTATCTTCTCTGACCACAATGCCATCAAGGTAGAAATTAACAACAGAAAGAGCAAGGGAAAAAAAATCAACTACATGGAAACTGAATAATACCCTGCTTACACATCAGTGGGTAATAGAAGAAATCAGAGACGGAATCAAAAAATTTCTAGAATCAAATGAGAATGAAAACACATCATACCAAAACCTTTGGGACACAGCAAAGGCAGTCCTCACAGGACAATTTATAGCAATAGATGCACATATCAAAAAAGAAGAAAGGGACAAAATCAAAACATTAACTACAGAACTCAAACAAATAGAAAGAGAACAGCAAAAAAAGCCCACAACCACCGGAAGAAAGGAAATAGTAAAGATCAGAGCAGAAATAAATGAAATAGAGAACAGAAAAACAATAGAAAGAATCAACAAAACCAAAAGTTGGTTCTTTGAAAGAATCAACAAAATCAACAAACCACTGGCCAGACTGACAAAAGAAAAACAGGAGAGGACACAAATAACCCAAATAAGAAATGAAATGGGGGACATTACAACAGACCCAACTGAAATAAAAATGATTATAACAGAATATTATGAAAAACTATACTCCAACAAATTTGAAAACCTAGAGGAAATGGATAAATTTCTAGAAACACACAGCCTACCCGAACTACAACAAAATGATGTTGAAAATCTGAACAGACCCATAACAAGAGAAGAGATTGAAAAGGTAATAAAAAAACTCCCAACCAAAAAAAGCCCTGGCCCAGATGGCTTCACTGGAGAACTCTACAAAACATTTACAGAAGAGCTTCTACCAGTACTACTCAAGCTATTTCAGAGCATAAAAGAGGAAGCAACACTTCCAAATTCATTCTATGAAGCCAGCATAACGCTGATACCAAAACCAGGAAAAGATGTTACAAAAAAAGAAAATTACAGACCAATATCTCTCATGAATATAGATGCAAAAATTCTCAACAAAATTCTAGCCAATAGAATTCAGCATCATATCAAGAAAATAATACACCACAACCACGTAGGACTCATATCAGGTGTGCAAGGATGGTTCAACATTAGAAAATCAATCAACGTAATCCACCACATAAATAAAAGGAAAGAAAAGAATCACATGATCATCTCAATTGATGCAGAAAAGGCATCTGACAAAGTCCAACACCAATTCCTGATAAAAACTCTCAATAAAATAGGTATAGAAAGAAAATTTCTCAACATAATAAAGGGCACCTATGCAAAACCAACGGCCAACATCATTCTTAACGGAGAGAGGCTGAAAACATTCCCCTTGAAAACAGGAACAACACAAGGATGCCCTTTATCACCACTCCTATTTAACATTGTGCTGGAAGTTCTAGCTAGAGCAATAAGGCAAGAAAAAGAAATAAAGGGCATCCAAATTGGTAATGAAGAAGTTAAACTGTCCCTGTTTGCAGATGATATGATACTATACACAGAAAACCCTAAACACTTCATGAGAAATCTACTGGAACTAATAGAAAGATTCAGCAGAGTAGCAGGATACAAGATAAACATTCAAAAATCAGTTGGATTCCTATACACCAATAAGGAGAACGATGAAAAGGAAATCCGGAAAACAATACCATTTTCAATAGCCCCTAAAAAGATAAAATACTTAGGAATAAATCTGACCAGGGATGTAAAAGACCTATACAAAGAAAAATACAAAACACTACTGCAAGAAACCCAAAGGGATCTACAGAAATGGAAAAACATACCACGCTCATGGATAGGCAGACTCAACATTGTGAAAATGACAATTCTACCCAAAGCAATTTACAAATACAACGCAATCCCAATCCAAATACCAACAACATTCTTCAAAGAGATGGAAAAACTAATCATTAATTTTACATGGAAAGGGAAGAAGCCCCGAATAAGTAAAGCACCACTGAAGAAGAAGAATAAAGTTGGAGGACTCTCACCACCTGACTTCAGAACCTACTATATGGCTACAGTAGTCAAAACAGCCTGGTACTGGTACAACAACAGATGCATTGACCAGTGGAACAGAATTGAGAACCCAGATGTAAATCCATCCACCTATGGTCACCTGATCTTCGACAAGGGCCCAAAGTCCATCAAATGGGGAAAATACAGTCTTTTTAACCAATGGTGCTGGCAAAACTGGATATCCATTTGCAAAAAAATGAAACAGGACCCCCACCTCACGCCGTATACAAAAACTAATTCAAAATGGATCAAAGACCTGAATATAAAGCCTAAAACTATAAAGTTCATAGAAGAAAAAATAGGACCAACACTACAGACCTTAATACACGGCATTAACAGGATACAAACCATAACCATCAATGCACAAACCCCAATAGATAAGCTAGATAACTGGGATCTCCTAAAAATCAAACACCTATGCTCTTCAAAAGACTTCACCAAAAGAGTAAAAAGAGAACCTACAGACTGGGAAAAAATTTTTGGACAGTACAAGTCAGACAAAGGTCTAATCTCCATAATCTACAAGAAAATCCAACACCTCTACAACAAAAAGACGAATAATCCTATTAAAAAATGGGCAAAGGAAATGAACAGACACTTCACCAAAGAAGACATTCAAATGGCCAACAGACACATGAGGAAATGCTCGCAATCACTAGCCATTAGAGAAATGAAAATTAAAGCCACAATGAGACACCATCTCACCCCGGCATTACTGGCACGAATCAAAAACACTGGAAATAACAAATGTTGGAGGGGCTGCGGGGAGATCGGAACTCTTATGCACTGCTGGTGGGAATGCAAAATGATACAACCATTTTGGAAAATGATATGGCGTTTCCTCAAAAAGCTAGAAATAGACATACCATTCGATCCAGCAATCCCACTCCTAGGAATATAACCTAGAGAAATAAGAGTCGTCACTCGAATAGACACATGCACACCTATGTTCATGGCAGCATTGTTCACAATAGCAAAACGATGGAAACAACCTAGATGCCCATCAACAGATGAATGGATAAACAAACTATGGTACATACACACAATGGAGCACTATGCAACGAGAAAGAACAACAATGAATCTGTGAAGCATCTCATAACATGGATGAAACTGGAGGACATTATGCTGAGTGAAATAAGTCAATCACAAAAGGACAAATATTGTATGAGACCTCTATTGTAAAAACCCATGAAAAAGTTCACACACAAAATGTAACAATCTTTGTTGGTTACCAGGGATGGGAGGGGTGGGGGGGAAATACTAAATAGGCAATAGATAAGTGGTATTGTGGGTGAAGGGTGAGACAGTACACAATACAGGGGAAACTAGCACAACTTGTACAAGGAAAGGTCATGGAAGCCCCATAGACACATCCAAACTCCCTGAGGGACTGATTTACTGGGTGGAGGGCTCTGGGGACCATGGTCTCGGGGAACATCTAGCTCAGTTGGCATGACACAGCTTATAAAGACAATGCTCTACATTCTACCTTGGTGAGTAGTGTCTGGGGTCTTAAAAGCCTGTGAGCGGCCATCTAAGATACTCCACTGGTCTCATCCCTTCGGGAGCAAGGGAGAATGAAGAGAACAGGATACAAGGAAAAGATTAGTCTGAAGGACTAATTGTCCACAGCTACCAAGTCCTCCACCGGACTGAGTCCAGTACAGCCTTCTCCTTTTGACTTTCCTGTGTTTTATTTTAGAACGCCATTTCCCCATGGCTCCAGAGAAGAGCCAAACTCAGCGCCCCGAATTGGTTTACATGGAGGGAATTTTGTTGACAAAAGGTACATGTGACTTTTGGGATAAAATCTGGAACTTCCAAGCAAGGCCTAATGATCTCTTCATTGTCACGTATCATAAAGCAGGTATGTAAGATTGCTCAGGAAGATTGAGAGGCTGGCTGTGGGAGGCCAAGAACACATCTTGCTGCTGAATCTTTTCCTGTGCACCTCCACACCAAAAGTTAGGGCACGTATACACATCACTTCCTTTCTCCTGGCTGTTCCCAGTGGCAGATTATTCAAGCAGTGGCTTGAAAAATCCTGAGCAAAATTCGCCAAACCACCAAAGCACTAGCACGCAGGCGTGCACACACACAGAGTCACAAACATACAGAGTCAGGCAACATAGTCATCTCTCCTTTCCCAGAAGCAAGATGAGTGTTTAGAACTAAATCTAAGCCTGCTGCCTCTTAACTCCTTGAGCATTCCCCAAACTACCCACATAGTGTCCTTATAATCTTACTTTATTTAATATTTTCTCCTCATATCTCACATCTCCTTCTATTAGCAGTTGACTATAGACGATGCAGGGGGCAGGGGGTGGGGGAGAGGGAATAAGACTTCTAGTCAATTGGGAAACAGCCTGCTCTGTACCCTTGGTCCAATTCTTTAACCTCTCTAGCTGTCATTTCTTTATATATGAAATGAAGAAGTTAGTAGAGAATGTTCTAAGAGATTTGTAGTCTTTGTTTTAATAAAAATGTACTGAGTTTTACAGTGTGCTGGGCACAGTGTTATTATGATTGGGGTCCTGAAGATGAGTAATGCTTTGCATTTGCTATTTCCTTTAAACCTCCACAAAACTGGAGGTAGACATGATTCTCATGTGCCAATGAGGAAATTGTTGCTGAGAGAGGCTAATTAACTTGTCCAAGATCACATAGCTCCCAAGAGGTCAAGCCTGGATCCTAACCCAGTCTGTCTGATGCTGAGGCACTTTCTCTGTTCACTGATCCACACTTGGCCTCTCTATAGTTGGTAGTCAGAGCTGTTTTTCTTACTCACCGTCACCAAAGTTAACATGTGTCTACTCTCTAGTTAGTGATTTTCCCTCCCTCCCCAAGAATTCTGTCTTCTTTAAAAGAATATCTCCAGCATTTACATAAAGTGCTTAGTACACAATAGAGACTCAATAAAATCTTGATTAAAAAAATGAATGAATGAATGAATGAGAAGAGTAGGCAAATTTTAAGAGGAGCCAGTAGAAAGGTTGCTTGATCGAATATTTGGCTGCCTACTCATCACAGGTTTTTGTTATATTCAATATCAGTTGGGGATGAACTTACAGATCAATCATTATATTGCAAATGTAAGGGATTAAGTAGAAATGCTCGCTGAAAAGCAATTAACTAAGTATCCTCACTTCATTCTCTCCTCTACGGGTCCAACCAGGGACAACAAGGACACAGGAGATTGTGGATACAATATTCCACAATGGAGATGTTGATAAATGCAACCAAAAACCTATGCTTGTTAAACATCCTTTTCTTGAATGGGTTTCTCCACATGGTTATACTAGTAAGTAGCTGTGAGTGACCCTTTCAGAAGTCCAACCCCAAGGAGTATAAAACTTTCCAGTCAAGCAACCCCAACCATGAAAAATGCATAGAAGAAACATTCACAGAAAAGAAAGTCCAAAGAAAATAATTTAACAATAAGATTGTCTGGTTTTTTGTTTGTTTGTTTGCATAATCAAATGGTGGAAAGAGACAATTGATAGCAATACATGGGATTTTAAACACAGACTTCATGCCCTAGGATGATGCAAGTAATTCATCCTTAGTGGCTCTTGTCTTTTCAGAATAGTGTGATGGATTCACACTAAGCAAGCCCCATCCCTGGTTATACTTTATGACCAATAACACACAAATAAAAATTGGCAGGTCATGATTCAGCTTATTTGGCTGTGGACAGAGCAAATTTAATAGGTTGAAAGTGAAAATGTCACCATTTTTCCAATGCAAAACTCTGCTGCTTTGGCAGCAGGTGTTAAAGGTTGAACTTGACTGCCAGATGCATTAAATCTCAACAGTGTTTCTTTTTCATTCCTGGGACAGTGGTTTTCAAAGTGTGGTCCCCAGGCCAGCAACAACAGCATCACCTGTGAACTTGTTAAAAAGGCAAATTCTCAGACCCTAACCCTGACATATTGAATCAGAAACTCTGAGAAAAAGGTCCAGCAATCTGTGTTGTAATATGCACTCAGGGTGATTCAGATACATGCTAAAGTGTGATAACCACTGTTCTGGAGCAAGAGAAATACCTCATGTGCCTCCAGAAATCGTTTCTGGAACAAAGCAGAGTAGAAGGCAATACTAAAATGTTCTTCGGCTGTATTTTTTCCTCTAATGTTTATATTTACATTTCCAGCTCACATTTAAGAGATATATTAAGGTTATTCAATGAACAAGTACTGATTAGCATCTCCTTGTAGTAGGCACAGAATAAATTTCTCAAGGGTACAAAGGTGAACCAAAAAACAAAATCCTGCCACTATCTCTTGACTAGCATTAGTAGCTATCTCCATTGTACGTTTCAAAGATAAGAGCATGTGTCCTAGGCATGATAATAATTCCTTGGTCCCAAAGCAGACTAACCCTTAAAAATTAGAACTAAACAGCTTAACTTGTGAAGTCTAGAGAATGGAGTTACAGACTACGAGACTAACTCATTCAACTCACATTTACTGAGTGGCTGTGATATCTCCACCATTCTGGTAGGCATTGGGAATGCAGAGCTAAGCTAGTCATAACTCTCTTGCCAGGAGGAACATGTGAGAGAGATACAGAAAGGGTGACACAGTCTTAAAGGAGTCAAGTAGTTGCCTGAAGGAGGTTATTCCTGAGCTGAGTCTTCATGGACAAATACGAGTTAGCTAGACACAGGGAAGTGGCCAGCAAAGACCATTTCAAGCATGTATGTACGCGTCATAAACCCACATATTCTGCAAACTGCAAGTTCAGCGTAACTGGATGGTAGAGCAGAAAGTGCTGAAAATGACCTGAGGCCAAATGTATGGGTGGCACACTTCAACTCGGACTTCAACCTGAGGGCAATAGAGACCACTGACGCATTTTAAACAAGTGATGATAAAGGCAGATCTGCAACTTAAACAGACAATGCCGGCAGCAGTGAGGAGAGTGCATTGGAGACTGGCAAGAGGGAAAGCAGAAAGACTAGTTAGGTGGCTGTGTCCGAACTCCAGGCTAAAGGTGGCAGTGGCCTGAACTTAGAGAAGAAGCAGTAAGAACGGAGAAAGGTATAAAGTAAAAAGTTTTTAAGGACTTGGTAATTGCTGAATACGAAGTGTGAAGGATTTTACCCAAGTCCCTGGCTTGAGTATCTGAGAGGATAATGGCTTTTATTTTCCCTTGAGCATCTAGGAGATATTCATGGCATGTGTTAATGGAGATAAGATTTATGGGAGACAGCTTGACTGGAGAAATTGATATGAAAGTCTCGAAACCATGGCTAGTAAATGAAGCCATGAGAGGAGCTGAGACTGACCATGGAGAACATACAGAGTGAGGAAAGGGCCCTAATGTAGGAACAGAGGGCACATAGTAATACTGATTCAGACTCAAGATGAGATGGAAGGACAAAGAAGCAAGGGCATTGAGGGCATTAGCAAGAGTATTTGCAGTGATGGACAATAGGCTGGTTGCAAAACAAAGTGAAGGCAGAAAGGAGTGAAAAAGTGGGAGAAACAGTGTGATGAAGAGACCTGATGAAGGTAATGAAGACAGAAAAGTAGAATTGATTGTGGTCAGAACACAGACTATTGGAGGGTAAGCTATCAGAGAGGAATATCTGTTCATGACACAACACCAACCTTGGGTATACTAGTTATAGACTATTCTCCTTCATCATTCAGCAGACAAAAGCATCTACGTAGAAACATATTCAAGTTAAGTTTCTTAAACAGAGATGGATAAAGTTAAAATTAATTTACAAGTGTGGAACTGGGCCAATGAAATGCCTTCCCCAAGGATCATTAAAACTCATCTTCCCTTCCAATTCATGCCGCCAGCCATTTGGGAAAAAAATTGCAAGGTAAGAAGCGGAAATAAAAAAAGCTGATCTTATTTGTCTTTGTAAGAACAGAAAAAAAAATGCTTTGCTGAACTATTAATTATATAAACAAAGTTTCAGAAGGAATGTTTAACCCACTTACAACTTAGAAGATCAAATTTTATTGAAGTACTTTTATATGTTCATTATACTCACACATATAAACATCTGCATATGTTTACTGAAAATCTATGATGTATACAGCATGGCCCTGCTGTTTATGACAAGGGCACTTAGGCTAGTGGCTAAGCAAATGGTTATGATCTCTTCTCAGAAAGATTAATTAGTAGTTATCCTAACCTTTCATATATAACTTAAAGTAATACACCATCATTCCTGTGAAATAAGGTTGGCCTTTAACATTCACCTCTACCCTTTTCCACTAGTTCAGATTTATGAGGTTTTCCTGTAGTTATTCCTATATATTCTCAGGTCTTTTGAAGAAGCCCCAGGAAAGGCCTTTGATAACATGTTGCTGGATAATTATATCTCATGGAAAACCATAGTTTGTAATGGAATTTAAAGCCTCTTGACCTTTTCAGACAAAGATTAGACAGGCCTATAAAACAAACAATAACACACGAGGAACGTGCTTCTTAGTTCCATCAAATACACAAGATCAAATGGGCAGCTCCTGTCCAAAGGAAGATGAGACGGCAGGAAGGGACAGGAACTGGACGAATGGACACAGAGAACCCAGGGTGGTAAGAGGGAGCATGCTGGCACATTGTGGGGATTGCAACCAACGTCACAAAACAACATGTGTATAAAGTTTTGAATGAGAAATTAACTTGCATTGTAAACTTTCACCTAAAGCACAATAAAATTAAAAAAAGAAAGAAATGAGAGCAATTATAATGTATAAGCCATCTTCTAAGAATGGTTGTATTTATTGAATAGAAATTAAAAAATAAAAACCCTTTCCTTGTCTTTTAAAAATGAAATAAAACTTCTTGAGCATTAGGTAACCCCAGGATTTCAGAGCTTCACTTCACAATATTCAGAAATCTTAGTCACAGTAGCCTCCCTGGCCCTCAGAAATTGATTGATAGAGAAACAAGTCCTTTCTGCAGAGGTAAAGATAGAAACAACCACTAGAAGCTCTTTGTAAAAGATATCATGAACCCTGTGAGGGGTCTATCAAGATTTTAGCAAGACATGAGGTGAGAAAAGAAGCCTTAACACCTTCTTACCCCAGGAAGAGCCTAGTGGATTAATAGCATAGATATTTGATCTATTCTCTGCTGGTTATTGGAGCCCTGGTGGCACAGTAGTTAAAGCATTTGGCTACTAACCAAAAGGTTGGCAGTTCAAATCCAGCAGCTCCTCCAAGGGAGAAAAATATGGCAGTCTGTTTCTGTAAAGATTTACAGCCTTGGAAACCCTATAGGGCAGTTCTACTCTGTCAATAATCATACCCATCTCATAAGATTTGAGGATTATATGAGTTAAAACATATTAAGCACCTAGGACAGTGTTTAGCTAGTAAGCACTCAAAACATTTTGTTTTGTTTTGCTATAATTAATACTAGTAGTATGCAGAAAAGTATTAGTATTACCAATCCAAAGTGTTCATTTGGGTAATATGAGGTTTAAAGAAGAAATAAAACAAGTTAACTCCTTGGGGCTTATGACAAGGAGAAAAGAGAAATAAAGGGACCCAGGCCTGAGCAATGTTCCTGGAAGCTTGTCAGAAAATTCAATATTAGCTTGAAGCAAAAAAAAACATGACCCTATTTACTGAACAATTAAACAAAACAAACCAGAAAAAGGAATATTGGCATTGACGAGAGAGGATTTGTGCCTAGTCTCAGTAGAAAAGTAAAATTTACTAAACTTGCACAAATCAGAATAAAGAGCATTAAAGTATTTCCAAACCAAATGACTTGAATTCTACTAGAGAGGCCCTATGCATATTCGTACATCCACAGACTAGTGATAACACAAATAATAGAATTTTCTTTCTCTCATTCTTCCAATTTGCCCACATCCATCCATTACAGATAATCTATACGGCAAGGAATGCTAAGGACAACATGGTGTCTTACTATCACTTCCACAGGATGAACGCATGCCTGCCTGACCCAGGAACGTGGGGTCAGTACTTTGAAGCATCTATGAAAGGGGACGGTGAGTGGATCCCACTGGGTATTATGAAATTATAACACATTCTTATTCTACATCAAGAGGAAAGGAGATGAGAACTATTCAACTCTGAAGCAGACTTCCTCCTTAAACCTCAGCCCCAGCTTAAGGAGCCTTTATATACCAGCTTTTAGGCAAGTTATCCCACCCCTACTTTTTCTTTCTTTCTTTCAGTGTGCATGGGTCCCTGGTATGACCATGTAAAAAGATGGTGGAAGGAGAAAAACACGCACCGAATTCTTTACCTCTTCTACGAGGAAATGAAGGAGGTGAGGCAAACCAACTCTTCATTCACTGCATATTTTATAGCAAACAAGGAAATTTCCAGTATTTAATATTCACATACACTACTTTGTGTCAAGTGGCAGGAACCAGACATGGAGTCCTAGAACCTTAGAGTTGGAAGAGCTGGTTCAACCGTGATGACCTATGAAGGTCCAAGGTGAATTGTTTTCTCTCCCTGTCTGAGAGATCCTTAGACAAGAATTATGCAGGCAGATTCTACAGCCTCTTTGTTTCTCAAGTTGCCTTTATTCTCAGAGATGATTTGCTTCTTGCTTCATCAAATCGACGTAAGGTTATTATCTCTAATTATCCATCCATCATATAAAACAGTTTTCTCTCTGACTGGTACTCTACTTGGCCCAAAACTACTGGTCAATTTATTTCATTTCCTGAGAAAAGATTTTATCCATCTTTCCTGTAGACAAATACTGCCTAATACTTCTCATACTTAGAGATTACTAAAATACCCACTTAGCTGATTTTACTGCTTTATTTCTCCAATTTCACAAATCCAGGAATAAAAAAGTCATCTTCCTGTATGGTTTGTATTATTCATAACATTCACCCTTCTTAGAAGCAAAAATAAATAAGTAAGGACATACCATAGGCTAAGAGAATATTCCAGGTAGAGTTAGTTGAGGATCTTTCAAACAAAGGGGCATTTAGTACAGATTTAGAATTAAGAAAACTGTGTGGATGAGAGGAAAAGATGGAGATGAGGAAGGTCAGAGCAGGGGCCAGCCAGTGAAACTATAGGGACAGGGTGCAGTGGTTAAGAGCTTGGCTGCTAACCAAAATGTCAGGAAGTTCGAATCTACCAACCGTTCCTTAGAAACCCTATGAGGCAGTTCTGCTCTGTCCGATAGGGTCGCTATGTGTTGGAATCGACTCGATGGCAACTGGTTGGTTTTTTTGTTTTTTGTTTTTTTATCTGGGACAGAGATCAGGGTAATAGAGTAAAGTCATAGGCCTACCAGAAGTAGTAAAGAAAGGGGATGGGTAAAAGTTCTAGATATGTTTGGCTCACTACTGGAAGACACTCTATGTTTCTGAATGGGGAGTTACAAAAAAGACACTCAGTTGACCGGTGAAAAAAAGCAGACAAAACAGAAAGAAATCAAGATAACATAATTCCCCTGAATTTAAACATAAAGAACATCTCTTGGAAGGCAAGACAATATCACAACTATTGAGATGGAGAAAATTGAAAGAACTTCTCCCAGATTTTGTTTCCTTGCTTTCCTTGATTGTCTCATCAAAATCACTTAATGATTACTTGTTACTGTCCCTCACACCCCAGAATCCAGAACACGAAATTCAAAAGATAATCAAATTTATGGGTAAGAAGCTAGATGAAGAGAACATCAAAAGGATTGTTTAGCACTCTTCATTTGAAAGTATAAAGAAAAACCCTATGACCACCTTTACAACATTGCCTTCTGATATTCTGGACCACTCCATCTCCCCATTTATGAGAAAAGGTACCTGTATTTTCCAGCCACTGCGAATTTTTTTGAGAACAATACTCTTGCATAACTAGAATTTTAGGAAAAAAAATTAATATGTTCATTTAACTTTCTAACTATCATTATGCTGCCAATAACTCTAAGCTCTCCTCCAAATATTACTCTTTGAAAGAAAATAGATTGTGATATGTACTTAATAATAAGAATTGGTGCTTTTTAGTTATGTCTAAAGTTTCATATTAAGGAGAAAGCATTCAGAATAGACTTTCTTCCTTTCAAATATGACTTGATTGCCTTTCAGGGATTGTGGGAGACTGGAAGAACTACTTCACAGTGGCACAGAATGAGACATTCAATGAAGACTATAGGAAGAAATTGGTTGACACGTCTCTGACCTTTCGTACAGAGCTCTAAAGACAGGGGATCAAAATTTAGACTACATAAGAGCAATTTTATAATTTTATTTATGTTTTCTTTCACCTTATCATTACTTTTGCTTAGAATTACTTTCTGAACTCACTGAAATTGTTCAGGCAAATACTAGAAATTATGTACCTTTTTCCTTTATGCATACACCTGGAAAATAAAACAAGTTTGTTAGCTAAAGGGCTGGTCTGTCAGTTCTTAAAAAAATGTCTGAATAGTTCTAATAGGAACTGTGGAACTAGTCAAAAGACTAGTGGTAATGTCTCTAAACCAAAGTACAAAGGCCCTGAGGTCAGCTGGCAAAGTTCTCCCCTCTCTTTCCCTGGCCCTGACCCAACCTGTCTACACTTACTTTCCCATCAGAAACATCTCCTGGGAGCCATACTCAACTTCTACTGTCACTCCTGAAAACCAGCCCTATACTTTTATAGTTACATATTATGAAAGGATGTTAATTTTCTAATATTTTACATTAGAAAACTGATGAACATAAAAGTAGAACATTAAAAAAACCCGCACGCAGTGGTTTCTTAGCATAGCAGCCACGAGGATGGACTTCTCAGGTCGCCAACTGCAGGGAGAGTACTTAACCAATGGCCTCAGCTGCTGAACTCTGAATCCAGCACCATATCTGCTCAGAGGATATGCTCCCATGGGCTGCTCCATCAGTGACTGAGAGTGGCAAGGATACTAAGGCAGGCATGTTCCTAGGAGTCACAGGGTTCCTCTGACAGGTGACTTTGGCTTGAGGACTCCCCAACAGCTTTGCCAAAACTGTCTTAGAACTGAACTGCAGTCTGTGACTTTTCCTACCCAGCCTTCCTTTCTTCCCTCTCTTCTTCATAGGGATTAGACCTGCATCGTGCTCTGATGCCCCCTCCCTCCTTTTTCTCTTGGTCTGTTTTCTCAATAAATCTCTAACATGCCAAATGTCTATTTCTCAGAGGGCCCAAGCTAACACACTTACTTAGTTCCTATTATAGTCCTATAGGTGAGTCATTGAACAGAATATCTTGATACTCAAGTGACAGGTATAAATGCTGCAAATACCATGAAGTGTAGCTTGAGCCTCTCTCTCTCAACATAGGTCACAACTGCAATTATTCATTCTTCAGGGCTCTCTTGTCCTCCCTTGATGGATGACAGAAACCTGGGCTTGTGTAATCCAGAGCCTGGAAGGACCCCAGTCTTCAGTCCATGTCAGGTGCTATGGTGGTTTACCTGGATCAGGGCCACATGGTTCTGCTGGTATCTCCAGCCCATCTGGGCCAAGCTTGGTCCTTCACCAAAGTCTCTAGGGCCTCTAAGCTTAGGTCCAAATTTCCAGAGACAGTCATGCCCCTACCCCATCCCAGGTTCTGCAATGCAATGGAGCAGGCTCAGCTTTCTTTCTTTCTTGGAACCCCCCACTTACAGAAAGGAGTACGTCTGGTATGTTTGAGGAACTGTAAGGAGCCCAGTAAGGTAGAAGCAAAGTGAGTAAATAATGGTACAAGATTAAATCAGAAAGGAAAGGAGAGGGCATTAATATCTTTCAGATTCCTGAAAGCACAGGATGGGTGCCCGGGATCAAGTAAGGCTCCGAGATGGGGGATGAGTTGCAAAGAGAAGATAGAAGGTATATGTCTTAGGCTGGGTTCTCTGGAGAAGCAAAAGTAGTGAAGCATGTATATATGTATAGAGAGAGAGAAAGATTTATATCAAGGAAATGGCTCACGTGGTTGTAGAGGCTGAAAAGTCCCAAGTCCATGGATCAGGCTAGAGGCTTCTCCTGACTCATGTAGATGCAAGGGCTGATGAACCCAAGATTGGCAGGTAACTGGCAGGCCACTTGGCTCACAGACTGCAGAGGATCATGAATCCCAAGATCCACAGGTAAGCTGCAAGCTCAAGTCCGAAGAACTGGAGGTCAGATGAGCAGGAGCCAGATTCAAGATCAGAGTGAGCAAAAGCCCTCGAGCTTTGCCAGAAAGTCCACCTATATTGGATGCAGGCCACACCCCCAAGGAAACTCCCTTTCAACTCACTGGCTGCTCATAACAGATCTCATCATGGAGGGGATTATATTATATCAGATCTCATTATGGAGGTGATTACGTTATTACATAGCTGCCAAACTATATCATAACTGCCAAACCACTGAGAATCATGGCCCAGTCAAGTTAACACACCACCTTAACCATCACAATATACTCTACAAGCAGGTGACCCCTCATCAACTGCTTTGTTGGACATAGAAGAGTCCAGGCACTGTCTCCAAGAGCAGAGGAAAGACCCACTGATATGTTTTTGCCTGAGGAGGAAAAAAATCACCAACATCAGTCCTAGGGGAAGAGATGACAATGGTGAGCAAATGAGTTTGGGGAAATAGTACTCCCAGTCCTCCTTTGGAAACAAGGTTTTAAACCACGCCACTAATCCTGCTCATAGAATCAGATGGAAGGCAAATCATTTCTTTCTCTACCTGTAATAAAAAATCGTAAGTCATATAAAACTGGCTTCAAAACTAAACTAAGTTATGTTTTAGTTGTCTAAACACTGTGCTAAAAAGGAGAACACTGTTCTCCCTTGGTCAAAGTGACCATTATATTTATGACATGTAGTTAAATTTATGATGTGCAAATAAGTAATAGATTGAGTCGTTTTAATTTAGCAAAAAGAAAACACTATCACAGAGATAACAACTTGAGGACAACAGGAATTACTAAAACTTAGAAGCTTGCAGGAGTGGGCCCTGGAGTTGAAACTCAGACCTCTGAGGAGGGAATGCTGTTTAACTGATGCTGGTGTTTCTAAGAAGGGCATGATGAGGCTGGTCCTGCAAATTCTGAAAAAGCTGCAACTGGATTCAATTGCTGCTATGAGAAAGAATTGCCACTGCTGTGGTGAAGAAATGTTTCTAGGGTCACGCTCACAAAAGCAAGAAACACACACAAAACAGAAAGTCCCTTATTTTTCCTCTTGTCTTTCAGTTTCCCTCTCCTACAGTCTGCAACAGGCTTCCCCTATGAGTCAGAATGGACTCCACAGCAATGGGTTTTAGTTTGGTTGTTGATAGACTAACAGGGAGCTGTGGTTTACCTTTATGATGATTTATTGAGAATTTGTGGTTAAATGCCAATGCCTAGCATGCCAGAGGACACATACCAGAGGAAAATAAGTAGTGAGTTTGGGCTCCAAAATCCTTTCAAGGTGACTGAGAAAAATCTCTTTGCCTGGGTCTAATGAATTCCAAGGCTAAGAGAAAATCGGGTAGAAGTGGATACCTGAGCAGAAGTTCGATTCTCCAACACAGTTACAAAGAGCCCATTTGTTCAGGGCACAACTCTGGGTGCACTCCAAAGTGAACTACACAATCCCATGGGGAGAAGACGCCTACCTGAGCTAACAACTAAATGAGAAAAATGAGAGGCTACCCTTCCTCCCACACTACCAGCGACGGAGAATCTCAGAATTGGAAGAAGCTTTCTGGAAGAAGCTTTCACTCAGAGACAGGTAGTCAGGTGGGTCTTTTGATGTTATAAAGCTAAATATCCTTCTTTATATATTGGGAAACTGGCAATTTCTACTAAACATTTTCCTACCCTATGATTCACTAACTCATACACTAGGCATTCTCACAAGAGAAATGTGTGCGTATGTTCACAAAAAACAAAGTGTATAAAAATATCACAGGAACTGTACTTGTAATAGTCAAAAACTGGAATCAACTCATATGTCTATCAAAAAAAGAATGTATAAACAAACTGTATACAGTAAAACATAGTATACAGCAATAGAAATAAATGAACTACTGATATTTGCAATAATATTGATGAATTTCAAAAACATTGTGTTGAAAGAATTAAGCCAAACACAAAGGAATAGATACTGTATGATTCCATCAATGATGTTCAAAAATAGGCAAGGCTAATCTATGGCAATAAAAGTCAGAACAGTGATTGCCCTGGGCATGGGGCAGCAATGAGGCATTGGCTGGGAAAGGGCAGGAAGAAACTTTCCAAGGTGATGAAAATGTTCTATATCTTGATCTGGGTGGTGGTTACCTGGATGAATGTATAAGTAAAAATTCATCAAAATGTAAACAAAGGTTTTGTTCCAGTTTCACTCAGGATGTACAGAGCCATGTAAATTACCTCTCTTTGTTTGCATGAACATACATACCTGTAATCAATGGCCAAAGCTCTGTACTTAAGGCATCAAGGATATATATAAAGCCTAAGTGAATCCCTGCTTTCATTTACTCTTCACTTTCCTCTGCTGGTGCTCCCTAAGGTATAGAGAATGGCCAAGGATAAAGTGGAAGACAGGAGGGAGTTAGAATGGAGCTTACTACCCCCATGTGAGGTTTCCATACTGGATGGGATCATTCTACAAAAGGGGCTATGCAACATCTGGGATAGAATTTGGAACTTCCAAGCCAAGCCTGATGCCCTGATTATTGCATCCTATCCCAAAGCAGGTATGTCAATGGAGATAAGAAGAGGAAAATGGAAGTCAGAGCATTTGTCAGTTCCTTTTAGGACCATGTTGTAAAGTTCAAGAGCAGAGGGAAGCAGTGTCCTCGACTATAAATCAGACAGAATTGGCAAAAGAACTAAGACTTTTCTGTGAAACTAAAGATTTTTTAAGAGGAAGAGAACCTTGATTTGTTAAAAATATAGCCAAAACAGATCATTCGGGTCAAAAACATCCATGTTAATCATTTTTACTTTCAGTGAACAAAGATTTGTCGAGAACCTTCTAAAAATACCAGCCACTAGCACCAGCCATAGTAATAGGCAAAATGGTATTATCTTTGCCCTCCCAGCATTTACAGTCCAGTGTGGTGAAAGACATTAAACAAGTCATTACACACATCTGTCACTATAATATGTGGTAAGGGCTAGGAAGGAAATGCAGAGGGTACAATGAGTGAATATTGGGGGTACTAATTTAGACCAAGGATAGTATAATGAAGGAACTCTGAGCCACTGTGATTTTACACAGTGAATGTGGGGAAGACGGGCCTGTATTTGTGGATGGAACTAATTGGACCTGCTGATGGAGAATATGTGGATGGTGAGGGAAAGAGAGGAAACAAGGATGACTCCAAGATCTTTGGCTGGAATGATCAAGTGGGTGACAGTGACAAGTGCTGAGTTACAGAAGTCTGGAGGAGGACTAGGTCTGAGAGTGGGAGATGGAGTCTACAGTTATCAATTAAGGGGATCACAAGTGGGACTGGGAAGATAAGATGTGTGTGTTCCCATTTCCCAGATGAGAGAAATAGTAGCTTGGACTAGGGAGGTGACAGTGGAGATGGAGGGAAGGGAAAAAATGTGAGATGTATTTTGGATATAAAATTACTTGAGGGGTGAGGGGAAAGGATGAATCAAGGGTGACTCTCTTCTGGCTTGGTCAAGTGAGTGGTGCCATGGACTGGGATTAGGAAAGACTGGGAGAGGGAAAGTTATAGAGCCTTGAAGTAAGGGAAGTAAAACGGTGAGTCTACAGTTCAGTTTTGGACACATAGTGGGAGATGACCTTAAGACCACCAACTGGAGATGTAAATGGGGTCAAGTATGGCGTGAAGCCCACTCTAGCTGAAGATAATACTGGAGTTGCTAATATATAGTGGAATCTTAGGGTTAAATTCCCTAAAGCAAAACCTTAGACAGGGATTCAGGTGTACATTATTTATTGAGGGGGTGCTCCTCAGGAAAAAAAAACCTCTAAGAGTATTGGTGGGATGGAGTGGGGGAAGGTCCAAGCAAAGATATGGTCTAAAGTAAAGTCTAACCTTGGCCTGACCCATGGTGGGGAAAGGGAGGCATTTCTTCCCAAGTTAGGAGCCTCCCTTCAGAGGAGGACACTTCTCCAGCAAAGTGTGGAGCTGTGAGATATTAGCAGCCAACACTCACAGCTGGGGGGTGCGTGCAACAGTCCAGTACAGGGGATCTGGGAAAGCCACAGACCGTGTCTCCTATAGATGTTATTTAAAGTGAAGGGAATCAATGGGATCATACAAGAAAATGTCGAGTAAAAAGAAAGCACCAGACCGTGTCTCCTATAGATGTTATTTAAAGTGAAGGGAATCAATGGGCTCATACAAGAAAATGTAGAGTAAAAAGAAAGCACCAGACCAAGTCCTGAGAAGACTTATCACTTAGAAACTGGGAAGAGTAGAGAAGCCAGAAGTGGGTGGTATCCTGATAGCCAACAGAGCTAAAGCTAGAACCAAAAATATCTGAACTGACTGTCCTTTCTGATCAAAGTAGTCAGACGAATGGCAGATTGGCACTACACTGGGTGCTTTGTCAACAGCTTTAGCCACAGAGCCTGGAATGATCCTTGGGCTTTCTTTCACCAAGTTGCCAGTTCTATCAACCCAGACTCTATTTGACTTTCCTGAGGAAAAAAATAGCAGAATTACCCTGGACAATTTGTTCTGTTTTTTTCACACAGCAAGTGCAGCTATCCAGGATGACCCTATTACCAGCTTCTCTCCATGGGGAAGAAGGATGTGTAAAAGAAATAATATGTTTGTAAATGGTAAATAAGTGTAAAAAGAGAAGTTTATTCTAGTGAGTAACTTAGCTCTTGGGGATTCATGAAGACTGAGACTCTTCCCAGCTCAAGCCCAGGAAATGAGAAAGAGTATTTTTCCTGGGGTTACAGCTCTGGGACAAGAGAGATATATGGAGACATGTGAGAGACAACATGAGCTAATGGCAGGGTGGGACACTTTTCAGAGGGAAAGGGGGCATGGTTAATAATTATGCTTAGACAAAAGGCATCAACGTGTAATACTCTGGGCAAATTGGAAGGTTAAGTTCACCCTATAAAACACAACGCATTCTAAAAAGAATGCTGACACGCTGTGGTAAATGTAACTAATGTCACTGAACAATTTGTGAGGCAATTGTCAAACGGAACCTAACTTAACTTGCTGTGTAAATTTTCACCAAAAACTGAAAAAAATCTAAAAAAAAAAAAAAAAGCAATGCTAGCGTACAGACTCCAGTATGCTACTGAATCTAAATCTGTCTGTCATAATCCTAAATCATTATCCTAACTGCTAAACCAGTTTCTTTTCTATCCATGTCTCAGGTCAGGTTTCCTGAGAAGCAGACTCTGAGCAGAAATAAGTGTGTGAGATATTTAACAGGGAGAGCTCTTGGGATCACTACCTATGGAAGAGAAGGGAAGGAAGCAGGACTGGGCAAAGACAGAGGCTGAGCTTCAATTCAGTCCCAGCAAAAACCTCACCCAACCCTCTTGGATGGAGTCAGGATGACCCTTCCAAGTTGATGCCATTCCAGTTGGGGTTAGGGGTCGAGTCTTCATAACCACATCAACTAACCATTGGATGCAAGCTTCCCAGGAAGGGAGTATGACCTTGGGCAAAGCAACTCTCTAAGCCAGTCAAAATTCCAAGGAGCGGTAAATAGCTAAGAGCTGTCTGCCAGCAGAATTCCCAGCAGCTGGAGGAATAAATCTTTCAGTTCAGAATGGGAATTTGGCCAGCACATCCCTGTACCCTTTATTATCTACCACATTTGCTTTCAGTGTCCCAACATTTTCCTAGGTACACAAATGTATAATTTCTATGGTTCATTTATTTCCTTCAGTCTTATATCTAATCAGTCACAAAAGCCATTCAATTTTCAATTTGATATGCGCACTGTAATTTTTCTTTCCCTTCTTCCCTGACTGTGACACCTAACACCAAAATTACTGAAAATAATGACTTATATGTATGACCTGATGCTTTTGAGTGGGGCACCCTGACATGGAAAGGAAGTCAGCTGTTACAGTATGAAGTTTTGCACTCAGATGAGAAAGAAGGGCAGAAAATAGAAACCAGTAGGTCTCACAAACAATGAGGATATTTTAAACTGGGTGTCTTTTCTTTTTTTTTTTTTAATTCTATTGTACTTTAAGTGAAAGTTTACATTTCAAGTCAGTCTCTCACACAGAAATTTATACATACATTATTATGTGGCTCTAATTTCTCTCCCTATACTGTGACAGCACACTCCTCCTTTCCACCCCAATTTCCCGTGTCCATTCAACCAGCTCCTGACCCTCTCTGCCTTCTCATCTCACCTCCAGACAGGAGCTGCCCATTCAGTCTCATGTATCTACTTGAGCTAAGAAGCACACTCCTCACGAGTATCATTTTATGTCCCATAGTCCAGTCTAATCTTTGAAGTGTTGGCCTCAGGAATGGTCTTAGTTCTGGATTGATGGAGAGTCTAGGGGCCATGCTTTCTGGGGTTCTTCCAGTCTCAGTCAGACCGTTAAGTCTGGTCTTTTTACTAGAATTTGAGTTCTGCACCCTACTTTTCTCCTGCTCTGTCAGGGACTCTCTGTTGTGTTCCCTGTCAGGGCAGTCATTGGTGGTAGCCGGGCACCATCTGGTTCTTCTGGTCTCAGGATGATGCAGTCTTTGGTTTACATGGCCCCTTTTGTCTCTTGGGATAATATTTTCCTTGTGTCTTTGGTGTTCTTCATTCTCCTTTACTCCAGGTAGGTTGGGACTAATTGATGCATCTTAGATGGCTGCTCGCTAGCTTTTAAGACCCCAGACGCCACTCACCAAAGTAGGATTCAGAACGTTTTCTTAATAAACTTTGTTATGCCTATTGACCTAGATGTCCCCTGAAATCATGGTCCAGACCCCCACCTGTCTGCTACTCTGTCCCTGGAAGTGTTTGGTTGTATTCATGAAACTTCTTAGCTTTGGTTTAGTCCAGCTGTGCTGACTTCCCCTGTTAAACTGGGGGTCTTGAGGAACATTCTGAGTTGTGAAATATGTAGAGAGAAGAGGAGAGGAACAAGAAATCAGCTGTAGAACATTTCCTCTTGACAGAGCTTGCCTAAGCTATGTCATAGCTTGCCAGGATGGAATTCAAGTCAACATCCATACCTGAGAAGTTGCCAGCGAACAGGTAGAGTCCATGGAAAGGCAGGCATCAGATTGTGCTGGAAGTCAGGCAAATACTGATGACTGTAGGAGGATGGACTAGTGTAATTCAGCTCTCCTGGGAGTTAGAGGAGGTAGTTTCTGGTGGATGCTAATCAGAGAGTCAGGGCCTGCGTCAGCAGACTGAGTTGTAGGGCAAATCTGGAGTGTGAGGCAAGGAAGCTCAGCAGTAGCCCTTCTGTGGCCTGGAAAATCCAGCAGGAATATGGCCAGAGGCAACCAGAGGGAGTCCAGGGTTTCCTGAGATGCTCACAGTATCTGTGACAGCAAAGCTAAGTCCAGAGGTGGAGTCTGCAAGTCGAGGGCATCCACGACTTCATCTGAGAGGCTCCAGGAATGGCAAGGTCCAATGACCACTCTCAGAGTCTAGAAAGAGGAAGCAGAACCAGCTTATGTGGAGAGGGGACTGTCTATTGCTCCCAAAGCAGCAGTGAATAGGCAGAACCAAACACTAGGCCACACAGGGTTAGGGGCGGTAAATTGCCAGGGAAATAACAAAGGGTTGTGTTAGAGGTTGGCAGCAGAAGGAGAAACTTGTTTTAGCTCATAATGGCAACCAACCAGGAACCTAGCAGATAATGGTATCAGAGTATAGCTTAGAATGGCAGTCATGGGACCACTGGAACCACAGTCAGGAAGGAAAGGAGTCAGGATCACAGGAAGCCGGCATGAGGAAGCAAAGACAAGAATGGCGCTTTCCTCCCCAGGAGTTACTTGAGCAAGATGTTCTTATTTGTATTGGCTCTGGCCCTCAAGGTGAACCAGCACCACACAGTCAAGAAGTTAAAACACTTAATATTTATTTAGTGCCTGCTATATCTGAAGGATCCCTGGTGGCATAGTGGTTAAGAGCTACAGCTATTAACCAAAAGGTTGGCAGTTCAAATCCACCCGTCACTCCTTGGAAACCCTGTAGGGCAGTTCTACTCTGTCCTATAGGGTCGCTATGAGTTGGAATTGACTCGACGGTAACAGTTTTTTGTTTTTTTTTTACACTATATCTAGAAGCCCTGGTGTCGCAGTGGTTAAGTGTTCAGCTGCTAACCAAAAGTTCAGCACTTTGAACCCACCAGCCGCTCCACAAGAAAAGATATGGCAGTCCGCTTCCATAGAGATTTACAATCTTGGAAACCCTATGGGGCAGTTCTACTCTGTCCTATAGGGTTGCTGTGAGTTGGAATCAACTTGATGGCAACGGGTGTGGTTTTGGTTTCTCCTGTATCTAGGTAACTGGGTGGCACAAATGGTTTGCAATCAGCTACTAACCAAAAGGTCGGTAGTTCGAACCCAGCCAGTGGTGCCACAAAAGAAAGGCCCAGTGACCTGCTTCCATAAAGATTACAGCCAAGAAAATCCTATGGAGCAATTCTGCTGTGTAATACATGGGGTCTCCATGAGTCGGAATCGACCTGATGGCAATGGGTTTATCTGGGCTCTACATATTTTCTCTTCTAACTCTAAAAATACAGGAGACAATTTGATGTTTAGTGGGTTTAAGCAATTTATCCAAAGCCACCCAACTCATAAGTGGCAGAGAGAAAATTCAAACCCATCTGATTCCACAGCACCCCACATTTTCAAACCATGCTTCCTCTCAGAAATAACAGCAGGCTGGCTAAGCGTCCTGGAAGCCAAAGAAGGAAAGACTTCCTAGGAAGCGATGGGTGGTCAGCAGAGCTAAACACCGCAGAGACCAAGGAGGCTCAGGGCTGACAGAAACCCTTGGAACTGGTCAGGAAATAACAGATGAGGCCTTACAGAGAAACAAATATTACCCCAAATTCACTAATAGTTATTTTTCCATTTAAAATCAGTTTAACTTTCTTGTAGAAGTTACCACTTAATGTTATGTCAAGTTTTTTTGTTTGTTGTTGTTGTTGTTGTTGTTTTTTTTGCCTTTTAAAGGGTAATTCTGATGATCTCATTCTTACCTTCTATTATCCAATCTAGAGTTTCCAGTTTGTGGATGATTTTAAATTCGTACTTTCCTTTTCATATAACCAGTGTTGTGTCAATTTCATGGTTTAAAAAAAAAAAAAGATAAGTTAGGGGTGGGGAGAACTATTTATTAGCAGCCAGGATTTAACGTTAAAAGTGAATGTTGGGGAATTTTCATGATTCTTGGGAGTATTTTTTAAAATTAACTACTGTAGTTACCAAAGAAAAAACAAACTCATTGCTGACAAGTTGATTCTGACTCATAGCTACCCTACAGGACAGAGTAGAACAGTCCCATTGGGTCTCCAAGGAGCAGCCGGTGGATTCGAACTGCTGACCGTTTGGTTAGCAGCCTGAGCTCTTAACCACTGTGCCACCAGGGCTATTTGCATTCACATTTTCTAGAAATGTGAATGCATATTCAGATTTTTTAAGTACATCATTGGAGTACAAAAATGAATAAGACACATTATTGCCCTCACCCTTTCTGGTGAGGAAAAGATAATAGTTAATTTTAACTGAATACAGTAAGCAACTCAAGTGAGGTATGTTGTTGTTGTTAGGTGCCATCGAGTTGGTTCCGACTCATAGGAACCCTATGTACAACAGAATGAAAAACTGCCCAGTCCTGCACAATCCTCACAATCGTTGCTATGTTTGAGGCCATTGTTGCAGGCATTATGTCAGTCCATCTCATCGAGGGTTTTCCTCTTTTGCTGACCCTCTACTTTACCAAGCATGATGTCCTTCTCCAGGGACTGGTCCCTCCTGATAACATGTCCAAAGCACATGAGACGAAATCTCACCATCCTTACTCCCAAGAAGTATTCTGGCTGTACTTTGAAGACAGACTTGTTCGTTCTTCTGGCAGTCCATGGTATATTTAACATTCTTTGCCAACACCATAATTCAAACGCATCAATTTCTTCTTCAGTGTCCAGCTTTTGCATGCACGTGAAGCAACTGAGAATACCACAGCTTGGGTCAGGCCACCTTAGTCTTCAGAGTGACAACTTTGCTTTTTAACACTTTAAGGAGGTCTTTTGCAGCCCATTTGTCCAACGCAATATGTAATTCTTCTTGCAGCATGTTTCCAAATTGTAATTTATAGAAAATTAATCACCAACTCCTCAGTTCTTTGATTCTACTTTTTTTTCAGGAAGCACTTGGACACAGGAAATTGTAGATCTGACACAGAATGACGGAGATGTTGAGAAAAGTAGACAGGCTCCCATTCATCTTCAGCAAGCTTTCTTGGAGTGATGAGACCAAACACCTTTGGTAAGTCACTAATTTACAAAACCGTATTTTTTTCTGTTTTTTAATTGAACTTTAGATGAATGTTTAGAGGTGAGCCACGAGGAAGTGACCCCACCCAATCCATCGGCAAATCTGTCAACTCTACCTTCAAAATATATCCAGAATCTGACCAATCATCAACATTTCTACTCCTACCTCTCTGGTCCAAGCTACCATTGTCTCTTCCCTAGATCACTGAAACAGTCTCTTCCCTGTCTTTCAGCTTCAGCCTTTGCCAGCCTACAGTCTATTCTCAACACAGAAACCAGGGGAATTCTGTTAAAAGGAAGTCAGACCACTGCTCAAAACCTACCAAGGGTTTCCAAAGTCCTTACTTGAACCCACAAGACCCGCACAATATGGCTCCTGTTACCTCTCATTCTTCTCTCACTCCTCCCACCCCTCACTCTCTCTGTTGTAGTTACACTGGCCTCTCGGTTTTACTAGAAACACACTTGGCACTTTCCTGCTCCAGGGCCCTTCCTTACTGTTCCCTCTCCCCAAGGATGCGCTTTCCTTCTCTTTCTTCAGGTTTTTATTCAATGTCACTTTCTAAGAGAGTCCTTTTCTGGCCAGCCTGACAAAATTTCAACCTCTTACATATACCCACCACTTCCCATCTCTTCCCTGATTTATTTTTTCTCCTAAGACAGATCATGACCTAACATACTATATGTTTTACTAGTTTATCTTGTTTGTCTCCCCCACGAAAACATAAGTTCCATGAGAGCAGGGGTTCTTGTCTGTCTTGTTCACTCTTCTATCCCAAGGACCTAGAACAGTGCACAGCACATAGTAAAACCAAAAAAAAAAAAAAAATCAAACCAGTTGCCATCGAGGCAATTTCAACTCATGGTGACCCCATGTGTTACAGAAAGAACTGCCCCATAGGGTTTTCTTAGTTGTCATCTTTATGCAAGCAGATTGCCAGGTCTTTCTTCTGCAGCACCACTGGGTAGGTTTGAACCATCAACCTTTAGGTTAGTAGCAGAGCATAATCCATTTGCATAAACCAGGAACATTTTAGCATATAGTAGGCTCTATGGAACAAGTTAAGGAGCCCTGGTGGTGCAGTGGTTAAAGTAATCGACTGCTAACCAAAAGGTTGGCAGTTTGAAAGCACCAGCGGCTCCGTGGAAGAAAAATGTGGCAGTCTGCTTCCGTGGAGATTTACAGCCTTGGAAACCCTAGGTCGCTACGGGTTGGAATCAACTGAACAGCAGTAGGTGGGTTATGGAATAAGTTAACACATATTAATATTACCTTATGAGGTAGATACTATTATTAACCCTCTTTCAAAGATAGGTATAAAAAGCCTGAGGCTAAGGGAGGTTAAGTAACTTGCCCAAGGTCACATAGCTAGTAAGTGTCAGAGCCAGAATTCGAACCCAGGCAGTCTGACTCCAGAGCCTGGGGTAGTGATCTTGCCAGCTTCCACAAGAAAGAAAAGTAGTATTGAAAATGTAGACAGAAATCATGAAAGCTAGTTCTCCTGCCTTACAGTAGTACCGACCATACCTTCCATTTGTATTTCAAGGAAACAATTCATTTCATACTCTGGATTTTCCTACTCTCGGCTCTTCATGACTCAAATCCTTATGGGTCTTATTTCAGTGTTATGAGGGTCCTGGTATGATCACGTGAAAGGCTGGTGGAGGAAGGAAGACAGTCATCCGATTGTCTACATTTTCTATGAAGAAATTATAAAAGTGAGACATATATTTGAATTCTGGCTTTACAGTAATTTTTCTTAGAGTTTCAGCTCCATGATAGAAATGAAGGAAAGTAAGATATAAAAGTTTACCTAAGCAAAGCATTTTGCATGCCAGCTTCAACTTCTCCCACTATCTTGCTATGTAGCATAGAAAAGTCCAGACAAGCAAGGCAACCTGGTTACCATCCTCCCCAAGAGGCAGCCCGCTTCTTCCTACAGATCCTCTGTGCTCTAAGATCAATTCCCTCCTTGTCGGAAAACACAAAAGAGGCTTCCTGTGTGAGCTGGAGGGTTTCTCCCTGTCTAGGTCTCCAGGTTCCTCCTTCCAGGATTATTATTTCCTCCCCTGACTTGCTCTGATTGCTGACAAAAAGAACTAGGAATCTTAACAAGGAAGAACTAGTAAGGAAGAATACAGTTGTTTTTATTTGTATGCTTCCTTCAAATATTACCGTTTAGTCATTTTAAATAAAAATTCGCCATTAGTAACATCTTTTGCACATGCTCAAACTCTGTCACACAAGTTTATATTCACAATAAGTCTAACCATGGCGCTGGTCCCTGCTTCTCCTGCCTGAATTTATAACTTGGATCACTGATCCCCTCGCGTGGTTAACTGAGTGCTACCACATCTCCTCCCTGGTTCTCCTCTCCGCTCTGGGTCTCCAGAGGGAAAATGCATTGCCGCTTTTCTTCCGTATATTTGGCTTTGGGTCAAAATCCCCGTTTACATCCGTCCTTACACTCTGTGGCCTTCCTCAATGTCAGAGTTCCCACCGCTTCTCAACAGCGCTGGGAGTCGTTTCCACTGCCCTGAGCCTCCCGGCACCAGGGAGCGCAAGGGGTGGGGAGGAGCTAGAAGGCGGGAAGGACAGACAGACTGGAAGTCAGAACAAGTCAGAGGAAGAGAGAGAAAGCCTGGAAGGGAGAACCCGGAGACTTCCAAACGGAGGCAATTTCTACCCCAAACAGGAAATCTTTTCTCTTACGGATGAAGCAGGAATCTATCTCAGAATGCAAAGCAGCTCTCATGAGGTGTGGCCAACATGTATCCCTGACAGGCCTAGAGTCAGGAATAAGCTCAGATCTAGAGAGTCACACCGACATTGGTCCCCTTGTCTGACGGTCCACTTGAAGAGCATCAAGACAGAAAGCAAAAGAGGGAAGCACCAGAGTGCTTCTGTACCAGGTGAGAGAAATAAGGACTCCACTCATTTTTTGTTTCTCCAGTCAGAAGATGAAGATATGTCTTGTTTATTTTGAAAAAGAGCCACCTCTTCTCCAAAATACTTTCTTATCTACTAGCTGTGAGAGTTAAGCAAAATAAAAAGGTTCACAGATTAAACCCCATTAGTAACATAGGATGAAACAATTTCTTTATATAATTGCACTTTAAATCGCCAGTTTATTGAAATGACTCTTATAAATGTACATATAATATTAAACATAATGTTTCTAGATTATGTCTTATCATAAACTAACAGGCTTTTAAAACAGTGATTTATATTTTTAATCATTATTATCATGCTTAGTTTTTTGAGATTTGACTGTTGCTGGATTTGTTCCTTCGCTAGAGAGTTTTCTTTTCTTCTGCTCTCCCCTACAGGATTCAAAACACAAAATTAGAAAGGTGATGGAATTCCTGGGGGAGGACATAAAAGAAGAGGTTTTAGACAAAATTGTCTATAACAACTTCAAATGAAAAAGAATCCCATGTCCAACTATGCAAGTGACAAAAAATGAATCACTTCATTTTTCCATTCATGAGAAACAGTGATACATACTTTCTTTTTGTTTTTCCTGTTAATAGAAATAACAATACCAATTCATAAATGGCCTTCTAACCTTCCAAGTCAGTGAAACCACTGTTTACAATGTTTCCTGCAGTGGGCTCTTGAAAGCATTATTCCCAAGAGATACTTCACGAGAAACATGTTTCGTGGACAAAGATGTTTGGGAAACTCTATATACATTAACTTGCACTCTCTTTGAAGCATATAAGCATATTAAAGTTTCTGAAAAGAAACTTGTTTAACCCAAAGCTTCAAAAATGTATTTGACCACAAAACCCTTTCTTGAGTAAAGCCTGCTAAGCTTCACAAAGCTAGTGTTCCCACCAACACATACTGAAGAAGAGGGGTTTAAGACCATCGGCCTTAAGAGCTAGAAGTGATCGCTTAGTCCAATATCATCATCTCATAGATAATGACCAACATGCCCAGTGAGTCATTGGCACCTGGCCAGAACTAGGACCTAAGCCCAGCGTAAATCTTACTCTACCACATTACTAACTCCTTAAATGGAGGCAAAACTTTACTGTGAAGTTGTAACTATTTTAGAAAAAAAAGTTACAAGATTCTAGTACCTTCTGCTTGTTAAAATAAGCAAAAACCTATGGCTCAACGGAGAAATTTTCTAATTTAATCATTAATTAACCTAATTTTCTTTTAGATCATCTGGCAAATGATATGATTATGCTACCCCTAGACAATTATGCAAATTCAAATTTCATACATGAAAACAACATTATACAGTTCAAAGAGCCTAAACAAATCAGATGGCATGCAGGCATCAGAAGAGAAATAGCTTCCTATAGGCTCTCTGACCATTAGGGGCTATTGAGGGGACAAAAGGATTTGAATATTCTATTGCATAAGCATGAAATAAAGTTAACCAACCCTACCATTCTTTCATATTCTATAACGTTAACAGCAATGAGAATTTAGATGGAAAGGAGAATTCCCAGTTGTATTCAACTAAACATCCCAGTACCCATTGCCATCAAGTTGATTCCAACCCATAGAGACCCTATAGGACAGAGCAGAACTACCTCAGAGGGTTTCCAAGGAGTGGCTTGGTGGATTTGAACTGCTAAACTTTTGGTTATCAGCCAAGCTCTTAACCACTGTGCCACCAGAGCTCCTAAATACCTCAGTGGGCTAGCAATTTTGCCTAAACTAGAAGTAAAAGTAGAAGGAGCAGCTGTTCACATTGGCTCTTCAGTTGGCCTCTGAAGAGGGTAAGAAAACAGGATTTAAGATAATGTAGCTTAAATAAAATGTTTGAAAGTACAGGTAGATCAGAAAGCCCAAGAGTAAAGTACAGAGAATTAGGGAACCCATGGTGTAGACTGCTGTGCCTTGCCAAGTATTTCAGAACAAAGCTTTCTATTCACAAATACCTCACCTGTGAAATGGAGTAATGATACCAGTTGCTTCTTCTCTCCCTGTGGTGTCAGGAATCTATGTAAGCAATTTACGTATTGAGAGGAAAAGGACTGTTTAAATCCAAAATGGTCAAATGTCACGAAAATGTTATTGAATATGCTGTATATTACTTTTTTTAGGAATCATAGGAGATTGGAAAAATCAGTCCATGTAGCTCAGAACAAGAAATTTAATGAAGACTATGAGAAAATATGGCCAATACCTCTCTGTCATTCTGCATGGAACTCTAAAAAGCAGAACAAAAGAACAAAACCTATTCTTTCACCAGCCTCCATAAAGTGGAAGAGAAATGTCCAAATACCACTAATGGTTTGTGTGACTTGATGTGGGGGCATTTTAAACAGTGACCTGGAAATTTTTAGCCTTCAATTTCTGATCTACTTTTTGGAATAACCCCAAACTGACTTCAGTTATCTAATAACTATATTCAGCATTTTTCTTCTCCCTTCCCAGATTATTAGGGTTTAGGTAAATTTCAATATACCAACAGGTAATAGATAATATGTTCTGCTGCTATTCATAAGGTTTTCACTAGCCAGTTTTTTCAAAAGTAGACCAGCAGGCCTTCTTCCTTGTCTGTCTTAATCTAAAAGCTCTGCTGAAACCTGTCCACTATGGGTGACCCTGCTGGTATTTGAAATAGAGGCAGCATAGTTCCCATTATCACAGCAACATGCAAGCCGCCACAGTATGACAAACTGACAGACAAGTGGTAGAAGAGATAATAATATAGTACATATTTAATCATTTTTGTTCCTTCTATTTATTGTTTCCACTTTCTATTATAATTTTCTTTGAATTAAAAAATTTCTTCCATTTCTTTCAAACATTTTATACAAAACAACTTTAACTCAGCAAAAATGCCAATCCCATTCATTTGATAAAAGATACATATTGAGCACCTTACTTATGCTAGGAAATGGAGAGTATCGAAAGTTGGGGGAAACAAGGTTGCTGGCCCCCAAGAAAGGTACAGCCTCATAGGAGACAACAGTGTGGGCGCAGGTCACTGCATTGCTAAGCAAATTGTGATACACACTGTAACAGACTGTGGACAAAGTGCAGCAGAATCATAGAGGAAGACAAATCAAAACAACATGGCATGAAGCTCCAGGAAAACAACAGAGGAAAATAAGGATATGTGGCCTTGGATGTTTCAAAGCCTCACTCCTAAGCCTCAAAGCACACCCACCACATTCAGCACACATCACGTTCAGCATTCCTGTCTACTCCACTGCACAAGAGTCCAAGGTTGTCCTACCTAATATTTTACCTCTGAAAACCTCAGGTTTTAGGAGGATTTTAGGAATCCCTGAATGGTGTAAACGTGCTTGGCTGCTAACTGAAAGGCCGGAGGTTCCTGTCCACCCAGAGGCACCTCAGAAGAAAGACTTGGAGATACACTTCTGAAAAATCAGCCATGAGAAACCCTATGGAGTACAGTTCTACTCTGACACACATAGGGTTGCCATGAGTCAGAATCAACTTGACAGCAACTGGTACACCTATTTCCGAGGTTTCCTGAGTCTCCAATGGAACAAGTCTCCAATGACAAAGCTCAAAGGCAGCAGGAAGTAGGGTAATATTTGGGGGAAAAGGAAGGGCCTGTTTATCAAACCCTGCCCCCACACCCCTGCTCTTAAAACCAAAATGCTAGAGACTCTTTCCAAACACATACTAGTTAATTCTCCAAAAATAAAAGTCATATATTAATTACTTATACTCTTAAAATATGAGATTCAAAAGCTGTGGCTAATGCTTTAGAGGGAAAGACAGAAATAGAAGGAACAATATAGCTTACTCTGAAATATCTATTTTTCCTTCAAGAGGCAGGTTATAACAGTATCTTAGGCACTGTGATTTATCAGCAAGTGAGGCAAGCAGGGGAGTTCCTGGGTGGTGCAAATGGTTAAGCACTGAGCTGTCAACCAAAAGGTTGGAGGTGCAAATCCACCCAGAGGTACCTCAGAAGACAGGCCTGGTGATCTACTTCTGAAATAAAACCCTATGGAACACAGTTCTACTCTGAAACACGAGGTCACCATGAGTCGGACTTGAGGGCAACTGGTAATTTTTATTTTGTTTTGTTTTGAGGCAAGCATGACAGAGAAAGGAAAGGGGTCATGTAACAATATGATTTAAGGCACAATCTAAGGCAAGCAGGGAGCCTGCAGAATCTGTATACCTTGAGGTCAGAGAGTAGAGCTTGTGTACTCCCAGTGGTGGTGGGGATAAATAGTTTAACTCCCAGGCACCTTGAGGCAAAGTAGCAGAAGGTTGCAAACATGGGCCATTAGCTGGAGCACCTGCAACAGATAGGGGATGGGTACACCACCTTAGCCAGGAAACGTGATTCCTGGGCAAAGCACCAATAACTTCTGCTATGACCACGTATCCCCATCAGTCTTGTAACCTGCACTCTCCCCTAATGTGTATTCCTATACGATGTCCAAATTCTACATGTGAATGGTTGTTTGTACAATATTATTAAATGTCTTTCAATAAAATTTCAAACGTCCTATTGTGAAGCAGGAGACATAATTCAAACCAAAACAAGAGCTCAGAGGAGTCATGTGGTTGGCTCTAGTCTAGTTCTGGGCTTCCTGGAAGCTAAGGCAAAAAAGGAGAATAATAATTCTCACTGACTTGTGAACAAATAGGAACTTCAGGCCATTGAGGGAGACACGGCTCTTTGTTTCATTTTCTCTTGTTGTATGTTGTTGTTGTTTTGGCATAGAACACTAAGAAGAATTTAACGTGTGCTATCTCACTGGACCAACTTAATGGGCATGTACACTGAAGAGCATAACCCTTTTCCCTTTTCTCTAAGCACCTATGGATTTAGGATTGGGATGAGGATGGAGAAAGCCGGGGAGAGGAGGACCCCACAAGGAAGCAGGAGTCCCTTTCTGGAGTGACACTTACCTTGTCGTGTACTAGAATCATCTGGAATGTCTGGGCACCACCCCCAAAGATTCTGATTCGACTGGTCAGGGATGGGCCCTGTGTATTTGTATTTTTCTAAAGTTTTACTACGAAGCCAGAGTTGATAAAGTAGTGTTTGCTGTAATGCTTCTTTACTTTACTCTTTTTCTTTTAAGAAAGCTTTCAGAACTCGACACCTGGGTTCACAGAATGAGAAGTCATCTTTGTCCTTATGTACCTTTCACCCCCTTACAGAAGACAGTGGAGAGGCTGCCTTTCAACTCATTCATCATGGATTCTGTTTAGCAGATCTGGAGAGAAAAATCACCTCCAGAGACCACAAATCCATAAAAAATGTGAGAGAAGATCCATGAGGAGGTGTTGTTCTAAAATGCAACTACAAGTTTCAATTCAAAATAAAATACCATTTTTCTATCAATTAGTTTTATAATTATTAGAACATAAATCACTACACAGGGTGATTTTCTCAAATAAGTAACTGAGTAGCCATTTTGTCATGCAGCTGGACCTCTTACACTGGCTTCCTGTCCACCTGTCTGATGGTGTGATGGGTCATTTCTTTGGACAAAAAGCAAGAATGTCAGCACTATAAGATCAAACGTGCATGTGAACAGATTCCTTAGGTAGAATCATTGTAGAAAAAGGTGCACAAAGTATATGCGAGGTGTATTCATCTGGATCACTGGCCTTTGTTTTTCCTCCCATGAAATGGACTAAAACTCAGGGAAGCCGGAAAGGTTTTTAGAGAGAAGCAGTCAAAGGTGGAGAGAGATGGGGGTGGCAGTAGGCAGAAAAGGCCCAAGGAGAAAAAGTCAAAATCTGGAGAAATAAAAATGATGTGGAATTGAAAAGATAATGTGTGGGCAAAAAAGGAGAGGCAGTGAAAGACAATGAGAATCAGAAAGACACAGGAAGATGTCAAAGCAGTAAACACATAAAATGTCAAGTCATGAGGCAATACTTGGCCAGAACCAGTAAATGACACTGTTGAACAGCCCCACTTCTTCTCACCTCTGGCTACGTGCCCAGGAAAACGGTTTGGTAAGAGTTGCAACAGAAGAGAGATGGGTGGCTGGGGAGGAAGGGGAAGGGTGGGGGAGGGGATAAAGGGGGATTTCTATTAAGACTTGGCACTTTCTATGCTCATTTTCCTGTTTTCCTCCAGCTGTGGAAAAGAACAAATATAGTCACAACCCAAAAGAAGGAGAAAGTCTAGGGCAGATATGCAGAACAAGAAGTGGAATACCAGCTGCTCAAACTCAGAGAAAAAGTCCCTGCTGTAAAACTCTAGCAGGTATAACAGAAGAATCATTAGATCACAGAAAAAAACAGGTGGGGGAGTAGGGCAGCAGGGTGACAGATCGGCACTAAGGAATAAGGTGCAGGATCCAAGATTTATTTCAATGAAAAAGAAATCCATCATCACAGTAATCTGTTTTTCATTTGCCCTACCTCTTTTACTGCTCAGTTGTCTATCTAAAACTGCAGATTCTCACAAGATGCCTCCTGACCAGAATGTTACCCGAATAGGGTCTGTGCCCTGAAGCAGTCGAGCCAATGAAATGTACTCCAAGTCAGAAACTGTAAGAAAGTCTTAATTTAGGAAATGTACACCACCTGGGATCCAACAGCAATGCAGGCTGTCTCTACAGAATCCCAAAAGGCACTTTTACATCAGAGCTTATACATGATTTTTACAAATGTTAGAAGTGTCATTATTCATTACAAGGTAATTACAAGAGACTCTATCATACTAAAGAAATACCTGCCATACATTTCCATATCTGACATCTGGGCTCTAATCTTCCTGTTGGGGGTCGTAAGCCCCAGTGGCTGGACAGAGGAAAACAAAGTCATTAACAAAGGTGTGTGAAAAGGAGAAGGCAAAGAAAAAAAAACTCACAGGTTCATCATGGCGTTAGTTATGTCAAGCTCTCAGTCGCCCATTCTGAAAAGGAGAAAACATGCCAGGGAGTATTAGGGTCACAAGAATAAGGGGTTTGGGACCAGAAAGAGAAAAACACAAAGCAGATGTAATATGCAGACAAAAGCAAAAAAATAAATAAAAAAAGAACAGATTTTTTTTAAATGCAGAGAAATCGAAAGGATAAAAAGGAAATTTAAAAAAAGAAAAATATACATGTATATCATGCATGCCAGATACTCTTACCAATTGCAGTAAAATTTGCTTTACTTCCTTCATAGAGTAGGAAAACAACTGGATTCCAGTTGGGACTAGAACGTGAACTAGATATGAAAGAACTCTTAGGCCAACCACTCAACATCTGCGATCCTACTTTCATCTCTATGAGAAATCTGGCAACTAGAATGTAGATGATTCTTGGAGTTCCTCTCAGCAATGACACCATCCCGACACAAGGGCAAATAATTTTTAAAAGTAAACAGCCATGTTTCCTCTACCATACAAAATGTTTCATTCTGTTCTCAACCTCTAACTTGCCCACATCCCCCCAAGGATAGAGGAGTGTTAGTGATATGTTTTAGGATATTTGCCTGAGGCGCTGAAGCTCAAGTTTCTTTGCTTGGACCGCTTCTCATAAGGACACAGAATTGCAAAAGGTCATTGTGAAATTCCAGTGTTTCGGTCCTGTAATTCTTTTTTTTTTTTTTTTAATTTTATTAAAAATTTTTATATTAAAAAGTAGCATGAACTTTTTATATAGAACAAAATCTTAGGGAGGCAAAAGTGGATAAAAGCATTAGAAAAGAAGTGTAGTGCTTCAAATGAATCCCGTCACCTTGAGATGATTCTTAGAAACAGTCTCTAAACCAACACCAGATATGAAAACAGTCAGTCCTAAAGAATGAGCAGCAGTCCAGGGCCTCCACATCACATCATGCAGGAGTAACTGTTTCAATGAAGCCAGAAGGACCTGTTTCTTTTGTAACAAGCTCCGTTTTCTGGAGCATTACCGTTCCTCTAGCTGGGGGCTCATTCACAAGCACTTAGATGGAGTGCCTCTCAGCACCCAGTGCAACACCCAGTGAAGGGCATGAGGGCAAACAAAGCATTGCCTAGAACTTCACACAGGCTTCCATAACAGCAGTTAAAAGTTCCCAAGTGTGCACCACATTGCCAGCAATAGGATGTATCACAATAGCAGATGTCAAAAGAGTTAATATTTCTAAGTTACATCTGAAATAGAAAAATCTTTAATATACACCATTTATAAATAAAATTGCACTTATTTTTGCTTTTTTATTAACAATTTTTTTTTTTATTGTACTTCAGGTGAAGGTTTACAGAACAAATAGTTTCTCATTAAACAGTAGTACACATATTGTTTTATGACATTGGTTAACAACCCCACGACATGTCAACACTCTCCCTTCTTGACTTTTTTTTTTTTATGTGAAAATATACATAGCCAAAGATACACCATTTCAAAAATTTCTACATGCACAGTCAGTGACATCAACTACGCTCTTCCAGTTGTACTGCTCTTCTCACTTTAGATGAAGGTTTACAGAATAGTTTCTCATTAGTTAGTAAACATGTTGCCCTATGACAATGGTTAACAACCTCACTACATGTCATCACTGTCCTTAGTCAACCATGGGTTCCCTATCACCTGCTTTCCTGTCCCTTTCTGCCTTCTAGTCCTTGTCCCTGGACTGCTGATTTTGCTTTTTTAAATGATCTGAATCACACTGTTTCTCTTTTTTTTTTATTGTTGTTGTTGTTGTTGTTCTTTTAATCACTGATAGAAGCATGGATGCTTACCTCAGAAGCGCCCTTTTTTCTCAAAACTATCTCTGCAACGTGTAACCTTGGCTTCCAGGAAACTGAAAGATAATTAACAATTTCCCCCCTCACCTACATAATTCCCTAAAGAAATAAAAATCACAGGCAGTTGTTCCTGGAGATTACATATTATGACCTTGATGTCATAATCCTTTAGAAGATGTTAAACTTTTTAGATTGACAGATTAAACAACTGAAACATTATAGAAGGCTCAGAAAAACACAAAGAAGTTGCATAAACATCCATGTCAGGGGGTGGGGGGTGGGGGGGAAGGGCATGAATGTTGGAAATTAGAAATGTGTAGATTTTTCTCATGCTATGAGATTGTTCTCAGTAAGATTCTCCTTGTTCTGACACCTCTTGCCAGCTCCAGTGCACCAAGATCAAGGAATAGTTTGAGAAGCTGCTACCTCCTTTAAGCCCATGGAGCAGTGGTAGAAGACTGACACAGAAGCTGATCTCTTCCCTGATACTAGACGTCTTCAACTGTAATTCAACCTATTCTTTACTCCATCCTGGACCTTTCAAAGTATGTAATTATTGTTCCTCATCTGAATCCAGAAGGGCCAGAAGTGCTACATCTGTCGCCGAAGAAGGAACATTCTCTTCTACCCACTTCAAAGCATCTTCTGCTTTATTCACTTTACAATTTCCATGTGGTTCTTGTTTGGTACTTCTCATTTTCATTCCTTCAAAGCTTTCTTACAATGTAGGTTCCTTTTGCTCATCCTCCTCCTCTTCCACAGACAATGGTGAAAAGGCAAACCTGGTTGTTTGCAGATGGTAGCTACAGAACCATGATGACAGAGGATCATGGAGAACAGCAGCCACCAGACAGTACAATCGACCCACAGCTCCCACCAGTCTGACTGACAAGTCACTATACTGAAGTTCATGGTAGTCTAGATGATAAATATAATAGTGGGAGTGGTTTCAGGAAACTGCAATAAACCATATTAAAAGCTGTAGGGAAACTGAGAAGAATAAGGGACTATTCTTGGACTTCTTCACCAAATAGTTCTTTGGTTATCCCGGTAAAAAAACCGTAGCGAGAAAAAGCAGCCTCCCAAAACAACCAAAAGCTGTTTTCACTTTGAGGCTGCCTCAACATCCTGATCCTCTTAGCCTTCATCATCCACTACTTTTTAAATTGCTTTTAATAAGAAACATTCATCCCAAAAAATTTTTTTTTATTTTTTTCCAGTACATGGAATTTTCCTGACATGTATCTCTAAAGGGAGGGCAGAGGAAGAGAGACAAGGGGAATCTCAGATCTGTTTTACCACTTGCTAACATAATTGCTGAAATTAGACTCACAGATTTTCTGTAAATGTCACCACAATAATGCGGATTGGAGCCGCCTGCCGCAATAGCCAATTCTGAGACAGGGGTGAGGTGAGCAGCAAGATGTTTATTATATGTCGATATATAGGAGACAGAGGGGGAATAGATTCCTCCAAAAAAACCCATCTCCCCCACTGGAGATCAGCTGAAGTCTTTTATAGGGACAGGATTATGGATCTTTTGTGGTAGTTTCCCCTTGAGGTGATGATGTCTTAGATGAGTTAACCTTCTACTGGTATTCTTAGAGGTAATCTGGTAACATCCTTCGGGATTATCTGGCGACATCCTGCTTTTTCTTGTCACAAGATGGGTGCTCTGTTTTGTTTTTCATTCTTAGATTATTATCACTTGTTTTCCACCCTCCAGGGAGGAACATCCGGTTAATCTTAAACCTTTTGTAGAGACTGGAGAAACAAGATCATGAGACAATGTGGCGGTTAGCAATGGGGAGTAAATAATAGTGAGCCAGGCCTGTGCAGCCTCTTCCAAAAATGTCCCCAGAGTTATCCTGCCCATTATTCCCGTTTATAATTGAGCTACTCAGTTCATCTTTTGCTAAAATTACCTTTTTAGATTTCATTTTGTACTATAGGAAGTTTTTCTAAATAATATTTTTATAGATAATTACTGTACCTTGATTTTTTTCCTCCTTTTCTGTCAGGAACACCAGGGATTATAGACATGGTACAGAAAAATGGAAATGCTAAGAAACCCACAAGCTCCCATTTAATTTTGGCATTCAGTCCTTCAAGTGGGTAAGACCAGTCCGCTTTGGTATCTGATATGAGCAGATTCCCATACAGAATCATCTGACTTGTAAATGACTCATCCTCAGGTAACCAGCAAAGAAGGTGGTCAAGTCCTGAGTCCATGCCCCAACTCAGAACACCTGGAAAATGACTACCATTCATCCTTTGTTACCCCTCTTGAACAAATGCAAAGGAGGAACTCATAAATGTACGGAAGTGACTTCTTGCTGTAGATGCTGCGTGCAGCCAAGCAAGCCATTCACTGCTTTTTTAATAAATCATCTGCCTTATCCCTCCACAAAGCAAGAGGAGATATTTATTTCTAGTGTCCCTAGTGTCCCAAATTGGAAGATAGAAGCATTTCCCAAAGAGACAGAACCATGAACTGTGGCATTATACATGTTGGTAATTATCACTGTTTGGGAGGCAGTCATGATTTAAACAAATAAAGTCAGGGACATAAAGATGAGGGACTTAGGCTGGGGTCCTAGCTGTACCACACACAAGTTGTTGACAAGCCACATATTCCCAGTAACCCTCACCTCTAAGAAATAATAATAATGCTCCTTAGGTATCATATTTCAAAATGTGTGATAAGTGTGGATGAGGTTGAGCTGAAGACTTCTCCCATTCTATTAGCAGACTTAGGACTTGTGCCTGAGTAGGGGTTGGTATGGAGTCAGAGGCTCTGTTGTGGGGTTAGAGGAAGGGAGCAGGGGCAGGGACTCTCTCCAGCAGGTTCCCTGGAGTGCCATGGTACCACCAACCCACTGACTCACTAAGCCTAAGCCAGTAAGAGTAGTTTATAAGGCCAGGAACACAGGAGAGGCTCAGGGTAGGGATGACTGTAGCCTGTTATTGCCCTGGTAGCTGTAAGTGCCTACTGCAATTCCCTACTGTCTTAGTCATCTAGTGCTGCCATAACAGAAGTACCACAAGTGGATGGTTTTAACAAAGAGAAGTTTATTTCCTCACAGTCAAAGTAAGCTAAAAGTCCAAATTCAGGGCGTCAGCTCTAGGGGAAGGCTTTCTCTCTCTCGGCCTTCTCATCAGTGTTCCCCCAGACTAGGAGCTTCTCGGCGCAGGGACCCCGGTCCAAAGGACACACTCTGCTCCCGGCACTGCTTTCTCGGTGGTATGAGGTCCTCCTGTCTCACTGCTCACTTCTGTCTTTTATATCTCAAGAGATTGCCTCAGGACACAATCCAGTCTTGTAGATCAGGTCCTGCCTTACTAACACAACTGCCACCCATCCTCCCTCATTAACATCACAGAGGCAGGTTTACAACATATAGGAAAACCACACAATACCAGGAATCATGGCCCAGCCAAACTGATACATACATTGTTTGGGGGACATAATTCAATCCATGACACCTACTCTAAGAAAGGCTGGATGAGGATGCCAGAGGTTATCCACAGCAATATAGCTACTTTTCTTTACAAGAATGTTGAGTGACTGCAGGTGGCATTTGGCTCACTGAATCAAGGTGCTATCTTAATAAAGGCCAGTGGAGTTACTACTACTTGAGCAGCAGCCTGCACGCTGGCAGCTGAATGGCTTAATTTAGGAATGTAGTGAGAAATGAAGTACATGATTAGTAATGAAAATTGTTTGTGACTCTTACACATCTGAAGACAGTTGATTCCACCAAGAAAAGGTGTCTTAAATTATCTCTAAGCAAGTTGATGACTCACCTGTGTGTTGAACTTTTCCAAAAACTTGGGTAAAATTTCACGAAACAATTCCTCTATCTTTTAATGCATTTATAATGCCAGGAAATGAATGTAAAATTCCTCACTAGAAGTATAGTTCCTTCTTCTAGTGTCTTTTTTTGTTTACTGCTATAGTTTAAGTGAAAGTTTACATTTCAAGTTAATCTCTTATACAAAAATTTATACATACATTGTTATGTGACCCTAATTGCTCTCCCTATACTGTGACAGCACACTCCTCCTTTCTACCCAATTTCCCATGTCCATTCAACCAGCTACTCACCCTCTCTGCCTTCTCAACTCACGTCCGGACAGAAGTTGCCCCTTTAGACTCATGTATCTACCTGAGCTAAGAAGCACACTCTTCACGAGTATCATTTTATGTCCCACAGTCCAGTTCAATCTTTGTCTGAAGAGTTGGCCTTGGAAATTGTTTTAGTTCTGGGCTGATAGAGAATCCAGGGGCCGTGCTTTCCAGGGTTCCTCCAGTCTCAGTCAGACCATTAAGTCTGGTCTTTTTACTAGAATTTGAGGTCTGCACCCCACTTTTCTCCTGATCCATCAGGGACTCTCTGTTGTGTTCCCTGTCAGGGCAGTCATTGGTGGTAGCTGGGCACCATCTAGTTCTTCTGGTTCTAGTGTCTTCTTGAAATGAATCATTAAAGGTGTCTTTAAGTGAAGCAGATGTCTAGTTTCCCATGTGCATAAGAGTTTTAGAGAACACCATTTTCCTTAAAACTGAACAAGGAAAAACATTCCATTTGGTCAGGAAATTAAGATTAGGATACATTATCAGTGATCGCTGAGAGTTTTATGGAACCTTCAACATGGCTATCATTCATATATAGCAACGGTTTGCCATGCACAGAGAGGTGAGGACCATGATATTGAAAACTAGGAAATCAATAAAGAACTTGAAGAAAACAGTATGAGTTGTTGTAGGAAGCTTGCCAAGGGTGGTGATACTGCTGTCAGCGGACAGAGTTTAACTTCAGCTCTGATTTCTTGTCACTTACCAAGTGTTACATTATTTTAAAGTACAACACACAGTGTCATCATGTAGGAGATTGTATCTGGTGTCCTTCAATAGCAGTGGAAAATTTATTTGCATTGAACAAGTGAATATCATCTCCTCACTCATAAAAATAAGGAGGAATAAAAGGTGATGAAAACGGATGGGAAACATCTCATTTCCTCATTACATATGTTGTAATTTCCCATAAAAATGAAAAAAAAAAAAGAAATGTCAGTTAGAAATTGTCATGGATTGAATTGTGTCCCCCAAAAATATCTGTCAGCTTCGCTAGGTCATGATTCCAGTATTGTATGATTGTGTAATCTGATGTGATTTCCTTACGTGCTGTAAACTCTTATCACCATGATGAGGTTATATGTGATCTCCTTATGTGTCATAAATTCTATCACTGTGATGAGGTTATACTGATGAGGTTTACAAGATTAGATAGTGTCTTAATGCAATCTCTTTTGAGATATAAAAGAGAGACGTCAGCAGAGACACATGGGAACCTCATACCACAAAGAAAGGAGCACCGGTAGCACAGCACGTCCTTCGGACCTGAGGTTCCTGCACTAACATGCTCCCAGATGAAGGGAAGATTGATGACATGGACCTTCCTCCAGGGCCGACAGAGAAAGCACTCCCTTGGAACTGACACCCTGAATTTGGACTTGTAGCCTACTAGACTGTGAGAGAATAAACTTCTCCTTGTTAAAACCATCCACTCATGGTGTTTCTGTTAGAGCAACACTAGATGACTAAGACAGAAATGTATAAACTTCTTAATGGGTTACCTACTTTTGTCAAAAATGAGTTATATACTTACTTATGTTGTTTTCCTGTGTTTAATGCTATTTTGAAAAAGAGCTTATACAATCAAGTTTTGATAAAGTAAAGATTGCTTTAAAATTTCAGAAGCTATATTATCCAAGGAAAAATGTAAGGTATAACTTGCATGTTCATAGAGGATGCAAATTCACTAGGGCTGGGTCCCCAGACTCAAATACATGTTACCTACAGGAGCCAGGTAAATAACAGAAGCGAATGAAGCTGACTGGATGAATGACTGCAGGGGATAATGAGGGTTGTAACAAATGGGAGAGTACATTCCAGCTAATTGTTTCAAGAGGAGCTGAAAATCCAGGGTTTCATGTGAAATCATCCAAATTGGTGTCAGTTTTAAATGAAGACCAATGATACATCTGATGACCGTATTTGGCCACAGGCTGCCATTTGTGAACTTTGCTCAAGTAAAAGATAGGTAGATATGTAGAGATAGAGAGACAGAGAAACTTTGGTTTCTTCAGAGTGTTTAGGAATATATTCTATTTGGCTATAAAAAAAATTTTACTATTAGGCTTTTTAGATTTATGAGTAAGCCTATTAAATATTTTCCTATGCACATCCCTAAGGTTTTCTTTCTAAAAGATTCTTTTTATCTTAAAGCCTACCAAATAAAGTATCTCATACGAGGGGAATGACCCAAGGAGTGAGAGAACGGCTTGAAACTATTCACTTAAATTCTAAAATTTCCACATTCAGTCAGTAGATTTGGAGAGATATTATGAGGTAATGATGCAAAACTATTTTTGCAGGTGTCAAATTAATACAATGCTTTCTCCAAGGATCCTGAGAATTCATTTCCTCGTGTAACTACTGTCTCCAACTTACTGGGAGAGAAACTAGGATACGTTTGGAGAAGAAAATACTCAGTAACTGAGATTTTCCCTCATAAGAATATCAGAATCACTGCACTGGATCACACTCATTGATTATTCATTCAGCACCATGTTCAGCTGCAAGTTCATGAAGGGACTAGTTATGGGACCAAGAATGGGCTCCACATCACTAAACAAAGGGCAGAGTAGAACTGCTCCATAGTGTTTCCATGGAGCGGCTGGTGGATTCAAACTGCCGATCTTTGGGTTAGCTGCTGAGCTCTTAACCATTGCACTACCAGGGCTCCAAACATCCCTACCCTTCATAAATAACCTGCCATACATTCAATAACCTCATATATATGTTATATAAATGTGTTCTAAGACAATTAACATCATCGTCCTGTTCAACGCTTCTGTTAATAAGTCCTAGAATTTTACCACCTATCTCAAAATCACAAGAACAGAATGTTAAAGCTGAAAGAAACCTAGAGATCATTTGATTCAATCCTTTCACTTCCATTTGTGGCCCTAAAACTACCAACACCAAACTTAAAGTGATGTAGATTTATTCTAGAATTCTAAGATCTAGAATTCAAAGTTTCAGTTTACTTTGTTTGCTTCACTGTTTTTTAAATAACAAAGTATAACCTTATGTTTCAAATATTTTATCAGCCTTTCTTTTTCCCAGAACAGAGTTCTCATTTTTATGCTCACTTTCTACTTTATTTAGGAAATTTTAAAACTGTTTGAAAATTCTAGGGGTCCATTTAGTATCGGTTTTTTCTCATGAATTTTTTTATTAACTTATTTTGTTGGTGGTGGTGAGAATATACACAGCAAAACATACACCTATTCAACCATTTCTACATGTACAATTCAGTGACATTGATTACATTATTGTGCAACCATTTTCACCCTCCTTTTCTGACTCTGTCCCCCTCCATTAACATAAAGTCATTGCCCCCTAAGGTTCCTATCTAATTTTCCAGTTGCTATTTCCACTTTGATCCCATATAGATAGTTCTTAAAAGAGCATAATGCTCAAGGCAGACTTTTTTACTAGTTAAGCTAAACTACTTTCTGGTTTTAAGAAGACTTCAGGGGATTATTTTTGGTTTATGGAATGTGTGGTTAATTACGTCTATGAACAACTACCTCCTTTGCCATGAGGCCAGAAGAACTGGATGGTGCCCAGCTACCATTACTGATGGAAGTTTACAGAACAAACTAGCTTCTTATTAAACAATTAGTACACATATTGTTTTGTGACACTGGTTACCAACAGCATGACATGTCAACACTCTCCCTTCTCAAACTTGGGTTCCCTATTACCAGCTTTCCTGTCCCCTCTTGCCTTCTAGTCCTTGCCCTTAGGCTGGCATGCCCCTTTAGTCTCATTTTGTTTCATGGGCCTGTCTAATCTTTGGCTGAAGGGTGGACCTCAGGGGTGACTTCATTACTGAGCTAAAAAGGTGTCCGGGGGTCACACTCTCAGGGTTTCCTGACAGATCAGACCAGTTAGTCTGGTCTTTTTTTGTGAGTTAGAATTTTGTTCTACATTTTTCTCCAGCTCTGTCCGGGACCCTATATTGTGATCCCTGTCAGAGCAGTTGGTGGTGGTAGCTGGGCACCATCTTGTTGTGCTGGACTCAGTCTGGTAGAGGCTGTGGTAGTTGTAGTCCATTATTAGTCTTTTGGACTAATCTCTTCCCTTGTGCTAGAGGGCAAGAGGAACTTTTAAAAGTAAAACTTCAGAGGACCTCCAGGCACCAAGGCGCTATAGAAAGAAGCACCATGCCGTCCCTCCACAGCAAAGATCTGAAAAACCAAGCCAAACAGAAAAAACAGCAATCCTGAAACCCTAAGCATCAAATGAAGAGGTAAAGAACTCGGCCAAGCACTGGATGGAATAAGAAACTGACAGAGAATAGAGAGTGAGGAGAGATATATGAAGAGGGCCCTTATCAGCTAACGCAGCATGGATCCACCATCTTGGACTCCTATCAGAGATTGGTGTACAAGGGGTATGGCAAAGCAGCTTCACGGAGCTTCCAGAAGGAGACAGAACAACCAGAACCAGCAATATAGGCTTTCCCACCCCAGACCCTTCCTCACCCCCATTCAGCCTCCTCTGCTTCCTGCAGCCACAGTCTCTTAGACAGGAAGCACTAGCTTCACCCCAGTGCTGCCTGGATTCCACCCACCCATAATGGCTGGCTCCCTGAGTGCCATTTGTTGGCTGCTGATGTTGCTTTTTTCCACTTCTTTTGATTTCTTCCATACCTCTCACCACCTCCCCCTCCTTTCTCTCAAATACCTGGCTCCGTGTGCCATCTTTGCTTCTTCCTGAAAGGCTGTGAAACACCACTCGAATGTGAAACTGGTTCCCAGCCCATGCTGCCACACTGATGGGATCCTGGTGCTTTTTTTTTGTATGTTTTGAATTGTTTGTTTGTTTTATTTTTCTTTTCTCGAATTGGAAGCCCGTTGTAGCCAGGCGGTACTGCCCAGCTTGGGACCTAACCCTTCAGTTTGCACAGACGCACACGTACAGGGATCCCTGAGGGCATTTCTTTTTTCTTGTTTTTTTGTTTTTTCTTTTTGGTTTTTCTTGTTTCTTTTTTTGTTTGTTTGTTTTCTTTTCTCTCTTTTTCCCTTTTTGTCTTTCTTCATTACTCAGTTTCTCGTCTCTCTATACTTACCTTCTCTTCCTGTCTCCTGAATACCTGGCGCTGAGTGACACCTCTACCCCTTCTAGCCAGGCTGTACTTCACAGCCAGAGAGAAACTTCCCCAGTCCTCACGGCCGCACCAGTGGGATCCCTGAGGGCTTTTCTTTTCTTTTTTCTTTCTAATTTTTATTCGTTTTTTTCTTTTCTTTTTTTTTTTTTACTTCTTCTTCTCCTCCTTTTTGTTTTTCTCCATTTCTCAGTCTCTCATCTCTCCACTCCAACAGCAAGCTCCCTTAGCACTCTTTTTTGTTTGTTTGTATGGTTTTGGCTCCTGTTCCTCTCTACTCTCTCTCCTCTTTCCCATACCCATCTTAGCTCCATACATCACAATCTCTCCCCTCCATCCTGCCTACCTGCCCCATTCACTGAACATCACGCCCCCAAGCAGCACAGGCACAGCCTATCAGAACCTGCCCTACACTGATTCCTGGCCTGCCCTGTTGGCCGTAATACGTGCCACAAACCATCCCAGCAACTCCTCTTCAGCTAGACCTGCCCTGCTGTACCATATCTGAGTGACTGACCCTGCCCATTGGAGAAGGAGGAGAAAAGTATCATGCCCACAGACGAGCAAAGAACAAAGCACACACAGACCACCTGCTCAGACATAGTCAAATAAAACAAAAAATCAGCATGAAACAAACAAATCTACAATCAATAAATGAGGAAAATAACTACTGAATGCCCCGAAGACAGCAGACAATATCAAAACATTTACAAAAACAGGACAGGATGGTTCCAGTAGGCATCCAAAATAAAATACCAGATGCCTTTCCAGTAGAAGAAAATGCACTAGAACTATCTGACAGGGAATTCAAATCTCTAATACTCACAGCTATCCAAGAGTTGAAGCAAAAAGCAGACAAAAATGAGGAAAAAATAGACAAATTCATGGAAAATACAGACAAAAAAAATGGAAGAATTCAGGAAAATAATGCAGGAACAAAATGCCAAAATAAATTCACAACTAGAAATCATACAAAAACGTCAATTAGAAATACAAAAGATAAACAACAAGATTTCAGAAATGGACAGTGTCGTAGAAGGGCTGAGGAGCAGGTTTGAAATGGTGGAAGATGGGGTCAGTGATATTGAAGACAAACACTTGGATATAACTCTGTTTGAGGAAAAATCAGAAAAAAGAATGAAGAAAAATGAAGAGACACTGAGAATGATGTGGGATACAATCAAAAGCAAAAATTTGTGAGTGATTGATCGGAGTTCCAGAACAGAGGGAGAAAACGGAAAACAGAGAGGACCACTGAAGAACTGCTGAGAGAAAACTTCCCCAATATCATGAAAGATGAAAAGCTGGCCATCCAAGAAGCTCAACAAACCCCATATAGGATAGACCCCAAAAGAAAATCACCAAGGCATATCATAACCACACTCACCAAAACCAAAGACAAACAAAGAATCCTGAGAGCAGCTCAAGAAAAACAAAAAGCCACATACAGAGAAGAAACAATAAGACTAAGCTCAGATTATTCGGCAGAAAAAAATGCAGGCAAGAAGGCAATGGGATGACATATATAAAACCTTGAAAGAAAAAAATTGCCAGCCAAGAATAATATATCCTGCAAAATTCTCGTTCAAATATGATGGTTAAATCAGAACATTTCCAGATAAACAGAAATTAAGGGAATACGTAAAAACCAAATCAAATTTACAAGAATTATTAAAGGGAGGCCTTCGATCTGAGAACAAACAACATCAGCTCACAGGCTGAATCTAGGATGCAGGATCGTACCAGCCAGATACCAATCTAGGAAATGAACTCTCAAGGACTATCCAAAACCAAAATAAATACAACAGGGAATCAGAGAAGTTAATCTGTAAATGACAACATCAGAACAATAAAAGAGGGAATAAACAGGGTACGTATAGAACCTTCTAATGTAGAGGAAGGCAAGGTGATACCAAGTAATAATAGACTGCTTCAAACTTAGGAAAATAAGGGTAAATTTCACAATAACCACAAAGAAAGTTAAGAAATCTACTAATCAAAATAAAGAGGTAAGAAAAAGTTTACAAAAAAAGAAACAATCTTTGTTGGTTGTGAGGAATGGGAGGGGTGGGGCGTAATACTAAACAGACAACAGATAAGTGATAACTTTGGTGAAGGGTAAGACAGTACACAATACTGGGGAAGCCAGCACAACTTGTACAAGGAAAAGATATGGAAGCTCCATAGACACATCCAAATTCCCTGAGGGACTGAATTGCTGGGCAGAGGGCTGTGGGGACCATGGTCTCAGGGAACATCTAGCTCAGTTGGCATAACATAGTTTATAAAGAAAATGTTCTATATTCTACCTTAGTGCGTAGCATCTGGGGTCTTAAAAGACTGTGAGCAGCCATCTAAGATACTCCACTGGTCTCATCTCTTTGGGAGGAAGGGAGAATGAAAAAAACAAGATACAAGGGAAAGATTAGTCCAAAGGACTAATGGACCACAATTACCACGGCCTATAGCAGACTGAGTCCAGTACAAGTAGATGGTACCTGGCTACCACCACTGACTGCTCTGACCAGGATCACAACAGAGGGTCCCAGACAGGGCTGGAGAAAAATGTAGAACAAAATTCTAACTTACAAAAAAAGATCAGACTTGCTGGCCTGACAGAGACTGAAGAAACCCCGAGAGTATGGTCCCAGACACCCTTCTAGCTCAGTAATGAAGTCACTCCTGAGGTTCACCCTGCAGCTAAAGATTAGACAGTCCCATAAAACAAAACAAGACTAATGGGGCACAACAGTCAGGGACAAGGACTAAAAAGCAGGAGGGGACAGGAAAGCTGGTAAGAGGGAACTCAAGGTTGAGAAGAGACAGTGTTGACATGACGTGGGGTTGTTAACCATTGTCATAAACAATATGTGTACTAACTGTTTAACGAGAAACTATTTGTTCTGTAAACCTTCAACTAAAGTACAATAAAAAATGAAAAGAAAAAAAACTACAAAAGCACACAACACAAGGCAAAAATATTTAATGAATTTGATGCATCAAAATTAAAGTTTTTGTTCAACAAAAAGCACTGTAAAAAAGTTAATAGAAACAAAACAGAATGGGAAAAGTTATTTGCAATGTCTAAAACCAAAAAGGATCAATATTCATGATATACAAGAAACTCTCAAATCAGTAAGGAGAAAATAACTCAAATAGAAGAATGGGTAAATGGGACCCAAAAGAAAGCAATTTTTAGAAAAGAAACCTAAAAAATTAACAAATATTTGAAGAGATGCTTAAAAACATTAGTAACTAAGAGTAAGTACAAATTAAAGCCTATTAGAAAAGCAAAAACTAGATAATACACTGTTGTGAAGTGCAGACAAGTACAGCTATTCAAGAGAGCAATTCAGCAATAGTTAGGCAAAAAGTAAGCAAACATTCTCTGACCCAGAAATTCCACTTGTAGGTATATACCACAAATAAATGCTTAAGTGATTCCCCCAGGGGACATACATAAGAATATTCATGTTTGTGTTCCTTGCAGCCCTGTTTGTGCTGGCTGGGAGTTAAAGGTAATCCGGGTGCCTATTGCGGGGAGAGTAGGCTGGTAAAATGTGATAGATTCCCATTATGAAATATTAGAAAGCAATTAGAAATATCAGGTTTACATATAGCAAGATGAAGACATCTCTAAAATACTGCACATCTCTAAAATACTGTGCTTAGAGGAAAAATGTAAGTAACCAAAAGAGATATATAACTCAATATAATTTATGTAAATTAACTAATTTTTGGCACTGGAGCCAAAAATACTCGTTTTGCAAGAACACTTACAAACCAAAAGATACGTGTTAATGTCATAGTTTCTATGGGAGGATGGGAATGTGAGTGAGCTTTAAGGATAAAAAATACAAGAGGCGTTGAATGGGCCACTGATGATAGTGTGCCATGAACAATTAACTCTCTCCACTCTCTGGGTGGATAATCCACCTCTATCACTTCTCAGCACTTCTAGGACTACTGGAAAGGGTCTTAACAGAAAAAAATGCATGGATGGAAATCATTAAATCTGTAGTCATGGACAGCCTGAGAAGCTCACCAGGCAATTTGAGTCTTTACATGTCCATCAGTCTCATTCATAACTACTGGGAAGTACTGATGAGGAGGAACAAGAAGTTTCCCTTGCTTGGATACCCCATTAGGAACATCTGCCATAGATACTGCTTCCAAGTTTGGGTACTGTCTTAGGCTGGGTTCCCTAGAGAAGCAAAACCTGTAAAGTGTATAAATATATAGAGAGATAGATTTATATCAAGGAAATGGCTCACATGGTTGTAGAGGCTGGAATGTCCCAAGTCCATGGATCAGGATAGAGACTTCTCCTGATTCATGTAGCCTCAGGGGCTGGCGAACCCAAGATCAGCAGGTCAAAGAGCACGGCTCTTGCTCACAGGCTGTGAAGATCAATAAATTCCAAGATTGGCAGGCAAGACCACAGGTAAGCTGCTAGCTCAAGTCCCAAGAACTGGAGGTCAGAAGAACAGGAGCCAGCTGCAGGATCCACAGCAACCACGAGCCTTGCCAGAATGTCCACTTATATTAGATGCAGGCCACATGCCCAAGGAAACTCCCTTTCAACTTAGTTACTCACAGCAGATGCTATCATGGAGGTGATAACATTATATCAAATCTCATCATGGAAGTGACCACAACATCATACGACTGCCACACCAATGAGAATCATGGCCCAGCCAAGTTGACACACAATCTTAACCATCACACGTACCTATTCAAATTAGAATTCCCCTGAGTATGTCATGCTCTGCTATCCCCAAGAACCATGCTAGGCATATCCTCATATAGCTACACAGGACAATGTGGGTGACGCAAAGCACTACACAAAAGTAAGGCATTATTACCAGATCTCATTCATTGCTCTCTCTCAATTCCCTGTACATTCTCTCAAGTCATGACTGAGGAAATAATGAGATATGGCTGGGAATTAAAAAGTCCCCCAAAATACCCTATTAATTTTTACCTCACCTAGTTGCTGTGAGACCAGCAACAGAAGACATTCAGAAGCAGGTAAACATGCCAACATAGTCAGTTCAGTACAAGGGCCTACGTGGTGAGTCAGCCATTTCAGCAGGATAAGAAGTGTGGGGAGGAGAGAGGGCATGAGAAGAAAAAAGAGAGGAGAATGAAAAGAAAAGAGCGAAGCCCTTGCTTTGGTGTTTGAGTAAGTTGAGTCATTTCAAATTAATTGTGTTCAATGCTTATTGATAAAGTTGTGTCCAGGTAACTTGAGTATTTGTAACTTGTAGAGAAAAAACAAAAATAGTAGAGCAAATTTTCATCGATTCTTCTGCTGAGCTCTGATTAAAAATTACAGCCATCATATTTTCAACATGAGTAGTAATACTAGCACCAATGTGGTGGTGTTGTTTGTTTGTTCTTTTTTTTTTTTTTTTTTTTTTTGCATTCCTTTCCTTATAAGAGCACAAAAGGTCTACACAGACTAGTACACAAGTGTAAAGGCTACCATATGGTTTCTATTTACATTCAATATTTTATTCTCATTTATTAAAGCTCTATGTGGTTTGAGACCCAGTTAGGGTTTCGTTTGTGTATCATCTATGTGCCTGAACCAATTACTATCAGCGGAGTGCTCTTATTAATGATCTACAATCTTGAACTTTGGGGACTCAAAAGAAGAGTGAATTCCACAGAGGACTTTGGTTTTGGCACGTTTCTCCAGCTTTATATGGCCTGGTTTTATCAATGTCAAAATACTTACACACTTTGGCAGGCATCAAAGTTCTAATGTTGGTGACTTTAACCTGGATGGAATACCTATTTATAATAGTCATTTAGCATGCATAGCTTCAGTTAGCTATCCCAACCTTTAAAGAGCTTGTAGGTCACATTTTGCAAAGGCTTTCATTATTTGTCCAACTAGAAAAGTCTTCCACCAACATGCAAGTATACAGCCCCCTCCTTGAGTGAATCATTCAGTCTAAACATTCCAGATAGCTGATAGTCAATTTAGTTTTGTTTCAAATCTTTCTAAAATGTACACCTGACTTCACTGTCTTAACTGTGGAGCCCTGGTGGTACAGTGATTAAGAGACAGGCTGCTAACCAAAACGTCGGCAGTTCGAATCCACCAGCTGCTCCTTGGAAACCCCATGGGGCAGTTCTACTCTGTCCTACAGGGTCACTATGAGTCGGAATCAACTCATAGGCAATGGGTTTGGGTCTTAACTGTGAGTTCCCGTGCTAAAGCTGCAGATGCTCACAGCTTGTCCAGGGAGCTGAAGCAGTCATGTCTTCCTGGAGACAGTGAGCACTCAGTCTCAGTGTAGAACTGTTTATTAGTAGATATATTTTTAGCAGGGCACAGACGTTTGAAAGCAGCCTCCTCCCATATCCTACCTCTCCAAAGTATAGAGCTCTATTGAAATGGATACAGAGCCCTGGTGGCACAATGGTTAAGCACTTGGCTGCTAATCTAAAAGTTTGTGGTTCGAACCCACCAGCAGCTCCAAGGGAGAAAAAAACCTGTTGATCTCCTCCAGTAAAGATTTCAGCCTAGGAAACTCTATGGGGCAGTTCTACTCTGTCATACAGGGTTGCTATGAATTGGAATCAACTCCATGGCACACAACAACAACATTGAAATGGAAAGTACTTGGACTCAGCAGCCAGACAAATGGAATTGAGCCCTCATTTTACCATCTACCCTCTGAAGTTAAGTCTCTCATGTTACCTCTCTGAGCATCCACTTCCCAATTTGTAAATTGAGGATAAAACTTCCTACCTCACAGGATTAGCATAAAGATTACATCTGACAACATTTGCTCCCGTGCTTAAAGTTCTTCAATATCTGCCCTTTATCTACAAAATATTTACTTAAACTCCTTTGGACATCTATAGCCCTCTTAAGACTCAGTCCTCGCTCTCCTATTCCTATTTCTCACCTTACATACATCAATCCTTACACTGTTCCTGTGAGATTAACAGATAAGGAAATAGACTCAAAAGAGATTAAATAATTAGAAAGATTACACAGCTATTAAGTGGTAGTTTCAATTCAAATCTAGGTATTTAGAATTCCAAAGCAATGCTGGCAGAATGTAGACTTAGTACCAGTTTTATTTTTTCAGTCACTAAGTACACTTTAATTCTCAAGACCTTATGAGGAAGCACTATTGAGTAAAAATAGTAAATGAGAATAGGAATAATATGTGTAGTCAAGATAACTTTTCAAAATGTCTGAAACTTTCAACTTTCCAAGTTGTCCATTCAGAATCAACTCAATGGCAAATAACAACAGCACCATTTTCAAGCCTACCCAGTCCTCTTTTGGGAAGGAGATATATCCTTTCTCTCTTTCTTCTGCCTATCTCCCAAAATTCCATCCCTTGCACACAATTACTGAAAAAAAACAAACTGCTAAGATATTGCTGACCCGTCCACCACTCTACCTTGTTAACACACAGGAGTGAAAAGATTATAGAAGGAAATTAAACTGAAAAATTAAATGTAATATTTTTATAAAAACCAAAACAAACCCGTTGTCGTCAAGTTCATTCCAACTCATAGACACCCTATGTACAACAGAACGAAACATTGCCCAGTCCTAAGCCATCCTCACAATCGTTGCTATGCTTGAGTCTACTGTTGCAGCCACTGTGTCCATCCATCTCATTGAGGGTCTTCCTCTCTTTTGCTGACCCTCTACTTTACCAAGCATGATGTCCTTCTCCAGGGACTGATCCTTCTTGATAACATGTATAAAGTACGTGAGATGAAGTCTCACCATCCTTGCTTCTAAAGGGCATTCTGGCTGTACTTCTTCCAAGATACATTTGTTTGTTCTTCTGGAAGTCCATGGTATATTCAATATTCTTCACCAACACCATAATTCAAAGGCATCATAGCCGCATTAGGCATATAGCTGGTCTATAAGTGAAAAACAAGGCAGAGTCCAGGCCCTATTTCATGTACCTTGGAGTCTAGTGAAGGAGATAGAAAATTAACAAGTTAACAAACCAAATTTTCATTAGCTGCTGTAAAGGAAAGTAACAGATACCATGAGCAAGAAAATAGGAAGGAGCTACTTGAGATGATATTGAAGAACAGGGATGGCCTCTCTGAAAATGGAGCATTTAAATTGAGACCTGAAGAAAGACAAAGAACCAGGTAAGAACCAGACATGCAAGAGTCAGACAAAGAGATTTCCAGAAGAAATTGTAGCGCTGATGCAAGAGGAAACCTAGTGCCTTCTGGGGTGGGAAGGAGGCCTTTGTGGCTGAAGCCCTGTGAGAGGGAGCAAGTGTGACATAATCTAGAGGTATAAACAGAGGCTTCACTGTGGAGGTCCTCATAGCATGTGGTAAGGATTTGGGTCAGAAGCCAGTGAAAGGATTTAAGCAAGAAATTAAATGACTGACTGATGTTCAGAATGGATGCTGAGGGGGGCCAAGAAGAGCTGCAGGGGGTAAGAGGAAAACAGGAAAAATGGATGGGTAAATTGTAACAATTATCATTTAAAAAGTAAAAGGGATCTTGACCTCATTTTAGAGATGGTCAGCAGAGAAAAGGCTATGGTTGAATCAGGAATAAGAAACAAAACTCAGGCAGGATCCAGGAATGGTGCCAGGGAAAGAAGCAAGCAGGCTTAACAAACCCCAAGGCATTTAGGAAAAAAGAAAGGTTCACAGGGGAATCCGGCAGGAGCCTAGGAAGTGAACTCCAAGAACAAAGAGGCAAATGCAGGTGTGTCTTAACATACCTAGCGTCTTCTTTTCTGCAGTCTGGAGGGGTTTTGTGTTTGTGTTTTTGTTTTTTGTTTGTTTTTGCATCCATTTTGCTTTAAATGAGACACACGTATGTTTTAATAGATATGACGAGACCCCTACTGATTCTGTAGAGCAGTTTACAAATAGAGGAGAATCATCTCCAATGGAGCATTATTTATTTTACTCTTAACTACTAACAAAGCTAACCCTTTCTAACACTTGTAAAGTTCAGAATCTAGGATCTCACTGTTCAGAGCCACAGAAATTCCTCCTCAGCCTGTAAGGAAATGATCCTCTGTTGTAATCTGAAATTCCACAGGCCGAGTTGCCTACAATTTTTTAAATTAGTTTAAAATTCCCAGGAGACACAATTAATGAAAGTATCTGTGAATTATTTTGTGAACAAAAACGTGAGAAACATAATTATGACGCTAAGTCTCGTTAAACTGCTACAGAAAAGCAGGATTAGAGAAGGAAATAGCAGTTGGGATTTGTCACCACCTCTGGCATTACGTCACAGGGGGAGGAGGGCTGAAAGAAACGCTGGTGTACAAAGTCCTAAACAATAGCTGCTAGTTCTCTGGGACTTGGGCCAGCAGGCCCGTGGCTGTATTTCTTCCTGTTTGCTGGTCGGCCCCAGGCTATCATAGACAGAGTTTGTGGTCTGAGTTTTACATTTTCTGTATAAGATATCAAAACGTATGCCTGGTGCTGACTCAGAGGTAACTTTTTGTCTCTAACAGTACTCGGATTTCTGACAATCATGGCCTTAAACGAGACGAAGGATTTGAAAATTGATGAAAAGGAGCGCTTAACGGTGGACTATGTGAAGGGAATTCTTCAACCCACGCCCACCTGTGAAACCTGGGATCAGATCTGGAACTTCCAAGCCAAGCCTGATGATTTGCTAATTTCTACCTATCCTAAAGCAGGTAGGTGGAAAGAGTAGGTGACAAGAGAGTTAGGAAGGTAAGTGACAAAGATGCATTTTAATGATGAAATAAAGAAGGTGATCTCCTGGACTTGAGTGAAAAACTGTTTATTAGGCAGTGATATGGCTAAGACAAGTTACTTGTGGAAACTGAAAAAGGAATTGCACAAAAAATATTACAATGTCCGACAAATTTGAAGAATTTAAGTCTTCCTGTGATGCACATATTTTTTCTTCCCAGGGAGAAAGTAAATTAAACAGCCAAGATCAAAAGGGCTAGATTTGTTTATTTATGTGTTCCCAGTCTAGGCCCTTACTGCAGATCTTGTAAAAGGCTGCTTCAGGAGTGTGAGCTAGAAAGGGGATCCCAAGGCAGATGTGGAAAAAGTAATAAGGGAGTTTGGTTCTGCCATGTTGATTTCACCTTAGCAGCCCCCAAAAGCCCTCAAAAGCCTCCCACCTCAGGGTCCTAAAACTATTCTTTTGGTTTCCAGCTTCCTTCTTGCCATGTTGTAAACCTACTGCCTTATTTTAATAATCAGTTTAACAAACTTGTCTGTAGAAGTAAAACTAACTTGAGCCCAGTCCCTGCATCATATAAACTTTGGGGTGAGCAGAGGGAAATAGTTCTTGACAGATAATTGTGCATATCTACATATATACTAAAATACAGTATTCAGTCCACCCCCCAAATACATATTGCCTTGCTGTTTGTAAAATCAAGCCCCCTGTCAATAACTCCTACCCTCCCATACACACACCAAAAATCGAAACCTAAGCATTTTCTGAGATTGTGTGTTCAAATCCGTCTTGTCTCTTTTCTCTAAAGATCCTAATAAAAGGTCCTTTGGGAGAGGGAAGAGAAGGACCAGGGGGCTTTAAGGTGGAGTATCCTTAGTCTCTCAGTCCATTAGTCTCATATTGACTTTCCAATCTTACTCATCATGAGCCTGCTCAGGATTAAATTTTTCTAAATGTAAATTTCTAAAAGTAGCCACTGGCTAGAATCAAATCTCACTGTCTTAATTTCATGCCTAAATCCACAATTCTATTTGATTTTCATCATTTCAGTACAATATTTAATAGCTAATCTTTTCTGCACCTGCCACATGTGAGCGTTAAGATTTGGTTCACTGAGGGCTTTCATGGCGTTAATGGGTTTTGGAAAAAAAAAAAAAAAAGTAAAATGCTTGCCATCTAAATTAATAATCATAATAATCATCACTAAGACTTTATACATTAATAAAGGTAATTTTTATTAGTTGGAAGAAGAGACAAATACAGAGGATAAAAATCATAGTCTGAGAAACACTTAAATTTTTAAAATAATAATGCCATTTACTCTAAATGAGTGAAGAAAAAAATAGTTCAGAGAATTATGGGCCTTTAAAGAAGTCATTTAACTCATCCCTGAACAAAAAAAAAACAAAAAAACCAAACCTATTGCCTTCGAGTCGATTCTGACTCGTAGCGACCCTATAGGACAGAGTAGAACTGTCCCATAGGGTCTCTAAGGAGCGGCTGGTGGATTAGAACTGTCGACCTTTTGGTTAGCAGCTGAGCTTTTAACCACTGTGCCACCAGGGCTCCCCTGAACCTATAGGTGGCACTTAAATCTAACCCAATATTAGCTCATCACAAAAATATCAGAGTAAACTATAAAATCAGTACATAAAACTAAATTTAAAACTAGTACAAATGGTCTAACTTTCTTTGAGTAGATAGCTGGAGAAATCTTGGTCTTTGTCCTATAACGAAAGAGTACTTGGTGCCAGAAAATATAGAAGACCAATTCATACAGGATATAGAACTATAGTTATTATTTATTGTTTTCTAATATATGCCCTTACGGTAGCTCTTTATAAGTACTGAATGAGACTATGAGAAAAGAGATCTATAATGAGAGTTGATGCCAGAGAATGTAAAAAAAATCAACCCATATACAGGAAGCAGGACTATTAATACCATTTCAGAAAGCATCCTAAAATTGTCGAACATCCGACGTGGAATTCATCAGGATTCAGCACAGGACACAGAAGCATACTGAAGGTGGGAGATCAAGGCCTTCTTTATGTGGGAGTGATAGGAGTCGTTATGCAGCTTCTTGGGTTGAGGGTACTGGGCAGTGAACATGGAATGGCCTCTTCAAAAATTTCTACCTATGGGAGCCTCCATCACCTGCCACTTCCTCAAGAAGAAGGATGACCTCTACCTCCCTTCTGCCTTCCAAATCTCAGGCTAATGCATCTCATTGCAGAATCTAAATAGCATCTAGAAGCTTAGGGGCAAGGATGTCTTGGAAATGCACATTTTAGCCTTTCAGCCCCTGATATAAGGCGAAAACCAAGAAAAGGGTGAAAAGAGATACTGAGTGCTAATGGTGAATATCAAGCCCAGGCACTAATCATTCATTTATTCAGCCAACATATACTGAGTGCCTCTTATGTGGCTGCCCTGTGCTATGTGCTTGGAAAACAGTTTGAAAACCACATAGTCTTTACTCTCCAAATGATCACAATCTGTTGAGAAAGACCTTCAAATTCTTTGATTCTCCCTTTCTTAAGAACAACGCATCTAACTCAATAGTATGGTAATCCAAATTAATGGTTGTGGCAGAAAAAAATAATAATAAACTGTATATTTATCAATCTGATGTCTGCTCCAACTTAGCCCCTATAAAAAATTCAAATTATGATAGACAAGACATAAATATGGAATGATGTTTTCTGAATCCTTATAAACTTAACTTTAAAATTCACATAGGTATTCTAATAAGTATTTTATCATATTTTAAGGAATCTGGTACACTAAATGTCTATGCTTCTTCCTATTACATGTGGAATAAGGAACAACATGGACTCAGGAGATAGTGGACTTAATACAAAATAAAGGTGATATTGAGAAAAGTAAAAGAGCACCTACTCATATACGAATTCCTTTCATCGAATGGATAATTCCAGAAATGGGATGTGGTGAGTACTGAATTGCCACACTTGACTACAGTCCTAAACATACACTTAGGATTTTTACTATCAAAAAGCCTCTCTCAAAATTCTAGGCATTCAACAGCCTCCACCAGACTGAGGTCAGCACAACTAGATGGTGTCCGGCTACCACCACCGACTGCTCTGACAGGGATCACAATAGAGGGTCCCAGACAGAGCTGGAGAAAACTATAGAACAAAATTCAAACTCACACACACACACACAAAAAAAAAGACCAGACTTACTGGTCTGACAAAGACTGGAGAAACCCCAAGAGCATGGGCCCCCAGACACCCTTTTAACTCAGTACTGCAGTCACTCCTGAGGTTCAAAGATTAGACAGGCCTATAAAACAAACAATAACACACGTAGTTGAACCATGCATATGAGACTAAAGGGGCACACCACCCCAAAAGCAAAGATGAGAAGGCAGGAAGGGACAGGAAAGCTGGACAAATGGAAATGCGGAAGCCGAGGTCAAAAAGGGGAGAGTGTTGAACTGGAAGAATGTAATTGATGTCACTGAATGGTACACGCAGAAACTTTTGAAATGGTGTAACTTTAGCTATGTATAATTTTCACCAACAAAACAAAAAAAAGGTCCTCCAAGGTCAAGAAGGGAGAGTGTTGACATGTCGTGGGGTTGTTAACCAATGTCATAAAACAATATGTGTACTGACTGTTTAATGAGAAACTATTTGTTTTGTAAACCTTCATCTAAAGTACAATAAAAATAGATATGTATTTAAAAAAAGGGGAGAGTGTTGAAACATCGTGTAGTTGGCAACCAATGTCACAAAATAATATGTGTATTAATTGTTTAATGAGAAACTAATTTGCTCTGTAAACTTTCACCCAAAGCACAATTTAAAAAAAAAATTCTAGGCATTCAAAAAATTATTGATGAATGTTATGGTTTTGTCTTTTTAACTGTGTCTGGCCATTTCTATACTAAGGTCATTTTCAAATGGAATTACTTTTTGAAAAAAAAATAAGTTAAATATTAAAAGTAAATTTTTATTATCTAATTAGAAAATTTTTATTATCTAATTAGAAGCTAATTTTATTCTACAAGGATGAGCCCAACAGGATAATTTCATGGTAGAAAAGTTTGATTTTTTTAGGTTTTTATTTATTAGTCGGTTGATTGTCATGGTTAGGAACTGCTCTGGCCAAAAAATTTATTCATAAGCTAGACACAGTCTCTCAGGTCAGATCTATAGACAGTTATAGTGCTCTTGCAGCTATCTTGAATTGTTCCTAAAGTAGTAATAATGGAAGTAGTAAGATTTTGAAGCAAACAGAGAAAAATAGTGGAAAATGATCAAAAGCCATTTTTTCAGGTTTGGAACAAGCCAGTGCAATGCCCTCACCACGGACTCTGAAAACTCATCTTCCCATTGACCTGGTGCCTCCGTCTTTCCTAGAGAAAAACTGTAAGGTAAAGAACAAAAGGAATTCAAAGTTACACTATTCGGAACAACCTTGGAGTGGTCTTCAATCAATTTCTTCTTAAAACTCCTTACCTGATATTAAAGGAGGGAAAAAAAAACTAGACCACATCTTCACATTAATCAATATGCAAATTGATATGAATCCTTTTCATCTCCCACAAAAGCTAGGATCACAAGAACCCAGCATATAGAAACGTGATATGTATGAAATGTATCCACTCTAACATGACTTGTTTGGGTAATAACTCTATATAGTTCTAATTCTGTTTTTGCTTCTTCCTCTCCTCCCTCCATTCCCAGATGATCTATATAGCAAGAAACCCCAAGGATAATATGGTATCCTATTACCATTTCCATAGGATGAATAAAGGACTTCCTGATCCAGGAACCTGGGAAGAATATTTTGAGAGTTTTCTGGCTGGGAAAGGTGAGAGAATTCACCTTCATTTCCTTCCTTTCTCAAAAATATCAAATACCCCTTGTCTTAGTCATCTAGTGCTGCTCTAACAGAAGTACCACAAGTGGATGGTTTTAACAAAGAGAAATTTATTCTCTCACAGTCCAGTAGGCTACAAGTCCAAATTCAGGGCATCAGCTCCAGAGGAACACTTTCTCCATCAGCTCTGGAGGAAAGTCCATGTCATCAGTCTTCCTTTGGTCTGGGAGCTTCTCTGCGCAGGAACCTCAGGTCCAAAGGACGCGCTCTGCTCCCAGCACTGCTTTCTTGGTGGTATGAGGTTACCACGTGTCTCTGCTCGCTTCTCTCTTTTGTATCTCAAAAGAGATTGCATTAAGACACTGATCTTGTCAACCTCATCAGTATAACCTCATCACAGTGATAGAATTTACAATACATGAGGAGATCACACATAATCTTATCATAGTGGTAGAGTTTACAACACATAAGGAAATCACATCAGATAACACAATCATACAACACTGGGAATCATGACCCAGCCAAATCGCTACACACATTTTTGGGGGGACACAATTCAATGCATGACACCCCTAAAAGACAGAATCATTTCCTTAGAATAGCAGGGGCTCTTCCTTCTATAATATGAAGGAATCATCAATGTAACATTCTCTCTCTCTTCAGGAATTCTCCTTCCAGTGGAATATTTGTGTTGGCTGGACTTCTGGGACTCATTATCTTGTTTTGCATCCCTGTCTTTCAGTGTGCTGGGGTTCATGGTATGACCACGTGAAAGGATGGTGGGAAGCCAAAGACCAACACCGAATTCTCTACCTCTTCTATGAGGATATGAAGAAGGTGAGAGACAGTGTGGTCTAAAGTGTTCCAATAAAACACTTAAGTCTTAATGTATTGACCCTATCAGGAACTCATGGATTAAAACAGCGAACAGAAAATTGATGCATTTGGTTGCCTACAGTTGTCCATGTATCCAAGTGCATAGAGGATACCATGACTTTATGTATCACATGGTTTATCACTTGCAACTTCCTGGTGCCCTAAGGTATGCTGTACTTTTCCCTTATAGGGAGATTATTGCAGAATACCAATGATACCTAGAAAGGTGTTTTGTTTTTGTTTTTTTTCCCTTTCATGTGTATTTTAAAATTCAGATTTACTAAGAGGAAAAAAAAATCCCTAGCATCAGTGGGTGTCCTTTCTTCCTGTTAAGAGCACTAGAGGGACATCAGAGTTTCAAGAAACAGTTTAAGAAATGATGGTGTAAAAGAAAACGCTAGTGATTTAGAGTCAAAATTCTTGAATTCAAGTCCTGGCTTTACCACTCATGTCAATTATTCTTGGTAAAGACACCTAATATCTTGGAGACTTAGTTTCCTTAAATGCAAAATGTAGAAAATGCATAACCCTCCAAGAGCTAAACCCTCCAAGGACAAAATGAGATCATGTTAGTGGAAGTTTACTATAAATGGTAAACTACTAAGCTACTTTCTGTGAATCCATTAATGCAGAGATCTACAAAGAATTAGCGTCTCTGTTCTCGAATTTGTAATGGAAAGACTTGGTACTCAAAAAGTGGTTTACAGACTAGCTGCATTGACTCTTACAGCCCACCCTAGGGCTACTAAATCAGAATCTGCATTTTTACAAGACTTCCAAGTGATTCACGTGCCCATTAAAATTTAAGATGTACTTGTCTAAGGTTTCATCACTGCTGGGCCTTAACCAGTCATTTTTACAAAATATCAAAACGCAGAATCATTTTTATATTTTTTTCCTTAAACAGAAAAGTTATTACATTTCCAGAATTCTCAAACCACAAAGAACTATGAGAACAATCTATGAGTTTAAGAGAACAAAATTCCCTCCTTCTTTGTGTTTACTCAGTACAAAAGTATTGAAACACTACAGAGAGTACAAAAAAATAAAAATAAAAAACACTAAATGATAGGAAAGCATACAAAAGGAGACTCTCATTGCCCGTGTCCTAAAAGAATATATTTCAGGTATATGAGCTATTTTAATTCAGAGAGTTAACTACTCAGAGAGTTTCAGATATAGATACTCAGTTAAGGAATATTATGGTGGGGAGCTGTATACTGTAAGGAAGAGTTTATTCTTTTATGAGATATTCCAAACTGAGGAGGTCACAGAAGAGTTTAGAATTCCACATAGATGATGTCCTACCATTGTATGTGGCACAGCAGCATCAAAGAGAGGATATGGTCTCCGGGAATGAGAGCCTTTTGCTGGGGTAGAGTCCAGTGTATTATGAATGCCAGGAAGAAACTTTATGGAAACAAGGAGTCTAAGTTCAAAGTATCCAAAAGCCCTTTTAAATATTTACGTGATCATGTTCTGGAATGTCCCTGACTATAGTTCACAGAAAGTTCACAGTCCTTGGCACTCTGATTTCTAATCTCCCCACCCCACCCCCAGCTGTGTGAGGACAATTAAATTAAGCACTTTTGACATTCAAGCTTTTAAAACAGAAGCCCATTTACAGACACAGTCATCATGGTAATTCCTTCTACTTTCCCTCTCCCATCCCTCCCCCTCTAAAAATAGGGGACTACCCACAGCTATAGCTTTGCAGGGCTGTGTATCCCTCCGATAAACAGTTGTTACTTTGGAACCGAGCTCCTTTCAGAGAAACCTAAACACCTGGCCATGCTGGGCACCATAGTTAGTAACCATGGGTGCCTCTTGGCACATTAAAAATAAAAACCCACTTCATTCCTCCTCCCACTACCTCCTACCACCACTGTGATGGCCTGGAGCTCTCATCAGTGTCTGAAACAGGCAAGAGTCTTTTTTTCATCAGATCTTAAATCTTCTGCCCCTATCTTCTAGAATGTCCTTGTTCTTATTAGTCAATGAAATCTCCCTGTTAGACATTTAGATGACCAAGACCTCTCCCATAACTGATTGGAACAGGACCTTTGTACATAATCCTTGACACAATCTCTTCCAAGATAATGACATAATGGCGGGTGAGTGGTCTACTAACACTGCCCCATTGATGTTTATATATTAAAGAAATGGTTAATACTTAAAATTAATTTAAAAACAAAGAGAGACTAATGTAGGTCATTATATCAAAATAAATCATGTCTGTAAAGTTGAACATTTTTAAGATTTTTTTTTTTCAATTTTAACTCATGGTATGTTACTGGTTACTGTCATTAATCTATTTCAATATTCTTTTTAAACTAGTTATTTTATATCAAATCCCCACTTTTCTTTTGACTCCGATCACAGAACCCAAGGCATGAAATTCAGAAGTTGGCAGAATTTATGGGCAATAACCTAGATGGTGAAGTTCTAGAAAAAATTGTCCATCACACTTCGTTTGATGTCATGAAGGACAATCCAATGGCAAACTATTCATCTGTCCCTACTGCATTCATGGACCACTCCATTTCTCCATTCATGAGAAAAGGTTTTTATACTCTTTTTTTGGTCATAATTCTAAAAGAATTGTCTTAATATTTCAGAACATTTGGGGAATTTACTTTTCTATGGTTAGGAAAAGTAAGATTTCTAACGTATGATTCTGATAAAACTATTTTAAGAAACCACAAGTGAAATGAAAGCAATGTTTAATTAGCCATTATTGATGGATCAGGATGATATTTGGTGTCTAAGTCCAAACCCTAATTCCCACCTTCCCTCCTATGCACCACAGTTCTGGCTGATAAAGTGCAAATATACAGAAGTCAGTCAGACAAAACAAAGACATAAGTTTTATAGAGGACTCTATGCTACCAGTTAGATTCACTCATTCAACAAATATTTACTGAGCAGCTACTATATGCCAGACACTGTCCTACACACTGTTCACATTAGTGAACAAAACAGAGAAAAATCCCGGCCGTCATAGAAATTATATTCTAGCCACAAACAAAATAAAGAAGCAAAATACATAGGATGACAGATGATGTTAAGAACTATGAAGAAAAAATAAAACTGGAAAAGGAATTGTCGGAGGGATTGCAATTGAAGAATTTTGAGGAATCTTCTTTCCTTCCACACAACTATTCCTTGGGATCTTCCAGAAACAGGCCGTTCTTGGTCTTCTTATAGCATGGAAGCTAAAGGCACCCATCATGCTTTGATGTGAAAGAGGGCAAGGGAGAAAGATAAGTGTGCCCTTCAGGTCTGCTGCTTTAATGCGGTAGTCTCATTCCCTTGTCAGTGTGGCTCAGTAGGTAAAAGGCTCTCCTTGTCTCATAAATCAGACAAGAAATTCTTCCGCCCTTCAGGATAAAAAAGTGATAGGACAGCAAGAGAAATATTTTGTCCAATACTGCCTCTCATGGAAGGTGGGATAGAAATCATTACACAGAAAAAGAGAGAATAGAGAAATAAGAATTCCTCCAACAGCTCTTGACTCTCTCCCATGTGACTGTTTCAGGAACAGTGGGAGATTGGAAGAACTACTTTACTGTGGCTCAGAATGAAAGATTCGATGAAGACTACAAGAAAAACATGGCTAACACCAGTCTAACTTTCCACTTCCAGTTCTAGAAAAGAAGAAAAAAGGACTAAACACATATTTGAAAGTTTATTACACAGACCAAATGAGATTGGATTCAGGTTCCAACACTAGTTTTTTACTGTGTTTTATTGTATTTCTCACTCTACTAAAAAAATTTTTTAAAAAACCGATAGAGATAGCAGAGGTTGGGGGCAAGGTGGAGACTGGGAACAGGGGTGGTGAAGTGGAGAGACAGAATTTCGATATATTAGTAATGACAATCATAGTGCGATTGCTAATTATCATTATATTTAAGTTTTCTATAAATCATGTGCTTATTAACATATTTTTTAAATGCTTCAGTTCTTATATAAAATACACTAAGATTTTCAGCTTAGGTGTTGGGTCAAGCTAATTTTTAAATGCAGCATTAAAATGTGTAAATAGTGACATGTCTTCCAGGAATTTCTTGGTACCCAAGTAGTCATCAAGTGACTCAGTCTCCCCATGCAACCTTCCACATCATTCCAGGGTTCTTAGTGTGATACATCTGTCCCAGTCTCTCACCACAGCCTACATATTTAACTAGACTCACTTTATCACCCCCTAGACACTCAAAGAGGGAACCCTGGAGTCATCTTTTGACTCACTTCTCTTCAATGCCTCCACAATCACATTCTAAACTGTTAGTAATATCTGTCAGTTTTACCTCTAGAAAGTCTACTATTTCTGTCTGACCATTGTTTTCCTTTTTATTTCTAGAGCCACCTTTCTGGTTAAGAAACTTTTTACTTCTTTCCTAGACTAGTGTAATAGCTTCCCAACTCATCTCCCAGTTCATCACACTTTTGCCAAGATTATTTTCCTAAAATATAACTCTGATTATATTGCTCTTTAGCTTAAAAACCTTCAGTAATTCTGGGGGGACCTCATACCATCAAGAAAGAAGTGCCGGGAGCAGAACGTATCCTTTGGACCAGGGTCCCTGTGCCGAGAAGCTCCTAGTCTGGGGGAACACTAAAGAGAAGAAGGCCGACAGAGAGAAAAAGCCTTCCCCAGGAGCTGATGCCCTGAGTTTGGACTTTTAGCCTACTTTGACTGTGAGGAAATAAACCTCTCTTCATTAAAACCATCCACTTGTGGTATTTCTGTTATGGCAGCACTAGATAACTAAGACAGAATTTGGTACCAAGAGAGTGGGTTGCTGCTCTAACAGATACCTAAAATGTGGAAGTGGTTTTAAAACTGTGAACAGATAAGACGTTCAGCAGTGACAGAGGACCAGCAGCAGCAGAGAACCTACAGCAGCTGAGAAGCGGCAGTAGCAGAGAACCAACGGCAGCAGAACCAGGAGACCAGTGCGAGACAGCACTGGAGCCCACCCACAGAGCGAGAGAGCTGAGTGAGTGCCTGTGCGCGGGAAGCTTCCTGGCCAAGTGGGGTGCCTCTGGGCACTTATCAGTGGAGCTAGGCTTGCCAACCCACGGAGCAAGGGAGCTGACTGCCTGTGTGCAGGAGGCTTCCTGGCAGAGTGGGGTGCCTCCGGGTGCTTATACCGGTGTGCTACTGAGCTTTGGAACACTTGCCCCAGCAGGGCAGATGCTGGCTTGAGGCCCGAGGGCCGAGAGGCCATAGGAAGCAGAAGCTGAAGAGACAAGGGACACAAGAAGCTGAGCGGCTTCAGTCTCAAAAGGTATGGCCATGACCTCAGGGGTTTCAAAGGGTGGAGCCGTGGCCTCTGGTGTTTCTAAGGGTGGAGTTGTCACTCCGATGGACTAGGAGAATGGTGCGCCTAAAGCCAAGGGAGCAGAGTTGCTGTCCCAGTGGGCCTGGAAGGTGGAGCTGAAGCCCAGGGCCGAGGGTCCTCCACTCAAAACCAGAGACTGTGGCCAATACCTAGTCTGCAGGGCAGGGCCATTGTGTAAATTGTCTCAGAGAACAGAGAATTATTTTCAAAGCCTTGAGGGCTAATGTAATGTGTTCTGCTGACTTGCTTGGTGCCTATTATGCCTTCTTTCCCTGCAGTTTCTCCCATTTGTAACGGAAATGTCTAGCTTGTGCCTGTTCTGCCATTGTAGCTTTGGAAGCAGATAACTTGTATTCTAGATTTCACAGATGAAGAGGAATTTTTGGATTTTGGACTTGGAGTTAAGGCTTTTGCTATGATATGATGGGGTGAATATGTTTTCCATGTTCCAAGGATGTGATTTTTTGGGGGCCAAAGGGTGGAATGTCATGGTTTGAATTATGTCCCCCCAAAAATGTGTGTCTCAATTTGGCTAGGCCATGATTCCTGGTACTGTGTGATTTTCCTGTATGTTGTAAATCTGCCTCTATGATGTTAATGAGGGAGGATGGGTGGCAGTTGGGTTAGTACGGCAGGACCTGATCTACAAGACTGGATTGTGTCTTGAGGCAACCTCTTGAGATATAAAAGACAGAAGTGAGCAGTGAGACAGGAGGACCTCATACCATCAAGAAAGCAGTGCCAGGAGCAGAGCGCGCCCTTTGGACCGGGGTCCCTGCGCCCAGAAGCTCCTAGTCCAGGGGAACACTGAAGAGAAGAAGGCGGACAGAGAGAAAAAGCCTTCCCCTGGAGGTGATGCCCTGAGTTTGGACTTTTAGCCTACTTTGACTATGAGGAAATAAACTTCTTTTCATTAAAACCAAAAGAAAAAAGAAAAAAAAAAAACCTTCAATAATTCTGAATTTTCACAGCCTGAGAGATAAATTCCAAACATTTTAGCCATGAACTGAAAGGCAGTTATAAACATATGATTCCAACTTTCCTTTTCAGCATGATTCATCTTCAAACCATCTCCCTATCTCAGCAAATCAGCCTACTCTCTGGGCTCTAATCACACCTTGCAGGATCTTACCCTCCCAGTTTGGCTTACGCCATGCCTCCACCTAAAATACTTTCCCATCTTTTCTTTCTAACTATCCAAAACATATAGCATGCTTTAACAGCCACTTTAATTCCCTCCCGTTTTTTCTACAATACTGCAACCCAAAGAGGTTGTTTGCTCCCCTGAAGTTCTCTACAGTTGGTAGAAAATTCTTTTATAATTAAGATTAAAGTGTATTATGATATATCTTGTATTTCTATATTGTATCTCTTGTGCTTATTTAAATTTTCATTTGTTTATTTTCCCCAAGATAGGGACCTTGCTGTACTTCATTGCATCCACACAGCACATAACATGCGAGAAAATGTATCAGTCAAGAAAATTCTAAAAAGCTAACCTTTTTTTTTGTACTTTAGATGAAGGTTTTCAGGACAACAGGGGTACAATTCAGGCTTTTAGATGCACTGAGATTTTCTGCAGAATCCAGTGGGCTGAAAAGTTAACAATTTGTAGAAAGGACCGGCTCTTCTACTAATAACACTAAAAACTTCATTCATCTTCAGAGAAGAGGCCAGGTGTCTTTGAGTGCAAAAATACAATCATGTGTAATAGTGAATAGCATATTGAGATCCAAAACAATGTCTAGAGTAGCCCTTCACTGTAAGGAGAACAGGATCACCTGCTGGACCTCAGGTGACCTACCAAATAGCCAGGTTTCATTACATTAAGTCAACCAAAATGGAGCTCACCCACCAAAGAGTGTCCAGAAATATTTCCCTTATGGTCCAAAAGAATCTAATTGAGAAAAGTATAAGAAATACATGTAGAAGTTTGGAGAACAGGACACATAAAATCAATATTGTACAGACTCCATTATCAGACTATAACTCAGTAGAATTAAAAATCAAGAATAAAAAGATATCCCCAAAAAACTGTTTGTTTAGAAATTTTAAAAACACATTTTTTAAATAATTCATGAAACAAAGGATAAATCGTTACAGGCATTAGACCACAATTTAAACTAAATGACAATAAAAATTCTACAAGTCAAAGCTTGTAGATCCAGCCAAAATAGTAATTAGAAGGAAGTTTGTAGTAACACATTCATACACTGGGGGGAGAAAAAGAATGATTAAAATAAGTCTGCAACTAAAGAAGCTTTAAAAAAAGAAAATGGGGGGGAAAAGTAGATGGAAGGAAACAATAGAGATAAGAGGAGCAATTAATGAAATAGAAAACAAAGCTACAATATTGAGGATCCACAAAACTAAAGGCTACTTACTGGTTGGTTCTTTTCTTTTTTTCAAACACTAATAAAAGACAAAATTCTGACAACAAACAAGACATTTATTGCCTAACGTTAGTAATCTTTCCCTGAAAATCTTATGTTCTAAGTGAACATCTAACCAGGAACCTATTCCCCATTATTTTTTTAATAGACTTTATTGTATGATTACTTTTTCCCCATTATTTTAAATAGGACAAATTATAATGTGTTATACAGAAACCCAAAGGCTCCAACTATTTCCTAAAGACAACTAAGCTAACTAAAATACAATAAAACATCTAAATATAAGAAATAAACTATCATGTTAAGATATAAAATGTTTAAAACTTTACACCTTGATTACCAGAACAGATGATTACTTGCAGCTGCTTTATATGCAGCAGTATTTTTTCTTTCATTCTGATTGATTTCCCACTTGCTTAACATCCTTCTCCACAATTTTTTCAACATGTTCTTTAGTTTTCTGGGACATGCTGACCACACCAGGCAAATACAATGGCTAAATGTGAAAAAGCACTGCTGGAAATGCCTTTTGGACAAGCACACAATGAAGGAGAAAGGTTCACCCTAAGTATGATGCTACACATTTTAGGGCTAGCAACGCTCCACCTAAGCATCCCTTTGGTTGACATTCAGCATGCTTTTCAAAAAGTCTACACAGGAGTCTGATGTTCTACACATTCTATTTGGAAAATAACTCAATATTTTTCCTGAATGTTTTTGTGTAAAATGTTTTACTGAATTTGGAGACTGCCAATAACATTTTTCCTAGATAAACATCAGCCAAATCCCCTTTTCCATTCTGATTACTGTTTATGTTTATTTAATTATGTTTCCAAACTATATTTATGCATATGTAAATGCACAGGGAAAGCTGATGGAAAACATTCATTTTTCATTCTAAAATCTTTTATATTGTTTCAACTTTTTTACAAACAGCATGTATTTGTTTTTACATTTAATTTTTTTATTTCATGATATTATACTTAGAGATCAAGCAAGTTTATTTTTCTATCCCCAGGGATAAGGCAAGCACGTAGTATTTTATTTATTCTCCTTGGCACTCTGGTTCTTTTAAATTTGAAAACTAATGTCTTTATTCAACTCTGGGAAATTAATTTTATTATTTATTTATTTCTTCCCCTCCACTCTCTCTGTCCTCTTCTGGAATGACGATTAGATGAATGTTAGAACTTTCTAGTCCCTCCCCACTCTCTCTAATTTTTCTCATATACTCCTAAGGCAAAAGAAGCCTTCTCCCTTTTGATGACTATAGATCAATATCAGAGTAGACATTTATTAACCCTGCTTAGGTCCCATGCCCAACTCTGGACCAATCACCATAGCCCAGGGAGGTGCGTTATTCTAACTGGCTGAGGCTGGGTCATGTGACCACTTCTGTGAGGAAGAATCAGGAATCACAAATGATACCTCACTATGATCAGGGAGGAAACAAAAACTATACCCACCCTAGTCCACAAGATAGGATATTAGTTTGCTCATGTTATAGGTCATGAAAGCTAGATTAAATGACATGCCCAAAGTTTCATAATAAGTGGTAAGACCTGTACTCAAAACTGATAACAAAGTTTATGATTTTCTGTTATACCAAAGTACTAAATTATTAAGTTGCTATGAGGGTCGCTATGAGTCAGAATCGACTCAACATCAACTGGTTTGGGTTTTTTAATGGCAGGAAGGGTGTCCTCAAACAACAACAACGATAATAACAACAACAAAACCCACTTTATTTTAATAGTCCCTCAGTGTCTTCACACCCAATTGAAAACACACAAATTAGAACCATTCAGCAATTGGTATTTACCATTGCCAGCACTGCAAGCCACGTCATTGAGCCCCTTGTTCCACATCTTATACATCTATAACCTTAGCACAAAGAACTCCATTAAGAATACAGAGAAAAGTCTAGTGCACTTGTTAAGATTAAAAACCAAAGAACATTGGCTGGTAATTCCTAGATAACTGGGTCAATGACTGAAAGAGACTCCCTCTGCAATGTGCTATATATAATCAAGATCTACGAGTATACTAGTGAAGTCACTTTCTTGTAAGAGAGGTAAAATCAAGACTTTTGCAAATTGTGATTGCAAAAGATAGTATTCAAAAACCCATTGTTGTCGAATCAATTCCGACTCACAGCAACCCTATAGAACAGAGTAGAACTGCCCTATAGCGTTTCCAAGGCTGTTATCTTTATGGAAGCAGACAGCCACATCTTTCTCCCTCAGAGCAGCTGGTGAGTTTGAACCACTGACCTTTCAGTTAGCAGCCGTGCACTTAACCACCATACCACCAGGACTTCTTAAAAGATAGTATAGTTTTTCCCAAAGTTTAGGTTTTACTTTGCATATTATGTATCTTTTTCATTCACTTGCCAAATTTCTACAGTGTTCTCAAGCACTAGAAATATCTGTATAGATTTACACAGTTAAATGAAAACACATTCTATATGTTTTCCTGTTCAAGTATCATTTCTCACCTGAACTACTGGAATATGTTGTTAATGGGTCTCCCTGCTTCCACTACTTTCTCTAAGAAGCAATCATATCCCTCTGCTTGAAATGATCTTCCCCTAGATATTTCACTTCTTCAGAGTGCTACTCAACTGTCACTTCATGCCCTTCCAGATCACCCATCTAAAATAGCAGCTCCAGCCCCCCTTATCAGTTTCTACTCCCTTCCCACAGCACTTATCACATCTGATACATTACAATATTACCTTATATATTAATGTAGCTATTTATTGTTTCTCTATGTTACAAATGGATAGGGACTTGGTCTACTTGGTTCACTGATACATCCTCAAATGTCTATAAAGTGCCTGGTTCACTATTCACAAAGATTTGTTGAATAAAGTTACAAAATAAATATTAAAAAAATGCCTGTTCAAACCAAAGGATGCAACCAACAAATTACCTTTGGCAGAAAATTTGACTCCTGCCAGGATAAGCAAATAATTTTGTATTGATAGAACTGTCTCAATTCAGTTAAACCAGGTTGGTCCATTGAAAACTCTATGGAGGACAGTTCTACTCGGAAGCATGTGGAGTTGCCATGAGTCAGAATCAACTCGATGGTAACATTTAGTTTTTATTTATGTTTTCATTACTATAGTCAGAAATGTTTTCTAATTTCCTTTGTGATTATTACTTTGAAGCACTGTTATTAGGCACATACGCACTTACGACTGTTAGATCTTCTGAATAAATTGACCCTTTTATCATTATGATACCTAATTATATCTAATCCGATGGTAAAATATCCCTTGCACCCTTCTTAGGGCTACTGTCCATATTATAGCTTTTTCTACTCATTTACTTTCAACCTTTATGTTTCTTTATATTTAAAATGGATTCAGCATGTAGGTGGATCTTTTTTTTTTACTTTTTAAAATCCAATTTGACAATCTGTTTTTAAATTGGAGCATATAGTCCACTTAATTTAATATTAATTATATGGTTGGATATATGTCTACCATTTTGAATCTGTTCTGTTTGTCTCATCTATTTGTTGTTCCTTCTTTCCTGCCTTCTTTTACCTTAACTCACTAATCTTTAGAGTTCCGTTTTAATTATCTATTGACTTTTCAGCTGTGTGTGTGTGTGTGTTTGCTCTAAGGATTGTAATACATATTCTTAACCTTTTACAATCTTCTTATACTTAACACTGTGTGGCTTCATGTAAAATGTAAGAATCTTCCAACAGTATGCATCCATTTACCCCCTACAATCCTTATAGTAGAGTTCTCATATATCTACATACAGTATAAATCCCACATTAAACAGTCATATGTATTTATATATATATAATATATTTAATGAATCTCTTAAATTGTAAGTTATATAGGAGAGAGTGAATGAGACAGACAAAACCTGAGTGTAAGCTGAGCAGGGTTTGTTTGGTTGGTTTGGGGCTTTATTTGTCCTATGTCCTCACTGTATATCTACACAGAGGCTACATTCTGGGGTGAAAGAGAAGGAGGTTCAGAGACTGAATATGCAGAATTTCTGACATATGGACAATATCAGGAATATTTCCATCTCCCTACACTATTTTCACTCTGAGATCCCTCAGATCTTCCCTTTTTGGGGTCCAGTCCCCTAAACTAAAAGTTGGTTATTTTTCCTATGTGGTTCCATTTCACACTGGGAAGAGCGCACATGTGGTCCTAGGTATCCCATGATGATCACACAACCTCTGCTTCCCTTCTTGCAATTGAAAGAACACTCGATTCTCTGCAGTCTGCAAAGTTCTCTATTGAAAAAGACTGACAGGACTGTCTATTTCATTTTTGCATGCCTACTTGTGTATAACACATAACATATAATACTTAAATTATTCTCTCCAAAATGCTAAACCTTTATTTGCACGATCCATCTCTCTACAGCTACTCTCATACTGTGGTGTGGTGGATCATTTTACATGGCCTTTCTAGCCATGGTCTTGTAACTCCCACCAAATGATTGGGTGAGGCTATGCAAATAAGGTTCTTGTGGCCCACCAGGGGATTGGACAGCTTTCTAATAATTCAAGTAAGGTAAATGGCCCCCTTGTGGGGGTGGGACCATGCAAATAAGGTGTATGGACCCCTAATAAGGGGATTGGTTAGTTTTGCCATCCTGCTAGGCTTAAAATGAGCCATTCCAGAGGCAGAAAGGGGGGGTTTCACTACCACCAAAAAGAAGAGATGAGCATGGAGTGCGTCCTTTGGACTCAGGGTCCCTGCACTGAGAACTTCCTAGACCCGGGAGACAGAGAAAGAGCTGTAACACAGGAGATAGTGCAAGACGGAAAGAAGCAGCAGCAGAGAACGGCAGCAGCAGAACCAGGAGACCGGCACAAGATGGTGCGGGAGCTGACCCATGGACTGACAGAGCTGTGTGTCTTCAGGCAGGAGGCTTCCTCGCAGATTGGGGTGCCTCCAGGCACTTATCAGTGAAGCCAAAGAGCTTTGTAACACATACCTGAGCAGGGGAGAGGCCCGGCCAGCCCAAGAAGCCCAAGAGGCCTGAGGGGTCAAAGGGCCAAGGGGGCAAGGGCTGAGAGGCCAAGGGACAGGGAGAGGCCTGCCTGCAGACAGAGCCAAAAAGCGGTCCTGACCAAAGAACTGTATCCTGAGTTGTTCCTGATCCCAAGTTGTACCCTGTTACTTCCCTAATAAACCCTATGATCGTGAGTATTGTCTGTGAGTTCTGTGTGGTAGAGAAATAGTGCCATGGGAGGGATGACTGGTGTCAGAATTGGTGAAAAGGTTGGAGAGTGGAGGTATGTTTGACCTACACCTCAAAGGAATCAGCCTTGGGCCATTGATCTTGATTCTCCTCCCTCCTCGTCTGACATCTGTCACATGATTTTTGCACATACCCATCACCCTTTACTCACTACCAGACTCCCAAACCCCTCCCACACTCACACACACACCTTCCAATTAAATGGCTTCAGAGGACTGTAGGAATCCTTGGTCCTCGTTACTTCACTGACATCATTTTAAAATGCGGAAAAGGAGAGAAGCAGGGCTTCCAACTGGTTCAAGCTGGTCCAGTCATGGTCAATGAAGTGAAACCAGAACATACCCAAATTTTTACAATGTGTGTGATCCAGAACGATAACCAAACGGAAAAGATTATGCATCAAAGCTCTGGAATGGGAGACTCGCAAGAGGCATAGTGAGGCCTTCCAGGAGCTTGATGCATAAGACTGGATTAGGACTGTGGAGAGTGACACATATTCAAAGCGGTGCAGTTGGCCACCATCTTTGAGCAGGGCACTGCCATTTCCAACTCTGCTCAAAATCCAACAGGCAAGAGATCTGGTTGCTATGCAATGTGTACACTGCCCTTGTCTTCTAAGAGAGGCATTAGGTTTCTAGCAGGGCTTCAATCCATAAATTTTCCCGGAATTTGGATCTGTTCCAGTTTCACTTCCTTGGCCATGACTAAACTGGGAAGAACCCGTTTGAAGCCCTGGAGAGAAGACTGGGGATAAGGAAAAGCTCCTGCCTATTAATTTTCTCCCTGCTTCCTCTAATCAAAATCCATTTTATAGTTAAACGTCTCCAAATGTAAGTTTTTTCAAATATTCACTGATTAAGATCACATTACAGCCTAAAGATCACATCATCACTTTCTTACCCACCTTTTCTAACAGCGTTTAATACTTCTGTCAAATGTGGGCATTTCACATAGGCTCATTCAGAATTTTCACAGTCCAGCAGGCAAGGAAACAGTGTTAGAAAAACGTGTAATTTCGGTTTACAATGAGAGACTCTTAATGCAATCTTATCTTCCTTCACACTTCAAATGCCATTGAAATAAAGGTAAAATAGTGCTAAAGGTAATAAATCCACAAAAGCATAATATATCAACAGGAGGATGTGCCAGCATTGTATTAGACATTTTGAAAGATTTTGTGAAGATGGAAAGCGGGTCAGTTCCTAAAACTGCTAGACTTAAAAAAAAAAAAAAAACACCTCAGCAGAGAAAATTACTACCTCATAGAGATTCCAAGAGCAGAAACAGCATAACAGAAAGCAGCTGTTGTTATTGTTAGCTGCCATTGAGTTCACCCTCCCAACTCATGGGGACCTCATACACAATGGGATTGGACCACCGTGATTCATAAGGTTTTCACTGGCTGATTTTCAGAAATGATTGCCAGGACTTTCTTAACATGTCTTAGTCTGGTAGCTACACTGCAACTTATTCAGCATCATAGAAACACGCAAACCATCACTGGTAAAGGGTTGGTTGCTGTGCATGAAGTGCATTGGCCTAGAGTCAAAACCAGGTCTCCTGCATGCTAGGTGAAAATTCTACCACTGAACCACCACTGCCCTCAGAGAAAGCCAAAGCCAGAAGGAGTCAAAATAGCTAAATTATGGACTAACCATAAAACAACTGGTCTAGCTGCCCCATCCCACTCCACTGTAGAATGGTGCTTGCCTACAGGCTAAAACTCAAGAACACTGCTCTATAGTATATGATCTGCCTTAGAAGACAGTAAGGGGGATGATGCCCTAGGGTAAAATCCTGTTTATTTTAGCATGGTGGGGTAAATCCAGGCCTGCCAGTCTCCTCCCCTCCTCACTCTAAAGAGAAGTCTGCCTATAGATATGCTCACCCCCACATATACAGTTGTTTACAGATGACTGTCTCATTCAGAGGAAGGTATATTAGGAGAACAGATTTATAGGCAAAATTGACACCGAATCCCTGTTAATCAACCTCTCCCTTCATCTACAAATATGGATAGACATTCAGAGATCACCAGACATTTAAGCAAAACTAACAACATATAGTTCTGAGATAAAACTCTGTATTTAGCTGTTACCCGAATAGGGTCCATGCGCTGGAACAGTCGAGCCAATGAAACATACTCCAAGTCAGAAAGAGTGAGAAAGTTTTCATTTAAGAAGTGTACACCACCAGGGACCCAACAGCAATACACACTGTCCTTAGACAGTCCCAAAAGGCATTTTCACATTAGAGCTTATATATGATTTTTACAAAGGTTAGAAGTGTTGTTATTCATTCCAAGATAATTACAAGAGACTCTTTATCATGCTAAAGTGAAAGGGCACTCAAGAAACAGTTGTGCCTAAATAGATAAATGCTGCTATATTTATATTAATACCCAATCTGAGGTTTTGCAAAATGTAGTTGCTGTTGAGGCGCATGAAAAAGTTATTGATGCTGCTTATACATAAACAAACACCTATTATGGCGGGGAGGTCCATCTATCCCAGCCAAATCTCCTCTAGGCTGCATTCTAACAAACTAGAAGAGGTATAGCTATGAGCCTATGACAAGAAAGAAAATGATATGCTTATACAACAATGTATGGCCCCAATAACAGCTGGGGGACCAGAAACATTGTCTCCAAAATGAGTCTTTGGCTTATGACATGATTTTTCAGCTTGACTTGTTTTGTAAGAAAAATGAGACAAGGTTCTCTATATTCAAGCTTTCATGTCTCTCTGTCAAACTTTAAATCCCTCTAACCGGGTTCTTTTCCAGGAAAAGCTGAAAGCAAAAGTACTTCCTGAATCCTCACCGGAGGGTCCCCTCCTAGAAAGAATAGCCAGCATAACTGCTTCGGCTCCCGCTCCCCCCCCCCCCCCCATATAGGGAAGGTGAGGTAGAAACCAACAGGTCAGGTCGAAGAATGACAGCAGAGTCCCCCACAGAAAGGGCTGAGCCCGATTCTAGTCCCCAGCCAGCTTGAGAGAAACAGACGAAGGAAAGGAATCGGGAAGTAAGAGTCCGACTTCATCAGGTATGGTGTTCCCCCCACTACACACACCCATCTGGGTACTGTTTTCGGTGAGGGTACTGCCAGGGCTCGGGCAGGGCAACTTCCTCTGTGAAAAATTCCAGCCGAAGGAGGAACGATGTTAGTACATACTCCTTTCTCTACCTCCGACTTGTATAATTAAAAGAATCACAGTCCTCCTTATCAGAGTAACCCAATTAGGATGGCGGAGTTGTTCCTTGCCATTTTCTACAGATCCCACCTGAAAATACATGTGCCTTACAGATGACACTATTGCAAGAAGGAATAGTGACACTTGGTGGCATTCCTTTCCATATTCAACAAAAGGTGAATCCAGAGGTCTGGGCATAAGAAAGGCCTGGATGAGCCCAGTCAGCCGCACTGGTTAAAATTACTTTAAAACCCAGAGCACCTATTATAAACCAGAGACAATATCCCCTCTGCAAAGAAGCTTTAGAAGGGATCACACCATTGGTACATCGATACATAAAAACTGAACTTTTAAAATGTTGCCAGTTTCCGTACAACACCCCTATGTTACTGGTGTTGAAACCGGGGACAAGAGAATATTGGTCTGTTCGAGACCTAAGAAAAATCAACCAAACAGTAGAGGACATTCATCTGATTGTGCCAAACCCATATATTCTCTTGGTTACTATACCCAGTCAATGTGCTTAGTTTTCAGTACTAGACTTAGAAGATGCCTTCGTTTGTATTCCCCTACACCCGGAGTTTCGGCCTCTATTTGCCATTGAATAAACTGATATTAAGACAGGGATTTGCTGTGGGGCACCCTGGGACCAGCCAGGCAACCGGTGGCCTACTTTTCAAAACAGCAAGACAACACGGCCCGGGGATGGCCCCCTTGTCTTCCAGCCATGGCTGCAACATGTGACTTGTTACAGGAGGCCAAGAAATTCACCCTTAGACAAAAGGTAACGGTAGACACACCACATACAGTTTTGCCTCTTTTGGAATAAAAGCGAGGTCTTTTTGGCTCATGGCAGAACAGATGGAAAATGTCAGGCAATCTTGTTAGACAACTCAAACGTGGTTCTGAAGGCTGTCTCCTCCCTCAATCCCACCACACTGCTGCCTATTTCAGAAGATGCCCCCATACATGGCTGCCTAGAGATAACTGAAGAAGTTTCTTCTAGCAGACCAGATCTCTCAGATGTTCCTTTGACTGACCCAGCGATAGAAATGTATACGGATGGCAGTAGCTTTCTATATGAAGGATGCCACAAGATAAGATATGTGGTGATGACACAAACTGAGGTCTTAGTGGCAGCTCCACTTCCTGCTGGCACTTCAGCTCAGAAGGCTGAACTCATAGTCGTTGGGTGGGCCCTGCAACTAGGAATAAGAAGACACATAACTGTGTATACTGATAATAAATATGCCCATCTTGTCCTTCACTCACATGGTGCCTTACAGGAAAAAGGGGACTACTGAATCTGCCAACAAAAAATAAAACATGTACCAGAAATCCTAGAACTCCTGAAGGCAATCAATGATCCTCTTCAGGTGACAGTGGTATAATGCTCCAGACACCTGGAAATTTTAAATATCTGCTGATTTTTGTGGACACCTACTCAGGGTGGGTAGAGGCTTTCCTTTGTCGAACAGAATGAGCCCAAGAAGTGACCAAGGTGTTACTCAAAGAAATCATACCCTGTTTTGATCCTCCAGTCTTGGTACAGAGTGACAACAGGGGAGCCTTTACGACAACAGTCACCCAAGAAGTCATTAAGGTTTTAGATATAAATTAGAAATTACACTCAGCCTCGCGACCACAATCGACTGGAAAGACCAAAAAGATGAAGCATACTCTGAAAAAGGCCTTGGTGAAACTTTGCCAGGAGACAAGCTCCACTTAGATAAAGTTCTTCCCATTGCCCTGCTCAGAATCTGGGTAGCCCCTCGAAGTGGGCTCATACTGAGCCCTTACAAATTATACATAGAAGACCATTCCTGAAAAAGTCGACTTTCCCCACCTCTGTAATGACTGAGGTGGAGAAAAGAGACTGGGTCCGTTCTCTGGGAACCGTCACAAACACTGTTAATCAGTATGCTTCTTCTCATTTGTCTTTTCCTTCTGACACTTCCCTCCACAGGTTCCAACCTAATGACTGGAGATCGGGTCCTGTTAAAGGCCTGGAAGAACCAGCCCCCAGAAGATCAACTGGCCTCTCAGTGGGAGGGACCTTTTGAGGTTCTCCTGACCACCCACTCATCTCTGAAAGTAGCAGGAGTGGCAGTGTGGGTACCTCACTCAAGGGTGAAGGCAGCTCCACCAGAAGGAAGAAGAATCGAAAGACCATCATATTCCTGCACTCCAATTCGAGATCTGAAATACAAGTTCAAAAAACTTACAGAATAATGATCCTAACCCTGTTCTTTGGTTTCTTTTTACTTCCCCAGGAAGTGTGGATGGAAAAAATTCCAGTGATCCTACAAGCCAGGGGAACTCTAACCCTACAGGTGGGAGACACTTTAACCCTCCCATGTGTAGTATCATCCCTAATTCCAATAGGTCCAGATAAGTGGATCACAGAAAAGCCTGAAAGAGGACAGATAACTGTTTTGGACTTCAGGACCACTGGCTCCAACCGGGTAACACCTATTGCTGATACCACTCAGTCACGCAATCGGGATTTTTCAATCACGGTTTCAGATATAACCTTATCCAACGCTGGAACATACTATTGTGTAAAGTATAAAAAGGGGTCACCCCGAGATGCAGCTGATTTCCACTCTAAGTCACCCCCTACCTATAGCCTGTAGTCGACATCGGGAGGTTTCTTACCCCAACAACGCCCCTAACCAGCAGGCAGTAGCCAGAAAAGAAGCGACGCCCTGTTTCCCAAGATTGAGAAACCTCCAATAAAAAGGGGGGATTGGAAGAGGCTGCATAGGCCCAGCTCACTATTGTTTACTCCCCCATTGCTAACTGCCACATTGTCTCATGACCTTTTTTTCCCCAGTCTCTACAAAAAGGTTTAATATTAACCGATGTTCCTCCCTGGAGGGTAGAAAACAAGTGATAATGATCTAAGAATGAAAAACCAAACAAAGCATCCATCTTGTGACAAAAGTAAGCAGGATGTTGCCAGATAATCCCCAAAGATGTCACCAGATAACCTCTAAGAATACCAGTAGAAGGTTAACTCATCAAGACATCATTACCTCAAGGAGAAACTACCACAAAAGATCCATAATGCTGTCCCTATAAAGGACTTCAGCCCATCTCCAGTGGGTGAGACGGGTTTTTTGGAGGAATCTATTCCCCTCTGTCTCCTATATATCAATAAATAATAAACATCTTGCTGTTCACCTCAAAAACAAATAGTAATAATGAACTGATAGGGTACCAGACATTTCCGTATCAGGCTAAAGATATATGTCTCTGACATCTGGGTTCTAATCTTCCCGTGGGGGATCCTAAGTCATAAAACGGAGTCATTAACAAAGGTATGCACAAAACAAAGCCATTAATGAGGATATGCAAAAAGGAAGAAAGGCAAAGAAAAAAAGAAACTTATAGGAAAGCTCTGAGTTGCCCATTTTGAAAAGAAGAAACCATGCTGAATAGGGTCACATTAGCCAAAATATTGATGATGTTCTAAAGCAAAACAAAGATTTTCTTGAACTTGCAAAACAGGACTCAAGGAGATTTTTGCTTACGTTAAGAGTTCTGGAAAATTATTTATGTATCTATTCCAACTCAAGTGAATCCAAGGAGAGAGGAAAGTCCACTACCAATAATGGGGGCCAGGTAATTTGGGCCAACCTTCAACAGGAAAGTTAATCCAAATAAAAAACTGGAGATCATAAAATCACTGATCTTTAATAATAAGAACCAACCTTATGTCAGGTCACAGACTAAACCTAAGAACCTGTACATGTGACTCCAAGGACGGCAGGAAAACTCCAGTCTTTAGTGCTAAAACCAAAACCCACTGCTATCAAGTCGATTCCAACTTCTAGAGACCCTATATGACAGAGTAGAACAGTCCTAGAGGGTTACCAAGGCTATGGTGCAGTGGTTAAAGTGCTTGGCTGCTAACTGAAAGATCAACGGTTTGAAACCACCAGTCACTCTGCTGGAGAAAGATGTGGCCGTCTGCTTCTGTAAAGATTTACAGCCTTGGAAACCCTTATGGGGCAGTTCTGCTCTGTCCTATATGGTTGCTAGGAGTTGGAATCCACTCTACGGCAGTGGTTTTTTTTTTTTAACCTTTATGGAAGCAGACTGCCACTCTTTCTCCCATGGAGTGGCTGATGGATCTGAATCTCCAACCTTTCAGTTAGCAGCAAGCGCTTAACCACTGCGCCACCAGGGCTCCTTTCTTTCTTGCTACCTAGTCCATAATGATCATATAAAAAAAACCAAAACCAAAACCGTTGCCGTCGAGTTGATTCGGACTCATAACAACCCTATAGGACAGAGTAGAACTGCCCCAGAGAGTTTCCAAGGAGCGCCTGGTGGATTCAAGCTGCCAACCTTTTGGTTAGCAGCTGTAGCACTTAACTTCTACACCACCAGGGTTTCCTAATGATCATATATAGGAAGCCAAATCAGAGCTAAGATTTAGGACCATAATTAAGGCCACTACAAAAAAATCAGTAATGGTTCATAAAACTCAAATATGAGTTAGAGTACAGCCACTGCTGTTGTGAGTCTCTAACAAAGGAATGAAGATTTAGATAGCAGGGTGTTAATCCTTCGTTCACTCATCAAACACTTAGGTGATGCTTCCTACCTGCTACACACTGCTCTATGCACTGCTGGTACGAAGATGAGGAAGACTACACTCTGCCAAGGAAGACTCATGCAGAGACACGAGACAAACACCCATTCATTCTGTCTTTTAACAACTATTTATTGAGAGTTCCTACAGACCAAGATTAGTTTAGACCTTGGAAATGCAAGGTCCCTGCTCTCATGGAGCTTTTGTTTTACTCAGAGGAATAAGAGACAAGAAATAAGTAAAGAAATACACAAACAAGATGATACTTACAGAAAGTGATGAACACTACAAAGACAATAAGCAAAATGATTGATGGAGAGGGTAACTGCTTACGATGGGGAGGTCAGGGAAGGCTTCTTTGAGGAGGCAACATATGATCTGAAATGGGAGTAATGCAAGGAATAAAGTATGCAAAGATCTGTGGAACAACCATCCCAGGCAAAGAAAATGCAAAGTATAAGAGACTCAAATGCAGGGATGAGCTTGGTCTTTTTTAAGGAACAGAATGTCAGGAACACAAAGAAAGTTCAGGGTATAGCCATGTAGGTAAGAAGTTTAAATTTTATTCTAAATCAATGAGACACCACTGGAAAGTTAGGGAGTGGATTAGCTAATTTATGTTTTTAAAAACCTGCTCTGGATTCCGTGTAGAGAAGGGATTTTAAGGTGCAAAAGTTGAAGCAGGGAGAGCAGTTAGGAAGCTAGTGTGGCAATCCAGGGGAGAGATAGATGGTGGTAACTTGGACAAGGATGTTAAGGGTGGTTATGGAGAGAAGTATCAAGATTCATGACACGCAGATTCTTTCATTCTAAATAACAGATGCCTGCCATTGGAGCTAAATAATAAGAGTAACCATTCAAATTGGTGTTTATGGAAAAGAAAATGAGCAGCTCATTAGCACATCTGAGACCATTCCTTCTTAGCATAGACAAATCCAGAGCCAGAACCAAATAGTAGGTCAGCTGAAGGACCATACTAATCCCTTCCAAATCAAACCAACTGCCTTGATTTTACAGAGGAAAAGGTCCAGAGAGATGCGTTCTGAGCTCACTAAGGTTACAAAATGATTACTGCCAGCGGGGCACTAGAACCCAGATGTCCTGATTTCCAAACCACTGCCCTTACTACCATACCACAGAAACCATCTTTCAGTTAACCTCTTGACTCTGCTGAATAGAATTTAAAGGGTGGAGGTAGGAAAAGTCACACATGGCCTGGTGCTGGGGAAAAAACCTCTGAACACTGTCAAAGCAAAGCAAGCCATAGAGCCACCAAATACAAACAAAGGTAGATATTTAGTTGCTTACATAAATGCTTTGAACATAAAACTGTAGAGTATGGTGAACCACTCAGGTGTATAAATTGGTTTCACTTAATAAACAGATCATTCAATACCCAAATACTAAACATGTAAATAAAGAATTTTTCTGAATCCTTTTGTAAACCTGGCATTACAGTTGAAATGCATATTTAATTAATATTTGGTTACCTCTAAGGAAATCACTGCTTTAAAATATCTACCTTTTCTCCCTCCTCATACGGAATTAGGCACCACATGGATGCAAGAGATAGTGAACTTGATACAAGATGATGGTGACGTTGAGAAATGTAGACCAACTCCTATTCACTTTTGGAGTCCTTTCGTTGAAGAGATTATGCCATCAAAGAGGTCTGGTGAGTAATGCAGCCATCTTCACTGTGCTTCAGACTGGCCTGGGATTTTCTCTTTCAAAGAGTCCTACCCAAGGCCCTCAACTACAGATTACTTCTTTAATGACTGGAGCTGCAGTATACCTTTGACATTTTTTTTTTTTTTTTAACAGAGAACTGACAGTCCTGGTAAAAATTTAGTTGAATTTTAATTCTCAGACTTGAAATACATTTAATTCTAAAATATCCGATAGTGAAGATGAACCTAAACAACATAATTTTACTACCTGGAGTTGTTATTGGAACTGGGAATTATTCCCTCTCAGGAAGGATTTTGGCAGTTAGATACAGCCTCTCGGGTCAAATCTAGAGGCAAGTACAACTCTCTGGCAGCTGCTTTGAGTTGTTTCCACCGTAACAAAGAGAGTCACAACATTTTGGAATCAAGACACTAAAGTGGTAGAAATTAACTAAACTTGCTTTCTGCACGTTTGGAACATGCTGGTGGAAATCCCTCACCACAGACCTTAAAAATTTATCTACCACCCAGCTGTACCTCCGTCCTTATTGGAGAAAAACTGTAGACAGCAAAAACATCCACAGCAATCTACCTTAGAAACACTTCACAGAGTATTCCAATCATTTTCCTGTTCAAAAAAAAAAAAATCTTTTTTTAAGTCTCTTCCTGTCATAGGGGTTAGTTCTTTCCTTCAACCTAATCTGGTGGTTCACCATTTTCAGCATCTGCAGAGCATTTTTTAAAAAAAAATAAAAAAATAAAAAACCTCACTGCTGTCAATTCTGACTCATAGTGACTCTATAGGCCAGAGTAGAACTTCCCCATAGGGTTTTCAAGGCTGTAATCTTTAAGGAAGCAGACTGCCACATCTGCCAGTTTTCATTTTTTACTGTCTATTTACACTAAATCAGAAGATCTGAGCTCAAAATTATAGACTGCTAGGAATGGAAATAAGCTCTTGCTAGCTCTACCACACATCACTTTGAATATTTGACTCAAACATAGGTCTAGAAATCATGGAAATATTTTTAATCAAACACTCTTGACAGGGCTTTATCAGAGGCTATGTCGACAACAGTATCACAATGAAACCTGCGAGGATGAAATTCCCAATTTGGGAGACAGCGAAAAGTAGACTCTTAATCCATCCCTCAGTTTCATTTGCCTCTGGAAAATGCTTCTTCCTGTTCTTTTGAAATACTTGTATGTGGAGTCCACATATACATGATAAGAAATTATCTGATTGAATATGGTTGACTGCACACATGTGATTTTCTCTGCTTCCTCCAAAAAGGAAGCTGCAGTGGAAGAGTAAACTACCAATCCACCTAGCAGAACTCAAGAGAGACTAAAGGCTTGATGTAGCAGGTACACCCTGTCTGAGAAATCACACTGTAGCAGCTGGTTTCCCTGTTATCCTCCTCAACTCTATGTGAGCAGAGCAAAGGAAAATGCCAAAAAACTCTCCTCTAACAAAATTCAATAAACATCCCAAGGAAAGAAATGACTGCTAGCATACACGTAGTGCACCTGGTAAAACCCACCTCTTTCTAACATTTGAAACCCTGAACACAGAGGCAAGCTGCTGGCCCACTAAGCTAAAAGCAGAGCCTACCAATGGACATGCTACATCAAGGGCTCAATTTAGTAAGTAAAAAGACCATATAAAAGCATCCAACATCTCATCCAAGACTCCTAACAAGTTCCCTACCTGCCTTCCTGGAATTCTACAACTAGAAATTTGTGACAGGACTCCCAGTATTTAGAGAAGTTTAAATTGTTTTAGCTAAAGAATTGTCATACAAAACTTGCCAGCAGTGTTTTTTGTCTACCAGTGGAGATGCCCTCATTTAGAAAGAACTACCTCCAGGACTGTTATACTGTCCCCAGCATGCTTTGGGATAAGCTTAGACATTAGCCATGGGAAGTCAGTTGGGCTTAGATGTACAGCTGAGAAGCACATTCAAAGCCTCATCAGCTTTTGCATAAGAAATCATCAGCTATCCTATTCCGATTAGAGATGAGCACAAGGATTACACAAGCTTCCCAGGGAGAACCAAATAAATCCCAGCTTGAGTGTGACAAGCTTCTGCCTAAAGATGCCCTAAGGAAGCATAGGAATGGTCCCTCAGCACTAGCAGGAAGTTAACGTTTACTCTGGTTCCACAGTTTATAATTAAAGCATATAATCCAGGAGGAGGGCAAAATTCTTCAGTCCAGAGTCCATGATTGCCAGAAGGCAGGGCCTAGCCCTAGAGGCCCAGCCACTCCCCAAAGTTGAATGTATCCATTTTGTTTTCTAAGGATTTACTAAATAGAAAGAAGAAATGTTTTTCATTTGTTTGTTTAAATTAAACACAGAGCTACAATTTAAGATCAAATAAAATCTTCTGCTATGGTGATACTCAAGTTCACCAACTTTATATGAATTGTAGTGTGCCATCAGGTCAATTCCTACTCAAAGCAACCCTAAAGGACAGAGTAGAACTGCCCCATAGGTTTCCTAGACTGTCATTTGTACAGAAGCAGATAGCCAGGTCTTTTCTCCCACAGAGTGGCTGATGGGTTCGAACCGCCAACCTTTCAGTTAGCAGCCGAATGCTTAACCATTGAGCCACCAGGGCTTTGTCTATAAAAGGTCCACTCCTCACTACAAAGAAATGAAATGTTAATGTCGCTCCTCCCAGGTGATGTGTGGTGCTCCTCAGACTGTGGGCTCAGCCAGCTGCAGACATTGGATCTGCTCCTGGGCTCTGGTCCAGATAGTATTCCATCCTCTCCATCTCCTCACACAAAGTTAGGTTCTCTTCTCCCTGCTCCTCATTACTTTCCAACGCAGATCTTCTAGTCTTCTCCCTAAAAGCAAAGCGAGGTGTCTCCCTCTTTTAGCCTCTTTCCTATTCTATTTTTCTGTGCACAGCTGCCCTCACACCTTCCCTTAGGAATCACAAAACCAGTTTGGTAGACAAAAAAGCATACGTTAACTGTTTCTTTCTCTTAACAAACTTCCCCAAGGGATTAGGAAAAACGGCATTACATGAAATGGGTGAAAGATGAAGTAAGATTAATATTTCAAGTAGGAAGTAATATCAATATTGTCTCATTTCAATTGCCGAATATTAAGCTTTTTTGCCTCTGCCAAATAGGAATATCAGAATTTCTCATGAAACCAGCAGGTATAGCAACAGTCTGGGGGGAAAAAACGTGTAAAGCTGGTTTGAGATGGTTGACTCAGCAAATATTTTATCTCCGTTGCTCCCAAAAACCCATTAAAATAACAGTAAAAGTACCTAAGGGCAATAAATCCAGAAGAGCAGAGAGAAGTGTGGTTTGGCAATCAGAGAACCAAAGACCTGGGGAAATGGAAAACAGATACAATACTAGATAATTTAAGCAAATCCAACAGCACAAGGACAAATAAGCAAGCTGAAGGAATTCAACTTATATTAGAAGAAACAAAGATAATTCAAGCATATGAATTAGTATTCTCAAAGAGATTTGAAAAGATAGAACATCTATAAAATAAGAAAAGACTGATTTGAAATGGAACAGTCACACAACAAGAAAAATTTTAAATCAAAACCAAGACAGACATTTGAAAGTTCAACAAATGAACTTGAAGATAAAACCTAGTAAATCTCCCAAGTAACAGAGCAAGAAGCTTTATGAATGTAAAATATGAAAGAAATACATGGAAGATAAATCAAAGAGGTCCAAAGTCCATATAATAATTGTCCCACAAAGGGACCACAAAAATGAAAGTGAGAATATAAACAAAGATAAAATAGAAAAATTGGAAGATCTGAGAAGGAACATCAGCATTCAGGTTGAAGGATTCATAAATATAAAGAAGACAAATGAGAAAAAGTAAATACATACGCATGTTCTACTGAAATTTAAGAATATAAAGAACAGGGTAGTGAGACAGAGGAGGAATTGGTTACTCTCAAAGGAATGAATATGAAATCAGCTTCAGATTTCTCATCATACATAATGCCAGGAGGATATGGAGCAATGTCTTCAAAATCATAAGTAAAAATTATGTTGGACCTACAATTCTGTATGAAGATAACCTAAAGATATTTTTGTATATGCAAGAATTTCCAATTCTGCATAGCTATTGTGGAAAATTACTTAAGGATATATGTTAGTAAAATTACAAACAAACTGAAAGAAAAGGCATAATACTCAAGAAACAATGGTATTAACCCAGGAGGGCAAAAGAGAAATCACAAGAAAAGCAGGAGGCTTAAGAGATAATCAATCTAAAATATAACAGAAAGCCAAAGTACTTTCCTCTGTTTTAATCAGTTTGAAGTGAGGCCTCAGCATTCAAATGTTTGTTGTTGTTGAGATATACACAGCAAAACATACACCAATTCAATCGTTTCTACATGTACATTTCAGTAACACTGATTACATTCTTCCAGTTGTACAACCATTCTCATCCTCTTTTCTGACTTGTTCCTTCCCCGTTAACATAAACTCACTGCCCTCTAAGGTTCGTACCTAATCTTTTCGAGGTGCTCCTGTCATTTTGATCCCATATAGATAATTCTTAAAAGAGCATAATGTTCAAGGCAGACTTTTTTTTTTTTAAAAATATTTTATTGTACTTCAGGTGAAGGCTTACAGAACAAACAGTTTCTCATGTAGCAGTAGTACACATGCTGTTTTATGACTTTGGTTAACAACCCCACAACATTTTAACCCTCTGAATTCTCAGCTTTTTTTTTTTTTTTTTTTTTTTTTTTTTGTGAAAATACACATAGCCAAAGATACACTCAAGGCAGGCCTTTTTTTACTACTTAAGCTAAACTATTGTTTGGTTTTGAAGAAGATTTCAAGGGATATTTTTGGTTTAAGGTTTAAAGATTATCTCTAGTCAGTGGTTTCAGGAGTTCATCCAGCCCCCGTGGCTCCAGGAAGTCTGGAGTCCATGAGAATTTGAAAGTCTGTTCTCCATTTCCCCCTTTAGATCAGAATTCTTTTTATAGATTCCTTGATCAAAATGTTCAGTAACCATAGACAGGCACCATCCAGTTCTTCTGATCTCATGGCAAAGGAGGCAGTTGTTCATGGAGACAATTAGCCACATATTCCATATCCTCCTCCTATCCCTGACTCTGCTTCTTCCTCTATTGCTCCAGGTGAATAGGGACCAATTGTCATGCCTTGGATGGCCATTTGCAAGCTTTTAGGACCCAAGGTATTATGCAACAAACTAGGAGGTAGAACAGAAGCACTAAACATGTTATTAGGCCAATTAACTGGGATAGCACATGAAATCATAACCCTACAGCTCCAAATCAAATTCCATGAGGTTTTTGCTTGTACACATAAGCAGCTTCAGCAGCTACTTTTTTTTTTTTTGTCATTGTTGTAAATATATCTGTTACACAACTTCTGCCAATTCAACTTTTTACAGTTGTACAGTTTATTTTTTAAAGTTCCCCAGGTGATTCTAATGTGCAGCCAAGATGGAGAACACTCAGTCGATAGGTTTTTAAACATTTATTTTTTTAAAATCATTTGTATAATGATTGTGGAGCCCTGGTGACGCAGTGGTTTAGAGCTCAGGCTGCTAACCAAAAGGTCGGCAGTTTGAATCCACCAGCAGCTCCTTGGAAACCCTATGGGGCAGTTCTACTCTGTCCTACAGGGTCGCTGTGAGTCAGAATTGACTCAGTGGCAACGAGTTTTGTTTTGTTTTGTCTTAAGTAGGTATAATGATTGTAAATATTGTTCACAACAAATCCAGTTTGTGTGTTAGGATATCATTACCTTCTCCAGGCTCACCCCTCAGCCATTTCTAAAGTGCCCCATCAGCCTGACTTCACTTTGGCTACCTATGAGGAGCCCTGACAAAGTTGCTCAGGCCACAGGTGTCCAGCCCAGGGGCTCCAGCAGTCTTAAGGCCTTCCCAGCCACCTAAGGGCCAAGAAGGCCACTATTAAACCCTATAACCCTTTAAGAATGTAAAGATTATAAAGAATATACCGGATATTCAATTAAAATCATAATTAATTTTACATCCTAATTAATCTTCATAGCTCACAGTAGCTGCAACAATGGGCTCAATGACTGTGAGGATGGCACAGGACCAGGCAGTGTTTCATTACATTGTACATAGCATCGCTATGAGTTGGAACCGACTTGATAGCACCTAACAACAACAACAACAATCTTACATCCTAGTATATAAACATACATGTAAATTTTTATCAACCCTCCCTCTGCACCTACCATCCATCTATGAACCGATAGAACATCAAGGACCATTCCCCAGGGAACACTCTTATCAGTGGAGCTTGCCTAATTAATACACCTCATCTACCTTAATGTTGCTAAATCCTTCTGATCTTTCATAAAAATTGTGGTCACAAGAAAACAGCCTCTAAAAATCATTTCAGCCTAAGTTATAAACTATAATATAAACTCAGTAAACTTGTTCATGGAGTACTCAGTTTCTGTTTGGGGTTATAAAACCCTTTTGGAAATGGATAGTGCTGATGGTTGCCCAACATGGTGAATGTAATTAATGTCACTGAATAATACACTAAACTTGGTTAAAATGGCAAATTTTTTGTTATATGTATTTTATTACAATAAAAAAAAGTTATTCATATGAATACCTGGAAGGGACTTTATCAGCAACCCAGTTCACATTTTCTTCTAGGAAGTTCTCATATTCCTGTCTGGTATTAATTGCATCCTGTTTGAGTCTTTTTTATTAATTGGGGTAATTAAGATTTTTTTTCACTTAGATGTAAACATCACCTGGGCAGTTCTATGTATCCAGATAGTTGCAAACTATGAAACAGCTGATATTTTCCCCTCCATATGATTTTCATCCTATTTTTCTCTTACTCCCTTCAACACCCCATCATTCCCAAGTAAATATATATGGTAAGAAATTTCAAGAACATTTTAGTGTCCTATAACAATTTCCACAAAAGTAAAGCATTTCCTGATTATCTTAGTTATCTAGTGCTGCTATAACAGAAATACAAGTGGATGGCTTTAACAAAGAGAAATTTATTCTCTCACAGTCTAGGAGGCTAGAAGTCCAAATTTAGGGTGCCAGCTCCAGGGGAAGGCTCTCTCTCTCTCTCTGTTGCCTCTGGAGGAAGGTCCCTGACAGCAATCTTCCCCTGGTCTAGGCACTTCTCAGCACAGGGAACCCGGGTCCAAAGGACTTCCTGTGTCTAAGGATTTGCCTATTCTGCACATTTCATATAAATGGAATCATACATGGTATAGCATGCATCAGTACTTCTTTTCTCTTTATTGCCAAATAATATTCCATTGTATATATATACCACATTTTATTTATCCAGTCATCTGTTGATGGACATTTAGGTTGTTCTTACTTTGGGCTATTATGAATAATGCTGCTATAAACATTAGTGTACACATTTTTATATGCACATGTTTTCATTTTTCTTGGGTATCTATACCTAGGAGTGAAATTTCTAGGTCATATGGTGATTATATTTAACCTTTTGAGAACTGCCAGGCTGTCTTCCACAGCAGCTACACCATTTTACAGTCCCACCAGCAATGGGTGAGCGTTCCAAATTACCCATGTCCTCATCACTACTTGCTATTTATTATCTGTCTTATTACAGTCATTCTTGTGGGTGTGAAGTGGTATCTCATTCTGGTTTTAATTAGCATTTCCCTGATAACTAATCCTTTTTTTTTTTTCATTTCTTAATTATAGAGATTTCAAATTCATCAGAAGACGTAAAAACAAAGGAAAGCATGTAATACAGAAACATTATTGCCAGTGTCTTGAAGAGACATAGTTCAGAGATCCTTTAGTTAAGAAAGAAGTATTTTAATCAGAAGATCTCAAGGGGAAATATCGGATTAAAGGTAACTAGGGTAAGGATTGTATACTGTGAGGAAAAGAATTCTTTATTCTGAATACCTGTTGCCATTGCCGTTGAGTTGATTCCGGCTCATAGCGGCCTTATAGGACAGAGTGAAACTGCCCCATAGGGTTTCCAAGGAGTGGCTGGTGGATTCGAACTACCAACCTTTTGGTTAGCAGCCGAGCTCTTAGCCACGGCACCACCAGGGCTTCATTATTATTCTCAATAGATATGCCAAATTAGAGGGGGGCAGTTTATAGGGTAAAATGGGCCGTTTTGGTTGTATGAAAATCTTAGATAGTGTGCTAGAAGAAGGATTAAAGATATTGAAAATAGATATTCTTGAAAATATTTGTCCTTTATTGTTGTTGAACCCCAGGATCATATGTATCATAAATGTTAAAAGGAAGAAACTACAAAACAGAAGTCATTTAATACCCTGAAGCCCCTATTATCTTAAATGGACCTGTTCTTGGAATAGATACCAATTTTGTAGTTCTTGGTACATGTTCTGTTTCCAGAATCTTCCTGAAATGAATTGAGATCCCTTAAAATAAGTTCTTTTAACATCCAGGCTTTTAAAATAGAAACATGTATAAAGGAACCAAGTGATCTGAAATGTTAAATAGAAGGCACCCTACACTTTCCTTCCCTTCCCTTTTCCTTTCAGCCATCCCAGAGAGCCAAGTTCTCACAGGCATCACTTTACAAGCTTATGGGTCCCTCTGCTGGAAACAATGGATACAATGAACTAGCATTTCTCATTCCTAATTACAGAGCAAATGGATACTGCATAGTTTAAAGTCAGGAAAGGTGTGCGTCAGGGTTGTATCCTTTCACCGTATCTGTTCAATCTGTCTGCCGTGCAAATAATCCAAGAAGCTGGACTATATGAAGAAGAACGGGGCATCAGGACTGGAGGAAGACTCATTAACAACCTGCATTATGCCGATGACACAACCTTGCTTGCTTAAAGTAAAGAGGACTTGAAGCACTTACTAATGAAGCTCAAAGCCCACAGCCTTCAATAGATTACACCTCAACATAAAGAAAACAAAAATCCTCACAACTGGACCAATAAGCAACATCATGATAAATGGAGAAAAGACTGAAGTTGTCAAGGATTTCATCTCAGTTGGATCCACCATAAACACCCAGGGAAGCAGGCGTCAAAAAATCAAAAGACGCATTGCACTGGACAAATCTGCTGCAAAAGATCTCTGTAAAGTGTTGAAAAGCAAAGATGTCACCTTGAAGACCAAGGTGTGCCTGACCCAAGCCATGGTGTTTTCAATTGCCTCATATGCATGTGAAAGTCGGACGATGAAAAAGGAAGACCGAAGAAGAATTGACGCCTTTCATTTGTGGTGTTGGAGAAGGATGTTGAAGGATATTGAATCATGCACAGCCAAAAGAACGAACAAATCTGTCTTAGAAGAAGTACAATCAGAATGCTCCTTAGAAGCAAGGATGGCGAGACTACGTCTCACATACTTTAGACATGTTATCAGGAGGGGTCAGTCCCTGGAGAAGGACTTCATGCTTGGTAAGGTAGAGGGTCAGCAAAAAAGAGGAAGACCCTCAAGGAGATGGACTGACACAGTGGCTGCAATGACGGGCTTAAGCATAACGATTGAGGGTGGCGCAGGACCAGGCAGTGTTTTGTTCTGTTGTACATAGGGTGGCTATGACTCGAAACCGACTCCACGGACCTAACAATAACAACAACAATGGTAGTTCTATTTTTAGTTTTTTGAGGAACTGCCACACTGCTGTCCACAACAGCTGTACCATTTTGCATTCCCAGCAGCAATGGGTAAGAATTTCAATTTCACCACCTTCTCATCAACAGTTGTTACTTTCTGTGTGTGTGTTTTTTTAATCTTAGCCATACTAAACCTCTTCCTATTGAGTCGATTCTGACTCATAGTGACCGCACAGGACACAGTAGAGCTGCCCAAAAGGGTTTCCAAGGAGCAGCTGGTGGATTTAAACTGCCCAACTTTTGGTTAGCAGCCAAGCTTTCAACCACTGCGCCACCAGGGCTCCAACTAGTGGGAGTGAAATGTTATCTCATTGTGGTCTTAATTTGCAGTTCTCTGATGGTTAATGACGTTGAGCATCTTTTCGTGTGTTTGATGGCCTTTTGAATATCCTCTCTGGTGAAATGTCCATTCAAGTTGCTTATTTTATGATTGGGTTAAGTGCCTTTTTGTGGTTAAGTTGTTGAAGTTTTAGGCAGATTTTAGTTAACTAGATTCTTATCGGATATATGGTTTCCGAAGATATTCTACCTGTCAGTAGCTCGTCTTTTCACTTTTTTTGGTAAAGTCGTTCGATGAACAAAAGTTTTTAACTTTTATAAGGTCTCATTTATTTATTTTGTCTTTTGCTGTTGGTGCTTTTGTTATTATATTAGATAATCCATGGTTAAAAGCTAGGCTCAACAGTGTTGGCCCTGCATTTCCTTCTAAAAATTTTATGGTTTTAGTTTGCACATTTAGGTCCTTAATCCATTTTGAATTTGTTTTTGTGTATGATGTTAGGCATAGATCCTGTTTCATTTTTCTGCATGTGGAAATCCAATTTTCCCAACACCATTTATTGACGAGACTCTTCTTTCCCCATCAAATGGGCTTAGCACCCTTGTCAAAAATCAATTAACCATAGACGAGTAGGTTTATTTCTGGACTCCCAATTCTATTCCCTTGGTCCACGTAATCTGTTGTTATACCAGTACAAGGCTGTTTTGATTAGCGTAGCTATGTAATATGTTTGGATATTAGGATGTGTGAGTCCTCCTACTTTGTTTTTCTCTTTCAACATTACTGTAGCTATTCGGCACCTCTTGCCATTCCATATAAAGTTGAGGATTGGTTTTTCCATTTCTGTAAAGAAGACTTGGAATTCTGATTGAGACTTTGTTGAATCTATAGGTCACTCTGGGTAGTACTGACATCTTAACAATATTAAGTCTTCCAATCCATGAACATGGAACATTTTTCCAATTATTTAAGTCTTCTTTAATCTCTTTCAGTAGTGTTCTATAATTTTCATTGTATAAGTCCTTCACATCCCTGGTTAAATTTATTCCTAGGTATTTTATTTTGTTAGATGCTACTGTAAGTGGAATTGTTTCCCTAATTTCCCTTTCATATTTCTCATTGCTGGTGTATAGAAACCCAACCAATTTTTGGTTTTGGCCTTTGTTAGCAACTCTGTAAATTCCTCTATTAGCTCTAGAAGTTTTCTTGCAGACTCTTTGGGCTTTTCTATATACAGGATCATATCATCTGCAAATAGAGATAATTTTACTTCTTCTTTTCCAACCTGGATGTCTTTTATTTCTTTTTCTTGTCTTACTGGTCTGGCTAAGACTTCTAATACAATACTGAATAGAAGTGGTGAGAGCAGGTACCTTCATCTTTTTCCTGATTTCAAGAGGGAAGTTCTCAGTCTTTCTCCATTAAATATACTGTTGGCTATTGGCTTTTCATATATGCCCTGAATTATACTGAGGAATTTCCCTTCTATCCCAATCTTCTTTAGGAGAGTTTTTGTCAAGAAAGGGTGTTGAATTTTATCAAATGTTTTTTCTGCATCCATAGAGATGATCATGTGGTTCTTTTCCTTTGTTCTATTGATGTGTTGTGTTACATTGATTGATTCTCTAATGTTGAACCACCCCTGCATTCCTGAATTAAATCTCACTTGGTCAAGCTATATTACTCTTTTAATATGCTGTGGGATTCTGTTTGCTAGTTTTTTGTTGATGATTTTTGCATCTATATTCATAAGAGATATTGGCCTATAGTTTTCTTGTGGTGTCTTGGTCTGGTGTAGTTATGTTTGCTTCATGGAATGAATAGGGAGCATTCCTCCCTTCTCTATCTTTTACAAGAGTTTAAACAGTATTGGTGTCAATTCTTCTCTAAATGTTTGGTAGAATTCCCCAGTGAAGCCATCTGGTCCAGAGCTTTTGTTGTTGTTGTTGGGAGGTTTTTGATCACTGACTCAATCTCTTCACTTGTTATGAGTCTGCTGAGACTTTCCATTTCCTCTTGAGTCAGTTTGTGTAGGTTGTGTGCTTCTGAGAATTTGTCCATTTCATCTAGGTTAGCCAATGTGTTGTCATACAGTTGTTTATCATATTCTGTCGTAATACTCTTTATTTGTATCAGGTTAGTTTTAATGTCCCATCTTCCACTTTTTATTTTGGTTATTTGCATCTTTTCTCATTTTTTTCTTTGTCGTTCTAGTTAAAAGGATGTCTTAACAATCTGAGGTGAACAGAACCCTCAATAGCCACCCTGCCTAATGACCTATCTGTCTGAAATCTGTCCTAATGCTTGAACTACCCATGACCAGTTTCTTTGCCAGTTTTATCTGGAAATAGGCAGAGAGGGACTAAACATTATTTAACAGATCCTGACCTGGATCATGTGTCTCCTCTGTGTCCTGGGTTTCAGTTGGTGCTAAAAACCAATATATTCAAAGTTTCAAATGCCATGTTATGTCCTGGTTATTTGCACATTAGTCACAGGACATTAAAGAACCTAATAAGGACTTGAAACTTATCCCTTTTTCTGTCTGCTTCTCTTCTCCATGAACCACCTCCATACTTCCCCTAGAGAGAACCAATCCTCTTGTCTTAGTCCCCTTGGTGAGTCACAAGCCAAGTTAGATCTAATCCAGTCCCTATTAGTCATTTCTAAAGCCAGTTGGGTATTTTTTGGAACTGGTGATCTATCGTTTCAATTAAGATGTGGTACCTCAACTGTTATACTGACAGCATGGATATAGATACAGATCCTATGCCCAATAGTACTGAGCAATAATTATAAAGCCTTATTGAGAATTCTATGCTTTAAAGTAGAAAAATAGTTTAAGATTTAAGTTAAAGTAGGTTTTAAGGATATAAGATAAAAAACATTTCAGCATTGTCATAGATTGAATTGTGTCCCCTCAAAATATCTGTCAGTACAACGCAATCCCAATCCAAATACCAACAACATTCTTCAGAGATGGGAAAACTAATCATTAACTTTATATGGAAAGGGAAGAAGCCCCGAATAAGTAAAGCACTACTGAAGCAGAAGAATAAAGTTGGAGGACTCACCTGACTTCAGAACCTACTATACAGCTACAGTAGTCAAAACAGCCTGGTACTGGTACAACGACAGATACATTGTGACCTATGGAACAGAATTGAGAACCCAGATGTAAATCCATCCACCTACGGTCACCTGATCTTTGACAAGGGCCCAAAGTCCATCAAATGGGGAAAAGACAGTCTTTTTAACAAATGGTGCTGGCAAAACTGGATATCCATCTGCAAAAAAATGAAACAGGACCCCCACCTCACGCCGTATACAAAAACTACTTCAAAATGGATCAAAGACCTGAATATAAAGCCTAAAACTATAAAGTTCATAGAAGAAAAAATAGGACCAACACTACGGACCTTAATACACAGCATTAACAGGATACAAACCATAACCATCAATGCACAAACCCCAATAGATAAGCTAGAAAACTGGGATCTTCTAAAAATCAAACACCTATGCTCTTCAAAAGACTTCACCAAAAGAGTTAAAAGAGAACTTACAGATTGGGAAAAAATTTTTGGACAGTACAAGTCAGACAAATGTCTAATCTCCATAATCTACAAGAAAATCCAACACCTCTACAACAAAAAGACAAATAATCCTATCAAAAAATGGGCAAAGGAAATGAACAGACACTTCACCAAAGAAGACATTCAAATGGCCAACAGACACATGAGGAAATGCTCGCAATCACTAGCCATTAGAGAAATGAAAATTAAAACCACAATGAGATATCATCTCACCCCGGCATTACTGGCACGAATCAAAAACACTGGAAATAACAAATGTTGGAGGGGCTGCGGGGAGATCGGAACTCTTATGCACTGCTGGTGGGAATGCAAAATGATACAACCATTTTGGAAAATGATATGGCGCTTCCTCAGAAAGCTAGAAATAGACATACCATTTGATCCAGCAATCCCACTCCTAGGAATATATCCTAGAGAAATAAGAGTCGTCACTCGAATAGACATATGCACACCTATGTTCATGGCAGCATTGTTCACAAGAGCAAAACGATGGAAACAACCTAGATGCCCATCAACAGATGAATGGATAAACAAACTATGGTACATACCCACAATGGAGTACTATGCAATGAGAAAGAACAACAATGAATCTGTGAAGCATCTCATAACATGGATGAAACTGGAGGACATTATGCTGAGTGAAATAAGTCAATCACAAAAGGACAAATACTGTATGAGACCTCTATTGTAAAAACCCATGAAAAAGTTCACACACAAAATGTAACAATCTTTGTTGATTACCAGGGATGGGGGGGGGGGGAAATACTAAATAGGCAATAGATAAGTGGTATCTTGGGTGAAGGGCGAGACAGTACACAATACAGGGGAAACTAGCACAACCTGTACAAGGAAAGCTCATGGAAGCCCCATAGACACATCCAAACTCCCTAAGGGACTGAATTGCTGGGCGGAGGGATATAGGGACCTTGGTCTCAGGGAACATCTAGCTCAACTGGCATGACACAGCTTATAAAGACAATGTTCTACATTCTACCTTGGTGAGTAGTGTCTGGGGTCTTAAAAGCCTGTAAGCAGCCATCTAAGATACTCCACTGGTCTCATCCCTTCGGGAGCAAGGGAGAATGAAGAGAACAGGATACAAGGAAAAGAATACTCCAAAGGACTAATTGTCCACAGCTACCAAAGCCTCCACCAGACTGAGTCCAGTAGAGCTGGATGGTGCCCAGCTACCATCACTGACTGCTCTGACCAGGATCACAACAGAGGGTTCTGGACAGAGCTGGAGAAGGATGTAGAACATAATTCTAACTCACAAAAAAAAAGACCAGATTTACTGGCCTAAAGGAGACCGGAGAAACCCCAAGAGTATGGCCCCCAGACACCCTTTTAGCTCAGTGGTGAAGTTATCGCCGAGGTTCACTGTTCAGCCTGGGAGTGGAAGCCCTGTAAAACCAAATGAGACTAACGAGGTACAGTAGTCCAGTGACAAGGGCCAGAAGGCAGAAGGGGACAAGGAAGCTGTAGATAGGGAACCCAAGGTTGAGTAAGGATATTGTTGATGTGTTGTGAGATTGTTAACCGTTGTCATAGGTCAACATTTGTAGTAACTGTTAAATGAGAAACTATTTTGTTCTGTAAGCTTTCATCTTAAGTGAGAATAACAGCACAATTGGAAGAGCGTAGTCAATGTCACTGAACGGTGCATGTAGAAATTTTTGAAATGGTGTATCTTTGACTATGTGTATTTTCACCCCCAAAAAAAAAAAAGAGGTTGAGAAGTTAGAGGGTTGACATGTTGTGGGGTTGTTAACCAATGTCATAAAACAATACGTGTACTACTGTTTCATGAGAAACTATTTGTTCTGTAAGCCTTCACCTGAAGTACAATAAAAAATATTTTTAAAAAGTGAAAAAAAAATATCTGTCAAGTTGGCTAGGTCATGATTCCCAGTATTGTTTGATTGGCTACCATTTTGTCATCTAATGTGATTTCCCTATGTGTTGTAAATCCTACTACTATGATGTAATGAGATGGATTAGTGGCAGTTATATTTATGAGCTCCACAAGATTACATAGTGTCTTAAGCCAATCTCTTTTGAGATATAAAAGAGAGAAGCAAGCAGAGAGACATGGGGACCTCATACCACCAAGAAAGTAGTGCCAGGAGCACAGTGCATCCTTTGGACCTGGGGTTCCTGCGCAGAGAAGCTCCCAGTCCGGGGGAAGATTGATGAGAAGGACCTTCCTCCAGAGTCGACAGAGAGATAAAGCCTTCCCCTGGAGCTGATGGCCTGAATTTGGATTTCCAGCCTACTTTACTGTGAGGAAATAAAATTTCTCTTTGTTAAAGCCATCCACTTGTGGTATTTCTGTTACAGCAGCACTAGACGACTAAGATAAGCATAAAAATCCAATCACCAAAAAAAAAAAAAAAAGGCCAGAAGAAAATCTGATTTGATGGGACAGCTTCATGAGGTCATTGTTGTTGTGATGTATTAGAAACAAGTCAATCTAAACATAAAAGTCATCTTATTCTGAACTCTACTCAAATTCAGTCTTATAACAACGGATAATCTAAAATGATTAGATCTGAAACTCAACCAGGGATTTGTAAAGAGATTAGACTACAGCTGTGATTTCTTCTCAGTCCTTTAGCTTGATAAAGATCTCTGGGTCTAATCTTATTTCATAACAAATACAAGGAATAAAAACAAGGAAATCTAAAGCCTTTGAACAAGGTGCTCGAGATATGTTTTAGAATTCAATGGATTAAAGAACAAATTGTCTCAGAGTTAAGGCTGTATCTTCTGTTAAGGTTCTAACATAATTTTCAGTCTTCAGAGAAGGGTCCATCAGTGACTGAGAATAAAATTTGAGTATCAAGGGAAGGTTGTTTACTTGGAAAAATTAACAGCATTCTGACATCCAGCACACAATGACCAAATCTTTGGGAGATGGGTATTGCCTTCTGTTGCCTTATTAAATTTACCAAAAGATGTTATCAAATTAAATCAGTAGATACTGAGTCATACACAATGGATTGTGGATTAGAAAAAATGGCAGATAGCTCTGTCCCTTCCAATCTCCCATTGATGTTTGTGTGACAGAATAAATCAGGGCTCAGCAAACTATGGCCCATGGGCCAAATCAAACCCACCACCTGTTTTTGTACAGTTTTACTGGAACACAGCCATATTCATTCATTTACATATCATCTGTAACTGCTTTTGTGCTACGACAGCAGAGTTGAATAGCTGTGACAGAGACCATACGCCCACAAAGCCTAAAATATTTACTGTTGTTGCTGTTAGGTGCTGTTGAGTCGGTTCTGACCCTATGTACAAACAGAACGAAACACTGCCTTGTCCTGTGCCATCCTCATAATTGTTAAGCTTGAGCCCGTTGTTGCAACCCCTCTGTCAATCCATCTCATTGAGGGTCTTTCTCTTTTTCGCTGACCCTCTACTTTACCAAGCATGATGTCCTTCTCCAGAGACTGATCCCTCCTGATAATACGTCCAAACTATATGAGACGTAGTCTCACCATCCTTGCTTTTACGGAGCATTCTGGTTGTACTTCTTCCAATACAAAGTATTTACTATCTGATCTTAAAGAAAATCTTTGTCAATCCCTAATCCAAATGATTTTATTTGGCAAAATTCCAGGCAATAAATAGAAGATATATTTTAAAGAAAAACATTAAGCTTGGTCTCCCCCTTGTATGTGGATGCCTTGGGAGGAGAAGAGAGAAAAGAAACTAGTTCTCAAAACTAGGCAAAAAAATAAACAATGCATGCTGTGCTTTTTTGAAGCTTTCTAGATGTGAATATGATAAAGGGGTTGAGGGAGAAGAAATGGAAAGCAGAGAAGGGAAATCTGTGGCTCCTATTTTCTCTCTGATAGAAGTAGACTCTAGAGAAGTATGTCCCAGCTCCACTTCCCATTTCCCATTGGCTTTCTGTGTGGAACCTTAAATTCAGACAGCCATCCAATATTCACCCTTTACCCTTTATCCTTCAGTGAATGAAGAATAATTTCTGCCACAAAAGATAAAGTACTTTCCAGACCCTAAGTCAAATCAGCACCAAGAATTAATAGTCACCCACTTGTGGCTCCTAATGCTTGGGATGGGAAGAGAGAGAAGTAGGGTCTGTCAGCAGGTATTTCCAGTGTACCATGTCCATGAAGGATAGGTAAGCTGTCAGCATACAACTCCTCCAGTTGCAGATCCTAGAACTTCAAAACATCCTTAAGGAGTTTCATGCCCAAACGCATTCTCCTTTTCCTTCCCTGAGGGAATGTGCAATTCCCCACTCCCTTTTGAGCTTCTCTGATCTTGCAAAGATTCGGTGATTTGCCTCACTTTTGAATAAACAAATGTTCTTAAATTCCTCCCCTATAAAATCTTTAATGACTGCTACCAAGAAGAATTGACACGGTTAATTACACTGGATGCTGGGGATTGATTCACTTTAGTTAGATAGAAAACAATCACTTGTAATGAATTTGAACAAAAGGAATCTGTTACACTGACAGTATGGATACAGGATTATATCCTATGCCCATAAGACTTGAGCAATAACCCCTATTGAAAAGTCTATGCTTTGAACTGCTGAAAAAAATACCAGCCACTTGGTGGTAATGTTGTTGTTAGGCGCCATGAAGTACAACAGAATAAAACATTGCCCAGTCCTGTGCCATCCTCACAATTGTTACTATGATTGTGCCCACTGTTGCAGCCACTGTGTCAATCCATCTCACTAAGGGTCTTCCTCTTTTTTGCTGACCCTCTACTTTACCAAACATGATGTCCATTTCCAGGAATTAGTCCCTTCTAATAACATGTCCATAGTAAGTGAGACGAAGTCTTGTCATCCTCGCTTCTAAGAAGCATTCTGGCTGTACTTATTCCAAGACAGATTTGCTCATTCTTCTGGCAGTTCATGGTATATTCAGTGTTCTTCACCAACACCATAATTCAAATACATCAATTCTTCTTCCATCTTCCTCATTCACTGTCCACCTTTCACATGCATATGAGGCGACTGATAACACAGAAGATTTCAAAGGGCAGCTGGAGAAGGCAAAGTCAAGTATTAGAATAAAATGTGCAAAGACCTGGAGTTACAAAACTGAAAGGGAAGAACACACTTAGCATTTCTCAAGTTGAAAGAACTGAAAAAAAAAATTCAAGCCTCAAAGTGCAATACTGAAGGATTCTATGGGCAAAATGTTGAACGATGCAGCATTAAAAGGAGATGGAAGGAATACACAGTCACTGTACCAAAAAGAATTGGTCGATGTTCAACCATTTCAGGAAGCAGCATATGATCAAGAACCGATGGTACTGAAGGAAGAAGTCTAAGCTGCACTGAAGGCACTGGCAAAAAACAAGGCTCCAGGAATTGATGGAATACCAATTGAGATGTTTCAACATACAGATACAATGCCAGACTCCTCTATGCTAAAAATTTGGAAAACAGCTACCTGGCCAACCAACTGGAAGACATCCATATTTGTGCCCATTCCAAAGAAAGCTGATCCAACAGAATGTGGAAATCATTGAACAATATTGTTAATATCACACACAAGTAAAATTCTGCTGAAGAGCATTCAAAAGCAGTTGTAGCAGTACATCGACAGAAACTGCCAAGAATTCAAGCCAGATTCAGAAGAGGATATGGAATGAGGGATATCATTGCTGACGTCAGTTGGTTCCTGGCTGAAAGCAGAGAATACCAGAAAAATATTTACCTGTGTTTTACTGATTATGCAAAGGAATTCGACTGTGTGGATCATAACAAATTACGGATAACATTGCAAATTGGTGGTCATATGGCATGTTAAATCTACTTTACCCCACGTTTAGGCCATTTCTTGTACGTCTATATAAAAGAAATTCTTAATATTTTCACTAATATTAATTAATGATATTTCAGAGCTCTCTGATGATTGTTTTTGTAGTCACTTAGAGTCCTGGGAATGATAAGGCAAATTCTGAGTATATAAAACAATTCGCTACCTTCACTAGGTTTAAAGACATCCTGTGACATCCATTCCACCAGGTGGCAAAATAGCCACCCCAAGGGAATTACGTATGGACCAGAATTGAAAGCAGTCTGAATTTGCTGATGAGTAGCACAGTGTCTTGCCACAAAAATAAGGCTGGATTTCATCCATGGTATCCCGTGTTCTCTGGTCGACACATATATCCATCTCTTCATTCATATCTACTGGACTATCAATACTAAAACCAGAAAAGCCAAGTGATTTTCTTTGCCAACTTCATCACCAATAGGATCAGCTTATCTACCTCCTTGTTAAGCTTTTATTTAATCATAGGCGGTATTGAGGTTTCACATAAGGCTCACAAATAATGTATTTACTCCTTCAGCAAACATGTATTAATTAATGTGCCTACTATGTAGCTGACAATGTTCCCCAGGCACATGGGATACAGAAGTAAATAAAGCAAAGTCCCTGCCCTCAGGAATCCTTCATTCTAGTGAGGGAGAGAGACATTAAACAAATAAACCAATGAACACAAGTTCAATTAGCGATAAGTGTCATGAAAAAATAAAGCAGGGTACATGGTGTAGAGTTCCGGGGGTGAAGACAATTTCACTGAGGATGGTCACAGAAGGTATCTCTGAGGAGATGGACCTGAGAAACTGAGGTGAATAAGGGTGGAAAGGAAAAAGAGGTAGGCAAGGGCATGAAAAGGAGTTTTAATTTTATTTTAAATGTGTTGAGAAGACATCAAAGATTTGTGGCAGGAGAATGAGATCATCCGACTCATGTTTTAAAATTATCATTCTGGTTGCTGTGTGGAAAACAAAATGTAAACATCAAAAATGAAAGCAGTTATATCAGTTTAGGAGGCTACCACAATTGTCCAGGAAAGATTTGATGGTGGCTTGTTGTAAGAACAGCGTGGGGAATGCCTGACCTCCTCTAACTTTATAAGGGGAAAGGAGAGTCAAGCTCAACAGCCCAAGGCTGATTCCCAGGAGGCAGAGGTCAGACATGCCTCCCCTCTCCACCATCTTTACCAATTCTGACGCCAACCGTCCCTCCCACAGCAGTCTCTACTTCTCTCCTCGGTTCAATTATTCATTGCAATGGCCACACAGAACTCACAGACCACACTCACAATATGGGGTTTATTAGAGAAGTAATGGGTTACAATTCAGGCTCAGGAACGCTCAGGATACAGTTCTTCCAAGAGGATAGCCTCTTCTCAGCTGTACTCGCAGGCAGGCCTCCCCAACCCTCAGTCTCTGCCCAAAGGCACTCGGCTTGCTTTCTCCGTGGGCCGGGAAGCCCACCACTGGTCTCTCCTTCCTTGGTGGTGGTGGACGACACCTCTCTGCTCTGGAATTGGCTCTTTTTTAAGGTAAAACTCACCAATCCCTTTGGTAGGCCACAATTACCCTATCACACAATCACCCGGGTGGGAGTTACAAGACCATGGCTAGAAAAGGCCATACACAAAAGTAATTAATCCACAGCACTTGTGTTACAGGACTGATGCTGGAGATTACAAACGGTTGAAAATCAAGTATATATATTGAAGACAGTGCCAATAAGAGTTTCTGCCAGATTAGGTATGAGGTAAGGAAGAAAAAAAAAGAATCAAGGATGCCTCCGAGATTTTTGGTCTGATGACTGTGAAAGTAGTTAGGTGGCCACATCATTCAGGCAGCTCTTCCCAGAAGACTCTGTCCTGTATGTGTCTGTCCCCAGTCTTCCACCCATGTGCTGGTTCACTGCAGAGCAGTCAGTTGTAACAACCACTACCGCCCACGCTTCCGGTGTGAATGTGCACCATCCCCCATGCCTCCTCTTGCAGGTGTCACTATAGAATACAATGGGCTGCACTAAACCCCTGCCTTCTCCTCAACTTGAATCACAAGGCCTGTCACCAGATGGACTTCTGTTTGCATGGCTCCCACCTATCAGACAGAGCCATCCATAAACCATCAAAGACCTTGTTTTTTGGTCTGAAAACAAGTGTTTCTTCATTCTGAAAATTTTTCTTCTTCATGAAACACACTTCCTCCCTCTCTTCATCCAAGTTCTATTCACATTTCAGGGCCTGATTTCATTTTCATTTAATGTCCTTCACTACCATCACCTCAAACTAGGCTACACCCTAGGAAACCTCCTACAGAGGCTGTCAAGTGCATCAGTAAAGAACAGGGATCAGCAATCTACCAGCCAGGTTACAGATTGTAGATTATATATAATCTTTTGTCACATACTCCTATTTCGTTTTTACAACCCTTTAAAAATATAAACACCGGCTCATATTTGTCCTGCAGGCCATAGTTTGCCAAACCCTGGTTAACAGTACGGTCCATGTCTAGGTTTGGATCCTGGCTCTGCCTTAGCTTTCTGTAGGGAGACAATTCTCCTTGGGTCTCCATTATTTCTGCACATCTTGCAAGCAGAGGCACTCAGTGCCTTTGTTCCAGACTATCTTTTTAAGGATGTTTGTAGAGAGAACAGCCTCAGAAGAAAGAGATAGTGTCTCCCACTGTAGTAAAGGGAAGATAAATATCTTCCTCTGGGAAAAAGAGCAGGTTTGCTTGCAGCCCATTAGAAAAGATTTGAGTTCCCTAAGCTCAGGGTTTCAAACTTGTGACACAAACCCAATGTGCGCACAGCATCTACATGGGAGCCAACACAGACATGAAGTCCATGCTGCCTGCTGTGCCATAAGTAATAAAGTCCATTGTCTCTGAGCCAGAAGTCTCGTGTAATTTGCCAGCTTCTAACTAGCTTTTTAGCTTACAAGTAGGATAAAGTCTCAGATCCTTCACAGTTCTTGACATTTTCTCACATGTAAAATGGGGCTGATAATGTTATCTACCTCATAGGGGTTGTGAAAATTAAATAATACATTATTAAAGTTAGCATCTGTACCTGGCTCATAGTTAAGCATTGTATAAGTTTCATCTATTATTAGTATTAAAACTCTCTGTACTTGTCCTTCATAGCAAATTATCACAATTCTAATTACATACTCATTTTTGTAATTATGTGTTTATCATCTTAGTTCTCACTAACCTGTAGAGTCTATGAGGGCAAAGGGCATCTAGTAGGCACTCAAAATAGTTACTGAATGAAACAATCAATGTCTCCCAGCTTTTCTTTCATAATTCCCTTGTATCACATTCCAGATTACTTAGTTTTCAGTCATGTCCAATCTACTACTCAGAATTTACATAATTTTTCCTTCCTGTTTTGATTCAAAGAACTTATTTCTTGTTCTCCAATTGCTTCTTTTTCAGAGTAGTTTTGTGGCTACCATATCATCTCAATCTTTTCTAAAAATTGCTAATGGGAATTTTCTTAGGTTTTCTCGTTTCCTAAATTAACTGTTTCCCAGTAGTTGTTTATTCTACTTAGGTCTCCTTCTTCAGTCTATTAGCAAATGTCTGGTGATTTTTAGTTACCTATTCAAGTTTATGAAGCTCTGGTGGCATACTGGTTAAGAGCTCAGCTGCTAACCAAAAGGTTGGCAGTTCGAATCCACCAGCTGTTCCTTGGAAATCCTATGGGGCAGTTCTAGGGTTGCTATGAGTAGGAATTAACTCGATGGCAGTGGGTTTATTCAAGTTCATGAGTGAGAAGCGTTGGGAGCTAGTGTACTAAAGTCACTGTATCCTTAGCAGTGAATGCACTAGTTGATTGCAGAGCCCTGACTGTGGCAAGGGGACAGAAAAATGCAGCCACGAAAACTGCCTTTCGTGCTTCTTGGGGAACTTGCTTTCAGAAGGTGAGGCTCTCTGCCCATTCTGGTGGCTAGAATCTGAAACGCTGCCCTTTCTGTCTCTGGTCCCAAAGCCCATACTACGACCCCACCTCCTCCTCACAGCAGGAACCCTTCCTCCCGTTTATTTAAAAGCAAGGTTGTTTCTAGCTATGTTGTAGAGGGGGAAATGCCCATCTTGGGGCTCTCTGAATCTGACCCAGCTCCAGCAAACTTGGAGTTAATGACCCCACTGTCTGCCCCAAAGCCTACTCTTACTCCTATCCCCTCCTAAAGAATCTGGTCTTGAGTTTTTGTTTTTTTTTTAAGGTTATTTTGAGAAAACTGTTTCCATCGTCCCTTCCTTGGCTATCTATATTGCTTTTTAGGATCCTGGCTTTTGCCAAAGATCTGATCCTCTTTGTTTCTGGTCCATTGATGACAACTTGCATATTTTCCACTGCTGCTGCAGATCTTACTTTTAAACTGATGTGGGATTTTAGAAGGAGCAGAGGTAAATGAGTATACTGGGTCAGTCAGGCATCTTGAACCAGAACAACTTTTTAGTATGTAAGCATACTAAAGTGTCTCTTGGTTTTAAAAACACTTGTCCTTGCCTCTTAAAATAGTTGGTTACACACATCTTCTCTAATTCCTCATTTGCCACTAATTGTCAATCCAACGCAGTTAGGCTTCTGTTCCCAGCAGTCCACTGAAAGTTATTGTCAAGGTCACCAAGGACCTTCTTGCCTCTATCCATCTCAAATGGATACTTCTAAGTCCATATCTTTCTTGATTCCTCTGCAGCATTTGACACTGTAACCATATCACTGTCTTGAAATGCTCTCATCTCTCAGTTTCTCTGATAACATTTGAGATTTTTCCTGCTCCCTTTCCAGTAGTACTTTTTTCATCAGCTCTTATCTTCTTATCATTCTAAACTTTTTTCTTTAGTGTTTCATTCTGTTCATTCCCTGGGTTATGTAATCCACCCAGTGGCTTCAATTCCCTATATATGCTCATGACACTCAGATATGCATCTTCAGCCGAAATCTTATTCTTGGACGCATCAAACTGGTACTTGGAAATCCCACTAGCACCTCAAATTCAGTTCATTCAAAACTGAATTTATTACTGTTCCTATTAACCTATTTTGTCTGGTTTCTTATTTCACTGAATAGTCTACCATCCTCCCAATTGCTAAGGCCAGAAACCTGTGTGACATCCTCGACTTATTCCCTCACTCCCCATAACACATCGCCAACACAGCACTTTTAACCTCTTGATGTTGTTGTATGCTGTTGATTCCAACTCATAGTGACCCTATAAGACAGAGTAAAACTGCCCCATAGAGTTTCCCAGGTTGTAACCTTTATGGAGGAGCCCTGGTGGCACAGTGGTTAAAACAGTCAGATGCTAACCAAAAGCTCATTGGATCAAACCTACCAGCTGCTCTGTGGGAGAAAGATGTGGCAGTCTGCTTCCATAAAGATTAAGGGCCTTGGAAATGCTATGGGGCAGTTCTACCCTGTCCTATAGGATTTGTGAGTCAGCATCGACTCAACAGCAATGAGTCAGTTAACTCTTACTGGAGCAGATCACTAGGTCTTTTCTCCCACAGAGCAGGAAATCTCCTCCAGTCTTTCAGTTAGCAGCCAAGCACTTACCATTGGGCCACCAAAGCTCCTTTTTTACCCTATTAATGTTTCTTACATCATCCTTCTTCCTTCCATTCTCACTATGTTAGGCACTATTGGTTCCATACCTAGCTTCTATTTCCTCTTGCTTCATCCCAGCAGAACCCAATTCGGATGTCCACCCCTCCCTCATGCAGCCATTTGCTTCAGGGGAAACTGACCCCAACTCCGATGCTCCAGGAGTTGGCCTGATCGGCTAAGGATAACTCCATTCCCCAGTCAATGATCAGTTTAGGAAATATCATATAATGTATTCTGACAAAATAAGACCCAGGGAGAGGTTTGCAGAGAATTCTGGTTTGCAGGAAACGTCTCACTCTTCTGGGAGTGCTTCCAGAATTGACCATCTCTGTTTGCTGGACATTTCATGTATGGACATGGAGTTTGGAACTGCTGCAGCAATTTTGCTGCAAATCCTGAGAATAAAGTAATCAAAGAAAAGCAAGACCAAGATAATTTAAGGAAAATAAAGTTGGAGCTACTAGAATTTATTTCTTGCCTGTCCAGACTGTGGATCACCTCTAAGACTAGAGCAATAATACAGATATATGTAACACTGGTCTAGAAAAGAACCTAAATACTCCTCTACAAAAGCATGAAACTAGCAAGATTTGTAAGTAATACAATGCCAATCTACACAAACCAATTTAACGTTAAGACTGAACGCTCAACAAGAGAAATTCAACCAGTCAGTCAAACTTGAAGCAAAAAAAAATTGAAAGATGTTTTAATTTAAGTTTTTTAAATTGAATTACTCTAAATTTGATGACTGGATAATCAAACTAACTGTCTTTCTTTCAGCATGCAAAAGTGGGAAAAACGATACTTGTCTACTTAATAATATATCTTCAGAAGCAGAACAAGAACTTCGCCTTTTTTTCTGTGGACAAACAGACCCCTTACTCTGTATAAATGGGTCAGCGGCAATCAACATGAACCTAACTACAGTTTATACGATATGCAATCTCATCTTTATCTTTATGCAAGAACGTGGTGTCTTGTGCAGAACAACAAAAACCTGATTAAAAGCTTCTTGTGGGAGCCAGGTGTCCAGGGCTGCACAAAAGGAGAATAATTTAGGATAGACTCTAGATTCGGACAAAATCCTGGAGCAAACGATTGTAAAGACACAGTTTGGGTATTTGGATAAGTGTCCCGGAGCAAGAAGAGATTGAATTTGGACACGGATAATTAAAAAGCCAAAATACTAAGAGCCAGCTCTAAAGCCAGTCTTTGTATCAAGTCTATGTATTTGTAGTTAACTGACAGGTATGGAGCCTTTGCCAGTAGACTACAGTCATCACTACCTCTAATACTGGATCACTGTTAGATTCTAGAGACTGCATTCAGCCTGTGCTGCTATAGTCACATACAATAAGAATGGGAAGTACAGAATGGGGCGTGACAGGGGGCATATTGTCTTATATAACAATTATAGAGCAGCCACGTTACACGCATCCTTCATAATGTTGGATTTAAGTATTTACATATAACTACGCAAACAAGAGATGCCCACGTGCCTCCCATGATTTGGACGAAATAAAGGATAGCTGGCAACCATCCAGAAGACAGTCAGCTATTCATATTTAAGGACATTACCTTCCTTTAAATTCCTTTAAAAAAAAAATCTTGCATTGTTCATACCATATTGTTTTTGATTATTAGTCCAGTTGTTTAAAAGTGCTCCCCCCATCTTTTTTTTTGACCTAATGAGTTTCAAAATCACATGCAATACTGAAATGCCACATGCGACTTTAGACAGAATGGTGTCTCTATAATTACCAAGGTCTCATAGTAATACATACATTTAACGGACAAATATGTATTGAGAATATACTATGTGCAAGGCACGGTACTGGGCTATTATGGATGTGAAGAGGCACCAACAAGACAGACATGGTTATACTAAAATCACACGCATAAAATCAGGACAATAAGTTTTCCTATCCTATTAAAGAGAAGCTGTAATAAAGCAGGGTCATAGTATTTAAGGGTTTAAAGTTCATGCTCCTAACATTAGAAATTCCAAAGAAATAAAATTTTAAGTTCATATGTTTTCCTTTATGTTGAACCAGCATACACGTATGTACTTGATCATAGCTAAAAGATAGATTCCTGACACGTTGTGTGTGTTTAACTCTTGCTTTCAAAAGCCACACCAGCCTGAGAAAGGGCAATCAAGGGACAAGAGCGACAATACAAAAAGTAATTAAACTCATCTTTGGCTCTGAACCACTTTATTACTCTGTGGTTTTGGGTAATTAATCTTCTCTGAGCCTGTTTCCAGATTGTGACCAGGGTTCAATTCCAAGGAAAGTCTGCATTAACTATCCAAATTTCATCTTCAATCAAGCCAGACAATCTGTAACGTATCATTTTAGATCATTATAGAACTGCTTTCATTGAGAATCATAAGAAATCTAATCTGTTTTACTTGAGAAATGTTGAGGGTGCTATGTACTGCATCACACTTTGTATCATGAGGATCCATGAAAATATTTTTAGGTTTTAGTACCAGAACAAGCTATGCCATTAAGCAACTAGTTTGCGTTTAATTTATGGACTCTGTGAATCTCATAACTAAGTATATGTTTCTCTTTGCTCTGTAATCCCCTTCTATCAACTCCATGGCATGTATTTTTATTAACTAACCTTATCTGAGTTTTACTTTATTTTTTCACTAAAGGAGGTGCCAGAATATGAGCCTCCCTCTGTAGCCAATAAGCTGGAATTTCTTGAACCTATTTTGCCTCTATCTTTAGTACTAATGTATTACTGGGTTGACAAAGCAAAGCAACAACTGTGGTAATAAAATGTATAGGTGAGGTTTCCTGTGGCTAGAAGAATTTACCTGTTCCCTTATACAATTTATAAGCTCATAGTGTTTCACCTTGCCCCTCAAGTGAGGCAACTGGATATTGTATAACGAGATGTTTGGAGGCATCTGACCTGGAATGAAGAGTCAAATAATCCAGTTATATGCTACATGGCTTTATCCACAGTCTCATTTCCCCATTCACACAAGTTCAGGCTTGTTGTGAGACTTGACTGAGATCATGTACATAAAAGTGCCTGACAAATAGTAGGCACAAGTCACCTTTGACCCTCTTCAAGAGTTACTTATTTTATTAGAAATCAAAGTGTATTATAACATACATAGTTCAGATAATAGCTACACAAGAATCACCACATCTTGTAAGAAGAGAAGTAGTGAGATTTTTTCACTGAGAAGGGTTTAGCCTTAGAAGATGTCTTAGAAGATAACAGCTATTTTCAAATCTTTGAATAGCTGAATTGAAAGAATGAGACTTACTTTGCTAAGTTTCAGAGTACAAGTCTGGGACATGAAAGTAAGAGATGTGTTTAATATAAGCCTTTTTAAACAATTAGAGCTACATCAAAGCAGAAAGCTTTCTACCTCTCAAGCGTTCACACAGAGCCTGGGTGATCTATCAAAGATAGTCCAGTATTCCTTAGAAGAGAATTCCTGGTTGGAGATGGAGAGTAAGAGCTCTCCTCTGGCTGTGAGGCTTCAAGGATTAAATTCTGAGCCTTCCTGAAGCTCTATATTTTAACACTAAGAAGGAAAGAATGAATCCAATGCAGAGTGAAGCAGAGACAGTAAGAGACAGACACAGACACTTGGTTGCATTCCAGTCCCTAGTTGCAGAGATCAACAAGGCCCACTCCATCCACATGCTTCTTGCGGTTTGATTATGTGACCCAGTAAAATCTTCTTTTCACTTAAGCTACTACTGGTTGAATATCAAACAAATGCATCTAAAGAGTCATCAGTAATTCACACTAATGACATTGAAAGTACTTTCCTACAATAAGGCTATAATTCTAAAAACAAAATAACACATTAAATGTTGTACAAGTAATAGGTGAGAGTTAAAGGATATCATTAAAAAGTGACAAACCTGTTCGGAAAATGCTAAATAAAAAAGCAGGCAATTAAGTGAATTTTTAAAATGTATGCGTATGAAAATAACCATTAGAACAGAAAAAATTTCCTAAATACCAAAAATAATTACCAAAATAAAAAGAGCAAAGCAATCGTTAACAGATAAAGAAGAATCTCTTGTATAAGAAGAAAAAGGAAATAAAACATGGGTCTGCTCACTGTTGTTGTGTGCCATCAAGTTTCCAGCTCACAGCAACCCTACTGGACAAAGTAGGACTTCCCAGGCTGTTATTTTTACAGGGAGCCCTAGTGGTGCAGTGGCTAAGAGTTAAGGTACTAACCAAAAGGTCGGCAGTTTGAACCCACCAGCTCCTCCTTGGAAACCCTGAGGCAATTCTACTCTGTCCTACAGGGTTGGTATGAGTCAGAACTGACTCAATGGCAATGAGTTTTGTTTTTGGTTTGGTAATCATTACAAAGGAGCTCTCGTAGTACAATGGTTAAAGCACTTGGCTGCTAACTGAAAGGTCAGTAGTTCAAACCTACCAGCTGCTCCACAGGAGAAAGATGTGGCAACCTGTTTCCATAAAGACTACAGCCTTGAAAACCCTGTGGGGCAGTTCTACTCTACCCTACAGGGTCACTATGAGTAGAAATCAACTCTATGGCAATGGGTTTGGTTTTCTGGTTAATCTTTACAGGAGCAGATCATCAGGTCTTTTCTCCTGCAGAGCCGCTGGTGGGTTCAAACCACAGAGCTTTTACCGAGCACGTAACCATCGTGCCACCAGGGCTCTTTTTATCTGCTCATAGTGTTATTTAAAAAAATTAAAAATGAAATTGTATGCTTATGATTTGTTTACTTTTATGCATATATATTTCGATAAAAATTTATTTTAAATGTGGAAAAAAATGAAACACAAGAAGGATATACTAGAAACTAAAAGAGATTTGTTACTTACAGTGTGGGAAGAAACAGGAAAGTAAGGGAGGGTAGGAACAGGGTAGGAAGAATGAAGTGACACTTCTTTGAGTACTTCTTTTTTAGAACCTTTCCAACCCATTGCCATCGAGTCAATTCTGACTCGTAGAACCTTCAAAACTATATTAGTGTTCTAGATAAATGACAGGTAGGTAGATGATAAAAAGCAACAAGAATGGAAAAAATAAAATGTAATACAAGCAGAAACAAATTAATCTAACTGTATTTTGAATGAATCACACTGACTGATGAGAAGAAAAAAGGAGCAATCCAAGTAATTTTTAACTTAACACTTTGACTATACACCTTCAAATTAAAGACGAAAAGAACCGCAAACAAATATTGAACTCTAATTAGTAGGTTTACTTTTTCACAGTGGTATGGGTTAGCAATTTTAACTGAATCTAAAAGCAAGTAAATAATTAAACATATTGTAGATACTGGACACCAGGCATTTCACTATCAGAGAAGGGAGTCACAAAAAATAGAAAGGAGGAAGGCTAGAATGACCCCTATGGTGCTGAACTGGAACTCAAGGTATGAACTCATGGTTTTTACTAATAGCTTTTACTTGCTAGATAAACAGATAAAGAAATAAATACTAATTTGTGCATATATAATATGTATCTTCATATACACATATATATACACACACGTTTCCTAGTCCTCACTACTCATGGGACCTAAAAGCAATTATCACCCCAGTAGCAATGAGCACACTGTTTCCCTAGATCCTGGTTTCTAAATATCATACTCCATTAAAAGGAACCAGGGCTCCTTGGAGAGATGGCTGATTCCTGGGCTGGGGCAGAGAAGTAAGTATAAGGTGAGCCTAGAATATCTTTTTGTGCTAAAAATGAGAAAAAGCTCTACGAATTACGGCGACATGTCAAAAGGACACAAGAGTCAACTTGGAAGGTCTCCTACTGGCCAAGTCTGATACAATTCAACATCAAATAAGTAACAGTAATAATTGATTATAATTCATAGAATAAAATAAGAATCCATGAATCCATTTATAGGGTTATAAATGAATGAATAAGAGAGAAGGGAAAGCTCTTTCTTATAGTGGAGTGACTAATAAATGAGGAAGCATGATGGAGTTAGAAACTCATTATCTGGCAACCTCGAGAGTAATAATTGTTTCAGGCAATATTTGTCAATGTGTGCTAAAATTAGTGGGTGAAAGTTTGATGAGACACAGGATACTTAAAAAGTTTCCAAGTATCTCCCACAGGATGTTTATTACTGATTTTAAAAAACAGAAACTGTATAGCGAAGAGACCTGGCAAACACTACCTTAACCAAATGGTCAAAGTTAACATCACCAGTAATGAACGTATGAACATCCTATGCCTCATGATGTAACAACATTGCTTTAGTGGTTCCTGGAAAAAAGGTTTAACCTGAATCTAATCAAGACAAAACATTAGACAACCCAAACTGAGGGACATTCTACAAAATAGCTAGGTTTTAATCTTTAAAAATGTCATGGTTATGAAAGACAAAAAAAGAGGTACCATTCCAGATTTAAAGAGATTAAAGAGTATAACAATTAAATGCATTGGGCCTTGGAGTAGAAAAGTTTGTTTTGCTATAAAGGACATTGATGGGGCAACTGGGGAAATTTGAGTAAGATCTGTAGATTAAATAATAACAGTATCAATGTTGATTTCCTGATTTTGATTATTATATTGGATTATGTAAGATAATGTCTTTGTTTTTGAGGTAATGCATTGAAGTATTTAGAATGGTAAAGAGGTATGATGTCTACAACATACTTTCAAATGGTTTAGAAGAAAATCAAAACGCACATACCTAGTACACGTGACAAATTGCTACTCTGGGTGAAAAGTATATGGACATTCTTTGTACTACTTTTGCAACTTTTCTCATAAATGTGAAATTACTTAAAAATGAAATAATGAATTGAACTTTAGCTCATAAGTGGAAAAGAAAATCCAGGATAACAATCTTTTTCTTCTATCTGGTGGGTATATTGTGAATATTTATTAAAACCCTTCTCATTACCTCATGAAACTAATAATGTTCTTGGAAAAGCAGTAACTCATTCACAGACACCAAGCCAGGACTAAGTAAAAGTGTGGATTATGGAATAGGAAGAAAGTCACTCCATTTGCAAGTATCAACTAGCAGGCTGCTCCTAGACCTAACCAAACCGATACCAACACCTTACTCTGCCTCCAATCATTCAGGCATTACTGTTGCTTTCCTTTGGCTTAATCACCTCTGATTCCTCCCATTTTCTTAAAGACAGAGTTTTCTGGAATCTCAAAGGCTTGGGGTCAGGTTCTACGCACATTTTTTAAGGTGATGATTATATAATCTGATAAACTAAGTGCACAGAAGCTCATCCTGACTTAAGATAGAAACCAAAATTCACCAACTGAGCATCTAAGAAGAATGGTAATTTATTTTCTAAATTGTTATAAAGAATACATTTAATAAATTAAACTATAATGCTGGCTGATTAGAGTATGCCCATGTGATTCTACAGTACTGTTTAGGTAATATCTTTGTGTCATGGGGGAGAAAGCATTATACTGAGAGTCAGGATTCTCAGCTCTGGTCTTGGCTTTGACACTAATCGTTTTATGGCCTTTAGCCAAGTACCTTAAAACCTCTGGCCTCAGTTTCTTAAACTGTATAACAAGGAGGCAAGAGGTTAGAAAGATGAACTGTATGAACTGTAATCACTTCTATTCACAGTACTAAATATATTAAAAGACATAATATTGCTTTGACCTATGCCAATACAATGTATAATGTACTTTTTCCATGCTTACTTTAAGAGCTATAACTGAAGCACTAAAAAGCCAAGGATTGAGTTTCCTGAATTAAAATTTGCTCATGTGCTGACAGAAAAAGATCAGGTATCTCTGTGGACCTGCCCTAAGTAACAGGAGTATTTTAATGGGGATCTTCAGGAGATATTGCCCCCACCTTTGTTATCTAAACCAAGTAAGAAGAAAATGATGGCACCAAGTCAAGCTAGTAAAGAAGATATTTTTACTTAGGCAGGGCCTTGGAATACGCTCAAGTTACAATATGTGAGTAGAAGCTGATTAGCATAAAGCAATCTCCATCTAGCTCACAATGTGACCTGTAACACAGGACTCATTATTAACAAACACATTAACAGCATCCCTATTTTCTACTTCCGTAACATGTTCAGGGTGATTACTATTTCCAGTGCAACAGAAGGTTTTGGGAGCAAATTTCAAACAATGGAAGACAGGATTAGTGAAATTGAAGACAAATCCTTGGCTACCACTTTGTTTGAGGAAAAATCAGAGAAAAGAATGAAGGAAAATGAAGAAACCTGAGAATGATGTGGGATACAATCAAAATTAAAAATCTGCATCTGATTAGAGTTCCAGAATAGGGGGAGAAAATGGAAAACACAGAGAGCATCATTGAAGATCTGCTGACAGAAAACTTCCCTAATATCATGAAAGATGAAAAGGCCACTATCCAAGAAGCTCCACAAACTCCATATAGGATAGACCCCCCAAAACACCAAGACGTATCATAATCACACTCGCTAAAACCAAAGACAAAGAATCCTGAGAGCAGCTCGAGAAAAACAAAAAGTCACATACAAAGGGGAAACAATAAGACTAAGCTCTGATTACTCAGCAGAAACCATGCAGGCAAGTAGGCAATGGGATGACATATAAAATCTTGAAAGAAAAAAATTGGCAACCAAGAATAATATATCCTGCAAAACTCTTGATCAAATATGATGGTGAAATTAGGACATTCCCAGATAAACATAAATTAAGGTAATACGTAAAAGCCAAACCAAACTTACAAGAAGTATTAAAGGGAGTCCTTCGGTTAGAGAACTGTGATGGTTACAATTGTGTGTCAACTTGGCTGGGCCATGATTCTTGGTGTTTTGGCAGTTGTGTGATGTTGTGATCACTTCCCGGTTGAGATCTGATATGTGATCACCCCAATGATGGCATCCACTGTGAGTAGCCAATCAGCTGAAGGGGAGTTTCCTTGGGTGTGTGGCCTGCATCGAGTGCGCGCAGACATTCTAGCACAGCTTGGGGGCTTTTGCTTGTTCTGGATCCTGCTGGTGGCTCCTGTTCATCTGACTTCCAGTTCTTGGAACTTGAGCTAGCAGCTTACCTGCGGTCTTGCCTGCCAATCTTGTGTGATGTCTACAGCATACTTTCAAATGGTTTAGAAGAAAATCAATATGCACGTACCTGACTCACGGACTTGGGACGTTATAGCCTCTACAACTGCATGAGCCATTTCCTTGACATAAATCTCTCTATATATATTTATACATTTTACTGGTTTTGCTTCTCTAGAGAACCCAGCCTAAGACAAGAACCAACATCAGACAACAACTTGAATCTAGCACGTAAGATGGCATCAGCCAGATACAAACCTAGATAATGAACTCTCAAGGATAAAAGAAAACTAAAAAATTTACAACAGGGAACCAGAGACATCAATCTATAAATGGCAACAACTTCAGAACAATAAAAAAGGGAATAAACAGTGTAGGCATAGAACTTTAAAATGGGGAGGAAGTCAAGGCATTATCAAGTAATAAAAGACTGGTTTAAACTTAGGAAGACAGGGGTAAATTTCAAGGTAACCACAAAGAAAGTTAACAAACTTACTCATCAAAATAAAGAAGAAAAACATAGAGTCTCAGTAAACACAAAAACGAAAGAAATTATAAAATTCACAAACAAAAAGAATACAGGACAGAAAAGAGGAACAAAGAAAACATCAGCACCACAAAAAAAAAGCACTACAAAATGCAGCAATAAACTCACACATATCAATAATCACACTGAATGTAAATGGCTTAAATGCACCCATAAAGAGACAGATAGTGACAGAATGGATAACAAAACAGGGCCCATCAATATGCTGTCTACAAAAGACACACTTTAGAAACAAAGACATAAATTTACTAAAAAATCAAAGGATAAAAAAATACATATCAAGCAAACAGCTACCAAAAAAGAGCAGGAGTGGCAATACTAATCTCAGATAAAACAGACTTTAAAACAAAATCTACCATAAAACTATCAGAAGACCTGAAAGTGCTCATAATCAATTCATAAACATTCTTTACTTTAAAAATAATATGGAAGATGTTAAATATGTATAGATTTCAGCATTCACTGTAACTACTGAAATCAGGAAATGTCTTTCTTAAGAAAAACAGCAGAGTCTATCAGATGTCAAGGACATTATGCCTGCCTCCATTGTCTCAGAATAAAACTCCTGCACAATCACAATCAGAAAGGCAGATGGTGTTAAATTGGAAATGTACAGGGCAGTTGCTAGGCAGCCTAGAGAAGCTATTAAGGGTGCATTGATCCTCATCTCTCTGGGGATTTCCCATACTATTCTACCTGCCACTGCAACTCTCCCCTCCTCCAACACAAGCATGGAGGGCATTACTAAACCCAATGCAACAGATGATGGCACAAGGTTAGGAAGACCAAAAGGAAGAAAGGAAAGCTTCCATTTGGCTTAAGGTGTGAGAAAAACTGAGTTCTACTGTAAGAACATCAACTATTCTGTAGCTAGTTATGTCGCTGCGTTCCTGGAATGTAACTGTTTCTTGCTGTTTCTCTGAGAAACTTTACAACATTATAATGAGCATAGTCATCTATTTAACTTGTTATTTTATTGCAAGTGATTTTCCCTCAAGTTATCATGTTACAAACCAAAAGAGTAATCTATATAAGTTTCTTTTAAGTCTGAAAACTATTTTGCCATGGCATTCAAAACCAAACCCAACACCGTCGAGTTGATTCTGATTCATAGTAATCCTACCGGACAGAGTAGAACCGTCCCACAGGGTTAAACAGAGTGGCTGGTGGAATTGAACTGCCAACCTTTTGGTTAGCAGCAGAGCTCTTAACCACTTCAAAACCAGTGCCCTGGCATTAGGGTGATGTAATTTGGGCCATTAGAAGCAGTGTATACTTACGGATTTATTTATCAGTATGAAGTTTTAGAGAGAGAGAATAATTTGGCTTTCAAGTTCTTACTTTCAAGTTCTTAACTCTCCTACATAATTAAGTCCTTAGTTTACTATCAGATAGCTGTTTAACTTCACTGTTTATGCCCCTCAGCCCACCACAGAAGGAGACTCACAAAACCAAACTATTCATTTTTTTATTCTCAACCCAGGAGTAATGAGTCAGAGAAGCTGAAGGAAGGAGGGATAGTAACTTTTATTTTTACTTACCATGAGAGATGATGATGTTTATCTTCAGTTACGAGAAACAAAATTTGAACGGATTGGGAGCTTGCCTGTTGCCACCAAATCAATTCCCACTCATGGTAACCCCATATGTTACAGAGCAGAACTGTTCCATAGGGTTTTCTTGGCCATAAGCTTTATAGACCCAGATTGCCAGGCGTTTCGCCCATGATGCCACTGGATGGGTTCAAACCACCAACCTTTTAGGTTAGCAGCCAATCATGAACTGCTTGTGCCATCCAAGGACTTTTTACTGGGAGCTTAAAGGAGTTGAAAAAAGAATGTGATGACATGCTAAGGAACTTTCCAGTTCAGCCCAGTCAGTATTTACGGGGCTTCATTGCAACATCTTAACTGTCAGGTCAAAGTAAAAGAGTATAAAATTATTCCACAGTCTACTAGGAATGACTGTTTTATTGAGGCATTACCCATGGATCTCCTCAAATTGGTAACCTTTTGAGTAGGATGCAAACCAGAAGGATTCACTGGAAGCTCTCCAGCAAGTTGTAGCATTCTCATTACTTTTACTACTCCACATCCCTAATAACCACTTTGAGGTAAAAGTCTCTGTGACTGATTACTTTATTGATTACTGCCTCTGGTGAAGAGCGGCAGCCTTCTTCTGGAAGTGTCCCTTGGGGTTTTGGGTTCACTGCCTCCTTGCCATGGTTCCCAGGTACATCCATTTTGAAAAGCAGCTATTAGCTTTTTATAGAGCTCTTGTCAAAACTGAATGCCTAATCCTTGTGAATCTCTGGGTGATATTCCCATTTTGGTGGTGGCTCAACTCAGGCTCTATGATTGACAATGTGAGAAGGGTATATTCATCTATGCAGCTGGTCCGGCCCCACAGGCATCTTGGCTTTACATGAAAAAGTGGCAGATTCTCTGTAGGAAACTCTACCCCACTCCCATTCAGCCATGTGAAGCTAAGCCACTGGCCCAATGGGGTCCTTCATTCACAAAGATTCCCCTAAATCTTGAATCTGGTTCACTGATTATTTGGCTAAGCTAAAACCTGATTATTTTGCCAGACTATATAGTGACTGTTAAACGTCAGTGCCAGCTATGCAGAACCAAAAATGGATGTGGTCGTCCCAGTCAGGAGACAAAACGCAAGGCTATTCTCGTAGCCCTGGCCAATACTCCCCTTGATGAACTCTGTCATATGTTTACTGACTCTTGGGCTGTTGCCAGTAGCCTAGTTTTTTCGTTTGCCACTTGGAAAACTACAAACTGGCAGATTAAAGACACCTCTCTTTGGGGCTGTAAATTGTGGAAACAAATGACAGCTACCGATCCAACTTTCTGGGACTCTTATGCAGTGGCAACACTAGGGTTGGTGCCACCCAGTGCAGTAACTCATGGTGTCACCATCCCCAGCCATGAACCTCCTCCTGTACCAAACCATACAGGATACTTAGTAATGTTTTCTATACTAATGTTACTTGTAAATCATAATTCCCATATATCACATAATATAATGGTAATAGTAGTGACATAAACAACTAACAAAATTAAAACTACACCATTAAATTACAATATCATACGCACAACCTAAACATTCTTATTTATATAGTTTCATCTGGTTAAAGTGAAAACTCAGTAAGAAAACAACAGAATTTAAAGTAAAAATGTTTTAAGAACTACATCAAAATTATGTTCATTTTAACATTAAACTTTACCATTGCGTGAGATAAATTAATGGATTAAGTTTGCATAATCAATAATGCCCCAAATAATGCAGAAGTTGTAGACAAATGCATATGGAAATATGTTCAAAAATGAATACCATAAAAATAAACAAGAACCAATACACAAGCATCTCAGCAATTAGTGAACATCTCGACTAAATCAGAACTTTCCTTTCCTGGCCTTCAAAGCTGCAAACTTGTGAATGACTTCATCAAAATCAATGTCTTTCACCAACTCACTTTTTAATGTGTCACTATTTTTTTAAACCATAATTCAAACTTAAAACCTTGAAAATTTCATTAAAGTCAGATATATACTTGCAAGAAAGTGATGTTTTTAAACAAAAGTTTTAAGACTAAAATTTAAAAAAAACTGAAGATTTATATTTCTAAACATGTATCAAGAAACACAGCATTTCCCCCACTTTACATTTTAAACTGTCAATTTTTCTATTTAGTTATAAGTTATATAATCAATAATTGTTACACATGTAAGTTTATTATCAATTTCAATCATAGAATATGCAGTAAATATAGTAGTAAATTGCTTAAATATTTCTTAGATTATATGAATAGCAACAACAAAAACGTTTCTACATTCAAAAATCTTTCTACATTGAACTACAACATTAGCTACATTATTAGTAACTGAGTGGAAGCCTTTTTTGGTTTTTTTCCTTTTCCTTTAATTGCTACTTCATTTTTCAAAAAATTCATTGTTATAGGTTCACAAATACTAATTACCACAATACTGTAGCTAAAGCATGAGAGATCTTGACAAGATCATCAACTATAAAAACATCAGCACCAACAAAACAATAGCACGTTTGTAGCATGTGTGGATGAAATCATGTGATTCCAAGCGCCACTGTAATTGGGTAATGCCAGCTCTGACCAGAGCACATTAGAAGGTTCAAAAAGTAAATCTGCAAAGCGTTGTAGCCTTGTAGGTATATCCATACTTATAAGCTGGGCTTATGAAAAATGTTTTTGTTGTTATAACTAACTACAGGCATAGTTTTATAAAAAAAATAATAACTTTCTGCTGATAGACTGCACAAAATTTTATAGACAGTCATTTTGGTGTAACCCTCTCTGACAGTGTTACCCAGTATGGTCTGAACCCACTGCACTCCCATAGTGACACCACTGCCCTTACGTAGATGCCTACAATAAAGATCTGCTCCCTTATGAGATCAACTGGAATCAAGCAGCTGATTTAGCCTGCAGTTCCCAGATAGCTACTATATGTCACCTGGATCCATCATCATACCAGACATGTCAACACATTCATATGCCTGTGCGCAAAGTGAAGGACTCTATTTGTCTGTAGAAGCTATCACAGTACGTAAGATTTATGACTTTTGCCAAAAGTTGGACTGGTCCTCTTTGGCAAACTGACTACATTGGACCTTTGCCCCCCCCCCCCCCCACCAGGCTATTGGTGGTGCCTCAGTACTTTTGATACTTTTTTAGGTTAGTGTTGTTGTTTCAGTCCAATCAGCCAACTGTAGTTACACGATTATGACTCTTGAAACTAATATGTGCCATATGTTTGGTTTTTGTACAATTTGCAGTCTAACAATGGTACTCCTTTTATCACAAAAGCTACTAAACAATGGGCTGATAGTCAAGGTACTTGATGGACCTTCCATACTCCCTACTGTCTGTAGGCATTTGGTATTATTAAGTATTGAAATAGGCCCATAAAAATCAATTCAAAAAAGATTTCTGACTGCCTCGCCCACCTCTTCCTGATCTACACACCTTATGAAGGGAATTTGGTCACTCAGTGTGGCTGTCCCCAAAACAGGTCATCTCCTCTCAGTCACTTCCTGGATAATGATCAGAACAGTCTGGCAGTTTCTTAAAAAGTCAAACATATAATTACCCTAGGACTCAGGAATTCCACTCCTAGGTATTTACCACAATGAAATGAAAATTTATGTTCACACAAAAACTTGTACACAGATGTTTATAGTACTGTTATTCATAATCACCCAAAACTGGAAACAACCCAAATGTCCTGAAACTGGTGAATGAACAAACTGTGGTACATCCATACAATGAATACTACTGAGCAATAACAGGGAAAAATTATTGATAAACTCAACAACTTGAATAAATATTAAAGGCATTATGCTGGGTGAAAGAAGCCATTCTCAAAAGATTAAATACTGTATGTTTCCTTTTAGATGACAAAACTATAGTGATGGAAAATAGATCAGCAGTTGCCAGAGATTAGGGATGGAAGGAAGGTGTAACTACAATGGAGTAGTATGAGAAAGTTTTGGAGGGTATGATGGAACTTTTTTGTAACCTGATTGTCCTGGTGGTTACACGAATCATACATGTATTTCAATGTATAGATTGTACACCAAAACAAAAGCAAATTTTACTGTTAATTTAAAAAATAAAAATTTTTTAAAAGGTGGCAAAGACTATAGTCTTCAAAATTCCCGGTATCACAGAAGACCAGACTTACTGGCCTGATAGAGACTGGAGAAACCCCGAGAGCATGGCAAACCCCAGACATCCTTCTAGCTCAGTAATGAAGTCACTCTCGAGGTTCACCCTTCAGCTAAAGATTAGATAGGCCCATAAAACAAAATGAGACTAAAGGGGCACAACAGCCCAGGGACAAAGACTAGAAGGCTGGAGGGGACAGGAAGGCTGGTAATAGGGAATCCAAGGTCAAGACGGGAGAGTGTTGACATGTTGTGGGTTTGTTAACCAATGTTATAAAACAATACGTGTACTGTTTAATGAGAAAGTAGTTTGTTCCGTAAACCTTCATCTAAAGTACAATTAAAAAAAAAAACTCTCAGTGTCATAAAAGATTAAAAAAAAAAAAGGCTATGGAAATGTTCCAGATCAAAGGAGCCTAAAGAGACATGACAATTAAATGCAATACCTAATCCTATACTGGATCCTATATGGGCAGGGAAAAAAATGCTATGAAGTCCTTCATGTTAATTGATAGAACAAATATCCCTGTGGTTTTAGTTCTTAGCTTACTCAAAACCTGGAAAAAAATCAACTAGAGATCTTAAATTCTGTTTCTTTGATCCTTTTCTCATCAATTAACTAACAGAGTCAATTAAGTATTTATTGAGTGCCTACTACATAAAAGTCAATGCACTTGATGAAGATATGGCAGCAGAAAATCCTCTTTTCCTCTGAAGGCTGCTCAAAATCTTTAGTTTTTCCAATACTATCTGCCAAACCATTTTATCCACTCTTCTTTAATAGCACTTGCTGCACTACCACAGGAATCTTAAGATTTGTGGTGGTTTTTACTAGTTGCTAATTTGCTAAAAAGTTGTCTGAGATTGTTTTTCTAGTCCACGGGAAATTCACTCATTTTACAACATTGTGAAATGTCCACATTTATGAACATTTTCTCAAGACATCTCATTATAGTGAGATAATTTGTTTTTCTCAAGTTGGAAAACTCTTCCACCCAAGATTTTTGTACCGTTACAAGTACTAAAAAACTCCAATGCTAAATGACTCACTTAATAAAGGAAAGTTACTGACTCACTGATCATAGATTAATTAGGACTCCCACTTCATTCCTCTAAGACTTGGCTCTGCCTTTTTCTTGATGGCAATTTTGTCTTCAGGCTGCCTTCCATCATGGTGACAAATGTCTGCCAACACCAACAGGGCTGTGTATGTCTTTAATCATATCCAGAGAAATAAAAAACATTGTTACTATACCAAATTATTAAACAGAAATTTCCAGACTTTATTGATTGTACTCTTAGGTCACGTACCCATTCCTGAACCAGTCCTAGCCAAACACCATGGGTTCTACACACCGTCAAAGGGGAAGATGGAAGGAAGGCCACCATCATGTCTGCCATAACTGTTCTCTCTCCATAGGTTATATAACACTTTCCCTACCTAATGATAACTAGCTACCATCTATTTTATAAATACTATGTACTGCCTCTTCACTTCCTTTTGGCCATTTCAAACCATAGGGAGCTGAGTTATATATTCACATTAACTCAGTTAATGGGGGTTTGTGATAAACATTAATGGGAAGATAAAGGAGATAACAAACCATTTCAGCAGTTATATAGGAAGACTTCTAGGAGAAATGAAATGCCAATCAGTATACAGTAGCAGCTTTGCTGACTCACAGAAAAATCTAAAGGTTGTACCCTCAGAAGTGAGGCTTCTTTGCTCTTTAGTCTTATACAGTATCCCTGCACCAACTCCCTGATAAGACTGTCTTACCTCCTACCAAACAGCCATTAGAGCCAGGCCTCTCTTGGACAGAGCTCTCTTGGGCGATCTCCCCCTGGCCTAGAGAGAGGGCAAGGAATGCCTGCTTTGGGGAAGGCCACACATCCCTGATCTTATCAGTTCCAGGGTGAACTCACAGGGCACCATGCTTGGCAACTGTTGTAGATTGAATTGTATAAATACTTGCTGAAAATCCTAACCCCTATACCTGTGGAAAGCAGGCCCTCGTGGCACAGTGGTTAAGAGCTCAGCTGCTAACCAAAAGGTCAGCAGTTCAAATCCACCAGCCACTCCCTGGAAACCCTATGGGACGGTTCTACTCTGCCCTAAAAGGTCGCTCTGAGTTGGAATCGACTCAATGGCAACGGGTTGGGATTTTTTTTATACCTGTGGAAGGAGCCCTGGTGGTGCAGTGGTTATGCACTTGGCTGCTAACTGAAAGGTCAGAGGTTCAAACCTACCAGCGGCTGCACAGAACTGACTCTACAGCACATAACAACACCATACCCGCGGGTGTAATCCCATTTGGGAATAGAGGTTTGTTATGTTAATAAGGCCATATTAGTGTGTGTCTTAAACCAATCACTGTTGAGATATAAAAAGAGCAGATTGGGCAGGGAAGTAAGGAAGCAGAGATGTAGGAAGACAGATACCACGTGGAGATCTCCAAGAAACGATGAGAAGAATGCTAGAGAAGCTGAGCAGAGAGAGCCTTCTCCTAGAGCCAGCACCCTGAATTTGGAATTCTAGCCTATGTTCATTAAAGCCATCCACTTACGGTATATCTGTTAAAACCAAAAACAAACAAACCCGTTGCCATCAAGTTGATTCCAACTCGCAGTGACCCTGTAGGACAGAGTGGAACTGCCCCACAGGATTTCCAAGGAGCAGCTGGTAGATTGGAACTGCTGACCTTTTGGTTAGCAGCTGAGCTCTTAACCACTGCACCACCAGGGCTCCATTTCTGTTAATGCAACACTAAAAGACAGCAAAATAGCCTAAAACACTCCTCAGAAGCAGCTGTCAGTCTCAGGCATTCTGGCTTGCCCTAAAGAGCAAGGCCGGCAGACACCTTTTTAGAGGGCCTGCCCCCAATACACGTTCATTACCTCACCTATTTTCACCAACCTTACAATGGTCAGTTACCCAAATTCACACAGCTAACAAACAGCAGTAAAAACAACACAAAAACAAACGACAGGGGCAGGATTCAAACCTACCAGGGTTTGTGACACCAAATTCCAAATTATACATAACTGCTTCTCCCACACCGAAGCAGCTACAGTCTAGGAAAAACTTTGGATTTAAATTGGTTATGTATCTTCCAAAAAAACCAAACCCACTGCCGTGGAGTCAATGTCGACTCATAGTGACCCTGTAGGGCAGAGTAGAACTGCCCCACGGGTTTTCCAAGGCTGTAAATCTATGAACGCGGACTGCCACATCTTTCTCCCAAAGAGCCGCTGGTGGTTTCAAAATCACCAAGCCTTCAGTTAGCAGCCACGCACTTAACCACTGCGCCACCAAGGCTCGTTTGGCACCTTGGTCAAGTTAAATTCCTTGAAACTTGGATCACCCCCATATGAACATGTGTGTACTGTCCACCACCCTAGGTTAAATAGAACTTGGCACATTTTAAAGTGCTGTAGGAATGGGAGGGGGTAACAGGAACCAGGACTTTGAACCAGTTCTTTCAGGTTCAAACTCCTGCTGAGAATTTGCATTTCCACCCCAGATATACTGAATCAGAATCTACATTTTAACAAGATGCCCAGGTGATTCTTACGTATAACTTCCTGGAAAGTGTTAGAAATGTTAAGTTCCTAGCAGGTTCGAAGTCCTGCTAGGAACTTCTCTCGCAATACACTCTACGTAAAGAGTAACAGCAGGGAGAGCTGGGAGGCATTACCGGGTGGAAGCCATCCCCACCTAGCGAACTCGCCAGACACCAGCCATCCACCAGCGTTGCACGCGCGGGGACCCGCCTCCCGGATCCAGGAAGCGGAAGCTGAGTGCGCCACCTGGGCGGAGAGACAGGGCCGCGACGGCGCCGCGGGGACAGCTGTCGGTAACCATGGAAACACGGGAGGCAGGGCTGGCCACGGGAGAAGCGCGACCTTTGACCTGCAGTTGAGGCTACGTCAGAGACTGCGGCCGAATCCTCGACTGCAGACGGAAGTGAGACGGCGGCGGCGCCGGCGGTCGGGGCCGCGGAGAGCCGCGGCAGCTATGGAGGTAATGCGGCAGGGGACTGGGACTGCCGAACGCGGGTGCCGCTCATAGCTGTGCTTTTGCTGCCGCTACGATTTCGGACGTGGGGGTCGGCCCTGTATGAGGGGTACAGCAACCTCCTTACTCGCCCGGAAGTCCCACGCTCCTCCTCCCCCTCGCCCACCTTCCCAAGATTGTCAGTCTTGATTACCTGTCGCCGTACTGTTCCTATTGTATACTGTTTGCCAGAGCGGCAGCCTTGCCTAGTTCTTTTTCTCACGGAAAGGATTTTCCTGCGCTTAATTCCATGAGAAGGGGTTTATCTGTAAGGATTCCACGCATTTTCTCTCAGATTAGTAAAAATTATTCTGACCGCTTGGGTTTAATTTTGTTTTGCAGGAACCTGTTCAAGACGGGGTGGCTTGCCCAGCCACCCCTGGAACTGGGAAATCTAAGGTGAAGAGAACGTTTGACTAGCAGACTCCCTGAAGAGTGGAAGGGTGATGAATTGGAAAACTTTGGCATGGGGAATGGGGATGGCTCACTTAAAAGAAATAGTCTTTTTGTAAGGGAATCTCAATTTTCGTTTCCACAGCCACTCTTTTTTTTTTTTTTTTTTCCATTTCCTGGTATGGAAAGAGTGGGCTATCAGTTTACTTCCTGCCGCTGTGCCAGCACTAAGAGATCTTGCGGTTTTTCAAACATTAAACAAAGCAGTATAATTTATGAGGATTTATATAGTCGTGTCCCCGGATGATGCACATGGTTAATGCGCTGCTAGTGCGCCCACAGGTGCCTGGGAAGAAAGACCTAGGGTCTACTTTGGAAAAATCAGCCACTAAAAACCCTGTGGAGCACAGTTCTATTCTGACACACATGGGATTGCCCTGAGTCAGAGTCTACTCCCAACTGGTGGTAGGGGAAGGAGCAGTAACAGAGAATAGGCATCAAGGCGCTCCCTTCTTGTTGCCCTCTATACCATCAGAGGCTTTGGGCAAGTCCTTTCATCTTTCTGGGCCTCAGTTCCTAAGCTGTGAAAAGAGAATATTAGGTAATTGTTTTGGTCCCATAGAATGTTAAATATTCAGTGACTCTGAAAGAAATGGTGAACGTGTTAGTAGCTAAGGTTTATTGCATGCATACTAAGTTTCAGACACTTGCGTAAGCAGAGAGTCACTTCACGTAAGCCACTTCACTTAAGCTTCATGGTAACCATGAAATAGTTACTATTGTTATCCCTATCTTACAGATGGGAAAACTGAGCCCATAGGGGTTAAGTAATTTTCCCAAGTAGTAAGGCCTAATTTTTGGCTTCCCTGGGTGGTACAAACAGTTAATGCATGTAGCTACTAACAAAGAGGTTGGGGTTCATGTCCACCCAGAGGCACCTCAGAAGAAAAGCCTGACAGTCTACTTCCAAAACGTCACCTATTGAAAACCCTGTGGAATACGGTTCAACTCTGACTTACACGGGGTCACCGTGAGTCTGAATTGACTCAACAGCAACTACTGGTACTAGTAGTAAGGTCTAATTTTTAGTTAAAATCTGAATGAAATTTGATTCATTTTATTGCTGTAGATATGCTTGCATTTTCATTCTGCCAAAGAAATTTTCAGCCTTGAATAGAATGAAATTATTTTATAGAGTGAAGGAACTTCTAAGTAGCATTAGTCCTAACCCTCGAAAATTAAAGGAATCAAAACGCAGGAAGTTTTTTAATGTGACAACAGTATCTTTGTGTAAGAAGATATTTGCAGTTTTTTGGGTTTTTTGTAAAACATTTCATAGTAGTTGCTTAATTAGGAGCCCTGGTAACACAACCGTTAAGCACTTGGCTGCTAATTGAAAGGCCAGAGGTTCCAGCCCACCAGCCTACTGCTCAGCAGAATGATGTGGCAGTCTGCTTCCATAAAGATTTACAGCCTTGGAAACCCTATGGGGCAGTTCTGCTGTGTCATATAGGGTCACCATGAGTCAGAGTCAACTCAACAGCTACTGGTTTGGTTTTTGGTTGTTAGTTGCTTAATTCATAACTAAGTTGAAATTGATTTGCTGATTTTAAAAAATATGGAATAACGTGTTTAGTTGGCATAGACATTTATTTAATAGAATGTTTTTAGGCAGATACTGTGTTTCTTTTTTGTGATACAGTAGAAATATGAGTTATAACAAATTGGTAACATCACAACATTTTTCAGCTGGAAACATTGCCCAAGGAAGATCTCATCAAGTTTGCCAAGAAGCAGATGCTGCTAATACAGAAAGCTAAATCAAGGTGTACAGGTATTGGGCTGAAAATGATTTCTCTGGACCACCAACCTCAGTTACTCACAGTTAAAAACATTAGTTTTTTTAGTAGTACATTGGCCTGTTCTTGTTTTCCAGTAATTCTAAATACAATCTTATATGGGGTGGTGGAAGCTGGTATTTAAAATCCTAATCATTTACCTTTGACGTTTTTCCTGTCTCGTAACTTTAAACTGCTGTTAACCTTTGAGTGATTAAAATAGACTGGGAGAGGACGATTAAAAAAACAATCTGTTGAAGTTAAGCCTTTTTTTCCTTCATGGGAACTATGCATTCTTCAGAATAAGCACCCCCCCACCCCCCCGCCGAGTAGTCGGTTGAAATATTAACAGCACAGGATTGTAAGCCCAAAGAAGTAAAAAGAGGCATCCAATGAAGTATTAAACATTTTCCATTCCTGAGATTGTGAAGTACAGTTATTTGCTGAAGTTGATTGATTTCTTATTCAATTTCTTTTTATTCCAAAAGAAAAAAGATTTTAGTATTCTTTTAATATGCGTTTAAGTGGGTAAACTCTTGAATTTCCAGTGAATGGTAACTGTCCTACCTAAATCCCAAGAGTTACTTTCTGCTAAGAAAGGTCAGGTTATGTTTTGGGAGGTGGGATCCACTTGTGATGAAGATGGTAATTTATTGGGAAAGGTATATTAGACGCTAGACATGTGTTGATAAAATATTCAGATTGGCGTTTGTGCTTAATACGGGGCTAGTTGTTACTTTTAGATTATACAGTAAGGGTATTTACAGATGATACGATGCCTAGGAAATGCTTGAAAATTATCAGGATGGGTAAGGAAAGGGGGGAAGAAGGAAGTGAGTAGAGTTCTAGATGAAACAAGGTTCGTCATATAAGAATTGCTAAAGTAGGGTGATGGGTGCTTAAAGATTAATCGTATTATTCTCTCTACTTTTCTATATGTTTGAAGTTTTCCATGATAAAAAGGAAAAAGAAAAGGTAATATTGTTACATAGATAAAGTCAGTACTTTCTCAAAATATTCTAATTTATAGTGATTTTCAGAATGTACTTAATCACTTTAGCCATTATTTTCTTCATTTCTGGACTGAAATCTTTTTTCCTTTTTTTTTTTTAATAATTGTTTAGAATTGGAGAAAGAAATTGAAGAACTCAAATCAAAACCTGTTGCCGGAGGAAGTGATGATGTTATTAAGGTAATAAAACCATTGTGAACACGGATTTAGTTTTCATTTATTAAACGAAATGCCTAACGATAAAGCCAACTTCCTTGAGGGTTGTCAGCCTGCTAGAGTGCTACTTGGCTTCCAGTCCCTGTTCTGCCGCTTACTCTGGCTGTGGCTAAGTTTTTTATGTCTGGTTCACTGTAAAAAGAGAGTGTTAAATGACCTTAAAGTCCCTTTCTGTTCTGTAATGAGTATCATCCTTCTCTCTTTCTTCTTCCTACACGCTAATTATGGCTGTTTCCTAAATCTCGGTCCTGTTTTTCTCTATCTCCCTCAGAAAACCCAGCCATTCTTATGACTTAATAATTACTTTTGTGGGCTGATAATCAGTAGATCTGTGTCTCCTGGCATGACCGTTCACTCGAATTCCACGGTTGTATTTATAGCTGCCTGAGGGAGTAAAATCTTATGTTTCTGTTACGATCCCCTCAAACTCAGCACGACCAGATCCCCTCCACTCATCATCCCATTGTCTCCCTCCCCTTCCTTGGTGGTGGTAGTGGCATCACAGCTTTTGTGCCTTCTAACTTTAGAGACTCTTTAACTTTCCTATTTCCTGAATCCTATACATGTGTCAGTCACCATAGACTTACTATTTCTTCAGGATGATTCACCAGTTTATTCTCTTATTCTCCATTTCCACAGCTCCAGATTAAACGCAACACATCACACACTTGACTTACTGTAATAACCTCTCCTCTGGGCCTCTTTCTCTTTTTGTTCTCATATACTCCTGACAGTTCACTAAATACTGTTCTGATCATGTTATTCCCTGCTTAAGTACCTGAGTTGCTTGCTCTGATTTCCATGCCCTTACGCTAATTTTTTTTTTTTTTTTTTTTTTCATTTTCTCCCTTGGCTTTCTTAAAGTTCTTTTTGCTACTCAAAGTCCTGTGATAATCTTTTTCGTGCCTTTTATAATATTTATAGTTTGAGTCTCACTATCTAGTCTTTGATTATATATTTTATCTTCTGGTTAGGTGGCTCCCAACTTTTGAGCAGGGGACCATTGAGAAACTCCTGGGCAATTACTACAACCAAAAACCAAGCTTGTTGCCGTCCAGCCAGTTCCAACTCATAGCGACCCTATAGGACAGAGTTGAACTGACGCATAAGGTTTCCACGTGGTGGCATAGTGGTTAAGTGCAGTCCAAAAGGTTGGCAGTTCAAATCCACCAGGCCCGCCTTTGAAACTCTGTGGGGTAGTTCTGCTGTGTCCTGTAGGGTCGCTGTGAGTCCGAAGCAACTCGACGGCAATGGATTTGGGTTTTTTTTTTTTTAGTAGGGTTTCCAATGAGCGGCTGGTGGATTCAAACTGCCAACCTTTTGGTTAGCAGCCAAAGGCTTAACCACTGCACCACCAGGGCTCTGGAATTACTACAAGAGGACTTTAAATCCATGCGTATATGAAGCATTATCATTTTGGTCTTTATTTAGCTTCATCAGTATATGAAGCTTGGATGACACACACAGATGCCATTTGGATTCATAATGCACTGACTGATTCATTTCAGTCTTACCGAATTCATAGTAGTTTTGTTTATTTGGCTATTACGTGTTTTCTTCATCAGTGATAGCCAGAGTACAGCTATGTGGTAGTTTGCTCTGACGCTTGTGATCTTTGGCCATGTGATTGCTCTGACACTTGTGACCTTGGCTGAGTTTCTTAATGTCTTTTTCTGACTCAGTTTCCTCATCTATAAAATGGAGATAATAATAACACTTCTCATACAGTTGTTCTGTGGATTAAATGAGTTAATAAATGTACAACACTTAGAACTGAGCCTGTCATATAAGTGCCCAATAACTGTTAGTTGTTATCATGATTATTATTTGTGAGGAGATATTTGACATACATGCATACGTTCTCATACACACACTAAAAGGAGGCCATCTTCATTGAAAACATTGGGAGCCTGAGGCATTCTTCTAATTTGGAATGTCTTAATTCTAAGCTCTTAATAAATAATTTTTTTTCCCCATACAAAAATTTATACATACATCGTTACGTGACTCTAATTGCTCTCCCCATACTGTGACAGCACACTCCTTTCCACCCCTGATTCCCCATATCCATTCAAACAGCTAACCCTCTCTTGCCTTCCCATCTCACCTCTGACAGAAGCTGCCTGTTTAGTCTCTCGTATCTACTTGAGCTAAGAGGCACACTCCTCAGGAGTATTCACTTTATGACCCACCGTCCAGTCCAATCTCTGTCTGAAGAGTTGGCCTCGGAAATAGTTTTAGTTCTGGGCTGGTAGAGAATCCAGGGGCCATGCTTTCTGGGGTTCCCCCAGTCTCAGACCATTAAGTCTGGTCTTCTTACTAGAATTTGAGTTCTGCACCCCACCTTTCTCTTGCTCCATCCGGGACTCTGTGTTTTGTTCCCTGTCAGGGCAGTCATTGGTGGTAGCTGGGCACCATCTAGTTCCTCTGGTCTCAGGCTTAATAAATAAAAAAAAAAAAATACTTTTTAACAATTGCTTTTCAGAATAAGGACGTTTAAATATCTACCTCCTACTTCCTCCTTATCACCAATCAGTGTATTCTTCATTCTATGAAAACTTCTAAAGATGAGAGAAGAAAATGTTTCCAAGTTAATCAACTTTACCTTTCAGGTTACTGATTTAATATTAAGGTATATTATCCTGACCACTCAGTTCTCAGAAAGTAAAGGTTTGGTAACTTAAATGAGAATGAAGTCTTTGGTTTCCAATCCTAATGAGAAAATTACTTTAGGGAGTGATTGGAAGAGGTGTTTGTCAGTTATTCAGCTACCTCTACAAATAGGGTTTCTATTTAAAAAAAAATCATATATTACAGTATAATACGTTCTCTATACCTCTTTTAAACTGAAAAGATTTTCTTACTAAGTTATATCTCTTCATTGGGGAAAATACACTGGAAAACCACTGTAGACTTGCATACAAATTTTTATGTTCTTCACGTGACGTTAAAAACGTATAGCTTCACAAGTTTTAATTACAATTGAAATTTCTAGTAGTCATTTTATGGTGCATTGGAAAATAACCTAAAGTTTTATTGCAAACTGACATTTAACTTTCAAATAAGAGAAGTAAAGGTATGTTTTCCATATCAAAATTTAAGGTACATGGTATTACAGTAAGTTTGTGTTACTGCTTCCAAATGCAAGAGCAGGTAAAAATTGCGTATTAAAATACTGGAATTTCCAGTACATATCAAGATCCATATGTGTGTCACTATTATTGTTTTTCTCTTTTAAGATGAAATCAAATTTGTATTTCCTAAGAAATACTGTCCGTTCTAAAGCCCTTTTCAGTCAATGGCTTCTATATCTTTCCTGTTGTTGTCATTTGTCATCGAGTCAGTCCCGACTCATGACAACCCCATGTGTGCAGAGTAGAACTGCTGCCTGGGGTTTTCAAGATTGACCTTTCAATTCAGATCTCCAGCACTGTCTTCCAATTCGCTTCTGGGCGGATTCAAACCACCAACCTTTCAGCTAGTAGTCTAGTGCTTAAACCATTTGTGCTACCTGTATGCCCCTAAAATTAATTTATTTAGGCTTCCCCTAATACCTACCAGTCAGGATTGCCGTACTATATGTAACGCAACAAAACTAATTTTAAAACCCAAATTGTTTTAACTGAAGTAATATATGTACGTGATTTTAAAATAATACTAAATTTTAAATAACTTATTAAAATATTAAATGACTTCTAAAAATTACCTGTATTTCTAAATAATGTGCTTCTACTGCTATTCATTGATTTATCAATTTTAGACATTTGCCTATTAATGTCCTATTACAGCAGATGAAAATTTAGCTATCTTTCACCACTACTCTTGCTTCCAAAGAGTCAAACATATCAAATAATCCATTCTTTACATTTTTTTCCTAGACACATGCTTTCTGACGTTCTCTGTCCTGCACTAACTTGATCAGGTTGTTCTCTAGGTCTGCCTCACGGTCCTCCTGGGACCACCTTTGGCCATCATCTTGTGAATTTCTACACTGTTTGTCTGTATTTGCCAGGTCACATATCATTTGCTCCCTATTTGCCAGGTCACATATCATTTGCTCCCTATTCCTAGGTCATATATCATTTGCTCCCTATTTGCTAGATCATACTTCATTCACTTTATTAGTTAGCCATCTCGTTTTGGTAGAGCATACTATGTAGCTTCCTGCATAGAAGGTAAAGTTTTGTCTTATGTTTAAAAAGGCCTTTATTTTACTCTCACATCTAATTGATAGCTATAACTTGATATAACCAAAAAAAAAAAAAAGCGCCTTCAAGTCAGTTCTGACTCATGGTAACCCCATGGGTATCCGAGTAGAACTGCACCCCGTAGGGTTTTCATGGGTGTGAACTCTCGGAAACAGATTGTCAGGCATTTTCTTCCAAGGCTCCCCCAGAAGAAATTCTCTGAACCACCATCTTTTTAGTTAGCAGCCAAGAGCTTAACCATTTGCCCCATCCAGAAACTCCATAGCTTGGTATAAAACCAAACCCATTGCTGTTGAGTCAATCCCGACTCATAGCAAGTGTATAGGACAGAGTAGAACTGCCCTGTAGAGTTTACAAGACTGTAATCTTTGCGGAAGCAGACTGCCACATCTTTCTCCCACAGAGAGGCTGGTGGGTTTGAACCACTGACCTTTTCAGTTAGCAGGCAAGTGCTTAACCACTGTGCCACCAGGGCTCCTTTTTATAATTTGATATAAAACCAAAAAAATAAACTCATTGCCATCAAGTTGATTCTGATTCATAGCAACCCTAAAAGACAGAGTTGAACTTCCCAGTAAGGTTTCCAATGGTGTAAATCTTTACAGAAGCAGACTACCACATCTTTCTCCCATGGAGTGGCTGTTGGGTTCGAACTGCCAACCTTTCTGTTAGCAGCTGAGTGCTTTAACCACTGTGCCACCAGGGCTCCTTTATAACTTGATATAGAACTCTAAATTTTCCTGTGTTTGTTTTGCTTTTGTTTTTTCCTGAAACATTTGTTTTTGTTGCACGTACTGTTGCATATAGTTCAGAAGTGGGCTGTTGTAGGGCTGGTTCGGTCTCGATGTCATCAGGACCCAGACTCTTTCCATCTTTTTGCTCTTTCATCTTTAGCCTCTTCATCTGCCCCTTTGAGTTGTCTGCATATGGAGGGAGCCAACGATGATTGCAGCAGTTCCATGCATCTCGTGTGGACAAGAAAACATCCAGCCCAAAACAGAAAGCATTTCTTCTTTTGTATGACTTTTTATTGAAGACTACCACTGAATTTTAAAGACATTGCTCTATTGTCTTAATTTCCAATGTTTTTGTTGAATAGTGTAATATCACTGTTATTTCTGTTCTTTTGAGTGTGATGTGACTTGCTTTTTCACTTTTGAAACGTACAAGTGCTTTGTTTTTCAGTTTTACCATTACAGGCCTTTGGGTGAGTTTTGTTTATTGTTCTTGCACCCTAGGCAATCTGCAGACGTAGCCTTTAGTTCTTGTAAATTTCTCTGATAGTTTGATTCCATTCATTATCTCTGTTCTTGTTTTTGGGATCTCCTATTAGTTAGATGGGCCCTGATGGCGTGGTGGTTAAGCATTTGGCTGCTAACCAAAAGGTTGGCAGTTTGAATCCTCCAGCCGCTCCTTGGAAACCTTATGGGGCAGTTCTACCCTGTCCTGTAGGGTGGCTATGAGTCGGAATCAACTCCAAGGCAATGGGTTTGGTTTGGTATTAGTCAAATGAATGCATTCCACACAAATAAGAGAAATCCTACTTCGGTGGTTTAAAAAATGTTGTGTTTAACACAAAAGGAACTTCAGGGATAGATAGTTTAGGAATGATATATGGCTCAGTGACAGTAACAGGGACCTAAGCTATTTTCATCTTTCCCTTCCACCATCCTTAACTTAAGGTTAATGAGCACAAGATGGCTGATCTACCTGTAGCCAAAGATCTGAGTTCTTTTCAGAAGAAAAGATCAATACGGGGAAGAACAAAATGTGAAAGGGGCTACTTCCCAGGGATAGTGTCACATAGGCACCCCTCACTGCTAGTGAGCCTGGGAAATAAGGGGTTTTAAGTTTTAGCTTTTATAATCTATAAAGCAGCAGGCAAGGGAAAGGGGTTGATTATAGAGGTTGAATGAGACAGTCTGCAGAGTATGCCACAGAACCTCCTGGGGTGCTCCTCTAGAAGGCATGTTTTCTTTACAGTTTTCCCATGTATCTTAGAAGTTGTGTCAGCTTTTTATTTTTCAACCATTCTGTTGGAATTTCTATTTTGGTTTTAAATGTTTCAAAGAGCTCAGTCTTGATAGCTGAATGTTCTTTCTGCATAATATTTTACTATTTAAACATGAGCATGTTCTATTATCTTTCTAAGGAAATAAATTCATGCTGTCTTGAAGTTTACTTCTGTTTCTTACCTTGTCGTTTTTTGGGGTGTTTTTTTTTTTTTTTTTTTCAAATTTCATTTTTCTATTTGTTTTCAAAGCTTTTTGATGTTGGAGATTTCCCCCCAAGTGTCTGGTGATCCTTTTGCATCTGAGTGAGTCTCTAAGAAACTGCGTGGGAGCTCCAGGTGCATGAATGAGGCTTTTCTGCAGGATAACCAGTGCAAGCAAGCCTCTTTTGGGTCCTACCTCACCAAATGTCAGCTCTTTTCTCTTGGTTGTTCAGTTTCTCAAAGAAGAGACTCCTCCACACTCCTGTGTATGGAAGATACACCTGACGATCAGCAGGCTAAGTGCTGGGATCAGAGCCAGGGCTTGGAGGTAGCGAGTAGGCCCATCATTTAGTGTGCAGAGCTTTCATGTAATCACTTACTTTCAGCCCTGCATCCAGTCCCTGGTCACCCTGTGTTTGATGTTTCCTTTCGTATTCAGTTTCTTTTCTTGTTTTCTTCCATTGGACCATAAAACCTATTGCTATCAAGTCAATTCCGACTTACAGCGACTCTGTAGGACATAGTAGAACTGCCCCATAGGGTTTCCAAGGAGCACCTGGTGAATTCAAACTGCCAGCCTTTTGGTTAGCAGCCAATCTCTTAACCACTACACCACCAGCGTTCCCTTGTTTTTTGTTTTCTTTTTCCTCCGTTGGACCGTGAGTGGGCAGAATTGGATTAATCACAGTCCTTGGTTTGTCATTACCACTAATCATTAGTGCAAGGACTGCTTTTATTTGTTTAATTATTTTTAATAATCACTTGTGAACCCAGTACCCGAAGAACAGCTAGAATCTTGAAAATGATACACGTCTTCCTGTGTAGCCCCACCCACTCCCTGTCCCACACTCCTGGTTTCCCAGAGTTGAGAAGTCTGGCTCCTGGCTAAAAACCTATGTGTGGTTTTTTGCAGGCCTGACCATAGCAGTTACAAAGGCTTTTCCTGGCAGGCATGACTGGGAAAGCTGCCCTGCCAACAAGACTTTGTGCACAGCCAATGGATTATAGTCTCTCACAGGAATTGCAATCAAGGACTCAGCCCATCTCTTCCCAACCAGCCATGCTCTTCACATATGTGCATTTCTAGCCTTGGCATATCCGTTCGGAGGAGGCCTCTTTATTGGGGGCCTTCAGTCATACCTCAGGCACTTCCAGTGAAGCTGCCTTACCTGATGGGAGGAGGGGTATGAAAGACACTTTACCCCACATTCAGTAATCAGTATTTTTCCCATCCTAGCCCTCACCTTCTCCACAGCCCCTGGGTCCCTAAAAGTGCAGAAGCCTTTTGTTCAGGGCTCCCTTGGCAGTGCTGATCCACCTGATCCTTTTCCAGGTGTCTTTCTAGGAGAAAAATGGAATAGGGGGAGTCGGCACGTTCTCCAGGTTGCTTTTGCTTATACTTTCTGAGTAAGTGATTAAAGGGCTTCACTGTTCCTTTCATTTCGGCTTGTTTTAATTGGCTACTCTGACACCTGGCAGCTCAGCTCAGCTGTCACCAGCTCAGCTCACTCCTTGACAATACCCAAGGTAACCATCATACTAAATCCCTTGTTCATCATTTTTTGCTTTCTTTTTATAAAATGTTATTGTGTTACAGATTACATTGTTGTTAACTAGTTCACAAATATGGCAGGTCCTAAACCTAATCACTTCTGAGTCATAAAAGGAGGAGAAGAGAGACAGAGAAGACTGACACTAAGGAATGCCAAGAATTGAAGTCACCAGAAACTAGACAAGAGGCCCATAGAAGGAATCAACATGGTTGAGGCCCTGATTTGGACTTTTTAGTCTCCAGAACTGTGAGAAAATAAATTTCTATAAAGCCACCCACTTCTAGTATTTCTATTACAGCAGCATTAGATAACTAAGACATAACTGATTCTACAGGCATCCCTTAAATTATTTTTTTGTTTTAGTTTTCAACTTCATTAAAAGGGTGCCATGGTTGTGATGTGTTAGGACTTCTTTCATTTAATATTACTTAAGTAAGATTCATCTATTATTGCAGGTCTCTGTAAAGGCTACAAATATTCTGTTATATAAATATAACACAGTTCATTCATCTACTACACTTTTCATTGTCATTGAAGTTATACCCAGGTTTTTACAATTGAGTCCAGCGCTAAGAGCATTCTTGAATGAGTCTCCTTTTATACAAGTGCAAGGGATCTCATTTGCCAGGAATTGCTGCATCATGAGATAGCTGCACATCTACAAAAGGTTCGGCTTTTGCAGATAATGCCAAATCGCTTTATAAAGTGGTTGAAATAACCTACACTTGCACCAACAATGTATGTACATCCAGATCCTCTCCAGCACTTGGTATTGCTGGACATTTTAATGTTTGCCAGTCAGGTGTAAAATAATAGCTCGTTGTGGTCTTCATTTGCATTGCCTTATCCGCTAATTATGTTGAGTATTTGTATTGGTTACCTGTGTTTTGTCCAACACCAGTTTTCTTAGTAAACCATTGGTGCTCTTACTGATTTGTAGAATTATATATATATATCCCTTATGTTTTTCCTTTGTTGGTTGTATGTGCGTGGTATCATCCAGTTTCATTTGTCTTTTCACTTTTTATGTTTTATGATGCTCAGAAGTTCTTAATTTTAATGTAGTCAGATATAGCAAACTTTTATATGTAAGAAATCTTTCTATCCTAAGGTTTAAAACATGTTTTCTAAAAGTTTTAAGTTATGTTTTTGACATTTTAAGTCTTAATCTATCGGGAGTTGACTTCAGTTAATATGGTGTGAAGTAAAGCTCCAGTTTCATCTTTCTCAGTATGAATAACTGTTGTTTTCTAACCCTATTTATTGAATAGTCTTTCTAAACTGATGTACTACTGTCATTCAAAACATGCCTCAGTCAGTTTCTCTGTTTCTGGACTCTATTTTTCCTATTCCACTAATCTTTTGGGCAGGGGGGGGGGTCTATTCCTTTGCCACTATTTTCTGTAGCTTTATAGTAAATCCTGATTCATGGTAGGGTAAGTCCTCTTTTCTGTTTAGAAGTATCCTGGCTATTCTTGGTCTTTTGCTTTCCCGTATGTATTCTAAAATCATGTTGTCAGATTTTATGAAAGCCCTGTTGGAATTGATTAGAATTACATGGAATCTATAAAGTTTTATAATTTCTGCATAGAAGTTCTTCACACATTTTTGGTAAAGTTATTCCTTGATAATTGATGTTCTCTGATACTATTATAAGTAGGGTCTTCTTTTTAATTATGTTTTCTAATTGTTATATTGTCCAAAAATGAAACTGACTTTGTTAATTTTAATATCCAGCTACTTTACCAAGTTCTTCATTGTTTCTAATAGTATATAGCTTCTTCTAGATTTATTTTTATGTAACAGTCATATCATTTGCAAACAATAACAATTTTATTTTCCAATTTTTATGCCTCATGTTTTTTTTTATGCTTTATTTCACTTACTGGTGTCTCTAATAGAATGTTGATTAGAAGTGGGAATCATATAACGTTTTCTTTAGGACTTTTGCATCTAGACTCATGAATAAAGTGAGTGTAATATCCTTTCTTGTAAAGTCTTTGGATTTTGGTATCAAGTTTTGCCAGTTTAGTACAATAATTTGGGAATTTTTCTAGTTTTTTTAATTTTGTCTAGACAGGTGTGTATGAAATTGGGATGATATGTTGATTAAAAACTTGATAGAACTCACCTGTAAAACCATCTAGGCCTTCCTGTTTTCTTTGTTGGACAGTTTTTAGCCACTGCTTTGATTTCTTAAATAGTGATAGTATTATGCTTTTAATAGTTTTTCTTGAGTCAATAAAGCTATAATTTGCTAGGAATTTTTATCAATTTCATTTGTTTTTAGTATTATTGGCAATTAGTTGTTCATAATGTTCTCTTTAACATTTTAATCTTTGATATATGTGTAGTTGTGTCCCCTCTTTATTCATAGTATTTTTTATGACTTCTGTCTTCTCTTGATAGTGTTGGTAGAGGTTGTCTATTTTATTAGCTTTTCAAAGAACTGACTTTTGGCGTGTTGAACTGTTATTTCACTAACTTCCTCTCCCTTTCAATTTCTGCAGAGAATAAATCTGTGTCTGAGGGAGAAGGGACATTGGTTATTTTTTGCGTATTCTCAGCCACTCCCTACACAGGTTGTCGACCAGTCCCCACCTTTTGAGACCCACACATTACACCTCCTCAGCAATACCTGGTGCCTCCAATTCCTGAGCCTTTAGTTTTCCAAAGAGCCTTTGCCAGCTTCTCATAGGTGTTTCTCTGTGCGGGCCCTTAGCTTGTAGCTTTGCTCATCTAAGTCAGTTTCTTCTCTCCATATGCTTTCAGTTTTCCAAAAAATGTGTTGAAATCTCTTACATGCTGATGTCTTTTCTCCTTTTCTCTTTGTTTTTTTGTGTGTTTCTTTTTAAACTTTTTATTCTCATTTTACAGTGGTTTGAAAAAGGTGAGGAGATAATTATACCATTTTTAACTTCAGGCAAACATATCATCCTATTCCAAAACAGGCATTGACTGAACACCTGGATGCTATTCTCCTGGAAAAGGCAGAGACGGAGCAACAGTATCTTGCTCTGAAGAAAGAAAATGTTAAAATGAAGCAAGAGGTTGAGGTAAGGAAATATTTTAATATGTTTGTTTCTTTTTACTAATATAAATAATGGAGCCCTGGTGACACAGTGGTTAAGAGGTTGGCTGCTAACCAAAAGGTCAGCAGTTCAAATCCACCACGCGCTCCTTGGAAATCCTATGGGGCAGTTCTACTCTGTCCTGCGTAGGGTCGCTATGAGTTGGAATCCACTCAATGGCAATGGGTTTTTTGATTTAGTATATGAATAGTATAGTCATAAATTTTAGAGATAAGACTTTGAAAAGCATCTACTCCAGTTTTAACATAAATGGGGAAACTCAGAAACTGAGATTTTAAAAGAAAAATAACTGAAATCATCTAACTGCGTAAAGACAGAACTAACATTTACTTATTGTATTGTTAGTCTTTCTTAATAGCTGTAACATCACTCTTTAATAAAAAATGAAAAAAGTACTGATTTTATGAAAAAGTACATATTTATATGAATTAATTTCACACATATTCTAAACACTGTTATATGTTCAATTCAAGGATAGTCCTTAAATCATTTTTCCATTTTCTCAGTATGGTTTCGCCTATTAGGTTCAGGCTAAATTTTCTCCAACAAAAAACCTCTTTGTAATCAATTCAGGAGCTATTAGTTAAAGCCTTGTGACTTAAGTAACATTGGAGATTTCCTAGCTTTTAGTTATTACTTTGGGTAATGGGTTTTAGTACTGCTGGTATCTTTTGTCATGCTTATGATAGGAAAGGGTTACGTAGAATTCTTGGAATCTCACCATCATGCTTCTCTATGTTCATTTCTGCTCGTTTCTTTTCTCTCTAGTTAGCCTGTGGCTAATATTTTCTGGTGGCAGAGATTTCTTTTATCTTACTTAAATAATGTATGTATGCTTATTTTTAAAGGATTTTGTAACTAAGGTGGAAGATCTGCACAAGGAGTTTGAACAATCACATAGAAACTACGTGAAAGAAATTGAAAGTTTGAAAAATGAATTGATAGCAGTACATTCTCAACACAGTGAAGATAAAGAGAGCTTGCAAAAGGAGCTGGAAGAAGCAGTGAAGAAACAATTAGAGCTTTCAGAACAACTTAAATTTCAGAATGACTCTGAAAATAATGTTAGAAAACTGCAAGATGAGATTCAGAAAATCCGGCCAGCTTACGAGGAGCAAATTTTATATCTGCAAAAGCAATTAGAAGCTACCACTAATGAAAAGAAGCAAGAAATTAATAATCTCCACAAAGTCATTGAGGCTAATTCTCAGGATCACCAAAGAGATATTAATAGTTTACAAGAAGAACTTTTGCACTTGAAAGCTATGCACCAGGAAGAGGTGAAGGACTTCATGTGCCAGATTGAAACCTCTGCTAAAGAACATGAAGCAGAAGTAAATATGTTGAATCAGCTAAAGGAGAACTTAGTAAAACAGTGTGAGGCGAAGGAGAAGAACATTCAGGAGAAATATCAATGTGAATTAGAAAACTTGAGGAAAGCCTCAAGTGCAAACCAAGAAAAACAGATATGTTCTGTACTCTTACAAGAAGATGTTGTTGTAGAACAAGCGGCGAATGAAAAAGTCAAACACTTAGAAGATACCTTAAAAGAACTAGAATCACAACATAGTATCTTGAAAGATGAGGTAACTTACATGAATAATCTTAAATTAAAACTGGAAATGGATGCCCAGCATATAAAGGATGAGTTTTTCCATGAGCGGGAAGACTTAGAATTTAAAATTAATGAACTATTACTAGCTAAAGAAGAACAGGGCTGGCTAATTGAAAAATTAAAATCTGAGCTAGAAGATGCAAATAAAAAATTTTGCTGTATTGTAGAACAACATAATAAAGAAATACAGAGTCTTAAGGAACAACATCAAAAAGAAATAGCAGAACTAAATGAGACGTTTTTGTCAGGTTCAGAAAAAGAAAAATTAACATTAATGTTTGAAATACAGGGTCTTAAGGAACTATGCGAAAATCTACAGCAAGAAAAGCAAGATGCAATCTTAAATTACGAGAGTTTGCGAGAGATTATGGAAATTTTACAAACAGAACTAGGGGAGTCTGCTGGCAAAATAAGTCAAGAGTTTGAATCACTGAAGCAACAGCAAGCTTCTGATGTTCATGAACTGCAGCAGAAGCTCAGAACTGCTTTTAATGAAAAAGATGCTCTTCTTGAAACTGTGAATTGTCTCCAGGGGGAAAAGGAAAAATTATTATCTCAACAAGAATTAGTACCAGAGCTTGAAAATACCGTAAAAAGCCTTCAAGAAAAGAATGAACAGTACTTAATTAGTCTCAGTCGGAGAGATACCATGTTACAAGAATTGGAAGCAAAGATCAGTTCTCTGACTGAGGAAAAAGATAGTTTCATAAATAAAATGAAAAATTCTCATGAAGAGATGGATAATCTCCATAAAAAATGTGAAAGGGAAGAAGGATTGATTACAGAACTTACAGAGAGAGTGGAGCAAACTACCCAGTACAACGGCGAACTAAAGCAAAAGGTAAATGAATTAACAGAAGAACTAGAAAAGACTTTAACACAAAAGGACCAAAATGACCAAGAACTAGAAAAGCTTATGGTACAAGTTAAAATTCTCTATCAGGACCAAGAAGCACTGTCATCTAAAGTGAAGTTACTGTATGAGGAAAATAATACACTGAGTTTAGAAAAGAGCCAGTTGAGTAGCGATTTGGAAGCTCTTCTATCTCAGAAAGAAGGGGATGTTAGGCTTAAAGAACAGATTACTGAGTTAGAGAAGACATTTCAGTTAACAGTTGAAGAGCGAGATACTTTTAGTAGATTGTTTCAAAATGAGCAGCTTCAGAAGTTATTTGTCAAAACCCAGTTGTACGGTTTTCTTGAACAGATGGGGTTAAAAGTTTCAGAAGAAAACGAAGAGCAAGATGTTGTAAATGTCCTACAAGTTGTAGGTGAATCCTTAGCAAAAATGAATGAGGAAAAACACAACTTAGTTTCTCAATATGATGAAAGGGTATTAGAGTTAGAAAAAGAGGTTAAGTGCGCTCAAGAAGAGCACATAGCTCAGTGTGAGGAACTTAGGTCTTTACTAGAAGACTATGAGCAAGAGAAAGTACTCCTAAAGAAAGAGTTAGAAGAAACCCTGTCAGAAAAAGAGGCCCTCCAGCTGGATCTTCTAGAAATGAAGAATGCTAATGAAAAAACAAGGCTTGAAAATCAGGATCTTTTAATTCAGATTGAAGAAGCATCTCAAAAATTGTTGGAGAGCGAAAATGAAATTCATAATGAAAAATTATTTATAAAGGAACACGAAAACCTAAGACCATTCCTAGAACAAAAAGAATCTGAATTGCAAGATGTAAGAGCAGAGCTGGCCTTACTAAAGGTACTATTTAAATTTTATTTGTTAAATTGTCTTTCTAGCATTGATTTGAATAAATTATTAGTTCTATAGTACTTTATATTCATAAAGTATATATACTAATATGTATGTTATATAAATATTTGGGGTATATAAATATATTTATAGTTTTTAGCATTTAAGCTCAAATGGCAAATTTCAAAAAAGTACATTCAACATTTTCATTTTGTGTATCCTGTTTATTACATTGGTCATTTTGGTCAATTTTAAAATCTTGAATTTACATAAGATTAAATGATTAGGGATTTAAATAATCTGTCCAAATTGTACCAATTAGTTACTAGCAGAAGCTCAACTTAACATGAAAAAGCTTGAATTTCAATTGCACGTGCTTTACATACTACCTTTATGTGTAGAAAACTATTGAGTAAAAATGTGGGCTGTAGAGATACTTCCCTTTGGCTAAACTTTTAAGTCTTCTCCAAAACTTGTGAAGTAGAAGTGTGGTAAATTATAATCATCATTTAATCTTTTCCTTATTATATTGTATGTTGCAATGTGTCAAGTTGTTCATCTTGGCCTCTGATACTGCTGTTTTTTACAGTAAATGCTATATGCATAAGGTTAATATTACCTGGTCTACCAAGGAAAAAAAGACTACCAAAATTGCTTTTTATGTAAATTCTCTTTGATACTGATTGTTCTCATGATTTCCAGTTCATCATGGGTAATGAAGTAAGTTACGTTTTTGTTTGTTTGTTTGTTTTTCCTATAAAATCTAGGATTCCTTAGAGAAATCATCTTCTGTAAAAAATGATCAAACTTCCTCAGTGAAAGAGCTGGAAGAAAAAATAGGTAACTGGTTTTGCATATGATGTCTCAGTTTTAATATAACTAGTTAGATTCTTGTTAGTATTAAAATAGGTTGGGAGATATGGTGGCCAATTAATGAGTTGTTAAAAGCACAATAAACTGATGTCTTTTGCTGATTGCACTGTCCTTCCATGTTGGCCAGCTGTTTGCCTTCCCTTTCAAAACTCTCACTTTCTGTTGGTTAGTCCAGACAAAGGAATGGTATGATATCATTTATAAATGATTCCATTGTTGCTTTTGGATTTTTCATTCATTCAGCAAACTTTATTTTGAATGCCAAACTATTTTTGGCACTGGTAATAGAAAGATATAGACCATGTCCTCCAAGAGCTCAGTGCCTAGGCAAGGCTGTAATTGTAGTAGTTTGTGTTATGGACAAGTTACAGTGCTGGCGATGGAGGAAGGCATGATGGACTGCCTGTTTTGACTTAGGAAATACATCACAGATTAGGTTATACTTGAGCTAGGTATTGAAGAGCAAGAAATTTGACACAAGAAGAAAGGTATTCTAGCAAGAGGGCATAGCAAGTGCTTTTTTAACGTGTGTGTTTGTAAAACATACGTGTGCATGAACATACATAACATCTAGGGGCATATTAGTAACGTCCTGGCGAAGCAGAAGTCCAGTCATAAAAGCACTAGCGTTGTATGCAGAGGGATTTGGACTTTATCCGTCCCTTCATTTTTTATAGTAATATTACAAGATAGCTCTTTCATTCCCATTGAATGATGAGGAAACAAAGACTCTAAAGTGTTACGTAATGTGCCCATGATTCTTCAGCTTACGCCCAGTTAGACTGGGGAGAGGGAGTGATGAAAAGGAGGTTAGAATGAGTCTTAGGTTTCTGGATTAGTGGTTGGAGTTTACTTCTGTCACCCAAATATGAGGAAAACATGTAAAAGGATAAAGAGTACAAGTTTTGGAGTCTGGCAGTCCTGAGTTTTAATCCTGGCACACACAGCACACTCTCCAATTTGATCAACTCTGTATCGTGTTGATACTACCCTACATCATAGAGCTGTTATGAAAATTAAAGCAGATAGTAAGTACTTAGGGTGATACGTGATACTTAGTACATATTCAATAAATAACCCATCACTGTCAAGTTGATTCCAACTGATAGCGACCCTGTAGGACAGAATACAACGGCCCTGTAGAGTTTCCGAGGGTCTGATCTTTACAGAAGCAGACTGCCACATCTTTCTTCCATGGAGCAGCTGGTGGGTTCAAACCACCAACCTTTCGATTGGCAGCTGAGCACTTACCCACTGCACCACCAAAGCTCCTTATTCAATAAATAACCTGTTGCCGTCAAGTCAATTCCAACTCGTAACAACCCTATAGGACAGAATAGAGCTGCCCCACAAGGTTTCCAAGTTGCAGCTGGTAGATTCGAACTGCCGACCCTTTGGTTAGCAGCCAAGCTCTTAACCACTGTACCACCAGGACTCCATTCAGTACATAGTAGCTTAAAAATATGGTTACTGTTTGAGGAGCTCCTATATGCCAGGCACTTTGCTTTGTACTTTATATTTACATTTATGGGGCTTAGAAGAAGCTTGCAAGATAGATAGGTATCTCCATTATATAATTGAAACTTAAAAAAGTTGATTTTGGAAACCAGAATGTAAACTCAAGTCTGCCATCCAAAACCCGTTGCTGTCGAGTTGATTCCAACTCATAACCATCCTATAGGACAGGGTAGAACTGCCCCCATAGAGTTTCCAAGGAGCGTGTGGTGGATTTGAACTGCTGACCTTTTGGTTAACAGCCGTAGCACTTAACCACTATGCCACCAGTTTCCCAAGTCTGCCGTAAGAAGATGTAAAAGCTTTATTCATCCTTGTATATCACTCCCTTTTTTTTTTTTTTAAGCACCTTGCATAGTGCTTAAGGAGCCTGGTGGCACTGTGGTTAAGCGCTCAGCAATTCTGTTCTGTCCTCTAGGGTCGCTGTGCATCAGAAACAACTTTGATGGCACACAACAACAACATAGTACTTAAAGCATAGTTGATATACCTGTTTGGATTAATTCATTCCCAAAGAAGATGAGCTTTTTCTTTTAAGATTTTCAGAACTGAGTAGATAACTGCTCTGAAATACACACAACTGTCTGGGACAGAAAGCATACCGTATGACTTACAATCTCTAAAAGTTCCGTTTTTCTTCTTTGATGTTTGTCTAGTACTGCTGCTCTCAGTAGTAGTTTCCCAGTAGAGAATAGATTTTAGGTAATGGTGTTATGTCTTCAGAATACTTGTAAATTCTACCAAAGATGGACTTATTAAACCATTCCTCAAGTGTCGTAAAATAGCTTGTCATCAGACAGTGCAGTTTTCTCCCGATTTGCCGTATTTTATGCAAATAATGCGCCGCTCCTGCGTTTATTTGCCAGCCGCACCCTCCCCCTGTGAGGAATTTTTGTAAGCTTGCTATGCTAATTTTTTTAACAGGAACATGTGGAAGAGGATTGGCATGGAGCGCTTGTGAGGGTGCCTTGTGCGGGGAGGGCGCGGCCGGCAGACAAACACAGAAGGCATGCGTTATTTGTGTGAAAATACAGTATTGTCTTCTGTTCAATTATTAACTGCCCCAAACATGATAAACCTCCAATAACTGGCATTAATAATGCTTAAAAAATGCAGGTAAGATGATGATGAAAAACAGTCCTGATATTATGCTTTGCAACTTAGTGACACTAGCATAATTTTTTAATTGTCACAACTAGAAGATACTGAGTTGTAAATGGGAAGTGTGAGTCTAACAGCAAGATGGATTTGGATAATTTCTGTTTTAAATGAGAATTCTGTTCCATTGGAAATGATATTTTAAATTATTTGAATGACAGTACAAATTTTATCACTGCAGGTAGGAAAGAAGTTTATATTTAGTTGACTTTTATGTGGATCTTTTATATTCTAGACAGTTACAGACATAATCTCGAAGATGCTCTCTCTGACTTAAGGAGGAAGTGAATTAACTAGCAGCAAGATCAGAAGGCATAGGCATTTATGTTGGCCTACATAGAGATCGTGAAATCTATAATTATCTTCACACTGGCATACCCAGTGCATAGTAGGTGTTTAACAAATATTTGTTGAATGACTGAGTGCAAATTAAGACAAGAGAAGAACATGTGTTTGCAGTGGCATATTTTGTTGAATGTTGCTTTATTAACAGTAAAGTTTATCATATTCCCTAAGAAGAAGACCCTTTTAAAGATCCTTCGAAATCCATTTTAGCAAACATCCTTTTTTGGTTACAAAACAGTAGAGTTAAAATATATCAGCTCTTCTAATCCCTGACGTGGGCATGTGCAGTCCTAGGAGGAAAGCAAAGATGAGTTTATGTCAGGTGATGTAAAGAACCTAAAAGCATTTTAAGAGTTAATTTACCTAGGTTTGGGGTGCCAGTGGTGAATTTGGCTGTTTCAGTATGTAACTTGCTAAATACATTATGACTCCAATCAACAGTGTTAATTTCATTTCTTGACTTGATTAGATAATATTTTTATTATTCGGGTGACAGAGCCCTAACAGAGTTAATTAGAAACATAGTGGATCATTATGCTTAATAGCGGAAAGACAGCCTCTGTGTTTTGTTTAATTTCTTGTCTCTCCTTTCTACATATTATAATATCCTAAAAATAAAAACTCAGTTTTTTCTGTTCAAATCACCTTTATCCATCCACGTTTGTTAATTGTCTCCTGTCAAATACTCACTTGGAGAGTGTTATTAGTGAATGTGCCCTCCATCTGTGAATGAAAAGGAATGACTATAGGATTTATCTGGAATAGGAAAGCAAAATTCCTAATCCATCCATCATCTTTATTAGAAGAGATCTGGACAAAAAACATGTTAACATTTTTAAATATTAAATTTTATTTCATAATTCAAGTAATCTTGCTTTTTTTGTTTTTGCTAGAAATAATAAGCAATATCAGTCTTTGAGAAGATCAGTAGAACCATCCAGAACACAGTCTGGCTAGAGTAATTTCAATGAAATGATTTTGAAGTACTTAATAAAATCATATTAGATGATTATTGCTAATAATAATTTAGCAATAATATACTTTTAATAATAGGTATTAGTTAAATTTACTATCTTGTGGTTTTACCTTAACCATTTAAAACAGAGGCCAGCAGATATTTGTGTAAAGGGCCAAGTAGTAAATATTTTAGGTTGTGTGGGCCATATGCTCTGTCACAGCCATTCAGCCCTACCATTGTGGCGCAGAAGTGGCCGTAGGCAGTATGTAAATGAAGGTAATTGTGTTCCAGTAAAACTTTATTTATAGATACCAAAATATAAATTTTATGTGATTTCCACGTGTCATGAAATAGTATTCTTTTGATTTTTATTTTTTCAGTTATTTAAAAATGTTAAAAATATCAATCTTAGCTCATAGGCTATACAAAAACAAGTGCGGGCCAGATTTGACCCATTGGCGTTAGTTTGCTGAAGACAAACATTATGGATTAGCAGTCTAGGGGAGAAATGAAATCGCAAAGGTAACAAGACAAAGAAGTTTAGGAGAAAAAATTCTAATCTTTGGAGAGTGACAATTTAATGATACTTGTTCCTCATTTTGCTTTGTAAAAGAGTCAAATAGTTTCTTGTTAGGAAGAATACTTTTTAGTTTTTTATTTTTATTAATTGGCTAGTTACCAGTTTTGTGTTTTACTGTTTGGACACCTCTACAAATGATAAAAAGAAAAAGTGTTCTGATACCTTTTTTTTTTTCCAAACAAGTCTAGTGTGAATATTTAGAGTCTTATTATCAGTAAACGTATTTCAGTTAAAACGTTAATTGGGGCATACAATCTAGATCAGAAGTGCAAAAATCAGACATCAAATAAAGGAATAATCACATTTTGCTTTAGTTTTATTCATTAATTCTTTCATTCAGTACATATTTATTGTTTACTATGGGCCAGGCACAAATCTAGATGTAGGGGATCAGTAGTAGACAAGACAAAATTCCCTGCCTTCATGGAGCTTTCATTCTAGCTGTAAGAGGGAGGAGATAACAATAAGCAAGATGAAAAATAAAATATATAGTAAGTTAGAGATGAGTGTTAAGAAGAGAAATCGGAGGGAGATAAGGAGTGTTAATTTGGGGGGTTAGGAGGAAGGTGCATTTTAGATAGTGTTGCCACTGAGAAGGAAACTTTAAGACTTGAAAGAAGTGAGGGAGCAAGTAATGCAATAATCTGGGTTAAGAGTTTTCAGGCAGAAAGAACAGCAGGCCTGTATCAGGAGCCTGCATTTTAAGAAAAGCAACAAGGCCAGTAGGGTTGGAATGGAGTGAAAGAGAGAAGGATGAAGAGACAAGGTCAGAGGTACTAGGAGCCCAGATGCTGTAGGGCCTTGCATGCCATTGTAAGGTCTTTGACTACCTATAGGCGGACTGGGAAGCAGTCAGCAGACTAAGCAGAGGAGAGACATGCTGTGACTTAGGTTTTTACGGGATCGTCCTGACTCCTTTGTTAAATATACTACATTGAAAGGAGCAAGAGAAGGAGACCAAGCTAGGAGGCTGTAGTAATCTCCGTGAGAGCTGATCATGGCTTAGATCATGTAGTTGCAGTAGAAGGGATGAAAAGTTGTCAGATTCTAGATGTACCTTCAAGGTAATGCCAACAGAATGTACTGAGGATCTGATGTGACCTACAAGAAAAATGGAAGCGACAAGAATGACAACATGGTTTTTAGTATAAGCAACTGAAAGAATAGATACCATTTACTCACTAAGATGACAGAATGATTAAAGGGGCAAGTTGAAATAGGGGGAGATCAGGAGCTCAGTTGTAAATTTAAATATCAGTCCAAGTGGAGATATCAGGTAACCTGTTGAATATGCAAATCTTGCATTAAAGGGAGAGAAGCTAAAGATAAAAACAAAATGTAGTTAATTTAGTAGTTGGCATTTAAAGCCATGAGATTGAGCTCACCAAGGAAGTAAGTGTAGAAAAAAAGATGAGGACCAGAGACTGTTCATCTTGTAAAGACCAGGAAGACAGAAACAACAAAGGAGACTGAGAAGGAGCAACCAGTGAGATGGGAAAATCTGGAGCATAAAATGTCTTGAAAGTGTTTCTGGAAGGAAACAATGTTTAACCATAGCAGATGCTGCCAATGAGTAAATAAGATGAGTACTGAAAACTAGCCATTGGATTAAGCAGCACAAAGGTCATTGGAAACTGGACTAGCAGTTTTGGTGAGGTGCTGGAGCCAGAAGCACCGTTGAAATGGATCAGGAAGAAATGGAGAGAAACTTGAGAGTGTACGCAGACAACTCTTTCGTACAATTTTACTATAAAAGAAGGAACAGATGGACAATATCTAAAGGGGAATTGTGGTTTATGTATTTTATGAGAAATAAAACACCACCTTGTAACATTTTACCAATCCTATCTTGATCTGTCCCTTACCCTTTCTAGCTGCCTCTGCTATTCTGGCCTAATTTTTTTTTCTGACATGTTTGCTTTCTTGCATGTTTAGAGACTGTTAGAAAAAAATCCATAGATAGGAAGAACTTGATACAGAAGAAAGGGAGAGAATTGCTGCACTGATGGCTTTGTAGGCGAGAAAATATGGGATGAAATGCAGAAGTGAAATAGGGTAGTTGGCCTTTGCTGCACACACAGTTCATGCCAGACAGAAGGCAGAGTATTTGAGCTAGGTACAAGTAGATTAAGAGGGACAGAAATTCAGATCATAATCTGAAGTTAAGTAAAGATATCATCAAGGAAGTAAGGTCAGGAACACTGGAGTTCAGATAGGGAGGTAACTAAACAGGTTAAGGGAAGGATTACATTGGATAGGTGAAATATATTACAGGCTTAGTCATAAAAATGAAGTCCAGCAGCCACGAGGAAGAGTGTGCCTAGGGAGTGTAAATATTTAACTCTGTCTGATGATGTGTCCTCTACTTCATCCTGATTTCCACATTAACCACCAAAAATCCTAATGCCATCATTGCAAGGAAATCTAACAGGAAAGAAGTCCTAACATCCTCTCCGATTCCTAGGCACTTGTGAAATGGCTAAAAAAAGTAGGCTGTTGTGCAGGATAGAAAAAAATGAAAAATGTTTACATAGTGTTTGCCTCACTTAGATAATGAATAAGTTCTCACTTTTTAAAAAATTGTTAATGTTTTTGCTGCTTATGACTTTTAATTTCAATTTGCAGAGTTTGTATTCCAAAAAAAAAATAATTTTTAGGGCTAAAATAAGAAAATAAGCTGAACATTTTCTATTTTTTCCTTTTGAGTTCATATATAATCCTTTAATTTTCTCATTTTTAGAAAATCTGGAAAAAGAATCCAGAGAAAAAGAGGAGAAAATAAATAAGGTAAAGCTAGTTGCTGTGAAGGCAAAGAAAGAATTTGATTCTAGCAGAAAAGAGGTAAGATGACCTAGCAATGACAGACTCTTGAGTCTTATGTTTTAGAAAATCAAAGGTTTTCTCTGTGTGAAAAAAGCTCTTAACTTTAATGTATATTTAAAATAGGCCCAGACTCTAAGGGAAGAGCTTGAGTCCCTTAGATCAGAAAAGGATCAGTTGTCTGCTTCCATGAGAGATCTCATTCAAGGAGCAGAAAGCTACAAGGTAAAAATAGGTGTTTTAATTATTAACAAGTTATATTTATATTTTCTAATTTAAGAAAATAACTGGAAATGTAAAACTCTACTCCATAAAACAGTCACCTTGTATTTTTAGGAATTTCTCTGTGTGTGTGTGCACACCTGCATACATACGCATGTGGAATAAGGTATATACTTTGAGTACCAAAATTTTAAGTCACTAAGCTATAAATGGTTCCTTTAAGCCGTTTGTGTTTTTAAAGTAAAGTTTAATTTTGGGGTTTTTGTTTTTGTTTTCATGTCTGTAGACTTTATAGAAAGAGCATATGGACATTCAGTGTATTTTCTGTTACAGAGTTTAACAACTGATGAAGTGCAAACCTGTGCAGGCAAATTCATTTTTCTTTTAACCCATTGTAGTAGTAGTAGTAGTACTGTGCTTTACATGAAAGTTTACAGCTCCAGTTAATTTCTCAAACAAAAATTTATACACATATTGTTATGTGACACTGGGTGCAATCCCTATAATGTAACAGCATACTCCCCCTTTCTACCCCAGGTTTCCCGTGTCCAGCCAGCTCCTTTCCCTTCCTGCCTTCTCATCCTGCCTCTGGACAGGACCCACCCATTTGGTCTCATGTGTCTGCCTGAACTAAGAATACTCTTCACAAATATTATTTTATGTTTTATACCCCAGTCTAATCATTGTCTGAAGAATGGGCTTCCGGAATGGTTTTAGTTCTGGGTTAACAGAGCATCCGGGGACCATGGCTTCAAGGGTTCCTCCCATCTCAGTTAGTCCATTAAGTCTGGTCTTTTTACGAGAATTTGAGTTCTGCACCACGTCTCCTATTCCGTCAGGGGCTCTCTGTTGTGTTCCGTGTCAGGGCCGTCATTGGTGATAGCTGAGCACCATCTAGTTCTTCTGGCCTCAGGCTGATGGAGTCTCTGATTTGTGTGGCCCTTTTGTCTCTTGGGCTAATACATTCTTCTGTCTTTGATGTTCTTCATTCTCCTTTGCTCCAAGTGGGTTGGGACCAACTGATGCATCTTAGAATGCATCTCACAAGATTTTAAGACCCCAGACACCACTTACCAAAATGAGATGTAGAACATTTTCTTAATAAACTTTGTTATGCCAGATGACCTAGATGTCCCCTGAAAACATGGTCCCCAGATTCCTGCCCCCTGCTACACTGTCCCTCAGAGTGTTTGATCATGTTCAGGAAACTTCTTAGCTTTTTGGTTTAGTCCAGTTGTGCTGACTTCCCCTGTATTGTGTGTTGTCCTCCCCTTCACCTAAGATGATTCTTGTCTACTCTATAGTAGTGAATTCCTGTCTCCTTCCTCCCCTCCCTCTTATAATAGTGGTCTCATACAATATTTGTCCTTTTGCAACTAATTTCACTCAGCCTAATGCCTTTCAGGTTCATCCGTGTTGTGAGATACTTCATGAATTCATCATTATTCTTTATTGTTGTGTATTCCATTGTGTGTATGTACCATAATTTGTTTATCCATTTGTCTGTTGATGGGCATCTAGGTTGTTTCTTTTTGCGATCATAAACAGTGCTGCAGTGAACATGGGTGTGCATATATCTATTCGTGTGACAGCTGTTATTTTTCTAGGATATATTCCAAGGAGTGGCATTGCTGGATCATACGGTACTTCTATTTCTAGCTTTTTAAGGAAGCGCCAAATCGATTTCCGAAGTGGTTGTACCATTTTACATTCCCGCCAACAGTGTATAAGTGTTTCATTCTCTCCACAGCCTTTCCAGCATTTATTATTTTGTGTTTTTTGGATTAGTGATAGCCTTGTTGGAGTGAGATGGTATCTCATTTTGGTTTTGATTTGCATTTCTTTAATGGCTAATGAGCATTTCCTCATGTATCTGTTAGCTGCCTGAATGTCTTCTTTGGGGAAGTATCTATTCATATCCTTTGCCCATTTTTTAATTGGGTCATTTGTCTTTTTGTTGTTGAGGTTTTGCACTGTCTTGTAGATTTTAGACATATCCCTGATCGGATATGTCGTAGCCAAAATTTTTTTCCCAGTCTGTAGGCTGTGTTTTTACTCTTTTGGTGAAGTCTTTCGATGACCGTAAGTGTTTGATTTTTAGGAGCCCCCAGTTGTCTCTCTTCTGGTGGTTGTGCATTGTTACTTACGGTTCGTATTGTGTTTATGCCATGTATTAGGGCTCCTCGCATTGTCCGTATTTTTTCTTCCATGATCTTTATCGTTTTCAATTTGATATTTAGGTCTTTGATCCATGATCCATTTGGAGTTAGTTTTTGTGCATGGTGTAAGGTATAGGTCTTGTTTCAGTCTTTTTAGATGGATATCCAGTTATGCCAGCACCATTTGTTACAGAAACTGTCTTTTCCCCAATTAACAGACTTTGGGCCTTTGTCCAATATCAGCTGCTCATAGGTGGATGAAGTTATATCTGGTTCTCAGTTCTGTTCCATTGGTCTGTGTATCTATTGTTGTACGGGTACCAGGCTGTTTTGACTACCACGGTGGTATAATGGGTTCAAAAATCAAATAGTGTGAGGGTTCCCACTTTGTTCTTCTTCAGTAGTGCTTTACTTATCCGTGGCCTCTTCCCTTTCCATATGAAGTTGATAATTTGTTTCTCCAGCTCATTAAAAAATGTCATTGGAATTTGGATCAGGATTGCATTGTATCTGTAGATCATTTTGGGTAGAATTGACATTTTTACAATGTTGAGTCTTCCTATCCATGAGCAAGGTATGTTTTTCCACTTATGTAGGTCTCTGTTGGTTTCTTGCAGTGGTGTCTTGTAGTTTTCTCTGTATAAGTCTTTCACATCTCTGGTTAGATTTATTCCTAAGTCTGTTATCTTCTTGGGGGTATTGTAGATGGTATTGATTCAGTGATTTCCTCTTTGAAGTTCTCTTTGTTGGTGTAGAGGAATCCGAGTGATTATTTATGTGTTTATCTTGTATCTTGATACCTTGCTGAAATCTTCTGTTAGTTCCAGTAGTTTTCTTGTGGATTCTTTGGGGTTTTCTGTGTATAAGATTATATCATCTGCAAATAGAGATACTTTTACTTCTTCCTTACCAATTTGGATGCCCTTTATTTCTTTTTCTTGCCTAATTGCTCCGACTAGGACCTCCAGCACAGTGTTGAATAAGAGTGGTGATAAAGGGCATCCTTGTCTGGTTCCCGTTCTCAAGGTGAATGCTATCAGACTCTCTCCATTTAGGATGATGTTGGCTGTTGGCTTCATATAAATGTCCTTTATTATGTTGAGGAATTTCACTTCTATTCCTGTTTTGCTGAGAGTTTTTATCATGAATGGGTGTTGGACTTTGTCTAATGTCTTTTCTGCATCAGTCAGTAAGATCATGTGGTTCTTGTTTTTTGTTTTATTTATGTGATGGGTTACACTGATTGTTTTTCTAATGTTGAACCATCCCTGTATAGGATACCTGGTATGACTCCCAGTTTGTCTTGGTAAATTAGTTTTTTGATATGTTGTTGAATTCTATTGGCTAGAATTTTGTTGAGGATTTTTGCGTCTATGTTCATGAGGGCTGTTGGTCTGTAATTTTCTTTTTTGTAGTGTCTTTACCTGATTTTGGTATTAATTTTGGGGTTTCTAAACAAAATCATTAAAAAAAGAATAGCCTTTCTCACTGTTATTAGTTAATATTGTTCTGGCCAAGTGAATAAGCCTGAAGCTTAAGCAAAAGGTCTAGTGGAAAGGTAAGAGCATTATTATTTGGCACTAATATGCTTGTGTACCTAGATAACATGAGAATCTTATAAAAAAAATCAGTGTAGCAAAATCAATGAATGCAAGATACAATTATATTCATTTATTCACTCAGGAGATATTTATACAAATGCTAGGGGGACATGGTGGCCAACCAGATATACTAAGTTTCTGTCCCCTTAGGACTTAACTTCCAGTGGCAGTAACAGGCAAATAAGTATATGACATAGTGGCATGTACATATACATACTATATAGAAGATGCAAGTATGTCTGTAGTACTTATATGCACTATATAGAAAAATAGAGTGAGTGATAATTAAGTGGGATTTGATGGGGAGAAGAAAATCCCATAGTACCTAAAAATAAAATTTTAGAAAGAACTTTAATGAGAAATTTTGGCACTCGGTGAAGAAAACGGCAGAACTTATATAGGATGACTGAATATTATTTGAAGTATTAGTTCTCAGGTTGATTTACAAGTTCTAAAATAATTTTGTTAAAAATTCTAGGTTTTTTTGGTGGCGAGATCTTGATAATTATGCTACATTTCAAATGGAAGATAAGCTAACAAAATAGCTAAATTTTTTGAAAAACGAAGAGAGAAAAATGACATGTTGGTCTCCCAAACTAAAAATTTTTATCAAGGTAAAATAATTGATATGGTGTATTTCTGATGCAAGAAGCAGTAGAGAGATTAAGGTAACATAGGAGAGACTTCTTTCTGCATGACAACAAACACTTAGCCAGACTCTACTGTAAGCACTTTTACTTGTCTTAACACGTTTAAAATCTGAAAACATCCCCAAGAGCTAAGTGTTTTTTTACCATCCTCGATTTACAAGTAAGGAGTCTGCCTCACTGAGAAGTTAATGGACTCCTTCAGGGTCACAGAGCAATTAAAGCAACAGCTGGGATTGGAATTCAGGCAGAAACCATACTCCCCCAGTAAGATTTTAAAACATAGATACCAATGAAGAATGAATTAGAAAACTATTTGGAAAAAATCTAGTTAGATTTTTACTTCATACCATACACCAAAATGAATTCTGGATGGATTAAAAGTTTTGTCAAAAAAATGAAAGCATTTTTTAAAAACCTAGAAGAAAATACTTCATTATTTAACTGACTTCTGGATACGAAAGACCTTTCTAAACTTAAAAGCAATTTAAGAAATTACAAAGGAAAAATCTCTTAGATTGAACTATATAAAATGTACGATATATATTTGAAAATATGACAGAGGATCTGCATCGTTAATATATAAAGAGATAGTATAAATTTATTTTTTATAAACAATTATTTAAAATTTATATGGATTTATTAGTCATCTATGAGCCAGTTACAACAAGAGCTGGTTTCTTTATGTTGTAGGAGACCCTGTAATCTAATTTCTTCGTTTCCTCCAGAGGTTAACCAGGTATACCAATTTATTTGTTTAAAAAATATAGTTCATGTTAAATGAGAAACTATTTTGTTCTGTAAGCCTTCATCTAAAGTGAGAATAGCAGCACAATTGGAAGAGCATATCGATGTCACTGAACTGTGCATGTAGAAATTTTTGAAATGCTGTATCTTTGGCTATGTATATTTTCACCAAAAAAAACAAAAAAGAGAAGGGAGAGGGTTGACATGTTGTGGGGTTGTTAACCGGTATCATAAAACAATATGTGTACTACTGTTTCATGAGAAACTATTTGTTCTGTAAGCCTTCACCTGAAGTACAATAAAAATAAATAAATAGAAGAAATATATGTATAGTTCATAGTTATAAACTTTTCTCAACCTTTGAACAAACTAAAGATTCCAGTTGTGACAAGGCAACAGGATTTAAGGTAGAATCAAAAAAGCAAAACAAAACCCGTTGCCGTTGAGTTGATTTCGACTCATAGCAACCCTATAGGACAGAGTAGAACTGCCCTACAGGGTTTTTAAGGAGTGGCAGGGGGATTCAAACTGCTGACTTTTTCGTAGTTCTTAACAACTGCGCCACCAGGGCTGCAAGGTTGAATCAGAGGCACTAATATGTTTAAGAATGTTAATTGCTTTTTATAAAAACAAACATAACTATGTCCTCAGGAAGTGTCAGTTTTAAGATTCTGAGTAATTTTGTAGTTCACTTCTGAATTTGGCTAGACGGTTTCTTTTTTCAGTGTCCATATCACTTATAATAATGATTTTATCTTTTTTTTTTTTAACATCTGAACTCTAAAGTCCTGAAAGGACAGTAATTTGTAATTATTCATTTGCTTATAAGCCTCAGCATACCCACCAAGGAACACTGACCATTGAATGCTTGGCATTCTTTTTCGTTCCAAGGCTCCCCTTAAAAATAACACTTGATTAAAGTCAGAACTTCCTGTAAGTATCCATTATTTTTTAGAGTCAGCCTTGGTATAGCAGTTCAATTTTTGCAGCTATTGACAACTATTAGGACCATAAATAAACCGAATTCTAGATTTCCAATTCCTGTCTTCTGCCACTCAAAAGAAATCACTAAATGGGCAGGCCATAAAATCAAAATTCAGATTTTAACATTCAGCCACTAACATGGACAAATAATTGATCATGCATAAATCAGAAACAAGATTAGGCTAGGCCAAGAATTAGACATGGTGCACAAGAGCCAAAAAGAGCTGAATCGCTAGACATGTCACTTACTTAGCAGAGGATCCCGGGGAAGGTGAGCCAAGGACTCAGGGGGTCCAGGTCCAGATGAAGTTCACTTTCAGGCTAAACAGTGCCCTTGGTTCTGATGATAGGAACGAGATGAAGACTCAGTGGGACTTCCAGAAATAAACTTTCAAAGAAAGCTCAGAAACATTTCATTCGTTATTTCAACTGCAAATTCTTTTATATAAAAGAAAAGAGTCAGTGGTTCTTCAGGAACAAAAGCAAAAACACTATATGTAAGGGAGATGAGAGAGTAAACAATAAACAACTACAGGCAGTCTGGAGACAGTGAATCTCAGTTACGCATTTTGGGGGATAAACTTGTTGGTTGGGTGTACAGCAGAAATGTCAGTCTGGGCATTTCTTGCGTAGGCAAATTAAAAATATCAGTGAAAAAAATTTCATTTGTTTTTGGATTCTACAGATAATATTGATAGCTTAGCTGCAAAATGTGAGAGACTATATTTATGTATTTCTTGGAAGAAATAACAGGCAGAGTGCTCCTTGGAGGCAAGGATGGTGAGACTTCCTTTCATGTATTTTGGATACGTTATCAGAAGGGATCAGTCCCTGGAGAAGGACATCATGCTTGGTAAAGTAGAGGTTCAGCAGAAAGGCAGAAGACCCTCATCAAGATGGATCAACACAGTGGCTGCAACAGTGGGCTCAAACATAATAATTGTGAGGGTGGTGCAGGACTGGGCAGTGTTTCATTCTGTTGTACGTAGGGTAGCTATGAGTTGGAACCGACTCAGTGGCACCTAATAACAACAACAGTATTTATGTATAATGTCTTCCAGTGTTCTTCCATTAGCACCTCTACCTTGTTTAGGCCAGGCCTAGAACATTTCTCTCATCAGAATTCTTTAGGTGGAGTTAGATGTCCAGGTTAAACTTTTCATCCTCATTCCTTCGGTTTTGTTTAAGTTTCAGAAGTTTGTTGTTTTTGTTGGCGATATTGTGATATTTAAAATTCTCCCTTCTTTAATAAATTCTCCCCATACTAAAACTCATCTAAATTGTGCTAATTTTATTATTTAATGCCAGTTAGGTATTCTACTGTCAAATGTTGGACTTGAGCAAATATTGTAAACAGGATGGACTCAAATCTTAAATCAGGATGGCTTGGTGATGCCGTCTGACCAGTTGAATGCGTAATCATATCCTAAAGTTAAGTCCTTTTGTCTTTTATTGAAGAATCTTTTATTAGAATATGATAAGCAGTCAGAGCAATTGGACGTGGAAAAAGAACGTGCCAACAACTTTGAGCATCATGTAGAAGACCTTACAAAGCAATTAAGGAATTCAGTTGCTGAGGTAACTTTAAATTAAGTGAATGTACACATGAAAATTGTAGTAAATAAATTTTAATCCCAAATATTTTTACTTAAAATGTTAAAATTAATATATAATCAGAAACAAAATTTCTTCTTTTTCTTTTCCACTCTTGAGAGAAAAACAACTAGCAAACATCTCATCTTATTACTCCAATCTCAGTTCCTCTGTTGTCATTTTTGCCTTTTCCTCTGTCAGTATTCCTGGCCTCTTAGAAGCTTTGCCATCTTAATGTTGACAATTACAGTTTTTTAAACTAATTCTTGATTTTACAGTGTCATTCTGCAGAATTGATTTGACATATTCACCTTTCATACTGTGCTGTTATTCTCGTTAATATACTATTTCATTCTTCTACTCCTGTGTATTTATTCTGCTTATTTACACTAATGAATTATCTGTCATTCTAGCGTGAAAAATTGAATTCTGATAATGAAGATCTTGTGGCTCGTATTGAAACACTGCAGTCTAATGTCAAGTTATTAGAAGTACAGATTTTAGAAGTCCAAAGAGCCAAAGCAATAGTAGACAAAGAATTAGAAGCTGAAAAACTTCAGAAAGAGCAGAAGATGAAGGTAAAAACAGTCCTGTGAGAGTGATTCATTTATATATAAACCCATTGCTGTCGAGTCACATTTGTCAGAATATTATTTAAATGAAGAAAAGATTTACAGAAGAGTAACATTTGTGAATACAACAGTTCATTAATTCATTAATGTATACCAATTATAAATTTTAGAACCCATGCTATGATTTTGGCGTGTGTTTTTTAAAAAATTTTCAAGCTTTTTCGTTTTTTTAGTATGTCAGATGTATTTTATAGTACCTTTTTTAATGTTGGCTGAGTTTGGGAGGTTGTTTTTATTTTTAATTTTAGGAACATGCCAGTACTGTAAGTGAACTTGAAGAACTTCAGCTACAACTTCAAAAGGAAAAGAAACAGCTTCAGAAAACCATGCAAGAATTAGAGCTGGTTAGAAAGGTAAAATAAAATACCAGAGTCAAAACACCTGTGTCTAACATTCACATCGCTAAAGTATTCTATACATATTGAAAAGCAGCATTTCAAAAAGGAAGTTATTTGTGGTATAAAGTAATCATTTATGTGTGAGAATGAGTTAACGTAAATTCGTAACCTCAAAAAATTGAAAATTTAACTTATTTCTGTAGGTACCTGTCTTTCCAGAAGAATCTAGTATTAGAAGTTATTAGATTTTGGTTTGCTATTTCATTTCTGTACATGACTGTCATGTACAGAAGATTTAATTAATGTGAAAACTTGACATTTGTATTACACATAAAACTCTGTTTTTTCTCTACTTTTTAAAAGACAAGGCTAAAGAGAAAGATACTGTAAGAGTCACTTAGAATATTAATATTTTATAAATAGTTCCCCCACGGACTAGAACTGCCAATCATGGTTAATGAAAGTTTTAATAAAGTAGAAAGAAACTAAGACGATTGGATTGACTATTAGAAAATGCTTTATTTTGTGAAATTACAAACTAGCACAAGTATCCAACTTCTACTTACCTCATTAATGTATAGCTATTTCTGTATTACAGAAAAGGATAATTGAAATCTGTTCATTCTTTTGGCATTATTTTAGCATTTTTACGAACGAAAGGAACTGATGTGTCTGTGAATGTTTTATTTCTGATGTGTGTAGGATGCCCAACAAAGCACACTGATGAATATGGAAATAGCTGATTACGAACGTTTGATGAAAGAACTCAATCAAAAGTTAACTAATAAAAACAGCAAGATTGAAGATTTGGAGCAGGAAATAAAAATTCAGAAGCAGAAACAAGAAACCCTACAAGAAGAAATGAGTGAGTAAAACAATTCATTTTAACTTATAATAATTATTTCATCATAACAGATTAGGGGGGTGGTATGCATTAATTGTTCATTTCACCTGCCTTTGACTACCACCCAGGTCTTTTTAAATTGTTTCTATTCCATTTTATCCATAAAATAATTTCTAACATAAGCATTTTAAGCTACAAATTCCCCTTTAAGCACTTAAGAGCTCAGCTGCTAACCAAAAGGTTGGCAGTTCGAATCTACTAGCTGTTCCTTGGAAACCCTGTGGGGCAGTTCTCCTCTGTCCTGTAGGGTCTCTGTGAGTCGGAATCAGCTCAGCCAGCCCCAGGTTTGGTTTTTTGCTTTGGTACCTGCGTCTCACAAATTTTGATATATTGTATTTTTTTATTTTAATTCAGTCCAAAAATTTCCATTGTGATTTCTTCTTTGACCCATTGGTTATTTTGAAGTGTGTTATTTAACTTCTGAATATTTAAAGGATTATCAGCTACCTTTCTGTTAATGATTTCTAGTTTCATTCATTCCTTTGCAGTTAGTGAACACACACCATATGATTTCAGTCCTTTTAAATTTATTGAGTCTAGTTTTTTGGACCAGCATATGATTTCTTTTCGTTGATCTTCCTCATGTACTCAAGGAAAGTGTTAGAATGAGTTAGTTTTGGATAGCGTCTTCTGGTAATCAGTTATACCAAGTCAGTTGACGGTGTTTAAGTTTTCTACATCCTTAATGATTTTCTATATACTTGTTCTGTCAGTTACTGAAAGAGGTGTGTTGAAATCTCCAGCCGTAATTGTGGGTCTGTTTCTCTCTTCAGTTCTGTCAGTTTTGCTTTGTGTATTTAGAAACTCACGTATCAGCCGCGTGCACATTTATGATTGTGTGTTCTCACTGATGTGATCCCTCTATTGTGAAATACCCTTTTTTATCCCTCATAATATTCCTTTTTCTAAAGTCTATTTTGATATTAACATGGCCACTCCAGCTTTCTTTTGACTGTTATTTATGTGGTTTCTTTTCCATCCTTTGGCATTTAACCTATCTTAAGTTTATGAATTACGGTGAGTTTCGTTTAGATTGCGTGTTGTTGAGTCTTGCTTTTCTCTCCAAGCTGATGGCGTCTGCTATTTAATGGAGTTCCCAAACCATTTATATCTCATGTAATTATTTATAGGGTTACCTTTAAATCTACCACCTTGCAAATTGTTTGCTGTTTATCTTGTCCTTTGTTTACTCTTTTTTGCCTTCTTTTGAATTATTTTTTATGATTTCATTTTATCTCTTTTATTAGCCTCTTTGTTGTTTTTAGTGGTTGCTTTATGGTTTATAGTGTACATCCTGAACTTAGCACCGATTACCTTCCAATACTGTTATCCCCAGTACGTGCAGAGTGAAAGGATTTTTCGGTCGTACACTTTATTTCCCTCCCCTTTTGTCCTATGTATTTTTTCACGTATTTTCTTCTACATGTTATAAACTTTATAATACATTGTTATTTTTGTTTGAAAACAGTGATCTTTTAAAGCATAGGTCAGCAAACTGTGGCCCACAAAACAGCTGCCTGTTTCTGTAAATAAAATTTTATTGAAATGCAGCCATGCCCATTTTTTACAAATGAAATACCAGAGTCAAAACACATTCAGAATACACATTGAAATAAGTACCTGTCTTTCCAGAAGAGTCTAGCCTAGAAATTATTAGATTCTTGGCTTTCCTTTTTTTTTTTGTAATATTTTGACTGTTTCATTTCTATACATGATTGTTGTACAACAGATGAAGATTTAATTAATGTCAGAACTTTAAATTTGTACTACACTTCTTATTGTCTGCGGCTACTTTGATGCTTCAGCAGCACAGTTGGGTAGCTACGACAGAGACCATGCGGCCTGCAAGCCTGAAATATTTATATCTTAAGAACTTGGCTGCTAACCAAAAGGTCTCAGTTCAAATACACCAGCTTTCTTATCTTAAATGCTTCCTGTTAGCAAACCTATCTTGTTGCCTGTGCAAACTGTGTAATCTGTAGAACTACATAGCCTTTTGTATTTCTTTTTTAACATTTATATTTTGCTTTATATTATCTTTAAGGAGCCCTGTACACGGTAGTTAAAGCACTTGGCTGCTGACCAAAGGGTCAGCGGTTCGAACCCATCAGCTACTCCATGGGAGAAAAGACTTGGTGATCTGCTCCCGTAACAATTACAGCCTAGGAAGCCCTATGGGCAGTTCTCCTCTGTCCTGTAGAGTCACTAAGAGTTAGAATCGGCTCAGCGGCACATACACCAACCAATATTATCTTTACTTGTACAGTGTTATCCCCTAATTACATACTGTGTTATTTTAAGTTTAAGAACTTTTATCATGCTTATCATAACTTCTGGATCACATAACAAAGGCTTTGTAATTGGTGCTTTATAAAATTCTTTTCAGAATTGGGTAAATAACTACCAGGAAATATTTGATTAGATTTATCATAAAAAGCCTAGTTTAGATATATTCTTACAGTTTGCCTGTACCACTGGTGTGAATTTAACTGCATAAAGTTAATCATTCCTTCTGAGGTCCTTTAGCAGCACAGCTCTACAGGGCCATATAACTGGTCTAGACTAGTTAGTTTAGCAAACTTTCTGTTAAGGGCCACATAGAAAATGTTTTAGGCTTTGCAGACCGCGTAGGGTCTCTGGTATATATTCTTTGTTTGTTTCACAAAAGGCTGTACCAGCTTGACCTGCTACTTGTAGTTGATAACCTCTGGTCTGGACAGTGAATCCACTTATCTTTATTTGGTATGTATTTCTCTTTACCACTATTAGTATAAAAATATTTTTAAGAGATTTCAATTCCTTACTTATTGAACTTCCACTGATAATACAGTCCTACATAAAAATTATTAAACCTGAATTACTGTCACAAAGACAGTCAGATATGTGCCTTTGATGTGATACACCTAGAAATATAGCACCTCTTTTGAGGCATTTTTAAAAAGTAAAGTCCTTATCTTTTAGAGAGACAGTAAATATAGTCCTGCCTTATTTTATATACTGAAATGTTTACAGATGAATGGGATTTGCTTCAAAATAATCCACTGGGGGATCAGGGACTAGTTGAGGAGAGTATAGGTTAGGAGTTGGCAAACATTTTCTGTAAAGGGCCCGGGAGTAAATATTTCAGGCTTGCAGGCCGTACAGTCTCTGTCACAACTACTCCACCATTGTATCGCCAAAGTGGCCATAAAAAAACCAAACCAAACCTGTTGCTGTCAAGTCGATTCCAAGTCATAGCGACCCTATAGGACAGAGTAGAGCTGCCCCATACAGTTTTCAAGGAGCACCTGGTGGATTTGAGCTGCCAGCCTTTTGGTTAGCAGCCATAACGCTTAACCACTGTGCCACCAGGGTTTCCAAAGCAGCCATAGATGACATATAAATGAATAAGTGTGGCTTTGTTCCAGTAAAACATTATTTACAAAAATAGGGTCAGATTTGGCCCGTGGGCCAAAGTTTGCCAACCCTTGGTACAAGTGAAATGAGATTGGCCGTGTGTTGGTAATTGTTAAAGCTGGGTGAGGGGTACCTGGGTATTATTAGACTGTTGGCAGTACTGTCATATGATGTTTAAAACCCTTTCATAATAAAAAGCTGACACAAGTTTCTTCTAAAGATGAATACAAAGAAAAGACTTGTGTCCAGAGGTGAGATGGGAAGGCAGAGAGGGTTAGGCTCGTTGAATGGACATGGGGAATCAGGGATGGAAAGGAGGAGTGTGCTTGTCACAGTATGGGGAGAGTAGTTAGAGTCACATAACAATGTATGTATAAATTTTTGTATGGGAGACTAACCTGAAATGTAAACTTCATTTAAACTACAACAATAAAAAAAAATTTTTTTTAAAGACTTGTTATTTATGTATTTAAAATTACTCACAAAACTTGTTTCATCTCTTTCTGTTGAAATTGCTTCCTCCACCAGCTTCATTACAGTCTTCAGTGCAACAATATGAAGAAAAAAACACCAAAATCAAGCAATTGCTTGTGAAAACCAAAAAAGAACTGGCAGATTCAAAGCAAGCAGTATGTTAATTTCTTGGTTTTAAGTTTAAAACATTTTCATAGTATATTTATGAATAACTTTTTTTTTTTTTTTTTTAAATTTTTAACCAAGATTCTCATTCTGTAGGAAAGTGATCACTTAATACTTCAAGCATCTTTAAAGGGCGAGCTGGAGGCAAGCCAGCAGCAAGTTGAAGTCTATAAAGTAAGATTCTTTTTACTTTTTAGGAAGATTTTAGGAACTTTCCTTGGAGAAGTAAGGTACCATTTAGGGATTTTTCTGAATATTCTATCAAGCAAGATTTCTCAACATTTTTAGGAAGTAGAAGCAATGAATCAAGTATGGCATAGAACTGGGATACTGTCTATCTAGATTATTTTCATGTATTTGAAAGTTCATAATACACAAAGAATACTGCAAAATAAAATAACAACAGCCCCAAACCTGCATCTGAACTTTCTGAATGATATTGCAGTCACAAGAATCAGTTTATAAAATAGTCTTAAAAGCACATTAATATAATGTCTTGAGATATTTAATTAAGCACGGAAATGTAACATGTAGTCTGGGATTTTTTTTAATGATGGACAATTGATTTTAGTTTAAGGAAAACTAAATTGCTTATTGAGAAAATGTTCCCCTGCTCTTATTGTCTTTATTTTTTCAATAATAGTAAATACAAATATTCCACTGATTTAGTTATGTTCATTACACATACTTACATCTCAAGCCTCAGGTTTGTGTTTCAAGGAAAAGCTGTTTAACCAGTGCAGTCCTGATTTACTAGAGCCTAATTCAAAGACTTTTGCCCTAGATTGAGCTGGCAGAAATAACATCTGAGAAACACAAAATTCACGAGCACCTGAAGACATCTGCAGAGCAACACCAGCGCACACTGAGTGCCTACCAGCAAAAAATCACAGCCTTGCAAGAGGAGTGCCACACCACTAAGGTACTGCCTGATCACAGTTACCAACCAGTAAGCCGTTTCCTCAAGGATTGTGTTCGCGATTTTTAGTACTTTATGGTCATTTAAGAGCACTTACTGAGCGGATACCTCCCTCAGATCATAAGATCCTAACCCCCAACCCCACCCCAAGCCATAATAATCACGGATAACTTTTTTTGCAGGGGGAAAACATAAGCACATATTGTTTTCCATTCCAACCTTGTTTTGCAATTTCTTTGTGTCAGAAAATTTACTTTTTTTTTTTTAATTTTCTTATTAGAAAATTGTTATATACTTTTTTGTTAGGTAATTGTTATGTAATAATTATAATATTCTAATACAGTGGCTGAGGGGGGCCTGCTTTCTTCAGCATACAAAAAAATTAGACACAGTACAATAGTTTTTGTTAAAGGTTCAGCTCTTATCAGTCGCTGCAGGAAAGTGGAACACCTTAAATTTAACTTATACAACTCTTTTTTGAAAACTGAGGTTCAGGCAACTTAATTTCTTTTTTTTTTTTTTAATAATTTACTGTACTGTTGTTGAGGATATACACAGCAGAACGTACACCAATTCAGGAGTTTCTACATGTGCCATTTAGTGACATTGATTGCATTCTTTGAGTTGTGCAACCATTCTCACCCTCCTTTGCTGAGTTTCCTTCTCCATTAACATAAGCTCACTGGCCCCTAAGTTTCCTAGCTAGTCTTTCAAGTTGCTGTTTTCCATTTGATCCCATACAGATATATCTTAAAAGAGCACAGTGTTCAAAGCAGACATTCTTTACTAGTTAAGCTAAGGAATGGGTTTTTTTGTTGTTGTTGTTTTGTCTTTTCATGTCTTTTTATGTAAGTGAGGTCGTACAATATTTGTCCTTTTATGGTTGGCTTATTTTACTCAGCATAATGTCTTCAGGCTCCATACTGTAGCATGTATCAGGACTTTGTTTCTCTTACTGAGGTACAAGTGTCTGTTTTAAGTCTTTTGGGTGTATATTTAGGAATAGAATTGCTGGGTCCATCAGCTGGCTAAAATAACATCTGAGAAATGATAGTGCTATTTTTAGTTTGTAACTCCATTTTTTTTTTAATTAATTCTCCTTACATTTATAAAAAGAGAAGTTATCATAAGTGAAGATCTTTTAAAGTTTCAAAAACAAAGTGTCATTATAAAATTTATGGGTCTAAATTAATCTACCACCATTCTAAATACAGTAGAAACATCTTGTAGGAGAAAATTATATCATTCAAAGGTTTAATTTTAAAAAAGTTTAAAACCAATAAGAGTGTACTTTTTAGTGAAATTAATCACTGGGCTGAAAAGAATATGAGCCATTTTCTCATTTTCAAAAACATATTTTCATCTCAATTCATTAATCTCTGAAAGAAAATAGTAGGATCATGTTCCAACAGAAAGTGCAATAGAAAAACTTTTTTCTCTGTTTTAAATGTTCATAGGCAGAACAGGCGGCTGTAACTTCTGAATTTGAAAGCTACAAGGTCCGAGTTCATAACGTTCTAAGACAACAGAAAAATAAATCGATGTCTCAGGCTGAAACCGAGGGAGCAAAACAGGAAAGGTAAGGTCTAAACCGAAAGAAACATGTAGGGGTTTTTCCCACCAAGGCAGGTTCTTCACAAGTAGGTTGAAAACCCTACTTGGATTTCTTTTGACAATAAAATAATTTCTCAGCTTCACTGTGTCTCCAGAATGGTAACAGAGAAACTTCACTACAAAGGGCACTAAAACTCATAAAGCTGTGTTAGAGTGAGCAGGGAAACCAGGGGATAGTCTGTAAGATGTAAGCTGAGTACTTCAGTCTCGTCTTAATACAATCTGGTAAGAATACAGGCATTAATTTGCTAAACAGAAGTTAGTTTAAAACATTTTACTTATTTCAAAAAGTCTTAAGAACCAAATTTTGTTCTAGAATTACATTTTCGCCTTAAAACAAATTTGTGACCATCTCGATTACTATTTGAATAGTATGTTGTTTAATGCTTCTTTAAACCTAGTTAGTATGTGGATTGTAAATTACTCAAAAATATGCTTGGGACAAGATATAGCAAGGGAGTTCTTTGGCATGTGTATTCAAAGCAGTTTTACATCTGGCTCTCACTGTTCTAAACAGGACTAAATATCCTGCATGTTGTATGTTTATCTGCTGTAACTTTTTGTTTAGAAGTGTTAACTACAGGGACTATAGGCTGAAAAATGGTGAGATATTTTCTCTACAAACAGTGAGCTCATTTTAAAGCTAAGATTGATTATTGACACATTTAGTGAATAAATACAAAACTCATTATTTGTAAGAGTCATCTTACAGTCATGTCTGAATTGTGGTTCAAGTTACCTGAATGTAAATGTTTTAAGTTCCTTCTACTTCTTACACATTAACTGCTTTTTTTTTTTTTAAATAGGAATCTAACCATGTATTCTACTAATCATGGTAGAATTCTGTATTTTAACTGTTTGATTTCCAACTAGTTTTTTATTCTTAAGTCTAAAAAGACTACTTGCTTTTCTTCAGGGATTTTATTTTACTATAACTTGATCTAATGTAATACTTTCACAACATCTATGTGATTTTTCTTTTTTACTAATTACATAGTCCTGTAACATAAAATAAGCTACTTTGATGCCATGTTATGATCTACTCTGTTTACATATGAAATTCATAAATTCAGAGACATTTTTATAAATCTTTAGTACCTAAGATCTGAAATCTAACTGTAGTGTTTTTGCATTATACTTCATACTGATCTCTGAATTCCTTTGATTGTTTTCTTTAGAGTCACCCATAATAATAAGTATGACATTGAAAAATTGCAGGTTCACCTCTTTCAAAAAAAATTTTTAAATGGTTTATATCTGTTTTAGGGAACACCTGGAAATGTTGATTGACCAGCTAAAAATCAAATTACAAGACACTCAGAATAATTTACAGATGACTGTATCTGAACTTCAGACCTTGCAGTCTGAACACGACACTCTGCTGGAAAGGCACAACAAGATGCTGCAGGAAACTGTGTCCAAAGAGGCCGAACTCCGGGAAAAGTAAGCCTGTTAATAGCTCCAACACTAGTTGTACCAGGCAGTAAAGTATTTCTTTATTGGAACTCCAAATGCATCATTGCATGGAATAAATACAGATGTGAAAATAAGAAATAGATATTTCTAAATTCTTGGTGACTTGGTTTATTCTACCTTGAAGTTCCCCCTTTTGATTGGTTTTCTATTCAGCGTTCTCCAGAACAATCAATGCTCAGCTGTTCAACCAGTATTCTGTAGCTTCTTTGGCTTTTATGGCCAGGGTATTCCTAAAAAAGACACTACTCTCCAAACCAAGTGTTAAATTATAAGCATTTTTCTCTCTTTCTAGAGGAAAACATTCAAATAGCTGCTGACTGAAAAAGAATCTGCAGCTTATCTTTGCAACTCTATCTTCAACTTGGCATGTTGTTACAATTTTGTTAATCATTATAATATTTTAAATATATCGTAGGGGCATTGATTGGCAAAATATACAGGCTGTTGTGGATGTGGAAATTTGAACTCCTGTAATAAAGAAATTACAGAGTCCTGGTGGCACAGTGGTTAAGAGCTGAGCTTCTAAGCAAAAAGTTTGGGACTCTGAATCCACCAGCAGCTCCTTGGAAACCTTATGGGACAGTTCTGCTCTGTCCTGTAGGCTCGCTAGGAGTCAGAATCAGCCCGACAGTGCCTGATTTTTTGGTTTAATAATAAAATTGGGTGGCAGTATTTGTTATATCTCAGACTGAGTAAAAGGAGAATTCTTTGTTCAGCGTCTTTCATCAAGGATGTTAGGATAAGTCATATATTTCATATATGCTTACAACACATACCTAATCTTATGCTAGCCTTAAAAGTGAAAGCACTTGGATTTTCTTGGCTTTATAATCTGCAGATAATACTGCTAACACGTATATACTTTCTGCTTTTTAACTATTTTGATATTCGTACCTTCTCTGTGTAAGAACGCTAGCATGAGATTATAAAACAGCTCCACAGGAATGTGGTAATTAGACTGGTCAGCTAATGTTTGCATTGACCAGAGGGGTCCAGCTAATATAAACACCCTTCAAGAACTGAAAGAGAACAGTGAACTTCCATTAGCTCAGTTGTTCATTTCCAGATGTGGGATTTAAGAATCTAGCTCTAGGATGAGCGCTCAATGTCTCTGTCTTTAACAAGGTACTCCAGTGATCCAGATGTGTAGCAGGCTTTGGAAAACAACTTTAGAGTTTCATTTTAATTGACTTAAAAAGGGGTAGTTTCCTTGAAGCCTTTCTTTAGGAATCAGAAGTGTTTCCCATTTTCAGGGTAATAGAGAAAGATAGTTTAATCATACATTTATATGAGCTACCACAGCAGATGACCTGAAGAAGTGGTCTACTTAAAAGTATGTTCATTTTATGTTTTAAATACAGTCCTATTTTCTGATAAACCATGAAAAGAATCCCTCACCGGAGTCACAGAACAGTTTTCAACCAAGGTTCCTCGTCTGAACGATGATTGACAAACGATCATTTGAACTAGATGACAACCAGTGTCAATTCTGCCAGGGTTGTTCACAGTTAGCACTAGTATAGATGCATAGAAGAGAAGTTAGTTCATACATGCAACAGATGCCTTGAGACATTAGGGCTTCATTTCCCTCATAGAACTTGCTGAGAAAGGCTGAGTCAGCATAAAAAGTTGAAAGATCTTACAAAGTAAGTTTCTCTCATTGTTAGGTTGTGTTCAGTACAATCAGAGAACATGGCAATGAAGTCTGAACATGTGCAGACTGTGAGTCAGCTAACATCCCAGAACGAGGTCCTTCGCAACAGTTTCCACGATCAAGTGCGACATTTGCAAGAAGAGCACAGAAAGACGATGGAGACTTTACAGCAGCAGCTTTCCAAGGTGGAAGCTCAGCTCTTCCAGCTGAAAAGTGAACCTGCCACAAGAAGTACGTATATACTCCTGGGAGTATGAGTTGTTTATGTCCTTGTGTTATTTATGACATTTAAATACATTCTTCACAGAATTCATAAGAAAGTATAAATTTTAGTAGGTGGCAACTAGTTTCATTTCTGTAATTAATGAATTTTGGACTTGCTTGTTGGGAATATATTTGAAACCTTCTTGATTATACTAACAGTAGTATGTGTAACCTCTTAGAATTCTGAGTTTCATTGTATTTATTAGCCTCCAGGTAAAGGAGTGTTTCCTTTTATCTGACTTCAGCATACTTCTTTCAGTCCCGTGATGTGTGTCTAACTCCTGTTTTCTAGTTAGAAACATTACTCAGAGAGCAAGTGACTAGAACAGTCAAGCAGCACTGAACTTTTAGAGTTTCTTGACTCATACAGCTACTTCCCTTTCTAATTCATAATTAGGTGGAATGTTAGTTCATCCACATCCAATATCTGCCATTCTCCTTCTGGGGAAAAATGGAAAAGTATCAGCCAAAATGAGGCTATATTTTAATAGTAAGTTGATGGTATTTTGTTTTCCATTGAAATTATCACTAGGACATTGACAGCTAGGAGTCCATTGTCAGGCAGAAAGCAGCTTCAAGATAATTTATTGTATGCAAAGAGTCAACAGAGTAAGCATCCAGGCAAACACAGATTGCACAGGAGATGTAATCTAGGAGTCAGCAGTGGCGTGTGGAGTAAGCAGTTAGCAGAATAACAGCAGTCAAGGAAAGTACTTCAGCACGGGCAGTCAGAGGGCTATGGTTTGAAAGAGCAGGAGTGGCAACTTCATGGAATAGAAAGTAAACGGAATTTGAAGTTAAAAGATCAGGGTTTGAATTCTAGTCCTTAACTTAGCTATGAGACTTTGGGCAAAGTCATTTAATTTCTCTGAACTTCAGGTTTCTTGGGATTAATTAATGTATTTGAAAGTATCTTATAAGCCTTAAAGTTCTATGCAAGTGTTGTTACCAGCAAGCCCAGGAAATAGAATCAACTATTACCCACCGCCACCCCCGGATTCTGGGCTCTTGTTGGAACACAGTAGGTAAGCAGTGAGTAGGCTGTGGGAACCCAGCAGAGATAGTGTAAGTGCAGATGGTCACAGGAACTTCTGGGAAGCAAATTTCAACAAGTGTGTTGTGTCAGAAAATACACAACTATTTAAAATATCTACTTCTCAAAAATAGCTAGACTCTAGTTTTAGAATTTCTACCCAGATTTAGCTACAGTATTGCCCTCTACCCTAAATTACTAAAAATGAGTAGTACCATATTATGAACTTTGTGTTACTTAACAGTTTGTCTTATGTAGCTACTGTTGTTGTGTGCTGTGGAGTCGATTCCGACTCCTGGCAACCCCATGTGACAGAGGAGAACTGCCCCATAGGGTTTCCTAGGCTGTAGTCTTTACAGAAGCAGATCGCCAGGTCTTCTCTCCCGCAGAGGGGCCTGGTAGGTTAGAACTGCCAACTTTTCGGTTAGCAGCCAAGCACTTATCCATTGCACCACCAGGGCTCCTTATGTAGCTAGTAGCGATTAATTTATACTTTCTGCTAAAATGATTTAAGTGATTAAAAGTTCAGTAAGTAAATTTTTAGGCCTGTCTTAGAAATGCTTTCTTTTTCTACACTATATACTTGTCTTCTGGTTATTCTATTTCCCCACCTTATAATTTGCCATCCCCAGGATCATTTTAATTTTATTGTGTATCTCTGTTAAGGTTGACTTCAACGGTTTTGAACGATCTCACATGTACCCTTTAAAAAATAAATTTAATAGGTCCAGCCTCTTCCCACCAACCTTTGAAGAACCTTCGAGAAAGGAGAAACACAGACCTTCCCCTTCTGGACATGCATGCCGTAACCAGGGAGGAGGGGGAAGGGGTGGAGACAATTGATGCTGAGTCTGTGTCTCCCACCAGCACCCACACACTGTCTTTAGAGCAGCTTCTTAATTCTCCTGAAACGCAACTCGGTACATTACTTTTTTATATGCTTGTCTTGTTTAATTTTGCTGTATTGCTTAGTAAGTGTAATAATACAAGTTTTAAATGCTTTTTTGAGTCACTCCAGTTAAATTTCTTTTGGTATTAACTTTTTCCAAATAAAATGCAACCTCTGCCCTACTCTTGAGCAAGAAATGGATGGTTGGAAGTTCTGTGTTGTTATTGTTGGGTACGGTCAAGTCAATACTGAATCATAGCGACCCCATTTGACAGAGTAGAACTGCCCCAAGGGTTTTCTAAGCTGTAATCTTTATGGAAGCATATCGACAGGTCTTTCTTCCACGCAGCTGCTGAGTGGGTTTGAACTGCCAACCTTTTGGTTAGCAGCCAAGCGCTTAACTGTTGTACCACCAGGGCTCCTTTGAAAAGTTCTGTAGTGATAATAAAAAGTAGAGTAAACTATTCTCTCACCCTTCCAAGAAATTAACAATTTCCATTTATTCCTCTTTGTGAAGTAGTTGTACTGAATTTTGCTTATTAAATATATTAACATTTTGGTATATTTTTTACTTTATCTAAAATGAATATTAATGTCCATAATTCAGGAAGAGTCTATTTGTCATCCTTCTGAAGTTTCAGGATCATCTGGAGGAAGGCCAGTTTGTATCCATGGTCATTGACTATTTATGGTAGGAGCATTGAAATTGCAAGTCATAGTAACTTCAGGTGAAGTTGATAGTGTTTGGATGGTGGCATCAGACTCTTGAATCACCCTTGGTTTTGTGATTTTTGCCAGAATTGCTTAATTTACTCTGAGCCTGTTGCCTCATCTGCAAAATTTGAATGATACCTACCCCACTTCATATACAAGGAGTCAATGGTATAAGTCATCAGCAGTGTTAATTCTTCCCTCACTTGTAGGTGAAATGACATACGTTTTTGAGGCATTAATAGATGTGTAGAAAAAACGAGTAATAAAACATCCTATAAACACAAGCCTAACAAATTTCCAAATTGGGGCTCATAAGACTTGTATTCACTTAGATTATATGCTTTAAAACAGACTGTCTGATTTTGTGTTATATTCAACATGTAATTTTTTAATTGAGGTATGTTGAATAGATGAATGGCAAAGAGAGAGTACCTATATAATATTGCATAAGTAAAATATCTCTAAACGTTTATCTTATTTAGAATCTTCATGTGTAATATCTAATTTTGAAAATATCTGAAAAAATATGTTACAGAGCCTCCTTTATGGCATGCTGAATTTACCAAAGAAGAGTTGGTTCAGAAACTCCATTCCACCACAAAAAGTGCCGATCACTTAAATGGCCTGCTTCGGGAAACAGAAGCAACTAATGCCATCCTCATGGAGCAAATTAAGGTACACTCAAAAAACCTAGCTACCCAGAACATGCTCTGAGCTGACTGGGTTTTCTTGACCCTCCGTGTCCCCCCACCCCACCCCACCCCACCCCCAGTTTAAAAACTCACATTTCAGATGCATCCATAACATCTTGATTCTTCATGATATTAGACTCCTATTAGTTGAGAAATATTGATTGCTTTTATATCTAATATATAGAGACTTTTAATCCCAACTTTTGTAAGAAGCTCTAAGTTTTAGAAATAAGATAGAGGTTCACAAGTCATTGTTCCACATACACTTATATAAAACTTATAAATAGGTGTGGGTCCTTACATTCTAAAGATAAACCATGGAGCACTTACAGTTCAAATCACTCAGCTGATGTTTATCATACAACTATTTAACAGAGATTGTGGGCAGAGGTGGCAAAGGAACATAGGACATTTTTCCTATTTAAAGTAGAT